>CM033328.1:60120242-62620242 GCA_019359835.1 Pharus latifolius | reverse complement strand
TCCATCTAAAAATGGAGGTAGTTCGTCGAACTGATCGTACTCTTCTTCATCCACAACGTCTTCGACCCCAACAATACGTCTCTTACTGTGAAGGACAACGTGCAACTTTGGGTTGGCCGGGTCAACGATGTAGAACACCTGTGTGGCTTGCTCAGCAAGTATAAATGGATCATCTTTGTGTGCGACTCTACTGAGATCGACTAGAGTAAACCCATAATTGTCGACTTTAACACCTCGAGGGATTTCGACCCATTGGCATCGAAACAGAGGAATCTTAAGTAATACATAATCGAGCTCCCATATTTCCTCAATAACACCGTAATATGAGTCGAGTGCTCTTACTGCCCTGGCATCCTCCGAAATAGCAAGTAGTGTCACTCCACTACATTGCATAGCACTCTTCTCGTCCTGAGTTTTTGTGTAAAATGAATAGCCGTTGATGTCATACCCCTGCCAAGTCCCTACAGTAAATCTAGGCCCTCTGGCCAACCATGTAACATCTTCATCTACATCGCCCTCAGAAGCTTGCAGGACTCTATTTTCGATCCACCCAGCAAACTTCCTATTATGTTCTCTGGTGACCCAAATCTCTGGCTTCGAGGGATTCTGTTTCCGTAACATTTCCTTGTGCTCGTGTATGTATGGCTCCACCCCCGTTATGTGCTGTAAGACCCAAAAATGGGCTTTTGCATACAGATCACTAGAGGGGACGACTGCTTTAAATCCAATCGTTCCAATGCCCTGAAGCCTGCCCTCATGCCGAGACGTAGGAACGCCAATTGGGTCAACCCCGGACATATAGTTGGTGCAAAATTCGATCACCTCCTCCGCGGCATAACCTTCAATAATACTGCCCTCAGGCCGATATCGATTCCTTACATATCCCTTCAAGATACCCATAAATCTCTCAAATGGATACATGTAGCGCAGGAACACGGGTCCACAAAACTTAATTTCTCTGACAAGGTGAACAATTAGATGGACCATAACATCAAAAAAGGATGGAGGGAAATACATCTCCAGCTGACAAAGAGTGGTAGTCACATCGCATTGCAAATCGTTCAGTCCATCCATATCAATTACCTGTAAGGACACAGTTGCAGCAAATATTCAGATCCAAAAAATCTGACAAGTTCCACGAATGGAGCTAATTAACTTTCTAGGAGTACACGCTTACGTACCTTGCCAGATATTGTGTTGAAGAAATAACATAGCTTTGTAATTGTCTCTCTGACTTTGACTGGGAGAATGCCTCTGATAGCAATGGGAAGCATTTGTAACATCAGTACATGACAATCATGGGACTTCATACCAACCAGTTTCAAGTCTTTCATGGACACAAGTTTTTTCAAGTTCGCAGAATACCCGCATGGAACTTTGACACCATGTAGGCACTGACAGAGTTCTGTTTTTTCTCTTTTTGACAAAGTATAGCAAGCCGGGGGGAGGTATGTCCGCTTTCCCTTCTCCAACGGTGCAAGCTCAGTCCTTATGCCCATGTCGAGCATGTCACGGCGAACGTTGATGCCATCTTTCGTCTTTCCTGGAATGTTCAACAACAAACCAATCAAACTGTCACAAACATTTTTCTCTACGTGCATGACATCAATGCAATGTCGAACTTGTAAGTGCTCCCAATATGGCAGATCCCAAAGAATCGATCTCTTCTTCCAAACATTTTTTCCTGGAGGTTTAGAACATTTACCGAACTCAACTTTGATGTCCTTCACGCGCAAGTAAAGCTCCTTACCAGTCACAAACACTGGGGCTGATCCTTTCTCAGGCTTCCCATTGAATGACTTCCTCTTTTTACGGTAGGCGTGATGCATCGGAAGGAATCTGCGGTGACCCATGTACACTGTTTTTCTGCAGTTCGATAACCACATGCTTTCAGTTTCATCCAGGCAAATAGGACAAGCCTTGACTCCTTTCGTACTATACCCCGACAAATTTCCATAGGCCGGGAAATCATTTATGGTACAAAATATCATGGCCCGCAACATGAAATTCTCTCGCTTATGTGCATCCCACACCCCCACCCCTTCGCTCCACAATTTTTGTAAGTCCTCGACTAACGGTGATAGAAACACGTCAATATCATTCCCGGGTTGTCTGGGTCCTGAAATTAGTAACGACATCATGATGTACTTCCGCTTCATACATAACCAAGGAGGAAGATTGTAGATGCATAAAAGAACCGGCCAAGTGCTATGTCGACTGCTCATATTTCCGTGTGGATTCATACCATCCGTACTCAGCCCAAACCTTATATTCCTCACTTCGCCGCCAAACTCACCGAATGTTCTGTTAATGTTTCTCCATTGAATGGAATCAGCTGGATGTCTTAGTTTTCCGTCTTGTTTCCGACCTTCAACATGCCAACACAAGTACTTCGCATCTTTCGCATTTGCAAACAGCCGTTTCAATCTGGGAATCACAGGCAAATACCACACAGTTTTGGCCGGAGGCCCTTTCTTTACCTCATCACATCCATTGTGATAAATTTTGTCCCCATGCTTATACCGCGATGCACCGCATCTTGGACAAACATGCAAATCCGCGTACTCGTTACGGTACAGAACACAATCATTTGGGCATGCATGTATTCTTTCGATTTCCATTCCCAACGGACACAATAGTTTTTTGGCCTGGTAAACCGATCTTGGCAACTCATTTCCCTCTGGAAGCATGTCCGCTAACAGATCCAATAGCGCCGTGAAACTCTTATCGCTCCAACCGTTGCTTGCCTTCAAGTTATATAATCTCAACACAGAAGACAACTTTGTAAATGTTTCACATCCGGGGAACAAAGGCTTCTCAGAATCAACAATTAATTTCTGAAATTTAGCTAAATCGTTTTCGCTGTAGTCCTCTTCTACATCACGTAACATTTCATCTAAATTGTCTTCATCTACATGGACTTCCGAATGAACATTATCAATGTTTTGATCATGATCATCATTACTGCAATCCACTTCCGGGTGCTGCTGAGTGGTAGCGGTAGTGCTCGTTTCCTCAAGATCTTCACCATGCCATATCCAACGGGTATAGCGTGCGTTAAAACCACGACGAATCAAATGACTCCTAATCTGATCAGAGTTGCCGAACCTTTTTAAGTTCATACAATCTATACAAGGACAATGCATATCTTTCTCTCCCTTCTTCGCCTTCTCTTGCTCAGCAAATTTAATAAATCCATTCACACCCTCCAAATACTCAACAGTAGTACGTTTTATTCCATACATCCAATATTCTCGGTCCATCTACAATTATTTCACAAAATTGACAAATTCAAATAAACAATTAATGACTCAGGGCATGCATATATGAATGAAACATAATTAGCTAGGCCATATGTGTGTACATGCATGAGCTGTTTAATTACATTAAATGGATTTGTATATATGAAACCATAATTAACTTGATGCATGCATTAATTGGAAGAGCCAGCTAGCTAGCTGCTTAAATTCAGCAAGCTATAGCTAGCTAGCCAACCCAGCCTTCTAGCTAGCTTGGAGATACATGTATCTAGTTTAATGAATTGCAAGTAGAGAGAGAGAGGGAGAGTGTGAAAGAGTGATCGAGAGAGAGAGGTGATGAGAAGATGACAATACCGAGGGGGATGGAAATATGATCAACCTCTCAGCTAGCTTCTCCAGATCACTCTAGCTTGGAGTTGTGCGCGGCTGAAATGATTCCAACATGTAGAGCGCAGAGCAGGGGTTGACCTAATTAAGCTGTCCAATTTTACTATCGGTTCAACAACACTAACCGATAGTAAAATAAGGTCCCCACTGTCATAACCATTAGTGTATATGAAGTCATTTTACTATCGGTTTGTGTTGTTGAACCGATAGTACTATGTAGTATATTGTATCGGTTAGTCCAGTAATAACCGATAGTAAAAAGTCAGTAATTTCACTATCAGTTACCTGAGAAAAACCGATAGTACTATTCAATATATTATATCGGTTAATACAGTACCAACCGATAGTATAAAGTGAGTAATTTTACTATCTGTTACGAACGAAAAACCGATAGTACTATTGTAATATATTATATCGGTTGGTACAGTAATAACCGATAGTAAAAAGTCAGTAATTTCACTATCAGTTAAAAATGTAAAACCGATAGTACTATTTAATATATTATATCGGTTTGTACAGTAATAACCGATAATAAAAAGTATTTGCATTTCACTAACGTTGGATTAGTGTATAACCGATAGTAAAATGATGGTTTTCCGCCGCTGTCGTCCTATTCTATCGGATTTTTCCTAGATTGCTTACAACCGTTAGAAAATAAGGGTTAGTGGAATGCACTTCTGTAGTAGTGCTAGTATTTGATTTGGCACTGTCTGGACAAAGCCAGTACACGACTGAAATATAGGGAACGGTGGTTTGAGTGCATTTGACCTTGGTTGCTTCGCCAAGCTTGTTTGGAAGATAGGCAGTGCTGAGAGGAGCCCAACCGTATCGGTCTCAAGTGGTTAGATGGCCAGACGGTGACGGACGGTGTCAGAGAAGAACGGTGGCGACACAGCGAAGTGCTATTTCTAGACAAATTCTTGGCATCAGATTTTGGAGCGCTTTTATGTGGTACCAGAAAGCAAAGCAGTGGAGTAAAACGTTTGGTTGGTCGAGGCGCACATACTGGACAAAGTAGCATCGCCAGGGTAAACTTGGGTGCTCTAACGGTGCAGGCTTGATTTAGGTGAAGAGACAGCAATGTGGCTCTTGGGGTGTGTTTCTTTGGGTTTGAGTTTGGTGTAATTACAAGTGATTGAACAACGGTGCCGCCAGCAAGGACTTTGGCGACACAGCCAAAGAAGAAGATTACTTGTTTTGGGTGTTTTTGATGTGGCCCAGCAGAGCTCAATTCCTTGACATGGGAGCAAGAGAATGATTAGGGGGAGCTAATGGCATGGTTAATTTGGCCGAAGGTTCGCTGGTGGGAGCTGGCAATGATGCGGTGGTACTAGGAAACAGGACGACGGTGGCTTCGTCAAACGGTGGCGAATCTGCAAAAAAGTTGAGAAGGAAAGTGTTTCCATGATCAAGATAAGGCTTTTACTCTACAAGCTCAAATTGTTTTGAAGGCTGGAGCACAGTGTGATGAAGCAAATATGGGCTTTAGAAAATATCTCTAAAGTTTAGAAAATTAATTTAAATTCTGATAAAAGTTTCTAGGGAGTACTCCTAAGAGTAATCCTAAGATTAAGGTAAAAATGAAATTTTCAAAGTCTCATTTTATTAAATGAATTTTTAGACCCTATTTTTGGGTTGTTACAATTAAATTACATAAGATATAAATGAAATAAAATAAACTTTCCAATGGCCAAAAATGAAATTTCCAAAGGTGAAATCCCATATTATTTATTTCTGGAAAAGATACGGGTTAATTTGTAAAATTGCCAGTCAAAAAGGTCGTGGTTGGTAGAGGCGTGCAACTCCATCCCACAGTGGTGGCTTCAATCCCCGTTGACGATGCATCAAAATCAGCAGCGATGGCTGCTTTGGGCCGCAGTTGACGACACACGGATGGCAGTAACAGTGTGGATGGTGCATGGCAGTGACTTTAGGCCACAGTAACGACGCGCACAGTGCATAGCGATGCCATCGAGCCACATTGACAATGTATCACAATCGACAGCAATGGCAACTTTGGGACTCGATTGACGATGCATGGATAACAATGACAATGCGGACAGCACACGGTGATGGCTTCAGGCCACAGCGACAACGCGCATGGCGCACAACGGTGGCTTTGAGCCACAGTGACGACGTGCGGCAGTGGATTGCATGCAAAGGTGCGGCACTATCAGTGACTCGTGTGACGGAGAGCAACGGTCGCCTCAAGCGGATTCGGCGTAGATGGCGACGGCTGCGGTGGTGTGCATGTGAGTGGCGACGTGTGTTGCCACTTCAAGTGGCAATGGTCGTCAACATGTCACACGGCTGCTAGCTAGTGGCAATGCATGTCAAGGCGGCATGCGGTCAATGGATCGCCCGTGGGGGCGCTCTGATGGAGAGCTCCGATGGATGGCGTGCAGTGGCGTGCATCAGGCGGTGTGCTTCGGGCACACGATATTAGCGACGCGCCACTACCACTACTGGTGGCGCGTGATCATGGCGTGCTTCAATGTAGTTGATGGCGTCGTCGGCGACAGGCCAACGTAGGCAGAAGATGGTGATAGGCCGTCAACAAAAAAAAATTTCTCAAAAAATTTCCACAATGAATTTTCCTTTTTTTATTTTTGGATTGAAAAAGATTAAACTTGTAACTAGTGAGGAAATAGTTGAGATTGCAATGATATAGCAAAATTGAGTGAATCATGTTGATAACGTATTGTAAATAGCAGAGTCATTGCGATGCTGACAGGACACAATCAATCTGGCCACACGAAGAAGTACAAAAAATATAGACAAAATCAAGAAAATAGTACATGAAAATCTTTATTATATTACCCTCTCTTTATAGCAGTACAAAATTTTAAATAGACCAAGTTAGGATTGCTCTAGAGATAGTTTTGGTAATATCCTTTCGGGATGGTTAAGGAAAAAAGTTTTTTTTAGCAACTTAACTTCCACTTTTGATGCCAATCACTATATATTTATCTAATAGATCTTTGATTGTTATATTTTTTTAAGTTCTCACTTTTTTTCAGTTGTCTCAATTTTTCAGTTGTCGTATTTTTTTAAATTGTCATATGTTTTTAGGTTGTTATATTTTCTTATTTTAGATTGTCGTATTTTTATGTTGTTGCTTTTTTTTATTTTAACTTGTCTTTTTTTTATTTTAAATTGTCACATTTTCTTATTTTAAGTTTTCGTATTTTTTATATTATCACATTTTTTATTTTAAGTTATCGTATTTTCTAATTTTAGGTTGTCTTTTTTTGTCATTGTATTTTTTCTAGAAACTTTTTTATATAAAAAAAATTGAGTACTGTAATCATGCTGGTATCTTTTTACGACGTACTACTATTTTTTTTATTTTCTTCCCCCTCCGGCATGCAGGCACCTGCGGCCAAGGCATACATGGCCCCGTGATGCGAGAGCTCATGGCCATCCATTGCCCCAACACACAACACACAAGGCCGCTCCAGTCCGTCGTGCCGTCGTAGCAATACATGAGGTCGCACTGGGATCAGGACCCTTCAATTCACGACCCCCTTGCATGACCACATGCCTAGTTTAGTTTGGTATGATATCAGAATGTCTCCCACACAAATTAATTTTCTCACATGTACACACACACTCTTTACACAATATATCAGCATATAAAAAATATCTAAAAAAAGCTATCTAACAATACATTTATCCTATTTTTTTTCTTAAATAATTTCACCATCTATATCACACATTCATATCTAATTTCAAACTCCACCCTCTTCTCTCCTACACATTTTTCTTCTCTCTCCTCTAATTGATCCTCCTCCAAATCCACCATCACTGCCGCCCCATCTTCTGCCACACCGGCCACTGTGGTTGCATCCATTGCGTCTCCCACGAGGCCACTATCTCTTGTTATCTCCACTCACGACCGGTAACAGTAATGTCGTCTTATCGAGCCATCAATGCTAAAGAAACTAAAAAGATGATTAGATAAATCTTAAAGAATTTGATTTTAAAAGAAAATTTGATCAAAATAAAAAAAGATTTACGCAAAATAAAAAATAAAAATATATACATCCCATGAGCGATTCTTAAAAAAGAAAAAATAAAAAGGTATCCCAAAAAACAGGATGTCTACTCGGCGAAGAATGCTGCGACGAAGTCAATGACTTGGCTGGCATTGTGGGTGTCCAACACACCAGGAACGTGGGAGCCATACACCTGGCTTTTCGTGCGCCTCACTTCTTTCCTTAACTTGCATACTATCTTATCTGTTTCCTCGCCCACAATGCCTTCATGTTACACACGGTTCACGGACCCGTAGTGTGCTTGTGTTCCGGTTTCATGTCATTTCATCTATATCTATAATTTTTATTGACGATTTATTTGAATCGATAAAATTATTTTACTTAAATATTATTTGTAACAAACTAACAACTAATATATCATCTAATGTATTATTATAAGAGGGTCAACTTGTACGAACTGACATATAATATGTTGCACCTAATATCTTAGGTTATAAAATTTGATGTCTAGAAATGTGATTTTGAGAAACTCATATTAAATTAGTTTTGCTTGAAATTTGCGATATTCGAACTAAACTCAAGAACATAAATATTATATGCTAAATACATGCCTATGTGTCTTCCAAAACATCTAGCAATTTGCAACATTGTGAAAATTTGGAATGCATAAAAAATACTGTTGTTGGAGGAGACGTCCAACTCTAAAAAACTCCTGAGTGTTTTCCCGGGAGAAGACCCATCTTCCTCCGTATGTTTCTCCGAGTAATGATTTATATCTCACCGAAGGGCTCCCGAGTAGAGGTTTGTGCCTCCTCGGGCGAACTCCTGGTGAGGGCTCATGTTTTCCCAAATGAGCCTTCCGATGAAAGTTTTTACCTCCCCAGGTAAATCTCCGAATAAGGGCCTATGCCTCCTAGGCGAATCTTCGAGTGAGGGCTCATGCTCCCCCGGATGAGCCTCCAGTTGAGAATCCCTGCCTCCCAAGGCAAATCCCAGGTCTGGCCCCATGCCTCCCCATCCGAACTTCTATGTAAGGACTCATGCTTCCCCAGATGAGCCTCTGACTGAGAGTCTCTGTCTCATCGGGTGAATCTCTTAATCTCTGGGTAAGAGTCTAGGGCTCCTTAAGCGAACCTTGGGTGAGGGCCCACATTTCCCCGAATAAACCTCCGGGTGAGAGCCCACGCTCCCCTGGGTGAACCTCCGGGTGGGGACCCATGCCTCACCTGGAGGTTGTCCAGGTAGGGGTTGTGTCCTTACCAGGTCTTGTCTGCTCGAAAAGGGTTGTAGTCTCTCCAGGAGCCGACATCCCCAGAGGTACCTTCAGAGCCGAAGTGGACAAGTGCTCAAGATCCACACATCGTGTCCAGTAAAAAGACCATCACGCTCTCAATCTAATGGTCCAGACTAAGATAGTTTAATAATTCACATCTTTTGAAGTCTATATATATATACCTCTTGTACCCCTATCTTGTAACAACAATTTCATTTGCATTCAATACACTCCAAGCACTAGACGCGTCTAAGAGCTCTCTCCCCGCAAAAAAAACCCCAGCCAACTTACGTCGGGGGCACGTCAACAGGATTAAGGTTCCCACTGGAATCTAAACTTATATAAATTCTCTGTTCCACTTCTCTGTGATTACTCAACACAGGATGACTTGTTATATGATCAGCTCGCATTATCATACACGTGATCAACATCAGAAAACCTATCATAAGGTTCGTAATACCACGATAATTATAATTTAACTACAGATATGAAAGTGATTCAGATTTTTGAAAACCTAATATGAGAACGTAAGATTCAATATATCGCCTAATATCTGATACATATAGAATAATTGATTGCCTACATCTAGATCAACTAAACCCATTCATGCAGTACCTTTTGTAAAGTTGGTGATTGATTGGAGGGTCTGCATGCCAAGGAGAGCGAAGATAAAGTCAAACTTCAGTTAGGCTATCCTAATAACATTATTACAAAATTGATTAACACGTACTAAAGGATTTTATTAAAGATTACCTAGTATAGCACTCATATTTGTAGTCTGATCGGTTACAGTGTGTTCACACAAAGGATATCATGAACTCATGAATTTAATTCTCGGTTCATGTGCTTAGTTAGGATTTGATGTTGCCGTGTTGGGTGGGGTGAGGGTGTGGATAAGAGATGGGGTGTGATGAGATGAATGTTGTAAATATAGTATATATTATCATTTTAAAATTAATTTTCTAAAGAGTTTATTAAGGTATACATATGGTTTTCGTGTGCAACAAAAACAAATTAATAATTCTCATAATATTTTTGAAATATTATACACCATCACTTACATCATCTATACAACCAACCAAACATATCATCTTAATCTACATCTGTTAATACAACGAACCAAACAATTTCTACTAACATGCCTTCATTTGTCAAAATTAGACAAGTCAGGCTCATAATTAAACATCACTCCCATAAAATCAATTGGCATAAATATGAAATCCGCTTTTTACAACCTTCGTTGTGAGGGGGTCCCCAAATATAATTCCGACCTGCCAACTAGTTATAGCTTTAACTTTTACCTGATTTGTTATGTTAAATAAATTTTTAACATAAAACAATTTTCTGGTAAATAGTCTGTCAAACTCTGCTGGAATGCTATTATGCTAAGCACTTTCCTCATTTTCCTCCAAATATTGCAACTGCATGCAGCTCCTGCAACAGATATGGTTTCCTTGCAATTTCTCAGATGCTTCTGGTTCCAATCTACAAGCTATAAATTGAAGAGCTCTTCCTAAACATTACACCAATCCGCCAATTCCAAAATCTTACTGATCGTCCTAGTTGTTTGTTTGATCGATCAAGAACACCTGACTTGTGATTTGGTTCTTGTAAATGGACTGCGCCGACTTCTTGGTCGCCGCCGGCCGGTCGACGGCGTGGCCGGTGAAGCGATGGCGCAAGGCGCTGACGGTAATCCTGACGTGCCACACGCTCGCGCGCCGTCGTCTACTCTCCGGCGCCGCCGCCTGTGCCATTGTCCGGCGCAGCCCGGCGTATGTCGTGATCAAGATAGACAACGGCGAGGACACCGACGACGGCGGCGATGGCGATATGTCGAGTACCGCCTTCGCCGTCGCCGCTGATGATGAGTCCTTTAAGGGGCTGGTCAAGGACAGGCGAGCCGACAGTCTGCAACGGCTCGGCGGGGCCGTCGGCGTTGCGGCGGCATTGGAGTCCGACACGGAGGCCGGCGTCCGCGGTGACCAAGGCGATGTAAGCCGGCGGCAGGAGGCGTTCGGGAGGAACACGTTTCCGAAGCCCAAGCCGAAGAGCTTCTGGAGGCACGTGTGGGAAGCGCTCAGCGACGTCTTCCTCCTCGTGCTCCTCGTCTGCTCCGCCGTGTCGCTCGCCTTCGGCATTAAGGAGCACGGCATCAAGGACGGGTGGTACGACGGCGTCAGCATCTTCCTCGCCGTGTTCCTCGTCTCCGCTGTCTCCGCGGTGAGCAACCACGGCCAGGCTCGCCGCTTCGACAAGCTGGCGAGCGAGTCCGACAACATCGCCGTCACCGTCGTGCGTGGAGCTCGGCCGCAGGAGGTGTCCATATTTGACATAGTAGTCGGCGATATCGTCTTGCTCAAGATCGGCGACGTAGTCCCGGCCGACGGCTTGTTCTTGGAAAGGCACACGTTGCAAGTGGACGAGTCGAGCATGACCGGCGAGCCACACCCGGTGGAGGTCAACGCCGAGAACAATCCGTTCCTCTCCTCAGGCGTGAAGGTCGTCGACGGCTACGGGCGCATGATCGTCACAGCCGTCGGCACGGACACTGCGTGGGGCGATATGATGCGGAGCATCACCCGGGAGAACACCGACCCGACGCCGCTCCAGGAGCGCCTCGGGGGACTCACCTCGAACATCAGCAAGTTCGGCATTGTCGTGGCCGTGCTCGTCTTTGCCTTTCTCACCGCACTCCTCTTCACCGGGAGCACCAAGGACGAGCAGCGCAAGCCGGTGTTCAACAAGAGCCACGTCACGTTCAACGCGGTGTTCAGCGCTCTCGTTTTCATATTCCAGCAAGCCGTGACGATCATCGTTGTCGCAATTCCCGAGGGCCTGCCGTTGGCAGTGACGCTAACGCTGGCGTTCTCGATGAAGCGGATGGTGAAGGAGCACGCCCTGGTGCGCAGGCTCTCGGCGTGCGAGACGATGGGGTCCGTCACCGCCATCTGCACCGACAAGACCGGAACACTCACATTGAACCAGATGAAGGTGACCGAGTTCTGGGTAGGCATTGATCGTCCTAGAGCTGTCAGGGCCGTCGCCGCCAATGTCGTCCGCTTGTTATGCCAGGGTGCAGGGCTCAACACCACCGGAAGTGTGTACAAGCCAGACAATGTCTCGCCACCGGAGATATCCGGCAGCCCGACCGAGAAGGCGTTGCTGTCATGGGCCGTGACAGAGCTCGGTATGGACGTCGACATGCTGAAGCGGAGCTGCAAGGTGTTGCACGTCGAGGCATTCAATTCCGACAAGAAGCGCAGCGGCGTGTTGGTGAGGGACAATGCCAGCGGTGAGGTGACCGTGCACTGGAAAGGCGCGGCGGAGATGATCTTGGCGCAATGCTCAATGTACGTCGACACCGACGGAGCGGTGCATGAACTCGGCATCCAGCAGAGGCAGAATCTTGAGAATGTCATGAATGGCATGGCAGTCGCCAGTCTCCGGTGCATCGCCTTCGCCTACAAGCAAGTTAAGGGCGAGGACTCAAAGATCGACGACGAAGGCCTGACATTGCTTGGCTTCGCCGGTTTGAAAGACCCCTGCCGGCCGGAGGTGAAGACCGCCATCGCGGCTTGCAGGAAGGCTGGCGTTGCTGTCAAGATGGTCACCGGTGACAACATCTTCACGGCGCGCGCCATCGCCACGGAATGCGGGATCATCACCAGCGACGACACCGACGGCAAAGTCATCGAGGGGCACGAGTTCCGCGCCCTCCTACCGGAAGAACAGCTCAATATTGTCGACAACATCCGCGTCATGGCGCGCTCCTCGCCGTTCGACAAGCTAGTGCTGGTGCAACGCCTCAAGCAGAAGGGCCACGTCGTCGCCGTCACAGGCGACGGCACGAACGACGCGCCGGCCCTCAAGGAGGCCGACGTCGGCCTGTCCATGGGCATCCAGGGCACCGAGGTCGCCAAGGAGAGCTCCGACATTGTCATCCTCAACGACAACTTCGACACCGTCCTCACCGCCACGCGGTGGGGCCGCTGCGTCTACAACAACATCCAGAAGTTCATCCAGTTCCAGCTCACCGTGAACGTCGCGGCGCTTGTCGTCAACTTCGTCTCCGCGGTGACCACCGGCACGATGCCACTGACCACCGTGCAGCTCCTGTGGGTCAACCTGATCATGGACACCATGGGCGCGCTGGCATTGGCCACGGACACACCGACGAAGACGCTCATGAAGAAACCGCCGATCGGCCGGACGGCGCCGCTCATCAGCAACGCAATGTGGCGCAACCTCGCCGCGCAGGCGCTGTACCAGGTGGCCGTGCTGCTGACGCTGCAGTACAAGGGACGCGACATCTTCGCCACCGGCGAGAAGGCGAACAGCACCATGATCTTTAACGCCTTCGTGCTCTGCCAGGTCTTCAACGAGTTCAACGCCAGGGAGATCGAGAAGAAGAACGTCTTTGCCGGCGTGCTCAAGAACAAGATGTTCCTCGGCATCGTCGCGGTGACCCTCGTCTTGCAGGTGGTGATGGTGGAGGTGCTGACGAGATTCGCCGGCACCGAGAGGCTTCGGTGGAGCCAGTGGGGCGTCTGTGTAGCCATCGCCGCCGTGTCATGGCCGATCGGCTGGGCCGTCAAGTGCATCCCTGTGCCGGAGAGGCCAATCCATCAAATACTAGCAAGGTGCAAGTTCTTCTAGGTGCCAAGATTGCATGGCACAAATGGACTATAAAATCACATTCTTTGTAGATTAGATTTATATGTAAATTCTTTTATACATTCTTCAGAAATAAAGAACATGTTTAACAATTAGAGGCGCCAAACAGGTTAATGTTTCAGTAACGAGGCTGCAAAAAACTAGTAGAGGTGTCAAACAGTTTAACAGTTTTCAGATGACTTTACATTGTGAAGGATTGAAATTTGAAAGCATGTATTCATATATTCAAATTAGTGCAATGTAAGAAAGAAAATTTATGTTTAAATTTCACTAGTCTTTCGCTGATCTCTAACAATTAGATGTGTCAAACAGGTAGTTGCAAAAAAAACCAAACCAATGTAACAGAATTTTTCTCATGGCTTCACAAAATGCAGGATTGAAATTTGAAAGCAACTGGTCATATACTGAAGTTTGACGATTGAAAATGTTGCGAACACTGGTACAATGACATTATCGGGATGAGGTGGAAATATGTCTGAACTAAGAATTTGAGCAAAAGTAATAGGCTAACTGTTTGACCAAAGCAATATGAATGAGTTTTTAGTTGAAATTATCACTGTAGTTCACAAAAATATACTTATTGGTTTCAGATGTTTTACAGAACAATTTGGTTTGATATATGCGCTTACATCGTGTAAGCACATTAATTTTTGGAGACTGTTTGCCAATTTGGTTTACATCATCATACAAAATTTTCGTCAAGACTCTCAAAGAAGTTCGGACAATAGTTCTGAGTATCTTTTTCACAGTTCACTTTACAATCTGATTGGATCTGCCTTTGCTTTCACTATGCTCATTTCTTACTTTTGAAGATTTTGTCAAATTTTCAAATCATTAATTTTATTTTTTATTTTTATCTATCTCTATCATAGTATCAAAAATTCACTTGAACAGTTCAATTTGAACACCCTTTTTCAAGTTATTCGGAACGAACACATACTTCTTTAAGTATAAAGAAGAAATGAGATGTCATTTATAAACTACTAACAAAAAAGAGGCGGAGAGTGATACTGCACCCGCATCATAGATTATACCTTATAATAAGCACCATTTAACCTAGTTTAGTTTCATCTTATAGACCGACTTAAATGTATAAACTCCACAAGTCGGCGGAGGGAGACTTATAAAAAAGGGTTTAAGTTTGAAAGATAAATTCGGAATTTAAGTTTCTATTTAATTCGATTCGAACTTATCTGAGAAACTAACACTCCAATAAATCGGATCAAACACACCCTTAAGTGGCTTCAACTTATGTATGAAGTTCAAGTCTTATAAGCTACGCCAAACCTACACTAAGTAGGCTTCGAGCAACAAAATTGAAGACCTAATCAGCAAATCTAGAAAAAAATTCCAAGAGAAATTTACTAATCTAGAGTGTACTGACCTCAAATGAAACTAAAAATCAACAATAATAAGATCCATTACCATCACCAGTTTAGCACTGGCTTAAACTACAAACATGTACAAATCATCGGAAATTTGAAAAGAAGAAACAATCAGGTCAATAAGCTAATGGTAACTTCAATGGAGATCTATTTGATGAAACATAACAATATCACTAAGCTCTAACGTGAGTTTGACGAACAAAAACAACATGCAAATTGATGTAGCAAAGCCCCCAGACAAAGTCACTATTAGGCGATCTCCAATGCGGGTGTCTAAGTCGATGCCTGTGATAAAAAATTAATTTATTTTGTTAATTGGAGAGAGAGGACGCCTGATAAGGCTACAACGCCTGGGTTAGTTGTTTTTCTTGATTTTTGTGTAATTAAATTGTATACAATTTTTGTTTCTTGATTTATACATTAATATAGTTCAAATTAGATATTGATTATATTTAAAAAAAATTATAAATTTTTAAATTATCTTCATATAAAGATCAAACATCACTTATATTGTATTTTAAAATTAAAAATTATTTATATTTTATTAAAATCAATTAAATTCTAATAAATATCTAATTTACTCATAATACAGTGCGATTATGAAATTAGGTTCTTAAAAAAACACCAAAGAACTAGATTATGAAATTTAGGACCATCATCGATCATCTTATATCGGGAGAATTTTAGTGCATTTTATCGCGTGGCCAAGGGCTTGAGGATGCCGAGGAGCATGGCCTTGAGAAGGTGCGTGAGGACGCCGCGTTGGCGAGTCCGAGTGTGTCGTCGGCGTCGGCGTCCGCGGTGATAAGACGATCGACGCGGATGCAGGCGTCGTCCAAGAATGTCAAATTGGAATTCAGTGGGAAATTGCTCGCAGAATAAGCAAACAATTGAATATAAGAAGCATATGCTCATTCCATATGAACAAAATAAAATCTTGCACCATCCCATTCCACCCCCCCAAACAAACACTCATCCTATTTTATTGCACTCAATGCTTGTTGCGAGCAACGAAACGCATACTTAATTGATGAACTCCTCTCCGGCGTTTCCGCCGACATGAGACACCGACGTCCTCTCCAGCGAGCTCCTCGCCACCCGCCGTGCTTCTATGTGTCCTTCTCCAGTCGCCCGCCGTCCCTCGCCGCCCGCTCCCTTCGGTCTTGAAAGGTCAAATACTCAACTCGAACTTCCTCTCCAAGTCTGGTTATTTCTGGGATTGGAGATCTACTAAGATTGCAATTAGAATTGTAGTTGAGATCTGAGCCTTTGTTTCTTAGTGCTGTAATTTTTTATGCTTTTGGTGTTTCTTGTATACGAGATCTGGACCTTTCCTTTTTTTTCATTTTTATGTGTGATTTGGCCGTCACTAACCCCCTAGTCACCAAATTGAAGAACAGATGTTTGATGAATGTACAGAGATACTGTCATGCTATCTTTTCTAAATGAAGTGAAGGTACACTAAGTTGCATTGCTTGGTAATGACATTGGAAGACCAACTTTTGTGACTAAAGATCAAGTTTATAAGATCAACCTGCATAACTAGCTTGTCATCAACAAGATCCAGAGAAACAAAATTCTATAGTCACTGCACAATCCATCCCTGATCAAAGCAGTCGGATCCTGTACATATTTTAATCAAGGGACTGTTGTTTTCCAGTTTGCACTTCTGTTACCTTTTATTTGTTATGTTTCCTATGCTTGTTATGTTTCATTTACCTAATTGTCGTTGATTAATTTGGGCTTTACACTTTTGTGCTTTAATGCCATATGCTGAAGTATTTTACAATGTATGGCATGATTAGGTGATGCCCTCCGTGTACAAGGGCCAATATTTGGTTAATCGGAGCTGAAGTCCTACTGATTTGAACTGGAGCTATACCTAGCCATGGTTGAGCCTCGTCGATATTATCTAGGTGGTTGAGGTAAATATCGTATCAAGCCCAGCCTTTTGATGGTTTGTGATCAGGTTTAACAGTGTTTAGTAGCCTGTAGGAAACATACGCCAGCAGTAGGTTTAACTTGTGGGTTATGTAACATTGATGCGAAGAATTGAAGCTGTCAGGACCTTGATGACTTTTATCTAGTTTGATGTCAGTCATTTCAGACCTTGATTATAACTTCTGAAAACTGAAAGTACTTTTTCTTGCATGATCTCATAATGGATGTCTTGGCATGGTGAGTGCACGATCTGTGGTTAGTGTTAAACTTCGGATTTGTGTAACTTCACCGAGCAACTTTTGTTGTTTCTCAAGTAGCTCAGCAGTAGTAAGATGTTATAAAGCTCTTATGAATGGAGTTAAATCGAACATCGCTGAAAATTTATGTGAATGCTCACTGGTGATGATGCAGCTATCTATTATAGATAGAATTTTGATCCCCACTAACGTGATATTGTTCACTGAATCTTCCTCCTCGCTGCGCCACGTCGTCGTTCTCACTGGACCGTTCGATCGCCCGCTTTTCGTCTGCAATTTGTCCACGCGTCGTGGTAGGTGAACTGCACGGCGCTGCTTTCTGATTGCCCAACGTCGTTGCCTTCGAACATTTGGTCCACGTTGAGTCACGTCATCCTTTCGTTTGTGATCACTGCATCAGCGAGTTTGCTAAGTCTGGGCCGTCCCTGATTGTCCATCTGTTACCCACTAGCCAGCTGTTTCCCACATTCGACCAAGACCGCCAACTGTTTCACATATTTGACCAAAATTAGGCTCCCAATTTGACCAACTGCAAAAATCAACTAGGCCCTCTTTTTTCCTACAGTCACCCAGTTTACTACATCCGACCACAAACCATGACAAAGTGATTCGACCTGAAAACTAAAATGCGACCATTATAAAAAAAACCTGAAACCTATGCTTCGATCAAGCAACACATTCGCCCACAACCAAGCTGACTGATTCAACCCAAAAAAACAAAAAAAAACCAAAAAAATAATCTACACTTTTACCCAAAACCAATCGACCAGAGATTTCACATCTGCGACCACTATTTTGTACTGCCTCGACCAAGTTTATGTTCTGCTGATGAGCCCAACCTTACAACCATTTTTTTTGCTGCCACGACCGCCCAGCTTCGTGTTGTCGAACTATTCGCAACATTAGACCACAAGTCATGACTACTGGTTCGACCAAGGGAAATGAGACCAAAACAATTAATGTTGCTTCAAACATGGGAAAAAGTGAACAGCAAACCAAAAAATGCGACCACCATAAAAAAAGACAAACCGCTTCTTCGACGAACCGCCACAGTCAAGCCTGTTGATCGATTCATGAAAAAAATGCGACCAAAAAAATAATTTACTTTTATGGGGGAAAATTTATCAACCATATATTTGCGCCCAATTTTTTCTCATTCTAAGTCTTCTTAATCGACACAATGTTTCCTACTGTCTAGATGTTTCTCGCATAGGTTTTTTGTTTTTTTATGATGGTCGTATTTTGCTATTGGTCGAATCAACTGGTTGATTTTGGTCGACTGATTTTGGACGAAACAATAAATTTTTTGGGACGCATTTAGGCTTAGTTCTCGCCGAATGTGGGAACCGCTTGCGACCACTTTTTTTGGTTGCATTTTTCCACTAAACGACATGTGTTGGTACGACCAGTTTTGCACTAGCATTTCTACTGCCCCAGCCAATTCTATTGTATTAGCACAAACCCTCGTAGTGTTCGCCCAGTCCAAAACTAGTCGTACCAGCACATGCTCTGTTCTGTTCATCATCGTCCAGTTCAAACCTGATCGTACCATCACAAACCCTGGTCGTAGTCTCCCAGTTCAATAATTTACTCTTCTGCTACTGCGATCAAGATTTATGCTGACTAAAATTTACGAACAACATTTTTGCTGTCAATACCACAAAAACAAAATACGACCATCATAACAATAAGGAAAACCGCTGCTTCGACCAGTTTTGGACGTCTAATTCGACCATCATCACAGAAGAACAGACCTGGCTGTATCAGCACTGTTCTGGTCGTAGTCTTCCAGTTCAATACTGATCGTACCATGCTACCAGCACAAGAGCTGCTCTGGTCGTGGTCATCTGGTTCAAAAGTGGTCGTGCTCATGCGTTCAATAATCTCAACAAATATAACTAATTTGTAAATACAATACCTTATTATTTACAAATTTATTTCCACAATACCCGCAGTAACCGCAGGAGCCCATCTAGTGTAGATATACAACCGGGAGCAAACTCCTCCCCACGTGAGGCCACGTCGACCAAGCATTCCTAGCCATTCGATCGGCGATTTCTGCTCATTCGCACCGTTCGCGTGCAGCTACCCTCTTCGCCCACGTCGCTGCCGCTTCTATGGCCGTCCAATCACAAGATTCGCTTCATCTGGGCCAACTGCGTGGAACCCACTACCGAACTTGTGGGCTACTGTTTGAAAGCTGGGTCCACGTTGAGCCATGTCGCCCCTTCGTTCGTGGCTGTTGGATTGGCATGTTTGCTTCATCTGAACCGTCTAACGTGCACCCGAATGTCCAGTTATTTCCTATCGGCCAGCTGTTTCCGATGTTTGACCAAGACCAAGGCTTCTATTTCGACCAAGAGAAAAAACGACCAAGCACACCGTGTCGTCCTGTCGATCAGTTTGCCACATTCGACCACACACCTTGACAATTGAATTGACCAGCAAACCAATAGGCGACTCAATAAAAATACAAAACCACAGTTTCGACTAGGAACCACATTCAGCCACAACCAAGACTGCTTATTCGACCCAAAAAAACAAAACACAACAAAAAAAAATTGCACTTTCGACCAAAACTAATCACCCGAAGGAAATCGACCAGAGATTTTACAGGTGCGACCAATACCAAAATTGCGACCATGATAACAAACAAACCACTTCTTCGACCAGGCACCACATTCGAACACAAACAAACTAGCTAATTCGATCAAAAAACAAATGCTTTTTTATTCCTGCACAAACAATGGTAGGAAGCTGAACCGGCAAGCAATGCTTTATATCGGACAGCGGACAGAAATCGAAGAGGCTATAACGGTTACAGAACTCCCCAGTTTCTCTGCCACAATCATTACGCTAATAAAAATTCACCCATTGGTTTTTTATTCCTGCATTTATTTATTTTCCGACAAAGATTCAATGAGTTCTGTTCTAACAATCTCAACCAAACAAAAACATTTTTAACAGTTTAGTCTTTTGCGACCACATATTTCCAACCAAACTATTTGACCCGTTCAAATATTTGGTCGAAGAGTTACAACCTCAAACCCTCAAATTGATTCGTTCGTTTGAGCTTAGGGGGCTTACTGACGAGGATCAAGTACTTCATCTTGGTCGAAGATTAATTAATAGACATTAAATACGTCTACTAATTGATCAATTGCACTATATTGATAGTTCATAGCATAGGAAGTCTAAGACTAAGATTAGTTCTAATCGAAGACTTCCAACTACATTCAAACTTAGGATATGGTATACGACCATGACCCGCTTTGGTTGAAATACTATATCCAAGGGACTCTTGATCGAAGGAACTAGGTGCTAAGATTCCTGATCAAATACAAGTTACTCGCGATCAGCAACACGTCATCACCCCATGCTCTCCACTACAAGGCAGTTCCACAACAAAGAGATTACATGACAAGGCGATTAACGCATTATTTCCCAAGAAACCATTTAGACAACCGCCCACCATGGAGGCAACTGGTGATAATTGTCAAAAACCGATAGGAGTTTCTTGATTAATAACTGAACTTGTGTAGTTATAAAGGGGGGCCATGGTGTAAAGCAAAAGGGGGACTTTTCTGGGATCAAAATCAATTCCTCCTCATAAACATACGTTTTCATAAACAATCAACACTACACAAGACGTTAGATTATTATTCAATCCGTCGAAGACCTGAACCTGTCTAAAAAACTCTCTCGCACCTCATCATTATGTCATCTTTTTTCCCCTTAACCTTTGTTTTGATCATCAGATCAAAGGTCGTTCACCGATCATCGACAATCTCTTAAACCTTTGTTTTGATCATAAGCTCGAGAGTCATTCACCGATCGTCGACAATCTCCTTCGCAAACTACTTTACAATCTAATTGGATCTACCTATGCTTGAACCATGCTAATTTTTTACTTTTGAATATTTTTGTCAAATTTTCAATTGCTTCTCCTCTACTTTGCAAGTTCCTATGTTGCTATTTTCAATTCATTAATTTCAATTTTTTTTATTTATCACTATCATAGTTTCAAAAATACAATTGAACAATACAGTTTGAAAACCCTTTTGAAGCTTATTCAGTATGAGCACATAATGACTCCCTGTTGTATTCTTCTTTACGTATAAGGAAGAGAATGAGATGTCTTTTAGAATCTGCTGACAAAAGAAGGGGGGAAGAGTGACACTGCACCATCACGACATATTATACCATATACAGACTTTGAACGACAAAATTGAAGACCTAAACAGCAAATCTTGAAGAAAATTATAATAGAAAATGACTAATCTAGAATCTAGTGACCACAAATGAAACTAATCCTATCTCTTTTATAAAAGAAAAACTGTACCTAAAAAAACATCATCCTATATTTACGAGATCAAATGATTTTATCTTTCTAAAATGCTCTCCTAACCATTAGTCCACTTCACCATTAATTATTTACATACAAACTACACACTTATCATATTAATCACAAATACTAAAAATAAAAATAATAATCTTACCTAATTTATTAAAAACAGTGGAGAGAAAAAACTACGTGTAAAAAAGAACAGGAGCAATCAACATGATAACAGCCATTACCATTACCAATTTCACACTGGTTTAAACTTTAAACATACACAAATCACAGGAAATTTGGCATTATTTGATCTGAACCACCAGTAATGTTGATGAAAACTTCAGTGATGGGACCTATTTGATGAAACATAACTAGGCCATACGAGTTTCATAAACACAAATATCATGCAAATACCACTAAGCCCCAGACAAAGTCACTATTAATGACAGCAGAAATAACACTTCACAGATAAGCCTGATAACCAACATCAATAGCCAAGGTTTTGCTGGTTTTCAATCAGACAAAGTACAGGAAATTTCACATCACTACAATTGCAACAACACTTCACCACATAAGCTAGCCCTAACACAAACTGTGAACATCTAATTCAGTTTACAACCAGAAAACCTAACTGGCACAACATAATGGAGTCACCTAAGCCCCTTACAGGAAAGTTTTAAGTTCAGAAACACAAGCTACACACAAGGTTGTTGTGTTCATTCCTTAGAGGTCTTGTTAATGAGTGACTTATGGATGTGGGGAATGACACCACCACCAGCAATGGTGCCCTTGATGAGCGTGTCGAGCTCTTCATCACCGCGGATGGCGAGCTGAAGGTGGCGAGGGGTGATACGCTTCACCTTCAGATCCTTGCTAGCGTTGCCGGCCAACTCCAGGACCTCAGCGGTCAGATACTCAAGAATTGCTGCGGAGTACACCGCAGCAGTTGCGCCGACACGACCATGTGCCGACACCCTAGATTTGAGCTGCCTGTGGATACGGCCCACCGGGAACTACAACACAAAAACATCAGGTTGAAAGAGATTGGGTAGCATGAATTGTCAGCTGTCTTAAGATGTCTGCAATGCAGCTACTACTGACTACAAATTGCTTGGGGGAGAGATGAGCAAGCACCAATAACTACCAAACCTACAAATAAAACTTCATCTTCCAAACACAATCCTCATTACATACAAAATATGTAATACATGTAAATATAGAGAATATAGGAAGTATTAGGAAAAAAATTACAAAAGCAATAGGATTTCTAATAACTAGAATATTTTCTATATTTCTTAATGATGCAATACTATTAAATTTAGCCATGTTTTAAGTATTAAATATTTTAGTATCATTTACTAAAAATTATATTGCCCTTGCAATCATATATCTTTGTTTTAATATTTTCTCTATTTAACTAAAAAAACAGCAAGTATCACAGTTAATAGAAATTTTGTGGCCCTTACATCAAATATTTTTGTCTAATATTTTCCACATTTTAGTTATTGTGAATTTATCTAAGAAAAAATATGTTGTAATAATCTAAATTATTTATTTATTGATGGATATTTTAAATCTTAAATATTGAGATCCCATATCAGCAATCAAATAGATGTGCCAACACTGAAACAAGAGAAACTTGTATGAATGCTATTTAAGGACTTAAGGACTGTTTGCTTAACTGAAACAATAGACGTGCTCATGTCTCTTTCCCAAGCACTTAAGGACTGTTTGCTTAACTGAGACAACCCATCTAATGAGATGGCATATCCTAGATACTGTGCTCCGAGATGGGTTCACAAAAACTAAGTTGTTTCCTTACCTGAATAAGGTGGTACGAAATGCAACGAAATGGTTTTCAGTTGACTAAATGAGGTACTTTATGGTCGTATGAAAATCTGATTCTTAAATCAAATAATCACTTCAAATTGTCACTAATCATTATGAACCACTGTTGATTTAGACTAGTCACTGCAGGTTATTTCTAATCGCCACTAAAATTATCACTAGTCACCACTTAAAATCACCAATGACCCTAATCACCACTACTTAGCTCATGCAGGATTTTGTCATCCAGTCAAATTTATTGCATGACATGATACAAAACATAGGGCAGATATAAATGAATTTTATCCCTATGCAAGTAAACACCAAAAAGGTTATCTGTCCTAAACAATCCAATGAATGAATTATTCTACACAGACAAGCAAACAGCTCCCTCGTGGAAGCATTAAGCATTGGACATGTCCTAGCTTCCTTCACAAAAATAATACTTTGGCTAACATATGACCCAGCATAAAACCAATAATAACCGAAGGGCATCTCCAATGAGACGCGAAGCACCGCGCAGAGCTCACGTCAACAACATACACTGCAATAAACACAACCTTTACCCTATCTCTCTTTTCCTTCCCCGCCACACCACCAACAGAACAAACACCTCTCACATTCCCCAACCAAATAGAGCACACGCTACACTCCAATCGCTGCCCCTCCATTGTGCCAAGGATGGATGGCAACATGGGTGTCCTTGGGATCACCCTAGGAGCAAGTCCTCTCCCCCTTATGATTTATCATGAACTTTTGTTGATTTCCGGAATACCCCCAAAGCCCAAATTTCGGGTTGATTTGGCTTTGGCTTGGGTTAGTTTTAGCTAGATCCTTATATTAGAATGTTAGATATATGATCTTAGGGGTTGGATTTGTAGTTTGATGGTCGATTTAGTATTTATTTGGAGGAAACTTTGATTTGAACCCTTGAGGCAGCGCATGTTCTTCTGTAGGCAAAAATTAGTGTGAAAGATTATTTGATTCCTACATGAGAAATGGCAAGAGAAAAACAAGAATTATTATTGTAGTCTTGGATTCACTTAATTTAGTGTTGGATGCCAAAAGAATATGCATATGTATGCCGACACTAAATGGAATAAGGTGCTTGATCTTGTTGTTGATCTCATTTGTGCCGCTTGAATTGGCTAAAGAAGCATTTGTTATTGATTATGTTTAGGTGATATGAGCTTATCGATTCTAAGGATAAGATCTCAAGTTTCTAATTTCTGAATTTTCATGATTTATATGCTTGCAGACGTCATGACCAAAGTTACCAACTCCATTCAGGTGGTCATTCCGATTTACCTTTTAAAATGGAACATACTAGGACTGGACCATTCCAACATACCGTTACGAAGTATAATAAATAAAGATAAATATGTAAAGGACTTGCTATTTCCACTGTAATTATAAGGAGCTTGTTATGAAACTCAATTAGATCAGTAACAAATCAGACTAAATAAGCTATTTGGTCATAAAGTTTACTTACACCCTTGATGGTACTACTACTAATATGGAGTACTCCTAAATAGACCTATTGGTGCTGAAAAAGAGCAAGACTTTTGAGTTTGTATTGCTCTTTTCACTTGTTCAGCCTGTGTCGTCCCAAGAGAGGGGAACAGTTAATGCGCTAGCCTTTGGCCAGGAAGGGTAACAATCACTGGTAGTCAAATTGGCCGAATGTAGCTTTCCGGTCGGAATGACCGGAATTCACCAGGTTGACCGGTGTTGACTGGAATTGAGAGCGGAAAGGAATGCAATCTTTTCTATTCCGTTTTCTCTGATAGAATGCAGCCATTCCAGCCGGAATGGAACGAATTTGATAACTATGGCCGTAACACCAAAATACATGTTCTCTTCCTATATATGGATTGGACCATGCAAACTGATGATTTAGAGTGATTTGTTGATGCTATAATGTCTATTTTGATGACTTTAGCTTTAATGCAGGGAGGTGATTAATCTTCAATTTGATGCTAATTGGGAGTAATATTCATATGAAGAGAATGAGTTTTAGTGCATATTGTGGAATATGTGCTTTTTGGAATTTTAGGGGGGACTTGTGTATATTGATATAAGTGATCGGTAGTTTTGATCTTGGATGATACGAGAATATTAACTTTAAATAATGGATACATGAGTGCCTATTTGTTGAGATTTTAGAACTTAATATGATATTGGTGATTTTATTCCCTTCAAAAAACACATTGGTGATTTTGTTGGATAAATTGATGCCAGATTGTGCAATGGGTTGTGATTATTTTAAGCTATTCGGAATTATATCAGTAATTTGTGGTCTATTTTGTGGTATATATTGACAAAAGAAAAGAGCAATCATTTGAAGATGTTTATAGATTATAATTATACAAAAAGAAGGCATAGCAAAGTGGATGAGCAAGTGGACAACTTGATGAAATTTTTGAAAATTTGCCACTTTTCAACAAATGTGATTGAATTTCTAGTTCTTGAGATTGGTTAAATGTCCTATTGCTGGTTCGATGTAATGGGGATGTCTTAGTGAGATCAAAATCTAGTAGAATGTAATTCAAATAAGTTTATGAACAGATTTATGATGATTTGACGAATACATGATTGATCTACTTGGATTAATGTGTAATCCTATTATGATGAACTCACTTGATGGATGTTTGGATTTGATATATAAGTGAATATTTTGGGGGTATTTCAAAATTAACAAAAGGTAGTGTTTACCTTGAGAAAATTGGTGAAAGAGAAAGAAGATGCTCCTAAGGTGATCCCAAGGACGCCCATGTTGCCATCCCCATCCTTGGTACCAAGAGTGTGTGGGGAGGGGAGGGGGGGGGGGGGGGGTGGGGGGATCAAAGTGACTTGTGTGTGCTCTATTTTCGTTGGGAAAGAGATGTGTTTATGCTGTTGGTGATGCGGTGGGGAAAGAAAAGAAAGAAATATAGAGAGGATGACAAATAGGTCCCACAAAGAGGAAACAAAAAGTCAAAAGCGTTAAGAGGATGATTATTACACAAGCACCCTTGTCAATGACATACACCCACGGCTGAGGGTAGGTGCGCAACATGATGTTGCGGGGCCCCCAGATAACATGCTTACACACATGCAAGCATACAATGTTTAGACCGCATAGCCTCGCCTCGCACCCCGCTCACCTAGCTTTGACCAGCCTCTCACTTATAGACTAACCCGAACAAAGTGAATTCCACCTGTTACTGAGACAAAGCTTTAAACTGTGTCTTTTAGTTTTTTCTAAAAAAAAAGTATTAAATGAATATGGTGTGTGTTAATTTGGATTACATGGCACAGTATCTCTCCCTTCAAGCATGCATGTCGGAGTAGGTATTATTTGGAGATTCAAAGATGACGTGGCACACTCCTTCACCTATAACTTTCTTTAGAGGCCCCACCGCTTGAGGTGCAAAGGAGACAACCATTACACCCACCCTCCACAACTAAGGCGTAGCATGGAGAAAGACACATTTATGTGCACACTTCATTTGAAATCAAACCAAATGTAATAGACATAGTCTAGAGAAATGTGCACTAATCCAGACATCTAATGCTTCCTAGCAATATTGTCAAGAAAGTTCAGTTGCTCCTGCAAAGTATGATTCCCAGCCACATAGGCACAATACAAGTGTGCATGGCCTTGGCAAAGTCCTGCTATAAATGTCAAGAATGGACAATATTTGCTTGTTCATAACAGTAGGCCATTCTTGTGATGCTCCTTGTTCATAGCTTATCTCACATTAAGCGCACAACAATCCATAACCATCACACAATTTTTTTTTCTAAAATCAGTTTATATCAGCAAATGCAAGAAATACTAGTTGGAAGCAGACCTAAGCAAAATACCGACCAAGCCAAGCCACCACAGTTTTTCGGCCTGTCAAGAGCTGGTCAGGCTGGGCTCGGACCCGGACTGACCAAACCTATTCACCTCTAGGCCAAGCCCAAGTTGCTATCAGATCATAAATTCTAAGCCAAGTCCATTCCTAAAGAGATAGTCATATCGGGGGCCAATTCTACTCGGGTCTAGTTTGAATCCGTGATTAAAAGGAAGTACAAAACTACAAATTTTTACAAGGAAACACCAATCTAACCTAAAATCTACTCTAATCACTCAATCTAACAAAAAATATCCAACCCTAACGTAAACCTGTTGCAAGAAACAGCAAAAGAACTCTCGGATCAGGCCAATCCGGGCAAGAATCCGCCCAAAAATCCAAACTTTACTACCCTACCGGAACCAAGAACGGAATTTTTTTCGCAAGAAACACTCGAACCAACCTGGAGGCCGGCGCGGGAGGAGCGGGACACGGGGGCCTTCTTCTTGTCCTTGTCCTTGTCGCCGCCCTTGGCCGCCGCCGCCGTCGTCTTCGCCGCCAGGAGCCCCTTCCCTCCCTTCCCCACCATCACCGCACCTGCAAGAAAGCCGCAACGGATCAGATCACCACACCGCCCCTCGCCCCCAACCCCCCCACCCCCAGAAACCTGAAAGCGGCCGCCGTGGGTCTCACTCTCACCTTGCGAGCCCTTCTTCTCCGGTAGTTCTTGGCTCGGGAGGCTTCGATTTGGGATTTTTGGGTTTTTTTTGTTGTCTTTTTGGGGCCTCTTTTATGTTTTGGGGAAAGGTGGATTTGAGTTTTGAATTCCATTGGCGGCGGGAACTGAAAGATTTTGGCGGCTACGCGAAAACTGAAAAAATTGATAGGTACTGTGGGCTGTGTTTGCCTGAGTGGGATAGACATAAGACCGTCTCCAACTCCGCCACATCCAAGCGCTGACAGGCGGGCCCCACGCGAAAATATTAATTAAAAATTCGCGCGAGGAGAGAGGCACCGCTTCGTGAAGCGGCATGCGTGAGGATCTGACGAGTGGGCCCCACCGACGCCTCGTCCGCGAATCCCCGCGCGTTGGAGATCATGCGACGCCCGGTAACGCGTTTTGTGGGCCCCACTTTCCCCGCGCGCGTGCGTCTCGTACCCTCGCAAACCCTGTACTGACAAGTGGGCCCAGTTTCAATTTCGGCCCACATGTCAGTGAAGGGGTATGAGGTGCAGGCGTAGGCGAGGAAATTGGTCAGTTTGTTTAACGCGTTTTGTGCACCCGAGGCCAGTTTTTTAATTCTCGCTGACGCGTGGGCCCGGTCAAATTGAGAGCCTACATGTAAGTCTCTGTTTGATGTGCAAGAGGGAAGAACTAGCCGTTTGAATGTTTTTTGAGCCGGTCCCACATGTCAGCCACCCAAATTTCTAGCCGTTTAATTTCTAGCCGTTTAATTTAGCCGTTAGACTTATTTTATTCATTTTTGAGTGTAAAAATTCATAAAAAATCACAAAAAATCACAAAAAATCACCAAAAAATCTAGAAAAATTCTGTGTTCCTCCTCCTATAAATATGAGAGCACTTGACCTCATTTTCACTGAAACACAACCACATACCATACACTTTCCACACTCTCATTCCTGCAATATTTTCCGAAAATTTTTTCAATGGCTAGCAATCCCCCCGGCGGTTATGTCAATTGGTTTGGCGAACCAAATATAGATGATGCCAACACCGAAGAGCCAAACAGCCAAAATCCGCCTAGTTTTCAACCTCCACCCCCCCATACCCGATGTATTACCCACCATTGGGTCCACCCCCTCCATACGGCCAACCACATTCGTATGCATATCCTGGGCAGTACACGCCTGGGCATCCTTACGCACAACCCCCCTACGGCCTTTACGGCCAGAATCCTCACTTCGTTGGAGCTCCGACCATCCCTACAGAAATGTCGCCCCCGCAAATACATAGAAGAAATGATCGCTCCACCCCCTCATCGGATACCACCACTCCTGAGAGCACGCCCCCGGTCGTGATCGTGGAGGACGACAACGCTGGACAGCCACGTAAACGAATGCTCTGGTCGCAACAGGACGACATGCGACTCGTGAGTGTTCATTTAAATATTAAATTTTGTTAACGCATATTTGTTTCCACGGTTTTATGAAAAAAAAATTTAAAACAATTTTTATTTATTTATCCAGATCAGTGCATGGTTGAATAACTCCATCGACCCGATCGATGGGAACAACCAAAAATGCAAGATGTACTGGTCGAAGGTCACTGAGGAATACAACGCGAGCAGTCCGTCCAATCGTAGACGAGACCTCAGGCACTGCAAAGACCATTGGCAAAAGAATAATAAGAAAATTGTTCAGTTCAATGGCATCTTTTGTAGGTTGAGGGATGCCTACGCAAGTGGTCGTTCGGACGACCAGTTGATGTCGCAAGCACGCGACATGTACAGGCAGGAGGTTGGTCATCCATTCGTCCTAGAGCATTGGTGGAATGCCGTACGTGGTCAACCGAAGTGGTGCCGAAGCTGCTTCGATTCTTCGAAAAGGGCTCGTCTCGACGAAGAAGGTACCCACACGTCGTCGTCGAACAATGAGGATGTCCCCGTTGAGCTTCCGCGACCGCAAGGGAGGGACGCGGCAAAGCAGAAGCGAAAGGGTAAGAGCAAACTGGGCCAGACATCGTCGGCGTCCGAGGAGACCCTAGAGCGCATAAGCCGAGCCAGCGCCGAGCTTACTACTGTGGCCGACAAAGCCCTTGCTGTAGCTGATAAATTGCAGGGGATGGCCAAAAGCAAAGAAAAGGCTTCATTTATGAAGTCGTTGACGAAACTACTTGGGATGGATACATCCCATTTCTCGGATGATCGTAAGGCGACGCATGCGGCTGCAGTAGAATACATGAACGAGCAACTTAAGGATATGAAGAATAATTAGTACTCCGAACATTGTATTTTTCATTTCAAAAATTGTACTTGCACTATTAATTTAATTCGTTTTTGATTCACCTGTTTGCACTGTGGTATGTGATCGATACTTTTGGATTTTAACCGTTGGAGCCGACGCATGTGATCGGTACTTTTGGATTTTAGCCGTTGGAGCTGACACATCTGCTCGATTCCTTTGGATTTTAGCCGTTGGACCCGACACATCTGCTCGATTCCTATGGATTTTAGCCGTTGGAGCTGACACATCTGCTCGATTCCTTTGGATTTTAGCCGTTGGACCCGACACATCTGCTCGATTCATATGGATTTTAGCCGTTGGAGCTGACACATCTGCTCGATTCCTTTGGATTTTAGCCGTTGGAGCCGATGGAGCCGACACATCTGCTCGATTCCTTTGGATTTTAGCCGTTGGAGCCGACGCATGTGATCGATTCGCTTCTCCCCTTATATATTTGGACCCCTATGCCCTCATTTTGACACCTCAGTAATCTCAACTTCACAACCGAAGCCTCCGTTCTTGGTGATCTCAACTTCATAACCAACCCTAAAAAAATGTCGTCCAGCTCAAGCACAAGTAGTGCTGAGGACGAATGCCTCAACCAGATGGAAGAGTTCGCGACGGGGTTCGCAAAAACCGTTCTGACGATCGGACCCCATCTGCAGCAAGCTCTTGTTGATGTTGAAGCTAGCATTGATGCTGGTACCTCGCACCGCCGCCGAGGAGGTAGCAGAAGGTACATCGAAAGAGATCGCGAAGGCGGTCATAACCGTCTAGTCGCGGACTACTTCGCCGATGTTCCGGTCTACCCCGGCTACTTGTTTCGCAGAAGATTCCGCATGGAGAGACCCCTCTTTCTGCGAGTCGTTGAAGCTCTCGGGGAGTGGTCCCCGTACTTCACCGAGAGGAGAGATGCCCTCAACCGAAAGGGGCTATCTCCATTGCAGAAGTGCACTGCGGCTTTGCGCATGTTGTCGTACGGCTCGCCCGCCGATGCCATCGACGAGTACGTACGCATCGGAGAGTCGACGGCTATTCGGTGCCTGGAGAATTTCGTCGAAGGAATCATCGATCGGTTCGCCGAGGAATATCTTCGTAAACCTACTACCGAAGACCTCCAGCGTCTGCTCCACGAAGGAGAGGACCGAGGTTTCCCAGGGATGCTGGGAAGCATCGATTGCATGCACTGGGAATGGCGCAATTGCCCAGTTGCATGGAGGGGCCAATTCACCCGTGGTGATCAAGGAGTCCCCACCATAATACTTGAAGCGGTCGCGTCCAGAGACTTGTGGATATGGCATGCCTTTTTTGGTGTCGCCGGATCCAACAACGACATCAACGTGCTTAACCAATCCCCCCTTTTCACTGATGTGTTGCGTGGGCGAGCTCCTACGGTTCAGTACTCTGTTAATGGGACAGAGTACAATATGGGGTACTACCTCGCCGACGGTATTTACCCCGAGTGGGCTGTCTTCGTAAAGACCACACCCTTGCCCCAAACGGACAAACTCAGATTGTTTGCACAACATCAAGAAGGAGCAAGAAAAGATGTGGAGCGAGCGTTTTGGGTGTTGCAAGCTCGATTTGCTATTGTCCGCGGCCCCGCTCGATTTTGGCAACGATCAACTCTTGCCAATATTATGAAAGCGTGTGTCATCCTCCATAACATGATAATCGAGGATGAGCGGCACTCTCATGACCCAATCACTCAATTGTACGATACTCAAGGCACATCAACCGTAACACCGCCTACTATCCACAGCAGTGCACCGCCAATTTTCGAACATATGCTAGATCGAAATAATGCGATCCGTGCTCGCCCAACACATCAGCAACTGAAACGAGATCTTATCGAGCACATTTGGCAGCGTTTCGGGGCCGACGGTACCGACGAGTAGTTGTTTGTGCGGTTGTTAACGGCCGACTGTTGCCGAATTTTAATTTAGTATATGTCATGTTTTTTCCCGTGTGTCATTTAAATAAAAATAATTTAAAATTTTTTTTGTTATTTACAACAATTTTATTTTAATTTGTTGTCTTCGAATTATCAGAATTTTATTTTATCAATTTGTTGATGTGTAATAAATAATGTATGTGCGGGCCCCTCGCGAAGCGCCAAGCGAAGCGCCGGTGGGTTGGAGAAGGGTGGTGCTTGAGAAGGTGCCTCGCGAAGCGCCAAGCGAAGCGCCGGTGGGTTGGAGAAGGGTGGTGCTTCAGATGGTGCTTCGCATACGTGGCACAGAATATGCTGAAGAATATTCTGTTGAAGCGCCAAGCGAAGCGCCGGTGGGTTGGAGAGAGCCTAAGTGGAGAAGGCGGGGGTTTTCCAGGAATCCAAATAACCTCTCAATTTTTTCAAATTTGTTGAGCATCTCGAATAACTAATGATGTTTGGAAAAAAAAAATTTAAGTTTTTGTTCAATATTATGATTTTGAAAAAAACTGTGATATTAAAAATCAAAAGCCTGTTTGATTATAAAGTATTTTATAGTTTTCAAAATCATGATTTTTCTTAATTTTATAAATTTTGGTCTGATACAAAATTTTAGCTAAAAATTTTGACAAAAGGTGCGTTCTGCACGTCGCGGTTACTCACGGCGCCCCGTTGTATGCTTCTGCTCCCCTGCCACGCCGCCGCGTGTCTCGATGCAGCAACAGCGTTGGTCAACCTCTCCCTCAAGCAGACGAATAAGGTGCCCATCGTCCGTGCCGGCATGTCGGGTTTTTGCCCATTGTTCGCACCGGCGAATGTTTTTGTCAAGTTCTCAATTATTGTTGCATCAGACCCCAAGACTAGGTGCCAGGACCTTAGCAATCCTTTGCATCGCCGTCAGTAAGCTGCAACAGCTAGATTTTCCACCGGCGGTGAGCTCTAGAAGCATAAGCAAGTGAACCAAACTCCACTTCGTTGATTTAGTTAACCGTCAGCCAAATTGGTTGTACCATCGTCCTTGTTACTGCCCTAGCTACCTCCCCATCAAATTCAATGAAGTTCGGTGGCCACACAATGAAGAATTTTGGCGTTTCCTCTCAAGCAACGGCTAGGCATCAGAGTGGGAAAAATTGAAGCCTCTTCCCAATTGAGCCCCCCTCCCCCCCCCAACCTTGCCGAAGCCCCCGTTGACTCCCTTGCCACTTCTTGCCCAGCGCCGGCGAAGTTTTAAAACTTGTCCTGTTTCCATGGCTGCACCGTGGAGAGAAGCTTTGGCGAAGTCGCCGTTGAGACGGCCATTACTATTACACTCCACTAATACCATAGAAACTCCTAAGTAGGCTATTAGATCAATTTTCATCATCGTCGTCTTCTCCGTCGCCGATCATGTTTAACTAATGAATGTCACCGCCAAATCCTAGCCACCGCCCAATGGGCACAGTCAATGTCAACACCATTGAGGTTGGTGGGGTCCCTGGCGCCACGGCCCTAGGCCAGACCCCAATCACAGGCTGGATCGTCGCCGGCGAAGGCCTCGCCGCCCACTGCCATCACACGCTCTAAACATCAGCCAAAACCAGCCAAAGGCAATAGAATTGTGTACTGAATGTTAGCCTCTCCCCCTATTTTTGCTACAGTAAATAGTTGCTACAGTAATTTGTGGAATAAAATATTATACTAAAAACTATTTAATATAATTTGCAAAAGAGTATTATATAAACTTGTTGAATATAATTTGTCTACCATATAATTATTTGAATAAAATATTATACTAAAAACTACGATACTCAAACACCCGTAGAAATTATCCAACGGTTACTTTTTTTAAATTCTCATAGCAACTAATTTATTTAAACACCAAGCTGAAAACTTTGAAAAAACGGTGTATCCAAACACCTATAAAAATTGTAATTTTCTCAAAAAGTGTGGTTTTATACTAATACGAAATATTGTAGTTTTAATTGCATGACAATTGCAAATCCATGATTTTAAAATACTGCATAACCAAACAGACCCCCTAAAGATCAGGCTTGGCTAGATCTGGTTTGAGGTTGGTGTTAGTCGGTAGGTTAAACTTTTTAAGTTTGGGACAAGTTGGTAAAAGGTTTAGGTCGTTTGGGCCGACTCAAACTCGGTCCACCTAGTATAGTCCGATACATATGTTGGATTGATCGAGTTCAAATTAGATTTTTAAAATTTTGGGGTCTTGAGCCGAGTGTAGAAAAGTCTAAATCCAATCCGACCAATCAAATTTTGCTCACATCTATTGGTCATGTTCTTCAAAACTCAGCTTAAAATCCTCAATATTAGAAAATTTGGTCAAAATGCCCACTAGGAAAATTTTAATGCAGCCCAATAAAAATTCCTCATCTTAGAACTCACCCAACCTGACAAGCTTTGTTAGGTTACACTAGGTCGAACTCCGCTTCAAAGTCTTTTTCTTACTTAGCCCAATTTCGAAATACTCCGAACTAGTTTGGGCGAGTTAAGATAAAAGGCTTATGTAGTTTAGTCGTAATATTTGTTGATGTTTTAAATGGAGAAGCTCAAACATTTTTTTCTTTGATAAGCTCAACAAGTTGTTTGGTAGAAAAAACAATATAGCTTTGTGAGATTATAGGTGTGTGAACGCAGTGAGTAGTTGCATTAACTTGGTTTCTCATTGGTTAATAACTTAGGCCCTGTTTGGAAAAAAAAAATTTGGAGTTTTTGTTCAATACTATAGTTTTGAAAGAAACTGTTGTATTAAAACCAATGTCCTGTTTGGTTACAAAGTTTTTTTTATGGTTTTTGAAACCATGGTTTCTTCAAAACCATAATTTTTTTGGAATTTTGTAAACTTGGTTCCAGTACAAAGTTTTGGAAAAAACTTTGACCAAGATCTCTCTCTCGTACTCTCTCTCTTTGTTATTCTTCAAAATTCAACTTTTCAAATTCGTCAGTGTTGAAGTTGAAGTTGAAGTTGAATTTGAAAAGTTGCAATTTCTTAGATATGAAACAAAATTTGAAGTTGCAGCTTCAGTGTTGAATTGTGAATTTGAAAAGTTTGAAGTTGTAAGGAATTTGATTCTTAACTTCCAATGCTTCATGTCTAAGGAATTTGAAAAGTTTGACATCCAAACACCCATAGAAATTGTCCAACGACTAGTTTTTTAACTCATAACAATTAGTTCATTTAAACATCAAACTGAAAACTTTGAAAAATAACTGTGTATCCAAACACCTTAAAAAATTGTAGTTTTTTCAAAAACTGTGGTTTTGAAATACTACATAATACTGTAGTTTTAGTTGCATGACAACTCCAAAGTCATGGTGTTCAAATACTGTGGTTTTCAAATGCTGTATTTTCAAATGTGGTTACAAAGTTTTTTATGGTTTTTGAAACCATGGTTTCTTCAAACAAACCACGGTTTTTTTGGAGTTTTGCAAACTTGGCTCTGATACAAAGCTTTGGGAAAAAAACTTTGACCAAGAGCTCTTTCTCTTTGTTATTCTCCAAAATTTAACTTTTCAAATTCATCAGTATTGAAGTTGAAGTTGCAGTTGAAGTTTAGTGTTGAAGTTGAAGTTGAATTTGAAAAGTTGCAGTTTCTTAGACATGAAACAAAATTTGAAATTGCAGCTTCAGTATTGAACTGTGAATTTAAAAAGTTTGAAGTAGCAAGGAATTGAATTCTGAACTTCTAATACTTCATGTCTAAAGAATTTGAAAATTTTGATATCTAAACATCCATAGAAATTGTCCAACAACTAGTTTTTTTAAAGTCATTCCAATTAATTCATTTAAACATTAAACTGAAAACTTTGAAAAAAAATTATGTATCCAAACACCTTAAAAAATTATAATTTTTTTAAAAACTGTGGTTTTGAAATACTACAGAATACTGTGGTTTTGGTTGCATTACAATTTCAAAGCCATGATTTTCAAAAACTGTGGTTTTCAAATACTGTGTTTCCAAACGGGACCAGTTTATGTAAGAAGTCCTTGTGAGAAGTTATGTTTTTGGCCCTACATTCAATACTTTCGAGCCAAAAGCTGAAGCAAAAGCCGGATTAAAACAAGTGTTAAAATGATGTGCTCTTTTAAGGAGGTTTGTGAACTACTAGTGCAAAAATTATTCTAACTTAAACTTGTCTAATAGATTAGATTACTGAGTTTCAGTTTATAAAAAAAAGTCTATTTAATCTTTTGACGGGCTTAAGTTTATTTCGGACATTCTATTAGAATAAGAGTTTAAAGCTTCTTCAACAAGCCCCGAGATAAGCCTTCTGTCTTGCATTGAAAGCCCAAGTTTCAATCGAATGCGCTTTCATATTGGAAAAACGTAAAACATAAGTTGGACAACACAAGAAGCAGCCTCAAGCAAAGTAATTATCTTGAATTACATAATTAGGCCCAATTAGCCCAACTAGAGTGTTTTGGGCCTCTCCTTTCTTTTTACTATTTTAACCTTCCAATTTTGCGAAAACTCAAAAACAAATATTAACTTTGAAGCTCGGTGAAACATAAGTCCTTTACAATTACATGATGGAAAAGTTGAATGTTTACTTGGTTTGTTCTTTTGCACCATTTTGTTAAATTGGATCATAAGCCAAGCCAGCATCTCGTTTTGTCGGTATCATATAGACAATATTTTAGGGTAAAAAATCAAGGAGCCCCAATTCTAAGTTTGCAATGAAAGACAATAAAAAAAAATAATTGCACAATTGGTTTATGATCCAATTCAACAATATAGTGCACAAAAAATATTGATTTAAGCTTTTCCATGCCATATTGATTTGTTATGGACAAAACTCCAAAGTTTAGAGTTTATTTTTAAGACTTCTCAAAGTTGAATGATTAAAACAGAGTTAGTGTCACAATCAATAGACCAAAACTAAACTTTTACTTTATCACCCCGGTAAAAACATAGCCAAAGCCTGCACATTTCACACTGCAATTTGCAAGAGAATTCTCTGTTTGGCAAAACAAAAAGGTGATGGTGATGTGACAACAATGTAGGCAGAAAAGGAGTGGAGATTGTGAGGTTTCTATCACCAACAAGGCCAAAGTTAGGTACTACAGATAAATATGTGTAGTGTTCTTCACTGAAAGTTTGGTGCTTAGTTAACTTTCCAAGACATCCAATATTCCTTCGTGGAACAAAATGAAAAAGATAAAAACAATGCATGCACACACATGACACATCATACATATATACACACATACACCTCCTCCATGCCCCCAAAAGATGTCTTGAAAATGTTGTCATAATGTTGACATGCTCCAAGAGTCCAAGGTTGAAGTAAACTTTAGCATGATCACAAGCTCTGAAACACACATACACAACTAGTATGGCCTGAAACTTTGCTACACCTAGACTTCATCAACTATTTGTGTACAGATGATGTAGTTGGGATCCCTAGAGTTCCTTTGGATCTGATAAGTGGATTACGCATAATTTCATCTGTCTATTTCTAATATTTAGAATATGATTTTACTTTCACAAAAGAAAATTATTTCAAAAAACCCTTGGTTTCTCCCATGCTTCAAATTTGTAAGTGGCGTGTCAAGATCCAAATTTGGATTGGTTCCTGGTCCAGATCGGTCTGCAGAGAGAGAGAAATGTTCAAAAGGGTTTTATGGTGGATGATTGCCTTTCTTTCTTGTACATCTATTCTATTTATGTATCTTTTTATGTTATGTATGTTAGATCATTTTATGTAAATCATGAGTCTATGAATCATAAAAAAGAAAATACAAAAAAAATATTATAAAAAGGAAATAAGAAAGACTGAATACTCAACACAAAAATCACCTTCTAAATGGGAGGGCCCACATGTCAGCTAGGAGCTGGACATGGCGGTGGTTCCCTGTGGGGCCCAGGCATGATATATACATATCACCAACCCCATCATGCTCAATCCTCATGATTCCCCCCTCCATGATCATCAACACAATAATACTACTACACTATTAGTTTTTGTTGTTTCATCAGCTTCTATGATTAGTAGTGATGCATTAATATATATGATTCAATTTGAGCTTCAGTTTAGGGATAATAAAAAGTGAAATGGAAATCAAATATTTAGAAAAGGAATATGGTATTTTTTTTTTGTTTGTTGGCCTTCTATGCAGGTAGAAAGCGTAGTATTTTTTCGTCATATCCTATACAAGACTAATCTTCATACACACTTGACTCCAACACACAATTTCAATCTAGTCTCGTTATGTATTGTTCTATTCCTGTCCAAACATTATTTTAACAAAACAACAATATTTATTACTTGATGCTCTTTCAATGAGTCTCCACATGACACATGATACAAGAAACATTGCACATTCCAAAAAATTACCATGATGCATCATTTTCCTTTCAAGATTAATGATATGAACATTAAAAATTTGAAGATAACATTGAATGGTGGATGTGCCACATAACCAAACAATTTTGATTGATTGGCATGTTACATAAAGGTGCATATATATGACATGGTAACCTTTTTGAAGAGATAAGGAGGGTCCTGTCCCCTCTCATGCCACATCAGTTTCTTCAGGAATATTTATCAACCATTAATTTTTCTATCCTACTTTAATTTGTTCATCCAATCACAATATTATATTCTTTTCAGCACTCACCTCTAGGGTCAAACCACAAAAAAAATAAATTCTACTTTTATTGGGTAGTTCAACTTTATTGATAGGACTATGATCAAGGATTGGTTTGGGTTACCTAATTCATATCACCTTCTTAGGGAAAACAAAGGAGAAAGTAGATGGTCACATGACAAGGGGACCAACTTTATGTGGATGCAGCTACAACCTCACACCTCAAAAAAAAAATCTATTTTTTTTAAGTTATTGTTGATTTGATAGCTAATGTAACATGGTTTTTAGACCTTCATCAAATTTCTGGTTTGTACGAGATATTTCTCTATATGAGTTATATCTAAATTTAAGAAGCCACGAGTCACCCTTTATGCATACTCAAAGTTAAATTTAGAACATGTTTGATGATATCTCATATTTTCATTGTTGAATATCAAGAGCAGGGCAATACGGAGAACCGTTATGTTTAAGATAAATATAGTATTTTGTAATGATTCAGATATAGTGATTTTTCTTAAACAATAATATTTATAAAATTTTTATTTCAATAACAGGAGAGATTTGCAAGCTCAAGAACCAAACCAAGAATCTGTGGTCCAAGCTAGGAGGTTTGAGTAAGGATATGGAGGAGCAAACCCCTCAAATAATTGTTACATGTTATGTGCAACTTATGTTTGTGCCGACCTATCACACTTGACTCTTAGGTGACTTCAACAGAGAGATTTGAACTATGGTTTGAGGAGTTGCATATCTCCATATTAGATTTGAATGTTTTGTTTTTAAGTCATAAGTACAAATGTCAAATTTGATACAATCATTCAACAATAAATCAACTGATAGGAAAAAGATATTTGAGATTTTGAGATACTTGAAATTTCTCATGAGACACTGGAACTTTCCCTCTCGTCTCAGTTCTAGTCATCTAAATCATAATCGAACAATCCACATATTCTGAAAGATATAATATGCTTTTTGACTCGGAAGACACGTGATCCATATCTCTCCATGTCTTCCCATTTTTTGTGGTAAGCAATTGCATGAGTAGAAGCTTTCATCACTGATTGGGCTACACCCTAATACTTTTGTGGCCAACAGGGCTTTTCTTTAGGCTGTCATCAGTAAAGAATTGCAAGCAAGGGCGGCAAGTGTTATTTTCTTGCATGCATACCATTGAATTATGTTTAATTAAAGTATTGTCAAATTCTTGTGTAGGTTTATACTCCCTAATACTTCATGTACTCCAAAACTATTTATAGTTTCTGTTTCCTTAATGGAAATAGGAGTCCAACGTTTTTCGGTAGTTGAAAAAAGAACAGCCAATTTCATCGTATTTTTTTAATGGTACAAAGGATAATATCTGAAGTTTCGAAATGATCTGAAATTTTATGATCATTTATTTCGGTGTGAAATTTTTCGAAAACAAAATGATCTGAATCTTAGTTGTATTGATTTGTGATCATTTATTTCTAAAATTTTATATATTTCAGTCACTGAACAATTGTTGATATTCATTATTTACCTCCCGAACATTGTTAGTTCATTAAATATTAGACATTTTTGCCCCTCTTAGTCAACTATGGTCAAGGGAAGGAAAAAAAATCATAAAGACCATGAACAAAAGAAATGGAAAAAAAATATATTCACATGGATATCTACCTTTGCAATCTCAACTGTAGGTTTTCTGAAAATTAACAAGTGAAACTTAATTAATCATGCTCCAAATTTCTCTGTCTTATCCTTCTACAAGTTTCAATTTGGCTCATAAGTCATAACCTTTTAGTTTACAAGATACGGCTCAAAGTTGTCTAATGTCTCTTTGTCCGGATAGCTCATGAAATAAACAGCCTCTCATTACCCTTTTTTTTCTTACTTGCCGTCAGGCATAAGAGATGTTGACATATTCATTGTTCTTCGTGGTGAGAAGTTTTTAGTGCGCAAAATTTAATTATTAAGAACCTTCCTATCTTAAGAGATGATAGAAAATGTATCTAATCATCTGACTGTACATTAAAAATAACTTAAATCTATCAAACTAATCCATAGAGAAAAACCCCATTCATTCATCCATCCAAATATAAAGAGCTAGATTAATCCTCTTATCCTTGTTCTCCACTTGACTACGTAGGATGCATGGAATTCATTTTCTAATTTTAAAAGCAGCGGTGTCGAGATGCTTAATTCCTGTACTAGAGCCACTAAACCTATATTTGGAATTTCGGGACAATAATATTATGCTCGAATAGCTATCTTTTTTTTTATTTTCTGCAAATAATTTTGATCATAAATTTTTCTTATATATATTTGTAGAATTTATTAAAATATTATATTAAAAAATATTTTTAACAACAAATCTACTTTTATTATTTCAATGTAGCCTATTGGATTACTTAAAATATATTACTGATCAATTTTTTAAAAATTAAAACGCCAACGAATGAAGAGAGTAACTAGATGGTGATCCGAAACGACGGTAGGTCACATCAATTTATGATATAACATCACTGTTACTAGGGGTGGAAACGAGTCGAGTTTGAGCGAGTTGATCCTGGCTCGGCTCGGTTAGCTAACCGAGCTAAAAAGTCAGCTCGAACTCGGCTCGATCCGGCTCGTGAGCTAGCTCGGCCAGCTCGCAAGCTAGACTAGCCAGACCAGGATGGGGGCAGCGGTTGAGGAGGCCCGGGACGGGGGCGGCCAGGGAGGTTCGAGACAGGAGCGACGGCGGTGGAGGAGGCCCGGGATGGGGGCGGCGAGGGAGGCCCAGGACGGGGGGCGGGCGGGGAGGTTCGGGACGAGAGCGGCGACGGTGGAGGAAGCCCATCACAGGGGCGGCGACGGAGATCCAGGATGGGGGTGGCCAGGGAGGTTCGGGACGGGAGAGGCGGTGGAGAAGGTACGGGACGGGTGTGGTGGAGCTCAAAATCATTAGACTGTATGTGAGTTTTTTGTATTATATATATACCGAGCCAAGCCCGAGCGAGCTGAAGTCTAGCTCGGGCTCGGCTCGTTTGTTAACGAGCCGAGCTAAAGTTCTACTCCTAACTGTCACTAAATCATACTGTACCATCGGATGGAAATTTTTTTGGAAACAATTAAAAAAAATTAACCACATCAACATTACAAAATATAATATCGTATTATATCTTAAAATATATAAATTTAGTTGATGATTTGGTTGTGTTGATCTGATAATTTTAGATTTATAATTTCATCTGTCCAAACGGATCATCAATCGAAATTATAATTAAAAAAATATCAATATTAGAAAAATTGAAAGTTTTAGTTCAATTATCCGGATTAAATTACATTGAAATTTTCAAATTCTTTCGGGATTAATATCTTTTGATCTGTAATTCTAATTGACAATCCGTTTGAATTAGTGAAATTATGAGTTCAAAATGATCAGATCAACATAACCAGATTGTCAACTGAACTTATATATCTTAAAATATAATATGATATGTTATCTTGTCATATGTAATTTCTATTGATAATTCCTTTATAGCGATTTGATTATTTTGATTTCATATTTTTAATAGTCAAAACGGATCGTCAATCGTAATTATAATTTAAAAGATATTAATACCAAAAAATTTCAAAATTTCTGTACGAAATATAAAACTGTGCATATTCAACACACTGACTACTTGTCATGCTTTGGGAGTTCAACAAACCCATCTTCAGTATCCAAAACTTGATAAACATTTGTCTCACTTTAAAAATTTGACATGTTGATATGGAGAGTTATTTTTGCAAAAAGAAAATAGTAAATATGGGTTATTTTTGCAATTCATTTTTTGAGGGTTATTTACAAAAAAAAAAAATTCCCATCCGATGTACTCCTTGTCAAGAAAAAGATTTTTTGTAAATAACCTAAAATAAAAATAATAATTATAGATATAACTCACAGTTAACAAAGTAGCACAAATGATCCAGTAGACTACAATATATCAATTGTCGTGGGGCGCAATTTCTGTCTCGTTTGGGAACTGCGACAGAAGATTAATTAAAGATTATTTTCTATCGTCGGTGAGAAGCACAAGACAGATATTTTTTTTTGCGTGGTGCGATAGAAAAGCATACTGTTGTATAAGATTTTTGAAATTTTTTCAGCATCATATCTTCTAGATTATAACTTATATTGATGATATGTTTAAACTATTGAGATTATGAAGTCAAAACAAAAATATCGACACGAATGAATCAACAATTGAAATTATAAGTTTAATGGACAATCAATTTCTATTTTAAGATATATAAGTTGATCTGATTATATTTTAAGATATAAAAGTTTGATTGACAATCAATTTCTATTGCTTTACCCTCACAATTTGATTAGTTCAAATAAATTAACAATTAGAATTATAAATCAAATGATATTAATTATCAGAACAATAAAAAATTAAAGAACAATTTAATCCAGAAAAATATTTTTTATGTTATTGGTATTAATTAAAATAGTTGTATGATTTAAGAATTTTAAAGGAAAAATGTAAAACAATAGGATGACGTCTAATTTGGTCAGTAAAAAATAATGCAAAAAATATCCCAAAAATCCATATAGCATATTTGTAAAAAATTTCCCATAAAAGTAAAAAACAAAAATACGTAAAAAATATCAGTTAAAAAATTCTTGTAAAAGCAAAAAAATATTTGTGGATTGCGAACTAGCTCAAGTATATCACAAAAATATGATATTTTGATCTATAGTTCTAGTTGACGAGTTATTTATGTCGATATGATTGTTTTCGACTCACAATTCCACCGGTTCAAACGGATCGTCGAGCAAAATTATAGATCAAAAGATATCGATCTTTGAATAATTTAAAACTTTGAGTTTAATTTTTCTTGATTAAATTCTTTTAAAATTTTCAATTTTTCTAGTATTAATATATTTGATATATAACTTCAATTGACGATCCGTTTGAACAGTGAAATTGTAAGATCAAGATGATCAGATTGACACTTCTCACATGAGACAGAAACTCAACCCCCACAGACAATTGATAAATCACAGTTTACTAGATCATTTTTACTAATTTGTTAAACTATAAATCATTTATGTAATTATTTTTTTAGCTTTGGGTCATTTTTAAAACAATCCTAAGTTTATGGGAACCAACACCAAGCACCTCTTCTCTCGGAAGAAATGCTAAAAATTTCCTGACATATCAAAGTAATTATCACCATAAACATTATCCTTTATATTTCATAATATAAAATATCAACTGAATTCTATGGTCAAATTTTATAAATTTTAACAAATAATTAGTTAAAAATGTATTGGAATGGGTAAATAAAAATAATATCACTGGACTCATTTTCAAAAATATTTTTGTAGATGTTAGCAATATATTGTGACATATATTAAAAGTCAAAATTTAATTTCGAACACCATAAAAAAGTCAAAGGGTCTAAGAAAAACATAGCGTGCTAAAGATCATGCGGATATCATTTGGTTCATGATTACAAAAAAATATGGCATGACAAGTATGACAGAAGTGCAGTGTGGTGAGTTTTTTGAAGGTAAAATATGACTATGCACTGAACAAGTGAACATGTTTCAAATAAAACAATTCTGTATGTTAGATACATAATTGAAATAATTTTGAAAAATGTATTAAAGACTATATAATATGCAGGTAACTTTTTTTTTCAAAAACTTGATATCATTTACACTACAAATTTACAACTTTAATCTACTGTGCCATCGACAATCCCCTTCCTCCCCTGTCACTTCCTCCCATCCTCCACCACCAACCACAACCACCTCGCCGCACCACATTCGTCTCTCCTTCGCGGTTGCCTTCTTCTCCCCATGCAAACACCACCTCCCATTGCCTTCACTTGCGGTTCACAGTACCATCACTATCTTGTCGTTACTGTCGAAGACACTAAAGAGAATTTTTTGTGAACTCTAAAAAATATATTTTAAAAAAGAGATTTGATTAAATAGTGAAAAAATATATACAAAATAAAAAAATGCGCCCTCCATTAGCAAAACCCAAACAGGAAAAAAAAATAGAGTTCTTTACAGCAACAACAACCTAGTAGGTGCTATAGGTTTACTTTCTACTCGGGCCCGGCTGTCAGTTGCCACGTAGGAAAATATTACGGATAAGAACGACCACGTTGGACGCCACATCTGTGCTCAGTCCACGTCATCGTCCAACTCCTCTTTAAAAACCGGTCCCCTCCCCCTCCTCTCTTTCAAAAAAAATCACACAAAAAAAAAACCCATAAAGAATAAAAAACAGTAACTGCTTCGATCGAAGGGTTGCCGCCCACGGCTATGCCCCCGGCGATCGCCATAGCCCAAGACCGCCGTCTCCAGTGAAACCGTCGTGGTCGTTTCGTTCTTTTCTCTGCTGGAATGGGAGCGCCGTCCACCGATGCGTCCCCAGCGCCGACGCCGGCGAGGTCGCGGCTGAAGAGGCTGTTCGATCGGCAGGTGCTGCGGGTGTCTCCGGCAGAGCGGCTGCCTTCAGCATCCGCCGCGGCGGTGGCGGCGGCCGGTGATAAGGATGACGCGGAACCGAGCTCCGTGTGCCTGGACGGCATGGTGCTCAACTTCTTGGAGGACGGCGGCGCCGGCGCCGAGAAGGCCGCGGCTGCGCGCTGCTGCAACTGCTTCCATGGCGGCGACAGCTCCGACGATGATGAGGAAGAGGGCCTTGCCGGCGGCGATACCGCGGCGTCCTCCGACGCTTGCGAAACCATCAAGGTAGTAGTAGTTCACTAGTTTTTGGCATCTTGAATCGCCGTCGGTGGCGAGCATGCCGAGGAATGTGAGGAACTTAGCATTTCTTGGCTCGCTTGCGTGCAGGGCGTCGTCCAATGCGCCAGCCTCCGGGAGCGCAACCTCCTCGCCGACGTGTGCGCCCACCTGGAGCGCCACCGGGCAGCAGGAGCGCGCAAGCGCGACCTCCTCCGCCTCATCGCCGAATCCTTGCGCTCCGCCAGCTACGACGCCTCTGTCTGCGTCTCCCGCTGGGACAAGTCCCACGCCCACCCGGCCGGCGAGCACGTGTACCTCGACGTCCTCCTCCCAGCCGGCTCCGAGCGCGGCCCGCGCGAGCGCATCCTCGTGGACGTGGACTTCCGATCCGAGTTCGAGATCGCGCGGCCCACCAAGGCCTACCGCGCCGTTCTGCAGAGGCTGCCACCGGTGTTCGCCGGCAAGGAGGACCGCCTCCGCATCCTCGTGGCCGCCGCCGCCGACGCCGCGCGCGCCAGCCTCAAGAAGCGCGGCCTCCACCTACCGCCCTGGCGCAAGCCCGAGTACATGCGCTCCAAGTGGCTGTCCCCCTATGACCGCGAGGCACCGCCGCCGGACGCGGCGGCCGACGTCGACGTCGCTGGAAGTGGAAGTGGTGCATAAAGATAGGACCTGGTTGGAATTTTTTGTTTTGGAGGGCCTGCATGAAAATTTCTTTTTTTTTTTTTTTGCATTTTGGGGCAATGCGAGGTATTGTAGACTTTGTTAGTTTAGAAAGAGGTAAAAAAAAAAAGGGATTGAATTCCACGATGGCAGTAATTAACAACTGGATTATGGTGACAATGGACCAGATAATTAGAGGAGGTGACTATTTACCTTTTCATGAGCAAAACTCATATATTTCAAACGCCTGTCAGGGACTTTGGGTATACGTGGAATCTATGTGAATCAAAAATTTATTTTACAATTTGTTTAATAAAATACAACATAAATATCTATATAAACAAATATTTTTATTTATTGACTTTAGACAACTGATGGGTGTTATATGTGGGGTTTAATCATGATAACTAATGTGGTTTAGACAAAAACAACTTAGATAATTCGCTATTAGACTTGGTAAATTAACGGTTAATAATGTTTGATCAAACCACCATGGAAAAAAATTTGAAAATTCAAATTGATAGATTATAGATAATTTTTTTGCTAGTATTGAAACAATTAGTAAACTCACGTTATTTAAGATTTACAATGAAAAAGTTAAAAGAACAAATCTACCCAACATCAAATAACCCACATATTTTTTATGGGGGCATCTGAGTAAATTAGCAATTAAGCTATAATTGATGGATAGCGGATATGTCAATTGGTTTTTTTTTCCTCTTTGCTTTTGTACTCTCACTTGTGGTTTTTATAAAGTTTTAAATTTTTAGTGGATTATTAAAGTTGAGGTGGTTGCACTGCGGAAGCAACTCAGGTGACGATTGGAGGAAGGAGACAATGGCAAGTTGGTGTTATACTATATTACTATATCATCTGTTCGATGATTCTATCTGCTCCTTTCTTTATTTCACTTCGAGCACATAAACAAATGTCTTAATCCAAATTTACATCAAAAGGTTATTTACATGCATGTGTTATAGATCTCCAGCGAAACCATGTAATAGCGTAGTGGTTATAACTTAAGATCTCTCATTGCTGTTGTAGCCTTGAGTCCTGACTAAGGTTTGTTGGTTAAGGGATTTCCAGAGAAAGTTAACTCTCTGGATCAAAATCTAGACGCCTCCAAGTTAAAAAAAATTAGAAAAAAAAAATTACTGGTCCATCTTTACTAAAATATCTCAGAAATGAGAGATGTATATTACGATGGATTAGTTATTAATAATAAAGAGAGTGGAAAATAAATAAGAATAGAATAATAAAAATATTGACAATATATTTATATACAGGTCTTATATATTTTTCCATAATAAGATTGGAAATTATATAATACAAGTTGTGTCTGATTTGTGCCATCTTCTGTATCTATTGATCAGAACATTCACAATAATCTTATTCCTAAATAAGAGATTACTAATAATCTAATTTTAAACTGATTGATTTGTTAGAAATAGAAGGTCATGATAATTATAGAATCTTACAAACTTGGAAATTTTAAATTATTAATTTAGGTTATTGGACATTTTTGTGAAACACAACAATCTTTTAAGATTACCATACGATCTCTAAGAATCCTTAGAAAAGTAGCACTAACCAAATGCAACCTTATACTATAGTATATTTTGCGCCGGAGAGTATAAAGATCACGGAGCCGGCAAAACTAAAAAAAGAAATGTCGTGGTTTTTCTGTTGTTAATAGTGATTTAATGGCTGCTTGGTAAGCGAATTAATGTGACTGGTTGGCCACCTTCTAGGCGTTCTAATTACTACCTTCACAGAATCACCGCTCAATAAAAGTAGTAATTGAATAGGAATATAATCTGGGCCCATAAAAATATTATGGAATTACCCTGAGACTAAAGCATCCAGGTTCAATGAACCTAATCACAAAAGAACGGATCAATCCCTAACTAATTTTCCAAATTCCAATCTTTTTAATCTATTCTTTGAATTTTTGTAAATTACCTTTTTCGAAGTCTGTATGACCACAGATCGAATACATGTACTTTAATATTAATTTTGACAATATATTTATACATATTTCTTTACGTTGTAAAATAATACTTGCCGTCTTAATAAAATTGTCTTTATTTTTACATTGAAGAGTGTTATTTACACTCTCTACAAGACAACAGTCATATCTATATAAATGATATATTAGATGAAAATATATTTTCATGTACGAAAATATGAACTCTTAAAGTAAACAGTTTGATTGTATTGAACGGATCGGATTGAAACTGATCGTCCAAGAGTCGTTATGCAAATCTATACCGATTCAACCGCCAATTTCCGATTGAACGATCGGACCAACTTTTCTATCCTCGCATGGTAAGAAACTTTGCAGAGAATCTTTTGTCACTTCCAAAGTAATATGGAAAACAGTACAGGGGAGGAAGCAGTATTGATGAGAAGATGCACAAACAGTTTACACGCGTCGTTATGTGAGTCGTTAGATCAAGATGTCGCATCACATGTGACGACCCACCTACCTATTTTATTTACTTCTCTTATACTATTTATAAATAGACTCAACAGTTCGTTTCGGCAAGTTTAAATTTACCCCGATAAACTCTAAGTCAGATCATAAGTTCCATAAATCTTTCTATACCGACTTCAACTTATTTGTTTTTTCTAGTAAAAAAAGATTAGGATTGTTTGAATAATTTTTGGCCTAAATTTATGTAGATTTATAAGCTAGGTGTGAGGTTGAGATTGAGTATCTCAATTATTTTAGATCTTATTTCATAAAATTGTGTATAATATGACATATGATATTGAGAGAATTTCTTCTATGTTAATACAATATAGGTCTGACTCGTATGCCAATAAGATATTCAGTGGCAAATTTTTACAGTGACATACAAAGATTTACCCATATTATATTTGATATTTTTTACAATTAAAATAAGTATCATACTCAGTACAAGAAGGAACACGATTCTATCACATAAATATTTACTCTCACTTATTGTTACCCTCACTTTTTCTATGTGAAGTTGAAAAGATTACTCACACTTCTCCTCTTGCCTGTTCATGCAAAAGTAGGCAAGAAACCTCCTTTTTATCTGTTCAGCTTTCTCTCACAGGTCTTCACCATACTTTCTTTTTGTTTTGATGGAAAAAAATTTGGCAAAAAGTTGAGTGATATGTAATTTGTTTTTTTAAAAAAAATTTATTTTTTTTCTACAATGCTAAACAATAGCTAGATGCTCTTGTCATCATCTCAGAGTCACTTTTTGTGTGGCATTAGTGGAAAAGGAATATTACAGCAGTTGTGAAAAACGTAGTAGTATACTCCTCGCCCGGTCCTCAAATAATTTGTGGCTTTGATTTTTTACTGGTTCCAATAAACATTTTTTATTCATCAATAATTTTTATTACAATATATTAATAAAAATTATAAAAATATAATGTTATATAACATATCTACCCAAGTCATTTTTATATGGCTAATCTAGATATTTTTAAGTATCACAATAATCAAAGTTAAATAAATTAGACTATATATATATATCTCATAGTGACATGTTTTCGTGGACGAAGAGATAGTAACCAGAAATTCATAAGCTTTGAGTTGTAAAATTTAACATTATATTTTAATTTAAATTACAGAAGTATAAAATTATTTGACTTATAGTCATATTTTATCAAAATAAAGTGTGGTATGACCAGAGCCCCAGTCCATGGCACACTTTTTAGGGAAAAAGAAATGAATATGACAGGTGGATCTTTTTGGCATATTTTTTTTTGTTGTCAGTTGTCACAGATGAAATGGTGACAAGAGAAAGTGTGGCACGGCATGCTGAAACAGGCCCGTATCATTGCAGCTTGACACAGTAGCATTTGTGGGTGTTTGTGCGCATGCATGGAGTAAGGAAGGGTAAAAATGTAAATGTAAATGCATGCTGCATCTTTCCCAGCACATTGAGTTATAAACACACCCTGTTACTGTTGCAAGTCTGAATTCGTCAGTGATTTGAATGTTTAATCGTTTGTGTTTCCAAAATTTTCTAAGGACTGCTCACAAAAGATGAGAGAAGAAAGGGACCGTGAAAGGATAGAAATTTGGTATTAAATTTTATGTCATGGAAAGGGTAGGAAAGTCAATCAAACTATCTGATCTTAAATTAGTTAAATTGATATGGCATATAAAGAGGTTTTGCTTGTAAGCTTATTTAATCAATTTGAGTCATCTACTGCTGCGATTGAACGACAAAGTGATTCTTTCTATCCTCACCTAAGATAGAAAACTTCTATCTAAGTTTTATTTATCTCAGAAAAAACTTTGACATCCACATAACTTGTATGATACGACTAATTGGTCCGTAGCTAATGAATTTTTGATGGATGTATTTGTTGTAGTGCAGGCAAGAGTTCATAATTCCTATGTATAAGAAAAGTTCTTGAACGAGAAAACTTTATATATTAATCATCATATGAGAACCCTCCTATCCATTACTACACTCTCGATCTAATAGCGAATAAATATATCACAGTTGGTTAGTATTTTGTACTAGCAGTGCGATTAGGAGTCTTTTTTAATTGGCCCAGAGGAAAAGGTCGTGCCATGGAAAAGGCAACAAGTACACACAAAAAAAAGTGCTTATACCAAACATTTCGTACAAACCTATGGTTTTGAAGGTATAAAAAAAAAAGGCTATGAACGTACCATGACCTATTGGATAAATGTGTGCATAATTATGCACTTTCATTAACCCTAACTTATATAGTGAAATATTTCTTTGTTACTTTTAGTCCGCACTAGAAACTACGAGTAAAATACTTTTAAACCTCTTGTTGGTTAAACCCAGTTTTCCCAGCAGATTTGTAGTCTTTGAAGTCATGCTATGTTGTAGTGAGAACTTTTGGTTTTTAAATATTATTTTATCATTTTGTGCTTTGTAGCTAGGTAACTATTTTTGGAAATATACTATCTCATTTCTTTTTTAATAATTGTTTTAGGAAGAAAATTTTTTACTAAAAGAATGTTATTCTATTTTTTGAGGTGGAATATAGTTTGATCTTTCTGAAATATTCTCATAACTATTACTCTACTTGATCATTAATCATTTAAATACAAATAATATATTTATCATATTAATCATAAGTATTAGACATAGAATTGTAATCTCTCACTATTCCTTAAGAACAATATAGAGATAAAAATAAAATGTAAAAAAGAATGGAGGGAGTTATAAGTTGAGGACAAACATGTTAAGTATTGGTGCATTTGTTGTATTTTGTATGTGTTATTCTATCTAAAATGACAAGTATTTTATATCTCAGATAATAATTACAAACTACCACAAATCTGTATTAAATATTCGATCAACTCAACAATTAGTTTTGGAAAAGTGATATAGTAGGACTTAGGACCACTTGAGAGAAAAAACAAAAAGGCTAGGTGAGTTAGTTCAGCCACTAATACTGGAAACTTTAATGGGAAAATTGGTGTTTGGAGGACCACCACTGTAAAACAAATGAAAATTAGACAGTACCCTAATTCAATAGGCAAAGTCACCGTAGTAGAAATTTACTGGTGTGTTGAATATTGACATAGCCGTAGTAGTGAATGACTATTTTTTTTTATTAGAAGTGTAGCATGAGAAAGCATTAAATATATATTTTTTAATTCTGAGGAGTATTAAGGTATAAGTCTTTGTACGCATTGACATGCAATGCAAATGAAGGTAGATCAGCGCTATATAGCCGCGGTGCAAAAAAAATAAAAGTAGCCAGTACCCTAATTCAACAGACAAATTCAGTATAAAAGAAACTTAATTGATATGTCAAATCCATCGAGCTGCAGAAGGACATGAGTTTAATTTTATATCTAAAATATAATTCGAGAAAATATCGAATATATTTTGAATAGATTATGTGAGGCTCGGCAATTATGGATTAGAACATCCAAAGGGGATGGGAAGAGAGAATAATCCTCTTGGATCTATCAGTTCACATGGACAGAGCCCGGAGAATTTCCTAAAGGAAGCTAGATTAATAAAGCATGATTGCTAGTTTAGTAAACAACAATCCACTAATGAGTTGTTGAGCTAGTAACCACATTAATCTATTCCATGTTTAACATAAACAAGAGGTGATTTGCTGTGCCTACTAATCCTATGGGCATATAGATTAGTGCACTAGGAGGAATCAAGGATATTTTAGTTCTATTATTATTTATGTATGTTAATTGAGGTGTCCAAATCATGCAACTTGCATATGCTTAATTGCTTAGGACACACACAAAAGTAAGTGCTTTGGTTAATCCAAACTAAAATATGGTTACATGAAACCTATGCCAAAACACAAATGACAGCATTCCCCAAAATATTTTGCTTGCATCACAAGGTAATTAGGAACAAATAGACTCCCTTGCTTCATAATTCATACAAATTTGTTTTTTGTTAAGAATTTTGAACTAGAGAATCGGTGATAGCTCTCGTCATCAAACAACCCTTGTTAGTTTTGTTTTGATAAAAATATTAAATCACTTCTTAATCTTAATTCTATTAAAAGAATAATTTTCTATCAACAAAGCACATTTGCGCTACACAGTAACATACAGATATTTCACTAATGTGGTATTATATGTGATGTGCAGTTGTTTAAAATAGTTATGCAAGATATTTTTTATATATAATAAAATTTTATTGTCATATAAGTAATTAACAAATGACCACATCTCAAAAAAAAAAACTCCTATGTCAAATTAAATTTTCTGAAACACACCATACACCAAACGGAGGCCTAGTTGATTAGGTGTATGTAGGGTAACTAGGGAATATAATTAATAACATCTCTTATTAGAGTGTAGCAATAGTCTTAAAAAAATTAACAAAGTGATTGTAGGTTTAATCATTTGGGCACATTAGGACAAATTGAGATTAGGTGATGAGCTGAAAGTAACATTTGCTATGAGGGAGTCTCTGGTGGCCCTGGATGATGTTGCACCAAAGGTTGCCAAAGTCTCTTTCTTTTAATTTTTGCTCAATTTTTGGTTCAGTATTAGGGAGCTATTTTTGCCTTTCATCTTTGACAATTTTCATTTGATTTGGTTCACATTTCTGACAAACTAAAGAAAAAAGGGGCAAAAAGAGAAAGGCAAAAATCTCAGTGATTCTTGGTTAGAATTGACTGTTCAGTGGTCTGTGCTTTACTGTATTGGAGAACCAAGTGCAAATTTTTACATGAATCATTTGGTCTCTTTTGGTACCTTTTGCAAATTTTTACATGAATCATTTCTGACAAACCAACCCACGCAAACATTCGAATCCTGAAGCTGCCCATCGTACAATCAAACTCATCACCTTTTAAGCTTTCTCCGATTTAAGAGATGTTTGAAAAAATATTTTGAGAGGGAGAGTGTGTTGATACATATGTAAACATTTAATTAAGAGTCTCTCTCCAATACAAATTAAAACTGAAAAATATTTTAAGTGTAACAATTTTGTAACAACTTATTTTTCTCTCTTACTAATAAGTGGGTGTATGTTTGTGACATGTTTAAAAAAAATTATTATTTAGAAGTTTAATCAGTTGTTTGTCAATCATAGTATAAAATTGTAGTTATTTGATGTATTTATAGGAGATGTCACGATAATAATACAAATTAAATAATATGAGAACGTAAAAGATATACATATTAATCAAATATCATAAAAAAGTAATAATTTTAGTTCTCTCGGACTATATTTGATAAAAGAAATACCAACAAGTGCTAATCTCAAAACATAAATCCAAAGTAAAGTAGTAATTTCCCCCTATTATTCTTGTTAGTCCATTGTGTGTTTGTCTATCCCTTAGAAATGGTTCATTGAACACTTCTTGAAACCTTTCACAGAAGTAAGCGATCTTGAAGCCTACGGTTATGGTCATTTTCTATCCAGCAACAGTAGGAGCATCTTTGAATGCAGAACAAAGTAGTTGTAATTTTCTATCTTGTAACAAAATATTAGACAAAATTCATATAATAATTCAAAATGTTTTCTAACCTTGCAAGATAAACAATCCATTCAAGTTAAATTATCTCCATACCCTCAAAGATGCACATTTTTGTAAAATACCACTCGAATGTCTCAAGTAAATAAAATACTACTCAAAATTTGCATTGTTTATTATTTTACCATTTTGAGATTATATAAGTGAGTTTGGACAATATTTTTCCTCTTCTTTTTTTCTCCAAAGTGTTGTAGAGCGGTCAATGTGGAGTGGATAGTGGATGCACCCGATGTGGATCTCGAGGCGGTTGCGGAGTAGGAGCTCGTGGACAGATCTCATGCATGGCAGTGATGATGGCGGAGGAGAAATAAGATCTCACATGCGGAGCTCACGACAATGACGACAGCAGATGAGGAGAATGAGGCCAATGGGGACTATGGAGGAGGTTGATGACAGAGCTCGCAGGCAAAGATTGTGACATTGGCGAATGACGAGGATATTGGTAGTGGTAGAGGGAGAAGGAGGCTATTGGCAGTGGTAGAGAAGCCTGGTAGCGGTAGAGGAAGGAGGAAAAAAGAGATGAGAGTACAGTTTAAATTTTTAATAGTTAATGGAAGTAGTGGAAACATTGAAAGTGCAAACTCTGAGTGGTATTTTATTCACCCGAGATATTCGTGTTGTATTTTATTAAAATGAGCATCTTTGAATGCTATGAAGCTAACTTTTCCTATTTTCTTGTATGCAAACTATTTGTCTAGATCTAAAACCTTAAAATAAATTTAAATGTGATTATTTATTTAATCCATCAATTGCAAAATATAAAAACAATTTGATTATACATCCAGATTAAAAAAAAATTCTAAGTTTAATTAAATATTGAGAAGAAATGTCTAAACTATTGTCATTTATAGATACCTTGAAAATGAGAAAGAGAATGATAGTGTTGGGGATTAGTTATAAATAATTGAAAGAGTTGAGTAGTAAATTAGGATAAAATTGGAAGGATGGTAGTAAATTCATATACAAACCTTATATTTTACAATAAAATTAGAAAAACTATATATCTTATATTATATAACAGAGAAAGTAATATACAACTGATTAAGTTGTTTGCGTGCTTTTCTTTCCTTGCTTTGTATGTAATGTTTGTAATTGCAAATGCAGAGATACAACAAGATGAATTTAATAGATGTTGGAGAGGGGATAGAATTTTAGACGTTTGTGAAGAGGCTTAATTATACGCATGAGGGTATAGTATTAATAGGCGAATGCCGTGCATTGCTGCAGGATTTTGAAAATAAGCTCATCTAATATTAAAAAGTGTTCAGCATATTATTGAACTATATGTTATTTTAACTATTTAGATATCTATTACCATACTCATAAAAAATTTAGATTCAACAAGAAAGTATTCAGTTTATCTCACCTATTTGATACCCTTGTACTTCTCCTCTCAAAACACCGTATAAAGTCATGAAAAATTCTAAGAAAAAATTGAGAATGTGTGTTTGGGATGATCATGTAGTCTACAAAATTTCAACTCTAAATTCTATATATATATTAGGATAAACAAAAATAACAAATACAAGTGAATGGTACCTATTTATCTTTTCCTTTTATATTTATATTTTTGGTTTATTTTTTAGTAGAATTTGACTTTTTAGTTGTTGTGTGGAGTGAATTTCGCTGTGAAAATTTTATGATATGGTAGACTAATCTTATATGTACGTTGCAAAATTTTCTTAGAATATCTTATGACCTTTAGATGGTACTTTGAGTTAGAGAGTAAGAAGTACCGAAAGGGGGAGGATGTATCAGATGTGCAACTATGCGAGTATTGTCAAGCTGATAGGATATTTGGGTGTCCATGCCTTGTATGATGTTTTCATTAACTTAGTTTATGGATAATTGATCCTTAGCTATATCAAATGCTCTCTAGATCTGATAGTTGGAATTTTCATTTCGCACTAAGAAATTCACCAAACATACATACATAGAGAGCTGTATGAGTATTTTTTATTTACTCTACTAACAATTTATTGAATAACAGGCTCAGAGTCCACAAGCCTCCTATTGGGAAAGTGAAAGCATCTGCATTCTAAGCAACCATTGAGCCGCCTTCTGCATGAAGTATTGAATTCTTTATCAGCAAATCCCTGCAATAACATAAACATGTACTAATCCAGCAGCAAACTGAAAACACAAAACCAATTATAATTGACAAAATGTCCTCTACTGCCGGAAGTTCCTTGTTTGTCATTAATTATTGTCATCTTGAGAGCCCATACAACCCAATTCTCATATTTTTATTCTTTGAAATATGACAGAAATAAATAATCGAAATGAGTTAAACTTTCACATCTCCCACAATATATTCATGCAAAAGAGTTAAGACTAAAGAAAGAATTGCCAAGCATTCTAAAATGATTCTTGTGGTTGCTACAATTTGCACACACCAAAAATTTCAAGAAAATTCCGAAAAACAAAAATCGGATTCTTGTAGTTGGAAGATTGTTGAAAGAGATAACATCTTCAAACTAAAATAAATATGAAAACAATTGCAGAAAAAAAGATAAGGCTAACGTAGAAGCTTGATGTCTTTTTTATTTGTGTTCAATAATATTATTTTTGTTTTCGAATAATTGTCATTTTTTTAATTATTTTTATATAGTTCACAAAGATTTATATTATAATATAAGTAAAAATTATTAAAAATTTTACTATGAAAGTAGTTTTGACATCGAATTTATTCATATCATTGTTATGTGATTGATATAGAAGATATTGTTGTGTGTTATCTTTCATATTGTCATTCTCTAATTGTTAAGGGATTGTCTCTGGTAGCAAATGAAAAATGAAGGAGAAGTTGGTCACACAAATTAGACGGTAAACCAAAACTCGTGGATCTTTTTAATTTAGTTCACATAAGAATTTGTAGGTTTTATATTTTAGAATTTTCGTAGGATCTCTTTGATTGTGTTAGATTAGAGTTTTTATAAAGTTTTGCGAATTGGGGAAAAGATTTATTAAAAGTTTGAGGCTTTCCATGGAATTTTCATTAAGAACCTTGAAGGGGGTTTTGGCCCATAAAACAACTAAATTAGGGAATCGTGTAGTTTAAAAAGTTATAGATCTCCTCGAACCGCATGGAATAGACTCAAATTTGCTAGATTCCAAGCCGCATGGAATAGACAAAGTTTTCTGGATTCCAAGATCAGACGAGTGAGTTATGACTTTTGGAAGATAAACTGTCCGAAATTCAGTAGTAGTCTATTGGTTTCAAGAAATACCATATATTTCGAGTGCATAAAATTCATGAAAAATCAATTTTATCATCCCAACTTATTTATTTGGGCTCTCATATTTTTATTTCATAATATTTAGTAGTTTAATTATTTTAAAGTACAAGATAATTGGAACTTGATGTGAAATTCCTGTTTATTCATCATTGGATAGTTCACTTCTGTTTTCGAATTACTAGATGGAATAATTTGGAAATGTTTATAACAGAGAAAAGTTAGATGTCCTTGATATCTTTCAATGCTGGGGTCGATCACCAAAATCTAATTTCGTTTTTGGGAGTTATAGCTCCCGAATTCAGACCAGTCAGAAAGGGATGGAACACCGAAAAATACTGTTTTAACTAATATTTTGCATACAAATATTGTTACCAAATTGGTAATATTTAAAGAGAATGACTCAAGGATTCTATATAATCTTGTTTTACAATTTTATATAAATTATTTCAAAATTCATATGTTTAACATTTCATTGTAACTCACTTCTAAGATAATGGAAAATTTAGTATATAGAGATTATAGTTGCGTTGGTGGGAAATTGGTTAGTTTATCATTTTATGCAAATATTATCGTTATAGTGATGTATCTATATGATTTATTAATAGGTGTCATGAAGCCACGCGGTTGTTTAGCTTCGACGCTATCTAGTCATTGGTGCAGACAAATGATTGTAAATTATTTGCTTATTTATTATTTGATATGATATAATATTCACATGTTTGCTACCACTCATGTATAAAGATTTTTATCTTCATGTCATGATATTCTCTGAATGAATTGACCATTCGAACCGTGTGTATGTTACTACTATTACCATAAAACTTTATAAATGGTTACATTAGCAAGTTTCTATACTTGTTTGTTGCATGAGGGTCATGATTGTTGATATGTATAAGTGGTATATTGTTGTATCATACTTCATTGGATATAGAGCACCATGAGCGCGGATTCACACTGTTAAACCGGTGTACCATGAGTGTGGAAATCATATCGCACTGATACTGTTGTGCATATCTGATACAAGACACGATGAGCGTGGAGATCGTTCCAATGCAATGGTACTTCATGCATATACTGAACAACATACATGACATCATATGGATGTATTTTATACTTGCATCTTAATTAATGTTTTATTTAATACTCATTTACCTTCCGTTGAATGTGACTGTTCCGCATATCATGGTGCTTTACAAGAATGCAAATTCGACTTAGATTTTTATGCATTCTTACATTTTGTTCAATTACATGCTGAGACTTTTTGTCTCACCTTTACTTGTTTGATTGTGTGCAGGAAAAATAAATGAATTAAAAGTTTGCATTCATTTGAAAAAGGGAATATGTAATAAATAAAAGGAATGGTGTACTTTCTCATCGCTAAAAAAAATGGTTGTTTGTCTATTTTTAATAGATGAAAAAGGTCTTGTGATACTCTCATACGATGATTTTAGTAAGTCTCATTTTGTAATTGTTTAAAAAATTGCAGGATGTTACATGAAGCAAGAGTCTTCATTGCCAGTCAAAAATGGAATAAAAGAAGATTATATGATGAGATCGTATTTTTAGTTTGAGAAGTACCAGTTAATGTAAGAATTTGCACAAGCGGTGAGTTTAAACTTTTTTGATGGCGAGAAAATGCTGTTGGTACCTATTATCGCAAGGTCATTATCATAGATGGGAGAAAACAAACAAAACTCAAAAGAGAGATGCTGATTGAGAGCACACAATTACATGCCAGGAGGGATGAGATTTTTGTTGTGGTAGCTTTCCGTCGACCTTCTTTGTTCTATTATTAACTCGCAAGTAAGTCTGCATAGTTGCTCCACAGCATCAACAAAATTATGAGCATTTCATTAAATCTGAGAAAAATTATAGCCCATCTGAAGTAGCATGTTTTTAGTGCCCTCCAAAGATACTACCGAACAAATCCTGTAACTAAAGTGCAGTTAACATTCCAAATCCCATGCAAATTTTTCCATAACCTGCATGAAGCCAGATGCCAATGGCACCTCCCTGCACGCACCCTTCACATTCATGTGCTCTGGCTGTTTGATATCATTTGAGAGTATGCAAGAGAGAGATATAGAGAGATTTGTGTGCCTGTGCTCGTAGTCGTTGCTCCCAACGCCAACGCCGCGCCGTCCGGAGCAACCTCGCCTCCTGTCCCCGTCTCGCCGTCTCGCCATCTTTAATACGCCGTGCAAACACACTGAGTCACAACCAGCTCGTACATAGTTGTTTGTCTGGTATACTAGTATGGTAGGGAGTTTGTTGCTACAATGATCTCTCTTTTTTGATTCTGTGAGTGGAGGATATGCTGATTAGGATTTTTGTTGAAACAAACTTGATATGCCTACGAAGAAGGTATGTTGTTGTCTTGATATTGGCTGTGAAGGCTGGCTTGTTTTATTTGCTGTCACATACAGATATGGATGTTATAATTGTAATTTAGCATGACACGAAAGGGGTATCGAAAGGGAAATAAGAGCAGGAAGTTTAGTTCTCATCCATGGATTGTGTGTTAATAGTCCAGATCTATTCTTGCTGAAAGTAATATAGAGTTTGCTAGATTGAATCATAAATTTTTGAGAATAGAGATAGGGAAAGAGATGAAAGTTTGGAGAAATGATGGTGTTGGCCCACTAGATAAGCTTGTTCAAACTCCTCTCTACCATTGTGATTAAGGCCCAAACCTTTATCGCGAATACTAATGGCCCTTTTACTAATCGGTGCACCCCCTCCAAGCGGACACGTGTAAGCAATTTGTTGGATACCGGGGGAGAAACCAGGTTGAGGCCCAAAACATTTTACGTATAAGCCCTCTAACTATTTCATTTTCCAAAAAAAATTCAAACATTTATTGTAGTGGGAGGTTTAAGAATCGTATTTTTCTCATTTAGGTCTTTAATCTTTTCCATTTTATGAAACAAGTCTACAGTTGCATGGCAATGGAAGTTTGAGAAAGATATTTTGCATTTTCACCCAAAATTTGTTTTTGATTTGAAAAAGGTGTACAATTTATTGTATTTTTTTATTGTAAATACTTATTGTTTCACTTGTAAATTTGTATGATATACCTTGTAAGATTACCTTAGAGTTATTAAAGGATCCTATGGGTGCTGAAGGGTCGGATGGTTCACTAATGTTAGCAAAATGTGATTTTAACTTCATATGGTCGAATGGTGTTAGAAAATAAATCAATGGCTTAAGAAAAAAGAGAGGGTGTGACACAATGTGGGGGCTTATTTGAGAGTCAACAATAGAGATACTTATGAATACAATATTATAGTTTTTATTTGATTTTATTTTTTTGCTAAAATACTATATATAAGTTGGTATGAATTTAGTTGGAAGTTTATATTATGTCTTCAGTGTACGAGAGAAATTTTTTATTGAAATAAGGATTTCTTAGAGGAAGTTTAATGGTTTGGTATTAATATTATAAGTTGGTATATTGCAAAATATAAGAAAAAAAAGAAGATAATTATAATAAAATATGCACCAACTTACTAAATTATGCACCTACACATGATAGACGCCACCAAACTTTGTAGCGTAACTCCAGGAGGCCCAATCTTCAGAGATCTACTGAGCAATTAAGCCCAAAGAGAGCCCATTGGATATGCATGTGTTTGTTGCCTCTTCCATTGAGAAGGATTGCTTAAGGATAGAGAGTATTGATACATCAACAAACGTCCATCTAATTAAGGGTTCCTCCCTTCAATACAAATACTTATGTACGTAACAATTTTATAATTTCTCCTATCATGTAAAAGAAAAAAAAAATAAAAAGAGTGGTGAGCCTTCCAAAAAACTAAATAAAAAAAGATAAACACCGATGTTTTAACAAAAACTCATTCCTCTGTTCTCCTCCACTTCTTTCTCCCAGTTGACCAGTTTTTATAAAAAATAAGCACTGATGTTTTAACAATTTTATAATTTTTATTTTATTTTTTTCACTTTTAAGGGCTTGACTATGATAGAACATTGGAGAAGAACTAATAATGCCAATGGATGACCATAGCAAAGACACGACGCAAGTTTTAATTCTCTTATTTCAAAGATGGTAAGTTCTAATACATTCCAGCTAGTTTGGAAACAATTACTATCCTTGGTAGAAAGATTCCTATATATATTCTTGTTACCCTACCAAATATTGCATGCTACATTTATATGACGTGCATAAGTCATGCGTACACCCACAGCGAGTGGCCAGAGTTTTCGCACACTGCACGAAAATTAAACGAGGCGTATGGTGACACCTGAGGCTCTCACAAGCGCAAGTTTCGCTTGGATCAAACGCTGGCACGCAAGGCATATATGGACAGGAGGATACTTTGTAATCTTGTAGCAAATACACCAGCTGTGCTACAGTCCTCTCAAGAGAGGTCTGATAAAAAAAAACAATGTTTTAGATTGTGTTCCAAATTGATGTTTTAAACATGATCTGAAATGTGTGTTTTTACTCCAATGGTTATTGAGAGGAGGCTAATCCCCCCCTGTCAGAAGCATCAAAACTGGTATTATAACGCTCAAATCGCGATACAAATCTATACCCGGATAGTGTAATGCACGAGCATTATCTTTTGTAATGTAGCGGATCAGTCCACTGACAGCGTCACACGCCATCTTTTTCGATTAGGGCTGGTGATGAAAAGGTCATACTTGGTTTGGTTTGATTCGATCAAATCAATCATCAAAACTACTTGAATGATTTCGGCTGTCACAGCATAAAAAGCCCTTCAGATTTTGGCTATTTGATTTGTTGCAAGGCATGTCTCATGAGCCATCTCAATTCGAAAAGATTTTTGTCCGATGAGTTAGTCTATTTGATTCATGTCTTTGGGAAGATTTGATGATTTCAACATGGGGTAGACTACACATGACCCAAGGAGATTTGTTGCATGAAAAGATAAATTACAATTCTCCACTGTGTCATTCTAACAGCACGTTTGTCTACTATTCGTATCTCAACTGTCGGATGTGAAACAATAATCGAGTATGAAATTTCTCAATAAGAGAATTTTACTTTTGGAAATATGAATTCTATCACTACCAGGAGAATCTTGATACATGCTTTAGGTGACTGAATTAAAATACAATAGCACTCACATATACACCTGCACAATTAACGCATGTACTTGCATAAAGGGGTTGTGGATTCCACTCCCAATATACTTCGTTTCGGTGTTGGATGGGGTAGAATAAAATCTTCTATAATAAAGAATCTACAATACAAAACTTACTATATGTTTTTGTAGTCAGTTTGATTTTATAACAGACGGTATATATTTAGTTGAAAAATTGGAAAGCAAAAAAAATATTAATTTATCACAAAAGAATTAATCATGATTATTTGATCCAATAAATGAAAAAATATATAATAATTATATAATAACTATACTACTGCAGAGAATCCGATTCTTAGATAAGATATATGTTGTCGATATAACAAATATTATCACTGGTAAAAACATCTTTCTAAAAAGAAAGTGAAAATACAGTATTTCGTTGTACACAGTAAAATGTGCTCACAAAGGAATGCAAGGATTCAGGCAACTCGCTTATACACAAAAAAAATTAGGAGACTAATCAGATACGGAGTTAACAAACAAACACAACATTGTATTGCAGTAAAACAGCAAACTTTATAGTTCATCACAGTAAAAAAAGGGTATAACAAAGGAAATGTACTGCATATAAAGAATCACATGGCAGCAAAATTAATGGAGTGATAAATGAAAACATAACATTTGCTAAACCAGAATGGACAAAATAAGCTGCTATACTCTAGGTCCAAACTTTTCTTGATCTCTTGAACAGTGTAAAAATATGGTAAAATTTTCTTGATCTCTTGAACAGTATTGCAATATGGGTAAATTTTCTTGATCTCTTGAGTATTGAAATATGGGTGAATTTTCTTGATCTCTTGAGCAGTATTGAAATATGGTAAATTTACTCCTTGCCATCCGCGGCACGGAGAGAGCCCAGCTGCACTGGCGCTTGCGTGGACACCACCTTGGATGAGCCGTACGTGGTGATGTCAATCCCCCGTGTCTGCTCCTTCTCAATCTGCTCCTTGATCCAGAAGTAGGTGATCCTCAGGCCATCCTGCATGATATTTACCAGTTATCAGATACTGTATTTGCAAGTCCAAAGTTTCATCCTACATTGATAATTCCAGATTTCGCAGTGTAGTAGCATATGACAAGATCTTGCAAGTAGTAATGCACCTTGAGCCTCATTGTGGGTGCCCAGCCAAGCTTCTCCTTGATAAGGGTGTTGTCAGAGTTGCGACCTCGGACGCCCTCAGGGCCAGGGATGTGGTGGATGGGCAACTTCTTGTCCTCGAAGCTGAGGACAATCTCAGCCATCTCGTTCATGCTAACCATTTCATCGCTTCCGATGTTCACTGGCTCGTGAAAGTCTGACTTTGTCAATCTAGACAACATTTGTGGGGTACCAGGCTCATTGTTCTTTCTATGCAGTCAATAGTCGTGACATCTGAAGAATATGATAGCTGCCTACCTCAGGACACCCTCCACACACTCGTCAATGAAGGTGAAGGACCGGGTCTGGAGACCGTCTCCCCACATCTCAAACTTGTCGATGGAAGTCTGAGCCTTTCTGCAGAAGGCAGCTGGTGCCTTCTCCCGACCGCCTACATGATGAATTCAATTATTTGCCATTGGATACCAGTGGTTGCAATGACTAACTAAAATACCCACCAGTGAACTTACCTTTCCATGTTCCGAAGGGGCCATAGATGTTGTGGAAGCGGCCAATGCGGCACTCAATGGCAAAGTCCTTGGTGTAATGCTTGCATAGCTCCTCGGTTGCAAGCTTCTCCAAGCCATAGGCATCTTGAGGCTGCATGGTAATGGAGCAAGGGACATTAGTTCACAACCATATTTGACCAATAAATAATCTTAGTCTTTTGATTGACAAACCTCAGCAGGCCAAGCGTCAGATTCCTTCAGGCTCACATTCGTCTCAAGCTGCTTGAATTCAGGATAAATGCATGCGCTGGAGGCATAAAAGAACCTGAAAGACCAAAATTTAAAACAAAAATTCTGAGTAGCTATTAGACTAGTAGTCATTAGGCAAGAGGTAAATGCATATTAAAGCTTTTCCACAAACCTCTTCACACTATTGATACGGGCAGCCTCAAGCATGTTGAAACTTATCATGGTGTTGTTGTACATGATCACAGAGTGGTTGGACTGGATGAAGCCCATACCTCCCATGTCAGCAGCAAGATTGAAGACATGGTCAACATTGGTGGTGACCTTCAGACAGTTGTCCATGACCCTGAGGTCAACAAGGTGGAACTCATGGCAAAACATGTCCTCAGTCATGTGCTCATTCTTCTTCCAGTCGGAGGCAATGATGTAGTGTCCCTCACTCTTCAGTCGGCGAGCAATATGAGATCCAATGAAACCGCCAGCTCCGGTAACTGATATCCTCAGCTTCTCGGATGGCCAGTAGGGCTCCCTCACCAGATCAGCATAGGTATACTCACCATAAGCAGTTTCGTGCTTCTCAGTGCTCCCCATTCTGTCCTTTTAATGCATTTTAAGATTGTCAGTATGACCATACACATATACAAGAACCAATTTGATATCAAAGAAATTAATGATTTATTTCTTGAACTATTGATATGTTGCTTGTCAGAATAGAGATCAGAATGAGGATGGAAATGCACAGTTATACAGAAATTGGCACTGAATTCAGACAAAAAACACTACAACAGAGACAAATAAGTTGGAGGAACAGAAGGGGAACACGACAAACCACAAAATTAAATGCATCCATTGCTCAAACGGTAGCTCTTAATTCATCATTGACGTGCCACACAGATTTTGCACAAAACAACATAACCCAAAATGGCGAACCAATCATGGCTCAACGGTATTTTTGCGACTAGTAGTGAAGAATCTTTATCAGATACAGCAGCAGGAAATCTGAAATGCCTTAAATGCTTGAGCTCTCTTAAGTACTTCATGTGGATCTGATCTAGTTAAATCGAATCTGTCATAAGAAAGAAGAACATTTTATACAATACTTGCTGGCAAGAGGGTCACATTAAGCTTTCCGAGGTCAATGCAGAACAAAGGTTTAAGGTAAAGTACTCATATTAATGGTCGGGAGGAGTTGTATGGTACTTCTAAGAGGTACCTGGAGATACTCGTTCTCTCACCTTTAGGGAGGTACGAAATCAAATCTGACCTTTGATTTATAGAGGATAAAACAGGTATTTTATTTTAGAAAATATTTTGACAAGAATCCCTAAAAAATAGAACTATTTTTTGGAACAGTTTTGCAACAACTACATTTTAAAATAAGAGATTGCGCGCTTTGTTTTGATCAGGTAAAGTTAAACAGACACTTGTAAAATCATATATACAAATTTATACCAATTATTACAACGGGAAAACTAGATAGTTACTCCAATGCCCCAAAAGAACTATTCGATGCATAAGTCAATTCAACCTTCATTTGGCAATCTTATGATTTTGGTGGTCATTGATGTTTATTGCCAACAAATTCGTCTTCTTCAGAGTTTCTAAATTTGCAACATAGACTAATATCACACATTCACAACGAGCAAAATTATCATCTTAATGTGCTTGTTTCATTGGAAACAGATGTGAACCCACGGTTTCATCTAAAATTTTATTTACAACGAACTCATTAGGAACATCACGTCACATGTAAACACATCCAAACAAGACTTGCCAATGATCTAAGATGCACAGCGCATGAAGAGAAGAGATAGAACGAGGGGGTGAAGAAGAGGAGATAAGTTGAGGAGATCAATTTAAACTCAATGGCTAGTTTTGAACCAATTACTTTTTTGTCCTTCATGTAGAGGTACCTATAGAGGTACCAGGAATTCCTGTTAGGAGATACTAATCAATCAAGACCATTAGATCTTATAAAGAGATGGTCCTAAACAATTTGAAGTCCTGTAAATTTTCCCAATAGTTGGACCTTTTCATATTATCTCAAACAAATCAAACACAAACAGTTAGGTATGCGACAATTCAAGTCAGAAATATCTAAGCATTGAGCACTAAATCATGCCAACATCACACCTCAGCCTTCTTAGCTACACCTCAATGCAAAAAGAGCAATAATTCTAATGAAATTACAGTGGAGCAGGTAAAAAAAATTAATCTTGGCAGTCTGGCTAGTGGCTACCCTGAAAGCGAGATGGAAACGAGACAAAAGGCCGCAACTTTCGGATTCAGATAACGAAACAGAAACAAATCAAACAGGGATTGAAACTAATAACACGCAAGTGATGTACAAAATCAGGTGAATTTTTTCCAAGTTCTTCTGACCTCTTCCCCTGGACCATACAGCCAACCTGAAATGGACCAAGAAAACTACAAAAAAAAAACCTAAAAAAGATCAAATCTTTCCGACACAAACATGATAATTCAACACAAATCGTACACATACCATGCAACAAGATTATATCATCCTACCCAATGTTTTTGGCACCATTTCCGCAAGAAAAGAAAAAAAAAATCAAATCCTACGAAAGAGAGCCCAAAACATGCCCAATTCAGCGCAAGAATTCGATAGAATCACAAGACCATAATATGCAAGATTGCGAACAAGAAATAGATTTGAGGTGAGGGATGTATTGGGCGGCTTTACCTCTATATCTCTGTGCGTGTTGGTGTCGGTGGAGGAGAAGAAGAAAGGATAAACTAGATGCAGGGATAGGAGAGATGTCTTGCGGTGTATTTATAGAAGGAGACTGATTTTTTTCTTTTTTGCATTATTTATAGATAGAAGTTAAGAGGAAATTGAAGCCGTGTCCTCCCAAAAACTGTCTAACTTGTGCCAAACTTGAAGTGATAGAAATATTCTTTGAAAAAAAGGAAAAAAAAACTAAGTGCAAGGTTGGCTGCGTTTAGGGGTGGAAATGAGTTGAGTTCGAGTGAAGTAGTCTTGGTTTGGGTTGAACTCAGTCAGACTGGCGAGCTGATTTGATTTGACTCGATTAGTTCATCGAGCTGAAAAATCAGCTCAAACTCGATTCAGTTCAACTCGCGAACTTGACCAACTCGATTGTTTTCGACTCGAAAACAACTATCTACTAAACTGCACACACATTACTTATAACTCAGTACAGTAGAGTTGCTGAAAAATTAGCTCATTTACTAAAAAACTCAGTACATGCATTTGCTGAAAAATCAACTCAATACAATTGTTGAAAAACTCAGTACAAAATGCATGACAAAGAAAAAATTCACAAACTTAAAAGGATAGCATAATTTGTGGGGCGACTGTGCCATAACATTTACAAAATTAACAAGTGAACAGAAGTCCAGAACAAAACTTGGGGGGCAGTGGAGGAGGTGTGGGGTGACTGGGGGCGGCTGGGGGCGACGGAGGAGGCATGGCGCGGCGGAAGAGACTCAGCGCGGTGTCGGGAGGGTTGCTCGGGGCGGCGGAGGAGACTTCGAGGACGACAGAGGAGGCGTGGTACGGTCGGGGGCGATGGAAGAGGCGCGGGGCGGCGGAGGAGGCACTGGGTGGCGCCAACGACTGAGTGCCAACGGCGAGGGAGATGAAGAGAATCCTATATGGAGTATTCAGCCGCTCTCGTTTTTGAAGTGAGTTATGAGTATAGTTCGAACTCAACTTATTTGTCATAGTTCGAATCTGAGTCGAGCCAAAAACTGAGCCGATCTCAAGTGACTAGCGAAAGTTCCATCCCAAACTGGATTGTAATAAAACTCCTATCTTTAAAAGATTCTCTTTTTTCATATATTTTTCTTTTCTGTTTTGAAGCTATGCCATCTCAAAAACTCTCAATTCCATAATTGTTGATACAAAACAGTAAACGGTAGAAATACCCTATAAAAATGAAAAAAATTCAAGTGCTGGATTCGCTGCCTTGTAATAAATGTAGGTCCAATCCTTGCCATCTGTTGTACATTTAAAAGATTCTCTTGTTTCATATAATTTTTTTTCTCTTTCTCCTTTACTTTTGTCCTATGTCATTTTTAATTAGCCCTTCATATAATATAATATGGTGCTGAGAGTCTAGCATATAAACTCGATTCTTCATGTGGTGGTTTGATCTCCATACATACCCCCTGTTGTTACCCATTAGAGAAAGTAAAGAAACAATTAAACACAAACAAAGCCATGACACAATATTTAACTAATTGAATTGTGTGAGTTTTGTTGGTTTTTTTATGTGATATCAAATACATCCTTTTATTACAAGACCATTTCCTCCATTATTCGTCTACACCTTACCCATCTCACTCCTATCCTCTGCTCAAATCTGACTCTACTCCTGCACAACTCCTACCCAACCATACTCCCCAGACAGGTGCAAACAAAAAAAGACGTGGGAACAAATAGGTTACATTGTAAAGTTTGTATCACCTCTATTTGTTGGTTTTTCTTTGTAAAAGAAATGCTTAAAGAATAGTTCTATGCAACAAAGGAAATTAAAAAGGGAAAAAAACATTGTTTGAAGATAATATTAGTGAGAATTTGCATAGCCATCCTTTGTGGGACCAAAATTCAAATAAACCAAAAACACGCATACTAGCATGCAAAAAAGACCTCTTACTAGTACTAAAATAGTTAAAGACACGTTGAACTTGCTTGCCCGCCGTCCTCCCGTGAAGCGTTGTTGGGCATCATGTGGCGGTCAGCAGCGGTGGGCTAGTTGTGGTGAGTAAAAGTGGCCGCCTCAGTTTATTTTAATCCTGCGGTCAAAGCGAGGAATGCCTCGGATCCCACGGACGAGATCTTGCCACGGCTACCTGGGTGCGCCCCACTGTCCCACAACTGCCTTTTTTTTAAGGTCCCGACTGATTTGTGGGAAAAACAATTTGTGGGAATTCTCTCCTGTCACATTTTAGATGCAGAAGAAGTGTGAATGCATCATATATTTGGTACTCCACAGTAGATCTAACTATTTTCAGACTCAGAGTCGGATTCAAATCAAGTCAGTAAAAATTAGGTATTTCACACCAGTTTGAGTTCGACTCAATCCAATCCAATATACATGTCAGACCATACAAATTTGGACTGGACAGATTTAATTGGGCTACATTAAAAAAATTTGACAGACTTGTTGAATTTTGAGAGTTTTAGATATGGTGTAAGAGCCCGAGTCAGGCCTTGACCTTAGGTTGGGCTAGGCCAAGCCCATTTAGACTCGGGCAGTTCGGGCAAACCGGGTCATATGAGTATAATTATGTTCATACCTACTCCACATTTTAAAATATCATATAAATAGTAATGAAAAAATCTAGCAAAATTTGGGAGTGTATATATCAAAATTAATCTACCATATTATAAATTTCAATTCCAAATCCTATCTACAAAGGGGCAACCAAAACAGATAAATTCAGCTGAAAAGTAATTCTGAAAAGAAAAAATAAAAGTTATCGTTCACTAAAAATTGTTATTCCCTCCAATTGAATGTCATTTTTGCTGGGCTAAGCTTGACTTTTTTAAGTTTGACAACTAATATATTTATAAATATCTATATTAACCATATGAAAATTATACAAACCTATTTGTCGTAAAAATTAATTTCATAATATTATAATTTTATAAATTTTTATCAACATATTTTAATAAAATTATACTCAAAGTTATATTTTTTGAGATTGTGATAATAGAAAACGATATTTTTAAAAAATTAGAGGGAGTATTTTGTTTTTCCTATTGTATATTCACTTAAGAGTTGAAATTTTTCTGTATACTTGATCGTCCTAGAACACATCATCTCAAAATTGTCAGGAATTTTTCATGTTTTAAGGTGGAGAGCACGGGAATATCAAAGATGTAGAATATCATATACTCCCCTTGATCAGAAATTATCTAATTTTGATATTAATCTTAATAGTTTTGAGCCAGGACTCACGTATGAGGATATCTTTGCATCACTTTGCATCTCCCATATCTCAAATCTCGATTGGAAGGCAAATGTTATAGTAATACTTCAAGGAGGTATTTCGTTTGGAGAATTATTCTATATTTTTATTATTCATAAAAAGAATATATTTTCTGATATTTAATTTTATTATTATGGAATCATAATATCCATATTTAAAAAACATTTCAATAAAAATTTTAACACATCTAATTTAGATATATATATATATATATATCAAATCTATCCCACCTCTACCTCCACCTCCGAAGAATTAAAACCGATTGTAGTGCCAAATCAAACGCAACCAAACGCAACGATGGTCAAATAATTGGGAACTAAAGATTGGTCAACTAGGAAATCAAGAGGCCACCCATGTAACCATCCACCAACTCCAATGAGAACCTCACCATTGCATGTTCGTTTGCAACTTAGAAACGTGCATGAACTGTACTTTATTGGATGAAATTTCCAAATAATTAACAACTAGGATTAAGTACAAGTACAACAGGTTGTGGAAACATGTCATGAGAATCTTGTGTTAGACTATTAGCGATGTGAAGAATTCTGTGTATGCATGCATGGCCATGATCACAAATACTACATCTTTATTCTTCGAGAAAAATTCATTCATATCATTTTCATACGATCAATCTAAATATTTATAAAGATATTGTTGATCAAATTTTAAATAGTTTGACTACACGTATTCTAAATGTCACTTTTTGTGACTAGAGATAGTATATTATTTTGTCTGTTTTCAAATAAATGTTATTTTGGTTTCTAGTACTAGAAACAAGACATTAAGAAATAAATAATAATAATTTCATTTAATACATCTTTCAATTCTTCAAATCACATCTTTGTTTTTTGAAATATTAAATAAAAGGTTTATAAGGAAAGTATCGTACAAATTATTTTGAAATTGTAGAATAACATCTATTTTATATAAAACAAGAATATTATAATGATATATATTTGATATAAAACAAGAGGAAGCACGAGTGAGAAGCAAAATATTTGCATAGCACATGAATTTTATTTTGAAAGCATGTTTTGAATTATGATGATGTTGGGAGTTGGACCTTGCATTTGCAAGTAGTTGCATGCATGGATCAATGTTTAAGACCTTTTTGGTCAATTAAATATATCATAAGAAAATTTTAATGATAAACAAAATATTCTATCAATCCATGTCGTATATTCTGGGAAAAAATAATCTCTTTTTTGGTGCATGTCTCCTGTTTTAATTATTTTCAAGTCTAATTGTGAATAGCCACTCAAATGAGTTGGCCGGAAACAAGCAAATATACGGAGGCAACGGGCCCAAATCAAAAAAAGCAGAACTGAGAAATCTTAACCCTTTTATTACTCCTTCTCTTCACAATATAAACCTATTTATTGTATACGAAGGAATTAAAGAACACAAAATGACAAAAAAATTATAGTAAACTCTAATATCTCTATTATATAAAGTATGAAAGTGAGTGAAAAGATTATCGATGAATGAGAGAGAAACAATATTATTCTCTCCGATTTAAAAAGAATATAGTATTTTTTACTATATATGATTTTTAAGATATAATTTTTACTATAATTTTTTACTAAATTATGTTGATAAATTTATAATTTATGAAATTATTTTTTAGATAAATATGCTTGTATGATTTGATATTTATAAATATATTAATGATAAAAGTTAGAAAAAAATGACTTTGTATGGTGGAAAAAGGCATTCTTTTTTATCGGAGGGAGTGGTAAGAGTAAAATTGTAAAATTGTGTTAAAAAGTTTATTATGAACATAAATATGTTTATATTGTGAAACACTCAAAAATAAAAAATAAGATTATATTACGAAACGAAGGGAGTATAAGTTAATGGTGATCGAGATAAAGTTATACGATGATACAAGCATAGACACTATAGATTAAGAGATCTCGAAATAAAATCTTAAATGATCACCATATAACCTACAAACCACCCTTAAAACATGAAGGTGGGACTTGTGAAAACTGTACTGAACTCTCTTTGGTGCACTATTAGAATGGACATACAGAGCCCACTTATCAATAATTACAATCTTAATAAAATTACCAAAGAATTGAGGCAAGGGGTGCCTTACAGTATCGGTCTGAGGATTTCATGACCATGTGCTTCAATTTTAGGCGGAGATATATTGCGAAATATAAAGAGCGCGTTACAGGCTTACAGCCCATTTTATTCTGAACCAAAGTTCCAAGCAAAATAATTCAAGCTGAAGTAATTAAGAAGACCTTAATTACTTCAAATTAAAACATACTCCGCAGGAACACAATGCCATCCATTTGCATGCATGCTTAGCGCATTTAGTTCAACACCATCAAGAACACAGTACGTACTTAGGACCGTCGGATGAAAGATCAATGGTTGGCGACGATCTGCTGCGCCCTGATCTCGTACTTGAAGCCGTCGCCGTCTTCCTTGGAGCTGTCGGCGGACCAGATGAAGACGCCGGGAAGCTTGTCCTGCCGCTGCAGGGCCTCGCAGGCGCTTAGTCCGAGCTCCGGGGTGATAAGGCCGGTCACGTCGCCGGTCTTGAAGCTGGCGAGCACCTTGGCGCCCGGGTAATTCGCCGCCTGCTCGTCGTAGAAGCGCACGTAGAGCGGCACGTCGGTGTTGGCGCCGTAGCCGTAGAACTGGAAGTTCACGTAGTCTATCACCCCGGAGTACTTCCTCCACAGCGCCTGGTAGTACCTGCACACACATTCAAAAACTTATATCGGAGCACAATTTGGCCCGCACGACCCGCCTAGCCCTGAACAGGCTTGGCCTGAGGTTCGTATTGAGCCCAACCTCTTTATGCTTAGCCCAAAACCCTAAAAATCATAAAATCTCAACTTAAACCTAGCCCAACCCTCCTCCAAAATTGATCCAGAGTGCTTCTTTTGTGGTGGGATGGGATGGGGATTTTCTCCGGAGTCCACTCTAGGCTTTAAGTAAATTCAATCTGCCTAAACCAGCCTCATCAGCCCTACCCTATAGCTGGTCTAAACATTTGAACATGCCTATTCAAACCCTCTTGGACCAATCCAACCCCAACAAGTTCTCAAAGTCTATACTGTTGGGTTGAACCAAGTTTTAATTAGATCGATACAAATGAGTTTTTTACTGGTCCGACTTGAGCCCAAAATGCTCTTAGGTGAATTAAAACAAAAGAGAAAATTATATATATATGCCATTCTAAATATGTGATCGAAAAAATACCACTCGAAAATTGTTGTTTAGAAAAAACCATTACAAATATGTGATATTTAGATATATATCACTGTCTGAATAAAAACAGGCATGTGGTGACTCAAATTTTATAAATGCTTAAACTATCCCTATAACTTTGACTATGCATCAACTCGACGTATCCATCATGGACCCAATAAACAATTGGCAAGTAGAAAGATCGCTTGATAATCAGGAAGTAAGACTTCCTAAATAGATTGGAAAAGTAAACTAAGGAAGAATGAAGGCTTATCTTAGCGATACAATTGATATTTCTGTATGAATCTAGAGGAATTCCATGTCCTCAGTACGGAAGGACCCTCAAGTAGCATATTCCAGAATACCTCCTTACGGTGGCGCCCCGGAACGGCATACGCTCATCAGTCCATAGCACGACGTCCGCTTTACAGTGGCCTATACTACAATGTCGGATGGAAGATCTTGCCGGCATTCCTCCCGTCCTCCTACTTTGTCATCATGGCTGGTGGCCTCCACGATGCCCACGCCAAACTCCAGCAGCTGCCCGCTCAACACCTTAATGACGCTGATGCTTGTCTGGTCCTTCATCGGTTAGGTGATATGATGGGAGAGATTTGGTCCCAAACTAATTTAAGGGTAATTAGGTATTTATTAATTTGGACCACTCACTCATCTTTTTTTTTATCAAAGTAGCATTTATCCTAACATTATATGTTTGGAGTGGCATATTTTCATGTCGCAACTTTGGAGTAGAATTGTTTCAATTACTCATGTTTACAGTCGCATATATCCAATTTTTTTTTAAAGAAATACCTCTGAACAGTGGGGTCCTCGAATGGCGCGATGGACGTGGCCATGTTGGGGAAGTTGGCCTTGAGCCCCGTCAGCAGCCGACCGACGCACTCCACGAACGTGTCCACGTCGGTGTCGAAGTGCTCGTAGTCAATGTCCACACCGTCGAGCCCGTACTCGTTCATCATCCCGGTGAGCGAAGCCACGGCGTTGCGCACCCACGAGTCCGGCGACGCCGGCCGGAAGAAGGCCTTCACGATGTCCTGCACGCTGTCGCCGCCGACGCCGGCCACCACGCTGACGTTCGGGTGCGCGGCCTTGACGGCAGCCACGTCGCGTGGGGACAGGTTGGCCGTGTCCCAGAACGGGCTGAACACGCCGTCGGTTGGCGCCGGTGAGGACGGGCTGTGGTCGTAGTCGATGGCGAAGGAGAGGATGAAGTGGAAGCTGAGGCCGTCGTTCACCGGCACGTCGGAGAACCGGACGTTCTTGAACTGCGCGCCGATGTACTCCCGGAACAGGTAGCCGTTCGTCATAACTAATTAATTGCCTTGCTAATTAAGTCTATGCAGCAATAAGTTTTGTGCACCATAGAAGATGGCAAATACATGACTATATATAAATGTCCTTATGTCATGTTGTTGCTTCTGCTTGGAAAAGTCTAACTCCCTCTGTAATTTAAAAAATATCATTTTAGTGTCATGTACTGTTTTAAATAGGTGAATTAAGATTATATACCTACTTCTAATAATTATAATTAATGTGTAATTAATTAATAATTATGATGAGAATATTTTTGAAAAATGAACTCATATTTCACCCGTAGAATAATGTTTTCTATATAGACTTTGCTTTATTAAATAATATTTTTTAGATACAAAAAGATTATAAAAGGTGCTTTTGGTCAAATATTAGAATAAAAGTCGTATTAGAGATCTTTAAACTTGTCTGAATTTGCCTCTTTAGTCTAATTTATATGTAAACTTACTTAAACGTGCCAGTTAGATCTATGATAATTAGTTAAGTGATGCAAAAATGGCTAACGCTAATTTTAGTGGCACTATTAAATAATTTCAATTAAACAAGTTCACTTACCATCAGTTTTTATTATTTAACTGATGGAATGGGTTAAATATCATGTTTTTAGACTTGATAGATTATACTCTGAGATGAGGACCACTTGAGCAATTTACTCCAAAGAAGTTTTTCTATTGTGGAAATGAGTGGGGTGACCTTTACTTCACAGATGTTCCCAGATGGAAATGGTAAGCTAGATGGACTTTCTAATTTCTCTGGGTCGATTTGCTTCTTGAAGTAGTTGGCAAGCAAAGGAGTCTGACGCACACGCTTACGGCCGACCGAGTTTGCAAGTCGTCGTGTTTTCTAACTTGATTAAGTACCTGACAAAGATGTTGGAGAATTTGATTTTCGCAGTGTTGTCATTGCCTAATATGGTATCTTAATCAATATATAGAAGTGTGAAAGTTTTCGTGAGAAATTCTAAGCGGTTGAAATCCTTTATCTGAACCATTGATTTGCAATAGAATTCTGAACTTAAAAGTTAAAAGATACAAACATGTTTTATGGAGCACACGGACTAGATAACTAAGATTGGGGCGAGAGAAGTCCTCCATTCTTTGAAAAATTTCAAGCGTATATCTCTTATCAAATTTTCCAATTATCTCAATCACACATTAGATCAATCCTGAAATTTTTTTTCAAAATCTTTGATTAAAATTCTCTACATTTCTCTAGATTAAATTTCAACTAAAAATCCCAAACTTTTTTCCAGTCGAATATTCTAATTGTTAGATTATTTCTATTCAAATTGTCTTAAATCGGTAATTCTGTTGGAAATAATTAAGACTTGGTTGATGGTTGAGTTATACGATCAAAATTGACTCACTGGTCAAAAGCAAGTCACTAGTCGAATCGAGTCACTGGTCAAACCGAGTACTTGTCAAATCGAAAAGAAAACACATAGTATCTCTTGCCTAGTTCGAGTACTCGTGTGAAATCTTTGTCCCTTTCTAGTTTCGAGTGTTTAATCCAGTTTTTCCAGTTTTCGCTCAAAAAAACAGTACACCAATCCACAAATTAGCTATGTTTTAGTGTTTTGATCCAAATGAAACCCAATTAAGAAGCTCCCAAAATAGCAAACACCATTTCTAACCAATGCATCTTGATTGTGAGAGAGAGAAGTGATCAGCAAAAAGAAAGAGTGTTGAACTCCCTCCTGTCATACCACCGTGTGAGCCCCCCAACTAGCGACGAGCTGAACCCCCTCAAGAGCAAGCAAGATCTCTGCACCTGACATTGCTTGATCTTTTTGGTCTTATTCCCTTGTCCAATATCTAGTGGCAGTACTCTATAAGAGTTCCTCACATAGCCTTTCTTTTTCTTTTGTTCTTGCTTGTTCATTCTTTGTTTCAGGACTTAGTATGATACTTGATAGATTTTGCTTATGTATTCGTTTTTCTTGATCAGTCAATCATTTATACATCCATCCTTTATCTATTCTTGTACAAAAATCTCACCAAAAACATGCAAGCATCATAGCATTTCCAAGTCTTCTTCGATCACAGTGATATCACTCTGTTTTCGGTTCTTGAGCAATTTTCCTTTAAATTTCAAATTCATACTCGTTACTACACCATTTTCTCTAATTCTTGTTGTTGTGCGTTCGTAACTCTTTTAGATTCGTTTTGGGCATATTTAATCGGTATTTTGATTTGTAGAACTCTGACAATCGACGAAACAGTACAGCCCAGCCACTTTTCTGTTTTTACAAAATTGGATCCCCTTAAATGGCCTCAAAACTATTTGAACCTATTGAAAGAATTGTAGATTAGCTCATTCCCTACAACTTTGTTGTTGTTGACTTTCTGAGATAAGCACTGTATCACCCCAATTTTTGTGTTTTTCCAAATTTCAGTTATTTCGTTCAAGAGTCTGACAAACAAGAAATTAAGCCGTTCGTAGAATTCTCGATGAATCCCCTATTTGTGCTCGATCATACCAAATTCAAGTTCTACGGAGTCGATTTCGACAAACCCAAGCCCAAACTTGGCCAAACCAGAATACATCGCACGCATGCATAGTTATATTTTTACATATAATTTTCTATGATAAAGTAATTTATGTATGCTTATGTATTTTATTATTATTTGTGTGTAAGAGTAGAACTAAGAGTGGAAAGAGCAGAAGAAGTGTTCGAAGACCCCTTAGTGCAATTAGACCCCGTTTTGTATGACAAGTCTCTTTCTTATTGATCATGTCTCTCCCAGTATTTTAAGTACATTAGGTTATTTATTGTTTTTAGTATATGCATGTTTTACTTTTCAAATGCTATGTTGGATGAATATGAGTATATATGATTTAATTCCTTTGAAGACCTTTCATGTTCATATATCCTATGCACTCATTTGTCGCCTTAGGATATTGTGTTTAAGTTATACTTATGCTTGAATATATGTGCTAAATGCTAAATGGTCATCTATATGAAAAGTGTGTTTAAAATCTTATTTGTAAAAGTGTAAGTTAGAATCGATATTAAAGATGGTTTGCGTGGATTGGCGCTGTGTGTGCAACAGGAATGTAGTTCGCTCCTCACTAATAGTTCATAAGGATGAGACCCTTGTGTTGTACTAACTATTTGCTCGGTATGGAACAGTTGCGGCAAAGTAGTTCTCTAGGTATTAGTTTTTCCTTGCAATAGTTGTCAGTCCGGTTTCTCAAGGGAAACTGGTGGGCCACAGAAGGCCGTGAGTTGTGAGAGTGAGTGAGTGAATCAGGAGTTCGGAAGGAACGCGCCCTAGACCTAGATACCGAGTCGTGCGTGACTGGATCCATAGGCTATGAGTCTCGCGGGACCATGGACCAAGACTAGGTAGATTTGACTGTGGGGTGCGCTCCACAACGGTAATATGGACTGAGTCGTCTATTTATCAGGTAGGGAATTGTTAATGTTAGGAGTATGAACTGTCGTGTGATCTTAGCCTTATCATATGTGTAAAAGTCGCATAAAGAGGTACCGACATGAAAGCTAAGTGATCAAGTGGATTAAAGTGGTACACCTTTGCAAAGTTACAAGAAGTATCGGATACTCTGGGATCCTAGGTTTTGGAGTTTGCGCGCGGTGGATTCTATCCACGTCGATGCAGAACAAGTATGATTTGAAAGACTTTGGTAATATTGGATAAAAGTGGTGACTCATGGAAGACAGTTACGCATAACATTTTCTAAAACCTAATTTGGGATTTTAAAGTCTTACTTTTGAAATCAAAATCTTTCCTTAGAATTTTAGAGTAAAAATTTATTCTATTCTTATTTATAAACCAAAGAGCCTGTTTCTTAGAATTCCTCGTCATTTACATAACCGCATTCATTAATTGAGATTTGTTGAGCACCGTGAGGACAATGTGCTCACTCTTACTTTTGCACAAAAAATTTAGAGAAAGAACTTACCGATTTCGAATCCTATGGCTTTAAACCCGTTGGTGAAGAAGAAACCGTCTCGACGATTTAGCTTACTGGAGAGTCATTCGCCTAGTGGAGCTCGATGTGGTGGGAGACCATGCTGTACCACTGCTATTTACGATGTTGAAGACTGTCGTAGTTATTTTTCTTATCACTCTGTGCGTTCTGTTCTTTTGTGCCGATGAAGTTTCTTAATTTGTATCAACCCTAAATTGCGTCGTTCTTGACGCTATGATATTGTAATATTGGTCCTTGTGACCTTGTATTTGTTTTAATTACTTGTGTTACAGTATAGTGTGTTGTGTTATGAGTTTATGGTGTATCATTCTGTGTGTAATTTAATCTGAGCAGTTATTGTCAGATTTCTCGTATGAGTGTTCCCGCACTCTATTTGAACAGTTAGTTTGCGATAAAGGAAAAAAAAACTCTTTTGCTGGTATGGATTTTGGATCTCCAGCCTTTCATAACAAAGGGTACGAGCATGTCTTTAAAAATACACACACAGTTAGACCATAATTCAGATAATTGATATTGAGGCAAGAAAGAAATATCCAAACGTGTAATGACAAATTTCAACTGTTTTAAAATCTCACATTTATCTAAACAGTCGACTTTAAATGAAACAACGCTCTCAAATATTCATTCTGATTTGGAAAGTATGTAGGAATTTGGACCGGATGGTAGGCATTCTGGGTGGAGATTACAGCTCAGATTTATAAACTTGCACTCAATTAATGACAGGCGAAGACTGAGCTGTGGCGGCTTGTTTTGTGCTAATGACGTGTGCAATTTTGATCGACCGTGACAAGTTGAGTCTAAATTAAAGATAGACGCAAATTTAAGAATATTTCAAGTTAAATTTTAAATTCAAGACTTCAGTAATAAAACTGCATAACTGAGTACAATTCGTTTTAAAAAAATCACATATGTACCATCTACTCAATCAGCTAGATTCTATTTTGCTACAGACTAGACAGGAATAGGTTAGGTAAAGTATGATTTTGTTCTAGATTATGGTGTAGTTGGGTATGATAGTTATAAAAGATAGATAGTTGATATATTCAATAAAGTATTAATTGATCACATCAAAAAATTTATTAAATAGAATTTTCTCGAATGGACTACACTGCCGAATATAGCTTGCACCTGTACTCTAGTAGCTAGGAGGAGTGCAAGCGGGCAATGCTCAAGTCCTCTTGTAGTCTAGAAGTGGTGAGGTGTATTATATTATTTAGAATTGTAGTGTGATTTTGTATTTTGTTGTGGAATATGATGATTATTAAAAATATTTATCATATTTAATAAGATCTTATTGTTATTGTTATTGTTGTAGTTGTTAAATAATTACTATTAAAGAAAATATGTTAAATAAAATTTAGAAAATGTAGCACGCTCCCAAACACAACTTTAGACTATAACTAGCAGTAGTTATCTAGTTTGTAAATTTGATCAAGAGTGCTAAGCTAGCTTCTGGTGGTTGACCAAGAATAAGACAGAGGCTTTATAAGCAGCATATGCTTGCTTCAAATCCTGTGGGGCAATCAATTAATAATCACTTGGTGTGGTACTTAGGATATTGCCACCTTGGAGTGGATTATTGCGGGCAACTCAGTTTGCTAAAACTTGCACTCAAGTATTAATGATGTACTTAACGGTTGCTGATAAGTTGCTATCATCCTATGCACCAAAGAAAATGATAAGACAATTAGTAGGGCAATGTTGCGTGAGTTTTTCTTGCGAGGGGACATAATTATGATGGCCATATTGTATATGACAAAAAAAAATAATAAAAAACTCCTCTTGCTCCTCCATCGCCATCCCCCACATCCACCGATCCACCATCCTCACCATTTTGCTCCTAGCCACCCACAACCTACATTGCCATTATCTACAGTCACCCATAACCTGTGCCTTTCACCTTTCTTCTTGATTTTTCGGTCTCCCCTACCGTTCGTTACTAGCATCCAGGATCACCGCTCCTCGCTGATGGCACTCATGTTGCCTCGCCGCCTACTTAGGTTATATTCAACTCATCGGCGTTTCATGAGATGTTTCAACATATATATACCAATATATTTTGTGTCACGTGTGCGAAACACCACCTGAAATACTCCCTACTCCAATACAAGGCGTTTCGTCAAACGTTTTGTACGGGTCCACGAGTAAATTAAATTTAGGTGATTTTAGTAAAATATCAATAATTTTTAATTTAAAAATTGAATACATGTGATATTTGGTCTCTATATGAACATAATTTAAAAATATATAATTTTTTCAATATAATTAACATCTAATTTGAATTAGATTAATATTAAATTAAAAAATAAAAATTATATACAATTTGATCAAGTCAAAAAAAATAAAAAAAATCGAGACGTCCCGACGCCTATTGAGGTGTTCCCCGCCCTTCAATTGATTTTTTTAATAAATTTTTTGACACGAGACCCACATACGGACTTTTGAGGCCGTGGCATTGGAGTGAGTCTAACATCTGTTCTCAACTTCTCATCCTTATGTTTAGTGGATCAGTCCTGAAACAAGACTTTGAGTTCACTGCACTGCCACGCATGGTGCATAGAGCCATAGACCCACTGTTCCTGACCGGTCTACACACCAAAGAAATGGCTGGACCCCACAAGCAGTCCTTGCTTGTACAGAGAGACTGCAGGAAATGCATGGAAAAGTCACCTTTTGGCTTGCTGTAGTCTGCCTCCGTGCACATGATTCTTTCATTGCACTGTTTACTTACCCAGTTTATATATATATAGTATTAGTATCATTGACTGACCAATCAGATGGGCCAATAATATATATATATATATATATATATATATATATATATAGAGAGAGAGAGAGAGAGAGAGAGAGAGTAGTGCACGTGGAATTCATGTTAATCGATATTTTATTTCATATCGAATTAGATAAAAGGTGTGGAAAAATAATTAAAAAATGAATATTGTTATCTATTAAATTGAGACATATAATAGACATTACACATCGAGTATAATTGTCAGTAATCAATTATGTGGATAATTTAAAATGTGAATTTTAATGTAGTCGAGGTAGGAACAACTTAGAATATTGTTATTAGATGTCTCAAATTAATGTATACTACTGTTTAGATCGAATAATCATAAAAGAAATTTTTTTAGAAATTCAAGACTAATACATTATATAATAGGATATTTATACTTGATATGTGCAACAAATTAAACTATACATGCAAGTCAGATATCATAGGAAAAATATCACAACAAATTAAAGCTTTCTGAGAGGCTAGCTGACACAACACAAGAACCATATATGACCACCAAACATTGAGCTAAATTGCACTTGATCCCCGACAACTATGGATAAATACATTTTTAATCTCTCTATTACCCTCTCAAATTAGTCCTTTTACATCTGATATCAGTTTAGTTGGTCCTTATGCTATTTTTTTGGACGAAAAGTACACGTGGCGATTGTGGAGTGTGGTGTAGAGCTAAGTTAGTGCCACCATAGAGGGAGTGGAGAGAGATGTCAAAAGAAGAAAGTGGAGAGAGGTTAATGTTGTGTTGTGCTAAATAACTCTCATCTTTATATGATCCTCCAGTCACTATATGCTATTTTATGTTCAGAATAATCATTCAGAACAGCCGGCAAATAAGAATCTAGAATGTATCGTACATAGATATATCGTAACTACTTAATAATGTGTGTGACAGATCAGATCAGGGAAGAACGTGATTAATTGGCTTGAGCATTCTTTCACTGTTGGACAGCTAATCTTGTAGAGGCAAGAAGATCAGATCAGATCAGATCAGATCAGATCGAGCTGCAAATGGAATGGAATGAAAATGTCGCCTCACACAACCATCATGGGCTCAAATGGTGTACTTGGATTCTAACAATTAATCTCACTAATTAATTATTAGCTTACCAACCTCAAGATTTAACATGCATGCTACAGCTTGTTATCTTTATCCAAGACAAACTATGCGCACGAAATAACTCGTTTCTACTTTCTTCATCAAGGAAGGACACATATGAACAAATACAAACACATATAAAATCGCATAATTTCTTTGCCCATACACATGCATCCATAACATACATACATGCATGTTTACACCAAAATTTAATTAAGCTTTGCTCAACTAAAGGAAAAAAAAAAAGAAAATTAAGCTTTTCATGCACATTATATGAGATAGTTCACGACTCAACTCTATTTTCAATAAAACAATGTCATGCACCACATACCGGCTTGTGCAAACCTCGGATCAGACTTCAAAAATTTGTATTTCATTTGAGTTGAGTTTGTTCCATCCAAATCCAATCTTATATACAATTGGTCTAACTTATATTAGGCTGGGCCTGACTAGATTTGCTCATCGAATCTCAAATTTACTTTCCAACTTGGTCCTATGAGTATCGGGTTTGAATCGAATTTGGGTTAGGTCTAGGTTGGATTTAACCTATTTTTCTCAGATATAACCACATATATGTATTAAAATAATATATTTTATTTTGAAAATATCGAACATCGATAAGTGGTGATTAGAACTAAAACATTGCAAAAATGGGAAGGGTCTAAGTCACTGAAAAATCCTATTGCAACCTACCCTATTAACCCTTGTCCAGTGGATAGCTGGGTTAGGTCATCTAGACCTTAATTGAGTTAGACTGATCAAATACAAAAAAATTAAAATTAGACTGGATCTAAACTCAACGAGCGAGTCTTAAATTTTAAGATTGACTTACCTCTAAAATCAAACTCGGATAGTGTCGGATTTACTCAAATCTAGTTTAATCAGCGTCTAGTGGATTCCATGTGATGTGTGATACAAAATATCTTATGATCGCTACATCTCGATAGGATATCGCAGCATCAGATTTTGCAGCTTCAGGTAAAAAAAAACAAATAAAAGGAAAAGACTGCAGTCGTGAGTACTGTACCAAATCATAATTAATCTTATCAGGACATGAAACCTCACATTTTTGGGAATGTCTCTTTGAGGTTGGTGTCAACTATTGTTTATTAATCAGGCGGATGATTTTTGCTACTAGTAATAAATATACATTTGTACTGAATTAATACAGATGATTCGTGCCTGTTATTACTAGTTGATCTTTATAGTCGAAGACTGCAACTGAGTCTAAGTCCACTGAATGAAAACCAAAGTTCAGTGGAATATTATTGCATCAGGATGACAATACGAAGGACTAGTTTATAGTGGATGGTACAAACTGTAAATAAAGAAATTCGTTCAAATGGATAGGCTTTTCAAAGTTCATAGTTTTGTTAGGCTGTCTCCGACTTACGTTTTATGAGCGACGCGCGGCGGTCGAAACATCTAGTCGACAGGCGCATGTGATGTGTGACCATGGGTTGAGGCGCTCGACCAAACGGTCGTGAGGCGAGGTCAAAATGGTGGGTCTCACCGAGTGTGTGGCGGTCAATGTGACTGTGTTAGAGTTGGTCGAAGACGCGCGTACGCATTTTGTGGGCTCGCAAAGTTCTGACGAAATCGACACTTCACAACCAAAAACAATGATTGACATGTGGGTCTATTTTATCGTGGGACTCGCATGTCATTGACTAAAACTAGCTGTTACGCACAGTCCCGAGGCACGTACCATGAGTTCCACCACTATTGCAACACCCCAGCTTCTCAAATTTAACTTGTACTCATACACTGGGATATGGGTCAATGATTGGTGGGCTAGCAAGTAATAGGCATCGCAAGTCAGCGATGGTGGATAAAAACTTAGCTGAGAACGAGGCAACAACGGTGGGTCCCGCCAGTGCCGCACGTAATTCAATGCAACTCACACGTTTAATTCAATTTGCTTAGCCACTGTCATTGACTGGTGGGGCATTTGGTTGTCGGGCCCGCATATCATTGAGAAATATTTCTTTTTTTAATCCTATGATGCAGTTCGGTTTTGTGTTTTTAAGACAATGAGATCTATCGAAGAGTCTTATATTAGAGAGGGAGACTCTTGGAGAGACTTTGTATTAGAGATTAAGAGATTTTTAAGAAAATTTTTCATTGATGTGACGGAGAATGTTTTATTGGAGAATCTCTCGAGGAGTTAATATTAGAGACAGCCTTACTCAGATCAAACTTGATGCAAATTAATGAATGTTGTCCATTATTGCCGACAAGCAAATCTATGCTATAACCAGGCAATTTCAGTTCATACGCGCAAAGGCTTCAATGCCGAAATTAAAACTGGCCGCCTAATTAAGCGCTCTCTCTCTCTCTCTCTCTCTCTTTCTCAAGAAACAGAGCTCTGAAAAATTTATGCCCTCGGTGCACCTTCTCTCTCCCACACTTGGATTTAGATCCCTATATTTTCAAGTCTAAATATGTGTGAGAAATACACTCGATAGAGTAATTTGATCAATTATAAGTTAACTGCTTAGATGATAGTATGTAAGATTTTTGGAGGCCTTCACATTTTCTTGTAGTTAAGAATAAAAGGCATGTGATGTGCATGTTTTTTCTTTTGTTTTGATTGTTAGATTAGAAATTAGCTTTTTGGATTAAGGTGAGTGAGAATTTTTAAAATTTATAAGATAAAAAGAACCACTCTATACCGCTTAAATTTTAATTGGGTGGTTGAGATGAGAGTAAAGACACACACATCTATATTTGGACTTAAAGATGGATAATCAAATTTTAATTTTGAGTTACTTGGAACTTAGTGAGATGTTTGGATTTCTCAATCAGTTAAATTCAACTGTGCATTCAAAATTTAGATCTAACAATCTATATACTCCGAAAGGCACGCTCGGTAAGGCTATTCAATTGCAAATCAACCGCTTAGACGATGATATGTGAGATTCTGAGGTACTAAAAAATTATTGCGATATGTGTTTGGATTTTTCTTATTTCAACACCAATCGTTCAAATATCAATCCAACAATTTTAATACTTCGAAAATGTATGTTGTCTTGTCTTTTGACTTGAGAGATAGCGAATTCGAATCACACATACACACTCTATCACAATATGTGTTCAGATTTTAAATTGTTGGAATTGTTGACTTGAAAGACGGGTGCGAACAGCTACCATGTACCAAACATGTGGTGCGATTCAGCGAGCCACTGAGAGCATGCATGTACCATCCTGAGCTTATGGGCCAAGTGGTCGGTGTCCTTTTAATATGAAGAGATGGTCGGTAGTACTTCTGCTACATATATGTCGTTTCAGTCAAGATATCTTGGATTAATTAATCAATAAGATCAGCAATATATAATATTTAGTTGGTATTTAGCAACTGTTATTGGTGTTGTAAGTAGTATGTTGTAATTAGTATGGCGGTGGTACGTACTCTATTTATCGTAAAATATAAAACAAATTATGATCACAAATTAATGGTTGATCTAGAAATTATATCAGGCACAATTAGAAATATTTATTACCTACAAAATATTTTATATTTTATAATATTCTAAAAGGGACACTTTCTTTAATTTTTTTAAAAATTGAAGGTTCACAATATAAAAATGTATGAACCTTTGTGTGATTTCAGAAATCCAGGAGGGGCAAGTGCCCACCCTTGGGTATACACGCGTTCACCGCTGCCACGCACTTGGGTTAAAAAAATTATAAGGTCAGGAGAATATTAAGAACAAAGATTAAACAACTCATATTCTTAAATGTCTTGAAAATAAGAAATTGTTAGTATGGACATTAATCATAAATGATAAAGAGAAAGAGAAATAAATTATACTTTAATTGTAATTACTCTCCATTGTACTCTTTCTGAAAAAACACTATGCATGCTAAACATTAGTGATTATAAATGTAGCACTACTTCTGAAACGACCTCAAAGAGAGGGTCATATCTTATAGAGCAAACATGTCATGGCTGCTATAGATATATATACCACAATACACCTACAATGATGGGTATTTAATCTGCACCATTATCTATAATAATAAGTGTTTTAGACCGGACGTAGCACGTCTGACGAGTCCATGGATGTAGATACCAGGAGCTGAGAGGTGCATGTACTGATTGAAAGTGAAGTGATGGATCGGTGCAGCTTTGCATGCATGCATGCATGCATTTCACTGATGAATCTTGCAACACATGCATGGCTTATAAATTCTTTTCTCCATGCTTAGCAACTGTTAGATAAGATTTGGATTCATGTGCATATATCTACCTATCCGCCCCTGCCTGACCAATTAATCAAAGGAATGGAGCTATAAATGATTCATGGGAAATAGGGGGAGGGGTGGATATAGGTATATGTTCATGGCACTAGGGTTTTAGAAATCGGATTTTATGAGTAAAAGCTCATAAAGTTTTGTAAAATATTTGTTATGTTATTTTTTACTTATTATTTGATATATGTACAAGTCAAATTTTGATTACCAAATTCACTATATGAAAATAATATTAATTGATTTTCTATCAAATTTGTTTCTATATTATTATTGTTTTGTAATTTTTAATGATATATAGGTGTAGAAATTAATGGTTAAATTGTATTTTTGATACAGTAAAAAGTTCAAAACGAACGGAAGGAGTACAACACTTCAAACATTAAACACAATTAATGGTCAAAATCCAAGTCAAAAATCCTTGTTGAACTTTGTAGCTATACTCTTGTTATTTTGTCAAGGGTAATTACTTTGCACTATTTATAATAAACACCAAATATAAAGTTTATATATCTTTAAATTCTTAAAAATTCTAAAAAAAGAAGGAGACATAGAGATAAGCATATTATAGAAATCAAAAAATTTCATGAGAAAATACAAACATATATAGAAGAAATAAAACAAAGAAACCGGCGAATAAACATGTCAATTTGAGTTTTTTTTCTTAAATATAATTGTGGTTGCTCATTAAATTTTGTGGGTTGTTATAATATGTCTTCCTCTATATGTTTTAATTTTTTTAAAAAATTTAAGAATTTGGAGATATGAATTTGTTATATGTAATATGAACTGATCCGTAGTGCCAAATCCACTTTTTTTTTTAATATCTACTTAAACAAGCACTAAATGAGCAGCCCTTGAAAGAGCAGGAATTGGCAACTACTACCAGTGGTGGTAACGCTAAAGCAAAAGGTCTTTGACTTGAGGCATGCGGTCTTTATTGTACTTTGGTCTTTGCTATATCTCTTGCAGTTACTACCCTAGCTCAGTAAAAAAAAAAGTAAATTAGATTGTCTAACTTGCAATAACTATATTTGACTTGATTTGGATGTGTGTATGTGTGGTTTCATATGTAAACACATGAACAGTGTACTAAACAACCAAATAACTCTCTCCATGTACTATAACCTAATATTTATAGACAATTTGTGCAAAAGGTGATTCACATGTTTAGCAACTTCTCATGTGCAAATTCATCCTTAACCCACCCCCCCCCCCCCCCCCCCCCCCACTCTTAGTCTAAAAGAAAGAAAAAACCACCCACTCTTCATCTCCACCGTCTAATCTAATTCATTGCTACAAAACTAAGACGTGCATAAAAATTTATTACTATCATTTTTATGTTATCCTTATTTACTTCTTCATTTTTTTTTCTATTTATAACCAATCTCTCACACTAGTATTCCTTCTCATTTTCAAACCAAATTGGATGAGAGTAGTTTATTATTTTCGCTCAAAGTTCTCTTGAATTTAGAATTTTCTTAATTCGTATGCATGATCAAAATACGATTTATATTTTTTCAACGTTGGAGTAATTTAAGAAAATTAGTTAGAAGACACTGTAAAATTGAGAGTTTGTTGTACTAATAGGACAATAGTTGTAAGACTAAAATGTGAGGCCTAGACATGGATGTCGTATAGGTAAACCTATTTTTTCCAGTGCTACAGTGTAAATTAATTTGTAAAGTTTTATTAAAAAAGTAATTTGTAATTTTTTTAAAAAAGTTAAGTAGTAGAGTATTAAGGTAGTATCTTTCTTTCTGAAGTAGGTTTTGCTGAGTATCTGGGTACTTTGCTTTCTTCAGTACCACTTACAAATACAATGCTAGAATAAAATAGGAACACTTTAGACTAACCAAGTCTCGAAGATAGGGTTTGGTTTGTAACTGTAATTATAATCATAATAGGTGTTAAAATATATTGGAGTTTGGTGGTAGAATGTGTGAATATAAAATATGTTTGGTTCAAATAAGAAATGAAATGAGATGAGATGATTTTAGGATATATCTCATCTGAAAATATATTTAGAAATGTATTTGAATGTATTATGAATATAAATATTGTGATTACGAAATAATCTAAGTAAATAACAGAAAATATATTTCTATTACGTGTAATTAAAATATACAGTAAATTTTATAAACCAAACGCTCCTAATATCTCACCATTGAGGACTCGACAGGAAGACAAGAGAGAGAGAAAGAAAGAGAGAGAGAGAGAGAGTCTGAAATTGACATTGAAGGCCTGGCATGCATGCATGTGCTACTGTACTAAAAAACATAGTCCCGAAGAAGACATGGTGTGCACTTTCTACTACCCATCAAGCAGCCTAGATAGTAAAAACTTGCCCAATATTTGTTTTGGTGCAAACTTGTGCAAAACCTTCCTAAAAGATTTCTAAATCAAGTGAGAAATACCCAAGTGAAAAGTCCGAAATCAATGTACATATAGAAAACAAAAAGACATATTTCAACAACAACTGGGTGACATAGTTAAAGATAAAAGTTATTATTCAGTAAATTTGTCTTTCCAATTTCTTCATTTGCAATTATGTTAGATTTTGAAACTACAGTATGATACTCTTTTCGTTATTTTTTACTTATCAATTAATTTTCTACATAATTTTTAAAAAGTGATAAGTATAATTATACTGAAAACTTGCAATTAATATGGCGCGTGTGTTAATTACTTCTAAATAATTAATTATAAGTGAAGTAATAACTCTAAGAATATGTTAAGAAGATAGTAATATGTATTTAAAAACATAAAATAATATTTTTTAGATACAAAAATCTTTTTCATAGAATGACATGTATAAAAAAGAAATGAGGGAATCACTCTGCGATCTATCTTGGAATTTTTTTTTGAAATAACCCTTTAAAAAAAACAATTACAAAACTAACCCCTAACTTTTTAAATTTGCCAAAATAGCACTCTGTCGCGAACCGGGCCGCGCGACTGATCTTCAGTCGCTATCCCAGATAGCGACTGATGACGTGGCACGGCCCAACGCTCCACTGGCCTAGTTCGCGTGCCACGTATGCTTTCAGTCGCTAGCCCGGATAGCGACTGAAAAGATATAAAACTATGCCATACCAATAAGTTACAAAAACTGGTTGTAGTCTAGTTGGTTAAGACGCTCTCTCTCCGGAGAGACCACGGTTCGAATCCCATCTCCGCAAGTATTTTTTTCAATTTTCAGTCGCTATCTGGGCTAGCGACTGAAGATGTGAGTTGGGCCAACAGTGTATTGGGCCGTGCCACGTCATCAGTTGCTATCTGGGCTAGCGACTGAAGATCAGTCGCGCGGCCCAGTTCGCGACAGAGGGCTATTTTTGCAAATTTAAAAAGTTAGGAGTTAGTTTTGTAATTGTTTTTTTTAAAGGGTTATTTCAAAAAAAGATTCTCTATCTTGTCTATTTTTTTCAAAATTTTTTTATAGATAATTTATGCAGCTTCTAGAAGTGTTTGCAACAAAAGTAGAGGTTTTTACTGTTCCCATTGTTTGCATGTACAAAGATTTCAACCAGTACTTCCCATCGTACCGCTTGTCTGCAATTTCAGTTTTGTGAGGCAGAGGGCTCTCAAAATCTAGAAAAGCACAATTTTCCTTTTGCAAAATACATAAAATTCAAATGCTGCATTATAGGACAAGAGTTAAAGTCCAATGACAACTTGTCATTGGATCATCAATTCATTGCCCCTAAAAAAAAATTACCCACAAAATATATATATATATATATATAGATCAAACAAAAACTAATCTTAAAATAATAGAATAAGGACTAACAATCTTGATCGTTAGAATAAAAACTAATAAATTTTGAATCGGTGACCGATGACTAAGATCATAATTTCTATTTTTTAAGAAGAATTCTTATTAGCTATGTTCGCCGGAGTATCACGGTACCATACATAGCCTAGGAATCCAACATTTTGGAGGAGGCACTTGGACAGAAGCATGCCACAGAGAATGCATTAACAACACCTCCTCAACTATAATTCTTACCATTAAAACTCTCCTTCCTTCTCCAACCCTATAAATCCACACACACACACACACTTCAAAGTCCCATACACTTCATCTCTCATATTTGCAAGAACACCATCCAAAGTTTTCTCTCTCACACCATCATGGATAGAGAGCGGTTTAAGACACTGAAGAATGCAACACAAAACCACACCAAGTTGTTGTACCACCATTTCATCACTCACCTTCCTCACCTTCTCTTCATCACCATGCTGCTTCTTGCCATGCCATTGCTCTCGGCGGTGGACATGGCCGGCGTTTGTGAGTCGTGGCGCGGCGCGAAGGTCAATGTGCCAGCGGTGGCGATGGCGTGCTGGGTGGCGGGGCTGGCGGCGTGCATGTACGCCATGTCGCGGCCGCGGCCGGTGTACCTGGTGGACCTGGCCGGGTACATGGCCGGGGGCGCGCACGAGGCGACGCGCGCCAAGACGATCAGCCACTTCGGCCGGTGCGGCGCGTTCAGCAGCGAGAGCATGGCGTTCCAGAAGCGGATGCTGGAGCGGTCAGGGCTCGGAGAGGCCACACACTTCCCGGCGTCGCTCATCAGCCTGCCCATCGACATGTGCCTACGGACGGCGAAGGAGGAGTCCGAGGCCGTCATCTTCGGGGTCGTCGACGAGGTCCTCCGCAAGACCGGCGTGCTCCCCGGCGACGTCGGCGTCGTCATTACCAACTCCAGCCTCTTCAGCCCCACGCCCTCGTTCGCGTCCATCGTCGTGAACAGGTACAAGTTCCGGGAGGACGTCATCAGCCACAACCTCAGCGGCATGGGCTGCAGTGCCGGCATCATCGCCATTGATCTCGCCAAGCGCCTGCTTCAGGTACAGTCATACATACAGCCATCATACACACATTCTTAAAGGTTCTCACGCACGCACGCATGCGCGAACGCCAAAGAAAATCATACGTACATGAATGTAACAATGATTACTACTGTTCTTGTGTGATTAGGACCCCACAAAACACTCCTAGGAACAGCTCCAATGACTAATGACATGCTAATAAGTACCACTTTGATTCCTTAATTATGCATTTCCTGTCAATATATGAGCCTTTCAAGTTGGTAAACTCACAAGAGAGAGTAGGTAGAATTGCACATGGTAGATACACACTTTTTTATCATCCTCTTTTTTATGTTCATGTCAGTACAGTAAACTCTGTGCAAATGTTACATGATCTAGTGATATTTTTAGATCCTTCGCTATATAAGTTTTCAGAACCACCGCCTACTACACTACTAACTGCCTTGCTTTTCAGTTTATAAAATTTAATTTTTGAAAAGTATAGAAACATTATTTTATTTTTTGTCTAGCTTTGGGGTCTGACCTAATAAGCTGATAAAAAAGAGCTTAAATTTATTTGGGTATTAAGTTCAAAAAAGATTTTAACTTAAAAGATAAATTCAAAATTTAATCCCCATCTAAATCTGTTTTAACTTATCTAAGAAATTGAAGTCCTAATAAAATAACCCAAACAAGTCCTCAATTTAGTGCTTATAATAAGTGGAAGATATGCTAGCACACAGCCATTAATAGGGCAGAAACAATCGAATGCAGACAAGAGATGCAATTAGTAGGCCCTCTTCTGTGTTTCAGCCAGGGAGCCGCCTCTGGCTTGAACTTAAATATAACAGGCTCCCTTCTGTCTCAGCCATGGAAAATTTACTCCTGTGGCAGCTACTACCTATTGCCCTTGTCCAGTGCTCTGTATTTTTCTCTCTGTTGTTTTGGTTCTAAATGCCAGTATTGGGGTTACTCCCTCTGGTCCAAAATACTTGCCACTTTTATATGCATGCCATTCAAAATTTTCTAATATTAACCTTGACCACTAGTATATATACAAATACTTAGATTGACCATAAGAAAATTGTACGAACATATTTGTCCAAAAATATATTGTCATAAATATTATAATTTTATAAATTTTTACCAACATATTATAATAAAAAACAACGGTCAAAATTGTATCTTAAAGACATGCGCAATAAAAAAAAAACAAGTATTTTGATCAGGATGGAGAAATATTGTCCCTTGTAATTTCAATACTGAAACTACTTTGCATTTCTGAATATCCTTTCATATTCCTAATATAAAAGGTAGCTAGTAGTGTCTATCTTTAGAACAAACAATCAATTCATCAAAGCCAATTGATTGGAACAAGAAGCAATGGAGCATTCGATAAATGTTTCATCAAACCTCCTATTTGGGACATCATTTCGCTTGAACAAATTAACACAACATGAATTTAAAATCTCACTTCACTTTTGACACATCAAATCTGCAGCCATGTGGCGATCATAAACTCGAATTAACAAACTCCCATCTTAGTCACCAACTAAGCAACTACCCTTGCTGTTTTGGAGGAGTCCGGTCAGAATGGATAAACCAAGAACATGGCCCTGTCCCAGTAGAGTAATTGTGGTTGGGTGGAAGTTAAGGTGTTTACCTGCCTTCCTGCAAGTAAAACAGCAAGTTTCTGTACCAGGTTCAGTCAAAGCAGAGGCATGTGAAATCCGGTTTCACACAAGTTATAGGGCCTTGTTGGTTTGATACCAGACTTTCCCAAGAAGTGTGGTGAACAAAAAATTTGCCAAAAAAAGTGTGGCATGCCAGTCTTAAGTATGGTGCGCATCAAACCAAACAGGCCTGTAGAATCCCAGGAGAACCCCAGGAGCAAGCTCCCCCCTTGATTGTCACAGCTGACAATAACTACATGCAACACAATTCAATACATACATACTTTCAAACAATTCTTATGCAGCATGATTCTAAGATATTTGTTTTTCTAGCAAAGAAGTTTTGGTGTGCAAATACTTGTCCCTGAAGTAACTTTTTCCTGAAATACACTTGCTAAATGTTAGTGGCTACATGTGCCAAGTATTGGTATAACTATTGTTGTGTGGTTTGTGTTGTCCTACTTAGAACGACAAATATTTTGGACCAGAGGTAGTAACTTAATAGATTCAGAAGTTACCCATAGTTAAAAAAATTTTCATCACCACCAGCTATATCAGAAATAGATCAAAGCTGAAGCAATAAATATGGGCAAGTGACTGGTCCCTTCATAGGACCAGATATCTGAGTATCAAAAGAAATCTACAGTACCTACTGAACTTCTAGTAATGGCAGTCCTTTGCATTTAACCATCAACACTTCTAAGTTATGGCAGCCAGTCATGAGCACATGGATGGATGAGAGAAGGTAATAAAGATCGGCATGTTGTTTGCTTATTAGTGCCATTGAATGGTGAAAATGCAATGCAACGCTAAAATACCTTGGACCAAAACTAAGAATCAATGTGTTCAAGTGCCATACCTCTGGATCTCTCTTTTATGAACAATGGCCAGGCAGCACAGCATATTGATGGAATCATAATTCACACTACAATGTAGCCAACCAAATATCTTGGAGCATTAAGTCCATTAGGGCTCAGCTTCTCTCTTCACAGAAACCTGCATATGTGATTAGGTTATCAGTTATCTAATTTATCTGAACATGAACAAAATATTATATGCTTAACATTGGTCAAATGATTGCTAATTGGAATGAGAAATGCAGGTGCACCCCAACACATATGCATTGGTGGTGAGCACTGAGAACATAACTCTGAATGCATACATGGGCAACAACCGGCCAATGCTGGTCACCAACACCTTGTTCCGGATGGGTGGTGCAGCGATCCTCCTCTCCAACCGCCACTCTGACCGCCACCGTGCCAAGTACCAGCTCATTCACACTGTGAGGACGCACAGGGGCGCACATGACCAGAGCTACACATGTGTCACTCAAGAGGAGGATGACATTGGGAAAGTCGGTGTGTCCCTCTCAAAGGAGCTCATGGTGGTCGCCGGCGAGGCCCTCAAGACCAACATCACAACCCTGGGCCCTTTGGTCCTCCCAATGTCGGAGCAACTGTGGTTCCTCACGACAGTCATCTTGAAGAAGGTCTTCCGCGTCAATGTAAAGGCTTATCTCCCGGACTTCAAGCTTGCATTCGAGCATTTCTGCATCCACGCAGGCGGGAGAGGCGTGCTCGACGAGCTCGAGAAAAGCCTCAAGCTGAGTCCATGGCATATGGAACCATCAAGGATGACACTATACAGGTTTGGCAACACCTCTAGCAGCTCACTGTGGTATGAACTCACCTACTGTGAGGCCAAACGGAGGATCAAGAAAGGGGACAGGGTGTGGCAGATTGCTTTCGGGTCAGGGTTCAAGTGCAACAGCGCAGTCTGGAAAGCTTTGCGGACAATTGACAGCATCAAGGAGAACCCATGGATCAAGGAGGTTGACATGCTCCCAGTTAATGTGCCCAAGGTAGTGCCAATTGATGAAGAAACATACCAGTTGCCAAACTAGGCACCTGAGGTGCATGTCTTGCCACAAGCACTACTATAGTTAGGCTTGTAGGCCTTAGGAACTTCATTGTATCTTCTACTTTGTCATGTAAATCTTTATGAACTTGATCCAAATTCTGATCTCCTCAGTGATGTTGGATGGAGATCATGGGAAAAGGTTTGATCATGATGTAAAACCATGAAAAAGTAATAGAACTTGGTTTAAACCTATTCTCCTCGGTGATGTTTGGGTGCATGCATGACCAAATGAATGAAATATACAGCTTAACTACCATGATCTTGAAAAAAAGGAATCATATAAATTAAAATCGTTTACATAATCAAATATAGATCAGCACACTCCAAAAGCAAACACTCAGATTTATTTGCTAATCAGATGAACACTAGATATATGCAAACAGGGAAAAAAAAATTCAAGAGCACACACACCACTGAAAAAACAACCATAGGCATAACTGTATTATGATTGATATTTTGTTCTTTATTCTTATTCCCTTCAACAATCTACCACATTTTATTCTATATCATTGCACTTGAAACATCAACCAGACAACAACAAAGCTAACTCGTCGCATTAGCCAAGAGTGCTTGTGCTTGTGTGTCATACTTGAACCCTTGGTTCCTAGAATGATCAGCAGCCCAGATGAAGATGCCATAGAGCTCATTCTGTGACTGCAGAGTCTGGCAAGCACTCAATGCCGTGTCCGGTGGCACCGAGTTTGTCGTAGCTGCCGTGGTAAAGCTGGCCAAAATATTTGCTCCTGGGTAGTTCACGATCTGCTTGTTGAATAAGGTGACATACTGCGCCGCAGTTGTGCTTGGACCATATGCGTAGAATTGGAAGTTCACATAGTCTATTGCACTCCCATACTTTGCCCAGAGGGCTTGGTAATGGCTCTGGACAGCAGCATTGTCATATGGCGCAATCGACACAAACTTTATCACTCCGTTGCTCTTGAGGGTTGTCACAAGACGGCCTATGCACTCAGCAAAAGTGCTCGGGTCAGCTTGGAATTGCTCATAGTCAACGTCGATGCCATCAAGGTTATACTGCTGGCTTAAACTGGTCAGTGAAGTAACGGCATTGCTGACCCAAGAGTCGACAGAAGAGATGTTGAAGAACACAGGCCTGTCATTCACCGTAGCACCCCCCAGGCTCACAGCCACCTTCACATTCGGGTTGTTCTGCTTGATTGCGGCAACTGCGGAGGGGGTGAGGACTGAAGACTGCCAGAAGATATTGAATTGGCCATTAGTTGGAGAAGGAGGGTTTGTTGTGGTGGTGTAGTCGATGCAGAACGCAAGGATGTAGTGGAACTGAACTTTTGGATTGATCGGCACATCAGTGAACTTGACGCCATTGAAGATGGCACCGATGTAGTCCCTGAAGAGATTGGAGTTTGTAGCGGTAGCCACTGGAACATGGAGGGTTACAAGAGCTTGGAGAAGAACTACAGCAATGAGCTTTGAGGAACCCATTGGTAGTGTATGGAGAGGAGAATTGGTCTGCAACTTGGTTGGAGGTGCAGCTGGAGAAGGTTATTTATGGGTTGTTTTGCGGCTGAAAAATATCAGTGATGATTTTGTCAAAGAAAATAGTTAATGATTTTGAAGGGAAAAAGTTTTTTGAATGGACTTTTCTGCCAAGTCTGGATAGGAGATCAGGTCAAAGTTATCAGCTGCTTTGATTGGAGGCAAGCTAACAAGAGGTTTCAATAACTGAACTCTAGATAGTTATCTTCCAGAAGTAAAGAACAAGTAAGAAAAGTAAACTATATTAATCTTCAATAACTGACATTCATCAGCATCTATGGCAATTCTTTTATTCAGACATGATATTCCATATGGTCAATGGTGGATGATAATGTAACATATGAGTGAACAGAAGCAGCCAAAACATCACTAAAGCTTCCAATATTCTAATTATTAGGTGAGCTGCTGTCTTGATCTCCCAACTGGCCAGCAAAGAAAAGTCCAAACTTTTGGCATCTAGACAAGGTTCATGAAAAACACGTAAGAGTTCCACGAAAATGACTTACTATCCTACAAATAATGTTTCTAAGGCACTTCCAGAAGATCCATTGCAGCTGCAGCCCAACATATCACTGACTTCAGAGGTCAGTTATGTCTCTATATTACGATTTTTGGCAATGTTAGCATAAAATTCAAGTATAATTGAGCAGATTGCGGGCATGGGGCTAAATCCTTCACTTTCATTGTTCTCTTAGTCACAGTTAATAGGAGAAAAAGGAGATAACAGCTACAAAGTTTGGCTGCATTAAGTAACAAGGATAAGCATTATCAAAGAACATTTTCTTTCTGTTGAATATTGAGTTCATGGCTATGTGATGTAAGGTTATTTATGCAACCATGATAGCAGAGAACACCTTCTATGGTCAACCCCCCCAAACAGATATGTTAAGAGTAGGTTTGAGTGAGAGGTGTGCCATTGGATATATATCCTGTTTGAAGCTAACATTTCTGACTCAAGAAAGCAAAAAACAAAGGATGTGTTTTTAGTATTCAGAATTTCAAGAGAAATAATATATATTGCACAAATACTTCAAAAGCTATGCATTAAAGAGTGAATTGGACGCACCAGCAACGATAGGTATGCAGAAACAGCACTTGCCTGGAAAGAGTCCTCATCACGGTTGGCTTGCTACATCAAAGGTTATGTCCTCTATGACAATAGGATTAATGTTATTGTAATTGTCATCAGCAGCAAACAGCATTGAGCACCAGCCCTGTCCATGTACCATGTGTACATCCCTAACATAGAACAGATCAAATAAGCACTTCACTCATCCTGCTGCACTACATATAATAGGAAACATCCTCACAAACTTCAAAGAAGCATGAGATGTTACGTCTTTCTTAAGGACATGTAACCTTGGCCACGCATGACATGGTACATCTGCAGTTCTGCAGAAGCCAGAAGAACTATACTATGTCAGATTATAGTTGAACAATTTGTAGAGAACAGAAGCTCAATAAGAAATAAATAATGAATATGCCAGCTACCGATATTCAGCCAATGGTTATAAAATCAGATATCATGTGTGTGTGTTGATTGGTTTATTGCATACTAGATCAGAATATGGACGATATAGTGGAAAGTACATACTGTTCCAGAATTTCAAATTTCAAATTAATCTCACATTTCCACACAATTTAAACCAAATAGACTCGTACGTGCCGGATAAGAACAAGTTTCCACAAACCAGGAGGGCAATCTCATTGGATTGGACTTTCAAAGCCACTTGGAAAGTTGGAAAGTTGAAACAGAAAGTGAAAATGATTTTGATTATCTGCTACATGCCTCTTGAGTTTGGCGAAACTTGTCCTGAAAGCAGCCCACATGGTCCTTACTACCTGTCAAGTTGCATCAGGGAATCCATTTAAAGTTTGACAGTGGCAACCATTTGAGCATCTTATCTGCATGTATGCTAGACAATAGCATCAATGTCAACAAATAGTTGTTACTATGAACAACCACACTTTGTCACTGAAAGAAAATGAAACTTCACCACTAAAATGTGCATCTTGAAACGAACTCGATGCACCAGGACAGTAAGCATGTGGATTGATACTACTGAAACAGTATAAAAAGAAGGCCTACAAAGGCTGTTCATCAAACTTCATGCAACTTTATCACATTCTCTGATCAGAAGCATCTCTTTTCAAGGAAAGATCAGAAGTATATGATGCTTGTTAAAATGCCATGGCCCATGTTGCAAGGTAAAACTGTGCTTTCTTGGTGAACTGTAGTTGGGGGGATTGCAGCCACGCAAATGCATAAATTTACCCACTCTGCTTCACTATTACCCATGCAACAAACGCCTACTTGAAAGCTTTTAGTTGCTTTTTACCCCAAAGAAAAAAAAAAGAAAAAAACAAACAGCATTTCTTTGGAAGCTCTTAACTAGTTTCCTGCAAAACTGAGGAATTGGAACTAAAAATGGTGGCTTTCCAAGCCAAGAAACGCCAATGTTTGGGATAGCCCAACAAATTCTCTCCAAAGATCGAAGTGAAGGTAGATAATATGAAGAAAGGACACTAACTTCTTACATTATAGGATCAAATATAGCTCAAATTTGAAGAAATCAAATAAAAAGGGGATTTTTCTTGGTTAGCCCCCACCCACCCCCCCCCCGGCATTTTCTTGAGAATTTCGAACCAATTTGACAAATGCCAGTCTAAAATTTGTGAAATATCAAAGAGACACATTAAATTGCTCTGAAATTTTGATCTGAATGGAGAATAATTCCTTACTAGATTTCGCCTCCGTCTTGCGGCTTAAAATCCGAGAGGTTTTACTGTGACGCACTGTCGAAATGATCTATTACGCTTTCCGACTCCGTTTACGTACTTTGTCCTTTATACACAGTTAACCCTCAACGCCAAAAGATTATTACCTCACTGACAGATTGGGCCCGCATAATGTCGGTCCCAATTGCCAGTGAGATAGGTATTTTTCTATTCTCTTCCTCTTCGTAATCTTTCCCTATTTGAATGTATCGCGTAGGAGAAGCGAGACGCTTCAGCTCCCAGATATTTTAAAACCCTAACCCTTCCGGAACCTTCTAGAACGGCGGCTCCCATGGACGGCCTCGTGGCGCCCTCCCCGTCGCACTCCGGCGCGACTTCCGGTGGCGGCGGCGCCCACCGGAAGCGGAAGCTGCCGCCGTCGTCCCTCTCCGATGCCACCGCCGACGACGACGAAGACGACACCACGGCGCCGTCGTCTCCCTCGTCGTCCCCATCCTCTCCGTCCCGCCCGTCGTCTCCGTCCTCCTCCCACTCTGACGACGACGACGACGACTCCCTCCACACCTTCACCGCCGCGCGCCTCGACGGCGCCCCGGGCTCCTCCTCCGCTCGCCCCCCCAAGCCCGACTCCTCCTCTGCCTCCGCCGCCGCCGCTGCCGCGGCGGCGGCGGCATCCGCCCCCAAGCCTGACGCCTCCGCCCCCTCTGGCGACGGCAAGGAGGACCCCAAGGGGCTGTTCACGGACAACATCCAGACCAGCGGCGCGTATAGCGCTCGTGAGGAAGGGCTCAAGCGCGAGGTGAGGATAGGACTTTACTCGCTTTGGTATTGCTCCACTGTATGTTTTAATCTGGTGCACTAGTTGGTGTTAGGGTTTCGGTGAATCAATTATCAGATAGAAGTGTAATGTGCGTGCTTTCTGATGTGTTCTGTGCAATGGTTATTTTAGGCGAAATTACACAAATGTTGCATGCTTGGTGGATCCTAGTTTTAGAGAACTTGTAACAATGTTCTGAAAACAGCAGAAGTGCTTTAGTATACTTTGCAGATCCATTATAGAGAAATCACAATTCATTCTAGGGAAATTGAGGTGAATGTTGTTTGTGTGTTATTTGGTGGTTTTGGAGAAAGCTGTGTGCCCTCTTGTAGTGGCAGAATGTTATGTGCCTAGATTGGAGTACAGAGGTTGACAGGGAGAGGGAGAGAGACATAGGCGCGAATAGAAGATTGCCTTCATTTCTTTCGTCAGACTAACAAAGTGAGTACTAGATAATATATAGCCTCTAGTGGCTGCCCTAACAGTGGAATCTAATCAACATATATACTAAGTGATCATATCCTAACAAATATGGAAACTAATCCTATCCCAATAGAAAGAGATAAATCTTGATTTAGGAAGATTTCAATCCTAATTGGATTTGATTGGAGCCATCCATAACACATCAGGTGTTTGTTATGTCGTGTGGTTCCTGTTTTTTATGAATATGGTCAATTTTGGTGATAGTGAATTAATGCTGTTATTTATTTGCCACCTAATTTTAGAATAATTATGTCAATTCTACCCCCAATGAATTGCTTTCTGTAGAGAGCCGAATTGGTGCTGTTTTGTAGTTCCTAGGTTTAGAGAAATAACAGTGATTCTCCTGAAATGGGGTTTTTTTTTTCTTTATAATTCCTGATTTCTGAGAATCATGCCCATTTACTGAACGAGGCACAAATTCAGTGCACATTTGTCCTTGTCTAAACCTTATTCTGATAGAAAAAAGAATTTGGAGTGTAATATTGAAATTAGGAGTTTGACAAGGGGCTGTTGCCTTGTTTTCTTATGTTTTTGTTTTGGCTTCAAATGCCTTTGCTCCTTGAGGAATCATTTTAGTGCTAGTAAAACATGAAAAGATCACTCTTAACTGATATGAATTTATTATGGCTACTTGTTTAGTTGCACATGACATGGTCCTAATTTAGTGCTTCTTGATTCAACCTGAATTTATTGGTAAATAGGAACTTATAATTCGAATTTTTTCATGTAATATTGGTTCTTTGCAAATCATGTGAATTCTGACATCTGCGATTGGTAATTGTGAATGGATTAAGTTTTTTCAATGCCATGCTCATTATTGTTCACAGTAGCATGTTGGCTGTTTTGCAGGAAGATGCTGGGAGATTAAAATTTCTCTGCTATTCTAATGATGGGGTTGATGAACATATGATCTGGTGTGTATGTTAGTTCATTAGTTAAGAAGTTGGGATTTGTTATAAAGTGCTACATTTTCTGCAGGTTGATTGGATTGAAGAATATCTTTGCTCGGCAGCTTCCTAATATGCCCAAGGAGTATATTGTCCGCCTGGTTATGGATAGGTAACGGCCAATGTAGCATACTTATGGTGTGGATATAGTCAATGCGACTGCTTTCTCTTAGTGGAAATAATATTAAAACTTTCCAATGGTGTTTACAAAAAAGTACCTAACTCTTACCCCCCTTTTTTTTTTGTTGCAGAACCCACAAGTCAATGATGGTTATCAGGCATAATATTGTTGTTGGAGGCATTACTTACCGCCCCTATGCAAGGTAATCTTTTGACCTTAATACCAGCATTTATGAGGGCAAACCACCATCAAATCATGTATGTGCTATCATTTTGGTTTAGTTAAAGGGGGGATTTTCTAGTGCAAACAACCATCTAGGTGCTAACATGTTAACCACACCGGTTATACCATCTAATCATCACAACAAATTATGAAAAACTTGTGTGGATAGTACTCGGAGGAATCTAACAGCTTATAAAATTTCAAGTCCACACATTATCAAAGTTGAGTGAAACAAAAAAGAGAAATAAGCTATGAATAGGGACTTCTGTTTTCGTTTGTTTTCTATTTTTATTTCTTATTTGTTAGAAATGTCTCTTTTTTGTTTCTCATAACACAGATCGAATTTGGGCTTAAAATTTTATATGTTGGTAGATTAATTATAAGACTATCTACAAATTTTTTTAGAATTTTTAGTGATGATTTAGTGGTCTAACTGGTGTGGTTAGCATGTTAGCACCCAATTGAGGGTTTGCGCTTGATACCTCCCCTTAGTTAAATACTTAAAAGGTCTCTGCAACTGAAAAAAGCAAATGACAGCTTGCAGCCCTTGATTTAATTTTTTTCAGAGTTCATTTCAACTTGTGTAGTGTGGCTGAACCTAACATAATGAGATTCTCTTGTACAATCATACTATCATGGAATCCATTATTCAATGATCTTACAGATATTGCTGGATAAGATTGCAAGAGAGAGATATTTACATTTGTAGTGCTATCGAGATGTTTTTTTTATCTTATGTTGTACATCATGGCAAATGTGCTTCTTTTTTGCTGCATTAGTTAGCATGTTAATCCTGTTTTTGAAAAAAATGTAGCCAGAGGTTTGGTGAAATAGCTTTTTGCGCAATCACAGCTGATGAGCAAGTTAAAGGTTATGGAACAAGGTTGATGAATCATTTGAAGCAACATGCTCGAGATGTTGATGGGCTCACCCATTTCTTAACTTATGCAGACAACAATGCTGTTGGCTATTTTGTAAAGCAGGTGGGGACTATCTGACTTCACACTTGTATGTATGCAGGATAAATATTATTCTTAAAACTGGAAAAAAAAAACTCTTGCTTTGGTTAGGTCTGCTAAAATATTGTAGAGAGATGAGTTAGCATTTTAGCAACAAGAATATGTTTGGATGGGCTTGACAGGTTATATTGAAAGTTCATTTGGGTGATATGTAAGCAACACTGTGCCTTCATTATCTTGCTAACAATTTTTGCATCCACAAATAACTTCAGTTTGCCTACCTGAGAGTAACTTTTGAAACATCAACATAACAGTTTGATTTATCATATATCAACTCTCGTAGTCATCATTTCCAGGAGTTGTATTGAGTACTTAATAATACATTGATGATCAACCTCCTTGATATTTCAGACAGAACAGCAAGACATTGAGTTTCATTTATTGGTAAAAATTTTCTATGCCAAAAATGTGTGGTCTGATTTTATTTAAAATTTGTTGGGAACTTGTAGGGTTTCACGAAGGAGATCACATTGGACAAAGAAAGATGGCAGGGGTATGCCTGCTATCTAGCATATGTTTGTTAATAAGCCTTATTAGTTATTTCTCTCATGTTAATTTTCACTTTGGGTGCCAGCAAGGTTTTTCATGTATTCAATGTAATCAGAGTATAATGGGCAAATTATTTAATTTTTTACCTTGGCAGCACTGAGGTGTATTAGTTTGTTGGTTCTAGGTATATTAAAGATTATGATGGAGGAATATTGATGGAATGCAAAATTGATCCAAAGCTTCCATATGTTGATCTGGCTACAATGATTCGACGTCAAAGACAGGTGAAGTAAGAGCTGCTCTTAACATAAATAGGAAGCAATTGGTTCATTCATTTTTTGTATTATAGCTGCTTCACCAATGCTTCACAAAAAGAGTTAGTCTACCGCAGATACAAGATATAAAGGTTATTCTCTTTGTTTTTACTGTTAATTGTATTTCTAGTTCTTGCAGGCAATTGATGAGAAGATCAGGGAGCTTTCTAACTGCCATATTGTTTATCAAGGAATTGACTTTCAAAAGGTATATTCTCCTTTATGATTTCAGAATGTGCTTCATTTAAATAATATTCCTTTTAGGTTTGGAGAGATGTAATGGGTGGTGACTGGGCGAGTCAGGTCTGCTAGGGACCCATGGCTGTTTGGTTCATGTCCTAAAAGAAAATGTCTCATCTCAATTATACTCTGTTTATCTTGAGGTATTGTTTTGTATGTGTCAACTTTGCCTCATATTAAAATCTACCTCAAAACATGGTTCATGCAAGTTGCCAAAATACTGTCTCCTGTGAGGCATGCCTCACCATGTTAATTTTGTTTTTTAGCCTAAATAGTTAAAAAATTTAAGGGAAGAATTTTTCTGGTAACTAAAATACGAGGAGTGTTGAGGCATGCCTCACACTATTGCAGTCATGGTGTGGACATCTTGAGATATTGTTTTGTATATGTCAACTTTGCCTCATATTAAAATCTACCTCAAAACATGGTTCGTGCAAGTTGCCAAAATACTCTCCTGTGAGGCATGCCTCGCCATGTTAATTTTGTTTTTTAGCTCAAATAGTTAAAAAATTTAAGGGAAGAATTTTTCTAGTTACTAGAATACGAGGAGTGTTGAGGCATGCCTCACACTGTTGTAGTCATGGTGTGGACATCTCACACTCCATATTTGGTTCGGTAATGGTATCTTTTGGGGAAAAATGGTGGAGTTAGTTTGTCTCCTTTTATTTCATTATTTGGGCTTCTACTATATACGGCAAAACACATGGGGATAAATTGGATTTGGATATAATCTGCTTTCAGTTATTGCATCTTTCACTGTTGTGCATGTTGTTAATTGATAAGAGTTGGTAGAATATGGTGTTTAACATGTATTTTGCCTTCTTTGTAGAAAGAAGCTGGCATTCCTAGAAAATTGATAAAACCAGAAGATATACCCGGGTTGAGTAAGTAACAATTCTGTGTAAACATGTTTCTTCCTAGTTCCTTATTGTCTGTTTATAACTATGTTTTGATACCTTTCTAATCCTGCAGTTTTCTGTCTTCAATATCGTTTGCTGAATCAGTCATTTTAAATACACTACACCTTCTACAGTCATATCTTCCTTTTGTTATATTATAACAAATTCTGCTGGAAGGAAATATTTTCTTACAAATAGTGTCCGACCATCGCATCATGCATTCTTCATTTCTCCACCTCTGCCCACACACATTTAATGAGATATTCCAAATCACTAGTCCTTGATGGCCCTTTTGATTATTGTCTGCTCATTGTATTCTGAAGGAGCTCCAATCAGGTCTCGGAAACCTTGTAACACATAACTACACTCAGCACCCAATGTGGGATGAACAATATTGGGTATGACAGAAGTTATAGCAACAGAAAAATGTTATACAATAACTAAAGAAAATTCTACTTACAATTTTCTACTCTATTTAGTTCTGGCATCTGGATTCTACCTACATATCATTTATTGTATTGTTGCAAGTTTCTGATCAGTTTTGTTAATGTAATACAGGAGAGGCTGGCTGGACTCCAGATCAGTGGGGGCATTCCAAATCGCGTACAGCCTTTCACTCAGACTATAATACCTACAGGCAACAGCTTACAAGCCTTATGCGCTTGTTGTTGAAGGCAAGCTATTTATCTTCTTTCATGAATCCTGTCATATGATGAGGATTGGTTGCAGTAGAAAAGCAAGACACCTTCTGGTGTAATAACTTAGGGAAAATTAGTTGAAGGACAAGGACATTGCAAATTAGGGTATTTGGTATAGGACATTGATTGTGATTTTGTGAGGTTGACATGTGGATCTAGAGTCTATATATCATTGAGATACTAGTGATCTATAGCTAAATTTTAAATTTTTTGAGTATTACAGAGCAAATTGCCTGAAAACATAAGGGAAGTAACAAAAAACTTATAATCTTAACTGGAAACTTTTTTTGTTGCAGAATATGAATGAACATCCTGACGCTTGGCCATTTAAGGAGCCGGTGGATTCACGTGATGTCCCTGACTATTATGACATCATCAAAGATCCTATTGGTAATTTTTTTCTGATTATCTGCAGGCTATTTTCCCCCTTATTATCAACATAATGTTGTATGCTATGCAAGTGAATTTAATGTTAAGCCAAACCTGCCCTCAGATTTGAGGACGATGTCAAGAAGAGTTGATTCGGAGCAGTATTATGTGACCCTAGAGATGTTCATAGCTGACATGAAAAGAATGTTCAACAATGCTAGGACTTACAACTCCCCTGACACTATCTATTACAAATGCGCCACGCGGTGAGCTAGTACCTCATCTTCATGTGTACTTGGGTTTCCCATTATTAAGCCGTTTGATGAAATACCATATCATTTTGTTCCTTTTGGTTTTGCAGGCTTGAGAACTTCTTCTCAAACAAAATCTCAAATCAGCTTACCCAGGCCTCGACCAAGAACTAGCCTTGACATGTGTCACAATTAATTATGATTGTTATAATTATAATTGTAATTGGCTGTTCCCTCCAACTGTGTTACCTGGCCATTCCAGATGCTGTATCTTAGATCATTGTTGTAATTTGACTGAGACTAATAAATCCTATTCTAATGTATTATCAAAACTATAGTTGCTTTCTCTTTAAAACCGTCGTGTGCCGTCTACTGATGTTGTGAATCAGTATATGTTAAAAGGATGCCACCAATTTCTTATCTTCAACTCTGGATAGGTTGGACTGGGAATGTATTATGGTTATTTGACCTGTCGGGAAACTAATCAGATTTTCTTTAGTACCATATGATTTTGGTAGCTAGCTTCAGGGTTTTAAATTGAAGCTATTGTAGCCCATATATTACTAGATGTCCTAAAATAACCTTTAAGCCAATCAAAAAAGGAATTCTTGGGTGTGATATTGTTTGGTTGAGTTTAACTTTCTCCGATAAATCAACTTATTGGAGCTTCAACTTATTAAGTCCAATAAACCTTTCCACTAGTTTTAATTTATTTGAGATGTCTAGTTTAAAGATGATTTATTTTTATAGAATAAATTATGAAATAAGTTGAATATTTGATTATAGATTCAACTTATGGACTCAAACTGAAGCTCGTAAAATATCCTTTTCAAAAAATATCCTTTTCAAAAAGTTGATTTATTGAGTCCATAAGTTGAATGCATGTGGTCTTGGGAGCAGGGACCATCATGCCAGGGTTTCGATGAAGGCTGTGCAGTTCTCTATCGGCCATATGCCAACATTATGAGTTCACAATCCGAGATGGTTAACTACTTGTTCGATCAAATAAACACTGGCTGCTGCATCATGCTATTGTATTTGATCTAAATCATTTCATATACTTCTTGAACCAAACTCCAATGTTGAGGAAGCTCTCGAAATCGGATCGCGGTCTGCAAAAATACAGTCAAATTTAACCAAAACACTCCAAATTGAGTCAAAACTGAAACTCAAAGCTGTTGAAATGGCTTACATATTGATTTCATGTGTGTCATCTGGGAACATCATGATCTTGATTTCAGCTCCTCTCTCCCTCAGAGTCCTCGCGTACTGAGATGGCCAGAAGCATCATGATTAGGCAGGCAATGCAGAAACAAGCAGATGAACTTGAATTAAAGGTGTAAAATTTGGTTTTTCTCAAGAGTTTGTTTGATTTAACCAGATGAATTTCTTTTGACCATTGTGAAACTAGATATCAAGATGCAACCTTTTATTTTGAAAATGGTTCAATTTGAAACCTTGAGCCCATATCTTATTAAATCAGTTACCAATTTTTCGGCAAATTAAAAATACTGGGACAAATCCCAACTGCTATTGATGTATACCTGTAGGCCATTGGACATCGGTACTCGAAGATCGGCTGCTCCAAGAAGCATAAGAAGGGGAGCTTTTACCTGCATAATGAGCAAGTATAAAATCTTAATGTATGAATTACTATATGCTGCCATTCCCTGAGGACTTAAGTGTCATTGCCTAAGAACTTCAACTTTGATTGTAATCAGTTTACTTCTTCAAACTAAACTCAAAATTTTCATCACTTGTTCGGTTCTTCCATAAATATAATTCACCTCATCAATGGGATATACAAACCGAACACACCTTTGAAACATGAGCGATTGGTGATTTCTGGTAAAAGAGGCAAAGATGATTGGCCGAAGGGCATTCGGAGGCACAATTTTTGCCCTCAGTGCCACAAGCCACTGTGAAACACCAATCTGGGATGTCAGTGGTGCCAACCATCAGTGAGAGGTTGCAAACAGGATTCCGAGCAGCTGCCACCACAAACCTGTCTGGAGCCTGCAGCCAAGAACAAACCTAACTCACCAACTTTGCTCCTTGAAACCATCATTACACTAGAAACGATCAACCAAGAAACACAAGCAGACATTAGCTGCATCCATCATGATTCTGAAACTTGTTAAGATGCTAACCTGACCAATTAAATGAGTTGTCAAGAATCCACCGTGTGAAATCCCGATGACGGCTACTTTAGATGCATCTATCAGTCCGTCCTTATTGACATAATCTAAAGCTGTAAGACAATCTTGGACATCCTATGCAAGAAAGATTTGGGAATTGCTCTTGGTAACATAAGGAACAAAAACACAGAATTTAAATATATACCTGAGATCCAACTTTTCCAGGAAGTGATTGCAAAGCCTCCTCTCCAAAACCTGGTGTGCCTCTGTTCAGATGACAGTGAGATGTAAATATGCATCACTAATCAGAAATACAATGACAATGAGAAACTTACCGATAATTTACACTAAGCAGGTTCAATCCAAGTGAAGCAAGAAATGCTGATGATTTTGAATAGCTCGATACTGAAGCTGAATGTGGGCCACCATGAAGGATTACAACTGTTGGATTGCTCGAACTATCCTTGCAGGAAACAAAGATGGCCTCAAATGGAAGCCCACTACCTGAAGAAAAAATACGATACGAGTGAACATATACTATCTCGGAATCGTTTCTTTTTGTGACTATAGTACCTTTGGAGGGGTCTTCAGAGGGATTACTGACTGGAATTTTGAGTATTCTGAACTTGTGATGTGATAACAAAGATTTCACCTGCAGTAGATGGTAAAGTGAGAACATGATCAAATAAATTGCATCATAAATAAAATATATGTACTCAGAACTCCAAACTTTACATCAACCAACCTTATTGCTGGTTGTCAGCAATGGACTAGTAACTTCCTCCCAAATCCATCTACTTGTTTGATCCTCTATTGACACTTGAACTCATATCTGATTTCAGGAGGATCGATGGGGCTACTTGACACTTACAAAAAATGTGTGCACACAAACAAATCAGATCATACATCAGTTAAGAAAATATATTGCATAACTCGTCTTTTTAGCCTGGGTTTACCAGCAAGAATATTGTTGCCGTCTATTGCAAGAGCACTCCATGAGTAATCTGAGTTCTCTGGACTTATTCTTGTAACTTTACCACTGCAGAAGAAAAGTGAAGTTAGGTATCAAATGATTTTTATGTGCTACAACAGGAATATATGACAACTAATGAGTACCTTGAAATATCTATTGACAATATCACTTCAGTGCTTCTCCATGCAGATGTTAGAATCATTGTATGTCCATCACAAAGCCAAGGATCAGATAGCATGGATGAACAGTAGAGCCCTGGAAAACCGCCATCTTCAGGGCACATTACGATGGGCACCTGGCATATATCAGAAGCTACGTAGGCTACATAGAGCACAAAAGTGAAGTAGTAATCAAGAAAAAGAGATAAGCATACCACATCAGTAATATCCAGGTGTTGATCCAGCTTCCCATCAGCAGGCCAGTTGATTCCATGCAATGAATCTGTCGCATTATGTGCTCCACTTTCGACAGCACATTTTGCAGACAGAAACACCAGAAGTTTTCCATCTGGACTGTTGACAAGAGAGCTATTCAGTGAAGTGATATCTAGTATCTACAGCTCGAAGAGCTGTGTTGATTCATTGTATGCTTGTTTTTCAGATGAAGCACATCAAGAACCAACTTTTCTTAAAATTTTCTGCTAAGCTTAAATGTATCTCATCCTTTCAGCCATACCTGAACCGTGGGAAGAAAGCGCTGCTTAAGCTTGGTGTTAGGTTGGTTGCTATTGAAGTGGAGTCTGCTTTATCATCACTGAATACAGAGAAGTAACATATTAAACCATCGGTATACCTGATAATTCTACAAACTAGTAGTTGTCCAGAGTTTTTTTTTCTCTATTAGCACTGACAAGCAGATAGACAGATTCTAATAATTGTATGAAGTTATAATGCAATTTGAAGGATGGATGCTCACCTGAACAATGCTTTATCTGCATCTGGTTCTTGGAAAGGGCAAGAAATTGCATAGAGAGCGCACGGCCTGTTAGAACAGTACTTGATACCTAGTTTTCTAACCATGTTTTGAAAACCGTTGCGCTCCAACCATCCAACAAAAACCAAATGCTTTTGACAACCACTTGATGATGCTGGAACCCAAACAACTTGACCGACACTCAACGATCTCGAAATGCCTTTAGCAGCTCGTACTTCCCCACTGCATACACCAACATACAATAGAAGATTTCAGATCATTAAGTTGCTGGTTGCATCAATGGTATAAAAATGCTGTGCTGAATGCTGATTAGTAGGTGTCAAAAGAGACCTAGCAATGTCAAGAACGAACAGTGAAGGTCTCCCTTTTTTGGAGTAAGTTTCACCCCAATCCTCTTTCCAATTCCCTTGTCCTTTCCAGCTATCACAGTCTTTCTCACAAGAACCACTCTTTTTATATCCTGCATCATTGAAACCCGGTTTTGGTTGAGGTGGCTCTTCAGCGACATATGCTATGAAGGTCTCTTCTTGATTCCAGGAAATCCCATGAAACCTATACCAACAAAAATAGCGTCATGTCAATGTAGTCATGAACAGAAGAGATGAGTAGAATGAGATATACATGTAATCTATCACATTTTTTACCATTCATCAGTATAAAGTGAACCGTGAATAGACTGCTCCACATGTATCTCCTTCTCCACATATGCCTGACCAAGAATTTCAAGCTTTGTCGGGGAACCCTTCTCCCCATTCCGCACGATGAGAAGCTTTGATCCGGACAGGGATGGAACGACAACCGACACTCCGGTCATTTCAACAGGGAATGGAGACCATTGGAACTCCAGAGAATTAGTACCATGTCTCAAAATATGAGAATACAGAATAGACTTTCTCTTGTTGTTCGCCAGCAGGTTCGGTTGGTTGACGGAAAACATTGCTGTTGATCTGTCCTCTGCGATCATGAAATGATGAGCATTTCATCAGAGTAGCTCAATATAGCTTTCGAACACGCTGGAAGAACATTATGGATGACAAATAAATTTGAAACTCAAAGTCATACTATTGTTGGTTCTGAAAATCCAAGCATTGCCAATGCTGGCGACATCGGTGAATTCTTTCAGTAACGTGGATTGAGAAGCATATTCTTCCAATGACAATGCATCCATTCCCAGCAGATTTTCTTTCATCAGAGCAGATTCAGACACTTGCATGACTTATTGCCAGGCCCACCGTTTATGCTAGCCTTAATTTACAGCTTCACAAAGATAAATATTTAAACCAGTTGCAGTGAAGCTCAAAATATTTTACCATCAAGTATATTTTGTTGTCAGCTACCTAAGTAGGATGTCAAGAGCATATGCTTAGTATTGGACTAGAGCACATCAATCCCACCTTAACCTTGGCAAGATTCGACGCATGCCATTGTTTAATTCCAAGAACAAAAACTCACTAGCTCTCGAGTCTTGACCGATTCATCGACAAAATCAGAATTGCAGATTTACCAGATCCAAGAAATAAATCAGAAACACATGGTAGAGACGATGCTTAGAACCTGCTTGTGATAATGCCTGCCTGGGACATATCAAATAAAGCCTCTTCTTGTGGCACATAACTTCAACTTTCTTGATTACATCTACTGCATGAGTATGAATCTTGGACATGGATGAATTTGACTCACCAGGCAAGATTAATCATCCTAGGCATGAATACTTCTTGAATTTGTGGTAAGCACAGAAACTGAGTAGGAAGCAAATTTTGAGCAATAAAATTCAGAAAATGCATATCATCAAAATACTAAATTCGGAGGATCAATTCTAGCAACATTAACCTGGGAGAAGAGACTGAAAAGGGATAGGAGAACTTACATGGTTCTGCAGCTTTAGCAGTGGAGTAGCAGTGGCATGTCCAGTGGTTTTGTCTAGAGCTGTCGAAATTTAACATGACACATTTTCTATGGGTTTGCATCATAAATGAGGTATTATGATTAACATTTGTTTTCCTATGTGACCTCTTTGTCAACGTAGAACATGATAGGAATCTGAACTAACACGACCTATAGGTTTTGCCAAAGTGACTAAGTGAGCTTAAAGACTACTATTATTGGATATATCCCCTCCGCAATTAGATATTCTCAAGAACACCCTTGTGGAGATATTATTCTAGCAGATCTGCAAAGATTTGAATCAAATTTGTTTTGAGTGAGAAGTAATGGGAGGAATCTTAAATTTTTTTAGTGAGCAAGCACACCACCACAGGCAATAGGACAGAGAATCAAATAATAAGGTGGCATCAGGTGAGGAGCACAAGATGCCCTTAATCCAATACTTCTCTTCTTATCCTTTACATATTACTAGTGTAGTTTATAATAACACATTACTTTATGGGACGTCGTTAGCAGAGTTCAGTTTTCTGTTATTATTAGTAGTGAGTAGTATTCTTATTTTAAGAAGATATATTGTATACTTGTAACTATATACGATAGAGAAAATACAAAAATTTAAGAAAATATAAAAAACAAAAAAGAAACGATAGTTAGCCGAGATCAGTCCGGGAACTTCCCTGAAAATGGGAAATAGTTGAACCCAAATCGTTAGAACTAGGAACAGAAGGAGGTGCAAATAGGGTGCATTTGGTATATTGTATTTTTGATTATTCGTTATCTCAAGATTTCAATAATCTTTTTTCACGAATTAAGATTATATGTAATTTAAGAGTACTGTGTTTGATAGAATTGATAATCTTTTTTGGATCATTACTGAATGTTAAACTATTATGTTTGGTATGATATGACAAGATTCTTTGTAATCACTAGTTGTTATTTAAGATCTAACATGAATATGAAATATTGGAGTATAATCTGAGTCCCATTACTAAAATATGTTGGATAGCATTTCAGTTGAGTATTACATCTTTTAATTTTGGAAATTAGATTCTATGAATTTAATATTTATTTTAATTTAGTCTCACTTTTTTCAGATTTTAAAAATTAGGTATTATTTTTGAAACATTTGAGAAAGAGATGAGACCAAAATAGATGTGTTTATTTAATACTACAACTTTGTAAAATGAAGCGCAAGATAAAGAAATATGAAAAAAGAAAAAGAAAATTCATCATTAGCATGAATTTCACTTATAAAAATGGATGTACACACATTCTATTATTGAAAGTGACAATTTAATTAATATACTTTGCTCCACAAAAATCATGACGACAACACTAAAGATCAAATGCGACCATCATGCACCATTTGAATATAAATTAATTTGTGCTCCTTCGGCAGAGAGAAGAAATAATTTGTCTTATTGATATCCGTAAAAACAATAGCGCCAACTATCCGCACAGTCTTCACTGCTAATGACTTGCAATTTCATCAATTCTTCAGAGACCTTTTGCTTTTTGGCGGCATTGTCTTGCATGAATTGAAAGCAACCGGCCCACCTGGCAACATATCATTAGCATTCATAAACATTGACAATATAGATTACATTCATATGTTGATTGACTCTAAAAGATAACTCGCACTGTACCTTCTTATCTTGAGTCTCCGTGAAGTACTTGTCTCCACATTTCTTTGGAGGGTTTGAGGTGAGTTGGCAAGTTACTTTGGCCTCCATTTGCATTGTTCTCAAGAATTTCCAATTCATCTAGTGCAATACTTGTATGTTCATCATTAATATTGTTCCTATTGCTTTCAATCATCAATTCTTTTAGTTGCATTTGCCGGAGTCTGATATTCTTCTCTGGTAGCACAAATTTTCCCAAACACTATTGATAGCTCTTCTAGAAATATAAAAGGTTTGTTAAGCAACTCTCTAACATTTGGGTGCTCTGTAAATGAACAGATAGTTTCAGTATATAATCTCTTTCTAATACAAAAGAGAAGGATAAACACATACCATTACTAAATCATCATATATAGATTTTTCACACACAATATGTTTGTCTTTGTCATTCCAACCAAAGTCACTAGCTTTGGGTCCAAGGGTCCAAGCATTTCCTTCATTGCGAAAACTGATGTTTCCATGTACTCAATCTTGATTCAATACGTGGAGTTCCTTTAAGTTGACAATTTGGAATTTTTTTTTCATGCATCGATTTTTCTAATTGACACAAATATCCATTACAAAAACCATTGTCAGCTGTCCAACTCCCTTCATCGACTAAACATAGCAATCCATACACTAGCTACTCCTCTTCTTCTGCACTCCATTGATGCTTTTGGTTTGTATTTGGTCCATGAGACAGTTCATTTGTTAGATCTGCCATTCTATTATATGACATTCATTATTAAGCTTAAAAACAACCGATAACAAATTTTTTCATTTAAATGAGCAAGAAATAACAGTTGCGTTACTCATACAAAAATAGAAAGAAATATATTCTAGATAAAATATAAATAATCCACTAGTTTTCAATTCATCTCTTTAGTTTGCCCACTCATTGCTAGTTTCGATGTGGGTGATGGCCTCACCATGTAAATTATTTTGCACTGTAGACATGATTCGTTCTATTTCCTCCTCTAAAGGATCAATTGACACTCTTTTAATATAATTGTGAAAAAGAGAACACGCAGAAATGATTCTGCATTTTGACACTCTTTTCATATAGTTGTGAAGAAGTGTACAAGCGGAAATAATTCTGCATTTCACTTTCACATGATAATATGAATGTCCACTGAGAATTGCTCATCTTCCTTTTAAAAATCTAAAACACTTCTTGATTACAGTACATGTAGATGAGTGTTTATAATTAAATAATTTTTGTGATGTTTGAAGATGTCGTCCTTCCCTCTACTCGCTAAAATGGTAGTATTGGCATATATAAGGTGTGAGAAATCCCTCCTCATTTGAAGATCCAGATTCACAAAGATAGCAGTATCCTAAATTTTTTAAACACCATTAAGTGCTAATTAAAAATATATGAAAATTTAATATAAATTCATTAACACTTGTTTTACCATGAGGGACCCGTAACCCATTTCTCCTACAAATAGCATCAGGAAGTATTCTAAAATCTGTTGCAGAACCCTTCCATCCTGAAAGGATGTAAATAAATTGCTCATCTTGTAAACAAATTCCTAGCATGTACGATGTCCAGTCTTATCAATATCAGGGACATGGACATCTGTATACATCCCATCAAGAGCACCATGACAACTCTATTATATAAATCACAGATTTCAAATTAGCCTCATTTATTTCATTTACATTAAGCTAATTAATTTTATAGAGTTTTAGGTGAACTACTTGTATCTCAAACCACTTCCATTTTTCATTAGTCGAGTTTGCAGGAACAGGCTCAGATTTCTTCAACAAAACTTCGTGGCATCGCAAAATAGAACCCAAAACTAAACCAAAATTTCTACTAATCATTTCCCCAGATCTAACAAATTGCTTCTTTATCACCCTATTTTTAACACTATGCACTACAATATGCAGAAACATTGCTACCATCTCCTGTATAGATGTAATTTTTGTGCCCACGAGTCTAGCTGTGGTTGATAACAAATTGCAAAGTAATTCAAAAGCTCTATGATCCATATGTATATTTTCAATGCATGCTAAATCACTATCATAGATAATATTATGAATATTTATTTGCCAAACAAAATGCTTCAACTGCATGCAAACCACCCCATTGAGTTTTTATTTTTTTGGCTTAGTTCAACTAAACTAAGAATAAACTCAACTAAATTTCTAATTAATTCCATATATGAAACAGCAACAACGACGACCAATGGCAAGTTGAAATTCTCTCGATTCTCCATCTGCATGTTACAGAAAAACAAGTGGGTTCTAGTTAGTTGTTTGATCAAACTAATGGCACCTAAACAAATGTGATACGATGACAATGGAAGATTAGCATAAAACAAAAAAATTTGACGTTATTACCAAAGGAATAATACAACCTAATAATTTATAAAAAAGGAGTAGAGAAAGACGAAAACTTACCTTGATGCAACAGGGATGGGCCGCCGTACCTGTTGAAAGATGATTTGGTGTTAGGTTTTGACACAATAAAAAAAGATACACACCTCTTAAGTCTATAATCTTTTTTCAACAAATTACTGTAATCTTTATTACAGGGTAATCTTTATTACAGGGTAATCTTTATTTATGGTTTTAGATTATATGATATTTTAGTCAAACATGGGAATCCTTTAAAGTTATTACAGGATTCCCTATAATCTTCGAACTTAACAGTGTAGCAAACGCACCCTTGGTGGATATTGGTGCAATCTTGCTCATCAGATTGCTTCAGTGCAGTATATGTATAGAACAGATCATCACTTCAGCAACATAAAGAGTAGGAGCAAATTGTTACAACCAAAATAACATTTTGTTTTCAAGAGTAATCCCAATACGGCAAATGATGTATTAGATGGGATATAATTCATCAGAATAATCAATGAAGCTACATTAATTTGCTTGTGGTTGCATTGACCCAAATACAAGAATTATTAACAAGGTGAATATGGTACATGAGGCCCGATGTTTATTTGTTCATGTGCTTCTTGAACCAAACCCCTATGTTGAGGAAGCTCTCAAAAGCAGATTGTGGCCTGCAGCAACAGGGACAAGTTTGATTTAGGGCAATGTCGCAACTAATCATAAGATGAAAAGATTACAGGACTAAAAAGAACTAACTTGTCAAGTCCATGGATATCTTCTGGGAAGACGATGATTTTGGTCTTGACTCCCCTCTCTTTCAAAGCCCTCGCATACTGAGAACGAGAATGTTTTGATGACAATTAAGCATAGGTCGAGGCATATATGAACAAAAAGCGGGTTAAATTGAAGCAGCATATATTATCAAATAATTAATGAGCTATGCACATATATTATCAGGAAATTTACACAAATTGCACGAGGCTATACCTGTAGACCATTGGAAACAGGAACCCGGAGATCTTGTGCTCCAAGGAGAAAGAGTGTTGGCGCCTTGACCTGCAGTTTTAATAAAATTGTCAAGCAGTTCAATTGTGAAAAAAATCCCCGCAGCGCCTTTCCCTTGCAAGAAGAAACTCTCTACTTGTCTCTCAAGCATAGATTTCAGAAATCGTTTCCATATGAAAATGCAGAATTGATAACTATACCTTTGAAATATGTGAAATTGGTGACTTGTTGTAAAACTGACAGATAGCATCTACTGATGGAGACTCTGAGAAGTAATTTTTCCCTTCTTTTCCATAAATCTCCACAAAACACCAATCAGGAATGTCGGTAGTACCAACCATTAATGATAGGTTACATACTGGGTTGCGAGCAACAGCCGCAATGAATTTGTCTGGAGCCTGCAATCCAAGAAAAATAGTAGCTTTGACTTCCAGAGTCTGAACTCAAGGCCTAGCATCTAGGTGTTCTAATAATGAGCTTAGTAGCTCTCAAACTCAAGACCTCCTGTTCTAATACTATGTTGAATTTTATGCATCAATCATCAAACCCCTGTTCTAATAATATGAGAATGGCAGGCGTTGTTCTCATATTTCAACATGATCAATGAGCAACTACCCTCTAATGATCTTGTTTGCAAACTCTTTTTTTGTGAGATAAACAGTAGGGGAGGGTACTATTGTTAATTTTATTAGAATAGTTAGGGGTGTAATCGGATTCGAATGTAATTGGATAATCCGGATATCAAATTCGCAAAATCGGATTCGTGTCTTTTTGGGTATTCAATTATATAATCGGATTTGGATATATATCCGATTATTTTTCCGGATTCAAATTCGAATCTGTTATGGGATATTGATTTAGGAATCGGATTCGGATAATATCCGCATCCGCTTAGTAATTTGATAGTATTTTATTTCGTATTTCTATCATAATAGTAATTCTAAATCATACTTTACATTGTAATTATATACTTGGGAAAGTATTTTCTATCATATTATCCTTGAATCCAGTCAAACAATATGGTAAAAATAAAATTATGTTAAAAACTTAAAATAACAGTAAAATCCGTATAACATTCGAATTCGATCCGAATTGAGTAAAAATCCGATTCGAATTCCTATTCGATAACTATCCGATTCGTATTCGAATTCGAATGTATCCGAATTCATATTCGAATTCGATTAAAGATAATAAGATTTGGATTTGGTACAACCACTATCCAATTCAAATCTGCTCTGATTACACCCCTAAAAATAGTTAATAGAAATAATGTACATCATGTTTGCAAACTTATAATGCATTTCTCAATAATGGGGCTTTCAAAAAAGGCAAATTGACATTATCAAAAGATATTGTTTGTTCCTAGTAAAGTCCCTTTTAATGTAGACCCATATTTCCTGTAATGCGTATAACTAGAGAATGGCTAATGATTACTTACAAAAATTGTTGAGTAAAAAAAAATGCTAATGGATGGACATTGGACAAAATAAATGTTAATCCTAATTGACAATATGAACTGTGGACATACTAAATGACCGCATAGAGAAATCACTACAGAAGAACAAAGTACAAAGAGCAGTCTAAGAACCTGTCCGATCAAATGAGTTGTCAAGAAACCTCCATGTGAACCTCCAAGTACAGCTACTCTAGATGCATCTATTAGTCCTTTCTTTATAACAAAGTCCAAAGCTGTTAATACATCATTCACATCCTGCTCATGAGCATTTGATAAATTGTAAATCATGACAGGAGTTATGACAAATTCGTGGCGGCATCATTTAAGAGTGATTTTAAAACACAGTAGGAAATTCATAACAGCACACCTGAGAACCAATATTTCCAGGAAGTGATTGCAATGCTTCTTCCCCAAAACCTAACGAACCCCTAAGAAACAGATCCATATATGAAGATATCTATATTAATGCTTAACAAATTGTATTTCCCAAGAAAATAAAAAGAAAATAGAACTCAAAAGCAGGTTATTATCTAGTTGTTCATTAGCATGACCGCACAAATTACTACCAGGATGAAATCCCCATAAACTCAAGGCTCACCTGTAATTTACAATTAGAAGGTTATATCCCAGCGAAGAAAGAAATGTCAAGACTTTTGAATAGCTCGCTGGGTAAACTGAGTGTGGTCCACCATGAAGAACAACAATTGTTGGATTACTTGCAGAATCCTTACAAGACACAAAAATAGCCTCAATAGGCAGCGTAGCACCTGTGCATAGATTGAAAAATCAGCAAACAAGTGGCATAATTCAATCAATTTTCATCATGATATAGTGCAATTATTGTTCCGTAAGACAGAAAATCATTCTTCTCGTATTCTCCAAGCAAGATATCTAACTGGACATTTTATTGAGTTATAAACTGGACTGCTGAGTAATCAACAAAAATAAGGATGCTATCCATGTAGACTACCTCAGTGAAGTTCGGCAGAAATGCTTATTATAAATTGACAAAGGACTACCATGGCAATTCATAAGGAGCAGTGAAGTTGTTTTTGAAGGACATTTCAACAATAGGCAACATGAAGTTTAATAGATCTCCCTGGAGATACATATAACCAGGTAGCTTTAAAAGCTTTTACATGCTAATGACAAGGAAATAATTATCTGGTATCATGATGCAACTGAGTTTTGCCATGATTTAAGAAAATGTAGACTTGCATCCCATTATGATATATCAGGATGGTATATACTGATGTCAAGGAAAGAGCAGCAGTGCAGATAGAGCACGAACTTCAGAAGAGAAATGGTCCAGTCATAGTAGTTTTTGTTGCTAATTATGTAATCTGCAAAAAGAATATGTAGTGTTTAGTTGTGAAACTTCATTACCATCTGAAAGCTTGTCAGAAGGGTTGCTGATTGGGATCTTGAATATACTAGTCTTATGCTCTGATATCAAGGAGGTGATCTGTCAAATATATAATCACAGAAATGCTTACTTTCCATCATAGAAATCTTTTGTCAGAATTCAAGGAAGAAGTATACTGGTCAAATTTGTTTTAGCATATCAACCTTATCAGATGGTTTTGGAAATGGACTTGAAACTTCCTGCCATGACCATTGATGCGGTGGTTCAGTCTGAGACGCTTCAATTCCATAGTATATTTGAGGGGGTTTAATAATGCTGCTGGAAACTGGAAAAGAAGGAAAAAAAAAAAGGAGGGGAATGAAGGAGGCTAAAAAGAACTATAAGAATTTATTTGATGGAAACCACTATAAATATGTGGTGACATGGGGTTACCTGCAAGAAAATTATTCTTGTCAAGTGCAAGAACAGTCCATGAGTAATCTGAATCCTGAGGACTGATTCTTTTAACTTCACAGCTGTGGAGGAAAACAATAATTTAACAAATAAATAAATTGCTTAGCCATGTCCTCATATCAGAGGGCAGTCAGATACTTGAAATTACCTCGAAACATTTACAGAAAGTATTACTTCCTTACTTCCCCAAACAGAAGATAAAATCATAGTTTCTCCATCAGAAAGCCATGGATCACAAAGTATGCCAGAGCAGTATAGCCCAGGGAAACAACCCTCTTGAGGGCACATCACAATGGGTACCTAAAAAACAACCAAGACTTTAAGCATGTGATATCAGATATTACAGCATTGCTTTGAAAAGAACACCTACAAGCATAATAAACCAATAACATCAGGTCCCTTCTTGTTCCCTTTATCTTTTTGTTTATTTTATTTTATTTTCTCTTGAATAGAAGATTAATTCAGACTCCTCAATAGCATCCATGGCTTCAAGTCTTAACCCAGCATTGGCAAGTGATATATTCTAATAAACATCATGAGATCCAAACCTTAAGACTTGAAGTTATACAAGGAAGCCATCAATGAACCAAAGCATCGAAAACTAAAATTAGATAAAATGTAATGACTTGAAGATATATAAGGTCATCAATGAGCCAAAGCATCTAAACTAAAATTTGATAAGAAATTGTGAAGAAAGAGAAAAACATCATCATACCACATCAGTAACACTGAGGCTCCCCTCAAGTTTCCCACCTGCAGGCCAGTCAATTTTATGCATTGAATTTGTGGCATTGTGTGCTCCACTATCTACAGCACTCTTCGCAGAGATGAAAACAAGCAATCTTCCATCCGGACTGCGTGATAAAAACTCTAATTATTGGGTGTTAGAATGTAGCATCCATGCATCAGCAATTCAACATAACCAACCAATGATAAAATAAGCACAATAAAAAGTTTTTGTGATGAAGGATTCCACTGATGGGTTGAAAGTCTATGGCAACAAGAAGAAAAGGATGAAGATCCCTATTCTCCATGCCCAGGATTGTACATGTTCAAATTAAATTATACAGCGATTTATACTTGTTCAAACAGTGATAGCTAAGGTCTGTTTTGGCTCAGAAAAAACATACTTGACCATATACATGTCAATCAATAGTTGTAGTTTATATGAAAAAGAAACGAAGTTATAAAGATAGTGTTTCCATCATTCTAACCATGAGAAGAATGATGATGGCCTACAATCTCTCGATGCAGAAGAAAGAAACTAGAAATGATTTGAGAAAAAACTGACAAAATATATAGGTCATGTTACCACCTATTATATCCTTTTGAATTTTGAGACATACAGTTTGCATTAAAGAATCACACTGAACCCAAAAAGAAAAAAGAAAAAAAGAACAAGAACTGAAGTTGTTCTACCTGAATCGCGGAAAGAAAGCACTGCTCAAGTCCGTCGTTAACTCAATTGCAGCCATAGTATTTTCCTTATTGCCACTGTACCAATGTTAGAAAGATGATACATTAGAAAACGAAACAACACAGCTTGTGAGACATTTTACATGATATATATTTTAATGCATTTGTCTTTTGAGAACTAAGACTAATAATGAAGAAGGAATGACTATGGTACAAACATTTTTACTGCACTTTCACTTTTTTGTATGTAAGAGTTGTGAATATTTAAATCCTATCTATTTTTTTTTTTGTGTAAGAGTTGTGAATATCTTAGTCTGTCTATTTTTTATTTATTTTTTTTTTTTTGTATGTAAGAGTTGTGAACACCAATAACAACCAAATTTTTTTGTATGTACGAGCCATGAGTACCTTAGCCACACCTAAATATATATTGCTCATGTTCAATTGCACTAAAAAATTTGTCTTTACAATATCATTGGAAAGTGTTCCAAATAAAGGCCGCCCAGAGTGCTCATAAGATTGTATAAACATCAGTGGTAAGTCTAGTGTTCTGCTATGCCATTGGGCCACTTATGTGTTGGTAATTTTAGGAAAGATGGAGATGACTAATAACCAGAAATTAGTTCATAGGCTTATAGCTATACAGTAGCATAGTTAATGTATAAATTAGAACATGAGTAGTTTACCTTATACTGTTTGAATTTTGCAGATAGACACTAATCATGTGCTCCATTGCTTTGATGTGGAACAATATATCAAGGACCTAATCAGTGAATTATACATTTTGCTGTTTTAGTATATATGCCTTGCACATATAAGTATGTCTGTTTGCTCAACAGCTAAACCGGATACAGGCCATATACAAAGCCAGATACAGCATTAAGTGCCGAGCAGTGGAGTGAATGCTTGCTTACCATTTACCGCTATTTAAAATAGTACATTGGAAATAGAAATATTAACAAACAATGGGGCCCCTGTAAAGTTTGAGGCAAAGGAATGCATTTTTGTCCTTCATCTCTAGGCTATATATCATAGTGGAACTCTGGTTATTGAATCAAATTAACCTTAATGAATAACTAATGATTTCTCTTCTTTTAGACATCCTTTTTCCCCATTGATAACAAAACAGAATATTCTAATGTATAAAATATCAATTCCGATGGCTTTTTGTACTATGACCTTCCCAACCATGATTTTGTATTCTATTGCTTTCAGTTATTTCGCATGTCTTTTAAAGGAGCAATCAGAAGAATAATTGAACAAGTAGTGCTAGCAGAGGCAGATATGCTCACTCGGACAATGAGTTCTCAGTGTCTTCTTGGAAAGGATCAAGAGCTGCATACAGAGCACAAGGCCTGTTATAGCAGTATTTAATACCAAGTTTCCTTGGTGTCTTTTGGAAACCATTATCAGATGACCATCCCACAAAAACCAAGTAATATGAAGGCGATGGAGCCCAAATCACTTGGCCAACACTCAATGATCTTGATATGCCCATCACAGCTCGTACTTCTCCACTGCAAATACAAATTGTACATATTTTTTAATCATAATATCACAATATTTTCTATTTTGCAAATTTAAATATTCAGGACAGCCAGAAACATACCTAGAGATGTTGACAACAAACAGCGCAGGTATCCTTTTCTTGGAATAGGTTTCTCCCCATGTCTCTTCCCAATCCCCTTGTCCTTTCCAGCTCTGGCAGTCCTCGGGCGAGCCTTCCTTCTTATATCCAAAATCATTGAATGCTGGTTTCAGTTGAGGTGGCTCCTCAGCAACATAAGCTATGAAAGTCTCTTCCTGGTTCCATGATATTCCTTCAAACCTAGAACGTAGCAACATAAAGCACAAGACAAAGATAGATGGTAGGGAAAAGCTTTACATATAGCTAATTTTGCACAAAAAAAAATGTCAATCAGTTTACCATTCATCAGTGTACAGTGATCCATGAACAGATTTTGCAATCTGTATCTCCTTCTCCAATTGACTGGGACCCCAAATCTCTAGTTTTGTAGGGGAATCATCTTCAGTATTACGTACCAGTAGAAGTTTTTCTCCAGACGGAGATGGAATGAAGGCTGACACACCACTCATTTCAATGGGGAATGGAGACCAATGAAAGTCCACAGGCTTCGAGCCACTTTTTGACATATGAGAAGATAGAAAGAAATTTCTACTTTTGTTCGCCAGAAGGTCTAATTGGCTCATACAAACCATTGCCCTGGATGTGTTTTCTGCAAACCACCAAAAGAGTAGTAAGAATAACCAAAATTCAGCAAAAATGACAATGATTAGATTATATACCATTCTTGGACTTGAAAACCCAAGCCTTGCTAATACTGGGCATTTTGACAAATTCTTGCAGCAACTTGGATTGGGAAGCATATTCATCCAACATGGAGTCATTGATCCCCATAGGCAAGCCTTTCTCAGTAGCTGATTCTGGGGCTTGAGCAGCAGCCATGGCTGTAGAATGCCACAATAGCTCGGTAGTGCTGTCAAAAAGATAAAATCAGCATATTGGAGATAATGAAATGAAGAGTAAATCTGAGATAATCAAAGGAGAATTGAATAGACAAGGCACTTTTGAGTTCAAGACTATTTGGTGGGTCCCTATCAGACAACTTGAAAATATCATCTCTATGTTTTGAAAAAAAAAAGGAGTAATTTACCATGTATAATGAATTTCTAAGCCCTGTCCCTACCATGCAGGAGCCATTTTTTTAATAACAGGAATCACTGCTATAACATCATCAACACATAAAGCAATTATACACAACATTATTTTTAATAAGAAACCAAACATTCAAGTGGAACAAATTAGTGAAAAGAAAAATTTACAATGAGACCACTTCAATATGAAGCGTTGATTTCTTTTAATCCAGGAGCTCAGATTTAATATGGTAGGCCATTACCTCTTAGGACATAAGAAGTCCCGATAACATTTTAGGGGTCAAAAATGTATTTACACTACCAAACATACCATTAATCTAAACTATAAATTAGGAAAGGAGTTACACACATATGGAAAGAAAATAACTAGAGTTAAAACTTGCCATATTAAAGTGTATATGATAATAAATTTTCTTATAGACCTTTGCCTACTATAAACTTTCCATATCTTAGGTCATGCCAGGGCATATGAAATTTTAAGGAAAATTTTGCTCCATACCATTGTAAAGTAATGGATTTCTAAAAACACCACAAAAAATTAGCTAATTGGCTAGGCCTGACTAGAAATTAAAAGTGATCTTTTATATGGCATTAGTTCATTCCATTATAGAGTTTTTCTTTCAAAAATGCCAATAATACCTCTATTGTTTCTTTCGTTTTCATTGCATTTTGTCATTGCATGCAAGCACCGCCCATGTTAGCACAGTGCTTGATGGCGTGGATGAAGCGGACAAGTCTGGCTAGGCTGCGGAGCCATCCAAGGGAAGGCCAAGAAGTCATCAACACCTCAAATTGATCTTACAACCATTGCGTACACTAATCACAAAAAAAATAACAAATTGCTCTTACAAGGAGAAGCTGAGGCCTTTTGCACAAGAAGGCCTTATGAGGAGACTAGGCTCTTCGCTCATGATGACCAAATTGCAGCCACATCTACATTAGGCCGCATCAATTGTGTGATGCACGCGACGGATGCCAACCCGAGCATCAACTCGACCCTAATCTCATCATCCTCCTCATAAGCCGCTTGTGCTATTGGCATTGGGCTTTGCTCCGCCTGGGTGACATGTGACCCCGCCTCAACATTGGTGTCGTCTGACAGCACCTGGTCCCTGCCCTTGCTGTTTGCCTCCTTTTCTACCATGTCGTTGTCTACAAGATCTTGGCTAGTAGACGACTCACAACCCAAGACGAGCTCAATGGCGTCCACGTGGCTTGCCTACTTTGTCTCCTTTGACAAGGCAGACTTGGGTTGGTGTTGGGCAATTCAAACGAGGCACTTGAAGCAGATGCAAATAGACTTGGTGACCTTGTGGAGGTTCTTATTGATGACGAAGGGCACCCCAGCAAGAAAGATTTTTTGTTTGCCTTCAAGATGTTTAGGAAAATGTTGAAAAGAGCAAATATCTAGGTAGGACAATGGTGTTTGCGTGACATCTGACTTTTTCAAAAGGGTAGAAGAAATCTTGTAAGTGGCACTTTTAGAAGAAATTTTGTTTCTCTAGTGGCATGTATGTATACACATGTGTGTGATGTGGATTTGGCACAACCAGACAGGTAAACCAATAGATCATCCACTATAAGACAAGCTAAAGTTATGCATATCTATCATCCTATCTAGTTGTTTATCCAACTCCAATTGTTACTCCTATCCAACAATTAAACACAAGTACAAAAGCCACGATTTATCCAACTGTTGTAGTCCTGGAAATCTCGAAAAAACAGAGGTAAAGAGAAGGTCCTTTTCTCATGAGGATCTCTTCGGGAGTCCCAGGGCACGGTGACCTGGGCCCCCGCCAATAGCGTAGTGGTCCGAGCCCTTCCCAAAGGTCCAAGGCACAAGGAATTTTCCAATGTGCCCCCTGACGGAGCCTCACTCGGATTTCTCTAGAGACCCGGAGAGTTAGGCCCGGACAAACATGGTCCGGGCCTCTCCTGGCCCCCGGAGCCTTAGTAATCAGGAAAGTTCAGCAGGCATATTACGTCCAGACACCACCTAGACCCCCTAGGATTAGTAGTCCGAACGCTTTATGCAGGTAAGGTTTGTCCCTGGTGACTCTTGGAGCCTCTAGAGGTCCTCTTTGACGTAGCAGCCAAGTAGCGACCGAGTGTTCACCAATCTCCGGAGCCTTCTGCACTGGCCAAGTGACTCCGAGAGCCAAGGGCCCACCTATCAAAAGACTCTGAAGACATCTCTGCCCTTGCCTTTTTTAGTTGGTGAGGGGCATTTTGATCTTTTGACCACCTTTGTAGTTTATAAATACCCCTTTAATCCATTTGTTTAGAGAGAGCTCATTAGAATCATAGAACCTAGACAAAAGATCACTTCGATCTTCCTGGGACGATAGCCTGTAACATTCCAGGGAGCATCGCTTGTAAAAATCGCCTTGTACACCAATCCACTTCAATATAACTAAGCCCAATGGTACACCTTGGAGCGATCTTCCCTCGAGGATTGATCCCAACCAACACAATGTCGGGGCGTATCGACAGGAGTAAGGATCCCCAAGCATCACAAACCTATATAAATCCTAGTGTCACCGTCTTCGCATTAGACCTCGAGCAATCCGTCCAATGATCGCTTTGGGTCTCATCTACTTTCACCTTCGTTCATTCGGATGCCCCGCCTCATTCGACTGAGAGCGTCATGGGCTGTTCGCTGCCGTGAATGCAAACCCCCGACACAAACCATGAACATTAAAATGGGCCTGGCTAAGGGCGTGTTTGTCCTGGCTTATCCTGACTTCAACTACTTAGATAAGCCAAGTTGGCCAAATGCATGGCTAATGCAATGGCTTAAATCCAAACTTTAAGCTAACGTTGGGTGATAAGCTGCAGCCATTGGAGGCCAGCTTTAGCTAGCTTATTTTCCCTTCCCCGCTCCCTAACATCTCCTTCGCCTCTACCCATGATCGCACAAGGATATTGGGGGCGTTTGCCTCCTTTGCCGCCACCTAATGCTGCTGTTGTTGCCACACAAGACCATCCGATGTCACTAGCATCATTGCTGTTGCCACTAGTGTAGTTGTTGCTGTTCAAGATCCTTCCTCGCTGTCCCGATTCTGCACCAATGCTGTCCAAGCTTCAAGACCCTTGTGCATTTGCTGTCCAAGTGGTCCGTCCAAATTCTTGGAAGTTGCATGGCTTCCTAACCAATTACAGCTCGGAGTGTGCAAAAGAAAGGAATCTTTTGTGGATCTTGCGAAAAAATCTAGGAATCTTGGGAAAGTACTATTCATTTCTTAAACATATTTATTTCTATTTTGCGCTATTAGGTTTTACGCTTTCTTAGTAGCAAAACATAGTTTCTTTACATTTGGTCATATAAGTTGTTTTGCACGCCAAACAGCTTCTCGAGCTTATGAGATAAGTAGGATTATTGAGCTTATAAGCCATAAGCTAGATAAGCTGGTTTATTTCATAAGCTGTAGGTAGGCCAAACAAGCCCTAAGAGGCATGTGCCTGTATTTTTAAGGAAAAAAAAACTTGCACCATCTAACCCGTCCATTCAAAGCTAGAGTAAATCTCCACCCTTCCTTCACCCACCCACCCCCACCTTTCCCCCCTCCTCCACCGCCGCCAGTGCGCAGCCGCCCCCCGCTCCCACCGACGCCAAGGAGGTGTTATGCATCATACACAAGAACCCACAGACATCTAGCAAACCTGATCAAATCTCACCATAAAATAAGCTCACGAACCTATCTAAGAACAGGATTAGAACAACCACATCAAGAACTCCAAACCCATCAACTAAAACAATGGAAAATATGTAAATAAAACTATAACGCCCCGCCCACTTGCATCACAATACCGCAACTACCAGTAAACCAAGAATTGCAAATGTAACTCAGGATACAGGAACGCACCTCGCCCAACCCCCAAACAATTCGAAAAAAAATCGAAAAATTCCAGGGAGCTCACTTGCGCCGGGAAACAATCTGGAAAGAAGAAGAGATCGAGAGGAACGAATCCGCAGCAGCAATGGCGTAGCAGAAGCGGGAGCAAGCGAGAGCAATATCCAAAACTATCATCTTGATTTGGGTTTTATTAAGACCTCTCTTTCTTTATCCATGGCACCCCCTGGATTTACTGGAAATTGTATTTAGTCCTCAAAATAGGGTATCGTATAAACTACGCTCTCATTGCGCTCAGATTAAATCTGAGCCGTCCGATGCACCCCCTCACCCTCTCCGCCTCCGCCCTCGTCGGCCTCCTCAAGTCGCTCTCGCCGGCGGCACCCGGGACCCACTTTTCAGCGTCCGCCATCCACTGCCTCCTCATTAAGTGTGGCCTCCTCCACGCCGGGGCACACCTGCCCACCGCTCTCCTGTCAGCGTACGCGGCGCTCGGCCGTCCCGGTGACGCCCGTGACCTTTTCGATGAAATGCCCGAGCCGGGACTCGTGTCGCGCACCGCCATGGCGCGCGCCCACGCGGCCTCCGGGGAGTCTCTTCAGGCCCTCGTCCTTTTCCGGGGTATGGTCGCGGACGGTGTCTACCCGGACAATGTTGCACTGGCTGTCGCGCTCACCGCGTGCCACGGTGCCGGTTCTTGCGTTGCCAAGAACCCGGGAAAGATGGTCCACGCTCTCATTGTGACCAGCGGCATTGTTCCAGACGTGTTTGTGTCCACCGAGTTGATCCGGGTTTATGGAGAGTGTGGTGAGCTGGCATTCTCCAGGAGGGTGTTCGACGATATGCCAGCGAGGAGTATTGTTGCTTGGAATGCGATGGTGCATCAGTATGCCAGGCATGGTAATGTAGATACAGCATATGAGCTGTTTCTTGGGATGCCAAGGAGGGATGTAGTGTCATGGAACACAGTAATTGCTGGGTATTGCCATGTTGGGCAGTGCCGGGAAGCGTTGAGCTTGTTCCGTCAAATGGTGTCACCATCTTCACATCTGGTGCAGCCGAATGGGCCTACAATGAGCACCATCCTCAGTGCATGTGCAAGTGCGGGTTGTTTGGAGACTGGCATTTGGGTCCATGCGTATATTAACAACAACCAGATGAACACTGATGGTTCACTAGATCGGTGCTTGGTCGACATGTATGCCAAATGTGGGAGCATCGACAAGGCTGTGCAGGTGTTTGAGATGGCACCGGGGAAGAGGGACTTGTACTCGTGGACAACAGTGATCTGCGGGTTGGCAGTGCATGGTCGGGCCATGGATGCTCTACGGCTGTTTGACATGATGCAAGAGAATGGCATATGCCCTGATAATGTCACACTTGTTGGGGTCTTAAATGCATGTGCCCATGGCGGGCTAGTGGACGAGGGTCTTCACTATTTCTATTCCATGGAAGAGAAGTACAAACTCAAACCCAAGATTGAACACTATGGATGCATGATCGATCTTCTTGGCCGTGTCGGGCGATTGCAAGAAGCATACTGGCTGATTACAACAATGACAATGAAGCCTAATGCAGTGATGTGGGGTGCATTCTTGAGCGCATGCAAAGTCCATGGCAATGTCGAACTTGGTGAGATTGCTGCAGCAAAAGTCACCGAGTTGGATCCAGATGACCCTTGGGCAAGGGTAATGCTGTCCAGCATGTATGCAAAAGCCCAGGATTGGCGCGGTCTCGCCAGAGAGAGGGGGGAAATGAACAGCCTGCCAATGAAGAAGACTCCTGGGTGCAGCTCAATCGAACTCAATGGCGAGGTGCACGAGTTCATGGCAGGTGGCAGCCAGCATTCTCAGCAAGCAGAGATTTTCGCTCTACTAGAGAATGTTGAATCACAAACACATGGAGGCTAAGGCTTGCAATGTTCATTTGATGATATTTTTCTCTCTCAGTGGATGTAGAGTGCAGCTGCAGATTTCTTGAACCTTGACAAGTAGTTTTGCTGAGCTCCTGGCTATGCACATTGGGTGTGTGTAGAACCCTGAAGAAATATTAGTTGGTTGGTAAGTCAAATTACCAAGAACTTATGTTCTATGAGCAAATGATAATGTGCAGATGCAAATTTGTTGGGCTTTATCCAGTTGAACCAGCAAGAGGACTACATGCGTGTTAGACTATGCAATGATGTAATCGACAGTTTTGATCAACGGACCGAACAAACGTGAGGGGGAAAAACCTTCCCTGTTTTCCTTCATGATGGATCTAAAATGTTGATTTTTGATCTAACACTCTAGACAAGCGTGCAGTTGTAAGAGGACTGTAGTGGATCACTGGATCCGAATCCTGGTGTACTGCGTCAGCTTCAGGCTTCAGCTAAGTTGAATCACAAGTTTTGAGTTTTAGGCATCAATGTTGTAAGCTTGTATCCAAGAGAGGTGACACTCAGTAAATTGTTAAGGGCTTCTGCTTTGTTCATGGCTGTCAGAATCAAGATGCATGGAAAGAACTGAGAAGTGGCAGAGTTTATTGATGCAGGACAAAAGTTTTGTGAGTGTGAACATTGAGTTGCTGATTGATGCATCTGGTAAGGTCAGAATGAGTGCCATTGCACTATTGAATGCAATAAGAGTATTTATTATTTGGTTGTGTCAATTCCTCCTCTTTGTCACTGGCCATCTCGAATGCTGATAAATTTAGGTTTCAGTGCACAGTAAATTCAATGTCTCCACATATTTTTTTGGTTCAAAATCCAAAATCACTTTTCCCCTCCTTTTTGAGATTTTCTACAGCACTTCTGTTGTCCTGCACCAGTTGTCACTTTTTGTTGGAACTACATTAGAACTACATCAGTTGTCACTGTTATTTGAGCAATACAGCCCAACCAGTTGGTGGTTGTCTTGTTAGGCATTTACTACTAGGTGTGCACGTGGTCTTCATGTATGTAACGTCTGCGAAAGATTTGGATTACGGCCTCATTTGCCAACTCAAGTTTTGGGTTTGTAGCAAGAATTGGCTACTGTTTGTATTATGGACAATTCTCATCAAAAGCCTTGGGGACAACTTACCAACGAGTTTCTTATTGGCAAGCCAAAACTTGATCATCATTTGTTTTTAAGAAAAATATTTTTTTTATCATGTCATATAGCAATTTTTAGTATGACCAAAATTTGGTGCGGCTAGTTGGGTGCTAACCACGCATACCTTAGGTCCAACAAAATCACAAGAGAAGAATCAAACTCCACTGACACATGATGTTTCATGGCGGTCAATACCTCATAGATTTGAACCCTCTTAAAAATCTATTCGCTGCATTACATCCAAAATTGTACATTCTCAAGATGTCTGAGTATTTTTAAATAAAAAATTGCCTCTAAGTCGTTGAACTTAGAAAAATTCTTGTGAATAATAAATAAATCTAGAAGATATACTTTTATCTCTTAATCAAAGTGAGAAGTATGTTTAGTGAAGTGGGTTCTCGTGTGAAGACCCACTCCACCACCCATTGAGCATATTAATCCAAGAATTGAAAAAAAGCTCCTAAACTAATACAATATTGATGAATTATTTTAAGTAGGGATAAATGGTAATGAAAAACTTCTTAGATTATCATAGTTGGAGTGAGCCTGTCTTAATAAAGGCAGAGACATTTTATTTTCTTGCCCACCACTCTTATTTAGTAAAAATTTTGAACTGTTTATCCTTTAATGCTATTGACTCTCTTATCCGGCAGCTTGCTGAACACTGGGGTTGTTCAAAAAAGTTTTTTCAGTGCTCTACGTTTTTATACAGAAAGAAACGCAAACGGAGAGAAAAGGCAAAGTCACGCTCCTATCCTCCTGTTACTCTAGCAGGTACAGCAACTAGCGACGACGTCAAGCTGAGCTCCTTTGCTTCTTTCCTGCTCTGCTAAGTCACCCCCGCCTCGGACTCCGCGCCCAGCCTCCAAATCCCCAAAATACCCCCTACCCCACGAACCAAAGTCGGTTTTTTACAGGGGCAAAACCGTAATTTCACCCCGCCGCATGAGCTCGCGCGGGAAACCCGGAAGGTCGCCTGCTGCTGCTGCTTCCCCTCTCCACTCTTCTACACTCCTCCTCTTCTTCCCATTGGGGATTAGGGTTTCGTGTCAGATGCTGCTGCTTCCTTCCGATTAAGTCTCCTAGGGTTCGCCGCTCAGTCCCGCTCTCCGGGATGCGATCGGTTCCAAGGTTCGTTTCACGCTCGCAGCTGGTCGTGCATTTTTCTTGGGTTTTTTTTTTTTTTTTTTTTTTTTTTTTTGGTTTGTTCTTGATGGATCTGTTTGGGTGTAGTTTTAGCGCGCACAGATAGGCGAGGGTTTTGTTCGATTGGAGCTGTGGGGGTGATCAAATTTGGAAGATTGATGAAAATTTTAGTCGTATGATGTTTGTACGTCAAATTTGTGTTGTTTTTGGGGGAGAAATGTGACACATAGTGTGGATGCTAGAATCGAATGCTCTTGGTTGTGTGTGTGTATGTGTAAGTTTCGGTGAGGCATTGGTGAGGTGATGTTTAGGAGGGAAGTTGGTAGCTTTTGGGGGGATTTGTGCTCTGCATCAGAGTTGGTGTTCTGTTACAACAATGGCGCAGATGAGCTGTGACTTGGCGCAGATGAGCTGTGACTTTGTCTTGCTTGCGGTTGGGCCTAGATGGCTTGAATACCTTCTAAAAAGGTAGGCTTTCGTAGTATCAAGGAATTTTGAACAAGAAACAGAATATGTGACTTCTCAAGGTTACGCGCGGCTTGCATAAAGTTAGGAGTCATTGGGTGGAGTGGCTAAGGAAGTTCCTTTAGTTCAGCATTTCTTTTGCAAGGAAGTTTGTTGTGGTGTTTAAGTTGTGTGCGGTGTTGGAACAGGGAAGTGGATGAGTGTGTTATACTCTTCTTAATTTTAGAGTTATACTAGTTGCAGATCTTTTTGGCAACAGCATTCGAGTTGAGGATCAAAGTCGAAGACGCAATGTACCGTTACTACTAAAGCATTTGTTCAGGAGATTATGTAGTGCACCGGGCATCATAAGTGGGGTAGTCTTTGAGATGTTGAATATTATCGCAAATATTGCACTAGTGAGCAATGGAGAATGGGGGAATAGAAAAATGTATCTGGTAGAAGAAATATTAGACAAAAAGCCATATGTAATTGGACATACATTATGTATCTTTTAAAAACCTATCACTGCCAGATGTGGTTGTCCAGAATGCTAGAATTTCCATGACAATGCTTACATTTGTTATATGGAACTGTTGCTTTATTTAAAAAGTAAATCAATTTTGAAATTCATCTGTCACATGAGTTTGAGGATTAGGTAAAATGAATATTTGTTGGTTGTGAATTTGGGGTCCATGTAAGATTGGACCTAACTAAAATAGACTGGACCTAAGCTGAGCAAGTTAGACATTTTCCTATGGTGAATTGGTGATCTTATTCATTATAGTTGGAATTGTGCAACATGCAAACAAGAGGTTAATGCTGCATTGGTAATGCTTTGCGGTTGATCTGTGTCATGTTTTCTTTAATTAACTTTCAACATTACAATTCTGCTTGTTTGGCCTGAATCCCTAATACAGATGGTGTTGATATCATGGTATCCAACCAACTTGAATGTAAAAATGTCCGGTTTGAAAACACATGAAACATACATTGTGGACCTTAAATCTTCATAGTTACTCTGCACCAGATTTTATCTAGACTGCTTAAGCTTGTGTGCACCCTCTTTCAGACCATTCATTTGATCCATCTTTGAACTTTTAGATGTAAATGTTCCATGTGATCTTCATATTTTAGTATAGATCTGGTAAAGTGATGGTTGAACTTCACAATACAATGCAGTGCATAGGGCTGTTCTGACTGTATCACAGCTTATGTCATGGGCTTCATAGCAACAAATAGTACTCTTTTTATTGACTGCAGCTGCTTTGCTTTGAGTTGTAATAGTGTTATACACTAGCAATTGAAAATATGGTCCAAATTGCATGATTTAATACTCACACCTACCAGCTCAACAACTTCCACCTGCTTTGTACTGGCTTGCATGTTTTCTCATGGAGTTTTTCCATCATTTTAGCCAGCTAGTCTTACAAGAGTCTATATGATTGAATGCTCCACACTCCATTGATTCAAATTTTTACATTAGACGTTGGCTGATTGCTATGGCATTACAACATTCATTTCTCTGCCAAGGTCCACACTAAATGCGGACATATAACTAACTCCACTAGCAACGTCAGTTGCGTCATTGTTTCATAGTGGTGGGGCTTTACACGCTACCATTAGGACCTGGAACCTGCTTGTTTTCCTATATAAGGGTTGGATCTCTGATTATTATGTGCTTGCTAGTGATAATTCTATGAGATCATGCAAGCAGCAAGGTTATTATATAAGACAATAGCCTACAGTTTGATACCTTATGTAGGATCTCTTGTATTGGTCATCGATATTGGAGATTTGGCATTCCTCTTTACTCCGTATGTTTCATTGGATTTGGCTATCCTGATTATTATGTTCATCCAGAGTATCTTCAGTTTTAAGCTAACGATATTGTTCTCTTTTAGATAAAATCTCTGATCATTAGCCTTCACTCCTGAACATAGGCATTTCAAATTGGGTACATTTTATCATGGATCTAAGCATTTCATTTGCACCTTTGCAGGTTGTTACCATGAGCACAATGTATATTTCAAATATTGCATCATTGTTTTCCAGTACTCTTGGATCAGTCAAGGTACTTACAAAACACCATCTTGAAATTTAATTGCTGCAACTGATGTTTGTGAATTCTTAGGAACTGCTGACAATTTTTTACTTTTTAGGCTTCATCGTAGAGTAGTTACTATTAATTTGTTTCATGATGTTTTTAACAATACCTGTGCTGTCCTATTTGCTCTCCGCGCTTATAGTGTTCTTAATTGTTTTGAATTGCCACTCCTTAAAGTTATTGCATGTTGCTCTGAGATTCTGAGCTTTACTCTTAATAATGCCGTTCACAATTTAATACCATTGGCTGTGCACAAACATAAACTCTTAAATAACCCAAGTAAATGTGAACTTGTTATTTTGTCTTCTTGAACAAAAAGAATACATGCAATAATAAAAGAGCCGTCTAGGTAGTAGGTATCTGTTTTTTTCTTAAAAATTTTGCACTATCTATATCACACTTCCAAATCTAGATTCAATCTCCATCCTCTATTTCTTATCGTCTTCTTCCTCCTCTTTCGTTCACATTACCGCCGCCACCGCCTCACCACGCCACCTCCTCTGTCACCGCCTCTTTCGCGGCTGCCACCTTCCATCACCTCATCACCCCGCCTCCGCCTACCTTCAGGTCACCGCCATCGGAGAAACTAAGAAGTGGGTTAGGTAAATTATAAAAAGCTACATCTAAAAGAGGGGTTTGATCCAATGGTGGTGGAGAGAGGTGTATGCAAGATTAAGAAAAAAAATATCTGTCCATTAGCAAAACTCATAATAAAATGCAGATATGGAATGCCAACTTAATCTTAGCTCAATTTCAAAAGCTCATTCCTGTGTTTATTGCCCCTTTGTGCTAGATGGTTTACCCAATATCAAGTAAGATTTCTGCCACCTTCTAAGAGAGAAATAATACAAAATTGATGGTGATCACTTTGTGTGGATGATAAATATCACTGAAAACCAAATCTGCCAAGTAGAGTCATGACTTGCAAAGATTATGATTACTTTTTATGCATACACTTTGGTCATATGATTGGTTTCTTGCAAGTATTGAGGTTGTTGTTGTGATGCCATAAATACATGTGCACATTCATGCTCTTGAGTTTTGCATGTATGGAAGTATGTTTCACATGTAAAAAAGTAAAAAACGGAGTGTTTTGTGCATGCTGCCCTGTTGAAGTCCCACTTTTTTTTGGGGGTCTATTTTTGATATGATAAACAGGTGATACTGTAAAAATAGCTAGAAAACATATATCGATCTTGCAACAAAGTGAAGCATGGTATATGTACTCTTCTCATTGCAAGAGGAAGAAAATCGGGATGGAGTATACAATGAAGAATCATTGTAATGGTAGAATGTAGATGCATATGATGCTCTAACCTGATTGTCAACATGTTTATCCACATAAGAACAACATGACATTACTACCTGAATTCCCTGATAAGCTCATTGATCTGAACTGAGAGATCGAAGGTGCAAGGGTGTAGCAATGTCCCCTATGGGCTGACACTGTTGTAATTACATTGGAAATTGTGGAATTTTGCAGCAATAGCCAGAAACTCTGTAGCATTAGACTGGCTAGCACATGAATACTAATTAAATATTTGAGCGTATTTGGTCTTTTGCGTTGTGATGCATGACTTTTGCTTTACTTAGAGGATGTCCTGCAGAAGTCCAACTTGTTTATCCAAATTGATCCAACCTTTTTGACTGCTTTCCTCTTTCTGCCAGTAGAAGAGACCCCCAGTTCTAGCAATAATTTGTTTATTCTCGCATGTGAATCAGTGGTGTCTGCTGGTACCGACTTGTTTATCCAAATTGATCCTGGATTTGTTTATATAATCTAGAAGATACTGCCTACGGAATCAGATGATACCAAGTCACTATCTTTTCCTCAAGATAATGCATTAGTCTTTTTTGTATGATGCCTTTGTTTGTTCCCTTCTTTTTGAAGCACGTAACCTCACTACACATATATAGTATGGTAAGTGGTTTTGTTTTGGTACCAGGATTTTTTGCAGTCTCTGTGTTAAGATATCACATTATTGCTTTTACTCTTGCAGGGTGAGGCAATGGTTGGTGAAATCAAGATTGGTGATGGTATGGAAAGGCAAGGCAAGCGGATAGAAGAATATCTTGCAGCAAAGATGTGGATCCTTGCATGCGCATCTTTCCTCTCAGGCCTAGCCGCCATGACCTACCAATCTGAGGCCGCTCAGGCCAAGCCCCTGCGCGGCGACCCCTCATAAATTGGGGTCTTCGTCTGCACGTGCCCATCGACAACTCCTGCAACTGTTCTCCTGCCAAGTGCGGATGAACTCATTGGCGCTTCTCCTTCCTGGATGAGCACTGGTGATACCTAACTATTTTAAGCATTAGTTTTTTTTTTCTTTTCTTTCTACTCTTGCTTTATTCCATCTGGTTTGTTTTGTTCTGCTATTTCCTAGGTGGTTTGTGATTGAAAGGTTGTAAGACGACCAAATGAACTGCACTTAAAGTGTTAGTTGCTGATCTGATCCCCATGTGATGCCTGTTTAACTTTTGGTGTTGTACTTGCGTAGTGCGCTTGGCATGGGACTAGTTTCTTTCGGTGGGCTGTAGACCAATTTATAAATTGGAAATTGGTGGATAAGATGGTCCCTTCCCTCGTTTGTTTGCATCAATTTTTCTATGGACACTTCTAAAATATATTTGCCAGGTCTTCTTAGTTTGCTCAAGTTGTAGGTACAGGCATCACCATATGGACCATATGTGTCAGAAGGTACTGAACCTCTTATCTTCCAATCAACTGATACTTTGACCAGGAACTCTTCCATGGTGTGTGTTAATCTTGGTTACATGTACAACTCTTCCATTGTGGATTTGTGGTAATGTACATATGCTTTACTTGGCAGTTGGCACTAGTGGAAATACGCGCTTTGAATTACCGATTTCTGTATGACTGCTCCATAAATGATGGTGTCACTGTACATGACTAATAATTCATATATTTTTTTTTGGGTGTCGGAAAGATGCTCGCAAAAATAAGAAAATACGACATCTTTTGTACATAAAATGAGATAATTTTAACTCATAAAATGCGGAACTTAAAATACGAAAATGTGGTAAACTTAATCAAAGAAATGCAATGGTCTAAAATAAAAAAAAATAATCTAAAAAAGATAAAACATGATAAATTTAATTAAGAAAATGCAAAATTTTAAAATAAAAATAATATGATAACAAAAATAAAAGCATAGATGATAAAAAAAACATATCATACACAATTTTTTTTTACATCAGCTGTGAACAGGGTTGTACAAAATTTAACTGAAAAAAGAATGGGAAAATGGACAAACGAAAAAGGTCAGAGTGTGACCTCTGGCCCAACAGCCCATGGAAAGACACCTGGCCGGCCCAGCCAAAATTACTCTCTAGTCAGCCGAGGCCTTTCTGGCCTATTTTGCTATTGATTTCAACAATACTTTTCTTGGGGCAGAGCCCACTCTACGCTTTGCGTCCACGCCCTACCATCGCATCGCATCGTTTTTCTTTCTAAAAGAATAGGGTAAGTGGTTTTTTTTTTTTGAATGTTTTTTAATTAATCCATTTGAAACAAATATTTAGATAATTTAAAAAAAAAATTGACAAAAATAAACCACAGTCGCTATATGAAATCACTAAAAAAACAGTGTAGTCGCTAACCAAAATAAGGGAGCGATGAAAATTCGGAATTTAGTCCGTCACAACCGCGATTGGTTCACATTCAATTTTTTATGAAATTAATTCAATTCTAATTGCACTAACGACAATTTTTTTTTGGATGATTCATTTGATTTGTAATATCAAAATAATCAGATCAATATGAACATATCATCATCATAATTATAAATCATAAAATATTTTTTAAAATCTTACAATTCTTTTGTAAATCAATATCTTACAATCTATAACTCTAATTAACAATCTGTTTGTTCCAATTTAATTATTTTGATTCACAAATCTATTAGTTAAAATGAATCATCAATTAAAGTTATATATTATAAGATATTTGGTTATGAAAGAATTATAAGATTCAAGAATAATATCTTGTGATCTATAATTCTGGTTGATGATATATTTTTGTCAATCTAATCATTTTGACATTATAAATCCACTGGTTGAAATGAATCGTCAATCAGAATTATAGATCATAAGATATTAATTCCAAATAATTGTCAAATAACAGTACAATTAGATTTGAATTAGTTAAAAAAAAGTGTTAGCTCACTCGCTATTCAAAATACCGATTGGATTAAATTCCTAATTTTCAACTAAGTCATCATTTTTCCTCACACCTCCAAGCAAAGTCTAGACATAATAGCTGCTACACACATATAAGTCAAGGCTCATAAACATATAAGTGGCGTTTGGTTCAGAACTGTAATCATATTTATAATGAATTTTAGAATCCATTATAAGTAGAGATGGAATGTATTAAAAATACATTCAACTTGAATGTATTTAAATTTCTACTAATATGTGTTTTGAGTACATATATTGTGATTATGTAGTGATCTAACCAAATATCAACTAATATATTTATATTACGAATAATCAAAATACCGTGCAAAAAACTCCAAACCAAATGCCACCATAATGCTTAGATACAAAATAGACTCAAACAAAAAGTGGATTGTAACAATTCTCTTTATTTAAACTATATTTGATACAACAAGCTACAAATTTAAAATTTCTAACATTCCAAATAGAACATATCTTCTAATCACTTCCTACTCAACTGATTTAGCCTACTTCTCAGTTTCATCCATTGATGATATCTTGAAAACATTCTTACAATTTCCAAGCATTACATAACAAATATATTTGCAAGAATGAGTACGACAAATCATACTTAACAAATTGACACACAATAATAAATGTAAGTAAAATAAATTATTTTCTTTGACAAAAAATCTACATAACAAGATTATTTATAATCATTAAGTTACATCCAATTCATTAATAATAATTAAAATTAAATAAATAATATTTTAATAATTAAAAACAAGAATAAAACAATTTTTGATGCTACTTCAACATCATAGTCTCTCCTAAGACATTTTTGTTTTCAAAGAGTAAAATCTTTTGGTCCACTCAGAACTGCCAATCTTGACTTATTAGTACTGATCGATCCTACGGATCAATCATCGCGTACTCTGTTTGGACAAGGGCCGCTCTCGAAGGAAAGCTCAGACAATCTCATACCTGAACTGTGATTGATACAATATATTTGTCATCGTAGCATAAGTTTTTTTAATAAAAACATAAACTTGTAATAGTAGATCTTTTAAAGGAAAGAAAATGAGATTAATAATATACACATTCTTTTTTTATTATTAACACCGAATAAAGAAGAACTACATATGAAAAGTATTTTATTCAATTGTTTGTCAAGTTTTTAGCATTATCTCTACCCGCTCAATTGGTATTGGTAGCTTTTGTAGATCCATCACCATATATTCCAATGTGATGTTAGTTTACTCTTTTTTCATATCTAGTAAAATAAAAAAAAATTTACAAAACATCGGTGTAAAGGGTTATTAAGATAATAAAAAGAGGAGATACTAAAATAGCATGTAGCTCAAAATAATTGTGACAAAATAATTTTAAAAGAAAAAGTATAATAATAGTACATATGCCTTATATTTCCTGATTTTGACATCAAATTTGAGAACTTAACTTCAATAGTATTCTGATTTAACTATTACTCCTTACTCTTACGAGGAACTAATACTTTAGACTTGAAAGGTATTGTCAAAATCACTAAAGTTTGAAACTATTTATAAGCTTCTTGTTAGTGTGCTCATGCTCCATGTGGCTTTGGACTTGGCATGCATCCATCAAGGTATATGTCTACATTGCTTTAAGTAAGCAAGTTCTCTTTTTCTTCTTGGTTATCTTTTTTTCTCACACTTTGGTGTATAATGGTAATTGTTTATTTCAACAAGAAGTGAATTTGAATTTCTATTCTTCAAGAAGCAGAGAGCTTAAATTTTTTTTTTTTAATGACATATATACATGTAAATTTATCAACATAAAAGTTCTATTTAATTTGTTTCTTTAACACTTGAAGAGTTTTAAGTTTAACCACAAAGCACAAGTGGCTTAATCATATTAGAGACTTGGGTCTATACATTGTTCTCACAATTTGTTAGTCTACTGTGTCATATTTTTTTGCTGTACCTTTCAGCTATTTTTTTCATATTCAACCATATGGTAAATTAAAATATCACTCATATATTATTGTTTGATTGGTGCTAAGTTTTATTCTAATTATTATGATTGATAGACTAATAATATCATTTAACTATAAATATATTTGTGGATAATAGTAATTATTTACTCTAATAAGAAGTCAATTTAAATTGTTATTCTTCACTAGGAAGTAAAGTTCAAATAGTATTCTATCTTTTATGAGAATGCTCCAATAGATTATTAGATGGCTTTCTATATAATAGATTTCTTTTATATACATATGGAGAGTATCATATAATCAATTAGGTAAGAAATATTATGTAATAATACATCAGCACTTGAATTCTGTAGGTACTATATGACACTCTACATTATGTTATATTTCTAGTATGAAACCAACTCCTTATTAATAGGCATTTTCAAGTGAACTTGAGATAGGGTGCTACTCAGTATAATTAGACCAATAAAGATATTTTAGGTGTATATAAAAAATATCTTCTTTTCTTATTAAAATAAACTTGGCTTAAAATTATTTTATTTCTTAACAATTAAGAAATCAATATTCTACTGAAAATATCTTTTTTAAAATTTTTCTAAGAAACAAACAAATGAGGTCAATTAGTTATTATTAATTTTTTATGAGGCATCCAAAATATCTTTTCTTTAATAACATATACTTCTTTCCATTTTTTTCAAGCCACAGAACATTCATAAAAAAAAAATCAGCACTATTAAATTTTATTTCTTTCTTATATAGTAAGAAATGGATATATCATAAAATAAATTCTCTTTACTTCATCCTAAGAAGTAAATTTGAATACTAGTAATTTTTGAGTATCTCGAGAAACACTACTACTAACATGTCACAATATATATAAAAAACTTAATGAAGCTAAATACACTATAGAACTACTGAACTAGCATCAAATGTATATTATGACTGAGTATTAAATCAGACTTGACATAATTATAGATGTTAAAATACGGGGTATTACATTTTTTGTGGCCACTATATTGATTTTTTTGGTTTTTCAATTCTGTCAATATTTAAGATTGCGATTATAGGTTAGTTTTACAAAATTTTCTGATTATAGATTATTTATGTCCTTCTTTTTTAAAAGTGGATTATTTAAAAACATTAATGGCATTTTTGGTCCTTTATTTTTCTTCAAAGTTTATTTTGGTATTTATTCTTAAAAGGGTCAAATTAAAAATATGGTATGATATGTGTCATAGGAGTCATATCAGCAAAGTTTGTTGAATCAAATAATTTATTATAGATGAGAATTGCAAAAACATATTCTTGAACCGCTTTGTCAAATGGCTCAAAAGCATTTGTTGCAAAATCTTAATCTATCACATAAGTATACACACATATCATATTTTTAAATTAGTTTTTAACCAAGAGTATTATGTTGACTCAATTCGTAAAATAGAGTAACTAATTTGGTTCTTTTTAAATGTAGAGAAACCAAAATATCTTTTTGAATAAAATAGATGAATCAAAAATGCTATTTACTCCGAAGAACATAGTAGATATACTAAGTTGAGCTGGTTTTAAAAGTTGTTGGATTAAATATGAGATAGTGAATCGGATAAAAAAGTAGAATACAAAACTCTTTTAACTCACCCTGCAGCCACAATTATTAATGGAGAATTTATTTTATACCACCATAAAAATTCAAAAATTATAATATGTAAAATTGTATTCAATGATAAATATAAAATATTAAAATTCTATAATAACATAAAAAAATACATTTTTAACACATTTGAGGTTGAGTTATATTGCACTCATATGTATACCTGTATAAAATTCATATCCTCTGTCTTACATAAGGAAAGGCAAGTGTCTTTTTTATTTGAATCGTTACATTAGAAGTTAACATTTTATATCAATCTCAATCATTAAAATTCTAATTAGATGATTGAGGCATTAAAAAAATACATTTCATCTTTTTTTTAATTAAGATAGAATATTCTAGTCCACTATACACTATACATAACTAAATGGAAGGGACCAGCACAAAATACGACTGCCAACGGAAGAAGCGGAAAGACGTCAAAAGGGTAAAGATACGCCACTCACTCGCACCACATCATCTTCTCTCCATCTCAGCCTCGAAACGAAGCAAAAGCGAAGCGAAGAGAGCTTGAGAGGTAAGCCATGGCGGCGGCGACGACGACCCTTCCCTTCTCCTCCTCCACCCTCCAAACCCTAACCCGCACCCTCTCCCCGCACCACTCCTTCCGCTACCGCCGCCGCCTCGCCGTTCCCCAGAATCTTTCGCATGCCTTCCCTCCCCGCCTCCGCCGCGCCATATCGGCCTCCGCCGCCTCCTCCTCCGAGCGCAACGGTGCCGCGCCGGCGGAAGGGAAGTACGACTACGACCTGTTCACGGTCGGCGCTGGGAGCGGCGGCATGCGGGCTTCGCGCTTCGCGGCCTCCCTGTACGGCGCCCGCGCCGCCGTCTGCGAGATGCCCTTTGCCACCATCGCCTCCGACGATCTCGGCGGCATCGGCGGCACGTCAGTGACCACTCCTCCCTTTACTATATACGCTTTGTGGCTTTTTAATCCGTACGAATGCTTGGTGGGTGCCGTGTAAGTTTGGTATCTACTTTGTTGCGTGTTTGTTTTGGTGATTAATAGTTATTAGCACAGTTGCACAATTTACTGTTGCATGCAAACTATGGTGCAGTTGTGAATGTATATGTGATTGAGGAGATGATTTATTTACGGGATCATTTTAGTCTTTTTAACTTTGGCACCAGGAGCATTTTAACATCTGAACTTCATATGCAATGTTCTAAATAGGGGTAAATGGTTAGCGAGCGGCTTATGCGATATGCCGCCTTGTATGCTACCTCATATTCGGTTTCTGTTTTAGAAAATAGATTCATTTATATGTGCAATGATATAGCATATATGCTAAATAAATAAACAAATAAATCTTTTAATTCATTGGTGAGTTTAGAAATGCGATTTTATACTAAGATGTGTAACTATATTTTAAGTATACTATACATTTATATAAATAATAAGTGATATATACATGAAAACAACACATAAGTGGCCTGGTGACATTCTAAAGTGGTGGACCTATTGCTAACACTTATGTGGGTGCATCAACGGTCCACGCAGTCTTAATTTAGAATACTATTCATGTGCCATTGGTGGTGGCCTATCTATATTTCACCATTAGCATCTTGTAGTTTGAATTGTCTATTTCATATCTGTAGTTCATGAACATGTACAACATAGTAAGTAGTAGTTGGCATAACAGCTGACCTTCCTAATTAGGATGCACTTGTTGATCTCTGTTTTGTATTCCTGCTATCTCATTTCGATGTCAGAATAGTGTGCATAAAAAATGTTTATTTGTCTGTATTGCAGATGTGTGCTTCGTGGCTGTGTTCCAAAGAAATTGCTGGTGTATGCATCCAAGTACTCTCATGAGTTTGAAGAGAGTCATGGCTTTGGTTGGATGTACGAAACTGATCCGAAGCATGACTGGAGTACTCTGATAGCCAACAAGAATGCAGAGTTGCAGCGCCTCGTCGGGATTCAGAAAAATATGTTGAAAAATGCAGGGGTCACTCTTATTGAAGGCCGTGGAAAGGTTGGGTGATGTTTGTAAATCAGGTCAAAGTTTGGTTGTACTATTTTGTGTTAGGATTATTGCAGAAATTGCAGTGATTTATTTAACTCCTGTTTAAACCAATGCAGATAGTTGATCCACATACTGTAAGTGTGGGTGGGAAGCTTTACACTGCTAAAAACATACTTATTTCTGTTGGTGGTCGACCTTCCATGCCGGACATCCCCGGAATAGAACATGTTATTGATTCAGATGCTGCATTGGACTTGCCTTCAAGACCTGAAAAGATTGCAATAGTAGGAGGTGGGTACATTGCTTTGGAGTTTGCTGGCATTTTCAATGGATTAAAAAGCGAGGTTCACGTGTTTATCCGGCAGAAGAAAGTGCTAAGAGGCTTTGATGAGGAGGTGAGCAAGTATCCAAAAGAAAAAAACTTCTATCTGCCAAAAGGTTCTTCATGGCAGTGTTATTTTTCTCCTCTTTTGCAGGTGAGAGATTTCATTTCTGAGCAGATGTCTTTGAGGGGTATCACATTTCACACCGAACAGACTCCCCAAGCAGTAACCAGATCAAATGATGGTTTGCTGTCTCTGAAGACGAACAAAGAAACTATTGGTGGGTTCTCGCATATAATGTTTGCAACCGGTCGAAAACCAAATACAAAGGTTAATGCTATATGACCATTGCATTTCTACTTCTAGTCATTTTTTTTCATCTGTACAATTTCTGTATCCATTCATCCTAATGCGGACCATATAGTTGTAGAACTTGGGATTGGAAGAGGTTGGAGTCAAAATGGACAAGAATGGGGCAATTGTGGTATGTGAAATAATTACTTTTCCTTTTTGTACTTCGAGTTTTACCACCGTTATGTAATAACTTTTGCAATTAATTTGCCTTTATAGGTTGATGAGTATTCTCGAACATCAGTTGATTCGATTTGGGCTGTGGGAGATGTTACTGATAGGATCAACCTGACTCCGGTTGCATTGATGGAAGGCGGGGCATTTGCAAAAACAGTTTTTGGCAATGAACCTACCAAACCAGATTACAAGTATGCATGTTTATCAGATCCATATTAATGTTCTTGAACACCATTCATTGGAGGGAATGCTTGTCATGCTAGTTTCTGTGTTTCCATTATGTCTATTTGAATTAGCCCAATTAGTACGTAGATAGTGGATGGGATGCTCATGGATGAGCATTAGGAAGAAATCTGCTGTTCCTCATTCATTTCCTAAGCTTGTTGCTTGCAGGAAACAATTTCAGTTTCTTGATTAACCCTTATTTCCCAATTTCCTACCACCATACATGTATTTCTGTTGTGATGCAATGGCCTATATATTGAACACATTCAGAACCTCATGTCCACATATTGTCCTGTTTCCATTCTTTTCCCAATTCAAAGCAAGCAACTACTTTTCAAAACTTTGGGTTAGTATGCAGTTCTCCTGGTTGTCCTGGTCATCTTGGTGTTTGTTTTGGTGAAATGCATCCCCCCCAAATTAATTGGAATTCAGCTTTTGTACACAACTTTTCGGATTGGAATGTTGTATTTAAAGTTCTTCGATTGTGATTTATGCTTTCTGACAGAGCTGTGCCATCTGCTGTCTTCTCCCAACCTCCAATTGGACAAGTTGGCCTTACTGAGGAGAAGGTAACACAAAATTACACACTTAGTTTTGCAATGCACAAATAACTTTGTTAGTAAAACTGAGCATTTTGGCAGGCTATTGAAAAGTATGGAGATGTTGATCTCTTCACAATGAACTTCAGACCTCTCAGGGCCACTCTTTCTGGTCTACCTGATCGTGTATACATGAAGGTTATTGTGTGTGCTAATACAAACAAAGTTCTAGGAGTGCACATGTGCGGTGAAGATGCACCTGAGATCATTCAGGTTTGCCGGTCTTTCTATATATTCTAACCTTTTTGTTTCATGCTTGAATTAATATGTTTGTGGATGTATGTTCTATATGACAGGGTATTGCAATTGCTGTTAAGGCTGGGTTGACAAAGCAAGATTTCGATGCCACTGTTGGTATTCATCCCACATCTGCAGAAGAACTTGTCACAATGAGGAACCCAACAAGAAAGGTCAGGAGAGATACTGCAGCTGAGGTACGTTTGATTGCGCCTTTTATGCTTTCAGTGATTTGTTTAGTTGGAACATGCTGAGAAGGACAAGTACTGAAAGTTCTTTGTTTTGAGTATGTTTTCTTGTGTTTACATTTTGTTTCTCACCTTACAATTTCAGGCAAAGACAAAAGATGAGGCCATAAGTCAGCAGTAGATATGGTTGTGTTATGTTGCATTACGAGGTAAGCATAGTTATATTGTGATTTGTGATGGCATTTGGAACTAGGAATTTCTTCTTTGCTTGTCAGTTATCATGGAGTGATGGAGCTGTTATTTTGATCTTGTTTAAATTAACAACATAATCAGTGCTCTAAAATTTCAACCTCAATATTGTCCTCCCCAAATGTGTTGGAATTTTAAGCTTTGTTGTTGATTAATTTGCGCTTCTAGATAAGTTTTTCCATTAACATTTTGTTAACTGGAGATATAACAAAACTTGCTCAACTGTATTTTGACATTTTGGATTATTCCTTTGAGTTTGATGTGTTTATATTTTCTCGTCTTCATTTTGGTTGAGTACTGGATAGCATGATAACAATATGTATGGATTTCAAAATTTGGATCCAGCAGTTTCATTGTTCCATTACAAAGAACATAAAATAACATCTATTGGATAACTTTCATAACTCACAATTAGTTTGCTTAGTTTTGTCATCAGTTGTCTTACTCTGATTTATTTAGTTTGTGTCACAGGCATTCTCAGAGCAAGTATCCCACGACGAGATAAAACCTTACAGTGGAATACACGGGAGTTAACTCATCTAGAGCAGCATTTGAGAAATTCATGACACGGGGAGCAACTGAAGATGTATCATAGCTATCTCATATCCTCTTGCATTGTACAAACTAGTAGTAGAGTTGTTTTCTTTTTTCCGCAATATGTTGTTGAAGTAAATGCTAGAGATGTGGATATTACAATTACAGCATGGAAATTTTGGAATAAGAACACGAGTTTTTCTTTTGAGCATCTGCAGCTGTGTCTACTGGTTTTTGCCTGTTTTGAACGTTGTTCTTACTCCAAAATAGCAATGGTGGAATGAAAACAAGGGCCTTTAGTTCTTTTTTTTTTTTTTTTAACTTGATGGTTTGGTGTTGGATGGGGATGTTCTAAATGAGGCGAACTGGGTGCAATAGATTGCAAGGTCTCCTATTTTGTTGGTTGGATTGGTTTGGAGTGGTTCATCATTGGAAAGGAGTTTCTAGTTTCTCAAGTAAATCTTTGAAATTGGAGGAGATAAGGGTCTATCTGCAAAATTCATCCTTGATGTATGAATTAAGGATTGTATGAGAATTTCATAATCATAGGACTTTGTTGATCTTACATTGGGCCGGGCGATCACTGCTATTGGGCCTAAAGTGAGATGTGTCGGGCCGTTGTTGGGCCTCTAGTGGACATGATAGACCTTTACGGGGTCATTAGTGAGCCTCTAATGGGGCTGTTATTGGGCCGTCAGTAGGCCACTATGGGCTGTTAATGGGCCACAAGAGAGACTTCCTTGGTTCTTTAGTGGGCCGCTACCTGTTACTTGTTTGTTATTAAGCCGCTCATCAGGTTGTTATTGGGCCGTTAATGGGTCAACATCAGGCAGTTATGAACCACTACTGGGCCATTGGTCAACCTTAAATGGGTCTCGATGGTCGTCAGGGCCATTATTAGGTCGTTTTTGGACCACAAATTGGCCTGGAAAGTGGGTTGTTTTAGGGCTAAAGTGGGCCGTTGTTGTACCTACAGCGGGGTGTTATTGGGTTAATAGTAGGCGTCATTGGCCCAATAATGGGTTGTGATTAGGCCCTTAGTTAAACTTCAGCGAGTCGTATTGGATTGCTTCTGAGCCTTCAATGAGCTATTCTTGGCCATTAGTGAACCATTATAAATCGTTACTGGGCTATTAGCGCGCCTTTGGTAGGTTGTTGTTGGGCCTCAAGGGACGCTATTATTCTTAAGCGAGCCGTTAACGGGCTGCAACTGGGCCTTCAATGGGCACTGAGCCACCAATCGAACTTAACTAGGCCTTCAGGGGGCAACGAGCGGGGCGAGACTGGTTGTTGTTCGGCCTTCATAGGCAATCAGAAGGCTATCATTTGCAACACATGGGCCTCAATTTATGGGCTTTATGTGGCCCTTTGCTAGTTCTCTCCGTGTGCTTATCATTAAGATGTTTTATGGGTTCTTTTTGGGATCTTACGGTCTAATGCTGTCATGGGCAAGTGAAGATAGTTATCGTCTTCGATCTTGTACGAACTAACAGTAGAGTTGTTTTCTTTTTTTCTGCAATCTATTGTTGAAATAAATACTAGAGACGTGGATATTACAGTTACAGCATGAATATTTTTGGAAATTGGAATAAGTTACGTATCGTTCTTGGATAATTGATAATTACCTCATCCACAATACCGAATGTCCCTAGTGCAATCATAATTCTACCTATTTAAAATATTGTACTGTTTAAAGAGAGATCAGTCCAATAAAAAATTATATATATTGTTCTCTTTATTTTTACCTATGTATCATATATTTGTTCGCATAAATTGATTGTGATCTATTAGTATTACGATGACTCTGTAATTTATAATATGTTATCAGCATCACAATCTCCTCTACAATAAAACGTTACTAATATCATCGCAAATCTACTGCAATTTTTTCATTAGATTGCATTGAATAATAAGATCAATCTATAAAATCTTTTTAATCCGAAAAAAAGGAAAATCAAATTTGAAAATTTCTTCTTCTATATCACCAACCTATCACTGGCTCAAACCGGGCCTGTTGTCGCTGGCCTGAAGCCACGATCCGTAGCACGCCGTCTTCGGAACCCATCTCCAAGAAAACAAATCAAATACGAAAATAAAAGGAATTTGATCCGGTGTCGGTGGGCCGGCAACGCCGTCGGCCACGTTGTGCACCCAATCTAACCTACCAATAGTGGCCAAGCCAACGTGCACTACAATTTGCGCCACTAGTAGTAGCCACACTGCCGCGCGCCTGAATCGACTACCCTCGTCGGTAATTAATATGCGTCGCCATGTGCACATGCCACCGCGGTTGCCATTTGTGCTGCTCGCCGTCACAAATTCTGAGTGCTGCAAGTTGTGGACGCCTCTCCGAGCCATCCAGGCCATTGTTGCTGCCCGAAGCCACTGCCATACACTGTGTGCGTCGCCGCTATGGCCTAAAGCCATCGTTGTGTGCCATCCGCACCATAGCCGCCGTCCGCATGTTGTCAACTACTACTCAAAGCCGCCGTCACCACCGACTGTGATGCGTCGCCAATAGGGCCTGAAGCCACCGCCGCGTATGCCACCACGACATGGAGCTGTACGCCGTTGCCAACCACGACCGTTACACTTTCGCACGACCGTTGACGCACTACCGCCTGATCCTCCCCCCCGACGCGCTCCCTTACACAGTGCTGCCCCCAGCAGCAGCTAGGATTAGAGTTGCGGTTTTTAACTCGGCCAGCAATTTTGCAATTGAGCTCTCCGATTTTTTATTTTGCATTGTCTCTCGATTGAAACTCCGTAAGTAGGAAATTAGAGAGTACGAGTTCATAAAAAAAGTCTATTGACTTTTCAAACCAATAACTTTATGTTCTAATAGTAATATAGGGCTAAGAACTATTCTAAATATTTTGAACTGACTTATGCACTATTAGTAATAGAAAAACAAAATAAATTACTCATAAAGAATCATAACACCCGGACCCGCCCAACAGACTCCTAGCATGTGCTTCAGGCACATGCTACTGCTCAAAACTTTAATAATAAACGTAGACGTGGAAATGGTCCGGGACCTGGTGGACATGAAGGAGGAAGAGACAATAAAAATAACGATGAAAAAAAGAGCTATAGCAAGCACAAGGGCAAAAGAAAATCCAATGTCAACAACTCAAATAAAGAGAGTAAAAACTAGAAGCAAGTCTGCTATATGTGCAGATGTGATGGTTATTGATCTCACATATGCCACATATCAAAATACTTAGTTGAAATTTATCAAAGAATAATGAAAAACAAGAAAGATCAGAAAACCAAACATGAGTCACATTATATAGGCTCACCTAAGCAAGCAAGACTCCAATTGATGATGATGATGACATGTGGGGATTAGAGCTTGAGGATGATTTTGAGATCATGAATAGTCTTATTTAGATTTATTTAATCTCTCAATTATTTTTATATTTCCATGTCAGATATGCATTTTTATGTACTATCATTGGAATTTGTGTTAATGTCAAACACTTATCATTTTATGTTCCTGTTGAACAATTTGCATCATTGATTCAAATATATCTATGGTCAATGTCATATTTTTTTTAATCATTTTGTGTTCTTATTGAACATTTTTTGATTTATATACCATGCTATTTTTTTAAGAATACTTTGCTTCTGCAACCATGATGGATGAGCGGAAATTATGTCTAGTAGACAGTTATACCACATACGCTATCATGAAGGATACAAAGTATGTTCAAACTCTAGTAAAAATAAAAGAGAGCATAAAGACAATTGCAAATAATAATGTATAAACATGGGTTTCAGAAAAGCTTAATTGATTCTCTCTATGGGTACAGAAATACAATAATGATGTTTTATTGTATTCTGCATCAAAACGTACCCTCTTGAGTTTTAAAGACATCTGCACAAATGGTTTCTATATTAGGACCAATAAAGAGAATGATACTGAATATCTCTACTAATAAAATCAATTGGATGTCGAAAACAAGTGACTGAAAAGCTCCTATCTTCTTTCTTTGGGCTGTACTATACTCATATTCAATCAAATGAAAAATGTGTTAAGATGAGTTTAAAATTTAAGGTCTCAAATTCTAATAAATTATAGCATGAGCGTTTGGGTCATTTTTCGAAAAATATGATGTGTCAGATTATGAATAATTTTACTGGTCATAATATGCAAATTAAAAATTTCCCTACTTCTAAAGAGACCAAAAATAAGGGAAGAATCATCCTTTATAGATAAAGAAAGAACGAAAAAGACAAATTGCTTACGAGGCCTTCTCATTTAAAAATAAGAGAAGAATCACCTGTTTTTTCTTTCAAAGAATTCAAGATGCTATATGTGTGCCAATTAAACAAGTATCAAAACTTTTCAGATATTTTGTGAACCTGATAAATGTTTTCACTTGATGGACTCATATATACTTATTGTCCACCCATAATTATGCTTTTGTAAAGCTAATTGCTAAGAACCTGATTTTTGGATTATCAGATCTAGTCCATTTGAATGGACAATGTTGGTGAATTTATCTCGAAAGTTTTTGATGATTATTGTATGTGTCGTGGTATAAAAAATACCTCGGCAGATTTGATGACGTGCGTAACACGTGTTCCTCAACGCGAGCTGACCGTGCGACGGGTCACCCCGCGTTGGACAATCCCAGAGATTGACACAGGGGTTTATACAGGTTCGGGTCTCAGTGGAGGCCCTAGTCCTGTCGACGTGCTCCCGACGAGCGTCGGCTAGGGGGCTCTCTCCCGAAGAGAGGGCTCCAGAACACGTCTTTTTGCTTTTTTGGATAAAGTACAAATGAATGTCTCCTGTTACAAAAGAGGGTTACAAGGGTATATATAGACCCCAAAAGACGCAAATTACTGAACTGCCCCTGCTGTCACCGTAGGATCGGGGGCAAAACGGTCTTCTGACGGGGTCCAAGGCACCGATTTCCGACACGTGGCAGCCCTTTGAAATTAGTGCCCACCAGAGGAGTGCCGGGGGAAACCCCTCCCGAGCCCGGAGAAGGGCCTCCGGGAGACGTCTTCCCCGGCCCGGAGAAGGGGCTCCGGGAGAGGGGCTCTCCCTAGCCCGGGGAAGGTGCGCCGGGGGAAGTCTCTCCCGAGCCCGGGGGAGGGCTCCGGGAGACGTCTTCCCCGGCACGGAGAAGGGAGCTCCGGGAGAGGGGGCTCTCCCTAGCCCAGAGAAGGTGCGCCGGGGGAAGTATCTCCCGAGCCCGGGGGAGGGCTCCGGGAGACGTCTTTCCCGGTCCGGAGAAGGGAGCTCCGGGAGAGGGGGCTCTCCCTAGCCCGGAGAAGGTGCGCCGGGGGAAGTCTCTCCCGAACCCGGGGGAGGGCTCCGGGAGACGTCTTCCCCGGCACGGAGAAGGGAGCTCCGGGAGAGGGGGCTCTCCCTAGCCCGGAGAAGGTGCGCCGGGGGAAGTCTCTCCCGAGCCCGGGGGAGGGCTCCGGGAGACGTCTTCCCCGGCCCGGAGAAGGGGCTCCGGGAGAGGGGCTCTCCCTAGCCCGGAGAAGGTGCGCCGGGGGAAGTCTCTCCCGAGCCCGGGGGGGCTCCGGGAGACGTCTTCCCCGGCCCGGAGAAGGGGCTCCGGGAGAGGAGCTCTCCCTAGCCCTGAGGAGGTGCGCCGGGGGAAGTTTCTCTCAACCCCGGAGAAAGAACTCCCCCGGTGACGTTTCTGGCGTTGGCTGATATTTTCCCCCAACAGAAGCCCCCCGCACCCCCGGGGACATTTTGATGTCGCCGGGGGGTGCGATTCGTTACCTTAGAAACATGGCCCTCTCCCGGAGAGCGAATATAACGTCCATAACTCGCCCTCATCCGGGGGAGGAGTACTATTTAAGTTAGCCATGTATTGCCTCGATATCTGTGCGACCTTTCGTATTCACAGTGTAGATCCCTCGAGCTGACACGTGGCAGCCATCGGGGGCACCTTAGTTGCCTATATAAGGAGTGGCCCACCTCAAGGGAGGCACGCTTTCCTTCTCCTCAATCCTCATAATTCACCAAATTCTTCGGGAGTAATTTCTTCCCCGGTCGCTCTCCGGAAGTAACTTCTTCCCCGGTTTCACAAAACCTGCGGGAGAAGAAATGGCATCGAAGGGACGCGGGAAGACTTCGAGTGTCCCGGAGGATGCGACCTCCGATTACCTCGGGACAACCGAGTTCTCCGCCGGGGACCGGGAGACCCTCATCTCCCGTAGGATATTCGGGGAGAGGGACATTCGCGTCCCAGCTGCGGGGGAGGTGACCCCAAGCCCCCGGGACGGAGAGGTGGTGGCCTTCATGGCCTTCATCCAAGCGGGGCTGAGGGTCCCGATCCATCCGCTTCTCCGGGACTTTCTCCGGGAGCACGGGATAGCCCTCAACCACTTGACGCCCAACGTTCTCGTGAGGATGGGGCTGTTCCTGTGGTTAAGCGAGACAGCCGCCGGAGTGGAGGGGACTCTCCGCCTCTTCCAGTACTTCTACCGGGCGCAAGCAAAGAGCTCCCCGGTGGTGAAGCACGGGCCCAAGTCTACTTGCGGCTCCGTGATGCTAAAATTCGCTCCCTCCCGAGCGGAAGAGTACCCGGTGGCCGCCTCCCAAGAGCACTGGGAGGGATGGAGCCGGAGATGGTTTTATCTCCGGGCGGGCGACCCGGAGATGATCTACTCTGCGAGGCCGGCGACATTAGGTCGTTCCCCCGGCCCTCCGGTGCTGACGATGGAGGAGCTAACCTCCGTCGCAAAAATGAAGGAGGCTCGCTCCCGGAGGAGCATGCGAGACTTAGCGGAGGAGCTGCTCCTCCTCCGGCTTAGTCCCTTCAGCCAGAGTAGGAAGGGTCCGGGACTGGGCCCGGAGCTTCGTCCCCCGCGATTCCCGGTGACGCGGCGTAAGTTTCTTTTCTCCGGAAGTTCACACATCGCGGGGATGTTTCTAAAACTTTGCTTTTTGCAGTTAGGTCCTACAAGTCCACCCGGGAGAAGGCGGAGCACCTCCTCGGGAGGTACTACGAGGACGAGCACTCCTGGTGTCTTGCTGCCATCGGGGAGGGTCCTCCCCGGAACATCGTCTCGGAGGCCTTCGGGATGACCCTCCCGGAAAGGGTTCCGCTTCCAACCCCGGGCTCCCACAGGCGGCGGGAGACGGGGGCGTTCCCGGCGGCCAAACGCGCTAAGACCGCGCGGGTACCGGGAGAGGGCTCGAATCAAGACCACCCCCCTTCACCAGCGCCGGCACAGAGGCCGGCGGGGACGCCCGATGCGCCGGGAGAGACAAGACCCCCGGGGCAGGTGAAGTCCTCCCCGGCGCAGGCGACTCCGGGGACGCGCCGAACGCCGGGGGAGGTGAGGCCATCTCCGGTCCAAAGCACGATGGCCCCCCGGCGGCCGGGGGAGACTACTCCTCCGGCTCAAGTCACCCCCCAGCGGGAGTCGCAGCCCCCTGAGCCGGGGCATGAAGAGAGCCCCACGGACACGGCCACGCTGGTCGCGCAACTCGATGCCCTGGGGGCATCAGGCGTGTTCGACCACGTGGTCGTGGAGGAGGATGAGTCCACCTCCGGGGACTACGACGCCACTCCTTCCCCGGAGCAAACTCTTCGGGAGGACCCCCCGGGGGTGTACTTCCGGGGCAACGGGGCCTTCGCGCGCCTGGATGCGCTCTTTGCCCCCGACGTCGCGTCTTCCCTAACACCGCCTGCCGGGGGAGCGAGCCATCACGTTCCCCCCGGGGGTGGCACCTCGACGACACCGCAACCGGGGAAGGGAGTCCCCAGGACACTACAGTGCCCTCCCCGCGCGGGGGACGGGAGGTCCCCCGCCCCACTGCCGGGAGACACTCCCCAAGGCTCCGGGAGTGGGGTTGGCCACGGGGCCTGCCTATGGGAGGAGATCCCCGTTCCCCGGCGCGGGGAGCGTCTCTCTTCTCCTCGGAGGAGACGCGCAAGCTCTCCCTGAGCCTCGTCACCCCTACGGTGCGAACTCACGTCCGGGAGGGCGGCATTGATGAGCGGTACGGGGAAGTCGTCTCCCTGGCCTTACAGGTGAGAAACTCGAAAACTCCCTCGTCCTCGCTTGCATTTACTGACATTCTTTTTCCTTAGACCACCGCCGTAGCTCGCGCCGTTCGGACTCGCCTCGCCCGGGAGAGCGAGGACATGAGGGCGGCCTTGGCCGCCGCGGAAGCGGAGCGTGACGCCGCTGTCCGGGAAAGGGACGCGGCAGTCCAGGCCCGGGAGAGGTTCGTCCAAGAGAGGGACGCGACTGCCCGGGAGCTGGAGCGCCTCCGGGAGGAAGTGCTGGCCCCCGCGGAGGTTGCCCGGGACACCGCCGTCCGGGAGCTGGAGGGCGTCCGGGAGCAGCTCGCATCCTCCGAGGAGGCTCGCTCCCGGGCGCTTCAGGAGGCGGAGGCTACGGGGGCGCGAGCCCTCGTGTCAGCGGGGAATCGACTCCGGGCCACGTTGATTGGGCTCGGAGTCGAGTTCCGGGAGGAGGGAAATCCTCGCAACCCGCTGGCGTCTTTGGCGGAGGCGCGTAGGTTCCTCACCCGGCACATCGCGGCGATTCCGGAGGCCGCGGATGTCCGTGCCCGGGCCTTGGCGTCCACCACCGCCGCCCTCGCAGCCTCCTTGGTGGAGTACCAGGGGGCCGGGGCCCAAGCTATTGGGCGCCACGTCCCCCGGAGCTTCCAGGAGTTTTACGAGCCACGCCGGGCGGCGCTGGAGGAGTTGGCGGGGGCTTTCTACGACCGGGTGATTGAGCCCCCGCGAACTAGACGCCACCAAGCTGCCGGGGAAGGAGCTCCGGGCGACGCCTCCCCCGGGGGGGACGATGCCGGGCAAGTATGAGCCTCCTGTCCCCCCTGGTTAGATTAGGGGATCTTTTTGTATAGGATTTTTGCTCCCGGTAGTTCCGTAGGGGGAACCCCGGATGTGTAAATCATTCGCCAATGAAATAGAAATTTTTGCTAAGTTAATATCTTGTCATGGTCAGGTGTCTGGGGCGGGGGTCCCGGAGAAGGACGTGGAACTCACTCCCATCTCCGGGAGTCTCGCCTCCGGTGTCCCCCGGGGGGGACAAGCTTTACTCCGGTGGTTGCCTGATTGGCACTTGGCGAATTTTGACAATCACCGCGCGGAGTTGCCAGAACCTCCCCCGGGAGTGTGGGAGGCAATTCCCTTGCGCATCGAACCTCCCGAAGGGTACGAGTACTGGCCGGAGGACATGTTCAACGCAGCGAGGCGACGAGTCCAGGGCTTGTACCGGGACGTGGCGCGAGCTTGACACTAGGTTTAGGGGGTCCTAGTCCACGTTAGACGTAGGTAGTCCCCCGTACATCCTCCGGGAGTACTCGACTTCCGGTTGTATTCTGTAAGCCTACCGGGAGAGGCTGTCTCCCGGCTTGTTTTTCATGGAATAAAAAGATCGCTCCTTTTCGCTTATTTTGTGCTTCTAAATCACCGGGGGAAAACTCTTGGGGGGTAGACTCCGGGGGAGCGAGGCTCCACCTCCGGAGGACGAAGTTCCGGGGGAGGTTCCTCCTCCGGAGAACGAAAACCCGGGGGAGAGGCTCCTCCTCTGGAGACAACTCCTCCGGAGGACGAAAGTCCGGGGAGCAAGGCTCCTTCCCCGGACAAAATTCCGGGGGATAGGCTCCTCCGGAGAAAACTCCTCCGGGGGACGAAAGTCCGGGGAGCAAGGCTCCTTCCCCGGACAAAATTCCGGGGGATAGGCTTATCCTCCGAAGAAAACTCCTCCGGGGGGCGAAAGTCCGGGGAGTAAGGCTCCTTCCCCGGACAAAATTCCGGGGGATAGGCTCCTCCTCCGGAGAAAACTCCTCCGGGGGGCGAAAGTCCGGGGAGCAAGGCTCCTTCCCCGGGCAAAATTCCGGGGGAGAGGCTCCTCCTCCGGAGGACGAAGTTCCGGGGGAGGTTCCTCCTCCGGAGAACGAAAACCCGGGGGAGAGGCTCCTCCTCCGGAGACAACTCCTCCGGAGGACGAAAGTCCAGGGAGCAAGGCTCCTCCCCCGGAGGGTTCTAGATGCTTTAGATGCCCCCCGATTTCGAATGGAATTAGCTGGGTATTTTTCTCCTTTGTGTCTCCTCCCCCCGCAGCAGGGGGTGACCTGGACAGGCGGCCCGCGCTGAAACCATAAGAAGTATCCCAGTTGGTCCCATGAGGGGTGGCACCCTCGAAGGGTTATCCTCGTGCAGGCGAGTGTGGGGATAGATGATCTATCGGTCACGCGACCTAGATCGCTCCCGGAGGAGGAAGAGCATAAAAGCAAGCTCTAGAGTGTATGGGGGGGGACTGGTCCCCCAAAGTGACTCGTTACCTCGGTTCCTTGGGAACCAGGTTGCCGCTTACGCCCTCAGTCCACGAGGGGATATTGTAAGCCGCCCAAGGGGGAACGAGGCTCCCGCCGTCGGGACTTAAGGCTGAGCTGGAGCCTGTAGCTTCCTCGTGATGAGGGCATCCCCAGGGGGCATCCTCTCGGGGAGGGCATCCTCGAGATGAGGGTATTGCCTCAGGGGCGATTAAGGATGTCTGCACAAAAACACATGGAGAAAAACCATTTGCATTGATTAAAACAAGCTGTTACAATGCCTCCACCCTTTGCAGGATCGCAAGAAAAGGGGCGGAGGGCAAAAGGGCCTTTGAGGCCATTGTTACAACTCACCGCGCCTTCCCCTTGCGAAGTCCGAATAAGGGGAAGGGGGGAGGCTCGGAGACTAAGTGTAAAATTTGCGGAGCAGGTCTGCGTTCCATGTGTGCTTCAGCTCTTGGTCCTCGAGAGTAGAGAGCTTGTAAGCCCCCGAGCCAAGGATTGTGGAAATCCTGTATGGCCCTTCCCACTTTGGGCTGAGCTTCCCTTGGGCTTGAGGGTCGGTGACGCGCTTGAGGACAAGGTCTCCCAAACGGAAGGCCCTCCCCCGAACACGCTTGTTGTAGGCGCGCGCCATCTCGCGTTCGTAAATGGCGTTGCGGAGGAGGGCTCTGTCCCGCTCTTCTTCTACGAGGTCCACCTCCAGCCTCTGGTTGTCTTCGTTAGCTTGAAACGCGGCCGCCGAGACTCCCTCGAGGAGTTCGACTCGCAGTGATCGGAAATTGATTTCCGAGGGTAGCACTGCCTCAGCCCCGTACACGAGCGAGAAGGGGGCACGCCCTGTTGCTCGGCTTGGGGTCGTTCGCATGGAGCAGAGAATGCTCGGGAGCTCTTCCGCCCATGCCCTGCGCCTGGAGGCGCTTTGCTCCAGGCGACGACGGAGCCCTTGGAGGATAACTCCATTGACGCGCTCCACCGCCCCATTGCTCTTAGGGTGAGCCACTGAGGCGAAGTGGAGGGTCGTACCCAAGTTCTGGCAGAACTCGCGAAAGATCGCTGAGTCGAACTGGGTTCCGTTATCCACGGTAATCTCGCGGGGGACGCCGAATCGGCACACTATGTTCTTCCAAAAGAACCTTTGCACCGCACGAGACGTGATGGCGGCGAGGGGCTCGGCCTCCACCCATTTGGAGAAGTAATCCACGGCCACAACCGCGTACTTGTATCCCCCCGACGCCGGGGGGAACGGGCCTAGGAGATCCATTCCCCACCGCGCGAAGGGCCACGTGAGGGGGATTGCCTGCAGAGTTGCGGAGGGTAGGTTGGAGCCCTTTGCCATTTTTTGGCAAGCCCCGCAAGCAGAGACGAGGTCTCTCGCGTCGCGGGCGACGGTTGGCCAGTAGAAGCCCTGGCGGATGGCTTTTGACGCGACGGCCCGGGGGCCGAGGTGAGAGCCACAACACCCGAGGTGAATATCTTCGAGGAGCTGAACTCCCTCCTCCCGCGGGAGGCAGCGAAGCAGCGCAGAGGCCCCTCGCTTGTACAATGTCTCCTCTATCAGCACATACGCTCGCGCCTTAGCGCGAAGGCGCTTGGCTTCGGCTTCATCGGAGGGCTCCCCCTCTCCCTTGATGCAAGAGATAAGGGGGGCCATCCAGGATGTGGCCCGGACGATTTCCGCGACGACTGGGTCGCGGGACTCAGAGTCCGGGCCTGGAGCCGTCGCGGAAGGTTTGGAGATGACCTCCAAGAAGGCCCCTTCGGGGAGAGGCCCTCGGGCACTCGCTGCCCTAGCGAGGGTGTCGGCTCAATCGTTGTCCCTACGCGGGATTCGGCGCGCCTCGAGGCCGTCGAAGTAGTTTTCCATCTTCCGGACCTCGTCAAGGTAGAGGCTCAAATTCGGGTCATGGCACAAGTAAGACTTGTCCATTTGACATACCACGAGTTGAGAATCCCCCTTGACGAGGAGGCGTCGGATACCCAATGAGCGGGCAAGACGTAGCCCTAGGAGAAGGGCCTCATATTCCGCGACATTGTTCGTCGCGGGGAACTCGAGCCTGGCCGCATATTCGAGGGTTCTCCCCTCGGGGCTTCTCAGGACTACTCCCGCGCCAGCCCCCGCCAGGCAGAGGGAGCCGTCAAAGAAGAGGGTCCAGTGGTCGTCGCGCGGCGGGGCGGCACGCGCTTCTTCTTCCAGTCCAGGGACCGGAGCCCACTCGGCCACAAAGTCCGCAAGAACCTGCGATTTGATCGCGGTTCGTCCGGTGAGGGACAGCGAAAAGGGGGCTAGCTCGGCCCCCCATTTCCCTATTCGCCCGGTGGCTTCCTTGTTCCGAAGCACCTCCCCCAAAGGGAGAGAGGAAGGCACCGTGAGAGGGTGGCCTAGGAAGTAGTGGCGGAGCTTCCGCGAGGCCATTAGAAGGGCGTAACACACCTTCTCCATCTTCGTGTATCTCGTTTTAGCGCCTTGGAGAGCCTCGCTCACATAGTAAACGGGGCGTTGGTGCCCGTCTTCTTCCTTGACGAGAATTGCGCTGACGGCGATCGGAGTAGCCGCGAGGTAGAGGAGCAGGGGCTCCCCCTGACGCGGGCTCACGAGCATTGGAGGGCTCGCGACGTATTTCTTCAAGTCCTCGAATGCAGCCTGTGCCTCGGGAGTCCAATGAAACCCCTCAAGGCCGCGGAGGATCTTGAAAAATTGGAGGCCGCGCTCCCCCGAACGCGAGACGAAACGACCTAACGCGGCCAAGCGGCTGGTGAGTCGTTGTACATCCTTGACAGAACGCGGTGGAGGCATGTCGAGGAGGGCCCGAATTTTTTCGGGATTGGCTTCGATGCCTCTTTGGGACACAAGGAAGCCGAGGAGCTTTCCTCCGCGAACGCCGAATGCACATTTTTCCGGGTTAAGCCTTAACCCGTACTTACGGAGATTGCGAAAGGTTTCTCCCAAGTCTTCGATATGAGCGGCCGAGCGCATGCTCTTGACGACTGCATCGTCAACATATACTTCCACATTGCGGCCAATTTGATCCCTCAGGACCAAGCACATCAGGCGCTGGAAAGTTGCCCCGGCGTTTTTCAACCCGAAAGGCATGTGGACATAACAGAAGGTGCCGAGGGGAGTTATAAAACTCGTCTTTTCCTCGTCCTCCTCTGCCATTCGGACTTGATGATAGCCCGAGTAGGCGTCCAAGAAGCTCATCAGCTCGCATCCCGCGGTGGAATCCACCAGTTGGTCGATCCGCGGGAGCGGGAAGTCATCTTTGGGGCAAGCTTTGTTGAGGTCGGTGAAGTCGACGCACATTCTCCACTTGCCACTTGCCTTCTTTACGAGGACGGGGTTCGCCAGCCATTCGGGGTGTAGGACCTCCCGAACGAACCCCGCCTCCCGGAGTTTAGCGATCTCCACCTTGATGGCCTCCTGCCTCTCGAGGGAGAGCTTCCTCATCTTCTGTTTCACCGGGGGGCGACCGGGCATTACCGCGAGCTTGTGCTCGATAACATCCCTGGGCACACCCCCCATATCCGCGGGCTTCCATGCGAAGACGTCCGCGTTTTCGCGAAGGAATTTGGCGAGTCGCGTCGCGTGTTCCGCGGGGAGATCAGCCCCGATCTTGACAGTCTTCCCCTTGTTTTGGAAGAGAGAGATTTCCCGGAGGTCTCCCTCAGGGCGAGGCTTGGGAAGGAACTTCCCGGGGAGAGCAATTGGTACGTTTGGAATTGAGGGGGAGCTCCCTCCCCCCGGGGCCTTGACCAGGTTAACGTCCCCGATCACTGCGGAGGCGCGCTCGTAGAGAGAGCGAGCCACACCCTGGTCACCATGCACGGAGATCACCCCGCTCGGCCCGGGGATCTTCATGCAAAGATAGTTGTGGTGGACCGCTGCTCCTAAGCGGTTGATGATGGTTCTCCCCATTATAGCGTTGTAGGAGGAGGGGAGATCCACCACGTCGAACCGAACCATTTCGGTCCGGTAATTATCTGGGGTGCCGAATGTCATTGGGAGGTCGACCTTCCCCACTGGATGTATGGTTTTCCCCGGGACGAATCCTTGCAGGGGCCCCACCGCGGGTTGCAGGAGCTTCTCGTCCACCTGCATTTCTTTGAACGCCTTTAGGTAGAGGACGTCCGCGGAGCTCCCGCCATCCACCAAGATTCGGGCAAGGCGGCAGTTAAACACGGTGGCTGAGACGATCAGCGCGTCATTGTGGGGGAAGCGCACCCCACTCGCGTCTTCGATGGTAAACGTTAACGGGACGTCCGACCATTTGGACGGCCGGGACGTGTTGACGGCCCCTACTACCTTCACCTCCCGCGCATATTCTTTGCGCTGGCGTTTGGAATCTCGCCCGGAGGCGGATCCTCCTACAATGACATTGATGTGCCTCTCGGAGGCTTGGAAGGGGAGCCCGTTGCTCGAACCCTTTTCCTGGCCTTGCCTCTGACGTCCCCCTGGCGGAGCGGGGAGTGCCGCCAAGGCTGGTGATGGAAGGGGTAAGGAGGTAGAGCCTCCTCCTCCCCCCGGCCCATGTTGCTCGAGGAATGTCGCGAAGTGGTTGAGGAGCGCGTGGCATTCTCGGGTTGCATGGGAGTTGGACTTGTGGTAAGCGCACCACAGAGTGGCTCCAGACTCCTTGCCTTCTTGCGGACGGGAGGATCGGCTTCCCCCACCGCCTTTGGGCTTGGAAAAGGGGCGCTGTCCCCGGTTAGGCTCCCGAGAGCCGCCTCCGCCTTCGAGGACTAAAGTGTCCCGAGGCCTTGGCTCGTTGCGGGGCCCCCTCCGGGGACGTTTGTTGGAGGGGTCCTTCGCGTCCCTCTCCCCGGGGACAGAGGTCCCCTGGTGCTTTTTCTAGAGATCGTCTTCTTCGGCTCTCGCGTACTTCTCGAGTACGTTGAAGAGCTCGTCGGCGGAGGACGGGCAACTCCGGGAGAGTCTTCGGTGGAGCTCTCCCGGGAGAATGCCACTCTTGCATGCTTCGATCACCGTCGAGTCGGGGACGTGAGCCACCTTGCTCTTGATCTGCGCGAAGCGTTTGAAGAAACTTCGTATTGTCTCCCCCGACCGTTGGCGAACGGTGTACAACTGCGACGAATCCAGGGGACGGATGTAATTCCCCTGGAAATTTGCGCAGAATTCGCGCTTCAGCTGCGCGAATGACTTGATAGACCCGCTCTTTAGGTTATAGAACCATCAACGAGCTATTCCCGAGAGGTAGAGGGGGAATACGTTGCATTGGACGCTTTCGTCCCCCCCAACCGTCGAGATGGCCGTGGAGTACACTTGCACGAACTCGTAGGGGTCGGCCTCCCCGTTGTAGTGCTCGATGTGGGGCGGCCGATATGGTTTCGGCCACCGAACACGCCGGAGGCGGCGGCAAAGGGGTTGGTTAGCCCCTTCCACTTCCTTTGGGGAGTTTGCATCGATATCCCCCTTCACGGGGGAAGCGCGTTCATTGTCCGAATCGGAGAGGGGTCCCAACGGACCGCCGGCCTTCCGGTATCGCCTTCGCTCTTCGGGGTTGGTGGAGCTCACCTCTTGTATCTCGGGGGGACCTCCGGAAGTGACGGAGGCCTCTTGCATGGGTCTTTTACCCTTGTCTGTAGGGACAAGGGGGGCGCGCTTGCGCGCGAGTGATTCCCGGCCGTACCGGGACGGGGCGCCTTCGGACCTTGCCGCACGCATGCGCTCCACCTCCTCCCGAGTGAACCGCGTTTGGTTCACCGGGGGAGCCCGAGGAGGGGGACCCGGGGGAGGAGGCGGATATGCGCCCGTCACCGGCGCGGGAGAGGAATCGCGGGCCGGACGAGTCCCGGCCACAGAGACGGCCCGCGGCGTGGGAAGACTTCCCCATGGGGGAACGGCCTGTAATGTAGGAATCACCCCGGGGATACCCGTTGGGATAGGCGTAGTCCCAGGGGGGAGAATTCCTTCCGGGGCAAGGGATGGTTCAGGAACGGGAGAACCCCCGGGGAACGAACACCCTCCCGGCGGGGGGTAGCCCCCGGAGACGGGCTGACCCCCCGGGAGTGAAGGACCTCCGGAGGTGGGAACGCCTCCCGGGAAAGGGTAGCCCCCGGAGACGGGCTGACCCCCCGGGAGTGAAGGACCTCCGGAGGTGGGGATGCCTCCCGGGAAAGGGTAGCCCCCGGAGACGGGCTGACCCCCCGGGAGTGACGGAGCTCCGGAGGTGGGAACGCCTCCCGGGAAAGGGTAGCCCCCGGAGACGGGCTGACCCCCCGGGAGTGGAGCTCCGGAGGTGGGGACGCCTCCCGGGAAAGGGTAGCCCCCGGAGATGGGCTGACCCCCCGGGAGTGAAGGACCTCCGGAGGTGGGAACGCCTCCCGGGAAAGGGTAGCCCCCGGAGACGGGCTGACCCCCCGGGAGTGAAGGACCTCCGGAGGTGGGGACGCCTCCCGGGAAAGGGTAAGCCCCCGGAGCGAAGAAGGTTCCTGGGTGTCCTATCATGAACGGAGGTGCCATCCCTCCGAACTGGAACGGGTGCGGGTAAGCGGGGGCCGGAGGCCGCGCTATGGCGCGTAACAACTCTTCCAGAGTACGTTGTGCGCGAAGCTGTCCCTCCACCAGCGCCCCGAGTAGCGGGTCACCTGAAGCTAAAGGCATTACCTGGGGTACGCTTGGTCCTCCCAAACCGGAACCTTCGGGCTGGCTCGCAGGAGTCGTTCCCCCGCCAAGGATGACGGGAGAGTTGAGTGTTGCCTCCCCCCGAGTGTCCCCGGGAGGGGGTGTCACGACGACGGCCCCTTGCGCGGGTGGCGCAGGGTTGCTAGGGCCGGCGTCGTTGGAGATGGAGGTTAAGTGCCTCATCCTTCTTGGAGCCATGACTATTTGTCACGAGTCCCCACGGACGGCGCCAACTGTCGTGGTATAAAAAATACCTCGGCAGATTTGATGACGTGCGTAACACGTGTTCCTCAACGCGAGCTGACCGTGCGACGGGTCACCCCGCGTTGGACAATCCCAGAGATTGACACAGGGGTTTATACAGGTTCGGGCCTCAGTGGAGGCCCTAGTCCTGTCGACGTGCTCCCGACGAGCGTCGGCTAAGGGGCTCTCTCCCGAAGAGAGGGCTCCAGAACACGTCTTTTTGCTTTTTTGGATAAAGTACAAATGAATGTCTCCTGTTACAAAAGAGGGTTACAAGGGTATATATAGACCCCAAAAGACGCAAATTACTGAACTGCCCCTGCTGCCACCGTAGGATCGGGGGCAAAACGGTCTTCTGACGGGGTCCAAGGCACCGATTTCCGACACGTGGCAGCCCTTTGAAATTAGTGCCCACCAGAGGAGTGCCGGGGGAAACCCCTCCCGAGCCCGGAGAAGGGCCTCCGGGAGACGTCTTCCCCGGCCCGGAGAAGGGGCTCCGGGAGAGGGGCTCTCCCTAGCCCGGGGAAGGTGCGCCGGGGGAAGTCTCTCCCGAGCCCGGGGGAGGGCTTCGGGAGACGTCTTCCCCGGCACGGAGAAGGGAGCTCCGGGAGAGGGGGTTCTCCCTAGCCCAGAGAAGGTGCGCCGGGGGAAGTCTCTCCCGAGCCCGGGGGAGGGCTCCGGGAGACGTCTTCCCCGGCACGGAGAAGGGAGCTCCGGGAGAGGGGGCTCTCCCTAGCCCGGAGAAGGTGCGCCGGGGGAAGTCTCTCCCGAGCCCGGGGGAGGGCTCCGGGAGACGTCTTCCCCGGCCCGGAGAAGGGGCTCCAGGAGAGGGGCGCTCCCTAGCCCGGAGAAGGTGCGCCGGGGGAAGTCTCTCCCGAGCCCGGGGGAGGGCTCCGGGAGACGTCTTCCCCGGCCCGGAGAAGGGGCTCCGGGAGAGGAGCTCTCCCTAGCCCTGAGGAGGTGCGCCGGGGGAAGTTTCTCTCAACCCCGGAGAAAGAACTCCCCCGGTGACGTTTCTGGCGTTGGCTGATATTTTCCCCCAACAGTATGGCTCTGCATTCAGTCTCTCATTTCCACACTCAAAATAGTTTTGTAGAATCATTAATTAAAAGAATAAAGTTTATTGCTAGATTCTTATTGTAAAATTCAAAATTACCCACTAGTAGTTGGGTCATGCAGTTTTATATGTTGTTGCATTAATACAAATTTGGTTTACTACATATCATGATTATTCTCTCTTACAACTAGTGCGTGCGAAAAAAACCAAGTATTTTCCATCCGCGAGCTATCGATTGTGTTGTATACGTGCTTATGTCACCACCCAGCATACCTCTATGACCCCACCATAAGTTGGGATATATGTTGGATATGACACTCCATCAATCATTACATATTTTGAGCCCATGATATGAGATCTTTTTACAGCTCGACACGCTAATTTAATTGTATATTTGATGAAGATCAATTCTTGACATTACATTGAGATAAAAACTCAAATTTAAAAATATCGTGAAATTTCATGGTATGAAAAAGATCTCAATATTAAAATCCACACAATAATCAAGTTGAACTAGAAGTTCAGAAGATAATTAATTTGTAAAGTTTAGTAAATAACCTGTCAAATGCTTTCAATGATTCTAAAGGAGTGATTATGTTATATATATATATCATCGGTGTCGCGACAGTTCTACAACTCAACAAATACAAGGGAATTTTCCGTTGACCATCTGCAACAGGGAGCGGTAATATATATTCTGTTTGAGTTTTGTTTCTTAAATCCGTATATTAGACACCTCTGTCTGCAATGCATGACAATACGACATTTTGCATTGCTCTAAGGTGGCATAGGAGGAAACTATAGCACTGGTTGAAATCCTATCTGAATTGCATGTATAAATTTCTTAGTGTGAATATCTCACAAGGCCGGAGGTTGTTCTTTGGAATGGCCGATTGGGTTTAACTTGAAAACAACGACATATGAAGACGATTGGAAGCTAGCATTGTCCTCTTTTCTTCTGCTGCGATAATATACAAAGACAAGAAGAGTATAGATTGATTGGGACATCAACAACAATGGCTCTCTGCACCCTTCAAGAATTCAACTGTCATAATTAAATAGTACCATTTTACATTCTCAGACGGTTTTCTAGTATTAGTTTTGAAACGGATGACTCATATCAATCCGATCGTGACCTCGTATTAGAAACACGAAACAATTTTCGACGAATGCAATGCTCATATAGTCATATGTAGCCTCAGAGCAGCATAAGTTGCTATCATCATGGTAAGCTTGGAAACTAATAATAGTCCAAGCCATTTTCTGAAACATGCTTATAACAAAACAAATTATAGGTGTAGAAACTTCCCTGGGGACCTCCCCAAACATGAATAAGACCTTACTTGTCATCTTCACACCATATCATGAAAATTCTTAGTTTTTCTGCACAAAAACTTACTCTCTGGCTCTCAAAAGCCACATGTATGACCTTATTAATAACAGGAATTACATAACAATGATAGATCATGATAAAATAGTGTTTTTTATTACACTAAATAACTAAATGACATATTCCAGAATAATACTAACAAGACCATGATACACAATTCTCATTCACTACTAAAACAAAAGATGACTCCAAGTCTTCAATGGAGATCCTCTGCACCTTCCAAAACCCCTCTTTTTTCTGAGCTTTTTCTTTCTGTTCACTGATTATTTACATCTATTAATACATCATCTATGTATGTGATGACAAACTATTGAAAAATAAAACTACTGTCAAGACAAATATGATATCTGTGAACACATAAGCCACATGGAAGCAAGTATTGCATGCTTCTTTTTCTTGAGTTTTTTTTATAAATAACCTAAATTAAAGTTAATTGCAAAAATGACCCACAGTTTCTGAATTTTAAAAAAATAACTCACAACATCAGCCTGTCGAATGCTAGAGACTCAACAAGCCTTCTGATTTCTCGATCGTGGTCGTAGTAATTCAAAACTGGTCGTATCAATATTTGACTTAGTCGTGCTCGTATCAGTACTAGACCTGATCGTGGTCATATCTAGTGCACAAACTGGTCGTATCAATGTTGAAATTGGTAGCGGTTGTATTAGACCGAACCGTTACAGGAGTCAGAGGACTTGTCAAGTGCTGCCCTTATCGAGTTTTCAGGACGTGATAGGTTGACATGGCAAATTATTTTTGCAAAATTTGAAAATTGTGGGTCATTTTTGTAATTAATTTTTTAATTTAGGTTATTTATAAAAAAACTCTTTTTCTTACCTCTCTGCGCTTTGAGATCTGTGCATCAGTACATTATACACGTGGTGCAAATCTGAGATAGTCTCACCGTATCATGTTTGGGCACGTCCGCATGCAAGATTTTTCCAACCCCTGAAGCCGCTAAAATCCAAAGCACCTACCATTCTAATATCGAACATTCCCCCCCCCCCCCCCCCCCCCCCCCCCCCCCCCACACACACACTTGTTCCCACGCCCAGCCACCTCTCGCCGCAGCCGCCCGCCGCCGGCGATTGACCAGGTCCGTACCGTACCGCATTTTACGTCACTGCGTCTATCTTTCTGTGCGTGCGTTTGGTTTCTTTTTTTTTTTTTTTCAAATTTTTTGGGCGATTCTTGGTTAAGAAGAGGAGAGATGATGGTATCATTCCCTTTCTTTTATTTTGTTTGTTGATTTCTTGGGGATTTACAGGTAGTTTTTTTTTTTTCCCATTTTTAACTTTGTGGTTTGGTGTTGGGTGGGGATGGATTTAAGGGGTAGGAAAAGTTGGTGCTTTGCTTAGACAAATATTGATGTTGTGGTAAGCTATTTGGGTTCATGGATGTTCTAAATGAGGCGAATTGGGTGCAAAATGTTTGGACCAAAGTCTTCGATTCTTGGGTTCAGATTACTTTGGATTGGTTTAGAGTGGTTCTTTACCGGAAATGAGCTAGTTTCTTGGCTAATCTTTGAAGTTGGAGCAAATGGGGAATCTTTTTTGTAATTGTCATGGATCATGATATCCACAAAATTCGTCCTTGATGCCCATCTTGTGGCGCATGGATTCCGAATGAAACAAAAATCCTTTGCATTTTGATTGCTATAGAGCTAAATTTTCCTTTAATTTTGGAGTAGAGTTGTGCTTCGTCATCTTTGTAAAATGTTCTTTTTTAAAATAGTAAGGTGGCAAGAATAGGAATGGAACCTCAAATACTTGTATTAGTTCATCATTTGTCACTACAACGTGGATGTGGACCTCTGTAAACCCCGCAGTGAGATTTGGTTCAATATGTATTATGAGAATATGACCGCTGGTTTAGCATATAATTCTCTAGTTCATGAGTTTATGATTGAAGACTTAACTGATTCAGATTTTGAGAACCCAATTGAGAACAACTTGTCATGGATGGAGTTGCTTTTCAGTATTGTTGCAAGTCTTTTCAGGAGGTGCATTGCTTGTTTAGCCCTGGGTTATATGCTGCACTTGTTTTATATGGGGTCGCTTTCTATTTGTGTAACATTCCACAATGGAATCATTCAACATTTCCTTGCAACTTCTGTTAGTGTTGATCTTAGTCAGTATTTTTGGCTGAGCTAAAAATGATTTTGTGGCTTGCTAATATTATCTACTTTGCTGATCTGTATTTAAATTTGTATATTTCATTTGTTTTTACAGTTGAGACATGACTGCTCAAACAAAGAAGAGGAGTGTAGTGGAAAATGGAGACGGTGGTATCGGTTTGGGCCTTGCTGCCTTCATTGCAAATGGCGAGGATTTGGGTCCTATTGTTCGGCATGCATTCGAATCTGGGAAACCAGATGCTCTTTTGCATAACCTCAGGAGCATTGTAAAGAAGAACGAAGTTGAGATTGAAGAGCTTTGTAGACTTCACTATGAGGAATTCATTCTTGCCGTCGACGAACTACGTGGTGTTTTGGTTGACGCCGATGAGCTAAAAGGCATGTTGTCTGGTGAGAACTTGCGCTTGCAAGAGGTTTCTAGCAACTTACTGTTGAAACTTGATGAACTTCTGGACTTGTATTCAGCAAAGAAGAATGTCGGGGAGGCCCTAGCAACGTTGAAAATCTGTGTGCAAGTCACCAGTTTGTGCATGATATGCAACAGGAACATTGCAGAAGCCAACTTTCACCCTGCTTTGAAAACTTTGGACTTGATTGAGAAGGACTATATGCAAAATATTCCTCTGAAGCTTCTTAAGAAGGTGGTTCAGAAACAAATACCAATGATAAGGCTGTACATTGAGAAGAAAGTTTGCAGCGAGTTCAATGAGTGGCTTGTGTATATCAGAAGAATGGCCAGGGAGATTGGGCAGGTCTCTATAGGTCAGGCCTCTTTGGTTCGTCAGAAAGATGAGGAGATGTGTGCACGACAGCGAGATGCTGAAGAACATAGCCATGCTGGTTTTGGTGAGCATGCATATGCCTTGGATGTGGACCATATAGATGAGGAGTCAACACTAGAATTTGATCTAACACCAGTGTACCGAGCACACCACATTCACATATGTCTTGGTATTGGGGAAAAGTTTCGAGATTATTATTATAAGAACAGGCTCATGCAACTCAACTTGGACATGCAAATTTCCACGGCACAGCCCTTCCTTGAGTCCCATCAGCCCTTCTTTGCACAGATAGCTGGTTTTTTTATTGTAGAAGACCGTGTTCTCCGAACTGCAGATGGATTGCTATCTGAGAGCCAAGTTGAGACAACATGGGAAACAGCTATTGCTAAGGTCACATCTATCTTAGAGGACCAGTTCTCTCGCATGGATTCTGCGAGCCACCTCCTCCTCGTAAAAGATTATGTCACTCTTCTGGGTGCAACCATGAAGAAGTATGGGTATCAAGCCACACCATTGCTTGAAGTTCTTGACAAAAACAGGGACAAATATCATGAGCTTCTTCTTAGTGATTGCCGGAAGCAGATAGATGACATCTTTGCTAATGACTCATATGAACAGATGGTTATAAAGAAGGAAAATGAGTACAACATGAATGTCACGGCATTTCATCTTGAACCCATTGATGTAGTCCCGGGTTTCCCTTATGTGGCACCATTCTCCTCTTCCGTTCCCAATGCCTGTCGTATCATGCGGTCTTTTATTGAGGATTCTGTGAGCTACTTGTCATATGGTAGTATCATGAACTTCTATGATGTGGTGAAAAGATACCTGGACAAGCTCTTGATTGAGGTACTAAATGATGGTCTTCTGAACATGATACATAGTGGCTGTCTAGACATGTCACAGATGATGCAAATTGCTGGAAATATTTCTGTCCTTGAGCAGGCTTGTGATCTGTTCCTCTGGCATGCTGCCCAACTTTGTGGTGTTCCTAAGCGGCTTGTTGATAGGCCTCATTCTGGTTTGACTGCTAGAGCTGTCCTGAAAGCCTCCCAGAATGTGGCCTACAATGGTTTAATAAACTTGGCCAATTCCAGTATTGATGAGTTTATGTCGCTCTTGACCAGCGTCAATTGGACAGAGGAGGAAGCTCCAGAACATGCAAACGACTACATGAATGAGATCCTTATCTATCTCGACAAACTAGTGTCAACAGGGCAGCAGATTTTACCGAGGGAGGCTCTCTACAAGGTTGTTTCTGGTGCATTGAGCCATATCTCAGACTCTATACTGACAGCACTTCTTAGTGACAGTGTAAAAAGGTTCAATGTCAATGCTGTTGCTGGTATCGACATTGACCTGAAAATGCTGGAGAGGTTTGCTGATGAAAGATTTCACGGCACTGGGTTGTCAGACCTGAGAAAGGAAACAAGTTTCAGGGATTGTCTGGTCGAAATTAGGCAGCTCATCAATCTTCTGCTCAGCAACCAGCCTGAGAACTTCATGAATCCCATAATTAGGGAGAAGAACTACGGATCCTTGGACTACAAGAAGGTGGCCATTGTTTGTGACAAGTTCAAGGACTCTTCAGACAGTTTGTTTGGGAGCCTTTCAAACCGCAACACACCGCAGAATGCTCGGAAGAAGTCCTTGGATGTGTTGAAGAGAAGGTTGAAGGATTTTAGCTAAGATTAATAATGCTCTCTTGAAAACAAGTTGATGATGCTCTCTTGAGAAGGCAGCTCCATTGCTCCTCTTCGCCTTTTTAAATTTCTTTCCGCTTTTTTTTTTTTTTTCATTTGACCTCCTTTGTTCAGCACTTCAGAATGGAGCTAACAATTCTCTAGTGTTACGTATGGGTCAAATTTTGAGATTTTTTGTTACGAATAACCCAATAAAAAAAAGAAAATCGAAAACTAATCCAAAACTTTTAAAAATTTCAAAACTGACCTTCACTCGCTAGCTGGGCCTTGCGACTGATCTTTAGTCGCTAGCTGGGCTTGCGACTGAAGACGTGGTACGACTCATATGCACTGCTGGCTCAAGAAAATCTGACACAGGAAAGTATTACTCTGTGCAATGACAACAAGTTACATAAATCCGCTGTAGTCAACTGGTTAGGAGACTAGTCTCTCACTCACGATCCCGCTCACTGCCATAGCAATATTTATGCGCATGCGATGCATATGGGCTGTGCCACGTCTTCAATCGACTCGCGACTGAAGGTTAGTTTTGAAATTTTTAAAAGTTTTGGGTTAGTTTTTGATTTTCTTTTTTTTATTGGGTTATTCGTAAAAAAAATTCAAATTGTGACTATCTATGATGGATACTACTTTTGAATTATTCTCTCTTCCTGTTAAATCATCCCCAGTTTTTTTAAATTTTTTTTAAAAGCAAACTAAATTGGTCTCGGTGCACTTAGTGCATGAGATTGAATGACTTCAGCAACAAAGTCAAATGCACAAGGGAAACTTTGATTTGTTTATTACTTGCAAGCTCTATTACAGATAGTGATAAGTTCATTGGATAGAGAATTGAAAGTTTATGATTTCAGATTGTTGGTTGCACGGTGCTGAAATTTCAGGTTGTCTTTGCAAGGTTCTGGCTGAAATTTTTCTGTCTCAGGTTTCATGCGCAAATTTCAGGTTGTATGCTCTTGCTGCTGCTGGGCTGTTGCTGCTCAGATTTTTGTTCAGTTTTTGGTTTAACTACTGAGTTGCTACTGTGTATTTTCAGAAATATGCTTAAATGTGCAAGCTGTAAGTGTGTTTGCTGCTGTTTCAGGTTAGAAAATGGTCAGTTTACTATATTTATGTACATGATTTCGGAATTTCAAGTACGATCGGTGTCAATAAATATTTTGCTATTTCTTGCAAGGACCATAGGGTAATGTTACAAGGAGGTCTGCAGGTGTGTCATTCAACTCTCAGAAAAACTGAAAAAAAAAAATTGTCTGTGTATTGTGTATCACATTGCAAGTTGTCACATATTTGCCACTGACATAATGCACAAATTATCCTGATAGTATCAGACTAGACTATCGTCACAGGTCATGGAAGATTTATAGGTTTTGACATCAAGAACGATCAATCTGATGGCGCCGACACATGCAAGAGCTCCGACGATCGAGAACAAGGCAGTGACAGTGGAGATTAGTGCCCTCACAGCATACCGCAATCCCAGGTTTTCAGGTAGCTTCCCGGCCTTCAGAAATGCCAATGCAGGCAGCATGAAGTCCAGAGGGGTGAACCCGACTGCACCACATATGGGTACAAAATCTCCAAAGAACGGCAATGCTGCAGAAATGAGGGTAATCACAGCCATGTATGTAGAAGTATATGCCAGCCGCCACAGCCGTACTTTGTAGTCTTCGCCTGAACCCACTCTTCAAAGTGTGCATAGGTCGGCCTGCAATATATCTTGATGAAGAAGAGCAGTTACTGAATTGCCACACTGACTTACTGATGGAAGTAACAGGTGTTATCTGGAAGCAACCTGTGATCTGAATGACTGCAAGTAGGTTTGCCATTACAATTGTCCATCTTGGACCAGTCAGGGAGGACAAGATGTAGGGCTGAACTTCAGAACCAAATGCCCAGTAGCCACTGATTGCCAGTTTCCAGTATGACAGGACGATGACCGTGTACACGGCCGAGACACCCTTTTACATGTTTGTCTTTGCCGGTTCTCGCACTGTGCTGTGTCAAACCAAGAACTGGAATTTTCTATGTACTGAGTTCTATGCACTGGAAATTTCAACCAGCTTAAATTTTTGGAGCAATTGGTTAGTTCAATGTTCAAGAACCAAGAGCTGCTTGGATCATCAGTTGGAAAAGATTATTTCTGATGCTTGCAGTGTCTGGTGCTGGACTGAGTTGAATCTCCATATGTTGCTTCCAAAGACAGAGGTAGAGTATTACATACTACTGTTCTCTCAACAACTTGATCTTTTATGGGTATCAATTAGTACATGAAATTTAGTATCAGATATGTTGAATGCGAATTTCAGTTTAAGTTCGATGAGAATGATGAGTTACTGCATGACATGAATTTGAGGTAGCATTGCCTCCCCAAATGAGAATGCAATTGCACCCAATGCATTGAAAGCCCTGAAGATTTAGTTGCAGTGCTTCTGTGCAGGCTGTAATCAACTGTCTGATCAATCCGATATCCTGCAGTTGGAAGAGCTGATTGTTCGACGACTGCAGTAACCTACAGTACTTCTTGCAGACTGAAAACATGCAGAAATTACCATCATAGATGGTGACATGAATGGCTGTGCCGGCAAAACCTACAGTGCTGGCAGTACAGATGGCATTGATCCACCGGAGTGAATGGATATCAGGAAGCTGAGAGAGGAACAGCTTGAATGCGCCAAAGAGAACAATGAAGTGCTGCAGCGTCATCGCACTGCCATCGGCGTTGTAGCGCCTGTACACTGCCTTGAGGCTGCTCCCAGCTGCAATCTGGATGGCTATGTTGTTGCCCACAGATGCCAGTTGCTGAAAGAATGACACACACCAGTAACCCCAGGTGCCTTCAAGAAAGTACAAATTTATTACTCAGTAAATTTTCAGTAAGTGCTCCATTTCTAGCTAGTTCTACTTTTTGACTGAAGCAAGTATTAAGTTTTCTGTAAGTCAAAAAGGTTATGCTGTTATGGTGTTTTAGGATCCCAAAGAACATTCTTCTGAAGTCCCCAAAGGTAAAGACTAATTGCTCTTTCAGAAATTCTTCAGTGGCTCAAAGTTTTGCTGTTACTGTATTGTCTACTTGATAGAACAGTTTGATAAAACATAGTACAATAAATTACACTATATTTCCTTAAACTGATATAATTGTGTTATATAGGTCCCTAAACTTTTATTTTTGTTTAACTTGTTTAATTGTGTAACTTAGGTCCATTCGATGATTGTGACACTGACAGAAAAGTGGCATAGCAGGCCACAATAAGTTCCAAAAACTTACTTACATTATTTAGGACCTACCAAATAAAAATGGAAATTTAAGGATCCAAGTGACATAGTGCAATTTACTCAACATACATATTATTGCTGACCAAAATTCTCTTTGGGTGGAACCAGTAGTTAGTGTGCTTCTCTCGATACTGCCAGAGTGAGGCAACAGGCAAGCTAGAACACCATGTAACTAGTGTTCCAATTGTTATGATATATGATCCAACGGTCGGAAACGCGGCGACGACGTGGACAATCGTGGGATAAACTTTTAAATAGTACTGGCTGGATTGTATATATCTATCATATGATACCATATCATAGATGGCATCTATGTATATATATGGATACATATTGCTAGATTATGGTCATGTATTGTTGTAGACTATATATTTGAGTTAATCTCTCAATATGAATTGTGAGATTGTTCTTTTCTAACATGATATCAAAGCTAAATCTGGAAAATACCTAACCCTAATCTCACTTGAGCTTTCGGTGCATCTGGGGCCCGTGTGTCGCTGCTTGCCGTGCGTCATGTGCGGTCATCGTCGTGCCATTGCGTGACGTTGTTGTTGCCTTCTGTGTGACGCGATGTCTCTTGCGACGCCACCACCATGCTGCCATCGTCGGTTTCCTACGAGCCATCGCCATGCCGCCTTTGCTACCTCCCGCGTCGCCTCTCATGTGACGCCGCTGCTTCCTTTCGCCGCCTCCTGCACGACGCTGCCTCCTGCGCATAGTGTGCCGTTGCCATCATGTGGCTATTACAGATCTGCGGTTGCTTGTTGTGCAGCTGCTTTTCTTGGACTTATTGTTGAACACTTACTGCAACACCTTTTAAGTTTGATTTTGGTCCTGTTGTTGGCTTTGTTGTTAGAAACAATCAGATTAGCTAGCTCTGGTATGTAGTGACCTGCTCACGTTTGTGCTCTCATCAGTGGTTTGTGCTCCAATTCTGTTAGGTTGCTGTTCTTTACAGCCAAGTCATCCAGTTTTGTTGTTTGTTGTTGAGCTGTGTTCCAACTAACTGTTGTTGCGTGTTCGTCATGGTTACTCCCATTAGGACCATAAACACTCTTCCAGTTTCTGATGTGAAGTTGAATGGTACGAATTATTGTGAGTGAGTTTCGACTGTTTGCATGCTTCTCAAAGGTGTTGGTCTTGTGTCTCATCTCACAGATGATCCTCCTGCTGCCAAGGATAGTGAAATTGATACTGTTACTTGGCACCTTGCTAGTAATCATGTTCAGTAATTCTCACTCAGAAAACTGAAGTGTCCATTTGGATGCACTTTATTAATCTTTTGACTGCTTGAGAGGTGTGGTAGTACTTACAGCGGCGCCATGTTCAGAGAAATTCTGCATGCCGTTTTGCTCTTCATCAACACCTTTAGAAGTTGCAACAGCAAGAGGCTTACCTTGAGGAGTTCTATATTGCTTTTTCAAGTCTCTCTAGTCAGCTGGCCTCTATGTTGCCTTCATGAGATTTTAGTTGTGTTCATTGTACTACACACAAGAGCTACGAGGCCGAAAACCTCATGTTTGATTTTGTGATGCGTCTTCGGCTAGATTCTGAGCCCCTATGGGCTCAACTGCTTGGTCGTGCTACTCCTACGATGAAGGAGGCTTTGGCTGCTCTTTTGGCTGAGGAGATGCGTCTTCACTCTCTTTCATTGGCTTCTCCAACGCACCCTCTCCCAGTGTTTTGGCGGTTCCCCAACGCATTGATGTTGCATCCGGGTCTTTATCTTCTGTTATCCGCTCTTATGGCAAGAAACCTGATCATCTTGTTCAGCAGTGCTTTAAGCTTCATCCTGAGTTGCAGCCTCCTCATCGATCGTCTTGTGGAGGCCCTCATGGTAGTACTATTGCTACTACATATTCTGTTAGTGCTCTTGCTCCAGTGAGTGATCCCCAGATGTTAACGGCTGCTTAGTTGTCTCAGTTTCAAAATTTATTGTAGCATCGCCACTCTTCTGTGGCCTCTCCTGGTGATCACGCTGCAACATCCACTTCATCTCCTTCTCCGTCAGGTATTGCTTACTCTTCTTGGGTTTTAGACTCTGGAGCATCATTTCACATGACATTGATTGCCTCTCAGCTTCAATCGTGTCAGCCTGTCACTAATACTATTTATGTCGGGACTACTGATGGCACCTCTTTGTTGATTACTTACCAGGGCGCTCTTCTCACTAAACAATTTATTGTCCTGGCTTTTTCTCTTGTACCTCAACTTTCAATGAATCTTATGTCTATTGGACAGCTTATTGATATGAATTGTTTTGTTGGATTTGATGACTCCTTTTGCTATGTGTAAGATCGTCAAACAAAGGTTCGCATTGGTATTGACCATCACCATAGAGGGGCCAAGGGTCTCTACACCCTTGATCGTCTCCGCCTTCCATCGACTTCTACTTCACCCTCTACTGCTTTTGCTTCACTTTTTGCGTCCTCTACGAGTTTTCCACAGTGACATCGACGTCTTGGTCATCTTTGTGGCACTCGCTTGTCATATTTTAGTATATCAGGGTGTTTTAGGCCATGTCAATATTGACACTAATTTTGTCTGTCCAGGTTGTAAACTTGGCAAACAATCATAACTCCCTCATGCTTCTAGCTCTTTGAGATCTAATTGTCCTTTTTGTTTTAGTTCATTCTGATGTTTGGGGTTCTACTCCTTTTGTTTCTAGAGATGGCCATAAATATTATGTTATTTTTATTGATGACTATTATTGTTATACTTGCGTCTACTTTATGAAACATCGTTCTCAGTTGTTGCATATTTACCAGTTGTTTGTCCGTATAGTTCACACTCAGCTTTCTACCTCTATTTAGACTTTTCGTTCTAACTCAGGGAGGAGTTTTTATCGTCTGCTTTTTGTCAGTTTCTTTCTGATCAAGGGACTATTCTTCAACTTTCTTGTCTAGGTGCAAATGCTCAGAATGGTGTTGCCGAATGCAAACATTGTCATATTATTGGAGACTATACGCACTCTTCTTATTGCTTTCTCATGTTCCTCATTCTTTTTGGGCAGAGGCTGTCTCTATGGCTATTTATCTCATCAATATTCAGTCGTCTTCGCGTCTCCATGGCAAATGTCTTGGTGAGATTTTGTTTTCTACTCCTCCCTCCACTCATTTTCGTGTTTTTGGCTGCACTTGTTGTGTTCTTCTTGTGCCTCGTGAGCGTACCAAACTCTGCTCGACACATGCATTTCTCTCGTAATGTCACATTTATCGAGGATAGACCATACTTTTATTCTTCTACTACTCGGTCATCCTCTTCTCCTGACTTGACATCTTTTCTATCTCTTCCTCTTATTCCCTCTCTAGATATTCCTTCATCTGCTCTATCCTTTGAGGATGTAGACTTGTCTTCAACTGACTCCTCTTTTGTCGCACCTTTCCCAATCCATTCACTCGTCGTCCTAGGATAAATTTAGATCCTTAGTCTTCTTTTGTCACTCCCCTTCCTTCTGATGGTTTGGCCAATACTGATGCAAGTGACTTTGTTGATGATCTGTCAGTTTCGATGTCTTCTCCCTCCCCTTAGTATGATCTCTATGACCGCACTACTATTCATCGTCTAGTGCGTTATGATTTTCTTGCTCTTGGTTCTCTTCATGAGCCTTGTGCTTATAAAGAGGTTGCTGGTTTTCTTGAATGATAACTAGTTATATTCGAGGAACTTGTGACTTTAGATCATAATAGTACATGAGATTTTGTTCTTTTGCCTACTCATACTGTTCTTATCACTTGTAAGTGGGTGTTCAAGATCAAGACGAAATCTGATGGTTATGAGGAGCGTTACAAGGCTCGTCTGATTGCTCGTGGTTTTCAATAGGAGTATGATCATGATTACAATGAGACTTTTGCGTCTGTTGCTCATATGACTACGACGCTTATTTTGATTGCTGTCGCTACTATTCGTCAGTGGACTATCTCATATATGGATGTGAAGAATGCTTTTCTTCATGAAGATATACACTATATAATAAACAATGAGTTTGGAAGGGCTGCAAACCAAACCATGCATCAGAGTAAGGGGATGGACAGATTTAACATGAACAATATAATTTTCTTTATATACTTTTAATTGTTAGCTCCTCTTTTCAAGAACCACGAATTTTAATTACATTGACAAATTTGCTCCTAATGTCAACAACCACCAGATAAATACACAAGAGGTGATTTGTCTGTATCAGTGATTCACTGTAAAGTAATGGAAGAAAACAGTAACAAGGGCTAGCCAGGTTGATGAAAGATTGAAGGTTAGAGAATCAGATGGAGGTGTTTGAAGGTTAGAGAATCAGATGGAGGTGTTTGGTCAGTTCTCCGACATTCAGCAAGATCAAAATTGATGAACAGTTCGACGATTTTGTGCCTGTACTGTTCTTCAAAATTCATGAAGTTATCGGCACTAGCCAGAGGCACTATCATTGCACTGTAGCACTCCATGAGAAGAACTGCGAGAAAAGGATGGATCAAACTCTGAACTAAGCAAAAGATTGACAAATTGTTTCATACCAGATATCAGCTTTTCCATTCATCAGTTGCAATTGGACTGATCCATTTAGATGAGATCAGAAAGACCACTTGAAGTCTATGAAGCAATTTCATATATCCAGCGATTGCAATTTGCAAATACTAATATCCTTGGCGGCCAGGCTGATCCAAAGCAAAAATATGACAAGGAAAACAGCACAAGTTCAAAGAATTGTTGTGGAGAACGATTCAATGAGAGTTGCTACCGTCTATTGGGAAAAAGTTCAAATGAAATAAGGCTACTAGTTTCAAAGTATTAAATGACATGGTGAGAAGTGGCTTATATCTTTTGACATTTTAATGAGCTGATTTGGATGAATGATTTTACTTTGTGAAACAAGGGGAAAACTGGCATAAGGAGAACTTTTTGGGCATTAGATACTCGCAATACTTTAGGCTGATTTATTGCAAAGCATAAGATCTCTCGCAACGATGCATTGTTTGCAATGTTTTTACATATATTTCAGCATAAAGGCTATAATAAAGTGCTGTAGGAACAAAATTGGTTAAGTGTTGAATCATATAAGTTATACCATTTACTCTAATTTTCATAGCATGTTCAAGAATCTTCACAGTAATAACTCATTGCTATGAAATAAAGTAGAGCAATGTTTACCTTTTGACCAAGTAAATATGAGCTCATAACACAGCTGTTTCTCGTTGTTCAGTCACAACTCTTCGCAACTCTTGTAAATGGCTGGTTATCTCCTGCACACACCGTACTCCATCACCACTACAATTTAGGGAGCTTAGTATCAGCTTGAGAAACTTCTGATCAGCTTCAAGTGCCTTCAGTCTAGTATTTAACAAGGACATTTCATTTTTAACACTTGTTACGGCACTCATTTTGTCATCATCAAAAGGAGAACATGATCTATTATCCTTGTGGTTATCCTCAACTGATTGATTTGCGTTAGTTTGCTGAACAGAAGTTGATTCACCATTTGAGTGTTCCCAAGGCAATGGTGAGCTCCCACCATCCAACTGAGAATTCTCTATATACTGGCCATCACCCATTGTATGCTCTCTTAACAATCTGTCCTCTTCATTATTTGCATCATCAGAAGCAAGTCTGTTAGTAAAAATGTGGAGCTTTTCCTCCAATCTGCTCAACGATTGTAAAATATACGCCTTCTCGTCTTCAAAACCCGACATGGTGTTCCTCTCAAAATCTAAACCATTCAAGACTTCAAATGCCGCATTTCTGCCATTTCTTATATTGATCATTGTATCAGTGGCATCAAGTTTCCCATCATCGAATGGCTCATCCCGAAGCACACTCCGGTAGGTTTTAAGTTCAGCATCCAAGTCAAGTAATTCCTTCTCCCTCTCTGTAAGCAAGTCATTTAGCTTCTCTATTGCTTCTTGGTCGTACTCAGCCTGCTCTTCCATCATTCTGAGATATTGTAATGCCTCCATCTGCATGGAAGCCTTTTCCTCCTGCAACCTATTGATCATGGCCATTGCTTCACTAGCTGCAACTGCAGAAGCACTCCGTTCTTCCTCAAGCTCCTTATAAAGAATGCTCATTGACTTCCTGTCGAACTCAATCTGCCGCTTTAGATGCTTGACAGAGCTATCTTCAGTGATAAGGTTCACATCATATGGTTCCATGATTGAGCTAGTCCCCTCAAATAATGGTTTCCTACTGGTAGCATTGCACTCATCAATCTGCAGGTTGTTTCTGGGGCTAGGAACCGCCTCATTGGAAGAAACATCAAGACCCCGTACAGAAGACATCTGAGATAGGAATGACTTCACTTCTTCCTGAGTTTTTGAATTGCTGTCCCTTGCAGAGATTATTTCTGATGGACGAGGAGATTGCAGATTGCCTCTACTACCAAAAGCATTCTTCATGCTGTTGTTGCGGTCGACAAGACTGCGTGCTGACAGACCAGTCCCAGTAATTCCAGGCTTTGCTGCTCCGGCATTTCCAGAAGCAGCAATGTCCCTTGTAGCTTCTTTACCTGTGCCTAGTTCCACAACAGCTACATTACAAATGTGACAGCTCTCAGTAAATGTATGAAAATGATTCAGTTAATAGGTGCAACATTTCATATAAATATACATACTTTTCTCTTTTGGAAGTTCTGCAAGGACTTGTTCAGGTACAACCTTCCACAGTGTGGCATTATTGTCACTCGCAATGGCCAGGCTCCGGTTGATCTCATCCAAACTGGGCCCAATAGTAGGATCGAAAGATCCTAAAACTTTGCCAGGCCTGATGCCATTGGTCTGGCTATCAGCACCTGTTATGGCATTCAGTGGCACCACAGAAGTGGTGTTGGCTGGCTTCATGGAACTATCATTATCCGAGGTGCGGATTTCAGATTCAGAACCACAGCTGACCTTTTGATCTCTGTAACCTCCTTGGGGCAAGTGATCAAAGCTATCATCTGCAGACAGCTCAACACTCTGTGCGGCAATGATATGTTTCCTCTTTATCTTGCTCATTTCATCATCTGAAACCCTGCCATTTGCAATCTCAGGTAGCTTCTGCACATTGAATGTCTTCTTGAATGGTACCGAACAACAAGAACATAGCCGTGTGCTCCTAGACCTAGACCGAGAGTTCACATTCTCATTAGCACCCACTATAGCATGCTTGTCAGGATTACTAGCCAATGTAGTGCAAGAAAGGAGACATCTTTTGCAGAGCTCATCAGATTGTGCCAGCTTGTTGTGACTCTTGCAGTACACCAAACATGAGATCTCCGACCTGTGTGCAGCACAGACCAAATCAACAGCGAACCAGGCCTTGCCATGGAAGACATGATCCAACCTTGAGCACAGGACGCATGGCGCCTGGAGCTTGCAGATGCAGGCGAACATTGTCGCCACATATGATACCAATGTAGCCACCCAGAGAAGTATGATCAAGCAGCACTCACTGCAAGCATAGCACAGCACCGACCAGAATCTCCGCGGGAAGTCCTGTGATCTCGCACAAGCTTTCGCAGCCATGGAAGATGAATGCAGCCTAAATTCACATCCAGATTGCTTAAATAGAAAACAAGAAAGATTGGATCCTGGTTAAGCCTATGCCTCTAAACCAGAACTGCAGCATAAAAGAGTCTGATCATTCTAAGCAACCTTCACCAATACATCAAGACGTTGGATATTTGGTATTGCCAATGTAGGAATCCTTGGCTTGCAACTTCTATTGCAAAACCAAGATGCGAGTCTCAGATTGATCAGAGCAAAAGAGTACAAAACCTGAGGTGCAATCTTTCTTGCAGAAACCTCACCAATACATCAAGAAGCTGAGATTACCAGGATTGCTTCGATTCAAGAAAAATGTGATCTTGGAGCACGAAATCCAATCTTTGTCCTGCATTCTAACAATGTTAGAAAAAATCAAGGCATTAACATTTGCGCTACATTGTTCAGATCAAAAAGAAAAGAATGGATTTTTGGTAATACCGACGCTGCAAATCCTTTCCCAAGAAGCTAGAATTCTCCAAACCACCAGATTGTGAACAAACCGTCTAATAGAATCGACCAAAAGGCGAAAAGAAATGTGGGGAAATCCGCAAAAAAATTGGGCAAAAATTGGTTCTTGGCTGGAAAGAGGATGCAAAGGGGCTTCCTCTCTCTCTCTTCGAGGGAACCCAGAGAGAGAGAGAGAGAGAGAGAGAGGGAACGGAATGTTTGCCTTGCCTCCTCTAAACCTGGTATTTCTCTCTCTAATACCGTGAGAGATTTAAGCTTAGCCCCAAATTAAGATGGTGAAAAAAACCCCAAATAAACAACTCTTTTTGATGTATGTAAGATGGTCCTTACCACCTCTCAAAAACCGTCTGCTACTGTCTAATCTGAAGAAAACGTTCAGGATTGGCCTTGACAAGAAACTGACAATATCTCGTGAGATATTAGAATATTAATTCCTCGTGATCCCAGCTCTAATCATATCCTGAACTGTTGTTTTTTGTTTGGACAATTCCAGAGTTCGGACAGTTCTAGACCAAACGGTTCTTGAAAGGTGATGATGTACGCCTTGCATTAACTGAAGCACTGGATAGAAAATTCCAAACAACGCGGTTCTCACACGTACGCGCATATACATAAACACAACTAGACAAGCAATTAGATCATTATATTACGTAGTAGTTTTTTTAAAAAAACTGTCCTTACTTACATATAATAATATCTGGTAACAATTAGAATTTAGAAACCAGAAAACATTACAATTTACACAGTAGAATTCAGTCTGCACACTGCAACCTCCAATAGTCCAATCCTGTGTTTCATGACCAACACGTGAACCATCCGATCATATCATAATCATATACTTGAGCAGCAGTTATGAAATTAACAGGAACCCGAAGGAAATACATGTTGGGATCTTAGACAAACAGTTTAGACATCTCAGCACACATTTTGTACATCATTGACTCGAATTTGCCAAAATTTTAGCCAAAGCATCAATTCAGGCTTCAGAGACTCAAGAAGCCGCTGTTTAACGAGGCTACTTGCACCAGAATTAGTTAGCTTTAAGTTTAGATTCGATTCTCCACATCTAACAAGGGACATTAGAATCATCTCAGGATGAATCTCAAAACATCTGTCAATGTACTTTCACAGAATCTCCTGGACTGCAAAGTTGTATACTTGAAGAACTTTGTCTACCTATACCACTAGTCTCGGGAATGCACACAGAAATAGAACTCTTTGGAACTGTCAGTAAATCATTTGCAGGCGCTGTTTTGTCAAACTGCATACTCTGCTTGTGTGTGAAGTGGTTAGTGTGTTGACTGCAGGAGATTCCGGTGCCGGTAAATATGATGGAATAAAGTCGTAGTTGTGGCCAGGGGAGGCAGCAGCGGCTTCAGCCATGAAGTTCTGTGGAAAAAACAATGATCAGAAGAGTGGAAGGGCAACAATGATGTTTACATAAGACAAGTAGATGACCATGAAAGACAGGTTGTAATCCCAACATAACACAACAGTAATAGAAACCAGGATGCAAAACAAGTAAATAAGTGTCATAATCATTTTACTGTAGTCATAATTCACAAACTAATAAGCTGTTTCTTCAGCCAGACCTGCCAATGCAAAATCAGCATATATTTCGAAATTCCAAAGATAACAAGCACGGAACTTCAAACGAGACAATGTTGCTGAGTCATAACTCAGTATTCTCATTCAGGACTTCATTCTCACATTTTCCAAATAGAAGCGTGTCAATGAACTAATGAGCAGATGCTCTTGGACGATGGCCACCAGCCTGCTTGCCCATTCATGTGGACAGCGCATTCTAACAAAGCCAGAAAACCAGTACACTCTCACAGAGGTGGATTCTGTCAAAATCAGCTAATTTCTCAATAGTTAACAGAATCAATTTTCGTAAGATAGAAGATCCAGAGCAAAACTAGGTTTATAAACAAGAGCAGAAAAGATGTAAGCATGAAAGCGTGATTAGAAACATTACTAAGCATAACCAGCTAGAGTCCCTATCTGAAAGATCTTTGTTTATATCAGCAATAATATAATGAACATAGGATTCTCAGAAGAGAAAGTTACCTTTATCAGCTGCTCTGCAGTTTGAACATCCGTTGCAGAACTTCCAGTGATCTTGATAGACATCACGCCCTCCTCACTAACAACCTTTATCTTAATAGTTGTCCTGCTGACACGATGAATGTACTCGATTCTTGCACCAGTTGGACCAATTACAGCTTCAGCATAAAAAACTGGAACCTGCATCTGTTTCACAAGCTATCAAACCAACCCACCATCCAAAATTAGACACTAATTATTGTTGGCAACGCAATCAAAACATGCAAGCATAGCAATCAAGCAATGTTATCTCTACAGCCAAAACCTATACAAACCTGAGAAGTAACTGCTGGTGCTGGAGACAGACTAGTTGATGAAGGCACACCCACATGTAGCAGTTCATCATGTTCGTAAACAGAAACGCCACAGCACACAAGGTTTTCCATAGCAGCTGATGGACATGTCTTCAAGGGTGGAGGTGCTTCTTGTCCATATGCAAACATGGCAGGGCCTATGGGTGGTTCTATATTAGGGGGAGATAACTCGCTCAGAGGTGCTTCACTTCCACACAAATGTCTTCCAAGGTGTGGATGTTTGTCTCTTTCAGCTGATTGATATGTCCCCCTCAGTGGAGGTGCTTGTCGTCCATAGATAGATATAAGGGGGTGTATTCTTTCAACGGTAGCTGATGGATATGCCTCCATTGGTGAAAGTGTTCCCTGTCTATATGCAGTTACATTATGGTGTGGATGCATTTCCATATATTCTGATCGATATGCTGCCGTAGGTGAAGATACTTCTTGTCCATATGCACTTGCACCATGGCGTGGAGGTGTAACAGATCGATACGCCCGATATGCCCCAACAGGTGAAGATGCTTCTTGCCTGTATTTAAATATATCAGGGTATGGTAGTTTTCCCATAGGATATTCACACCCAGAGTAGCAAGTATCAGTCCATGGAGGTTTATATTGGAGATCTCCAGCACAAACAGGGTAATAACCTGGACCAAAAGCATGCATAGGGTCCCGAGGATGGTCACTGCAGTGACATGGAGGAATGTCCATGTGTGAGACTGGCATAGGCATCTGCAGAAGAACCATTCTTTAGAATATAATGTTGGTAAAGAGTAAAAATGTACTATAAATAATATGTTTGTCGAAAAACTGATTTGCCCAAAAAAAATGGCAACTTACATGAGAGTCAAACAGTGGGATAACACTTTCATGGACCAGGTATTTTCTTAAATGAGAAGCAATAAGTTCCAAAGCTTTATGCACTTCCGCAGGAAGCCCCCGTATTTCAACAACCTTATCTCCTTGCAGTGCAGCCAGGGACAAGTCATTGCCTACATAGACAAATCATGTAAAAGAATAAATACTGACCAAAGAATATTTAAGACCTGAAACAATAAGCACTGAGATAACAGGTTAGTTTCATTAAGAGAATTCAACTTCCTGAAGCACTTATAATTTCCACAGATTGGGATAGTATACCACAGAAAAATTCAATTTTTTCTGAATCACCTCATCCACACTTGACCAAAAGAATACTCTCTGGTTACTTGGCAGCTAGTACTGAGCTGCCCCAAAAATCACAGTATAAGATCTTTTGCAGTCCATTATCTCTTAACCATTGTCACTGATTGATTCAGTATTCTTCAAATCTGACAATACATGCTGTTCATTACCACGTTCATGAAATATTTATCGCTAGGAAATAGTAATGGGACAAGTGAATCGATCACATTAACCTGGAAGGAAGATTTTTATAGGGCACAAGTGATCAAATCCAGAGGTTAAGCAGAAGTTAACCAAATCGATAAGTCCAAAACTGGAGGCACATCAAATGACCTACTACCAACCCGTATTACCACAAAAACGGAGCTACTTGCCAGAGTTCTATGTACAGGTTCTTAATGAAAGAACAAGTAGGCTTATAAAGTGCACAAGTTCCCCAAAGGGAAATTCACCAAACTCAAATGAAATATCAATCATAGTTGGTTTAAAATCATGCCAGGAATGTAAGAATTTGGTAATCGTCATGTTCCTTCAAGTGCTTTTGTGCATTATTTATTTTGGACCTTTTCTATGATTTTATTTTGTAATCAGTAGAGTTCCTAGTAGTGTTGCTAAGCAACTACTAAGAAAATCTAGACCTAAGGGACTTGTGCTATTACCTGATCAACACTGAAGCATAGAAGGGATGGATCCCACATTCTTATCAGACAGCAAACCAAAACTGTCTATCTCCATATGGAAAAGAGAGAATGTTACTTAGGCCAATAATAAATTGGAACTTTCTAATCTAAAAGTGAACTCAAGGACATAAAGTGATGACGAACTCAATCTAAATGATGATGCAAGGCAGACTGTAATTCATTTTACTTAACAAAACAGTAAGATGCATTTTGTGATTTGACAAGAGTGAACCTCGAAACTATTGCTTTAGGTTGCATTCATGGACACTAGTTTGCAGTGTTCAAGAGGATATCACCAAATACATCTCATAGAAATTTAGTTATAGAAGTCAGTGGTGATACATTAATAAATGGAGTAATTTAAAATTCTTTACTACATTTCTGCAATCCTACTAAAACACTTGAAATGTAGTCGAGTCCTAGTCCAGACCATTACAAGTAGACAACTGTGTATATTGATTGACTTCCTTTAGTTGTGTATCCATGATACAATCACACAGTAAATAAAAAGCTTCTGATAGGAATTTATGGATCAGTAGAGTAACCAAGATTTTCTGAACAAATAAGGAAAATACTTATAAGTGAAAACTTGTAGCAGATATGTACACACCATTAACCATCGCATACAGCAACGTTACAATCTACATGCGCATTGGCAGCTCAGGACAAGTAGCATTATGTTTGAGAGAAGATGATGCAATGATAAGTGTACCTCAATGATGGAAAAATAAAAACAGTCTATGGAACCAGTAAAACAAGGTTCTAGAAGTACTTTAGTAATCCAAGATTTCCTATTGCTTATTTCACTTGAAGTGCAATGATGTTGAAAATCTATAACCAACTTATTAACTAATCATGAGAAAGCAACCACATACTTCTGTAGCAAACTATCAATTCAATGAACCATCCAAAAACCTACATGACAATGTCAACAGTCATTGAGATTAACGGAATTAACCCATGGTAGTGGAAAACTGAGCCGTGAGTTAAATCAAGTGTTAGAAGCTTCCAAAGTAGTGTTATTAAAAAGGGTCAGGATGTTACCAAGGACATGGATGTTGGTGTTAGAAGCTTTCTTGATTGAAGTTATTGTTGAACCCATCTCGCCAATAAGGCTTGCCGCCTGTGAACTTGGTGTGAGAATTCGTGTCACGATCATACTACTAATCTTTGATTCAATGGATTCCCCATCTAAGCCAGCAGAATTTACTGTGTGATCATGTACTCTTAGTAGTGCATTCACGGCTGGAGGTATTAGCTCATCAGGATGTTCCTTTGCAAAAATGATTACCTTTTGATAGCAAAAGGAAAAAAGAAAAAATTGAGGACACTTGTATTGTAATCTGAACTGAATCATAACTTGTAGCGTATTTCATTTACCACAGGGCATAGCAACTAAATTTGTTGAGGGACATTAAGAGGCAACTATAGCACGTGCCAAAATTTCCTTGAAGTAACAATTCCAAGGCATAAAGCCAAAACATGACAAAAATGCTTAGGCTGCAGTCACCATGAAAGCAACATTTTATAAGATGCACAATTGATAGCGATGAAATGGAAACCTAAGCACTAAGAAAAGAGTGGTATCATTTAATTTATAGTAATCAATTCCATTGTAGAATGTCTCCTTACTGGCAGACTAAAGAGTTGGTTTACCATGCTGGTCACTGTTTCTATGCAATGGAAAATGGACACAAATACTCCGACTGCATCCAGGCTACCGTCAATGCCTGCACGCCATCTGTGAAGTAATAGTTGACTGTGCAAGTCAAGTTTGATAGGGACGTAAATTTGGCATAGCTCAACTACCGGACAAGCTTAATATTAATGAATGGAATACCACATGCAAAAAGGAAAAATCTAATTTGGCCTTTCAAAAAAATGCTGAGACTCCAGACAAAAAGTATAGAAAAGATTCACATACTGAACCAGAAAAGATCCTAACAATGACCAAAATATACTAAATCAATAATAAGATAATTGTTTAGTGGGCAACTTACTGCTCTCTCGGCTGCACCAAGAGGACAACCTATTACTCTTACACATGCTTTTGTTTCCTTGCATATTCTTCTAACTCTCTCTCCATAATGACCAATTAGTGCACCAACTTTTTGCGTGGGAATCAGCATCCTGAAAACATTCATTCCGGGCCAACCAGGATACCTAACACCAGAGTCTTCATCATCAGTAATGCCTTGTTCGAAAAATTTTCCACCCACTTCAGCAGCCTCATGTTCATGAGATTTCTCAACCATTTCAGTAGCCTCTTGCTTATCAGAATTTTTTTGTATCTTGGCCATTCCCATTAGCACTGAAGCATCAAAACAGACAACAAATTGATAATAAAACTAGAAAAATAAACTCTTTGAGCTATATGTTCATGGATAGTAGCCAGTAAATTGCTTCAGTTTAAGTTTCGTAGAATACATCAACATTTTGCACAAATGCATAGCAGAGCCATGCACCAACAGTGCATCACTTACTCTCCCTGTTTTCTTTGCCGGAGCCTGCTTGGTTTCTATAGAAACCAGGGTTGATCCTTTAATAAAAAAAATCTTTCACATATCTTACAAGGTTTCATGAATCAGCAGAAAGCCTGCACTTCTCTAAGTGTGCACTCAATAATACCGATACACCAAAATGAAGCTTAAAAATGAAAGCACAACCGAAGCAGGCCATCTGAATTACGGTGCGAAAACAAAAACTAGTGCAAAGCATCCAAAGCCCTGAACCCCTAAAGACGCAACAAAAATAAGACGCATCAAAACTAAACTAAATCACAGCACTAGACAGGACCGATAAATTTTCAGTACAACACAAACATAAGTGCAGGCATCCAAATTCAAAAACACAAACCATTGGAACACCATACATGCACGGATGCACCAAAAAATTTGCAACTGTCGAGACACCAAAACAAAACAAAACCTCAAAACACTCCACATAACGTAGCATTAGACCGAGGAGCTGCCTCCAAACATCAAAGTAAACCGGAAATCACACGAAAACACCCCACAAAAATGGAGCCAATCGAACGAAACGGCGAGAACACACCTCAGCACCCGATCGGATCGTCCAAACCATCGAATCCGACATCTCATCACAGCACTATACAGAACCAGTTCAAAATGGGAAACCACCTGGCCGAATGGCACGCACGCCCACACACACACACACACACACACACACACACACACACAGACAGAGAGAGAGAGAGAGAGAGAGAGAGGTGGTTACATACCCGTCGTTCGAACTCGTGGCGGTGCCGCCGTGCCGGCGACCGGGCTAGGAGGAGAGAAGAGGAGGTCGGGAAGATACACAAGTGAGGGTTTTAGGCCCGAGGCAGTTGGGGGCTATGGGGTTTTATTGGTCTAGAGTTTTGTGTGACACGTGTCCCTTAGAATTTCATCTCAGCGGCCCCACGCCTATCAGCCACTATTTTAGTAAGAAATTACGGAAATATTTTCTCACCGGCTCCACGTATCGGCCAATATTAGTGAGAAATTACGATAATATTTGGTCACACCAGACCCCATCTATCAACCCTTATTAGTAAGAAATTGTAGAAACATTTATTTTTATGTGTAGTTTAGTTGTACAGATGAGCATATGTTGAATCGAGTTTAACTTATTTGAACTAAAAAATATTATGGGGAAAAAATTTCTTATTTAAAATGAGAACCGAAGGTAGAGGGGAAAGGGTGAAAATGTGCATAACCCAAAGAAGAGGGATTGCAATTTATTGAATAAGATATGCTGAAACAATTTTTCATTTAAATTGCACAATAAGCTGGGTGTTTGGCTTATTTCATAAATCTAAACCGTTTCTTAGCAAGAAGCCTCCAATAGATTAAAGTTGGTAAAAAAATTTATTAGGCTCTCTCCACTAGCAGCTCCTTTGCCGCCGCGCGTCGACGGACTCTACCGCTTGCTCGACGGTTGCTCGGCATGATGGGATGCGCGCGTGCTACGGACGGAAGTGAGCGAAAGGCGAGCTTGCGGTGAGCGCAGCGCCGACGTTAGAGACGAAACGGGCACTTCTTCACATGTATTGCAAGCCCCACCGAAAAATAAACCAGCTAATCGTACCCGCGAAAAAATAAATCTGACAGGTGGGTCCAGAAAATAAAAAGACCCACATGTCAAGCAGTGTGTATTGGGGTCAAGCATCACCGAGAAAATCGTGCGGGCCTTACGGCAACGAGCAACGTGCCTGTGTCAGTGCGCATGCGTACCACACAAAAATCGACCAACAATGCTGACAGCTGGGTCCCATACTTGGTGTTCTCACATGTCAGTCAGTGTGTTAATTTATGCCACGTCGCACAATGTTCAACAGAAGTGTGCTCGTCAAGCTCATAAAATGCACGAGTGTGCAGCCTTGTTGCCGTCGGCGACACACACGCGATCCACTCAACCCACTGATCAATGGGTCCACTACTTTTAGAGCTACCTGTCATTGAAATATGGGCAAAACGATCGTTGGATGAAATTTAAAACAGGAACAGTGTTGTGCACACTAGTTTTCCTAATCCAGTGGGAATGACTGGTGGGGTCGAAGTTCTGGTGGCCCACCTGTAAGTCACGTGAAAAGAAAAAAAATGACTATTGGAGGATTTGTCAACCATGGGCCCATCTGTCAGTGTCACAAAAAATACTCCTCGGAATAATAGTCATTACAAATAGCCGTTGGAACTATTTTTAATATTTTTTGGCATAAAAATCATAAAAAATAAGAAAAATTTTCCAAAAAATCATAGAAATTTTTTGCAGCCCTCTCCTATATAAAGCCATGTTGTTCTACCATTTTTACACAATAATTTCCATCCATCTACAACCAAATCCATTGCAAAATTCTTGCACAATTTTTTAAAAATCCTATATGGATTCTAATTGGCTAGGTTCTTCCCATTCTTTCGGTGAAAACACCGAAAATCCAAACAACTAACAGCAACCCAATTTTTCGTAGCCACCGTATCTCCTTAACTACCATCCATACCCACCACATTATCGTCCCTATCCACCACATGGCCATGCATTTCCGCCACCTCTTCAATATGGGCAAAATTTTCATTTTGTGGATATGTACCGACCTATCCATAGTTCTCTCCACTACAACCACACTCTACATCGGCGTCCGACAACGACACTCCAGATTCTACTCCAGCCGATCTAGCGGTCCGAGTCGTCATCGACAACAACAACACCGTTGATGCAGTAAAAGCTGGCCGAAAGACGAATCGTTTACCATGGTCCACTGACGACGACATAAAACTGGTAATAATTTGATTTCCGTACAGAAGTACTATGAGGGTAATGTATTTACGCACGACTTCATTATTCAATTTTTTTCGATGATATGCATATTAGCTCTTGGTTCAACAATTCACTAGATCCTATTGATGAAAATAATAGGAAGTGCGATATGTACTAGGCGAATGTAGAAACGGCATACAACGAAACGGTCCTGAAAAGCAGGAGAAGGGAGACCAAACACTGTAAGGACCATTGGCAACGGAGCAACAAAAATGTGATCCAATTCAATGGTGTTTTGCTTCGACTGGAAAAAGTCTATGTCAGCGGTCGTTTTGATGACCAACTCATGGCGCAGGCCCGCGAGATGTACAAGGCGGAGATGTGTCATCCTTTCGTCTTGGATCACTGGTGGACGGCAGTTTGCGGTCAACCTAAATGGTCCGTAGTTTATGTTAATGCTACCAACAAAAGAAGCAGATTGTCTAAGTCGGGCATCTACACGTCATCGTCCAACAACGATGATGTGCCACCAGTGGAGATACGACCAGAAGAACGAGACGCTGCTAAGGCGAAGCACAAAGGTAAGGGCAAAGTTGATGTCACGCAGGAATCTACTACGGCAATGAGAGCGGATCTCGATGTCTTCATCAACAATCAACTTGACCGGGCCGAAAAGAGGAAGGATGTAGTTGGTGTGTCGGATAACTTGCGCAACATGGCGAAGTCGAAGAAAAAGTCCGCCTTATATAAGGCGTACTAGAAAATAATGGGTCTAGACAAATCTACCTTCGACGATGCTCAGAAAGAGGAGCATGCGGCAGACATGAAGATACTAAGAGAGAAACTTAATGTCATGGATGCTGAAGATTTGTTATTTTGTTTTTGAATTTACTCTGGTAGTCAACCATGTATTTTTCTTTATTAATCTATATATAATGCTCTATTAATTAGCGGCTGAATTAAATTTACTTTGGTATCCAACCATGGAAACTAGTTGTTGGAATACAGCCATTGGAAACTAGCCGTTAGAATATAGTCGTTGGAAACTAGTCGTTGGACTCCTTGTCTATATATTCACCCCCTTTACATAGTTCTCCTCACAATCTAACTATCTTCTCAAACAGCGCAACTCTTGACAAACTCAGTTTCAGTAGCCATTCACAAAATGTAATCTAGCTCTAGTTCGAGCACACAGCTCCGAGGAGGATGCTATCAACAAAATGGAGGATTTCTTGGTGGAATTTATAGAGGAGGAGTTAGAAGATCGTATTATCGCCGGTCCTTACGCCCGGTTCGATGCATCTTTGTCCCATGGACGCCACCGAAGCAGCGATAAGAGATATGTTGAGAGACCGCGAAGATGGCCATGAACGGCTCGTTGCAGATTACTTCTCCGACTCTTCGGTCTACCCCGACAGTATATTTGTCGGTGATTTCGGATGGAGAGACCCCTGTTTCCTCACATTGTTGAAGCTCTCGGTAAGTGGTCTCTTTATTTCACTGAAAGAATAGATGTCACTAATCGCCATGGACTCTCTCCTTTACAAAAGTGCACCGTAGCAATGTGTATGCTCACATATGGTGGCCCCACTGATGCCGTCGATGAGTACGTGTGGACAAGAGAGTTCACGATGATTCAATGCTTGGAGCACTTCATACAAAGTGTTATCGACAAATTTGGCGACCAATATCTTCACAGCCCCACAATCGAAGATATCCACCACCTACTGCAACAAGGAGAAGTCTGTGGCTTTCCAGGTATGCTGGGAAGCATTGATTGCATGTACTGGGAATGAAAAAATTGCTCCATAGTATAGAAGGGACAATTCACTCGTAGAGATTATGGAGTCCTGACGATTATACTTGAAGTGGTAGTTTCCTATGATAGCTGTATATGGTATACTTTTGGTGTTGCAAGCTCCAACAACGATATCAATGTGCTAAACCAATCGCTTTTATTCATCGATGTATTGAAAAGACGAGCTCCTCATGTTCAGTACACTATCAATGGATGACAATACAACTTGGGGTACTATCTCACCAATGATATATATCAGGAGTGGGCTGTCTTTGTGAAGACGATACCGCTCTCACAGACAGTGAAAGACCGATTATTTGTGCAACACCAAGAAAGAGCGAGAAAAGATGTTAAGCAGGCTTTTAGAGTTCTGCAGTCTCGGTTTGCCATCATGCACAGTGTGGCACTATTTTGGCGACAGTCAACACTTGCGTAAATCATATGGGCATGCGTCATCTTGCACAACATGATCATAGAGAACGGGCGCGACGTCAATGCTGAGAACTATGATTACAATGATCATCCGAGCACATTCACCGTAATACTGCCTGTGATCCACACTGGGCCAATGACTTTATTTGCTGATGTATTTCTAAGAAATGTTGCCATCTATACTCAGCCTACACACATGCAACTAAAAAGTGACTTCATCGAGTGCATTTGGTAACGTTTCAGAGAACACACCAACGAGTAGTATCTTATCAGATTTCGTAGTACACTTTTTTTGCAAATTTAATTTTAGTTTATTTTATAACAATGTCATGTATTACTATTTGAATTTTAATATCTATTATTTTGACATCAAGTGCAATTTTTAAATTAAATTTTCTTATTTATTTTTTTCCGAAACTGCCGAATTTAATTTTCTAAGTAATATGTTAACATATTACTAATATTAAAATTCATGAGTTAATACAAATTCGTTAAATATATAATTTTCAAATCATATAAAGCCAGTTTGTTTTTTACTTGGTGCTTGTTTGGCTTTTAAGAGTATGTGACCCGCGCTGAGAGCCAAGTAAGAGCCAAATTATTGGAGGTTTAGCTCTTACTTAGTTATCTGAGATTGTTCTCACACGCATGATAGAGAATATTCTGTTTAAGAGTCAAGTAAAAATCAAGAGTGTTAGAGATAATCTTAAGACTATAAAGTGAAGCAACAATAAAATATTTTATTGAAGAAAAACTTGTACAATCAAAGGCTTTTGGGCCCTCATGTATCCCTAAAGTATGTAGACTTATGTAATATTTTGGGTTTCTTCTTCATGTTTCAGAAATCACACCACCACCAAGACTGCCTAACTCCATCGAGGAATGATACATTTTCTTTAAAAAAATAATAGAGTTTCATTTTTTTTATAATGTGTTCTCATCAGCACAAACATTTGAGTTGCTTTAATTTTTTTTAAAAGAAGACAATAGGAGAGATAGCTTAATTTTCCCAAGATATTATCTAATAAAGAAAAAACATTCTATATGTTCAACTTCATGTACTAACTAGTTTATTTAAAAATTAATCTATTTCTCAAAAAAAACTTAATAGATTGCGAAAAGACAGGCAATCTACTCATATTTTTAAAAATGAAAATTTTAAATCTTCCTTCCACCAAGTTTCCCAAAAAAAAAATTAGGCATAAGCAGATACAATTGTAATATTGTCTATTTATACTTCTCATTCCCTCGTATATAAACAACAGCACATACACAATCCACGGGACTCTAAGGCTTATATTTTCAGCCATCGGTTGGGCGTATCACAAGCAGGAAGCAACCAATCCTATCCAAACATGCATGTACAGAACTTAGCGTACACCCAAGGACGGCATATATTCCTTTGTCTTCAAGACTAAATGCACACCCATTTCTCCTTCTCTTAATCATTAAATCAGAATTTAATTTATCTAAATTGACGAGAAAAAAATTAGTATACTTAATCATCTCATCAAAAATTATAAATCTCTGACTTATCTTGATCTGAAATACTAATTTCTAATCCAATGATCAAATAGAGCAAAATATATGTAATTTTTTAAACTCAAAGATAGATGATACGAATCCAAGAAACCAACATTTTAACCTCATCACCCTTTTTTAACTCTCACTCTCACATCCTCACAAGAAAATCTTTCTATGTTGTTGTTGCAGGGTGCCCCATCCCATGACCAGTTTCTTAACTGCTAAGCTTGGAATCAAATACAGCTTGATTTGGCCATGCAATGCAACAAACAGAAAAAGCTGCCCTTTGCTTGGGAATAAAATCATCAACCAAAGCAGATTGGACGGACGTGATTTGTTTAACGGTGATCAAATAATTCAGATCATAAATTCACACACTCATTTTTAGTTGAGTTCTCATCAGATACGCCACTTGATCATAGCCAAGAATATGATCAATGATTACCAAATTTCATATTAGAATGTTATGAGACAGGTTGACTTTTCTGATAATATTAGCCATGATCACTACTAATTATATGAGTTAGGAAGTTTGACTTGAACAAGACACCTTCAGATTTTGTGTGCATGCAATTGCTAGATGCAGTGTGAAGGTAGCAACTAAGAAGGAAGGTTGTGGACTTGATGAAATTGCCATAAGGCTGTCAAAAGCAGTGCCATTTGCAGCAGCAGTAATCCTTCATGTACATACACATATATATATGGCCTTCTGCTGCTTCTTTCTTCTGTGCATCTCTTTTCTGAACTTAATTTTCACCTTGTTCAGTTGAGGGGAATGTTGTCTGGTTCGAGACCTGCCACGTGTGTCGCCGCTGCGGCACGGACGGTGTCGGACCAGGCTTCATTCCCCCCAACTCAGACTGCCTTTGTCGCCGGAGTTGGAGAAGATGATGATCCGAACATCTCTGATGGTTGAGGACCAAAAAAATGTCAGTTCTTTCTTGCAAGTGTTTTCATGTTTCTGTCAGAAATGTTAATTGATTCACATTTCTTGCTTCTTTGATCAATTGTTAATTGCCTTCTTGTTGAATTGATAGAGAAATTTGAGATTATTTTTACCTTGTTTGAAGTTTGCCAAAAAAAATGTCAGTTATTTGAAGTTCTGAACATCTGATGTTTGAGCACCAAGAAATGTCAGTTCTTTGTTGCAAGTGTTTTCTTGTTTCTGTTACAAATGTTAATTGATTCACATTGCTTTCTTCTTTGATCAATTTTTAATTGCATTTCTTCCTGCATTGATTGAGAGTTTCAGATTATTTTTACCTTGTTTTGAAATTTGATGTTTGCCAACGTCAAAGAGACAAGATCTATTTTCTTGATCTGTCTTAATTAGCACAAATATCCTCAGAATTTTACTTTAATCTTGAAGAAAAAAACTTGTTGTGATGAGAGATGGATATTCTTAATGTTGTATACTATTATAAAATAAAACTTATTTTTTGTATAATAATTATATTTGATTGGGATTCATAGTGCATTAGTACATTGATGCTCAAAAATGTTTCAGGAGATATATGGATATTTTTATTTAACAACAAATGATCAGTCTCATTTTCTTTAGGGAAAAACTGGTAATATAGAAAAGAAGTCTCTTGCCATACTAACTAGAATATTTTATGTGAGACGTCTAGGATATACATATCTATTTTTTCTTAAAAAATTTACACCATTTACATTTTTCACTTTCCTCTCCCTTTCGCCAATGTTGAGGATGGCATTAGCACCACCTATCTTCCCTCCTTCCCCGTCGACCACCGTCATCTTGTTGCACCACTGTACCACTGCACTACTACGACCAATCACCTCCGCCGTTAGTTGTTCTGTCCATTTGCTACCACTACCCTTAACTGTCGATGCCTTTGTCACTCTATCGCCCCGTCACCACCCACCATCAAACCATCGAACTCAAAGATGTTAAGGAGAGACCTAAATGAATTTTAGAGATCTAGATTGAGGATAATAATTTAATCTAATAATGAAGAAAAATATATACAAGATTAAAAAAAACAGTTGCCTGCGCTCCAACAAAACTCACTTTATATAAATACGGTGGCATACTTGCTCGATGATCTGAATCATGGGGCCATGATGATCAAGTCGTCCTATTTACGAATCTTTCCGATCATGGAAAGATTGCTTTGAAGATTTCTTGTCTCTTCTCACACGTGTGTGTTTCAGCATGTTTGCATGCACATTCAGCTTGTGCAATTAACATTGCTGACACAGTTTAGTGGAAATAGTACTGAAACACCGATGCAATGCAAAAGCATCTCATATATGTTGTGTTTTCCGATAATCATGTAATGTTAACTACTGGTTAATTTCAGCAAACTTTATGGAACAAATTTGATTATTTCGGACAGACATTCTGTTAGTGACTGAGGATGTGTCGTGGATTGGGAGACATGAGTGCAAGGCAAAAGAAGTGACTTTTTTTGCCAATCAATGTGCAATAGGTAGCCCATCGGTAATCCGGTTTTCAAGTCCCATTACTTGTATTCTAAGTGCTAGTTGTGGGTTCTTTAGGTGGTGTTGAATGACTCTCATTACATGACGCAAAAAGATGTCTTTAGGTCTGACTGGGAGGTGTAAAAGATAATGTATTTACTGAATAATAGAAACTAATAAGAATAAGTCTCCTGAATATATGGTCAACCATGACTGACCATATGGTCCCCCCCCCCCCCCAAAAAAAAAAAAAAAAAAAAAAAAAAAACTGCTAGAAAAACTTACTGAGAATTAGATACCCAATCTACATACTGAAAAAGAGGTAAAATTGAGAGAATAAATTAAGAATGTGTTTGGTTTATTTTCATATCTTATCTTATCAAATTTTGATCATGAATTCAATATTTGGTGGTCGTTTGAATTATAGTCAAATATTAGTTAGACTTTCTTGTCTTACTAATGTGTGTTGATTTTTTTTGTCAATTGACGATAAAATTTTTAGTTGTCAAAATTTGACAAGTCAATTCCAATCTCATCTTTGCTGTTTAAACCTCCATCCTATTATATTTAACAACAAACCAAACAATGATTAAGATTATTATCAAATTTTGACAATCTTATTTAACACTTATCCAAACACTAACTTTTTATACTTTTATCAAAATTTGACTAATATTAACTACAAACCAAACACCTTCATTTTTGACAAGATTATCAAAAATAACAAACCAAACAGGTCTTAAACCCTTAAAGCCGTCGCCAGCCATTCATTGACAGACAAATTTTTGGACTATGTGATTTGAGAAATTGGATGGTAAAAAAATTGAGTGATGATGGATCATGTGAGCCTTCAAATCCGATGAAACTACTTGATTCCACTCAATAAACTTATCTAGTGATTTAAAGAATTACTTGATATTGTAATGGCCCATTCATCTTTCAAACCAAACACTTCACTCTTGAACCATCTCATTCCTCAAAAAAAAAAATATTTTTTCTTTATGTCATTCTACCCTTCCAAGGGAGTAAAGGTTTGCTTCCAGAGCTGGAATTCTGGTCAAATGCCATTGAAATCCATGTTGACCACAGAAAGGCTGTTATAATCGTTTTTCAGATACTTGGCTTTGCCCATTTCGCTAAAAAAATATAGTCCAGACCATACAGATGATCAATTGTCAGAAAATTCCAATAGTGAATAGCAAAGGAGCAGTAGAGAAATAAGTGTTCAGCTGACTCTATAGAAGTATTGCAGATTGTGCAGTCATAGAATTGTATGATGATGTTTTCTTAAGAAGGTTCTCTTGTATTTAACTTGACCTTTAGCAGTAGCCAAAGGAAGATCCTGCACTTCTTCGGTGCTTTGTTCCCCCAAATGATATTTTAGCTTGGGTCTTGCCCACTCATTTCCCTTTAAATTTGTTTGTAAACCAATTTTACTGAAAACTTTTCACCTAGATGAGCTTTCAATTTAACTTCGTCAAAAAAAAAATCAGATTGCTCCCACAAATCCGCCTTTTGATTAAGCAATTGATAAACCTACAAGTTTGGTCGTGCCGTTGCCTATTCAGCCCAAGAGATGCGATTTTGGCCCGACACATAGCACAGCTCGGCATAAAGTGTTAATGAGTCGTGCTGCTAGGCCAGTCCAAGACATGCGATTTTAGTCTGGCACACAGCATGATCCGACATGAAGTGTTAACGGGTCATGTCCTTGCCAAGTGCTAACGAGTTGTGCCGGCCCGACATGCATTACAAGGTCGTGTCGGGCTGCAGAATTCAGGCCAATGGGCGGTATGGCATGACCTATTAGCCCGTGGACCGACATGGTACGACATAGCCCGTTACCATGCAATGGTCGACTCGGCACTGCATGGCCTGTTAGCATGCAAATGATCAGCACGACACGTCATGACTCGTTAGACACAACGGTTACTACAACAATGGTCAACACGTGCGCCCCATAACATAGTTCAAAAATTTATTATTATATATACCTCAAACTCACACACAACTTCACAACTCATTCCAACATCTCAAATTTCTCACTCACTCATACTCTCATCCTCTCCAAAAATATTTCTCTATTTTTTCATCTTAGAAATAATTTTTTATTTTAAAAATCATTTTTTATTACTGAAAAGTATTTTTTTTAAAAAGCTATTTATATTATAAGAATAGTTTTTGTTTTTAAAAATTCTGAAATTAGTTATATTTTAATTTAAAAAATCCCAGAAAACTCTTTTTTGATATTAGAATATTTATTTTTGCTTTTTAAATATCATATTCGCTATGTAAAAATCATATTTGCTTTCTAAAAAATAACTTTTGTTCTCTAAAAATGGTTTTTTCTCTCTAATATTTTACTTTAAAAAAGCTATTTATATTACAAAAATAGTTTCTGTTTTAAAATTTTTTGAAATTAGTTATATTTTAATTCAAAAATATATGAAAAATATTTTTGATATTTAAAAATTTATTTTTCTCTATAAAAATCATATTTTCTCTCTAGAAAATCATTTTTGCTCTCTAAAAATTGTTTCCTCTAAAGGATATTTTTGCATTCTAAAAATCATTATTTACTCTCTTGAAAATTATTTTTTCTATTATAAAGATCTTAACAATATTTATTTCGAGAATTTCAATGTCGATGACATCAATATTCAAAATTTCGATGCCAGTGAGGGGGCCATCGATCTAAATTCAATGTCATCTCCTCCAACGATGGACTCTATGACATTATTGGCATCAACTGCAATGCTTTAAAAAAGTTCTTATTTTTGCATAGTCTAAAAATACTAACTTAGTTGGTATGGTTAATTCTCTAGGTATTATATGAGATTTTACTTCATGTTATACTTCACAATGAAACTAACTCATTCACTACTAGGTTTCTTAAACTGAACTGGGATAGATTGCTAAAAATAGTGTAACTAGGTCAATAAAAAAATTAGAAATAACTCACAAAACAAATTACAAAAATAACCTATACTTATCATTTTTTATAAAAATGATCTGTCATATCAATTTATTAAATTCTAAACATACAATAAATGAGTTATTGTGAGATGACGATTGATTGCCAAAGGCTTGTCAAATCTCCAATGCTCAACAAGACGGTAGCTGGCGTGGCTACTTGCTTCTTCCACTCCACCTCGCGTGTTGGCACTGGTTCCCTCGTTCACATACACACATAGACACATTCCTCTCTCTCACACACATTTACATTTTCAAATCCAAATATTTCAAAATTTAGCCGTAATTTTTAGTTGATGCAATTACCAAAATTATAGATCAAAAGGAGCTTTTCAAAACAAGATAAATTCCAATGTAATTTTGTTAGTGTTATTTTTAATTATATCATTAGTCGATGAGTAGATAATAGAAATATTTAAATTATAGGCATGTATGTGAAGTTAGACGGAGTATGTTAGAGAACATATTGGTCGTGAATAATTTAATTTTTTGTGGATGTAAATTGAATTATTTGATTTCAAATTTACATATATTGAAATTTAATTGTAATTTTTAGTTGGTGTAATTATCAAAAGTGTAGATCGTGAGAAACTCTTCAAAATAAAGTAAATTTTGTTGAAATGCTACCATATTTTTGTTAATGATCTTTTTAATGACGTCATTAGTGATATAAAGTTACAACATGTTTGCTTTGAAATAAAAATAATTGTTGGAGAGAGTTACTGCATCTTAGAGGTGGATGGTAGGAATATTTGTTAGAGAGGTATGATAGAGATATTTGTTGAAGAGAGATGGGACATCATATCATATATCTCTTGACATAAAAACGTTTTAATTTAAAAATTGAAAGAAGTTTGTGATAAGACGAAGAAAGTGAAATGTTGTAGTCATAAGATGAATGATAAAATGCATTAGGTAATTAAACAAAATGAGAATGTTCAAACAAATTCTTAGACAACATAGCACCAAATCATTGTCTCATTTAAACAAGCTTAGAGCATGATAGGGATATGAAACAGGTAATCCATCATGCATTTGATCATTTAAACAAGTTTATTTTCATGTGCGCTCCAATCCGTTCTAATATATAAACCATCATGATCTGTATCATTAAATAAATCCAGTTTGGTTCGAGCCTAATAGTAGGATTAGATCGAGTTTGACTGACTTAGAGTTTAGAGCCTGATGATCAGATTTGGAGTTTAGGGTTTGGTGGTCTTTGTGTCAAACTTAGAATTTAGGACATGATAGTGGATTTGGATAAGTCCAATTTCAGTCCGATGACATTCATAGTATCTCATACCCAGTCTCGGCCCAAATGTCCATTGGACTAGGCTTGGGCCTGCCCATCCTAGCCTATCCGCGATGCAACCGGACTTTTCGGCTACAAGACCCTGCCTGGCCCGGAATTTGCTCAGGCAAACCATGTGCCCTAAAAGATTGTAATTTGCTGCCGCATTGGACCCGAGTCCCTATGACGACTCGAGTTACATCAGACACCACCAAAACCTTTATAAAATACATGCTCCTAAACATTCAATGTTGAGACTTCAGAATTCAGACCTGAAGAAACCGCCATTCGCAGCCTATATATACGCACAAACATTCAGGTGATACATACAACACAAAAAGTTCAGAAGATACATACATTCCGGCCGATCAGAAGTGAACAGATTGTAACAATGCTGCTGCTGCTCAGAATGCAAAGGCGTTTGCCTCTGCTTCTGCCTGTGCTGCTACTGATGGTGTGCATTGTGATGGCAAGCATACAAGCCGCCGAGAGAGTTCGCCATTGAAATGCTCCGAAGTCAGCTTCCCAAAGGGGGGCCGAGATCTGGTTCTTCGGGCTGCACTCATGACCCCAACAACACCGGAGGAGCCAAGTGCCCAAACCCATGAGAATTTTGCAGACGTGTGTAATTTTTTCCTTTTGTTTTGGTACTTGAGAACTTTAGACTTGTAAGGGAGAGATTTGTTCTCCATGTTTATCTTACGATTTTGATCTATCAGTATGAGGATCCAATTCTTGCAGAATATAGCGAGGTATTTCAATTTTTAAGTGAGATGCGTGGAAAATGATTAGTCTTTTAAGCGAGTATTATAAAATGGGATTTTGTCGAATGAGATAGGGATGGTAATGATAATGATAAGATGAGAAGCAGAATTAAGTGCACCAAATTTTTATGAGTTCTTCTCCTCTTCTAATTAGACGGTGGTAGGAGTTAGAAAAAAAGAGGAGGATGAGAAGATGGAGGAAGACAGGGTATTGGGATTAAGAAATTGAATTCGTTGATTCTAGAGTTAACTCTGGAAGAGATTCCCATTTCTAAGGACTATTACCATATTTTTTCGAGTTGGGGCTAATGCTATAAGTTGCGAGGTTAAATTCCTTGTCTTTGAATAATTATCTCTTCTGTTATTGGTTGATCGGTCGGTCTACACAAAAACAGATAAAAATTCTAAACGTTTATTCACACGTCTTTTTCCAATGAAGCCCTTGAATCAGTTCTAATTGGCCCAACTCATGAACCATCTAAGGACTGCAACCAATAGCAAAATCCACAGTTATGTACACAAAAATTTGCACAATCACCTTCTGAAGTTTTTGAGCAAAAATGTCAATATTTCTTTGTACTACAGCAATCTCTACACCCCTCATCTCCTCATCCTATCTTACCACTCTGGTGTAGTTACCTCAAAACCTTACACTCCACCACACTGTAACCACGGCGGTCGGCGCCGGGCGGCCGGCCGGCCGGCAACTCCAGGCTACTGACGCCGACGTCTGCATTGCTCCTCGCGCCGCCGCTGGTTTCGCTCACGCGACAAAATCATGCAGTAGCTGCGACGTCGTCGAGCCGTACCGCTGCCGGTCCTCGTCGGCGCCGTCGTTCATGTACTCGAAGCCACCGGCATTGCCGTAAAATCCCTGCTGCACGGCGGCGCCGCTGGCTCGGTGCTGCAGGCCTAATGTCAGCGACACGCCGGCGACGCCGGCGCCGGCGCCGTAGCCGCCTAGCTCGGCCATGCTGCCGCCGTAGTCCCAGAACCTGGCATTGCCGTCGTGGTGCGCGAGCGCGTCCTGCAGGAGGCCGCCGATGCCGGACAGGCCGGCGACCGCGGCAGTGAGGGCCTTTGCCTCCGACTTGAACGGATTGAGCTGGCCATGACTCGCCGCGCTTTGCGTGATCTCGTCACGGTCTTCCGATGACCTGCAGGCCTCGTCCTTCCCCTTGCCAGCGTTCTCCGACGACGAGTGGGACTCCATCTCGGCGGCGAACTCTTCTTTGTACATCTCTTCTATCATCGGCTTCCACAGACGGACACGGGCATTGATGAACCAATTCGACACCTGAGCAAAAATTGTCAAAACACATTTTACATTTGCTTCATGACATAGTAAATTGCGCTCAACGTGTCTAAACTTATAATTAACGACGTGTCAAATGCCTTTTAGTATATAAATTTGAAATTTACTGGTTAATCTGTCAATTAAATTAAGGATAAATATAGTGACATCTTAACTTTGACATTTTTAAAATTCAAGTTTATCGATTATAGCACGATCATTTAAATTTAGAGATACAAAATACAGTTTACTCTTTAAAAAAAATTCATTGCACTTACATAAGCCCTCGAGTGACAAAAACTTATATATATATATATATTAATTACCGGTAAAAGTTGAAAAAAAATTTAACTACACGACTTCCACGGTGACAAATTTTTATGACTAGCTTAATTAAGCTTAAGCTAATAACCTGGCCTCTCGTCAAGCCCGTCCGCCTCGCAAGCATCAGCTTCTCGGAGTCCTTGGGATACCTGCATGCACCATGGACACCAATGGTGAGCACAGCAGAGCACACAGCAATGGAGAAGATTTTGCAATGGCGGGGAGCTCTTAACGGGTGGAGGAAGTGCTCGAAGAGCCAGGCGCGGAGGACGGAGACGGAGGACTCCGGCAGCCCCCTCTGCGGCCGCCAGGCCTGCTGCTGCGCCGCCCGCTGCTGCCGCAGCTGCTGGTCGATGTACCGGAGGCGGTGGATGCCGCCACCTCCGCTGCCGTGGACGGAGGTGTCCGGTTCGCCAAGGCTCCGGCGGGCGGACTGTATCTGGGAGCTGATGGCGTCTTTCAAGGAGCGGAAGTGGCGGGAGATCGTCTGCAGGGCCAGCGCGGTGTACGGCATCGCCGCGCCCGGCCCGGCCGCCGCGTCGAAGGATGACATCACGGCCTGCATTTGGTGGTGGTAGTGCCTGTACCGTCGATCCACCTGCCGCCAAAATGCAAGCACTTTCTCAATCAAAATGCCACTCACCGTAGTAGATTGCCTATCTTTGACCGACAGCTTAAACTTTGGTAGGACCAGTGTCTGTCAGTGCATAAAACTTAACACTCATGTCAAAAATTGACATTGTTACTTCTTGTAATACGATTAGATTCCTTGTCTTTTCTGACAACTTAAACTTTTCGGTGGACCGGTGGTCCTTGAATCAAAGTTAATCCTCCTCCATTGGAACGTTTGTATGATCCTATCAGAAACTTGCTGCATTGTGACAGTGTTCTTGTTTTTCTGAAGAATGGAAAGCTTAAAAAAGCAAAGAAAAATATGCTGTATGCACGATCTTGTTAGATCTTTCTGTAGTTCTTGGAAGATATGGAAATTATGGAGTGCAATAATCTATCACATTTTTATAGAAAACTGCAAGTGAATTGAGCAGTTTCAGACAAAATTTTAGTGAGCATACTACCTGATCAAGCATGGCAAGTAGTGCTGTCACTTTGTTCTGAAGATCTTGCCTTTCCGACGGCGAGAGCTCGGCCGAAGAAGAACCGCCCGCGGATTCCTGCGTATTCGAGGCCTTGTCGTCGCCCTTATCGGTATCCTTGAATTCAGTTGCGGCCTGTCTTTTGTTCTTGTCGGTTTTTCGCTTTATCGCATCCCGAAAATTGACTACTTCATCCAGCAGCTCTCTTGCCGCCTTCAGATACTTTGAATTCTGAATTGCGCTACTGGTTAGCGCGTTTCTGTTCACTGTCATCGATTGGTGTGGACTGAGCAAAGCAGTGTCTATGCTGGTTGAACAGTACCGGTAAAGAGACGCCGGCACTTGTGTGCCGAGGCTAAGCGAAAGCCCTTGGTGTCGCATCGCTGAAGCAGTTGACGGATCATTGAGCATGAGCAGCTGTGTCTGCATACCTATTTCATGGCTGTTCATGAGTCCTTCTGCCGCGCTTCTGATTGCAGCCTCGGTCCTGCCATCGCCTTGCGCAATGTGACTTTGAGGCCCTATGGTGCTGTCAGGGAGACGAACTAGACCGCTGGTCGAAGAATCGGAGTACGGGTTAGACGCAGGATAGTGGTGGAACGGCATGTCCCCGCCGCTGTCCCTTCGATCGGCGGAAGAGGAGAAGAATGTGGCCATTGTCTTCAGAATCAGATGAAGTAACCAGCCAAGAACTTGATTTTGTCATCAAATACTAAAATCCAAGCTGGAAGGATTCAGTCAGCAGAAAGATGTGAACTTGCTCCGAAAAATTTCAGAATTCAGCAAAAATTGACATGTCAATCATCTTGGTGTCGACATATCTGCAAATGTTCATCAAAAATCATGTTTGCCAATTTGGCTAGGAAATTATAAGAAAATGAGTCAAGAAATGTTATTGAGTTTCATACTTGAAGTACATCAAGATAAGAAAACATGGAAACAAGAAAGTTAAACGGTTCTGCCTACCTGAAGAAAATCAACTTCAGATTGCTGTTTCACTGCCTCAAACACCAATTCAAAGATTTCACTCTATCTACTAAACTAAAAATATCAAAGCCATTTAGAATTTTATGAACTCAGCATTCAATTTGAACAAAACAACCACAGAAACTAGTATCTCTGAATGAACAAAACAAACAGATCAACACATCCACAAATCTTAAATCAAGGATTCACCATTAGAACAGCTCAAAAAGCTCAAACCAAAACAAGAAGAAACGTTCAGAAAGGGGCAATATTTTTCAGTTGAGCACCCACCGACAACAGAGGAGCTAACTAGAAGCAGAAAGCTCAACAAGCAAGAAATTAATACATCAAGTAAACTTAAGGAGTTCATCTGAAACATGCATGGAAACAGATTAATGGATGCAAAGCAAGAACAAAAGGTTATACCACTGTAAATAACTAACCATGGACACAAGCAAATACAAACCAGAAGAAAGCTAAAAGGGATCGGCTAAACATGCAGGGAAGCAAATTAATGGAAGCAAAGAAGCAAGAACAAAAGTTATACCTCTGCAAATAAATGACCATGGACACGAGCAAGAAGCAAGAACAAAAGGTTCTTGGTGTTGGGTTATGGGAGAGAGATAATACCAAGAATTGGCAGGTAGAAGAACACTGAATTATTGCTCTTCTTTTTGTTCTTTCTTTGTTTTTGTTTGGTTTGTCTCTAGATTATAGTTTTTTTGTTTCTAATATCTAGCTCCTTAAGCAATGGAATGTTGCCACCACCAATATGAGAGCTGCCTAACTCTTATCTCTCCAAAAATTCTAAAGAAACCCCACCATGATTTTTATGTTTAGTTTTACTTTTATTTATTCCCCGCTGTCTTGGACACTATTTGCTTTGGCCCCTAGTGTAAAAAGGTTAAATGGAGTGCGGCTTAGATGCAGAGTTCTCTGTATGATATGATGTGTAGACTCAATTAAAATCTTATACAGATAACAGAGAAATAAGTAGAAGAGACAACAAGGAGAAATCGATTTTTTTTACAAATATCTAAATTATGGGTGCACCTAATACGATACACGAAATCTACACTGCACATAAGGCCACATTTTGTTCTCTCTCAGCAATTTGACCTGAAATGCTCCTAAATACATGGCATATTTAGACATTTCCCCCCAAGAATTGCACCATAGGTTGATCACTACGAGTTGGTGGTGGCATTTGTTAAGGTGTATTCATCTCCTAACCACAAGTTGGTAGACCTAAAGCTTCTTTCCCTTCTAAACGTCTCAATCTCCACTGTACATCACGGATTTGGGTTCTCGTTTTTCATGTCAAAAGGCACACCTTGCCTTTCATATCATTGGATTGTTCGATCAAGATTTAAAAAGTTCAGATTGATGCAGGGAAAGAAGTCCGAGAGTCTCAGATTTAATTTTAAGTTCTTCAAAATCTCGCACATCTCTATCTAAACAGTTAATTTTGTGATTGAATAGTTCTTTAAGATGTGTCTTTCATATCAAGAAAGAATAGTGTCATATGTCACAGCAAAATGCAACCCACGTAAGAAAACAAAAATAGATTCATACGTATGCCCAAATCAACAGTCTTTTCTAGTTAGAAGTGCACACTATGCCACTAACACTTTGACCAAAGCTTGGTCTATTTCAATTTGGTGGCAACATTTGCTTTGTCCAATTGGGTATGTGGTTATGATGACCTTAAGGACAAATGCCTTTATGGTCCCCTCCCATCCCTTGATTTGACCCCTAACTTCTCGCTAATGCAAAGTACATTGAGTCACTAATGTGTGGATCGATTTTGAAGAGACTTGGTCCAGCAAAAATGATTGATGCAGAGTATGACATATAAATTGCATTGAATATATATGTTTTACATTTTCCCCACAAATAGTTTAACATAATGCATGTTTCAGGATTGTGATTGTTCATAGTTTTGAGTGAAACTTCCTTTTCAGGGATCTGAAAGTTCGTGGTAATTTTCCGGGATTTTAAGTTGCTTCATGAGGTCTCTTTGTTTCAAGCTATTAGAAAATTCTGATAAAATGTCCTGATCTTGCTTTTATTTTGAAGAAACATAGGTCATATCACATTTAGTTTCAGCTACTCTCTGTAATTGAATTGTTCATGTCGGTTATCGAATTACAGAGATTTCAAATGATTATGCACTCTATATTTAATGCTCTAGATGGTGATCTTCAGTAGTTTTGAGATAACTTCTTCGTTCCAAATAGATGCAAAGTTTGTGATAATTTCGATTCAGTTTTCAGGCTATCAGAAACCATGATAAAAATGTCATGATTCACATAATCACATAGGTCATATAACATTTAGTTCAATGTAATTTATCAGATTGGATCACGTACAGTTCATGTAGATTTCATTTACTTAACTGGAGAGAATTCAAACTGGTTGCAGCAAAATTTGTTGTTCAGATCAAGCAATGGATGCTTAAATGTCACTCCAAGTATTGTTTGTTTGTTTGAGACCTTGATTGCTGCTTGGATTGTTAGTTAATGCAGACGAGTTCAGTTCTGTCATATCTTCATTGGAATCAAGTGACTGGGACTAGCCGTCGTGTCGACCGATGATTCGCCAAGCTTTGTCTATTATGCTGGGGGCCAAACTAACAGAAATTTCTAATGATTAGGAAATTCAACTAGGGAAAAGAAAAGGAAATGCTCAGTACTTTCAGAGGCCATTCTTTGTGATCACTGACAGAGTGATCAATCACAGGTGCAAGCATAAAACAAGATCAAAGAGATATTCCATAGAATGAACCGCGATTTCGTGCAAGGACATAGATTAGGACAAAGCTTATTCTAATGCAAATTATAGTTTTTTATCCAATTACCTTAACCATAGCATTGTTATGTCCTGATATCAAATTTCATCAATTAAGATTCAGAGAAATATAAATCTTCTTTTGAAAAACTCACATTAAGATACAAAAAAACTGTTCTTTTCTTATGCTCGCAGTAACAAGTGAAAATAACTTATTTTATTGTGTTCTATACTTCAATTAGCAATTGAGTTCCATATGGGCCAATCTACCTGCATGGCAATGGTTTTTTTTTTCTTTTGACTTCTTTTGATGCAATTTGCAGTTGGAAAGATGCCAATGGGGGCCAGCAAATAGCTAAGTGATTGCACTCACATGCCACAGCAAATCTTGATTGAAAATACTATCTCGTTCAGATGTTATATCGTGTGACGTTCAGATAGTACAGAACGTAGATCACATTGACCATATCAGAAAGTTCTAAAATTTTGCCCCCAAAGTGTTATTTCTTCTTCTGTTCATCTGAATTTTTTCTATCCATCAGTCCTAGTCTCTATTCCATGCCCTTTCTTATCTTCTGCACAGGGGAAAAAACTGTACACTGTACAATCTGCATTAGGAATACTGAAATGTGCAAAAGTGCACAGTGACATAACAAGTGAGAGCGCTGTAGTTAACAGTGTGAGCTTTCTTTTCTCAGAACTGAATCCTAAACACACAAAGAAGAGAACTGAAAATTTTACAAAAGGCGCATATCGGTAACTGGTAAATTTGATTCAGTGTGAGCTTTCTTTTCTGAAAACTGAATCCTAAACAGGCAGAAGAGAACTGAAAAAATTACAAAAGCTGTATCAGTAACTGGTAAAATTGATTCATTGAGAGCTTTTTTTTTCCTCAAAACTGAATCGTATGCAAATACACAAAGAGCAGAACTCAAAAAAATTTACAAAAGTAACATCAGTAACTGGTAAATTTGATTCAGTGTGAGCTTTCTTGTCTCAAAACTGAATCCTAAACACAAAAAGGTAACTGAAAAAATATACAAAAGGTGCATATCAGTAAATGGTAAATTTGATTCAGTGTGAGCTTTCTTTTTTCTCAAAACCGAATCCTAAGGCTATGTCCAACATAACTGCTCCAACCGGCGCCCAGCGAGCTCCATTGTCCATGCCGTCTGAGGCGCTCCAACCGTGCGCCATTTGTGTGGCAAGACATCCATTGCATCAATGCCTGCAGGTGGGCCTCGCGAGCCGCGTGCTGGAGGAAGCAGCCGCGTTGGGTGGAAGTGGGCTCCTAGTGATGTGTTTTGTGGGTCATATGACATCGCATCTTGTACCAAGTCAACCCATACGTGCATATAAATTGATAGATAGGACTAGTACATCGTGAGGCCTAGTGTTAGTTGCATAGGATGGAGGATTGTGTGTGTGTTTGAGTGTGCAAGGTGACAAAGATAGACCCTACAAACTACGTGTGTGGATTGTGGGTGCATCTGTCTCATTAGCCGCACGTATCGGATGTTATTTTACTCATTATCGCTGATGATGGGGTCTTGATTTGATTTAACTCACTTGTCAACCACTATTTTTATTATTTGTTTGAATCTAGACCTTAAAAACCTTTTTGAAATGATGCTTACATTAACCTTAGTCTAAACACACAAAGATACTGAAGAGAACTGAAAAAATTAACAAAAGGTGCATTGCATATCAGTAGCTGGTAAATTTTGATTTGATTTCTGAACTGATACAGCAAAGTTACCTTATTACCTGACACCACATGCTTGTATTATATAAGCCCATGCAGGTGAGGTGACTACTGTTGCATCATGAGCAGATTCCTAGTACTCAAGTACAACTGAACTGATGAGTGTGAGTAACACAGCAAAAGTAAAAGCTGAGACACGAAAAAGAGATAATTTCCCCTTGACTTGTGTGATCTTTGGATGTCCCATTCTGAACCTGCTTTGGCCATGTCTCCCACATAAACAATCAACTTTTTTTTAAGGATTGATATCTAGTGCAAAATATTTTTATTTGAGAAAATAATTCGGAAAAATTCTGAAAAACACTGGATATAGTTCTCGATGTATTCTACTTGACCATATTCCATGCTCCAAGTCATCCTACCCCATTAGAATAAACAAACAAAAATCAGAATAAACTGAGATGAAATAATAAAAAGCTATGATTTCATTGAGTTTATCTTCCTTGATTCTCCTTGTACAAAATGATTTAGCCATTTAAAGCATAAAATTGTAATGCCCTATAGTCCAATATATTTTGATCTACATCTGATCAGGATAAACTACTCAAACACACTATCTCAGCTCATACTTTTGTCCTCTCTTTAATTAAAATAGCTAACTCAAATTTAGTATACTTGGTCTACTAGACATTACATACACACATTCTACCCTTTATATTTTCAAAACGAGGTTAATTTCACAACACATGCACATGGACTAGGATATCACAAAAATTTAGTCAAATTGTAAAACAAACTAAACACTACCTCCAATATCATTTTTTATAAAAACTACTTTACAAATGATACTATCTACTATATTATCAACACACACCTCACCCATCCACACCCACCAACACTTATCAACACAATACACTAACTAATCGAACATGTGATTTTTTTACATGAACACATATTCTATTCATCTAAATACACTATCTCTAATATCTTTATAGTATATCTTTAGACACTATTCTAAAAGCAGTGATGGCTTTTGCTCTGGCTAACCAACCACTTTGTTTTGTGCATGGAAACTTTGGAAGGCATAAAAAAAAATAGTATCTAAGCCTCTTTAATTATTCTTCGGCACCATCTTTATCTTTTCTTCTCCCCATACTTTTGATCAAGATATGGATATTTTTACAAGTGTCGGCATGCTTTGAGCCTCTTGTTGGGCAATAAATTTCACCATGTGTTGAATGAATCATGGCGTTGATACTAAACAAGTTATCTTGCATCAACAAGGCAAAAGATACGAAGAAAAAAAAGGGGGAAAAGTAATGCACACATCATTGCATCCATTTGGGATAAGCAGATTATGCCACATGCTCCTTGGCTGCATCTGGGGTTTTCTCAGGATCAAGGGAACAATAATTGTAGTATTACTATTGACAGAAATCTATAATATACAAACTGTTTTGATCACAATATTATAAATCTCTTCTTTTTGACTAAATTTGTAATTCTCATTAGCTGATTCATTTTTAGTAGTTTTCTTAAACAGATTAGAGGTTATCAAGAAATCATATATAGCACTAAATAGGGATAGTCGAATTTTCTTAAATTTGACTTGGTTCTCAAGTTTTCTTGTTTAAAATTTGCTAAACCATATTTGTGCTAATTTTTTACCCTCCTTACCTACAAAATTAACTCTCGGTTGAGCATCATGTTAAACCACATCCTCTTTTTCCTATAGACATTGGGTTATTCCTTTTCTAATTGTGACTTTTGGTCATATCTTTTCCTCCGCATACACTTCCTTTCAAGCCATAAACGTTCAAGAATATCTTAATTTCCCATAACTATTACCATGAGTTCTTTCTGTAATAGGTCCTATTTATTTTAAATAGATGTTATTCTAATCATATTATTTTGTTACCAAATGAATATTATTCTATAATTTAGAGGTAACTTTATGCACTATTTTTCTTATACACCCTCCATTTAATATTTCAAAAAGAACAATATATGGTTCAGAGAATTAAAATAAAAATCAATAAAGTGTATTAAATGAGGTTACTATAGATTTTTTTTACTTCACATCTTATTTCATTGATAAAAACGAAAATGATATCTACATAGAAACAGAGGAAATAGCCTGTCGAAGGATATTTTACTCATTTTACTGGTGCAACACCACGTGGGGGTAAATTTGTGAGGCATGCCGCCCCAGTGAGGTAAATCTTACACGAGACTAAAACCTGAGGAGAAAATCTAAACACTCTCTCAATTATTACAAGACACAGCTGAGACGAGGCAGTTGGCTGCCCCGTGAAATAGAGCGGATGCTTGGGGTGCATGCAGCAACGAATCCAAGGCAACATGACATGGGCTGATTCAAAGTGTGTTTTTGATGCAGGGAATGGGTCATGGCACATCACATTGGGGATGTAAGCATGCTGCCATGCTTGCCCTTGCCTTGAGCACACCACTTGTCCACTTCTGTAAATTTGACATGCATTTGGCATTTAGTTTTGTGTTGCATGTTGGTTTTGAAAAATCAGAATTGGAGTGGTTCTAGACAATGCTGTTTTGTTGGAAATCGGTTGAGACAAGGTGGTACCTAACCCTTTTTTTTCTTTTTTCTTTTTTTCTGTTTGGAAGATTGTAAAACGGTTGAATTGGTAGAAATCAGTATAGCTCCGACTAGTTTGGCTAATTTAGAGTAAAAACCGTCTGAAGTTTGATATCATGCCCTCTCTGGTAACTGGCGGTAATTGACTGGTTCCTACTTGTTTTTAAACCGTAGTTGCATGCAGGATTAAGAAAATTGGGATTGGAGTGGTTCTCGGACACCACTAATTTGCTAGAAATCAGTTGAAAACTGGATTGGTCGAGATCAATACTAGATGGATATAATATAATTAGCTCTATTATAATTCAGAGAAAAAACTATCTGAAATTTGATGACCCACCCTTCACTAACAAGATAGTAACCAGTTGAAATTGATTGTTTCCACTAGATTGCATGAGGAATAAATGTGCACATTTGAAGTGATAGATGTAAGAATTTGACCATTTAAGATCAAACCATAAAAGGAGTAGCCAAAACCTATTGGGTGGCTGACCTCATAGGTCTATAAGTTGATCCGCCGGTGCATAGAAGAGAACAAACTATTCGGTCACGCCGTGGCAAGATCTTCAAATCGACAGGTTGGTTCAACTTGGCCTTTTGGACTGCGTGAAAGACTCCCTTGACGCTTGGTTTATGAAGTCGGAGCCATTTGGGAGCTGTTTATCTTCTGTCAAGTCAAAATCTATAATAGAGAAAAATACATACACACAAAATTAGTTATTGTTTTTTACATTTTGCTTTTGATTATCTTGGGACCTACCTAATCACATTATAAGATCAAAGCACAAAAAATTGGATAAGGAATGATAAAATGAAAAGAAGAGAATTCATACATCATTATTCTCAAGATTGGCATCTCCTTGATGGTTTTCTATTGAAAATGGCAAGAGTTTGGACTAGTAATTGCGTTTGATAATCTATGATGTAAACTAGAGAGGTCTTCTCAATCATAAACAGAAAGGAATTACTTGCTTTGCATGACACCATATGAAACACAATGGTTTAGGGGAAAAAACTTTTCCTAATACTATAAATTTGTAAGGAATTTGTACCACTTTGTAGGGCTATTATCCTCACTGTCTATCACTATAGCTATATTAGAACATGTATTTTGTAAAATGTCTTGTGTATAAGGAATTACAAAAATCGGGGAAATTATGATGAAAAACTGATATATATATATATATATATATATATATATATATATATATATATATATATATATATATATATATAAGACTATCTCTAACCCATCGGCGTTTCGCAAGACGTTTCAACAGAATATTCTCCAGTATATTCTGTGTCACATATATGAAGCATCACCCGAAGCACCCCCTACTCCAACGCAAAGGCGCTTCGCGAGGCGCTTCATACGGGCCCACGAGTGTACATTTAGATGGTTTTAGTAAAATAACAATAACTTTTAATTAAAAATCGAATATATGCCATGTTTGGTCTCTATATGAAGATAATTAAAAGATCTATATTTTCTTAATATAATCAACATCTAATTTGAGCTAGATTAATATATAAATCAAGAAACAAAATTGTATACAATTCGGTCGCACGAAAATCGAGGAAACAAAAACATAAAAAAACTGAACCTTCAGATAGGGCTGGAAACGAGCCGAGCTCGAGCGAGCCCAAGCAGGCTCGGCTCGAGCTCGATAGTGTACTGGGCTCGGCTCGGGCTCGGCTCGAAATCTTAACGAGTTTCGAACCAGGCTCGGGCTCAACTCGAAGCAAGCTCGATAGAGCTTGAGCTCAGCTCGACAAGCGCACGGCCACTGCTGCGGATGTTGGAGGAGGCGCCGACGTCGGCGCCTCCTCGTCGTCGTCCTCCTTGTCCTCGTCGTCGTTGTCCACCGCCGCCTCCTCTCCTCCCCGCACGCCGCCGTAGCCTCCTTTCCTCCCCGCGCCGCCACCGCCGCTCCTTACGCGGTTATGCCGCCGCCGTGAGCCCATGATAGCGCTTTGAGGAGTTGATTGCTAATTTTCTAGGTTAGGGAATGACGAATAAGAATGTAATTCGAGTTTTAACGAGTCGAGCTCAGAAAGGCTTGGGCTCAGCTCGAGTTCTCTCTCGAGCTTCACCTCAGGCTTGAGCTCGGCTCGTTAAGGGCTCGAGTCGATCTCGAATCGAGCTGATCTTCGATCCGATCATGAATAGCTCACGAGTTTCAATCTTTTTGTCCAGTCCTAGCTTCAGACGCCATAGCAAGCATCTTCTCTCTCCCGAAAACCAACAAAAATATTTTTTTATTCGAAGCTGTAGCTGAAGCTGTAGCGTTGGAGTGAGCCTAAGGCTGAGTCCATGCAGGCGCTTCAACGCGTTGACAGGCGGGCCCCGCGCCAAAAAAATAGTAAACAACTCAGTTGAAGAGAGAGAGAGAATGCCTAATGAGGTAGCAGACGCTTCAGCGTTTTTTATTTTAATTGTCTTGATTTCTGTGCAACTGAATTGTATATAATTTTGTTTCTTGATTTATGCATTAATTTAGTTTAAATTAGATGTTCATTATATTGAGAAAGTTGTAGATCTTTTAATTATCTTCATATAGAGACCAAACATCGCATATATTCGATTTTTGAATTAAAAGTTATTGCTGTTTTACTAAAACCACCTAGATGTACCACTCGTGGGCCCGTGCGAAGTGCCTCGCGAAGCGCCTTTGCGTTGGAGTAAGAGGTGCTTCGGGTGATGCTTCGTACACGTGGGACATAATATGCTGGAGAATATTTTATTGAAACACCGCGCGAAGCGCCGATGCACTGGACTCAGACTAATATGTTCCATACCCTTGGTTTGATGATAGCTTGGGAAAGGCGTGTACATATATTTTGTTTTTAAGGATAGAAAATATGAATATATAGTTCATTCATAAAACTATCTTTTTTGTAAATCTTGAATATATTATCAGTAAGTCATCTAGATAGTTTTTCAAGAAAATCATCCAAACACTTGTTTAAGAAACAAATCGAAAAGAAAAAGCCTCATAATCTATTTCCATGGTGCATAGAACTGCATGTGCACTTTAAAGGGTAACAAAAAGTACGTACCACTGTATCATACTGTCATTTGCTATTTATCACGATGTTCGCGAGACTTTGTCTAATACCATTGCATTCTTGTGTTCATTTGTTATTTACCACTCTTTGGATTAAAATATAATTTTTGAAGAGATTTTTTTGATAATGCTCAAACTACCCTTGTGCTAGTGGCCCTCGTTGTCCCTGGCAGCCCTGTGGCACTGATCCAATGCCCAAATGTACTCATGGTAAGCTCTCTATGGCTCTGGTGAGTTTCGGCTTGTGGTGACCGGTGGTGAAGACTCTAGTGGCTTGGACTCAACCATGTGACAATGGTGGTGGCCTGACACGGTGGGACGGTGGCGGTGGTCGTGCCAGACAGTGGCCACGGCGGGGGAAAATGTTGATACGGCGGCGTGATTGCCAGCGGCATCGACCAAATTGTCCAGTAGGTACTCTTAGGTAGGTAGGAGGTGTCAGTGGCAAGAAACGAGGTTGACGATGACAGGGTGGCGGTGCGCTTGTATCATAATAGAACAATTGCATGCTCTCATCATTGTCGGAATAGTGTGGGTGGTCAGTTGACTAATGACTGTGACGGGGAGGATGAGAGTGGTCTAGAGATGGTGCAATCACCGGGAATTGGACGGAGGTGGCGTGAATTGCGGCAGTGGTGATGAGGCGACACAAAAATCGAAGGGGAGGAGTTGACGGCTAGATGGCAGCGAGGCTGCTGGCAATGACCGTCGGAGCTAGTTCAGTAGAGGCCAAGGAGCAATTTCTAAACAGGGATCGATGGTGCGATGGCCGAAAAGTTGTTTGACGTGTGACATAGGGAACTTTGGCAGTTGTTGATCTTTTACTGCTGCCATAATTCACACCACCTTTGTCCAATTCCCCACGATTGCACCATCTCTAGACCACCCCCGTCCTCCCCATCACGATTGTTTGTCGCCTTGCTACCTACATTGTTTCAGTGATGGCAAGAGCACACAATTGCTCTGTTCAGCATTGGCACGCCTCCAGCCTCAGTTCTCGCTGCTAACACCTTCCACCTGCCTACGACTACCTGCTGGACATTTGGTTGATGCCACTGGCGATCACATCGCCATATTGACGTTTTCCCTCGCCACGGCCACTGTCTGGTATGGCCACCACCGCTATCCCACCGTGTGTGGTAGCCACCGCCATCAACCATGTGTCCCTTAAGTCTCGTTTAGCAAGCCCAAGCCATTGGAGTCCTCACTGACGGCCATCACACACCAGAGCTCACCAAAGCCGTAGAGAGCCCCTAAATTAAATTGGCTCGACATTGGGGTAGTTTGAGCATTTTTTAAAAAATATTTTGAAAATTATATTTTAATCCAAATAGTGGTAAATAGAAAATGAACACGAGAACACAATGGTATTAAGAAAAGCCTCGTGAACATAGTGATAAATAGCAAATGACAACATAACAATGGTATATAGCCAAATTTCCCTTAAAAAAGTACATTATAGATGAGCCACAAGCATAAAAGGGTTCATAATTTCACCTCATACATATCATGTTTATCAATGAAGCTAAATGTGCAAAGATTATATGTTGAATATATTTGTTCGATCAAATTTTGTGGTAAATTCATCATGTAACATGCGAAAGTCTCACTGGTCAAAAAAGGGTTAAAATAAAAATGTACATGTGTGTTCACTGTTAAAAAATAATTAAAATTGATCACTGGTCGAGTCAAACCCTGATTCGGTTTAGTCAAATAAGATTCGGACTAGGTCTGGTCGAGTCAAATCCTAGTTGGATTCAAATTAGACTCAGTTCTGGTTGAATCAAATCCTGGTCGCGTTTGAGTCAGACTTGGGTTTGAGCGAATTCGACCCAGATTGAGTCTGGTCGCATTGACATTCAGCCCGAGCTCAAACATGATAAGGATAAGCACTAAAGATTATCTTTTAATTATTTAAAAATCAATGTTTATCTCTTTTCAAATTCAAATCCCTCAAAATATCTCTGGTTGTTGGATGGTTGCAACCAACTCAGTGCCTCTATAAATAGAGAGGGGGTGTTAACCTTTTTCAGGTGAACGAAAGATAGAAGACCAGGCGCCAGGCGAAAACAAGACCGAGAGGAAAAGACAAGATCAAAAGGCCCTCTTTGTTCGACCAGAGACCTTTTCTTTTTCCTGATGGGTGAGTGCTGATCAATTATAAGGTATGCATCATCATGCATTGCATAAAGAAGGTCTACTACTACAGAATTGCTTTTCACTATCGGTTTAAAATCGTCTCTACTATCGGTTCTCTTACCGCTAGTGATCAGCACGATAGAAAAAACGTAGCACAACTCTGTCGGTTGCAAACCGATAGTAAAATACCTATATTCCAACATTCACTAATCGTGAATGATAATTTCTTCTATCGGCTCAGTGAACTCAACCGATAGTGATGTTAGATTTCTTGTAACGGTTCTACACTGGAAACCGATAGTACTGTTAGTTTTCCTATCGGTTAGTTACTCGACACGGTTAGTACTGGAAACTTTCTTCTATCGGTTGTAGGATATGAACCGATAGTATTACAAAGGATTATTAACAGATACAACAATACAGAGAGACACACATTGGACAGATTGAATCTAATTATTCAGAGATTGAATTTATTCACAAATACACTAATACAAAGATATACACATGCATTGGACAGATTGGATCTAATTATTCACATATTAGGTTTATTCACAAATACACCAATACAAGTACACACATACACCAATTAACACATTCAATGTACATTACACAAGTCATTTACGATCGATCGTTGATAGCCACTTCATCCATCATATATTGAGCTCAAATTTGTCGCATCTGCTCCAATTGAGGCAACTCGTATTGGTCTTTCAACATGGCGCTCTGCATGCTTGTATGAAGTTAGGAAACTGATTTCATTTCAATTACTCTTTCCTAAAGAATACCTGGTTCTAATCGCGTTCAGTATCAATTTAAGAAACTGACACGAGCGGCAAGAACAATTTTAATCGGGTTGGTCAAGAACACTTACAGTTTGTGGAGTGGCCTACGATGGCGCGATGCAGTGACCGGCGGCGGTGGAGAACCCAAATGTGAGCGGCAATGGTGGTGCAGGAGCGAAAAAGGGGACGTCGGGGAAGCTAGGGTTTTCCGCGTGCGAGTAGAGACTTATTTGGAAATGTGTTTGGTTGGACTGGAGGGAAAACTCCCGCGCGTTTAACCCATTATAAGGAAGTTTATTTTTACTATCGGTTCGTACACTAATAACCGATAGTAAAAATGTAATTTTACTATCGGTTCAAAAACACAACCGTTAGTGAACTTTCTTCTCTTCTAAAGGTCCCCATTGTTTCTTTTACTATATTTACTATCGGTTCGTATATTAATAACCGATAGTAAAAATGTAATTTTACTATCGGTTCAAAAACACAATCGTTAGTGAACTTTCCTCTCTTCTAAAGGTCCCCATTGTTTCCTTTACTATCGGTTGAATAAACAAACCGATAGTAAAAGTTCATCTTTACTATCGGTTCGTACACTAATAACCGATAGTAAAAATGTAATTTTACTATCGGTTCAAAAACACAACCGTTAGTGAACTTTCCTCTCTTCTAAAGGTCCCCATTGTTTCTTTTACTATCGGTTGAATAAACAAACCGATAGTAAAAGTTCATCTTTACTATCGGTTCGTACACTAATAACCGATAGTAAAAATGTAATTTTACTATCGGTTCAAAAACACAACCGTTAGTGAACTTTCCTCTCTTCTAAAGGCCCCCATTGTTTCTTTTACTATCGGTTGAATAAACAAACCGATAGTAAAAGTTTATCTTTTATATCGGTTGGTACAGTACGAACGATAGTATAAATTGAGTAATTTTACTATCTGTTACGAATGAAAAACCGATAGTACTATTTTAATATATTATATCGGTTGGTACAGTAATAACCGATAGTATAAAGTGCGTAATTTTACTATCAGTTAAAAATGAAAAACCGATAGTATTATTTAATATATTATATCGGTTTGTACAGTCATAACCGATAGTATAAAGTGCGTAATTTTACTATCAGTTAAAAATGGAAAACCGATAGTACTATTTAATATATTATATCGGTTTGTACAGTAATGACCGATAGTAAAAAGTTTTTGCATTTCACTAACGTTGGACTAGTGTGTAACCGATAGTAAAATGCCTCTTTTCCGCCGCTGTCGTCCTATTCTATCGGATTTTTCCCAGATTGCTTATAACCGTTAGAAAATATGGGTTAGTGGAATGCACTTCTGTAGTAGTGGTCAAAGCCTATTTGTTGATGCCCGTGCCAGTCCGCTCATGAAGAGGAGAAGAACATAAAGCCAAGGGAGCCCCAATCCAGTGAGCACCCCGATGACTTGTGCCAAATCGACAGATCAATTTTGCAATTCAATCAAGACTTCTGGGTGCGATCCAACTTGCAATTCGATCAGCGGTCGAATTCGGCCACGACCATATTCCTTTTGCAATTTGATCAAACCTTCTGGGTGTGATCCAACTTACAATTCGATCAAGTGGGTAGATTCTGTAGGATCGAGAATGCCGACTAGAGGGAGGGGGTGAATAGGAGGCTTAAAAACTTTTCAATTAAAACAACATTTGCAAGAATAATAAAGAAATAATATAGCACAGTTAAAAGGAAGAAGAAAAGAAACAAACACAAAGATTTTTCTCGAGGTCTCAGAGACTTACCCGGTCTTCCCTACTCCTCGTTGAAGCACTCAAATAAATGAGTCTTGCTTCAATATCCACGAAGAATATTTCTCACTAATAGTTGCTCCTTGTCCATTCCGGAAAGGCGAGCACTGATGTCTTTTACAATCACGCTGAGCCTCTCCAACAATCTCCGAACAGGAGAGGTCAACGGCCACGCCACCAAACCGTCTAGGTGAGGGCGTTCACCAAGAGTAATAAGTTGAAAGGTCTCTTCTAAACCTCCAACATGCACCGAGAAACTCTAAGTATGCAAATGATGCGAATGAAGTACTCGGTGGATCACAAAACTCACGACTTGATCAAAAGATCAAGATTTTATCTCTAAAAACAAATGCTCAAGTGTATGTATGAGAATGAGGCTGCTTGGTGTGTAAAATAATAGCTCAAAATCTCTATTTATAGCCCAAATGAACAAAAGAGCCGTTGTGCTCGAACTGAAAAGTGACAGTGCACGTTGACAGTCAGTATAGCATGCTGACAGTCAGCATAGGCCACGACCAGTAAGAAGCAAATTTTCGAGAAAACTCAGCTAGTCATTGTGGTTGAAAAAGGAAACAAATCAGCACATACTGACAGTCAGCAACACATGCTGACAGTCAGCATCCACAACCATAGCTTGACAAAAATCACGGATAAAACTTAGCTAGCCGTTTGTGGTCGCATATGGAAAGAAATTATTCATGTTGACAGTCAGCATCGCACAAAAATGACCAGTTAAAACAAACTTAGAAACAAAGCAGATGAGGTCAAAACTCATGCTGACAGTCAGCAACACATGCTGACAGTCAGCATAGGCAAAAAAAATTTGTCTCAAAAAACACGCTCTCTGGACAAATGGCAGTTAACAAAACTGACATTTCATACTGACAGTTAGCATATCATACTGACAGTCAACGTGGATAAAAATAGTCATAACTCTTGATCCAAGGGTCTGATTGAAGTTTTTTATACCTTATAGCTTGTTTGAAAGATAATTCAAACAGTTATATTTGTGTCAACAGAAACAAAATCCAGATCAGCCTAGATCTATCCAGAAAAAGCAAAAACACTTATGCTTCCAAAAACTCATCTAAAAAATCAAACAAATCCAACTAAGATGAATGAATGCAATGACCTAAGAGTTTCTCGGTTTATACTGGAAATGTAGAGAGATCTTGCAACGCCTCTTAATAGTATGGTTGAAACTACGAAATAAATTTGTAAACCGATCAAACTTCAAACACCGAGATGAGTAAAACTCAAAACAAATTTTACTTTAGATCCTTTGCAACTTCAATCTGGCAACTTGCGTCTCGTCTTTTTACTTGAGTTCACCTTGGTTCATATGACTACTTTCTTGATCATCTTGCATCTCTTTGCCAAAAAGAACTCTGTATTCAAATAGCTCAAAACACAATTAGTCTGAAACGCTTATTTTCATTAATCATCAAAATCAGGCATAAAGGCCTAGATGCAACAGATTTGACCACGACCAGATTGGTTTTGCAATTCGATCAAGCCTTCTGGGTGCAATCCAATTTGCAATTCAATCAGTGGTTCGATTCAACCACGACTAGGTCGGTTTTGCAATTCGATCAAGCCTTCTGTATGCGATTCAACTTGGAATTCGATCAAGTGGTTCGATTCGACCACGACCAAGTCAGTTTTGCAATTCGCTCAATTCTTCTGAGTGCGATCCAACTTGCAATTTGATCAAGTGGGTAGATTCGACCACGACCATATCCTATTTGCAATTCGGTCAAGCCTTCTGGTTGCAATCCAACTTGCAGTTCGATCAAGTGGATACATTCGACCATGACCAGTTGCTCGAATTCGACCAAGAAGAGGATCTGTTCAGAAGAATTTCAACTTATCCTACTAGAGAAGATTGATAATATTTCTAATCCAGAAGTCGGATCAACCCTAAATTTTTATGGGCAATAGAAGACACTATGTGCAACTTGTCCACAAAGTTTCAATTCCATCAAAAGTACCTAAGATGCACTTTGATCAGTGTTAAGTTCTAGCTTGATTTGTGGGAGATGATCAATGACAACTTCTCATCCAGAAGTTTGATCAACCCCAAAATTTCATGGAGAACAGCAAGTTCATGTTGAAACAGTTCCTTCAAGTTTCACTTCAATCCAAAGTCAAGAAGACCAATGCAAACAAGTTCTGTCTTGCTGAATTCTAGTTTGACATATGAACATTGTATTGAAGATAATTTCTAATCCGACGGTCCGATTGATCTCAAATTTTGATGAACAATAAAAGATCTGTCCAGAAACTATTTCTCCAAGTTTCATGCCAATCAAAGACCAAAAAAAGCTTCCATCCAGTTAATCAAAGAAGAGCTAATGCCAACCATGTTCGAAGTTGTCAAAACAAGTCAAAATATTGCCAAGCCATTGATGAATGTTCCGATGTAATGCTTATTATGCAATATGCATTTCTTGAAGTTAAGGAAGTCGAAAATGTTATCACAAGTCATTTCGCTCCATATTTTCATGTTGTTGGGTACTGATGAGGCAAATGCAACATGTTCTTTTTACGTGACTGACGAAACCAGACACCATTCATACCTGGTACTAATGAGGCGAAGGCATCCATTCATTCGTTTGTGATCGACGAGGCCGAACAACCCCTAGCCAGGCACCAACGAGGCGAAGGCAATATGTTTGTGATAGCATCATAGACTGACGAAGCTATAGATTAGCATACTTGCAAGCATGAGCATCCTGTAGGATCAAGGATGCTAACTAGAGGGGGGGTGAATAAGAGGCTTAAAAACTTTTCAATTAAAACAACTTTTGCAAAGAATAAGAACAAAAACAATATAGCACAATTAAAAAGAAAGAGGAAGGGAAGACAAACACAAAGATTTTTCCCGAGGTCTCGGAGATATGTCCGGTCTCCCCTACTCCTCGTTGAAGCACTCAAATGAATGAGTCTTGCTTCAATATCCACGAAGGATATTTCTCACTAATGGTTGCTCCTTGTCCACTCCGGAAAGGCAAGCACCAATGCCTTTTACAATCACGCCGAGCCTCTCTGACAATCTCCGAACAGGAGAGGCAACGACCACGTCACCAAACCGTCTAGGTGAGGGCGTTCACCAAGAGTAATAAGCTGCAAGGTCTTTTCTAGACCTCCAATAATCACCGAGGAACTCTAAGTATGCAGATGATGCAAATGAAAACACTTGGTGGATCACAAAGCTCAAGACTTGATCAAAAGATCAAGATTTTTATGTTAAGAACAAAAACTCAAGTGTGTATAAGAGAATGAGGCTGCTTGGTGTATAAAATAATAGCTCAAGACCTCTATTTATAGCCCAAAGAATCAAACTAGCTGTTTGAACTTGAGCTGAAAAGAAACAGTGCATGCTGACAGTCAGCATAGGCCACGACCAGTAAGAAGCAAATTTCGGAGAAAACTCAGTTAGCCGTTGTGGTCGAAAAAGGAAATAAATTTGCACATGCTGATAGTCAGCATCCACAACCACAGCTCGACAAAAATCACAGATAAAAATTAGCTAACCGTTTGTGGTCGTATATGGAAAGAAAACAGCTCATGCTGATAGTCAGCCTCATATGCTGACAGTCAGCATCGACCACAAAACGTTCAGTAAAACAAAACTCACAAAACAAACAACTCTAGGTCGAAACTCATGCTGACAGTTAGCGTAAGTCAAAAAGTTTCAGCTCAAAAATACACGCTCTCTGGACAAATAGTAGTAACATAAACTGAGATTCAGGCTGACTATCAGCGTGGATAAAAATAGAAATAATTTTTGATCTAGAGATCCGATTTACGTTGTTAATAGCTTGTTTGAAAGATAATTTAAAGGGATATATTTTTGTCAACAGAAGAAAAAATCAGATCAGCCTAGATCTTTCTGAAAAATGCAAAAACACTTCTGTTGCCAAAAACTCATTTGAAAAACCAAATAAATCCAACCGAGATGAATGAATACAATGACCTAAAAATTTCTCGGTTTATGCTGAAAATGTAGAGAGAACTTACAACCCCTCTTTATAGTACGGTTGAAACGAATAAGCAAATTTTCTATAAACCGATCAACCTCCAGACACCGAGATCGGTAAAATTTAAACTGACTTTTTACCTTAGATCTTTTGCAACTTTTATTTGGCAACTTGCGTCTTGTCTTTTTACTTGAGTTCACCTTGATTCGTATGACTACTTTTTTGATCATCTTGCATCTCTTTGTCAAAAGAACTATGTATCAAAATAGCTCAATACATAATTAGTCTGAAACGCTTGTTTTCATTAATCATCAAAATCAGGCACAAAGGTCTAGATGCAACACATCCGCATTGCATTTATTCATCAAGGGCAATTTTGAAGTTTCGAGGGTTCAAGACGATGACCATCAGCACAATTTAATTAGAGGTTTTCTGTAGACTCGTTTTACATATGTAATTAACTAGGAGCTTTTCAAAAGTCCTGAGAAACCATGAACTATGCAATCTCCTGAAGTTAAGATGTACTTTCTTTTGGCGTAATGAGAGCTTGTAAATCCCAAATGGACTTGTAACTTATAATTCTTTTCAGAATTAATAAAGTACAGTGTTTCTCTAAGACTATACATTCTGTGTTCTCTTATCTGTAAACAATATTGTTTCACCGAGAAACTCCCTCTTGTGAGAAATTGGCTCCTTTTCATGTTGTAGGCGTACTAGCATACATAAGTATACAAATAAAAGGGTAGAGAATGCACAATCTTAGGGGAAACAATGCACTTTATTAATTTTAAAAAATTACAAGTTACAAGTCTCTTTGGAATTTACATACTCTCATTGCGCCTATGAAAGTATATCTTGACATACAGTGGATTGTATGGTTCATGGTTCTTTAGAGCTTTTGAAAAGCTCCTAGTTAATTACATCTACAGAACGAGTCCACAGAAAACCTCTGATTAAGCTGTGCTGATGATCGTCATCTTCAAGTCTCAAAATGACTTTGCCCTTGATGAATAGATGTATGCTGATGACCATGCATGCAAGTATGCAAATCTATAACTTCGTCAGTCTATGGTGCTATCACAAAAATGTGGTGAACATTGGAATATCCGTCAATGTCCAACCAAGGAGTTGTTCGGTCTCATCGGTTGCGAACAAATGGATGCCTTCGCCTCATCAGTGCCCATCATGAGTAGTGTCCAACTTCGTTAGTCACAGATAGGGGTTGTTCGGCCATGTCGGTACTCGAACAAATGTCGCCTTCACCTCATCAGTACCGAGTGACATGGAAACAATGAATGGAAATGGATTGTGATAACACTTTTGACCTCCTTAGTTTCAAGAAATGCACATTGCATGTTAGACATCACGTCGGTATATTCATCAATGGCTTAGAAATAACTTGACTTGTCTTGACAACTTCAGATATGATTAAACAAATTGGCTCCCCTTCGACTAACTAGATGAGTGTCTTTCTAGCCTCTGATCCGCTTCAAACTTGAAAGAATAGTTTCTAGACAGATCCTCAATTGGTCATCAAAATTTGAGATTAATCGGACCATCGGAATTGAAAGCTATCTTCATTGCATTACTTGTATGTCAAGCCGAAATTCAGCAAGACAGTGACTGTTTGCAATGGTCTTCTGGAGGTCTTCTTGACTTTGGATTGAGGTGGAACTTGAAAGATTTGCTTCACATAGAACCTTCTACCTTGTATAAAAGTTTGGGGTCCATCGGACTTCTGGATTAGAAGTTACCATTGATCTCCTCCCGCATATCAGGCTGAAAATTAGCACTGATAAAAGTGCATCTTGGGGACCTTTGACCGAGTTGAAACTTGGTGGACAAGTTACACATAAAGTCTTCTGTTCTTCATAAAAATTTGGGGCTGATAATACTTCTGAATTAAAAGTTATCATCGATCTTCTCTCGTGGGACAAATTAATCTTCAACTGGACAATGCCTCTCCTGGCAATGATCTTTGGTCAAATTGGCACAATTGGTGGAATGTAGCCTTCTTATTATGGTCAAATTGATCTTCTGATTGAATTGACCTCTAATCGAATTGATCTTTTGATCGAATTGACCTTCTGATCGAATTGATCTCATGATCGAATTGACCTTCTGATCGAATTGATCTTCTGGTCGAATTGATCTGTTGATTTAATTGATCTAAGTGTATTGAAGTGGAGACCTCTGATCGATTGAACGAAGTGGCAACTTTTGATCGATTGATCTAAGTGCATTCAAGTAACTTTTGATCTTTTGATCGAAGTTGAGTTGATCGAAGTGGTGACCTCTGATCGTTTGATCTAAGTGCATCCAAGCAATTTTTGATTTTTTGATCGAAGTGGAGATCTCTGATCGATTGATCGAAGTGGTGACCTCTGATCATTTGATCTAAGTGCATCTGGGTAACTTTTTATCTTTTGATCGAAGTGGAGACTTTTGATCGATTAATCGAAGTGACGACCTTTGATGGTTTGATGTAAGTGCATCCGAGTAACTTTGATTTTTTTGATCAAAGTGGAGACCTCTGATCGATTGATCGAGGTGGTGACTTCTAATCGATTGATTGAATTGCATCAGAGCAACTATGTGATGCATGATACATACTATGCGAAGGAGCAAGAATCACCCATGATCTTCTTCAGTTGCTTCTGGTCGAACAAAGAGGCCTCTTCTTTGTCTTGCCTTTGTTGCTTGACCTTTATGTCGTCTTCTGATCTATCTTCAGTTCATCGTCCCCCTGCAAAAAGGTGAGTACCCCCTCTTTATTTATAGACTTTGGATTGGTTGCAACAATCCAACAAACAGAGATATTTGAGGGATTTGAATTTGAAAAGAGATAAACACTGATTTAAAAATTAGGAGATAATGTCAATATTTATCCTTATCCTGTTCAAGTTCGGTGAATATCGGTGCAACCAAATCCAATCCGGGTCGAATTTGATCAAACCCGAGTCTGATTCGAATCTGACCAAGACCTGATTCGATTAGACCTAGTCAATTTGACCAGACCCAAGTCTGATTCGAATCCGACCAGGATCTGACTCGACCAGATCTAGTCCGAGTCTGACTTGACCAGACCTAGTTTTGAGCTAAATGCAACAAGACCAGTTTAGGGTTCAATCCGACTAGACCTAACTTAGGTCTAACTCGACCAGTGATCTATTTTAATTATTTTCAACAGGGAATACACATGTACATTTTTCATTTTAACCCTTTTTTACTAGTGGGACTTTCACATATTACGTGATGAATTATATTACAAAAATTCATCAAACAGTGTCCACTACCATGTTCTAGAAGGACATTTTCCTTTTTTTCTTCGTCTTCTTTTTAGAACAAGAAATCAGTAACTCCCCTCTGTTCTCAGGTGAATAGCGGTTCTCTCACTGAACAAACAAAAAATAAAATGATGAAAAAAAGATTAAATTCAATTAAAATTACGTTGAAAATGATTTAGGGTTTCAACAAAATCGCTTGATTTTTATGATGTAAATTGGACATGTTTTCTAGTATGATAATTTTGCTTAGCACATTCGATATTCTTATCATACTCTTCAAGTAGCATGCAAGAGAGAGTTTCACCTCGCTAAACGTTGTACTCCAAGACGGATTACCATAGAATCCAACTACTAGACTATAATCCACAAAATTAGATATCTATGCAGGGATTTCTCCCAAAGTCTTTTGGTGGAGGATGTTTGTATTGAGAGATATTCATAACTTTGAGAACTTGCAACAATTTTTGAAAATTTTCCTACTCAAGCAATGAAGAGGGATCATGTATCTGTTGTTCTTGTTACATATTCTTGTTACTCATATGCATCTTATGTGTGTTCATAATTTTGTCTCACAAATGTGTAAACTCTGTGCGTTTGTTGAGAGTAATCATTCTTTTCTTGTTTGAGTTTCAATAATAAAGATCAAAATTGCATACCAAACATATTAATTAGACAAGGGAAGCTTTCATTCAATAACTTCCAATACCAAAATCAAATTTGATAGTTTAATATATGGTATAGAAGCTTATTTGTAACCGTTTAGGTACCTGCGGATATCGGTAACATTGAATTTGACATGTTTTCTTAAATTAACTGGGATAAATAAGATCTTATTTGGGACACATAAATTTTTTTAAAAAATATATAGGAAAAAGATATTCAGTGAAAGTGAAATTTTTTTTTACATAATTCTTGTATTTTAAATAGGACCCTAAATGACTATGAAGTGTGTAGGGTGCAAGTACTCATTTGTTTTAAAAAATATCAACTTTTTCATCAATGAATCTATTGCATTCAATTTATCCAAATCCTTCAAATTTTTTATCACCACTTCCCCTTACTCTAGCATTACCACCACCACCTATCCCTCACTGCGCACCCCACCTTAGCACTCGACTACACCACTCCTTTCATGACCACCAGCACCGAGAGTAGTGTTGACATTGTCTTCCTCCATTGTTAGTTCTCTTGCCATATCCCCTCGCACCAACCATCACCGCAACACCTGCACCCTGTGATGCCGCGTCTCTAGTGATATTAAAAAAAGATTCGGTAAATACTATAAGTTAGATCTAAGAGTGAAGATTTGATTTAATAGCCAAAAAAAATATCCACACAAGATTGTAAAAAACCAGTACATGTTAGCAAAACTTAGTGAATATTTTTACAAATTCTTTTTTTTTTCTTCCAAAAAGCCACCTGCAAGTCTGCAACTCGTGTTCTTCTCCTGGCACAGCCGCCTCCCATGGCTTCCTTGCTTCGCCTCCAATCCCTCACCCTAAACCTAACTCCTCGCCGCCTCCGCGCCCCTCTCCGTCTCTCCCCCAACGCCGCCGCCGCTTCTTCCAGCGGCTCGCCGGAGCCGCCCGCCTCGAAATCGGTGACCCCGTCTCCCCAATCCCACAGCTTCTGATTAGCTATTTTTCTATAGCGTTTCTTGGTGCTTCCTGAATGGTCATTTTGTGTGGACATAACTTAGTAGCAATCAAGACTATTACGAAAACGAGTAAAGTTTTGTGAAAGTTAAGATATTGTATAACGCAATGAGTACAATTTTGTTGTGCAAGTCTTTCACATTTGATTTTACAGTTATGTGTAAGAAAGGCATAGTGTTTCTTGAGAGGTGTGCATGGGCATAATTTTGTGGCAGGTAGAACAAATGTGAAGTTTCTCAAGTGAAATTTGAAAGGGAGGAAACCAAATTCTGTTTTTAAATGCAGCTTTCGCACGGCGATTACCGTTGGTTATGAGAGTTAGAATGTTATAATTGGTTTGTTGTTGCTGTAAGTAATCTTGTGTATTTTTGTGCGAGGTGTGTTCAACTTGACTAATTTTCTCATATATTACATGCTTCTTGGTGTTGTGCTATTGTTGTCCATTATACTCTTCAGGAGTTGGAATCAGGGTTGTATCTTGTGGCGACACCAATTGGGAACCTTGAAGATATCACCTTAAGGTATATTGCTTCTGTCGTTACTAGAGCCAGTTTGTAGCCTTTGTATACATGGCAGAGTTTTGATTTTTGAACTAGAGCACTTTATCCGTATGCTTATGCTTTGAGGCAACTTAGGTTAGGAAACATTTTTGGATGACTAATAAGGGTTTGCCAGTGTAATATAAATGAAAAGGAAACAGATTAGGGACTTCTGGTTGATTACATGTTCCTAAGATACTCTTACTGAAGCTGCTTGCTAGGCAATAACAGAGAGCAAGCCTTGTTGATTGACAAAATAGCAAGTAGGGCTTGGTAGCAATGTAATCGCTGCTTCAATTCTGTTGAAGTTACTCCTTCAATGGTTCAGACTTCAGAAGCATAGTAGTAGTGTGTTTGGTTAAATTTTGGTTATGTAAAATCAATACCAAATTAACCAAACTATAATCCAGTTTGGTATCGTGAATACCAAATTTATCAAACTAGCATTCTTACATGTAGTTGATGTAATTGAAAGCAAAGTTTAAATTATCACATATTATAATAACAAAACGCAAGTATTACATTATTTATACTTTTTAATACTCTCACAATCCAAAATTTATTCAACAAAATTGTATTTTTATCATTTTAAGTAGTACACTGATTAAAATAGTATATAGTTTATTGGGGACAATGGAAGATACTTTGGTAAGTTCGGTTTTTTCGGTTTTGCAAAAAATTCGGTTTTTGAAAATGAAAAACGAATTAAATACTGAATACCAAATTAACCAAAAGTGTTCTGTTCGGCTCGGTTATTTTGAGTTTTTGCACACCCCTAGTTAGTATCATTTGAATCTTCAAAGATTATTAGTTCATTGGAAGTTTTATCATTTTTTTTTTGCAAAAGGCCCACAAATGGCTGTATTCTAGCAAAACAGCATACATATTGTAATTGAATATTTGAAACTCTGAATTTTTTTCTTGTCCTTCTTTGAAGTGAATCAATGTCATCCAACAGGGAGTTTTGTGTCATTAATACAATCTTGCTTTTATCATTCATTTCATGAAACAATAAGTTCAGATGTGCTCTTTGTAGGGCATTGCGCGTCCTTAAATGCGCAGATGTTGTACTATCAGAAGACACGAGACATTCTGGGAAACTGCTTCAACATTACAACATCAAGACACCTCTTGTGAGCATATAGAATACTTAGATTTTCAAGTATTCTACAGTATTGTCATATACAATATTGTACTTAAGACTTAAAATGTAAGCCTGCAGATTAGCTTCCACAAGTTCAATGAGCGCGAGAGAGAACCCAGTATCTTAAAGAGGCTTCATGACAGGGAAGTAGTTGCACTGATTAGTGATGCCGGTACTCCAGGCATTAGTGATCCTGGCATGGAACTGGTACATTAACTTCATTTAATTTTCCAGCTTGCCTGCTTATATAAGTCTATTTATCTGTTTATTTTTTATTTTCAGATTATTAATGAACCACAAGTCTGTTATAACATAAGAAGCAACACAAACCATAATAGTCTTCTCTCAGACTTTATTAAAATTCTTGCTTTTTACTGGAACATAAATACACAACCTTACCATCTAAGTATATGCTATGCATGCTCTCAGTTTGTTGACAGTACAGAACAGTTTCTTGGCATGTACATTGTAGATAACAAGCTCCTTGACCTTTTTTACTTGTAAATACACAAGATGTTAAGAATGCTCTTTTCATTATTTACAGACAAGACTGTGTGCAACTGAGAAAATCCCTGTTATCCCTATTCCTGGGCCTTCTGCTGCTGTTGCTGCTCTTTCTGCATCCGGTTTGCCCACTAATGAATTCACATTTGGTAATAAGACAAACCACTTTTCTAGCTGTGTTATATAATGATAATTGATTCTTGGAAGTCAGCTCTGATTTTATGTTATAGTCGGGTTTTTACCAAAAAATGCTCGATCAAGGAGGGACAGACTTGATGTATCTGCTGGTGAAGCTGCAACACAAATATTCTATGTTCCTCCCCATGGCATTCATCAATTTCTTGTTGAAGCTGCTGCTTCATTTGGTGATTCTAGGTAATAGATGATGCCCTGTCACTTCTTGCATGTAAATCAATACATATTCAGGGAACCACTGTACTGTTATAAAAGCTCTCAATTGTGATGGACCACTTATATATTTATGCTGTAATTTTGTATGATCATTTATCTAAATCCTTTAACATTAAACATGTTATAATTTTTCTGTTTTTATATGCAAGGTTGTGTACCAAATCTGTTAATGTTTTTCCCCCCTTTTCTTTGTTGATGTCCAGGTCATGTGTTATTGCTAGGGAGATAACCAAATTACATGAAGAGGTATTCATCCAATATTCTAGCTTAAACACCCCGTTTTCCTGCGCAAAGTCTGTCGATATTACCATCTCTTGATTTTTCGGTAGAATCAGCTGGTAGTTCAAACAGTTGTTATATCCCCTTTACCGCTAGACAAGCTTGTTATAGTCTTAAAAGGTAATCTGACTTTAGTGCTGTGGTTTTGAGAAGTTGCTGACACCAGTACGATCTGAGTAGGTACTGTCTAATTGAAGCAGCAATAATCTCTGACATGTTTATTGGCATTTTGTCTAAGTGAATTACTTGTGCGGCGCCTGAACCCCAAGCTTTTGGCTCTATCTGTCCTTGGTTGCTATCTAGTGCATTATGTGTTCCAACATACTTATTCTTCCCATTCCCTGTCGTTTATGCTTTCCTGTTATTTTCTTGTTTGCGGTACTGGATTTTTTTAAAATATCTTGCAGTTTTGGCGAGGCACTTTAGGTGAAGCAAATGAAGCCTTTGCAACTCGACAGCCAAAGGGAGAAATCACAGTCCTGCTAGAGGGCAAGTTGATCTCAGCTGATGAAGCTCCATCTGAGGATTTCCTTGAGCATGAACTCAGAGAATTGATGGCAAAGGGACATACACTTTCAGCGGTGCAATTCACCTCATTTCATCGATATGCTTCAATGAAATATTTTAGTTTCAACTGCACACGTCATATTTTCTGAAAAAAATTGGTTATATAGTTTTGAATTATTGATTTTCACTTACAGGCAGTGAAATTGGTTACTGAAGCTACATCAGCAAAGAAGAAAGATGTTTATGCACTTGCATTGAGATTATTTGGAACATGAGTGAAGCACAAACCTCGCTCACAATGGAAAGGCACCAGCCCTTTTTATAATCTCGCTGATCATGCTGGATATTGTGTTGTTCTTTCTCATCTGGCTGCAGTCTCCTTACGGCCCATCTGGAATGCCGATAATCACATCAATATAGGAAGAGCAGGAGTCGGTAATTCAAACTTTTGAAAGGGGGGATGTTTGGAAACTTCACTTCTGCTTTCTCCCACCAGTATGACCAAATTGAAGCTTGGCGGAGCGCCTTCCAGGCCACAACATGATTGCTGGAGAACGGGAATTTTTGTTCTCCATTGGTACTTCTAGATAAGATGTTCCTTCAGGAAAGCAGCTACCTTATCATTCAAAGATTTCCCTCGACCATACAACATCGTCAGATGGCAACTTTTGTTCCATGTTTGCCAGACATTTCTATGTAGAACGAACTAAAGGCGACGAAGCTACAGTTTCCGGCTCTTATTTTTCCCGTTTTCTGGCTTTTATTTTTATTTTTTTTAGATGTTAAACCAAAATAGGAAAATGGTGCTATTCTGTAATTAATGGATTGTGGGAGCAAATGACTTTGACTGCAGATGTTATCAGTGAAATTAAAAAACCAGATTATCAGAAGACACTGAATCTGCTTAAAACTCTGTTGTTTCCTCGTCCCAGAAACACAAGGAATGAACTTTGTGGATGCCTTTCTCAAATTTTTATCTCTGAACTACAAGGCTAAGCTTCCGTTTAATATTAAATCATGGGTTGCTCCATAGACTGTCCTTGTGTAACTGCATTCATATCACTTGTCTGCATGCATTGCCCCATACATTGGATAGTAGGCACTAACTGCACATATTTTTTTTGGGGGCAAATTTCTTTCATGTTTATGCAAAAGTTTTAAAATTATATTTTGTGAAGCGGGCAAGGTGAGATAGGGCCTACATGTTAGTGAAATACAAAATATTGAACCACCACAGTGTAAACATAATTTGCAAGCATCATAGTAATACATACATTACTCATGAGTGTACACATATGATTAATTCCTGATGACTATCACATGGTTCTTGCAAGCTTGGAGGAACTTCCTTTACAAATGAAGGCTATGAAAACCTGTATAGCTAGTGATATTCTGTGGATGTGAACTAGTTATGTTTTGTGTGTTCTTTATTCAATCTACTTATACACTATAGAATATCGGAGGAAAACAAATACAAAGGTGAATACATTTATTTATGTTCATTCCAACAGCAAGTCCTAGTTCTACTGGAATCCAATCATGAATTGAAAAAAAGGTAATAATTTCCATGTTAATTAAGATAGAATATTACCTATTTGATTATAATTATCTATATGACTATATCAATGGTGTTATATAATGTATAAGTTTTGACTTTTTGTGCTTTGTTTTCTGACAAGAAAATCACTAATTAAGCTCATGTTTGATATCAAATCATACATATCACTTATTTGCATGCACTAAACTGATCATATTTAGCAAGAATACTCATACATTACTCAACTCTTGAGCATGCTCACATGATTAAAAAAAATGTCAGGTGCATTATTCTGGCATGACTATCACATAGTTCATGCATGCTTAGAGAAACTTGCAAAAAAAACAAGCCAAAAAACCTATATATATGTAGATGGTGTTATTCCATGGATGTGAACAAGCTTGTGTTTTGTGTCTTTTTCTATTCAACCTACTTGTACACACTAGAATATTGGAGGAAAACAAATACAAAGGTTAACACGTCTATTTATGGTCATTCAGAGAGAAAATTCTGCAGAAACTCTAGCACCACTGGAAAAGAAGGCCATATTTTCCATATTAGTTAAGATACGAAGTTACCTATTTGACTGTAATTATCTATTTCTATAATACTGTATAATGTATCAATTTTAAATTTTATAAATTCATATACCAGTGATATATAACAAGTCACATCATTAAAATAACTCACAAAATCGCGTACAGACTAAAAATATATAGTTTAAAAATAAAAAAACTAATTTAAACTGTTTTGAAATGAAGGAACTTATATATAGTCTTGTGACAAATTAGATAGGACCAAAGTGTATTTTACATTAGATATATTTAATACATTGATCCATTGCATGAGTGAGTATGCAAGCTAGTTTTTCATGATCCATGCATCGAATTGATGATAAGATGGTAGGCACACACAGCATTTTATTTGTGCAAAGGAACAAAACTTTCATTCTTCATGGTACACCTACATGATACTTCATTTTTGGGCATATTCACATGAAAAAAAGAGAAAATCTCAGAATGATTACCTACGTATCTCTTGCATGCTTAGATGAGCTTCATTTTAAGAAAAACAGATAGATAAAGTGAAACTATTTGTAGGCAGTGCTACTCCTTGGATGCTTTACAAGTTTAGATTTGCTGCACTCTGGAATATCGGAGGAAAACAAGAATAAGGTAAAGAGATATGTATATGTATAGTAGAAATATCTCTTTCTCTATCTATCTATATACTACAATATATTGTATCAGTTTTAAATTTTTAAATTTTTTTTTAAAATTCTTTTCTTTTATTACTATTTGATCCGAACAGTATTATTTGTTGATTCGAGACATCTAATGACTAATATTTTAAGTTGATCTTATCACTACCACATAAAACCACCCATTAAATAATCTAGACAATTAATTATTCTTAATTAAATATCATATGTAATGATCGTTATATGTCTCAAATCAGTGAATAACAATATTTTTTTATTGCTATTTCTATCACATTTATTTAATGAGCTGTAAAATAAAATGTTGGTTTGATGTGAGTTCCACGTCTACGCTTAGTAGCATGTATATGCATGCTAAAAGTGGGCTCTTCGCATGCTTCTATGTCATCTTCCATATCACAAGCTTCTATATCAATTGAAGAAAAGTAAAAAAAAAAAAAGAAATTAAATGTTAATCAGAAGAAAAGAAAAAACTTCTAATTAATCTATAAAGGGTATTACAATGGTAAACAGTTGGATTTTTCTATGAGCATCGCATGTTAACTGAAAAACAAACATCTCACTCTTGTGCCATTCCTGTGTAGATTTTTATGTCAATATTACTTATCATGTAAATACTTTATTTTTCCAAATTTTAATTATTATGCGAAAAAATAAATCTGTAATATTGATATTATGTTTCTTCAATTGTCCCCATGACCTAAATAGAGGTCCAAGATGAAGAGCAGGATGAATCTAATATGTGAGTAGTAATCGCCTAATCGGAGCCAATGTCACTTAATTGTGTGGTAATGATGGTGTTCTTTCCTCATCCTCGTTTAATCAAAACATGAAATAGGGTCTAAGGATGATCCACTTCACAAAGCTAAAAGGCCAAGGATTATGTTGATGTTGAAAGGATTTTGTTGATTTTGTAACAAGGATGAATTTTGTAACAATAATGTGCCAACATTTTGAGGGTTTTGTAACAAATAAGGTGGATTTTGCAGAAAACATGGCGACAATCAAATCTCAATGTCTATATCTAAGTCATACAATATGTTATTAGGGAGATCTGAACCTTAACTTTCAGTCAAATAATTAGATGTGAAACCGGTTAGACTAATATGTGTATACACTTTACAGCATTACTCCTGTGTTAATTTTCTTGAATATTACATTATTTAAAGATTTTCCTCGACATTGTTGGATCGCAGGAAAAACTCCCGGCAGGACCCTCACATGTGACTCTAATTAAGAGTCATTTTATTATAATATAACCATCATTTGGTTTGGGATCACAGTCGGATGACTGATAGTTGTAACCAGTGAAATTGTCAAGACTACTATTCTTATAGTGACATTGCTGTCATATTTTATTTGTTTTTCTGTATTTTCCCATAGTATAAGTATTCTTATTCCATAGGATTTTTCAGTATTCTCACATATGAATCTCCTGACTAATTATCTTTCAGTTATTTGAAAATCCAATCATTTTCTCTTGATAAGAGACCTTCCACCCTAATAATTTAGGATTATATAATTACTCCAACACTCACATCTTAAATTCTTTGAAAAATATTGACAATGATTCTAATATTTGATCATACACATAAATACAAATACTAAAATCATCACCATATGATTCATTATAAACTACACCATCTCCATAAAAAACAAAAACCTCTTCCTCTTCTCTTCTCCTCTTCCTCTTTCTCTTGTCTTTTTCTTCTTCTTCCTTTACCTATTCCTCTCCTCTCTTCTCTACATTTTTTAAAGTCAGGGTGGCTGTTAGGGTTTTAGTCGCTGATTGACCGAGCGACTGAAAGTTAGCATGGTAGGAGGGTTGGTCACGATGGTATACTCGAGTATGCCACGTCTTCAACTGTTAGTCTGACCAATAGTTGAAAGTTTATTGCTAACTGGCCAACAACTAAATTCTAACTGTCCAATTCTTTTTTCTAAAAGGAATTTTATGAGATTTGATTTTTTTTAAAGAGTTATTTAAAAATATTCTATTTAATGACATACATTTGGAATGCCATGCTAGTTAATTCAGCACCAGATTATCAGCAGCTTATGGAGCCAGAAGGCACTGAATCTACTTAAACGTGTGTGTTTTTTCCTCATTTGAAACACACAAGTCAAAAATGGTGACTTTCTCTCAAGTGAGAAATCTGCAGTGCGTAGCTAAGATCTTACTGACTGTAAGTCTGCATTTCATCACTTATACACGCATTGTTTCGTACACAATATGCAAGCATATTCTATGAGGATCCCCTCCTCATATGAAAGTATCTCAAGAATTGTCCGATCATGACTTGAAAAATCCCTATAAAAATTGCTTATATCACTATATTCACATTGAACATAAACACTTGATAAAAATAATTCTTAAATGACTACCACATAAATCTTGCATGCTTAGAAATTCCTTAAAAAGACTCAAAAAAAAAAATAGAAAGGTTAAAACAAGACTATTTGTACAGAGTGCTTTCCTTGGATGTGACCATGCTTTATTGCTATACAAGCATACATTTGCTTTGTTCTCTATTCAATCCATTTGTGAAAACAAATAGCCAGGTAAACCCCAATTTGTACTTAATTTTCATAGCAAACTCTAGAGAAAACCCAATTTAATTGAAAAGAAAAGAAACAGAGGCTAAAACCGTCCATGTTAATCAGGGGCAAAATTTTAGAAAGAAAATCTAATTCACCTCTCTAGTGGAGTACAATAATAATATATTGGATCTTTTTCCATGGACGTTTTGCTTTAACCACATATTTGGTTCCAATAATTTATTTTTTTACTGTAGTACAGCCCAATTCCTGTACATATGAAGGCAAATAAATATAGAATACTGATGTTAAATATTGATGCGTCCACAGGTTTTAGAACCAAGAACATAATCAAGAAGCTCTATGAGGCAACACTAAATATTAGCAAATAAAGATTAGGATAAAACCCTTGCTCAAGATAAATAAACCGGTGCTTAGCATCGTTGTCTATATCAGTCATTTATGAATCCTGATTCACGAGAAGGATTATATAAATTAGGAGAGATTGTGATGTCTGTACATACGCTATTCACATTAGCGAGATATCGAAAAGATCAGTAGTAGAGGAGATCGGAAGCATTGGTAGAAAGTCGAGAAATTGAAAATTTTCACATTGGTTCCATTTAAAGAAGTTTAGGGACACCTATTCATGTTGTTATCATATATTTGGTTGTCTGTATCAGATTGAACTTAACTTGTGAAATACAATCACCTTTTTGTTTGGTTGTCTGAACACGATTTTAGGTCTGGACGAGCAGATTCAAAAAGTATCTGTAAGTCTGACTTGCTAGATACGTTCTCGCCTATATTTCTCTATAGTTTGGTTCGCCTAATTACATAATTAAAAAATGATTAATATATATTGATGATTTTTAGTATAGATTAAGGTTTATTAAGAACTATTAAGCCACAATAAAGATTATTAAATTGGAATATGACATAATAATTATTATTAGTATTGTGTGAATAGAGAGTGATTAGTATATATTAATGATTTTTTGTATGGATTAATACTGATTAAGAATAATTAAGTTACAATAAGGACTATTAAAATGAAATAAAATACGAACTAATTTTGGTAGTATTTTTTAATATTATATATTTTTCTATATATATCAATCATACAACTAATCAAACAACATCTCATGTTAATCTGTACTATCTCATACACCAACCAAACAATATCCAATTGCATCTCTATAGTAAATCTCACTCAATCTGTCCCCACTTATACAAGTCAGATTTAATGTCATACAGGTAATCAAACACATCATTACTGTATTATTATGTTATTTCTGTAAACTTGTATAGTTAAACTCTAGATACCTTGTAATGGCTTGTGTAGGTACACTCTAGTCCCATTAGGGTTTTTTTTTTTTTTTGTTTCTTCTTGGTTTCATGGATCGAAATTGGGGTACTCGTTGGCATCATTGCTTGATCCAAAAACTCATGGAGGGAAGCAAATATTTCTAATGAAACAAGACAAGCAAAAATGGAGAATGAATTACGAGGCAAAGTAAAACAAATTCATGATGTTCATTATTCAGAAAATCAGTTTTTTTGAATCCACCAATGACTGGAAGACACAAAAATTATCATAGAGCTTGAATTAACTTCCACGCTAAAATAACCATAAATTGTCTTATGTAATATTTCACTCAAATGGCCCAATCACACAAATGAGTAAATTGCGGTACATATTGCTAAACATAGACCAAAATTTTATTTACTTTTAAGAATTTGATCTCTTCACATTTAAATCAATAAACTCAATGATTCCCATGACACATTTCTTATTGGATACGTTTATGTGTCAGGGATCTAACAGGACCGACGATGAGGTGACACGTATGACATGAAAAGACAGCAAGTGTGTCATATTTTATTGAAAACTTTACTATTTGCTCCATGGTTTTTGATGAATTACAATTCAGCCCTCCAGTTTTTACAGTTCTTTTTTGTTGTGAGTTTTTGTAATATGGGACCCACTAGGCGGCTTTTGGTTGTTGAGAGGGCGGCAACATTACAATTAAGCTTCTATTTGGCACTAAATCAAGGATACTCTATGAACTCTGTCCTTGTGTGAATGCATTATGTGCATGCATTACCCATGCATCAACCTGATGATAAGATAGTGAGCAAATTAGCACCTCTCTTTGGCAAGAGGATAATAATTTGCAGATTGCAAGCATCATGGTACTCATACACCATTCAATTTGTGATTGTAATCACATGATAAAAGAAAAAATGTTAGATGCATGGTTCCTGAATGACTATCACATAGATCTTGCATGCTTAAAAAAACATCCTTTTTAAGAAAAATAAGGCAGTGCTATTACGAACAACCTCATATTTTGTATCTTCTCTATTCAATCTACTTGTGCACTAGAATATTGAAGGAAAACAAATACAAAGATTAACACATCTATGCATGTTCGTTCCAGCAATAGTTGGAAAAATGGTAAAAACACTTCCATGTTAATTAAGATAGAAAACGACCTATTTGACTATAATAATTATGTCTATAACTCAGAAATATTTACCATCTCACTGATATCTTGGTTTATAGGTAAAAACGATCGACATAAATTGGACTAAGTAGCAGTCGAGGGATCAACAGCACCATGATTCAGATCAAACAAGGGCAAAAGAGGAAACATTATTTCGTCGTAAGAGGCATGCCACATCAACAACTTCCGACTTGAAATGGAATAAGAGAGACAAGAACAAGGAGGATGTCCTCTGCTCAACCTGTTGGTATGCAAATTCTTTTAAGCAGTACCTCTCTCAAATAATCATTCGTTACAAGTCAAAAATTAATATGTTTCGGTGGCCGACCCACCTAGTAGAGTGCAAGATTTAGCTTTATCTTTAGAAATCTTTGAACATAATTAGTTTAAGAATCATATACCTCTCAAATTTTATTTAGAAAAAAAAACATCTCATGTGATCACATCAACTTTTTGTAAGCACTAAAGAAAAAGAAAATAAACCTATGTAACCGTAGATACTTATCACTTACCTGGTCTTAAAATAAAAATCGTAAAACCTACTTTTATCGATGGAATCACATGAGAGGATGATTGAGATAACTGATGGTTAACCACTTAATCCAACAGATAGATTAATAGAGAATGGGTCTTGCACCGTGTAATGAAACCATCGTCTCATATAACTTATTTTCGTCTTATCATGACCAAGGCCTCATCAGCAAAGAAGAGAAGAAACGTGGTGGAGATGGAAGCTCTCAAGACTGAAAAGGAGTAGATGGATATGTGCTGCTGTTGCTAGTTCTATACGTGTAATTGCTGTGTGTTTCATATGTGATTTTGTGATTTTGTTAGTTATTTTTTGTAGTTTGAAATTTGTTGTTGCTCATGATCACTTGATCTTTTGATGATAGGATGTCTCTTGATGAATGATTTGGTGATGTTTTGATCATGACCATCGCAACATCATGTGTTACTGAATATTGCATATTTTGTTGTTTTGGATCTAAGTCAAATCAAATGCTGTAAACAAGCTAAATCAAAGTTTCAATTGCAACATTAAGTAATTAGCCCATCCGATTTGCCCAACACTCCACATTTCATCAGCTCTGAAGTCTCAACTAAAATCTACATGTGCTCATACTAAGCTTGGTTTGAGTAATCATCACCATAGACGGTTCTCAAGAACGGTAGAAACGATTTCTTTCAGTGTTCCCTACAAAATAGACAGCATCAATTAATATAGATATTGCCAATACTATCTATTTTAATTCAAAAAAAAAAGATGAAAGTAACCATAACCATTTGCAAATTTCAAACCAGAATCACTATGCATCAAATGTTAGGGTTTATGAATTATAAAAGTAACACTCAAGGTTTAAAGATCAATTGTAATCTATATCGAAATCACGGGGTTATTCACTATTAACACGAGGAGAGATCATTTCCATGGAGAAAATTAATGATAACTTAGGAGGACCATCAAATGTTTAGTTAAAGAATGTCATGCTATGTTCAGGAAACTTCTGAGACTTACATGGGAGTGATCCTTCAGACCAAGGGAGATCACCAGTGGTCGAGCTGAGCCACTACTACTGAAAACAGAAGATGAGAAATGTGTAGGTACAAAGTGTTAATTGACAGCCTCATATACAATGTCCCATAATGTATGCATATGTAAATAGATGATGTTCGTTTGGTTGGTTTAGCTGTTATTGGCCAAAGGTACATTTGAAGTTAGGTATATTCTAGACATAAGAACCAAATTTACAGATTAATAATGGCTACACAGAAGTGGCAAGGGATATGATGCTATCATGATGGGCATAACCAATGGGTTATTGCTGGAGAACATTTGCATCCAAGTCTAGGAACCATATACAAAGGGGAGTCTGATGATGCTAACTGTTTTCAAAGAGTTACAAATAGTTGACCAACAAATGAGTACATGGGTAACTACAGGCATGGTCTACAATGCAGCTTTTTGCCTTCAAACTCTTGCAGTTCAGTAACTTCAGTTATTAGTGCCATCACAAATACATAACAGTAGAAGCAGAAAACTCCATCGGTGGTTCTCTAATGATATAGACACATAGCATGTTGTTTTCATTTAAACAATGCAGCTAAGCTGTTCAGACATGTGACTAAGTACCAAATGCCATAAATAGATGAGAAAGCAAACCTTATATGTTCAATAAGTTGTCGTGCACAAGCCAGTAGAAGTGGCTGCAAGCGAAATATTTTGTATACAGTCATTAGACGTATAATGTATCTATGATCAAACCATATGCTGATGGTTTTTATAAGCCTAGTAGCCTACCTCATCTCTCTTTCCAAAAAGTACAGATACATTGTAGGTTGGATCAGTGAAAACACCTTCATCTTTCCTATTGAGGGAAAGAGGCTTAATTAGATATGTAGTGCAAAAGTGTCGAAGTATTTGGTAAAATTACAATAGAAATGCCTAATTATATTCAATGTAATTGCATTAACAATTGAGTTCCATGCACCAACCGATTCACCAAAAAAACTTAAGTTATTAAGAAAATGTGAGCAATCTAGTCATACTTCAACATTAACTCTTTTGATCCATAAAATCACCATTAGTGTCACTCCATCAACTCTCAATGTATACAACATTTAATAAGACATTAGATCCAGGAACACGTCATTTAGCATGTTGGGGAAACAAAAAAGCATGGTCTTGCACAAAAAGATGGGGAAGCTAAAATCTGAAAGCACAGCTTTATTTGTTATTCTACAGCAATGTTTAATGCTTTTGCAGCTTTTCATAGAAGCCAATCGAGCACATAAAGTCACAAACAAACGTTTCAAGAAGGATCCCCAATTCTCCTTAGAAAGATTCAGCTAAATAGTCAACATTTGGATGTTGCAATAAGTGAAGAGCAGCATGGAATGAAAAAAGCTGCTCATGCATATACATGTTAATGATGGGGCATCTGCATGAGAAAATAAAACATACTTGGCAATCAATATGGTTCCCATGCATCCTATTTGTGTCACAATCACCTGCAGATTTGATTACAGATGAGCATCTTTTACATGAGAAAATAAGAATCCAATTAGATAGGACTATGAGTTTGAGTGTTTCAACTCACCAAAAAGCAGTCATCATATTTATTGATAACAATGTCCGTCTTATTGCCCTACAAAGCCCAAAAAAACAAAGAAAGTGATCTTGCATTCAGATAACACCCAAGTGTATTAGTAAAATGGTTCTCACAAAAATTAGATCTTTAAAGTTCACTACAGCAATAGAAAACAAATGGTACAACAAAAAACTTTTTATTAGGCGTCATATTTGCTATAATAAACAGAGCAGATAATGTTCTATTCTAGTGATCACCGCTAATAATTTGTAGGAATAACATGTTATTAGTACTTAGTTCTAATGTCAAAACTATTTTTCTTACTCGGAGAACTATCATATTTCAATCTCCCTTCGATTTATATATGCTCAACTTTACTAAATGACAGGAAACACAATTAACAAAAAAAATCGGATCTTGTTTTATTTTAGCGAATAATGTATAATAATTTCTAGGAATAATATGGCATTAGGACTTAAGCTCTAAGATCAGAACTATCATATTTCTACTACAGTCTATTCATACATGCTCAAATTTACAAGAACATAAGAACACAATTAACCAAAAAATAGCTAGGTCATTGGAGAAAGAAAGAAACCTTGATGTCTGAAGAGAGGGATTTGTGCGGCACAGGGAAGTGAGAGGCCGACGGCGCATGATCCGATGGCATCTCCATCTATCCAAGAACCGACAAGAATCCGTAAGAAATGAAATTGCAAGGCCAGTTCACAAGATGTCAAATTAGCATGGGATTTGGGGAGGACCTGCGGGAGGCCAGCGGAAGAGTGGCGGGGCGGCGCGGTGTGGTGGCCGGAGATTGCCGGCAGTGAGAAGAGGAAGAGAAGGGTTTGAGCGTTCCCCTCTCCTTCACCTTCCTAAATAAGTATCTCCTGTCAATGTGAATTCGTTAATGGATTGAATAGGTTCGATTATTTAAGTGGATTGAATTGATCTAGTCCATCCTTTGTTCTGATCGGACAGCTCTCTAGGATTTCTCACTTACTTTCTATTGAATTTTTTTTTTGACTTTTTTTGACAAGACGAGATGGAAAACGAGAACAAATATTAAATCGGAAGTCTTATATGACCACAACCGTCCGATTATAAATAACTGATAATTTAAATATACCATAATTATTCGATGGCAAACAACTAACCATCTAGATGTAATATGTTCGATAGACTGGAGCACTCTACATATCCAAGAGATGTATATAAGCATAAATTATGTATATCCTAAGTTTTAGTTTGTTTTCTATCTCTCATTATTCAATCTCGCAAATTACTCATGTTGTATTTAGGAAAATGTTTTTTTATCTGTCTAAGGAGAAAGCATTGTGATATTGATGAGTTCAAGCAAAATATACAAAGAAAACAAGATTAAAATGCACTTAGTGAAGCAAAAGAGCCACACAACTTGAAACTAGAGCGAATCAAGTTCGGCAAGGGGGCGGGCATGGGCATGCCCATGCGAGCATGGTTTGTGCTTATACCTGTGCTCAGTTTGGGCCTCCAGCATGTGTGTCTCACTGAGATAGAGACCAGCACAGTTCTCGGCATGGGCGTGTCTTGCCTGAGCACACCCTCGTGCCCGAGCCCGTGCTCACTTTGGCTGTGGCAGTTTTGGTGTTGTTTTTTATTCTATTTTGGCACAAAATTCGAGGACTAGAAGATTTCTTGTATTTAAGACTCTTTGGTTATAAATAAACAATGTTTTGAAGCAAAGAAAGAAAGAAAGAAACAGCTGCTCAGCTGTTTATATTATTTGTGTCCATACACATTGCAACGGCTAGAATGTAATAGTCTGGTAATGCAATTGCTAATTTGCTAAATTTCTTTTTTTCTTTGGCAACACATCTAGATGTGGCGTTCTATTGCTGGAAAAGCAATACATAGCTACAGAAAACTGGAATTGACACTGCAGTGCAGTGCAGTACACAGCTGATCCACTGCTTCAGATCAGTGACCACAACCAATGTACTGGATTACTCACAATTAGTACCTCAAAACCAAGTGATTAAGTTAAGATCATGGCCAGAAAAGTGAACCAGATGAGGCAGCAACGGCAAAATGACAGTATTTCCTTTGGGAACAGCAAAGATAGAACATGACATTTGGAAAAACAAATGAATTCTTCAAATGAATCCCTAATCAAAATTAGAACTATTGCTTCAAATCCTTTCCTCCAAAAAAAAAGTTCTATCTTTAACCCACAAAATTAGAACAGCAAAGATAGAACTTGCACTAGCACAGAAGAAAAAAAATGTGGAGGCATCCTGAAACACTAGCACTGAAGCACATACATACTTCTACCCATGGATTTGAGCAGAAGAAATTACCATGCAGATAGATCTATTGAAACACAAGCATGAATCTAGGAAAGAAGAGATGGAGAGAAGAATTGGAGATTTCTATGTACCTGGATCCAAATGCTTGTGTTCTTGCTCTGATTTGCTCTGATTTGAGAGAGACTAGTGCCCCGTCACCGGATCTGTAAGATCTGTGAAGATATGTGAAGATATGTGAAGATCTGAACAGAAGAAAATAGCACAAGCAGATAGATCTATTGAAAAGAAGAGATGGGGAGAAGAATTGGAGATTGCTATGTACCTGGATCAAAGATTTCCAAGCGCTTGTGTTCTTGCTCTGATCTGCTCCGATTTGAGAGAGACTAACACCCCATGTCACAGATCTCAGGCAGCACCGGCGCGACGCTACTCTCAGGCGGTCTTCCTCCCTGACGTCGGCTAGATCTGCACGTTCAGTGCATACAAATCAAAAAATTGCCTAGATCTGAGAAACCCTAGATATGAGAAACCCTAGATCTGCGAAACCCTAGATGGGGAGGGGATGATCTCACCGGAGAGGGGGTGACGGTGTCGTGCGGGGAGGGGTAGGCGACGGAGTCGAGGTGTTGCGAGAGGAGGAGTAGGCGGCGGCGAGAGAGATCGCGAGAGAGATCGTGGGGAGGCGTCGTCGCGAGAGGGAGCAGCCGCGCGAGTGGGAAAAAAAAAAAATTACCTCGACAGGCCATTTTTTTTTCCCGGCCGATCCAGTGGGTTTGGGCCGGAATTTTCCCGTTCCGAGCCCGACCCAAACGCGATTTTTAGTTGGGCCGAATTTATTTCCGGGTGGGATTTTATTGCCGCCGGTTGGGCCGGATCCGGCCCAACCGGGGCTATCCAAACAAGCCCTTAGGCATCCAGAAAATTAGGTTTAGCATCCCCTATGGTTTTTAGACTTGGAATTATTTTGGAACTTCGTTGAGAGTTTTGTCATGCCGACTTGGATGGTGATTTCCAATTATTAATTCAATTTGGTGTATTTTTATTAATTTTTTATTATTTTACTAATTTTGTGATGGTGTTGCATAAGTAATTTTCTTCTAAGGTTAGGAATAACCTAGCCCGAGAACACAATTTTGACTTTACTTTATTTTAAAAATTATTGGTTTAATCACTTAAATTTTTATACTTTAAACTCTAGATTCATTCTTTATCTGCAGTATCATTCGTGCTCTATGAGATGATCGATATTTGTATGCTAAGACAAAATGCGACCGTTGTATCTTAGTGATTAATTTAAGAGTCAGAATAACAGGTACGACCCTTTGGAACCTGGTTTTCAAGCCATCAATCTAACAAGTTCTATTGAAATTTTTGGTGAATTATTAATTTGTTAACGGTGACCAATTTTTTGAAACCTTATGTGCTTCTCATCTGATTTCTTAATCCTAATTTTAGTAATTTAGATTTAGCTCTCCAAAAATCCCCGAAATCTTAGATTTAAACTAGTAGTTTCAATTTAAAAGAATTTCATACTCATTTTTTGTGGAATCGACTTTCAAGTACTCACAATGACCTGCATGCTTACGGGAAAACAAACACACTTTTTTGGGAACATATCACATCTTTAAAATCCAATATTTAATAAATCACGACTTAAAATGTAAGTGAGCTGCCAGATCTGAACCCTTGAAAAAAGCAAGTGCCACACCAGTTACACCATCATGCATTGCGGTGATCTGGAAAACACCCGGTTTAAGGCATCAGCAAAATGATGTTATACGATCTCCAAGACTAGAAAAAATCGCGTCAAGATTCGTGCAAATCACGTGGGGTGTGGTTTGTACCTAGAAAAATAAGTTGGGTTGCACACACCTCACCTGCCTAAATTAGGTACGGGACTTCAATAATTTGCACGAGGCCGATCTCATAACACAAACGGTCACCAACATGACACGTCAAACGAAAGGAGCACACACCTCTTTCCTTATCTCTTGGCTACATCCTTGAGCAAACACTCCGTTTTCATTCGTATTGTCTTGCTATCCACAACTTCTGTTCAATTATGAATCAATTAATTACGAATGCTTTCTTCAATCAGATTAAGCTTTTGTACGCGTTAGTCGGTCCACGAGAGTTCACATCGTATCAAATTTTGATCATGACTTTGAGATCTGCATGGTATATTTATGAGGAGAAAAAAACAATTGTGATGATTGGAGGATTTGACAAGGTGATATATCTCTCGATCAAAGTCTATTTTTTAGGTTTCTGAATGGTCTCCTAATCTGTATGGGAGATTAAAAATTAACAAATTATCGTCTAATAAAACTAATAAATCACTTATTGATAGAAATTAAACTCTTATTTTGATCCGTATCAAGTCTAAATAAAAGGAGAAAAAATATTAAAATATGAATAAATTGCCCACTCTTAAAATGAATCATCCACTTTTAAGAATAAAGAGCTGAAACATATCTTCCTCACTATAAATTTTAACCGTCAAATTAGAATTTAAATAATCTATATTGATGCGAAATAGAAATTGAGCTATGAAGTTAACCATCTCATAAAAAAATTCTAAATTCTCACCCACCTAAATGCTAATTTCTGATATAAGAGCAACCCAAACAGGAAAAAGAACACATGTTTGTTGTCCACCTATCCTCTTTATAACCCAATATTCTCTTTTAAATAGGTGTGTGCAAGCAAAGCAGAGCAAACACTAGTATTCCAAACTAAAGCAAAGCATCTAAAGAGAAATAGTACAATTAGTAGCTAATTCAATTAGAAATGGCGGCTAAACTAAAGCTTTTGGGAGGCTTAGCGAGCCCGTACACCAATAGGGCAAGGATAGCGCTGGAGCTGAAAGGCCTGGACTACGACTTCGTGGAGGAGCCGTTCGGGCCATGCAAGAGCGACCTGCTCCTCAGCTCCAACCCCATCTACAAGAAGATCCCCGTGCTCTTCGACGCCGCCGGCCGCCCCATCTGCGAGTCCGCCGTCATCGTGCAGTACGTCGACGAGGCCTGGCCCGCCGGCGACGGCGGCCGGCCGGCCATCCTGCCGGCCGAACCCTACGAGCGCGCCATGCACCGGTTCTGGACCGGGTTTATTGATGACAAGGTAAGTTCTCTGAGGTGCATGAATGCATGGATGTTCGTGCACGTAGTTGTTTGACCGGTCGGGCTTCTCTGCTAAAACCGGTTTACTAGTCCATCGCGGAGAAGACCAAAGAGTTGGTTTTTTTTTGGAGGAGCACAATAAATGTTTGGCACGTTTGTGGCTTCTTGATCCAGGTAAGCTGAATATGATTGAAAAACCGGCCAGGGAAGTTGGTCATTTGGCTCAAACTTTAGTTTATATTGTCGATAAGTCAAAATTTCAATTGGACCAAACATATCCATATTCATTTCCTTTCATAATATAGATATAAAGAGTTTGTGCTTGTAGGCCGAGAAAGACCAAAGAAAAAAAAAATGCAATCAGACTATAATATTTTTCTCCCATTGAAGAAATATTCTAATCGCTTAAAAAACTCATTCTCAAATTTTAAGACATGAATAATTTTTTTTTAAAAAAAATATACCAAATGTAATATTTATGATGAATAGACTTATACTGTAAAACAATATATTCTTGTAAAATGAATCTATATGTAAACAATGAATTGAGTTGGACTAGATCTGTCTTCTTTAAATGGACTGATCAAGTTGGACTAGATAAGTCAAATCTTGTTGAAGCCTACTATAAAATTTTCCATTATTAATTCCTTCCCCGATTATTATTCTTTTGCGGTCAATATACAGCTTTGGCCAGCCGTAGATGCTATATCTCTGGCACCAACCCAAGAGGCCAGAGACAAAGCCAAGGAGGCTGCCCTAGCAGCCTTTCAACTCTTGGAAGAAGCCTTCAAGAACCTCACCAAGGGAGAGACCATGTTTGCCGGTGACAATGCATCACCTGGCCTGCTCGACATCTCTCTCGGCTGCTTTTTGCCAGCAATAAGGGCATGCGAGCAGATCAATAACATCAAGTTGATCGACGAGGCCACCTTGCCCCACCTCAATCGGTGGAGTGACAATTTTACAGCTGTCGACGCCGTCAAGAGGGTGTTGCCGACAACGGACAAGGTATTGAAGTTCACAAGGTACATCCAAGGCAAGGTGACGAGGCCTTTCCCATAATAAGGTGAAAAAATTTGATGAGACTTGATCTTGTAAAACAATACAAACCCACGGTCTATCAATTTATTTGTTGAATCATATAATTCATGATCAATCTATATCGATTGTCTTATGATATGATTCAATAGATGAAAGTGGGTTTTATATTTGTTTTTTGAGACTGAGTTTTTCGGTATGTTTTTATAATAAAGTTACTAGTGCTATGGAATAAATATGCGTTTTCATATGATTGTGTGGAAGATCAGAAGAGTGATAAGTAGTTATTGTTATGTATGTCTGTATGTGTATTTTTTTTTTTAGAGATTGTGAAGAGTTGATGTGATCATGTAAGATGTATTTTTTTTTTCTTGAATAAAATGTGAGACGTACTTGATTTTCAAACTAATTATGTTAGAAGACAGCTAAATATTCACTGTACTATTATGATTCGCTAGTAGAATAAATGGAGAAATTAAGGGGTACATGGGGCAGCATGTGGCGGATTACGAGGTGTCGAGGATTTGAACTAGGTTTGCATTTTTTGAAGTGGTGCAGATCTAGTTGAGAGATCGAAATCGGCTAATTTTCCGATAATTTTAGCGTCAATTATGATTAGTTTTTAGAGAATGAGCATGAAGAGAAGAGTAATGAGTAATGACTATGGTGAATGGTTAGTTCATAGAGCAATTACTAGTAGAGGTTCCGTGCCAATTCAATGCATAAAAACATTAATAGCATATCAAAATTTGAAATTCATTAAATCAACAAATAAAAACCTTACTAGCAAATATCAAAATTCGAAGCTCATTAAACCTATTACAGATATTGAGATCATGAACACACGACGGGTTGAGAAAGGGTACTGTATTTATATGCTTGGGCTGGTGGGTTGCTCTTCGTTGTCCAGATTTGCTGCTTAGTCGAATTTACCTGAATAATTTTGACCTATAAATCAATATTAGAGGAGTGAGTTGGTAAACATTTTTTGAGTTATAGTTACAATTATTATAGTCGAATAGGTAATTTTCTATCTTGATTAACATAGAAAATTTTACCTTTTTTCCAAATTATGCTTCAATTTCTGCAGAATTTGCTTTGGGAATGGATATGAAAAGATTTGTTCACATTTGTATATTTTTTCCTCTAATATTCTAGAGTGTAAAGGTAGATTGAACTCAGAAGAAACAAAACATAAGGTTGTTCACATCCATGGAATTGCACTGCCTTATACATATAGGCTTTTATAGCCTTCTTTTTAAAAGGTGGTTCCTCTAAGCATGCATGCAAGAACCATGTGATAGTCATTCAGGAATCATGCATTTGACATTTTTTTTTTAATCATGTGATTACCCTCACAAATTGAGTAACGTATGAGTATGGGGCAATCTATGGAAATTAGTGATGAATGCATCAACACAACTACACAAGGACAGTCCATGGAGTACAAAGCACAGAAAGATCTTAATTAGTGACTTAATGCCACACAGAAGCTTAATTAGTGATTCTCATTTCAGAAAACTAAGCATAGGAAGATCTTAAAGGAGGTGTAAGGTTAAAGTCTCAGTTATCTCAATGTTAAATATGATTTTATTTTTGACAAAGACTTCAAAAGACCTATCAAACAATATCCCCTCCCAACTATAGGCCCGACACCTCTTTATCTTAGTCTAGAGTCTGTTTGAAACTTAGAAATTTATAGGACAAGAGACTAATGATAGTGTAAAATGTGAGAAGATTGGTTCAAATTAATATGGAAATTTGGATATAAGCCGCTGGCATTTGAAATCCTTTGCTTGGGCTGGATAAACAATCTTAGTAATGGATAATGTTCAACATTAAAAGATGGAATCGTAAAAAGACTAGAGAAAATAATTTGGTTCTTGTTGAAAATGTTAAGGTGTTCAATGGTTGATTTTAGCGTGCAACATTTGTTATAATCAAATGTGTGTCATTGGATGGTAAAGTTGTGATGTTAAGTTTAGTTTCTAAAGTTGGTTAATCTATCCTTTTGTGGCAGAGTTACCCCTAAAATTACCCTAGTGGATTTCAATATAAGCTATTTGTTTCAAACTTCACGTGTAGGAGAAGTTAAAAGGTTCTGAAATAAAATTTTTTTTCAAAATACAATCAGATCTTCAGCGTCGAATATGGGACAAAGTGGATAAGAACATGTGGAATCCACCGAGTAGAGTTCGAGGGAACTCTAGCAATCCCTTAGTGTGAAGAGATACACTATAGTTATTGATGTGCCAATAAAATCAATATGCTATCATATTTACATCCCAACGCTTATAGATTATGTGTTAAACCCGTGCTATATATATAAAAATTATTTATTGTTAGTGGGATTTGATCTCTTTACTTCTTAGCCATAAGTTTTAAATTATACTCACTAACCAATTGTTCTAGGACTCTTAAGTAGATGTTAGGATTGTTAGTTTTAGAGAGGTTCTGCTAAAACAGGTGTTTGATGAGATTTTGTCACAGCCATCTCACACAAAAAAAAGGGGTTATTATTATGTGAGCGATTAAGTCCCCAAGGACTTCTTTGCGAAAAGGGGAAATGTATGTAGCAGGATCTGCGAGAAAGTCGACATCCTTGTCTTCAATATGCAAGTGAGGCACCCAATCTGCAAGCATGTGAAGCCTCAAACTCTATGGCATAGACCCCCGCTTGTTAGAAGGGCATATATGTAAAAGGCAGATAACCTTTTATTTGAAAGTCAAATTGAGCAAACTCATGTATAATTGGATTCTAGTCGTCAAGATGAATCCGTTGATATATAACATGCCTTGTGAAAGTGTCCGAGAAAATATTTACTCAGTGGGTCCTGTCGATACACCGACTGCATCTGAAGTAGTTGTGTCGAGTCAACTATTTGACTTGGTTAACTGAGCCATGAACTTTAAATGATTTTTGACTCATATATGGGCTTCAAGGTTCATGCAACACTCTAGGAGATTAGAAAACAGAAACAGTCGGTGACGTGTGGACTTGACCTACCAAGGACTTATCTGTAAATCAACCATAAATTTTTCTTTTCTTATAAAAATGGGGTGTTCTTTGACATTATGAAATCCTCGTGACACAAGGAATCCACTTGACTTATTGTTGTGGAATAACAAAGCTAAAATAAATTATTGGTTCAAATGAGCTATTATAAGGGTTGAAACATAAATATGATCATAATTTTTATTGCGTGATCCAAATGAAACAAATAAATGTTTCATGGTGTCTCCCCGTCGAGACGCATGCAATCATATATAATTTTGGCTATATAAACTTATCTGGGATAAAATTGATATTTTTAAATCTCGAATAATGTGTCAAGTCCACCTGTATAAATCCGGAGATATTTTTTCATGGTCAACCATGTGGAGCACGGAATTTGAATTTTAGATGTCCCAAAATATCTGGGAAATTTGTCCAAACTAAATTAAAAGATAAATGGCTTACTTATCTCTTTGAAATGGCCAAATCTTTATCCCTAGACTTATTTCTCCATGAGAAGTTATAAATTCATGAATTATCCACTGCTTTTGGCACCTGTTTGTAGAAGTTCTTGTGCTCTTCTTCTTAAGCTTGTTTTTCAGCCATGGTTCCTTTCACTGATTGTGAGAATTTGTATTTATATGGTAATGTGATGTTATATTCAGTAGTGCCTCGGAGAGGCAAATTTTGCCACGAGTATTGTGGAGATTGGTGGTGGTATGAACGATGAGAGTGATTTTATATCTATAGGTTTGTAATTTGATGGTGAGAGATTAGTTCTCCAATCTATGGGTTGTGATTTGAAGGTTTGTTATGAATGGTGAGACATTTATTCTCCAATCTATGGTTTGTGGCACGAATTGCATGAGATTGAATCGTCTATGACTCAAAGCTTGAGAGTATAAAATGATATGAAATCTTTTTTGGAGGCGATGGGGTGTTGTCGTTCAGTCATGCATGGAATTCTTTTTGGAGGTGATGGGGTGTTGTCGTTCAGCTATGTTAAGAATTCTTGGAGACGATGGGGTGCTGTCGTTCATTGATGAGATTGCTCTGGCAATATTATATGATTAAGTACTTACAGTTTGGGGCAAATTGCGGTAATGTTTGAATAAAACAGATTGATATCTATGATCATGAGTGCAATTTGAGTCCGAATTTGATCGACATGTTAGCAACTTGTTCAGCAGCATCTCAATCAAGTTTTGCTTCAATCTGAGTTTGGGAAGGCGCTCAAACAACTGAGCCAAAGAACTCGAGGTTCTGTCAAATATCAGTCTGATATATTTGTGATACATTGATGATATCTTTTGATCTGGAGGTTTTATCAATTCCAAATTTTTATGATTAGAAGTAGACTGATGCAGAAACATCTCCATGAAATTTTATCTAAATCAGAGGTCAGAAACACGTTCAGAAAATTGTAGTAGTTAGTTGATCGTTCTATTGAATTTCAGCCTAACATATTTGTGAAAAATGATTTATAATTTTTGGTCCAACAGTTGGATCATCTCAAATTTTTACGAGCAGAAAATGATACCTTCATAATACTTCATAAAAATATTCATTTCGATCAGAAGTCAGAAGCTACCCAGAAAATTGTGACAAATGGCCCACATTCTGTTTATTTCCTGCACTCAATACTTGTGATACATTAATTATAATTAAAGATCCAGAGGTCCTATGTACCTTGAATTTTTGTGAGTAACATGAAACTCATTTAGTATACTGCTAGATCAGAGGTCGGGAAGACACCTAATAAATTGAGGCAAGCTGCAGCGCTCTGCCATGTTCAGTTTTCAGCATTGACATGTTGAGGCAAAGAAATTGAAAACTCATGATTTGGAGGGTGATCAAGCCCAAATTTTTATGAAGTGCTGGGCACTTACGCAGCAATGTTCCAACCAAGTTTTAGCTTGTTTGGAGGTCACAAAGATACTCAACAATTGCTACAATCAACCAAACACCTTGCCATATTTCAGTTTCAGCATGCTTGAACGAATGACTTAAACTTTTGGTGAAGTCTTGGCTCACCTAAAGGCATTTTAGCCTAATGCTAATTTGATAAGCACTTAAAGTTTGATGAAGTATTGCCAACTTGATAGTCAATATACTTTTGATGAAAACAATGTGCATTTTACCTGAGACTTACAGAATTCATGGAACAACTGCTTTTGATGCTTTGATGGGCATGAAGCGTGAGAGTGCATCAACTCTCCGCACCTCAATATTTTACGAAGTTTTCTTGTGGCAACAACAGTATTGGTCTGATCCAATATTATGTTGTGGAATTTTTAAGATTTGTCAAAAGTCTATTTTATCTAATTTAAGATTGCATGTCACATATTGTATACATGAGAAAAAGTTACAGCATGATTCTAGTTTAATTGTCTTCTGAACCGACGAGGCTGACAGTGTTTACGTGAACGTCAAGGCCAGAAGGCAATTACATGTCTTAGTCGATGAGACTGGATATTATTATGCTATTCCTGACCAACGAGGTTAGAAATAGCTCAATTCTTCTTCTGTGACCGATGAGATCGAAAATTTTTCACTAAGTCCTCGTCGACGAGGTTGGAAATATCTCAATTCATTTTCCACGACTAATGAGCTCGAAAACTTTTCACTAAATTCTGATCAACGACACTGGACAATTTATTTTTTTCGTAACTGATGAGACCGAACACTTCTTTTATCAAAGATTGACGGGAATTCAACTTCAACATCACTTCCCAGATCGGCCAGACTGGAAGACAATCATAGTTTTGTTCAGACTGACAAAGCTGAATGTCCTTCTTATTTTGTTCGTGATCAAGGCTGAACAACACTTCGCACACACTGTTCTCATGCATTCATGAAGAGAACACTATGAAGTCTTCAATGCGATGATTATTAGCATAGATTAATCGGATGTATTCGGCAGGATTTGATTTATAGATGTAATTAAGAATGTCTTTAGATGTCTATATCTAACCTCCAACCTAACTCATGAGATGCAACTCTAGTTGTTTCACTGCCTGTATGAAAAAGAAGACAGACTCTCAGGGTACTAGATTCCTTCCTGCGTTGAACTACTGAAAACGTAGGCTTCAAATGTATATTACAAGTCTGAGCCACCTAATTGCATAATTAGAAAGTAATTAACACGCATTAATGATTTTTAGTATGGATTAAGGTTAATTAAGAATAATTAAAAGATAATAATGATCAATATAGTGGTATATTACATATTATTGATAATATTTTTTTCACTCCACATGTTTTCGACTTACATTATCTATACAATTAACCAAACAACATCTCATCTTAATCTATATTATTAATGCAACCATCAAAACATCACTTCATTACATCTCTACAGCTTATTTTACTCAACATGTTCCACTCATACAAATCAGAGTCAAATACATGTAGGTATCCAAACACATCCTAATCAGATGTCTTTTGAGACACCAAGAGTTAATGAATTATTCAATCTCTTGTACATTAGATACACTTTTAGGTGAAATCAAAAGATGAGAAAATATAAATTCCCAAGGAGACTTGTACTATGTACATCTATTGTGAATTAATGAAATACATATTTTCTCATGTCTTTCGTTCAATTTATTTGTTATGTTTTATTATATTACTGTGAGATGATTGTGTATATTCTCCCATGTGTGCGGATATTATTATAACCATTCTTAAAAGAAATTTATCGGGGCAGGAATTTCACCAGGTAAATAATAGGTTTTAATAGATATATTAGAAAATTAATTTTAGTCTGTTGACTTATTAAAATCAGGTTTACCAAATATATTGTATGGCACGAAGTGGCACAAAATCGGTTTAAGATTTTTCTTAATTGAGTTTTCTCAAAAACAAGTCTGAGTAGTTTTTCATAAAACTCAATTTTCTATGTTTTATGAAAACTTACTTTTATTATTCTTGTTTTAGTTGTAGAGAAAAAAAAGTTTTAAATAGTTAAACTCTAGGTCTTATATAACAAAATTGCATTTCGTTAAGACATAAGGTCTAAATACCCCCAAAACAAATTGAGCTTTATATATTTTGGGTGAAGCCCATTCGGCATTGTCCACTTCTGAGAAAGGAAATAAGAGTTGGGAGCAAATTCACCAATTGACTTGATTTGTGACCGCATGAGCATAGACATCAACTTAGAACTAAGGTCACAATGTCATATTTGGATAAGAGAAAATTTTCTTAGGGAAGGTGATTCCATAGAATTTTTGAGTAAATTAAAATAGTATTCTAAATCTAATCAATACAAATCTCTTAGAAATGAATCAAAAACTACTCTCCCAAATGACCCTAAGTCTTGAATACACCACCATTAGATGTGTGAGTTCGGTTCTTTTGTTTATTCAATTCGGTTATTTCGAGTTTTGTGAAATTTTGGTGTATAAAATAAATACAAAATTAATCAAATTATAATTCGATTAAGTATTACTAAATATCAAGTAACATTCAGTTCAGTTCGGTAAATATCAAATTTATCAAACTAGCATTCTTACATGTATATAACATAACAATTTTGAAAGTAATATTTAAATTATCACATATTATAATAGTAAAATATAAGTATTACACTATCTATACTCTTTATATTACCGCAATCCAATATTTATTCAATAAAATTGTATTTTAATCATTGAAAATAATTCCTTAGTTAAAATAATATGTAGTTTATGGGGACAATGACAGATAATTTGGTAAGTTCAGTTATTTCAATTTTCTCGATTTAATTATTTCGATTTTGCAAAATGCTCCAATGCGGCTGCACCTCCACCACTTGGCTCCGTGGGGTCCGCTGTCAGGCTCGGAGGCATCAGCTGCCTCGCCACACTATTAGGGCGTTTGAGTCGAACCGATGTGGCGCTCAGGTGTCGGTTGAGGCAACTGCATTAGACTCACACGATTGCAGAACTCATGGGATGCAAAGCTTGATGCTGTCTCAACTTTTAAGGGTTTGTGGTTCTTGGCTGAGGCAGAGGCTGCTTCTCTTGTGAGGATTTACGGTGGTGTAAGATCTCTTTGTAATATCTTATTGACGTTTATACTCAGACGGTTACAAATTAATTAAGTCAATTGGTGAAGTTGCCCCCCAATTCTCATTTGTTTTTCGTATAGAAGGCTTCATTAGCACTATTTCTTTTAGTCTTGAAACAATTGGTTTGGTTAGTGTGTAACTTAAAACTTATGATGAAGGTATCATTGGATTAAATCTCACCAACAATCACACATTTGCAGTACGGTGACTTAAACAAATAATCAATAGGTGTTGGGACATAAACAAGATGGCATATTGACTTGATTAGAACATCAAGCATAAATTTGCTCGGTGGATTTTGCTCAATCTCGTTTGTTGTATTCCAAATTCGACATTTAAGGTCTAATTATATTTTTGAAATTTTTTATTTCAAAAAAATTTTGACTTCTATATATCAAATTTGGAATCAATAGCTTAGATTGAAATCCACAAGATAGTGTTGGAGTAACTTTGCCATGGAAGGCTGTAATAACCAGCTGAAGACATTAAAATTGACATTACAACTTTACCATCCATGAACACACATTATATTATAATAAATGTTGCACGCCAAAATTAACCATTGAACACCTTAACATTTGAAACAAGATCCAAATTATTTTCTCAAGTCTTTCACGGTTCCATCTTCCAATGTCGAGTACTTGGCTACTCTTTGAACCAAAGAAGTGGCATATATCCAAACGCTACCCTTTTAGATTGAATCTACCTTCTCCTCACACTTTACGTCCCCGGTCCCTCATCCTCTAAATGAGTTCCAGGACTGACCCTGGGCGATGTTGAAAGGGGTGCCTGCTCAAGACCCATGGTATGATCCGACAAAAACAGAATCAGAAAATTATTATAAGAGGAGCCAGTTACTAAATAATGGATAATTAGATATGTCAAATTAGAACTTTCATATATGTCTCTAGTTTGAGGGGATTAAACCCTTGCCTGCCCCACTCTCCGCCCCGTGGTCCAAGGGCCTCGCTTAATAGATTCTTTCAGGTCTATGTGGAAACATGAACATATTTAAACTATAGGTAAGTGCGATTTGCACTCAAAACCTCCTATGTAACACCTAAGGATTTTGCCATCACATTAATAGTGGCTAGGTAAGATCTTTCTATGTTTTTTTTTGTAACGCCCGGGGTATGGGTTTAGGAGATCTAAGTATCTCACGGTGTAAAATAGAATCATAAAACATAATTATATTGGATAAATAAAAATAATTCTTTTGAATTAAAATCACCATTGTCATCCTTTAGGACAATGGACTGAAATTAGAATTTAAATAAATAAAACAAAAATAGCTAAGTAGCCACACAGCAAGAATCGCTCATCTTTCTAGAAAGAATCTCCTCCTTTGCCTATGTGGTCTTGAACGACATCGTAGTCGAAATCCAATGTAGAGTCTAATCCCTCTGCGTACACCACATGCAATTAACCTATGAGTTTCAAAGACTCAACAAACAATGAATACAATGACATAATCATACATTAACATATCAATATCTAATAATCACAATTGACCAGAGATTAATGCATATAATTTTATAAAAATAGTTAAGTGAACCAGAATTCACACTTTAAGACTTATGTTTATATTGGTGAGACTATCATACTTATTGACGGATATTCATACTTAGTTTATCTCTGCAGAGATGTTCCATTGCCTTTCCATGATCGCAGGAGAACATGGAGAAAGATCATGGGATAGTCCAAAATATTCTAGACATAACATAGCCCATCTTATCAATTAGAGATAAAAGCCCATCACATATGACTATTACTTGTGGTTTTAATAGACTGTGGCCGCAGACCTATGTGGTCACAATTACAATTGTCATAAGGTCCGTGATCTCACATATTACATTACCCGCTACCACTCTGGTAGCGGAGATATTTGCCTGCAATCACCCTGGTCGTGGAGATATAATAATCCCCAATACATGTTGCGAACACGAAATAGTAGAGTTATTAAAACTGGAAGTACCTATGAATCAAGAAGATTTGGTCAACACTTGCCAATCATGATCTAAGAGTTAAGCGGTTGCACCATAATTGCACTCTGACAAATATTCCCAGTATATAAAAACTCTATTTACTGATGAAATAAAGATAATTGTACAATTGCATATGGCCATACAGTTATCTATAAACCATCACAACATAACTGGGCGGTTACTCCTAGCTGCACATCATAACCAGTGAGCATAAACTGCTAACAACCGCTGGAAACCGCAGGTAACTGCCAAGTATCCCTTTGATGAAGTAACTGACGCCCTTTGACGAGCTATAAAAAGGGGCCGAGTGTTAGATAAAAGGGGGATCAAGATACAATACTGAAGCGGTATTCCTTGTAATCCATTATTCTAATAGTAACAAACTAACAGGAGTAGGGTAATTACCTAGATTTCGAGGGTTCGAACTTGTATAAACATTGTGTCTATGCGTCCATTGATAGATATTGTCTCTTTGCTAAATAAATCAAATTCGTGCAAGTTCGACTTGGGATATTGTCCCATTCGTCGGCAATTATCTTTGCAGTTTGCAAGATTTAGCCATGTATCGCATCTACGCCATCAAAGGCAGGAAGGACAACACAGCAAACAAGTCCGCTAATCATCGGATCATCCGATAATCGTTGGACGGCCGTGCAAGTACTGTACCCGATTTCTTGTGATCCCTCAACATCGTTCGCCGTTGCTGCCGCACATGGTGCCGTCTCCAGCGAGTCCTCCACGAGCACGCGACGGCCATCAACCTCACACTCACAGGAGTAAGCAGCTTTTGGCAAGAACAGTATGGCTACATTGCCTTTGTAGATGCTCGGCCGTTGGCGGCAATGCCGCCGGTGGTAGGACTGGTTGATAGGGGCTCTAAGGTTGAGTCCAGTGCAAGCGCTTCAACGTGCTGACAAATGGGACCCGCGCCAAAAAATAATAAACAAATCAGTTGAAGAGAGAGAGAATGCCTAATGAGGCAACAGATGCTTCAGTGTTTTTTATTTTAATTATCTCGATTTCCGTGCAACCGAATTATATACAATTTTATTTCTTGATTTATGCATTAATCTAGTTCAAATTAAATGTTAATTATATTGAGAAAGTTGTAGATCTTTTAATTATCTTCATATAGAGGCCAAAAATCGCATATATTCGTTCTTTGAATTAAAAGTTATTGCTGTTTTACTAAAACCGTCTAGATGTACCACTCGTGGGCTCGTGCGAAGCACCTCACGAAGCGTCTTTGTATTGTAGTAAGAGGTGCTTCAGGTGGTGTTTCGCACACGTGACACAGAATATACTAGAGAATATTCTGTTGAAGCGCCTCGTAAAACGCCGATGGACTGAGCTCAGTCCAAGAAGAATATGACTCATCAGATTTGGGGTTAAGTTAAACGAAATCGAGAAAGTATTACTAGCTGACGATGATGACCACTCAAGATAACTGGTGAATAGCCCTACTTTTTTGAAAAATCTGATGTAATTTGTCATATTTGACATGATCAATTTGGGAAAATTATCAAAATAACTATGTCAGTTGAGACTTAATTAATATTTTAAACAAATAGAAAGACTAGAGGATACAAAATTTTTAATTTTTGAAAACTCTAATACAAAATTTAAAAAAATTAAAAACTAGAAATTTGTGTTACAATCTTTCTAATTATTTAGAAATATGATTAGGTCTCAACTTACAGAGATATTGAGGTATTTTAATCATTTTTCTGAGTTGATTGGTTAAAAATTATGTATAACACAATAGTGACATATAGTCTAAATATGAAATTTCAATAATATATTGTATTAGACACCAAATTTTAATAAAATCGAATCAATTTCTCATTTTTTTTTGGTAAAGGAAATCTTCGAATAATGCAATACAAATTAACACATTACCAATAAAAAAAAAGGAAGCCATTATCGTGTTGTATAATGTAATACACTGGTTCTCTCTTGAGTAGTCATCATGTGTTGTGTAATGTATACATAGACCGTACATTCACTAGTTCGAGTAGTCATCACCTAGTAAGACTTTCTCGATTTCGTACAGATCAACCCACATATGAGGATTCATGTTCTTCTCAGAGAACCTATCATCCAGTCCCAGTCCCACCACCCGAGGCATTCTTGCCAATGGCTGAGCATCTACAGAGGCAATGCAACCAGCATTGCCATACTGACCATACTCTTGCTCCTGTGATTGTGAGGCTGACAGTCGTTGCGTGCTTGTGGAGGGCTCGCCGGAGACGGCCATCCGGCAATTACCGGACATGTTTACTGTGTTGTTCTTCCCGCTTCTGACAGCGTAGATGCGGTACATGGCTAAATCTGCAAACTGCAAAGATAAAACACAGAGGGTTAAGGCATTGTAATTTTTTGTTATTAGTTTCATTTGCTTGAATAAATCACATGCAAGAGGTGATTTCAAAAACAAAAAATGACATGCAAGAGGTTTATGTTATTATGCATTCTCTTGTAGAATTTTTTTTAAAATCCAATTTATTGGATAATTAAATTTAAAAGATTGTCCAAAGATGCCAAGTTCTACGCGAAAAATGAACAAGCATGTCATCTTCACTCCGAGGGCGCCACATACTAAAATTGTATCCAATGTTTTTAAGTTTCTTTTGAATTAAAATTCTTTTAAGTTAATAGACAGCCCTTATCTCTCATCTCGATCATCAGACCAGATGATCCAGATTTTGATCAATCAATCCCGCAATTGGACTACTTTTAAAGTATGTTTAAACCAAATCATTTCAGAAAAATATATGCATTTCCTCTATGACAGGTTTGTCTCCTTGATTAACACGGATCGCTCTAATCTACACATAATAAAGAAAACAACACAGTCAAACATATATAGAGAACTGGCAGGTAGTCACAGTAATTTTGGTATACCTGGCCGTTGGAGCCAAGCTTGAACTCTTGCATGGCCCATTGGGACTTCCTGGTCTTATTGTCATAAAAGATCATGGTCTGCCTCTCGCCGATCTTGACCTTGACCTTGATCTTCTCGCTGCTGCCATCCTCCTCCTCCTCCTCCACTATCTCTTCCTGTACCACGGTGGTGCTGCCAGAGGCCTTCCAGACGCCGTCCTTGGCTGTGCGCTTCGGCCGTCTCTTGCTGCCGGTCGGGTTGGCGAACTCCCTCGGACTGAAGAAGTAGATGAAGCCGTCCTCCATATCCCTCTTGTATGTACCTGGTTCATGTATGTATGCATGCATTTATCAGCAAGAAAAAAAATATTTGTATGTTTTTCTTTTAATTTATAGAGAGAGAAAGAGCGGGGGATTTCAGCCAGTGGATTCAAAACTTTTTACCTGTAAGGTAGAAAATAGTGTTGTATATTTTATTAGAATCTTGTATCTATCAGGTTCACATTTATATTTGTTTTCCTCAAATAATCCAGAGTGTAAAGGTAGATTGAACACAAAAGAAACAAAACATAAGCTTGTTCACATCCATGGAATTGCACCGCCTTATACGTAGAGCTGAAAACAAGCCGAGCTCGAGCGAGCCCAGGCTGACTTGGTTCGGGCCCGATAGTGTACTGGGCTCAACTTGGGCTCGACTCGAAATATTCATAAGCTTAAAACCAAGATCGGGCTTGGTTTGAAACAAGTTCGATTGAGCTCGAGCTCGGTTCGACAAGAAAATAGATGCAGACATGCAGTTCAAATTTGATCCGCCAGGAGCCCATGCCGCCGCTCTGCCTGGAGCCCCGGCTGCCTTACTCCGTCTGAAGCCACGACGGCCTCACGCCGAGAGCCCGCGTCGGGAGCTTGTGCCCTCGATCCACTGGGAGCCCACGCCACTGCACCGCCGGGAGCCTACACTACCACTCCGCGCAAAGCCCTGGCTGCCTCACAAGGAGAGCCTCAACGCCAAGAGCTTGTGCCCCTGATCCGCCGAGAGCCCACGCTGCCGCTCCGCCCGGAGCCTCTGCTGCCTCATGCCGGAAGCCCGCACCGCCTCACACCTCCACCGGGATCCTGGTGCCGCCGCTCCTCACACCTTCGCCCAAAGCCCGCGCCGCCTCAAGCCTCTGTCGGGAACCCACGCTGCAGCTCCTTACGCCTCCACCAGGCCCAGGAGTCTGAGCCGCTGCTCATGCCTCCGCCCAGAGCCTGCGCTGCTTCACGCCTCCACTTGAAGCCGTGTCGCCGCTCCACCGGGAGCCAACGCCGCTCACGCCGTGGTAGATCTAGTGGTGATCTAGTGGCGAACTAGGGTCTAGGAGGCAAGAGAGGCCAAGCGGTGCCAGTCGGCGTGTGAGGTAACGAAGCCCAATAGCCCACCAATTCCACCATGAGATCCGCATTTGAGAACTAAGCTTTTGGTTGGATACAAGGGTAGGTTAACGGGGCGAGCTTGAGCAAGCTCGAGAAGACTCGAGCTCGGCTCGAGTTTTCACTTGAACTTCACCTCAGGCTCGAACTCGACTCGTTAAATGCTTAAGTCGATCCCGAATAGCTCACAAGTTTCGATCTTTTTGTCCAGTCCTACTTATACATATACTTATACATATAGGCTTTATAGCCTTCTTTTTAAAAGGAAGTTCCTCTAAGCATGCATACCAGAACCATGTGATAGTCATTCGGGAATCAAGCATTCGACATTTTTTTTAATCATGTGATTACCCTCACAAATTGAGTAACATATGAGTATGGGGCACTCTATGGAAATTAGTGATGAATGCATCAACACAAGGACAGTCAATGTAGTACAAAGCACGGAAAGATCTTAATTAGTGATTTAATGCCACACAGAAGCTTAATTAGTGATTCTCATTTCAGAAAACCAAGCACAGGAAGATCTTAAAGGAGTTGTAAGGTTCAAGTCTCACTAGCTCCATAGTCCTGGGGAGAAACACGCATGCATGCAAAGAATTAAGCAAGTATCTAGTGGGTACCGTAGAGCGCCTGGGGGTGGAAGTCGCGGATGTTGAGGTCGTGGAAGACGGACGGCAGCGGCAGCGGCTCACCGGCGACCTTCATGCGGAGGGTCTGGACCATTTCCGTGTCCGTCGGCGCGTAGCGGTAGCCCGGCGGGAACCCGTGTCGCTTCCACTCGGCCATCTTTCAATGTTGAAGAACGAGAGGTGTATTCTACTATTCTGTGTATATATATCGGCGACGTGGTCGCCGGGGAAGCTGTCCGAGTCGGATTTGGATCACATCACAGCCGTTGCATGCCATCCGACGGTCTTGGTGAGTCCGAGTTGGGAAAGGAGGAGGAATACCGAAACCGGCTTCTTGTCCAGGTGATCCAAACCAGGTCGAAAAGTTTCATTTTTTGTTTTTTTTTCCAGGTTATGTGTTAATTAGAAGGAGAGAGGAGTGCTTGCTAGTAGGGATGGCAATAGGACGGAGAAGAGGCAGGGATGCTGCTCTATATGCAAATTTGAAATCTGTTTTTTGAATTCAATTTTTTTGTTTCAGCAGCTTCAATTGAAGGGGAGCAGCTACAGCCAACTTCGAGTTCGGGAACAAAGGTTAGAATTATATGCTCACCATGGATTGCGCTTTTGTTAAGAGGTTTTCCGGCGAGAATTCAACGGATTTGAGCGGAAACCCGTCGGATCCCCGTCGTCGAGGTGTGCTGGAGTGTGGAGGAAGGGCAGAGGTGGATGGTAGCTGCCGGGGAGGTAAGGTGGAGCGCGCGGCGACATGGAGAGGCCCTAGAGGAACTGATTCGGACGGCGTCTGGTGGTAGATGTAGGGCGACGACCGGAGAGAGGCCGGGAGAACCCGGGGGAGGGCGGAGGGGACGGAGAGGCCGGGGAGATGGCCGGCGGAGGACGGCGGCTAGACTTAGGGTTGAGGAATTAGGAGGCATATGTGGGCTTTGGAGTTGACGGTTTATGACTTTAGGCCGCTAGGACTAATGGTCCACGGTCCACCGAGTCGAGTTAGGGGGGAACTCCAGCCATACCTTATTTAGTGATTGGTTTGGAAGTAGAATGGTAATTGTAATAAATTTTAGAATCTATTATAAATAAAGATGGTATGTATTAAAAATATTTGTAATTTACATGTATTTAAATTTTTACTAATATATATTTTGAGTATGCGTATTATAATTACGGAGTGATTCAACCAAACATCAACTAACATATTTCTATTACGAGTAATCAAAATACGAAACAATAAACTCTAAATCAAACATCACCTTAATGTGAACAGATACATTGTAGTTATTGATGTGCCGATCAAGGCAATATACCATCATGTCTCTCACATTAGACTAAGGGTCATATGTTCCCGGTTTACCCAAAAGCTAGTTGGGTTTTCAGACTCCCCTTCCCATTCGGAATCCGAGCGGCAACGGTCCCCGCCCAAAACCAGTCGGGAATTGCTACCGGCTAGTGTCCGGGAAATGTATCTAAACTTAAAAGTCAAACCCTGATGAGGATCATTCTCATGTGACGAACTCTTTTGCTATCTTCGGATTGAGCACTAAATATTAATACAAGCATCATCTTTATGTGACGAATCATTTCGCTATTCTTTGAATTGAATGCTAAATATTAATACAAAGATCGTCCTCACATGGGGAATCCTTTCGCTACATTTAGAGTGAGCACTCAATATTAATACAAGAATCATCCTTGTTGGATCTAGGTCGATCTAACTATCTAGGTTTTGATGATTAATGACGATTTGGATAAACCTCTGATGATTTATGTTAATATGAATAATGACAATTGATGATTAAATGACAACATGGATAAATTTTGGTTTAGCACAAGTAAATTGAAATGTTGTTTGTTAAACCCTAGAAATTAATGACTTCCCTTGTATGGTTTAATATCGTTGCATATGTTGAGGGAGAGCTCATCATATTAGTCATCTATGCTGATTGCTTATCTTTATCATGACATGAATAATATAGATCGTGTACGTATGTCTCTTATCATATACGGATCTATATGAGTGTATGATTCATATCTTACCATCTGTTGAATATGGTTTTGTCATTTCACCGGAAAGAGAAATTGTTGAGCTAACTCCTGTGTGGAGTAATTTCTCTGGTAGTGATTAATGACGACCTATATATGAGACTAACGTTGTGCGTTGAGTGTATGTGTTGTAGTTTCAGAATGGTTGCGAAATGAAAACAAATAAGGGCGTGAAGAGGATGATGCCGATATGAATCATCTCGAGCGAGGTCAAGCTTAACAAGGTCGAGTTTTGCGAGGACAAGCTTCAATAGGTCGAGTTTCACCGAAGGTAATATCCAAAATTAAAGATTGTTTTCTTAGGATTTTACCTGTCTCGGTGTTTGGAGACAGACCGGGTTGATATGATTCTTTTTGCTAGTTTGACCGTACTATTAAGAGGAGTTAGAAACTAGTAATTTGAGTCTATCTAGTGTGGAAACTCAAATGCATTCATATCATCTTGCACTAGTACTTAATCACCTCTTGCATTGCTAGAAAGTCTAAGTGTAGTTTGTGTCACTTTAAAGAAAATATTTTGAAAATTGCACTTAGTCGTGTCGCCAACTAATTCAATTGGTTTGTATTCTAGAGCTGGTCGTGGTTGTGTTCGCCAGATTGGCTGTATCCTTGTTTGGAGTTTGGTCGTAGTTGTAGGAGTTCAAGCTAGTCGTACCAAGCTCGATTGCGTACGTTCGACCACTTCCACTCGACCACTTGTTTTCAACTGGATATTCGACCTGTGGATGTAAAGTTCTTAAATCAATTTGGTCGTGGTCTATTCTGAGTGTCAACAGACATATCCGCGAGAAAACAGATAAATTGCATTAGAAATGACATTTCTGTTGGACATTTTGGTAATAGGAAGGTTTTTGAATTTCTTATAAATATCTAGGCCTATCTAGGTCTCGCTCCTGTTGACAAAATTGTAGCCCCTTGAGTTATCTTTCTAACAAGCTAAAAATCACCTCAATCGGATCTCTAGATCAAAAGTTATACTTGTTTTATTGTCAACGTGTTTTGGCCGGATAATGTCCGGCCTATACAAAATCTTCAAGCGTATTGTAAAATGTGAACCAGAGACGTTTGTATCTGTCCGAGGGCTTTTATCCGGGATGGGTCGGACATTGTCTGGCATGTACAAATTGTTTGTGCCTCGTATTTGAGAGTGAAATAGAGACAAATATATATGTCTGGGGGCTTTTGTCCGGCTTTTACAAAATGTCTCCCAACGGTAACTGACAGTTTGCAACAGTTGAAATTGGTTGTACTAGCCAGACAGTGTCCGGCCTGTATAAAAATTCGTTAGCAGGTTGCAAACGGCTAGTTTCTTGAGAGGGGTTATATATATATCTCGTGTTTGCTTTCATTTGAGACTGCTCAAGAAGTTGATATCACTGTGCATAAACTAGCCAAGTCCATTGCATGTGTTCTATTGCATCTAGAGGTTAGATTTGAACCAAAATCTTGGGTGGATTTGAGAGAAAGCTTTTGTGTGAGGCTAAGAGTGCTTAGTGTGCTTAATCTACCATTTGTAAACTAGTGCTAGTGTGTGTGCATACACTTACATCATTTGAGTTTCGAGCACTTGATTTGTTTAAGTGAAAGTGTCCGACTTGTTACTCTTGGCAATCGCCTTCGCCTAGATGATGTCGGAAGAGAGTCGCGATCTCTCCGGTTGAAATTTGTTGAAGAGGCCGACAAACAAGTGTGAAAGGTTTGGTGTTTGCCTATCCGGTGTGGAGAAGGAGCAACTCGAGTGAAGATATCCTTCGTGGATATAGAAGCGAGACTCACGCGTGAGCGCTTCAACGAGGAGTAGGGGAGACTGAGCGAGTTTCTGAGAGTTCAGTAAAAATATTTTGTCAATTGCATATCTCTTATTCATATCATATTTACCTTGACACAAATTGTTTGATTCACTAGTTGCTTGTTGTATTGTATATCTGATATTGATTAATCGCAACTAGATGTTAGATTGTTGATAAACTCTTATAACTCTAGATTATCCTAAACATCTTTGAAAAATTACTTAGTGTAGTAAGAATTTTTAAAAATTTGTTATTCACCACCTCTAATCGGCATTCTTGATCCTACAATTCTCACGTGACAAATCCTTTGACTATCCTTGGATTGAGTGTTGAATATGAGTGAGCACTAAATATGTGACAAATCCTTTCGCTATCCTCGAAGATTGAGCGCTGAATATTAATACAAGAATCATCCTTACAGGATAAAACCTTTTGTAGTCTTTGGATTTAGCAATAAAAATTAATACAAGGATCATCTTTATGCGATGAATCCTTTCACTGAGCACTAAATATTAATACAAGGATCGTCTCACATGATGAACTCTTTCGCTCCCTTCAGATTGAATCCTAAATATTAATACAAAAATCATCTTCACATGACAAAACCTTTTACTATCCTTAAATTAAACACTAAATATTAATACAAAGATCATAGGAGCATAACAAACCCTTTCACTACTCTAGGATTGAGAATTATCCGGTGGCCAAGGGGTCCTTAACCCGGGAAAACTGGCAAGTGGGACCCAGTCCCGCACAATGGCCGGCCCATAAAAACCCCAAAGCCCACATGAATTTTCGAAACCCCACCTCCCGACTTCGCCGGCCCTCGCCGGAGCCCATGGACGCCTCCCGGCCACGTCGCTCGCCGGGGACCGAGCGCTTCCTCGGTCTCTTCTCCTCGCCCTCCCCTTTCCCCTCCCCCTCCGCTCCGCACTCCGCCGCTGACGAGCTCCACGAGGGCGACCTCCTCTTCTCCGCCCCCTCCTCGGACTCACCACCCGACAGCTCCAAGAACCCAGCCCGCGTCCCGCAAGGCTACCTCGGCCTCCTCGCCGCGCTTCACGACGGCGAAAACAAGCTCCTCCTCCGCAGCGGCGGCGCCGTCGCCTCTGCGGCCTCGGCCGCCACCGCCGGGACGCAGCTCCGCCGCAAGGTGACCATCGCTGCGGCCGCCGCGGTGGCGGCGTGTCCGGCCTCCGCTGCGCGCGGCATCCCGGCGGCTCAGAGGCCCAAGAATCCCGAGCCGCCAGCGGCTCCGTGCCACCAGTCGGCCCCCGTCCAGGTGCCTGTCTGGCCACCGCGGAGGCCGGCGACGCGCGGATGGGGCGAGCTCGCCTCTGGCGGCGACGAGGACGAAGACGAGGAGGAGCTCTTCCGGGGGGACGCCGCCATGCTGCCCCCGCACGAGATGGTGGCGCGCGCGTCCGGAGGCGGCAGCGGCGGGGGCGCCTTGATAGCACCATCCTCGATGCTGGAGGGCGCCGGCCGCACGCTCAAGGGGCGCGACCTGCGGCGCGTGCGTGACGCCGTGCTCCGGCAAACCGGCTTTCTTGACTGAATGCCAGCAAGGTGATGGCATTTGCCTTTCAGCTCAATGGTGCATGATTCATGTTATAGATTTTGTCATGCGAGCGTATAGTTCTTACTTCATAGTGAGTTCTTGGTGTAGATGGAGATGTGAAACAAGAAACAATGGCAATGATAACTAGTTCTTGAGGCAAAGTATTTTGCAATTTTGGTGTTCTTGGAAGAATATGTGATGTTTCTGTAACTTCATAAGCAATAAGCAATATTATTGTTTTGGGTCAGACTCAGAAGAGAAAGGAGCAATTTTTATGAGGATGTTTGGCGAATTTGCAAATTATACATTGTTTGCTTTAGTGGAAACTTGCTTTGTAAAATCTTTGGATACACGGGTATCTATTGACAAATCATTATTGTTTGCGGTAATTTGATTGCGAGATATAAGTATTTTTTTTAGTGAATATAATATTCTTCAGCACACCAAGATGATCGACAAACCTTATTTCTACACTGTAATCGCAAACTTTTTTGTCCGATGTGTATGTTTTATGTTGTGCTCCTTATCCATATACTTTTATTGGGACAAAATGCAGTTTCATACTGCCATTGTGATCCATGCGTTCTCATGCACATCAACATGAACTGCCGATTGCGATTACATTCAAATGAATTTGATAGATTGGCACTACCTATGTTTGTTTGATGTCTGTCTGGTTGGATTAAATATGATTTATCAACTAATGTTATGCTTCTTTTTAATAGTAGAACTCTCAGGACATAAGCAATGCTAGTGTCTGATTTGTTCGTGTGATGTTGTATTTATTATCTGCACCTGCATGTGCAGTACCTATTTTTAGTTTCAGTATTTTTGGTATTTCCATGTCCTTCCTCTTGATGTTTATGTTTAACTGGAGTTACTTCTCAATACTTGTCACCTTGACAGTAACCTCTTCTGGAAGAAAAAGAATGTATTAGATTATTAGATAGATATCAAAAACTTATATGAATCAGTATACTACTGTTTTTCCCCCTCCAAACCTATTTCTGCATTGGTTGCTATGACAAAGTTGCTGAAAAATAGTGAACACTTCACCTTATTTGATGTCTCACTTGGTTCAGTGCTTGCATTCTGCAATGCATCTGTAACTTTATACTATTACTACCTCGGTGCCTTCAAATCTATAGCTTATTCAGATCAGCAGTGTCATTAGTCTACAGTGTTTTGAAAATTTATCTACTGAATCTGAAATTCAGCTGTCTCATTAATCTACAGAGTTTCGAAAATTTATCAACCGTATCTGAAATTCAGCCTTGCCATTAAAATCTACAGATTTTCGAAAATGTATCAACTGAATCTGATATCTGACATTCCTTTGCAAGCTATCATGTGTGAGGGAAATTGTTGAACATTATACTCTGGTTCCTCCATTCAATGAAAACCTAACTACCCTGTATTACAAAGCTTAGTTTCTCTCAAGAATTATGTTCACCTGTCATAGCAGTTGCTGCCCCTGTGCACCTTCTAAATATTTAGGGTGTATTGGTTGCCTGTATGAGGCATAGATTGGCTCGTATCAGTGAGATAGGTTGAATGAAACGGGTTAAGAGATGCAGTAAAGATGTTGTTTGTTTGGCTGCATTTCTGAATTCTAAATGAATGCTGAGTTTGTTTGGTTGGTTATATGAGAGGCTGGTTCTGGTTGGTGGATGGGTAAGATGTTGTTTGGTTGATTGTATGGGTTTGTATGTGATTACCCCTCTATTTGAAGGGAGAGAATGGGGATTTGGTTAAGTGTTGGATGAGAGTAGTGTGTGGGTGTATTGTAACATAAAATATTTTTGGAATATTTAAATTTAACTACGAAATAATTATAAATTGTTAATTTAATCAAGAGTTATTTAATTAGTTATATAATAAATTATTATTTAATAGATAAATCACACTCAATTACTATCCAAACCATACTTGAAGAGATAACTCAGACCAACCCTAATAGCTCCTCTCATAGATAAGCATAATTACAACCAACGCAACCAAAATCACCAAGCTAGAACTCAAATTGTATGCATCAAAACTCCTCCAAACTCCGGCATAACAACAAAACTTCAAAGATCAGGCTAATACTTCAATGCACCTCATGATATTTCAAAACACAAATAATTCCAAAATCTCATGCATTTGAGCTCACAATTAAAGTCATATCCACAGGAATAGACACAGTAAAATAAACTCAGAACTCAAACAACAATTAGAGAACCACATTTAAATGTTCTAAATCTCAGATACTAGATAAGAATCAACTATAGATCAATGAAACTTATAATTCCAGCATCACCAATTCAAAATGCAAAGGTTCAGAGAACTCAACACTAATTTTCTGAAATTAATTCAAGGCAAACATTTTCATTCTCTTTTTTTTAGCTTCACCAAAATCAAAGGAGCATCCAGACACTGGAATTAAATCAAACTGCACTATTTGACTCAATCAAAGCACATTGAAACCTAACTGAGGATTATTATTGATCAATCACAGAATAAAAGAATAAAAGTACAACTGAATACATATTAGATTAATCAAGTGAAACTAGAACAATGCAGAGAAAAAAGTATGTTATCGCATTCAAAAATTGTATTCAGTTAAGAAGATTCAACTGAATTCAACACAATTACAATAGTCAACATTTCATACATCTCAGTGCATCCAGTACATCAGTTCAGTGCATCCAATCCATGAGTTCATCACAAGAATAGGAGAATGGAGAGAAAGAGGATTAGTCACTAATTTCTTGCTGCTCGAGTTGGCTGCGGAGCTACTAGACTAGAGTTCTGGTTGAGGAAGAAGTGGTTGAGCTGGTCGTGGCCTGAGGTAGTTGAAGGAGGACTTGAGGTTGCCATCGGCCTAGTCGAAGGAGTGGTTGGTCAAGGTCGTCGTCGGCAGTGGAGTGCGGCGACGACCAAAGTCGTTGCAATGGTCGAGTGGTTGTCGCAATGGCGAGGTTGTGGGAGATGAAGGAATTGGTCGTCGCAGTCGTAGTGGTCCTGTTGAAGGAGGAGCTAGTCATGGAAGTGCTTGAGGTCGTTGAAGGCGCCGTCGGCCTACGGGACGTGACTGACGAGGTGATGGTGGGGTGAAATTGGGGACAATGACGGCGAGGCGCTTGAATCTAGGGTTTTTAGCGGCAGCGTAGCGTTGGCGGTGAGGAGGCAGTGGATTTGGTGCGCAAGGCGCGGTGGTGATCAGCGGCGGTGGTGGTGAAATTGCGTGGATCTAGGAGTGGAGTAGAGAAATGGTGCGAGGCGCAGTGGCGATCGGATCTATAGTTTGCGGGGGTGTAGGTGGTGCAAGTGAACGGATCCAAGGGCGAGGAGGCACGGCGGCGCTGGATCTGCGGCACGGCGGAATTGGCGGATTTGGGAGAAAAGAGGAAAGAGGAAAAGCAGAGAAGAAGAAGAAAGGAAGGAGGAAGAAGAAGAAAGGGGGAGAAACTCACTGGCAGCCGTGAAGACGAACAGGGGCTACAGCGTCCAACACCATCGGCTCCGGTGATGGAGAGGCAGAGGCGGAGACGGAGACAGAGATGGAGGAGGGAGGTAACTGTAATAAGTGTGAGGCTACAACGGAGGTCGCGAGGAACCCTTGGAAACGACCGCCTCTCGCGTATGCGCTGGTCAGGTTGAGGAAAATGAGTGGCTCTCGCGTATCTGTTGGCTAGGCTCTAGGGTAGAAATTGCACTGCATAGGTCAGACTGGAATTGCACGTACATGCATCCAAACACAAGATTTTTGCATCCATGGGCCAGGCCAATCCCAAATCCAGCCATCCAAACACACCATTAGGGACTTGTTTCGTTTATGAGTTTATGAATTTTGGTCCATATTCTAAATATAAATAACGAGAATATATTACTTATGTATTTTGTATATTTCAATACATCCAAATGGGATGTGCTCTAAAATCATCCTAACTCATTTTATTACCTACTTAAACTATATGTCCAACCTTATTTTATTATCTGCTTGAACTATTCCACCAAACTCCAGTAGAGAAGAATGGAACTCCAATAGAGAAGATCTCTGTAAATTCAATAGAGAAGAATTCCATAAATTTTTTTTATTTATTCGCTCCACCAAACTCCAATAGAGAACTCCAAACTCTAATAAAGAAGAATTTGACTTCAGATCTAATTCTGAACCAATCATCACCTAAGTTTAAGTTTATTGTGTAAATTTGTTTTTAGCATTTGATTTGTTATATATATATATATACACACACACACGACTTGTTTGATTTGTTATTTTTAACTTTGGTAATCTTGTCAAAATTTGATCATGATCAAGTCATGGTATGATCAAATTTTGGTAAAAATGAAAGTGTTTGATTTGTAACAGTTGTTAGTCAAATTTTAGTAAAAATATAAAAAAGTTAGTGTTTGGATGGGTGGAAAATAAGTAGGGGTGTGCATTCGGTTTTTTTTAGTATTTTTTTAAATTTTGGTATTACACATTGAATATCATATTTACCAAAAAATATTTCGATACAGTTTCAGTAAACACCAAATTTGTTCGGTTCGGTTTTGATAAATATCAAATTTACCAAATTATCGCGACCTACATGGGGAGGCTTCAAGGAAGGGGGGGGGGGGGCGGGGGGGGGGGGGGTGGCACAGCCATACGGGGAGGAGGGAGGCGGCACAGGAGGACCAGTGGCGGACGCAAGAATTTAAATAAGCCGAGGCCATCCACCCATAAGACATGACTAATTAGATGCCTCTCTAGCTCACAGCCTTGGCTCTCAGTCGCACACCCGCTCCGCCGCCGATCAAACTAACATCACAAACACCCAGGAATTCTTGGAAATGATCATATATCAAGTAGATCTCACATACAACAGAAGAGCAAGCAATCATTTAATCTAAAACTAACAAAAGCAACCAAACTGTTAGTTAATCTAAAACTAACCAAAGCAACCAAGATCTTGCTTGCAATTCTTGTCCAAACTCCAAATTATCCACAAGAAGCAAAGGAACTTAATGAAGTGGTCCGAGCAAGAAGCACTCACAAACTTGCGTCGCAACAAACACAATCGACGCAAATGGATCAAGAAGACGCCCCCACCTCTTCCTCGTCCAACCCATCCCACTCGAGAGCTGAAAGTCTATCCCTCTCTTGTAGCCTCCGGGAATAAGCAATCTGTGGGTAACCGCGAGACACGCCACAGTGGAGAAGACGCGAATTTTGCAAGGCCACAATAAATTCCCCAATTCCTCTCACCAATTCAACACGGCCCGACCACTAGTACTATGTGAGAGTACATTCCCATAAATTTTAGAGCTTTCGCCACTGCCCTCCGTGACTCAGTTTTGACTCAGGAGGAGGCGGTAGAGGAGGCGGCATAGGGAGGACCGGAGGAGGGAGGTGGAGGACGAGGTAGCACAACTGCACGGGGAGGAGGGAGGCGACGAAGGAGGACCTCATTCGAGGACGAGAGAAGGCGGCACGAGAAGAGGAGGCGCGATCACATGAAGGGCGAGAGAGTTAGGGTTTTTGCCTCTAGTATTTGGTTTAGACCTTGTCCAACAGGACACCTAAAAGGATTGATAGTCTAAAATTTAGGTATCAGTAATACCTTTCTTGCTCCAACAGAATACCTATCTCGATTCCTATTTTAGATATTACTGCAGAGAATTAGTAAATTTAGGTATTCTCTCTCCTCTACTTATTTGTTTTTGTGTTTAGAGATTCTGTTGGAGAGAGTAGAAATTTAAGTATGGAATCTTTTTAGGGAGATTTGTATATGAGGATATAGAGATCCAATTCTGTTGGAGAAGGTCTTAGTGGGAAATGCGGATTCAATTGAGCTAAGGTGGGAGGGAGTTAGGAGTCTTGGTTTTTTTGATTTGTGTAGAAAACCGAACTGTATCAAATACCACATAAACTGTTATTTTCTGTTCAGTTCAATTTTATGATTTGGTTCAAAAATTGATAACACAAATATTTGACTTATTATCGAATAGATTTGTTATAACAAAGACAAAACAACCAAAAACTACATCTTTAATTAACTAAAAAAAATCAAAACATATTGACAAACAAAAACAAGTAGCTCAAAAACTTCGTTGAAAAAAAAAATCAACCAAAATTTGATAAAACAAAACATAAAAAAAAAATCAAACACACTATACTCAAAATTTTCCAATATGCTAATAATAGAAACATTAGTAAAACTCTTGCAAATGCCTATCAAATTTACAAACTTTTTAAAATTGTTTTGTCTGAGGTGCGCCATGCCCGAGCAAGAGTGCAACACTTGGACGACGCCCGAGGGCCCCAGTAGCAAGCTACTGTTGGATGACCCTCCCTCATAAAAAATAAATTTAATATCGAAGTGGACACATGGCCCACGTATCAGATATTAAACTGATAAGAACAGATACTACACTTGATCTTAGCCAAAAGGCCGAGAAAGGTATGCTTTCCTTGGGTGCCATGCGCCTCCTTTTATTTCTGCTTTCATCGACCTCCTCTTCTGTAAACTCCTGATATGGGACTAATAAAACGACGTGTTAACTCTCAACTATGTGGTGTTTAGACTTAACTGGGCTCGATGTTGTGATTAGGCCCAAAATTGTTTAGATTACATGCTGCTCGCTGCATATTTTGTATTGGAAATATGAAACGGACGGTTCTGATCAATCCGTGACATTCACTTTTTCTGGGAATCACAGCTAGGTTGATTTGAACGTCTTTTTGTCCCTTGGTATCCTCCCTTCACTGCTAGCTTTATATTAATTTTTTTTATAAAAAATAATCTATATTACCCCTTTTATACTTTTAGAAAAATCAAGATAGTCTTTATATTTTGAAATCAGGCATATTAGACATCTTGCACCTGGATTTTCAAAACTAGTATTTATTTGGTCATATACAATAAAAAGAATGTGCGGTTTTGCCATGACAGTTGGAAATTTTTGACTTGCTTGTGAATTCTTGGCGCTAGAAGAAAAAATTGTAAGAAGGTATTTGCTTCGTAGATTTTGTTCTATATTTTCATTATTTGTAAATAAAATACATTATTTTCTATTTAATTATACCGCTTTGTAATCACAATATTTGTATTCAAAATATAACCCAATAGAAATTCTAATGTATCTAGATTGGATGTATTTATAATCCTACCTCTACCTCCACCTCCAATATATTTTAAAATTATTATCATTACGATTACACTTCTAAATCAAAAACAATCTAAATATTTTTAAAATCTGTTTCATCATATGACTTTAAATCTGGCTCATATGAATAGAGTAGATTAGGAAAATTTAACTAAATGATATTTGATTAGTCAAATAAGATAATTGAGACTAAAATGACACGGATAGATAGGAGAGGATTAGGGCACATGTGTTGATGTTTGATGTATCCCTGGATAAACATGTGCTAATGCAGGCAAGTTCATGTGCAATTGTGCAACTACTCGACTAGCCAGCCTTCCATGCGTGGGAACGCCGAATGCTGAAAATAGATGAGCCACAGTCGGGATTTTATATCCGGTGCATGCTATTGGTTAACTGTATTAATTCAAGAGCTGTTTAATTAGAAATCAATATTTGATCGAGACTTAAGAAAAAAAAAAGCATAATTAGAATTTCTTGTACATTTTAATCTTAGTTTACTATTTGAAGCTTAGTAGGTGTTCAATTGGATTTCTATTGCAACTTATCATTACGATGGGCTTCAACATCCAATAAAACATGCAGATTACTAACGTAACATATCAACAACTTGGGCTGATTTGGCCTAGATATGTGAAAATCACTCAAGAGCAACTTCTTCTGAGTCTTATCTGCCTCCCATAATTGCCTCAAGAGCATTGTCCATCTGCAGTATCATGTCGCCAGCATCGAATGGAGCCTACGACACCAAAGCCAATGTTTCCGTGGCTATTGCTTGTCTGTGACCACACCACCATTGGTGGCTGTGGCAAGTCCCATCCATGCTGCTTTCCCGCCACACTTTTGATGCTCTACTTCACTGTCGTTGTCACCTCCCTACATCGTCGTTGGTCAAGATTGCCAAGAGATCAAGAATAATTTAGGAATGGAATCCATTAGGATGCCAATCGGGAAGAAAATAGAAATATAAAAAATTATCTAGGAATCTTTGGATGTACTACTGTTTGTTTCTCAAAATCAAACACTTTAAGTCAGACATGTTCGTTGGTCTATCCTCAATTAAATAAATCAATTTTATACAATCTAGTTAAACAAAAATTTACAAGACTTTAAATAGTTGATATACTTTAAAAAATAATCATATTGATAAATACACAAATCAAGTGGCTTCTAAAATTGTCTCCAACATAAATTTTACAGGAGGTGCACACGGGCTTAGGAGAGAAAAAATATATTTTAATTAGTGAGCACATGTTACCGCTTGGGCAAGTAGCGAATACCAAACAATTTTTTGTTTTTTTAATTAATGTCCCCTCCATTTACAAATTGAGTCATTTTCTAATCATTTTTCTCAATCTTCTGTATAATTAGCAAATAGTTTTGTTTTTCAATCACTTCTGAAAAGTCAGTCAAAAACCAACACTCAAAAGTCAAAATAGCGTCACGCGAGAATTTTGTTTGAAACTGCACCATGTCTAATGTGTATGACACTGTAACCCAAAGAAGACGCGCAACCGGAAGTTCCCAGAAGGAATCCAATTCCCCCACGCCTCCAGAAACAGCTACTTAGCACCCACATCTCACCGACAAAAGGGACCCACACATCCCTGGCCCACCTGTCACTCACACTCCCTGGGTTCTACGTACTCTTCGGCCGCCTCCTTCCCAGCCCCTCGTTGTCACTCTCCTCCCACCTCACATGGCTTTCCACCTCGTCCTCGCCGTAGTAGCCCTCCACCTCACCGCCGGCGATGTCTCCGCCGCCGTCTCCGGCGGCCCCCTCGACCCCAGCCGCGTCGTCCAGCTCTCGTGGAATCCCAGGTGATCTCTCCCTCTCATCTCCTCTCCTCAGACCCCCAAACCCTAGCCCCAAACTCAAACCCTAGTTCTAATGGCGATTTGGCGTGCGATTAGGGCGTTCCTGCACAAGGGGTTCCTCTCGGATGCGGAGTGCGACCACCTCATCGCGCTGGTGAGAGAGTTGCTCGATCTCGTCGTAATTTTGGGATTTTTTGGTTAATTTTTGGTGTTGTTTTGGTTGGTGGGTGGGAAGGCGAAGAACAAGCTGGAGAAGTCGATGGTGGCGGACAACGAGTCGGGGAAGAGCGTGATGAGCGAGGTAAGGACCAGCTCCGGCATGTTCCTCGAGAAGAGACAGGTGAGCAGGGGACAACAAGTATTTACTTCCGCTTATTTTTGTGTCCATAATTTTTGCGATTTTGTTGTGATGATGTCGGGTTGGATTAGTTTAGACCTTAAAGGTGTCAACTTTTGCTTGGATATGGTGTTAATTGCAGAGATCTATGTAGGAAATGCTTTGTGTTTGAATCGAGTGTTAAATTGGGAAGGTGCCCTTCTTTTTGGTTGGTTCGTTGTTAATCTCAGTGATCCGTGCGGGAAATGCTTCTGTAGTTACCATACATTGAGCTGCTAAGTGGAAGTAGTAATTTTTGGTTGTTTTTAGATTGGTACAGGGTTGCACTGTTGATTGTCATGACCCATGGAGGAAATAGTTGTTGTAGATCTTAAGTTAATGTTTGCATCGAGTGTTCAATTAGGAAGATGCCGCCTTTTGGTTGGTTTGTTGTTAACAATCTCAGTGATCTGTGTGGGGAATGCTTTTGTAGTGACTGTGCTCTTAAGTTGCTAGGTGGAAGCAGTAAATTGCTATTGTTTTTTAGATTGGTATGGAGTTGCTGTGTTGATTGTCGAGGAAATGCTTGTCTTGTTGGCATGACCTTAAGTCTTAACTGAAAGTTATTGGATTTTTTTTTCTGACTGAATAATTGTGTCTAAGTAAATGACTATGTTGGTTAAACTCTGAAGTTTAGTTGGCAGGACAAGTGTGAAATTTTTATTCTTTTTGAAAATTGTGTGTTTGGATAAAGTTTTAAGCTTGAAATGAAACTCCTCTTGCATCATTGCATTTTTGTTGTATTGATGTGGCGAGGTATAAGCCGGGTAATAGCCTTGTTATGTGGTTGCTAGATGGAGAGGTTTAGAAGGTGAATTTATGTGCTTGCATCAATTCAAGCTGTTAAAATTTTTATGTTGGTGCTGCTAGTCTTAGTGAATTGAGAAGTAAATCGTTATAAAGAAACCATATTCACATGTACTCATTGTAAACACTTGGATTACTTATTACTACAAGATTATCAGCTGATTAGCTTTTTATGTTAATTTTACCTGTGATCTTTGCTATTTTGGATTTAATCCTGGTTCATTCTCTCCTTTAGCTGCATTGTCAATAGGAGAAAGATCATATTTCATTACCTGTACTTGTTAGAAATGGTTTATTATTCAGCTGCCATGGTGATTTGCTGGTTTGGAGCAACTGAATTGGTAGATTTATCTACAGAACTTGCAAATCTGCTGGCCTAAAGTGCCATCATGGATCCAAGTTAATAAGAGAACTCTGGTTTTGGACTAGGCAATGTAATATGAGTTTATGTACGTCTGCATTCATATGCAGGAGATTGATGGAGGCTCTATGCTCACAACATGTTGTTTTGGAAAAAAGAGTATTGAACTGATGTGGTACCTGATCATGTTAAGTTCATTGGTTTCAATGTCTAATGATACTTAAACCCCTAGTTATGTGACTCATTCGTCGCTACTTGAGGTGCTGCTCTAGGTTCAGGAACATAAATATTGCACACATGCGCGTGCACAAACACACAGAGTGGAGTTTCCTTTCTTAGCTGAACACTCAATATATGTAGGCAAGGTTTATGTACATTAGGATCAATTTGGCCGCTGAAGTCTATGTTTGGTGTGTCTAGAGATTTACATGTGTGGTGCAGGGGCACTGTGTTGAATTAAAGAACTCTGCATATTTTGTCTTACAATTGTTACTTCTGTGCAAACTGCCACATTTATAATTTAAGAATGTTTAATTTGTAGGATGAAGTTGTTGAAACAATAGAGGAGAGGATTGCTGCTTGGACCTTCCTTCCATCAGGTACCCAAAAATAAACCACTCATTACAACCCTTTTTATTTACAATTTCTTTTGTTGTAATAATCTGGTAATGATCCTGGCAGTGAATGGTGAATCCATTCAAATACTACATTATGAAAATGGTGAAAAGTACGAGCCACATTATGATTACTTTCATGACAAAAATAATCAAGCCCTTGGGGGCCATCGTGTCGCTACTGTGCTCATGTACCTTTCTAACGTCAAGAAGGGTGGAGAGACCATCTTCCCCAATTCAGAGGTACTTATTTTCTTCTCTCTCACGTTCTTATTGCCTAAGGCCTTACCTTGCAATAACTCAGATTTTCCACAGGGCAAGGTATCACAGGAGAAAGATGATACATGGTCTGAGTGTGCCAAAAATGGGTATGCAGGTATAGTGGATTGTTGCAAATTGAAATTTAAATTTACATTCTCTCGGCCTAGTTTGTTTAACTTGACACTGACGGTAAAGCTTTGTTCTTGAACAAGTTCTTAGCTTTACACATCTCAATGGTACTTTCCATGTCAACAGCCTCAGCTGGTGCATGCCTTCTGATCCCCATCGTTTGTTGTCATGTGCAGTGAAACCTGTGAAAGGTGACGCCCTGCTGTTCTTCAGTCTCCACCCTGATGTGACGACGGACTCAAACAGCCTGCATGGTAGCTGCCCCGTCATAGAAGGTCAGAAGTGGTCAGCAACTAAATGGATCCATGTGAGGTCCTTCGACCACCCTGGGAAGCAGGAGAGGTCTGCTGACGGGTGTGAGGACGATAACAACCTCTGCCCCCAGTGGGCAGCAGCCGGGGAGTGTGCAAAGAACCCTAACTACATGGTGGGAAGCAAGGATTCACCTGGCTTCTGCCGGAAGAGCTGCAGTGTGTGTGCACAGTAAGTTATTAATCCACGGTCAGACTTGTATAGTCATTTGTGACATCACATCGTATTCATTTTCCAGTACTAGGGTGTATATATAAGATTAGACATAGTATGACCCGGTTATCTGACACCCACGTATGCCCAGAAAATTACAAAACTTCTTTAGTTGAGCAATTAAATCAAATTCATGCTATAACTTTTCTTGTCGGAAAGGTAATCAAAAGAAAAGGACCATGCAAGTATCCAGATCTGGTTGGTGTGTATAAATGGAGTTTGGTGCAGTTTTATTTCTTGAGCTGTCCCAATTGCTTAATTGAATGGATCATGGTACCAACCTGAGCAATTCATTCCTGTATCGGTGCTGTTGTTGGCAGAGACATGCATGTTCCTGACTCAGAAAAGTTCTGTCTTTGTTTTTAATTTTTTCTAACTTTTGTAGAAATTTGCATTCATAGCCCAGTTGGTACAGTACGAACTCTTCAGAAACAGGAAGAAGCAAAAGAAAAGAGATTAATTACTCCCCCCAATCAACACAAGTAAAAATCACAAAGACAACAACATTTCTCTCCCTAGCAAACTGTAGCATTCTCTGCCGGCTTGACGGCGACGGTGATGACTCCGTCGTTGCCAGCGAGAGCCCGGTACTTGTCCTTCCTAGTGAGGCTGGTGCATTCATAAGACAGGGTAGCGGCTATAAGCCTCTGGATGTAGTTTGCCACCTCATGGCTGGTCTTGCCCCCACTGCATGTGAGCTCAGGTGGCAGCTTGTTGAGAAAGGTGACCACGTATGCCGGGCTGGGGTTCATGAAGAAGTAGAAGGGGTCCATCCCTTTCCAGCCCCTCGCGGTCGTGCCGTGGAACATGCTCATCCGGTTCTCCATCGCCACAGGGACAATCTTGCTGGTTAGCTCGGCGAAGAGAGCGGAGAACCGGAGTAGGAACGGCTCTCGGCATGTCGTTCCCTCAGGGCAGATGACAAGGTCACCCTCCGTCAGTAGCCTCTTGATCATTGCGGCGTCCGTAGCGCGGTCACGAGTCAGCCGGACAGTCCGGATCGGTGAGAGGAACTCCGAGAGGCGGGAGAGGGAATAGGTGACGGCAGCCACTGGGCGCCCCAGTGCGGCGGAGAGAAAGATGGGGTCAAGGAGCGTCCGGTGAGAACAAGTGAAAAGGACACCTGTTCGCCCTAAAGACCGCTCAGCCCGGGGCGGGGGCGTGCCCTTGACAATGACACGCACACCAAGCGCCCAGAACGCGTAGTAGACCCAGTGCATCGGTAGGAGTGCCCCAGCGGCGATGCGGAGGCAGGCCAGCAGGAACCCCACGGGGAACCATAGCACGGTAAGCAGGGCGAGCAGCGGTGTTGGCCGTTGCACGAGGCGTCCATCGTGGAAGATGATCGGCTTCAGCAGGTGGTCCATCCGGACAGCCTCCACCGGCGTCCCCGGCACAATGTAGGCCTCCTGTCGTCCATTAAAACACAAATCATTGAAGCCCGCTGAAAACCATAATTTTCCCTACATTAAAGACGGTGCAGCCACCAATTTCATCTCACCACTGTCATTCGTAATTAGTGACATCCGCAAAACTGTAACATTTGGTTACCACACATAAGCAAACTAAATTAATGCACAGAAAAGAATAAATTACATTAGATATTCTTAAACTTGTATCACTATTTTATTGATCATTAAATCTTAATTTTAGCTTGATTCATATATTTTCTTACATCCATTTGTTAGTTAAGTGATAAAAAAATGATGTGGCATAGAGGTTTAAACTTGATTAATTTTTTAAGAGTGTTGAGACATTTGGTTAGCACATTTAACTTAAAAAGACAAATAAAGAGGTAATGCGGTCAAATTTCACTAACAACAAATAACTCCTACACTAGAATGTGGGATTTAAACAAAATATATTGTATTAGAATTTGATGGTCTTCAGAGGTGCATCTAGGTGTCTTGCCAGTTGTCTAATTGGCTCAAATTTACTTAAATGCATGACTTAAGTCCCTAATTGTGCAATTAAGTCCTTAAAATATCATTCTTTTCAACTATTTAACTTAACATATAGACCTGAATGATACAATTATACAAGTTTATAGATCTGTCAAATTAAAAATAAAATTGTAAAAATTTAAATGAGTCAAACATATAGATTTGATAATCTATGATAGGATTTACTCCGTATAAAAATATTACTATAAGAATAACTTGCATTGGTACACAACACAAGGGGGCAATAACATGTAGGCATGACCTTTTTGAAGAGTAAAAACGTTAGTAGTAGGGAAGTGTTGAGTAGTTTGACCTACCAAACTGCCAAAACGCAAATGCTCCACCATGTCAAGTCATTTATGTGTCCCTTGTTTTAATGTGTGTTGGTTGGTTATAGTACTAAAGATCTGTCGGCCCCCTAACCAACATTTCTTAATTATCGAAATTATAAATAACCAACCAATCATTTCTTGCTTGCACCTCCGTACTGTATAGTATAAGTATGTAATACCATGTACAGACCAAAGGATTTCTAAAAGAACGTCCGAGAAACCAAACATTTACTTTTTTTAGAATTTCTGATGATTAATCACCTTAATTTTTTTTATATCAATTTATCTTTTTTTTTTATTTAGATCATTAGATCAGAAATTATCAATAAAGATCAAGATGGATGAAAAAATTTAAATTTTTAAAATTCTTAGGATGATTAGTTACCCTAATTTATTTTACATATTGTATCATTTTAGACTATTTAAATTCTAGTTAAAACGATGAAGATTCTGTAAAAGACTTCCTCTGTCTTTGGTTTTCTATTGGGAATGATACAACTATCATATGAGTATATTCTTTCTAGCTAGGATCATGTATGTGCAACATTGGGCAATAACAAAGGATGAGCACTTAAATCGAATGTCCTATTTAGATAATATGAATTTGACTATATATATATAGTGAAGGCTAATGCTAGTGAAAAGTTTCTCAAAATTTCTGCATTGTGAGTAAGATCTGTAAGAATCTTTGTTGACCCAGGAAGAAAAATTTTCTAGGAAATGGTTACAAACAGTGAGTGACTGATAAGAGGATTTGTCAATAAAACAGGGTTAAAAGATCTCAAATTCATCATTGATCAAACTTTGACAAATTTGACCAAAATTGCCAATTGTTTGGTTCACACCAAAATTTTGGCTCTTTCTTGGCCAATCTCTGTACAAAAGTTAGTCAACTCCGAAGCGCCAAAATCAGACACCTCAAATTTAGCTGACTAGTTTCTGACATGAGTAGGCTAAACAACTTGAAACACCAACTAAACATGCAAAATCCTCACCTATCAAATGATTGTTTATGAAAATTTGATGAGAATTTGTTTGTTTATAAAAATTTGATGAGAAGAAACTGTAAACTCCACTAGCGTCGCACTATAAATGGATGGCCCGGATCTAAATCCACCAAGTAAAGTTAATCCCACTAAAACCTATAGAAACCAGACCGAGATGGACCAACCAATTACTTGTATGAGTGAGAGAGTGATGTGAGACAAACTTGAGACACCAATCAAACACACAACCATCCCTACCCATCAAATGATTGTTCATGGAAATTTGATGAGAATTTGTTTGTTTGCAAGTAAATTGAATGTGAGGATGATAAAATTGCCTTTTTGGAATGAGAATTGAATTTGATGGCCCCTTCAACGGCAATAGACCTTATTATTCCAGCAGAGCAATAGCTAACACAAAACGCAAATACTACTAGTGTACTGTACTTGTACTAGCTCGTATTTAATTCCACATGCAAAACCATCTTGTAGAAAAACATGGTACCACCACGGTGTCCTTCCTGGGATCTATAAGCATCACACCCTCATAAATTCTCAATAACTTCCTAAAAAAAAAATTTCATTAAATTTTAATTTGATTCAAGACGATATAACAGGCCAGATGACGCCGATGGATACTCCTTTCCTTTTACAGGTGGTTCTCTTCCTATTTATAAATATGCGTGGTTCTATCATTATTCTCTTTATATCCTTTCCTTCATACCTCAGTTGAAAACTTATCTAATCATAATTAATACTCTACACAGACTTTAATAGAGTTAACTTGATCATCTCAAATCATGTCTTAATTACTATACACGAGTCTAAAATGACATGCATTTATTAAAAAAATGACTAGTTAAAATTAACTTACTACTCCTTCCTTTTTAAAACAATGTTATTTTAGAGAGTAAAATTTTACAAAAAAAAATATTGTTCTATATTTTTGAGGTAAAATATGATCTTATCTTTAAAAAATACCATCATCATTATTACTTCACTTAATCATTAATTAGTTACATATAAATAACATACATATCACATTAATTATAAATATTAGAATAAATATATAATTTTAATTCACTTCTTAAAAATCATACATGGAATTAAAACCATATCTTTTTAAGAACGAAGGGGTATGAATTTAACCATGACATAGATAAAATGCATGGAAGCATATCAACTGAGGAAGAAAATGCAAGACGTGCATTACCATTTACCACCCATTTGGCGGTCACCTGGTCAAAAAGAACTAAACGGAATCGTGTTTATTGAAATGAATTCAAATGAAACCAGGCTAAGCCCACCATGCTAGTAAAAAGTCCAAGTCTATTGTGTTCAGACTAGATTTAGGTTGGATTTATAAAGAATCTAGGTCTATTGATCTGACGTGATCTCAGTCCAGTCTAAACTCAATAAATAGTCAGAGAGTGGGTTTGGTCTGAAATTGGGTTAGGTCGAGCAGATTTTATTGAGTCATGTTCAAAAAAATTGGATCGAGTCAAATTCGAATTAAGTTTTCTAAATTTTATAGGTCTTAATTAGGTGTTTGTGGTCTGAACTCGACCTTAGCTTTGGGTCTCAAGCGGGTCAAGCGGACCAAAATTTATTCCGACCTAGCCAAGATGACTAGAGTCAGACTCCCCACGTGCAATTTGCATATCTGAGAAATGATTGGTTGTCTACGTTAACATAGACAGATTCCCTGAATATGTTGTTCAGTTCTTCTACGAGAGAAGGATGTGGTGACCTTACCCAAAGCCCTGTGAAATTACCACCATTGTTATTCATGTAATCATGTGCTTGAACCACCAACATATCTACTTACTGGAATTAATTCTATTCTAATTTCAGAATAAATCAATGCGTGCAAAGTATTCTTTCACATGACAGAAACACAATTACATGCTCAATGCCTCATATGAATGAATCATAAAAAAAAAAAAGGAAAAAATTGCATCCATATCGGAGTCGATGCCGATGCTTGTGCACCTATGTCGGTACTACCTTTATGATTATGGTGAGAAGTGCCAACTCCTAGTGATGGTGCTAACTTTGTTGGCCAGTGGCATCGACAAGATGCTGCATGAAACCGTCGCTTCTGGCGCACAAGTGCCTATACCACAAGACACACTAGGCACACTGTCGTCGACTCAGTTTGACTCCATGGAAACCATTCTCAATTGCGTTTGAGTAAGCCAAGCTCCAAATGACGTACAAGCATCTAAACAAATATATTCTAAAAAGTTTTTGTTTCCGAAGAGTCAAAGACAATCTAATGCAACCAATAAAACACCTCTTAACTGTTTGAGGGTTTATCAAACTGCTCTAAAAAGGTGTGTGGACTAGAGAAATTGACTTTCCATTTCTTACAATAAATTTCTAATTTTCTTGTCTGGCAAAAATCCCCGTTATTCTTTCTCGAACGATCGGACGGTTCTCAGGACAAAGTGTAGAAAATCAATTTTAAACTAAAACATATATAAAATTATGGATTAATATATGGTGCAGAAAAGTACGTAGGAAATATATCGCCAATTCGCAACTAACCTTGCAAAGGCTCATGAATGGGTAATCCGACCTCCGGTCGCCGAGGCCAACGTCCGGCGCCTCGCCGTCGCCGACGATCTCCCGCAGAGCCTCCGCCTTGCGCTCCCAGACGAGGACGCCCCGGCGGCCGTCCACCATCCCCGTGGCGCGCCCGCGCCACGTCGTGAGCTCCGTGCCGGCGACGACGTCCGCGCCGAGGCACTCCCGCAGGAACGGCTCCGCCATCAGTCGCGGCGTAGCCGTGAGCACCACGCGCCGCCGCCGGCACGAGGCGAATACGCGCCATGCGCCCGGGTGCACGTCCGCCGCGTAGAACCGCGGCAGCACGGCGCGCGCCGCGGACTCCAGGGCCGCCACGCGCGCGCCCGCCGTGGCCGCGAACACCAGCACGCACACGCCGGCCGCCTCCGAGACCGCGTAGTGCAGCACCACGGCGAGCGGCGCGAGCAGGAGGAGCAGCAGCAGCCGCGGCACGCCGCCGGCCTCGAATGCCACCAGCGCGTAGTACGGGAAGGCGCTGCGCGACCGGAGCAGCGTGCCGTCGAGGTCCGACACCACGGCGTGCGCGCCGCGGCACGACGCGTCGCACTTGTCCACCGCCGGGAAGGGCTCGACGCCGGCCGCCGCCGCCATTGCGCTCTCGGGGTGGGTGTGTGTGTGTGGGTGGGGTGGGGTGGGTGGTATGTGCAGCGGCGAAGTGAGCTTATGTGGGTATATATATATGTGTAGGAGTGGTACGAGGGTGTACATGTATGTATGTATGTAGGTGGCTAAGCGCACTTTACGTATATTATCTGCAATTCTGCATTACTGGAGCTAAAATTCACTCCGGTACTCCTACATAAACAAATTTTAGTGGGTTCGCTCTTTATGGTCTTTTGAATTTCGATGTAATTATGTCATCAGTAGAGTATTTATTTGCGAAAATCTAATCGGGGTCGAGGGACCATTGGACTGTCAAATTATGGTAAGGACACACAGCTGTTGAATCCATTGTACCATCTGTGGCTCCGTCGCTGTCTATCTGTTGCTCCTCTCCATATACGGTACGTACAACCAGTGTCTATATGTATCTCTCTTTGAGCACTCTTTATTTGTTCTATATGTCTTAATCCACAGCTACAATGCGCACGTCATGGAAACAGGCAAATCGCGCTCCATGTAGGGATGATAGGGTTTTGGTTTGTGTGTGAGCAGTACACGGAGGATGCTAACTGTGGTGGTATACTTCATCCTCCCATTGAACTCCTCTTGTGAGCCCCTCTTCCAATCCATCCTCTTCTATTTAGAGCTATTAAAATTTGACGGTGTAGTAACATATATTACTAAAGTTATAGGAGAGTTTCTTATAATAAATTGACATAGTTTTTCTGAGTTTTGTTACCATTAACACATTTAATAAAATAGATCAAATCTATCTAAAAACTAGGATTAGAACTCTATTTAAAACATCTACTTGAACTGCCTCACATTCCACCGTCTCTATCAGTCAGTTGATCCACCACCGTCCGTACGAATCCTAGAGCAAATCATCACCAGAAAGTAGAAGCCCATAAATACTTACCAACTTCACTCGTTAAGCATCGTACTAGACATAGCAGCATTTTTAATCACAAAAACTAATCTCAGACACAGGAACTCACCGATTAACATTGTGCACCCACCTTTAGCAAGCAATTAATTAAGACTCTCGGAGATCCGGATTAAATTTGCTTCCAGCTAGTTCTGAATCTAATCGAATTATGCCATATATAGATCGATCGATCAACGAATAAATGAACATTCGATTGCGTGCAAGCTATTGAATATGCATAATGAAATATGGCAACAGTGTTCCGAGTTAATTGCTAATTAAACAGTGAACAGTGACATCTCTTTGATGGCTCGTGCCTTTCGCAGCAGCCGTGTCATATACGAAAAAATTAACACACATTTTCTCCCTCCTCCAAAGCACGATTTGCCCGTGCTCTCTCCGTATATTTCCATTTATATTTTTCTATTCATGCTACATGGACCAATCATTTGGCCAAGATCATGCAAATTTGTTTGTCATACAAAATGAAATACAGAAAAATACAATTAAAAAAAAAGAATATGCAAGCTCGAACGCTTATACCATAGGTGAAATTGTGTAATTAGATTCTTCCTATTTGACATTGGAGCATATACACATCACTTACTCAATCTGACGCAATCAGAAGCCCTTGTTCTACCTTTTCGGTCATCTCAGTGATGTATTGAGCTACCACCATGTGGTGGAGCTAGATTATTCGTATTGCATGTATAATTCACTTCTTAGTGACTAGTATTTTAACAGAATCGAGAGATATTAGACAAAAAACATCAATTATACTATTTGAATAATATATGATTTTATCTACTCTCATATCTGATAGAGAATCTTTATTATTGGAGAAGTGATAATAAAGAGATCTCCGATGAAATTTCACTTATTCCATAATCGCTTTGGATTACTCACCTATACATATATAAAAGTACAAATTACCTAACTAGTATTGGCTTCCCCGCCCAATGGTTTGCCTTGTTCAATAATGTTCTATGGTCATTAGTTGCTACCTTCGCAATTTTTAGTACTTACTCTAATCTAATGTGTTTTAGCTTTCACCGCCATTTAATCAAACAACTACCACAATTGTCCCATCCTCTTGCCATTTCATGCACGCTTGATTCCTTGTCTTTATCAAACAATAAACCTCTCTTAATTTGTCTTTATACAATTAATATGACTACCAACAACACCTTACTTATATATGCCAAATTAGTGTAAGTTAATCCTATATGTGTATTATATTTGGTGTTTGTTTGAAGGTTAACCTTGGTGTTTAGCCTTGATTCTTTCATGAGTTGAATTAATTGAGGTGTCTTAAAACTTTTGTTATTTTGTTAGTGGACAAGAAATTACCTCAATGAGTAGGGTAGAGACCAAATGAAAATAATGTGACTTTGGTTGGTCCATATATGCTAATTCTAATTGATAGGTCTTTAAAATTTTTTTTTTGATTAAAAACTGATTTTTGCATCTATGAAAATATAGTCCTTTTTTGCAATCACCATAAATGCAAACATGTCGCTCAAGGGATTTGTTGTAGTCTTGGAATTCCCGAAAGTAACAACCAGGATGAGATGGGACCAGGCAGTGTAGCCCGGGCATGCACAACACACATCGCCGAGGCCGGGCACCATAGCCTGCATCAACAAGTTTGGGCATCGTAGCTTGGACACACGAGGCCCACATCACTAAGTTCGGTAGTTGTAGGTTGGGCACACACAACCTACATCGATGAGGTTGGGCATTGTTTCCCAAACACATGTGACCTAAGACGCTAGGGACAGGCGCCAAGGCTCGGGCGCATGCACCTCGTGTTGTAGAGTCCAAGTGTTATAGCGTGGGCACATTGGCCCACGTTGCCGAGGTTGGGCATCATGGCCCAAAAAAGCGGCTTGCATCACCAGGTCTCGGTGTCGAGGCCCAGGTGCACGTGGCCTGCATCACAGAGTATGGGAATCATCACACGGATACACATGGGCTACGTCGCCAAGTCCGAGTGTCGAGCCCATGCACATGTGATCTGCGTCGCTGAGTCTGGGTGTCGTAGCCTGGGTGCACGTGGCCTGCATCGCCAGGTCGAACGTCATAGCCTTGACACACGTAGATTGTGTCACCGAGTCCAAAGCGTCGAGCACAGGCGGACATGATCCACGTCGCCAAGTTCAGATTTCAAAGCCAAGGCGCAGGCGGCCTGCATCACCAAGGCTGAACGTCATAGCCCAGACACACGCGACCTACGTCGCAAAGTTTGGGCGTCAAGCCCAGGCGCATGTGATCTGCATGCCAAGTCCATGCGTCATAGCTTGGGCACACGTGGCCCACGTCATTGAGGCCGGACGTTGTAGCCCAGGCTCACGCAAGAATCACTGAGGCTGGGTGTTGTAGTCCACATCAACGAGTCTGCGCGTCATAGCCCAGACACACGAGACTACGTCAACGAGTTTGGGCATTGTAGCCCAAGCACATGTAGCTTGCGTCATCGAGGTCGGATGTCATAGCTCGCACCGATGAGTTTGGGTGTCATAGCCTACCGCACGTGGCCCACTCCATTGTGTCCCGGCGGCGTAGCCCAGGCACAGGGGACCCGTGTTGCTAAGGCTAGGCGACGTCGAGTCAATCACTTCGATCGTTGAGGAACGATCATCATCGCTTCGACGGTCTGCAACATCAGAAGGTCAAGTTAGCGGTTCCATACATCATAAAAGTGAGGCCTACTCGTCGTAGACCTGGCAGACTATTTTGTCCTCCTCCCTTGAAATAAAGGAGGGGTATTTTGGTGTTTTTTCATTTTGAAAGTTATAAATAGCCCTTGTAACTCTCTTTTGAGGCATATGATGTACATGCGCTAAGTCAATTTAGTAAGAGCAACCGATGTGCCTTGAAACAACCTCACAACGAGGAACGTTCCCAACCGACTCAACGTTGGGGGCGCATCGACAAGAGTGCCAATTCCCCTGAATCTCGAACGTATATAAATCCTCTATGTCACTTTCTCCTCCTTACCTCGAGTGATCCGTTACATGGTCACTTAGGTCCCGTGTGATCATTTTTACAAGAACATTTGGAATACTTACTTCAATTCGAACCGAGAGCGTTGAGCAATTAATGTTCACTGTTGAGGACACAAACCCATAGCAAGATCAAATAAGTTTTGCAAACATAGGGTAATATAATAAAAAAGAAGCAATAAGAAAATCAAGTGCAATAAAAAGAGAGCAAAGGAAATAAATCAAGATGAAACGAGGGATTTTTTCCTGAGGTCTCAGAGACTTTGTTGGCCTCCCCTACTCCTCATTTAAGTGCTCTCACATGAGTCTTACTTCATATTCCACTAGGTTTGCTTCTTCTCCACTTCGGATAAACGAGCACCAAGTCTTCACAACTCTTCTCTTGGCCTCTCTGACAACCTTTATTGATGAAAAAATCACTGGCCTCTCATGACCATATACGTGCAACTATCAAGAGTAATAGACTGAAATATTTCATTTGATACCAATCAAGTGCTAAGAAACCCAAATGTGTGAGGAGAAATCAACACAAGGCCTCTCTGACAACATTTCACTTGATATTTGTCACATCCCACACTTTCAAAGATCTATAATCCCACTATCATAGACATATTGTTTACCAAGTTTTTGGCACAACTGTGGCGTCTATTTTGTCAACCACATAAAGTGTGGCATGCTACAACTATGACAAAAAAGTGTGGTAATGTTTGGTATCAAACCAAAAAAACCCCTAACTACAAAACAAAACTCTATCTTAGAGGTTTCATGTAAACATTTCACTGTTGCTTGATAAGAATTATATAAAGAACTCTAGTTAGCATTCGTTTCGATCTCTTACTATCCAATCTCGCAAATTATTCGTGTTGTATTCGATAAATGAATGAAAATACTGCCAAAAAGTGTTTAAACAAGTTCGAGCTACTTCAAGGCATGATGATAATTGAATGAAAATACTACTGAAAAGTGTTCAATCTACTTCAAGGAAAAACACACTAATTTAGATAATTTCGAGTTGAATACATGAAGAAAATGAGATTGGAACAAACTTCGTGAAGTGAAAGACGAAGCGACTCAAAGCCACAACGCAACTAGAGGCTGGCACAGGTCTTGGCATGCATGTCCTTAGCGTGAGCACGAGGCATGCCCGAGCCCATGCCCGGCTCATCTACGCAACTCCACATGACAGAATTAAGCACTGGTTGTGGCACGCCCATGCTCCACGTGAGCACAAGGTGTGCCCGTGCCTGTGTTGGTTTGATGCTGCAAGAGGTCGGGTTTGTCTCGTTTTTAATTCCTTTGATTAAAGTTTGAGAGGATTAAGTTATGTAATGTTTTAGGACTTCTAGGTTATAAATAAACAGGGTTTTAGTTTGTTTGATAATCTAAAAATTTAGGTTTAGTCTCCTCTCTCTAGTATTAGGTTAGTTTAAGTTCCATAACTTCATCAAGTTTTGTAACACCAATTTGTACGGTGATTTTTCTCAGTTATTAATTTAATTTGGTATGTTTTTCTATTTCTCTATTACTTGCTGGTTTTTGTGATGGCATTGCGTGAGTAATTTTCTCTAGGGTTAGGGATAACCTAATCCTAAGGGTATTATGATCTTGACTTTTTCTTGTTTGAAATAGTATTGGTTTAATTTTTTGAATTTTTACACTTTCAACCCTAGGTTTGTGCTTCATCCACAGTATTGTTTGTACTTCATGAAATGATCGTATTTGTACACTAAGGCAACAGGCGATCGCTGTGTCTTAGTGATTAATCTAGGGTTTGGCAGGAGTGTTGTACCTGGTTCAGTTAGAGCAACAAGTATGATCTCCTAACATCGTTGTTTGGTTTCCAAGTTATCAATCTAGTGAGTTCCATTGAAAATTCTGATAATTAAATTTTAATTCATTACCTCTGCTATAAATCATGCGCAATGGCGACAAATTCCCAAAACCCTTGACTTTTATCATCTAATTTCTTAATTCTAGTTTTAGCAATTTTAGATTTAGCTCTCCAAAAACTCCAAAAAAATTTTAGATTTAGATTAGGAGTTTCAATCCAAAGGAATTTCACGCTTATTTCTTGTGGAATGGATCCACAAATGCTCAGCGATAAGTCGTCCACTTGTGGTATAACAAAACACACCCTTCTGAGATGTGTCATTGCTTATACTACATTTTCTTGACAAAATCAACCAAATTATTCTCTTCGTTGAAAAATTGTATACCTATAGTTTCTTAATCTTATCGCAAAAACACACGAGACATGCATGTAGTTTCTCTTGTGTACTCCAGTTTATTTCTCTTCTTCAACATTTTTTACTAATCCCTTACACAATCACGCTAAGCATTTTTCCTCATTGCAAAGGTATTTATGATTAAGCCATTTCCCTCATGGTTGTCTTAAACATATAACCTTATTAATTTGTGTAAATGGGTAAAATACGCATTATATTATGCAACAAATGGAGTATATTTTACTTCCTTTGTTCTTTTTAATTGTTGTTTGATACACATGTAAATCAAACATTTTAAACGTTGACCACTAATATATAAAAAAATCAATACTTATCATGTGAAAATAATACTAGTAGATTTATCATCAAATTTACTTTCATAGTATTATTGTTTTATTTTTACTGATATATAGATATAAAAATTAGAGGTTAAAGTTGTAACTTCAAGACCGTGAAAAATAAAAAATGTTAAGTAATAAAGAGTGAAGGGAATATTACATAAATAATAATATGGTTCATGTTGTAATTTGATGGTTCACCCTGTTGTTTATGCATGTACTTAGATCACCAATACATATAATAATAAAGGAAAACAGGTGAAGGTAGAGACAAAATGATGCTCTTTTTATTCATTCCATCAATCTCTCTTTGCACAATACATTTGTTAAATATAGAATAAATAAAAAAATCCTAGGAGTATTTTGATAATGTCCATATAAAGACATTCGTAACACTAACCTTAGACATTATCACATCATCCATATGCCTTGTTAAAACATTGCCAAAAAACTTAGTGTGTATTCTTGTGCGTTACATATGATGCCTCACTAAAAAAACTTTAATTAGAAAAAACCCAGTGGGTAAAAAACATAAATAATTTAGGAAAAAGAGTACAACATTGATCTCCAGGATCTGATCTTCAATATCTAAGTGGTAAGCAAATTCTGTAGTAAAAATTGGGTAGACCTTCAGGGTCTAAATGCTTATATTTGTTTATTAACATTTGCTCCTCCTGAAGACAATAGTCCTCCCAGTCTACACATCCTAATACCACGAATATATTTCTCAAATATGTAGGTAGAGACTTTGTAAATAAATCTACGAAATTATTACTAGAGTGAGTTTTTGTATGATTATCGCACCACTCTTCCGGAGTTTGTGAAGATAAAAGAATTTGAAAGCAATATATTTTGTCAAGTTATCTTTGATATGTCCACTACTAATTTATGCAACACAAACAACATTATCTTTGTACAGGTTAATGGAGGTAATATTATTTTACTACTACAGAAATGCAGTCCACTAATCCCTATCTTCTAACAATCATATGCAATCTGGAAGAAAACCGTTAGTGTACAAGGACAACAGTGGAGAAGAGGTTTTATACTAACAGTTATGGATTGAGAAACCGTTAGTGAATAGCACGTAACTTTTACTATAGGTTATTAGTGTACGAACCGATAGAAAAGATAAAATTTTTCTATCGGTTTGTTTATTTAACTGATAGTAAAATTACGTCATTTTTACTATCGGTTATTAATGTAAGAACCGATAGAAGAGATAAAATTTTACTATCAGTTTGTTTATTCAACCGATAGTAAAAGGATGTCATATATACTAATGGTTATGACAGTGGGGACTTTTAGAAGAGAGGAAAGCACGTAACTTTTACTATCGGTTATTAGTGTACGAACCGATAGAAGAAATAAAATTTTACTATCACTACTACATAATTGTTTTTCACTATCGGTTTAAAATCGTCTCTACTATCGGTTCTCTTACCGCTAGTGATCGGCACGATAGAAAAAACGTAGCACAACTCTATCGGTTGCAAACCGATAGTAAAATACCTATATTCCAACATTCACTAATCGTGAATGATAATTTCTTCTATCGGCTCAGTGAACTCAACCGATAGTGATGTTAGATTTCTTGTAACGGTTCTACACTGGAAACCGATAGTACTGTATAGTTTTCCTATCGGTTAGTTACTCGACACGGTTAGTACTGAAAACTTTCTTCTATCAGTTGTAGGATATGAACCGATAGTATTACAAAGGATTATTAACAGATACAACAATACAGAGAGACACACATTGGACAGATTGAATCTAATTATTCACAGATTGAATTTATTCACAAATACACTAATACAAAGATATACACATGCATTGGATAGATTGGATCTAATTATTCACATATTAAGTTTATTCACAAATACACCAATACAAGTACACACATACACCAATTAACACATTCAATGTATATTACACAAGTCATTTACGATCGATCATTGATAGCCACTTCATCCATCATATATTGAGCCCAAATTTGTCGCATCTGCTCCAATTGAGGCAACTCGTATTGGTCTTTCAATGATCCGGGAGGATCTCCAAGTCCTGATCGCATACGGCTTCGCGACCTTAACCGTGTTCGGAAAGGATTCGCGACCTGAATGAGTCCGCGACCATGGATTGGTTTGCGACCAGGAAAAGGAATTCGTTCCCTGTTCGGAATTGTAATCCGATCCGAATGTGTATAACTAAGCTTATCTGTTTAGGATTAGTTATATGAGTCTAATACGTTTAGGTCTCTAAGTCTGATACGTACTCATACGATTGGACTATAAATACCTTGTAATAGGTCTAGTTTAGATCGAACTCAATCGAAGAGTCATAGAACTTATTTGAGTTTTAGACACTTATAATTCCTTCGACGTAGGCGAATGCGACCTAACGTTCGACGTGTAAAAGCCCTCTTTGAAATAAAGAGTTGTGCAATTATTTTGGGTTTCGGGTATAAGATCTATTATTCTGCATATTAGAATCTGGGCGAGCCTAGTGCAAAAACCAAGACTAGGTCTCAAACGGATCAAGTTGGTATCAGAGCAACTTTCCTATCCTGTGGATGGTAAAGACTCGCCAGGGTTACAAAACCTCCGGTGAAACTCCAGGCGATCAATTGACGGTTCCTACAGCCGCGTCTCCGACAATGTCTGGCGATACCTCCGTTCAAGCTAACCTAGCCGAACAAGTGGCTAAGCTCTCCACCGACATGGAAACCGTGCTTGCTTGGATTAAGCAGCAGGCCATGATTGTACCTCCTGAAGTAAGGAAGGGTATAGGTGCGAAGACTGGTGAAGACTTGCGCAGGGTAGACGAAGATGAAGACGAAGGCAACCACAAGACCGACGACCTCGCCAACACCCCCTTAGCTGTCGGATCTTTTAAGGTCTATGCTAAGATTGATATACCCATATATGATGGGGTGATCGATGCCGAGAAGCTGGATTTTTGGATCGATCAACTTGAGACCTACTTTGACATGAAAGGGTTCAGTAGCGCTCAAAAGGTCAAATTTGCACCTTTGAAGATGAAGGACCACGCCAAGACATGGTGGAAGGCCCTTGTCGCCAGTAGTGAAGCTGACGACCTTGCGTGGGGTCAATTCAAACGACTTTTGCGACAAGAATTCTATCCGATAGGTTACCTTGAGGAGAGATGGGAGCGTTGGCACGATTGTACCAACGGCGCGACCAGACCGTCCAAGACTATACAACAGAGTTTCGGCGACAAGAAATGGTCAATGGCATCTCACTATCCGACCCTCAGGTATTTCGGAAGTACACATCTGGACTTCAGAAATCGATCAGTACTGAGCTAAGTCTGTTCGGCGTCCAAGACATCACGACTGCAAGCACAACTGCTATGGCGATCGAGAAGAAGAACAAATCCCGCAGCGACAAAAGTACGAAGGAAAGTGCGACCTCGACAAAGGAAAAGCCGAGTCTGAAGAGGAACGCTTCCAAATCGAGCATGGGTGCTTTTTGCGAACATTGTCAAGTCGCGGGACATACCAAGGACAAATTCTACAAGCTTCATCCTGAACTTTGACCAAAGAAAAATGGACCAGGGAAAAGAACAGCCACGGCTACTGCGACTTCACCCGACGAAGAAGTTGTCCGAGTGAACTCGGTTAATGAGGCGGATACGACCTTGTCTTTGATGGCAATGCCAAAGGAGAAGGGTACGGATCCACCAAACGACCATCACCCAACAGAGGACTTGTTCACCATCAACATCCAGGTGAAGCACGAAGTGGTCGCAGCGATATTCGATCCAGGAAGTCAGAAGAATCTAGTCTCCGCTGGACTGGTTCGGCGACTTGGTTTGAAGACAACCACACACCCGCGACCATATCCGCTGGGTTGGTTTACATCCGACGTGAACCAACAGATTACGAGTCAGTGTGTGTTGAAGTTTGCGATCTCTGCACGATATATCGATGAGGTGCAATGCGATGTTGTCCCTATCGATATCTGTCAGGTGATCTTCGGGAGTCCGTATCTGTATGACCGAGACGCTCACTTCCATCGGCGAGCGCAAGAGTACGACCTCACCAAAAACGGAGTTAAGTTCGTGATCAGTAGAGACCTCCACGTCAACACTTCGAACTTGATTACAGCAAATCAAGCCAAACGAATTGTTAATGCATGTCATAAGTATGTGTTGTCATGATTCGACCCATTGGTCAAGGTGAGGGTACTCGACCAACATTGTCGTTGGCGTGCCGAGAGGATTCTGGTCGTTTGTCGAGACTGTTGGAGAAATACAGTGATCTGTTCGAGACTACCCAGGGTTGTCCGCCGAAGCGTCCTGTCGAGCATGAAATTCAGCTTGTGTCCGATGCGACACTGCCCAATCTGAGTATGTATCGCAACTCAGTATTGGAGAATGAAGAGATCAAGAGACAACTTGGTGAGTTGCTGAACGATGGTGTCATTCAACAAAGTAGTTCACCTTGTGGATCTCCTGTGGTGTTAGTACCAAAAAAAGATGGGACTTGGCGTATGTGCATCGACTATCGAGCACTGAACAAGATCACCATCAAGAACCGGTACCCCCTTCCTCGTATTGATGACCTGCTAGACCAATTGAAGCATGCTGTTGTCTTCTCCAAATTGGATCTTAAGTCAGGATATCATCAAGTCAGCATCCGAGAGGAGGATACGTGGAAGGCCGCGTTCAAAACACAACAAGGTCTGTTCGAATGGCTGGTCATGCTGTTTGGTCTCTGCAACGCCCCGGCAACCTTCATGCGTCTTATGAATGACGTATTGAGACAGTTCATCGACGACTTTGTGATCGTTTACCTCGACGACATACTAGTTTATAGTCGATCGTGGGATGAGCACCTCATTCATGTCGAAAAGGTGTTCGATCAGCTTCGGCAACATCGACTTCGCCTCAACCATAAGAAGTGCGAGTTCGGCCAGCCAACTCTACTTTACCTGGGATTCCTGGTCGGCAACGGTACGTTGCAAATCGACCCAGACAAGGTAAAAGTGATTCGCAAATGGCCGCGATCGCAAACAGTTACGGATGTGCGTAGTTTTGTGGGAGCATGCCAATATCTTCGGAAGTTCATTCGACACTTCTCGATTATGGCTTCTCCATTGCATGCATTAACCAGGATCGATCAGAAGTTCGAGTGGACAGGGAAACATGAGGACACGTTTCTCTTGCTGAAAAGGAAGATCAGCGAGGCGCCTGTGTTAGCTTTGCCAAATCTCCAGAAACCGTTCGAGCTAGAAACCGATGCTTCAGGTTATGCGATGGGCGCAGTGCTCATGCAAGAAGGTCGACCAGTGGCATATCACTCCGAGTTACTCCAGGGAGCTCAGAAGAACTACCCGACTTATGATAAGGAGTTATGCGCACTGCATCAGGCCGTGAAACATTGGCGGTGTTATCTCTTGGGGAAAGAGACGGTTGTCCACACTGACCATCAACCATTGCAATATTTGCAAACTCAGTCCAAGCTACAGCAAACTCGGCACATGAAGTGGATGTCGTATCTGCAGCAGTTCAATCTGGTGATTAAGTACAAAAAGGGCGTACACAATAAATTGGCGGACATGTTGTCGCGACCACCAGTTACGACCCTCTGCTTATCAGCGTTCATGCAGATCAAGCCTTCATGTCATGATGACTATGCCACTATGTACAGTGAAGACCCTGATTTTCAAACAGTACTGACTGAGCTCGAAACAGGGAAGCCTACGGAGTTCGTTCGTCGAGAGGGACTCTTGTACAAGGGCACTTTACTTTGCATACCTCGTGGAGCACCTCGAACTCAATGGATGCGAGAAGCGCACACATCGAAGGTAGCTGGTCACTTTGGGGTTACAAAGACGTTGCAAATTCTTCACCGACATGTGTTCTGGCCGAGTATGCAGCAAGATGTGGCTAGGTTTGTTCGAGGCTGTGGTCTCTGCAGCATCTCGAAACCGGCAAACCGAAAATTAGGTTTGTATACTCCTTTGTCAGTTCCATCGCGACCATGGGAGAGCATATCCATGGATTTCTTGGGAGGATTGCCTAAGACCCGACATGGCAACGACTATCTATTCGTGGTCGTTGATCGGTTCTCCAAAATGATTGTTCTTATACCTTGTCGGAAGATTATCACGGGAGAAGACGCCGCTCGGGTATTCTTTCAACACGTTTGGACACACTTCGGACTGCCGACTTCTATTGTGTCTGATCGCGATACCCGGTTCCTTAGTCACTTTTGGCGATCGCTTTGGACGATGATGGACACCAAGCTAAAGAGGAGTACTGCTTTTCATCCGCAAACTGATGGTCAAACCGAGGTGGTAAATCGCACAGTCGTTCATCTCTTGAGAGGATATAACTCGAAGCACCTGAAGACCTGGGATGAAAGCATACCATACCTGCAGTTTGCTTTTAATCGAGCAGTGCATGGTTCGACTGGAAAGTCCCCGTTTGAGGTTTGTTTGGGGTTTCTTCCACATAGTCCATTCGACATGGGGTTTGTGATCCCTACCTCAGCACAGAACAGCAAGGAAGCATCTGATCAAGATCGAGTACAAAAATTCCTGGAAGGTATTCAACGACTCCATCGTGAGGTCGAACAGAACTTGCTGAAAGCTCAACTCAAGTACAAGGCGCGACATGATCGGCACCGAGTTGATGCGCAATTTCAAGAAGGTGATATGGTATGGTTACATCTGAGTAAGGAGAGGCTTAAAGGTGAAGGTAAGAAACTCAAATCCATTCGTTATGGTCCTTTTCGGATTTTGCGGAAAGTGGGTAATAATGCTTGTCAGCTTGAGTTACCTCCATACATGGATATTTACTCGGTTGTCAATGTTGAGCACCTCAAACTCTTTGAACCTTCAATGCTGGATGATGAGCCAGATACTATAGTACCATCTGTTGAGGACTTGGTCTATCAACGAGGCAAATTTTTACGTGAAGATGTGATTTTGGAGAAGAAGGTGACTACCACCCGCAGTGGCACAAAGGAGACTTTTCGAATCGGTCGGAAAGATCAACGAGCACGTGCGGCAAAGTGGTACACCAAAGAAGATGGACAAGCCCAATTTCCACACCTCCAGTTTGATCGAGAGGTCGAAACAGGGGTTGGCTCCTTCTCAACAAGGGAGTCATGATCCGGGAGGATCTCCAAGTCCTGATCGCATACGGCTTCGCGACCTTAACCGTGTTCGGAAAGGATTCGCGACCTGGATGAGTCCGCGACCATGGATTGGTTCGCGACCAGGAAAAGGAATTCGTTCCCTGTTCGGAATTGTAATCCGATCCAAATATGTATAACTAAGCTTATCTGTTTAGGATTAGTTATATGAGTCTAATACGTTTAGGTCTCTAAGTCTAATACGTACTCATACGATTGGACTATAAATACCTTGTAATAGGTCTAGTTTAGATCAAACTCAATCGAAGAGTCATAGAACTTATTTGAGTTTTAGACACTTATAATTTCTTTGACGTAGGCGAGTGTGACCTAACGTTCGACGTGTAAAAGCCTTCTTTGAAATAAAGAGTTGTGCAATTATTTTGGGTTTCGGGTATAAGATCCGTTATTCCGCATATTAGAATCTGGGCCAGCCTAGTACGAAACCAAGACTAGGTCTCAAACGGATCATTTAACATGGCGCTCTGCATGCTTGTATGAAGTTAGAAAACTGATTTTATTTCAATTACTCTTTCCTAAAGACTACCTGGTTCTAATCGCGTTCAGTATCAATTTAAGAAACTGACACGAGCGGCAAGAACAATTTTAATCGGGTTGGTCAAGAACACTTACAGTTCATGGAGTGGCCTACAATGGCGTGATGCAGCGACCGGCGGCGGTGGAGAACCCAAATGCGAGCGGCAATGGTGGTGCAGGAGCGAAAAAGGGGACGTCGGGGAGGCTATGGTTTTCCGCGTGCGAGTAGAGACTTATTTGGAAATGTGTTTGGTTGGACTGGAGGGAAAACTCCCGCGCGTTTAACTCATTATAAGGGTCTTGTACTATTTTACTATCGGTTCAAAAACACAACCGTTAGTGAACTTTCCTCTCTTCTAAAGGTCCCCACTGTCATAATCATTATTATATATGACGGCCTTTTACTATCGGTTGAATAAACAAACTGATAGTAAAAGTTCATCTTTACTATCGGTTCGTACACTAATAACCGATAGTAAAAATGTAATTTTACTATTGGTTCAAAAACACAACTGTTAGTGAACTTTCCTCTCTTCTAAAAGTCCCCATTGTTTCTTTTACTATCGGTTGAATAAACAAACCGATAGTAAAAGTTCATCTTTACTATCGGTTCGTACACTAATAACAGATAGTAAAAATGACGTAATTTTACTATTGGTTCAAAAACACAATCCTTAGTGAACTTTCCTCTCTTCTAAAGGTCCCCATTGTTTCTTTTACTATCGGTTGAATAAACAAACCGATAGTAAAAGTTTATCTTTTCTATCGGTTCGTACACTAATAACCGATAGTAAAAGTTTATCTTTTATATCGGTTGGTACAGTACGAACCGATAGTATAAAGCGAGTAATTTTACTATCTGTTACGAATGAAAAACCGATAGTACTATTTTAATATATTATATCGGTTGGTACAGTAATAACCGATAGTATAAAGTGCGTAATTTTACTATCAGTTAAAAATGAAAAACCGATAGTACTATTTAATATATTATATCGGTTTGTACAGTCATAACCGATAGTATAAAGTGCGTAATTTTACTATCAGTTAAAAATGGAAAACAGATAGTACTATTTAATATATTATATCAGTTTGTACAGTAATGACCGATAGTAAAAAGTATTTGCATTTCACTAACGTTGGACTAGTGTGTAACCGATAGTAAAATGCATCTTTTCCGCCATTGTCGTCCTATTCTATCGGATTTTTCCCAGATTGCTTATAACCGTTAGAAAATATGGGTTAGTGGAATGCACTTCTGTAGTAGTGTATCGGTTTGTTTATTCAATCGATAGTAAAAGAACGTCATATATACTAATGGTTATGACAGTGGGGACCTTTAGAAGAGAGGAAAGTACGTAATTTTACTATCGGTCATTAGTGTACGAACCAATAAAATTTTACTATCGGTTTGTTTATTCAACCGATAGTAAAAGGACGTCATTTTTACTATCAGTTATTAGTGTACGAACCAATAGAAGAAATAAAATTTTACTATCGATTTGTTTATTCAACCGATAGTAAAAGGACATCATATATACTAATGGTTATGATAGTGGGGACCTTTAGAAGAAAGGAAAGTTCACTAACGGTTGCGTTTTTGAACCGATAGTAAAATAGTACAAGACCTTGGGTTAAACCTGCGGGAGTTTTCCCTCCAGTCCAACCAAACACATTTCCAAATAAGTCTCGACTCGCGCGCGGAAAACCCTAGCCTCCTCGACGTCCCCTTTTTCGCTCCTGCTCCACCATTTCTGCTCGCATTTGGGTTCTCCACCGCCGCCGGCCACTGCATCGCCCTTCGTAGGCCACTCCACGAACTGTAAGTGTTCTTGACCAACCCGATTAGAATTGTTCTTGCCGCTCGCATTTTATCTCTTTTCCTTTGCTAAATTGATTTTTGGAAAAGTTAATAATGTTTCAGTCGTTGTTCCTTACTGATAATATGTATTGTTGGTCATTGAGATTTGTAATTGAGTTCGCATCTGTTAGCATCTCCATAGACCAAATGTGTTAATTATCACAAAAGTGAGTATCAAGAACAATGGGCAAAATTTTGTTTATATCCATACTTTTGCCAAGACTCTTGCTGAATATGCTTCTGTTGTAAGTTGTTTTGTTAGTCTCGTTGTTTTGGGTTGGCTACATTCGTCCTCGGTCTCCGACCTCGACCAATCACATCTTCAACCACTCCAGTCGTGACGACCTCCTCTACCTCGACCTACGACCACCTCCACGACAACCATCGACTACATTTCCTCGACAACTGCTTCACAACCATGCCTATGACTACAATAGCTCCAGCAAATATGATCGGTAGAGTGGGTCAACTTTGAAATTAATTTTTTAATCTGGATTATTTACAAAAATAAAAAACCCTGTTCTCTGTGATGTATTTGTGAATAATTAGATTCAATCTGTCCAATGTGTGTATCTCTGTATTGCTGTATCTGTGAATGCACCTTTTTCATTTGTATAGCTGCTTATGACATATTCTAACGGTTTCTAACTCAGAACCGTTAGAAGAAGTTATGCTAGTACTAACGGTTCATAACCTACAACCAATAGAAGAAAGTTTATAATACTAACGGTTGTGAGTACTGAACCGATAGAAGAAATTTAACAATACTAACGGTTGTGGGTCTGAACCGATAGAAGAAATTTAACAATACTAATGGTTGTGAGTACTGAACTGATAGAAGAAAGTTTATAATACTAACGGTTTCGAGTACTGAGCCGATAGAAGAAATGTATCAGTACTAACGTTTGCGAGTAATGGACCGTGGGAATATAGGTATTGTACTAACGGTTTGTAACCGTTAGAGTTGTGCTAGGTTTATTCTATCGTGCCGATCACTAACGGTAAGAGAACCGTTAGTATAGACCATTTTGAACCGATAGTGTAAAGTAATTCTGTAGTAGTGTTTGTTAGTGTACCACATAATTGTTGAATGTATCATATCAAATATCTCAACCATACACATTCACGTGAGGTATCATATAATGTAACTATCTCTGAGTGGTTTGTTAAAGATGCAACAAATGTATGTTTAACATACCTCCAAAAATAGCTATATCACCACAAAGAAAAACATAATCATTATGGGATCTAGCATTATGGGATCAAATAAATAGCCAACGTCCGAATAGCCTACCAATATCTTATCATCATTTCTTTGATAATATAAACCAAAATCTTTTGTATCTTGAAGGTAGTTAAGGATATGTTTGATGTTATTCTAATGTCTTCTAGTTGGAGATATATATAGTGTCTTGCTAGCAAATTTCTCATGAATGCAATATTACGCCTAGTACAATTTGTGAGATACAATTGTGCTCCTATGACACTCAAAGTAAGAAAATTTCTAATCCCAAAATATCTTTGTTGTTCTCCTTTGCTTTGAATGAGTCTTTGCCCACTTCTAGGAATCATACGACTATTGATGTGCTAAGTGGATGAGATTTATCCATATAGATTTCATTGAAACATTCTTCAGATAGGTGGGCTGGTAAAGAAATATTCCTTTAGGGAAATGCTTGATTTGCAAACCGATACTATACTTTGTTTTACCCAAGTCTTTAATTTTAAACTTTGTTTTTAAGCATTAGCTTGATTCCTTAATTTCTTTTGTGGTTTCAATAATATTTATGTCATCAATATACACTGAAATAATAAAAAAGATATTCTATGACTTCTTTATGAGCACACAAGGATAAATTTCATTATTAGCATATTCCTTTTCAAGAGGAATTCATTTAGTCGGTTGTACCATATTCTACTCAACTATTTCAAACCATATAACAACCTTTGCCCACTTCGAGGACTTTCATGTATATATTAGTATCTTTTGATCTATATAAATATGGGGCTAAAACATTCATTAAATGCATATTTAAATTCATGCCTACTGCCAATAATATTAAATAGCAGAACATAATATCATCCATAACATGAGAATAAGTCTATTCAAAATCAATATCCGGTCTTTGCATGAACCATTGAGCCACTAATCTCGCTTAACATCTCACCATATCATTGTTTTCATTTATTTTTCTTATAAAGACTCATTTGTATCTTACAGAGGATGTTTTGTGGCGTTCAAACTATAGGTTCAAAATTTTTTTTTAATTCAATGAGTTTAGCCTAGCCTCAATTGTTTGTTTTCATTTTACCTAAACTGAGCACTTTTGGCACTTGGCTTTCAATTTAGACTCTAGATCCATATTATCATTTGAGATGCAACAAGTAATTGTGGAGGCAAAGAAGTTGTCAACATAGTATTTCTATAGTAAATTTATCCCATATTCGTGAAATTCATAGCTACCTCAATATATACATTTACTAGTTCTTTGTCATTTCCCAAAATGATGGAATCTAGCTATTCCGCATCTCCAACACTATTATAATCATATTGTGTATGTGCTAATTTTCTGGGGTTCTCGTTTTCAAGATGAATCTTCAGGAGGCTTCTCACCTGCAAAGTGAGTTTCCTCAAGAGATTTAAGGAATGTTTGACTATTTTTGTTAGATCTTCTTTTTTTTGCGAAAACTAGGTGCTGAAGATATATACTATATAGTTTCTTAGATATGAAGATATTAATATACATACTGTACAGTTTCTATACATATTTTTAACTTTCATAGTGATAAAAAGAGTTGACTAAACAAGAACATGCAATTCAATAGTATGACGCAGATAAGCAACTTACTCTGCAGGTATATCTGATTTAGTCTCTTCTTTATTTAATAAAGATAATTTGTAGGCATTAGGGGGGAGAAAAAGGCCCAAATGTAAAATGCTATGAAATTCCATGGGATGAAAAAGATCTTCAATATATAGATCCACACACTAGTCAAGTTGCAATTCAAAAGATAACTTGTTTGCATAATTATGCAAATAATTTTTCAGATACATTCATGATCATAAAGGAGTGACTAAATTTGATATGACTATAGTAAATGTACAATAAAGAGTGAATATACCCTGAGAAAATAATACATCCACTGATGCACCACTATGCTAGAAGTGGGCGAGACCTATTGGTGCAAAAGATTCCTCATCAAGGGCTCAAGGTGTTTAATAATTGATGGAAAGTCATATTCAACAAAAATACCCATATAGATAGATGTACATTGTGGTGGTAATATTGGCATATGTACTACACAAACAAAAACTTACAGATGAGAAATGTTTGATTCTTTACCACAAATTAGTTGAAAGGGGGAATAATCATGATATGTAGTGGGACGGATTTATATTAATTTTAACAACACATAAAATTTCATTTCCCTAACTACTAGTCGGTAATTTAAATTCCACAGTAGAGGTATATTAATCAGTTTAATTTGCTTAATCAAATACTCTGCTAGTCCATTTTGAGTATGGATATAAGGTACTGAATGCTCCACTTTTATGTCCAAAACCATACATGAGTCCATCAAGTGGAAACATTTATCAAAATCATAAAATACCCAAAAGATCCAACTTGCCTTTTGCATATGTATCACAAACTCTTCAGAAGTAGAGAAGTTATTATATTGAATATTATGATCAACAAAATTACTTATAATTTGGCACATCACATTTTTTCCAGGATTTAAAAGAATTTAGGTCTTTAAATTTTGAACACATCGCAACATATTTGTCATTAGATCGAATATAGGTATAATACAATCCTGAGGAGAATGACAAGAGCTTTTCAACAACTTGTTTTCGACATCTGACTAATTTTATCATGAAAAGATATTTAATATCATTCTTAGTATCATTTTCGATATGAAAACCATTTGCTCGAATGTCTTCAAAACTTAGAAGTGTACTTTTTGATTTAGGATACAATGAATCATCTTTTATAATCATTTCTACACCCATAGTGAGGATCGATGAAGTTCTTTTAAAGGCCATGATTAACACATTGTTATTTGCAATTGTTATTACACTCTTTCTTTTCGTTCATGATAGTATGTGTGGTCAATTGTCTACTACATAGAGGTCCCGCTCATTCGCCATGAGTTTTATATACTTGGCATTCTTAAAGAATAATGTGGTATGCAAAATAGTCAATCAAAAGTAAAACATTGAACAAAAGAATTAAATAGTTCAAAAACAAAAAACATATATGTCTGACATTACATTGCAAAGGGAACTAAAAATAAATATAACTAAATAAGATTATTCATTATCTCCATAATCTCAAGTTTCAACTTAAAATAGATCGTTATGATCATGTGAAGTCATGTTTGCTTCAAACAAACCTATATAATGTGACTCATTTTTGATCTCTTGCCCTCTTTTATCTTTAATTATCCGTTGATAAGTTTTGACCAATTGTTTTAGTGTACGATAGATGTGAGACCAATGACTCTCGTATTCACACCTATAATAAATTTGTTTTTGACTTTTAGTTTGCTCACTTGACTCATTGGCATGACATTTTTGTTTGTCTTGAAGTTTATCATGACTCTTACTTTCACTGTAATTTCTATTGTCTCTTCCACATCCACGTCCACCTCGTCTCTAGCTTCTCCCTTGTCCATGCGGGTTATTAAAAATTTGTGAGTAGTAGTGTGTACTCCAGGCACATGCTAGGATCAACCAATCGATCTGTATGATTTTTCATTGGTAACTAGTTGTATTTTCTGCCACTAGTAATGCAGAAATCAGCTCAAAGTGTTTATCATAACTTTTAGCCCTGTACTACTGCTGGAGTACAAGATTACTTGATATGCACACACCCAGCGATAAATGTGCGTTGTTGTCTCAATTTTGATGACATAGGTTTCCGAAGATAGATAGCTAGTGTGACCTGATGAAGACGAGATTGCCAACCACAAGCCAATTTAAGGACATACAATCATCGTAATCATCCAGCCACACTTTAAGTTTCTAATCCATACAACCACGCACGGAGTTGACACACGGATTGGTCGTTCTTGAAGAACCACTTTTGCAATCACTGAAAGAAATCACAAGAGCAATGGAGGAAAAAGATGCATTCTCACGACTAGGTTTTTGTTCTCAAAATTCAATTTACAACTAATGCCAGCGGCCTGAGTTTATATGGCACCTAGCACACAAAAAGTAACTAAAAAAGAAATGAAATGAACTTGTAAGACAACTCGTGACCGTGGATCTTAAGGATGGGACGATCAAGATTCAATCCAAGTTCCTCCCCTATTGGATCTTGATTTTAAATTGCGTGGCTCCTTCTATACCTCAACTTGGTTGGCCTTGATTTCGGATTCCTCTTGGGCTGGGCCGTCTGCCCTCACGTCTCGCTAGCCCTCCTCATCATGTATGGCGGTAGTAAATAATACTCTTCCTCCCACAACTAAGTATGAAATTCCATCTCCCTCCCTTCTCTTTTCATCTAGTAAGTTTTCCTCAATATACCTAACAATAATCAAGGTAGAAAATTTGAATAGTAGTATATTCTCATATAAATTAATAGAAAACTTACTGAGGAGAGAATTTATCTGTCCTTGTAGTCTCTTAGCACGGCTTCTTGTAATTAGACATTTGTATTCTTCCTTCATCTCTTGCAAATATAGATCATTTTCCTCTTGTAAATTATATTCAGTCACATATTTTTAATTAAAATACTGTACGGTGGAGAGCTGAATTATATTCAGTCACATATTTGAAATCTTAGAAGTACAAGTTTAGCCAATCATATTGTGATTGAGAAAGAATAACACACTGTTTTTTTATCAAATGATCTTTCAGGGATTGCCATAATACAAATGAATTTTTCTTAGTGAAAGACTTATTTTTCAAATTTTTGTTCGGAGTGTGCAGAAAAAATTAGAGTTTTTGCTTTCTAGGCATTAATACTTTTGGAATAAGGAATTGTTGACTCACCGAAATTATTGAGGCTAAATTGATTTCAACATCAAGAGTATATGTCAAATATTTTTTTTCAACAAGAACAAACTTGGCAAATTTTCTCTTCACAATATCAAACATATTTAATTTTCTTACAATATCAACAATAATAATTTTTTTCTCTTCAATTAAATCATGTGAAAAATCCATGTAATACAATTAGGAAGTAAAGATATAATAAAAAAGCACAACAGTACATAGAGAACTACTCCACTTTATTATCTTATTAGGATTACACGGCATGGCAACATGTAATACAATTAGGAAGTAAAAATATAATAAAAAAATACAATAAATACATGAAGAAACTACTCCACCTTATTATCTTAGCATCGCACAATATGATAAGGCCAAGCTGTCTTACCCGCATCTCTTCTGAGTGGATCATGACAACAAAAATAATCACTGCATGCCGCAGGACAAAAACTACTATAGCTCCGAAGCATTAAAAAAAGCGATCTTTTTGTTTCACAAAATTCAAACCTTTTTAACACCCACCCATTTAAAAACACAGATCAGCACAAGAGATTTTTTTTATTAATCTGCCCGACTCTTGCCAACATGCACCGATGAAACAAATCTATATTCCAATACATTATCAAATTTGACAGATCTTTATGAGAATGTATCCCGATCTGAAGGGCAATTCATTTGACATAGCAAAATTGTGATCTACATCAAAATTAGACTGAACAGAAATTTCATACGAAACAACAAATCTATAAAGAAATTTTAGAGTTCCAATTTCAAACATATGAATAGAAATATGATTTAAATACATAATCTTATGCGCGGAAGTTATTATTTCATCTAAATATGAGATCAAATACAAAAGCTTACCGGTTTGCACTGTCTTTTTTGTTTGTATTGATAATGTGTTATAATTTGATGGATTATTCTGTTAATTTTGTATGTATTTAGATCATCAATACGGATTAATAATAGTTAAATATAGGTAAAGGTAAAGAAAAAAATAGAGAAAAATTGGTGTCTTTTATTCATTCTATCAGTTTCTCTTTACATAATACATTTATTATACAAGAAACAGATAGAAAATCCTTAAGAGTATTTTATAGACTCCTTATAAAAATATTGGTAACGATTCAAAATATTTTTTTTAATAATTACAACAATTAAATAGCATTCATGCACTTATCCGTATTAAATGGTGTCCCGTGTCCCACAAGTACAGCTCGAGACCACGCAATAGCTTTAATTCCAACCACGAGGTTGCTTTTTTTTTTTTTTTTTTTTTTTTTTGGTGCATATAATGCAATGCATATCATCTCTATACGGACCTAATTAATAATAAAAAGTACTAAAAACTTTCCATAAAACTATTAATAAAGCTCATTCCCACCCTCCATAACACTCATCTCTAAATGTATTCTTGATCAGTGTGCATTTATTTTTACTCTGAACCATTCAATCATATTTTATACTACAAGTTTTGGAAAAAGAAATGTCTGTCCTAAATCCTAACGCTTGATTATTAATGTAAGCTGATGCATTTCTCAGCAGATAAGAACGCTACTGTGCATATAAACAAGGACTCCTTGCGAAATTTTGTAAAACCCAATGACAGATCGTCCGACCATGATATATTTAGATAGATCGGATTTGCATGTTACATAAATTTGTAACAAAATTAGCCAACTCTCCTTGGTCTAAAAAAGATCAACATATGTGGGGGGTTTCCCGGCTGGTAAATTAGTATTTACTAGTAAGTGTACGCATGGATTTTACATTGGCAAAAGAAAAATATATATACAAAGTGAAATATTATTATGTCCATACTGATATATAATATATATACTTTGAAAAATTATTTTACCAATCGTGAACACTCAAAAGGTCCCCTGACCCTCATTGTACAAAAAAATCTTACATAATCAACTGGATGGGAATTACGAGGACTCAAATTTGCATAGTGCATGTCAATGCAAATTTTCCATCTCATTAGAAAGAGAGGATAGTAGAGTAAAGGCGGAATAATTCAAGAGGTATACTGAGAGATATCTCTAGTGTTTAGTAGATTATCTAAACTACTCAAATTCAATCTAGTAATGAAGATTGTTAGTTCATTATTCTATTTTAAAAATAGTTCTTATTTGATACACTCTCCATTCTCATTACTGTTAGAAGCCAAAAAATAACTAATGAGTTATCTAAACTGCTGAGATCTAAACTAAGCATCAAGATCATTAGCTCTCATAGTCTATTTTAGGGACGATACTCGTTCATAAACTCCCCATTTTAAGTCACTCTTTGAAGGAAAAAAAAAAGAGCATGACGTATTAGAAATGCACCTACCTACATGCATGAATGTATTACTTCTGTAAGATCAATCTAGACACTACTGTAGCTACCCTACGTGATTGTTTTAGCAACAATAAGATTTGCATAAAGGTATGAAAAATAATTGGATATGGAAATAGATCGTTCCTAGGGTTAGGGGTTGTTGAACTCATAAATAACTGATGCATGCGATTTACTTAAAGGTGGTCTTTTTCTTTTTCGTTTTCTTTTCTTCTGTTGATCCATTACAAATGTTTGGTGGCTACTTTTGGTCTGTTATCCAAATTTAATTCTCTTCATAAGTCATGGCCCTACTACTACTGTTTGGAAATTCCATTTGACAAAAGAATGGAAGTTGTGTACAGTACTCCTGGCCAAATTTTTTCATTCTCTGGGGCATGCACACCGTTCATGACGGCACTGATTTTAATTTAGGGATAAGTTCAATTTTGTGCCTCTAATCTTGGTTTAGGATTCATTTTTAGACCTCGACGTTTCAAGAGGCCGAAAAAGCATCACTCAATTTTAAATCTTGATCTAAAATAAATCTTATTTGCGTTTTTCATGTGTTTCTTTTCGCTCTTTGAAAGTTGAGATTCAAAATTGGATTTTTCCTCAAAGTTGGAGGATTAAAATAGAAATTTTTTTTCTTTTACTAATTTAAACTCTATCTGATCGCGCCTACTAAAAGCAAGTGCAACCATTTCAAGTCCCATTTGGTTGATGAATATAAATTGTAAGAAAAGAAAAATTAGACGTATCTAACTATCACTTGTTTGATGGCTAGAGTTGTGGCAGCCACAAAACCATAGACAATTTGGCTTACCAGCTAACTATGCAAATTAACAAAATTTTGCTGCATTCGTCGTCAAATTTGAACCCCATAAAAATGTGGTGTCCCAGTTTTCCCTGTGAGTTGTAATTACCAACCAAAAAGTCATTCAATTTCTAGAAAATTGCTCCCCTAAAATAGAGAAATTACTATCCAGAAAATATTATATGCATCTTCATCTACTCAATTATGCAATAGACAGCACAGATTGAATATTTTAAATATCTCAAAAAATTCAAAAGCACAGAAAAATATTATTTTTTTACTAAAAGACCAACCACAACTATTATTATTTGATCCAATAAATAAAAATACATATATATTATGTATAATAACTCATCTATTTTAGACAGTGAAGCCGGTTCTCAGTTTCCAGTGGCACACTTATTCTGTGAACTTCATATGGATCTCTGATCATATTGTTGAGACCAAGTCAGATAGACTAATAACAGTCAATCAAAGAATGGCACATAATAGTACCATAAAAAATAGAAATTTAAAAAAAATCAAAAGGTACAGCAGCCTGCCCTTAGATCCTTTAGGACAGGTCTGGCTCGGCTAATTATGCAAACTTTAGTTTTTTTTTAAGATAAAGTGAAATTGGACTAAATTTGGAGCTGCGGGACTTGACTTTAGGGTTTATCTTTTAGGAAAAAATCTTTTTTTTAGAAACTCATATAAGTTTAAGTCCCCTCCACTAACTTATTAATATTATAAACTTAAAATGAATTATAAATTAAGCCAACAAGCCCTTGGTAAGAGCCTTTTGAATTACAAACTCTTTTTAGGTAAAAAAAAATCACTATATAAAGAGAACATGATTTTAATCTCCACCATAAACAAATGCTGGTGTAATTTAAACCAATTCTTTATCTTACTTTTATTATGGAGAAATTAGTTATAAGTTAATGTTATAAATAGCGGGTTATCATGATATTATAGTAGTTTTTTGACAACTAACACTATGCTACAATTAAAATCGTTGCTACTATAAATATAGTCGTTGTAGTGGTAATAGTAGTCTACTATAATGTGTAGTGAAAATAGCGGCCATTACATTTTGTATACTGTTTTGGACTAAACTATAGTTGGTTGTTGCCTAACAAGTATAATCTTAATTTTTTAATATTATAGTCAATCATATTTAATATATTAAAGTAATTAACTAACTAATGCACGTTCACTATTTTACATTTGGGTGCATATGCCACGTGACATTCCCTAATTCACAAAGTATAGAGTTTTTTTTACTGTTAACCCAGAATTAAAAAAAAATTTCGAAATTAACCCACAGTTGCGAAAATTTGCAAAAATGGCCTGCCACATCAGCTTGTCGAGCTCTGGGAGCTCGACAAGCTGCTAGTCGCACGGGGAGTCTCTTGTCGTGCTCCAGGAACACGACTATGAGCTTGTCGTGCTCCCAGAGCTCGACAAGTCCTTGTCGTGTTCTTGGAGCACGACAAGCTCCAGCAATTCAACCATCTGCAGAAATAAAAGAATTAATTATTAAATTACGGATTGATTTGTAATCTGATTTCATAAATAAGTATAAACTTATACATTATACTCATCTAACAAGAGATTTGATAAAATATGAGTTGATTTGATGATTTTCGATATAAACTGAAAATAGGGTACTTTAGGGTAAAATAAGATCTGAGTTTTGTCGATTTTGAATTATGGTCTTTAAAATGTGATTTTGTAATCTGCACAGAAGAGAAAATTGTATCAAATAGCATTTGAAAAAGATTTGCTGAAGAAATTTTGAATTTGGAATTAATCTGAAGATTTTAGCCTTTTTGGGTTTCTAGATATCAAATAAAGGACTAAATTACGATATAATTTGGACTGATATGTGAAAACGGCTTAGATGATACGATTTGGCTGCCAACTTTCTGGATTAAGGTATTGACATACCCATGATCATAATCCAAGAATAATCTGATCTGGATTAGGGCAAGATTTAGCTAAATCTGAGTTATGAGTATTTAGGGTAATTAGAATCCTGTTTTCGAAAACAGAATAGGATTGATAGATCTGAGATTTAGAGATGGAATTGAATCTGGCTTGTAAAGACTTTTATGTTTGGCAGTAACAAGATCAGTTCAACCCTAATCTATCTCAAACCCTAAAATATCAAAATCTATTCTGTGAACCCAAATCAAGATCAGTGGGGATTCGAACCCAGGTGGACAACGAGGTAGAAGAGAGTTCCCACCAGCTGGGCTAGGAGTTTTTCCCATCATATTGTACATACATCAATACATACATACTCTATATATATATATATACACATGCACATGCACATATATATATGTATATGTATATGTATATGTATATATATCTATAGAAATATACGTAAGTATGTATCATATAATAAAAATATATAAGAAATCTAGTGAACTGCATGATTCATTTTGAATGTAACACACTGGAAAATAAAAGTGTTAGTACATGTTCGCTATGGGTTCGGACGACCCCTCTTATGCCCATGCCCATGTCTATCTCTCTGAAAAGGCGATTGATCCGGGAGGATCTTCAAGTCCTGATCGCATACGGATTCGCGACCAAGTCCTGATCGCATACGGCTTCGCGACCTTAACCGTGTTCGGAAAGGTTCCGCGACCATAAATTGGTCTGCGACCAGGAAAAGGAATTCGTTCCCTGTTCGGAATTGTAATCCGATCCGAATGTGTATAACTAAGCTTATCTGTTTAGAATTAGTTATATGAGTCTAATACGTTTAGGTCTCTAAGTCTGATACGTACTCATACGATTGGACTATAAATACCTTGTAATAGGTCTAGTTTAGATCATCGAACTCAATCGAAGAGTCATAGAACTTATTTGAGTTTTAGACACTTATAGTTCCTTCGACGTAGGCAAGTGTGCCTAACGTTCGACGTGTAAAGCCCTCTTTGAAATAAAGAGTTGTGCAATTACTTTGGGTTTCGGTATTTCCGAGTAAGATCCCGTTATTCCGCATATTAGAATCTGGGCGAGTCTAGTGCGAAAACCAAGACTAGGTCTCAAACGGATCAGCGATGGTGAGTACGGATCAGGTGGCACATGTGATCGCTGTCCAGCCGCGGTAGAAGGACCATGCCGCTCAGTACCTGCATGACCCTGAGATGGCTGTGTCGGTGGAGGGTGATCTTCGAGTTCGCTAGGCGTCAACTGATCCGGTTGGTAGTACTGATGTGCATGAGGGTCGTGCAACCCGAACATGTGCGAGATCCACTCCTGGTTGTCCTGCTGTGGTGCCACCCCACTGGGGTCGGCCCCCTGCGGAGCGTAGTACCCACGATCGTCATCCACATGCATGTGGTCGTGGGCGGGATCCCCCCAACTCTCCCAAGTAGACCCCCAAGGGACTGAGTATCTCTGTCCCTGGAGAGCCTACTCAATATGAGCCTGGCCGCAATCCTCGTCAGCTGCAAACCGCTCTGCCAACGCTCTACTCGCATCGTCCCTGTCTTGACGACGAATGTCGTCCTCGTGTTGACGACGGATGCCGTCGTCATCATTAGAGTCATCTGAATCGGGAGTGCGATGTGTCGACGGGCCCCCAATATGCAGATCTCTGCGTCGAGCACTGTGCGTTGACGAGGAACGATGAAGCCGAGACGGGCCGGCGGACGTCCCTGGTATGTCACCTCCCCAGGTCGGCGATGTGTCACGATGACTGCGCCGTGCTGACGAAGTGCTCTGTCGAGCACCACCCAGGCTAGGCCGGGCTGACATCGGGCTGGGCGGCCGGGCCCCTCTCCGGTGTGGAACCGATGCATCTGTCTTTCGGCCACAAGTAGCGTCGAACAAGATGCGATGTTGAATCGGAGGTGCATCTGTGCGCGCCAATCCAAGCGTGCTGGCCGGGGGACGATGGGATGTCCACTGGCAGGTAAACCAAGCAGCATGCTGACATCCTCCAGCGTGACTGTCATCTCCCCCCAGCGGAAGTGGAAAGTGTGGGTCTCCGGACACCATCGATCTACCAATGCGGTGATCATCGACCTGTCCAGTGTGGGATGCTGACCTATCTGCAGCATACGGGCGAACGGCAATAAACCTGCAGCCCGCAGGATGGGGATATAGCCCTCATGCAGAGGCCAGTACTCCAAGGGAGCACGGACTACCAGCGGCTCCAAGTCCCCGCCCTCGGACAAGATGCGGCCGCGATGGCCACGATCACATGTACTGCTCAATAGCTCTGGAAGATCTCTATCTCCGCCAGTCATGCCTGTCAAAACATAAAACATGAACCATTATTGAAAGTAACATAACATACATCGGGAACCGTTATTGAAAGTATCATACCCATGGATAGCACACGACATGAAAGTAACATAACATGAATCATATTACAAGGTTTCAAACAGATTACAACAATCCGATGCAAATGATAATCGTATTACAAAGTTTATTACAAGGCTATGTCGATGGTCCGGGTGCATTCAAACAATCCTTCCTGCTATGTCCGGGCTGCCTACAGATCGAGCATTTCCTAGCTCGTGAGCTACCCCCCTGTGACTCATCCATGTCATTGTGTATTCGGCGTGTCTTCCGTCGCCCTGGACCCGTTCGCTTTAGATTTACATCTGGGATCCAGGTAGTCTCGCCAGCAGGGATAACTCTGTAGTCACCGAGCGTCATAAAAACTCTCCACACGCCACTCCACGTGTTTGAAAGGTTGTCAAGGCTGAAGTACTCCGAAAGGTAAGGCGCAGGGCTCACACCGAGCGCCGCACATGAAGCAAGGACATGAGAGCAGGGCTTGTGCAGTAGCTTCGGTTTGTTACATAAGCACTCAGCGACATCCCCAAGAATGACCTCGTGCACCCGTCCAGGTCTCAGTTGGCCGCTCACGTTCTTCTACCGAAGGCGGACTTGAATGATTCGGTGCAGTCTGTTTATAACTGTCACCTCGTGCCGCTGGGCCTTGTCTACGCGAGCAGTCAAGTACGACTGCACAACATCTGGTAAGGTTCTCATGGGATCGTCGACTAGCATTTTGGCGGCTACACTTCTGTTGTTGAAGTACTCGGCTGTGCGGTACCATGTCATCTCCACTACAGCAGTCACCGGCAAACACCGGACTCCCTTCAACACATAATTGCACACCTCTGAAAGGTTCGTCGTCATTATCCCAAACCTTGCGCCATCTTCGTCGTGCAGCAAGGACCATTTCTCGATGTCCTTGTCCTGAATCCATTGGGAGAATTTGCTGACGTTCGCATCATCGGCAGCATTACTGGCCCTCCTCGTGGAGTACTTCACTGTCAGCGCCTCCAATTTGTCGAACACAGCCTGGAACTTCCTCGGTTGATTTTGCATGCACAGCCGCTTGAACAGATCCATGATCTGTTTACTGTGGAAGTGTGTGAAAAGGTTTACTGCAATGTGCCGCATGCACCAACGGCTGCGCACATCCTCCCATTTGTACGGAGCATCTGGGGCCCCGCGCATTACCTCAATGGCATGGAGCAGCCCTCGGTGGCGGTCCGATATGATGCACACCTTCTCTCGATCACCAACAACCGCCCGCTTCACGTTGACCAGAAACCACAACCAACTTTCTGAGTTTTCAGACTCGACGATGGCGTACGCCAATGGAAGCAGTTGGTCGTTAGCATCCGCAGCAACAGCAACGAGGAGACAGCCCTTGTACTTTCCAGTCAGGAACGTACCATCCACGCATATGACTGGACGACAATAAGCAAATGCCTCGATGCACTGGCGGTATGACCAGAATAATCGACGGAGTACCCGAGTGTTCTGTATGGGGCTACCATCTCGACGTGTAGCTGGCTGATCGAAGAAATCTAAAAATGTGCCTGGATTGGTCTGAGCGATGTTGCGCAGCAACCGCATCACATTGTTGTAGCCGTGGTCGAATGTGCCGAACATGCCCTCAATTGCCTTCTGTTTTGCTCTCCAGGCCTTTCCATACCTTATAGTGTACCCACACCTATCAGCAACTTGCTTCATTATTTCTCTCGGCATTATCGAAATGTTCTCTCGCACAGCCGGCTGGATGATATTACCGACGTACACCGACGTCAGGTTCCTGTGTCTGTCCAGCGCCTCCGTGAGTAGGCATGTGTGTGCGGTAACCCTTGTCACCACAAAACCGATGTCGTCCTTCGGCCGCATCGCACGAATCTTCCATGGGCAGCCTGCTGTTACACAGGCTGCGACAAAAAGGTTGGGGTTTGACTTGACGACCTTATATTGCCGGTTAATTGCGAGGGACCAGCTCGCCACGGCATTCTTCAGATCTTCCTTACTTTGAAACTCCTGCTCTACTTGTAAGCCACCGTGCTCGAAAGACCACCTCGAACCCTGATCCGTTGGCAACACAGCTTGACTGTATGCTGAGTGATCTAGCCACTCCTGCGGGGGACCAGGAGTATCGTCATCAGAGCCATCGGATGCCTCCGAGTCCGTCGAATCATCTTCGTTGGACACTGATGGAAGGCAATCCAGTACCTCGCACACATCTACGCGAGTATGGCAGAATACATCCGACCACTCGCTAGCCCTGAATCTCGCAGGACCGGGCATGACGCTTGGCTCACCCTCCACCGCACTCTCGGCTGCTCGTACGTTGCAGAACTGCACATACATCGCGAACTGGCCGAGCAGTCCGCCATGGGGGTCTTCCACTCTTCGAATAAAAGAACTCCAAGATTTGTCCCCTTTAATTTCGCGCAGCATCCAGTATGGCTCATTATCTACCTCACGAACGATGAGCCCTTCGATTAGAGCCATTTCATCGCGAGGCCGCTTCCCGAACATATTCAGGATCCACAAATTCAGGTCTAGAAATGAGGTGTTATGTACACTCAGCTCGCCCGTCACATACTGGCAACGACTCATATCAACCCCGCTTTGCCCCTCGCGAATTATACCGTCACCATAAAATATGGAAATTTTGTTCGGACTATCCATTCCCTACACACATTCATCTCACGCGTAAATAATATGACACCATTACACACATGCACATAGATCCTAAAACCATACATACACATATACATTTGAAAAACATAATTTATAAACATAGAGCATGCATTCATGCATGTAATTGAAAATAACCTAGTTTCATAATTTCTAAATACATACACATATATATTTTACAAAACCTAATTCTTAAACATAGAGTATGCATGTGCACAATTAAAAATAACTTAATTTTAAAAAACATAATTTCTAAACATAGAGCATGCATGCATGTAATTGAAAATAGCCTAGTTTCATAATTTCTAAATACATACACATATATGTCCAAAACCTAATTTTTAGACATACAGTATGCATGTGCACAATTAAAAATAACCTAATTTTATATTTTCTATTGTGTGCACATAGTTTCTAAAACGAAATACACATACATTTAAAAATCTTATTTTTCCAAACATACACACATATATTTAAAAAACCTATTTTTCCAAACATACACACATATATTTCTAAACATACAAACATATATTTAAAAACCCTATTTTTCCAAACATACACACATATATTTCTAAACATACAAACATATATTTAAAAACCCTATTTTTCCAAACATACACACATATATTTAAAAACCCTATTTTTCCAAACATATACACATATATTTCTAAACATACAAACATATATTTAAAAACCCTATTTTTCCAAACATACACACATATATTTAAAAAACCTATTTTTCCAAACATACACACATATATTTCTAAACATACAAACATATATTTAAAAACCCTATTTTTCCAAACATACACACATATATTTAAAAACCCTATTTTTCCAAACATACACACATATATTTCTAAACATACAAACATATATTTAAAAACCCTATTTTTCCAAACATACACACATATATTTCTAAACATACAAACATATATTTAAAAACCCTATTTTTCCAAACATACACACATATATTTCTAAACATACAAACATATATTTAAAAACCCTATTTTTCCAAACATACACACATATATTTAAAAAACCTATTTTTCCAAACATACACACATATATTTCTAAACATACAAACATATATTTAAAAACCCTATTTTTCCAAACATACACATATATATTTAAAAAACCTATTTTTCCAAACATACACACATATATTTAAAAACCCTATTTTTCCAAACATATACACATATATTTCTAAACATACAAACATATATTTAAAAACCCTATTTTTCCAAACATACACACATATATTTAAAAACCTATTTTTCCAAACATACACACATATATTTCTAAACATACAAACATATATTTAAAAACCCTATTTTTCCAAACATACACACATATATTTAAAAAACCTATTTTTCCAAACATATACACATATATTTCTAAACATACAAACATATATTTAAAAACCCTATTTTTCCAAACATACACACATATATTTAAAAACCCTATTTTTCCAAACATATACACATATATTTCTAAACATACAAACATATATTTAAAGACCCTATTTTTCCAAACATACACACATATATTTAAAAAACCTATTTTTCCAAACATACACACATATATTTCTAAACATACAAACATATATTTAAAAACCCTATTTTTCCAAACATACACACATATATTTAAAAACCCTATTTTTCCAAACATATACACATATATTTCTAAACATACAAACATATATTTAAAAACCCTATTTTTCCAAACATACACACATATATTTCTAAACATACACACATACATTTCAAAAACCTATTTTCCAAACATACAAACATACATTTAAAAACCCTATTTTTCCAAACATACACACATATATTTCTAAAATCTATTTTTCAAACACACATACATTTATAAACCCCTATTTTGAAACATATACACATTCATTTCCAAACATACATACACACATACATTTAAAAAAATCTATTTTACAAACATACATACAAATGCACATATTTCCTAAACATATTCCTAAAAACAACATAACACCTACTCTTCTATACACATAAACATAAATATAAACCCTAATCACGTCATTAGCAACATAATTAACAGAATCTTAAATGCATTTCGAAAAAAATTACCTCTTTTCGAAGAACTCGCAATTCTCTACAACTTTCTCTTCTACACCAAACAAATTTATCGGACGGATTTTGCTAGATCTAGGGTTCAAAGTAAAATGTGTATGTGTGTGTTGTTGCTTATGCTACTGCTGTGTGTGTGTGAGTGAGTGAGTGAGTTACATGGTAGGCAGGGGACCAAATAAATGAGGGGGACCAGCAGCAACTTGTCGAGTTCTGAAAACTCGACAAGTTGCACAATATTACAATGTATATTGCCCTCATATCAAATAAACTTCGTAGCTCAGCTGGTGGGAGTTCTCAGCAGCAACCAGATGGCTCAGGTTTGAATCCCCGTTGTAGCAAGCATTATTTTTCCCTTGTCGCAGCTTCAACGAACGACAAGAGCTTGTCGCATCTTCAGGGAACGATAAGTACATGAGACAAGACGTTGTCGCAACTTCGGGGCACGACAAGCAGAAGAAGCACAGTACACGAGAGAAGAAGTTGTCGCATCTTCAGGGCACGACAAGCAGGAAGCACAGTACACGACTTGTCGTGGTCGTGAGGCACGACAAGTCCTAGTCGTGGCTCTCGACCACGACTACTACGTACCCGTGCGACTAGCAGCTTGTCGAGCTCTGGGAGCTCGACAAGCTGACGTGGAAGGCCATTTCTGCAATTTTTTACAACTGTGGGTCAGTTCTGTAATTAATATTTAAATACGGGTTAACAGTAAAAAAAACTCCAAAGTATAAGAAAGTATTGGAGACGCCCACATAACAAGAGTTGGGAAAAGAAAATGATCTTTTGTGACGATGATTTCTGAGTACTCTTTGTTGTATTTTTTGGTGTTTCTTTTATAAAATATAATTTCTTTTTCTTATAATATAATTTTTTATTTGGTGATATGCAAGATGTAGGTCTGTCTATTCATATATTTTCTCATTATTTTATAAATTATTTTATTTTTTATATTTTGAAATTTTCTATATTATATATATTCTTTATATGTTTTAGCTACTCTTTAGTTGATGATGTACTATATATTGGCGTCACCTATTTAGTTGAAAGTTTAATCCTTTTTGTTATAAGTTTTCTTAGTATGTGATTTTTAGTTACAAGTACCAAACCATATATTTTTACTATAATCTTATGTAATTTTGATAACTATTAAATATATATTTTTTGTAAGTACTTATTATTTTTACTTGTAAATTCATATAATTTACCTTATGAGATTACTTTAGAGTTATTTTTTATGGTTAATAAAATTATTTTTATAATATTTTGTTATACGTTCTATCAGTGTTTTAAAGTTGGCCGCCAAGGCCTATTAATCACTCGATTAATCATTGGCGGTGGTAAACTGTCATGTATAATGTATTTGGAGCAATCTCGAACAAGTAGTTGGCCGTATAATCCAATTAATTAGGCGACTAATCCATTTAATCATCATAAATATAATTTACATATTGTTAATTGTAACTCATTAGTTAACAATTTTGGTGTCATGGGATATAATCTATGTGCTATGTCGAAGTGATATAGATTGTAAAATACAAATTGCAAAGCCATCGTGTTTCATGGTATATTATTTACAATATTAGTGGTTCTAATTAACTATAAATTTTTTCTTTTTATTTAAATATGTACCAAGTAGCACGTAATGAGAAAAATTACATTAATAATAAGCATGTTTTTTTATGATGTTATAAGTTAAAGAAACATAAATATTATATTGTAGTAATAAAATTACTATAATCTTGATAAGTAAATTATTGTAATAAATTATGAATATATTATTTTGAATGCCAAATTGTCGAGAAAATTCTGATAAATTGACCGCATAACGATTAATCGCTTGGTGGTACTCTATTTGTTCGACAGCTGTATGCCTTTTTTTACAATACTGAGCTATACTAGTTGACTATCATGTGCATTGTCGCGGTCTTATTTGGTATTATTTTTGTAGGATAATTTTAATAATTTATTTTTGAACCATTGAAAGCATTGATCGAAGGATCCAACGAAAGGTTAAGGTTGGGCAATTCACTAATATTAGTGGGATGTATATTTTTAACTTTACATGATCATGTTTGCTAGAAATAAATCAATGACTTATAAAAAGAGATGATATGGTGCAAGAAAACAAACTGATGACTTCTTAATGAGATGTGGCATAATATGTTGGTTTATTTAAAAGTCAATAATAAAGATAAATAGGATTAAGATGTTATAGTTTATTTTATTTTTGGTATATACTAGCTATAAATTTATATTCATTGAAAATATAAGTGAATGAATTTAATTGTAAGTTTATGCATTGTGTAAGTGTAAGTTTATGAGAAACATTTTTTCATTAAAGTAAGGATTTTGGAAGATATCTCATGACTTGGTATTAATATTATAAATTGGTATGAGTTAGATATAATCTATTTCAATAGTATTGAGAAAGCTCTCACAAACATGTGAGTGATAAGAACAAGTTTCTCATCACTAAGAACACCAAAAACATCATCTAAAGGTGCAAGAGCAAAAAATGAAAAAGAAGAGGAAGACCCAGATGCATTACAAGTATTAGCATTTAAAGCCAATGGCTTAGGTGCAAATGAAGAACAGCTAGCATCAATAGTCATCTCATAGGTCTTGAGAGAGCTATAAAAATATTCGAATATCAGGTCATTAAGGTCCTTGGACTCCATAATCACAATAGTTTTACATGTCAAATAGAATGAGTTAAGGAACATAAGACCTTTACGACATTTCTCAAGCTTAGAAAACTCACAACCAAGATCATTAAGCTTATTTATCGAAATATTAAACTGGGTGAAGAACTTTTTAATAGACTCTCTTGATTGCATTTGGAAAAGCTCATACTCATGAGTCAAGATCTCTTTGTTAGCACTCATAATTTGGGTAGTGCTGGAATGCCTCTAGGGCTATTCAAATCTTGTGTGTTGTCCTGAGACGAGAAATCCTATTGTACCTAATCCATTTTAGGGCTCCATAGATATAATTCATTGTCCTCTGGTTGAACTGAACTGAACTTTTGTCATATCATCATTGGAAACTAAATTTGACTGTCTCGATGAGGATGATGAGGTGACTCCCCCACAAATCAAAATCTTAGGACTTAATGAAAGTCTCCATGTTGTCTTTTAATAGGGATAGTCATCACCATCAAAGATCAAAGGCTTATCACTGAAAGCTTCTTAGTTGCCATGGCTCAAGAGATAATAAAGTCTACAAGAGAGCAACATCATACTCTAATACCAATTGAAGGACCAAAAAATGATTTAGAGGGGAGTAAATCTGTTTTATAGTTACCAAATAAAAATAAGAGGAAATAAACAACAAGATAAAAAAAATCAAATTGATGAAGCAATGGGCGTCAGGAGCGGAAATAAGGCCTACACAAACTCATAATTCAAAACTCTATCTTTGCACCAAAGAAAAATATATCTAAGATTAAATACCAGACATAAACTCGAGAAAACCAAAAAGAAAGAAATAGAAACAAGATCTAAAAAGAAACTTGCAAAATAATTAGATTCGATCAGTGCAAGGAGCCAAATAAAGCCTCAACAATGCTGTATATGCAAAGCTCCATCCTTACACATGAGAAGCTAATCTAAGATTATTAACCAAAGAAAAACAAAAAAATTAAAAAAAATGTCCCAAAATTCACAAAGAAAAATGTAAAACAACGTTGAAAAGAGATCAAAACAATTAAAAAATTTACCATTCTATAAAGCAAATATTTTGAGATCCTAAAAAACTTTGGAAATAGCCAATAGTAACAAAAAAGTCTTATAATATCCCTCTAAAAGTTTCAACCTTTCAGATCTCACAACCTAATAAAAAAAGTGATAAACTCTCAAAAACTTTAACAGAAAGGCTCACAAAATGTTTCTCAAAACCTCATCAATGGTTTGGAGGCCTCCCATCTTTACAAGAGAGGTTTCTTGGTCTTGTAAAAAGCTTTATGATCAACTCAACCCATCCCAAAGACAATTGGAAGCAAGTGAGGGAACAGATATTGACCATACAAATCTTTCAGTAATCCAATCACACTCATTTTTCCAATGTAGTTCTTAATGACACATTTGTTACTTTCAGAATTCACTGTTCTCGGAGCCTACGGAAAGCTAACTTCGAGGGCTACACTTCCAAGCTATCACACACCTCCAATTTGACCTCCAAAACTTCCATAATTGAGGAAAATTTGAGTGTACCTTCGCATTAGTTCCATTGTGCCTGCAATTCTGGTCACCTTCACATCCGGTGTCAATTCCACTATGTTTTGGCTGTCCAGCACCTCCAAACATGAAAACAAATATCTTCCATGACTCACGTGTAGCCTCCACAATCTGCACAAGGTCCCAAAAATTCACCACCAAGTGGAAAGCCTCTCCCATTCTAGACCTCGAACGACAACCACCGCACTTCCATTGTGTTTCATCCAAAAGATGTCTCCCCAGGTGAAATTACCCCTTCCATGTTGCGAGTGTGCCAGTATACATATAAAAGAACAGAGAATGTACATTCCTAGTGGAAACAATGCACTTTATTAATTCATAAAAGAATTACAAGTTATAAGTTCCTTTAGGATTTACAAGCTCTCATTGCGCTTATGAAAATGAAAATACATCTTGACTTCAGGAGATTGCATGGTTCATGGTTCTTTAGAGCTTTTGAAAAGCTCCTAGTTAATTACATTTGCATAACAAGTCCGCATAACATCTCTGATTAAGCTGTGCTAATGGTGGTCGTCTTCAAGCCTTGAAATAAATTTGCCCTTAATGAATTAGTGCAATACGGATGCTCATGCCTGTAAGTATGCAAATCATAGTTTCGTCAGCATATGGTGCTATCACAAAAATATGTGTGGCCTTCACCTCGTCAGTGCTCGACCAGGGGGTTGTTCGGCCTCGTCGGTCGTGAACAAATGGATGCCTTCACCTCATCAGTACCCAGCATGAATGGTGTCCGGCTTCGTCAATCATGGAAAAAAACATATCACCTTCGCCTCATCAGTACCCAACGACATGGAAAATACGAGTGGAAATGATTGTGATAACAAATTGACTTCCTTAGCTTCAGGAAATGCACATTACATAATATGACAGCACATCGGAACATTCATCAATGGCTTAGAAACAATTTGACTTCTCTTGACAGCTTCAGATATGATTGAATATTGGCCCCCTTCGACTAACTGGATGTGAGCCTTTTTGGCCTCTGATCTACATAAAATTTTCTAGAATATCTTCTGGACAGATCTTAGATTGGTCATCAAAATTTGTGATTAATCGGACCATCGGATTGAAAGTTATCTTCAAAATATTGCTTATATGTCAAGTTGGAATTCAGCAAGACAGTGACTATTTGCAATGGTCTTTTGATTTTTGCCCTCTGATAAAGGTAAAATTTGGAGGAACTACTTCACATTGAACTCGTTGTTCTCCATAAAAGTTTGGGGTCAATCAGATTTTTGGATGAGAAGTTATCATCGATCTTCTTCTGCACATCAAGTTGGAACTTAGCTCTGACAGAATTGCATCTTGGGGACCTCTAATGGAGTTGAAATTTGGTGGACAAGTTTCACATAGAGTCTTATACCTTGCATAAAAACTTGGGATTGATTGGACTTCTGGATCAGAAGTTATCATCAATTCATCACACATGGGATAGGCTGGAACTTTTCTATACAGAGCATCCCTTTAGTCAAATTTTAAACTTGGTATCCTTTGATTGACTTGAAAATTGGTGCACATCTTGCACATCAGGTCTTATGTCCTTCATAAAAGTTTTGGGTCGATTGAACTTCTGGATGAAAAGTTATCAACGATCTTCTCTCATGAGACAAGTTGATCTTCAACTGGACAAAGCCTTTCGTTGCAATGATCTTTAGTCTAATTGCATCATGGAGACCTCCGATTGAGATAAAACTTGGTAGAATATCTTCTAGACAGGTCTTCAATTGTTCATCAAATTAAATTTGAGATTAATCGGACTATCAGATTTGAAAGCTATCTTTAATACATCGCTCGTGTGTCAAGCTGGAATTCAGCGAGACAGAGCCTATTTGCATTTGTCTTCTAGAGATCTTCTTGCCCTCTGATCAAGGTGCAATTTGGAGGAGAAGTTTTAGCACAAGTTTCCTATTCTCCATAAAAATTTAGGGTTGATCGGATTTTTGGATGAGAAGTTATCATCAATATTCTACCGTGGAACAAGATCTAGTCTCTGTTCAAATTGAAGTGCTAATCAACAAGTTCTCATCAAATGGAAGTACAATTGACCACCACTATTCGAATCGAAGTGCAAATCGGCAACTTCTCAACGCGTGAAAGTGCAATTGACGACCACTATTCGAATTGAAGTGCAAATCGGCAACTTCTCAACAAGTAGAAGTACAATTGACCACCACTGTTCGAATTAGCGTCCTTGCATCTTGCTCGAATTGCAATCTTGGACTTCTGGTCGAATTGGCGGAACTAGTCTTGATTGAATGCTGCCATGTGGTCTTTATCAAATCACCGCAACTGGTCTTGATCGAATTTGACCTTCTGATCGTATGTTGCCCTCTGATCATGATCGAAGTGTAGATCTGGTCCTTTCCCAAAAGTAACTTGAGGTTTCGACCGAAAATACGACTTCTGATTGTGATCAAAGTGTAATTTGGTCTCTGTCTGAACGTAGCTTGAGATTTCGACCACAAATACAACTCTTGATCGTGATCGAAGTGTATTTTGGTCTCTGCCCGAAAGTAACTTGAGATTTCAATCGAAAATACCACTTTTGATCGTGATCGAAGTGTATTATTGGTCTTTACCCAAAAGTACTTGGGATTTCGACCGAAAATACCACTTGTGGTCGTGATCGAGATGGCGCAACTGGTCAAATGTTTCATTCTGATCGAATGGGCGCAACTGGTCAAATGCAGCCTTTTGATCGAATGGGGGCAACTGGTCAAATACAGCCTTCTGATCGAGTGATTTCGACCAAAAATGCAATTGATTTCAATCAAATTGCCGTTTTGGATTTCTGACCGAAAGTGCGACTTAAGGGTCTCAATCGAAAATGCAACTTGTGCAATTAACAGCATCGACTGAAAGTGCGACTTAAGATCTCGATCTCGATCTTGATCGTCTTCAATCACCCATTAACCTACAAAAATAGAAATCTGCCAGAGCTCTCTCTGGATTGGGGCTCCCTTTGCTCCATGCTCTTCTCCATCTTCATGAACGGCTAGCACAGACACCAATAAACAAGGCCTCTACCATCCCTATGCAATGCATGATGCATGCTATATATATGAATAGAACTCACCCACGGCAACCTTCATGATTTACTCGAGTGGATCTGCTGAGGGAAAAGGAGAGGAGTGCTCCTGGTCGAATGGAAGCTTCTAAGGCCATCGGTCGCCTGCCACCCGGTCTTCAGTCTACCGTCTGCCTGGTGCGTGGTCCTCTGCCCACCTGCAAAAAGGTGAGTACCCCTCTCTATTTATAAAGACTCTAGGTTAGTTGCAACCATCTAACAACCAGAGATATTTGGGGATTTGAATTTCAAAAAGAGATAAACACTGTTATTTAAATAATTAAAAGATAATGTTAGTGTTTATTTTGTTCGAGCTCAGGCTGAATGTCGGTGTGACCAGACCGAATCTGGGTCGAATTCGACCAAAACTGAATCTGATTCGAATCCGACCAAGACCTGATTCGACCAGAGCTAGCCTGAGTCTGATTCGACCATACCTAGTCTGAGTCTGATTTCGACTAGACCTAGTCTGAGTCTGATTTCAACCAGGCCTAGTCCGAGTCTGATTTCGACCATACCAAATCTGAATCCAATTTGACCAGATCTAATTAGGGTTTGACTTGACCATATCGGCTTTGACCAGGTTTTACTCACTTTCAAAATTGTATTTTATTTTGACGCTTTTGATCATATGAGACTTTTCTTGATGAATTTTTATTACAAAAATTCGTCGAACACACTGATTTGAGTCTCTCGGCCACCTTAGTGCTCCAACGCTTTGGTTTCTTGTCTCATGCACTCACAGCAACTTTGCAAATCCATCAATGCCTCTTACACCTCCTTTAATCGAGAAGTCCCTTCCGCTCCAGATCACCACTGGCAACCTCCACATCTTATTGATCGAGATGCCGGGTAGCAAACAAACCAATATATAGCATTGCTCTAACATGAGGCAAATATATCGACATCAAACTGCCCATGTGAGCTTACAAGTGTGTGTAGAGAGATAGAGATGGCATACTTCTTGCGCATCTCTTGTTTTCTCCCCTTGATCTTGTCATACCTTCTGATATTGATATTCACAATCTCAGGTAACCTCTACTGTTAACGAACTTCAGCTCATTTTTCCATGTCTCCACATGATTATAACACAATTCTCCAGTTAGCACACTTTACCGAATGTTATTCATTTGGGTTTTGTCCCATTAAATACTAAAATGAATCAAAATTTGGAAAACTAACCATTGTTAGTATGACACATCTGTGTTATTTGGCTAAATGAGGAGGTTTGATTTTCATCAACTATATATTATGGATGTTATTTATAGATTTTTTAGGATTTGATGCTACGACCTTTCTATTTCCTATGTATTTGAATATTTAAATTGCACTAACAACGCTTTCTAGTCTAAAAAAAAAAATCAAAAATTGATACACCAAAGAACCGTGGCCCAGTAGACCTAAGCACATGTCAGGCTAGGCGGCATAAAGAATACATTTGGTCTTTTTTCAACGTAGTGGGCCGAATTGGACCAAATCTCCTCATTGGTTTGAACCAGATGTCTACAACTTGGCGGCGAATATTTATTCTTTAAATCAAATTGTAAAACAGTCAAATTAATTTATAAAAGTAGTGTTATATATGTACAGTTAATTTTTTAACTGTATTAGTAAGTGAGCACGTGAAATTTATGTTGCAAAAATTTATATGAATATAGTGATATTTGGAGTATAAAATTGAAATTAGAAAAATAAATAAAAAAATTAAGAACTAGGAAGTAAAAAAAATTATAATACAAATAACCTAGTTTCCAGAAAAATCAAAAAATTAAATAACCAGGATGTAAAAGTCTAATGAAAAAACTTGATGTAATAGATTGCATTCAAATCTTATTCTGGATCAATAATACATCAAGGAGAAGAATATGCTTGCTTACAGCAACACATGAAACCTAGATCTTTTTGAGTTTATCATACTTAGAGAAACAATTTCCATCACCTATATTAGCTTTTGATGTTTGTTTATTCATAACAGAACATATTAGTCTTCTAAAAATATTCCATGATATACCACATTATTTATTCTAAAAACGAACGTAAATAGAGGAAAAAACAAGTTTTGAATGAGGAGTTATGGGTTGGGATAGGACTAATTTGAAATAATAATCATTTGATATCTCAAATTAATGTATAATATTGTTTGGATCAAACAACAATAAAAGATAAAAGTAAAATATACCTGGAGGAGGCAACACCTTCCATGCGGCCAACAAAGTGCCCATTCCCAGTGTGACCAGCCGCGGTAACCAACACCGGCCACTAAATCATTGTCGACGGCGGCTTCTTCCTCCCCTGGGCCAGTTGAGGAATGTCAAGGCACCAGCAACATGGAACGGCCACCTCTAGGGCCGCACCGGCTGCAACTTCACCTCATGCAGCTCCAAAGGCACAACCTACTAGACCAGCGGTTGCCAAGACCCCTCCCTGACTTGCAATGGATCTATCGGTGCTCCTCCTGCCACTCTTGTAGAGGTAATGCTGCAAAAATCTAATTCAAAATTTATAGGTACAAACTTTTCCTAAGAACATCTTATGACAAATTGTGGATAAGCATGCCTCCTACTAGGAGAAAATTACAGGGAAATCAATCTAGTTGTTCTATCTAAAATGGACATATGATTGACCTGGGGCATATGGCAGAGACTTTGTTTGTTGGTGAATTTGACCATCTATTGCGACTGCAAGACAGCTTAAGACACCCTTCCAACCTTTACTAGAATAGCAAACTTCTTATTCAACTTTGGTCCTCTCAAGCATGGAACTACTTATCATCAAATTTTCAAACAATACTCCAAGGAGGTGTATTATATGACAAATTTCTTTAAAATAGGAGAATACAAACTAGCAATCTGAATCATCTATTCAGTATGGGATTGAGTTGTATCTATATCATGCAATGTTCCTTAATAAAAGAAATGATCAAATCTCACGTTGATCGGATGGCTCTAATCAAAAGTTCACATTCTTTAATTTTAAGAGGAGTTTTATCCATGAACCAGACATGTCACTTGAACCGTAACTAGGGTTGGAACAAAAACTTAAAGCTTGTGAATAACTAGGGCTTAGCTCAGTTTTAGTTTGGCTTGGGCTTGGCTCAAAGGAGATAATGAGTTGAGTCGAACCTCATTTTTAGCTCGTGTAAGTTAACAAGTCGAGCCAAGCTACACTCAGCTCGCTCGGACTCAATTCTTTTAGGCTTGTATACAATTTACCCATAAAAGATTTCACTACTCTTCTTCAAACACTAGAGACTTGGTATAAACAGACTCAAAATGATTTATAAAATCTATTTTCACAATAAATTCACTAACTCATGAATGGCTCGAGCACAGCTCGGCTCACAGACGAGCAAAGCCAAGTCTACTCTTTGGGTCGTGACTCTTATTGAGTCTAGTTTGCTTAGTTTATTAAGGAAACCAAATTAAGCAGAGCAAAGTCAGGATTAACTCACTCAAACTTAACTTATTTTCACCCTTAACTCTAACATTCTCAAGTAAACCTACATGAAGGCAGGAGCACGGCAAGCTTATATGACATGAGCCTCATTGACGGCTACACGTCCCCATTGCCGTGTCAACCAAGATGGCGACCCGGCAATGCAACATGGCCAGCTGTGCCAAGAATGTCAACTCAGTGTACCCGTAGAAGCTGCAGGTGACGGCTGCGTCAACTTCCGCCAACAACGCCATGGTGGAGTGCAAGAGCGTGTGCCTGGTGTTTGGGCTCAACACCTTCTACTACTGCAGCAAGTACGGCAAGCCAGCGACGTGCTAAGGCAGCATCTACTCGTGGCTGTTCAGGGATGTGTGCCTAGGCTACTTCAGCTACGTGTACTGCCCCAAAGCGGCGGTGCTGGTGAGCCGCTACGTCGTGGAGTACGTGGTCAACTTTTGCCCGTCCAGATGGAGGGAGGGGCTTGATCGTGTGACTCAGATTTGATATGGGATTTGCCGTGCCCTACTTCTATAGTTCTATGTGACGGGAGATATAATATTGTATAATATTTTCTAGACATATAAAGAATAAAAGAAACAATGTTAATGACTGTTATAGAGAAATATTATCAACACTGTTCTTATTTTACTTAAATCAACAATAAATAAATAAAAGAAGAATTTTAAATGCATTTGGGATCTATCTGAGTAAAGAAAAGAAAGAATCTACTGCGTGCTTTGCATGATTTGAGGTTGTATGCTGCTTGTGCATGTTAATGTTATTGCCTTGTGCAGCTGTTGTATTTGTATGTAATTAGAGTATTTTGTGTGAGACTTATCTGTGGTTTAGACTTGCCAAAATGCATCCATAGTTTGAACGTTGACATGTATGGTATGTGCGGTTCTAGTTTGTGCAATATCCATACCTCCATGCCATGCCTTTTATGCTAGTTCAGAATAACAGAGAGAGACACCAAAAAAAACTGAAAAAGCAAACGTACCCTTTAGAACAGTTTTGTTGCTTTAAGAACTAGTCAGGAGCCCTGCACGTTGCTGCGGGTGCAAGCGTCGATATATGCATGGTTGGGTGATGTATTAACATGTTAGTTTATCATTTGATGAAGAGAAAATCAATGAAGATATCATACAGACTATTAAAGATGTTCTATGAAAGGCAAATTGGCTGATGTAAGAGTAAGTAATGTTTTTTTGGTGTCTGCGGTCAATAAATAAGAGTTTCATATATCTGGGAACAAATAAATATTTGGATGACATAAAATCAAGAGCAACCATAAACTTCTAGTAGATAAGAAAGCAGAAAGTAAGCATAAAAATGAAAAAAATTGGGGGGAAAGTGTGAAAAAAAAAACATAGCATATGTATTATGGTATATTTGCTGTAAATAAATAAATAATATATATATATATATATATATATATATATATATATATATATATATATATATATATATATATATATATATATATATATATATATATATATAAGGCATTAGATAAGATAAGGAAGGCAATGTAAAGAGCAGACAGAATGATTTGATATCATGGAAATATGAGAAAAGATGTGTCATGTCTTCGGGAAGATAGATAATGCTACATAGTCATATATTGTGTGGCTATTACAACATTCAATATATAGTGAAAGAAAATTAGGTAGAATTCTAAAGCATCTATAAACAAAGTAGCCAAAGCAATTGCTATCTGAAAGCATCCAAACAAAATAGGCAAAGTAAAAATCTACATTGTATTAAGAGTCTAGTTCATTGATGGGAATAAAAAAAGTGGGATTTTTTTGCTGCTTGATGATTATCAAGGAAGCTATTATCGTAAGCGAACCTATATAGTGAGATATCGAGAAAAAGTCAGGAAAGATAAGATGTGGTAAAAAATAGTTTTAAGAAAAACTAACAAGTATAAGAAAAATAAAGAAACCTAATCTTTAACACTATCTAAAAATTTTTTTTTTACCGTGTAAAAAAACTTGCTAGGTATTCATTGACGGAGATAATGCAGCATAACATTTGTAGGAACTGGCGGAGAGTTGTAGTAGGATTGTGGGGAGGGGGGCAGAGACAAAATGACATAGTGTAGCATGAAAATAAATATGTGCAAGACATTGTTTTATGGGATGACGACAACAAAATGTGTATAGGCATGAAGGAGACAACACAAATGGAGCAACATGTAGAAGAGACAGTAATTAGCAATCGAGTAACGTATAAACAATAACGCTATTAATGTAACATATTTAAGAGAAATAGAGATGACAGTATATACATGAGTATATTCAAGTACATCACTTATGAATAATGACAATTGTTGATAGATTGTAATTACACAAATGGTTAATAAAGTTTTAGCATAAGACAATTCAGGACGTTATCTCATATGGTATGTTTTCTACGATTTTTGATGGAGCCCTATTTAATGTGAACGCAGCTGTTTCTAGAGCATATCCCCAGAAGGACAATGGAAGATCAGTTTGGCTCATCATTGATCGAACCATGTCCAACAAGCCCCTGTTCCGTCGTTCTGACACACCATTCCATTGAGGTGTTCTCGGTGGGGTCAATTGTTAAACAATTCCTTGTTGTTTTAGATGATCACCAAATTCTTGGTTCAAATACTCCCCTCCACGATTAGATCGTAGAATTTTGATTGTCTTGCCAAGTTGATTATGTACTTCATTCTGAAATTCCTTGAATTTATCAAACGTTTCAGATTTATGCCTCATTAAGTAGACATATCCATATCTACTAAAGTCATCGGTAAAAGTTATGAAGTACTGAAAACCACCTCTAGCTGTTGAACTTAATGGTCCACATACATCGGTATGAACAAGAGCCAATAAGTCACTTACCTTTTCACTTTCACATGTGAAAGGTGCCTTTGTCATTTTGCCAAGTAAACAAGATTCACACACATCAAATGATTGAAAATCAAATGAGTCTAGAAGACCAGCTTTCAGGAGTTCCATGATGCGTTTCTCATTTATATGGCCTAAACGACAATGCCAGATAAACGTGGGATTCAAATCATTGGCCCTAATCCTCTTAGTACATATGTTATAGACAGGTAATTCAAGATTTAGTTGATAAAGCCCATTTTCTAATGAGGCATTGCCATAAAACATATCATTTAAATAAAAGGAACAACGATTGTTCTTTATTCTAAATTCATAACCTAGCGTGTCCAAACACGACACAGATACAATGTTTTGCTTATGGCGGGAATATAATAACAGTTATTAAGTTCTAAAATTAATCCTGAAGGTAAAGCTAATATAAAACAGCTAATGCTGCAACTCTTGCTCCATTGCCAATGCGAAGTTGAACCTCGCCCTTAGCCAAATTTCTACTCCTTTTAAGCCCCTGCATCGAAGTGAAAATATGAGCAGCCGATCCGGTATCAAATACCCAAGAGTCAAAAGGAGAAATAGCTAAATGAACTTCTATAACATATATACCTGAAGGAGTCTCACTTTCCTTCTTTTTCTTTAAATCTTCCAAGTATTTCTTACAATTCCTCTTCCAATAACCAAATTCCTTGCAATAGAAGCATTCAGTAGTAGGGGTGGCACCTGGCTTGGACTTTCCTTGGGAATTAGGCTTAGCGCTAGAGAATCTTTCTAGAGCTTTGCCCTTTCCCTTAGGCTTGCCCTTGCCCTTCTTCTAAAACTTTTTCCCTTTTGAACCATCATTACATTATTTGGAATTTTCTTAATGTTCTATTCCGCTGTTTTAAGCATCTCATGCAATTCGGTCAATAATTTCTCCAGATTATTTATGTTATAGTTCATGACAAACTGGTCATAACTCGGAGGGAGCGATTGGAGAATTATATCAGTAGCCAACTCTTGACTAAGAGGAAAACCAAGCTTTTCCAAATTCTCAATGTAACCAATCATCTTGATCACATGAGGACTGACTGAACTCCCTTCTGCCAACTTGCAATCATGCAATTTCTTGGTGGTTTCATATCTTTCTACCCTGGCCTGCTCCTCGAATAAGTTTCTAAGAGACACGGCCATGTCATAAGCTGTCATGTTCTCATATTGCTTCTGAAGCTCAGAGTTCATGGTGACTAGCATTAGACAGCTGGCATCAAGTGCGTTATCGGTATGCTTTTTGTAAGCATCCTTTTGAGCACGTAGAGCACTAACGACTGGTTCATCAGGTATAGGAGTCTCTAGAACGTAGTCCTTTTTCTCTTATTTGAGAACAATTCTCAAGTTTCTATACCAATCAATAAAATTTGTTCCATTGAACTCTTCTTTATTAAGGACAGATCGCAAACTGAAATTGTTTGAGGAGCTACCACTATCCATGGTCTACAACAGTAAAGAAATGCAAAATTTTAGCATTATATTTATGAAAAGTCTTTTATTAAACAATTCAATAAAAGATGTACCAACTATATATATTTTAAAACAAAAATCCCTCAACAAATATATATAGTAGGCCAAGATCCATATTTCACTAAGTTCTAGTGAGCTTTGGCATCACTGCTAGAAACCTAGTTATTTAGGTAAGCAACTCCTTACTAATTACATCATGCATACACTCAGGGGGAGTTATTCATTTTTATTAATATTATTATTGAACACTTGTTTTCATCAATCATCAAAAAGAGGGAGATTGTTGCATCTATGCCTTTATGCCTGATCTGATTTTGATGATTAATGAAAACAAGCGGTTCAGACTAATTGTGTTTTTGAGATACATAGTTCGGTTGGGAAGACATTCAGGATGATCAAGATGAACCCAATGTAAAAGAGAAAAAGCACAAGTCGCAAGAAACAAAGACGAGACGCAAATCACAAGATTAACGATGTAAAGGACCTGAGGTATTTTTATTATTATTTTTTTGACCGATCTCGGTGTTTGGAGTTTGATCGGTTTAGGAAATTATTTGTTAGTTTTAACCAAACTATAAAGAAGGGTTGCAAGTCCTCTCTACATTTCCAGCATAAACCCAGAAACTACTAAGTCATTGCATCTCATCTGTTTCGGTTGGATTTGATTTGGTTTTTCAGTTGAGTTTTTGACAACATAAGAGTTTTTGCTTTTTATAAAAAGATTTAAATAGATCTGGCTTTTGCTTTTGTTGACAAAAAGATAGCTCTTTAAATTATCTTTCAAACGAGCTATCAAAAACTTCAATCGAATCTCTGGATTAAACGTTATGACTATTTTTATTCATGTTGACTGTCAGTGTGCTTGACGAGGATTGACACCTGAGTCAGTTCAAATGAAAGGTCACGACTGGTTCAGGATAGATTCAAACCAGATACGTGCCTGGCGGTGCGAACTCAAGTCATTCTGAGGAGTACCAGCCCGAGGTCGCAGTCCTTACGCGATCAGACCGCAGCTAGTGCGCGGTCAGAAGTCCGTATGTTGTGCGCGGACAAAAGGCTGAAGATGTTGCGCGGTCAGCCAACAGCACGTGGTCAGAACTCTTTCGACCAGGGAACGTGGGAATATTCTGTCCCTGTAACAGGAATATCCCAAGAATCCCGCAGATTCTTCCACGTAGAGGAACAACCGTCAGGAGGTTAATACGTGCAGTTATCCACAAAGTAACACGTGTTAAACCTGCGTGGGAGTTAAGAGCGGTTTTCTAAACCGCATCCAAGCAACTGTTTGATGCTGTTACGATTTGGCGCCCTTTCGACTAGTATAAAAGGGCGGCATGGTGTATCAAACAGGATATAGAGAGAAAAAAGGATCACGAGATACAACACATCTCATTTGAAGAATCAAACAGCCAAGACTACGGCTTAGATTAGATAGCTTCCACAAGCCTTCCAGGCTTCGTTTTGTACACTCATACAGGGAAAACCTTCGCCTGTGAAGGTCTTTTCCCGTCACTTTGTAACTCTTTACCACACATAGTGCAATCCCAACAAGACGTAGGGCTATTACTCCCACCATCGAGGGCCCAAACCTGTATAAACTTCTCTGTGCTCCAGTTCTCCATAATTCTACATACCTTCCCGGAGGGTCACCCTGAAAGGTCTCACTATTTATAAATTCTGCATAAGTTCGGCTAAGAACCCCGGGTCTGAATCGTCGACAGCTGGCGCCCACCGTAGGGCCTTCTCAAGGCGTCCTAGTTCTCATCCGGAGGTTCGCTGAAATATGGCTAGAATATATGATTCCGAGAACGATTTCGATCTCGAGGATTATGCTCAAATTCCAATGCCTTCTCCAAGCGATCCTGTTCTGATGGAGGAAGTTGGAGGCGAAAATCTTCCAGAGGTCGAATCGTCTCTCCAGGTCATGTTCATCGACCAGGGAGCAACTAGCGCAAGGTCAGAACCCACCGAGGTTCTTAATGCGCTAGAGGGTGAGTCCGGTCCATCATACGACCCCGCTGAGGGGAAGGATGATATCAACTTGGAAATCAGCCCGGCTAGATTCGACCCTGACAACCTCCACCGTCTCTTTGATTCGAGTCCAACTTGGAACAAACCGAGATGTTTTCTCCATCGGCGACCTCTCTCCCTAGACAGTTCGCTGCCTTATCAGAGGAAACTCCAGATCAATAGGCTGTTAGGGAAGAACAGGAACGCAAACAGAAGGAGGATCAAGATCTCGAGCGACAAAACAATGAACTACGCAGAACTGCCCTAGAGGCTCTTCAAGATGCGCAGGCTCGTTACGATGCTGCTCCGAGTTTTTCCCGACGATCACGTAGTCGCAGACGCGACCAGGCCCCTTCTTTACCCCCGGAGCGTTTCCCAGTGGACGAAGAAACGGTAACACCTGGTGCCCCAAGGAGAAGTACACATGGTCGACTGCGATCTATCGCGGAAGTCATGCGTAATTTCCCTCCAACGGTCACGGATGCGCAGAAACCGGCCTTCACCAGAATCCTAGCGGAAAGGTTGGATGAGGTCGCATCGGAGGCGACCCCAATGGCCTCTTCCCGGTCGGTAACACGTTCTCGCGAACGAGAGTGTTCTCACTCTGGTTCTGGTCGACGAAGTTACCCGCCACCTGTACCATCCCGCCAATACAGGCGAGTGCAGGATTCTCGTGGTAGGGATCGAGTCCCTGTCCACTCTCGCTTAGGACCGCGAATAACTTCACCATTGCGTGAAGTCGCTCGTGATCGGGTCGAAAGTCACAGGACAATTCACGGTCCCTACGTTGGTTGTAAAGCTTTCTCGCCCGGCCTTCGTGCGGTCGTTTGGCCTGATAAATTTCGACCAGGGGCCATAGAAAGGTTCGACGGAACTCAGAACCCATTCGAGTTCTTTCAGATCTATATCACTGCCATCCAAGTGGTAGGAGGTGATGACCGGGTCATGGCCAACTACCTGCCTACAGTCCTTGAAGGACCGGCTAGAACTTGGCTGTTTAATCAGCCCGAGGGTTCTATTTACAATTGGGAAATGCTGTGCGACGCTATCCTCAGCAATTTCCAAAATTGTTATCAAAAGCCGGGTAAAGAGGACGACCTCCATCGACTACGACAAACTTTGACCAAAACCCTTCGTCAGTTTGTCAAGAGATTTGTCGGGGTGAGAAATACCATCCCGAACATATCTAACAGCTCCGTTATCAGGGCGTTTAAACATGCCGTTCGGTATTGGAGATTCACCGAAGACTTGCTCATCCATCCTCCTCGATCAGTGGCCGATCTTTTTGATATGGCCGATCGATACTCCGACACGGCCGAAGCGGTCGAATGGAACCGGATGGTCGATAAGGGTGACCTACCGCCTCAACCAGGTTTCAAGGACGCTAGGAAAGAAGATTCGAGCAAGAAGCCGGAATCTTCGTCGGGCGGGAAGTCGAAAAAGTCGAAGAGCAACCGCTCTGGACAATACCGCGAGGTCGCAGTTGCGGAGAAGCCTTCTTCGACCAAAGGTAACAAGCCTCCATTTAAGAATAAAACTGTTTCTGGTGGTCGTAGTGCCGACCAGCCAGAAAAGTCAACTAATCCGCAGGAAGGCAAGAAGTGGTGTCCGCTCCACAACTCCGCACGCCACGACCTCAAGAACTGCAGGAGTTGGTTGAAGCAGTTGGATGACTTCTACCAGGGAGTTGGACCAATGCCGACTTACCGGCTAAAGAACAAGCATGCGGACTTAGAGACGCCGATGGAGACGAAGAGATGTCCTACCAGGCACCTCATAATCACATTAATGTTATTTTCGGGGGTTCCTTCTCTTTTGTTTCCAAAAGGCAGTTTAAAGCCTTTTACCGAGAGGTTAACCAAACAGAGACATCCCATGGTGAACCTCAGTACCCCCGTTGGTCGGATACGCCTTTGACGTTTGATCGCACTGATTGTCCTCCAGGGCTTACTCGACCATTGAGGCTCCCTCAGGTCATTACCCCGATCATCAGCAATGCGAGAGTCGAAAGAGTCCTGATCAACGGAGGGAGCTCCCTTGATATTTTACTGGTCAAGGCACTCGACGAGATGCAAATTCCTCGTTCGAAGATTAAGCCCATAATCCATCCATTTTATGGGATAATCCCTGGTCCCTCCAGGATGCCGTTGGGACAGGTGGTCCTCCCGGTTACACTAGGAGAACCGGATAACTTCCGAACAAAATTGGTTACTTTTGACGTAATTGATTGTGATTCGGCTTACAATGCAATATTTGGCAGGCCAACTCTTGCTAAGCTCATGATGGCAATGCACTATGCTTATCAGTGTGGCAAATTGCCTGACCCCAAAGGTGTCATCTCGGTCCGAGGCAGTCGCAATGTGGCGCTCACGTGCGACCAGCTATCTCTGGAGATGGTGGACCAACTTCCCCTCCGGGACGCTCAGGTCGCCACTATCGCCACCGACGCGATCAAAGCTGCTCCTCGACCAGATGAGAAACTTAAATTAGTTCCATTCTACCCAGATGATCCATCCAAGACAATTCGGGTTGGATCAGGTCTGGATGACAAATAGGAACTCGAGCTCATTACTTTCCTCCGGGCTAACGCAGATGTGTTTGCGTGGAAACCGTCCGACATACCCGGTGTCCCAAGGGAAGTAATCGAGCACAGGTTAGCAATTCGACCTGGACAGCGACCAATAAAGCAAAAGCTCAGGCGTTTTGCTGTTGACCGACAGGAAGCCATCTGAGAGGAGTTGGACAAACTCCTAAAGGCCGGGTTTATTCGCGAGGTCGATCACCCGGAATGGCTCGCTAATCCGGTCATGGTCCGCAAGTCAAATGGCAAGTGGCGCATGTGTGTCGACTACACTAGCCTCAACAGTGCCTGTCCGAAGGATGACTTTCCCCTTCCCCGCATCGACCAGCTGGTCGACTCAACTGCAGGTTGCGAATTGATGAGCTTCCTGGACGCTTACTCAGGATATCATCAAATTAGCATGGTAGAAGAAGATGAAGAGAAAACTGCCTTCATCACTCCGTTCGGCACCTACTGCTACGTCAGAATACCGTTCGGTCTCAAGAACGAGGGTTCCACATACCAGCGCTTGATGCAAAAGACCTTTCTTTCCCAGATAGGGCGTAATCTCGAAGCATATGTAGACGACTTGGTTGTAAAAAGTACCAAGAGATTGTCTCATTTGGACGATCTCGCTGAAACCTTCTGTAATTTGAATCACTTTAGAATAAAGTTGAATCCGGAGAAATGCTCTTTTGGGGTTTCTTCAGGAAAACTTCTTGGTTTCCTTGTTTGTTCCAGAGGCATTGAGGTTAATCCTGAGAAAATCAGGGCCATCGAACAAATGAGGTCGCCCTCGACCATGAAAGATGTTCAACGCCTGGCTGGTCGCATGGCGGCCTTAAGTCGCTTCATATCGTGACTAGGTGAAAGGGGATTACCTTTGTTCAAAGCCTTGCGGAAGCATCACAATTTCACATGGTCTGATGAGGCCCAAAAAGCGTTTCAGGAGGTAAAAACATATCTATCCAGTCCGCCAGTGTTGGTGTCTCCCGACAAAGGAGAACCATTGCTTCTTTATTTGGCGGCCACGCCGCACGCGGTCAGCGCTGTCCTGATCGCGGATAGGGAAGGAATACACAGACCCGTCTACTATGTGAGCGAGGTACTTCATGGTCCTAAGGAGCGTTACCCTGAGGTCCAGAAGATACTTTACGCATTACTGATGGCTTCCCGTAAGCTACGACATTACTTCCAAGTTCACAAGATCACAATGCCCTCCTCCTTTCCTCTGGGGGATATTGTCCGAAATCCAGAGAAATCTGGTCGAATAGCCAAATGGGCGGTCGAGCTCGGTGCTTTTGACATCCATTTCATGCCCCGCACGGCGGTTAAGTCTCAGGTTTTGGCCGACTTTGTGGTCGAATGGACCAACCCTGAGCCACCCGTGCAGGTGTCCGAAGAATTGGAATGCCCCGATCATTGGACAATGTACTTCGACGGTTCCCGTAGTTTCCAACACTCGTGGGTTGGAGTGGTCTTAGTTACACCTCAGGGCGAACAACTTAAGTATGTCATCCAATTACACTTTATTGCGACCAACAACGTAGCAGAGTATGAAGGTCTTCTTGCAGGGCTCCGGGCAGCAAAATTCCTCGGAGTCCATCGATTAGTGGTGAGGGGAGACTCACAGCTGGTCATAAACCAGGTAAACAAGGAGTACAGCACCTCCGATGAGACAATGGCTCATTACCTGGGGGAAGTGGGGAGATTGAAAAAACACTTCAGTCATTTCGAAGTCCAATACATCCCGCGAAAGGACAACATTCTCGCAGACCAATTATCCAAAATTGGGTCCTCACGCACATCCGCTCAGGCAGGAGTGTTCATTGAACACTTGGACCGTCCTTCGATCATGACTTCGGTCGAGGACGATCCGGTAACAGCCTGCGTTACCAACCTCGGTCAGGAACAGGATTGGACTCATCCATTGAGAGTCTATCTTGAACATGGGACCCTACCCGAGGATGAAACCGAAAGCGATCGGTTGATTCAAAAAGCTCGTCTGTCCAAGCTCATAGATGGAGTTTTGTATAGAAAAGGTACTCAAGGAGTATTCATGCGTTGCATATCTCATGAGGAAGGTAAATCCCTCTTGAAAGAAATACATGACGGTGTATGCGGTGCGCACGCGTCATATCGGACACTGGTCGGAAAAGCTTTTTGACAAGGATTCTACTGGCCTTCAGCACTCGATGATGCCAAGCACATGGTCAAGATGTGTCCTCAGTGTCAGTTCCACGCGAGACAGGTTCATCAACCTGCCTACACGTTACAAACCATTCCCCTCTCATGGCCTTTTGCGGTCTGGGGGATGGATATTGTTAGTCCTATGCCACAAGCGGTCAATGGATACAAGTTTCTGTTCGTAGCCATTGACACGTTTACAAAGTGGATTGAGGCCGAACCGGTACGAAATATTACCGCATCAGCAGCACAAAAGTTCTTCCATAAGAACATTGTTGCTCAATTTGGTGTTTCAAACCGTCTCATCACAGACAATGGTTCTCAGTTCGCCAGTGGTCTTTTTCTGGATTACTGCGATCAAATTGGGACCAAGGTGTGCTTTGCTTCTGTGGCACATCCACAGAGCAATGGTGCCGTGGAACGAGCCAACGGGCAGATACTGCAAGGTATCAAAAAATGTGTTTTTGATCGCCTTAAGACTCGCTCGGGGGCTTGGGCAGACGAGCTCTACACCGTTCTATGGGCACTACGAACTACCTCTAGTCGAGCCACCGGTGAGACACCCTTCCATCTAGTCTATGTGTCCGAGGCTGTACTGCCTATGGAAGTTAGTATTGGATCTGTTCGGATAGAACAATTTGATCGAGTTGATCAGGCCGAACAGCGATCACAGGATCTCATCCTCTTAGAAGAAAGGCGTGATCGCGCTTTGATCAAGTGCGCGGCATACTTGCAAGCTTTGCGCAAGTACCATAACAAAAGGGTGCGACCACGTAGTCTTCACGTGGGCGATCTGGTTTTATGAAAAATTCAAGACCAGTCTAATCGCAACAAATTCTCCCCGAAGTGGGAAGGCCCTTACACTGTTGTCTCAGTGCCACGACCAGGATCAGCGCGATTAGGCATGGAGGATGGTCGGATTTTGTCCAATACATGGAACATCGATCAACTACGCAAGTTCTACGTGTAAGTACTCAATCCCTTTTCCTGTTCAATTAGCATTTTTTCATAAAACAAAAAAGTCTTTTGGTTTCATACGGTGAACATTTCCCTTCATGCCCATGTGTTACGAATTTGACTCGGGGGCTGGTCGCCGGCGGTTAGATCACTACAACGTTCTAGTCGGATTCGCTGGCCGATCTCATGACCACTTCCAGATAAGTCACTCCTAAATAAGCCGTTTCTCAACGCATACGGGGCTTTCTGGTAAGTCCTTGGTCACCTGAGTGGCTGCCGGTTTGCAACAAGGTTAGGCGTTACATTGATCATAATTGCTGATCCGATCGCACACCCCTGGTCGTTACATTTGTATTTCTCCTGTATTTATAATACTAAGCCTTCAGTATCTATAATCACAGGCGGGGGACTAGGGGGATATGCTTATAATATGAAACAACAAAAAATAAGAATATATTTACTCTCTTTCAAAAAATAAATTTGTACATACATTGCATATGTTATATATGTACAGTTGTTGGAATTATACAATCCCGAGCTCGGTCAGGAGTTTTCCTACAAGGGGGGTGATCTCCTCCATAATTGCCTCCAGCTGTTCTTCACTCTCGATCTCTACCGGTCCCACCAATGGATTCAAATCCGTATCTAGACCATGGTGGAGACGAAACCGGCAGAGAATGGCGGAGGCTGCTGATCGAACCCTGGTTCTGATCGCCTCTTCCCGTCGCCGTGTATCTTCAGGAAGATACTCGAGAAGTGACTCCGCTTGGGCCATGACCAGTGTGGACCAGTCGCTCGAACTGAGGTCGTCCTTCGTGGTCTCAACCACATCAGCCCTCAGGAGATGGGCCACCATCTTTAGCTTTTCAAAGACGGATTGGCTCAGCTCTCTGTTCACCTTTTGAGTGGAGTTAATGGAGCGCTGGAGGATCGCCTTGTCCTGACCAAGTCGTTTTATTTGACTTGCTTGCGCTGCAGTAAGAAGAGTGTTACTCACCAATTATGAATTCAAGTCTTCCTTGTCGGGAATCGACTTACCAGAGAGTTCTGACTGCAGCTTATTGAGCTCGACCTCTTGCTGCGAAACAAGAGAGATCGACCTGAGTTTGGTCGCGGCCAGATCCCTCTTCAGAGATGCAACCTCCCTGTAACAGGAAAAATGGTTGTCATAACAAATTTGCATCTATGCAAATTGGAGGATATTGATCCTTACCTGTATAATCTGTCTCTTTCTTTCTGTATGGCCTCGACGCTCGCTACCATAGTGATCGATCTGGCCGTCATCCGGGATAATTCCTGTGAAACAAAGAGAAGTTAAAGGTGTCCTATGCACAATTCAGGTACCAAAAGAGGTGTTCATCATACCTGTGTATACTCCCAAAACAAAACATCTTCCGGGATGGCGGGAGGTCTGGTCGAGGGACTCGTCGCGACCTCGGCAGAAGCAGCAGGCGGATGTGCCTGCTGGGCATCAGTCGCAGTTGCTGTCGCCGGCAACTGGGTATCCGCGCCCGACTCATCCCCAACGGTCCGGACGGCTTCCTGGACCAAAGGGACAGAGCGCTCCTCACTGGAGGCTCCGGCACCAGTAGCAACTTCAACCCTCCCTGGGGCGGCTGAAAGGCTCGGTGCTACCTCTTTTCGCCTGCCAAGAAAAGAGGAACTGACGATTACGTTGATGATCGTCACAATTCAATCTAGTATAACCAGAATAGGATTCTTACCTTATTTGAAATCCCATTAGCTTTTGAGATTTCAGGGGAGGCTCTCCTTGAGAAAGGGGACAATCACTGTCTGTCCTAGTCTTCCTCTTTACGAACAAGCCTTTTTCCCCCTATATATGTCCTCCCGTAAGTACATCCATAAGGGATGATAAAGACTTGTGGTAAGAACTCATACCTGTGCAACATGTCCGGTTGGCAGAGTTATATCCGAAGGCCTGGGTGGCTCCTGGACTTCTGGAGTCGGCACTTCATCTGCGACTCTCGCGGGGTCTTGTCCGGACACCTCCTCTCCTATCCTCAAGAGTGAAGGATTTTCCTCCCTGGGACTCACAGGAGTTGCAGGGGGAAGCTCTTCGCCCTGTATAAGTGTTAATTCGATAAACACGTGTACAGAGGAAATTGAGAAGATAAGACCACGAGGGAATCTTACCGTGGTCACCCCTTCGGTCAGGGAAGCAGAAACAACTGACCCTGAAGCCTCAGGGGCTTCGGGAGCAGGGATCTCACCCGCGACCACGGGACTTTCGGTGACTGCGGGATCCGCTGCAGTTACTTCTGTTTCTGCGAGACGAGGTGGAGTATCGCCTGATGGAGAGTCTGCTGTCTTCCTCCTCCAGTGGATCAGGGGGATATCATCTTCTTCCGCTTCCTCGCTCCTCTCGCCCTGTACGACAAAGAAATGATTCCAGTTCGTACCTAGAAGAATGGGAGATATGTGATATCTTACCGCAGTCTTCCTTGCGGTAGGAGGAACGCTCCGTGAAGACCCTTCCCCAAGAGCTTGCTTGGGTTTCTTGGGGGCAGGATTCCTCGTCCTGGGCTTCGAGGAGATCTTCACGTTTTTCATCGTCGGCTTTCCCAGGGAACCGACGTTCTCACTCGGGAATGTCGCCTCGGCGAATCTCCCCAACAGCTGTTTTGTTCCAACAAGTTCGTCAGCGCTAGGCATACATAAGACCTGCTAATAGGAGTCGATTGGAAGATGACATACCTTTCGGCGCTCCTGTTTGAGGTCGTCGCCAGCGTGAACCAAGCTCTGGGGGCGAGGCGATCCCTTGGGGCCCTCTACATCAGCGTTGTAGGCCCTGAGGAGATAATTTGTCCGCCTCTCGACCTCGAAGGAGGGCAGGACTATTCCCAGAATGCAAATCAGACAATACATCACAGAAGTATGAGGTTTCGGTGCCGAAATCACATACCTTCATTGTAGTCCAAGGTATTGTCTGCCATGGACTTAATCTCCCAAGCCTGATGAGCCCTTTCACGCAGGGGGCTCACCCGGTTCTTCACAAAGTCGCGGATGACATCGCGAGCCGTCAGTCCCTGTTGGACTAGATGAAGAATTACCTCGGCGTGCTTCATGAACTCAGCGTTCATCGCCGGGGGGGAGTCCAACTCACTCGGCTTCTCTGGCCGCGAGTTCTCGAACCACAACCCGCTCTCAGACGGAGGGGTGCAGTAGAACCACTTCTGGTGCCACCCGTGCACTGAATCCCGCAGGGGTGGGAAGGGATACTCCTTCTCCCTTAGCAGGAAGTAGATACATCCGGCGGCGTTGGCGCTCTTCGACCACGCCGAGTAGTAGAAGCGCCGGAAGAGATTCACACTGGGATACACTCCGACGTATGCTTCGCATAGATGCTGGAACACCGCCAGAATCAGGACCGCATTTGGGTGGAGGTTGATCAACTCCAACCCATAATGCTCGAGGACGTCTTTGAGGAACCGACTCTCGAGGAATCGGAACCCGCTACGCATGTATTCCTCGAAGACCACCAGTTCGCCCTCTCCGACGACTGGGGTTTCTAGGTCCTTCTCCGCGGGTCGCCAATTGATTAGCAGCAGCGGAGGGAGGATCTCCTCCTTCTCCAACGCCAGCGGACTCTCCTCGGAATGGTGGATCGATCTGCTCCAAGACGCCATTTCTTGTGAGAAATCGGGAGAAAAGTTGGTGACTTTGGGGAAGACGGAGGCTGAGGGGAATGAGGGTTTTGTGCGGCGGAAGTATGGAGGAAGGGTTTTTGGCTGTATGGCTTCCTCAAGAAGCTACCTGCTCCTTTTATAGACTCGAGGAAGCGCACTAATGTGAGTAACATTCCACTCAAACGTTCCACTTAATATTTTATTCATTTCTCATAATGGATACTATCTCTGGCGGACCCGTTAAAGTGTTTCTGGTATCGAATCTGAAACAAAAGGACTTCTTTGTTTCAAGGTTTGAAGATACAAAAACATGAAAAGTTCTTCAAGGGTTTTCGGAGGACATTTTCCTTTATATACCTTGTAAATTTTCATGAAAATATCCTATGACCAAGCTTTTAGACGTACGGATATGTCTGATCAGATTGCGGTATGATCGGAACCATGTCTTCGACTAAGCTCCGATTCTAATCGAAGTGATGGTCTGATCGAATTTCGGTTCTGATCGCAGTAATCTTTCAAATTGAACATCGGTTCTAACCGCGGCTTTAAGTCTGATCGCGGTATCAGTGCTGGTCACGGTACTACTATAAAAGCGCGATTCTGATCGCAGAATTGAAGTTTGCCTGTGTATAGGTGGTTGTAAAGACATTGCTTATGGCCATGTTTTCGCACAGAAGATGTAAAGAATTTCCATATGAAGAAAAAGAGAAATTTCATTTCTTGCATTCTTTACATACAAAAGGGATACTGGCGACCAGAGCGTCGACCTGATCTGAAAGAAGTTTGCAAAGTTCTCCTAGAGACATGTTGTTGTCAGTAGGATCTACACTGACAACCCCCAGAGAACTAGCAACTAACCTAAGCCTATCTACATCATCCCTAACAAGAGAAGCACTATTGTTCCTAATCAAATCGGAGAGTTCTCGCTGTTGCTGAGCGTGGTCCCTTTCTCGACGGAACTGGTGCGCCTCTTCACGGGATCTTTCAAAACATTCTGCCAGATGCAGAATCGCCGAAGACATCTCTTCGGTCTTCTTTTTCAAGGCTTCTTTTTCCCTTTGGAGAGTCTGTCCGGGGGAAGGAGGTGGGGTCTCAGCAGGCTGGTCGCTGGGGGCTCCAACAATTTTCGTCTCCTGCATTTGCAAATGTTAGTTTTACTAACTATGACAAACAAGCAAAAGGAGACAAAAGTAATTACCAATCCTCGCAAGCGACGGGTTGATATATGCATCTTGGAAGGTAGATCATCCGATAAAAGCGGATGATCACTGGATGGTGGAAGTGCAACCTTCCCACCATAAGATTGCTTCCCCAACACAAGTTGAGGGTCATCTGGTCAAGTAGTCACTGCTTGCCGACCAGAAAATCGATCACCCAAACAAAAATGGGGAGCATTGGGATGAAATGGAAAAGACTGAGGAGAATGTCCCAAACGTGGAGATAAAAGTTCAATCTGCCTAGGTGCATAAGGAACAGAAGGAAGAAAGAACAACATCATGTCTTCTACCTTTGCTCTGCTGGAGAATCCCTCGTCAACCTTGGGATTCTTCCTTGAAGGAGATGGATCTTCAGGCATCTGAGACTCTTGTTCGAAAACTTCCTCTTCATCACTCTTAATCTCGATGATGTTGTGATCTGCCATCAGGGAGGGTATGAGGAGAAAGATGATGGTGGCTTTGGAAGAAACTTAGCCGTGAGAAGAAATTGTGGAGCTTGGTAATTCGAAGGCTTCGGTATTTATAGCCACCAAGGTGATGGTTCGCCTTCCGAACGCCTCGGATTTTTAAAAAAAGCATTTACAATTTCACCTCGGGTTAAAAAACGTTTCAAACAGCGCCATCATTACCCGTCACATAATACCCAGAGCCCGTCTCGGGGAACCAACCGTCACACTTAGTGCGCCACTAAGTGGGGGATTTGAAGCGTCGGGTTAAAAATTCGATGCATGTCTTAAAATTCGAAATAAACACGTCCCTTCATTTTTCTTCGAATTTGGGGGCTAGCTGACGAGGATTGACACCCGAGTCAGTTCAAATGAAAGGTCACGACTGGTTCAGGATAGATTCGAACCAGACACGTGCCTGGCGGTGCGAACTCAAGTCATTCTGAGGAGTACCAGCCCGAGGTCGCAGTCCTTACGTGATCAGACCGCAGCTAGTGCGCGGTTAGAAGTCCGTATGTTGTGCGCGGACAGAAGGCTGAAGATGTTGCGCAGTCAGCCAACATCACGCGGTCAGAACTCTTTCGACCAGGGAAAGTGGGAATATTCTGTCCCTGTAACAGGAATATCCCAAGAATCCCGCAGATTCTTCCACGTAGAGGAACAACAGTCAGGAGGTTAATACGTGCAGTTATCCACAAAGTAACACGTGTTAAACCTACGTCGGAGTTAAGAGCGGTTCTCTAAACCGCATCCAAGCAACTGTTTGATGCTGTTACGATTTGGCGCCCTTTCGACCAGTATAAAAGGGCGGCATGGTGTATCAAACAGGATATAGAGAGAAAAAAGGATCACGAGATACAACACATCTCATTTGAAGAATCAAACAGCCAAGACTACGGCTTAAATTAGATAGCTTCCACAAGCCTTCCGGGCTTCGTTTTGTACACTCATACAGGGAAAACCTTCGCCTGTGAAGGTCTTTTTCCGTCACTTTGTAACTCTTTACCACACATAGTGCAATCCCAACAGGACGTAGGGCTATTACTCCCACCATCGAGGGCCCGAACCTGTATAAACTTCTCTGTGCTCCAGTTCTCCATAATTCTACATACATTCCAGGAGGGTCACCCTGAAAGATCTCACTATTTATAAATTCTGCATAAGTTCGGCTAAGGACCCTGAGTCCGAATCGTCGACAGTGCTAAAATGACTGTCAGTTTGAATGTCAGTCTATTTAAACTGACAATTGTCCAGAAAATGTGTTTTTTGTGCCAAAAGTCTTTTGACCTATACTGACTGTCAGTTTGCCAATACTGACTGTCAGTATGCATTTCGACCTCGAGCTACTTGTCTTGAGATTGTGTTTTAACTGGTCAATTTTGTGGTCGATACTGACTGTTAGTTTGTGATACTGACCGTCAGAATGAGATATCAATTTCCTTATACGACCAGCAAAGTTTTATTTGTGATTTTTGTCAGCCGTTGAGGTAGACACTGACTGTCAGTTTGACACATTGACTGTTAGTTTGTGCTATTTTATTTCCATATACGACCTCAAACGGCTAGCTAAGTTTTCTCTGGATTTTACTTCTTTCTGGTCGTGACCCATGCTGACTGTCAGTTTTCAAAACTGACTGTCAGTATGTACTGTTTCTTTTATTTCGAGCTCCAATGGCTAATTTGATTCTTGAGGCTATAAATAAAGGCTTTGAGCAGATGTTTGATACACCAAGCAGCCTCATACTCTCATATACACTTGAGCATTTGTTTTAGAGATAAAAATCTTGATCTTTTGATCAAGTCGTGAGTTTTGTGATCCACCGAGTTTTCAGTTCGCATCACTTTTGCATACTTAGAGTTTCTCGGTGCATGTTGGAGGTCTAGGAGAGACCTTACTGCTCATTACTCTTGGTGAAAGCTCTCACCTAGATGGTTTGGTGGTGTGGCCATTGATCTCTTCTGTTTGAAGATTGTTGGAGAGACTTGGCGTATTTGTAAAAGACATCGGTGCTCGTCTTTCCGGAGTGGACAAGGAGCAACCACTAGTGAGTAATATACTTTGTGAATATTGAAGCAAGACTTATTCATTTGAGTGCTTGATCCGGGAGGATCTTCAAGTCTTGATCGCATCAGATTCGCGACCAAGTCCTGATCGCATACGGCTTCGCGACCTTAACCGTGTTCGGAAAGGTTTCGCGACTATGGATTGGTTCGCGACCAGGAAAAGGAATTCGTTCCCTGTTCGGAATTGTAATCCGATCTGAATGTGTATAACTAAGCTTATATGTTTAGGATTAGTTAAGTTAGTTATATGAGTCTAATACGTTTAGGATTACTAAGTCTGATACGTACTCATACGATTGGACTATAAATACCTTGTAATAGGTCTAGTTTAGATCATCGAAGAGTTATAGAACTTATTTGAGTTTTACACACTTATAGTTCTTTTGACGTAGGCAAGTGTGCCTAACGTTCAACGTGTAAAGCCCTCTTTGAAATAAAGAGTTGTGCAATTACTTTGGGTTTCGGTATTTCCGAGTAAGATCCCTTTATTCCGCATATTAGAATCTGGGCAAGCCTAGTACGAAAACTAAGACTAGGTCTCAAACGGATCAAGTTGGTATCAGAGCAACTTTCCTATCCTGTGGATGGTGAAGACTCGCCAGGGTTACAAAACTTCCGGCGAAATTCCAGGCGATCAATTGAGGGTTCCTACAGCCGCGTCTCCGACAATGTCTGACGATACCTCTGTTCAAACTAACCTAGCCGAACAAGTGGCTAAGCTCTCCGCTGACATGGAAACCATGCTTGCTTGGATTAAGCAGCAGGCCATGATTGTACCTCCTGAAGTAGGGAAGGTTATGGGTGAGAAGACTGGTGAAGACTTGCGCAGGGCAGACGAAGATGAAGATGAAGGCAATCACAAGACCGACGACCTCGCCAACACCTCCTTAGCTGTCGGATCTTTTAAAGTCGACGCTAAGATTGATATACCCATATATGATGGGGTGATCGATGCCGCGAAGCTGGATTCTTGGATCGATCAACTTGAGACCTACTTTGACCTGAAAGGGTTTAGTAGCGCTCAAAAGGTCAAATTTGCACATTTGAAGATGAAGGACCACGCCAAGACATGGTAGAAGGCCCTTGTCACCAGTGGTGAAGCTGATGACCTTGCGTGGGGTCAATTCAAACGACTTCTGCGACAAGAATTCTATCCGATGGGTTACCTTGAGGAGAGATGGGAGCGTTGGCACAGATTGTACCAACGGCGCGACCAGACCGTCCAAGACTATACGACAAGGTCTGTTCGAATGGCTGGTCATGCTGTTTGGTCTCTGCAACGCCCCAGCAACCTTCATGCGTCTTATGTATGACGTATTGAGACAGTTCATCGACGACTTTGTGATCGTTTACCTCGACGACATACTAGTTTATAGTCGATCGTGGGATGAGCACCTCATTCATGTTGAAAAGGTGTTTGATCAGCTTCGGCAACATCGACTTCGCCTCAACCGTAAGAAGTACGAGTTCGGCCAGCCAACTCTACTTTACCTGGGATTCCTGGTCGGCAACGGTACGTTGCAAATCGACCCAGACAAGGTAAAAGTGATTCGCGAATGGCCGCGACCGCAAACAGTTACGGATGTGCGTAGTTTTGTGGGAGCATGCCAATATCTTCAGAAGTTCATTCAACACTTCTCGATTATGGCTTCTCCATTGCATGCATTAACCAGGATCGATCAGAAGTTCGAGTGGACAGGGAAACATGAGGACACGTTTCTCTTACTGAAAAGGAAGATCAGCGAGGCGCCTGTGTTAGCTTTGCCAAATCTCCAGAAACCGTTCGAGCTAGAAACCGATGCTTCAGGTTATGCGATGGGCGCAGTGCTCATGCAAGAAGGTCGACCAGTGGCATATCACTCCGAGTTACTCCAGGGAGCTCAAAAGAACTACCCGACTTATGATAAGGAGTTATGCGCACTGCATCAGGCCGTGAAACATTGGCGGTGTTATATCTTGGGGAAAGAGACGGTTGTCCACACCGACCATCAACCATTGCAATATTTGCAAACTCAGTCCAAGCTACAGCAAACTCGGCACATGAAGTGGATGTCGTATCTGCAGCAGTTCAATCTGGTGATTAAGTACAAAAAGGGCGTACACAATAAATTGGCGGACATGTTGTCGCGACCACCAGTTACGACCATCTGCTTATCAGCGTTCATGCAGATCAAGCCTTCATGTCATGATGACTATGTCACTATGTACAGTGAAGACCCTGATTTTCAAACAGTACTGACTGAGCTCGAAACAGGGAAGCCTACGGAGTTCGTTCGTCGAGAGGGACTCTTGTACAAGGGCACTTTACTTTGCATACCTCGTGGAGCACCTCGAACTCAATGGATGCGAGAAGCGCACACATCGAAGGTAGCTGGTCACTTTGGGGTTACAAAGACGTTGCAAATTCTTCACCGACATGTGTTCTGGCCGAGTATGCAGCAAGATGTGGCTAGGTTTGTTCGAGGCTGTGGTCTCTGCAGCATCTCGAAACCGGCAAACCGAAAATTAGGTTTGTATACTCCTTTGCCAGTTCCATCGCGACCATGGGAGAGCATATCCATGGATTTCTTGGGAGGATTGCCTAAGACCCGACATAGCAACGACTATCTATTCGTGGTCGTTGATCGGTTCTCCAAAATGATTGTTCTTATACCTTGTCGGAAGATTATCACGGGAGAAGACGCCGCTCGGGTATTCTTTCAACACGTTTGGACACACTTCGGACTGCCGACTTCTATTGTGTCTGATCGCGATACCCGGTTCCTTAGTCACTTTTGGCGATCGCTCTGGACGATGATGGACACCAAGCTAAAGAGGAGTACTGCTTTTCATCCGCAAACTGATGGTCAAACCGAGGTGGTTAATCGCACAGTCGTTCATCTCTTGAGAGGATATAACTCGAAGCACCCGAGGACCTGGGATGAAAGCATACCGTACCTGCAATTTGCTTTTAATCGAGCAGTGCATGGTTCGACTGGAAAATCGCCGTTTGATATCTGTTTAGGATTTCTACCACAGAGTCCATTTGACCTGGAGTTTGTGATCCCTACCTCAGCACAGAACAGCAAGGAAGCATCTGATCAGGATCGAGCACAAAAGTTCCTGGAAGGTATTCAACGACTCCATCGTGAGGTTGAACAGAACTTGCTGAAAGTTCAACTCAAGTACAAGGCGCGACATGATCGGCACCGAGTTGATGCGCAATTTTAAGAAGGTGATATGATATGGTTACATCTGAGTAAGGAGAGACTTAAAGGTGAAGGTAAGAAACTCAAACCCATTCGTTATGGTCCTTTTCGGATTTTGCGGAAAGTGGGTAATAATGCTTGTCAGCTCGAGTTACCTCCATACATGGAGTTGGCTCCTTCTCAACAAGGGAGTCATGATCCGGAAGGATCTTCAAGTCTTGATCGCATACGGATTCGCGACCAAGTCCTGATCGCATACGGCTTCGCGACCTTAACCGTGTTCGGAAAGGTTTCGCGACTATGGATTGGTTCGCGACCAGGAAAAGGAATTCATTCCCTGTTCGGAATTGTAATCCGATCCGAATGTGTATAACTAAACTTATCTGTTTAGGATTAGTTAAGTTAGTTATATGAGTCTAATACGTTTAGGATTACTAAGTCTGATACGTACTCATACGAGTGGACTATAAATACCTTGTAATAGGTCTAGTTTAGATCATCGAAGAGTTATAGAACTTATTTGAGTTTTACACACTTATAGTTCCTTCAACGTAGGCAAGTGTGCCTAACATTCGACGTGTAAAGCCCTCTTTGAAATAAAGAGTTGTGCAATTACTTTGGGTTTCGGTATTTCCGAGTAAGATCCCGTTATTCCGCATATTACAATCTGGGCGAGTCTAGTACGAAAACTAAGACTAGATCTCAAACGGATCAGTGCTTCAATGAGGAGTAGGGGAGACCAGGCGAGTCTCCGAGATCTTGGGAAAAATCTCTGTGTTTGTTCTCTTTACTCTCTTCTATTTTAATTGAGCAATATAAATTTATTCGTTCTTTCTTTGTAAAAGTTGTTTTAAATTGAAGTTTTTAAAGTCTCCTATTCACCCCATCTATTCGGCATTCTCGATCCTACAAATGCAAGCCACCAGAGATGAACGATCGAAGGAAAAAAGGCGACATGATCGCGCCAGAAACCCAGGTTCAAAAAGTGAGTTGGACTTGTTATATCTAGCAAAAAAATGTGGAGGTATGGCAGATGCTCAAAATAGAAATCACATGTTCTCATATCAACACTTAAATCACATAAGGTCTCTGCAAAATGATGAAATTATATATTGATCTTGCACAATTTACTCAGATAACCATTAGTACATGCGCGCAGCAAATTAGTAACCGAGGTTATATGAGCTACTTGTGCCTATAACTATATGTTGTCAACTTGTCATGTGAAATTACACACAAGCTTGTCTGATGTGTTATATATATTGTTGGTATGGGTTTTCATTCATATGATACATGAGGTATTGGTAGTCGTACACATCATAAGTGAGTTTTCATGGACATACCAGGGGAACAAATAAGTCTAACTTGTGTTCATGGAACTATGTTTGGTGAGTTTAATAAAATGGACTTATTAATGATGTTATGTCAATGCATAAAGGTCAAAACTGATTTCTGAAACCATATGCACCTGCGGCCCATACAAGGCCAGTCCAGACTAGGATGGCACGAAAAACTCAAGTCATCTTGGGATCTACTAAAAAATAAGTCGAGTTTGAACGGCTTTTCTAGTTTCGACAGGAAACAAATTGAGTTTACGTCTAGGCTAACTCACTCATTTTTAGCTCGATATAGATATATAGCTATATGATGTCTTAAATACCTCTTTATTCCAATTTCAGTAGATAGAACTAGGATCTTAAGTCTTATTTTTATAAAAATTGTTCTCTCTAATAGGTTTGTGTAGCCCCCCACATAATGACAAGTTAGGATCTTAACTTTTATAGTTATAAATTACAAATTGATCTAAAAATTTTGTTGTCGATGTTTAGCTCTATATTAACTCGAGATTAGCTTGAGCTCATTGTGAAACAAGCATGAGCCAAGTTTATAGCTCGATCTTTAATTTGACTTGAACTAGTTCAACTTTAAAAACAAACTATGCTAGATCTAGTTCGCTTGAGTTCAATTTGTTTGCGATCCTAGTCTAACCCAACCTAGCTTATCCATCGACCTAAAGCGGGGTTTTGTTACACATTTTACAAATTTGTTACCTAGCTTATGTTGTTTTTAGCATGCTCACGCACAACCATTTTACCAAGCAAAGGCTACATCTAAGACTCATATATTATTTGGTTTGTCTATCCTAACACAAAATTGTCTTGTTTAGAGCTTATTTGAGATAAATATTGTTTGGTTGATATCTAAATGTGTCTAGTCATGTCTCTTTTCATGTGCTCAAAATCGAGTGCTTGACACACCCAAACATGCCTTAACAACTCATGTGTTTTCAATCACTCAAAAAATCATGATACAATCAAACAATCTAATCTTAAATATGTTTCACCAAACAAAATTCTGGACAAATTTCATACATTTCTCTCAACCAAACATATTTCGTAAATCGCTAATCGAACAACCTCGCATCTTCATATAATATAGTTATGTATACTTTTTGTCACTTCAACAGTATAACTTTCAACTCCGCCCCAGATTAAATCATACCATGCTGTGTACTCTAAACAATTTTAAACCAAACTTAACATGCACTTGTCATGTATTACATACCATCTATAACACAATTTTTACAGAACAATATGTAAAAATGGATCTACCATGTAAAATGAAAATACATTTGCATTCATGTATAGATTATTAGATTAAAAATTGACACATCACATCAATCATTGTGGAAAGGGGTAGTTTTTAATTGATTGATGCTTTGACATGGTCCGTCAGTTGCATAATTAAATGGTTCAAAACACACAGTTATCCATACTTGTAGAAATAACTACAGTTGCTCGGTTGCTTCCCCTGACATACGAATAGTATTGTTCATAACTCAACAACCCAATCAACAAAATAAATAAGTAGTTTTTTATCTCAAAAATAGAACAGATAATTATGACAAAAAGCTCTATTATCCAAAATCCACAACAAAGCATGCATGGATTTGACAGTCACACGGTACTCAACCGCCCCATCAAAAATACCGTTTCCATGCAGAGGAAAAAAAAACTAACGGCATGTTTGGATGAGCAGAAAGATTTTTGCCCAACAGATTTGAGATTCTAATTCAAGGTCCCATTTGAATTTCTTAATAGTTCTTTTAACCTACAATAAGAAAATAAATATATTTTAAAAATATAAAAATATCCTTAAAAGAACATTTATATTCAGTTTCACTTGTAATTGGGTCAAATACAAGTCCATATCTCAGTATCTTACAGGCTCAAAGTCTTAATTACTATGATCTCGATGGCAAACACCTCATTGACGATGATAGTCTTGATCACTCTTTGACCTTGCTAAACATGACTTTCATAATTGTGACCTCACTGATCATGACGTTATCAACTGTAATCTTGATAACACACTACCCAATAGTCCAACCTCACCAATCGCTTCATTGATCATGATCTCACCACAGACAATCTTTGACATAGATTTCACTGATAGATGAGCCTCATAACTATGATCTTATTGTGTATTATGCCATCATTTTTTTACTCTTCATCCTTTTGATAGGAGTTGCTGGAGGAGCAGATGCTCAAAAGATATGTGGAATTGGAAATTAGAAAGGAAAAAAAATAAACGACGACTTGCTATTTTTTTTGTTTACAAGTGATTTTAACCTAATACAACTGAATACTCCAACTAGTGTTTTCTTTTTCAGGTCAGTCCAAACAGTTTCTAGACCACGGAAAAGTATTCTATTACGTTTGAAAGTTTCACTTTATTTCAAAGACAGACTTTTCAAATAAAGGTAAATTATCACTAAATTTTGGTGGGATTTCCTTCCCATATGGAATATTTCTACTTACCACCTAAGGTGGGTCCCACGTATCGTAGATCCTGGTGCCGCGTACCATTTTTCCCAAGTCTACAAATACGCACACACAACTCACCCGAAATTACAAAGCGAACACCAAAAAAATCCAAGAGAGAGTGAGAGATACTAAATACTTCTCGAGCCCAAAACCCTAACCGCCCTCGGCGTCTCCAGAACCTTCAGAAGCTTCCGAACACTCAGGAACCTTCCCAGGTAAGCCCCCTCTCTACTGGATCTCCCGAACAGTGAGCTTGCGCGGCAAGATTTGACTTGATCTTTTGGCGCGGTTTCTCGCAGGCGTGGGTTTCGATCGGAGGAGGCAGCCCTGGCGTCGCGCGGCAGGTGATGGCTGGTCCGCCTGCGGGTGGGGGATCTAGGGTTTGCGTGTCCAAGGGCGAGGGGAGAGGGGAAGAGGAGAGGAGGGCAGGATGCTGAGCGTGATCCGGGTGCACCTGCCGTCGGAGATCCCGATCGTGGGCTGCGAGATCACGCCGTACGTGGTGCTGCGGCGGCCAGACGGCATCGTCTCCACCAACGACGTGCCCGAGGCCGCGCCCCTTGATGGCTACTTCATGTGCTACAGATGGTGAGTTATTCGCAATCCTTGGCTAGTGAGATAGGGCACTGGGGAATCTGTAGTTCTGTTTGTGGTGTTCCGGTAGTGAATTTTGAAAAATTCTGTATCCTGCAAGTAGGTTTCTAGATGCATCACTAATTGTCGTTGGAAAACTAGGGAGGACACACTTTCTCTGCTCAATTTGTGGAAAAGTACGGTTGTATGTACTTAGGGCAACCAGTGCTTTACTGAGCTAAAATGAATTTAAATTTATTCAACTATTGACAATGTGCTTTCCATTGTAATTTTACATCTTGTAGCATACAGTAGATTGCTAGTAGACGTGTAATTTGTTGAACAACTCAACAAACTTCCTGATTGGGGCATATTTTGAGTTTTTAATCACTCTAGAGTCTAGACTGACCTTAAAGGTATGGTGGAAGTTTAAAAGGTGTTGCTGACAGTTACAAGAAAAAGCCAGTTGCCAAGAAAAAGATAGAACCATAAATACTATCAGAAATAGTACATAGGAGTCATGATAGGAATTCTACTGAATTGCCTGGGTGAACCGGAAATCGAATACTTGTGAAACTTGAAAAGAGAAGCCTTCTTCATTATCACAAATCACACTAGATACTGCATTGGCGTTTTGGGTGAGGTTTCCCTGCTAGTTGCTTCACACATTTGTAGTTGGAGAAAGAGTTTGTAACATGTTTCCCATTTTTTGTTGATTAATTTTGTCTTATTATCCTGTTTGATTTATACCACCTCGCCCTTCCATTGTAATTTCAATCTCCTATCATCCATCAGCCAATTATATTTCTTTTTATTTATGCAAGATGCACCTAGTATTTCATTGAGCAGCCTGACGTAGTTCATGCATTGTAGATAAATTTAAAACCTGTTAAATTACGATTATGGTGGAGTCAGGCATATTTGGGTTTGGATGTTTTGCTTATTTTTGCAATTTTCATCATTGTTGATGGCTGATTGGGGACCAAGTCTTATGTAATGTTGGTATTAGGCAAAAATTATAGTGCTAACCACTGACCTTCCACAGAATGTTGAATTTTGTCGTTCAACTCTTTCAACATCATTGATTTTGGTCCCTTAATTCTCTAGTTGTTTATTTTTATCTTCTTCAACCAATTTAGTAGAAGCTCTGCATTGCAAATTGTGCAAATTGATGTGTAGAATTCTGATGGCATGAGTGTTTCATGCATTGCTCTCACTGTTTGGTGAGGATTGTGTAGACAATTAGTACTAAGACCTCTTTGTATACAAAGTATTTTTGAAATTTCTAGGGAATATCATGGTTTAAAAAAACTGTATTATTTAATACTACAAAGTGTTTATGTCTAATAAAACCTACGTTTTTTCAAATTACACAGCATTTTTATGGTTTTAAAAACACCTCCAGCCAGATTTTTGTAACTCACATCACCATCTCACTCCACTCACTTGTGACGCCCTGGATAACACTGTTGTCTTGGTTGTCTTATCCGCAAGTTTTCTTAATAACAGCTAGCTGGTCCAATGACTTCTTAAACAAAATTCTGCATTAAGTACTGTAAAATCCAAACACACCCTAGTATTTCTTAAAACTGCAAAAAAAAAACTGTATTTTCAGAAAACAATGCTATTTTAGAGGTAGCATTGGGAAAATTGTTGTTTTTGAATACTATGCTGTTTGGGTACTACAGGACCCAAATGGGCCTAAGACTAGGCCAGTTTTGAATACAATGTCCAATAGTTTTCTTTTCTTTTTTTTTTTTTGCTGATCAAAATACACTTCAAACTACCTTATTTTTGGCATGCAAACCCTAACACATGGCTGATATAAGCCTTACACTACTCTAATTATTCATATTGACAGAATTTAGGTAATAATTATAATATCTAGTAACCAAAGAAGGGGAAGGATAGAAGTCAACATTTTGACAACCTGAGGGACTAAAATTAGCAAAATAAGAGTCTATGCACCAAATTCAACTTTCTAATAAATATCAGGTACAAACCTAATATTTTGCCTTGGTATTACTTAATGCTCATTATTCTCTTTTAGCAGATGGTTCAGTCCTGTTGAACAAAATAAGCTGAATTTAGACCCAAGTGGGGGCTTATTCAACAAGTTGAAACCTTTCTTCCACTAGATGCCCCCAAGTAAGCTTAACCCAATGGAAGGTTTTTTTTTTTTTTTTTTTTTTTTTTTGAGGGGCTGAGTCCCCAGTAAATTGGTTTGTTGGAGAAGCTTAAACTAAGGCCATATATGCCCTTAATATGAACTCTACTACTAAAGTTCATATATGGAATGAGGATTTGTTAGACCCCATTTTTCTGTTTTGTTGATTAGTGTTGTCTTATTGGTTGATTTGACCTCACATATCCTTTTTCTTCTTTCCTACAGTCCTACCCTTCATGAACTAAATAAATTATTATCTATGCAAGACATTTCTTTTTTCCCCTGATAAGTCTGTACAATTATGTTTAGGATTGAGTCAAACATATTTGGTTTTTGAATGGTGTGTTCAATTTGTAATTTGCATCTGGTAGTTAATTTGGCCCAAGGTTGAGATGTTATTTTTTAGGAAGGTAGCTGATGAACATTAACATTAAGGTTCAGGTATGAATGTTTATGCATGTTTATTTATTTATTCTGAATGGATATGGAATGTTTGATTTTGAATGTTTATGCATGTTTATTTATTTTTTCTGATCGAAAAGGAATGTTTTGTGTTTGAAATAATTGCTCATATGTTTATAATCTGGGTTGTACTTAGGTGCTAGTTCAGTGGGCATTTGGTGATAGGCCAGTATTACAATGAAAACTGAGAAAAACATGCATGGTTGATTCTTTCTTGGCCACCTGCAAGAAATGTGCTATTTTCCCTTATGGTCTGCAAAGCTATGTTCAAGTGTTCTGTTATTGTTCTCTCCCCCAAAACTAGGACAGAAACAATAAGCGCTACTGTTTTTATACCAGTACAATTTAGTGGCAACTGCTAGATTGGGTAAATTGAGCAAGTTGGCAAAGGTCTGAGAATGTGGAATAGCGAACTCATTAATACAAGATGTAATGCATACTTCTGATCTTGAATAGTCCTCATTGGAAAGCAAAAAACTAAAGGTGGAATCGGCAGAAACTGAAACTTTTAGGTGAGAAGCCAGTGTGGAACTGTCTAACAAGAGACAAATGTCGGGGAATAGCATGTTGACTGGCTTTGACAGCTTGGTGGTTTCCAGCACATACCTTTTATTAGTGAGCACAAGAAGTGGGATAAAATCAACAGTGTTGAGGACCTTGAATTTTAAGTTATTGTGATTTGACATGTTGATCTAGATACTCTTATGGTCTCTGACATCGAGCCAACTTTGACTTGTCACATTTGCATGATGTGTGCTGATAACAAAATATTTCATCTTCTCTAAATCCTAATGAATCAAACTTCCATATTTTGTGTATTCTGCAAACTTCAATGAAGCTACGCAAAAAATTATTTTTTTTTCAGATGGCTTATCTTTATTTCATAATTTTTTTGCAATTTTTCTCATTTGTTTATAGCTTCCAATAAATGTGGCAATATTAATTTCACTTCTTTCTTGAAGGTGTCGCATACAAAGTGATCGTAAAGCCTTAATCTGCAGTGTGCATCCAAGGGAACAAGCAACACTTCAGTGCCTAGGATGTGTCAAGTCAAACATACCTATTGCTAAGAGCTACCATTGTTCTTCCAAGTGCTTCTCTGATGCTTGGCAGCACCATAGGGTTTTGCATGAGCGTGCTATTAGTGCATTAAATGAAAATGGAGCTGAAGAGGATGAGTTATTTGGCCGATTTAGCAGTGGTAAGCCTGGCTTGTCTGGTTCAACATCAAATAATGAACCTGTGCCTTCGTACCCAACAGGCACTGAAAAGAGTTCGGGTGAAACTTGGGTTGAGGTGGGACGCTCGCGGACATATACGCCGGCTGCTGATGATATTGGGCATGTTCTAAGATTTGAATGCGTACCTGTGGATGCAAAGTCAAAACTATCCATCGGCCCTTCAACTTCAATCATGACGTCCCGTGTGATTCCAGCACCAACTCCTACTCCACGTCGCCTTATCCGCGTGAACCGAGATGTTTTGGGACACCTTGATTTAGATAGCCGGACTTCATCTTTTGGAACATTCACAGTGCTGTCCTACAATATTCTTGCTGATGCATATGCCACGAGTGATACTTACAGCTACTGCCCAACATGGGCACTTTCATGGACTTACAGAAGACAAAATTTGCTGCGTGAAATTATTGGTTATCACGCCGATATCATCTGTCTTCAGGAGGTATCATATGCTATCCATGTCCCCATGTTAAATTTGAAGCATTGATAAATTTTACATAATGTTGTGTGTGTGTGTGTGCCCATGTTAATAAAATGCATCTCATAGATTCAATTCAATAAACTTCGCAAGTTTCACCAAATAGCATAGTACTATTTTGGCTATTAAATGAATGATGACTACATTCAAAAAGCTTACAATCTTTTCCATATTGATGTCATTCTTGTGAGATGCTGTCTGTCACATATTTTGCTTGCTTTGAGTTACTGTTAGAGTATGATGGTGTAGCTTTTGTAGTTGATAGAATATTTTGTGCTCGTACATTATCAAGGATTTTCTGAAGATACTTCCAATTTTGTTTTGTTCTTTACTCAATTGACCTGCCTCTTTGAACTGTGTTCATATAATCAAAAGTGATAAAATGAAACACCAGTACACCACTAATAGGTGTTACTGCTCTAAAAAATCTGTTGCGAAGATGTAAAATGCATTGGTAAAAAATACGTTGATAATTTGTATTCATCAAGTATCTACACTTATTAAATTAAGCTAAATGCTACTGTTTTCAGGTACAACATAATCACTTCGATGAATTTTTTGCACCTGAGCTTGATAAGCATGGATATCAGGCACTATACAAGAAAAGGACAACAGAGGTTTGTGTGAATTGCATTTCTGTTTTTGTTTAACACCTTCATATGTCTTATTTGATTCTGTGTCTACTGTTGTTACAGGTGTACAGCGGAAATCCTCAGGCAGTTGATGGCTGTGCTACTTTTTTCCGTAGAGACAGATTTTCGCATGTTAAAAAATATGAGGTATCTCCACTGCAAGTTTCTTGGTATTTTGTTAAATTGCAGTTATCTAACAATTTCTGTACTTGCCTGCATAGGTTGAGTTTAATAAGGCTGCACAGTCTTTAACCGATGCAATTATTCCGGCTACTCAAAGAAAACTGGCTTTAAATCGATTGATTAAGGTAAAATAAATCCAGAAAAGGAGATTACATGCTATGTCATTAATTCTATCACTATTTTTTTTTTTTTGAATATTTCTCCTTTCTTTCTTTTTTTTTTTCCCTATTTTGCAGGATAACATTGCATTGATTTTGGTTTTGGAAGCCAAACTCAGCAACCATGGGACTGAAAATCCTGTTAGAAGACAGCTCCTTTGTGTGGTATGTAAACTAGTAAACTATCCTTCTTTCTTTGGACAATATTTTGATTACAATTGTTGTGCTGCTTATAACCTAAGATTACCAAGTTACTACTGCTCTAATACTTGCTTATCTATGTGAGAAAAGTAGATGTCTGGATGAAAGATATTACTTTATGCAACATTGCATTCTTTTATGTTCAGTTGCTGAACTGTTAGCAGCATATTATTGCTGTATCAGTTGGAGTAGCAATACAGAGGTTGATTTTTTTTTCTTAGTAGAGTTGAAAGTTGTATACCCTTTGAGGGAGATCTATATCTATGTTGAACAACCTTACATTAAGGTGCATGGAAACAACCATGTGCTGATGGAAACTCCTTGTTTCTTGCTCCTTATTTGTTATTATAAATGTTTGATCTTTACAATAATTTTTATATTGTATGTTGTCCTGTGTATCATCATATCATGTCTTACCCTTGACTTGCTCCTTTGAGCTTATATAATTGTTTATATAGTTTTTCCTTGTTTATATCAATCCTGATTTCATACATTTGTCCTGATGCAGTAGTATTTTGGCACTTTGGGGTTCTATTCTCATTCTCAAATCATTTTACACCTTGCAGGCAAATACACATGTAAATGCCCAACAAGACCTTAAAGATGTGAAGCTATGGCAGGTCCAGATTATAACATTCTGTGTGCTAGCATTTATTAAAATTTCAAAATCCCTGTTTGACACAAACTATGGTTATTTCAGGTTCAGACCCTCCTAAAAGGATTGGAAAAAATAGCTGTCAGTGCAGACATTCCAATGTTGGTCTGTGGAGATTTTAACTCAACCCCGGGGAGGTGTATATCAATATTCCATTTGGACTATCTTGTTTGGGATTCTGGTTATTTTCTTTGAATTATGAATTTTATGTACTCAAGTCATTCCTTGTAGTACTCCACATGCGCTACTTGCAATGGGCAAAGTTGATCAGTTGCATCCAGATCTGGCCACAGATCCCCTCGCAATTTTACATCCAGCAAGCAAGTTGACTCACCAGCTTCCTCTGGTACAGTTAACATATCATGGCTCTAGTTCTGTGGTAATGTTCTTTTTTCCTGGTCAATGACTGACCTAAGGTTTTTCTTGTCTGTAGGTCAGCTCATATTCTTCATTTGCAAGAATGGTTGGTGTTGATTATGATTTGGAGCTCCAGCGGAGGAGGATGGACTCTGTGACAAATGAACCACTTTTCACAAATTGCACAAGGGATTTTATTGGCACTGTTGATTACATATTTTACACAGGTAAATGCTTAACCTTTTCACAAATTTTGGTGTCTGCACTGTTCTGGAATAAGCAATTGTTATTGAATTTACTGTTTGATTATAGCTGCTTTACTTTTTTCATTTCAGCGGACTCATTGTCAGTGGAGTCTTTACTGGAACTTTTGGATGAGGAAAACTTGAGAAAAGACACGGCACTTCCTTCGCCTGAATGGTCATCAGATCATATAGCACTCCTAGCAGAATTCCGGTGCAAGCCTAGAGTTAGACGGTGATTCCTTAGGTATGTAACGAGAAAACCAGAGTTGTTTCTTTTGTGGACTGTTACTATTTAGTTGAGCTGCAGCTTGATTTTGTTAAAACACACACTGTGTTGCTTACCAACAAAATTGGAGTTGTGCTTATGTTCTTTCTACCATTGATTTGTCTCTTGACACTTCATATGTAGTGCCGTAGTAGGCCTCAAATGAGTTCTTATATCTCAACCATGAGATAGAAGACTTGACTGATACCTTGTACAGGAAATAAAATAGTTTCTGTTTCTCAAACTTGCTGCACACAAAAAGGGATACCACACACATACAAACGCATCATAATCAACATTGTGGTGAACAGTGATCCTGAACATCAAAATCCACTGGTATATTCATGTTTTGTCCACGAAACATGAATATACCAATTCTATTTGTGTGAAGGGTATGTTATACCTGTAACTGTAAACTTAACATGCTGCTGCCAATTCTCCTTGTGTGAACAGGCATTTGTCAAACTAATGTTTTGTTTTGCAGGTTTCTCTGAATGTTCAATTCAACATCCATGGAGATGGAGCTCGAGGAAGCACAGGCAAGGGTGTGCCCTCGGGGAAGTGAGCTTAGGAAGAAGCCTCGGGAAGGGGAGGCCTGTTATATGTTCATTACATCTCTACCCTGATGTTTGATCGGCTCCTTTGTAACGTTACTTTCTACAGAAGAAATGTCTTTGCGAGGGAATTAGGTCTTTTAAATCTTCCCACTCGTCCTTGATTAAAATTCTACATTTTTTTTTCTCATCGTGAGCTCTAATGCTTACAAGCTAGAAATGTCAAATTTTGGTAACAGAATGTAAATTCCAGGTATGGGTAATAGGGTGTTTGTTTTCAGAAAACCCTCGATTTTTGTTACCGATAAATTTTTAGTCAAACATTGATGATCGGTTGCCGGGGAAAAAAATCGTTCTTTCCATTGACATTTCTATCGTTCTAAGCGAAAATTCTACTAACGAAAATCTTATCTTGGTGTTTCATATTTTTGTTTTCTTAAATAGTCTACCTAAAAAAAAGAGTAAATTTGTGCGGCAGTCTTACTGTAGTCTGTAGTTTATTAAATATCACACGTGTTTTCCTCCCTGCCTATTCTGTTCGGAAATAATATTGGCAACTTGGCGCGATCAACCTTTGACTGCATGGCCATCAATGGACCGGGTGCATGGACTCCATATCAGTGACGCTGGGGGTAATAGTTTCCTAATAGGTCACTCCCTGTGTTTATTTGTTGTATGCGAGATATCAAGTACTAGGGCGTATGTGGTTCATGTCTTGGAGGTTCCAGGGAGCCAGGAACAGTACTATGGACTAAGTCTACATGTAAACATACACATCATCAATTTAATGGACGAATGGACAACAAACGAAAAGAGAGACCTAGTTAGGGTTGAAGTGGGGTGGAAGATATATGACTTGATTGCTCAAATTTAAAAATCGCTTGCTCTAGCCTTTGCCTGATCGGGCCTCCACGCGTCGCCCAATCGACCTTTGCATGTCGTCCTTCCATCGTTCCTTGTTGTTGCCTCTGCACATCGGTCGATCGGTTTGCATGTCGTCTATTGTAGCAGCCCTACTATTGATCGACTAGTCGCTACCTCTGGCCAATAGTTGCTGCAATGCTCCGCCACCTTTGACACTAGTCGGTGGTGACATGACATTCGTCATATCTATGTATATATTCCATATATTTTCTCTCTTGTTCATACACATTTTACACGTATAAGGCGGCATATGCATTAATCAGTTAGACATTTATCATCAAATTGACCGGATTATTCGTTTTGTGATTTTTATTGCAGGTCGATGCGAAACGGGTGATTTTTGGCCGTTTGAATGTTCTTCATCGACTGGACCTGACCACAGATGATTTTGTACAAAAGTACGTGTCGATACAGATGCGTGGGAGCTGATCGCGTTGAAATCAGAATCTCTAAGAATCAGAACATCAAAACCTAACAACCAATGACTCAACTATAAAATCTTTGAAGCTTGAGTACCCATGTGCAAAACTGGCAAGACTTTGAAACCCTAGCTCTGAGGACCATCTTGCAATTAACTAAAAATCTGTGGACCAAATTGCGAAATTGCCATTTTCTTCTCAAACTCACCGCCGGCCGCTATTTTCATTTTGAGCCTAGTTTTTCTTTGTTATACTTTTCTTCTGCCTCCTCCTTATTTCCACACCTCCTATTATCATACTGACGACGACCGAATCACACGCCACCAACGGAGCTTTTTTTTCTTCCCCCCACAAACTCCACCCCACCCCCCACCCCCCACCCCCCATTTTGTCCAAACCTCCGTCCACCTCCAGTCATCATTAACCTGAGCCGGCCTTCTTCTTCCTCCTCTCATCTCCTCTCCACTCCCGCAGCAAACACCACTGCGCCGCCCTCTTCTTCCCCCAAACTGGCGCCGCACTCATCCGCCTTTGCTCCCGTCTCTCTCTTTCCCTTTTCTCTCCATTGTCGCCTCCCCCAAATCCAACCGCGCCAGTGAGCTCCAGATCTAGATCTACGCTGCCTTCTTCAGCCCCCGCCGCCGTGATCCCGCGCCAAGCGTTGCCGGATCTCACCTCTCTCTCTCTATGCTTCGATATACAAGGTCGCGGCCGCTCCACCAAATTGCACCACCTCTCATCTCTCTCCCTCACTCTCGACCTAGATCTACACAGCTCTGGCTGCCGCTCTCCTCTCTTCTCCCCCAATTTCCTTATCCTCCCTCAGCCGTGCCACCCTTCCACGCCGCCCACCAAAACCCTAGATCTGCCGCTCGTGCTCTAGCGCAGCGATGACCACAAGCTCAAGCTTCCTCCACAGTGAGTCCCTGTTCTTCTACGACTATGCCACTTCTTCAGTTTGTTACGCAACTCAAGGTAGTAGCTCCAGTGATTCCAGCAAGCTTTTTCGCCGCCAGCATGAACGAACAAGCACCAGTCGTCTCCTCCAAGCTCGGTGGTGACCTTCGACAGCAAGAAGTTTGTGACCACCTCTCTTCACATCCCCAAACCTCCTCTGTTTGAGTTTGGATGAACAACACTAGCAATGGTAACACATATTTACATGAAATGAACCAATTCTGTAGCTTGATGAACCATGTGTGTTTGAGAAGAATTGCTCCTTTAACTTGATGAACTGAATTGTCTTCTCGATCAACAGTTGGTTTTAAGTTGAATAGAAATGCATTTCATTTTTTATCTATCTATGATGCAATGTGCTATCTATTGAGATGAATTGATCTATTTGTGGATGAAGTTGCAGGTCTGATTTTGCTGTTTTATTGAAATTGTTGGATGCCTCAATTCCATTGTAAACTTGCATGATTCAACACATTGTATTTTGTGAACTTCTCTGCTTGTGATGTTTCAAAGGAGCTGAATGCATGTATGTAACTGTTGCATTGAAACATATTTCAGTCAGTTTCTAGTGTTTAGATGAGTTAAAATTCTCAATGATCAATTGTTAGTATGATGGTTAAATCTTGTGCCAAACACACATATGTTATGCTCAAATTTGTACAAGCCTGTTCAATGATCAATTCCAAATCTCTTGATGCATTCATTTTGGTTAATGAATTGTGTTTTGCATCTTTTGTCCATGTTATGAATGGAAGTGATATTGGAGAGTTGATTTCAATTATCCTTTCTTCCTCAATACATGTGACAAAGTTTTGAAATGTTTGCAATTCAATGAGATTAGAGAATTGTCTTTGCTATTCCTTTAGTTTCCGGTATTGCTAGTGTGATTGATCAGAGGTAGAGATCATTGTTATACCTTTTGACCTTTGTGAGTGCTGCTTGAGGGGCTATTACTCTGGGTTGTCCTAATGCCTGTGAAGAGGAATTGGGAATGACCAATGCTTGTTCTATACTCGTAGTTTCTCGATAGTCATTGTAGATCATATTGGACGTAGTCGTCCTTGCCCTGCTCTCCCAAGATTACTGTTCGGTCACTTATCTATCGTGCCCTATCAAGAATACGCGTATCGACCTAGCACTGCCTAATTGTCGTTGCAGACTCACCTCTCTCTTCCTCTGTATTTCTTTCGACATTTTCTCTCTTTGTCTCGTCCGTTTTAGTTTCACTATTCATAGATTTAGTTTAGTTTTACGCGATTTGCTTCACCTATTCCCTGTGGAAAAAACTACAGAATACTCGTCATACTACTGTGATCTTGTTCTCTTGCAAGACAATTTTGACCGGTATCATAGCAACAGCTAATGAGGAGTAGAGAGAATAAAATAGATCAAAATATTTTGAGGAGTTACTATTCATTCTCTTAAAACATATTTTGTTTTTAAGCTTTGTTCAATATCAAAGTGTATTTCTAGATTATGCTTTTCCTGCTTAAGCCTGGACACCAACTAAACACATTAAAAAAACTTTCTTGGTTCTAGATAGGAAGGTGGTAGTGAGGGAACCAACCAAACATTCCCTATTTGCCTCTCTCACCCAACATCTCTGGTTTGTGTAACGGTCGACGGTGGCTTCTTACTGCACCCTTGAAATCCCATAGCAGCTCATCCCTTCACTTTGTTCTCTTGCACGCACAAGCGATGATTCTTCTCTTGTGAAACTATTAGGTGATATGGAGGGTTCGATCTTCACTACATAGGATCGTTGATAATTTGTTGATCTGTATAACCTGACAAACTGATGGCACTAACCACTATCAGAACAACAACCTGCAACAAAAGAATTCGGCCAACCACACGCTTTGATCCCGTTTACTCAATCACGCAAGAATAGACACACGGTTCCTGTAATTACCGAAGAAATCAAAAGAACAACGGTGAAGTAAATAACTTCCAATTCTAGTTGGCAACTTATGAGCACAGACCCTAGAACAAGAGCAAAAAGTTCTATGAAAATATTTGTGTATTTATTTTGTGGTCTCTATCTGGTGCGCAGTGCCTTACATTTTATAGGGCTAGGAGGGGGCCAACTTAAAGAAAAAATGCACACTTAACATAATTGTTTCGGACTTTGAAACAAAGATACAAAATCTAGCTGGAAACCAAACTAGGCACAACATCGTGCTAGGCTCGTTCAGGTTCAACGACCAAAACAGCTTAGTAGTTCCCGTGGTCATGTTAGACTCGACCACTCCACTAACTTTGGTCACCTTCAACCACTCCGACAGTTGACGACTTCGACCACTTCTTGAGCGACAATGAACATTGGTGATCAACTCTCCTCTCTATTCCCCTCTTCTACACAGATTTTATGTAGATTTCTTGCACACACTCCCTTTCCTCTCTTTGCTTGGTTTCAGCTGCTCTTAGTTTCTTTTCTTGACTAAATTTGAGACAAGCAAAGTAGCATTATTAGGTAGCATACTATTCGTATCTAAACCAAGATTAAATTCAGTGAGGAAAAGATTCACATTTTGTTATAATTGTTTAACTCGACGAGTCAATAGATTTTTATATGCTTTCTTGTATTTATCTTTAAGAATAGAAATTTTGGCCTGTTTTAGTACACTGGACATACTGGTAATGAAAACATGTGATGTGAAAGAGATTGATGATGCGCTAGTGTTAGGACTGTTCTCGTCTTTAGGGCTCTTTAATTCCCATTAATAACCCTTGGATTTTCTTCAAATCATGCCACAGTCCTTATGTATTGCCATAGCTTCCTACTACTTTAGATGTTTATTTTTCTATAGAAGTCATGTCAATTTATGTGTTTAAACAGCTTTAAAAAATTTTCATTAGGTTTCATTACATGTTTCTTTTTTCAAAAAAACTATGAAATTCTTGTGTTCCAATCAAAACCTTAAAATATGTGCAAACAATGGAGGGATCTCATGATTAAATCTCAATTACATTACAGAATATAAACTCTAGTGCAAAAGTAAAAGCAAAGTAATTTATTGTATTGGTTATAGTTTAATCGAGAACACACCAATAAACTTACATCAAACATTGATAGTTTCTAAATTGTCTAATTAACCTCCAAGAATTTGTTTGATTGAGTTTCAATATTGACTTATTATTTTGATAAACTCAAGTTTTAGTTGAACACTTGACTTCTTTTTGTGATTTTTTATACGATTTTAACTTATTTAATCTCTTAAACTGTAGTCGTTAAAAGATAGTTTCTTCAACTTCTCCACCTCCTCGCTCTCAGACTCACCTAATAAGCCTAATAATAAATTGTAAAATTGATAAATATCTTATGGACTTTTAGGCTATAAGGAAATAAGCCAGTTTAATTTTTAAGACAATAATATCATAAACCGGCTAATATGAGAAGTTCGAGCTCCAACAAAAATAGTGCAAAAATTCAGAAACAGCCCAAGCCTAGCAATCGAGGTCTCGTACTAAAACACACAGCCTAGAGGGTCCTATATGAAAAAATCACCATCTCCTCGCCTACTTCTCCCTCCCAAAGCAAAGGAGCAAACAAAGAGAAAAAGAAAAAAGAAAAAACAAACGCTTGGTCCAAAATTCCAAATCAAATCAAATCCCATCTTCCCAAATCCAAAATTAAATCAACGCTGCCCATCCGAGAAGCCAAATTTAACCCAAACCCTCGCGATTTCACTTCCCATTTCGTGAGGAAAACTAAAAATTCCCACCAGATCCAAGCCCCCACGCAGATCACCTCAGAAATAAGCTTTTTTTTGGGTTAAATTTTGTAAATTTTGCGTTGGATTTGTCGCGGAGATGAGAGGGAGGATAAAGGACATGGTGCGGGTCGCCACCGCGCGGCTTGGCGGCGAGTCGCCGCGGGGGTCGTCGACGTTGGGCCGCGGGGAGTCGTCGCGGACGGCGCGGCTCGGCGGCGGCGGCGGCAGCCTACGCCGGCAGCCGCAGCCACAGGCGCCCACCGTGCGTACTATCTACTGCAACGATCGCGATGCCAACTCCCCCGTCGGATACAAGGTTCAGTTCGTTGCTTTGATTCGTACACTGCATGTGATGTGAGGTGCCCTAGGTTTAGATCTTGTCACTGTTATATGCTCGTGTTGAGCTAATTTTATCGTTTTAGCGCTGCTTGGATGGGGTTTAGGCAATTGTTATATGTGACTTAATCACTTGAAATTTGTTGTTTAAGAGTAACTAAGAACAGATCATTGGGTGGATTAGAGTTTGTTTGGTTGTTAATTGTTATAGTTTGTCACTTGTGGGGCTATTGGCCTGGATCTTAACATACAATGATTGGGTGGATTACCTCTCTTTACTTTTTTCTTTTTCTTTTTCTTTTTGGTATATCTTGCCAATCAAATCTTTGTTTTTCCCCTCCAAAATTGCTGCCATATATTTGCACGGGCAGTATCAATTATATGTTGGCATCAAATTTCTGAAGGAAAAAAACCCTGCAGGACAAGGCTTACCACCATATGCAGCAGTAGTATATGCAATTGATGTATAATGCTCATTTCTGTATCATTGCATCTCAAGATCTTCTTCTAGATGCCTATGGGTTCAAAGTCAAATGTTTTTGTAGGGATATGAAGTGACCTGAAGCATTGATTACTGTAGGATTTCAAATAGAGTTCACACGTATGAACTACATCATAAAAACGAGTATATAAGTAGACGTCGGAATATTCTTTGCATCTCACTGTTGTAATTTTGATTATTCAAAGTTTTTATTGTAAGGATTAAACCATAATCATGCTTTGTTTGCATTACATGTTAGGTGCCTCTTCCAGCACATATGATGTGCTTGTAGGTTGCTTGTTATATGAAGTCACTGTAACATAAAAATCTTCTTCTTTGGGCCCTTTTTCTTGTTTTTACAACCCATTGTTGGGTGTCAATTCTGTAAATGGTAATGCCGGGATGCAATTTTGGTTTGCTGATAAACTCATGACATATATTCATTTTAACATTCTTATATATGTTCCTTCTGTATTTTCAGGGAAATTCAGTGTCGACTACAAAGTACAGTATCCTAACTTTTATACCTAAAGGGTTGTTTGAACAGGTATTTAATACATTGTTTTTTGTTCTTACATATTTTACCAATTAAGCAAATCCTCTAAGTTTGGCATCTTCCCTGCAAGGTTTGGGATTTTTCTATGCAGTAGCCAACATTTAAATTGTTGACCTGATTGATATATGTAATTGAATGCTTTGACTTTCTTCCTTTTTCTGTTCCAGAATCTTAAGACTCTTGACTTGTTATAACTTGAAATGCTGAGTCATTTCTTAATCAATTGAAATAAATATCTTGTCATGTTTCATAGTGAAGAATTGATCTCTACTTAAAGATGTTTCTTTCATCAGTTTAGATCTCATAATTAGCATAGATAGTTGTTGCATGTGATATCCACCTGGTATGGCAAAAATTGGTTTTTAAGATACTGTGGTGATTTGGCATTTCTTGTCATGCATGTGCTGTTAAACTTTATGATTTTAGTTTATATGAAGGGACTGTGTCCTTTTCCGATATAAACTGCATTGTATGTGACTTCATAAATTAGGCGGGCTCTTAGCTCATTTAGTTAGACAAGAGGCAACCAATTATTTCCATGAGCATTGTACCAACTGCTGTCTTATCAAATCACCAGCATGATCTTCTATTACTGGCATGCTTTCTTATTACACTTGCTGTGCCCAACAGACTAGCCTCCCATTAGCTTCTGCAACAGCAATTTGAACATTTATTTAGTCAGTATATTTTCAGATGCCCAAAATTTTGTAATTCATCTATTATTTTGCTTTGACAGTTCAGACGGGTAGCAAATCTTTACTTTCTCATGATCTCAATCTTGTCGACTACACCAATTAGGTAAACCCCCCTTCCTAAAAAAAGTGGATGTTAGTTATGCAGAAATTTCAATTTGACAGTTTACGTAATTTCTGGAAACATCGAGTCCATAAGTTGATAAGTTGATTTGGTCATACCTACTTATGTTTTCCTTTCACCGTAATTCTAACTTTGAATGCATTATTTTGCAGTCCAGTTCACCCTGTTACCAACGTGGTTCCACTTAGTCTTGTGCTTTTGGTGTCTCTCATCAAGGAAGCTTTTGAGGACTGGGTTAGTAACTTAGTATTGCTCAATGTTGCTTCAGTATTTTTCTTTGCTGTGCTTAATTTAAGAGATCTGATATACTTCTATTTTTGCTGTTCATACAGAAACGGTTCCAGAATGATATGGCAATTAATAATACACATGTTGATGTATTGCAATGTCAAAAGTGGGAAACAGTTCCCTGGAAAAGGCTGCAGGTTGGAGATCTTGTGAAGGTAATGTCTAAAAGTCTTCCTTATGGGTAACTTAGTAATCCATTGCTCTCTTGCTATGTAAATTAAATAAGATTGCTTTTGTACTGTATGCTGATTCTAGTTTATGAGCTAAAACATAAGATTGAAAAACTTATAGTGATTGCATCTCTTTAGAGCAGATCAAGCAAGACGGTTTTTTCCCTGCAGACTTGCTCTTCCTATCAAGTACAAATCCTGATGGTGTCTGCTACATAGAGGTGTGTATCTTTATTTTTTTTATCTTTGCATTCCTCGGTTCAAGTTGGAAAGTTCAGCAAATGAGCTTGGAAGCATATTTTCTTTTAATATAAGTTTATTATGGACATTTTTTCTTAGACAGCAAATCTTGATGGGGAAACCAACTTGAAAATAAGAAAGGCCTTGGAGAAGACCTGGGACTACCTACTTCCTGAAAAGGCTTCTGAATTTAAAGGTTTCAAATTATCCCCTCGATGATAAAGACTTTGCAATTTTATATGAACATTATACTTTTGCTACAATCACAATTTGTGCTTGTGAGTTTTGTATTTAATTTACTTAAACCACCACATACAGGTGAAATACAGTGTGAACAGCCAAACAATTCTCTTTATACATTCACTGGGAATCTTGTCATGGACAAGCAGACTATACCACTTTCACCAAACCAGTTACTATTAAGAGTAAGTTTTGTTCATGCTGTGTTTGTTTTTTGTTGCAATACCATTCACTTACTATATTGTTTGTATGTTCCTATATTCAGTGTGACATGTTATTTCTTCTATTGTTTTCTTTTACTCTCTGTAATGTTTGCTCGCATCAAATTGATTGTCTTGCATGTCATTCATTGTTGTCAGTTTTATTTTTTTTAAAAACAACCTTTGAGATTGTTAACTTACCATTGTCTTCTTGGAACAGGGATGCAGCCTTCGGAATACTGAGTACATTGTTGGGGTTGTCATATTTACTGGGCACGAGACAAAAGTACTAACATTTTTGTTCTATATGTTTTCAACTTGAAGTGACGATTTTCTTTGAGTTTGAGATTTACTGCTATGGAACACAATGCCATAGGTTATGATGAATTCCATGAATGTTCCTTCCAAAAGAAGTACGTTGGAAAGAAAGCTTGACAGACTTATTCTTGCTCTATTTGCTACCCTCTTCACAATGTGCGTTATTGGTGCTATTGGAAGGTTCGTTTGCTTCAACAAGCTACTTCGTTTATTTTCTATGTTGACAAATATTTCATGTAAGTTATACCAGTTAGGTTCATGTTGTGGAGGCTTAGATTTGAACAATTAATTTATAAAATTACTTTCTTAATATGTACAGTAAAATCAGTGAGTGTCTTGCGTATTTCCTGTTAGCTGTCTATTGTACAAGATGCACGCAAACACAGTTGATTTTTTATATACATTAAGCACTTAGGACCTGATCAAACCTTTATCTTCCACATTTATGAATATCAAACAATCCACCTTATATTTGCTGTTTGTCAACAGTGGTGTGTTTATCAATGAGAAATACTATTATCTTGGCCTGCGTGGGAAGGTGGAGGAACAGTTCAATCCCAAGAATAGATTTGTGGTATATACTCTTTTAGATAATAAATTATTATAGCTAATTTGCCACATGTAGCATAATATACTTGTTGCATCCTACTTTTTGTGCAGGTGACTATTTTGACAATGTTTACTCTAATAACTCTGTACTCAACAATCATCCCCATTTCTCTCTACGTTTCCATTGAGGTATTTTGTCCAACTTCTTATTTAATGTGTCCTATATTTGAATCTCATGTTACCTTTTGTTGGCAGATGATCAAATTTATCCAGTGCACACAATTCATTAACAATGATTTGCATATGTACCATGCTGAGAGCAACACCCCAGCTTTGGCCCGTACTTCTAATCTGAATGAGGAGCTTGGACAGGTAATCTTCTCTTATGTCCTTTAATTGCATAGTTTTTTAACTGCACAGAATGCTCAATATGATCTTGTTATTTGATTGTGAAAATTGCAAAGAGTTGGCGTTACTTCTTGAAAATTTGTGATATTTCTTACCTTGGATCATGGTTCAGATTGAATATATATTTTCTGACAAAACTGGAACGCTTACAAGAAACTTGATGGAATTCTTTAAATGTTCGATTGGTGGAGAAATATATGGAACTGGCATTACAGAGGTTGAAAGAGGAGGTGCGGAGCGTGCTGGAATCAAGATTGATGGTGATGAGGTCTGTAATATTGTATTGCTATTTAAGTGGTTCAACTACAAATATCATGTCATGGAAATAAACATGTTACCACCTTTCCTTGTCTTTTGCGTTATTTCCTCAATTAGGGTAAAAGATCATCTCCTGCAGTGCATGAGAAAGGATTCAACTTTGATGATGTTAGACTCATGTGTGGTGCATGGAGAAATGAGCCTAATCCTGAGGCTTGCAAGGTAGATGTTTTGAATAACTCGTGAAATAGATGTTAACTCTATTTTTCCACAAGTATCATTGGCTCTATTTTGGTCATCATCGCCTTCCAGTGTTCAGACAATCATGCTTCCTGTATTATGTGGAAGGCATCTGTGTCCTGGATAAAAATTCTTCTAATCCTCTTTCTTTTGTTCATCAGTTTGCTTTTCTTATGTGTATATCACCAATTCTTTATTTGCTTTTATTTGTTTATAGGAATTCTTCAGATGTCTTGCGCTCTGTCATACAGTTCTACCAGAAGGTGAGGAGACCCCAGAAAAAGTCACTTATCAAGCTGCCTCTCCTGACGAGGCTGCACTTGTGACTGCTGCAAAGAATTTTGGTTTCTTCTTTTACAGGTAAATCTTATCTTATATTCAATTTTGAATTCCTCTTGCAGTTCTGTTCCGCTATGCCATTTCTGCAAACATTGAAAATTTCTCAAATACCCAGTTATGGTTAAGGTGTACAAAAAAGACAGACTTAATGTGCAACATTTTGTTTTGATTTTGTAATCTGGAAGGTTGGATATGCATTTGTAGTATGTTAGACATCTGAAGCCAGTATGTTACTTGCAACTTGTTGGAACTGAGAGTATTTTGGTGAATTGTAATATCTGGAGGGTGATGCCTGTGCTCCTATATTCTTATTCAGAGTTCCTCATGAGCCAAAGAAAAGGATTGGTCAATATTGCTTGAATACCTGTTAACATGCTCGACATGCGATGCTTGTTTTGTAGACGCACGCCAACAACAGTCATGGTTCGTGAATCACATGTCGAGAGGATGGGAAGTATACAAGATGTTGCATATGAGATCCTGAATGTTTTGGAATTCAACAGGTATGGTTGGATTTAATTGTTTTCAATTTGCATTTAATGGGATGAAGTCATGGAGTTCACACCTCACTGCCCTAACAGCACAAGAAAGCGTCAATCTGTTGTTTGCCATTTCCCAAATGGGAGACTTGTTCTCTATTGCAAGGTAACACAAGACAATCTTGATTTTGGCTTTCATTTTGTTAATTATTGCACTGGAATTAAACATTTTGTGTAACAGGGTGCTGACAATGTCATTTATGAAAGATTAGCTAATGGAAATCAAGATATAAAAAAGACAAGCAGAGATCATCTAGAACAATTTGGCTCTGCAGGCTTGCGAACACTTTGCCTTGCTTATCGAGAGCTCAGCAGGGAGCAATATGAAAGCTGGAATGAAAAGTTTATTCAAGCTAAATCTTCTCTACGTGATCGTGATAAGAAGCTTGACGAGGTTCATACATCACCATCTTCTGTTTTATATACTTGCTAGTTACTCCTTCATGTCTTTTTAATTTGACTAATTTATTAGTACTTATGATGTAGTAATCTCCTTTTGTCAAATGAACATGTACTTTGTGTCCTGTGGTTTGGAGTTCGTCTAATGCCTCTATGAATACCCACATAGGACTCTTTCTCTCTTGTTAGCGTGGTTTCTTCCTTTGTTGCCCTTTTGGCATTGCTGTCCGCTACAGAACTTGAGCCCATTTGGATTGTTGAGCTTGAAATATTTAGTCATCTCAATGATCATGGGTTATAGAATTGTGGATAGAATAATCTGGCTCTTTGGGATAGAATTACCTTTTGCTAGCTCTAGAAGTTTCATATGTCTAAATCTTCTTGTAGCATTTCTTGGGTTTTCAACATTTTGTATTCTCAGGTTAAAATGTGTTTTCATGCCAGTGGCAATTTGCTGAAAATATTTTGAAGCCTATGAGTTTTTACTACACTAAATGAGCCATTCAGCCAGTAGATGTCAAGTCTTCATTCAAAATTCTAGTATATTTTTTGAAAATACAGCCTAATTATTTTGAGCTGTTTAAGTCCCATGGCAAGCTATCTGGGAATCATATTATTGAGGCCAAAATGGCACCTCTTAAGTTCCATATTTCTGGAGGAATTTGTTGTCCCTAATTGGAGATTACAAAAAATTACAAAAATTAACTCATGTTCACGGCCATTTGATATCCAGTTTTTACCAAGACTGGTCACCGGACTAAAGATCATTGACATATATAGCTTTTACAAACTATGGGTGTTGTAGAAAGGAAAAGTGAACCTCCAAGGCTCCAACTGTAAAGTATCTTCTGCTGTTACTGGGCAACATTGTGAGAATTCTTTTCTTTGTTTTTTATAGGTGGCTGAGTTGATTGAAAAAGAACTTACACTGATTGGGTGCACTGCTATAGAGGACAAACTGCAAGAAGGGGTGCCAGCCTGCATCGAAACTCTTTCTGCAGCTGGCATAAAAATTTGGGTGTTAACAGGAGATAAGATGGAAACAGCAATTAATATAGCATATGGTGAAGTTTTATTCAATATTAATGTTTATATCTTGCTCGTTTGTTTGGGAAAATGGAGGAGGATGGTATTTTCTTTCTTTGTGTGTGTGTGTGTGTGGGGGGGGGGGGGGGGGGGGGGGCGGTGCGAGACAGGGGGGGTTGTGGGTGTGTGGGTGGTTTCTAATTCTGCTTAAGCGTTTTGTCACTTGCTATGCCCTTCCTCGTCTCTCCGAGATTACCTAGCCTAAGTTGTTTCAAATGAAAATATTTTAGTAATAAAAAATATCACATCATAAAATAAAACATTTTGAAATATATATATATATATAAACATAGTTCAGTAATAAAATGAAACACTAGAAATTAGACATGATTCACTTTCAACTCAAAATTAATATATATTTTTGTTAAAATATTAGAACAATTATCTGTGACTACTATGATATTTCATTTGAACTATAATAACATCGTGATGTGGTCTGTAGATGTTGAAGCGGTTCAAATAAAATATCTGCAGCAGTTATAGAAAAATGTTACTGCATGAATTTTAGATGTTTTACCCAAAAAATTAATAGCAACGTATATGATTTGCCAAGTGGAATTTTAAAAATGACTTAATAGTGCTTACTTTTAAGACATAATGTTAATAAATTCAGATAAAATATATGAAATTTTGTTTAATACGTTTTGATTTTTCTACAACTATTTAACTTTTGGTTAATCTTATTATGGCATCATCCTAAGATTAGTTAATGTTAGGTCCTCCCAAGTTTATCAAGACCTTTTTTTGTCAGAACTTAATTTGGGATTTTGATGGTTCTTTTCTTGGGTCTGTCTCTTTAGCTGACATGGTGTCTTTGACCCAACATAGAAAGCTTTTGAGTTGGTTTTGTCTTATGCAGCATGCAGCTTGGTAAACAATGATACAAAACAGTTCATCATCAGTTCAGAGACAGATGCAATTAGAGAGGCTGAAGAGAGGGTAAGATGGAGTATATCATTGCACTTTGAAACTATAGACTGTTGGTCTGCTGGTTTATTTCGTCTATCAGCTCTAAAATATCAGAAGTGTCTACCATTCAAAGTGTCAACTAGACCGCATAGAATCACATAGCTCAAGAGGAAAAGTACTGACTGTGAAGCAGGAGTTCAAAGTTTATAATTGACACTTGAGTTGCTGGGGTATTATGGAATTTCTGGGGAGAGTTTTAATTTCACTCAGTTTCTCACTCAAGTAAAACTTAATACAATAATGTGTAATGTTTTGTTTGAGCACTTTGATCTTTCTCTACATCATGTTAATACTTGTCTTGCACATACCTGTTGGCACTTTTTTCACCTAATAATGTTGCATTATTGTTGTAGAGCAACTTCTGAGAGGTAAGCATTTTTGGTGCACATCATTGCATTCTCGGCTACCTTATTGCATGAGATTGTTGTAAGGCAATGTTGCACTGGTGGTGTCTCATTTATTGTGCACCTGTACCTGATGCCAAGGTTCATATTTCCAGTTCCAGGAAAAAAAACCCTGACCCCTGGCAGGTTGTTGATCCTGTTGGGAACTGGAAATAAATCGGACGAGATGCTTTTGCAAAAAAAGATGTGGACATTTTACTTTTGAAATTTGTTACTTCTAGTTGCCAGAAGGTTTTTTTTAAATAAGAAGTATAATTTTAATTTTAATTAAATCAGCCGGATTTTGTGCGTCAGTTCAGTCCCGGTATGAGTGTACCTTGTGGTAACAGGCTGGCTACTGTGGAATTTTGTTCCCTGCCTACTATATTGTCTAACTGTTAAGTCATTTTCAGGGAGATCCTGTGGAAATTGCACATGTGATCAAAGATTCTGTCAAACGGAGTCTAAAGAATTATCTTGAGGAGGCTCAGCAGTCCCTGAATAGCTTAGCAGGACAAAAGATGGCTCTCATTATTGATGGAAGATGCTTGATGTATGCACTTGACCCAACTTTGCGTGTGGATCTTCTTGGTTTGAGCTTAATTTGCCACTCAGTTGTTTGTTGTCGAGTTTCTCCACTGCAGAAGGCACAGGTTAATGTCATCTCATGCTGTTCCTTGGTTACTTGTGCATGAATTACCCTTCCACTAGGAAACAATTTGAAATATGGCCTTTTTGTTCTTTATGAACATTTAGTTAGTTTTGTAGTTCTCTCTATTTTTCGTGCTTTCCCAAGGTGTGGGAAACTGGGATATTTATATAATTTAGAAACAAAACGATTTATGTTGTTGTTAGATTGTTGTTTTTCAAAGCCCCAACATGGCTCTCAAGATGATTATTAACCATTGTATATTGGATATTAAAGTTACTGTGCCTATGGTCTCTGATTTAATCTTCTATGGTTTCTACTGTTGAGTAATAGACCTTGAAGGTGATTAGTATTTGTTGGTATTCATGTTATGGTCACTATGATTTATTTACTCATTTCCTCATATGACCTGTTTGGTTGGAACCCTGCAAAATGCATTTTTGTAGGTTACTAGCTTAGTCAAGAAAGGTGCTCGCAAGATAACTCTCAGTATTGGTGATGGTGCTAATGATGTGAGTATGATTCAAGCTGCACATGTTGGAATTGGAATCAGCGGACAGGAAGGAATGCAGGCTGTTATGGCTAGTGATTTTGCCATTGCTCAGTTTCGCTATCTTACAGATTTGCTTCTTGTACATGGGCGGTGGTCATACTTGAGATTGTGCAAGGTTTGCTTACAGTTGCTAACCGCCTAATTCTGTAGCTCTGTCAATAATTTAGAGAACTAAACACCAGCATTTTCTGTTGTAGGTTATTATGTACTTCTTCTACAAGAATCTGACATTTACACTAACTCAGTTTTGGTTCACTTTCCATACTGGCTTTTCTGGTCAGCGATTTTATGATGACTGGTTCCAGTCTCTATATAATGTCATTTTCACAGCGTTACCTGTAATTATAGTTGGATTGTTTGATAAGGTATGGTTACTTAAATTCATTTTACTTATGGTTCAGTTTGCTACATTAGTAGTGCCATTTGCTGCATTGGACTGAACTGATCTCTTGCAGGACGTGAGTTCGTCTCTATCTAAGAGATACCCACAGCTTTACCAGGAAGGAATCAGGAATATGTTCTTCAAATGGAGAGTGATAGCAGTGTGGGCTTTCTTTGCCTTATATCAGTCAATAGTATTCTATTACTTCACTACAGCCGCAAGTCAATATGGGCACAATTCATCTGGCAAGATCTTTGGTGTCTGGGATGTGAGCACAATGGCTTTTACTTGTGTTGTGGTGACTGTGAACTTGCGTCTTCTCATGGCATGCAATTCGATAACGAGATGGCATTATCTAAGCGTGGGAGGCAGTATACTGGCCTGGTTTGTGTTCATCTTCATATACTCAGCTATAATGACATCCTTTGACAGACAGGTGGGTGGTTTATTGACTTAGCATATCTATTATGTGGATGTTTTATTGTTCTTTCTAAAATTGTATTAACTACCTGTCATGCTTCTTTTTGCAGGAAAATGTATATTTTGTGATTTATGTTCTGATGAGCACCTTTTTCTTCTACCTCACGCTGTTGCTCGTCCCCATCATTGCTCTCTTTGGTGACTTCTTATATCTAGTGTAAGATAGATCGGTTTATTACCAGCTCTTTCTTCCTATTTTATGTATGTTTACATTCCTTATGGCTAAACCTACTGTGTGTGTGCCTACATGTCTTTTTTGCTTGCTCTCTCAGAATTCAAAGATGGCTATATCCCTATGACTACCAAATAGTCCAGGAGATGCACAAGGCTGACGCCCAAGACTACAGCATGATACGTCTGCCAGAGACCACTCATCTAAGCCCAGAAGAAGCAAGGAGTTACGCCATCTCCATGCTTCCCCGCGAGAACTCCAAGCACACTGGCTTTGCGTTCGATTCACCTGGCTACGAATCATTCTTTGCATCGGAGAAAGGTGTTTTTGCGCCTCATAAGCCATGGGATGTAGCTCGCAGGGCCAGTGTGAAGCACCGGCAACAGCCACAACGACCGCCGAAATCCTAACCTTTCTTCCTTTTTCCTGTAAAGCTTTGTACATCAATCACCTTTTGGTCCCAGGACATCTGGAGTGTGTATAACTAGCTGGGTAGCCCTTTTTTGTGCCATTTATAACTTTTGTTTGGATATATAGCGGCCATTGATCCATTTGGCTGGAACATCACTTAGACACTCACGAAATCAATGAGATTGGAATGCAGTTAGTGAAAAGATTCCTGCTCTTAGTCTCTATTTTGCAATGTCGCCTTAATTGTCTTTGTCAAGTCCTACAATCGTCCTTTGTAGGTGTCTTGCTGTATTGTTATCAGCCTTAAATGGGATTTTCACGTACCATATGGCGCGTTTTATAGGGCCTATTCAGCTATTCTGTCTAGCCGTGGTTTCTCCAAAGAAACTAGTAACTGGGGTTAAGGTAAAACCCAAAAATTCTTGTTTCTAAGAGAGTTCGGGACGTTGTTTGACAGTGTACGGACGACAGTGAGGTTGTACTGACAATGGTGAGAATTCATTAGTGTGGAAATGAGAGTGATTGTCCGCCCTCGTGGACAAAAACAAAAAACAATAACTTTCTTTTGAGTGTAAGTGCGAGAAATCAGCATTTGCATGGTTGATCCAGGTTTCGAAGAATATGGTTTAACTGCAATCGAATTCACCATAATTGTGTGCAAAATGCAAATGTATACGACTTTTTAAGTCAAAAATCAATGTTTTGAATCTACCACTTTCCACGGACTGCTCAAGAATTCTTCTTGTATTGTCCTAAATTTTGTAATGCAGACAACCGTTACAACTTGAAAAGCATTTTAAAATTCAAACCTTCGAAATTACGAAACCAAACCTATATAGTTAAAGGCAGCTGTTTTAATCAAACCACCAAACCATACGCGGCCCCATTTCGTCACGGAGATGGAAGCGGAGGTGGCGGCGCTGTCGCAGCTGCAGCTGCAGCTCCTCTCCCTCGTCTCCGACCTCCGCCTCCTCCGCGTAACCTACCTACTCCACCCACCTTCTCGAACCTTCTATAACCTCTAACCTCTATTCCTCTTTGCATGCAGGCGCGGGAGCGGAGCGCGCGCGAGGAGCTCCACTCCTCCAGCAAGGTCCCCAATTGCCCCTCTTGGTTTGGAGTTTGGGTGATTTCGGATGGCTTTTTTTATTTGCGGTTTTGGGTGTTTGTGCAGAGGTGGAAGGAGGCGGAGGAGGAGCACCGGAGGGAGGCGCAGGAGCTGCGCGCGGAGGTGGCCGCGCGGGACTACGCGATGCGGAAGCTCGAGTTTAGGGTTCGTGCTCTTCGCCTCCGCTGCTCTTTCTACAGTTTTGGTTTGGTTGCTTTGCTTAATTTGCTTCTGCTCTGGTGCGTTGGGCGCGACTACAAGCTGCGCGCCTCGGAGTTCGTATTACATTAGTGGCTGTTGTGTCGATTCGTCTTAAGACAACATCTTTAGATTATCTCTGATTTTGCAAAATGAGTGGAAAGGAGAGAGTAGTGAGGGACGTGGTAATGCTGTGCAATTGTGATATTGGTGGCTTCTGATTTGTTGTGAAGGTTGTAGTTGTTGTTTTTGGTTTTGGTTTCGTTGTTAAACGATAATCAATTTTCCTGCCTGTAGCAAGAAATAATGATCGCGCGTTCGTGCTCGCACTAAATCTAGTGTTTTTTTTTTCCTGTTGCTGCATTTCGTGCCATATGACCCAACGATTTGGAGCCATTTGGAGTAGATGTATTGAAGACTAGTGATGGTGGGCTCGAGATGTTTATCATTGTTATCATTTGCCAAACCAGAATGTTTGTTTATGCTTGAGGGTTTGGTATAATATTGGTTTTGATTTGTCTTGTGGGCTATCAATACTTGCCCTCCTCATGTATGATTTGCATCTGTCAGACCAAGAATTGAGATTCGCTATTGTCGCATACTCGCATGCTTGTGTAGATAAAGAGACTTGAAAATGAGAATGAGCTGCTCGAGAAAAATGAAAAAGATTTGAAAGAAACCATGGAGGGATTGCTTCAATCAAGGGAGTCTTTCATACAACATTATGAGGTAGGTACCTTCGTGTTGACCTTTTTTATTGGCTCTTACTGTTATAGACTTATTCCATTCTGTTTATTTTTTCTGTCTCTTCCTAATTGGCTAATTCTGTTTAAGATTAGCATGTCTGTGCATAGCTCGTTTCGCTCAAGTCTCAACCGATCATAGCTATAATATAGTTTGCTGTCTTTCACCTTTAGCTGGCACTTGGCAGTTGGAATCTGTTTCTGGTGTACATTATCGATCATTTGTCTCTGCTGCCTTCCTCAAGTTTCTCAGTTTTTGTCAGATCTTTTATTGGTTTATGTGGGGAGGGGGGGTGGGGGGTGGTTGAACTTCAAAAGATGTAACATCGTTTCACTTTCATGGTTCCAAAGTTCATTTTGTTTTCTTAAAGAGGATAAGCCTTGAGTTCTGAACTAATCATGAATGGAAGCAAACTGATGTTTGTCTTATGTACTGTGTTCGATAGGCAGAACTCTGCTTGTTCTCTGCAATGGACCATCCAGATGAAGGAGAAGCAGATTGCTGTCATTTCCGAGAAGTTACATTCGCATCTGGCTTTGTTTGGCACAGTAGAAAAGGAAGCTGCTGCAGTGAAACAAGTTTTAGGTGATGTGGAATGTCTCATCAGTGAGAAGGAAAATGTAGGTATGAGCACAGTTGAAAATCTTTCTGATTCTACCATTGCATGACCAAACAATTTCTATGCCCCTTATGCAACACATTGTTGTTTCAGTTTTGGAATTGAAGGATAAGGTCCAAAGGATTTCTGTACTTGAGAAAGATTTCGTTGGTATGGTTATTTTTTGTAATTTTGAGATCAGCAAATGATGATGTCCTTCTAATTATAATGACAGATAACCTTTAGCATCTTTTCAAATTTGCTGTTCTAAAGTTTTTTCAATGCTTCATGTATGCAGAGAAAATTAGTTTCTTGGAAAACAAAATCAATGGTTACCAGCTTGAGCTCCGGAATAGGGCACAGATCATATATGAGTTGAAGGAACGCCTTGAGGTGGAGAAACTCAAGAAGAAATTTCAGCCCCAACTAGAAGAAATATCCATTTACTAAGTAACAGTGTTAATTATTTTTAATCTTCAATTTCAATTAAATGCATCAAGTTGGTTATTTTTTCTTTAACGGTATTACCTTCGGAAAGCTGTGTTGGTGAAGGACGAGATAATAGAGAGATTAACTTCAGAGAAGCAGGTTATTCTGTTACAAATATCATAAGTTCATAACTTTCCAGTTGTCTCCAACACTTCAAATTGATCGTCGATGTTCTTTTATCAGTCAATGCTTATTGAGCTTCACAACATGGAAATTGCTTTACGGAAATTTCAAGACATTTTCAGTAGTATAAGGCCTGAGGTTAGATGCCAAAATTTCATCAATACTTGTATGCCAGCTGTGCATTATCAGTTTTGCAGTGTACAGTTGTTGCATCCTAATGCACATTGTACTTAATTACTGATATGCCATATACTTCATTATTTTTATTTGTTCGCTGAGCCTAATTATGAAGCAGGGAATGAAAAGCTTTCCTCCTGTTTCCGAAAGTCAGGACATACAGGATGTTGTCAATAATGAACAGATTGAAACGTGAGGTTTTCATTCAACACTTGTATGGTATAATAAGAAATTCGGTTTTAACATGTTGTCAATGTTTGCATGGTGAACTGAATAGTATTCCAGCTACTCAATGCGGTGTACATGATGAGCATACCACCGTAGCTGTCAGTGATCAAGCAGGTGAGACGTCCTCTTTTAAGCTCTTGATATCAAATTATTTTTAGTTGTTCGGTGGCATATAGATCAATCTATAGTTCATCCGAGTTGTTGGTGAAGTTATTTTTGACCTACACATTCAGTTGGCATATTATCTTACTTTGGAGAAAACAATAAGAGCGATTTCTGGAGTAGTATAGGGACCACTGCCCCGTAGATATATACCCATTGGCTTAATGTTTGCATGACATGGAGTTTATTTATCAAATATGGAACTTTGTTAAATCATGTGATTTCTATGCCTGCAGCTAGTACTTTCAATATAGAATGTCAGCAGGAAATCAACGCATGCAGGAAACAAGTACAAAGCCCAACACTGCTTAAGGTAAGTAGCTTTCTGAATTTATTGATTTTTTGGCATGTGTAGAATCCTCATTTTTTGGTAGTTTTGAAGTCCATATCATCCAAATGTATACATGCAATGCAGTCTTCTGTCTTGCCATCTCCAGAGTCCGTAACCACGAATACAGAAACAGTTGGCTGTCTTGATGGATGCAATGATATTGAAATGGTACGGTGACTTCACGCTCATTGTTTGATGATGTTGTCTTATTTGCAATTATGTTGGTTCACTTCACTTGCTATGTACAGGGAAACTGCTCTCCTATGCAGCAAACAGATGATGCGAGGAATCCAGTTCCTGAACCTGGAACACACGAACCCTGACGTATACCATTGCGGGTATTGAGTGCAAATTCTGATGCTGGAGCTCTTTTTCTCTTTTTTCCTTGGGAGGATAATTCGTGGAACCGTTAAGTGATTCCAGATCATCTGATTATCCATCGTTGCAGTTCTCGGCCCTTGTATGTGAATGATTCCTTGTATATCCACTAACGATGTGGGAGTATAGAATGAGATATTTCCTTTGTCATGTTGTTGCAATCATGGGAAAAAGTGCAGTATAGGGCATTCGAAAAGATAACAAAGTCCTAGTTCTTTCTATGCTTGGCTTGAGCTTCCAGAATTTTTTTTAAATAACTGTGCCATTTCAGTCGCCGGTAGGGCCACTAACTAAAATGTGTGCCAATAAATGGGACCCACTATGTGCGGTTAAACGTGTGGTTAAGTTGCTAGTCTGGTTAGTAATTGAAAACTGCATTGATAGATGAGTCCAGTTCAATCATTGATTGATTATTTAAACTATTCCAATGGCTCTTTGGGCTCATTCATATTGAAATTTGCATTGACAGGTGTGTTCAAGGGTCCATTTGGATCAAATAGTGAGAAAAAGAAAGAAAGAGGAATGGAGAGGAAGAAAATATTGAAAGAAAGAGAGAATAAAGGAAAGAAAGAAAGCGAGAGGAAGGAAAAAAAAATTTCGTGTTAATTTTGTTGTCGACTCGTCGTATTTATAAGAAAAATTTTTGGAACACAGTTTGTAGAAAAATTTAAATTTTTATATCACTCTAAATTTTAGGGCAAGTAAAAAAATTTAAATATTCACATCACCTTAGATTTTAGGAGAGGTAGATAGGTAATCTGTGGTAGATCTAGATGAAGGGTTTAGGGTTTAGGACGAATGTTTTGGGTTAAGTTTAGTCTTTGTCCGGGATCAATATCTTGTAATCCATAATTCCGATCGACGATTCAAACAAAACAGTAGAATTCTAAGTGGGAAATGAACAGATCGTCAATCACTACCTGTTTGTTACAAGATATCGTATTTTGTTACATTACTAATTATTTGGAGATTGGTTTTTTTAACATATAATTTTGATTGACGATTCATTTGAAGTAGTAGAATCTTGAGAGCAAAACGAAATTATGGACACAAATGAATTGTCAATCATTACTTGTTTGTCTTGTTATATTATTGATTATTCAGGGATCGATATCTTTTAATCCATAACTCCGATCGACGATCCGTTTGAAGTAGGAAAATTCTGAGAGCAAAAACAAATGATCTATACAAACCGATCATTAATTGCTACTTGTTTATAACAAGATATTGTATCTTGTTATATTATCGATTATTTGGATATTGGTATCTTTTAATCTATAACTCTGATCGATAATCTGTTTGAAGTAGTAGAATTCTAAAAGCAAAATGAAATTATCGACACAAAGCAATCGTCAATTAGAGCAAAATGAAATTATCGATTATTAGGAGATCGATATTTTTTAATCCATAACTCCGATTGACGATCCGTTTGAAGCAGTAGAATTCTGAGAGTAAAACGAACAAATTAACACAAATGGATTGTCAATCACTACATATTTGTCACAAGATTTCATGGAAAAGCTAAAATTTTTGCATCACAGTTGGGTTTAAAGTTCTAGGTTTAGTTTAGGTATGTATATAATATCTAGGGTTTTAAATAGATGTCTGGTCCTAGATAGTTTTTTTTTTGAATAAATTCTTTGTGTTCCCTATATTAACTCTTGTAAATAATATTTTATGAATTTGCACCCATAACTCACAAAATTTCATGGAATTGGCCATGGAACAAGCTGATAGGATTTGTGTACTACGGAGTTGGTATAGTCCGTGATGGACTGTATGGTGATAATCTGAGTGCTTCTGCTCATGTTTATAGTCACATATTTGACCCACTATTGATATCTTTTAAGAACTTACAAATATGGGTGACAAACTTTTTACAACTGAATCCTACAATGGCTAGATTCTTAGGAGGCTGAAAGCTGACAAGTCATGGGGTTTATTTGTGAGGATAGTAAAGTGTTCATATTTTATGTGCAAATCTTGTCATAGAGAGTTCGGAAGGTAGCCATTCAATTGTGAGGGGAAGCAATAGCGCAGGTGCTAGTAGTAGTGTAGGGGCCAATACTACAACTGGGCTTAATAATAGCAGAGCCATTTATACCGTTGACTACAGTAGCTCAAATGTAGTAATGTGTTCCCTACCCCGAATTAGTTATTCGAACTAACAGGCAGACCTAGCCGATAAACTACTCAAGTTAGAGGAGAATTTCCACGAATAGGAGTACCTTGACCCATCCAACATATATGGATCGCATGAGGAATCCACAGACGAGTATGACCTTTTGAGTGATTGGATTGATCCATTATCTCTGAGCTCAGTTGTGGTTCCTAGAGATCTGAACTCAAGATGGCCCTTTAATTCACGGATTGTACATCTTGAGCAACTATTTAGGACCAAGAAGTATGCAAAAAAAAAAACCATCATTGCATGAGCCGTTTCACTTAACAAGTTTTTTCGGGTGGCTAAGTCAAATTTTGATCTATGGGCTGTCAAGTTCCTAATTGATAATTGTTCATGGTACGTCTGTGTTTGTCGGCCGAAGGATGAGGTCTTCTTCTGAGTTACCAAAGTGATAGATCATAGATGTATGGTGGAGAGCATGTTTACCACAGTACAGAAATATTATGTTTACTTTTGTTTCTAGTCTTATCATCTCGATTGTGAAAGAGAATACAATGATGACACCTAAGGAGATCATTGCAGACGTGGTAGAAAAATATGGGTAAAAAATAACCTACAGGAAGGCATGGAGGGCGAAACAGAAGGTGTTGGAGGGGCTGTTTGATACATTTGTGGAGGTGTACGACTTAGTTCCGAGGCTACCCCAATACATTGCTTAAGTCAATCCAAGCATTGCCTTTGAAATTGTGGACACCTCGGCTCTCGACTCTAATGGTTGTGCCATACCTGACTGCATGGTGCTGAAACAATTTTTTTGGGCATTCCAGCAGTATATTGAGTCATTTCAGTACATGAGACCCATGTTCTATATCGATGGCACCTTTTTGATGGGGAAGTATGAGGATCCCTGCTGACTGTTGTGGTATTCGACGCCAACAATCAATTGTTGCTCATAGCATATGTAGTGGTCAAGTGGGAGAACTATAGCAGTTGGCTGTAGTTTTTGGGGAAAATGAAGAATGAGGTGTTGAAGTACCGCGAGCGTATGTGCATAATACGTGATAGAAACAAGGGGATGTTGAGTGCTATCGAGTACATGTAGGATGGCTTGGACCCATCATTAGAATGGAAGGATGTGCAAAGTTATTGCTGTTGCATCTAGACATTTATGCCTAACCCTAATTTTGATGATAAATGAAAACAAAGTGTTTTAGACTAACTGTGCTTTTGAGATATTTTGATACAGAGTTATGTTGGGAAGAAATGTAAGATGATCAAGATAAACCCGACGTAAAATGGATCAAGCACAAGTCGCAAAGATGAGAAGAAAATCGAGAGATGCAAAGGACCTAAGGTAATATTGTTTTTATTTCTACCGATCTCGACGTATGGAGTTGATCGGTGTAAGCTTTTGTTTTTAGTTTTAACCGTACTATAAAGAGGGGTTGCAAGTCCTCTCTAAATCTCCAACATGAACCGAGAAATTACTAGGTCATTGCATTACATCATTTTGGTTGGATTTGATTTGATTTTGATTTTTGAAAGATTTGGATTTTCAGTTGAGTTTTTGATAGCAGAAGAGTTTTTCAATTTTCTAGAACGATCTAGGCAGATCTGGCTTTTGCTTTTGGTGACAAAAATGTAGCCCTTAAAATTATCTTTCAAACGAGTTATTAAACTCTCAATTTGGACTTATGGTTTTAAAGTTATGACTGTTTTTGTTCAAACTGACTGTCAGTTTGCTAAACTGGCTGTCAGTTTGAATGTCAGTTCAGTTAAACTAACAGTTGTCTAGAGAGTATGTTTTTTGAGCTAAAATTTTTTGAACTAAACTGACTGTCAGTTTGCGTTTCGAACTCAGCTGAGTTTGTTTGAGTTTCTATTTGAACTGGTCGATGCTTTGGTCGAACTGACTGTCAGTTTGGGGTTTCAGTTTCCATATACAACCACAAACGGCTAGCTAATTCTTATCCGTAAATTTTGTCGGCCGTTGTGTATGTAACTGACTGTCAGTATGGTAAACTGACTGTCAGTTTGAGTTGTTGATTTTCAGCCCGAGCTCCAACGTCTCTTTTGAGACTTGGGGCTATAAATAGAGGTTTTGAGCTCGTATTTTATACAACAAGCAGCCTTCTTCTCTCTTATACACTTGAGTATTTGTTTTATAGTTAAAAATCTTGATCTGTTGATCAAGTCGAGAGTTTTCAGATCCACCGAGTGCTTTCTGTTCGCATCATTTGCATCCTATTAGTTTCTCGGTGATTGTTTGGAGGTCTTGAGAAGACCTTGCTGCTTATTACTCTTGGTGAGCGCCGTCACCTAGACGGTTTGGAGGCGTGGCCGTTGATCTCTCCAATTCGGAGTTTGTCGGAGGACTCGGCGTGTTGTAAAAGGCATCGGTGCTCGCCTTTCCGGAGTGGACAAGGAGCAACCACTAGTGGATAATATCCTTTGTGGATATTGGAGCAAGACTCAATTTACTTGAGTGCTTCAACGAGGATTAGGGGAGACTGGGCGAATCTTCGAGACCTCGGTAAAAATCGTTGTGTTCGTTCTCGCTGTCTCTTCATCTCAATATATTAAATTGCTTTTAGTTCTTCTTTTGCAACATTTGCTTTTAATTGAAAAGTTTTAAAGCCTCATATTCACCCCCCTCTAGTCGGCATCCTTGATCCTACAATTGGTACTCTTGTCATTTTGATGCAAATTTTTACATGTTTCAAGTGCAAGAAACTGATGATAATATTTGACACACCCAAAAATGGTGAATTTGAGTAATAATCGCAAGTGAACGATTGAACGTTGAGCACTTGATGGTCAAATTCACGAGAAACAAGCGTATTCGTCTTTTAGATTAAGAAATTACAAACTAAATCAGTGCGAATTAGGGTTTTAAAAACAACAATTAAGACTGCAACTAAATCCTGCGAAAACTATGGTTTTAAAAGCGAGAAGATTGCAAATAGAAAAAACTAGGGTTTTAGAAACTAGAAAGTGGTAAAATTAGGGTTTTAGAAATTAAAGTGAAAATCTAGGGTTTTAGGAATTCCAAAACCATCAAGTGTAATTTCTAACTAGGACTAGTTAATGTCAACTCAATTTCAAAGGTTTTCTAAGTCAAATTAAGTCATCGGTATGGTCATCGGTCAACAATCAGTGGATCATTTCCACGGGTCAATTTGGTGAGAGTCTCTATCTTGTTCTTAAGTTCCACATTAGAGTGCAATTACTTAGTAAAAAAACTTAAGAACCCCTAAATTCAATGTTAGAGCACAATTGTCGCATCTTGCTCAGTCAAACAAATTAGAGTTTAGAGAAAGAAAATAGAATAAATTAAGATGCAATTTGAAACAAAGTTAAAGTCAAAATTACGCCCTCCGGATTAGGTCATCTCTAACTCTAGAGAGCAAATTACATGTAAAAAGTCATAAAAACAGTGGAATTGCAAAAAAAATGAAGGAAAACTTACTTAATAGCATAAAATAATAAAAACACGCCGTCCACATTGGCTTATTAATTAACGAAGAAACAAGAACTAGACTAATACTTAAACAAAATAGGGGGGCAAAACTAAGCTAAATTAATGATTAACTGATTAAAACTTGATAATAACCTAGCCAAAGACCACTATATTTATATGCAAAATTCCTATGTTTATACCTATACAACTCATGATGCAATTTGCAGAAGAACTGACTCAAACTCTGACAAAACGATATTTGGAATGCGGCAGAAGAGCGAAGTGGGAGATGGAATAGAGGGTAGCACACCGTGCTCAGAGCCGAGCATGGGTCGTGCCCTATCCCGTGCCCAGCTTGGGTTTCCCTTTTGAGATGACGCTTTTCGATTTTTTTCTGTTTTTTTTTCCTCTACTTAGTTTTCTATCCAAACGGTGTCGAAATGGTTCCAAATTTGGCACGTTTATTCCCTGAAACATGATGAATACACTCATGAAAGTGGATTGTAAAAATCATACCAAAAGTAACATAAAATGAGTTTTCAAAGTTGAAACGGCTGTTAACTTAAGGCAAAAAGTATACAAATGAAACGCTTATCAAAATCCCCTTAAGCTAGAATTTTGCTTCTTCTCAAGCAAAGGATATGAGTGGAATCAAGATGATTATCAACTGCAAATGCCTTAGCTTTTAAAAATTACAATAACAAACTTACGACGATTCTCAGTAGATCAAAGCTGGGTATGAGGTAATTGATCAAAGCAATTTACATTTCAAATACGAGCATGTAATACATCAATTTTCAACCTTAGAAAAAAGAGCTTAATCAATTAAACAATGCTGGATAAATCTTCATAAAGAGTCAAAAGTAAACAATCATGAACCACCAATTATACTAAATCTGCTAGATTGCCCAATTTAAATTAGAAAAATAAACTTGTTTGTGTGCTGTTTTTTTTTATTATAACCTCCAACTATTTCATGCTCTTGGCAGAAATATTTGAACTGGATCATTTCGTCGCGACAAGAGGAGACATAGCTAAATACGTTTACTTAAGCACACCTATAGATAGGCAGGTTTATCAGTTTCCCAAGCCCCTTTAAGCAACATCATTGTTCAATGTACCTTCCATTCACCAGTTGATCGACGATTCACCACCGCATCCTCCCAGTGGGTCGCATACACGTTACAAGAGACTAGACAAAACCATGACTTAAGCAACCATTTTTTTTATATTTATTAAATTAAAGACACATTTTTTTGTATGTATAAACTAGGTACATCTTCCCTACAATAGCTAGTTGACAATTCATCACCGCCTCCCTCCAGCAAGTCGCGTGTACTTTACTCACACACATTTTTTTATTTTTATTTTAAGGAGAAGGGCAACAAGCATAAAAAATATAAAAGGCAACAACAAAAAATTAAACTTAGGCGAGGGGTTACTAGAAACTCTAAATTCAAATAAAGAAAATATTAATTTGAAAGATAAGGACAACTTTAATGGCCGAAAATTAATTAACACTAAACACATGCGTTTTAAGATTTTAAAAGGCTAACTTCAATCAAATATAGTCAATAATATATCAGAATAAACCATCTCATCCGTTAATGATCTTCTCCAAGCTAAGCATCTCAAATTGACAATACAAATTTTTTTTAAAATTTTTTAGTTTATGATGGAATGGAATAGAATGATAATAAGATGAAGAAGTAATAGGCAAAAAGACTATCTCCCAAGCTAAATTAAACATTATCCTCAATGGTTGGAGAATGACATAGATAGCCTGATGTGGAAGAGGATTTTGTGGTCAACATGGCGTGAGGCAAAAGATCTAAAGGGCCACAAGCAAAAATATGAAAAGAACAGAAAAATAAAAAAAATAAAAAAAAAATAACAAAAACTCATGCACCTTGTGGATTAGTCATCGGAAGGAGGTAGAGGTTGGGGTTAGTAGTAGTGCAGAGGGTAGTAGGAGTACTTTGGAGGGTGCAGTACGAGAAGGATCGGCGATGTGAGAAGGATCGCCATGATGGTAAGATGCACCTAGAAAGGTATCGTTCGGAAAGATGTGGCCAGCGTGCATGTGGTAGTCGTAGAGCTGGTCGACGTGGCCTGTGAGGTGATCCATCCGGTGTCCATCAAAGCCCTATAGTCTAAAAAATCTGATTGAAAGTTGGAGAAATTGGTGCCCAAAGACTATGTAAGCATGCAGGGTGGCAAAATCATAGGCCGTTGGTTCGTCAGGGTCAACGGTGGCTGAGGAACTAATACCGATAGAGCTAGACGAAAAAAGTTTCCAGTTTCACTAATCAAAGATATTAGTGCGAGATGGGTTGGGCAAAGGGATGGAGGGGAGGCCACTAATATACCAGTGGAAACGGTCCCCCTCGTAATAGCAAAACCCCATGTTAATCAAGGATGGAAAGTCGAGGATGGCTGCAGGGATGTCCTCTTGTTGGTCATTCGTGTTGAAGCCAGCAACGATGGCGATGTGGATCAAGATGCCACCGAGGACAATGAGTGAGGATTTGTGCAAATTCTTGCCTGAGTTAAGGCGGCAGGTGAGGTAAGCGGTTGAAGAAAAATCTATTTTGCCAAGCATTGCCCAAAGAAATTCGACCTCGGTCTCATAGATCTTGTCTTGGTTGTCATCACGGCCGAAAATTGTCCCAGCTATGAGACGTTACAGGTAGCAGAAAGTGGGGTTGCAAATGGCGACTGCTTTGGATTTGTTGGCACGAAATTGGTCTTGCCCCTCATTTGTGATGGTTTGCTAGAATGTACCCCGATTTTCAAATTTTATAGTTTAGTAAACTTATCAACAGTGTACTGGTAATTCTTGTTGCCGAGCCCAAACTTCACACCGTCACTATGGACAAGGGGGGTATGTGGATAGTGTACTACTCAAAGGAGACTAGGATCTCCTAAACTACCTTGCAGAAGCTAGGAATGGGCAATACTACCAACATATCAGACTCAACTCTATGGATTAACCGCAAAACATCATCCTCTATGCTTAAGGCGTTAATGGCATTTACATCTAAGAAACAGGTAGGCTAAAGAGGACACTTCTTGATATGTAAAAATCTCGCTAGATGATCAGGATTAGTAAAGAAAATATGCGGAAATTTTGGATAGGAGTAAAGACTAGGAGATGTACCTCAGTGACGCTTTGTCGTTTGCTTGACGTTGCAGTAAGGAGTCATCATTGTCGTTGAGGATGCAAATCCTGAGGTGTTAAGAGTGCGAGGAGGTGGAACCCGCATCGGATTGAAGTTTTGATGGTTGGATGAGGAGATCAATTGGGGTTTTTGTGGAGGTTTTCCTGTAGAAGAAAGAAGAACAATGGAGATTTTGGAGTTAGGAAGAAGGAAGAAGAAAGGAATAAAATAGAGGAATAAAGACAAAAGAGAGAGAGAGAGAGAGAAAAGAGGAGCCAGTAGGGGGCAACAGAGGCAAGCATAGACACGGGCAAGGGTGTGCTAGGGCCCGTGTTGGCCTCGGTCAGTTCAATTTTTTATTTCCTTTTTCTGATTTTCTTTCATTATTTCATGTGGGGGTTAGAAAAATTAGTGTTTGAGAGCTCAAAAAGTGTCAGAATTGAATGATTCTAGCACCACTACGATCATGAGAGAAAATATTATATGTTAGGCACCAGGTTGTCTCCTAGATAATGCTGGTTTAACGTCTCACTCGACGGAATGTTCTTGACCACTAAGAAAAATGTGGAATTTACGAATTTGATCAAGTAAAGCACACTTACCGATTCTCCTGCGTGGTCGAGGTTAATGCAGTATGCGTTTACCTTGAACGTAGACCCATCTTCCGCTCAAAGTTCAATGGAGCTGTACAGGAAGATCGTTTTGATTGTGAATGGTCCAAACCATCATGATTTTAGCTTTCCTAGGAATAGTTTCAACCATGAATTAAATAATAAAAGTAAATCACCTTCTCAGAAGTCATGGTTGAGGATCCACTTGTCATGCCACTTCTTTGTGTTGTCTTTGTAGATGATGGTGTTCTCATAAGAGTCATTTCAGAGTTCTTCGACCTCGTGCAGGTTGAGGATGCATTGCCGCCCATGTCGTTATACTTCTAGTTTAATTCCTTGAGCGCTCTATGTGACAATTCAACAGGCAGATGGCAATTTTTTTTCTGTACACAAGTTTATTTGGAATCATACCTATAGAGTTTTGAAAGCGGTTTGATACGCCCAGAGTATGTCAAAGAGTTTGAGTGCCTAGTCCTCATGATGGTGCAACCATAGAGTAGAGGTTCAACCAATTGCACGCGGTGTGTGGTTACTCTAGTGTAAGTATCATAACCTCATTTTTCAATTTTGCTTCATAAATCGTCGTTACTTTCATAATTTAATATTGGTTGTTAAAACAGCTCAATATTATCTTTGCGCTGTCCGCGCAAGTCGAGGAGATGCGACACAGGATATGAGACAGAGAGGACATGTCCATTAGCAACTTCGATGCGGCCTTCACACAAATACACTCAGGCCTGGAGGTCATATTGATCAATTTTTGGGTTCTATTGTCGCCCCACCTGACCATTGTTCCTTCACCTTCTCCACATCCAGCACTAATGTCACAACTGTTTTCATTACATCCACCACCATCGGATCGCCCTTCATCATCCCATCAGTTGTCGTTCGATCACCCTTCATCATCCCATCACCTACCTCTGCACCCACCATGTCTGATGGCTGATGACAGCTCCTCCAACGAGGATGTAGACTTCTCCATGAGCAAGTTCACATACGATCAGGGTGTGGTGGAAGAATCGGCCATGAAAGAGTGCTAGGGTCTTTCACAAAACCATGATCTACTGCACCCTGATACACAACAGGTTATTCAACACTCTTTATTTCCTGATGCTCCGCTGGTTACATAGTCCACTCAGCACCAGTCACCTCCACATACACCGGTGGTTAGAAGTCATCAGATTAGGGACCATCGCGCACTTACCCACTACAAACCATCGGAGCATCAGGCTCTGACAAAGAGGGGGAGATGGTAGATCAAGCTTGTTTGTATATAAAATATTTTTTTGTTCCAAACAATATTTCTTTTTCAGTTTTCATAAATATATAACTTCATTGATGATTGTGCCTCATAATTACAAATTTTTTGTACAGATAACTTTTATTTCAGTACCAAATTTGAAAAATGGCCCAGAATGGCAAGAATTTATCATTCACATCGGAAAAAAAAAATTTTGATCTCCTCAATTTTCCACATGAAGTATGATTTTATGTTATACATGCCCTACTTCTACGATACATTGGGCATGCTTTTAACATGGAAAAATGCGAATATCAAATATCGTAGTCCATACCTTCAAACAATCTTGATCAAACAAACACCTGGAAACATCATGAAAGTTCAAATATTCAATAGCAAAGTCTACAACTAGTTGGCCCCAAAAAAATGCTACTGCACAAATATCTAAAGGAAAACTATGACCATGGTTTAGAAAGGACACCAGGTTGTGGATGCTTACCAATGGTAGTTGTATTAGGACGAATATACATGTTCTTCTTTTTCTCTGGGTTCTAACACCATTCGACCTCGTAGCAAGGGTCTACCTCGATTGGTTCTGGGTTTTCTGGAAGACTGAACATCTTGTGGTGATCCTTATTTCTTTCCACCACATCAAGTATGACTTAGCATAGTTCAGTATGTAGTTATCGATCTACTGAACGAAATCACACTTGGGATCATCCTTCTAAAGAAAAACATTAACAATAAGTTAAATATTAAGAAGGGCGCCACAAACATGGAATGACACTTACATTGTTCTTAGAAATCTTAATGTCTGCGGAGCCGTAGTACCTCTGGCAAACGTTGCTTATTCCCAGGATCTATGTTCTACTGATAGCTTGTTGCAGTGGTATAATGGAGGTGATTGCTATGTTTTGCTGGATCTTTCTCTGGACGATGAACCAAATGTAGCCATAAGTTCAGCTAATATTGTTGATGAAGATGGTGAAGTTTGCACTATCAGATATAAAGAGTCTAAATGAGCAATTAAATAGAGAGAATAATGAATATTATTTACAAGGGTCAATATACGGAACACAGAGAGTTTATTAGCAAAACAATAAAACTACTCAAAATTAAACATCTATTTCAAACCCTAAATATTATATACATAGCAAAACTAAACCTTGAATTTTACACCCTATAGTGATGCGAAACCCTGCGGTGGTGCGAAAATTTAATTTTTTTCTACCTATCCTAAACTGACGGTGATGTGAAACTTTAAATTTCTCATAATTCTACTATTTCAAATGATCATTAATCGCAATTATGGATTAAAAGGTATCGATCCCCAAATAATTGATATGTATAACAAGATTTGATATCTTATCACAAACAAGTAGCGATTGATGATCTATTTGTGCTGATCTGTTCATTTCGCTCTTAGAATTCTACTGCTTCAAACAAGTCGATTGGGGTTATGGATTAAAAGATATTGACCCCCGAATAATCGATATTTATAATAAGATATGATATCTTCATCGATATGTATAATAAGATATGATATATTCTCACAAACAAGTAGCAATTGACAATTCGCTTTTGTTGATTTGTTCATTTTGATCCTAGAATTGTATTGCTTCAAATGGATCATCAATCAGAGTTATGGATTATAAAATATCAATTTCAGACAATGACTAAACTAAATTTGAAACGCTCGTCTTAAACCATAAACCCTAGATCTTAACTGCAAATATGCTAAGTCCTAAACCCTACGAAAATGAAAAAATTTAAATTTTTACATGTCGTAAACTTTAGAGTGATATGAAAATTTAAAATTTTCTACCATCTACGTGTTTGAGAAATTTTACCTACAAATATAATAAGTCGGCGACAAAATCAATGTGAAAATTCATCATTCCTCTCACTTCCTTCTCTTTTCCTTTCTCTCTTTTCTTTCTTTCTTTCTTTCTTTCTCTTTCTCTGGTTGGGTTTTGTCCTAGATGACAGGTTTGAGCCGTTGGAACAACTTAAATAGTCGCCTAACAACTGAACTGGACCCACCTATTGATATAGCTTTCAGTCGTTAGCTGGACTAGTAATTGAACCACGCGTGGTGGACCCCACTTGTCGGCACGCACCGGCAAGCGACTGAAATAGCACATGCTCTACTACTAGTTCAGTATGTGTGATGTCATATTTACAATTACTGGCTCAGTCAACGATTGAAAACCGGTTTTGTAAAAAAAAAAATTCATAAGTCATTTCTTAAATTATTTTTTTATGGATTATTTAATTAAAGATTCGAACTTATGCAAAAAGCAGCCTTTGGGTGGTGAGAGCACATCTGATGTCTGCTCTGTAAATGTTAGAAGCTGTCTGCAGCATTGAGCATTTCAGTGCTCGCACAAATTTGCTAGTTCAGTTCTTTGGGACAGAAACTTTGTGCAAGATGGATGCTGACGCTATATCCTAATAGATCGGGATTCTCTATGTTAGAAGAAAATGTAAGAAATATCATTTTTTTTAATTCCAATCAGTTCATCAGAATTTAAATAGTTTAGATTAATATAAAAATATTAAAATAATTAATCATATTGTATAAAATTATAAATCTCTCTATCTTAGACTATTAATTTCTCTAATGATTCAAAACATTCTCTCTCTCATATATATGAAAACTTACATGCTCTTGGCTGAACTCAGAAATGTTAAAAGCCATTTTGTAGGCTCTACTCATGTTCTAAACTTAACCCAAACCTTTCATGCACTGTAGTTTTGCATGTATAGACCTTATGTAAATTAATTTCTCAAGTCATGAAGTTTTTGACCTAGAAGAAGTCATGAAGCCTTTAACTTCCAAAACGAGAAAATTTAAAATTTGATCATCCTATATTAACCTCAATTTTCTTGTGGACCAAAAAAAATGTCCTCAATTTTCGGTATATGACCATTTGTTCGGTGTCAACATGTGGACACCAAACAAATGAGGCTTTAAAGTTTGTTTTGAATCAGGCTGAACAAAATAGAATTTTTCTATTGAAAAAAAGCCTTTTCAAGCCCATATTGGCTTGTTAGGCCCATATTGGTAGATCACTTAATAGGCTTATATGGCTTAGCCCAATAGAGAAGTCCTATATAAGAAACGAAATTGCTAGGGTTTTTACCTCTCCCAGGTACACTTCTCGCGCTCCCGCCGCCGCCGTCGCAACCATCCGCTCGCAAGAGCAAGAAACAGAGGTGTGTCTCCTGTTCTCCATCCAATTCTAGCCATCAATCTGGTAGGTTCGTAGGCCTATTGGTTCTTTCGTCGCATGCTTGTGCTGTTAAAACTTGTTATATTAGTCTAGATTTGTCACTGCCTCGCTCTTTTTTGAATCGTGGAGAAATTTTGTTCTTGATATGTTACACTGTTGTGTGTGCAAATAAGGGGCAAATTTCTTGTTATGTTGTGCAGTGGATGAATCGCTACACTACTATTTGGATCTATTAAAACTTGTTAACCAAACCACAAATTTGTTGTTGTAACTTGCAGAGCACAGATCTGGTTCTGTTCACTTCTGCCATCTTTGTGATAGGTTCTTGCTGTTCTGGTTGCTACTTGCCATTATCTCTTATAAGGATTAGATTGTTATGTTTTACAGGATTTTTAGCTCTTGTGTTAGGGATTGCTGTGTGGAAAGGAACTAGGAAAAATTAGTGGCCTACAAAAATGGCAGATTCTTGGATATCTGGTTGACAGTAGACCATATAATACTTGATCTTGCTAGGTTCTAGCGATTTCCGATTTGTGGGCGATCATAGTGCAGGGCATGTCTTCTAATTCATTTTGCGCTGATACTTGTTAGGCAGTTTTTTATGCCTTTTAAGGTAATGTATATGGATCCTTAGGGCCCTTGTTGAATTGGAAGTAATTCTATACCATCCAGATTCAGATAAGCTTTCTACTTGTGTGGTGTACATGACTATTTCGTATTGTAGTTGCAGCATGGATACTCAGGTGAAGCTTGCGGTTGTGGTGAAAGTGATGGGCCGCACCGGCTCCAGGGGTCAGGTGACCCAGGTCAGAGTGAAGTTCTTGGACGACCAGAACCGTCTCATCATGAGGAACGTGAAGGGCCCAGTCCGTGAGGGCGACATCCTTACCCTGCTCGAGTCTGAGAGAGAGGCTAGGAGACTGCGCTGAGGCAGATGGTCTTCATGTCATGGTGGTTTGTGTCATCAGAGTAAAATGTCGGATTGGTGCTTTCCTTGGCGTACTGCTTTCCATTCAGGAAGCTTCTGAACACTACTTCATCTTTCAAATAGGCATGGAATATGAGTTATGAGCATGGGATATCAATGGTAGGTTGGTTTGGTTATGTGGTTGCAGTTTTGGTTTATTATTTCAATTAAGTTCACTTGATGCTGTGAGACATGTCTTATCCTTAATTACCTTTTAGGTAAATATGAATTGATCCAATGAGTGCTACTCTAAATCAGAATCTTATGGTTGAATGTTAAAAGCATTAGATTTCATCAATTCCTGATTCAATCCTATCTGAACACTGCATTGTCTTTCAAGTAGGCATGGAATATGTGTTATGAGCAATGGGATATCAATGGTGGGTTGGTTTGGTTATGTGGTTGCAGTTTTGGTTTATTATTTCAATTAAGTTCACATGATGCTGTGAGACGTGTCTTATCCTTAATTACCTTTTAGGTTAATATGAATTTATCCAATGAATGCTACTCAAAATCAGAATCTTATGGTTGAATGTTAAAAGCATTAGATTTCATCTATTCCTGATGCAATCCTATCTTGATTGATTGTATTGCCATTGTGTGTTTAATTCTTTTGCTATATGTAGGTCCATGTTTGCAATTTTCTTGGAGCGACTAGTCTAATGCTTATATAGGTCTCTGTGTCTGATACTTTTGGTTTCTTGTCATTCTTGCTTTTGATTTGTGCGGAAGTAGATCTGCAAATTTGCTTTTGCATGCTTAAAAAATCTCAAGAATGCAGTTTTAAGAACATAGTGTTCAGCTCAATCTCTTGGCATGTCAACTATCAACTTCGGAATTGATTCTGTTAAAATTTACTTAACAAGAATCCAAGAAATGATGCACACCTACACATCCAGAGAACAAATGAATCAAATTCTCTCAACTTTCACTCATTCTGTACACAGTTTGAATCATCCTTGCTATAGATAAAATAAGATAAACTTCAAAAACCGGTCAAAATAACACCTCTGTCTAGGTTTATATTACTGTATTTCATTCTGTTACCTTGGAGTACTAGTAGGGGTGTCAGTGCCACTCCTTGGAGGAGTGTTATTTGGTGTGAATGGGCTCAGCCATGGCGATGAAAACCTTGTTGGTCCGGCGCCCCTTGGTGATAGGCTAACCTCCTCCAATGCCCGGAATTGGAGCTCTGACGGGTAGTCCCGCACGCACCCGATTCGAGGCCCTGCCCCAGTGGTCCACTGGAATGACAGTTGCTTCCCCAGCTGGTATGACTTCATTGCCTTCTTGGAGTTGATCCGTTTCAGGATCAGCTCCTGTGGCACCTCCACCACCTCCTCGTCATTGCCTTCCTCCGCAAACAAGTTCGTCTTGCAATAGTTAAGGCACTCACCAAACAGGGTGGAGTCCTCGTCAATCTCCTTCACCCCCGATGACAGTTTGCTCTTGTCGTGCACGGTCAATAGTCCGGTGTTGTTGGAGTTGAGCAGCAGCCTTGGTGGCCGCTTCCCCTTCAGCATGTTAGTAGATGAGGATCTCTTGCTCATCGATGTGCTTGCTGCCATCTCAGTGGCTATCACGGTTGGTGTGGCATCATCGGCGATCTCATTTTCGTCAACACGAGAAGGCAATGTGACCCGTGTCTCATTGTCTTGGTCATCAGGTTTGCTGATCTCTGTCAGGTTCAGGTGAGAGTAGCCGCTCTGGAGGCTAGACTCGGCATCTTCTTCACCTTCTGATGGGCGCAGCTGTAGCAAATACCGAAAACCAACAAAACACTAGTATTATCTGAAACCAGCCTTGTTGTATCAACATCACTAATACTTTGTGCAAAAGTCATGTCCAAATAAAGATGTTACCTTGACATCAGTAAGGTCGACATCCCTCTCCTTCAGAAAGATCATGAACTCCTGAAAGTTCTGCTCTGTCGGCCTGTAGTGCCCGCTATGTGGCCAGACAGCCTGAAAATGACCGACAATTGAACTCAGAAAGAGCAAATTTCGGTGTTTCTGATGCCTGATTGAATGTACAAAATCATATATGGTACCTTCAGAATTCCTTTCTCTACCACTAGTCTCCCTGCAGCAGATGTGGCTCCCCCAGCAAGGAAGCTGGAATGCTGGAATGTGCCCCTGATCTTCTGTAACAATGTCGAAAATTTCAGAGATTGCATCAGTAACTGGAACAATGTAAGGTTCAGATAATACTCTGCAAGGAAGTTGCATCACCGTAAGCACTGACCTTGCCGATGTACAGGGTTTTCGACGTGCTCAGCACAAAGATCCATTTTGTGTCCTTGGGGCTCTCGGTCGTGTCAACAATCTCCCGGCTCAGCTTGTACATCAGCCTTGCATCCTCAACTATCACTTCATAGGACTCCCTCTCTTGCTGTAAAATACAGCAACAATATATCTTGTTCATAGGTTGCGATTTTCGCAACTTAACAGTTTCCGAATTGTCAGTTCAGAGGAATTATGCTTATGCAACTTACTGGACCAAGGTACTTGATGCATTGTTGATGCAGCTTCCATCTAGGGCAGTGCTGTTCTAGGTTAACCTCTTTCCCTTCACCTACATCCAACCTGTTTGCAGGATCGCAGAAATGTCAGTACTTCATTTTTCTCATTTGGTTCAGAGATGTGAACTACTCTTCAGGACTTTGTGCAATGCATAGTACCAGTAAAAGAAGGGCTGCTTGCTCTCGCAGTGGAGCCAGCGGTGGTAGTAGAAATGCAGGTTGTGTCCATACCGATGTCGAGGGTCAATCTGACAATCAGACATGGATGAGATTCAGTTTGCTTTGCACAATGCCATCATCAGAATAGTGCTGAAATAACATATTTTTCGACACGTACTGCCTCGAGCCAATGCTGCAAAGCAAGTTTCTGAGCCTTTTCATCCTTGGACAGACCTTTGCCAACCTAAAGTGAGAGCAACCATTCACCAATTTCAGCAATGAAGTATTCCAAGATAAGTATACAAAGATGACAATACTACAGATAACAACAGTATCACACTATACTGATAGCGCAATATCGAGAACATACCTTGGCAGCCCTCATGCTGGCCCGAGACCATCTCGAGACGGCTGTCTCGGGCTTATCTATGTCGAAGAACGACACTGAAGTCCGCTTGAGAAGTGCGAAATCAAGCAGCTTCCACCTGAATTCAGCATCACAGAATCCACATACTGTCATCCCAATGGCACAAGCACACTGTATCAAGTATGACAAATTCAGAAACTATTCCATAGCAGATAACAATCCTACCAGCGCTGTTCGACAAGAACGGCGCAATCCGCGAGCTGCCGCCTTGTCCGGAAGCTCTTGTACACCTTCTGCAGCTTGACCGCGGCGGCCTGGTGATTCGGGCTGGATATCCCGACCACTGGAGACTCCGGTGCCCTCTCTTCTGCCGGCCTAAATCTTGACAGGCCAGTAGTACTAGTACAAATCTTGCTGTTGCAACCCCCTCTGTCAGAGTTAGGATTCCTTATGGAAATCTTAGTCTCCATCTGAACTGGATCAGCCTCTCTCCTCTTGAAGCTTAGGGACCCTTCTATGATAAGCTTCCTGGGGAGCAATGCCGGCGGGGAATCGACGGTGTCCATGTCGTCGAAGCTGAGGGACCGAATGAACAGCCTGCCCGTGTTGTCCTCCATTGCTGGCAGATAGTCATCTGGTGGGTATGAGATTGACAGCCCCATTTTTCTTGACTGCAAGATGTAATACTATGGACTTTTCTCCTTTTCTTTTTGATTTTATTTGATTTGATTGATTTGCTTCTGTTCTTTTGTGTCTCTCAAGGTTCTTGCTTGCAGCAACTGTGACCTCTATGTATGCATCACTCTGTGCCAAGAAAGGAGAACTATTATTGGACATTAAATTTAGATTCTTGGAATCGATAACATGGTTTCAAGAACACATTTCACATTTGTTTTTTCTGATTCTCTCAAGAACAGATTTCATATCCTCTCTTTTCTACATGAAAGTGCCGAGAATCAGGAAAAAGATGCAAGAACTCAAGAACAAATTAAGAAAGAAACAAGGAAAGAGGGTATTATAACTTGAAATCACATCCTAGAAATGGACAATATGTATCTCAACAACAACACATTAATATCATTTCATTTCTTGTTTCTTCATGAAAGCAAGAACCTGTTTGCATCTGAAATGCACCATTCATCTCATTCCCCACTTTTCTCAACAAAAAAAATTATAATCTAGAAAACAAATGAGATAAAAAAAAAAAAAAGCGGGAACAAAAAAAGAAATCAAGAACCAAGAACAATACCTTCTTGCCTCCAAATCCTTATTCCAACCACCTCAAGATGATCTTTTCTTAAAAAAAAATGTGAGAGGAACCTCATAGAAGGCTAAAAAGAAGCAACAAAAGATTTGCGGGCAAATGGGAGGAGATTTAGGACGAACCAAACATAAAATGGTGAACTGGTGATGACCATGCAAGCAGGAGAGGAATTAAGGTGGCAAGAGCACAGGGTGGTTTGTCTCAGCCCCCCTCACCTCACCATATAAATAACAAACAAAAACTTGAGGTTACCTAATGTTCTGACCCAAAAAAAAAAAAGCAGTTTCTGATAAAATTTGGTGACTTAAAAATATGTAGCATGTATATACAAAGGACAAATGTATTAAAAATTTCTCATATATGTTTAAAAATATCAACACCCTCGTTACTCCTCTCAGCTATATATATTTACCTTTTATCTATATACTCACCTACATATAGTTTTCAATATCTATTTAGATTTTGTATAAAAAATTAATACGTGAAGCATTGCTGTTAAACCGCTTTTGCGCCGGTCCTCCTCAAGATAAACAAAAGAGAGGATATTGAGGTTGCAAAAGATGTGTCTAACTTGACTATTTCTGTTTTCTTTAATAAAATCCTATTTTTGACTGATAAATAATGGAAAATAAAGGGAATAAAGGGTTTTAGGGAGTTCTTTCTACTGCTTTTCCCCTTTCTGTTTCTTGACCGTCTGGAGTTATGTCTGTCTAGTTGTGTTAGGGAGGTGTTTACCATAATTGGTGATCACATTATGGTATTAGATTTTTTTTAGGGAAATGGTATTAGATTTCTTTTGAGTACTCATTTGCAAAAAGCATTTTACAAACACCCTAACCTCAAACTAAGGACATTATTTATTTTAATACTTATGGACTAATTAATGCCAATCAAAGTAGAATCACTTGATTTCCTTTTGATCCAAGTCCGCATCACAGAAGAGCAAAGTCACTGTCTTGGCAGTGGAACTCTTCTAAAGAACCAACAATCTCTTGCCAAATATTTTTCAAGTGCAAAAAACTATTCCCCTCCACGTCCAATTCTCAACAAGACAACCTTAAGTTACAAGCTAACTTTTTAAATCATTTTGAAAGAGATAATCTACATGACAATATTTGCCCCATCCTAAGTTTTATCCAAAACAATAGACCAATGGTACCTCAAAGGCTCAAACTCAAAATTCCAAGATAACACATGAAAAAACAATAGAGATGTCCTACCTTTTTTTTTTTTTGAGTAATAAATGTAGTTGTAACATGCCTACAAAATGCTACCACTTGAGTTGCATAGAAAGAGTGTCATATAACCAATAGTATTTTGGAAGTGTAAAAAACTTATTTGACTTCATGAACTGTTCATCTCCCTTAATTTTAAATTAAGTTTTTTTTTTTGAGTTGGTATACGTACTATACACATTATGATATCAGAGCAGGAGTTCTTAATTGAAAACTTGATAGATATATTGTACCTGTGTTACTTACACTATCTATATTTTAGGTTTATAGAGAATGTTAAAGTATAAATAGTTTACTTGCAGTTTCTCAACAACTCAAACTTTTAGATGAATTGGTCTGTAAAGGAATCTCAACAAATCAAACCTCCGTATACAAATGAGTTTGTATGTGTTGAATTTTATATATTGATCAATTCACTCAAAACTCAGCACTTATTTCTCTAGTATTATGTTCAGTTTTATATATCGATTAATTCACTTAAAAATTTAACCTATTAACGAAAGAAAATCAATTTATTCATAAATTCACTATCAACTATAGTTCCAATACAATTTTATTTGTACACATAGCTTCTCTTATTATAGGAAAAAAATGTTGTTCTAGGGGACAAGAAAGGGTCAAGTAGCTAGCACCGTCGCGTGTGGCTGACTGACTTGGTGGCTCCCACATGCCACGTGTGCAAGTCTCCAAGTACAACGTGCCGTACCAGATATCCGTACAAGTGGCACACGTGTGTGCAGCTACCGTGCACACCGACACACGCGTCTGAGCCTACAATTAATCACCAGCTGTATCCACTCTATATTACTAGTAGTAGATTCACACCATGCTTCCACTCGCCTTCCTCTCCTCTTCGATGGTGTAAAAAAAAACTAAATAAGAGAAGAAAAAAATTGATGCTTAATGTTTATTTTATGCTCCTTGTATTATAATTTATAATTAAGTGATGATTCAGTATATTAAGAAATGACGAGGAAATACTATTACTACTTCAGTATAATTTAGTGTACAGTTGAGGGTGATTAATGTGGTAGAGAGAGGGAATAAAACCATGATTAATATAAGTCGAAAAGGACAAGAGCATGTTGAGAAGAGAAGATAGATATTCTCTGTTGTAAAATATAGCCAATATTTTAATCATGCATACGTGGATTAATAAAATTATAAGTTCAAGAAAATATTAAAAAATAGTTAAATTATCATCATTCATAAATTTCTTAAATAAATGAGAGAAAATATTAATATGAGAGATTAATCATAAATGAAGATAATGAAATAAATAAGAGTAAATAAAAATATAACAATAAATTAAAATAACACATAATATTTTACAATAAAATTAAAAAATTATGTCTTATAGAGAGTTTTTTTTTATCCCAAAATTGTAGAACATTGATTGTTACTTACTTTATCACAAGAATCCTCCCTGAAACATCAGCCATTAGTAGCATAGTGGGTAAATTATTCGTGAATAAGTACTCTATTATAGTCTCTATAGATGTGTTTAGAAACTCATATCTAGTCTCCAGTCTAACTCACATAATACAATTTCAATTGTTTGATTACCTACATAGAAAAAAGAGCCAAACTCACTGGATGTAAGATTCTTTTTTGAGTCAGGCTATCGGAAACACAAGTTTTTAGTGTATCTTATGAGTCTGGCCCACCAAATTATATAATTAAAAAGAGATTAACACACATGAATGATTTTTAGCATAAATTAAGTTAATTAAGGATTATTAAGGAACAATAATGATTATTATAGTGGAATACTACATATTATTAGTTTTGATAATATTTTTACACTCTAAATATTTTCTATTTAAATCATCCATACAACCAATTAAACAATACCTCATTTTAACATACATTATTATGTAACCAAGTAAACATCACCTCATTACATCTCTACAACTTGTTTTATTTCATCTGTCTCACTCATACAAGTGAGACTCAAGTCCATGCTGACATTCAAACACATCCTATGAAATTGTCATGTCTTCTACCTAAAAAAACATGTTTTCCTCTTTTTTTTTTTTTCAAGCCAATTGATCATAATACAACACTCCAAGTTAAGATGGGTGGAAATTTAAATTTTTTTCTTGATATAATTGTGCACCTCAACTAATTTATGTTCCCCAACAATCCAAATCACTTAAATTCTGATTTAATGGTTAAGATATGATTAGAAGACACATGAGCGGAGATAAGAAGGGTAGATAGGCAAGCGCTTAGCCCCTCATACTAAACGCACATTCTTTACCTACACAATTTTTATCATATAAAATATATAAAATTTTTTACTAAGTTTTTCAATTATTCATTGCTTGCTAGTTGGCCTTTATCATAGTAATTTTCTAGTTTCACCTTGAAGACACACTCTTGGTTCTAGATTTAAAAAACAGATCTAGCCAGCATTAGAGTTTACTTGTGTCAACTTTTTTTTTTCTGGTTTTGGCCTAATGAACAATGAGGTCTCCCACGGTTTTCCTAAATTTTCTAGAACCGTCCAAATTGCTAAAATCAAACAATATAGATTTCTTAATACTTTTGGTGTCTGCCTCTTTTATATTTTGTAGATAAAGAAAGTGCCGAATATTATTGTAATTTTATAAACATTTTAGATTTCTCAAACAAACATCAAATCCTGGTGCTCGTGCCTGCCTCTCCAAATCCTCTTCCTCGTCCGTCAAGGTTTTAGACTTATAAGATGTAATCTCCACAGGTTGCTTGGCAAGCTTAGATTTCACCAAAACGCCATTACTTGTTTGGAGTTGTCATTTAGTCTCAATGAAAATAATTTGTTGAGGAAGAGTCGTAGAACACGTTTATCCAGGAGTAAAGAAGAGGGATTTTGTGTGAGATCATCTCTCATTAAATTCTTTTCATGTCTGAGAGTCTAAATAGTGGTGATGGATCTGCAAAATCTTATTGGTTGATTCAAAAAAAAAATGACTCTAATGAAGTTTAAGACATGATGATGTATATTTTGAATCATGGTATTGAACAGAGAAGTTAGGATCACGTGGGAGTATGAAAGAATTTGTTTTGGGAGAATATATTTGTTTCAAACAAAATATCAAATCTATCCTTAATAAATTAATGATTAGATTAAAATAATATCTTTATAAAAATACAGATATTGATACCTCTTAGAGAACCGAAGAATTTGCGTAACAATATTCCAAGATCAAACCATGTTTGATCATGTCTACTTTATACTCCATCTTCACGTATCAAAATCAAACACAACCTTTAAGTGGTTGGCGTATATGGGAAATCGGGGAGGCATGCACACCATGTCGGTACACGCTGAATTTCATATTATGAAAGAAAAAGAAAACCGACGACCCAAATGGAGTTGAAAGTTGTAAGTAGTTGCTCTGCTGACCATATGATTATGTGGTGAGTAACTTAACTGGGATCAAGTGCAGCCGGTAATAACTATAATAAGAGAGATTGTAGCGTGTTTTTGATTGTTTAATCATATAATCGGTGATTCATGTTAAGATTATGATCATAGGAAAAAGAAAAAGATCTTTCTTACCTGTGAAATTTTCTTTCATTTTGCGCACTACACTGAGCCACAACATAATAACCATTGGACTATTTTTATTTTATTTTATTTTTTGTAATCATAACTTTTCAGTTGCATCACCTCCTCTCTACATTCTCTATGAAACACACCACTTTGTGCTAGTTAAAACTCATTCTAACTTCACTTCAAGCAATTAATGGTCGAGAGAGACTTTATTTGTCCTGCCTATTACTCCTCCTAATACAATATTTGCAACTAAGATGGTGTGTATTTGCATCTAAAATCAGATTTTTGCTACTGCAACAACGTGTCATCGACGAGAATCGTTTCGGACAGTCTATTTTAGATAATGGCATGCATACACGCGCAATTTATTATCTAACTACAGAGAATATAACTCCTGGGTGCAGTACGGTAATTTCATAAAACCATAACTCATATATGGCCATCACGGACAGGCCCCACACAGCTGGCAGATTAAAGTTGCTAACATAACCGCGTTTTAGTTGAGAAGATAGAGATCTACATAAAAGATTAGCGACTGCAGTTAAGTCGCAGTCAGTGTGTGTGTGTAGGGTTTGCCGTTTTGTCACCACAAAAGATGGATGGCCGGACGGACGGTGATTTTAAATTAAATTAGATTTCTAAGTTTCGAATCTCAAAACTGGATCAAATCTTACCAACGTGTCAATTCACAAGTAAGGGAAGTTAACATACCAACAAACACCTAATCAAGTCAGATCATAATATTTGATAGGATAAGTTGGATAGAGTTAGCTTTCCTCGTCTATGAAATGATGTCGAAGTTGGGGTTCGTTGTGATAGTAATTAGACAAAAAAAAATTCTAGCCAAACTGGTAGTCAGTATTGAGTGATATTGTGTCAGCTTTACTTTATTTTTAAAGAATGTAAAATCTGTAGATAACTTAAGGTGGAAAAAAACACAAAAACTTGTAAATATGAAAAAAAAAAAAAAGTTGTAGAAATGAGAAAGAATGTTGATTGGTATTTACCAGAAAAATTGCCGCCCTTGACCTACTACTGTCTAGAAAACAGTTTGTAGGCAGAGTTTAAATTGAGTTTTGTGCTAATGCTTTTGTTTCAAGAAGCAAAGTGACCTAAAAGGACAGAGCAAGAATTGTTAGACATAACTCCATTTTAATCATCAAGTCGGCAACACACAACTAACAGCAATGTATTGATTTGTATGCTTTGCAAAAGCAGTAAAGCTACGATAGTGAAAGCTGCAAATCGTATAAAATCAATCAGTCTACTAGTTTAACTAGTGGCATTCATTTGTCATGATAAATAACAAGCTTCAAGTATAACCTCCATACGTTGTATGGGTAATTGATACTATTATTAGAAGCTTAAGCTGGCACGAAAATTCAACTAGAAATCTAAACAGATGAGCGCTGAAAACGACATAAGATTTACTTGTAGGAGGAGTCCTGGAGAAGCAAGGGAGAAAAACACTAATGAGCAACGATTGATTCCATAAGAATAGAATGGAGTTACAAAGAAATCCTCGAGGGGCATATTGTGCAAAACGAGATTGATACAGCTCTCTCTTCTCACTTAAATATAATCGATAACTTTAGAAGTTATTCTACTTGTTTGTGTCTCCCTCTGTACTTATTAACCACTATTCTGAATGTACAATAAAGAACCATTAATATCTTGTAATCTCATTTTGTTGTTGTTGTTGTTTTTGTTGTTTTTTGAGAAATTTTGTTGTTGAGATGAAGCTGCCTCTAGTTGTTGACAAAATGTTAGTTCGTTGTTGAGAGAAAATTAACTGATTTCAATGCTCACTATAAAGTGGAGATCACTTTTATTGTTTTTAGTTCTTGGTACGAGCTTTTTCATACATAACATTCTACTTATCTCTGCTATAAATTGAATCCTACTGCAATCTACAATAGAAAGTAGAAACAACTTCAAATGAATGAAGTACATAAAAATTGTATAATTTTTACAAAAGAATAGCATCTCTATGTACTAACACAGTTGGTAACATTCACTCTATTAAAAACCCATATTTAATTTTGAAAAGTTTAATTCTCTATTTAAAAACCTTATTTTTATGTAGTATGCTGGTGGTGGTTTTATTGACAAATATAACTTTTGAGAAGTCGGCACTAAATTACAACTTATTGTATGCTTGCATTGTTTCATGATTTTATGTTGTGCATAAAGTTGACACCTCACAAAGGCCAAAGGATCCTTCTTGTGTTAGGATTAGGTGCAACAACCAAAAATTTCAATGTTAGGACATATGTACATATTTTAAGTGATTTCTAGCCCCCTATGGTTTGAAATTTTGAATAGTTCAAACTCATGGAGTGACACTATAACCTTGTGTATGGTTTTGTTGAGTAATGTTAGGGGTGCAGTGAAAGAATCTCAATGATATGTTATGCTGAATTTTGTGATTTTCTCTTACCACTGATCTCCAATCCTATGTTTCTGTCTAGGCATGTCATTTTTTTTATGTGTCTATCTTTTTTTCTTTATGACATATGATATGTATAGTTTAGTAGCTCAGGTACTATAGAAAAAGATAGTAAATAAAGAAAAAACATGTAAATCATGCTCTATCTTCCCCTTAGGTCCTATTTGGTTAAACTCCAACAGTTCTATTTCTTGAATGACTCCACCAACTCAAAAATTTGATGTAGAAATTTGTCCATATATTTACTACAAATTACATAGTATGACACTACCATAATAAGCAGTACTATATTATATTATATTACGAGACTAAATATATCAACTACAGTAAAATGAAAAAATTAGATCTACTTGTCAAATATATCTCTGACTCTAATTTTTATAAGATAGAAGTTGAATTTGGAACTTGACCAAAAAGACCTTAATATATTAGGGCAAGACTATCTAATTAAAGTATGTAGTGTTGTAGAGATAGCTTGCGTTGGTGACTTGATGGTATGATATCATGCGACAAGATGATGAAAAAGGTTACATACATTGAAGACCAAAGTTGCTTGTAAGATTGAGGTAAAGGATCTGGTCCACTCCATGATTAATCTGTTTTTTCTTCTTATTTTTGGGAGAAAGTGATGGTGCTTTTAACACTAGGCATGGTCCTCTCCAAAAGAAGATATGTGCTAACATTTTTTTGATGGGGACATGTAATGCAAATTGAGAATGCGAAATTATTGAGTAGTCTACTTGCCTCATTTTTCTTTTCGAATATAAGCATGGAATTGTAAATTCAAGATGTGAGTATGGTTCGATGAGATTCAATTTCTAAGAAAGATGCTAGCAATTAATTTTAGCATCTTCTAGGTCGCTAACAAATATTGTGTCCATATCTCGCTATGGACCTTGGAAGAAAGAAAGAGAATGTAGTGCATCCGGTCAATCGTGATGCTATCTTTGCTGTCTCTCATAGAATAGAGTAGATGCTGGCAAGAATAACATCCTGCTTACAGTTCAAAAACAAAACAAACGAACTTGCTTGGATTTCAAATATGTGATTTTTTATTCCTTGCTTGGGAATTAAAAAATTGGTTTATGCTAGGCCTAGTTGATACGAAGAGATATCGATGGTTGGTAGTACTAGTTCGCATTATCATTTTTGTGACAAGTAAATATCTTTTTTCTCATGAGTTTGTTAGTACATGAAATTTTATGTGATAATAATATTAAAGATCGATAAAAATAAATGTTGAAATATGAATGCATTATCTGCCTGTCTCAAATGTCTGTTTTTCTCATATACTTAAGTTTATAATGAATTAGTTTATACATACAACTTAACAAATCCTGCTAGGCTAGTACTAACCAGTAATCAGAAGGAGATTACTAAGTTAACAACCCGATCGATTTTAATATAAGCCTCCCAATATTTACTGTTCATACACTAATGGTTGACAATACAAGCAGAATATGCGTAAAAAAAAAAACTTTCATGCGAGCCAGCATTATAAAACTATATCAGACCTATTTTCTATTTATCGAATTACATGACCTACAGTTAGCATCTGAATGTACATTTGATATGAATTTAATATTATCTGATATAGATTACAAATGTATCTTCACAATCTGTTCATACAATCTAATGGGTAAAAGGTGGATTTTATATTTCTTATTTGAGATGGAATCTTATAGAATTTGCTTCCAGAATATGCACAGATCTAAGTAATCTATTTTTTTTCTATGAAAACATAATTTAAATCCCAACAAATTGAAAGGGAAGACACTGGAATTCAGCAACATCTATTGGATCATAATTGGAGGCCCATTTACAATTGAAAATGGTGGTCGTTAACGCCCAGTTTGATTTTCTTGTGTGCACCAACTGTGCAAGTGGACATTTCAGCACACTAAAACTTCTATGCTCTCGCAAAAGAAATTAATTACATGAATTGTAAATCAATAATAGTAATTATGGTTAGATATAAATCAGCTTCTGGATTGTTTTTGGATTTGTGCAGTTTTCTTCTAAAAAGGCATATCCTAATATTTTCCTGCTCATCAAACATCGTGTAGGATACTAGGAGACAACCGGTTGGTAGTCCAATTGGCTTGTTATCCAATTGTCTAATTAACTAATAGCATTCAAGTGCTAGTGTGTTACTGGTTGTAGGCTGTAGGCTATTTGTTGATACCCTTAGGGATTGATCTCATGATCTCTTAGTTATCATTTACTACACATTTTTAACTAACTATTTTTACTGAAAAAAACATATTATAGGAATTGGCCGAAATTTTTGTACAGTTCACATATAAAAAAAATAAATACAAAAATAAAACAGAAGAGAAAAATAGAAAAAATGGCACCAGTCGCCAATCCGACTACCAATATTCTATTAATAGTCATAAAGTCGACACCCAAACTAATGATTGGTGAGAAAACTAACAAGTCATCCCTTAGACTGGTGACAGATTAAAAAACATATCAGTTGCCACCCAAACTGTTGACTATTGAAGCACTATAAAAGGGCCACCAGCCTCCTTGCGACTGAACCAACCATAGAAGCAGCTCAAAGAAAAAAAAGAAAAAACACATAGGAAGAGGAAAGGAGGAGAAGAGAGAAGGAAGAGGAGAGAAAGAGAAGAGAAGAGGAAGAAGAGGAGGAAGAAGGTTTGAAGAAAAAAATCACAAAATCAGCGAAAGTAAAAATATTTTTGTTTTTTCATTGTCAATAATTAGTTTAGATCTGATTAAATTAACTAATGTTTAAGTTAATATTGTAGAAAATTTAGATATGTTTTAGTAAATTTAGATATGATCAGTACTTATTTTAAAACTATTATATGAATTGTAGGTCTAATCTCTAGATATTTAGATTTGTTTTAGTAATTGTCGAAAATTGAGATGTGCTGTACAAAATTTAGATCTATTGTAGGAAAATTTAGTTTTTGTGAAGTAATGATTTGTAAATTAATGTTATCAATCTGTGAACTGAGAAATTTGTATTTTTAGGAAAAAAAATAAAGTAGATATAAGGTAGGATTGTAATTGATCTAGAATGACATTGTATTTTTAAAGCTTGTCCCGGTTCCACCTCCACATCACCTATACAGTCCATTTCATGGCCACCGGTTCCCTTGTATAAAATTTGAAATAAACTCAAAATAATAGGATTTGGATTTTGTGTGATCATAATGCGATTCAAATGCATTGAAATTTATGGATTGTATATATGATGATTTGTAGATGTGATTTGTTGATATGGTAATTATATTGGAGATATGATAAGTAAGGATTTATAATATTAAACTTGTTTATATCTATGACATTTTGAACTGTAGAAAATGTTTGAAGTAAGAATAGTTTACATATTTCATTGGGAACAAATTATTAGAAACGGACCGTACAGGGATGACCTCAGTGCTTGTCACCGGACAAAAATAGAATTAAATAACTTCAGTACTGTTAATTTTGAAGAGTTTAAAAGCCGAATCATGCACACCTTTAATCTCAATCATAATTTATACAATGTTGACATAGAGGCATTGATGTTTACTGGTGAAACAAATTGTTGGAATCTGTGTAAACTTAGAGAAGACAGGTTTGGAGCTCTTATGTTGAAAGAGTGAAAAATCCTAACCATGTATCGAATGAATGTATAATGTATGTGATGGTTAAAGATAATGTGTCATCTATGAACATAAATATTGGGACAGTAAAACAGTTAGTTGAGGCATGGGAAGGAGCGAAATATATGAACATTAATACAACTATATCACATAATTTTGTGGAGCGTTAGAACTCAATATTCATAAGTGGTAATTTCTAGCCTGGAGATGAAGTTTATGTCGACAAAGGTGAAGATGAGGACTTGCAAATCTTAAGACAATGAAGATTCGGAAATCAATCCAAACTATGCGGATTGCTCAAGTGAAGAAGAAGATTACTGTGGGATGGGGCCTCCACGACAATGACTAGATTCAAGTGGGTTTGAGTTCGTCTGCGTCCACGAGGATGGCAAAATAGATTGGGCATCCAATGAGCACAAATTAACATTAGGCCAACATTTTCGTAGTAAGAAGGACGCAAAAAAAAGTGTGGCGATGTGGGCCATGTCCCTATGTCTGTTTTTCAAGGTCGACAGAACAAATCCAAATCTCTTTGTAGTAAAGTGCTCAGTGGAGGGATATCGATTTTACATCTGTGTTGCACGTTACAAGGACAGTGAGCATTTTGTTGTTTCCAGAATCACCGAGCATAACTGTTCGGTAATAAAAGTCTCACAACATCATAGAAATATGTCATCCGCATTTGTTGCATGTGTAATTTTGTCCAACGTCCACGCAAATCTAGAAATGCCAACAAAAGAGATTGTTGGTCAAATTAATGACACATTTGGGTATAACATTGGTATGAAAAGGCATGGAGGGCAAAGCACTTTGGTCTTGAGATGCTATTTTGATCTTTTATGATACTTATAATTATGTGTTCAGACTTCTCTAGTAAATTGTTGATACCAGCCATGGCACTGTGATGGACATGGTTCATACACCAGTTTTGGACGCAAACAGTGACATAGTTTCTGAAGCTGAATACATGGAGCATATGTTCTGGACTTTTGGGAAGGTAATCTCTGTCTTCAAGTACATGCAACAAATATTTTGCGTTGATGGCACGTTTCTAACAAGAAATTATAAGGGAACTTTGATAAAAACCATTGTTACAATACCAAAAACTAGTTACTTCCTATGGCATACGCCTTAGTAGAAGGCGAAAGCACAGACAGCTGGGTATGGTTTTTTGCAAACTTCAAAAAAACTATTGTAAAAGATAGACGGAAGTGTGTCTAATTCATGATAGACATAAGGGTCTATTGAGTGCAATTGATTTCATGGTGTCCACTGATGAATCTGACTACAAATGGAATGACATGATCAGCTGGTGGTGTAAACGACATCTTGTAGCAAACTTTTTCAATCATTTCAAAAGCAGACGCCTCATGAAGAAGTTTAAGAAGTTGTGTGATCAGAATCAGTGCACTAAGTTCAAATTGGGAGGAGTTAGAAAAAGAGACTGGAGATTTAAGTAAAGCTCAAAGGATAGAGGCTGGTAGTCCACAGCAAGTGGATCATGAAGAAAGTGTCGTCAGCACTTTGGATGTGCCGAGACGACGCAATTGGAGGTCAAGAATTAATAAATTATCGAATGGATTAGTGACAAAGCACATGAGAAGTGGTCACTAATGCACAACAAGGGAGGTGCTAGATATGTCATAATGACCACTAACATGGCAGAGGTGTACAACTTTGTATTGAAGGGGGTGCTAGCCTTTTCGCTCACTGGAATTGTTGAGTTTAGCTGGCATCGCACGACTAAATACTTCCACGAGAGTGGTACAGCTACAAGAGCATTACTGAGTGTAACACCACCAAAATTTCCTCAAAAAGTACAGAGATACTTAGAAAGAAAAGGCTGTAGCCGCTCAGAAACATTTAGCCGAGTGTATTTCCAACAGTAGAAAGAAAACATGGCTCGTTTATCTCAAGAGAAGAATGTTGGCAATAGATACATACGCCAACTTAAAAAGCAAGGTGTCATTTTTTAAGAGGGCTTCAAATGCACTTGTAACAAGCCAACTATGTTGCACAAATCTTGCTCCCATGTGATGGCAGCGTGTACGCATGATAACCAATCAAGTGAGACGTACCTATTCATTTACTAGAGGTCACAGTACTTGGCTAAAACATGCACTACAAAATTTGAGATATGGGGTACTCAGCACCATTATAGATATCTTTCGTGCTCGTCAAGTGAGATCCGATATGTGCCACTCCCATACTTAGAGCAGAAAGGCCCTGGCTAATGGCGGACACATTGAATTGGCAACGCAAAATATGATGAACTGCGAAAGTGTATCGTCTATCGACAACCTTGCCACACAAGGAGGACATGTTCAACTCCAGCCGACCATCCTGGAAGCTTAATGTTGCCATATTGTGTAATTCTTATTCTTACATGTATTGTATTAGATTTGTAGTTTATTCTACGCTTGTTTATACAAAGTATTAACTTATTTCTCCTATTTACAGACAAAGCTCACGATCGTCCTCATATTCTTGAGTAACTCAAGCTGTACTACGACAATCGTCATCTAGCTCGAGCATTGAGAGATGGATAGAAGTTGCAACCCTTCGGACTACAATCTCCTACCACGGCCTGGCCCCTTGATGGCAGATACATCGTACGACTGAGGGCAGCCGAATTGCTTCCCTTTGTCAGGACGATTTCATAGTTGGAGGCTTCCAGGCATGACCGATCACTGGTCTCCACTCTAGTGGACATATAGAGTCCCGAAACACACACATTTCACTTTCGGTAGAGTGAGATGTCAATTACACTTGAGGACGTGTCCATGCTCCTCAGTCTACCAATTCGTGGACAAGCCTGGGTACCACCAATCACTGCTGCAGGATGGGATGAGGCATTCACCCAAAAGTTTCATCCACTGCCTCTAGGTTAGGAGCCCTTCCAACATAATGCTGGAGTTCCTGCGGCTTGGCTCATACACTTCAAAACTTGTCAAGCGGATGCCGACAAGTGGACAGTCAGTCGACAGTTTGAGGCGTATCTCTTGCACTTATTCAACAGCTTCATGTTTACTGGTATGCTTGTAACATATTTTATTTACTTACAGCTAATCATTACTTTTTTATTTGTCCATAGGTACGCACGGAGACACTATCGATCGTTGGCTAGTTCCATTAACGCAGATGATCGCTGACACCCCAATCAAGCATATCCCATGCATCAACTAGGGTTTAGCAATTCTCTGCGTGACGTACAGAGCATTGTGTGATGCCTACGTTCAGCATGCTTGGCAAGCTAATATGGTGGGATGTCCTCTGCTTATTAAGTTATGGTCAAACGAGCACCTCCCTATTGGACGGCCCGTCATCACGGAGGTGAGTGTGGCTTTGCTGGAGGGCTACCCACAGAGAGATGAGGATGACGAGATCAACCGCTCGACCATGGAAGATTGTTGATTGCAGCGCGAGTTCTAATGGGCCACCGTCCAGGTACACGCATGCTACAATGCGTACAGTGGCAGGATGGAGCTGTTACATCCGGTGTTGGTTATATGGAGTCCCTGTATAGCTGCGTACATTGAGAGCGCCACACTAGGCGGGATATCGTCAGTATGTGTATAGGACTGGGACCTATGGCTCACCCAATGCATACTTATCTTCAGTCATATGTTGGAAGTGTACGCTCTATGGCGGGTGATGCGTCAGTTCGGGCTCTTCCAAATGATCCCTCCTCCAGACGCGGCCCATTAGCTGTCGCATGACCAGCACAAGTAAGTCAGTGATCATCTGACCCCACTGTATTTTTCTTTTCTGAAAACATCTATATATTTTATTTTGTTTGTAGGCGACCCATAAGGACAAGAAGGTCATCCTTTGGGAGGACCGACAGGCTCCTTACACTCATCGATGGGAGCAGACAGCAGTGATAGATGTTATGTGTGAGGAGAGGCCATACGCCGCTACAACATACGGCCACTACCTCATACAATACCTTCCACGCACTAATGCATGCATTGCCCTACATCCTCCGACACCTACAGATATGCATGCTCCAACCATTTAGCAGACTTACGACCGACATCACGCAGGTAGGATACACCGCTAGGTATAAATTGACAGTCTTTTTCCTATTTCATTTTTCTTGTTATCACCTAACATGGCTTTGTGCTTTGGCAAACTAATGCACACCATATCATCTCCTCATTCACATGGCCGATCATCCAGCAGTTGCATGCACGTGCCCCTGTCACGCATGAGGAGTTGGCGATGGCCATCATCAACATTGATCAGATCGTGTGCCAACTGATAGTCGACAGCAGTGACATTCAGCCTACAAGTGTTGCACCTCCACCACCATAGGATCCGCCTTGACATACAACGGCTGATCATCGGAGCACCTCTTCTCAGCGTCCTGATGCAGCGAGGCCATCAAGTATGGCCATTGATGCACCGATTTATCTCTATGGGCCCCCGCCCGACTCTTATCGTACAGGTGTTCGACCTCACCTCCCACCGCCGTCTCGTGGTGGCATACGGATCTCTGAGGGAGCCCGTGTGCCGCCCTCCACCTTTGGTTTCGACATCACATTTGACTCCAACAACGACTACATCGCCACATCGCAACGCTAGATGGATGAGCAGTTGGCTAAGTCATTGGATCGCATGACAGGCTCCCACCATACCTACTTCCTCGGCCAACCCATGCTGAGCCGGAGGTTGTCCTCGACCTTATGTACATGGGATACGTTGACCTATTGTGGCAGAGGGAAGACACTGAGCAAAGCCGACATCAGTATACCTCTACCAGCTTGGCGGTGCACCTCCACCGTCGCAAGAGCCTATTAAGCAGCCACATACAGATGCTCCTGAGCAAATTGCAGAGAGAGGGCGCAGTGGGGGACATCGGGCACATGACCTGCCCCCATTTGACAGCCATTGCAGAGGACAGTGGTTCCACCCAAGACTTTATCACTGTTGCCGTTTTAGCGAGACTGGACTCAGCGTCCGAAGAGGGGGCGGCATAAGTAATTTTCTTTCTAGCAAATGTCTTACCATTTGTATGAAACAAGAATTATATTTTGCTATATATATTAGTAATGTTTTGGAAGTTATGCAGTTGATCTACATTTTGTCATAGTTTCTGATTAGTATTTTTCGTTGTTTATAAATATGTTGGATTTGGTATTTTGGAGAAAATGAATACAACTATTTTGGGTTCGTTGAGAGTTCTTTTCTCGTTGTTTTCAGATTTCTCGTGGTTTTTTGCTGTTCTCATTATCATATCTGCGCATGGGTTGCTCATCCGAGGAAAGTTTGTACACATGACATGATCCCTAGGGTTCCTCTTTTTACATGGTTTTTTTGGAAAATTTTTGGACTAGTTTGGATGCTTTTTTGTGTTTCTGCAAAAGGGTAAATGGGTTTCCGGACAACCAACTACCCGAATCACGCAATACGTTCTTTTGGCTGTTTCGACTCGTCTTCGCCCTATGTTTGGTCCTGAGTGAGTACTTCCACCTCACACCGGCCAGGCCTAGCCAACACCCTCGCTGAGAACTGAAATTTCATCTTTTCATCTTTTCAACTTTTCCAGCTTTCCAACTTTTCAACTTCTCCAATTTGTCCTTAAAGTCTACATATGTGTTAATCAATGTTTAAACTATTCATGATATCCATTTCTATAAATTTGGCCATTCAGCACTCAAAGCTCAACTCACTCTTTGCTACTATCCTATTCGAACATGGCTGACGAGAATAGCCGTGGGCGGAGAAAAAGACTCACGAAGATAAATACATAATCAATTTTCTCGGATAAGTGGCTCTATATGCGTTTACTTTATTAACTATTCTCTTTTATTTCTAGAATGAAGGCCAAAGTTCAGGACCATGTTGTTGTAACTGCAATTTGTTGCCAAAGACTACTACATCCTCTTTTCAAGACAACTATGGGAGAAAATTTCTAGAGTGTCTTAGGGAAGATACTCGAACTGCACTTATCTACATTGGCTCGACCCCGAGTGGAGCTCAAAAGCTGCGCGTACAATACTCTATCTTCTCTGCAGAAACAAGACACTCTACGAGAAGGTGGACTTCATGGAGAGCCTGTTGATCAACATGCACGATTTTCAATACATGTACTGCTATAGACGTCCTTACTATTGCTCTTGCCATGGACGCGCATTCCTAACAACATGTCCTTCGAAGGAATTCAATTTGTCCGATGATTCCAGTGACACAGATGACTTCATGTGTAGATATTGAGGTGATACTAAAGTCAATACATCTTGAGCCTACAACAATGCTAGCAGACTATACGTATATTGTGGCTGAGAAGATGAGAGGGAGAAATGCCATTATATGTCATGGCTTGACTCCAAGTGGAATGAAGTAGAGAAAAACACTATAAATACTCTCTTAAGCACGTTGGACACTCTCTACTCCGATTAAGTGGTGCTCCGAAGTCTGGTCACCTTTTGCTGCTGTAGAATTGACTCCAATTGTTCTTGCAACTGTCATAGACGCGTGTAACTTTCTAATTTATCTACTTAATTTTTATTGTTCATAATCACTTCTATTTCCTAATTTCTTTGTTTCCTTTGCTGATCTTTCTTATTTGATTTTCTGTAAATACTTTTCGATCCAGCAACTTGCTAGTAATGGATTGTCGAAAAAAAACCAATTAGAAATAGCATGAGACACGTGTTGGATGTGCATATCATCAACATTTGCCAAGCTATTATTAAAAAAAGGAACAAACATAAATCGTACAGTGCAATACAGAGATACAGAGATTACTCGTCAAAACAATCTATACACATTCTGAGAGTATTTCTGTGTTCTACTTTGTATTTTTATAGACGAATGTTTTTAATCTATCTACAAATAAAATTAAACTGGAGAAAAAGAAAAAATACATTCAATCGCTGGCCTAGAGCATAACTAAAGCTTGGCTGGCCTTCAGTCACTAGCTTGTTGCAGACTGAAATCTCGTGTGGCAATGGGTTGGGTCAACGAGAAAAATTGGCTGTGCCACCTATTCAGTCGTGGTTCAGATTAGCGATTGAAACCCAATCGTATTTTCATCCCACCAACTTAAAGCCATTTTTGATTTTTTTTCCAGCTTTGGCCTATTTTTGAAATTTATTTTTTCAATGGGTTATTTAAAAAAATTCCAAATAGCATGTTATTTTAGAATTTTCCTTTTCATTTACATTATTTGTGAAATAGCAGGTTATTTTTGAATTTTTTTCTATTTATATTATTTACATGAAATATTGGTAGAATGACACTAGCCATCAACTTGGGTGGCGACTGATCAGTCGCCAACCCAAATGGTCACTAATGAGATGGCTAAAGTCGTCAATTCAGTTGACGGTTTAAGCTTCTTTTGCACAAGTCATCAATTGGGTTGGCGGTTGAAACTGTTTTTGCAATTGTTTTAGATCTAGGTTGTTTTGGTTTTTTTTTTAAGTTACCTGTATAAAAAATTCGAATTGGTCTGATGTTATGGGAAAAACATCTGGAACAAATAATGCGGTTTATTTTTCTTGGGAAAATCAGTAAGAACTCAGAGTAGATCATAGTACTGTTTGACATGAACATGATCAAATTAAACATCCTTATGATGCAATGACTAATGAATGATGAAAAGAAGCATTGAACTTCTTTGTTTTACCTTTAAACCTTGGTGAGTAAATTTTGCATTCCATCCCTGAAAAGTTGTCTCAAGAGGTAGGATTAATTTCGTGTTTCTTTAGGAAAAGAAGGACACTTGAAATCAATGGTTAAGCCTTAAAACATACCTTGAGAATTGCTTAAGAAGTGAAACAAAATGAGTGGCCGGCATCAATTAAAAAGGCATGCAATAGATATTTCCACTAAGCTGTCCTTTTTGTCTTTTCAGACTAAGCAGAAATTTCCATTGTGTTGTATTTGTCCTCCTTTAATTTGTAGAGGTTTAAGGCCAGCAGTTAGACAGCTATTAGTTGCTTAAAAGAGTGAATAACCACAAGTGTCACGACACAAATTGACAACAACGACAAAAAAAATTACTAAATAGGCAAACAGTTTACAAATTCAAAAAGCATTCATGAGCAAGACGTACTTAAAAAATGATTATATCATCTGTGGAAATATGAGTAGATTATTTGTCTTTTTTTTAATGTCTTAAGTTTTTGGATGAATTCTCAACATGGTGTCAAAATCAGAGATCTTGAGTTTGAGACTAATTGACATAATTTTTAACAAAAAAGATAATTATGATAGTTGAAGGGTGAGCTCGAGAGGATCGCAGAGGTGCACCAGAGTCTAATCCAAGTTGAGTCCACACTTTTCAAATAATTTAAGTTTTTAGATGAATTAATTTGTATGAAGTAAATGCACAGGATATTGTAGCCAATATTCTTCTTCCAGCTTAACAAGAACAGCACAGCAGCAGGAGAAAGAAATGCCATCTAAGTGACACTGACACTAAGTTTGGTAGTACTGTTATAACGTCAAGGTGATGTGGTGATGACACAAACTCTACAGTCTCATATAGATGCCGATACAGAGATGATGGATACATTTATTGAAATATAAATAGATTTTTTTTTTAGTAGTTCAAATTTTTTAATACATTAATCAATATATAAAATTCAATATAGTATCAGAACAAGGAGTCTTGAGTTCAAGAACTGCATGATGTTTTTATGAGAAAAAATAAGATAGTTAAAGGATTTAGTGGTGAGACCGAGATGATTTCAGGATAGAATAGATTCTGATCCAAGTCAAACATCAAGAGTTGAGATATTACAAGAGAATGTGGAACTATGAATAAATTGTCAGATTTTCTCTTATAACTTAAACTTTTAAATGAATCAATCGGTGTGTGAAACTCAATAATATTCAATATTTTCAAGTAGGAGAAACAACACTTTGGTTGCATGAAATAGACATCCATCCCCTTAATTGCTAGGCTGTTATGATAGCCCTGAACTTAACATGAATCATTGCCTAATTCCTCGTAGGAAAACTATGTTTCTAACAGTTTGTTAATCACTACATGATCTCCAAATTAAGATAGCGGTACACATCAATTCTTGGAAGTAAGCTTGAAACTGAAATCTAGGTTCCATTACATTCACTCTTGCTTGGTATGCAATGCTAGTAGTAAACAACATCATGGGTAAGTTAATTTTGCAAGCTACAAAATATTTTTTTGAGACCCTACATCATGGCCTGCATAGTAATTAATTCTCTTCTGTGCTCTTTGCACAGATGGTTAAAACATTTTCTTTTACTAAGTTGTAAATCTGAGGGAAGTGGTTCTATACTTTTCTGAAACACTACTGCACAGATTATACTAGTGTTAGATAAAAAAGAATCTTGCTTTTAGAATAAAACACACGAAATCAGAAAGATCACTCCTATTTATATAGATCAATCTAATAAATAAGAAAATTTTAAAAAACTAGAATTCACTGGAACTCTAACTAAAATTAGACTTAAATTCTTACATGTAAGATAAAAGACAACTCCTCCATGACTCACTCATACAAATGAGATATGAGGTAATCTAATAAGTTTTCGAAGATCTATCTAGTTTTCTTCTATTAGAGCATTGAAGCATTTCTCTGGAGCATAAAGCATTTACTTTATTTCACCAAGAGTAAAAATTGATAATTAGTAAAATATGATTGAGTGTTTCATTGACAAGTGGATACTATCCTGCTCTTATCAATCTTACAACAAATAGTATGTTGCTACAGTAGCACTTTTATCATGTGGTGGAGCTAATTTTTTTCGTATTTCTGGATTGGGTACAGACATAATAACAACAATAATAATTGACATAACAACAATAATAATTAACAAGACATGGAATTTCTAGGTTTGGTTTTTTAAAACTATTAAGTGGCAGGAAAAATTGATGGCACCAGTTGATATATGATAATTGCTGGGGCAGGCTGAGCCCAGCAATAAAGCATGCAGCAATTATGTTATAGTTTTACAGATGTATCAGGTTCAGGCCATCAGCAATGACCTATAGTACGGCACTGTTTTGAAATCAATGTACATTTCACAATTCTTATCTTTGTATGCTCTGTATCAGAGGTCGAAAGGCATATATCTTCTTTTGTATTTCGATCCATAGATCAAAAATTAATGATTCAGATTAAATTAGTGAGAAATTTTGAATTTATTGTGAGATGATTAATCATCTCTATTTTTCTTTTATATTAATATAAAATTATTTAATTTTTGATTGAACAGATAAGATTATAAGAAGGATATTGTGTCTTTTCTTTAAGTGAAATAGGGAATCTCAATCCCCAGTGAAATCATTGGAAACCATAAAAAAAAGAAATTAAAAAGTGAAGTGTTAATAATGGATATGACTTGTCAATGACGTACATGAGGTCCACAAAGCTCATAATAAATGCCACATAAAAATGGGGTTGGAAATCTAGTCAGGTATCCTCGAGAGGGACCAGGGTTAATTTATATGGAAACTTGTCATTAAATTCAGTTAAAATTGCATTATGATTTTCTGAATTGCGGGGAAAAAGCATCTTGCACTCGAAGTTGAACCACTAAGGTCATAATAAATGCCACCTAAAAATGGGGTTGGAAAATCTAGTCAGGTAATCCATGAGAGAGACCAGGGTTAATTAACTCGCAAACATGCCACCAAATTCAGTTAAAATTGCATTATGATTTTCTAAATTATATGAAAAAATCTTGTCAAACAACATCTGTCCATGACATCATGTACTCCCTCTATTTTACAATGTTAGTCTAGTTTCTTTGGGAGTGTTCTTTCACGATGTTTATCATCAATAAATTCAAGAGTGATTTATTAAAAATGTCAAAATAAAGTTAAAATTAATAATTTAGTAATTAAGACCATATTATAAGAGTTGGATGCACCGACCAATCAACTCAAAAGCCTAAGTTGATGAGGACAATTGACTTATACGCTGACTAGGACTCGAACTCCAGACCTCTGGCTCTAATACCATATAAGAGTTGGATATACTGACCAATTCACCCAAAAATCTAAGTTGATGAAGAAAAACGAACAATTGACTTATACTTCAACATATATGTTGATACATGAGAGATTGTAAATTCAATTTCTACTTAGATAAGTTAGGTTTAAAGATTTTTTTTTTTTCTTTTGAGAGAATCCTACAAAGAACTAAAAAGATAAAGCTTGGACTCTTCTTTAGTAACCAAAAAGATATATCTCCCAGTACCAATACAAAGACAGAAGAAGGTTGGCATTGTGGTGTATAGAGTTGCCAAGTCACACTCACTCTTTAGCTTTATGCATTTTATATGACCAAAGCAATACACACACGCGTCAATCTCTAAACGTGTGTGTGCGTGTATCACTACACCAAGAGTTGCAATGTCAGCTTCATTCTGCCGTCATCTGATTGAACTTGCTAAAGATCTCATCCACAGAGTGCAATTTGTCTGTTTTTTTATTTGTTCTCTTGTATGTTCTTTTCTTATAAGGCATGTAGATTACAACACTAGGCGTAGATTATAAAGTTTCATATGTCACACAAAACAAAGTAACATGAAAGTCTCAACCCATAGATCCATCATGACTTTTAACACAATAAATGACTAATCAGAATAACTATCTGTTAGCCAATTGTAATCAATTGGTAAAATATCATGATTTTATGATCTAAACCAAAACTCAAATCTCATAACTAACTTCACGGGATTTCGTCGGAATTATTTGTTTTGAGCTCGCTTGGATGGAGACTTTATCCCAAGTCATAAACCTTAGGCTAATTGCTCTAGCCAATTCTCAATTCACCTCTTCTTAAAAAAAATAAAAAAGAAAAAATATCGATTGCTCATCTTTATATGACTCAACATCACTCCACGCGGCCCCGAAAGGGTTCGAGTGCAGGTTTCACGCACCACACATGAGGTGCAGAGACATCACACTCCGCCCTCCAGGCACGTTAATGAATAGTAATTTTTATTGTGCATATACTATTCATTAACAATTTGTCTTTTTTATTTCTTCCAACCTAAATCGAATTAGACTATGAGATTTTGCCAGATTGCCTATTATTCTCTTCCCTGTCATTGCAAATTTTTTATGGATTTTTTAAAACCCAAAAAGAAATTCTCACTAACAGAGTTCTCATTTATAAAATTGGATATGTTAGTGGTAGTATGCAGATAACCCCATCATAAACCAAAGAATAAATTGTCTGAGATCTATTTGTGGTTTAAAGTTTTGCAAAGATCACCCATATTTGATTTAAAAGTTGAAGTGAGAGGTACCCGCTGTTTCAATTTTATGTGCACCCATATCTATTGTCTTTTTCCATTTAATTTAGCACAAAATAGAAAAAAGAAAGATGAAAAATATGAGACTGCCCACGTCAACTTTTCCTCATCATTTTTCCTAATTTTATGTCACCACTCACAAGTATGTTTTTTTTTCATGTTAGCCTTTCTTTTAGACAATACAAAATAAATCGAGATGAATAAATACAACACTATAAAGACTGATGTGAATACAACACTTAGAAAGATCGGGATGAAAAACACTTTAATTAGGAAGTTACAAAAAAATTTTAAAAATGACTGAGGAAGAATTATACGATGGTAATTTTAAATTTTCAACCTTTGTTTCTGTTTCTTTTATGTTAAATTAATGGGGAAAGATAATAAAATATAAGGATACACGAAATTGAAACCATAGATACTCCTATTGTTAATTTCTAAATAAATCACATAAAAATCTTCATAAAATTTTAAAACCCCATATAATTCTCACACAATTTACTCTAAACAAAAACTTACTAAATAGGAAACACATAAAAAACAAATGACATTGGTCGACCTCCTCAACTCCAATTCTCAGTCTCAAGATTTTGACCCCTCCCCAACAACCTTTTACTCCATCCCCCTCCCTCTTGCCTCCCTTCAAAGCTCCCCCTTCTCCCTTGGCCCCACTCCCCATACACACACACCAATCCAGCACACCACCCCCGACTGCCATGTGGATCCCCACCCACCCCTACCCCACAGACAATACACACAATCCAAACAGTCCCCCCTTGCCCTTCTTCCACACACACATACTTCCCTCCTTATAACAAACAGCACAGCAACTAAACTCTGATAGCTCTCAAGGAGTGTAACACACACGCGCGCGCACACATTTACGCATACACATATACACAAGAACTTAGGCGGGAGCTAGGAACATCCATACACACATGGCGCCGCTGGCTACGCTGGCGGAGGAGCCGGGCGGCGGCGAGGAGGCGGCGCGGGCGCGCCGGAAGGGCGGCGGCCTGCTGCCCGCCGCCTTCCACCGGTGGGCCCGCGCACGGATTCCCTTCCGCTTTCTCCCGGGCGGGGGCGGCGGCGGCGCCGACGGCCGCCTCTCCGCCGACCTCCGTGTCCTCCTCTCCGTCCTCGCCTGCCCCCTATCCCCCGTCGCCGTTCTCCCACGCCTCCCTCGCAACGTACGTAAACACACTTACATATATACATGCATACGTATATATAAACATATATGCACGTAAATACGCAATGCACTGCATATCTCTTCTTTTTTGTTTATGGAGTTCTTGAGTTGTTGATATGTATATGTGTATATGTGTAGGTGGCGTCGTCGGCGCAGTACATCATAGAGCAGTTCAGGGCGACGACGGGGTGCGCGAAGATGGAGGGCGCGGTGAAGAGCATGTACGTGGCGGGGAGAGTGCAGATGGCCTTGGTGCCGGAGCCCGGCGGCGGAGGCGGCGGGCGCAGCCACGAGGGGTGCTTCGTGGCGTGGCAGCTCGTGCCGGACATGTGGCTCGTTGAGATGGCCGTGGCCGGGCACGCCGTCGCCGCGGGCTGCGACGGCCGCGTCGCATGGCGCCGCACGCCGTGGCTCGGAGCGCACGCCGCCCGCGGCGGCGGCGCACGCCCCCTCCGACGCGCGCTCCAGGTTGGCATTGGCATTGGCATGGGCACTGTGATTCCCTGTTCTTTTTTCCATCTTTAGTTACTTTCCATCCCCTTTGCCTTTTCTTGCTTTACACATCGACAGGAGCATACATATAGTATATATATTGTGCTAGTCACTTGCAAGTATATACTAGGCTAAAAATTACATATGTGTGTGCACATACATAGGCATTCTTGTATGCTTTGCTTTTGTGGATTGCTTTGCTGCTTTTGCCTTTGTGTGCTTTTGTGTTTGTGTGTGTGTGTGTTCATGGCACAAAAAATAAGTGAACAAGAGGTGCATTTAGATATGGGAAAGAATCTTTGGGGAGAAAAGCAGCTGAGATATATGTGCACAGTGTACAGTTGTTATGCACCTTGGGATCTGGCATTGGTGTGCCACACTTGCTGATCATATCAAACATATTTGATCAAGTTTAAACTTCCTAACCCAATAAACTCCCATCCATCGTCTTCAATTTATTCGGTGCTTGTAGTTCAATAATGCCTTATACTCACAAAATAAGCTCTAAAATAAGTGTGCGTTTGATCCGATTTATTCGGGTTTTAATTTTTCCTATAAGTTGAAAGGAGGGGTTTAAATACCGAGTTTATTCTTTAGATTGTAATTATTTTTGAACTAGAAATTACATCTAAATTTAGGTCCTCTACCAATTTATTGAGTTTATAAATTTAAGTTAACGTATAAGTTAAGTCAATGAGACTACAAGATGAGTGTCTAATCACAATTTTTATTTATATTCATAAATTGAAGTTGAAATCAGCCAAACACCCCATCATTATTGATGGGAGAGAGGGAATGGTTGCTTTGTGAGCTGCTTTTTCTGTGTGTGAATGAGAGAGAGAGAATTGTTGCTTAGTGAGCTACTTTTTCTGAAGTGTCCAGTGGAGATGCATGTCTGAATGTAAAGGTCACACTGCCTCCTGCAAAGTAGCAAGCTATGTGAATTGATTAACACAATTTGGTTCTTCAGTTCACACTTATCTTGGCTGTTTTGTCAAATTGGTAGTTGTTAATTAGTGTATGAAATCTCTGAAATACTAGTGCAGAGTTTACTAAGACAGTAAATTGGATTAGAAAATAATAATTAACCTTTTGATGGATTCCAAGGAATGATACAGCTGATCCGGCATTTTATCCACTAATCAAATGATAAGAGTAGATATGGTCTATTTTGATTAGACCAATTGACCTTTGGTTTTAGGTTAGTTCATTATTAATTATTAGCTAATCTAGCTTGAACAAGTTAACATTAGGAAAATTTGGATGCTGAAGTCATGTGTGCTGATTCCTGAAATCTTTTATGTTCACCAAACATTTTAAAAATTTAATTAATCAATTGGGGTAGAGCAGTTCATATCTTAGCAGGTCTAACTGTCTTTGATTGTTCAGATCAATGTGGCCTGTTAGTTAATCTTGATTTGATTACTTTTTGTTTAAGATGGCATTAACTCAACTTGATCATGTCAAGTGATCTGAGTGAGGTCATGCATTTTATGTTATTGTTCCGAAATCTTGAAAACAGTCTAACATTTTGCTTACTATTTTTGAAACATAGCGATCAACCTAATGACCATTCCTTTTTTTTTATATCATTAGCAGTTGTTATCTTCATGTAGAGTTTAGTGCGTTGAACTTCTACGTCTAAACTTGATCAAATCTACAAAGAGCTCAATTTACCCTGAGAGATATGATCTACTCCTGAAACTCCCTTAATCTCAACACTAAACCCTTCAACTACCAGCCAGCTAGGTCATGACTTACGTTAATCACATCTTGAGTCCAAGATCTCTGACTCTGATATCATGTAGAGTATCATACATGCATTAACTAGCTACCCAACAATTTAAAAAAACAGTCAGTCTACTCATACTTCAAACCACTATTAGCTGATCCAAAGAAAGTAAAATCATATGCTTCAAATTAATCTTATTGAAAACTCACCAAATATCACCAAATCCCTTTGAAAAAGTAGGATTTGAGTGAAATGAAATAATGGGGATGGGGTATCCAACAGTTCTTTATTTTGGAAGCGTTGTACCAATGTAGTAGCATAAATAAATAAATAAATAATATATATATAGGGGAGCATCAAAGAGTATCTGAGCTGTGTGTACTGTGCAAAGAAAATTTTAGAGGTATATTTTATATAGTAGTACTGTCTTTCTATTTCCACAGTACTATCTGCCCCCTAGCAAACAAAACTGAACTAACATGTCCTTGACTACGCCTGGGCTGGGGGCTTGCGGCATATACCCACATAGAAATCAGATCGGAAGCCACCTGTGTTTGTGATACGTAGAAAGATTGTTTCAGTGGTCCGATCGTGACAAACACCTAAAGAAAACCTCATGATATGATACTATCATCTAGCAATCTGTATTTAATCACCTTGCTTCTCACCTCTCTTGGCTCAACATATGTAGGTAGTCTTCCTATTAGCTTACAAGACATAATCCTATATTAGTGCTAACTTAAGAAAATTATATGTATTAATTGAGAGTGTCTTAAGATTCTGAATCTGTTTCCCATGTATTCTTCTAAGGTTGCATTTGCATAATATGATAAGAAGATACCTGTCTTTGAGATACGTAGAAAGGCTGTCTTAGCCATCTAAGTGTGAAAAACGGGCAGGAAAAAACCTCATAATATGCTATTATTGATCCGGCTGTCAAATCGACCTTCTAAAATATATATACTGAGTATCTGAAGATACTGAATCTGTTTTGCAAGTATTCTTCTAAGGTACCAAAATACAGCAATAAACATTTGCATACTCCGATTCATCAATGTCCTAGAAAATATGTCTACCTTTCTGATGTGCTACAGTAGCTTATTTTGATTCATTTGGTGGTTCTTTGCACTTGCAACAAATACAAGTGACAGTATTTGCAAGATTCTGAAACCAGTGCCAAAAATATTGCAAACAAGTCAATTAATTTGCTCTGTTTCACTGACATCCTAGGAACAGTGTGCAGTATATATATAGTGATGCGGTTGTCTGACCAAAAAAAATAAGTAGCACATGTCCTTCTACCATTATGGCATTCCATAGTGTGCATATATTAGGAGGCCCTCAGACATTTTTGAATCACATCACACCAATTAATTACTAGACTTTATTCACTGCAATAATAGGAAAAGTGAGGTAGTTAAGCTACTTCTAAAGCATAAGCTTTTTAAACTTTTATAGTGTTTAGACTGAACATTTAGTACTGCAACAAAATTGTAGTACACTGATAAATAAAGATATTGGAAGGACTTTTACGAGGACAATCCTTACGTAAGGACATTTTTTTTACAGTTGGGTAGTTTAGATCACGCTGATTTGAGGTTCATCGCATATAAGTAACATCATTATATGCTTTACTTTTAGAATAATACAACTTTTTTGCTAACTTTACTGGCTAAAATACACTTCTTCACAGTAGCAAATGTACGCATGTTTAACTCCAATTTACTTCTTCTGTTTCCATAATAGTATTCTCCAGAGGGAAAAAAACCACACATAATAGTATTGTGTCCCCTAGTTTGCATAGACACAGACACATGTCCAGTGTTCTGTACTAGAGAAAACATAGTGTTAAAAATAGTGGCATAAACATAGTGTTTCCTGTTAGATACATCATGGACACAGTATTATGTTGTGTTTTTCCTTAAATAAGTTATGAACACGCCATAGATTATTTAATATAGTAGACGCGGCTCCGATGCACATTGGATAAGTATCGAAGGAGTGTCGGTATCTGATGCAGTGTTGGATATGTACACATCATTTGGGACACATTTGATTTTATTTATCCAAATTTCGGTTTCTTCGATAAGTTAAAATCAGATAAAGTAATGGGCTTAAATTTGAAGTCTATCCTTCAAATTGAAGTTTTTTTTAACTAGAAATTTTAATAAATTTAAATTCATTTTTACTGCCTCATTAAGTTTATAAACTTGGAGTTTCTTATAAACTTAAACTTACGTTACACTACGCAAACTGGGCATTACTCCGAATTCATTAATTGTTCATGCATGCATGCAGGGCCTGGACCCGGTGACGATCGCGTCGGTCTTCTCGGCGGCGGAGCACGTCGGCGAGAAGCGCCTCGACGGTGAGGACTGCTTCGCGCTGCGGCTGGACGTGGGGCCCTCGGTGCTGTCGAGCTGGAGCGACGGCACGGCGGAGGTGATCCGGCATGGCATGACGGGCTACTTCAGCCAGCGCAGCGGCCTTCTGGCGCGGCTCGAGGACTCGCAGCTCACCCGCATCCAGCCGCCGGGAGTGCCGGCCATGTACTGGGAGACCACAATCGCGTCCCGCCTCGCAGACTACCGCGCCGTTGACGGCGGCGGCAGCGGCGTGGCCGTCGCCCACGCTGGCCGCTCCGTCGCGCACCTCGCGCGGTTCGGCGCCGACGTCGGCGCCGCCCGCGTGGTGACGCGGATGGAGGAGTCGTGGACCATCGACGATGTCGTGCTCAACGTTGCCGGACTTTGCCCGGAGTCGTTCATCGCCCCCGAGGAGGTCAGGAGAAGCTGCTTCTATGACACCATGCACCATGGCTCCATCTCCAAATGAGCAAGTAGCATTTGTTGTCTTAATATTTGCGAGAGTTTCTGTTTCAACTTAGACGAGTCAGAAGCTTAAACTGTCATAAACAAGGTGCTAATGAAGTGGCATATTAAGGATCTACTTTAGAAGAGCTTAATTAGTTACTTCTAGAAGCCAACTTTTTAAAGAAGTTGGAGAAAGGAGCTTCAACTTCTTGCGACAAAGTAAGATATAGTTATTTGATAAGTCACTTCAGATGCATTTTTTATGAGAGGAGTTAAGTTTTTGATAGTTTTAAATTGAAACTAAAGATCTTTCAAATGGGTGATAAGTAAGTTGATATCCTATTTATATTGAAAAGATAAAGTTCTTCTCCGCCAGTTTCTCCAAAGAGTAAACTTGAAAAAACTAAGGAAGATTCTATTCGGAAGAGATTAAACTTCTTTTAGAAACAAGTTTCATAGAGGAAGAGAAATTGGCGGAGATAGACTTCAGTTTCTCGGTACAAACAAATAGGGCTTCGATTTTCTTGAAAAGTCACTTCAAAATATATCGTTCAGAAGAATTTAAGTTTCTGGTTGGTTTAAATTGAAGATAATGCCCGCTCAAAAAGGACACAAGAGGTCCTAAAACAAGGCCTTATGTGGTTTCACCTTGCAAGTGTGTGACATATGGAGAGTGTAGTTTCTTTTATTTTATTTTCTTTATTTTTATTGGGAGTGCGGAGGTATCAGCAGCACTGTACATATATGTACTGACATTACATGAACAATAAGACTGGTTACACAGTTCAGTACTCGAACAATTTTTAGTTTATTACGCTGATCTTTCTTCTCTAATTACATATGTATGCCTTGCAATTTCCAAATCTTTTGTTTTCTTTGATACAAAGCCTTCTCTCTGTCTGTCTTAAAAAGAGGCCATTTTGGTTTGGCATCACCAGTAAGTTTGGTTGGCTATTGAAATTTGATTAGTTAACATATAGTCATAATCAATCAAATTTGACTACTAGAATACGGTGAACAAATCATTTATCATAGATTTTGCTTTAAAAGGTGTAGAAAAAAATAGTCAAATTCTAATCAAATTTTATTACTTAGCAAATGTTGATCATAAAAGAAACAAAGATAAAATTATATTGATATCATCAAAATTTGACATGTTAAAAATTGGATACCAACTAAACTAAACGTACCCTGCGAACGCTAATTGTGAATAGTTAACATGTTGCTGATGTTTCTTGTCTTCTTGACAGCATCTGCAAGTGAGTTGCACTTGTCTGCAACTTTGATATTTTCTGCTGTACTTTTGAGAACTATGAGTACATGCCAAGATGCATGCATGGTAAGGCATAACTACCTCTAATGCCACAACTATATATGCATCAAATATCTCTACTCTAGAGATGCTTCTTGTAGTGTTGCAAATACACAAACAAGCGGCGTCTGTACATATGAAGTTTCAGTGGCGGATGCGATGTACAAGCTGTGGGGTCACAGGCTACAGTTTTTTCTACAAAAATCCTATATCTTTTGATATTTAAGTGAAAAACAATATAACTCCAGAAATTTTGGACGAATTGATCCTAATATAACAAATAATAGTGTTATTAAATAAATTCTAAATCCACCACTGTTGAGTTTATGAATCGAATAGTTTGTTCAAAAAACAAAATGTCAAAGTAATCCCCTCATGCTTGTGCAGTAAAAATTTTTTCCTGGTTGTAACTCTAACGTCATGTCATGTCATGTCATGCATGTTTTAGGTTCTGTTTTGTTCTGTTTGAGCCTTACGTTGCATGTGTTGTGGTCGGCGTCAGAACATGCACAACTACTTTAGTGCAGTCAGGTCACATCACATCATTTTGGATGCTTCTTTCCTTGTCCACAGCATCTGCGACTCAATTCTTTATTAATCTGAATGTCACTTGGTTTGGCATTTACGTTAATTCTGAATGTTCCTAGTCTCACCTGGCTCTTCGCCCTAATTGTATGCTCTCTGACAGCAGATTTCTGCTTAATCCTTTAGTTTGATCCTGGAGAAATGCTTTTATGCTGTCCAAAATAAAACAACATCGGTACCAAATTTAATCAAGTTAAATATTGATTATGGAGATATGTTTGATACATAATCAATCTATAGTTAAATCCAAATTCAATAATCAAAATATGACGAAAAAATCATCTGCCACCCATTTAGTTAGGATGGTGTAAATAAGTAGTCATATCTTAATTAAGTCTCACTGGTTAGCCAAATGTTGATCACGAAACAAATGAAATTCAAATCACAATAACAATGTCAAGATTTGATTTGATAAAAACTATGTACCAATCAAACATACCCATAATTCTTACATCACCCAAATTAAGTCTCATCTAAGTTTTGTGTATTGATCAATTCACTCAAATTCTTAAGTTGTGATACTACTAGAAAGACAAGTGATGAGCAATCTACTCATAATTTAATACTTCTCCCCCTTACATCTAAACTGGATCAGACATACAACATAAACTCAACTTGATTAGGTAACTGGTGCATTCATGAGCCCCTCTTGATCTCACCACCAATCACCAATCCCTTTTTAGTTATCTCTTTTCTCATAGAAGAGCGAGCTAAGTCTTAAACTTTGGATATTTGGTTCTGATATCATGTTGAATTTTTATGTACGGATCGATACCAAAATATTAAACTATTAAAAAAAGATATATAATCTACTCATACTTGATCAATGCAAAACTACAGTGAACGCGATCCATGCAGTTGATGCTTATGTCATTTCACGTAGGCACTGCATTACATATGTCGGCATTTTGTATGCTTCATTTCGCCTTTTCAATAGAAGGATTGCACGTTGGTACACTCACACAAAGACTTTGGAGACACACTTCACATGGTGTCCTTAGGAATATTCTTGTGTGCAACATGCTCTCAAAAACGACCACAAATTCTTTGTAATAAAACATTAGTGACCAAAGACCCCCGACAAAAAATATCACTTCTCAAGTGGTCACTCCAACCATGTTGATGTTTAGTATTGACTTGTGTGGGCGAAGCTATGGTTCATGGATGTCTAGTTTAGAAAGCAATAAAAAATCAATATTTGAGAAAAATGTCGAGTTGTGGAATTTTTTTTGTATAATGCATTACCTTAGGTCTAATTGACTGAGTTAGGGTTAAGATTGTGTGAACTTTATTAGATATTTTGGTTTTAGGTAGAATTTTGTAGACATGACAGCTTTTATTGTTTTACCGAAATTCACCATGTGCATAATGTAAAGTGTGAGATAGCCAGGCGATTCAAATTAAAGTTTTGAAAGATCGATACAACACCTGATATGAAATAGACAGTCATATCAACAATGACAAATAGGAGAGTTTCTTTTGTATGTGAATTTGTCTGACCTTAATTATTCGTTTTCCTCGATCAATCAACTAAGACAACCTTACTCCAAAAATAGAAAGTTTCTTCTCTGATTTCTATCCATCCAACAAAGCTACATGTCATAAACATCCATGATGTTATCTTCTATGGCCTAAAGAATCTTACATGGTATGTCCTCATCAGAAAACAAAAACAGTGAAACAAAGAAGAGTGCTAGCCCTGCCATGTGTAATTGATGATGAGTAACTGATGTTATCAAATCACAAGTGATGTCACAGCTTAGATAGCAATCATATGATCTGACTGCGGATTGCAACAAGACCAATGATGTATGTTGCATTTTTGCCCCCACTGTGGATGGATTAATCTGTCATTTGAGCATAATCCAGCTCAAAATTTTCAAGTATGATGAGCGGCCAATGTACTAAATACTTCAATCTCATCAGAATTACTACTCCCACTGGTTTTCCCGATATAAGCATTTGCATTTGTTTTGACGTGTCACCATATAAGTCTACTTATAGTTTTTATATTTTTTTATCCACCTTTATAACTATATACTGATTAATATTCTTTCTCACTCTTCTATTAATACTCCTCTCACTCACATACAAACTTTACTTAAAAGGATTAGTATAGTCCAATATACTTGGTTTCTCTCATTCGTCAATCATGTACGTAGTTAGTTTATATTATGAAAATGAGGGAGTTTTTTAAGGAGTGAATTAATCTGATCTGTCTGATGATGAGCTATTAGGTTGGGTGTATATTAACCAATAGAACAAACATTACCACTTGTAAAATAGTAGAAACAGGATCTAGATGGGGGTAGCTAGGCTAGACGAACATTGCTTTCTGTAGTTCTTTGTGCCTATCAGTAGCATGGGCCCAAGGAGAGAGTCCCAGCGAAGGACCACAGGAGGCCCAGAAAATTCAGGCCCATATGTAGCATTGGAGGCCCAATAGCAACCAATAAAGGCCGGAACGGCCCACTTAAGGTCCAATATAGGCCTCCTGATAGCCTTGTAACGGCCCAACAACAGCCCAATAAGACCGGCTAATGGCCTAGCAACAGCTTGACAAAGGCCCACTTAAGGCTCTTGTCAGCTCGCTAGCATCCCATGGTGACCAGAGACAACCTAATAAGAGCCTACTAAAAAACCAAGCAACAGCCCGATATGGCCCATTGAATGCCCAAAAATGGCCCAGACATCCACTGGAGAGCTAATAATGACCCACTAATGCACGAGTGGAGGCCAAAATGTCGACCCACTTAAGACCAAAAAAAACGCCCACTACAAGTCCACTGATAGCCTAATAAGGGTCTACAATGACCTAATGTAGGCCCAATAACAGACCATTGAAGGCCCACCTGTAGTCCAGTTACGGCCCAGCAACAGCCCACTAAAGGCCCAGTAGTAGCCTGCTAACCGCCCACTTCAGGACCAGTGACAACTCAACAACCAAACCCACCAAAGGCCCAATGCGACCCAATTCCCAGATCTAATGACGGACCTAGTGAAGCCCAAAAAACCCAACGAAGCCCACTAAAGGCCCAAATACAACCCCCGACTGTGGCCCAATGACGACCCGATAAATGATAAAACTCACTAAATTTTTAGCCTACAATCCTTCCACCAGATCAACGGCCATGACCTCTTCCCGACACTCTCGCCCCATGCTTTCTCTCCTCCATTGCTGCCTCCTCTCCATCGCCACAGCTAGTAGTCGGCCACCACCAATCCACATGGCATTGACAAACTCCACCGGCCGCGGCGTCTTCGCCACCCGCTCCATTGCAGCCGACAAGCTCCTCCACTCTACATAGTCCCTTGTCTCCTATGCCTCCACCTCTCTCCTCCACGAGGTAACATGATATATTCGAGCATGGGTGAATATGCACAAGCACAAGAATGACCCAATCTACACGACGTAGAAACTTGACAACTTGATAAATTGGTGTTTTGTGACCAAACGAAGAGGTAGCCAACAGTAAGAGAGCGATATGCGAATAACACACCACCTGCTACCGAGACAATCGCCCTTCCACGCGTTGATAAAACCAATCCACTCAACTATGCCGTATAAACATAGCACACAGATTAGGGGAAACATAAATTTCTTTCTCGCAAATCCAATCCAGGAATTCACAAAAACAAAAGAAGTAAACAATTCACGTTGCAAAGTGTCTAGTATTCATAAAATTCTTGGATACTTAACATGGTGTTCTTACAAAGACTTTTATAGTCTACGACTTGTTTAGGATATAACCGGATCCTACTAAAAAACATGTATTAAAGTATCCATAAACATCTCTAATACTAAATATAAAGTATTTCTAAATATTCATATTTCATATTACTATTTATGTGAACAGTACTTCCCTTGCACTATAGTACTCAAATTACTATTCTTGATGAATTCGAATCCTAATTCTCTTTGTGGTTGTACATGTATTTTAGTCTCCAACAACAATTTGGTTCAAATTTTTTAGTCCAACTCAGATTAGAATTTAATGCTTCAATTTGAACAATAGATTAAGTTGATCTCATGTAGGGAATTCGAATCTTACCTAAATTCGGATTCATATCTGATTTAGATTCACCAACTTTATTTCCAACCTCAATTTGAATAGAAGTTAGGATCTTGATTAGCTTCCACAACAACATCAGTTGGTTGATTACATATCTAGATGCCCTCGATAACTTGTACTGTATTATGGTATGCTGTTGCGTTTGTTATGGTTTGAGGAAAGTAAGGTTCACATCATTTCCAAAACTCTAACCCCACAAATGGATTAGATTTGGATTTGGATTTGGATTCAGGTTCAGTGTGCTACAACTACCTCAGGACGAAGCTGGGGAAGGAGCCTTCGAGAGGAAGCTACAACTGCGGCGAGGCGTGCAGGGAGCATGCAAAGGTGACGCCTTTGCATTATTTCTCGCAGTTTTCTTGTGTGATTAGACATAGTGATGCTTACTTGCTTAGTGAGGTTTCTTTGTGTTCCATTGTTCAAGATTTAGTATTGTGTAGTTTCAGTTAGGATTGCATTATAGTAGCAATGCAATGTGAAATGTAGCTTGTTATTGGGAGTGTGGAATGGATTCATTCAGTGGTCTAGTGAGCTCGCAATTCGTGATGCACAATATAATCTAGGCAATTAGAGTGTATGCCCAAAACAAATACTACTACCTATAAAATAGTTTCGAAAGAAAAATGGAAAAGAAAAACAGAAACAGGATCTGGATGGGGATAGCTCTAGGAGCAGGAAAGTAGTATTTGACTGTATCAGTAGCAGTGAGATATGTGGTGTTCTTTCTACATGTGGAGAGGCAAATGCCATTACGTTGAAGTAAACGAGACCGGTTTAGCTAACAAGATGTCTATTTTTCCAATGTGTTTAGGGATTCCATGACGTCGAAAAGATCGTTGATTGGTCTTTGTTTGATGACCATTACAAGGTAAAGCGGCTAGCTCGCATGGTTATATCAGGGGCTAAAAGTGCGGACAGTCTTGACATACTTCAGCCAGCCCGTTTACATCAGGAGACGCTTCTGGAGGTAATTGTTGTGACCCTGGTATTAGCATCATGCTCTGGTTGTTGTTGGCTTTTGCTATCTCAGTGTTCAATGCCATCTGGTTCTTGTTGGCAGCTAAAACTCAATTGTTCCATTGGTTACTCTATGCACATCGTATTCCATTGGAATATTTTGCTCCCAATCACTAGAAAACACTCTATTTGTAAAAATGTGAAATTTTTGTAAAAAAACAAAATCATCCATTAATCTGGAAGAAAAAATATTTACAAAAATGACTTCAGTTATCACTCCAGAAGTCGATGTCGCCAGTCGCCAACCTGATTGGCTAATGATGGGTTTTTGCACAAGTGATCAATTAGAGTATCGACTTTTGTTCTATAAGTAGTAAATCGCCATTTTAGTTGACGATAGATGTTATTTTTGCAATTCTTTTTACTTTACGTTATTGCAGTTTTTGTTTTTTTATATATATTATCCGTACAAAAATTTCATAAAAATGCTATTGAAATAGACTAATTGGTTTGGAAGCCACCAGAAGTCAGAAGTGATTCCATATATGCCATTACTGAGTTAACTTTTCCAAAAATAACATGAATATCCCTGCCCTTTTCTCACGCACTAGTCCCTATTGAATCCCACTGAGACATTTCCTCAAACACCTTACCAACATCGTCCCATGGCTCAGACTTGCAGTACTCTAACGCAGCGATTCCCAATCTCTATCATCTCACGCAGCAATCCCATAGCCCAATTGACATCCAAGGCTTGCGGGAGCCGAGCAAGACGACGGCATCTGGCATAGTGCTGCCGCACGGAACGTACCATCGTCGGAACCGGAGAGTGCGCCACCATCCGCATCACCGTCTTTGGAGAGCACGCGAAGATGGCATCCGGAGAGAATATACTACTCCGCAGAGCTCTAGCTCGTCGGGCGCGCCGCTGGGAGAGGCCGCCGGGCAAGGCCCGCGCATGCCCGTACCCCCTGCGTCGCCCGTTGCCCGCGCCGCCTGCGTCGCCTGCTGCCCGCGGCTCTGACCCGGCACTGCACTGCCCGCGGCACGAGTGAAGGCGGAGCTAGCTGCCGCGGCACTGACGCTAACTTCGCCAGCACGTCGGTGTCGATACTTCATTGATAGGGATGAAATATGGATATAAATTATCTGATTATCGAGATATATATATATAAAGAAATTTATCAGAATTCAAATGTAAATGTTATTTCTATAAAAAAATACTTGTCTAAATTTATGTTGTAATAATTTTATGATCAAATTCTTACATGAATAATAGAATTATTATACAAATTCATTTAAACATGTTATTTCTTGATTTAAAATGAATTAATTTAAAATTTTATAGAAATAAAATAATAAAATCAAAAGAATATTAGTAATGTCCAATATAATTTGAAATCCAATCTGAATTAAAAATAATTTGAATCGAATCCATATCCGATATTTATTCGATCCAAATTCAAATTCGAGTTCGAATTTGACTTAAAAATATATATACAGATATGTTTTGACCAATATCCGTTCCAGATCCATTTTCACCCCTAAATACTGATGTATTGTTAATAGGGGTGTACATGGCGCAAATTCAAATTGGATATTTGTTAAGTCATATCCACATCCACATATTTAAGTCAACATATTTAAGTCAGATTCAAATTCGAATTACATAAATACCGTATCCAGATTAGGATTGAATTATTTTTAATTTGGATTAGATTTCTGATTCTATCTAATACTTTGAATGAATATATATTGTCTTTGTACTATTCTTGTAAAAATTTGATTAGAAAATTGATATACTAGAAATTTGGACAATTGTTTCATCTATAAAAAAAACTTCATATTTGAATATAGATATATAAGTGTATCATTTTATGAGATTTTATCATATTTAGATACATATACGATTTTTTTTTGCCAGATTCAGATAGAAAAAATATGTAAATGACTACTGTACAAATATTTTTTTTATCAACTATTTTTTATGTAGTTAATATTCACAGCTCTTAAATATAAAAAACTTTGGGTGAAGATAAGGTACTCTCAACTGTTATATAAAAAAAATGAAAATTGATAAAAAAAATTGTACCATAACCATTCAAAAAAATATTATTCGAATACAAAATTATTTACTATAACCGCAGGTTGTCTGAATCAGATAACCAATTGCTGACATGTTAGAACCATATTACCTATCAATTGGCGGGCAGTACAGTTTTGAGTTATCAGAATATGCTGAGTTTTTTCCACAAAAAGTAGACAACGAAATTAAAATTTTGTTTAGAGTAGCAATACATTCTTCCCAAATTTTGCAAAACTGGGTAAATATCAGTTTGTCTTGTCACTATTGATAGAAATTACAGGACTATCAATACACAACTGAACAACACGTAACTAAGCAGCTTATGATAAAAATGAAAGTTCAGTCTCTGGCAATACATCACCCTACTGAACGAGAATGGATGCCAATTTATCGCCTGAAACTTGGGGCATCACATTTCTTTGGTTCTGGATGGTGGCAGCTCTTGCATCGGCCGAAGGGGGTCAAGTTTTATACCGTTAGGGCATTGGCTTTTCTTTGTTATTGTTTGGTTCATTCATGTCATAATATGGACCCAGTAAAATTTTACTGATCAGCATCCACCTATTGTAACCTTCCAGCAAAAAAAGGGATACATCTAACTCAAAGGAAATAATCAGGAGTTCTCCTTGTCACGTCTGGTTCACCTCTTCTGGGAGCTGGCTCAAACTGCAATAAGAATACAAAATGAATCCCAGGGTAAGGATTTTACAGCTTACTGCACGCGAATAGTAACATGTAATAAAGCTAGACGCCTTAAAATATTCCTTACAAAAATCTACAAATTGCTGCATCATCATTTCTATTCTAGGTTTCAAACACTTGAGTTTTACCATAATCGTATAATACACACTCTACACATAACAGAATGACACTACCAAAAACAGACATCATAAAGACAAAAAGATGACCAAGAATGAAGTGGTCATTACCTGGATAAATGTGTGTCTCATACAGTCATCAACTTCGAGGATGGATGCCATGTTGCCACATCGGTAGCAATAATTAGGTGCACTGAATATGGTCACGACCTTTTGTTCCTGTGTATGTGTAGTGAAGAATCACAAGTTCATACCAACCGAACAAACAACACAATAAAATATCTAAAGGCAAATAGCAACTTACATGTGCCCAGTTATATCCCTCCATAACTAATTGATGAGCCCGGGCTACAAGTTTTAGATTGTTGGTGTGATTAAACTGCTCTGATATGTCCTGAGAAATAAAAAGTAGACAACTGAGAACAGAGTGGCTTTATTAAACTGTTCTGCCATGTGCCCTCAAAAATGAGATGGACAACTGAGAAAAGAGTCTGTTAAGAAGTAAAAGACAGTTTTTGTAGTACTTGGCCAAAAGTGTATCCAGCTCCACGAGGAGAGATGCCCCAACCACATCGATCATCTGGATCAGACCACAGAAGATCACACATGGGTCCCTCGTGAGGAACCTCTTGAACACGATCTAAACTACGAACACTGTCAAGATTATCAATTGATGGAGACAAACCACCATGGAGGCAGAAAATTTCTGATTCCACCTTCAAGCAGAAAAGAAATATAATAACAATGAGATTACTAAACATATATGACATTACGAGAAACAAATGAGACATCAGTTGGTTATTGAGAGGAAGCAATGGAACAATACAATAGCACATCCAACAAGTCTTCAGTTATATAAGACACACAGCAAACAACAATAAGAAAATTATGCACTTCCAATGTTTCAAATAAACAATCTTATTCATTTAAGTGGAAATCTATAGATTTGAACCACCAGAGAGAACAACAAACTGATACCATTCATCACTCCCTCAATGGCCCACTATCCTCAGAGCTGATTCAGTTTTATCAGCAACAGAAAGTAAAAAGTTAGGGTAGTGTTAACCCATGAGGTGTTAGCATTGCTGAAACCTCCGACCATCAAATGTAAACTAATAAGTTGTCACATTCTCTCACAGTCATCAGATATCAGTCACGCACCACAGGATACATGCTCACTGACCAGTGAAACATGAAGTTGACAAAGTAGCACTTAAAGAAATGACGATAAGTGGTGTCAAACAAAACCAAACTTACCAACTTAAACTTTGAAAGACATGACACTTCTTAGCAAGTATTGAACAATATCCATCCATGAATGGTAATTGCAAAAACAATACTAGAAACACTCATGACTCACTAGGGCCAGAATAGACAAAGGAGAGCTCACAGTAGCACATATGGAAATAATGATAAGTGGTGCCAAACAGAAGCAAGTATTGAACAGCATCCATCCATGAAACGTAATTGCAAAAATACTAGAAATGTTCACGAGGTGCAGAATAGAAAAAAGAAGGCCCTAAGCTGAACACCCACCAGTGCCGTCAATGGGAGATAATCAAAGAGATCGGTGAAGATCTTCCATACATTTGCATTGCCATATCTGGGACAAAAAAAAAAGGGTCGAAACAATAGAATGTCAGTATTAAACGGAAGTAAGCAAGCTAGGGCCCTTTCGTAGTCATAAACCATCACCAGAACAATCAACTTTGACTAATGAGTTCACACACTATAATGATTTGACCATTCCAATTTGCTTACAGCATGACAACACTACCTACAGACTGCAGCACCAGAAAGAAGGATCAAACAAGTTGAGCTTACAGCATGACAGCACTACGTACAGACAGCAGCATGACAACACTACGTACAAACAGCAGCACCAGAAAGAAGGATCAAACAAGTTGAGCTTCCTCAACTAGCATAATGGTACACAATCAATAGAGCATCTAAAACTGTCCTGGCTACATGGTTCCCCCTAATGAAATAGAATGTGCACAGAAAGAGAAGATTATCTCAAAGATCCTATATTCATCAGAACAGGTGGCATGACTATATATTAATATTAGACTATGGTAAAAACTTTAAGCTAGGAGAGCTCTAGGATTCAGCTAGACCAACAAGCATAGATTTTGCAATCACCTAGGCAATATTTTAGTACACATGAAACAAATTAGACATGGAATAAATTATGATAGTGAGCTGAACTTTCATTAAGAACCTAAACATACTCACTTTCGCAGGCACTCATCGTAGAACCCATACACCTGTGTGATCTGCAGTAATTGAAAAGATTCATTTTAAAATGGAAAATGCAACAAATTTACTATCAAAATAGGACAGCATCTATATTCTTATAAAGTGAACTATGGGTTATATGGGAAAAGGACATTTTAGAATCGCAACATTTTGCTCCATTGAGCTCCTAATAATGATAAAAAGGGGTCATGTCTTTGTATGGGGGAATTCACAGTACCTGACGGCTCTCGTGGTTTCCACGAAGGATTGTGATCCGCTGCGGGTGGCGCACCTTCAGTGCTACCAAAAGCTGGCCAATGATGGCATATCATATCAACATGCAATGCCAACAAATACTTCAATGTCATGAATTTAAACACAATGGAGAACAATGTACCACTCATGTTCTGCATTTGTTCTTGTTTCTGTATACTACATGAAATAAATTGATCAAACAAACAATTGAGTCTCTGGAAAACTATTTACAAGATGCATGATCCATCTAACAAAACATGGTGATGTTTCATCAATCGTCACAATATTTACTTATCAAATAAGCTCCCTAGGCTGGAAATTGTCCTGTTATTCAAGATAAGCATTTGAGCATGCATACGTAACATGCCTTTGCTAGTTACTTTAGCTACAATCAAAAGGGCTAGTATCACAGGAGGGATGGTGATACCAATCAAAAACACTAAAAACCAGAATAATGCTGATGATGAAGTGAAAACTCAAAATGCTCAGCAAACAAAGTGTGAATCAGGTTAAGTCTTACCGTAACAGTCTCAACAGAATAATAGCCACGGTCTACATAATCCCCCATAAACAGATAATTAGTATCTGGACACTAGTAAACAAGAAAGAACAACACTGTCAGCTGTTAAAGAATGAAATAAAATGGTGTTGAATAGTACAAAAAGAAAGAAAGAAACATAAAAATTGGTCAATGTATTAAGTACCTTCCCACCAATCCGGAAAAGCTCTACAAGATCATGGAATTGTCCGTGAATATCACCACAAATCGTCACCGGGCTTTTAACTGGCTGCATAGCAAAAATACAGAGGATTAGCCCAAAATTTATCTGCTCTTGGAGTTATCATATATATTAAACATCTATACCTAGTAATATTACCACAAAACCCAGTCTAGATGTAACTAAGCATACAATACACAACATCAACATCAAAATTATGTAGATGTGTAACTTGACAGCATATAATTGAAACTTTGTTCTATTTGGTAAAATGCAAAGTGAGCTAACCATTAATTTGATGAAATAAAACAGAAGGAACTAGACTTAAATTACCCTTGTTATCATAGCTCCTCATCAGCAGTTGTAAGGGATCAAAACTAAAGAAGTGTTGAAAAATGTGTTCTGCTAGGCTTGTCATGTAAAGTGAACAGGCTTTATCACTGCTGCCATCATCCAAAATTATTTTTTTTATTCTGTAGAGTCAACATGCAAAGTCTACAAAATCCCATCATATTTTCACCCTCCTCTGTTGCTCATTTTTCCCGGTGCCTGCCAGCACACATGGAGTGTATGGACAGTACCAGTATCTTCCAGACAGATGGAAGATAAGAGTCCCATTGAGACATCAATACAAAAATTCAAAGGTCAACTTCTTGTGTGGAACACCAAACATGATCCCATATAACAGTGTAACTGTTAGTCTTCTGTGCATATTCTACTGATTCTCTTCACATATAAAACTGAAAAGAACATTCCAAATACATACAGAACAAAGCAAACAAGATTCTGTTACTCAAATATAAAATAACATACAGTTCACCTTAGGTCCTAAAGGCCCAACTACATGGACATCGTGATAACACAGACTCCACAATTACTACATTAATTATAAAAAAGATTAGCTGCATGGTTGTGCGATTGGCTTGTGATACCTGAACATTGCTTTCCTCCATCAATATCTCCTTCGCCTTCTCGCACAATGCTTTAACCTGCATAAATGGGCTGATAAGCACACAAGGAGTCCCTGATTCTGGGAATATTTGAATATGAAAAAAGCTACAGTGTGCTCCCTGCCTCAACGGGAACGTGCCAAGAAAAATAGTTTGGTGGACCAGCCTCCTGTCACGCGTATTACTGGAATTGAATTTGTTGTACTATACTTCAAATCGCACCCTCGGCTACCAAATTGCTTTCAACATAGATCCCCTTCCAAAGAACTATATGATACCGGCAATATACCAAACCCTAAGTATGCCAATTTTGATGAAAGGGATGTCCTTTTGGTGATTAATTCCACATCTCACTAAAAGGTTGCACACATATTCCGATCCGCGATCAACGAGAGATCTTAAAGCTCCATTTTTTATGCTACTTTTTTTCATAAGTACTAGATTCTTCTGAGATCTACAACCACAGCTCGAATCTGAACCACAAGACCACAATTCTTGAAATAAAAAAAAGCTTCCTTCTCCAAACACAAACCAACCGATCAAATGAACCCTCTGAAACCACCATATCACAAGCCAAATCCCGTGAAAACCCTAGAAACTTCACCCCAAATCTATCGAATCACCAGATCTCGCCAGAAATGGCAAAACCCATACCAACCAGACCAAATCGAACCGAACGGCGGAGATGGAATGGATCTCACCTCCTGCTCGGCAAGCGGGCGGCACTCCATGAGCTGCTCGATCTGCGAGTCCAGGCCCCCGCGGACGCCACCGCTGCCGCCGTCCGACCCCACAGCCTCCATCTCCTCGCTGCCTCCGCCGCCACCGAGACGGTACCCTAGCGCTAGCTCGAGCTCGTCGCCCGCGAGAGAGGGGGGGGACAGCGAGCGAGCGAGCGAGCGAGCTCGGGGTGGAGGGGAATGGGTGGAGTGAGAAGAGCAAGTGGGGGAGGAACTGGAGAGGAAGCTCACGGGGAGATGCGGGTCCCAGAAGTCAGTGGAATCAGACGTTAGTGGCGCGCAAATGTCAGTGACTCAGAAATCAGTAGGAAAGCTGACGTGGCTGCCGGCAATGGACGGCAACTGGATGATGGTCCTGGAGAGGGCCGTGTGGGACCGAGATGTCAGTCACTAGAAGGGAGGAGTGTGTATTTGGATTTTTATTGAAATAACCTTTAAAAAAAGAAAATTGCAAATGTGGCACACATTGCAAAGCATTTGCAAAATAACTCCTTTAGAAAGTCCAGTGAAACAAGATGACGACACATGACATTTTCTAGGCGGCAGAATTCAGTATTGTGTGGCAGGATGGAAGTGGTGGGGATACCGCCCTAGTGTGCTGCAGGAGGAGGCAAAGCTCGTCAGTCACTTTTGTCGATTTATGTCGAGAAAAAGAGCTGATGTTGCACAATATATGTTGCTATTTCTCTCCCATGAAGCCATGCCGTGAAGCCCTTGTCCTCTCTATACATGGTGGTGGCAAGAAGCAGTAGCACCAACAACAAAACATATTGGAGAGGAGAAGAGAATGAAAGAAGGAAAGTTTGAGGTAATTTGAACTATTTAAGTTCAAATTTTGAGAGTTTATAAGAATGGAAAGTTGAAGAATACGAAGAGATTTACAATATTACATAAGTTTTTTTTCAAAAATGCATTAATGTCTTATTAATGATATGGTTAATACTTGATTTGGATATATTACATTAATGTATCATTGTTAATGACCTGATTTAGTGTATTGTTAATGCATTAATGTAGAGTTGTCCATCTTAAGATAGAAAAACTTGACATTTATATTTGTTAGATGCATTTTTAGAGGTAAGTGCAGGTTAATATGATATTTCTATTGATGTAATAAAAAATAATGAGTGTCAAAAATTTTAGTTGGTTAATTTTTATATGATATTTTAGTTGTTAATAGGAAAAATTTGGTGATCCCTTCATATTGTTGTGAATTTTGTTCCGAAGGCCATATTGAGTCTCAACAATACATCTTCTTTGATTGTTATTTTGCAATTAAATGCTGGAATTTGGTGGGCATTAACTAGATAGCGAATTCTTCTGTGCTTGATAAAATTTGGAAGGCTAAAGAAGATAATTTGCCTTTAAAAGCTTTTTTCATGGAGGTAATTATTTTAGCTCTGTGGAACATCTGAAAATCCGGAATTCTAGGATTTTTAATCATCAGGCTGTGAATCTCACTAATTGGAAGAGAGCTATGATCTCGGACTTAAAGTTAGTAGCTTTTCGAACTACTGAAGCAACTAGAGTGCAAATCTTAAGATGGGCTGATCTTTTGTAATTTTTGCTTTCTTTGTTCCTGTATCTCTCTATTACTCTTACTTTTATTAATATATTTACTTAGCAATAGGCTTCTTGCCAACTGTCTTCCCTTCAAAAATTTTTTTTATAAAACCATATGATAATTATATAATAAAAATCATAAATAGTTAGACCTTTCATCACATAATAGGAACAATTATATAATAAAATAAGAGCATGACTATGATCACAATTTGTACATGCAAAAATTTTCTAAAGAAAAATGTGACAACCTAAAAAAATACAATAACTTAAATAAGAAAATGCTACAACCCAAAAAATGTGATAACTTAAAATAAGATGGCGATAACATAAAATAACAAAATGCAACGACTTAAAGAATGTAACAACTTAAAATAAGAAAATGTGACAACTTAAAAAATACAACAACATAAAATAACAAAATGCGACAACCAAAAATGAAAATGCGATTTGATATGGTCTGTATGATAATATTTATTGCTGTAGGAATATGATATTGATGGAGATTTGAAATGTTTTGTTTTGTATTGATGCAATAAAAATTAATTAGTGTTGAAGAATTTAGTTAATTAATTTTTTATAAGACCATATAGTAATTATATAGTAAAAATCATAAATAGTTATTCCTTTCATCACATAATAAGAACAACTATATAATAAAATAAGAGTATGGCTATGGCCACAACTTGTACATATAAAAATTTTCTAAGAAAGAATGTGATAACCTAAAAAAAATGTAAAAATCTAAATAAGAAAATGAGATGACCTAAAAAAAGGAACAATATAAAAAGCAAAATGCGACAGCCTAAAATAAGAAAATTCGATTTGATATGGTCTATAAGGTAATATTTATTGCTATAGTAATATAATATTAATGATATGATTTGTATGGTAATATTCAGGGATGACTCAACAAATGATTTATATATATTATGGGGATGATGTCATTCGTAATGGATCATATGGAACTGATATTAATAATTGTAGTTATATAATGGTAGAGTTGGCAAATTTATATAGTACAACATTTAAAGAACTGCAAAAGTTAATTCTTAGCCAGTTCTGTATGGATATGCACACACATAGGATTGTTGTGGAAGGGGTGTTAGCTAAGTGGAGGCTTGATTCTTTGAGTCCCCAATGGGTGCTCTGTGAGTTGAAAGATGACAAATTCTGGGATCAGTTTTTACAATTAGTGAATGACCTTAGATCTGGGTTGAACAGAAGAGCCATCTTGTATGTCAAATTTGATGAAATAGAGCAATCAAGTGCAAATTTGATGGACGATGGTGGTAGCATGAAAAGCATTGATATGACTGGTGGGAGTAGTAGCGAGATAGATGTGGCTAGTGGCAATGGAACTAGGACAAATATAGATGTGGAGGGACTTGCTCGGAGATTTGTGAGAACATTTTGACGTTGTGTAGAGTTAGACATTTATTGGGAAGCACGTATATATGTTCATGATTTTATTTCTGGTTTTCCAAACAAAATAGTTAATGACGATTATACAAACCCAAAAGGAGATGATCATTCAGAAGGAGAAGATGGAGATCAGATGGGCTCACCCACAGAGTGGCTAGATCCCGCCGATTTAGTTCGACGATGGTTGGGTAGGACTAAAACTCCTTGTAGGCATTTGACGAGCAAACATTGTTCTTAGGGCAACAGTTTTGAAGGAAGCAAGATGCACAAAGGGCGATTACTTCATATGCGTTGTCATTGTATCCATCGTTTAAGGTGTACAAGTCAACTTCGAATCTATTTGTGGTGCACTACCAAATCCTGGGATGCCAGTGGAATATGCGTGCAATGCAAGCGGAGGATGCTATTTACTTTATAATAAAAAGAGTGGTAGTCACACTAGCTTGTACACTTACTGAAGTGCTAGACAAACATCAAAACATTAGCTCATCATATCTGGGCAATGTGATTAAGTATTCGGTGTATGCCAACTTATCTATACCACCGAAGGAGATTATGGCTAATGTGGCTAACACAGGGCCCTTACTGTTCCTCTAGCGGCGCCTTGCAACATCTTTTTCTTCCACTCGGTTAGCTGTGAAACTAATGGGGTAGTCCTCATGATTGTCGATGGAATAAACAAGGATGGTTTCATGATAGTCAAAGTGTTGGTCGTCTACATACTTTGGCTTGACTTCCATGATTGCGTAAAAGTTGGCTCCAAAAAATTGTAACATATGTCGCAGTGAAGTGCCTCGTCCTCCAAAACGTTCCAAATTAGTGTATCCTGCCTTTGCCATCTACAAGGCACAAGATTAGGATCAAAATTGCATCATAATTAAAACAAAATTTAAATTAAAAAGAAATATTGGATATGGCAAAGATGAAAAGTTTTCAAAAATCTCTTTTTATATCAACATAGATTTTTGAGAATTATTTTTAGGTAAAATATTTTCTTTTTCTGACTCTCACACCTAATTGTAATATTAAGGTTGTCGCATTTTCTTATTTTACATTGTCATATTTTCTTATTTTATGTTATCGTATTTGTTTATTTTAAGTTATCGCTTTTTTAGTGTTTTAGCATTTTGTTATTTTAGGTTGTTGCTTTTTTTAGGTCATCATATTTTTTCTAACAAAATTTTTTGTGTGTATAAGTTGTGACCATAGCCTTGCTCTTATTTTATTATATAATTGTTCTTATTATTTCATGCAAGGTCTAATTATTTATGATTTTTTCTATATAGGTACTATATAGTCTTATACAAAGTTAACCAACTAAAATTTTCAACACTAATAAATTTTAATTACATCAATACAAATGTAATACTAACCTAAACTAACTACGCCAACCTCTAAAAATATATCTAACAAATATAAATGTCAAATTTTTTCTATCTTAGAGCGGACAACTCTGCACTAATACATTAACAATACACTAATTCATATCGTTAACAACAATACACTAGTTGCAACATACTCAAATCAAGTATTAATCATGTTATGAATAATAAAATAATGCATTTTTCAAAAACTTACATAATCTTGTAAATTTCTTCGTGCTCGTCAACTTTCCCTTCGTGTGAACTCACAAAATTTGAACTTAAATAGCTCGAAATTACCTAAACCGCTCCTTCACTCTCTTCTCCTCTCCAATGGTTTTCCTTTTTGTTTTGTTTCTTTGCCACCAACATGAATAGAGCATGTATAGTAGGATCGAGGGGACTAGGGGGTTTAAGTGAGTGTTTCATGGGAGAAAAACACCAGCTGGTGGGCCTTGGTTGCGATAGAAATTCTTGCCACACTATGGGAATGTGGCAGAGACACACAAATCTGTTGCCACACAAATGAACATGAAAATTACCTGCTACACAAGAGGTGTGCAACAGAGTCCTCCTACCACATTTCCATTGTGTGGTAGGGCCCCTCCCCATCCCACCGCACAAGACTCTCTCCTACCACCTGGATAATGCCACGTGTTGCTACCGTGTTCAACAGCACTTCTAAAATGGATTATTTTTGTAAATTCTTTTAACTGTGGGTTGTATTTGCAAATTTCTATTTTTAAAGGGTTATTTATGTAAAAAAAATCGTGTATTTTCAGCACACAGGTGGACCCTTCCATGAAGCACAATCTGGCATTATTCATGTAGGAGGTTTTAAAATATAATGGTGGTGTTGAATGTTGATGCTCTATGTATGCCAAATATGTGTTTGGTTTATTATTAAAAGTTGTCGAATAATATGGATAAAATTTTTATGACATTGATCATGCCAAATAAACAAATAGCTACTCACTTGAGAATTTAATTTTGATCATCTATAGACTATTGCTATAAGGTATATGACCGTCTATATGTGGACTAAGAAGAACATTGAATCCTATGGGCAAGCATATGTGATACCCGCCCAATTTGAATATGACTAATGTAGGTTATATTCATGGTTTAGTTTCATTATAAAAGTTTATGTTGAGTTCAATATGTACAGACCTATTAAGTGGGTTAGCATGTCGTGTGTATGTGGTGGTTTATTCCGTATAAGAGCAATATAGGTAACAAAATGAAAACAAACCAAAAATTTTCCTTCGGTGAAGTAAAACAGGGAAAATAGCTAGAATCCAAATAAGATCATTTGAATGCCAAAAACTTAACAACATGAATTTTGAAGGATATAGCGATAATGATAGGATTAGTTGGGAATAGGTATTGCATGTATGAAATGGAGTTTGTAAAGACTTTTAAGCATGTGGAGTCTTTCCACTTAATTAATGCATTAGCTCAATGAAAAGATCAACCAAGGTGGCTGTCCAATACCGAGTAAGTGATGAGTCAACTACCAGTATTCTATATGAAATAGATATATGAACCATTATTTAGAAAGAGCCATAAATTGGTGGGGATGCACTTCGGGTCCCTGTTTTCATTCTAGTGCATAGTCTCACTTGCTCTAACAAATCTAAATCATTTTATGCAAATCCTACAATGCAACAGTTTCGAGTCTTTTGTTTCTACAAGTTCAAGCAATTTATAAATTTGAATCTCGAAGGAGTGTTTTATGCGAACAAGTGATTTTTTCACCATCTTTTTCTCCACGAAAATGCTTTGCATACTTGAAACTTCTTTAAAAAAAACTTATGAAAATTAATCCATATTTTTTGAATAACTCTTCATAACTCATTCCACCCTTGATCTGCGTGCGTACACCCACGCACACACACACATATAGAGGGAGAGAACTAAGTGATTCATCCAAATTTTGTAAATATTTTGTAAGAAAATTTTTGGCATAGATGCGTTTCCTAACTGTTAATAATGCGTAGATGTCCACCCTAATCTAATAATATCAAAAATGCACATCTAAAAAGAGCTCAAGACATTCATCATATCCATGGGTACTAATAATAATTTGTTTAAAGTATATGAGATAAAAAATTACATTTTCTAGCCTCTGGGTAATCCTTCTTCTTCCAAGAAACCCAAATTAGGCTCTTTATTAATGTCAACTGGACAAGAACTTTTGATGGTTGTTATAGAAGTAAATTAATATAGAAGTTTGTCTGATATGTAAATAGCTGATGGTGATTGGTGTCCTTGTGTCCTCATGGCCAGTTGAAAGCATGGTGGTTGATGAGGGGCGGAGGGGAGGATGGCCACCTTCAAGGGTTGCTCGTCGTGTGATCCATCCCATACAAAGAGTACACGGTGATGAACTGACGATCTAGACATGTCCATCTTGCTTCGCCGAGCTTTGCATGTTGTTGTGATGCGAATACTTGCGGCTACTGCAACTCTTCATGCGTAGCTACCTTGTAGGATCTGCATGCGAGGTTTGCTGCCTTCATGAGGCCGGCGACTATGAGCAAATTGTGTTCACCATCCTGACTGCAGTCATTCAGTACATTGTGGTGCCCAGCAGGGCGTGGGCGCACGGACTAGATGGTTTGGGCGTGGTCGGAAGGATACTTTGTATATATTTTCTCACAACATACAAGATTATTCAAGAAGAGTAAAAGGTTCCTACCATCTTTTGAGATGGGTATTTTTGATATTATAAGGTTAGGATGGGTATCCATATAATATTGAGGTTTACAAATTTTTCATATACATAGCATTGCTCTTTTCTTTCTTTTATTTGCTTTTTGTTTTTATCTATGCTTGCAAAACCATGAAAGAAAACTTTTTTAAGCACAAAAATTTGATCAACACTGGAATAATTTGAGGACAACACTTTTCATGTTGCATGCATCATTGCTGGAACGTACCATTTCTAAAAAGATGTCCCCCTAAAGTTGTGCCAATGCGTGTATGAAACTAAACAACTTTAATCATTTGTTGGCCCATGCCTAAGCTAAATACATTTTAATAGGGTCACTGGACTTGTCCAATCAATCTCATTGTGTGTGTTTGCATGCTTGCCTTCAAGCTTGCTATCCTCTGGTATGCTGGATACTCATGTTTGGTTGTCTAGGCTAAAATTTGGATCTGGTTCAACAGATGCAAAGAAGCCTGGAGTAAGCCTACCAGCAACACGTACACCCCTCTTTCATACCTCTACAGGGAATCCACGCAATAACAAATTAGATGAGTGATTAGAATGTATTAATGATTTTTTAGCATGATTATGATTGTTCAAGTATTATTAAGATACTCAAGGGTTATAGTAGCAGAAGACAACATATTACTATCTTGTGATTATCTTGTATATTTTCTACTTGTATTATGCATACAACCAGACAACATCTTATTCAGTTTGTATTGTATTATCAACCAACCAAATAACATCTTATTGTATCTACACAACCCAAATAATTTTGAGGCCAAATTGAGGCGATCAATTTATGCTCAAGTCTAATAGATCTGTAATATTAACTTCTTGTTAATTTGAGACAATCATGGATATATAGGCAATTCTGATCTTTTGGCCATCTCTAGCCGTAGTTGTTATAAAAAAAATATTGCATTATGTTCACTAGTCATTTTTATTGTCACACTTTTTATTGCATGTTTCTATTTTTTCTTGTAAAATATTTTATTGCATGTGGTGTGATATTTTTTATTTGTGGGACCCATCATTGGACCCACCATTAGGAGAACCCTGTGTGCCCAACTTAATTACCTAGCAGTTGCACACACAGAACATAGAACAAGGGTCATCATCTCATGCTTACATGGATTATAAGCAAGATTTAACATATGTGCAATAAGGGTCTTATGATCATATTACAATACAAGGGTCTAATGGCCAAATTGAAAGTCTTAATAAGTTTAGTAAAATAAAGACAACAAAAATTGGACCCTCCACAGTTGAAACCAAACTACGGTATGCGACCCCAAAACTCCTGATCACCATCAAAGTCTTCACCTTGAGTAGCGTCAAATCCAAAAAATCCCCTACTAACTGGCTCCTCTTCAACTAAACGATTTTGTTGTGTAAGGATGAGTACTGTGTACTTGGCAAGTCACCATATAATTAATGTAATATGGATATATATGACAAGGTATTTTTGGAAGTAGAATGTAAGTTTTGGCTATAATTTGAACTTACACAAACATACATTAGATGAAAGAACAACGTAGAACTATAAATTAAAAATAGTTGTATGAAAACACAGTTATTAAGTGACAAAGAGTTGAATGGCAGTTATCCAACAACCAACAAAATTAACATCAAGTTTCCTTTTCCAATTTCAATTCTAGCTTATGCTGCATCGACGTAAATAAAACTCACTGTGTGTAGGCCCCAAAGAACTTGGGGGCACTAAGTATTTGAATAAATCTCTAACACAGCTGAAATGTACCAATTTACTCACAAAATCTCTCTAATTATTACTATCAATCTCGACTTATTTCAGTTAGGCCATATCACACAACAACAGGCGTGTGACTGAGTTGAGGTAACAAGACTTTTTCAATGTATTACAATGATCTTTGTCCCTATCCAATAGTCGGATCACCACATAGGTGATTATCACTCATATATGTCCTTGTACCATTGTGGCAAGACCTTCACCCACCCTATCAACTCTTCCATTCTTGGTTCACCAATACAAATGGCATCATTGCCTAACCAATCGCATTCTAATTTATCCATGTAGGGAAAAATCATATGCACTACTAGGTACTAAATCAGGCATGTCCCATATCAGACTTATAGTTAGTATATATTCATGCCACTAGAAGCACAATATAAGGCTTTCATCCTTATTCGTCTTAGATGAGGTGTCAAACCACAAACCCAGTGTGTACCACAGAACCATCCATCTTTTGCACCCTCACTGTTATCGTCCTTAATACATTTTAAACCATTTTTCACCACTTTACATCAAATGCCTCAACTCTCATATCATTTTAATTAAAATTTCAGCAAGCACCGCTAATGCTATAAGCAATAAAATCATGACATACGAGTTTATTGAGCCTAGGGTGACATGGAATAAATGGCTAACAAGTTAAGAAGGACTTCATACAAAATTAAGTCACTAACTACACATGTCATTCCAACATATTTGAATACACAACATAGCATGCAATATATCTTAAAACATAAAATACTTAAATCATTTCAAAAATATTATCATCAACATGATCAAGAATAGCATGACTTGCCTTCCTCAATCGATGGTTCCTTGCAAGCTTGAGTGAAAATATGGTCTTCAACAATCTATTGCTTGCAACCTAGACAACGTACAAACAACCGAACAAAAGTTTGAGCAATCAACAAAATACTTATATATTACATATATAAATATGCACGCATGATGAAATAATAGTGCATGTGTGGTTAGTTACAAGTGTATGAGTGCAAGTGCAAAGGAAGGTAAATATGCAAGGAATGCTTACTGTCCAACAATTGGATAGGGAAAATGAGAGCTTGTCTAACATAAAAAATGACATGCTATGACGCCGAAGTGCCTAGGGTGGCATACCTATGCATGCGAATGGTTGGATTAGACATGCATAAGAGTTTTGGTCGTTAAAGGTGACATGCAAGGCTACCAGAGTCATTGAGGACGACATGTATAGTATTTTGAGTTGTCGGAGGCAATGTGCAACATGAATAAACCACCAAGGGTAACATGCAAGGACATCGGGGTGGTCGGAAATGACATGCATGCACAAATTGGTGCCAGGCGAGTCATGCAAGTGCAAATTTGTCGGTAGAGGCAACATGCATGAAATGATAAATAAGAATGCAATAAAAGAAGTTCTGATGGGACACGGGCACGGCGGAGGCTTGAGGCTTAGCTCGGTTGAGGAGTACAAGGCTCGATGGGGTTAGCAGCGAGGTCAGGATTGAAGCAATCAGCAAAGGACTTGTGTAAAGTGAGCGGAATAGCGAGGGTAGGGACACCGATGTGGCCAGCTGTGATACATGCTAGATGTGCAGAAAAATGTGCAAGGACGCGACCATGGGCACTGGAGCACGGCCTGGGACGTGAGTTGGACACGCATAGAGCGCGACTTGGGCGCTAGACATGTGCAGAGGTGCACATGGGTGCAGGCGATTGGGGCATGGGTGTTAGGGCTTGCGAATGCGGGACCAATGACTTGGGGAGGTAGGGGGGTGGGTGGGTAGAGAAAGAAAAGGGAGGAAGAAGGAAGAAGATTACCGGATTTGGAGGAAGGAGATGAGAAGAGGAATGGGAGAAGATGAGGGGGTGTTTTGAACTGTTGGGAGGGAGTGGATTAAGTTTTCTTGCTCATGGGAGAGGGAAAAAGAGGATTTTTTTGGTGGATTTGGGCAAAGGTGAATATGGGGCTAACAAGAGGTGATTTTGGTATGATTCCTCCCATCATAAGAAGGAGGAAGAGAAAGAACAAGAGAGAGAAGGTGGCGTCGGGCTTGGGAAGGGGGTCAGGTGAGAGAGAGAGTTGAGAAAGGGGGGTTGGGGGTGGTTGTTACATTATTATTATTGTAATATTTCATTTTGTTACAATATTCAAATAACCTATCACAATAATAACTTTGAGGGAAAATTGATTCTATGCCACTAAATTTCGGTGTCTAATATGATTTGCCATTGAAATTTCATCACTTAACTATATACCACTACTTTTTCGAAGCCTAATGTTATATGCTATTTTGACTGATCAACTCATAAAACTGACCAAAATACCTTTGCCAGTTGAGAACCAATCATGATTTTAAATAAATAGAAATATTAGAAAGCAAAATTTCCAATTTCTGAAAACTCTAAAGCAAAATTAAAAAAATTTCAAAAACTAGAAATTGTGTGTTTCAGCCTTTCTATTTATTTAAAGTCATGATTGTCTCAATTAACAACGGTATTTTGGTCATTTTTTTGAGTTGACAAATCAAAAAAGACATATAGAATCGGCTTCAAAAAACTAATGTCATATAGTTAAGAGATGAAATTTCAATTATATATTGTATTAGACACAAAATTTAGTGGCATAGAATCTATTTTCCCTAACTTTAAATATTTGAATATCTCTTTTTTCCAAAAAAAAAAAAAAGAAAAACAACGCATTACTTGCCCATGCATCTAAGTCTTATTATTAAAGCTATCAAAATTGGTGTCGAACGACAATATGACACAACTATGGCTGCAAAACAGGTTTGCTATAAAGAATTTGGAGATGATCTATGGAGTTAATTACATCGTCAATAGGGTTTTTATTCGTATATGAGTCAACGTAATTAACACAAAACATTAACAAATTCAACCCGTTTAAACACAATACAAACTCAATTTGATACAATCAACTAACATCTCTACTTATATGTTAGTCTTTCTATTGATTTTTTTTTGAGTCGACCCCTCATATATTTTCAATGGTCTTGGCCTTCCTTCTTTAAGGCTAATAAATAGGGATTTAGAAAAAGGTTTGCAGCTATGATTATGTTGACAATCTAGTTTGAACAGAGAAACCATGCAAGGGTACATGAGACTAGCCGAAGGAAAGAAATTTTGTGCCAAACTATGACAGTAGACTTGGAAGAAGAACAACTAATGAGAACGAAAAAAATATACATGAGACCAAAATTAGGAGTCTCTAATTGTGATCTTGAATATGATCCGATGACACTTACACAGTATTTAGTCGAGTTTGATCTTATACTTATTTGCAAAATAAAATTAACTTTGAGGTATGACATCTAACTTATTTTAGACGACTTAAGAGAACATTTGGCATGACTTGTTCAAGTTTCAACTTCTCCAATAAGTTAGAATCGAGTCAAACAAAAAGTTAAATTTCGAGTTTATCGTTTAATTGAAACTTCAATTTGAAATAAATTAAAACCCGTCTCTATCAATTTATTGGGTTATAAGTTTGAGTTAAATTAGGCCAAATGAATTTTAAATAGGGCTTCAGCTTATATCTAAGTAAATGAGCCATAGTCCCTCCTGTCTTATTGGGTTTATTGTTTTTCCTTTTTTTCATCTCTTATTAAATAAAAATAAATTATTGTTAAATAATTTTTTGATCTTATCAAAGTCAAGTTTTTCTTGCTATGATAAACTCAAACACAATCAAGCAAATCTTATCTTTCAAAAATCCAAACCATGTAAGCAAATTTATTTGAAAAACTCAAACCCCGTGAAATATGCATATCTTCCAATACTCAAGACCTGATAATCTAACTTATTTTGGAGCAATTTGTATTATAATATTGTAAATTTTTTTGATTTAATTACATAACACTAGAGCCATATAACAGTCTCACATCCAATATTCTCTAACAAAATCCTATTTTCTTACATTATCTTTGAACTTATTTTTTTATTTTTAAATCGTACATAAATTTCTTCACTGTCTTCCAAAACCCAACTATATCCACCCCAGACCAAAACAACACAAAAATTCAAAATCTAACCCCCCCCCCAAAAAAAATCACCAAGAGAGAGAGAAGACGGTGATCGATGACTGATGACTAGTGAGACTTTTTATTATTAATTATTAAAAAATAATTGGAAAATAAAAGCCTATTCTTTCTTGTATTCCATTTCTTTGGGGTTTTGTTCCAAAACAAGAGGCTGAGTGCGCGTCTCCTCTCTCGGAGCCTTCGATTTCTACAAGCGAAGCCGCTTGGATTCCTTGGCGACTGGCTCGATCCGGCGATGGATTCGGCTGCCGGAGCGACGTCGCCGCCCCCGCCCCCGCCCGCTGCCGGGGTCCGCGTCCGGGCGCCGCTGGTGAGCTCCGCTCCACCCGTTTTTGGTCCCAAACACCGTCCTTTTTTTTTCTTTTGTTTGCTCCAAGGCGCGGTTTTTAGCTCGGATTTAGGGGTTTTTGGGCTTAAGATGCAATCTTTGGCTCCAAGATGTGATCTTTCTGCTTAAAGATGGGGGGTTTTGTGGTGGTTGGGGGTGTGGATCTGAGTTCTTGGGGCTTTAGTTTGGTGGTTTCTTGTGGGGTTTTGGGTTGTAGGGTTGTGGAGATTGTCCCAAATCGACTATGGAAACGGTTGATGGTATCTTTCTAGGTGATTTTTCCAGGGTTAATAAGCCGCTACTTTGAATCTTTGTGGTTTTGCTATGTGAGTGATTGTTGCTAATTCTTGTTGATTAGAGCAATATTACATGGAATTTGATGGGCATCGCATTTTTGCACGGTTCGATATCATTTTTTTTGGGTCCAAATTGGGATCATTTCCTACATAGGAAATGTCGAGGAAGTTGCATGAGCTTGCCTATAAGTTGCTAAGCTAGAAGAGCGTGGTCCATCACCTAGGATTTTCATATTTATTCATTTGCAAGTAGCGACATGCGCAGATGATTGATTAGTATTGGTGAAGTCTAAAAAGACGCCGGATGCTCAATTGCTCACTGCAATGTAGTCAACGGTGTGTATGGCTTGGGTCAATCTTGCAGTTTGACATTCTGCAAATGCCATTTCAGGCTGCAAACTTGCAATTGATTAATAGTTAATACAAGCTCTTACTGAGATCAATCAACTTTTTCATACCATTTAGGGCTAACTCTTACATGGTTAGCAGCAAAAGTAGGCAGGTAGTGGAGATATTTGATCTCATTGCATGTTCTTCCAGCTGACTACTGGCTTCAACAACTCGCTAGTAGCTGCATCCCTGCATGAAAAATTCTTGAGGCTCTATGATCATGTTCTGAACCTGTATATCGTTCAGGGTTTTTTCCATGTCCTTCAACTGGGTTACATGGCTCTGGAAACTCCAAGGCTACCCATAAAAGCAATGCTTGGAAGCCTACATCTTGTTCATGGTCTTAAACCATGTGAACTGCGAAGTAAACTTCTTGTGTTAAGCATAGGCGATACATCTTGTTGATGATTGGATTGGTTTCAGTCTTCCAGCTAGCTCTTTCTTAATTGGTGCCGTCTAGCTGAATGATCTATTCCAGCTGGAATTCTAAGCCAACTTACTGCCTATATCAAAAAATCCATTGTTCCATTGTAACTTGCCCTGCCGAATTATCTTTCTTGACATTTTGTATGAATAGTGAATTCAAATAATGCCTGCTGTTTCAGTGTGAATCTTATTTACATAGCATTTTGTACTAGGTGGTAAGACAATTTTTTCTTGATAGTTTATGCCCAGCTAAAATTAGGTAAATAGGCTAGTTGTTTTAGTTCAAACTTTTATTTTCAGTCATGATCATTTGAGGTTTCAATGTGCTTCATGTTCTCTCCAATGCTGTGTTTTTCTTTTGTGTCATGAGCAACATCTAAACTTGTTTCATACTTGCATTTGCAGGTAGAGTCTGTCTCCTGCTACTGCAGAGTAGATGCTGGCCTTAAAACTGTTGTTGGTGCTAGAAAGTTTGTTCCTGGTGCAAAGCTGTGCATGCAACCTGAGATCATACCAAACAAGCACAAGTCAAGGGGTTCACGAAAGGAGAGGTGCCGAACTCAAGCACCACTTTTGCCCGGCCTCCCCGACGACCTGGCTATTGCTTGTCTGATACGAGTTCCTCGAGTTGAACACCCCAACCTTCGGCTAGTTTGTAAATGGTGGAACCGCCTTTTGTCTGGGAATTACTTTTACTCATTGCGAAAGAAACTCGGCATGGCAGAAGAATGGGTTTATGTCTTCAAAAGGGATCGTGATGGGAAGATATCCTGGCATGCCTTTGATCCAGTATACCAGCTATGGAAATCACTCCCTCCGGTTCCACCAGAGTATTCAGAAGCATTGGGCTTTGGTTGCGCTGTTCTCAGTGGCTGCTATCTCTACTTATTTGGTGGCAAAGATCCACTGAGGGGCTCTATGAGGCGTGTTGTATTTTACAATGCTCGGACAAACAAATGGCATCGGGCTCCAGATATGCTACGGAAACGGCACTTCTCTGGTTCTTGTGTCATAAACAATTGCCTCTATGTTGCTGGTGGGGAGTGTGAAGGAACACAAAGAAATCTGCAGTCTGCTGAAGTTTATGATCAAAATAGGAGAAGATGGGCCTGCATTACTGAAATGAGCAATGGGATGGTGCCTTTCATTGGAGTTGTTTATGACGGCAAGTGGTTCCTGAAAGGTCTTGATTCTCACCGCCAAGTTGTGAGTGAAGTCTATCTACCAACATCCAACATATGGTCAACCATTGATGATGAAATGGTTACAGGCTGGCGTAATCCGAGCATTTGTTTCAATGGTCGTCTTTATTCAGTGGACTGCCGGGATGGATGCAAGCTTAAAGTTTATGATGGAAACACAGGATCATGGACCAGATTCATGGACAGCAAGAATCATCTGGGCAGCTCACGTGCCTTCGAAGCTGCAGGTTTGGTGTCACTAAATGGGAAGCTCTGCATTATCCGCAACAACATGAGCATCACTCTTGTTGATGTCTCAGACCTGACAATGAGCATAGAGACTGATAGTGCACGATTGTGGGAGACCATTGCTCGGAAGAACCAGCATCGGTCATTCGTGGCAAACTTGTGGTCAACCATCGCAGGACGGAATCTGAAGAGCCACATTATTCACTGTCAGGTGCTGCAAGTTTGAGGGTTAGTTTGTGAATTGGAAGCCTACTCGGGCCAATGGAGTGGCACCCAAATTAAATGGTCATTTGGATTCCATAGCAGAATCCTGGCAAAAAATAGCTCATTGCCCAAAGACCCTAACAAATGTTTGTTGATTTGATGACCAGAATCTCCAGTTCAAGATTTTGGCACCATCAGAAGTTATTCATCAGGTAGGGGAAATTAAAAAGTGGAAGGAAACTTACTGAACATATTGGCGGGTGTCATGAATTTGGTGTGCTGATGCTGTTTGTGATGGGCAGGAAAAATTATATCTGTGGATATCTTTCAGAAAGTAAAGGATCTCCACCTTCAGCCTATCCATGATTACTGATACTTTCATGTATTTTGGCCTCTTTGGCCTAATGCTAAATGTTGAACTCTGTTGTATTAGGGGACTAGACTTCCAACTGAGTAGAAAGGAATAAGTGTTATGTTTATTATACCTTGAAATCTTTCCAGCTTGCTGGTTATGTGCTGAAAATTTTGTAATCTGATCAGTGGATATTAGTAATTCTTCTTTGGATGAAAAAGATTTGTTGTAGACCTAAATCTCTCTAGTGAGCCATTCATGTTAATGTTGTGAAGGTGGTCCATTTTATTTGGGAGGCTATTACTGAAAACGAGTGTGAAATATGTATGGTATTTTTGTTTGGTAAGGTATTTGACACCACGAGTATTAAGCAGCAGGGTTCGGAAAACCGTATATGGGGTCGTTTTGGAACCTGCCAGCTGAGACTTGCCGGGTTCCATACTTCTCTTGGGAAGCCATGAGTGAATCGGTATGCCTCAGTTGGAACCAGTCATAAATTGTGGAACCAGTCATAAATTGAAGTATCTCAGTATTCGCTGGTTTGTCTAGCTACGGTAGGTAATTGATCGGTTTTTACTGTTTTTTGAACTCTTATAAAACACTACACATAATGAGTTTATATGTTTCAAAATTCTTAAAAATTCTAAAAAAATTAGAGGATATAAAAGAAGATATGCATCAATTCACAAAATTTTACGAGTAAACACAATCAATACCTAAGAGAAAAAAAAAATAATACATATAACTCTGTTTGCTCATGAAATTTAGTGGGTTTATATAATATGAATTCATGTATCTTCTAGTTTGTTTAAATTTTTTTGAAAATTTAAAGATACATGAATTTGTTATATATATATATATTATGCACTACACGTACCGGGAAATCCATATTTTTTAAAAAAATTTCCCAACATCAGATGATGTTGCCTTTTTTCAGCCTCAAATCATTGAGTTTGGAGCTAAACATTGACATGAAAATAGTTTGTCAAAGTCGTGGAACAAAATAAAACCAGGAATGACACTGAGACACGTGCAGTTAGCAAAAAATATTCCCAATAATGCAAATTAAATTAGAACTTCTTAGAAGAGAAGAAAGATGAGCGATCTGCATGCTAGCGCACAAAGATTGGTATTCAGAGGCATGAAACTGCTTCAGATTAGATGCTGTTCACAAAAGCTTACAAATATCCACTGCTGAAAGAATTCTGTGCAAGACAACTAAAGATAGCTCCCTTTTCAGAAACCTTTAGACCCAGTGAATTTCGGTGGAATCGAGTTCGTGACCTCTCGTATAATAATTACTGATTTTAAGTTTTTAACTACTTGGTTATTAGATGATTTTTTTGACCATGATGTGATAATTGATAAGTATTTTTTTAGGCATGTCTGAGAAGGGAGAAGTATTTCGATGGCTTTTACTAGTCAACTTTCACAACATATCACTGCTTTGCATCTAACAGATTTTAATGATAAAGTATCTCTGGTCATAGGTGTAAAAATTCTATACAAATCTTCTATGTTGAGGAGAGTAAAAAGACCTCCAAGAAATCCTATCTAAAAGGGATAATTCAGATCATAGGGCAATATCAAGGACTCCATTTTGAAGTGGATTTGTCGGATTGGAGCTGTTTATGGCCTCAAATCAGATAGTTCGAGGGACCTCCTATTACCTTTTCCCGCATCATTCAAATTGAAATTTTATTTAGGCCCATGACCCCAAACCTTCCTCACCACGAGCCTCATTATTGTATGCTTAGAACAAATAAATTCGCTGTGCTTAATTCATGCAATCCTAATCATTCACTTAGGATAACGATTCAGTAGTGCGGAACAGATAGTACCTTGTAAAACAATTTTTTTATTAAAAACCTATAGACGTCCCCGAGCTTTACATTTAAGATGTGTCTCAGATATAAATCCACTGTGTGGATTTAGGAGATTGGTGGTAAATATAGGTGATCAACACCCTTTCAATTTTCACATGCACCCCTTTTATATGGTAAAAACTTACAAAAAAACAAAAAGAATTGTATTGCAAGTGCTAACTAGTTCCTTGCATCGAGTTGGTGAAGGACACTAATGATAAGTAAATGGAGTTGGTAAAAGTTCCTTGCTTTTGCTACCTACGTATCAGTGCTGTTGCCTATGTATCCTCTTTTGGCTGCCTCAAGGTGTCCATGGATTCTAAGGCTATCTCCAACACCGGTGCATGCACGTGCCGACAAGTAGGGCCCACGGGAAAAATATTAAACAATTCCCACGAGGAGAGAGACGACGCCACACGAGGCATCTCGGGCGAAGTTCTGACATGTGGGGCCACCGACGTCTGATTGGTCCAAACAGCAGCGTTGGAGTGCATGGGGACGTCTCGTCATGCGTTTTGTGGGGCCTATGTTGCGACAAACGGTGCGCTCATACCCGCCGGTTAAAGCAGTCGTACAGGTGGGGTCAAAATGAACTACGGGCCACTTGACAGTGAGAGGGTGGCTGGTGTGGAGGTGCGGGACGAGATGCGGTGAGACCCACAAAACGTGTGAAGCGGTGTGAGTGCGTTTCGTGCGCTTGCCGCGTGCACCCGAGGCGTGTGCGTGCACTGTCTCTAATAGGTGGTCCCGAGTGTGGAGAGGGCCCGCGTGTAAGTGGCATATTTGAGTTGGAATTGAAAAAAATAGCCGTTGGATGTTTTTTTGCCTCCGATCCCACCTGTCAGTGACTAAAAAAATAACCATTTAAATCTAGTCGTTTAAAATTAGCCGTTGGATTTATTTTATTTATTTCTGAAGTTAAAAATTCGTAAAAAATCATGAACATTCAAAAAAAATTACAGAAAATTGTTGAAAATTGTGTGATCCCCTCCCTGCCTATAAATATGACCATGTTTCACCTCATTTGCACTCAATCAAGCAAAAACCACACACTTTGCACTCTCCTATTCATCAAGTATTTTCCGAAATTTTTTTCGATAGCCAACAATTCCCCCGGCGGTTATGTTAATTGGCTTGGCGAACCAAATTTAGATGAGAAGAACTCCCAAGCGCTAAACAGTCAAAATTTGTCCAGTTTTCAGCCCTTCCCCCACCATACCTGATGTGCTATCCACCGTTCGCTCTACCCCCTCCATACGGCCAACTACATCCATATGCACATCCGTACACACAACTCCTCTACGGCCCTTACGGCCAAAATCCTCATTTCGTCAAAGTTCCGACCATCTCTGCAAAAATGTCGCCTCTCCAACTACCGAGCAAAAATTCTCACTCCACGTCTGTATCAGATACCGGCAGTCCGCATAGCACGGCCACGGTCGTGATCGAGGACGACGACAACGCTGGCAAAGGCGAAGGAACCGCTGGACTACGGCGTAAACGAATGCTCTGGTTCCAACAGGATGATATGCGACTTGTGAGTATTCATCTAAATAGTAAATTTTGTTATCGTAGACTTTGTTATTAAATTTGGATTTTTTGTGTTCCAGATCAGTGCATGGTTGAATAGCTCCCTCGACCCAGTCGATGGGAACAATAAAAACTTCGACGAATACTGGTCGAAGGTCGCTGCATCGTACAACGTGAGCAGTCCGCCTGATCGCAGGCAAGACCTCAAGCACTGCAAAGACTATTGGCAAAAGAACAATAAGAAAATTTTCAGTTCAATGGTATCTACTGCAGGTTCTGCGATGCCTACGCTAGCGGTCGTTCGGACGACTAGTTGATGTTGCAAGCACGCGACATGTACAAGCAGGAGGTGGGTCAGGCCTTCATCCTAGAGCACTGGTGGAGTGCCGTACGTGGTCAACCGAAATGGTGCCGAAGCTACTTAGATTCTTCCAAAAGAGCTCGCCTCAGTGAAGAAGGTGCCCACACATCGTCATCGAACAACGATGATGACCCCGTCGAGCTTCCACGACCAAAAGGGCTAGATGTGGCAAAGCAGAAGCAGAAAGGTAAGAGCAAACTGGGTGGAACATCATCGGCGTGCGAGGAGACCCTAGAGCGCATCGGTAAAGCCAACATCGACCTCGATAGAGTGGCCGATAAAACCATCGCTGTAGCCGAAAATTTGCAAGAGATGACCAAAAGCAAATAAAAGGCCACATTTATGAAGTTGTTGATGAAACTGATTATGGGGGACACATCCCATTTCTCCGATGCCCGTAAGGCGGCGCATGCGGCCGCATTAGAGTACGCCAACAACATGATTAAGGACATGAAGAATAAATAGTAGCCTGCACGATGTACCTTTCATTTGTAAAATTATACTTGTACTATTAATTTAAGTTGTTTTAGATTTACCTGTTCGAAATGTGGCATGTGATCGATACTTACGGATTTTAGCCGTTGGAACTGAGACATCTGCGAGATGCTTTTGGATTTTAACTAGTTGGAACCGGCGCATGTGATCAATACTTTTGGATTTTAGCCGTTGGAACTGAGACATCTGCGAGATGCTTTTGGATTTTAACCATTAGAACTGGCGCATGTGATGGATGCCTTTGCATTTAGTCTTTGGAAGTGACGCATGTGATTGATGCACTTCTCCCTCTATATATTCGAAGCCCTCATGCACTCATCTTCACAACTCAGTAATCTCATCTACACAACTGAAGCCTTTGTTCTTCCAACACCCAAAGATCTTGCCTTGTCCAAAAAAATGTCATCCAGCTCAAGCACAAGTAGTGTCGAGGACAAAGCCATCGAGCAAATCGAGGAGTTCGTGGCGAGGTTCGTACAGAATGGGTTGACGGTCCAACCCCTTCACCGTCGTGCTCTTGACGATCTTCAAGCCAGCACAGATGCTAGTACCTCACACCACCACCAAGGCAGCATAAGGTAAATCGACAGAGATCGCGAAGGCGGTTATAACCGTCTAGTTGCGGACTACTTCACTGATGTGCCTGTCTACCCGGAGTACTTGTTGTAGGATCGAGGATGCTGACTAGAGAGGGGTGAATAGGAGGCTTTAAAACTTTTCGACTAAAAACAATTTTTGCAAGGAAAAGACTAAGAGCAAATAAACTGAAACAATTTAATAATATTTTACACTAAGAAAGAGTAAGAAAATCAAACACGGTGATTTATCCCAAGGTCTCTGAGACTCACCCGGTGTCCACTACTCCTCGTTGAAGCACTCAAATGAATGAGTTTTGCTTCAATATCTACGAAGAATATTTTTCACTAAGGTTGCTACTTCTCCACTCCAGATAGGCGAGCACTGATGCCTTTCACAAAATACGCCGATCCTCTCGACAAGCTTCGTCAATAGAGAGATCAACGGCCACACCTCCAAACCGTCTAGGTAAGAGTGTTCACCAAAAGTAACAAGTTCCAAGATCTTCTCTTGATCCCAACAAATACCGAGAAATTTCTAAGGATGGAAATGATACAAATGAATGCTCTCAGAAAATCTCTCCCAATCACAATGAATGATACTTAATCAAAAGATCAAGATTTTAGCACTTGGGCTCAAGTGTATATAAAAAATATATCTGTTGGTTCTTTAGAAAAACTACTCAAAAAATATTTATAAACACTGATCAAAATCCGCCCAAAAGTGTTTATAAAACTAATAAAAAATGTGAACAAAAGTTTCTCAAAAATATACTCAAACATTGCTCAAAGATCTGCTCAAAAGTGTTTGTAAAACTGGTCAAAAATCAATTCCAAAATTGTTTATAAAATTGATTGAAAATCTGCTCGAAAAGTGTTTATAAAACTGATTAAAACAATAGAGAAAATATATCTGTTGGTTCTTTAGAAAAACTACTCAAAAAATATTTATAAACACTTATCAAAATCCGCCCAAAAGTGTTTATAAAACTAATAAAAAATGTGAACAAAAGTTTCTCAAAAATCTACTCAAACTCTGCTCAAAGATCTGCTCAAAAGTGTTTGTAAAACTGATCAAAAATCAGTTCCAAAATTATTTATAAAACTGATTGAAAATCTGCTCGAAGAGTGTTTATAAAACTGATTAGAAGAGTGTTTATAAAACTGATTAAAACAATAGAGAAATTTACTCAAAAACTATTTAAAAACTGCTCGAAAATGTGAACAAAAATTCTTCTAATTTTTGATATACACTATAATTCTCAGATCTATATAAACAATATAATTCTTCTAATTTTGTGTGTTTTGTTCTAAAATAAAAACTCTTTTTATCCTAACAAGTGATATGAATACCAAATTTAAGAGTTAGATATTTTAACGATAAAACTTATAGAAATGGTCGTTTGTCGCATCAGTTATAATCTTGTTGAAACACCTAGTCATTAACACACGGAGGAGTTTTGGTTGACTGAATTAATCGTGGCTTGTTCTTCATCAGGTTGATGTTTTCACACATAGTGATATCCTCCTACCCAAGATCATAATTCCATTTTTTTTTGGCATACGCTTCTATTTTGGTAGTGTTTTTTGGTTGGAGTTTTTCTTCCAATCATATTGTTTTCATCCATTTAAAGTTTTTGTGACTGGTGGTGGTCAGTCTGTTGCACACCTGTTAGGTCTTTTTTGGGTCAAATAGAGAGAACAATTATTATCTAAGATGTTTTGATTCAACACTTAACTTGTGTTGCATTTTGATGTGGAACTCTTTTGTTTCATTTTGAGTAAGGTCATTATGAATTTAGATTTAACAATATTAATAAAGATTCATGTCACTTTGAGTTTTGTACTTGGACAAATACATGTGAAGACTATTTTGTCCAAATGAAGAGTTAAACGATCAGTATTTGAGTATTATAGTCTTCAGGGGCTTGTGCCAGAATACCAGGATCATGCAGAGCTACACCATCCGGTTTACCTAACAGGATACTTGGATTTTATTTATGTTCTATTGCCGAAGCAATGAAATTTGGAAGCAATGCCTTCTTCTGAAGTTTTGTTGTTAGGCAAGTTGGTATATTTTTACTTTGTTTTTGTTTTTGAGTGAGATTTCGAGTAAAGGAGGAGAGATTGTTAGGTTGTCTCTCATCTCATCAATAGAAGTTTGAGTTGAATTCTAATTAGAATTTTGATTAGTTATAGTTTTTAAAATTCTAGTTTTTTTAGTTTATTTTAAATTTTTATACTTAGACGGGGTGTATGTAGTGCGAATTCACCTAAAAATAGGAGCATGCGAACTGACAATTTTAGTCATCTTATCAATGTGAAAATAAATCACGTTCATCAAATATACACTATGGGACGCTAGTGTAGCCGGCTTCTCTTGAGACGTTAACAATGTCAACTTTATAAGAAAAGCTAACAACGTTAGCGTTTCATGATCAAACGGATGAAAATATTTGATATGCTTAATTTATATACATTGGAAAACCAACAAGTATTATCTATTTCGATCCTAAAAACGTTTAAAACTCATAAATATTCATGTTATATACATAAATCTAATAAGTCTATCAACGATTTGTTTTCTATTTGTTTCAGGACAAAACACGGTGATTCAGTACAAGTTCGAAGAAAACACGATATCATAGTTGGAATAGACTCGACGAAGCGAAATGGGACAAGAAGGACTTCAAACGGCCATGTCCACATGAAATTTTGGCAGACTCGAGCACAGCATGGCCCGTGCCAAAACACGCGCTTGGCACTGCCATCCTTCCACGTGGCGCCCACGCGACCTGAGTCTGGCACTGCCATCCTTCCATGTGGTGCCCACACGACTCGAGCCCGACATGGGCTTTGGCACAACCGTACCCGGTGCAAGCGCAGGTGGTGCTTGAGGCCGACCGACTGCTGTCCGTCCCATGTTGACGCCAAGAGACACCCATGCATACCAATAAGCAGCGCAGGGCTTGGCAAGCCTAGGCCCTGTGCCAACTTCTATTGGTTTCAGTTTTGTCGGCTAAGAGTAGTTTGAGATCAAATTATGTGACAATTTTAAAAGTTCTTTTTCGAGAGTTCGAAATGATTGCAATTGTAATGGTTTGGGATGCTAAGTCTACAAATAGAGAGGTTTTTAGTATGTTTCATCATTTAGAAATTTAGTTTAATTTTCTCCTCTCAAGTTTAAGGTTAGATTAGTTTAGTTTTTAGTGAGTTTTGTAAGCTGATTTGGATGATTGTTTTCTTATCATCAATTCAATTCAGTATATTTTATTTTATTTTAATCACTGGTATTTCTTATTAGTTTTTCATGAATAGTTTTTCTTCTATGGTTAAGAATGATCTAATCTGATAAGTACGATTTTGACTCTAATATGTTTGAAAGTTTCTCAGTTTAATTGTTTAAATTTTTATATTGTAAACCATAGATTTTGTGCTTTATCAGTTGTATCATTCATAATCTGTGAGACGATCGGTATTCGTCCACTAAAAGAACACATGTGGTTGAGTAGAAGGGGATGCTAAGGTCCTTAGGAAAGAATCAACTTATTTTGCATCTGATTTTGTAGTCTTCCAGAAAGCATAAGTACCTCTGTATTTTTATGGAGACACTAGTTAAATCTAACCCTTGAATTAATACGGGTAATAAACGCCAGCAATATCTCTCGAATCCCAACTACCAAATTCTATCCAATGCAATCCAATTCCAAAGGTAGCATCCTCTTCACGGGCATGTTTGCGCTTAACAAGGATTAATGCACTATGCACTTAATTGAGGAAAATTTGACGTGTAATTACTGTAGTTCGTTAAACGTGTAATTACTGTAGTTCGTTAAACATTTAAAATTTCTTATCCATATTGAGCTAGATGTTAATCTAACAAGTCAAACAGAGCAAAGCATGTTACTTGTGTTCTTAAAATTCAAAAGATACTAATAATCTATTCCTTCAAACTTTGCAAATGCAATTAGTACTTGATCCATGCAATGGCCTAAGCACAAAATAATACAAATTGCTGGTGAATCGATGGGCAATTAAGGACAGCAACTATCATACATGTGTCTAATATATCAAAAACTGATATGAAATTTTGAACTCCTTTTGTAAAAATTCATACTTTGCCCAGTGTTGTGATAGATCCTGATCTCTCTCTTGTCAATCGTGTGGTATTTGATGGGATTAGAGCAATTTAACAATGATTATACAATTATTATAATATCTGGTACTTTTTTTATCCTACATCAATTAAATGAGAGGTACTAATTAATTTAGACCATTTAATTTAGTTGATTTGGATGACAAAAAAATTCGGGTGGACTATAAGAGAACTTATATATATATATAGTGAGAGAGAGAGAGAGAGAGGGGGTTTGAAAGGCATAGGAAATTCAAATATAACCCCATTTTTTCTCCTATGTAAGCGATCATGTTTTTATTCGAAAGTGCTTTAATACTTTTTCAAAAAATGAATTACACAATTTTTAAAACAAATTAAGAGTCTGATTTATAACTACTCACTATATTACTACTAAATTTATTATTTTAAGATTTGTGAAATTTAGTTTCTAAAAAATATAGTACTACTCGTTCTTATTTATTAGTATGTTTTATTCTTCTTGGGTAGTTATTTTCTTGTGGTTTTCTTCGAGACCTTTTGAAATTAAAATTAGATTGGACTTAGGACCTGCCATTTTGTCAAAACAACTATATGACTTATACAGTTTTACCAATGCATTTCATGTCTTCTCCGTGCAAGGTCCTTGTTTGCTTCTAATTGAAAAAATTGGGGTTCCACTTTACATGGATGAGCCACTAAAACCTATCTGGTACATATTCTTATATGCATGAAATGAATATTTCATTGAAATATATTTTTCAATATTGATCTTATTTTGTAGAACTTGAAGTGGAAAACAGCATCGCACAAATGGAAGGTGACCAGGACTCTCGGCTTGAAAATTATGTTTTTGGAAGTTTTGCTAACCAGAAAATAGAAGAATTTTCATTATAAGTCCAACATTTTTATTCTACGTACTCTTCATTCAAGTCCAACATTTTTGAATCTCTTAGGGTATATGTACTGAAACTTATTTTTCAATCAATACTTGATTTGGAACGATGAACGAGTAAAGAATCAATAGAAAGTAATTTCATGCGTGCTCACACCAAAAGCCACAAAGTATAGAAACCTGGAGCAAATTCAGCCACACATATCCGACTAGATTCATTACAAAACAAAGTCAATTCGATAGACATTACTTCCTCGTGTCTTTAACCGCCGTTGTCTCTTTGTGTTGCAAATTCCCCAATTTTTTCTCGATTTGGTTCAAAATATTTTCTTGTATAACCGCCGATACTGATAAGGATGAACTCTTACTCGCTACACAATGGACTGGTGCTGTCAAGTATGAGGCGATGCTCACCAGGTTCATGTTGACATCGTTCTAAATCAACATCCAACGTGCTTGCTTGTTCGATAGAGACAACATGAGCCATAGGAAGATAGATTGTATTTATACAACACTATTCAGTTACATCACCGCTAATTGTCAACTAATCGTTGACTAGAACTTATAATTATCATTTAAGTAATAGAATAGAAAATTGGAGACTTGATCACAGAATTTCAAAGATGTGGCACTCAAATGAAAAGTGGATTAGTATTGTGGGACTCGTAGTGAAAATTCCACCCCGCAAATACTTCCCAACCAGCAGCTCATGTTTACCTCCTTTTTTACTTTATTTGTTCGTGTCACCATAATGGATACATGGAGTATATGAACACCTAAGAAGAGCAACAAAATAAGAAACATTATACATATAAAGACTAGTACAAAATAAGAAGGGCTATTCATATCAAGAGGATTATTATTAAGCTCTAAATTATTGTTGATGGAAAGTGAATGGTATGGTACTCAATTTCATTGTTGAGACACAGTTTATTTTATTATATGTGAGGTCTTTTATTTGATGATATCATTTGTGAATCTATTGTATTTGAAGATCAGTCAGGATCATACTTACTTCTTAAACATGATTTTGTACATCCCGCCAAATAGAAACTGTAATGTGTTGAACTTGCTCATAGAACAAATGCAATTAAGAAAAATTTACTCTTAATGCTCTTAAGGACTAATCATGTTAGTAGCTTGATAAACCTTCCACGGACTAATACCGGGTGAAAATCTTGTTCCAAGAACAATGAATTTAGAATTTCAGATAGCCACTTAAAGCAAAATGTTAATAAGAGTACTCTTAGGTTATTCTTGAGTCTTCCTGTAACATCCCTATTTTCGCCTTACTTGCATTCTCTGAGCATCGCCCAGATACATGCATCTCGCGTCACCTAACTCTGAAAGGACCCAAGACCATAACCAATATGTGCAGAATGTACCCTAGGATCCCCTCGTATCGAGAAGTACCAAATTGGCTAAGTCTTTCTCTTTTCCGAAAACGACCGCTTCTAGAAAGCCCTAAAAAGTCCGAAATCTCCGTTTGAAGTCCGAATCGAGATTCGTCTTCTCCTACATGTCCGTATCGCTATTTGATACATATCATCCTTTAGAAACATCCCTAAATTCGCGACGAAAACCAGAGTTTCAGCCGTTCGAAAAATTTGAAAACGAAAATACCAGTTTTATCCGACTCTGTTTTCATTTTGTCCGAAACCCTGTCAAATCTCCGCGTTTTCGCGCAAATTCAATTGGAATAAGTCTGTACTAATTTTATCTAGCCTATGGAAAAATCAGAATTGCAATTAGATCCCTAAATCTTGGAAATTCCAATTTTGCCCTCGGCCGAAAACAGGACAGTACAGTAATGTGCACTGTGCTGTTGTCGTTGCCGTGCCGTGCGCGCGCTCTACGCCACCGCCCGTGCGCCACCGTGCCGCGCCACCGCGTTCTTCGCCGCCGGCACCGCCTCGTGTGCGCCTCGCGTGCCTCACGACCCCAGCCACCTGTCCACGCCACGGCGACGCCTCGGGAGCCCCAGATCGCCGTGCACGTCTCGTCGCATCCACCACCCACCCCGGCATCACCTGCCCGCGCGCAAAGTCGCCGTCCCGTGCCCCGAGACCTCGTTGCCTGCAACCACCCGCCTTGTGCCATCGTCGCCGTCCTTCGCCGAACTGTAGCCATACCCCTTGAACCCCACGCCGGTGCGCCGTCCCATCGCCACCGTCCTCGTCTCCGGCAAACTGCGCCCAGTTGCGCCCTCCCTCGGCCAGAGCCTCCCCTAAGCCACCTGGAGGCTATAAAAGCCAGGGCATCGTGTTATCTTCACCACACGTACACGCCATTAGCAGCAGAGAGCTCCCCCTTCACTGTTCTTCTTCTCCAGCGCGCCGCAGGTGAGCTCTCTCGACGACAAGCTTTTCCAGTAATGCATTCTTCAAACTAAAGCTACCAGCATACTCCTCTTAGTCCCTAGATAGTTCACGAGCAAAGAATTGAACCCACTTCTCTTCTAACTCCGGCTATCACCGGATTTTCTATTTCCTCTGTTCAGCAAAATTCAAACCGATCCAAAAGGATTTAGAACTCGTGCTAGTAGAAAGAAACACTCCTTAGAGTACGCTCTATTGCCCCAGCTAGTTAATTTTGGTTTTCATTCAGCCAATCAAAAATCCCCAAATCCCCCGGCCGTGAACTCCAACAGTTAACTCCGGCGAGCCTCCAACCGCCACCTCCAGGCAATCCAATGATCCAGCAGTGACCTCTACACTCCCAGGAACAAGAATATGTAATTTGTTTTGAAATTGATCAACTCTAGGTGCTCCAATTGCTCTGCCCTAGTTTCTGTTCAAAACAGCCACCTTGGCATCAAATTTCCGGCCAACTCCGGCCATCTCCGGCCAAACCCTTCAACCAGCCACCTCCTGGAACCCAAGCCTACATGTTTGACATAGTTTGCCCTCAAATGCATGAGCCAATTGCTCAGGACACACAAACCCTAATTTCAGCAGTACAATGGCATGGAAATTGCTGTGTCCTGGACCTTTTTGTAAATTCTGGAAAGCCTAAGCCTTTTCTGCTTGTCCCACTTTGTCAAATAACCTTGCCTTAGTCTATTACACATGCTGTCCAATTTTCATCTCATTTAGAGTCACCTAGACCCCTTAACTCACTTTTCGGCTTTTAGGTTAAGTTCGGACGTGACCCGAACGTCGCCCTTTTGACGTCTAATGTCCGTCGACCCTAAGAGTCTTATTTACTACTCTTCTTGTCCATCCTAAACTAGCACAATTCAACCCTTAGAAATCCAAAGCCCAAACCCTAGTCCAGTTCAGAAATCAAAAGCCGTTCCAGTATAGCGCCCTATTATTTTATGTGAGCATAAGTTGTCGTATTTTGTAAGTTGATTGTAATACCTTGTGTGTATGCCTGTATTTGAAGATCAAGACTTCGACTACGTGGAAGAGGAAGCAGAAGAACCCGCAGACTACGACACTACTGCTTGGCAAGGCAAGTTTCCCTCCTTTGAACATATTGCGCCTATTATTTTATATGCATTTAATTATTTAGAGTTTGATATCTACACAAGTATACATAAGATAGTTTTGATAAAAGCGTATGTTGAGAAATAATGTGAGTAGATAGTCCCATTTTGTGGACCCCCCCTTGTTTTCATAACAATTACTTTACCTTGTCACCTTAGGAGAAAAAGTATTACTTTAAAAGAGATATGCACTCATAGAAGTATATGTCAACACTAATAAATGTGTAAAAGAAAAGAGGAAGGCAGAAGCATGAGCAAACTATTTCTAAAAGATCATTTTATATAAAAGAAATAGGGACTAGTAGCGAGGATTGGTTTGGATGGTTGGCGCTGTGTGCGCGGTGGGTTTGTGAAAGCCTCGCTAAGGGTCCATAAGGACGGGATCGTCGTGCTGTGCTTCTAAGCGGCCTGAAAACGTGCTAACCACCCGCCTGGTATGGGACAGGCACAATGTCATGACTCACCTAAAGTTAATCATTTCCTGCAATGGTTGTCGATCCGGTTTCCCGAGTGGAAATTGGTGGGCCACAGAGGGCCACGAGTGGTGTGAGGGGTAGAGAGGATAAGGTGTAAGAAGGAAGTCGCCCTAGCCTGGCTCTCGAGTCGTGCGCGACCGAACCCGGAAGTGGGATTTCCATGCGTCCAGAGGAGGACTTCATGGACCCAAGGCTAGAAGAAAAGGCAGTGGGGAGGACCCACAACGATAATGAGGACCTTACGCGTGCTTGCCATGTATCATGTTGTAGGGAGTACCTACCTTGATAATGGGGCCGGTATTGTCTATGTATCGGGCAGGAAATTATTAACAATGGGTCAGTAAACTGTTGTGTAAGCTCAGCCTGGTCACCTGCGTATAAGTCGCAGGGAGCTGATCCGACATTTAAGTTGAGTTTTCGTGGTGGGTACAGTGGTACACCTCTGCAGAGTGTAAAAAGGTATTCGAATACTCCGTGCTCCCGGGTTTTCTGGAGCCTGGTCGTAGTGGGGTGGTCCCTCGTCGATGCAGCATGATTAGTTTTGATAAATTCTTTAAAATGTGATCAAACCATGGCGGCTCATGGGAGCTTAGCCTGACTCTGTGAAAAGTATACACATGTACAGTCTGATAAATTACTTTGATAAACAAAACCCCAGATTCTGGGAGACTTTCCAAAGTATTAAAATATCTCTGTTTTCAATAAAATTACCCTAAGTATGAGGACCATAGAGCTTGTTGTTGACATTTACCACATATAACATCTCCCTATGCGGGAACTTGCTGAGCTTTGTATGCTCACCCTTGCTGATCCAATAAGTACAGAGGATGAATCAGTCGATTTCATAGACTATGGAATCGACTCAGCACAAGAAGACCCCGACAACGTTCCCGGAGATCCAAGCGCCTGAAGGGTCACCAAACCTCAACGAGAGCGATGTGGATTGCGCCCTGCTTCACGCTTTGCTGGATGAGGAGGATGTTCCTCACTGTTGTGTTGTACTACTTTGGATGATTGCTTTTTGGCTCGAACCCTGTTTTGGGTTCAGCCCCTAACTGATTTTGCTACTTATATTTTGACGTGGTTCCGCACACGTCAATTACTGTAATATAGGTCTGAATGACCCCGTGCGCTTTGCTAATGTATGCATGTAAATATGGTTGGATGTTCTGAAGTTTTAACTCCTGTGCACAAATCACCTGGGCATTTGTAGTAGGTTCCCTCTAACGAGGGGCCCACAGGAGAAAGTGGTATCAGAGCAATCCTCTCGACTGTAGGTCATGACCCTAGATAGAAAATGGCGTTCCTAGCAGAAGAAACGTTGACTATTTTAAAATTAAGTAATTGTGAAAACATAATTTGTTAAGAAAAGATATTATACGTTTACTTCTTCAAAAACTTTCAAAGAATCTTGTACCAACTTTATTTAAGAACTTCTGTACCCTCAGATGGCGTCAGGAAAGAAGTACGTTCACGGTGACGAGCTTGGATCGTGGGCCCTACTACTATGGATGATGCTACAATTTTTAGGTGCCCGTGACACCCAAAGGCCCGTTTACTGTGTCCAACAAGAGATAAGGGAAGATCGCCCTTATGGATGTCGTGCTTCGGTAGTAGTATACGAAGTACCTGGCCACGCCAGAGGAGCCAGACGACATGAAGCCCTAAGAGGAGAGGAGAACGACGCCATATTAGATGCTGCTCGTCTCGCTGTAGGAGCTTTTCGCCAGCTATATGATGATATGCTGGAGAACTCTCCTTTTCGTTTTGTGCCCTATCAAGCAGTGAGAACCGATCGCCGTATTGTCCGACCCGCCTGTGACGAAGAAGATGCAACCCTCACCAAGACTCGGGATGTTGTACACGCATCAGAAGCGGGGTATAATCGATTACTCCGTGAGTGCAACATTGCTCGAGATGATCGACACTTTCTGGAAGGGAGGTTGATTCAAGCCAACGCCGAACTTCAAGAGAAGGATGCACAGATCCAAGAGCTGACTGCCGCAAGAGAAGAACAAGACTCGAGCGTAACCAATCGAGAAGACGCAGAATCTGCAGCTAAGAAGAGCCACTTGAAGCTAAGGATAACTGCAAGAAAGAAGGTGGGCAAACCAAGTTGGTATCTCAGTGGATTTACCCCTGCAGCTCGAGGGATTGTCATAAATGAATACATCCCTATACAACCTCGACTTGCAAAGAAAGAGGTAATCCATGGAAAAGGAAAGGAAATTGCCCACGAAGCGGCGGATGGTGATAGAGACACGGAGGCTGAACCCATGGACGCTGACGACGACGACTTAGAGGAGGATCCCGAAGAGGTCATTCCATACGACTCTGCGGACGAGGAATGAACATATCAAACCCTCTAAGTAGCCACCTTTGGTACTTTGTACCCGACCTTTGGTCGTTAAACCTGGTAGTTGTTGAGATTGTGATCCCTGTAGTGTAAATAAAGTAGTCTTTTAGTGTGAATAGAGTAGTCCTTCAGTGTAAGCCCTGTATCATGTGTGAATAAATGAAAAAGAGATTTTTAGAAAAATGTAAACGCTTCTATGAGCCTCTCTTGAACCTATGCTAACCATACCTTTCTTTCCCCAGTCAAAATTCTCATCTTTTCCCTATCATTTCTCCGCAGCAATATGGTGAGCCCAAGAGGAAGAGGCCAGAGAGGAAGAGGAAGATCCGCTGGGAGGGGAGAACCCTCCAACGCAGACCCTGTCTTCAACATGCCAGGACCTTCATCAGCTCCGTCTAGCAACAACCTAAATGACATCCTAATATGGATGGAGTGGAATCGCCAGGAGGCAGCGGCCACTCACAACCAGATCCTTGAAGAGTTAATGCAACAAAGGACGCCCACTACAAGCGCATCAGGAGCATCTTCGACCCCATCCCGACTGTCAGACTTTCAGAAGACACGTCCCCCAGTCTTCTCAAGCTCCGAGGACCCCTTAGTAGCCGAAGATTGGCTACGCGACATTGAGAGGAAACTAAACACTGCTAAGTGCAGTGACGAGGAGAAGCTTTGTATGGATCCCATCAGCTAGCAGGAGCTGCAGCTGCATGGTGGGAGAATTACGAGACTGTGCACCCAAATGTGGATTCCATCACATGGAAGGAATTCAAAGAACAGTTTCGTCAATATCACGTCCCAAGGGGAGTGATACAAGCCAAGCGCAGAGAGTTCATCAATTTGAAACAGGGCAACAGCACAATAAAGCAGTACTTGCATCAGTTTGTGCAATTATCTCGTTATGCCCCAGAGGACATAAATACAGAGGAAAGGAAGATTGAGAGATTTTGTGAAGGATTGCAATACACATGGCAATACCATCTATCCTCACAAGTCTTCACCAATTTTCATGTCCTCATCGATCGATTGATCAAAATGGAGGAGAAACGAGGGAAGGTGGAAGAGGAGCGGAAGAGGAAAGTTCAACCAAACTTCTTCCAAGGAGGAACGAGCAGGAGGCCTATGCCACCATTTCGCCCAAGTTTTAGACCTCCACAGCGTCCTCAAAGACCTACACCGCCAGCTGCAACATCATCTCAGCCAGCACCCTTGTGCCCTGCCTGCAAAGAGCACCATTTCTTCAGAGATTGCCCGATGCGGAACGTGGAATGTTTCCACTGTGGACGGAAGGGCCACCGCAAGGACACTTGCCCATTCAGGCAATTACCCATCAGTATGGCTCGAGCACAAGCCGCAAGATCCCAGTCCTCAGCACCAACAATTCAGCGAGGTTCTTCATCAAGCAGAGGTGGAAGAGTGCCCAACTTTAGAGGCAGAGGAACACCGATGCCCATCAGAGGACGACTCAACTACACCTCGGTCGCGGAAGTCGAAGGAGCCTCAGACGTGGTGATAGGTAAATTTCTTATTCATGAAGAAATTTCAATTACCTTGTTTGACCCTGGAGCAACACTTTCATTTGTGTCAAGGGCGTTCGCAGCTAGATGTGAACTACCTATTAGCATTCTCGATCGTCCCATCTTAATTCAAGCCCCAGGAACTAAGATGCCCGCAGATTCTATCTGTAGAAATATCGCCTTTTTCATTGGCAACCTAGAATTCCTGGCAGATTTGCTAGTATTAGATCTCCAAGGACTAGATATCATTCTTGGCATGGATTGGCTGTCAAAGCATAAAGGACAGATGGATTGCGAAAGGAAGTCAATCACCCTGACAAGCCAAGAGGGGAGAAAGATCACCTTCTACGCAGAGAGATCATCACCCAGCAATCGCCTGCTGAACTGCGCCAGGGAAACAAGCATGGATGAAGTACCTGTGGTATGCGAGTACCCAGAAGTTTTTCCAGAGGAACTTCCAGGCATGCCACCCGATAGAGACATAGAGTTTTCTATTGAGCTTAAACCGGGATCAGCCCCGTATGCCCGAAAACTCTTTAGGATGACCAATCAAGAGCAAGAAGAATTGAAGAAACAAGTGGAAGAACTGGAACAGAAAGGATTTATCCGAACCAGTTCATCATCATGGGGAGCCCCAGTACTCTTCGTAAAGAAGAAAGATGGTGGTCTTCGCTTATGCATAGACTACAGGAAGTTGAATGACATGACCATCAAAAATAAATACCCTCTTCCAAGAATAGACGATTTGTTTGACCAGCTGAGAGGCGCAGCTGTGTTCTCAAAGATCGATCTAAGATCAGGGTATCATCAGTTGAAAATCCGAGAAGCAGACATACCTAAAACTGCTTTCGTATCTCGGTATGGGCTATATGAGTTTACTGTAATGCCCTTTGGTCTAACGAACGCTCCAGCAGTGTTCATGAATTTAATGAACAAGGTCCTTATGGAATTTTTAGACCAATTCGTCATTGTCTTTGTGGATGACATTCTCATCTTCTCAAGGACAGAAGAGCAACATGCAGAACATCTTCGGCAAGTATTGGAGAAACTAGCTACACATCAGCTATATGCGAAATTTGAGAAGTGTGCATTTTGGTTGAAAGAAGTATCTTTCTTGGGCCACATTATCTCTGGAAAAGGTGTAGCAATGGATCCAAGTAAGATTCAGGCTATATTGGAATGGAAACAACCAACCACAGTCACAGAGATCAGAAGTTTCCTAGGATTGGCAGGATATTACCGAAGGTTCATAGAAGGATTCTCGAAGATCACAAAACCCCTCACAAGGCTGCTAAAGAAGGACATCGCTTTTGACTGGACTGAAGCCTGCAGCGGAAGTTTTGCAGAGTTGAAGAGACTCTTAACAACCGCACCCATTCTTATCTTGCCTGATGACAAGAAGAATTTTGTCGTATATTGTGATGCATCTAAGCAAGGACTAGGTTGTGTCCTTATGCAAGAGGGAAAGGTAGTAGCTTATGCTTCAAGGCAACTACGACCTCACGAGGAGAACTACCCAACGCATGATTTGGAACTAGCCGCAGTAGTGCATGCATTGAAAATGTGGCGGCACTATTTGCTGGGAAACAAGTGTGAAATTTACACTGATCACAAGAGCTTGAAGTACATTTTTACTCAAGCGGACCTGAACATGAGACAAAGAAGATGGTTGGAATTGATCAAAGACTATGATCTAGAAATTCATTACCATCCTGGAAAGGCAAATGTAGTAGCAGATGCCTTGAGCAGGAAGTCTTATGTCAGCCAGATGAATGTAACTGGAATTCCCAATCAGTTACTTAAAGAGTTTGAAAACTTGAAGTTAGAATTGGTTGATCAAGAAATGATTGCCACTATGAAGGTAGAATGTGATCTAAAGATGCAGATCAAGGAAGCTCAAGAGGTCGACCCAAGTCTTCAAGAGCTAAAGGAGGACATCAAATCTGGAAAGGATACAAGCTTCAGAGAAGATGATCAAGGAATCCTGTGGAATCGAGACCGAATTTGCGTCCCTAACGACCAGAAGATCAAGGACTTGATATTGAGTGAAGCACACAACACGCCTTACTCAATCCATCCTGGAAGTACTAAAATGTACCAGGATCTGAAGAACCAATTCTGGTGGAGTGGAATGAAGCGAGAAATAGCAAAATATGTGGCATCCTGTGACACCTGTAGCAGAGTGAAAGCTGAACACCAAAAACCTGCAGGACCTTTACAACCCCTACCTGTGCCTGAATGGAAATGGGATGAAATAGGAATGGACTTCATAGTGGGATTGCCAAAAACCTCAAAAGGACATGATGCTATATGGGTTATAGTGGATAGATTAACAAAGGTAGCACATTTCGTGCCAGTAAGTACCACGTATTCCACTAAGAGGTTGGCAGACCTGTACCTTACAAAGATTGTGGCCTTACACGGAATACCAAAAGCAATTGTTTCGGACCGTGGACCACAATTTGTATCAGATTTCTGGGAAGAATTCCAGACGCTCTTAGGAACTAACCTGAAGTTCAGTACAGCATATCACCCTCAGACAGGAGGACAAACTGAAAGAGTAAATCAGATTCTCGAAGATATGCTAAGAGCGGGTGTCTTGGACTATGGTAACACATGGGAACAATTTCTACCATATGCTGAATTTTCATACAATAACAGCTATCAAGCCAGCTTGCAAATGGCACCATTTGAGGCATTGTACGGACGGAAGTGCCGCACGCCTATATATTGGACTGAAATAGGCCAGAAGCAACATCTCGGATCCCAACTGGTAGAAGAGGCCGTTGCACATGTGAAGATCATGAGAGAACGGCTGAAGATAGCTCAATCAAGACAGAAGAACTACGCTGATCGTAGAAGGAGAGAATTAACATTTGAAGAAGGAGACCATGTGTATCTGAAAGTGACGCCTTTTAAAGGAGTACACAGATTTCAGATAAAGGGAAAGTTAAGTCCCAGATACATTGGACCATACCGGATAAGCAAAAGGATAGGAAAGGTGGCTTACAGATTGGAACTGCCACCAGAGTTGAAAGGAGTCCACGACGTATTTCACGTCTCACAACTGAGGAAATGCTTAAGAGCACCCGAAGACGAAGTGCCACTAACGGGAGCAGAAGTCCAACCTGATCTATCCTACCAAGAATACCCTGTGAAGATACTCGAAAGAAGGGAAAGGAACTTGAAATCAAGGACTATTAAGCTTTGCAAGGTGCAATGGAATCATCATTCAGAAAAGGAAGCAACTTGGGAAAAAGAAGAAGGCCTGCGTCAAAACTATCCATACCTCTTCAGCAAGTCACCTAAATCTCGAGGACGAGATTATTCTTAAGAGGGGTAGGTTGTAACATCCCTATTTTCGCCTTACTTGCATTCTCTGAGCATCGCCCAGATACATGCATCTCGCGTCACCTAACTCTGAAAGGACCCAAGACCATAACCAATATGTGCAGAATGTACCCTAGGATCCCCTCGTATCGAGAAGTCCCAAATTGGCTAAGTCTTTCTCTTTTCCGAAAACGACCGCTTCTAGAAAGCCCTAAAAAGTCCGAAATCTCCGTTTGAAGTCCGAATCGAGATTCGTCTTCTCCTACATGTCCGTATCGCTATTTGATACATATCATCCTTTAGAAACATCCCTAAATTCGCGACGAAAACCAGAGTTTCAGCCGTTCGAAAAATTTGAAAACGAAAATACCAGTTTTATCCGACTCTGTTTTCATTTTGTCCGAAACCCTGTCAAATCTCCGCGTTTTCGCGCAAATTCAATTGGAATAAGTCTGTACTAATTTTATCTAGCCTATGGAAAAATCAGAATTGCAATTAGATCCCTAAATCTTGGAAATTCCAATTTTGCCCTCGGCCGAAAACAGGACAGTACAGTAATGTGCACTGTGCTGTTGTCGTTGCCGTGCCGTGCGCGCGCTCTACGCCACCGCCCGTGCGCCACCGTGCCGCGCCACCGCGTTCTTCGCCGCCGGCACCGCCTCGTGTGCGCCTCGCGTGCCTCACGACCCCAGCCACCTGTCCACGCCACGGCGACGCCTCGGGAGCCCCAGATCGCCGTGCACGTCTCGTCGCATCCACCACCCACCCCGGCATCACCTGCCCGCGCGCAAAGTCGCCGTCCCGTGCCCCGAGACCTCGTTGCCTGCAACCACCCGCCTTGTGCCATCGTCGCCGTCCTTCGCCGAACTGTAGCCATACCCCTTGAACCCCACGCCGGTGCGCCGTCCCATCGCCACCGTCCTCGTCTCCGGCAAACTGCGCCCAGTTGCGCCCTCCCTCGGCCAGAGCCTCCCCTAAGCCACCTGGAGGCTATAAAAGCCAGGGCATCGTGTTATCTTCACCACACGTACACGCCATTAGCAGCAGAGAGCTCCCCCTTCACTGTTCTTCTTCTCCAGCGCGCCGCAGGTGAGCTCTCTCGACGACAAGCTTTTCCAGTAATGCATTCTTCAAACTAAAGCTACCAGCATACTCCTCTTAGTCCCTAGATAGTTCACGAGCAAAGAATTGAACCCACTTCTCTTCTAACTCCGGCTATCACCGGATTTTCTATTTCCTCTGTTCAGCAAAATTCAAACCGATCCAAAAGGATTTAGAACTCGTGCTAGTAGAAAGAAACACTCCTTAGAGTACGCTCTATTGCCCCAGCTAGTTAATTTTGGTTTTCATTCAGCCAATCAAAAATCCCCAAATCCCCCGGCCGTGAACTCCAACAGTTAACTCCGGCGAGCCTCCAACCGCCACCTCCAGGCAATCCAATGATCCAGCAGTGACCTCTACACTCCCAGGAACAAGAATATGTAATTTGTTTTGAAATTGATCAACTCTAGGTGCTCCAATTGCTCTGCCCTAGTTTCTGTTCAAAACAGCCACCTTGGCATCAAATTTCCGGCCAACTCCGGCCATCTCCGGCCAAACCCTTCAACCAGCCACCTCCTGGAACCCAAGCCTACATGTTTGACATAGTTTGCCCTCAAATGCATGAGCCAATTGCTCAGGACACACAAACCCTAATTTCAGCAGTACAATGGCATGGAAATTGCTGTGTCCTGGACCTTTTTGTAAATTCTGGAAAGCCTAAGCCTTTTCTGCTTGTCCCACTTTGTCAAATAACCTTGCCTTAGTCTATTACACATGCTGTCCAATTTTCATCTCATTTAGAGTCACCTAGACCCCTTAACTCACTTTTCGGCTTTTAGGTTAAGTTCGGACGTGACCCGAACGTCGCCCTTTTGACGTCTAATGTCCGTCGACCCTAAGAGTCTTATTTACTACTCTTCTTGTCCATCCTAAACTAGCACAATTCAACCCTTAGAAATCCAAAGCCCAAACCCTAGTCCAGTTCAGAAATCAAAAGCCGTTCCAGTATAGCGCCCTATTATTTTATGTGAGCATAAGTTGTCGTATTTTGTAAGTTGATTGTAATACCTTGTGTGTATGCCTGTATTTGAAGATCAAGACTTCGACTACGTGGAAGAGGAAGCAGAAGAACCCGCAGACTACGACACTACTGCTTGGCAAGGCAAGTTTCCCTCCTTTGAACATATTGCGCCTATTATTTTATATGCATTTAATTATTTAGAGTTTGATATCTACACAAGTATACATAAGATAGTTTTGATAAAAGCGTATGTTGAGAAATAATGTGAGTAGATAGTCCCATTTTGTGGACCCCCCCTTGTTTTCATAACAATTACTTTACCTTGTCACCTTAGGAGAAAAAGTATTACTTTAAAAGAGATATGCACTCATAGAAGTATATGTCAACACTAATAAATGTGTAAAAGAAAAGAGGAAGGCAGAAGCATGAGCAAACTATTTCTAAAAGATCATTTTATATAAAAGAAATAGGGACTAGTAGCGAGGATTGGTTTGGATGGTTGGCGCTGTGTGCGCGGTGGGTTTGTGAAAGCCTCGCTAAGGGTCCATAAGGACGGGATCGTCGTGCTGTGCTTCTAAGCGGCCTGAAAACGTGCTAACCACCCGCCTGGTATGGGACAGGCACAATGTCATGACTCACCTAAAGTTAATCATTTCCTGCAATGGTTGTCGATCCGGTTTCCCGAGTGGAAATTGGTGGGCCACAGAGGGCCACGAGTGGTGTGAGGGGTAGAGAGGATAAGGTGTAAGAAGGAAGTCGCCCTAGCCTGGCTCTCGAGTCGTGCGCGACCGAACCCGGAAGTGGGATTTCCATGCGTCCAGAGGAGGACTTCATGGACCCAAGGCTAGAAGAAAAGGCAGTGGGGAGGACCCACAACGATAATGAGGACCTTACGCGTGCTTGCCATGTATCATGTTGTAGGGAGTACCTACCTTGATAATGGGGCCGGTATTGTCTATGTATCGGGCAGGAAATTATTAACAATGGGTCAGTAAACTGTTGTGTAAGCTCAGCCTGGTCACCTGCGTATAAGTCGCAGGGAGCTGATCCGACATTTAAGTTGAGTTTTCGTGGTGGGTACAGTGGTACACCTCTGCAGAGTGTAAAAAGGTATTCGAATACTCCGTGCTCCCGGGTTTTCTGGAGCCTGGTCGTAGTGGGGTGGTCCCTCGTCGATGCAGCATGATTAGTTTTGATAAATTCTTTAAAATGTGATCAAACCATGGCGGCTCATGGGAGCTTAGCCTGACTCTGTGAAAAGTATACACATGTACAGTCTGATAAATTACTTTGATAAACAAAACCCCAGATTCTGGGAGACTTTCCAAAGTATTAAAATATCTCTGTTTTCAATAAAATTACCCTAAGTATGAGGACCATAGAGCTTGTTGTTGACATTTACCACATATAACATCTCCCTATGCGGGAACTTGCTGAGCTTTGTATGCTCACCCTTGCTGATCCAATAAGTACAGAGGATGAATCAGTCGATTTCATAGACTATGGAATCGACTCAGCACAAGAAGACCCCGACAACGTTCCCGGAGATCCAAGCGCCTGAAGGGTCACCAAACCTCAACGAGAGCGATGTGGATTGCGCCCTGCTTCACGCTTTGCTGGATGAGGAGGATGTTCCTCACTGTTGTGTTGTACTACTTTGGATGATTGCTTTTTGGCTCGAACCCTGTTTTGGGTTCAGCCCCTAACTGATTTTGCTACTTATATTTTGACGTGGTTCCGCACACGTCAATTACTGTAATATAGGTCTGAATGACCCCGTGCGCTTTGCTAATGTATGCATGTAAATATGGTTGGATGTTCTGAAGTTTTAACTCCTGTGCACAAATCACCTGGGCATTTGTAGTAGGTTCCCTCTAACGAGGGGCCCACACTTCCATTAACTCATAAATCATCCTATAGTAATGCATGGCTACCAACCAATATTGACTGGTACTGCACTTTAGGGAAATATTAATGTTAGTAAATGGCGAGGGATGAGGGGTGGTCGGTTGGGTGGGGGTGTCTAAAAGAACTGAAGAAGCATTATATATTTATCAAAAAGACGTGTTTAGCTCCAGACTTATTGCTCAAAAAATCGAGAATTGTCATACCTCAAACTGAGGAATGAGTAATGAAGGATAGTGAGATCGTGCCATCATTTCTTACTCTAAACTAGCTCAAAGTATATGAATGGGAGGGGCGAGGTGTCATTTGATGCTATGTCGACCATGCACTTAGGACTCAACTGTTAGCATCCGACAATATAGTTTCAAACAAATTTTTTATTATAAAAAACCTCTCAGATGTCTTTCTAGCATTAAATTTAAAATAGTTGACTCGTATAAATCATCACATCAAATTTCATGACTACCCAAATACATGCTATGAATTACCAAAAAAAATGTTATGACAAAAGATAGCTAACAATCACGTACTAAATCACCAACGATGGTGGGTGGAAGACAATAATGATAGGTAAATTGAGGTAACAGAAGGTTCCTTGCTTTTGCTACCTACAGTTTAATTTGTAATTGATATAATCAATTTGGAAAACTAAAGATAGTACCACTTGTAGTACTGTTGTCCCAGTGCATACATATGTTGTCCTCTATGCCTGCCTCATGTGTAGCTAAGTATCTAACAGGGTTTCAAGCTTCTAAATGGTCACTCCTACAGTTTGCTCGTTTATGTATCCATTGGGCTTGGGAGACATAGGGAATTCGGATTTATCATTTGTTTAGAATTGGTAAAGGATCATGCATTTTCTTCTAGTAAAGTTTACTCTATTTCTTTGTCTAAATTAGATTGCCATTTTTGTCAATACAATGATGTCTTTATCGATGTATTTCATGGTTTTTCATTAGGTATGAAAGGTATTTGCTTGTATTTGATATTATTGAGTTTCCCAACAATAACATAGATATGTCAATAAAATCTATATATTATACCCCTAAATGCTGGAAGTGAATATTTCACTAGGAAATATTTTTTTAATATTGGTCTTATTTTGTAGATCTGGGCATGAGAGGAAAATACGGTGAAAAGGAACATGGATAGGACGCTCTGTATGGAAGTTATGTTTCCCAAAAGTTATGTAAACCAATAATAAATAGAAAATACTTTCTGAGATAGATTTTATTGATTATTTTTCTTTCTCTACCATCACAAGAAATGATGCTATGGACGACACCAAGAATGATATTGGCAACAAAATCAAGAGGTCTATTCCAATAATTCATTCGTTCGCGACCCTACACTTTTGCGGCCAAAATTTAGCACCCTAATTTTTTGGCTGAAAAATAAACTAAATTAGCCAAAGTCTATAATCTTACTGAAATTTCTGTGGATAAATTTTTATCCAATTCCGGTTGTCATGACTAAATTTTGTTCATACAATGCGAGGAGTTTGGAGTCTGTGAATTAAACACACCTTAAATTCTTTTTACAAAGTCTTTATAACAAACTATGCTGCTTTCTTTATTACTTTTATATCTATATCTATTTTTGATATGCACCTTCCAATCTAATTTTGTACAATCTTACTAAAATAAAATTATAAACTATTCATACAGAGAATTATGTATGATCTACATTAATGGAGGGATTAAGATCGTAAAGTAAGAGACCAAATCGAAGTTGGATGCAGCACATACAAGTTGCAATTATGTGGCCCACGGATCAGTATAATGCAGGAGCAGTAAATTTTTATTGATGGGAAGTGAATAATGTGGTTGATGCATATTTCAATTCCATTCTTGCAGATTGAATTTATTTTGTTTTATGCAATTGCTTCTACCTGAACATTTTTGAAGCAATTGATTAATCTGTAGATCAGTTAGAACTATACTTACTCATTAGGCATGATTTTGTATTGTATAATATATTAGTTATTATTTGTTCAGAGTATGTGGATTTTTCATAGACTCTAATTATAATCATGATAGCACCGAGGGTTGGCGTATTAATAATCTAATATGTACATCTTTATTTGAACCAAATCATTTTGGATTTATCCAATTCCATCTCACTCCAATACATTCAAAAATTGATTTCCATTACAATCACAAAGATGGACCAAACTACATCTCGAAATTTTAGTAAATGGAGAGATAAGGATGAGATGTGGTGGTTGGTGTGGGTCTACAAGAATTCAAGAAGTACCATTGATGTATACATGTATCATAAAAGGCGAGTTTTTAGCTCCCAATTTACAGATCAAAAAGTTGAGTGACAGAGAGATTGTGCTACCATTTCTTGCTTCAAATATCTCAAAAGAATTTAGGGTTGGGAGGCATCGGGATGCCACTTTATACATTACAGTATGAAGTAAGTAGCCAAAGATCACTACAAATAGTTGCTATATTTCTTAATTTCCTACAACAACACCACTCGTGTTCATGGAAAACTTATCTCCTGCTAGTACTGGTATCCAGATTGAGCAAACTACCCGTTCGAAGATCATGCCCGTAGTATGATTTTGCTCTATGTAATATTACTCACCTCAATGTGTATATGTGTGGGATTCAAACAGTATATCATATCTTGGTTTGACAGCATTTATGTTAAACGAAGTTGACTTAGTTTGTTATTACTTTAGCGATGACAGGATGTAACACCTTGGCCAATTCGGCCTAAGAGATCTAATAATGCATAGGTTAGTTCTGTATACAATTCAATTTGAGAAAATATTGTATATAAATACGAAGAAACTAATTATATCTATTGAGTTAACTTTTTTAGGTGAAATAATATGAGTGGATATACGTACAGTATCACAGAAGGAGCTCTTGACTGGTTTCTTGCAGTGGCTATCGTGGCAATGTCTCTCTCTATTGTTAAAGAAGTCCATATTATAAAAATGATAAAAATTGATAATGCGATGTGAAATATTATGATATGTATTACTATTTAAAAATTTGAAGCACCAATAAACCCTCAACCCCCTAATAGGGTGTGCAAAAACAACTTAATCAAAAGAATTTCGGTTATCTTTTCATTACTATATTCAGTTAGCTTTTCATTTTTTTTTTCAAGAACCAAAATAAAGCAAAATCGGACTAACTGAACAGACATAACAAACTTACTGAATTGGCATTTCGGGGCCTCAAGAGACAATGTACTATTTTAAATTTGTGTACTAAATGCAATAAAAAATTGTGATTTTATTGAGTACAACTTTGTGAATTGCCTTTTATGGACTCAATGCTTTGTTTATTGATTGATGGAAACTAAATTATGTACTTGTTGCACGTCTCAATTCATTCTTGCGGATGGAATTTTATTATATGTGATGTCTTTTCTTTGATCAATTTGATCATTTCATAAGCTATTAATTTTTTTTACAGATAAACAAGGACCATACTTATTTTCTTAGGAATTGTTTTGGACTGCCGGCTATACAGAGGGAGTAATGTGTTGGACTTGGACTAACTTATAGAACAAATGTATTTGAGAAAAATTTATGCTCTTTAATACTAATTAACATATTAGCAGCCTGCCAAACCTTCCAAGAACTACTCCCAGCTGAAAATCCTGTTCCAAAAATAATGAATTTAGATGGCCACTTCCTAGTTCCGTCTGGTAAAGAGCGTAATATAAAAATAAGATAAATAGAATAATATACGACTATTTTAAATAATATATACAAAAACAATCTTAGTTCTTTCACTTATTAAGTGACTCAATTGTGGTAAAATTTAATTCTATCCATTAAACAAGCCATGTTTAATAGGGTTAGATGACAAAGTGTGACTAGAAATTTACACTAGAAGTAGTAAAATGACAATCTTCCACCAAACAAAAGATTCTTTTGATATGATATTTTTACCAAAAAGGAGACTAATTTTTGAGTGCTTCCACGGGACAACTTGGGGAATTTCTATTCAGCTAACAATAACTAAGCATGAAATGATACACCATTCCATGCCTTTGAAAGTAAATATAACATTTTTTTTGTTAAAATTTATCATAAAGAATAAATTATTTATAAGTGGTGCTCTATTAAGTCTGTATATAACCCTTATCTACAAGGTAGAATTAGATCCTCTATCAAGCTTAAATAGTTTCTATGCTTTGAACAAATATTAAATGATCATTTTATTAAGTTGTGTTTGAGTGTGTGGTGCGTCCCTAAAATTCTATTTAATATATCATTTTTGGCAGTGATTATTTAGTAATTATTGAAATAATAATAATAATATATTATTAGGTATGATCAATTCTTCAATATCTGACATATCTCACAACATAACATAAAATCACATAACAATTTCAAACACAACCTTACTAGAACTTCACAATTCTTTTGTCATACCTGGTTGAAAAACCTATGTTAGATGAGAAGTTGAGGTAACACAAATTCGTTAATCATCATCGTCTCATCTTATAGCTCTTCTAAGTTTGAATATCATGGATGCACAACCCACAAAATATTTCTTTTCTCCCATAAGTATTTGATTGCTAGTATTAGTATTATACATGTTGAGAGGGTTACACTTGAGTCTTTGACTAACTTCACAAATCATCATATAATAATGCATGGCTACCAACCAACGTTACCCAACTGGTACTGAGTAGTTGTGAAGTATTAATGTCAGTAAACGCCGAGATAAGAATGAGGGGTGGTGGTGCTGGCTGTTGTTGGTCTACAAAATCTCAAGAAGTACAATGCATATATATATATATATATATATATCATAAAAGGCGAGGCTTAGAACTCCAAAAATTAAGGGGTAGCGAGATTGTGCCACTATTTCTTGCTTCAAGCTAATTGAAAGTATAGGGTTGGGAGGCAACGGGATGTTATTTTACGCATCACAACCAGAAGTAAGTACCCAACCACTGCTATAGTAGAGTTACTCGATATATTTCTTAGTTTCCTACAACAACACAAAACTTTTTCCCCCAGTATTCAAATTGATTAGCACTGCCCGTTCGAAGATTATGCACATAGTATGATTTCGCTCTATATAATATCATGCACTCACCTCAATATAAAAAAGTGTGGGATTCTAACCGTTTATCATACCTTAGTTTGATCGTGTTTGTGTTAAAAAAAAGCTTAATTGGTTGTTAATTATTTTCATTTGTAACACTCCAGACCTCCTCCATTTTCTATGATGGTGGATGATGTAGAGTCCAAGAGGCGGGAGCCGATCGAGAGTACACAGGGTCTGTGATTCTTGTCATCACTGTGGGAGCAGCTCATCTGCATCATTGAGTTCATTAGATTTGAATATTTTTGGGTTCGAGTCAAACTGATAGAAAGCCCGAATCCTTTGAATCAACTCAAGATTGGTCCAACATACCTGCAGAATTCAGACCAAGCGGGATTAATCAGGTTACGTTCAAAAAATTGGACCAACCATGTTTAAGTCGAGTTTTTTTAATTTTGAGGGATTTCAGGTTGGGTGTATGAAGCCCAAACTCAATCTTGAACTCGACCCTAACCTCGAGCAAGGTGGGGCCAAATCAAGACCACTCAGGTTCAGATGGGTCAAAAAAGCCTAATTATACTCAGGTTTGGTGGCATTGCAACGACAATGCTAGTAAGAATGGCGAGATAGAGACCGATATCCACTGGCTTGTTGGAGATGGCTCATGGATTGAGTTGAAGAGGCTGATGGATGAGTTCATGGAAGCGAGGAATTAGAGGCTGCAGGGAAGGCATCCGGCATTAGCCGATTGTCGACGCATGTACACGTAGACGGTAAGCTTGCTGAGGAGGAGAATAACGATGTACATATATGTGGCAATGCATCCCTATTTATAATGCATATCATAAGAATTGATTATGCAGTGTAAAATATGACATATGTCACTCTTTTGAAATTTGACATATTTCACTTGATACTTCAAATTTGTTACCTCCCACTAGGGATTTGTACAAACGACCGACTGAAATAACAGAAGATTTTGGTTATTTTTTGCATTCAGTATTCAATTCGGTTTTAATTTTCCAGGGACCAAAATTGTGCATACGGTACACGTATCAGGGGTATTATTGGTTAATTAAGACATAAGCCCTCCCAAAAAGCTTCACTTCGTGACCGAAGTTTATTTGTGATTAAAATTGAAACATTTCTTTTCTAAAAAAAATTGAAACATTTGATTTTAGCACCAAATTTTGTTTTAATAAAAACTGAGATTGCTAAATTCTAGAATTTTGATAAAATTTGTTGGAGTCAAAGCATAAGATGTTTTAAGCCATTTAATTTCTAAGTCAGTCAAGGTATGGTTGGGATTTTAGTCTCATATTATCTATTCATATGATTTTAATCTAATATATATGAAAGAATTGAAGAGTCATGTGATGATAGTAGTATGGAGGTGATAAAAGACTATGATACAACTATTCACGCATGGTTGTCACATAAGTGCTGATTGGATAAGTCTGTACTGATTATGTGTTGATTTCAGAAAGGCAATAATGTACATGAATTAAAAAAAATTTAATCTACATAAGTTATCACATGTAAAATTATGGTTGAAACGTGTAGTAATGCTGAGTTATGGCTGAAACAATCAATTATATTTATAAGGCTAGGGAGATGTCCCAGAGAACATATTGAATAGACCCATCTTCCTTCTTTCTCTCTGTCTTCATTTGGGTCATTGTAATTTTATGTGCTATGTGGTTTTCTTGCCACATCTATCTTGTTCATGATATGTAACATTATCAGGGTGAGCAGTGTCTTTGAAACCGTTGTCATACTTTTTCCTACACAGGAGGCAGGCAAATAGATTTGTGGGTAGCACTTTCAAAAATGTGATCACTCGAGACAAACAATACATTGCTGTGTGTTACTGATCCGCTTCCTTTACATCGAGAAAGATCTGTAAGCTATGACTATGTTTTATATTATATTGTGGAATTGAATTTATTAAGAAAATGTGGTTTTGAGATAAACCTTGGCCAATTCTGGCCCATATGACCAGGTTTTTCGCTAAACAACACAGTATATTTTAGAGCCGTGAGCCACACATTCTAATTTTTTTTTTATAAAATCTTTATAAAGACTGATCTACCACCTGCATTACTCTTTCTCCTTACATCCAAATTACCCTTATATACACTTGCATATCTCTGCTGTGCAGCCTCCTATCTAATTTCCTACCACAAAGTTGGTAAAATAAAATGAATTATGAACTATAGTAATGGAGGGATTAAGAAAGTAAGCAAAGATGGACTCAGAACTGAGCTTGCGTGGACTTGTGGAAATATATGGCCCACTGATCAGCCTAATGCACGAATGAGGATGAGCTGGCAAATGCTAAGAAGATTAGTCTTGAGTCTTTAACTAACTTTACAAACCATTAATCATGTAGTAATAATGCATGGCTACCAACCAGCGTTACCCAACTAGTACTGAGTTGCCTCTTGGTGATTGCACATTGTTTGAGCTGAAGAAAAAAGGGATGAGTTCATTGAAGAGTGGAAATTAACTGAGGATGCATGCAAATCGATCCTGAATGCTTGGGATTGAGGGTGTGGTACTGAGTTGTTGGAAATATTGATGTTAGTAAATGGCGAGTTATGGATGAGGTTTGGTGCTAGTGGTGGTTGGTATGGATCTACAAGAACTCAAGAAGAACCATGCATGTATATATTTATCACAAAAGGTGAATCTTTAGCTCCAAGCTTACGACTCAAAAAAAAAAAAAAAAAAAACTGAGGGATAGTGAAGTAGTGCCACCATTTCTTGCTTCAAAATAGCTCAAAGTATAGGCTTGGGAGGCATGGGGATGCCGTATTACACATCACAATCTCGAAGTAAGTAGCAAAGTATTGCTACATTTAATTAGTTGCTATATTTATTAATTTAGTGCAACAACACTACTCATGCATGTTCATGGAAAACATTTCTTTCCCCAGACTGTCGATAAGAAGATTATGCACGTAGTGTGATTTCTTTTTTCTCCATGTGATATTATTCACCTCTATACAAAAGTGTAGGACTCAAAATTGTATATCAAACCTTAGTCGTGCTTGTATTAAAAAGAAGTTGAATTAGTTGTTATCATTTTTAGTTGCCAACACTTCAGCTCTCCTACGGTGGCCAAGATGACGCCCGATGGGGAGCACCTAAGATTGTGTGAGCCCAAGAAGGAGGAGGAGTTCTTCGAAGAGAAGCACCGAAGTAGAGACCGCAGGCAAAAGCCTAAATCTTCGCAGAATGAGGGCGTTGATGTACCCTACACGATATCGCATGTACACGAAGACGGTGAGCTTGTTGAGGAGGAGATGACCACGTGTCAATGCCTCCCTTGTATTGTCAGAGAATGACTATTGGCTTATCGAGTACATCATTAAAATTGATAACGTGTTATAAAATATGATTTGTGGCACTCTTTTGACCATTCAACCCAACAACCCCATCCTAACCCCTACTAGGGGCGTGCCAAAACAACTAAATCAAAATTACTGAGAATTTTGGTTATCTTTTCACTAGAGTTAGTGAATTTTTTTTAATAACTCAAAAAAAAAAATTACAAAACTAATTTACAATTGTGAAAATATGTAAATCTAATCCAACACATCAGTGTATCAAAGATTATGACTTAGAGGGGGTGAATAGGTCCTTTAAAAACATTTGACTAAATACAACTTTTACACAAATGAAAATAAAATTCCTTTTACAAACACCCTAAATGAAAGCTAAAATCTCACGTACTCAACTTGATAAGTTTACAATTCTAAAGTGACAAACAAGAATAATAAATAAATAAACTAAATCAAGTGCAATAAGTAAAAGAGAACAAAAAAATAAATCAAGATATGAGAATTTTTCCCAAGGTCTCGGAGACTCATTGCATCTCTCCTCTCCTTGTTGAAACACTCACTCATGACTCACTTCGATGTCCAGTAGAGTTGCTCCTTTTTCACTCTAAACTTGCGAGCACCAAGTCTTCACAATTCCTCTTAGCTTCTCAACAATCTTTGTCGATGAGGAGATCACCAACCTCCTACAACCATCTAGGTGATGGCAACCAGCAAGAGTGATAAACTGGAACATTTCACTTGATACCAATCAAGTGCCAAGACACTCAAATGCATGAGGGGAAACCAACACAAGTTCCTCAACTCACAATATATTCGATGAATGCACAAGATTCTCTAATTGTCTTCACTCTATGCAATATATGAGAGTTGGATGCTTTATAGTATATCAATGAAGTATGTGTCAAAGTTTACAAATAAAAATCTCAAACCATCCATTTATAGCGACCCAACTAAAATTAGTTGTTGCAAAAGCAATAGGCTAAAAACAACCCACCAAGATAATGTGGGTTTACACCCAGACAGTCTAGGTTAGTTAAACGACTAGTATTATAGCCGTTGAGGTAGTTGACTACACACACGATAGTCTGAGTCTACACAAATTTCACGAGGTTCAAAAACACCCCCTATTGGAGAAATGTCTAGGTCCATACACGGACAAGCCAGATCCATGCATAGATAGTCCAGGTCTAAATGAATAGTTTGAGTAAGTCTGTGCAACTGTCGGTAAAACAAGCATAATTTTTGAACTAGACATCGAATTTATGTGTTTCTTAGTTTTTTGAAAAACTAATTGAAAGAGCTATAACTTTCTCAACATGAGTAGGACCTAGTTTGTCCTAAATTACTTCATAAAATACAAAATATTTAGTGTAGTCACTTCAAAGCCTCCACTTAAATCATATTTTATAAATTTGAACACTAATACCTTCACTAACCATCTAAAACAACTCAAAAACATTGTTGTGGTCTAGTTAGTGAATGATACAAATATTTGAGTTTCTCATATGAGATATCATTAAACTACTAACATCGAATCTCTCTTTATAATATGACCAAAACTAGACAATAAGAATATAGCAACCCAACCGTCTCTGAACATCAAGACTAATAGTCGTCTTCGAACATTAAGACTGATAAAATCCTAAAAAATAGATAATTAATCTTCGATTTTATTTTTGGTGGAACTCGTCTATGTTTGAGAACATTTGATCATGCATTCTGTTTGAGATGATTTTTTCACCATCATCTCATAATCCTAAGATATAAACTCAACAAAAATATTTGTCTCATAATTAGATTTGTCATTAATCACACAATTAGATTTGTCATTACTCAAAAAAATAATAAACACCGTGGAAGTTGAACCAACAATAGTTAGTCAAATTTAAAAGTAAAAAATATTTTACCAGCAATCCTTCAAATTTAAAAGTAAAAATAAAGAAAATGAGGTGAGAATGGCTCGAACAATCGGTTTCATGATAACTTCCCGATGAGTTAGCCAATTGGACAGTCATGCTGTTGGCTTCTTTGGGATTATTTTTCCATAGTATTTAAGTCACATAAAAATAATCTGAGCCTTTGCAACTTTCCGGCTCTCAACTAGCCTCTTATGTGACTTAAATTGCTATTTAAAAATAATCCCAAAAGGGAGTGCAACGGCAGCATGGTTGTCTAGTTGGCTAGTTTGTAGGAAGGTGATCTTGAGGTTGAGGGTTTGAGCCTCTTTCACCCTCTATTTTTAATTTTACTTATAAATTTGCAGGGTTGCTGGTTGGTAGTGGTTTGTCACGGTTTAGAGTCATGACTTATAGCTTGTCGCAGTTCTAAACTGCAACAAGCAACTCTCTTCTCACGGTTCAGTCGACCCACATTATACTAATATGTCAGGTTAGATTTGCAAATGTGGGTTAGTTTCTCAATTCTCTTTTTATTCTGGATTATTAAAAAAAATTTGTATTTAGTTTGCTTTTCGTTATCCAACAACCAAAATTAAAGAAAAATGCCAAATCGGAATAACTAAACAAAATTATGAACTTACTGAATTTCCTTTTGGGACATCAATAGATAATATAATATTTTAACATTGTGGACTAAGTGCGTAAGGCTATGTCCAACACGGGCGCTCGACCCGGAGTCCACAATAAAAAACTATTTTTTCGGTAGGACTGGAGAGAGAAGACGCTCCAGTTTGTTTCAGATGCTTCATTTTTTTTTCTCGATTTCCGTGCAACCAAATTGTATATAATTTTTATTTATTGATTTATGCATTAATCTAGTTCAAATTAGATCTTGATAATATTAAGAAGTTGTAAATATTTGAATTATCTTCATATAGAGATCAAACATCGCATATTTTCAATTTTTAAATTTAAAGTTATCCATGTTTTACTAAAACCACCTAAATTCTAATAAATATTTAATTTACTCGCGAGTCTGTGCGAAACATTTCTTCATGCGCCTTTGTATTGGAGTGGTGGGTGTTTCGGATGGCGCTTCGCACGTGTGGCACATAATATGCTGAGAATATTTTTTTGAAGCGCCGGGACAGGCGCCCCGACATTGGACTCGGCATCCTAAGTGTAATGAAATTTTTTTGATTTATTGAGTAAAACTTTTTGAATTGCCCCCCATGAACTTCAATGCTTTGTTTATGATTGATGTGAACTGAATATGTACTTGTTGCACATGCATTTCAATTTCATTCTTGCAGATGCAGTTCATTTTATTATATGTGATGTCTTTTATTAGATCAATTTGATCATGTCATAAGCTATTAATTTTATTTGCGGATAAACCAGGACCATACTTAGCTTCTTAGGAATTATTTTGGACTGCCTCCTACACAGAAAGAGTAATGTGTTGGAGTACATGGAGCCCAAAGAGACGGCCGACGTGGCCGGTTTCTCACCACCACAGTCGGGAAACTGACCGGCGGCATCATTGGGTTCTTGCAGCCTGCGGCGACAACGGTGGTAATAGTGCTGAGATAGAGATTGATATCCAGCAGCTTGCTTGTTGGATACCGCACATTGTTTGAGTTGAAGAAAGATGGATGGGTCCATTGAAGAGAGGAAACTGAGGCTGCATGTAAAGCCTGAATCCTTAAATTATCTTCAATACACTTGATTCTTATTTGACTCTATACGCGGGACTCACGTTAATAAGAAATAACAACTTTATTTTTCTATTCACATTAAGACCTACTTAAATCATTTCTTTGATAGCAAATTCAAAAAACAAAAATCCTTGACTGACAAGCTAATATAGCTACCTGACTCACCTATCATTGAATGTGTGTTAAATTATTGAAGTTAATAAATATTTAAAGGTCTTTTCAGAAAAACCAATGACCATTTTTAGTTCCTTCCACTAACAAACGGAGTCGCGGATCACTAGTCCAACCTGTCATTGAGTACGGCTACAATACTGCTGTGTGTACACACAAGATAATACCAGTCCACTACACGTGTTGTGGGGCCCACATGTCTCATTCCGTGCAGGGAGTCTTTACAACCCTTATATCACTAACATGTGGGGAGGATTTGTGTGGGATCTGTTTGTCACTGACTTTTGATTGAACGACAGTACATGCGTGCATAGAACGAGGCGCTATTGCGTCAACTTTTTGTGTGGTTGTGGGGTCCACTGGCGTCGCTTCGTTTGATGCGTTTGCAGCAACACCCAACTCACTTATATGTGGATCTTTTTTTTTTATCCCACCTGTCAGTGTACAATTTTAGCGAGTAAAGTTCGTGTGGATTTCTCTGACGTGGGGCCGCAAAAGATCATGCTCCATTCATCTCCAACGGCGACGCTTTTCTCGTCACGCGCTCGTCGTCCATTGTCCGTCCTCAGAAACACACATATGTCCCATCAAGTCAAGCAAACGGCGAGCACACGATCACCATCATCGACTCGCGCCATCGGAGTGGCCCTTGTTGGAAACTGCCTTATCCCTCATTTATTTTTGGGTTATTTTCAAATTAGATGAGATTTGTTTAATCCAATCAAAACAACTTAATCTCTTAACTCAGGGTTATCCTAGTCCAATAAAAAGGTGAAATAAGTCAAAAAATCTAAACTAACTCTATTACATAAAAAGATTTTATACGAGGAAAATGTAAAATACTATTATAATAGAGAGGGAAAATCTATTTAATCCAATTAATCAAACCAAATAATATTTCAAAAGAATTAAATTTGTTGGCAAACAAAAAATCAGATTTAAACTAACCTACCTAGATTGGATTAAACTAACCTAGTTATTTTAACTTTAAACCAAAAAATGCCTTAGAAAATGAGGGTGTAGATGTATCGGCATTAACCGCTCGTCTGACTCGGTGGTTGCATCTCTTTCTCGATCAAAACGGCGACGTGGGATGGAGATGAGACACGGTGGTTAATAGGAAGACTGGCGATGGTTTATAGGATGGATATCAGGGAGTTTTTTAAGATGAGATGATTTAATGGAGATTTTTAATAAAGAAATTTTTGGTGAAATTATATTTATACACATTCAAATGTTATATCTCTTTTTTAAAAGTGATATTTGATGTGAGAGAAATGAAAAAATATATGCAAACTTCAACCATTAGATTGATTAAATTGAAGGGTCCAAAAGAATTTGAATGACTATAAACTATCTCATGCCACTAAAATTTTGTGTCTAATATAATATGCCACAAATTTTTGAAATTTTGCGTTACAGTTTTCAAAAATTAGAAATTTTGTTTTAAAAGAGTTTTGTTAAGGTATATGTACTATTTTTTTATTTTGTATATACTTTTTTCTGTTGATCGAAGGATGCCGACTAGAGGGGTGGTGAATAGGCGGTTTTTAAAATTTTACTTTTAAATTAGTGTTTAACAACCTAAAATTACAATAACAAATTTCTAACGATATGAATGACAATTCAAGATGAGTTTTGCAATTTCTAAAGGATTAAGAGGAACAATTCAATCTCTAAGAAAATAAAGCAAGTAATAGAAATAACCGAAGAGATCGAATTTTTCCCGAGGTCTCAGAAATTTGCCGATTTCCACTAATCCTCGTTGAAGCGCTCTTCGCTAGAGCTTATGCTTCGATTTCACTATGGGTAGCCCTTCTCCTCTCCGGATAAGCGAGCTCCGAGCCTTTACAACCAATCGCCGGGCCTCTCCGACACACACCGTCGATGGAGAGATTGCCAGACCTCCCGGGTCGTCTAGGTGACGGCAATCACCAAGAGTAACAAGCCTAGCACCTTGCTTGATCAACCTCAAAACTTGATGAACACAATGCAAATGCAAAAGGCTTGAAATCAACTTCACTCAACTAGCACTCAAGGTTTGCTCAAATTTTGACTTCAATTGTTAGGGAATGAGTGTGAGAGAGTTTGCACACTGTTGCACAAGAGTTTAGAGATGTATTTCGTATATCAATAACATCTACAAACAGTGGTCTATTTATACTCTCAGCAAACGGTCGTTTTCAAGAAAACTGGGCAAAAGTTGTACTGACCGGATATTGTCCGGTCAGTACAAAAAACTTGACCGTTACTCACGTGTAATTCGAGTGTCAGTAACCGTTTGAATCAATTTGTGAAGGCCGGACAAATGCATTTGTCTCTGTTAACACCCATGTTCAACAATACTTGTACACACCGGACAAATCGATTTGTCCGGACAAATGTATTTGTCTCTGTTGACACTCGAATTAAAACACTTTAACTATATGTATAGGCCGGACATATGGTATTTGTCCGGACAAAATGTCCGGACAAATACATGTGTCTCTATTAACACATGCATTTTCAATTGCTCTGAAGTTGTATTGGCCGGATATTGTCCGGTCACTTCGGACAATGTCCGGCCACTTCAGACAAAAGCCTCCGGACAAATACATTTGTCTTAACTTAACGTGTCGTGAACATTTGTATTGACCGGACATTGTCCAGTCACTTCGGACAATGTCCGGCCTTCATCGGATAGATGCACCGGACAAATGTATATGTCTCTATTTAAAGTTTTGCAATGTTCAGAAGATATTTGTATTGGCCTGACATTGTCCGGTCACTTCAGACACTGTCCGGCCAGTACAAAACGAAAACAGAAATCTGAATTTTTACTGAATTTCGATTTGAGGGTAAATACAAATGCAAATATGCTTCTAAAAACTTCAAGGTTGATCAAGAGACTTGTGCTAAGACCCCTCTTAATAGTACGACCATCTAACCTAGAAATTTTCAAAACAGGAAAGCTCTAGGTTTAGATATTTGTACTTTTGTCGAGATTTTTATCGTTTTCGCTTCATGGAGTCTTGATAGCCTTGCTTTGCTTTTTTTTGATGCTTTCTCCTCTGATTTACCTGAGTCTCACACACAGAGGTTAGTTGCAAATCTCACAAATGTCATTAATCACCAAAACCCTAATTAAGACTCAAGATTCAATATTTTCTTCTATTAGGTAAATCTTCTCTGATTAGATCTAACTTTCTAAGAAAAAATAAAGAGTATCGATGGTGCAAATTCTTTTTAAAAAAGAAAACAAGTCACACACACCTTAAGCACCTCCTTATTTAAAATCATGAGTAGGTTTAGTTCAAGAAAAGGAGTATTTGGTTATTTTACTGAATTGATTGGTTAAAAATAATATATAGTATTGGGTAATTTAGTGGCATATAAGAATGAGTCAAAAATCAATAATATATTATATTATATATTATACATCAAATTTTAATGATATAAAATCAATTTTCTCAATAAAGTATGATTTATGGACTCCTTTCAAATTTGAAGTATTAGTGAGCACCGCCCGTCCCCGACTAAGTATTTGCACGAACGCCCGAACCAAAATACCGAAAGTTTCGGTTATTTTTTTTGCCTTCAGTATGCAGTTCAGTTTTCTTTTATGGTTTCACTCGGCCACATATTATTTTAACTTTGTGTACTGATTGCAATAAAAATGTGATTTGTTTTATGGCGTAAAACTTGGATTGCAATAGTATAAAGTATATAGATAGTACAACATATAGATTCTTTTTTAGATGTATTAGAAAATTGATATTTAAATATACTAATTGTTGTATAAAGATTGACCATTTATTAAAACATGGAAACTCAATTATACAACCCAACCGAGACAAATTTAGAACCAAATTATAAACTGAGATCACACCCTTGCTTTTGCTAGTACATATCAGTGTGTAGTGTGACTGATATAATCTATTTGGAAAATTAAAAAAGAGGAAATATTTGGTGTAAATCTTTAATTTGACGTGAACTCCCGTGGAATTTGTTTATGGGCTCCTAAGAATTGTCAACAAAACTTCTATACGTAGGGGCCGGTGTTCTATAATTTTATAAAATTTCATGATCAAATATAATCATATTTATGATAAAAAAAACACAAATTTTAATATAGATAGTGATTTTCTACTATTCAATACTATATTTAATAGGGTATATCTAGAACAAATCATCTCTTTTTATGTGAACCTTGAGTAGGCGTTTAAAAAGATATAAAAAATTAGTTGATACATGGGATGGATGTTGTATAGTCTTGTAAAATTTCATGATTAAATCTATGCCTAACACTTCTCGGAGGGTGGCCAAAATAAGGTTGCCAAAAAAAAAGATGGAAGTGAGCCTGCAATTGACGTACCAAATTTTGGCGGTCAAAAATTTCGTCCTCAAGTTGGCCCACGAAATCAAAATATATTGGTAAAATAAGAAATATTAGTTAAATTTTGATTATAATTTAAACAACGGTCAAATATTGAAAACATGATAAAAATGTGATAAAATTAGACATAAAAACAAAGCAAACACACATTTCATCTTAAACTTTCCTCCCAAAAACTTTGCTAATCTAGAGCGAAAATACTTCGCGACGAATGCCTCATGAACTACGATGAACTTTTCTGACTCTATCTAGTCATGTCAGAGTGAACAATACTATGGACACTTAAGAAGAGCAACAAAATCAGGAAATATACGTATCAGAGGTATTATTATAATTAAGACCTAAGCCCTCCAAAAACAGCTTCACTTCGTGATCAAAATTTGGTCGTGACTAGAATTTAAATATTCGATTTTGGCACCTCAGTGTTGTTTGAAAGAAATAAACTGGGACAGGCCAAATGCACGAATTGGAATTGGAAATATGCATTCACATTGGATCAGGATTCGCATGCCCACAAAAGGCAATAACTTCAATGCTTTGTTTTTTTTATGGGAATTAAATGATTTGAACATATCAATTTCATTCTTGCAGATTGAATTTATATGTGATGTCTTCTATTTCATCATTTCATACGCTATATTTTTTGGAGATCAACCGGAACTGCCCCCTATGCACAGACACTGAAAGAGTAATGTGTTGGACTTGAACAAATTTACTCTTAAATGTTTTTAAATACTAATTAATCATCTTAGCAGCTTTATAAACCTTCCAAGAACTACTACCTACTGAAAATTTTGTTCTAAGAATAATGAATTTAGGTACTACCTCCGTTTGAGAAAGAGTGCCACACTATCATGTAAAAATGGAGTACACAAAACAATATGGACACATTTTTAACATTATATAACAAAAATTATCCCGGAATACTCTTATGTACGTATTAAATGACTCATTTGAGGAAATATTTAGTTATATCCATTGAACGAGATGTTAATAGGGTTAGATGACAAAAAGTGTGACTAAAAGTTCTTAAATGACACTCCCAAACAAACAAATTCTTCTAATAACACTCTTTACCAAAAGGACACAATAATTTTTACATGCTTCAATGGGACAGCTTAAGCAGTTTCTATTCAAATAAACAATAACTAAGCACAAAATGGTACAACATTTCATGCCTTTGCAAGTATATATAACCTATTTGTTTTTTCAAAATTTGCCTTGTAAGAATAAAATTTTTATTTGGGAAAGTTGTTTGTTGCAATTTCTAAGCACGTTATTTCTAAGCTATGGTCTATCAAGGGCTTGTTTGAAATATCAAATTTTGACCCATTTCTAAGAGAATTTTATGAACTATGTTTAGAATTCTAGTTTAACTAATACTAAGTCCCAGTGAAACCCTTTTTCCAAGAAATTTTTCTCTTTTACCCAAACAAAACCTAAATATTTATAACTCTTATCTAGTAGTTAGAATTTGCTTCTCTTTCAAGCTTAAATAGCTATTGATACTTTAAACAGTTGAGAAGATTACTATTGAGTCTTTGCCTAACTTCCCAAATCATCCTATCACAATGCATGGCTACGTACCAACAAACGGTACCGAACTAGTACCGAGTTGTTGTGAAATTTTAGTATTAGTAAATGACAAGATAAGGATGAGATGTGGTGGTTGGTGTGGGTCTACAAGTACCCAAGAGGTATCATTCATGTATAATATTTATCGCAAAAGGTGTCTTCACCCCCAGACTTACAGCTAAAAAAAAAAAAAAGCAGAGAATAGTGAGATTGTACCACCATTTCTTTGTTGAAGATAGCTCAAAGTTAGGGTTGGGAGGCATCGGGATGTCATTTTACGCACCAAAGTCCAGTGTAAGTAGCCTAGTATCACTATAGTTAGTTCCTAATGTTTTTCAACAACACTACTTGTGTTCATAGCAAACTTTTTCCCGATGGCATTCAAATTGAGCTAATTACCCATTCGAAGACGGTGCATACAGCATGATTTCATTCTATGTAATGTTACTCACCTATATGTATATAAATGTGGTATTCAGACTGTATATCATACCTTAGTTTGATCACATTTGCATTAAAAAAAACTTGAGTTAGTTGTTCTTATTTTCAGCCATCAGCAGGGGAAGCCTTCTATGCTGCCGTTTAGGTTAGTTGAGACAAGTTGCCGATACGGCAGATTCCAAGAGGAGGAAGGTGATCCCACTTGTGGAGTTCATTTAGCCCAAGGTGATATGTTGAAATGGAGCATATGGCCACTTTCTTGTTGGAGCTGGCAAAAGGAATGTCCTATTGTGTAATTCTTGTAGTGGTATTGCAGCGACAAATAAGCCGGTAAGAATGGTTAGAATGAGGCTTCTGATGTCTCCGGTATTAGTTGCTTGTCGGCTGGCAAGATAAATTTTTGAGTGTGAATTCACTTCGCACCGATTGGGTCGGATCTGACACAATCCAAGTGTTTCCAAACTAGACCTAAATGGGAAATAAAATGTGGGCCCCTCGTTAGAGGGAACCTACTACAAATGCCCAGGTGATTTGTGCACAGGAGTTAAAACTTCAGAACATCCAACCATATTTACATGCATACATTAGCAAAGCGCACGGGGTCATTCAGACCTATATTACAGTAATTGACGTGTGCGGAACCACATCAAAATATAAGTAGCAAAATCAGTTAGGGGCTGAACCCAAAACAGGGTTCGAGCCAAAAAGCAATCATCCAAAGTAGTACAACACAACAGTGAGGAACATCCTCCTCATCCAGCAAAGCGTGAAGCAGGGCGCAATCCACATCGCTCTCGTTGAGGTTTGGTGACCCTTCAGGCGCTTGGATCTCCGGGAACGTTGTCGGGGTCTTCTTGTGCTGAGTCGATTCCATAGTCTATGAAATCGACTGATTCATCCTCTGTACTTATTGGATCAGCAAGGGTGAGCATACAAAGCTCAGCAAGTTCCCGCATAGGGAGATGTTATATGTGGTAAATGTCAACAACAAGCTCTATGGTCCTCATACTTAGGGTAATTTTATTGAAAACAGAGATATTTTAATACTTTGGAAAGTCTCCCAGAATCTGGGGTTTTGTTTATCAAAGTAATTTATCAGACTGTACATGTGTATACTTTTCACAGAGTCAGGCTAAGCTCCCATGAGCCGCCATGGTTTGATCACATTTTAAAGAATTTATCAAAACTAATCATGCTGCATCGACGAGGGACCACCCCACTACGACCAGGCTCCAGAAAACCCGGGAGCACGGAGTATTCGAATACCTTTTTACACTCTGCAGAGGTGTACCACTGTACCCACCACGAAAACTCAACTTAAATGTCGGATCAGCTCCCTGCGACTTATACGCAGGTGACCAGGCTGAGCTTACACAACAGTTTACTGACCCATTGTTAATAATTTCCTGCCCGATACATAGACAATACCGGCCCCATTATCAAGGTAGGTACTCCCTACAACATGATACATGGCAAGCACGCGTAAGGTCCTCATTATCGTTGTGGGTCCTCCCCACTGCCTTTTCTTCTAGCCTTGGGTCCATGAAGTCCTCCTCTGGACGCATGGAAATCCCACTTCCGGGTTCGGTCGCGCACGACTCGAGAGCCAGGCTAGGGCGACTTCCTTCTTACACCTTATCCTCTCTACCCCTCACACCACTCGTGGCCCTCTGTGGCCCACCAATTTCCACTCGGGAAACCGGATCGACAACCATTGCAGGAAATGATTAACTTTAGGTGAGTCATGACATTGTACCTGTCCCATACCAGGCGGGTGGTTAGCACGTTTTCAGGCCGCTTAGAAGCACAGCACGACGATCCCGTCCTTATGGACCCTTAGCGAGGCTTTCACAAACCCACCGCGCAGACAACGCCAACCATCCAAACCAATCCTCGCTACTAGTCCCTATTTCTTTTATATAAAATGATCTTTTAGAAATAGTTTGCTCATGCTTCTGCCTTCCTCTTTTCTTTTACACATTTATTAGTGTTGACATATACTTCTATGAGTGCATATCTCTTTTAAAGTAATACTTTTTCTCCTAAGGTGACAAGGTAAAGTAATTGTTATGAAAACAAGGGGGGGTCCACAAAATGGGACTATCTACTCACATTATTTCTCAACATACGCTTTTATCAAAACTATCTTATGTATACTTGTGTAGATATCAAACTCTAAATAATTAAATGCATATAAAATAATAGGCGCAATATGTTCAAAGGAGGGAAACTTGCCTTGCCAAGCAGTAGTGTCGTAGTCTGCGGGTTCTTCTGCTTCCTCTTCCACGTAGTCGAAGTCTTGATCTTCAAATACAGGCATACACACAAGGTATTACAATCAACTTACAAAATACGACAACTTATGCTCACATAAAATAATAGGGCGCTATACTGGAACGGCTTTTGATTTCTGAACTGGACTAGGGTTTGGGCTTTGGATTTCTAAGGGTTGAATTGTGCTAGTTTAGGATGGACAAGAAGAGTAGTAAATAAGACTCTTAGGGTCGACGGACATTAGACGTCAAAAGGGCGACGTTCGGGTCACGTCCGAACTTAACCTAAAAGCCGAAAAGTGAGTTAAGGGGTCTAGGTGACTCTAAATGAGATGAAAATTGGACAGCATGTGTAATAGACTAAGGCAAGGTTATTTGACAAAGTGGGACAAGCAGAAAAGGCTTAGGCTTTCCAGAATTTACAAAAAGGTCCAGGACACAGCAATTTCCATGCCATTGTACTGCTGAAATTAGGGTTTGTGTGTCCTGAGCAATTGGCTCATGCATTTGAGGGCAAACTATGTCAAACATGTAGGCTTGGGTTCCAGGAGGTGGCTGGTTGAAGGGTTTGGCCGGAGATGGCCGGAGTTGGCCGGAAATTTGATGCCAAGGTGGCTGTTTTGAACAGAAACTAGGGCAGAGCAATTGGAGCACCTAGAGTTGATCAATTTCAAAACAAATTACATATTCTTGTTCCTGGGAGTGTAGAGGTCACTGCTGGATCATTGGATTGCCTGGAGGTGGCGGTTGGAGGCTCGCCGGAGTTAACTGTTGGAGTTCACGGCCGGGGGATTTGGGGATTTTTGATTGGCTGAATGAAAACCAAAATTAACTAGCTGGGGCAATAGAGCGTACTCTAAGGAGTGTTTCTTTCTACTAGCACGAGTTCTAAATCCTTTTGGATCGGTTTGAATTTTGCTGAACAGAGGAAATAGAAAATCCGGTGATAGCCGGAGTTAGAAGAGAAGTGGGTTCAATTCTTTGCTCGTGAACTATCTAGGGACTAAGAGGAGTATGCTGGTAGCTTTAGTTTGAAGAATGCATTACTGGAAAAGCTTGTCGTCGAGAGAGCTCACCTGCGGCGCGCTGGAGAAGAAGAACAGTGAAGGGGGAGCTCTCTGCTGCTAATGGCGTGTACGTGTGGTGAAGATAACACGATGCCCTGGCTTTTATAGCCTCCAGGTGGCTTAGGGGAGGCTCTGGCCGAGGGAGGGCGCAACTGGGCGCAGTTTGCCGGAGACGAGGACGGTGGCGATGGGACGGCGCACCGGCGTGGGGTTCAAGGGGTATGGCTACAGTTCGGCGAAGGATGGCGACGATGGCACAAGGCGGGTGGTTGCAGGCAACGAGGTCTCGGGGCACGGGACGGCGACTTTGCGCGCGGGCAGGTGATGCCGGGGTGGGTGGTGGATGCGACGAGACGTGCACGGCGATCTGGGGCTCCCGAGGCGTCGCCGTGGCGTGGACAGGTGGCTGGGGTCGTGAGGCACGCGAGGCGCACACGAGGTGGTGCCGACGGCGAAGAACGCGGTGGCGCGGCACGGTGGCGCACGGGCGGTGGCGTAGAGCGCGCGCACGGCACGGCAACGACAACAGCACAGTGCACATTACTGTACTGTCCTGTTTTCGGCCGAGGGCAAAATTGGAATTTCCAAGATTTAGGGATCTAATTGCAATTCTGATTTTTCCATAGGCTAGATAAAATTAGTACAGACTTATTCCAATTGAATTTGCGCGAAAACGCGGAGATTTGACAGGGTTTCGGACAAAATGAAAACAGAGTCGGATAAAACTGGTATTTTCGTTTTCAAATTTTTCGAACGGCTGAAACTCTGGTTTTCGTCGCGAATTTAGGGATGTTTCTAAAGGATGATATGTATCAAATAGCGATACGGACATGTAGGAGAAGACGAATCTCGATTCGGACTTCAAACGGAGATTTCGGACTTTTTAGGGCTTTCTAGAAGCGGTCGTTTTCGGAAAAGAGAAAGACTTAGCCAATTTGGGACTTCTCGATACGTGGGGATCCTAGGGTACATTCTGCACATATTGGTTATGGTCTTGGGTCCTTTCAGAGTTAGGTGACGCGAGATGCATGTATCTGGGCGATGCTCAGAGAATGCAAGTAAGGCGAAAATAGGGATGTTACAACCTACCCCTCTTAAGAATAATCTCGTCCTCGAGATTTAGGTGACTTGCTGAAGAGGTATGGATAGTTTTGACGCAGGCCTTCTTCTTTTTCCCAAGTTGCTTCCTTTTCTGAATGATGATTCCATTGCACCTTGCAAAGCTTAATAGTCCTTGATTTCAAGTTCCTTTCCCTTCTTTCGAGTATCTTCACAGGGTATTCTTGGTAGGATAGATCAGGTTGGACTTCTGCTCCCGTTAGTGGCACTTCGTCTTCGGGTGCTCTTAAGCATTTCCTCAGTTGTGAGACGTGAAATACGTCGTGGACTCCTTTCAACTCTGGTGGCAGTTCCAATCTGTAAGCCACCTTTCCTATCCTTTTGCTTATCCGGTATGGTCCAATGTATCTGGGACTTAACTTTCCCTTTATCTGAAATCTGTGTACTCCTTTAAAAGGCGTCACTTTCAGATACACATGGTCTCCTTCTTCAAATGTTAATTCTCTCCTTCTACGATCAGCGTAGTTCTTCTGTCTTGATTGAGCTATCTTCAGCCGTTCTCTCATGATCTTCACATGTGCAACGGCCTCTTCTACCAGTTGGGATCCGAGATGTTGCTTCTGGCCTATTTCAGTCCAATATATAGGCGTGCGGCACTTCCGTCCGTACAATGCCTCAAATGGTGCCATTTGCAAGCTGGCTTGATAGCTGTTATTGTATGAAAATTCAGCATATGGTAGAAATTGTTCCCATGTGTTACCATAGTCCAAGACACCCGCTCTTAGCATATCTTCGAGAATCTGATTTACTCTTTCAGTTTGTCCTCCTGTCTGAGGGTGATATGCTGTACTGAACTTCAGGTTAGTTCCTAAGAGCGTCTGGAATTCTTCCCAGAAATCTGATACAAATTGTGGTCCACGGTCCGAAACAATTGCTTTTGGTATTCCGTGTAAGGCCACAATCTTTGTAAGGTACAGGTCTGCCAACCTCTTAGTGGAATACGTGGTACTTACTGGCACGAAATGTGCTACCTTTGTTAATCTATCCACTATAACCCATATAGCATCATGTCCTTTTGAGGTTTTTGGCAATCCCACTATGAAGTCCATTCCTATTTCATCCCATTTCCATTCAGGCACAGGTAGGGGTTGTAAAGGTCCTGCAGGTTTTTGGTGTTCAGCTTTCACTCTGCTACAGGTGTCACAGGATGCCACATATTTTGCTATTTCTCGCTTCATTCCACTCCACCAGAATTGGTTCTTCAGATCCTGGTACATTTTAGTACTTCCAGGATGGATTGAGTAAGGCGTGTTGTGTGCTTCACTCAATATCAAGTCCTTGATCTTCTGGTCGTTAGGGACGCAAATTCGGTCTCGATTCCACAGGATTCCTTGATCATCTTCTCTGAAGCTTGTATCCTTTCCAGATTTGATGTCCTCCTTTAGCTCTTGAAGACTTGGGTCGACCTCTTGAGCTTCCTTGATCTGCATCTTTAGATCACATTCTACCTTCATAGTGGCAATCATTTCTTGATCAACCAATTCTAACTTCAAGTTTTCAAACTCTTTAAGTAACTGATTGGGAATTCCAGTTACATTCATCTGGCTGACATAAGACTTCCTGCTCAAGGCATCTGCTACTACATTTGCCTTTCCAGGATGGTAATGAATTTCTAGATCATAGTCTTTGATCAATTCCAACCATCTTCTTTGTCTCATGTTCAGGTCCGCTTGAGTAAAAATGTACTTCAAGCTCTTGTGATCAGTGTAAATTTCACACTTGTTTCCCAGCAAATAGTGCCGCCACATTTTCAATGCATGCACTACTGCGGCTAGTTCCAAATCATGCGTTGGGTAGTTCTCCTCGTGAGGTCGTAGTTGCCTTGAAGCATAAGCTACTACCTTTCCCTCTTGCATAAGGACACAACCTAGTCCTTGCTTAGATGCATCACAATATACGACAAAATTCTTCTTGTCATCAGGCAAGATAAGAATGGGTGCGGTTGTTAAGAGTCTCTTCAACTCTGCAAAACTTCCGCTGCAGGCTTCAGTCCAGTCAAAAGCGATGTCCTTCTTTAGCAGCCTTGTGAGGGGTTTTGTGATCTTCGAGAATCCTTCTATGAACCTTCGGTAATATCCTGCCAATCCTAGGAAACTTCTGATCTCTGTGACTGTGGTTGGTTGTTTCCATTCCAATATAGCCTGAATCTTACTTGGATCCATTGCTACACCTTTTCCAGAGATAATGTGGCCCAAGAAAGATACTTCTTTCAACCAAAATGCACACTTCTCAAATTTCGCATATAGCTGATGTGTAGCTAGTTTCTCCAATACTTGCCGAAGATGTTCTGCATGTTGCTCTTCTGTCCTTGAGAAGATGAGAATGTCATCCACAAAGACAATGACGAATTGGTCTAAAAATTCCATAAGGACCTTGTTCATTAAATTCATGAACACTGCTGGAGCGTTCGTTAGACCAAAGGGCATTACAGTAAACTCATATAGCCCATACCGAGATACGAAAGCAGTTTTAGGTATGTCTGCTTCTCGGATTTTCAACTGATGATACCCTGATCTTAGATCGATCTTTGAGAACACAGCTGCGCCTCTCAGCTGGTCAAACAAATCGTCTATTCTTGGAAGAGGGTATTTATTTTTGATGGTCATGTCATTCAACTTCCTGTAGTCTATGCATAAGCGAAGACCACCATCTTTCTTCTTTACGAAGAGTACTGGGGCTCCCCATGATGATGAACTGGTTCGGATAAATCCTTTCTATTCCAGTTCTTCCACTTGTTTCTTCAATTCTTCTTGCTCTTGATTGGTCATCCTAAAGAGTTTTCGGGCATACGGGGCTGATCCCGGTTTAAGCTCAATAGAAAACTCTATGTCTCTATCGGGTGGCATGCCTGGAAGTTCCTCTGGAAAAACTTCTGGGTACTCGCATACCACAGGTACTTCATCCATGCTTGTTTCCCTGGCGCAGTTCAGCAGGCGATTGCTGGGTGATGATCTCTCTGCGTAGAAGGTGATCTTTCTCCCCTCTTGGTTTGTCAGGGTGATTGACTTCCTTTCGCAATCCATCTGTCCTTTATGCTTTGACAGCCAATCCATGCCAAGAATGATATCTAGTCCTTGGAGATCTAATACTAGCAAATCTGCCAGGAATTCTAGGTTGCCAATGAAAAAGGCGATATTTCTACAGATAGAATCTGCGGGCATCTTAGTTCCTGGGGCTTGAATTAAGATGGGACGATCGAGAATGCTAATAGGTAGTTCACATCTAGCTGCGAACGCCCTTGACACAAATGAAAGTGTTGCTCCAGGGTCAAACAAGGTAATTGAAATTTCTTCATGAATAAGAAATTTACCTATCACCACGTCTGAGGCTCCTTCGACTTCCGCGACCGAGGTGTAGTTGAGTCGTCCTCTGATGGGCATCGGTGTTCCTCTGCCTCTAAAGTTGGGCACTCTTCCACCTCTGCTTGATGAAGAACCTCGCTGAATTGTTGGTGCTGAGGACTGGGATCTTGCGGCTTGTGCTCGAGCCATACTGATGGGTAATTGCCTGAATGGGCAAGTGTCCTTGCGGTGGCCCTTCCGTCCACAGTGGAAACATTCCACGTTCCGCATCGGGCAATCTCTGAAGAAATGGTGCTCTTTGCAGGCAGGGCACAAGGGTGCTGGCTGAGATGATGTTGCAGCTGGCGGTGTAGGTCTTTGAGGACGCTGTGGAGGTCTAAAACTTGGGCGAAATGGTGGCATAGGCCTCCTGCTCGTTCCTCCTTGGAAGAAGTTTGGTTGAACTTTCCTCTTCCGCTCCTCTTCCACCTTCCCTCGTTTCTCCTCCATTTTGATCAATCGATCGATGAGGACATGAAAATTGGTGAAGACTTGTGAGGATAGATGGTATTGCCATGTGTATTGCAATCCTTCACAAAATCTCTCAATCTTCCTTTCCTCTGTATTTATGTCCTCTGGGGCATAACGAGATAATTGCACAAACTGATGCAAGTACTGCTTTATTGTGCTGTTACCCTGTTTCAAATTGATGAACTCTCTGCGCTTGGCTTGTATCACTCCCCTTGGGACGTGATATTGACGAAACTGTTCTTTGAATTCCTTCCATGTGATGGAATCCACATTTGGGTGCACAGTCTCGTAATTCTCCCACCATGCAGCTGCAGCTCCTGCTAGCTGATGGGATCCATACAAAAGCTTCTCCTCGTCACTGCACTTAGCAGTGTTTAGTTTCCTCTCAATGTCGCGTAGCCAATCTTCGGCTACTAAGGGGTCCTCGGAGCTTGAGAAGACTGGGGGACGTGTCTTCTGAAAGTCTGACAGTCGGGATGGGGTCGAAGATGCTCCTGATGCGCTTGTAGTGGGCGTCCTTTGTTGCATTAACTCTTCAAGGATCTGGTTGTGAGTGGTCGCTGCCTCCTGGCGATTCCACTCCATCCATATTAGGATGTCATTTAGGTTGTTCCTAGACGGAGCTGATGAAGGTCCTGGCATGTTGAAGACAGGGTCTACGTTGGAGGGTTCTCCCCTCCCAGCGGATCTTCCTCTTCCTCTCTGGCCTCTTCCTCTTGGGCTCACCATATTGCTGCGGAGAAATGATAGGGAAAAGATGAGAATTTTGACTGGGGAAAGAAAGGTATGGTTAGCATAGGTTCAAGAGAGGCTCATAGAAGCGTTTACATTTTTCTAAAAATCTCTTTTTCATTTATTCACACATGATACAGGGCTTACACTGAAGGACTACTCTATTCACACTAAAAGACTACTTTATTTACACTACAGGGATCACAATCTCAACAACTACCAGGTTTAACGACCAAAGGTCGGGTACAAAGTACCAAAGGTGGCTACTTAGAGGGTTTGATATGTTCATTCCTCGTCCGCAGAGTCGTATGGAATGACCTCTTCGGGATCCTCCTCTAAGTCGTCGTCGTCAGCGTCCATGGGTTCAGCCTCCGTGTCTCTATCACCATCCGCCGCTTCGTGGGCAATTTCCTTTCCTTTTCCATGGATTACCTCTTTCTTTGCAAGTCGAGGTTGTATAGGGATGTATTCATTTATGACAATCCCTCGAGCTGCAGGGGTAAATCCACTGAGATACCAACTTGGTTTGCCCACCTTCTTTCTTGCAGTTATCCTTAGCTTCAAGTGGCTCTTCTTAGCTGCAGATTCTGCGTCTTCTCGATTGGTTACGCTCGAGTCTTGTTCTTCTCTTGCGGCAGTCAGCTCTTGGATCTGTGCATCCTTCTCTTGAAGTTTGGCGTTGGCTTGAATCAACCTCCCTTCCAGAAAGTGTCGATCATCTCGAGCAATGTTGCACTCACGGAGTAATCGATTATACCCCGCTTCTGATGCGTGTACAACATCCCGAGTCTTGGTGAGGGTTGCATCTTCTTCGTCACAGGCGGGTCGGACAATACGGCGATCGGTTCTCACTGCTTGATAGGGCACAAAACGAAAAGGAGAGTTCTCCAGCATATCATCATATAGCTGGCGAAAAGCTCCTACAGCGAGACGAGCAGCATCTAATATGGCGTCGTTCTCCTCTCCTCTTAGGGCTTCATGTCGTCTGGCTCCTCTGGCGTGGCCAGGTACTTCGTATACTACTACCGAAGCACGACATCCATAAGGGCGATCTTCCCTTATCTCTTGTTGGACACAGTAAACGGGCCTTTGGGTGTCACGGGCACCTAAAAATTGTAGCATCATCCATAGTAGTAGGGCCCACGATCCAAGCTCGTCACCGTGAACGTACTTCTTTCCTGACGCCATCTGAGGGTACAGAAGTTCTTAAATAAAGTTGGTACAAGATTCTTTGAAAGTTTTTGAAGAAGTAAACGTATAATATCTTTTCTTAACAAATTATGTTTTCACAATTACTTAATTTTAAAATAGTCAACGTTTCTTCTGCTAGGAACGCCATTTTCTATCTAGGGTCATGACCTACAGTCGAGAGGATTGCTCTGATACCACTTTCTCCTGTGGGCCCCTCGTTAGAGGGAACCTACTACAAATGCCCAGATGATTTGTGCACAGGAGTTAAAACTTCAGAACATCCAACCATATTTACATGCATACATTAGCAAAGCGCACGGGGTCATTCAGACCTATATTACAGTAATTGACGTGTGCGGAACCACGTCAAAATATAAGTAGCAAAATCAGTTAGGGGCTGAACCCAAAACAGGGTTCGAGCCAAAAAGCAATCATCCAAAGTAGTACAACACAACAGTGAGGAACATCCTCCTCATCCAGCAAAGCGTGAAGCAGGGCGCAATCCACATCGCTCTCGTTGAGGTTTGGTGACCCTTCAGGCGCTTGGATCTCCGGGAACGTTGTCGGGGTCTTCTTGTGCTGAGTCGATTCCATAGTCTATGAAATCGACTGATTCATCCTCTGTACTTATTGGATCAGCAAGGGTGAGCATACAAAGCTCAGCAAGTTCCCGCATAGGGAGATGTTATATGTGGTAAATGTCAACAACAAGCTCTATGGTCCTCATACTTAGGGTAATTTTATTGAAAACAGAGATATTTTAATACTTTGGAAAGTCTCCCAGAATCTGGGGTTTTGTTTATCAAAGTAATTTATCAGACTGTACATGTGTATACTTTTCACAGAGTCAGGCTAAGCTCCCATGAGCCGCCATGGTTTGATCACATTTTAAAGAATTTATCAAAACTAATCATGCTGCATCGACGAGGGACCACCCCACTACGACCAGGCTCCAGAAAACCCGGGAGCACGGAGTATTCGAATACCTTTTTACACTCTGCAGAGGTGTACCACTGTACCCACCACGAAAACTCAACTTAAATGTCGGATCAGCTCCCTGCGACTTATACGCAGGTGACCAGGCTGAGCTTACACAACAGTTTACTGACCCATTGTTAATAATTTCCTGCCCGATACATAGACAATACCGGCCCCATTATCAAGGTAGGTACTCCCTACAACATGATACATGGCAAGCACGCGTAAGGTCCTCATTATCGTTGTGGGTCCTCCCCACTGCCTTTTCTTCTAGCCTTGGGTCCATGAAGTCCTCCTCTGGACGCATGGAAATCCCACTTCCGGGTTCGGTCGCGCACGACTCGAGAGCCAGGCTAGGGCGACTTCCTTCTTACACCTTATCCTCTCTACCCCTCACACCACTCGTGGCCCTCTGTGGCCCACCAATTTCCACTCGGGAAACCGGATCGACAACCATTGCAGGAAATGATTAACTTTAGGTGAGTCATGACATTGTGCCTGTCCCATACCAGGCGGGTGGTTAGCACGTTTTCAGGCCGCTTAGAAGCACAGCACGACGATCCCGTCCTTATGGACCCTTAGCGAGGCTTTCACAAACCCACCGCGCAGACAACGCCAACCATCCAAACCAATCCTCGCTACTAGTCCCTATTTCTTTTATATAAAATGATCTTTTAGAAATAGTTTGCTCATGCTTCTGCCTTCCTCTTTTCTTTTACACATTTATTAGTGTTGACATATACTTCTATGAGTGCATATCTCTTTTAAAGTAATACTTTTTCTCCTAAGGTGACAAGGTAAAGTAATTGTTATGAAAACAAGGGGGGGTCCACAAAATGGGACTATCTACTCACATTATTTCTCAACATACGCTTTTATCAAAACTATCTTATGTATACTTGTGTAGATATCAAACTCTAAATAATTAAATGCATATAAAATAATAGGCGCAATATGTTCAAAGGAGGGAAACTTGCCTTGCCAAGCAGTAGTGTCGTAGTCTGCGGGTTCTTCTGCTTCCTCTTCCACGTAGTCGAAGTCTTGATCTTCAAATACAGGCATACACACAAGGTATTACAATCAACTTACAAAATACGACAACTTATGCTCACATAAAATAATAGGGCTCTATACTGGAACGGCTTTTGATTTCTGAACTGGACTAGGGTTTGGGCTTTGGATTTCTAAGGGTTGAATTGTGCTAGTTTAGGATGGACAAGAAGAGTAGTAAATAAGACTCTTAGGGTCGACGGACATTAGACGTCAAAAGGGCGACGTTCGGGTCACGTCCGAACTTAACCTAAAAGCCGAAAAGTGAGTTAAGGGGTCTAGGTGACTCTAAATGAGATGAAAATTGGACAGCATGTGTAATAGACTAAGGCAAGGTTATTTGACAAAGTGGGACAAGCAGAAAAGGCTTAGGCTTTCCAGAATTTACAAAAAGGTCCAGGACACAGCAATTTCCATGCCATTGTACTGCTGAAATTAGGGTTTGTGTGTCCTGAGCAATTGGCTCATGCATTTGAGGGCAAACTATGTCAAACATGTAGGCTTGGGTTCCAGGAGGTGGCTGGTTGAAGGGTTTGGCCGGAGATGGCCGGAGTTGGCCGGAAATTTGATGCCAAGGTGGCTGTTTTGAACAGAAACTAGGGCAGAGCAATTGGAGCACCTAGAGTTGATCAATTTCAAAACAAATTACATATTCTTGTTCCTGGGAGTGTAGAGGTCACTGCTGGATCATTGGATTGCCTGGAGGTGGCGGTTGGAGGCTCGCCGGAGTTAACTGTTGGAGTTCACGGCCGGGGGATTTGGGGATTTTTGATTGGCTGAATGAAAACCAAAATTAACTAGCTGGGGCAATAGAGCGTACTCTAAGGAGTGTTTCTTTCTACTAGCACGAGTTCTAAATCCTTTTGGATCGGTTTGAATTTTGCTGAACAGAGGAAATAGAAAATCCGGTGATAGCCGGAGTTAGAAGAGAAGTGGGTTCAATTCTTTGCTCGTGAACTATCTAGGGACTAAGAGGAGTATGCTGGTAGCTTTAGTTTGAAGAATGCATTACTGGAAAAGCTTGTCGTCGAGAGAGCTCACCTGCGGCGCGCTGGAGAAGAAGAACAGTGAAGGGGGAGCTCTCTGCTGCTAATGGCGTGTACGTGTGGTGAAGATAACACGATGCCCTGGCTTTTATAGCCTCCAGGTGGCTTAGGGGAGGCTCTGGCCGAGGGAGGGCGCAACTGGGCGCAGTTTGCCGGAGACGAGGACGGTGGCGATGGGACGGCGCACCGGCGTGGGGTTCAAGGGGTATGGCTACAGTTCGGCGAAGGACGGCGACGATGGCACAAGGCGGGTGGTTGCAGGCAACGAGGTCTCGGGGCACGGGACGGCGACTTTGCGCGCGGGCAGGTGATGCCGGGGTGGGTGGTGGATGCGACGAGACGTGCACGGCGATCTGGGGCTCCCGAGGCGTCGCCGTGGCGTGGACAGGTGGCTGGGGTCGTGAGGCACGCGAGGCGCACACGAGGCGGTGCCGGCGGCGAAGAACGCGGTGGCGCGGCACGGTGGCGCACGGGCGGTGGCGTAGAGCGCGCGCACGGCACGGCAACGACAACAGCACAGTGCACATTACTGTACTGTCCTGTTTTCGGCCGAGGGCAAAATTGGAATTTCCAAGATTTAGGGATCTAATTGCAATTCTGATTTTTCCATAGGCTAGATAAAATTAGTACAGACTTATTCCAATTGAATTTGCGCGAAAACGCGGAGATTTGACAGGGTTTCGGACAAAATGAAAACAGAGTCGGATAAAACTGGTATTTTCGTTTTCAAATTTTTCGAACGGCTGAAACTCTGGTTTTCGTCGCGAATTTAGGGATGTTTCTAAAGGATGATATGTATCAAATAGCGATACGGACATGTAGGAGAAGACGAATCTCGATTCGGACTTCAAACGGAGATTTCGGACTTTTTAGGGCTTTCTAGAAGCGGTCGTTTTCGGAAAAGAGAAAGACTTAGCCAATTTGGGACTTCTCGATACGAGGGGATCCTAGGGTACATTCTGCACATATTGGTTATGGTCTTGGGTCCTTTCAGAGTTAGGTGACGCGAGATGCATGTATCTGGGCGATGCTCAGAGAATGCAAGTAAGGCGAAAATAGGGATGTTACATAAAATATATGAGAGTTAGATGATTTTTAACTTAATATTCTTCATATTAGTACAATCCAGGTGTGACATTAGATTCAGCCATGTAAAAAGAAAATCTCACCACCACGGAAAGATCAAACCAAGATATTAGTAATTATTTCTTAATACTTCAGAAAGATCAGACCATGATATTGGAACATGAAAAGAATGCAATGGAAATGCTTGAAGCTTTCTAGAATTTCAACTAGGCAACAACAACTACATCAAAAACTCTATAGTGTTGCTGGAAACTGTTTGTAGGCATCGATGAAACTGCACTGTTTGTGGAGATATTTCTACATGTTAATTTTGTGTGCTAGAAGAAGCCTAGGGCATGTGCTAGGCCAGTTTGTTCTGCAATGGGGGTTTTAGAACTCGAATGGTTATTTACTTGATCATTGCTTCTATATTCTTCTAAAATGGATAGAATAGCGTGCATATCCTAAAATGCCTGCATTTACTAAAGGGGGCAAATCAACCTCAATCTTGCCACTTTATTGCTTTACAGTTCATCACATCTCAGGAAGGGCCAATAGAACAGCACACTTCTTAGCCAGAGGTGTTGCTCAACAACAATAGCAACAAAGTTTCAAAACCTTCAAAAACATATTGTCATTCCTATGCCCATCTCATGAGATGTAATGTCAATATGTCATTTGCACTACTTAGCCAATCCATTTTGGGGATTCAACTTTGTACTATCAACTGCTTTTGATATAAGTAATCCCATTTTGTTGAAAAAATGCTGACATTTTAAAATGATAGTACATCAGATGATACACGGGGGCATTTGTTTTTAAGATCATAAGAGCAAGTAGTCTTGCGAAGAGCGTGCAAGGAAAGAAGAGGTCAGAGGGCAGGATGCTTAACTATGCAATGATGTTGCAACATTTCTTGCCTTGTATATAGAAGGGTGAGATGGATAAGTATGAACCGGAAATCTGAAACTGATAAAGGACCAGGAATCCATCTGTCTATGACCTTTAAAGAATGGCATGCATTTGTTCGGAACCAAGTGACTGACCAAAACACTGTGATGTTTAGTTTTCTGTGTGTATAAATCCCCTAAACCAACAACAGGAGCAGCTGTTGTTGTAGGACAGCTTTTAGTTCCATGTATGTATCTAAGGATGAGAATGAGTAGGATAATATCCGCCCAACGGTTCTGTATCCTGCACTTGGGTTATGATTCTTTTTACAATGAGAGTGCTATAGGAGAGACTCAATTGAGAATAATGCTAAAGGTTAACTTGTATTGGTTGCCTGCATCTATTCTTCAGTCCGACTCACGAGAAGCAAGAGTCTGTTTGGTTGGTTACATGCAAAAAACGACCAGATTTACGGGATACAAGATACTTTTCTGAGCCAAATTCAATGAAAACAATGATTCGAGCATATCTCGCAAGCTAAACCTGCCTAATTACATATTATATAGTGATTAACCATGATTTTTACTGTGATTTAAAGTTAATTAAGGACTATAAAGACACAATAAAAGATATTAAAGTGGAATGTTGGTATATTACTAGTTTTATAATGTTTTTTTTCCTTACATATTTTTTATTTACATCATGCATCCAATCAATCAAACAACATCTCATCTCAATCTGTATTATTTAATGTAATTAATCAAACATTCATTCTTACATCTCTATAACCTATTTTATTCAACTTATCCCACTCATACAAATCAGACTAAAATCCATGCTGAAATCTAAACACACCCTATATTGATTCGTCAGGCAAAAAAACAAGTTTATGTGGCTGTGGTATGATACAAAGTTATCCCAGCAAATTTGATACTTACAAGTAATGCTTCTACAAATTTTACTCCTCTGAAATTTAATCTTTCACCTAAATTTGCTAACCTTGGAAGATTTCATGTCTCCAAATTTTAAACACTAAGGCTCGTTTGATTTGGAGTTAAGAGGTGAGTAGGTTAGAGATTTAACCCTCCAAACATATATGAATTAGATGGGATTAGTTTAACCCGGTTAAAGTAAATTAACCCTCTTAATCCGGAGTCATCCCAACCCAACAGAAGGTGACGAACTCTATCTCTTCTATAAATATCTATAAAAACAAATAATAAATTACACAAAAAATTCTATATGAGAAAAGTGCAAAAGGGCAAATCTATATATTTTACATCAAATCTATTTAACACAGTTAATTAAACCAAACAATATTTTAAATTAACTTGATTTGTTGCCTAACAAAAAATATAATTTAAGATAATTTATCAGGGTTAGATTAAATTAAACTAGTTATTTTAACAGTGAACCGAAGAGACCTAAACAATAAATCATCCTTAAACCATAGAGTCTAGACACTAATTATTATGGACAAATGAGCATGTCAAGAAATTACTGTAATACAAAAACTCATGATAATTTTAAGGGCTTGTTTGGCTACCTCAGTATTGTGTAGTTCCAATGAAAAAATGAGATATTTTTAAAAATTCTGGTATGAAAAATAAGGATGTGTTTGGATGAAAAAAACAGAGGTAAAATAACCACAATTTGTCCTCAAAACCTAATTTTTTTCACTGTATCAAAAATTTTGCTCCAACCCAAAATTTTTGAAACCAAGAAAAGGATTGTGTGCGTCTCGTCTCGCCACCGACCGGGCCCCTTGCCCTATCCACAATCGGCCCCCTCGCCTTGCCACCGACTGGCGGCAGGTGGCGCGGGATGAGCGGTGGCGCAGGACGAGCGACGACGCGGCACAATCGACGATGGCGGCGACATGATTGAGCAGCGGCACAATCGACGACAGGCGGCGGCACACGAGTGTGTTCCTCGACGAGCGGCAGCCCAATCGACGCCCTCCTTCTCGACGGGCAGCAGGGGGGCTACAACAGGGGTTTTGATTGGATTGTGGTTGGCCGGAGTTGGCCAGATTTGCCCTGGGCTCCGGGATTGGGAGTGGTGGAAGTTTGCCTAATGTCGGTCCATAGTGCCCTGGGTTCATATTTTTTTTATGTCTACTTTTTCCTGATACTGCAGTTAACAGATTTCCATCCAAACACCTATAATATTTCAATTTCAAAAGCATAAAGTCACGAAATCCTTCTTTTCAAAACTTTAGTTTCGCAATACCCCAGTTATATAATACCAACTCTCCCAAACAGACACTAAGATTTCAATCTAAAAGCATGGATCAAAACAGTAAGCACAATATTCAGTGTTTATGGGACAAGGAGTACATGACCTTTCACCTAATTTTTTTTCCATTCAAAATTAAAAGAAACAAATATAATTTAAAAATGATTTAGTGTTATGTAATTTAATGTACGATTTAATGTTAAATGTTTAAAGCAAACATGTAAAGTAAAATGTAATGGAATATTTGTATGCAACTATTGCAACATTTTATGTGAACTATTACAATGTTATTTTACCACTATTTAAAATATGTTAATCTACATATAGCCCCTATAAAATTGACAAATCTAGAAGAAAATGTCATTCAACAGTTTGTATCTAAAAGTTGAAATAAATGCAACAAGAGCTAAGCATATGTTGCAAGTCATCCTGAGTTTCTCACAACTACAACCTCTGATTATTGAGCAACAAATGCCAAACTAAGGAATAATAATGCAATGTTATTCATGATATTGAAGAACAAGACTATGCCAAACAAAAAGAGCACAACACAACTCATGCATAGCGCACACTACAACACAAACTGTCCAATACGAGCAAGAAGCTCACCACACAGATCATTCATAGGAAACACTACATCATACGCTGCTATCTACCCAAACCCTGAAACATGCAGATTACCATCAAACTTGTTTTTGATTTCTGGCTTAAAACTTGATCATCTCATCAACCCAAAAACGCATATCACTCAGATAGATCAATTCAACATCATCTCCAACATCTGGAGAAGCAAACTCCTTAGGCCAGCTGCTCTCCTCATCACTAGGCTGGCCGTTGCCTTGCTTAGTAGACAAATAGCTCCTAACCCATGCCTCGTCCATGGCCTTGTTCTTGACGAACTCCATGAAGACCTCCAACTCAGCGTCCCTCTCGGCCTTCACCTGTGCCACCGGGTCAGACACACCGGCCGTGGCGGCCTCCCTGCGCTGCCTAAGGATGTCGCAGTTGCCGTGTCGGAAGAGCATCTTGTCTTCAACAAAATCCATGTCTATATCCTCGTCGAACGCACACGCCGCGAACTGGGCGAACTCGGCATCGTATGTGCCGGTCCGAAGCATGCCGAGGATCCCCTCGCTGCCGGCACTGCGTTTTGGCGCATGGCGGCCATGTAAGAAGCGCAGCTCCGTGTTGCTGAACGCAACACGGAAGTTGCAGGCGGCACACGCAGCCTGGCCGAGCAAGTGTAGCACCGCGCGGTCATGCGCGAGTGCGGCCAAATCGGCGGTGTCGAACCGGCCAACTTGGTAGATCTTCCGCTGGTTGTTGGTGATGTAGGCAAGCCACCGGCCATCCCGTAGTCTCGCGACGCCGCGATACTTGTTGGAGGCGGCCGCCATCAGAGAGCGCACAAAAGGCAAGACGTCGGAGGGCACGATGCTTAACTATGCAATGATGTTGCAAAGTTTCTTACCTTATTTATGGAATGGTGAGATGGATAAGTATGAACCGGAAATCTGAAACTGATAAAGGAGCAGGAATCCATCTGTCTATGACCTTTAAAGAATGGCATGCATTTGTTCAGAACCAAGTTACAGACCAAAACAGTGTGCTGTTTAGTTTTCTGTGTGTAAAGCCTCTCAACCAACAAGTTGTTGTTGCTGCTGCTGCTGTAAGAGAAATTGTGTAGAAAGTTTTTTATGTGTAGAAAAGTTTTTAGAGTTGTTAGATCTAGTATGAATAATTCCAAATATATAGAGTGGAATATATCGGGAGCTATCTGTTATATGACAGCTTTAAATCGGGAGCCATCTGTAAAGTGTGCCATCTGTAAAATGCTACGATAGAAAGCTTCCTAAACAATTTTCATCCGTTATAAGACAAGTTTTAAATCTCTTGTATGTATCTAAGAGTGAGAATGGATGGGATAATATCGACCCAATTTTTTTGTATTCTGTATGCAGATATGCTAATCGATATAATAAAAGTAGCCAGTTGGTGACGGAGGAAGGGTAGTCAAGTACACACCCTTTGTTTACCCAAATTTTTATCAATGCATAAAGATATTTGTGAGGGAACGGCCCACCCATTCGGCGAGTCTTGACACCGTAACTATCCAGGATACAGTTGCCCTCACATTTGTAGATCTCAGTTTATGTTTATAGTATAATAGTAGTTACAGTATAAGAAATTACATCCATTATTACTTATGGATATAATGTCATAATTACATTAGAGTGGACAGGACCAAAATAAGAGATTGATTTACTTCTTTTTGAGAGATACAAGCGCGGTCTAAAATCCTTCACAGGTCATGCTTAACTTGACATATGATCTCAAGAGATCTTGGTCTTTTGAAGTTTTCACCAAATTCTCTTTCGCTGATGAGACGATTGGTAAGAGTGAGTATAGAGTACTCAGCAAGTCACTATATAACAATTGTATATACATATACATGAAGAGTTGACTAATAGAACATGTATATAAGTTTTTGCAGTAATTACTAGGTGTCAAAGCATACATATATGAATAGATGAAACCATTCAGAAGGTTTACAAAATGAATCTTTGAGTAAATAATTTTATGAGAAGAGTTGTTTAAACTCCAGATGGTTGAATAATAATTCAACGTCTTATTATCATTCAAAATTTCACAACACTACTTATGCCACACAACATGATTTAAATTCATTGACCACGGCATGCCTTAAGAATCGGGGGGCACGGAGTACTCGAATACTTTTTTATAACTATGCAGAAGTGTACTGCTTTACCTACAGAATTTCTCAACTTATTATTGTCAAATTATTTACATGCCACAGTTCTGCATGCGACTGAGTTGAGGATAACACACTGTTCACCCTGTCTTATAATAACCTTGGCTCTACCTAGTATAAGATTTACCACCAGATTGATAACCTTAATACTGTTGTGGCGGGCTATACCCCTATCCCGACCCCTTCCCAGTACTGGTTTGCGGTAAGAGTTCTCCTCTTTGTCCAGTAGTGGGTCATTGGAAGGGTGAACACACGGAAGGGATCTTCCCTAATCGGCAATCACACAATCAACAATTACTCATCAATATGTCTCACTCCTCCATGTAGAGCTGAGTTAATTATTTAATAAGACTAATAGGTCATGCCTGTCTCATACTAGGCTTATAGTTGTACATTTTCATGCTACTAGATGTATAGCACAATTGTTCAGTCCTTGTTCGTTAGGTTGAGGTATTCAAGCACTATCCCACTTATGCAATCTTCGCCCACCATCTTTACCATCCTCACCACTAACATTCATTGATTTTTCAAATAGATATCAATAGTTGAAATGAGATCCTTGTTGAAATATTTTAGGGTTTTGCTTGCCTAGTATGGATTTCCACTTTATGTGGCTTAGATCCATACCGTTACGATGAGCTTAACTTACTTGGCAAGGATTCTCACTCAAGGTGGCTTAGATCCTTGCAGTTGTAGCGAGTTTAGTTTGCTTAGTAAGGATTTCCACTCAAAGTGGCTTAGATCCATATTGTTTCAACTGATTTGGTTCACTTGGTAAACATCCTATTATCATCTACTTGTGATTGTTCACTCATATGTTTATATTTATACTTTATCAAAAACAACATATGTAAGTTTTTGTAATATATGTGTTCAATGTGGTCAAGAAGTAGTGACTTGTCTCACTTGGCTGTAGTGCCATTAGTCCTTATTGTTTCCTTGCTTGATGATTTTCCTTCGAAACCAGAGTTGTATCCAATGCAATCACATGTGTGGTTATTAATATAGAAAATAGTTATACATAATTATATATGTATGCGTGGAAAGTAATTGAGGGCTGAGATTGAATAGACAAGATGAGTTTGAGATATAAAACTAATTGGATGAGATGATTTAAGTTTGGTTGATCGATAGGATTGAATGGGCAAGGCGGAATAGATCTAATTGACTGATGAGATTAAATGAACAAGATTGATCTGATATCAAGAACAAAATTTAGAAAAATAGAAAGTATAGATTGGGGTTTGAATTTACGTAAAGATTAGTTGAATGGAAATGCGAGTTGAAAATAATATAATTGAGATTTTATAATTTTAGAAGTCTACGTAAATTATTATTTTAAGTTTAGGAAAATTTAATAGTTATATTATAGTAATAGGAAAGTAAGTTGAGTTAAAGTCATGAAATTTAACTTCAATCTTAGTTGAATTAGATCAATAATTAGTTAAAATAGTTTGATTTGGATTAATTTAATTTTGAGCTTGAATTAGCTTTAGTCTAACTTTTAATTGAATTTGGCAAAGTTTGTGTGGAGTTGAAATTGAGTAGATTTGATTAGAGGAATTAAATTTAACCATTAATATAAATTACAGTTTTATTGTGATTTATTTGTGTTGAAATTAAGTTATTATATTTGGAAAAATAGATCAATTTATTATTATATATCTTGAAAAAGATTTCAACTTTGGATTTTCATATTTTGGTTTTCATGGTTTAAGAATAATTCTTGACAGATTCTTAATCTAAGACTCAATTATGTTGTATTGTAAATTCATTAAGATAAACTGAAAATTAATTAAATTAGGGTTTGGACAAGCGTTGAGATAATCAGCTTAAGAACGAACTTTGATAGAAAAGGGATTTTGATCCGAGGCTCGGAAGAAAAATCAGATCACATATCGAAAAGGTTGACGGCAAGACGAACACAATGACATAGACGGATTTTCGATCTGAGGTTCCTAAGGCTACGAACGACATAGGCATGCCGACGAGAACGACATTGGACGCAAACTGACGACACCTGGTTTGGCTTTTAGGGTTTTCTTCAAGGCTAGGGTTAATAAATAGCTAGGACATGACTAGGGTTTTGGTTATACAATTAAAACACTAAGATGAGGTCAACTTTCAAATTGGACCCAAACACGGCGACATTTGAATGTTGACGAATGACATTCGTCTGGGACGACATAACTAAAAATAGGTCAAGACGAGGTTTTCTCGCGATGTTATAGTTGAAGAAAATGTGGAACTTAGGTCTACGAATTTGGTAGACAAAGTGGATTTTTATTTTCATACATAGAAGTAGCTAAATTGATTGAATGCCATTGGTTGACACTGAACTGACAAAGACTGACAGTAGGGTGGCATTGGCTGGCATTGTCAACAGACGGCCAAAACTTAGGGCATGGTGTTTTGGGCGCATTTGACCTCGGCGGTTGCGCCAACTTTGTCTAGAAGCTAGGCGAGGGAGACAAGAACTTAACCATACAGGTTTGGTGCACTGGGACGGCTTGACAGTGATGAACGGCATCGGAGAAGAACGATGGAAACATGACGAAGCAGCATCACTGGAGAAGATCTTGGCACAGGGCTAATTCGCAATTTCCTATAGAATTAGAAGGCGATTTAGTGGAGTAAAATGCTCAGGAGGTCGAGGCGTACACATTTGACAAAGTGGCATCAATGAGGGTGGCCAGCAGCGACGGGGTGACACGTTGGTGGCACACCGAAAAATAGGTAAAAGCATTAAGTTTTGTGTTTTGGGCTTTGATTCTTGCAATTGAGGTGTCCGAAAGCTTGATATGGTTATTCTTGACGTTCTGGCGCCGTCGGTTTAGTCGGCAATGAGGCGACGATGGCTAGCAACGAGCCATGCTGAAGAGGAAGAGTAAAATTGAGTACTTCATCGGTGCTAGCACAATGTGATGATTTGTTGTTGAAATTGACGACATGGATGGATTCCAGGGGCCACTAGTATGGTGTGGTTGCAGGGCATTAGGCTACGGTGGCTGGTCACTGGCGAATGGTGACATCTCGTGCCAGGGCAGAAGAGCAAAATGGGGCTTCAACAGTGATGGGACAACAAGGCGATTTGCCCCCAAAATCAACGGTGTAGATGTGGTCCTGGGGTTACTATGATGGTGTGGCCGAGGGCAAGTTGAATGAGGCGATGCCGGCAAGGAGTTCAACGACACAGCTAGAGAAGATGGATTCAAACTTGGGTTTTTCCTATATGGGGCGTTAAGGCTTGATTCTTTGCTGTAAGAGTGAGAGGGTGATGAGGGAAATCTAATGATATGGTCAATTGGGTCGGAGGGATGGTGATGTGGGCCAACGAGGTGAGTACGGCGATGCAGAACAAGACAAGCTTGGATTCGTCAAACAATTAAATTTCTTGGGAATTCTTTTAAAGGGGATTGTTTCTAGGCTCGGGCGGGGTACTTTGTCCTACTGGCTCGACCAATTTTGAAGGCCGGAGAAGAGTCCGATGAATCGTGCAGAGCTCCATGACTAACGGCAAAAATTTGAAATTCCGGTGCCTCAGTTCATTAGAACTCACGAGGATACTTTTAGAGTCTGGAGGGAGGTGGAGGAAGTGATTGGGCAGAAGAATTCGGCCAGAGGTGGTCAGAGTTTATGGCGGCATCGGTGGTTTGCTTTGGCAGTGAACAGAAGAAGAAAAAGAAAAAGGAATAGTGTGTTTGTGTGTGTGTGTGTGTGTGTGTGTGTGTGTGTGTGCATATGTTGTAATCCCTCTGCGCAATGTAATAATTTATGTATGTGTGAGGAATTACTCACCTAGGCTTGGGAAGAATTTGATGAACCTTTCTGTAATCTTGTGTGTTTCAGTTGTTGTTGTAGGTGAGCTTCTGGAGGTAGAAGAGGAAAGGAGAAGATGAACAGGAAGGAGAAGCAGTGTGGTTGAGAAGGCTGCAATTGGCTAAGTGCTGAATGGTGTTCTGAAGTGAAGTTTTCTATGGTTACTAATACTATGATTGAAGTTGATAGTATTGAGTAGGGAGCAAGGGGATAAGAACTGCATAGAATGAAAAGAGTAGTTGCTCTGTCTGGTGGAGAGAGAAGCAAGTGAAAGGACTAAAATTATACAGGTGCATGTGTATGTGGCTGAATGTGCTCCTAACAGAAGGTATGTGTGTGTTGAATTGTGTATATGTATGTTCATGTGTATTTGGGTGTATAGATCTTTATATACATATGTGTATATGTGTTCTTCTAATAGCCACATTTGTATATATGTGTATAAACAATGATCCACACATGGAGGTTAAAGAAAACAAGGAGAAGAAGACAAAAATTTGACTAACGGGTTAAATTGTGATTTTAGAGTTTTAACTAGATTAAATTACAAATAACCATAATCTCGAGATTAATTCAAATTTGGTTCACTCCATAGGGTTTAATTAACTAGATTAGAGATGATTTGGATTATTGGATTAAAATGAGGATGAAACGAAAATAGAATTAGGGTAAAAGTAAATATTATTTTTACTTAAAACAGCTGAAAACGCGAATAACCGAGTTTTGGGGCTAAATCTGAAGTAGTGGCAGAAGAGGAACTTGTATTGAATACTGAAATGAACATAATAGTTCAATCATATTCGAATTTGTATGTGATTTGGAGAATTTAGCCATTTTAGGCTTTTGAAACCAGGAAAAGGACTGATTTGCAATAGAATTTGGACTAAACCACGAAAAATAATTAAATGAACTTGTTTGACTAAAAAGTTTTAGAATTGGTATGCAAGCGTATTAAGATTTAGGATTCCAAAGAAATCCATGTGAAAACTATTGTAGAATCGCTCAAACTAAACTCTGAAAAGTTAAGTAGGGTAATTAAGGTAATTAGGAATTCTGATTTTTGAAAACAGAACTAGGGTTCATTTATAGGCTTTAGGAGCTAAGTTTGATCTAGATGTTGAAAACAAATATGTATGAAATAGGTAGAGGCCCTATCTGTTCAGCCAGATCTAAATTCTGGTCTGTTACTGAGAATTTGGCTGATTCTATGTTTGAAGGACTGAACTGCGATTAAGAAAATTAGGAGGTTGGACTAGTTTGTAACTGTCTTAAAATAAACTTAATTATCTAGCCTTTTGGATAAGATGTATTTAAGGTAAAAGAGTGTTGTAGACTATTTTATTAAATTAGGGCTTAGTCTTGTTATAACTAATCAGGGTTTCTGAATCATATTAGATTTATTGTTTAAAGAAGTAGTTTTATATTTAGAAATCACAAATTATTCTTATTAGATGACAAATGACATTTTATAAGAAATGGATATTGTTTTAGTGAAATAAGTACACATGCATACATACACATGTTTGTACACATATGCACAAGTATATTTAAAGAAAATACCTTTGAATTAGTTGGGAATTGATTTAGACTTTAGCTGAGACTCATCGGAGAGTACTTTTAAAGACAGTTTTAAGGTCAAAACAAAATGAAATTTTAAGTCAATTTTTTGTAAAACGAAATTTTTAAACCTTATTTTTTGGATATTATAATATTCACTTGCCACCCCTTCACCCCCTGTTTTTCTAGCTCCACTCCTTGTAGTCAACAGTGAGTACAACACTACTTAGCACTTCAATAGTAGGAAAAATCCTCCATACCACTACAAAGTAATAAAATTATAATTTATGATTTGTGAGACTAACAAGATCAGATCGAATTCATATGATAGAGATACTTAGTCGCAAATATAAATAAGTATACTATGTATTGAAATAATACAATGCACCCTCAAATAGCAAGGGAGTGCTGCTTATGCATTTATTGATAATTTAGAGGTATACAAATATTATAATTGCATGTAAAATAAAAAGAAAACGATCAATTGGCAACTCCTATCATTCTAATTTTCAACCTTTTTTATTTTCAAAATTAGACCCCGCTTCTTTTTAAATTATCTCAAGAGATTGTTTAAGATATTTACACCATTTACACCACATATCCAAATTTAGAATTTATCTCTGCAATCCTTTCTTCCCCATACTTCTCCCCCCTCCCAATACTGAAGAAACTAAGGAGACTAGAAGAACTCTTAATAACTAAGTAAATGAGAGGAGTTTGATTTGATTGTGAAGAAAAATATATGTAAAATTAAAAAAAATGTATACAAAATTAAAAAAACAAATAGCACAACCCTTATCTCGATTATGGCATCCTAGGAAATTAATTTTACATCCAGTATAATTGTTACAGCACCACCCAGTGCTACAGTAATAAAAAACTCACGGTAACTTCAAGATTTCGATTTGAAATCATGGCTTCGAAAAAAGGAAAAAGCACGATGTATGTATGCAAGATTCATTGTCTGGGGGACAATAAGCACATGACCTTTCCATTCACAAATGAACATACATAAAGTAAGAATCTTTTACAACATCGGCATTCCTACTTCAGCAACTGATAGTGGTCAGACCATATTCACACTAACATGATAATCTACAATTGGTTAAAGCCACTAAATTAGTGCAAGAGTTAGTTTCTAGCACTAGGATCATAAAGATTTACGCACGGTGCTATTTAGAGTGTACAACTAGTTTTTTTGCAACCAACCGGATACCTGCATTTTGCTGGTAATCATACATGTCCAGAGAGAAGAATGCATCCACTTGATTCCTTGGAGCAAAGAGAGAGTCCAGTTCGGCAGCATCTACCCTGCTAAAAGCAAGCTTCTGAGTGTTACCAGTCGGCTCTCTGTGGTATATATCTGTGGAGTAGATCGCAGCATCACCACTGGCAATGGTAGGGATACTGCAGAGAAAGGCCATTATTACAAGCTCAAATAAAGCATCAGCATTTAGATTACAAGTGGAAAAGAAGAGAATAGAACTCACTGTAGACGGACACTGGGACGATTTACATAACCGTTCTTCTTAACTAGGGGTCTCCATTCAGAAGTGCTGCCAGATTCCTGCAATGACTTCTGAGCAAGTTCATCGCAAAACTCTAGCACTTTACAGAGATTCTCAGGGATGCCCACCACTATGTTCAACTTCGGCCGACCTGCATTGTCTAGGAACTTTGTACTGACCCCAAAGTGGACTCTCAGGCCTGAACACCAAAGCTGTAGAGGGCTATCTTTGTGTAGCATAGAAGTTCTTCGACCAAATTGGTAGGAAGGGGCAACCGAGATTTTGATAGAGTCAATTGAAACATCATCCGGCTCGAGGAACCCAGAATAACCACTGGAACCAGCATCTATCTGCATAGAGGCATCTAACTTCATTTCCTCGATGTGAGGTACCAGCTCACCAGACTCCCTGTCTGTTGCAGGAACAGTTGGTTCCTGATTATCTCCATCTAGCATTGCATTGTTGCCGGGAGAAATCATCCGCTGCCGCTTTGAAGAATCAGGCAAAGAGTTTGCTTCAGGCTTTGGCACATCAGGAGAAGAAGTTCCGTTAGCCTGACTCCTTGTTGTGGCACGCTCCATCAGATTTTCAACAGACAGCACTTCTGGAAGGCTTGCTTCCTGTAAGAACTTCATAACTTAGCCAATAGATTCTACAGAAAAGTGCAACAGATTAATGAATTCTTATGAAGCTATCATAACGATATGATGATTAAGTTCACTTTCCTAGGAAGTATTATTTCTACTTAAACATTCTAGCATGTCAAGTTCATTGCAACCAGGGTTACCAGAAATCTTGGGTCAGATCGAGATTAAAGAAACCACCCAATTTTGCATTCAACTCAAATTTGAATTTTAAATTAACAAATCATTGCAGAGATTTGTGTTGGAGAGATTGTGGCATAAAAATAGAGCTAACTCCATAGCAACCAATCAGTCAATAAATATTGTTTGCAAGTAGCTTAAAAGTAGCAATACTCCAGTTGTTATATTTGATCGGAGGTCACCATGCAGGATCTATGCAAGCTGATTGTCGGGATCTTACTTTTCAAAGGTAGAAAAATGAGGATATATAAAGAGAAAATCAGAGAATGAAGGATTATATCCATTTTGTTCAAATATCTGATCGAAATCTATGAGCTATTCTGCCAGTGAGTGCCTAGAGAACTTGAACTCAGATTTTGTGCTAACCCCTATTCCATTCATGGTGGTGTAAAAAATATGTGATAGGATAGGAAACAGCCACTATTTGTCTGTAGCCAATCCGTTTTTAAATTGAAAGTATCAATTCCATATTCCACACTTAAATTCAAATTGCACAAACCACCCAATTTGTTCTAGCCCAAGGCTGGGATGTTTTCCAGAGCCAGAAATCTGAACCTTGATTGCAACTGCCAATCACCACATTTTCTAGCAGAAGGTAAAAACATACAGAAAAGCCACAACTGGAACAACAAAATGAGGGAACTCATGGAAAAAAAGAAGACACTAGCAACAAAATGCAATCGATCCATGATGCTCCTGCGTTTCACAACCCTATATGAAGAGGTTATGTTCAGAATTCACAAACATATGCAAGTGTGAATCCTCCCCGATCCACCAAGCACCTCCTAATATTGAGTGCTTGAGAAAATGGATTTGCAGTAAGATACACTGGTCTATGTAACCATATAGTTCATGAAGTTACTGACACACAGGGAACAGGGATATGCACCATTGGAAAATAAAGTTATCAATTTAGCATAGGTGATGGTTATGCAACCATTGTCTCAACATCCGGTATGCATGAAAACTGTACCTAGATACATAAAGCACAGATTAGTACATATTCCCTCCACAAAGTGATATTTTAGCAAAACTTTCTTTGTCACAAATAAGTGAAGCTCTACAATTCCCACCCGCCCCCAAAATAAAAAAATCACTCCCAACTGCACAAAGTTACTAGGACAATAAATTCAGGCGAGGAGAGTCTTTCATACAGGGTAAATTAGTAACTTTGTGTCAGTTCCTAATTTGAGTGAAAATTGTTAAAATGTCATGTATTTCTAACAGAGTGAGTGAGTTAGTGACCTGCCACACATAAACTAATGATGGAACTGGCAAGATGTATGTTTTGCCACAGATCACAATCATTCTGATATGTAGCAAGGGAACAAATTTCCAGGGAAAACAAGCAACCAATGGTGTAAGTACAAAAATAGGCAAGTAAGCATGTAAACATACCAAGAAAAGCACTGTAGCACAATACTTGAGAACTTCAAGATTCATCCTTACATCATCCAAGCTCCTGTGGATAAATTGCAAAGTGAAGGACAGGAAGATCATTCACTCAAGTTTTATTAGGAATGACAACAATACAAAAAAGGAAAACGGCAACCATCTGTTCAAATTGTAACTATAACCAATCTCCTAGTTGATGCTAATAGCTATGCCCTTGCAGAAGTATGTGTTAATGAAACTAACAAAAAAAGTTTAAAAAGACTGAAGTTGGGTCCTACCATACTTTATATATGACACATCAAGTTCAAGAAAATGAAGTTATGCCAAAGGTAGCCATCTACTTGTAATTCAAATGGAAAGGTGTCAAGAAATAACAACTGGTCGAAAGCAATCTGATTTCCATTCAGATACAATTATATCATTTGCTTTATACAATATCTACCTGTGTCTTTGCCTCCCTAACCCAAAGTAATTTGCCAAGCTTGCCATCTGCAGATAAAATAAATAAGAAAAACCATCAGATATACTCATTGTAATGACAAGAAAGAGCAATCTCATCATTGAGAAATTCAATGTCACAGAATTTTTTTAGCCTATATACCACAACTAGCCATCATAAGCATCTTTATGACTTATCTAATTAGAACTTCCTTTTTGTAATCCCAGGAGGTCCTACATGAAACAAGATTATGTACCTTCATGTCCCCTGCCCTCCTCCCAAACCGCTGAGTAAGCAGGGGCAAGGTGTCGATCATCCCCTTTGGTTCTGGAGGTGGCCGCCCAATCTCTGCAAAAGCCTCCCTTATCCTTGCTGAATCAAACCTCACAATGTTGTGCCCTGCCCAAACTCGGCCTGTCCAAAATCAACAAGATATTTTCCCTGTAAGGAACTGCTTATCAAAAACAAAGCAGCTAACTAGGTACACAGCCAAACATGATAATGGTTCTAATTTGCACTCTTCTGAACTCCTTTCCAATGTAGTGAAGAACATCCACTAACTCTACCGTGCAAGAGTGTTCATAAGAAACCAAATTACATACTGGCAGTTCCCTGAGCTGCTATTGTAGTTTCATTTGCAACTACTTCCAATTTCTAAGATAATTTACACATTTCTACCAACACCATTGCATGGCATAAGATTTACATGCAGATTTCAATTTCAACCCAGCACGAGTTTCAAGCTCATTCATTTTTCATTGAGCACCTAACTAGCAATGACGAAATCACAAAAAAAAAAAAGCATCAAAAAGGTGACAAAGGTCGCCCTACATTACTCAAGCACACCACCTTGCGAAGATATTTTCTCTTCCAAGTCATCTAATCACTAATTCATACTCCAAGGATGTTGCTTATCCCCGCCTATGCAATTCATCAAACACCTAATGATCAAACATAAAAATGCACCAAAGGAGGTGCCTTTTTTTCAAATTTTCATGATCTCATCACTGTGGAGTCAATAAAACAGCTCCAGGAGTGGGCAGTCCGTTCCTAATCCAACCAAAAATACATAAAATTTTCCTCAGAGAGGAGAAACCCATTCCCCGCGCGGCCACCACTCACCGTGCAGCACGGCGTAGACTGCGTCGGCGACGTCGCGGAAGGGCGGCGCGCCGGCAACGGCGTCGCGGGTGATGCCGTTGCAGCGCACGGACGCGGGAGAGACGGCGCCGAGGTCAGCGGGACGCACGAGCGTGGCATAGCAGGCGACCTCCACCAGCCGCCGCGGACACACCAGGATGGCCCCGAACTCCAGCAGCGCGTACCCCACGCCAGCGCGCTGCGGCACCGACGTCTCCACATCGAAGAACGCGATCTCCGGACCCCCCGCCTCCGGCACCACCCACCCCCTCTTCCTCTCCACCGTCGCCGCCGTCGACGCCATCGGTGGATTCGATGCCATAGGATGGTTGAGCCGGTTCTATGGTGGAGGCGTTGGATTTATAGGCGGCTAGGTTTAGGTTTTGCGTGGGAGGTGGGGAGGAGCGCGGTGGGAGGTGGCGTGACGGGAGCAGCGAGGAGGAGGCGGTAGCAGCGAGGTGTTCGACGAAATGCCGTGGAGGTGGGTTTTGGGATTGGGATTGGGATTCCGTAGGAGATAAGGTATCAAGTGGCGTCAAGTCATGGAAATGGATGAAGTATCTGGGTGGTCATTCCCAAATCCCAGGTTCCTTTCTTTGTTCTCTGTCTTGTCCAAGTCAGTGTGTTTGCGCACCTGATTGATTTGATGTGTGTATGTTTTTTAGTTGATGGTTTATGAATTGGAACTCATGTCATAAAGGATGAGTTTAATACATAGATTTTTAAGTGTTTTTTAAAAACAATATTTTGTGTATATTTTATGTCACATGACATGAAACACCACTGAAATATCTACTATTTCAATAGAAAGATTTTTAAGAAAAACTCCTCAAACGATCTATAAATAAATTAGATATTTTTAAAATTTATATTATTTTAATAAAATATAAATAATTTTTAATTCTAAAATTAAATTTAAGTGATTTTTATCTCTATATAAAACATAATTCAAAAAATTATAATTTTCTAAATATAATCAAGATAATTTAAATTAAATTAATACATAAAAAAATACAATTTGATAATACAAAAATCGACAAAAACACCCACAATTCCATGTTGTACTCAGTGAAATAGATATTTATTTAAGTTTTGATCAAATAAATCTTTTTCTCTAGTCTTTAGGTATATGTTCCTTCACGGAAATCTAAAAAATCCTTTTATTTTTGAAATCGCACCTGAAACTGAGAGAATAAGCTTATGACTTTTGACCTTTCTTTCTTTTTATTCTTATTCTGAAAATTATAAAATAAATCAATCTTTTGTTAGGCATTTGGGTCACCTAGTAAATCTCACCACCATACATGCTCTACAAACAAAGCTTTAAAATTGTTTTGTTTGGGATGCGCCAGGCCCGAGCAAGAGTGCAACACTTGGACGACGCGCGAGGGCCCCAGTAGCAAGCTACTGTGGGTGGACCCTCCCCCAAAAAAAATAAATTTAATATCGAAGTGGACACATGGCCCACATATCAGATATTAAACTGATAAGAACAGATACTACACTTGATCTTAGCCAAAAGGCCGAGAAAGGTATGCTTTCTTATGGTGCCACGCGCCTTCTTTTATGGACTCTCTTATCAATTCTACAAACTTTGGCTTCCGGTATGGTACTATGCGAATTCTCCTAAACTGTAAACAATTTAATCTTAAAACATAAGAAAATAAAAATTAGAACTATTTTGAGGTTTAGATTGGAATCTTAGACGGTCGGATCGAAAGGTGTTGTTTGTCACAGTCTATCCATGGCATTGGCGGCGGCGAGCAGCTGGCTCCGGCGAGCGGCGGCGGCGGCGGTGCCGGAGGCGTGGCCTGGACTCCCGCGCGGCCTCCCCCTCTTGCCCGCCCCTCCCCCGGCGCCGCTCCCCGACGGGCCTTCTGGCCTCGGCGCCGGCGCCGCCATGGAGCTCATGGCCGTCCCCAAGAAGAAGGTCTCCTCGCGTCTCCCGCTCCCGTTGCTTGGTTTCTTGTGTTATGTGCTGGGTAGGGTGTGGTGCGTGCGGTGGAATGTATGCGCTTAGGTGTTTATCGAATTGCCTGGGAGAGTTGGGAGTTGGGAGTTGGGAGAGCAGAAGAATTGGATCTTTCTGTTCTTTCTTTGGTTGGTGCGTCATGCGCTGTGCCTGTTTGACGAATTTCTGGAGAGGGAATGGAACTATGGGATGCGTAGCGACATTCTGCGAAGCTGTTCTAGGTTCAGTTTTGGTTAGGATCATGCTGTTGCTGCTTAATTGAGCTGTTTTTGCTATTGATTGATATTTAGGATACATTGTTAGGGAAAGAGAACAAAATTGGACAATCCTAACAACTAACAAGTGCAGTGCTTAGAAATTAGAATGCACGGTAGGACCGGTTTCTTTATGCAAGTATATTTAGGTTTTGTGGAAAGCACTATGTCCCGTCCATTGTAAGCGGTTGAGTGGTTGCAAGTGCATAAACAACCAGATATGGTTGGTTTTAGCTTCTTTGTGGAATTGTTGTGAGTATCCTGCAATTAGTGTTTCTCTTTCACTATTGCATAATGATCGAAGATGCACTCATACATGCATTGTCTTGTGATTTAGGTCTCAAAGTATAAGAGAGGTCTAAGGAATGGACCCAAAGCCCTGAAGCCTGTTCCAGTAATTGTCCGTTGCAAGTAAGTAAAAGCTCTATGTGGTGCTGCTGTGCATTTTTACTGATTCCCATGGCCTTTGAAATATGCTGCAAAGTGGAATGTCATTTATGCTTTTCAAATTTCAACATAATCTGTCAAACAAAAAACTGCTTGATGACCTGAGATTTCCTGGTTCTTATTTGACTGCAGTTGTACATATGTACTCAGATGTGTAAGTATACACTACTGGATTAGTTCAATTGTATAGTGTAGATCTTGTGCTATCCTCTGCTAGTACTGGCTTGCCAACCTGTATGTTGGTTCGTGTACATTTTTTCTTTATGAACCAAGCCTACATTTTTCTGTATGTCATTCATGTGCAAATATGACCAGTAATGCTTATCCACAGTGAAGAATTACACAACTTAACCCTTGATACATGATCTACATCTACTACTTAACCTTGTATCTGATTTTCCCAATAAGTGAGCTAGTATGCAATATGATCATTTGGTCATATCTAGAAAGTTTCCTGCATCTTCTAATATACAAAGTTCTATTTTTGTACATTCACATAGAATTGTGAAAGCTGTTTGTGATGCAAAAATATGTGCTTTCATGGTTTTCTACTTGTCAGAAATCAGAATAAAGTGCTCATTTTAACTTGAGCTTGTCACATGCAGCCTGAGCTCTTACCTTGAAGTTGAAACAAGGCTCGGTTATTGTGTTCTCTGTGAAAAGCCTTTCTAAACTTTATTAATTTTAACTTCTTGATATCCTACCTGAATTCCTGAAACAACAGTTTCCTTTTAGAGCATGATATGTTCTTTCTTTCTACACGATATGGAGATAGGTTATTTCCTTTTCAATGTTGTTATCTTAAAAGTGTATTGTGGTTTAGCATGTAGAAGTGCCTTGTCGTCATTGCTGTGAAACATTTTCAGAATGGTGTCACTAAACACGCCTTTTTTTCTATATGTGTGGTGCCAATGAGCAGTCATTTTAATTTGTAAGTTGCATATTCTCTGTTGCGGGTCTTGTGACACTATGCTGATGCGTGCTTGGATATGACTTTGTGCTCTGCAGGTGTTGCGGTCGAGTGAAGTTGCCACATTTTTACTGTTGCAGTGGAGAAAGAGGGAACCCTGATTCTTCGAGCTCGTAACTCATCTCATTTTACAGGATTTAGATATCAGATAAGAGCTACAAAGGGAACAGTAGGTACCCTGATGGTCACCGGACTAGAGTGAATTTAGTTTTTCACTGTCAGTTTCTTCAAACATTCCATTTCCATGTATTACTCTTCTGGTTAAATCTCCTGAACCCACCCATGCTAACTTACTGCTGCTGTTAGCATTCCGAAACAATTGTTGAATCTTCCTGTTGGTTATTTTTATCATAAATACCACTTACTAATTTTAAGCTTGTCATTGTCATTGTATTGGTTTACTACTTTACTTTGTCCATGAGAGGATTCGAAAAACTGAATCCATTGTAGAAGGATGTGTCTACTGCACAAATTTGGCTCAGCCAAAACCCTCAGCTAGCTTCAAACAATACATACTAATATAGACTGGTTTTGCTGTGCCACATCACACTTCTTTTTTAGACCACGAGGAGTTGGCTATGGCCAAATTGTATCTCTTTAGGTAGAAATATTTGGCTGTATCTCTTTAAATAGAAATATTTGGCAGAATTATATCCTCTTGCTAGTGATGTCTGCAAACTCACAATCCAAATCATGCAATTGTTAGATTTAGATAAAAATATTAAGATACATTATTTGTAAATTAATGAGTCTATATATAAATCAGTATTGAGAAATTCTAACTAAATATAATATTGAAATTCTAATTAGATAAGAATCTTAACTAAATAGATAGTAGTATTCTTAACATCCCCTCAAAATCAAGAGGGATGCAACAAATTTGAGTTTGAAAGCAAAAAAAAATTATGATAAATTTTAAAATCTGAATATGAGAGGCTCAACAGAAAAAATTTACATCAAGACAAAATAGTAGAGATACAACTAGCAACACGACAAGTACAGAAGAATCTATTATGATACATTATTATAAACAAATGAGACTATATATAGACTAGTATAGAAGAATTCTAACCAAGTATAATATTAGAGTTCTTATTAGATAAGAATCATAACAAATATACAAAAATATCCTTAACAGCAATCGATATAGAAAGAATTATCATCAATTTATTCATAGCTCATGATTTGAATTGTGAATAAATGTAGGATAAATTATTATCAGGATGCATACAAACTCCATCTCGAGAAGCTAACAATACTAGCACTCATAATGATGCAAAATTGGTAAATTAGATTCAACTCCATACTGCTAGGAGAGTTAGATTGAAAATTTGCATTCTTCTATTTTTAGGAGAGTTCTAACATGCCTCTCCTGTCATATCCAAAATATGCCAGTATATGTGGCTGGAGCTCGAAGTATACATATATGTGGTAGATGCCAATTCTGGGATCTTTAGATGCCGATGCCTCTTTGCTGGCTCAGTTTGATGTAGCATTAATTCATTGTGTCCAGCACAAGCACGAAAATGTCTAAGACAGTGAGTGATATGGAAACTTCCAAGTTCCAAGTTGGTAAAGAAAGAGACAAATTAACAAGCAACAACAACGACAAAGAACCAAATGGAGCAAATAGAAAGCTTAATTAGATTCGTGTGGAGCATATCTTGTAATTGCATGAATATGCAGGCCCTTGTATAAAAAAGTTAAATATTATTCAATAGGGATGAAACAGCAGAGTATTTTTTTGTGAAACATATAATCTGAATATGATCATTATTAATAAATTGATCTGAGAAGAGTTATAAAAATGAGTTGTCAGATCATTGTATGTTTTATTCGTAGATAAACTTGATTGATCGGACACATTTCATCCCTCATGATTGGATGGTTGAGATCATCTTCTCACGCACTGCATATATAGAAAGTATTTATTTTTCTATCATAACTAAATTGTGTCGCCTATGATTTGGAGAAAAATTTATTAAAAAAAAAAAAAAAAACTCTCCTTATACTCGAGGCTCAGTTGATTATAAACAGGTCTCGATCCAACGGTCCGTGACATGAGCCTCACTCATAAGTTGTTATTTCGGAAGAGATAACAAGGTGGAGGCTTGAAGGCGCTACATCTCATCGGCCAATCAACACACGACTCTCTACCAAACTCACCTCGTGTACAGTACAGATGGCGTCGCCGTCGTGCTCCCGCTTCGCCTCCCCCCGTACCTCCTCCTCCCTCGCCCACCGGCGCACCCTCCCCCTCTCCTCTCCCAGGTCAACCCACCGCTCTCTCTCTCTCTCTCTCTCTGAATCTTTAAGTTTAATTTGTGTTGTTTCTTGTGGTGTTTGTAGGAGGGTGTTCCAGGTGAGGGCGTCGGCGCGGGTGGACAAGTTCTCCAAGAGCGACATCATCGTCTCCCCCTCCATTCTCTCCGCCAACTTCGCGAAGCTTGGCGACCAGGTTCCTTTCTCAAACACCTCTCTCTCTCTCTCTATGCTATTGCTGTTGTATGATGGACACAAAGGACACTGAAAAATATAAAGAAACCAAGAAACATAATAGGTAGAGATAGGGGAGCTTGCAGGAATCTCTCTCAAGAATAACATTGCCAATTAGTATGGAACGCAACTTGCCTATGTTCAATCGGCGTGTCAAGTACTAGGGCGTATTCGGTTCATTTTCCATTATGTGTCAGCTAGTGAGAAACACAAACGGGTGCATATCATTGGCACAAGTAAGCCGGAGTGATTATTATGTAGCTGATATAGTTGATACCAACTAATCAATACTAGGTGAAAGCTGTGGAGGTGGCAGGGTGTGATTGGATCCACGTGGATGTAATGGACGGGCGATTCGTGCCCAACATCACGATCGGGCCTCTGGTGGTGGATGCCTTGCGGCCGGTGACCAATCTCCCATTGGATGTGCATCTGGTATATCGTTCTAGCTGAACCTGCCATTTGGCATGTGGTTCTTAGATGTTCTTTGTTGTTGTTGCTAAATGTGGTGATTTGTGAATATGGATTCAGATGATTGTGGAACCCGAGAACCGTGTTCCGGATTTCGTCAAGGCAGGCGCAGATATTGTTAGTGTCCATTGTGAGCAATCGTCGACTATCCATCTACACCGGACACTCAATCTGGTAAGCACTGTCTCATTTCTTTAAAATTGACAAACAGGGTAGTATGGTGAAGTGTGAAGTAAGATTTTACTTTGTTAGAGTTTCACTTTAATGGCACCTTCAGTGGACCGGACAAATCCTAGGCTCCTACTAGGGCATGATTATAGTTATGCTTATGATTAATAGCATCTAATACCTTTTGTAGATCTGCTATTGTATGTGAGTAATTGGTATTCAGTTCGTCTTTGCTATCCTTGCAACAATGACATTATGAATTCTAGTCAAGTGCCATGAGATTGATCTGACTGGACTTTTGCTCGGTGGGCATTGATTATGCGCCAACTCCCATTGCTAACATCCTGCATCTGAGGCTTGCAAGATGGTCCAGTCCGGTCAAGCCAAATTGGACTGAAGGACATATGATTTGGCACAAATCAGGGTGTTAGGCTCGAATAAGCTCATGCATTTAGCACTTGATATCATTTGTATTTTCAATTTTCAATAGCAAAGATAATTGGTCATTCCATTGATCAGTTCAGTGTTTGAGTGAGTAAAAATAGTGCAGTATTATGTGGAAGTCAGAGTGATGTTTTTGTTTCATATCCTGTCAGATTAAAGGTTTAGGAGCTAAGGCTGGAGTTGTTCTGAATCCTGCCACCCCACTCACTGCGATAGACTATGTGCTTGATGGTAACTTCTCATCCCCGGCATTTCTGATCTCTTGATTTACGATTAACTTGAGAACGCTCATCGACGCTACCAGATTATAGTTCTGAACTTTAAACAGCAGTCTTCATGAGTAGTGTTACGCTTGTAGGAAGTCCTTGCTTATGTGAACATGTGGAAAACGCATAAATTTTCCACATGTAACTATTGCTAATGAGAATAGTAGTCTCATAATTGGTAAGGCCTAATTATTGAGAGTATACACATGATCATCAGATGGATCACTCTGGCCAATCAGTTACTGTATTTGTTTACATTTTGTTGACATTGATTTGGCTGCTGCATTTTTGATGCTATCGAGGTGAATGAATATAGTTAAAAAAAATACACCTAGGAAATAAAATCAGTTGAGATGCACAGAAGAACTTCTGACTGCCTTCCTTGATTAGCCATCATACTATGTATTGTCCAATTTGTCATTGGCCCAATGAGTCATATGTTGTTTAGAATATCTCCTTTTTGTTTCCTACCTTTTAGAAGTAGCACATATGACAGAATACTACATTTCTGTGCGTGCAGTTGTGGACTTGGTCTTGATCATGTCAGTGAATCCTGGTTTTGGTGGGCAAAGCTTCATTGAAAGCCAAGTAAAGAAAATTGCAGATTTGAGAAGATTGTGTGCAGAGAAGGTATGTCCCCTGTAATATGCAAGCACTCGCTCTCCAATGATGTTACGAAATGTCGACAATTTTGTTTTCTGTGGTATATAGGGAGTGAACCCCTGGATTGAGATTGATGGTGGGGTTGGCCCCAAGAATGCCTACAAGGTGCCCAAATTAACACCAAGTCTAGTTAGCTGCATCTCACCCTGAAATATGTTTGTCTTCGATTTGTCACTAATATTTTCTTCACCAAATGATAGGTCATTGAAGCTGGAGCAAATGCTATTGTTGCTGGCTCTGCAGTTTTTGGGGCTAAGGACTATGCTGAAGGCATGATTTCTCCTTTCAATGACTAAAAAATATTTAGTTAAATATCAAATGCAGCTCCAATATGCTTTACAATTTGCAATCAGTAAAGCTCCAATATCTTTTTGTTCATTTTTTTGTGTTTCTGCAGCAATTAAAGGGATTAAAACCAGCAAAATCCCTGTAGCTGTACCAGCATAAGACTTCACCAAGACTGGATAATACTGGTGCATGGGTAGTGGTGTATATGTTGTAACCATTAAGCATTGAGATTTGTATAGACGTCCATGAAATCATTTATACGGGGTAAATCAAATAAAGATTTATTTTCTTTTGTTCTGCTCGATATATTGTATTACTTTTATTTTTCACGATGTTGTGTGACATTTTCACACAAAATTATTCATAACAAAATTTAGGCCGTGACTATTTTACCTGTATTGTTAGTTTGTTACAGTCGGAATATGTATGTTTTGTTACAAATAGAGCACAAACTCTTTATCACCATTATAAATTAAAATCCTATTATGATATGCATCATCAATAAATTTAAGCCAAATCTAATCTAATCTAATCTAATCTATAACCCTTGTGTCCTATTACATAAAAATTGTTATATAAATAGTACCAACTCTTCGTCTCCCCCATAAAATGGAATTATGCACCAGAAACAAATTTAAACAAGGAAGTCCAAGTCTGCACTACACATATCTACATTACACATTTGTGTTTTGAGATTCGTGTAACTTTAAAAATAATTATATATCTCGACATGTATATAATGTGTTATAAAATGTTTAACAATTAATTTGAAATATACTTGTTTGAAATTTGAATTTTTAAGAGGGAAAATGAGTGAAATTGAATATATTTGAATTTTTAAGCGTACTTTTGATCATTGTAAATGATTTTGCACTTGAATTTTGTAAACTATATGCTAGTATAATCAACATGTACATTGGTTTAATCAAAATGTCGCTGTGTAACAAGGAATATACACTTAAACAATCAAACTACATACAAGTATAACCAAAATATACACGTAGTTCAAACATCTAATCTTTTTGAAGTGCAAACAAATTCAGACAAAATATAAACTAATACACAAATACCTAATCAAACACCTAATTCACACAAAATTCAAACAAAATTCGCTGTCACCATGCACGTCGCCGTCGGCCTTGGCCTCACCATCGCCGTGGCCATGCACGTTGCCGTCGCCCTAGCGCATGAGCTCCCCGTTGCGCACGTTGGCTGTCGGCCGCGCGCACGAGCTTGCCATCGTGCATGTCAGTTGTCGGCTTCGCGCATGAGCTCACCGTCGCTGTTGCCATGCACATCGTCGTCGGCCTCATGCACAAACTCGCCGCCGCGCACGTCAGCCCCGAGCCATGCGCCCCACGCAAAACGCGGCGCAGATCTCAAGCCACACGTGTTACCACGGGCAATGGAGCAATGCCTTGCGCAGAGTGCTACATAGATCTTGATCCACGCGCGTTGCCTCGGCCCGAGGCGTCAAAGTCGTCGTTGCCACCGCCAGATGAGCGTGCTCGTCGTCGTCACCGCCTCCGTGCCACATTGCCTCACCGCCTCGCGATGCACGTGCTCGCTGGCCACCTTGGCACACGGCACATGCTCATCGTCGTTGTCGCCTCGGCCTCCGTGTTTCTCGTCGTCGCCAAGGCCTCGCCGTCGGTTGCGGACGTTATCGTCGGTGAGGGGTAGGTCGGTGGAGGCGTGGGTGGTGAGAGGTTTTCCCTCCAAAGTAATTTTTCTTTTAATCTTCAGTTGTGGCACGGATCTCGAGGTGCCTAGACAGCACAGATTGTAGTAATGCACACTACTGATAGTGAGAAATAATTTTCCTTTAAACAAAATTCAATATGTGAGACTACATATATTTGGTTAAAACACCTAACTTAATACTTACACTTACACTTACACTTGCACTTACACTTGCACTTGCACTATGAAGAGATCTCTAAGAAAACAAAGTGGTCATGAGACCAATGCAACCCATAATTTTCTGGTGCTGAAATTTAGCTCTAATGTAGCATCTAAAATATCTCTCATAAAATCGGGTATTAGGAAATTCACTGATGTATGAATATTCTTTTAAATAATCTAATAAAAAATAATTATAGATATGACCTACAATAAATTTTTTTTTACAAAAATAGACATCAGTCGCTATGTTGAATAGCAACCGATAAAATTAGTGTAGTCGTCAGTCAAAACAACGACTGAGCTGAAAATATAAATTTACAATTTAGTCTAGTGGCCATTTTGAACAGTGATTGGTCTAATAACTTTTTCTCTTTTGAAAATTCAATTCAATTCTAATTGAACTTTAATTCCATGATTCTTTCGGGGTTGATATTTTGTTTGAGATATTCTTGATCTTTGACGCATTTTATTTGTGTTTTTGGTATCTCTCTTCCAAGTGTAGATAAGACAAAAATCTAGGTGCATCAACAGATATACCAAAGGCTACTTGCAGGTCATAACAATCCTTTGAGTTCCTGACATGAATGATTAGCGATTCTATTCGCACAACTGCTGTTTCAAAAAAAAAAAACAAAAAAAGGCTCTAGGAAGATTCGTCCATAGAGTTGCAATGCATTTCATCAGTACATTCGATTTATCCTCAAACAGTATTTTCAACAAATGAAGAGATGATACAGCGGCTACTTTAGCTACTTCAATATATTTTCGCTAATACTCCTTAAGCAATATAATTAGTCTTGCCATCCTGTTTTTCCATGACATACATGGCATAATTTGTTTAATCCTGTGGTCTATTGAGATAGACCAAAGATTTGGGCCACGTGTAATCACATCTTCGTCACATAACAACAAAATGTCACCCTCGTTGTGAGGTAGCCATTGATGCTTTTGGGAAGTCTACCAACTGAAGCAAATCAGAATACAATGTAGAAAGAGAGAGGGCTGTAGGAGCACATACAACTTACTTTTATTTGAGTAGAGATTGGAGTTTTTTTTATTAATAATTCACATAAAATAATTATTTATAAAATTATTTCATAGTTTAAAAATTCTACAAAATGAATTATCACGTCAGTCTATCGAGTTCTGAACACTCGACAAACTACCTATCGTGTGGAAAGAGTTTGTCGAGTGCCCAAGCCTCAACAAGCATCTACTTGTTATTAACTTGTGCAGTGACAATAAATTAGTAAACGACTCCTAACCCAGTTGACTAAGACGCCCCTCTCTTACCTCCTCGACCTGAGTTCAAATCCGGCGCTCGCAACAATTAAAACTATTTTTTGGTCGAGTGGGAAGTGCTTGTCGAGTGCTGGATATATTCGAACTCAAGTCGGGGAGGTGAGAGTGGGGTATGAAGATGCTTGTCGAGCTATGGGCTCGACATGTAGTGCCCAGAATTCGACAGGCTGATATGGCATGTCATTTGTGTAAAATTTTTGATCTATAGGTTAATTTTGTAAATGATTATTTTATGTGGATTATTAATTAAAAAAAACTCAAGAGGATTGTGGTTGTAATATGTACTTGTGAGTCGTTTAAATCATGCTGATGTGAATCAATGGCTCCTTCCCTTTTTGAACGCAAACATCATATTTTTTTTCTCTTCGACCTGTTATCATTTGAAAATTGATAAGACAAGATAAAATAAAAAAAGAAAAAGAAAAACATGGGTGGTGGTGCCAATAAGGCCATCTCGTGCGATAAAATATTATTTTTTTGATTTGAAGAGAGAGAAGACGCTTGTTGAGGCTGCGGACGCTCGGAGTTTTTTATTTTTTTTCTCTCGATTTTTATGCAATCAAATTATATACAATTTTTGTTTCTTGATTTATACATTAATCTAGTTCAAATTAGATCCTGATTATATTTATAAAATTGTAGATTTTTGAATTATCTTCATATAGATAGTACACATCACCTATATTCGATTTTGAAATTAAAAATTATTTATGTTTCACTAAAATCACATAAATTCTAATAAATATCTAATTTACTCATGTGTCCACGTGAGAAGTCTCCCAAAAGACTTTGTATTGAAGTGGTGAGTGTTTTTGCGTGACAGAAAATATTCTCGCTGAAAACCCCTCAAAGAGTATCTTGCATTGAGGACAGCATAAGCACTTGATTATTGTCTCATCGGCATGTATGCATCCAAATTCATGTATTTGTCAGTAGGTTGCATAAAAAAAGTGCATAGTTGAATTATGTAGCGCTCACATCTGTGTTGATCTTCAGTTTAAATCCTTTACAAAAATGCTCATATGGAGTAACATCCACCGCAATTGCAAAGACTTTATCATTATTCAAGTGAAATTCTCTCGGGACCGTATTTCACCGCAAGAACAAGTCCCCTTTGCTGGTAGCGTGGTCAGTACCATCAAACAAATTATATCCAAGGAATAAAGTCTCTCATCAATACCAAGCATGTCGAGTACTTTGGCGTACGATGCTTCAATGATATATTTGATAGATGAGTACACACCTCATCGTGTTTCCTCGATCAAAGGTTTGTGAGAACATCTAAAATACTCTTCAATCGAAGCAAATGTCTTTGGGATCACATCAACCTGAAGATGTAAAACACAAGTTGCATAAATGGCATCCATTAAAAAAATGATAGAAATGACATAACAATCTTCAGTTGCGTGGCACGATCCTAAGTCAGTTGTGCAATGGGTTGTACCACATCTTCAGTCATTAGTTTGGATAGCGACTAAAAATCAGTCGTTAGACCCAATTAGCAACTAAAGATTAATTTTAAAATTTTAAAAAATTTTGGATTCATTTTTTATTTTCTTTTTTCATTGGGTTATTCGTAAAAATAATTCTAACTTTACAAACCTTATTGATAAATGCAGAGCTTCCTACAAGGTTGCACCAACATGGAATATAGACATGATACAGACACACGGCACAATATGGACATGAAAGCACGGTATTTCTCCAAAAATTACTGGCATGGTACATGCTCATCTAAGGGAAATTATTTTATACTACAGATAACAATTTCATGCATTTTCAAGTTCTCAAAAATTTGAGAAATAAACATAAAGAAATGCATAACATGAATCCCACAAAATCTAGTGTGATCTCACAAATTCAATCTGTAACTCAATTATCTGTATCTGCCATAAAAAAAGTGTGATCATTGTGTCCTAAAGAAAAGTAAGAAGGATCGGTCGCTCTAGCATCATCCAAGTTCAATGGTTCAATGGAAAAGTAAAAATAAAAGTGACAATTCCTCCATACTCCAAATGGACACTCCATCAAATGGATGGAATATACTACTAAGAAAGAATTGTAAAAAAGGTCTCTTTATTGAGAAAAGAAAAAACTGAAATGGTTCTCTAATTCTAGGAAACAAGAAGGAAGCAACAACTTGGATGATGGAGTCCAACTAAATATCATTGTGCCACAAATGTAGGAACAAATTTGTGTAAAGATTAGTCACCTGGTTCTTGAACTTGAAGTGCTCCCCATGATTGCTTCCGAAGCACTGGGCATCCTCACTCTCCCTCCCTCTTGCGTTTCTTCTACTAAACTTGTAGCAATGCGCCATGGAAAGAGTTTTGTTCAGGTAAGAGAAGACTAGTGTCCGTTGCATACTTACATGTGTGGCCTTGCATAGTTGCATGCATCAAAGATCAAATTTTTGTGATGTGAGATGGTAGACCGAGACAAATTAAGGCGTATGTATTTATTTATAGTTGTAAATGTCGTCATGTGATATATTCTCCAGTAGGGAGTCAAATGTTATGGACTGAGTCACAGCATGTTTTATCCAATATCTTAGTTGTAAAACTTGATTTTTGTAAATATAATTTTGACAAACTCATATTAAATCAGTTTTGTTTGAAAATTGCGATGTTCAATCTAAAATGACTAATACAAAAAAATCATATACTAAATATGTGTTCATATTTCTTTCAAAACATATAGCAATCTAAACTATTTAGAAGTTGTTATAACCACAAGACATTTAAATAAAACAATAATGTATAAAAGAGTATTGCAATTAAACTATAGATTTGGAGATAATTTAGATTTTTAAAAACATGAGACTAGAATGTATTGTTTGGTATATTATCCGAAACAAACCCGATATCAATTATTTAGAATCTCCATATATGTATGCAGGTATGCATCAAAGATATAGATTCTTAGAGTAGAGGGGAGTAGAGAAGGTCACAACCATAAAGGGTGATAACTCCTGATCCTCCGTCAAGCAAGCAGAGCCCCTGTTGCCGCCAGTGGCGCCGGATCACCGCCGCAGCTTGCCGTCGGCTTCCAAATGGCCCACCCGCATCGCCAGGATGTGCGAGGAAAAGCCCGTCCGCCTCGACGGTAATGCGATACGGTCCTCGACGGGGCTCGTGGCGGTAAAGGAAGCAGAAGCAGTGGCCACCGGAGTGTCTCCGTCTGTGCGCCTGCGGTTTCTTGTCCTCTTGTGTTTGTTTTTGTAAGACTAGTCCTCTTGTGTTTGCTTAGGATAGTTATTTAAAGAACATTTATCCACAAATAACTCACATAATATATAATTAGTAGAAATTGAACTCTTACATTTAATTCAGTCTCAATACAACACTAGTTAGTCTGCCACCAATTGGCTCTCTTGTGTCTTTGTTCCTCCTGACCGAAATGTTTGTTCTTACTCATTTTGATCCAACTGTCAAATTTTGCTAAGTGGAGAAGTGATTATAATCAATTGTGTGATATGTCTATAAAGATATTTTGGTTTATAATTAAGCTATGCAGTGGTTATGAACAAAATATGACAGACAAATCAAAATGTGTAAAAAATATTGTGAACCCCTGATGAGAGCTCATTGGCTTATCAATTGTTGGTCACGAAGAAAACAAAAACCAAATGGAGTTGGTATTGTGAAGAATTGGCTTGGCAAAAATTAGATGCGGAGAGTACACGTATCCTAAATCCTAATTCTGCCTAGCATCCGGTTTATATTTGGTGGTTTATAAATCAGTTTCATCTTATTTAAGTGACAGAGACTGTTTTCTTTGATTTGTTTGGGAGTTTATCCATGTTCCTTCTCACTCTCTCAAAACATTCTTACCACTCAAACTAACATTCTCATATGATTTGAGGTGAAATTTTGGGTTATAAAAGTTTGGATTTGTGTGTTGATTACTCATGTAGGATCCGTCGGCAGCATAACCTTTACAACCGGGTCGTGCACTTTTCAGGCGAGTCACCGGAAGGATTTCTACGACACCCACACCTCAAGGATACATTGGATCCATTTTTCTAAACAAAACCATGCAAGATTATAGCACAGATTTGAACCTCTAAATAAAATTTGATTCTCTTCATCGTGCCAAAAGGGCACAAAGGAGTGCAAAGAGTCTCCTAGATGAGTCTTTTTGATATTACTTGATTAGAAGATATATTCATGTAATATAGAGACTAGAGAGGCATATATGCGATTCCCCCAACAAATATAAACTATCAATACACCAAGAAAAAAACAAAACAAGCCTATAATTGACACACGGCTCGCAAGTTCCTACCTCCATTCTATTTTACGCATCGTTTTAGAAACAAAATACTTCAAAAACGTCTTTCTATGTTTTTGAGATGAAATATGATCTTATCTTTCTAAAATATTTTCATAATCATTATTCCAGTGAACTATTAATTACATAAATACAAAAAAATACACTTACAATAATAATCATAGATATTAAAAATATATTCGTGGTCATATATCACTTTTTTAAATAATGACTATGTAAGAAGTTAAAACGATAAGTAAAAAACATAGGAGATTGAGAATATTAACTCGCCGATTTGGATTTGGATTGGGATTGGACTGGGACTTGGAGTTGTCTTTGCGAAAGACACCATGAGCAGTTTCGAGGGGGGCATGCATATGCATACTGATGTATTGATGGCAGTTTTGAATTTTCAAAAATTCTTCTTTTTACGATTATTTCATCCAAACAGTAATATTCGTTTATTTGAGAAATCTAGACTTGAGTATTTTAGGCTTGAGCTGGGTCAGCGAGAACCCCGGATCCTTCAGGCTAACTTAATCTCAGTTTAGCCTAGTACAATATGCATATAGAATTGGTTAGATTTGGGTCAAGTGGATTTAATTAAGTCACATTTAAAAAATCAGAATAGATCATATTCAAACTAGGCTTTTTGAACTTTGGGGGCTATAAGCTAGGTGTAGGAAGGCTCAAACCTTACCTTAATCTCAGGCTAGGCCGTGCCAAGCCAAACCCATTCATACTTGAACGGGCCCTAATTATGCTCAAGCCTATAGAAATATAATATCTAATAATCTAAGTTATTCATGTCTCAACACATTAGAACTCACCTATTAGATCATCTACAATTAACAACCCTCAATTAAATGTATGAGTAATTATCATTATATGTCTCAAATCAACATATTACAATATTTGTTTCTGTAGTTTTCTTGTTGCATTTTTATATTTAATGAGTTATAGAACAAGGTTTTGGTTGATGTGGATTCCACATTTACACTTACTAGTATTAATGAGTAATTTTCACCACTAGTCTCTCTTTTATCTCAAATGTTTCATACAGCTCTTTCTTTTTTCAATTTTGACAATCAACTTTCTCTTTTATTATAATTTTTTCAAATAACTTCCCTCCATCATCTTTCACAATAAAAAATACTAAATTGGTATCCCATATAGTGCATCAAATAAAGAGGTCCATACTTACTCAACAGAGCACTTATGGGAAGTGAAAAGGTAAATCTGGTGGCCATCCATCTCTCCAAACATAGGAACAAGAGAAGACAATGGTGGTACTATACAAAATTGCAGTATGATTTCCTAATTCGATCAAACATTATTTTACAAGATATATTTCATATAGTATACGAGATCTTGCAAAGTCGTATGTGTTGAGTCAATTTCCATTATGTTGATGTTTTTGGTGATTAAAGACAAATTCAATTGTGAGATGAATGTGTGTGTTGAAAATATATATTTGTCTCAATTAGATTATGAGATGATCGTGAAGAAGTTCATCTCGTAGAGGATGCATAATCAAGCTTCCTCAAGTATGGATGAGCTGCACCAAAGATAAAATCAAAGATTAAGAATTTATTTTCTATAATTTTATCGGTCTTGGTGTTTGGAGATGGTCGGATTGCTAGATTCTTATTTCCTAGTTTTGCTTGTACTGTAAAGAGAATCTCGAGGTTAATAGCTTGATAACATCTCATGTGAGAAGCTCAAATACATGCATCATTCACTCACTAGATCATAAAAAAATTTTAAGTTGATTTGGATGGTTAGTGAAGGAAAATTTGCAAAATGTGACTTGGGTCGAAAGGCATCAATTGATTTGGATGTCTTGGCTCATTGGATGGTTTGTGAAGTGGTTGCATTAAATATTTTATAATTTTTGCAGTAATTTAGATCGAATTAAGTCTTTGTTATATTGAGAAAGTTGTAGCCCTTCAAGTTATCTTTCCAATGAGCCGAGAAGCACCTAAATTTGATGTCTAGGTAAAAAGTTATGTCTATTTTTTAAGAGCTTCTTAACCTGTTAAACAGCATTGGACATCCAGTGATTGTTTGGTCGGATGTGCGGTGGAACATGATAGGATGTTTGGTGCCCCCCCTGTAATGGCTAGTTTTTTGACTGTTGAATTCGACTATTGAAATCCATCGAACATCCGGGAGTCCGATCATAGAACGCCGTGTATGGATCAAGAATACTGATTAGAGGAGGTGAATAGGAGGTTTTTTTAAAAAATATTTTGGCTCAAATTGATTTTTGCAAATATGAAAGGAAATCAATTTTTTGCAAGTAAATCCTAAAACAACCTAAGGATTAAGTGCTCGAGAAAAATGCAATAGTGAAACACAAGTAAAGAGCGAGAAGAAGAAATAACAAAAAATACGAAGATATATCTCTAGATCTCAGAGACTCACCAGTCTCATTAACTTCTCGTTAAAGCATCACACGGGTCCTGCTTCAATTCCACTAGAATTGCTCTTCTCCGTTCAGGATAGGTGAGCACCAACCTTCACAAACGTTTTCTGGGTCTCTTTGATAAACTCCAATGGTGGAGATCACTGAACCAACCAAGCCATCTAGGTGTCAGTGAACACCAAAAGTAACAAGTCTGGAAAGTTTGCTTGACCCGAGAAGCTCAAGTGGTAGAGGAGGCACACAAACAAATGGCACTCAACTCTCCAATGCAATGAACACAAGTGCTTGGGTGAAATGTGAGAATTTGAAGCTTAAGAGTGTAAAGCCTTGTTCTAACTCAGATGGATGCAATGGATGCTCAGGTCATCACTAGAAACCAGCCCAAAGGGTGACTATATAGCCCTCCCAGAGATTCTAACCATTGCAAAAATTGTGGACTAAAATTAGTTGTACCAAATAATCTAATATTACCACCGGACAGTTCAGAGCAGCTGTAATGGCTACTGACAATTCTTAGAACTTGCCGTTGAGGATAGTTGAGGTTGCAACCGGACAATCCAGAATGCTACTAGATAGTCCAATACATACAAAAATTTTGTGACCCAAAATTCATCCCCTACTATTAAAATGTCTGGTACAAACTTTCTGGACAACCTGGTGCATAGAAAATCTAAGATGTGAAATATGCACCCTATTGTTGAAATGTCCGGTACAATCTAGCAGTCAGCCTGGTGCATATAGAGATCAAAGATGGAAAAAATGCACCCCTACTATTAGACTGTCCAGTATAATGTGTCAAATAGTCTGGTGACTTGACCATTTTGGCTGTCAAACAACAAGCCAAAGAAATGTTCAGGACATACTTCAGGGCTGTCCAGGAATGCTAAAAAATCTCATATTTTTTTTAAAAAAATCTAGTTTCAAAAACATTTTCAAGACCTTCAACTTAGACTTGATGCAAGTGCCCGAAAGGATGAGAATATGTGTCTAAATGCATATATGCACTAGGAGCTTCTCAATACGAGTTCGTTTTCAAACAACTCACCTGAACCCTTATTAATAGTACGATAAAAAGCTACAAAAAGAGGTCTAATTAATCTAGCCGTACTTCTCACATCAACACTGGTAAAATCTAGAAAATGTGACCTTAATATTCATGACTTTACCTCAATGAGTCTCGGTTACTCTTGAGAGGTTCATCATCACAATACGAACATCAAGGAGATTGTTTGTGGACTGTTTTTTGGACTTGGACCCTTAAAAAAACTTAGCAAACATGTTTGTTTGAAAAACTTAATGTCATTAATCATCAACATCAAGAATGGGGTCTAGATGCAACATCGTGGATTGCGGCAATTTTTGTCAACTTTTTCCAATGGCTAGTTTTTTGTTGTTGGGCTTTAAATAGATGATTTTGGGGTTTTTATTTGTATGATTTGTGATACCAGCCTAGACCATCTGGCAAGAGGACGAGATCGGTGCAGTAAAGACGAGTATTTTGTCGTTCTTTTCTCAGGGACTAAAAGAAGCAAAGTCGTATACGAACTAGACTAAATCGGTGAATTATGAAACTAGAATAAATCGGACAAGAAAGAGAAAAAAATGTCAGAAGAAAATGAAAGAAAGAAAGAGGCAGTCATTTCGACAAACGATCCGTGCTAAATCCATATGCATGTTCGTGAGTACAAGAAATAGAGTCGTAATCGTTTAGTAGTCTCAAGACAGGAAGGTGAACATGATTAAGACAAATGCATCCGTCGACGGTATCAACCAATAAATGCGTAAGGAAATACCCCGGGCGGTTCCCCAACAATACGCTGTCCTCAACAAGCATAGAAAAGGTACAGTCCCTCTAGACAGCAAGAATATAAAAGCAGCACCTTAAGCTTAATAGGACCCCCTCTCTAATCAAACCCGCCAGTACACACAGAAAAACTCATAACACTGTTCAGAAGGTGGGTTCAACAACTATTATGATCAAAGGGAAGCATCTCTATCCATCTCATAAATAGCAAGTATTGCACAATGGAAAATTTGAGGACACAACAGGATTGATTTATGGACAATTCATCTACTTGTCTCTGTACCTCTCCGTACCTCAGCCCAAACATGAGACAGCGACAAAGACTACAACTAAATTTAAAGACAATGCAAGCTGACACAATTCAGTTCGGTTCATCCTAGCAAATCATGAACGAACAAAGATGATGCACTCAAAATGATCAGTCCAAAACTCAATTCTCCAACAATAGATAGAAATCACATGATACAGAACTCCATTCAACTAGAATAGCCAGAGTATCTCAGGATTAAATCAATTACACAATCACACTCAGGATAAACCAGGTATTAGTAGAAACAAAATATCAATTAGTGCAACATAGAGTTTGGTCCAAGACAACTAGAACTGGAGTTCAGCATCCCAATACACCAATTTCAAGCAATTGATCATTCCACAAACCACATAGAACACCACCAAATTCAGAGCATGCATCATAAAACATAGTAGCATTTAATTGCATTCAAGGACAGTTGAACAGAAAACAGTTTAAAGAACATGTAATCCAACTTAGAATTGTAAATCATCACTCAAGCATCACAGAGAAGATTTGAAACTAAGTTCAGTTTTTTTTTCTTGTACATCTGGCCTGCATCTCATACATCACATTGTTCAGCAATGGTGCAGTATCAGGGAGGAGAGAAAAGAAATTGTTACTAGTTTTGCTGTTGCAAATGGTTGAAGCTATGGAGGCTGCTTGCTGTCGAGGTTGAGGAAGATCCTGGAGGAAGTGGTCGTGGGACTTTGGTTGAAGTGGCCTGGTCATCGATCGTAGAAGCAGTAGTGGTCGTCGGAGCTGCAAATCCGACGTGAGCTCGGTGGTCGAACCGATGGTGAAGAGCAGCGCACGGGACGGCGAACGGTCGTCGACGTGGTCGATGAAGGGCTAGTTGAGGAGGGACGACGGTCGAGGTCGTCGAGTGTCAGTGAGGAGCCCGATGATGAGCTGGTCGAAGGAGGAGTTGTGGTCGAGTTCGTCGGATGTGAAGGAAGAGGGAGAAGAAGGGGAGCACACCGGCGGCACGGGCACAATTGAACGGCGGAGAAGAAAAAGCGGCAGCGGCGGTGACGACGACGGCGAGCGGTGGCGCTATGGCGCGGAGAAACTGAGAGAGCGCAGATTTGGCGACGAGGCGGCGGATCGACGCAGATCCAATGAGCGGCGGTAGTTTCGGCGTCGATCCCGCGAGCAATGAAGAGGGCGGAGTGTGTGGCAGGAAATGGAGGATGAGGCGGCGTGGTGGATCTGGTGGAGGCACGTCATGGTGTGGAGAGGATGAGATGGCGGCGCAGCATAGATCTAGAGGGAAGCAGCGGCGTGTTCGATTTGCTGCTGGAAGAACGGAGGAGAAGAAGAAGAGAGGAGGAGAAAGAAGAAGGGGGAAGAAGAAGTGGGCTTTAGGCCAGAGGTGGACGGAGGTGTAGAAAATTTAGGGGCAGGCAGAAGGAGAAGCTTGCAGGTGAGGAGAAGACGAGGAGAAGGCAGCTGTCCACCACCACTGTTACTACAGTGACGAACAGCGTCAGGATCGGAGAAGAAGTAGTGGCAGTGGTTGGATTGGTGGCTCGAGCAAGAGGAAGAAGAGAGAGAAATGTAGGGAGGCAGTGGCGAAACTAAAAGAGGAGGAAACTGAGGACTTCAAGGACGAGGGCACCGGCGGACTAGGTAAAGTACAAAAAAAATCAGGCTCAAGATCCAACAAACGCTGGCAGTTAGGTTTTCAGGAGACATAAAAAAATATATAAAAAGACCTTCGAAGTTTTAGAAAATTATAGTTTGATCCTCCCACTTAAGATTTTGGGATTTTTGTGTCTTGACTGTTTTATAGGGTTTCTAAATTTTTAGAAATTGCAAAAGAGTCATTGGCTACTATGTTTAGGAATTTCAGGTCCCCAGAGACTCCGATTTCAACACAATCAGTTCCTATGTGTCTGTAGAAACACGTACTTCTATCCAGAATAGACGAGGAGTCAGTTTTAGGCGATGAGGCGCATCCCGTTAGCCAAAATCCACCCAAATCACGTCGACTTGCAATAAAATCACAAAATGAATAATACAGCCGATTTGACGATAAATATATATACGATTAATGCAAATGACGCCTTATATGACTAAAATGTGCATGAACGAGGGGGAAAATATTTGGAAAAATCATGCAAATCAGATAAATATCAATTTGGCACTAGAATTCATTAATATATAGTTCAAGCACACTATAGAGTATCCAATTCTCATTTATTACATTATAGTGAAAAATCTAGCGAGCTCATTTGTATTCATATAGCATTTAGTGAGTTAAGAGTCTTATGGAAATTTCTCTTCACATGTTTGAGTTTTCTAGTACTTGATTAGTGTCAAGTGAAGACTTTGATCTAATTACTCTTGGTAATTGCGGCCACCTAGATGGTTGTGGAGGGCCAATGGTCTTTCCACCGATGAAGATTATTGGAAAGGTCCGATTGTGTTGTGAATGATTGGGTGCTTGCATATTCGGAGTGAAAAAGGAGTAATCCCTAGTGGAATTGAAGCAAGACTCGTGTGAAAACGTTTCAACAAATAGTAAGGTTGACCAATGAGTCTCCGAGACTTTGGAAAAATTTTTTGTGTCTCTTTTTGGTTTATTTCTTGCACCTTTTTATTTAATCTTATTTATCTTGAGTATTCATTATTCTTAAATATCACTCTAAGCTTACAAAAATTATTTGATCACTTGAGTCACTAACTTTTATTTAGAGTGATCACAAAAAGAATTTTATTTTCAGAAGTGTAAAAATCAGTTTTTAACCAAAAAATTTTAAACAACCTATTCACCACACCTATAGGTCGCCATCTTTGATCCTTCAATATGCAGTGATAACGTTGTTAATAAAGTTGTTGAATATACTTAAATCTAAATAAATATTGTCTTATGATGGTATGCATCACAGGTGCTTAAGCTAGTGGAGAAAAGATGTATATTTGTTTGCATGTGCAAAAATAAAAAATATTCTATTTAATTGCAGCAAACATAAAAAAATATTTTATTTTAAGAGTAAACTTGTTTCCATGCTGGAAGTGAACTGAGAGGAAAATTTTGGTGGAAACTTAGTCAAGAATGGTGATTTTCTTCATTTGCTAAGTTCCATACCATTAAGTGAACTCAATACATCATGTGGGATGCCAATTTAGCATTATTTTATTATGAAATATGATAGAGTTAAGTTATTTGCAACGATTATAATAAAAATAAGAGTTCATTGTCAAAACTAAAAAAAAAAGAAATTTATATGAAACATTTAAAATAAAATATGAATTAGTCGTATTATGGTGAAAATTACTAGATCTCATAATAGTGACGTGAATCGTGCCAACTTTAGATAAGAAATGAAACACATTTGTTACCCGTTAGCTAGATTATATGAATATGTAAATTGGATATAATTATGAGCTACATCAGGTATTTGTTTCTTATCTCATTAATATGAGTTTAAATCAAGAGGAGATTTTATTAGATGTTGAGTCTTGCCGAGCTGGCACGACACGGGCCCATCAGGCTGATGGCTTGTGCCATGCCATGCCCGAGCTGGACCACGGGCTGTCGTGTCGGGTCAGGCCAGCCCGTTTGCTTGGCGGAGAGGCCCAGCATGGCACGATAGCCCGCGGGCCGCAGTGCGTGCCAGGCTGCACGAGCACGGCCTATTTCGAAGTGGTGGTCGACCCGCCGAGGTTGTCGTCTCGTTGATGAGAATCGTCGGCTCGTCGTAGAGGCAGAGGTCATGCAGTGGCGAGGCCACATTGTGTGGAGTGGGAATGGCAGTGCGGCGAGGAATCAAGTGTGGTGATGAGGAATTAGGAGAGGTGTCGTCGTTCGACGGCTCGGCGTCGGCAACAGAGAGGACGAAGGAATACTTGAGGGCGGCACGACGAGAAATCAAGTGTGGCGGTGAGGAATTAGAAGAGGCGTCATCGTCAGAAGGCCCGACGCTGGTGATGGAAAGGACAAAGGAGGCGGCTCGGGTGGAGTAGATCTGGTGGATCTGGCGACGAGTGGCGCAGCGCGAGCATGCGAGAGGAGGGCATGGCAGCGACATGGCGTGCTAACGGGAGAGGAGAGAAAGATGAAGGCACTGGCATGCCGCATGCAGAGGACTGAGCGGAGCTGCGGAGGGTGTGCTAATAGGTCATGCCGTCTGGGCCGGCCCGGGCACGGCCCGCGTAACGTGCCGTGCCGTGTCACCCGTGGGCCAAGTTTTGTTGCCCGGCACGACCTGTTAGCGTTTGTATCGAGCCGTGCTGAGTGTCGGGCCGAAATGACGTGCTTCAAGTCGACCCGACAATGGCCCGACCCAACTTACAACTCTATATATCTCTCATGTTATTAATAAAAGTTTGAATCAAATTCTTGTTAGATTGAATCCAATTTTTTTATTTTCTTCTATATCTCAAACTTAAGTATATATAAATAGTTGAGTTCTTTATATAATTTGGTGTGATATCTGTCCCCCGACTCTTTGTATATACGATACATCTAGCTAATCAAGGCATAATTTTTAGGGCATGTTTGGAGTAATATTTAGCTAATTTTTAGAGATTTTTATAGACCAAATTTAGAATATTAGTTTAATTAATATAAAGTCCTAAGGAGATTCTCATCCCAGAAAAATTTCCTCTAACTCAAACAGCGTGTTAGATTTATCAAGAACAATTAGAAATCCACTCAGACGAAAAAAAAAAATTAATCTATCTATCTGGAAAGCTCAAATCTCCTGAGCGGAGTCAAGAAAATTGTGATCGAGTTTTAAGAAAAATACAATCAAGAAAATTGTTGTTCTCGCACCTTCAGTCATTAACACTTAAATTAACTAGATTTATATTAACTAGGTTTAAAATGTCTATTTATAACTAATACAAACCGATTCGTTTTCACATCAATGAGTCGGATAGTAAAATGGTCTTGTAACATCAAATCTCTCAAAATATTGAAAAATATAATTATTTTAATAGAGAAAATTGTATACAACAAATACAACAAGGCATCGTGATGATATTCAGCAAAACTAGACTCTCACAATAGCAAACAACAGAGCATATAAATATAGAACCAATTTTCCCTAAACAATAACACAATAAATCAAAACTATTTCTTTGTTAGTACCACTTATAATAACATATTTCTTAAAAAAAACATACTGTTTCTTAGCTAAAAAAGGTGGAAGATTCATCTAATCTGTACATATCATGGCACCAAAAACATACTTGATTGTAAGACTCTCAAGACGCATTCAAGTTTCTGCAATAACAATATACTTTCAAATGAGCATCTTCAAGTTTCGGTCAGCACAAAATCTAATTGTATTGGATCAATTTAAGTTTGACTTAATCCAAACCCAACACATAAGGCCACCAAGTTCGGGTCATACCCAGACTCGGTCAAACATGTTTGATTAGGTTATGTTCAAATATTTGGACCAAATTCTGTTTAGACTGAGTTTTTTTTTAATTTTTGATGGGTTTTTAACCAGGCATAGGAATGCCTGAGTCTGGTGATAACCTTGAATCGGTCGGGCCGGGGCAATTTTTGCTAAAAGATGTCACATCAAATCAGAATGCGATTTACTTGGATTTCCTCTCTCAAATAAAAACCACGACATGCCTCTCAAAACACATGAATCATTCCATTAAAATTTAAAAGGCTGATACTGAGATGAGAGATAAATTCAAAAATACTGTGAGATATTTTAAGTACCTTAAAATCCCATGTACAATTATCCGAGCAATTGATTTACAATCGAACAACTCTTCTAATTATGATTATTAAGCATGTCTTCTGTACTCTTGACTTGAAAGTCAAGAATTCAAATATGTATAAAAAAGAGTAAATTGCATAACACCCATATCTGGTTTTACAGTTTTACAAAATTCCACCTGTGATTGGAAAATTAACTCGACTGGTATGTTTTCAATTTTGTGCAACTCCAGTACCTCCTTATTTTTTTCCCATTAATTTAGAGTAAAAAAAAGAAATACAAAGAAGGAAAATACAAAACTACCCTTTCTCTTCTTTTTTTTTCTTCTAATTTTAACTGGTTTAGCGCTTGAATTTTCCTTCAAAATCACATGATATTCAAATTTTTTAGCCATTCTAGTTAAATCTTTAATGTGAATTCTTTTTTTTTCCTATTGAGTACTTGTGGTTGTGATAAATGAGTAGTAGTTTTGTTTCTTCGTGACTTCTCTTGCCAATGTGGTAGAAACAAAAAAATTCCAAGGATCTCAACGAGGCTACTTTGCAATGATAAAATCTATATTGTCTACCTTACATTCTCTTATTATTTATCAGAACTGATTTTAATTGTAGAATGTGGGATACAGTGGATATACATATTTACCAAGAAGTCAAGTAATATTACAACGCATTCTAAGATATATTAGAGGATCTGTCAGTCCTAGAGAATACAATGTGGACTTGTTATTTATAAGTTAAATTGGTACTCAGAATGAAGGTAGTTTTGGGAGGCAGCAAAAATTTTGGTGTGAAAAAATTAAAGAAATGAGAGAAATAATTGTATAAAGGTTTTTTTTTGTCTTTTCAATCTTTTTGTTAAACTCTTTTACACTAATTTAATGAGTAAAGATTGCGAGATATAGAAATGTACAAAATTAAAACCACATGCATATTAATTTTCAAATTATATATGTATCTTTATAAAACTTTCAAATCACATATGAGTTTTGCGTAATTTACTTTTAAAAAAAATACTTTGGACACATCACTCGGAATCTCATCTCATTTGTGGGTGTAAATTTGACCTCTCCTTTTCTTCGAATCAATGGGAAAAAAGAGAGGAGAAAACGAAAGAATAGAAGAGAAAGCAGCAACCGCGTGATTCTAAAGCAAGGTATATATATATTTGCCCATCCAATAAGCTAAATTATGTTAGTGTGCATAATAATTTGGCATTTTTATATGCAGAGCTTTATGTTTGCGCCTAAGTTCACCTTGTCATACAAATGAAATGAGGAACTTTGATTGAGTTTTTTTAAAAGAAAAACAGGATTCAAATGTCTAAATTGAAAAAAAGAATTGCATGTACTTTCTGGTGGTGTCTAACAATGCTGTAGGCTCACAATTGTTACTTCCAGTGTCTTTAGCGCCTTGACGCCCCATCATTATTCTCCCTATTCCACACCTCTACCTCACCATGCTTCCTTGCTATCAATCAGTGACTTTTCTGCTATAAACTATGGACAAGAGACTAGATGAACCTTCAAGAGTATGATATATGTTTGTTAAGGTGAGAGTGAGGGAGAGGAGCTTATTGGACAATATTTCATTTTTAAGAAAACCCCTTAAGAAAAAAAATAAAGAGGTTTCTGCCTAACTCATCACTAGTCAATTTATATCTTATTAATTTGGCCTTTTATTGGAGGCCAAAAAAAATGTCATGACCTGAAAAGTTGATGAATTTTTTGTTGCTTTTGGGCCAACCTTTTCGCTAAAATTGCTCATGGGAAAATAGTTGTCTCTAATTTTGGTTATCATTTTTTTTTCTCTCCCCACGACAAATAACCCTCTAAATACGTGATGTTAGCCCATTCTAATACTGGCATTATAATCAATATAGGACATGTAAGGGAAATTTTTTTTCAAAATTCTGGGTAAACTTATACATATCTGAAAATATGGACTATTAATTAAGACACCAATCAAACAAGATCCGCATATTAAAAAACTCTTAAAAATGAGACGTTATACATTATTGACAAATTTCTTCTTTAACCGCGGCATTCAAACAGGCTCTTAACTATTTAAGCCGCCTTAACTTGCCCACACGCACGTAAAGTCCACACTTCGCACCAACCAAAATTCCAAAGTCGAAGAAACGCACACACACGACACGGACCCGTACATGTCGCAGAGGCGTGTGCTCCGCGTGGCGCCGCCGGGCGCGGTGGCGGTCGGCAGAGACCGCGGGGGCGAGAGCTTCGTGACTGTGCAGGACGCGGTGGACGCGGTGCCGCTAGGGAACCGGGCGCGCACGGTCATACAGCTGGCGCCGGGAGTGTACCGGGAGCCGGTGTACGTCGCCAAGACCAAGAACTGCATCACCTTAGCCGGCGCGTCGCCCGAGGCCACCGTCATCTCATGGGACAACACGGCCACCCGCATCAAGCACAGCCAGGTCTGGCCTCTTCTCATGCCCGCCTCCTGCTCGATGAAATGTCCATACAAGTTTTCTTATTATGTTTCATAATGGATAGATATGTGTTAACCATTCTTTGTTATATAATGCTTTAAAATTACATGTTGTTAACTTCTGTTATAAACAAAAGACAAATACACAAACTTGGAAATGTCTCAGGTGCACTTGAACCAACTCCTGTAAAGTTAAAAAGATTATATATTTACATGTATGCATATATTTTTATGTGTATCCTTGTATGTTTCCGAGATTGAGGCATGGAATGCATTTTTATTCCAATCCTCAATTCTATTTTAGTGTTTTAGTGAAATCCCCACAAGTAAACAGAAAAGAGAGAAAATTGCAATCGATATGCAGGATGCATGTATAGTGTTTTTACGTCTGATGCAGGGGAGGATGGGTGTGGGGTGGTTTTGATGACTGGAGAGGGTGGTGGATAGGGTGGGAAATTAGGAGAGAGATGAGGAAGTATAATGAGAGGAAGAAGGGGCAAGGAGTCCAATATAGGCTCACCAATCTCAAATAAGTATATACAACTTCTCCCTTAAGCATAGAAGTAAATTTGGTGTGTTTTTGAGTGTGGAGTAATCCTTGTAGATTCCAGATTGATGATATGTTCTATTGTTCTTATGTTCAGTCATCACGGGTGATCGGAACGGGAACATTTGGCTGCGGGACGGTGATTGTGGAGGGGGAGGACTTCATTGCAGAGAATATCACATTTGAGAACTCAGCTCCTCAGGTACTGGTTGTTCTCCTTGCAGAGAGAGATCTTCATGTGATGGATGTGAGTGTTGATATGTACTTGTTGTGATTTAGGGATCTGGACAGGCAGTCGCAGTCCGGGTGACGGCGGATAGGTGCGCCTTATACAATTGCCGGTTCCTTGGGTGGCAAGTATGTTTCTTTCTTCGCATTTTGGTTAAGTCAGATCCATAATTCTAAGATCAAATGGCAATCAGCACTGTTTGAGTTTTGTTACTTTGAGATTCTAATTGCAATGGAAACTCATTCAGGACACCTTGTACTTGCATTATGGTAAACAATACTTAAGAGACTGTTACATTGAGGGTAATTGTGACTTCATCTTCGGTAACTCGACTGCCCTTTTGGAGCATTGCCATATCCACTGTAAAGCAATGGGATATATTACTGCTCATAGCCGGAAATCCTCTTCGGAATCAACTGGTTATGTATTCTTGAGGTGAGTTATCCTTTCACCATCATTCGTACTTAATCAAAGTAAGCCGTGGTTGTTCATTCTTGAGGTGGGTTAGACCTTTTTGTAGTTGTTGAGACTCACGTTGCCTGTATAACAAGCTTGATATGTAGTTTCAGCATTCTAATTTCAGTTTTTTCCTAATTGTTATGACTTACAAAATGAACCAATTCAGGTGTATTATTACTGGAAATGGAGAAGCTGGATATATGCACCTCGGACGGCCATGGGGGCCCTTTGGGAGGGTCCTTTTCGCATACACTTTTATGGATCGCTGCGTTAAGCCTGCTGGGTGGCATAACTGGGACAAATCTGAGAATGAAAGAACTGCTTGCTTCTATGAGTACAGGTACTGGAATTGTCAGAACTCAGAAGCTTGACCTTTTTATCTCATCTTGCATAGTGACCATTGTCAATCTCATATATTGGTGCATTGAAATAAAAAGAATTATATTATCTCATATGTAATATATTGGTTGACTGCTCAAGAAAACTATCAAGCTATGCTTCTTGAGTTGTTCTTAATTGTGGGATTCTTCAGGACTCCCTAGCTACTGTAGTATTGACATATGTTGTTATATTGTTGTGATCTCAACCACTGTTTGTTAAAGAGCATAAAGCTCCTGTTTCATAGGAACGTAGAGTTGTACATCCACAGTCACACAGAAACAAAACCATGAAGCACTAGAGAGAGGCAAAATAGAGCAGGGAATAACAGCCAGAGCATGGAGATCCAAATAATAGCCACCAGAATACGACAAATGTTTAGCGACTTCCAGCTGAGAACCCCCACTACTTTGTCAGCTTTAGGTATCGCGTACTTGATCCTTCTGATTGCCTCTTCAATGAGTTGAGCATTCACTTCCCCTTAAAGCTTCTTCCAATGTCACAAGAAATATAACATTGGCAGCCTGAAGGTCACAGCAGCAGGAGTGTGGGCATTTGTTTTTCAAAGACCATATGTATAGCACTCAGCTCACAGCTGCAAAAACAAATGATAACATAGTATTATCGTGCATATTGCCTTTATTCAGACAAGAGGTGCTGCAGCAATCTCCTTAAGAATGCTCTCTTTTCTCCACCCTCTTATGAATCTTTTCAAGCATTGCATTTTCAATGTACACTGTTGACACTTGACACTTCCTCTTTATATTGTTCCTTTTGGTTCTTTCAGGTGTTCAGGTCCAGGTTCGCGTGGATCAAACCGAGTTTCTTGGTGCAGAGAGTTGCTCGACAAGGAAGCGGAGCAGCTCCTCGCGCACTCCTTCATTGATCCAGACCTGGAGAGGCCATGGCTCCTCCAAAGGATGGCAATAAGAATACCAGCCTCGGCATAGTGTGATGATCTCAGGATCTTCTTGGTCCATCCATGCGTCCATCCTTTTCTATCCTATATCTATCTGGTAAATAAAATTTGGAGGATGTATTGTAAAAGTTTGTGACATTTGATGAGTTTAAGTTACGCGAATCATGTTGAGAAGGGAGCAATGTTTTGCTGCGGTGAGCTGTGAATGATTTGATAACTGTAGTGAAACATGAACTGCTTATTGTGTGCACACTCATGAATTATGTGCCCCCTCTTTTTACTTTTATGTTTTGAGAAGATTTATATGCAATTATACACTGTCTTTAGTCTGTCAAATCTCCAAACTTGTTTCATTGTGTCACTTAGAATCATCCGTCGATTAATAATAGACAAATGGCATGGCATGACATTAGGGGTCCCTAAACTTGCTGTGTTAGTCTTTTGATTGCGTTTGGTTTCAGCAATCCTATATTCTCAGAAATCTTAATATTCCTAGTAACCTCATTCCTAGTAAAGAGATTACCAGTAATCTGATTTTAAAATATTTGGTTTGTCAATTTAATTTCTGGAAATACAAGGTCACGATAGGTGCAGAATCTTGGCTTCATAACTAGAATAACAAGTTCAAAATCTAAAATACAAATCTTGAAATTTTTAAAACCTGAGATTCAAATTTCTAGATTTCAAAATCCAACATTCAAATTTTGGAATTTGAAAATCAGAAATTCGAATTTCAGAATTTGAAAACTCTGAACAAACAGAATTTTGAAAACTAATATTCAAAATTCCAAGTCTAAAATCGAAATTTCAATTGGAAATACTAAAATAAAAATTCTAAATTTGAAAAACCATACTACATCTTTTAATTTCTGGAATTTTTAAATTTAAAATTATGAATTTAAATGTTAATTGAAATTTAATTTTTGAAAATTGAAATCTAAAATCAAGTTCTAAAATTTGAATTTTAAATTGACCTGTTGAATTTACTAATCTCATTTTTGAAGTCTCAAATTAATTTGTAATTTGAAATTCAAAAATTAGGTTTTCAAATTTTGTTGTTAAATTTTTGCACATGCGGTAACGAAGATTACCCTAGTTTGGTAATCTTAGATTTCACATCTCTCAAAGTGATAATCAGATTATTATGATTCATAAAAATCTTGCAATACTAGGAGTCTTGAAATACTAATTTAGATTATTGGTTATTTTTGCAAACATAGCAATCTTTTAAGAGTACTAGATGATTCCTGAGAATCCTTAGAAGATAACATGAAACAAATGCAACCTTTAGATTAGTACCACGTCACTTTGTATGACTTAACTAACAATGGATTAAAGAGTACAATTAAGCAAAGTCAGGAATGTACCCCCAAACAATCCGTACTGCATGGAATCAATCAAATTGGATCTTCTACCTTTGTTCCGGCAAAGAGGTTTTTTACATTATCTCAACTTTTTAATTGCAATTCAAACACTCTAGACTTTAAATTGATGTGGAAAAAAAAATGAAGTGATTAATCATGTCACGAAAAATTTTAAATTTCTCACTATTTTATCTAGAACATTAGTTTCTGATTTAATGACTCAAACAGTAGAAAAGACATGTATTTTTTGTTTTTAAAGACAAATATTACAATTATAGTGTAATTGTCGATAAGTGTTATAAAATTTGATGACAAAAATTATGATACGTTGGAAGCCGATGTGTCCAGTACTGTAGTGAATTGACGATTGTGCATGGCTGGAGTATACGTACACTGAATCTATTGTCTTTCTGTTTTTAAAGTGATTGATATAACGCTTTCAGTATTACTGCTATGTACAGCTGCAGCAAGATTATATGTGTGATGGTCCTAAGGACACCTCTTTAATCTCAAGCCATAATTTGATATTCATATTAGTGGTAATGTATATATATTCAATCTATTTAAAAAAATTATTATATAAATGATAAGAAAAAAATTTTGATAGACAATAGTGACACAAGGATCCATATTCTCTAACTTTAAGAGCAAAAGGTATATATCTGTCTCCCTATTTAGGTTAATAGATCAGAAAATATCATTCCAAATCAAACTGTGCGATAACTTTAAAATCTCTCATAAGTTGATGAGCCACCCTATTTGTCTTCCATGTTGTTCCATACTATTCGAATTTTGATTAGAAGATTTCATATTAAAAAAAATGATTTGTATTCTCTGACTTACAGAACAAAAGATAAAATTGTATAAGATGTCTTTCTTAAAATTTTAACCACCCAATTAGAATTTGAATGGTGATTGATATAAAAGAGAAATCAAAATTGTTAATCATCTTATAAAGAATTCAAAACTTATCACACACCTTAATTTGAATCATTAATTTCTGATTTAACGATCTAAATATAGAGAAAATATATCTCTTTTTGTTTTTTAATGCAAAGAATATAAATCTTAAGAGAAGGCACATCTCTGCATTTATACATAGGGAAATTTGGATTGTATTGCTGCAAAAGTTTGGAGTTTAGTTATATGATTTTGGTGTTTCACTGATATGAGGGCAACTCTAGATTATACTTTATTTCAGTCTGACAATCAATATCTTCGAGCTAATCTCTAATTTTATAGTATTATTTAGCTACTTTTTTTAGTATTTAAAAACAAAGGATCCAATTCTAGTCAACATGACAGTGTCATGACACCCATGTCCCAACAAACACCATGATTTCTTTGCAAACCATATAATAAACAAGATTAAATACAAGGTATTTTCATGCTAGAGAATAGAGATAAGAACAAATGCCACGTGTGGTCACCACTCAGCCAAAGACCAAAACCTAAAAGAGACACAAAAAAACCAAAACTCCAGCTCCTGTACACAAAGACCCTAAAAACTTGGTACATCACATCCATCCACATCACATTCACATCACATTTGTAGGGTTGTTGCTACATCCTAATTGGTTCTTGATCTGATAAAAATCTTCGTACCTACGTGTCTCCATCTAGTCCTGACAAAAATCCAATTCCACCTGAAAGGGGTACGTATGGACTCGATTCAGGTCCACATTAGGCCACTGTTGTGTGAGATAGGCGCCGAATGCATCGCACAAAAAATCTGCTGCGGAGTCTCCTATCCTTAGGAGGATAGGGTGGTTTGTCCCTTCTAGTCTCAAACGAACGGTATGACCGATGATGGTGTATCAGGACAAGAAATCTAATGCAGCATGAAAGATGTATATACGGTGGCATAAGTCTTAATTCAGATCCACAATGCCACAATTTTATTTTTTTTTACTGTTTATTTTGTACTCATATTGATACATTAGATGGTAATGTGATAGGTGCTGAATGCGCCACACAAAAGATTTGGTATGGAGTTTCTTATCCTCAGGAGGATAGGGCGAATGGTTGGTTGAGTCGACCTTCTGTCCAACCTAAAACAAGCAGTACGATTGATGGTGGTGTATCAGGACAAAAAGTCTAATGTGGTGTAAAAGGTGTATGTATGAGCTCAATTCAAATCGACAGTAAGACGCTGTTACATGATACTGACATGGAATGCTCCAAAGGAGGATCTGCTGCGAAGCTGCCCATCTTGAGGAGGATAGGACAGTTAATCCAACCGTCCGTCCAGTCCGAAAAGGATGGTACAAATAACAATAGTATCAGGAGAAAAGTCTAATCTGACCTGAAAGATGAATACATGGTCTCAGTTCAAACTCACAGTAGGCCACTGCTACAAGATACAGACATAGAATGCATTGCACAGGGATTTCCTATGAAGCTTTCTATCTCGACAGTGGCATACCAGGAGATTTCATTTGGCTGCAAATTTGTGTGGTCCTAGCCCTCCATCTCCAATGATCAGAAGGCTCGGATGGTCCTCGTACGCACTCTAAAGATAGTAAGTTTCCTGTCTTATTTCTATCTGAATGGACATGGAATGCAACATACTGATAACAAACAAAGAGTCGGTGTCATGTTCCTTGCAAATTTTTTCTCCACATCTAAAACTTTGTTAGGTACATGGTTTAGGGATCTAATTCGGATTAACATATCATCAAAGGGTTCACATAATTTCAGATACCTTAATTAATTGTAAATTAAGGTACTAAACAGGATGTACATCATGGCATGATCAACAGTGAAATGGAAAACAACATATTATGATATGCCATTCTGCTTCTTTTGAAACCGTTCAATGTGGCGCCGCATCGCCGGCGCCACCAGCGGCGGCTCGGGGTGCGCCGCCTTGTCAGGAACATTGCGCACGGCGGTCATCGCCGACACGTCCACCGACTTGTGGCTGACGCACCCCGACAGCAGCCCAGGCGACCAGTCTTTGCGCTGCTTCACCGGGGCAGCCATCGCCCCAATACCAACCCTCAGAGCGCGGTCACTGCTCTCTGACGCCACCGACGCCTCGGCGGCGCTCGCGGTCACCACGCTCCACTGGATGCTCGCCTCGCTCGGCTCGTACGGACACTCCTCGATCATGAGGCTCTTGATCTCGAACAGGTCCGAGCTCGACTCGCTCCCGACATCGTCGTCGTCGTCATCGCCGTCGTCCTTACCGCCGTCCGGTGCGTTGAACATGACCGGATTCAACAAAGTCAAACCTCTCCTAAAGCTTGAGCTCATGAGCTCACCCTTCAGCTGTTCTTTGGCATCCCTTCCTACGGCTACTTTTGCCGCGCCAAGATTCAAATTTGGCGGGAGACTAGCAACCATGCCATCTCCAAGCCCAAGGCCAAGCTTCTCCATCCTCATGTCTCTGAACCAATCAATCCTACCGGCGGCCGGCTCGCCGGAGCTGGCCACCTTCTTCCCGCCGCCGCCGTCGACGTCCACCGAGCACTTCCCGGAGCACGACCGCATGAGCACTCGCAGAAGGTAGCACTTCTTTGCATGGTCGCCCTGCCGCCGGCGCGCGCCCCGGAGGAGCACGGCCTGGCTGTTGGCGCTCCCCTCCGAGCTCGCGCTCACCGCAGACCTCTGCGTTCTCGCTGACCTGCTCTTCGCCACGGCCGGCCTCGCCGCCGCCGCCGCAGCGGCATCCACCGGCACCACCAAAGCCACTTCCTTCTGGCACTCGCCGTCCAGCCCGCCACTGAAGTACTGCTCGGCCGCGAACACGTCGAGCTCGCCGTCGGCGTGCGTGCGCCTCCTCCCTCCCACGCTCTGCCACTGTGAAAGCCGGCCTGGGCCGACGTTGTCAACGACGATCTCCCGTACAAGGCTGAGGTACTTGGGGAAGGACTCATTTCTGTAACTACTAATCACTGCATGCTCATAGCTAGTTCTTGATTTCTCCATGGTGCAATGCTACTACACCATGTCTCACAAAGAATTCCTCTCAGTAGGCTGCATATATAGACACACACACACACACAATATACAAACAAACACACAAAAATCTGAACTTTTTTTTTCTCCTACAAAAGAAAGGAAGAATTATTGAGCAGAATTATCCTAAATGGTCATGTCTCTGTGCAAGAAACAGTGAGCTGATGAGGAGGTTGTGAAGTGCTGCAAATAGCATGGTTGGAACACTAGGAGCCATGCATTTTTGTAAGGCTTCTAAACCTCCACAAATCATAGGATTTGACACAGTGTTTCTTGCAGAATTTGTGGCTAATTAATTCAAGGAAAATTGGTTTTATACCACTGAAATTTAATGTCTAATATGATATGATATTGACTTTTAGACTTTTTAGTGTATGTTATTAGGTTTTTTTGTCTAATATTATATATCACTATTGTCAATTTTGGTAGGTCAACTAGTTATTAAGTTTGAAAATTAAGTTTAATCATTTCAAATTTTTCAAAAAGTAACATTATTATCGTCATATTCTTGACCTAATAATAGGGAGATGATCCACATTGACCTTAAAATAGAGAAATAGTTTTTTCTACAATTTAAAAATTTTCCGTTCCAGTACTACTACGTACGTCTTTAAAATCATGATTAGAGATTCAACTAACATAGGCATTTTTGGTTGTTTTACGTGTTTTTACTCGGGACTTAACAATTTACTAATGTTTTTTAGTCAAAAATGGCATATAGTATTACAAAAAAAATCCAACAACACATACAAAAAAAGTCCAAAAGCCAATGAAATATGCACAAAATTTCAGTAATATACAATCAATTTTCCCTTAATATAAAATTCAAGTGATGCAAATATACATACAAAGACGGTGACTTGTGAGAGGGGACAAGGAAACATAAGTCACTTCTTGTTCCATTGGAGCATGTAATATGCACAGAGAGAGGGTGTGTGTGTGTGTGTGTGAGATAGACAGAGAGAGAGAAAGGAGGGAGAAATGTTGATGTGTGTCTGAAGATGTGCATAAGAAAATAATCTTGTGAGTTTGTTGTGTAGATGCAGAGAGTTGGTTCAGACAGGAAAACATGATGTGCTGTAGAGAGAGAGAGATGCATTTGCTTTGCTTTTTGTTTCAGAGGAGAAGATTCACAGAAAACTGAAAAGATTGGTGAGCTCAATTATTGATTAATCGGGTGTACTGAAAAGATTGGTCATGTGAAAAATGTTGTGCATAAATTGTCAAGCATAATACATGATTTTGAGCATTTTTCCAAGATTGTTTTTAAAAAAAGCAAGTAGTTGACTATGTGTCTTTGTTTTCGAGCATTTTCTCAAATATCTTTAGAGCAGTTCACATAGGCAAGTGCAAGATGTCGTCATTTACACAACAGCAGAATGCAAGTATAAAAGAAAAGGTAAGGGTATTTTTGATATTTTTAAGTAAAAATGATTCAACGATGACATAAAAAACACTTTTGATTCCCGGTGACATCTAACCAATTAATTGTTTTCCATATTTATTTTAGAAATTCAGTGATTTCTAATTGTATGGAGCAAAATTTTCATAAATGAATACAACAATCATCAAAAAGTGTATTTCACTATTAATTGACACCATGCAGTTAGTGCTAATTTTTCTTTTGCATTTAATGATTGCATCACCCATTCACAAATAGTAGTTGCATAGATTCTTTTGATTAGCATAATCATTGCCTTTATTGTGCATATCTGTCAAATATTGAGACACACATGGTCTCAATACTGGTGCTTAATTACTAGTACAAGGACACTTCCAAATTACAAGTCAAGCAAATAAAAGCTTAATTTGTCTAGGCCGAGAGGCCAAGGTGCAAATTCCGCATTTCATGCAAGCACTTAATTTTATGAAGTCCCAGCTAACACTGACCTGTCTGAGAGCTTAACTTCTCCGAGAAACAATTTGAACTTAGTTTTTTAGAGCCACGGCCTCTTCAAAGAGATTTGACAACTGTTTGACAAACTTTATTATTGCTACAAATAACCAAACTAATTTGTAGTTATGACTGAATATATGATTTAACAAAAAGAAATTGACTAATCAAAGTTGTTTTGATTGTTTTTTATTGAAAGTTAATGTGATGAGCCCACTTATCAGAGGGAGGGAGGAGAAGAGCAGGAATTAACTAGTTAAATGTATAATCTTAAAATAAATCCTGACACTAAATTTTTTTTTTATCAAAACTATTAGCCAAATTACGTTGATTGTGATCAAATTTGAATTGGTTGTCTGTGGACATCAACTAAACACAAACATAGGATTTGAAAAAAAAATGTTATAACTCAAATGCGCTTCTTCTTCGGTTCTCCTACCGACAGAGAACAAGATCCAATATTACTAGTGGTATATTCTATAAATATTTAAAAATATGTAACCATCCAACAGAAACCCGAAAAACTGGATTATTCCCAGCTTCTAGTTTCTAATTATAAAGAGACTGCAACTTTTACCTTAAGCGATTCAAAGAGTCCCTGGTTTGAGAAGCTTGAACTTTTCCCAACTTTAAATCGCACCTTAGATTCACCAAACAAGCCTTAAAATTTTGTTGGACAGGTTTGACTGGCAGCCTGACCTTATCCGTGCCAATCCTTAATAATTGAATTTAAGTTCCTGCATGGCTTTTAAGGACTTCAAATGAGGATTAGAAGCTGATCCATATATATTCTCAAAAAATTTGTCAGAACATAAACCATAAAACATAGTCACACCAAAGGAGGTTCCGTTTATATCAACATGTTTCACGACCATTTGATCGTTACACTTACCACCACATTACAAAAATTTAGGGTATAACTTATCTCTATGCTTCACCGATGTGCAGGTCTAGGCTTCAATTTTAACCTCACTGTTAGTACTCTATAGCGAATCTCTAAATTTATAGTGACTTACAACTAATTTTCCAGCATATGCTTACACTTCACTACAAATGAATTTCCAACCCATCAAAACCGATCAGGCTTCTTCTAACACATGAACCTCCATGATTTATATCAAATATATATCAAATAGACACAAATAGTAGAAACAAGAAAGTCGCACTCTATAAGACATAACCAATGCTAGAAAAAACCATTTTGGTGGCAAACAGTAATAATAACCCTAATTGTAATTATAATCACAATAAATTTTAAAATACATTAGAATCAAAAATGAAAGAATAAATATAAAATATGTTTGATTTAAGTGAAAAAAAATGAAGCGGGATATTTTTAGAATATATATAAATTAGATATATTTAAAAAATATATTAGAATATATTTTGAATACTGATACAATGATTAAAGAGCGGTCTAACGGGAATTTTGAGTAAAATTCACGAACAAAAACCCACCTTGGGGTTCCTGATGAGCCAGCCATTGGGTGGTTCCCAGCTGGGTTGGGCGCTTTCCACTACACCCCAATGTCAAACTCAGCCGGAAAACGACCAATTCCCAGCCAGTTTATGCATGTTTTTAAATGTTCTCAAATAATATTGTGAAAAACATTGTGAAAGAAAATCTTCAGATAGGCAAAGAAAACCAGCCAGTCCGGTTATCATAAAAAAAAAATTTACCAGTGATACGAATACATTTTACGGTTTTCTTCATAGATTACGGAAGTAATATAACTCAGTTTATGCAACAACTGATAAATAAAAGGATATTCTACATGGTGGATGGGAAGTTTTTCAAAACACTTGAATTACAGCTTCAAAAATTCTACATTGTCAAGGCTTCTCTCCTCCCTGCTCTTGTTCTTGTCCAACTTCACCCTTTGTGACAAGCTGTTCAGCATCAAATCAAGCAAGAACCCATAAGGTAGGATATAGTTAGGAATATAATAAGAATGTCTAACCCTGAAACTTGGTTACATATGATGGGTTTGAAATGCCCGACTCAAATTATGAATAGGAACATATTGAAAAGTAAGCAGACACAGAAGGCAGAAAAATAGAACTGTTGCTAAACTACCATGTCAATTCCACAAATCGACAAAACTTCAATCAGAAGAACATTGATGACTGAGAAATAGAATTACCATTGTAAAAGTTCTATGTTCTAGCATCACATGATGAACTTCTGAAAGAATATGAGAAGTGCAGAAAGAGAAGTGCAAGGAAGTTACGTATGCAACTGATTATTATCAGATCTTGACCTATCCAGGATGATTCTAATTCAGTTCATATTTACCTTTGACCAAAAATCTACAGAATGCTGTGGTTTTTGGGTGGTAGGAAGAACTAAAGAAGCAAGAATACAGAAGTTCTGATTCTATAAGGAAGGCTTTCAGCTCTCAGGTACAGTAGCAATAAAAATGGATGTACATACTAAAAGTTCAGTGGCATTACCAGAGAGCCAATCAACTCATATGCTTCCATCACTCTTGAATCCTCTTCGTCTTCATAACCAACCTGAAGTATCCGTGGACCATTGACAGACCAAAAAGCCCTTTGACCATCCGCCTGGAAAAGATAAGATCAAGAAATGTTCTAGAATAATTAGAAGAGAATCTTCTTCAAAATATCCAAATGGTGATGTTGAGAATTTTATCTCCAAATAGCATACTAGCTGATTAAGTTTTCAATGTCGTTAGCATTACTAGCTCAACTATAGTTGCCATTACTTCAAGAACATAATACAGATTATTCTAGAAAGCACTTCAATTTATGGTTCAGACAATAAAAATTTCATATTAATCCACAGCATCCCCAGAGCCTTTCAAGAGGTAACTAGGCAGCATGCCATCTTTAGTTCGGTTTGCCAGGTTTAAAAAGAGAAAAGAAGCACAAATGCTACACAACCAGCAGAAGAACAGCAGGGGACAGGGAGGTGGCAAATGTTATCTTGTGGCAGTACATACTAGCCCAGTTGCATGTCTTTGTTTCAATATGAACTTCCAGGGGATGAAAGTGGTTAAATTTTATTTTGAAAGGCATAAACAAAAAGAGCAGCATGCCATTGCCCCAGTGACTAACTTTCAGCAAAATAAAATGCCAAACTCTCACCTGCAACACGATCATATAAATAGCTTCCAGTGCCTGTTGGCGAATTTCAGAATCCTCAACAGCTTCTCGATCATGAGAGAGTGTGTTTGCCAGCTCAAGAGGCATTTTTGATCTGTCATCTTCACTGTAGATCTGCAATATCAGCCAACATCCATACAAATGGTATGCTAACATATGCAGAATCGTCATTGAAAACAAAACAAGAGAAGCAGCAAAGTATTTCATACAATTATTCTAGGAGCAAAACAGATACACCTCTGGCATAACTCAAAGCTGCAGATTTACCCCTGCCAACCAAATCCCTCTGTTTATGCCATTGCAAGTTCCTAGTCATCTATATGTATGCTTTCAGAGAGCTATGCTATTGTTAGTCAGTGAATTGGATTAACTTCAAGATTAGATTTCCCTTTCAATTTTCTCCTATAAAATCCCTTTGCCACCACCTCACCAGGCATAGCACTGCAGCCGTCACAGCAGTGTATCACTATGTGGATAGTCATAATAGCAGCTAAGCACACAGCGGCAGGGGCAGCAGTGGTGGCAACACAATGTTGGCTCTGAGAATGCAGCAACAGTTGTGGCCACGGGGTAGCAACAATGGCTAGGAATGGCAATGGCTGATGGCTGTGCTGGTGGCAACCTGACAGCAAGGGGATTGAGAGAGTTATGGAGACATATGTGCATTTTCCCCTTATTTCTACATGAAAATAAAGAACTGCTGTTTACAGGAAGATTTACTGTAGGGTGAAATTAACTCCTGAACACAACTTGGAAAAGAAAGGAGGAGGTTTAGATTGTCACAATAACAAATATGAATTACCTTTAATATTAAAGGTCTGCAACACATGATATCTCAAAGCAAGAAAAGATACTGTTATTTATTTGTCATGTAATCATCCCACAAAAACTTTGGCCACTAGGGCCAGTGAAATAGATATTACGCAGATCAAATAGCTATTCCACATGAACGATACAATTGCAACCATGTTAAGGAATTGTTACCTTCTTGCCAGCTACTGGCAAAAGTAAAGCAGGCCAAAGATATTCCGATATAGAAAGCAAATTCTGCATTTGGGTATCAGCCTCAAAGCAACAGTTGCGGATGGTGCCAGCAACCTACAAAATTCACACAGGAAATTGGGAAACAGGAAAATTGATGGAAGGACAATAATCCAATAATAACTTATTATAAATAACATTTCAATCTGGTAGCAATACTAGGCACACAGATCAAGGTCAGGGGATGAATAACATCAAATATGCCTTATATGACATCCAAGTCAAGTAATTATAACAAAGAACTTCAAAATAGTAAAATCCCAAGACTACCAATACTTATACCATTGAAAGTCTCAAAATGGAACAAGCTTGGAGAATAAGATTGAGAAGGGTCACGAAATAGTGATTTTCCAAGTTGCAATTTGCATTGTTATCACTATTGATTTGTCAATATTTCCTCTTTTTGCACTAGTGTGCTATAAGATGACCTGCATAGCAGTTCCACATTAATAAAGTGTAAAAATTGATGGTATGTGATGATAAGGACTAGTTGAGGAAAAAATCTCATCAATGTCAAAAATCAGCTAAAGCAAGAGAATACTAAATGTGCATATATCACATTAAAGATGAGATAAACACTGCACTATGTAGCACATCTAGTAGTCTCTGCACATACCCCTTTCTTTCTAAGCTGGTTTGTTGAATCTAATTGTCGAATAATCTGCTTAAGAAGACCTCTCCTAGGTTCCATCAGTATTCTCCTTCCAGCTTCAACCTTTGATATGTTCACAAGCACAGAGGCGACATGTTCAAAAGTATCTTCTTCTGCATATTAAATGGCAAAAGTAGGTTAACTTACTAATGTCTCGGATGGTCACTTCCTCAGTCAAGCTAAACTATTGCAAACGTATATGAGAAACCATGAAGGGGTTCAAAAGTTAGAAAATGGATTAGAATGCAAAAGAGAAAAACAAATCTAGATAAATAGTGGACATTTCTTTCCACAGATCAACAGGCATACTAAATAGTGTGGATAACAACAAAATACTAGGGAACACAACATTCTGCTATTGCCACCTCCATTATGTTCAGCACAGTCAAAGGCACGCGATGCGCACGCCTAGGCTTTAGAGAAAGGTGCAGCAAGGCAATAACGCTTCGAGCTGCCCCAGGCGCAGTGCCATTGCTGAGGAGCACGCTTTTCTTCCTGAGGTGCGAGGCACTGAAGCACATGCCTGGTTTCAAATGTGTACAGTAGAAGAGACAGAAGTTGTGTTGATGTAATCACAAGCAACTTTCTTAAGAGAGAAAGTATACAAAACTGGGATGAAGTGGACGAGGAGGGTGTTGAGAAATTCTAGAAATTTGGTCTGAGTATACAGCATTGAGATGAAGTGGATGACATAATTGGGATAGGGTGGATATGTGGGATAACCTTTGGTAATAGAATACCTTGAATATATGTTATAAAGTGGCAATTTAAGTCTTAATACTTCATTCGTTTGCTATATAGGTCCATTTTCTTAGAAATTATCATTTCGCAATATAAGTCCATGGGCGAAAACAGTATTTTATTGTATCTCCTTTTGTTTTACCCCTCGTAATATCATGTAAATATTCAACTTTAGTTATTTCCAATAGAGAAAAAGTGAACAATTATTGTTTCTATTAATACAATATTGTACTTTCATTAGAGATAGTATAGTCTATTTTAGATTCCTCCTCACTCAATTTCACAATAACTTGATCTGTGCACATAATGAGTTTGGACTAATATTGTGAAATAGAGAGAGCAATAGTGAAATATTTGATTTATATCTTTTCGCCTTATATTTCTCAAGCGAACGCCTTTTTTGTGCCTTGCGCCTTAAGCAATTTAAGGACCTAGCGCCTCAAGTGCACTTCTCACCTTTGACTTCATTGGTTAGGTGGTAGTAACAAGAGCCTCAACTTCCATAAAGAGCATATTTTACACAATTAGATAGTAGAAAAGCATTCAAAGAAAGCAAGAGAAACAACCTATAGAAAAGAAACATTTATTTAAAAAAAAGGAAGAAAAGGCATGCAATAAATTACAATAAAGAGCAAAATCTGAAAGACAAATTTGAGGCATATTATTGAATACTTGATGATGTATTGTTTTGAATGTGTAAGGGAGAACTTGTACTTAATTTGTAACGTAGTAATAAAAGAATTTACCTCCAAACTCACTGGATGACCTACAGAATGATCGCACAAGCTTCGCGACATACAAACCTTGCACCTTTTCATCCCCAACCTTTCAAAAAGAAGAGAATAGCAATAAGCATTTATAAATGACTTAATTTGCCATAATACCAAGGAAATACAGTTTTACAAGTGATATTTCATATTCCAATGTGCCTCCATGCTCATCTTGCCTGCACCTACTGGCGGAACACCACCAGTGACTCAGAATCAACAAAAAGATCATGGTTTGGCAAAGCCCAAAACATAATGGTGTGAATACTACCAACCACCAACTACTGATCAAAGAGAGAGCGTTAGTGCAAGCACATGTGTGTCTGTGATTTCGTTAATATAGTGAAACATTGAGAGATTGCTCATCCATCAAATAAGTGATTCGAAAGCCACACGTAGCTCGAATTGCCATGAAATAGAGCAATTTTAATGCGTAGTGTGTTACGAGACCTACCAAAGGCTCCAAGTAACCAAGACAAAGATGGCAACTTTGCAGCTGTTTAGAGAGAGAGAGAGAGAGAGAGAGACCTGGAGGAGGGCCGCTACGCCGGACTCCACCTGGGTGAGGTTGACGAGCAGCATGACGAGGCTGCGAGCGAGGCCGGGCTGCTCGCCGCCGCGCCTAGCCATCACGTCCATGGCGGCGTCCACGCCACCGAGCGCGACAAGGCGCGCGGCGAGCGCCGCGTCTTGGCTCAGGTTGACGAGCGCGTCCGCCGCCGCCCCGCCCGCGCCTCCGCCGGCGGAGGCCAGCAGCCGGAGAAGCGCCGGAAGCGCGCGGTCAGCGCGCGCCGAGAGGGAGCGGAGGCCGTCGTCGTCGCCGGTGAGCCCCCGCACGATGTCCACCGCGGCGCCCCGCACCTGGAAGGACCAAGGAAGCATGGTTAGAGTTAATAGTAGGTTAGGCTTTGGAGGGTTAGGGTTTCGGGGGCTAGTACTTGAGGCAAGGGAGAGGAGAGGAAGCCAATGAGTTCGTCGAGCTCATCGGCCATGGCTGCGGCGAAGGTTTTTGTTTTTGTTTTTTTTTCCTTTTTTCTTTTTGTGGTCGATCGAACTGGAAGGACACACTTATTATAGTTACGAGAATTACACAGCAAGACGTATTATCTAATATTATGTAAACGACATACGGTTGTGTGTGGGAGACATTCTTTGCAAGAGCAAAGAGATATTTTTGTTCATCTACTTAAAAATTTTCTAAATATCATCTTTTTATTATTAAAATTATACATTTTTCTTTTGCCACCCCTTTTTTTTGGGTTGTATTGCATATTTGAAAACTTTTTAGTTTTCTGGACTATATATATATGACATGAATAAGTGATATAGACGGGAAAGAAAGACTCAGAACAAATTAATACATGCTAAATAACTAGTGATTGTGCTGTTTAAGAATATTTGAAGGAAACGATTTATTCTTTCTCATTTATATCGTCTATTCTTGCTATATATGCAGTCTAGAAAACTCAAAAAAGTTGCGAGTATAGAATATTATCCACAAAATCGAGGTAATAGATGAAAAGTGTACGATTTTGAGAATAAAAGAGTGATTTTTCGACAATTCCAAAATACAAAACTAAAAATGGACTCGGGCCAAAATAGAGGATCCAAAGTAACTTATCCCAAGAGGAAATATGAAGTTTGGAGGGATTAGCTTCTCAACCCTCAACTAATAGCCTCTAATGTTTTATGCAATGTTTAAAAAACAGTTCAAGTGGTCACCTACCTTTTATATAAACAGTTGCAATAAACAGTTTTAATATTTAAGTAGCTCAAATAGATCTAAATACATACAAATTATTTTCTTTTTTTAAAAAACTGCATAAACACCTACTTATTGTACAAATACTAAATGGTGGGGTGATCACACTTTTGTCACTTAGTATTTTTTAATACATTGGTTTTATGCACTAAAGCATTCTTATAATTGATGGTGCAGGTTAATTTTTTTTAAAAAATTTTAATACACATGGTTTTTATAGGGTTTAAGTATCTTAATAAACTAGGTGGAATTCTGCACGTTGTTGTGGGTATTAAAAAATACATCTGTAAATGATAAGATATTGTATTTACAAATTTGTTATGATTGTTGAGATTATTGAAATACACAACTATGATGAGGTCATGTCCTAATTAGACTAGTTCTAAATTGAATGACCACAACCAGAGGTTGTGCTAGTATAACCCGTTTTGAACTGGACGATCATGACCAGAACAATGCTTATACTGATACAATTAGTTTTGAATTGGGCGACGACGACGACCGGGGCTTGTGCTGGTATGACCAGTTTTGGATTGAACGACCACAACCAGAGTTTGAACTTATACGATCAATTTTGGACTTGACGAACACAATCGGAGCTTGTCCTGAGACGACCATTTTTGAACTGAACGAACATAAACAAAACTTGCATTCATAGGGCTAAGAGCTAATTAGGATAGAGTATAAGTTTCAGAGATAAAAAGAGACAAATGAATCTGTCAGCATAAATCTCGACCGCAGAAGTAAAATAATTGATCGAATTAGAAAAAAATAAAATTGGTCGAGGCATTAAAAATATTGGTCGTGACAGCGAAAAATAGTGGTCGCACCAGGAAATCAACTGATTGTTTCAGTAAAGACAAATTGGTCGCATCTGTAGAAGAGCGGGGCATGATCGTTTAGTTGAAAACAAAATGCGACCAAAAAACTGGTCGCATCAGGCTGTTTCCCACATTCGGCCACAACCAAGCCTGCTGATTTAACCAAAAAGCAAAATGCGACCAAGACAATAATTTATTGTTTCGGTCAAAATCAGTCGGCCAAAATCAGCCAGCTGATTCGACCAGAAAAAACCAAAATACGACCATCATAAGAAAACAAAATCTATGTGAGAAACAGTAGAAAACAGTGTGTTTGGTTGATTTTTTCTTGATCGAATTATAAGCCTTAGTATTGGTCTAATCATAGGCCCACGGACCTATGTATAGTTGAAGCAGCGGTTTTATTTTTTGTTGTGATTGTCACAGCAGCAAAAGATCTGATTGATTCAGGAAAACATAAAGTTTCCCAGGACAGTAAAAAACAGTGGTCACATAGTAAAATATCTGGTCGATTAACTTTGGATGAACAGTAAATTGTTTTTTGATCACATTTAGGTTTTTTGGTCGAATCAACGTGCTTGGTAGATTGTGAGGAAGAGTTTCGAGGCCCACTAGTCCTATGCCTGGTCGAAGCAGCAGTTTTTTTTTTTTACGACAGCCACATTTTGTTTTTGGTCAAATTAGTCTTCATGGCTTGTAGTCGAATATGACAAACAACTCAACAATACCAAACAGTGTGGTCGTGGTAGCATATATCTTGGTCGCACCAGCAATAAACCTGATCGATTCAGCAAAACATAAACTTGATCGAGGCAGTAAAAAACAGTGTTCACACCTGTAAAATATCTGGTCGATTGATTTTGGACGAACCAGTAAATTGGTTTTTTTTTAAAGTTTTTTATCGAATTAGCATGCTTGGTCGATTGTGGGGAAGAGTCTTGAGGTCCACTGGTCCTATGCCTGGCCGAAACAACGGTTTTGTTTTTTTTACGATGGCCGCATTTTGTTTTTTGGTCGAATCAGTCTTCATGACTTGTGGTTGAATGTGGCAAATAACTTGATAATACAAACATTGCACTCGTGGCAGCATAAATCATGGTCGCACCAACAAAAGACCTAATCGATTCAACAAAAGATAAACTTGATCGAGACAGTAAAAAACAATGGTCGCGCCAGTAAATATCTGGTCAATTGACTTTGGATGAAATAGTAAATTGTTTTTTAGGTTTTTTTTTGTCGAATCAGCATGCTTGGTCGATTGTGGGGAAGGCCTCGAGGTCCAATGGTCCTATGCTTGATCAAAGCAGCAATTTTGTTTTTTTACGACGATTACATCTTGCTTTTTTGGTCGAATCAATCTTCATGGCTTGTGGTCGAATGTGGCAAACAGTTCGACTGTATCAAACAGTGCGGTCATGGCAGCATAAATCTTGGTCACACCAACAAAAGACCTGATCGATTCAACAAAAGATAAACTTGATCGAGACAGTAAAAAACAGTGGTCGCACCTGTAAAATCTCTGGTCGATTGATTTTGGACGAAATAGTAAATTACTTTTTGGTCGAATCAGTAGGCTTATTTGTGGCCGAATGCGATACCTAGTTGAAACAACAGTTTTGTTTATTATAATGGTCATATTTTGGTTTTCTGGTCGAATCATCTATGATGGTTTATGACCGAATGTGGCAAAGTGCTCGATAATACGGAACAGTGTTTCTGATAGATTTTTCCACTGGTCGAATCAAAAGGTCTGAGTTTGGTCAAATGTGGGCATCAGCTGACAATTTTGGTCAAATGTGGGCAACAGCTGACTATTGGGAAATAACTGAACAATCAGGAGCACATTCGTTGGTCCATATGAAGCAAACGCGCCGATCCAACAGTCACTCATGAAAGGATGACGTGGCTTAACATGGACCCAGCGTTCAAACAATATGCCACAAACACGGCGTCAACGTGGCTGGCCTAGATGAAACGAAACCTCCGATCGAACGACTACAAACGCGGCGTTGACACGGCGCAGTGTGGAGATGACTTAATGCCCAGATTGTATAACAACATATGATGTGAGTTGAAGCTTAGTTGTAGGGCTTCCAAGTTCCAACGCATTGAGGTATTCTCTCAACCGTAAAAAAAATATTTCTCTTACTAAATTTTTCTGTGGTTTCACAGCCGATATATATAGAGTCTGGCGTATTTAGCCGATTATTTGGGATTATAGGTGTGTTTGGTTTGTTTTCACGCCTAATTTTATCAAATGATCAAATTTTGCAAAAAATGAAGGCATTTGATTTGTAGTCCATGTTAGTCAAATAGAGTTGACAAAATTTGGTAATAATATTGCTTAATGTTTGGTTTGTTAACAACTAGATTGAATAGTAACAATGTTGTCTTCAATTGACGTGTCAAATTTTGGTGACTAAAAATTTTACCCTCAAATTGGCCTGCAAAATCAACACATATTGACGAGACAAAAAAATTAATCAAATTTTGGTTATAACCCAAATAACGTCAAATATGGATATGTGATGTAGACGGTGTAATTTTTATTAAAAAAAAATAGACACACAACTAGACAGCTTTTTTCTTTTCCAGTTTGAATATGATTGTATACTTGATTCGCCTTCATCTTCGTTTCCTGGCGATTTTTTTTTCAGAGTGCATGCATGTTAATGTTGTCTGGTGTGAAATCAAAATTTGTTTGCAGAACTCTACTTCTGTAAGAGAACAAAGAGATACACAATTTTTGTGTGAAAAAACAATAATAAACACATCCTTGTGACCCTGTAGTGCTTTTTAGGAAAAGATATGCAGTCATATTTTCTAATCATAAATTTGCACATATACACCTTATCTTGTTAATTTTCATTGATTTTGTTTTACTATTGCAGGATACAGTCTGTGTACTTCACGACACATGGCTCACCTTATCTTCTTGTTTTTTTGCTGTGCATTTAGCTCGTTAAAGTGCGAAAATTTTCTACAAATAATCTTTTTATAAATAAAATAACAAATCTAACTTGTAGTTTAAAAAATTTATAAAAATAACTCATTTTTTATATGACAGAGGATCAAAGTGTCCGAGAGGAATACACCCATATGCATGCACACAAATACATGTATTGCAAACACATCACACGTCACAATACATGCAGTGCAATGTTTTTACATGCATTGCCATATATTCCTGCCATACAACTCTTGTGCGGCAGGTGGATATCTCACTTGTCTCTCTTCTATCGTATAAAAAAGGAGTTATATGTACAAGTTTTCTAAATTAGAGATTAAATTTGTTATTTTTATTTTTAAAAAAATTATTTGTATAAAATATTCATCAAAGCGCACAAGATATGGGACGGGTCAGTCCAATAAAACTAGTGTGTAGCCCTTCAATCCAAAAATATTTCTCATTAATTATTGTGATTTGAAGAACGAGACTGAGCATTTTGCATGCACCACATTTATATATTATGTTGGTTATGAAGTGGAATGATGCTTCATATTATTCCATGGCTTCCTGTTTTCCACTCCAACTTCATACGTATTCATATTCTTCTGGGGCATCTTTGATTACTAATACTGCACTTTCTAAGAATTATAGCCGAATGAACAGTAGATAAGCATTTAATACAAGTTATCGTAGTTCAAGCATATTGCATTGTCAAAGTCAGAGAAGTGCTTGCTGCACATTCCAGTTCTAAGGGCATCAGCCCACCTAAGAATAGAAAACCATAAAATAAGAATAGCGAGCCGGTTACCTACTCCTAAGGGTTGAAGCAAGTTCTTTAATTATATTCTTTATTCTTACATTAAAGAATGAATCAAATCTTTTTAAGTAGAATTCGATTCTATGACCAATCAATTAATTATCAACTACTTTATTATTGAGCTACTGAAAAATAAGAGGAGATTCGATGTTCTAGAGTTCAATTTCACTCTCAACTCGTGAACAATATGAGTCTGAAATTTTCTTTATAACTACCAGAATTTATTTGTATTGGTTCCGTTCCATGCCCTATTTGATAGAGAAGCCCAAAATGACTCTTTTTCATTTCATTTCATTTCCTATCATATAATATCCATTCCTTTGAGCTTACTGACATAAACTACAATTCAACTACATTTCAGTGTCAATATACAGCAAGTGGCACACCTCCTGTCGTGCAACTAGAACTAACATCAATGTCATCATGATGTACTTTATTATCTTGGCCATCAGCCTTTTACCTTGTTGAAACCCATGATGTCCTGTTATCACATTAGTCAGCATTTCTGATTGTGTATCAAATAAAATGGAATTATGACTAACTAGAAAAGGAAAAACTCGGATAGGTTTTGGTATGGATATAGGTCACTTGTACAGAACTCCTTATGTCCTTGCTAACCTAGATCAAGTTGCTATTTTCACTTGTGTCATTCCACAACCTATGTATTACTATTAGCTGAAGATTTTCGGTGCTGCATTAGAAGCATACAACCTTAGTCTGCTACGCAACACAATCAATTATATAAGTGTAGTTCTGTACAACAGAGTATTTGTGGATTTAGTTTCGGAGCTGTCAGCTATCTCATGTTGGCAGTATACTACATCATGACAAAACGTTCATGTGCAATATAAGGATGATGATTTCTGTTTCTTGAACTATTCTGTGGTGTGGAAGTGTTGGACTTCCCTCTGATGTTGACATCTATCAACTTCTTTTATTACTAATTATAAATTATGTTAGACCTCCTACGTTAATAAAAACTAAAAATAAATTTTCATATTAATCGAAAAAAGATTTGATCATCTATTTTGGTGTTCCCAAATTATAATAACTTAGATTTATATAATAAATTCTTCACTAATACAATTTTAAGATAAAATATTAAAAATTTAGAATTAAAATTATTAAATTTCTGAAATCTTAACTAAGATGAACTCTAAAACTAAATACTGATAAAAATAAAAAGTTCGGAATTGTAATTATTAAATCTCTAAAACCTTAACTAATACAAACTATATGATTAAATATTCAAAAAAATTAAAAATTTGAAACTAAAATTATTAATTTCCTAAAATCATAACTAACAGAAACTCTAAAACTAAATATTATTAAAGAAAATTAAAAATTTGAAATCAAAATTATTAAATTCTTCAAATTAAAAATTTCTTAACTAATACAAATCTAAGAAAAATATTAAAAATTAGGAGCTAAAATTATTAAATTTCTAAAATACTAAATATATAAAATCTAATACTAAATATTATGAAAAATTAAACTATCATAATTAAAATTATTAAATTTCTTAAATTTTAACTAATACAAATTATAAGAGTAAATTTTTTTAACAAAAGTAAAAAATTCGGAATAAAAATTATAAAATTCTAAAAATTTAACTAATACAAGTTCTAAGACTAAATATTATAGAAAACTAAAAATTCATAACTAAAATCATTAAATCTCTTAACTAATAATAACTACTGCGCTAAATATTGAAAAAAAATTAAAAACTCATGATTAAAATTATTAAATTTATAAAACCTTAACTATCACAAACTTTAAGAGTACATATTAAAAAAGTAAAAATTCATAATTGAAATTATTAAATTCCAAAACGTTAACTATTCCAAACTAAATTAACAAATCAAAATGAAAAATTTTAAAACATTAACTCAGAGAAAACCTAAGACCTAATTATTAAGGAGACCTGAAAATTTGGATAAAATAAAAAAAAGTACCTAAAAAGCATTTTCCAAAAATATACTTTGATATGAACTCAAAATTTTAAAATTAGAGAAATAAATATTATTTTAAAAAATATACTTTTATATAAATTTGAAATAAAAAATAAAATATAATTTAAAAATATAACTTCGGAAACAAAAAATAAGATCATAATTCGGAATTTAAAATAGAAAGGAATAAGAAATTCTTTGTATAAAGGTATTTTCCAAAAATATACTTCGATATAAATTTAGAATTAAAAAAGAATGAAATAAAAAATGAATTCCAAAAATATACTTTTATATAAATGAAGAGTTAAAATAAGATAAAAATTCGGAATTAAATATAGAAAGAAATAGAAATTATAATTAATTCGTTTATTTTTCAAAAATACAATAAAATTAATTTTATGATTAAAAATGTAAAATAAGAAAATATTTAATTTATAAAAAAATGTAAGAAATAAAAATCTTTACTATAAATTTCAATTTGAATAGTGTTAAATTACAAGCATATGATGGTGTCGGACAATAACAGCTTAGATTTAAAATCTCCATGCTAATACAAGTGGGCTTAAATAGCAGATGCAACATATTGAAGATTTCATTCTCGCTTTCATGTGTAACAAGCATATCGTCAACATCCCAATCGTTACTCCTAGTTTCAAGCCTACCAACTACTGTACATAACTTAAAGACATCCAACAAACTGCATGTACCATCTCCATTAGTTTTCAAGTCATACAGAAACTCAGCTCATAAACTATCTTATCCAGTCACCCCCATTCTTCATGATGTGAATTCACTTGCAAACAGTACAAAGTCATAAATATAATTTGAGAAAAACACATGAATCAGATCATTGTTTCCTCTGTTCCACATACTGTTTGCCAGATGTTCTTGCTGCAACTCCATTGCAAAAGGTTAATTTCATAATAATCTTGTCACACAAATGAAGAGCATAACTAGAATCCACAATGGCAGACTTCATTCTGTGTTCTGTACTGATGATAACTGAATATTTACAGTATAATACATCCCACTGTTAATAATAGTCAGCTGCAACAAAGATAAAATATATTATCAGTGGACAGTCGTCATTGAAGGGTGTATATGATAACATATAAACAGGCAAATATTTCTGAACTTACCATCAACAAATGTTGATCTATACACACTACATCATCCTCTTAACGCCAATATTGGGCCCATCTATGGATTGTTTCAACCATTTGAGGAAATAAAGCACTAACACTATCGTTGATGAGATCCTGGAAAAAATGTATAGCATCCTCATCGTCCAGATCCAACCGAAATTTCTCCTGAAGCTGATCAATGGGGAAAAGATGTTATTTACACTGCTTTATGTATGCGTCAGAATGTCAGATTTTCAATTCCTAACAAATAATCACCTTAAGTATTCCCTTTTCAGGGTCCGAAGCAATGTCTGGGATATTTGATCCAGCCATCAAGTAGAATAGATTTAATATGAGGTTGCTGGATTTCCTTAAAATGTTATATGCTTCGCAACAGTAAGACTTGAATCTCGTGTAATATTGGCTGAAACGGAAACAGAGCCAGATTAGTGCAAAAGTATAACTATTTAACCAATCTAACCAATAGAAAAGAGATTACCTTTCTGCACCACCCATGGCCTCAACCATTTCTTTGCATAATTTCATTGGTGGTGGAAATGGTTTTGGATCTCGACCAAGAATAAAAGCAAAGTCAACATGGAAAAGGCGTCCATCATCTCTTAGAAGAAGATTATCAAGATGCCTAGAGAAACAAATATCAGTCAATTTTTTGGTTCTTAGAAATTGTATCCTGGTCTACAGTCCACCCAATTAATTCCAAATACCCACTATGCTATAGAACTATATAATATAACCGAAAGATCTCACTCTTGATGGCAATAATTATAGAATATGTCCTGTCTCCTCACCAAGCAAGTACAGAGATAACTAATAGCATGAAGAGTACTAACATGTTTGACGAACTAACATGATGAAAAAGAATCTGCTTAGATCAGAAAAAAATTGGCTATCAAAAACAGAACAACCATACAGTCCTTACTAAAAGAAACACAAACCAATGAACCATACAATTTTCATGACTGGCCTACAATCATGAGCAGTACAAAAATGAACACAAGCAGAACACAAATATAGGTTCAATTTCCTCAAAACACATAAAGCAGTCAGGGGATATGCAACAACATATGATTGTTGATGAACTTGTTGAACATAACACCAAGGTCCAGTTTCTAGAGAGAACTGAACAGAAACCTTGTGCAAGTGAACTTTTGAGAGTACAAGCCAAAATATCCTACAGGTACTTAACCAGAAGGCACTAAAAATATAAAGGAAAATAATGTATCTCAATATAAATGGAGGACTGCCAACCTGTCTCCAATCCCCAATATGTATGTAATAACTGAGTAACCAGCACAGCTTTTTATAAAAGTTTCCAACGATTGAGCAGTAATACCAAAAGGACCATCTTCATCAGGATGGAACTTTTGTAGGTAACTTGTAATGCTGCGATGCTCTGATAGAATCTGAGAACAAAGAATAATCAATAATGGCACCTTGAGACAATTTTCTTCAACAGAAATAACCAAAAAAAAAAAGATATTATGATCACCCCCGCCTCCTTTATCCAGAGATTTAAGATTAGTAAATCTGTTACCGGCCCCTTTTTTTTCTTTTTTTCCTTTTTTTTTGGCAAAATTTCATGTGACACCCATTATTTGTTTGCTACATTCCTCCCCTTGTTTGTTACTTACACTCCATGCTCTTATTTGTTCTAAGATACTTAATCTAGCTATCAAAATCCAGCTCCATGTAGATTCTATTATCTTCAAGAATCAAGTTACCTGTGCAAGGGAGCTGGAGGGAATAAATTCAAGCATCCCTTCGTCTTGCCCAGTTGCAAGAACTCGATATGGAGTAAGGTGTAGGTCCAGATTTTCTAATTTGAGCAACCGATCCATCAGAGAGACCATTTGAATGACCTATTAAGGAGAATAAAGGAGACTTAGTTGATAACCAGATTACAACAAAAGCAAAACCTTTTCTCAGAGAGCGCGATTTGAATAATTACCAACTGATCTTGGCGGAGATCATCTCCCTTCTTGAAAATAATCTTGGATGTTCCCCCGTTTGCTGTCCTAAATGTCAGACGCAATGGGTGCAAGGCGCTTTTGAATATAGATGATTCTTGAGGCACAACCCCAGTAAGGAGGACAGTGGGTGCTAATGGTGAACGTATTGGCTGAAATAAATTTAACAGAGCATTCAGTCAAATCAATTATGATAATATAATCTTAAAGATAGCTCTCTGGAAAAAAAAAATCAGATATATCACCTATATGACCATATAATTGCCATGCATTAACAAACTATAGATAATGAGCATATTAAGGATTGAAAAAGAATTTACCTCATCAAAGTTGGTAAGCTCGCTAAAAACTCCTGAGAATAATTGCCTTAATTTCTCAATTTTCTTTTGTGCACTACCCCGAACATTTCTTACATCCTTCATTATAGAACATAACTGAGCGGTCAGTTCTGTCTGCCTTGACAAACTCTGCCACAGTCGAAACCCATCTTCATCTCCATCCTCCCTAGCCACCAACTGTTAAGAACAGCAACAGTAATACAAATTAAAATAAACAACACATGCAAGTAGAACCAAGAGAATGAAAAGGGGACGAAAGACATACCTTCATCATACTATCTTCAAGCATGTCATATGTATAGTAATACCGTCTTGCATATGCAGGATCATGAAGCTCAACAACGACATACCAACGCAGGAAGCTAGCAATTTCAATGTTCGACAAAGCTGAAATAGATCAAAAAGGTCATCTCACTGTAAGTTTTCTAAAAAGTACATTTCATTAGCAGTCAAACATAAAATAACATGCTGATAAAGAACACAAGTACAATAGCCCATCAAGCACCAGATAACATGGTGCCAAAAGGTCGTCCCTAAGTATAACTTCCAAATTTCATAAGGTTTGTGAGAACAGGACACACCTAAATGTTTCCAAAAGGTAGAATTTTCATATAATACAAACAACATATGTTTCAGAGTGTAATGGAAAGGTTAGGACACCCCGACAATGCCATCTACAAGTTGGACTTAAACATGCCTTTTCAGGCAAGATGCAACAAACTCAATACACAGCAACTCATCAGGTCACATCTGAGAACCGGTGACTCTTCAAGTAGGACACTGTGGGTCTGCTGTCTATCTTTCTTATAGGAGGCGTCATTACTGCTAAGTTACTTTATCCTTATTATTGTTGCATTTATTCTTATTAAAATTATGATTCAACAAATGGAGACTAGTGCAAGGATGAACCTCTAACATGCAGATAGACATGCATAACATAATATAAAAGGAAATGAGTGCATGTGTGCCTTCCAGCATAAACAGAAGCACAAAAAACTTTTTCTTTTTTTCCTTTTTCCCGTCTGTTTTAGGTTATCCAAGTCTGACAGATGGTGGATTCATGATCACATTTAGATATAGGCATTGAATGATTTAAATAACAAGAAGCAAAAATTTACAGCGGTGCACCAGGAAGAGTGCCAAGCGAGACTTGTCTGATCTTTCAAACCGAAGAGCTTGCACTAGCTGGAGTAAATAGCATTGTAATTCTTCATCATCAGCCCTTTCAAGTACGCTGACAGCATAAGCACGAACCTTTGCACAAAATGACATGTTGTAAGCACAAGATTTAGAAGGATTCTTAAAATGCATTACCCTCAGATAAACAGCCTAATTTCAAATACTCTAATGGTGAATGAGAAAATAGCAGTGCAATCAGGTAGGAAAATCATTTACAAGAACAAAAATAGTATGATGTTGATGCTTAATTTCATGGTCTTTAAGAGAATGCCTTTCAGGAAGAAAACTCTGAATTAAAAGGTACATCAGACCAACAAAAAGGAAAAAGAAAAGACAAAACAATTGACCAAAAACAATAAGCGCAGAAATGATAGTTTTTTCTTTACCATGCCAATGCAGAAGATAGGAGAATGCCAAATTTCAGAACAAGACTTGCTCAAAGACTAACTTAATTCTCAAACATGACATAGAGTATGTTAAACTGGCACTTGTTTTCTGATGCATACAGGTTTCTTTCCCTTCTGTACAGTGATGGAATGTATTGGTTTCACTTCAGAGTGCAACAGATAATGTCAAAAATTACTCAACAACTAGTAAACTTCCCATGACTTTCACAAAAATATGGCCAATACTAGATTTTTTTTGCTTAACAATGAAGGGATAAAAAAGAAACAGATCTGTTTTAGGCCAATAAACATGTTATGAATCTTCCTAGCACATAGATATCTCAACATCTAATAAAACCAGAAGGATAACTTACTTCCTCACTTTCAAAAACTGGTGAAAGAAGCTCCAATGCATCGGTCACATCAATTGTTTCCCACCTTCCAATCAAGTCAACAGCTTGTTTGGCTTCCTGCATGGCAATATCACATGCAATCATAAGTCACGAGATCATCAGTTTCCTTTGATGACAAGAACCGAGTAAGAATTGGTGAAAAACCAGAGATGCCTTCCTCAGTTTCCTTCGATGAATGAGCCACATTAAACAATAGAAATGGAAAATAGTTCCAGGACATCTAGGCACTCTCTTACCCGAGTGATTTGAAATTACAGACCTGGATATCACTCCATTCCACAGAGCGGAGAAACTTCGTAAGAGCTTTCTTCTCAGACATCAAAGAGAAACGAAATTTCCATAACAGTTGCCTCTCATCCCCACTTAAAGTGCGTGTTGGAGGATACTTGAGGATTCTCTGTATTAACCTACACAGAAAGGAAAAAATATTCAGTTGTAAACCCACACATCAACATCAATATTTACCTGAACCACCAAATTCTGCTTCCTGCTGCTTGTGATTCATGCAGCTGGCATGCAAATATTACTCTCACAAGTAAATGTTAAAAAGTTGAGAGATAAGTAAGTAACCACTGAAACCATCATTAGCCACCATGAGTTACCATTCTAATTTAGAAAGTGTTAAAACAGCATGAAATCAAAAGGTACAGAAGATAAGAAAGTGATACAGCCAACAACTAAAAGATGAAAGAAACCAAATATTGCAACTTTCACTCACTTCCGCTCATTTGAGCTTGGCTTCAGATCTCTATCAATTATTCCACGAGTCAAACTCCTTGCAAGCTTCAGTTGCTTATGCTCAGATGGATTGGTTCGTCCAAGTTCAGGGTCCCATACAGTAACAAGTTCATTTGTTAATGATACAGGGGCTGGTGCATAGAAATTTGCTCCAGATTCCTGCATGCAGAAATAAGGAAGAAAGTGTAATTTCTCTAGCAAAGATGAATCTTGCATTGGCACCCAATGGTGAAGTAATGTTAACCTGGAAGACAACTCTGTGTTCAAAACTGCAAAAGTCGACGACTAGGCTAAGGTACATATTTTCAGTTCTCTCGCTATCTTTCTCCTTGACTTTATCCACAGCACTGAAGGTGAGACGGTCTAGCCAATCTATATGTTGTATCTGCCCTCTTTCATACTTGTTAACAAGCCTCTCCAATCGCTCTATCTCACCCCTCTCATTCTTAGGTACCTACAAGTCAATAGAGAAAGTGTAATGCGTTAAAATAAAAAGTAGCCAACAGAAGCAATCAATAGCAAGAAACTTAAACTCAAAAATTGATGATTCTGAAATTTATAGAAAGCAAGGCTTTCCATCTAACCTTGCCAGGGGTTGAGGTGGGAACTCTTCCATCTGCCTCTCTTTTGGGCCACAGCCGCAGCTTCTGCCTCCCTGTTTTAAGCTGTTTTTTGCTGTTGAAAAGGAAAATAGTGGCTCCACCAACAATAGTCCCATCCTCACCAGATGACATATCCCAAACCTACATTACAAATAGAGAATAGAGGCAATTAAAACCAACATGACAAATTCACTGCATTATCTAGAAATTAATTATACATATCTAAGATCTATTATATGCTGCAGAGGCTGGTCCAAGAAGCATACTGTGAATGCAAGCTGCGAGAGGGAAGTTAGGTCCCTGTATTTGGTACCTAGTGTTATCAGCTCGTTCCAGCAGTATGGTGGTCCTGAAGATTCCAGCCTATTATGATCACGACATATTCAATCCCAACAATGAAAAGTGAGCAAAACCATGATAACACAATCAGAAATCAATTGAAGATTACGCTTAGGCCTCTTTCATATAAGATAGGTTAATGCTGTAAGCTGGCTTCCTAAGCTTACAGTTTACAAAAAGCCGAACAAGCTAGCTTATCAGATAAGTACCAAGGGCTGTTTAGGCAAACTTAACTTATAAGCCCTTGAAAACTTAAAAGCCCCTCATAAGTCACCCTCCACTGGTTCCAACTTATCATTGTAAGCTGAGCTTAAGCTCATGAGATAAGCTTTAAAATAAAGCCCCCCATCGATGCACTTCTTAAGCTTGACAAGTTCTAAGCCCAAGGTAGGCAAAACATTATACTAGCACCATGTTGTTTTGGTTGCTAAAATATTAGCAGACATACCTTGTCTTCACAGGCAATCCAAACTGTACACCATCGATATATAGCTTGCACTCAACAAAGAGCTCTGGAACTCTTTTATCAGTCAACAAGGTGCCATCTAAAAGCAAACAAACAATTTTCTTGTGAGGAAAAGGTAATAATGCAACAAATTTTTTTAAAAAAAATGCACAATAGCAAAGGAAAACACAAAATTTTACGATGGATGAACAAAACGCTAATCCTAATTTGCTTCAGGTCAATTAGAAAAAAATCACAACAAACACTAAAATTGAAGCAAATGACAGCGAATTCTTACATAGCTAAGAAACTAGTAACGGAACCCTAGGCTACAATCCGGAACTATAGGGAAATTGAGATGAGGTGTGCTGACCTGGGAGTGGGAGGGAGGGGACAAAGAGGACGCGGAAGGCGAGGGGGAGGCTGATGTCGCACGAGAGGAAGAAGCGGAACTCGTTGCCACGGCCGCTGTGGTTGCTGATGGTCGCCATGCGGGAAGCTTGTGAGGATTACAAAATTTCAAATTACATCTTGCAGCAGGGTTCCAATTTCCAAACACGCCGCGAGGGGCGATGGAGGCTACAGAGAGAAGCGGGGGCGACGGATTCCGTCTAGTTTGATGCCTAGAATACAACGGAGGTGTAAGCAACAGATGCACAAAAAGTATCTATGGATCCATCTTTCCAATGCTAAGGTATATATATATCTATTTTTTTCTTATCTTGGACTTGGATTCATCTTTTTCAATTCTTAGATCAAATCCCCACACTTGAATCTAATCCATCCAAGATTCATCCAAGCCTCTTACCATCACTGGCAGCAGGTAGTGGCGAGGCGGGCAGTGTGTAACAACCCATAATGCTAACCCTAATCCCCCAATTGGTAGCCCTAATCCTTGGAGATGGGGGCGTATGGGAGAAGATCGGCACTTCAAACCGAAGAAGATTTCGTTCGAGAGGCTATAAACAGGGAGGAGGACCCGAGACCTAACCTCGTGCCAGCAATAGGAACCCTAGTCTCGATTTCGGAGCCGCCGCCGCCGCCGCTCCGAGCTTAGCCGCCGCCGTAGCCGCGCCTCCCACTGGCGACCTCGAGCCGCCGCCGGCGTCGTCCGAGCAGCCCCGCCGTCGCCGTCTCCCGAAGGTAAGGCACGTGCGTGTTGTGTGTCGTGTGTCGGCCGAGCGAAGAGAGAGAGAGGGGGAATCAGGTTTAGGTTTTAGTTTATATATATCCCTTAGGAACATATGTTATATGTTTTGAATTGTTGTGTTATAATTTTGATTCATAATGAACTGAAAAGTCATTATCATTTGAAACGGAACAATAATAAAGATGCTATACTTTAATGCTTTTCAAAATTTAGGATTATATAAAAGTTCAGTTATAAAAAATATATTTATTTATTGTTTACAATATATAAGATAAAATCTATGAAGTCAAAGTAACTACATAAGAATTACTGTTAAGTTAGATAAAATAAACAAAATCTAACACTAAAGTGCTGAAATTAATAAAACTTACTATTTTTAATTATATTTAGATTTACAATTCTATTATAAAAGTTAATTTTCAGAAAGATTATCTTATTTATTGTTACAGTAGAGAGAATACACAAAACCTAACATTTAAATTAAAATAACAAAATTAACAAAACTTCCTGTTTTACTGAGCCGACCCACACGGCCCACATTCACTCACGCACACACTCGGCCCAACACACATACACGGCCCACTAGGGTTCGGCACACACACAAATATACTCACACACACGCACCACACACACGCACGCGCCACAACACAACACTCACGCACCCAACACGCTCACTTAGGCTGGCCGCAACACGCGACCATGACCAGGCGCTCTGCGTTCGAAGCCGCGGTAGACCACGCACGAGCGGTGCGCGAAGCAGTGCCGAGGAGCGCGACCACGCGGTCGAGGCGCGTTTCTACAGTGGTGGGCCCCACCGAGCGCGCACAGGTCGAACACGTGCGTTGAAGGAGGTCGTGGTCGCGCGGCATAGTGTTCTCACGCGGTTTGTGGGGCCCACCATAGTACCGCGTGAGGGAAATCTCAGCCGGTGTCTTACTGCATGCACACGCACCCACCGGATGACATGTGGGTCCGCATTTTCGTGGGGCCTGACTGTCAGTAGCCGTTGGAGCCGCAACGGTCAGATTAATTTTTTTTTACAGTTTTTAATTGATCCAACGGTTGGTTTGTTGACAGGCCCACCTGCCAGTGACTAGATTTTCGACCATTGAGGTTTTAGCCGTTGGAAAATTAGCTGTTACACATTATTTAATTGTTTTTTCATTAAAAAATTACCAAAAAATCCTAGAAAATTCTAAAAAATTCTAAAAAATTCCCAAAAATTCACAGAAGGCTCTCTATAAATAGAGGATTCATATGTTCACTTCATCACACCCATTTTACCCATCTTACAATATTTTACACACTACTTTTCACACACTTTGTGCACTAAAATTAGTTTTAAGCATCAATATGGATAGTGATCCGGGAGGATCTCCAAGTCCTAACCGCATACGGCTTCGCGACCAAGTCCTAACCGCATACGGCTTCGCGACCAAATCCTAATCGCATACGGCTCCGCGACCATGGATTGGTCCGCGACCATGGATTGGTCCGCGACCAGGAAAAGGAATTCGTTCCCTGTTCGGAATTGTAATCCGATCCGAATGTGTATAACTAAGCTTATCTGTTTAGGATTAGTTATATGAGTCTAATACGTTTAGGTCTCTAAGTCTGATACGTACTCATACGATTGGACTATAAATACCTTGTAATAGGTCTAGTTTAGATCATCGAACTCAATCGAAGAGTCATAGAACTTATTTGAGTTTTAGACACTTATAGTTCCTTCGACGTAGACAAGTGTGTCTAACGTTCGACGTGTAAAGCCCTCTTTGAAATAAAGAGTTGTGCAATTACTTTGGGTTTCGGTATTTCCGAGTAAGATCCCGTTATTCCGCATATTAGAATCTGGGCGAGCCTAGTGCGAAAACCAAGGCTAGGTCTCAAACGGATCAAGTTGGTATTAGAGCGACTTTCCTATCCTGTGGATGGTGAAGACTCGCCAGGGTTACAAAACTTCCGGCAAAATTCCAGGCGATCAATTGACGGTTCCTACAGCCGCGTCTCCGACAATGTCTGACGATACCTCCGTTCAAGCTAACCTAGCCGAAAAAGTGGCTAAACTCTCCACCGACATGGAAACCGTGCTTGCTTGGATTAAGCAGCAGGCCATGATTGTACCTCCTGAAGTAGGGAAGGTTATGGGTGAGAAGACTGGTGAAGACTTGCACAGGGCAGACGAAGATGAAGACGAAGGCGACCACAAGACCGACGACCTCGCCAACACCTCCTTAGCTGTCGGATCTTTTAAAGTCGACGCTAAGATTGATATACCCATATATGATGGGGTGATCGATGCCGAGAAGCTGGATTCTTGGATCGACCAACTTGAGACCTATTTTGACCTTAAAGGGTTCAGTAGCGCTCAAAAGGTCAAATTTGCACCTTTGAAGATGAAGGACCACGCCAAGACATGGTGGAAGGCCCTTGTCGCCAGTGGTAAAGCTGACGACCTTGTGTGGGGTCAATTCAAACGACTTCTGCGTCAAGAATTCTATCCGATGGGTTACCTTGAGGAGAGATGGGAGCGTTGGCACAGATTGTATCAACGGCGCGACCAGACCGTCCAAGACTATACGACAGAGTTTCGGCGACAAGCAATGGTCATTGGCATCTCTCTATCCGACCCTCAGGTATTTCGGAAGTACACATCTGGACTTCAGAAATCGATCAGTACTGAGCTAAGTCTGTTCGGTGTCCAAGACATTGCGACCGCGAGCACAACTGCTATGGCGATCGAGAAGAAGAATAAATCCCGCAACGACAAAAGCACGAAGGAAAATGCGACCTCGACAAAGAAGAAGCCGAGTCCGAAGAAGAACGCTTCAAAATCGGGCACGGGTGCCTTTTGTGAAAATTGTCAAGTCGCGGGGCATACCAAGGACAAATGTTACAAGCTTCATCCTGAACTTCGACCAAAGAAAAACGGACCAGGGAAAAGAACAGCCACGGCTACTGCGACTTCACCCGATGAGGAAGTTGTCCGAGTGAATTCGGTTAATGAGGCGGATACGACCTTGTCTTTGATGGCAATGCCGAAGGAGAAGGGTTCCGATCCACCGAACGACCATCACCCAACGGAGGACTTGTTCACCATCAACATCCAGGTGAAGCACGAAGTGGTCGCAGCGATATTCGATCCAGGAAGTCAGAAGAATCTGGTCTCCGCTGGACTGGTTCGGCGACTTGGTTTGAAGACAACCACACACCCGCGACCATATCCGCTGGGTTGGTTTACATCCGACGTGAACCAACAGATTACGAGTCAGTGTGTGTTGAAGTTTGCGATCTCTGCACGATATATCGATGAGGTGCAATGCGATGTTGTCCCTATCGATATCTGTCAGGTGATCTTTGGGAGTCCGTATCTGTATGATCGAGACGCTCACTTCCATCGGCGAGCGCAAGAGTACGACCTCACCAAAGACGGAGTTAAGTTCGTGATCAGTAGAGACGTCCACGTCAACACTTCGAACTTGATTACCGCAAATCAAGCCAAACGAATTGTTAATGCATGTCACAAGTATGTGCTTGTCATGATTCGACCCATTGCTCAAGGTGAGGGTACTCGGTCAGCATTGTCGCTGGCGTGCCGAGAGGATTCTGGTCGTTTGTCGGGACTGCTGGAGAAATACAGTGATCTGTTCGAGACTACCCAGGGTCGTCCGCCGAAACGTCCAGTCGAGCATGAAATTCAGCTTGTCTCCGATGCGACACTGCCCAATCTGAGTATGTATCGCAACTCAGTATTGGAGAATGAAGAGATCAAGAGACAACTTGGTGAGTTGCTGAACAATGGTGTCATTCAACCGAGTAGTTCACCTTGTGGATCTCCTGTGGTGTTAGTACCAAAGAAAGATGGGACTTGGCGTATGTGCATCGACTATCGAGCACTGAACAAGATCACCATCAAGAACCGGTACCCCCTTCCTCGTATTGATGACCTGCTAGACCAATTGAAGCATGCTGTTGTCTTCTCCAAATTGGATCTTAAGTCAGGATATCATCAAGTCAGCATCCGAGAGGAGGATACATGGAAGACCGCGTTTAAAACACGGCAAGGTCTGTTCGAATGGCTGGTCATGCCGTTTGGTCTCTGCAATGCCCCGGCAACTTTCATGCGTCTTATGAATGACGTGTTGAGACCGTTCATCGACGACTTTGTGATCGTGTATCTCGACGACATATTGGTTTATAGTTGTTCGTGGGATGAGCACCTCATTCATGTCGAAAAGGTGTTCGAACAGCTTTGGCAACATCGACTTCGCCTCAACCGTAAGAAGTGCGAGTTCGGTCAGCAAACTCTACTTTACCTCGGATTCATAATCGGCAACGGTACGTTGCAAATCGACCCGGACAAGGTCAAAGTGATTCGCGAATGGCCGCGACCGCGAACAGTTACGGATGTGCGTAGTTTTGTGGGAGCATGCCAATACCTTTGAAAGTTCATCCGACACTTCTCGATTATGGCTTCTCTGTTGCATGCATTAACCAGGATCGATCAGAAGTTCGAGTGGACAGGGAAACATGAGGACACGTTTCTCTTGCTGAAAAGAAAGATCAACGAGCACGTGCGGCAAAGTGGTACACCAAAGAATATGGACAAGCCCAATTTCCACATCTCCAGTTCGATCGAGAGGTCGCAACAGGGGTTGGCTCCTTCTCAACAAGGGAGTCATGATCCGGGAGGATCTCCAAGTCCTAACCGCATACGGCTTCGCGACCAAGTCCTAACCGCATACGGCTTCGCGACCAAATCCTAATCGCATACGGCTCCGCGACCATGGATTGGTCCGCGACCAGGAAAAGGAATTCGTTCCCTGTTCGGAATTGTAATCCGATCCGAATGTGTATAACTAAGCTTATCTGTTTAGGATTAGTTATATGAGTCTAATACGTTTAGGTCTCTAAGTCTGATACGTACTCATACGATTGGACTATAAATACCTTGTAATAGGTCTAGTTTAGATCATCGAACTCAATCGAAGAGTCATAGAACTTATTTGAGTTTTAGACACTTATAGTTCCTTCGACGTAGACAAGTGTGTCTAACGTTCGACGTGTAAAGCCCTCTTTGAAATAAAGAGTTGTGCAATTACTTTGGGTTTCAGTATTTCCGAGTAAGATCCCGTTATTCCGCATATTAGAATCTGGGCGAGCCTAGTGTGAAAACCAAGGCTAGGTCTCAAACGGATCAGATAGTAATCCTCCTGAGGGTTTTGTAAACTGGCTTAGCTCTCCTAGTTCAACTAGAGAAAATCCGAAAATACCAGGTAATTCAAATCCTCCACCATATCTACCCGCTAATGTTCATTTTCCACAACCATCTTATCCATCTGGGTATCCTGTCTACCCCGCAGTATACACACGCTCCTCCATATCCACATCCCGCCGCATATGCACCACCGCACTCATTTCCACAAGGCCATCCATATACACCGTATGGGCCGAACTATCATTTTGTCAGTGCCCCAGCTTCGTATGGTCATCCCTCGCCACCGGCAAGCCTCGGGCAAAATGTCAGATCCCCATCCCCCTAGATGTGGGTACGCCACAATCTACATCGGAGCTCGGAGCAGACGACGATGACCACCATGGTCTCCCGAGTCCTGCCGAGCGCAGGCGGTTGCTTTGGCAACCGGCCGATGAGATTCAACTTGTGAGTATTCCGTTTTGACATTCAGATATTGTAGAAGGAATTATTTCGACATTTTGCTGGATTTTATTTGAAAGTTACATGACACCATTTATAATTCGGTTGCGCAGATAAGTGTGTGGTTGAACAACTCGCTGGACCTAGTCGACGGGAACAGCATAAAGTACGACACGTACTAGGCAAGTGTGGCTGCGGCGTACAACGCGAGCAGCCCACGAAATCGTAGAAGGGAGGTCAAGCATTGTAAAGACCACTGGCTCTGGACTTACAGAAAAGTTGTCCAGTTTAATAGTTGTTGGTGAAGGCTAAAGGAAGTGTACGCTAGTGGTCGTTCAGATGACTAACTAATGGCACAAGCGCGCGAGCTGTACAGGAGCGAGATGGGTCAAGCATTCACTCTGGACCACTGGTAGACAAATGTTCGGGACCAACCTAAATGGAACCGAACATATGTCGACACCGGCAAAAGAGCACGGCTGAGCGAGGATGGTGCGCACACATCGTCCTCGTCCAATCCAGATGAGCTGCTCTTGGAGAAGACGCGCCCAGAATGTCGCGACACCGCCAAGGAGAAGCGCAAGGGGAAAGGCAAACAGAAATCTCCCTTAGGCAACACGTCCACACAAGAAGACCTGCAAGCCTTCGTCAAGGCTAACACTGAGCGCGTCGAGGCAACAGACCGTGCGGCCTCCACTTTGAGCAAACACGACCAGCTCAATTAGAAGCTGGTCCTTGCAAGGTCTTTCACAAAACTGATCACCATCGACAAATCCAACTTCACCGACGAGGAAATGAAGGATCATGCGGAAGAGTTGAAGTTTGTAAAAAATTTGATCCGGGAGGCCAACCAAGACTAGACTGAGTAGTGTAGCATTTTATTTTCAATGTGTCATTGTGCACCTATGTATCCTTCTTTTCTGCAATTGAAATATGTTTGGAAACTATCGGTTGGACTCATATGTTTGAAAAATAGCCGTTTGACTCATGTGTTTGAAAACTAGCCTTCAATGTGTTTGAAAACTAGCCGTTGGACTCATCTGTTTTGAAAGTAGCCGTTCGACTCATGTGTTCGAAAAATAGCCGTTGCACTCATCTTTTTGGAAAATAGCCGTTGGAGTTTGAAAAATAGCCGTTGCACTCATCTTTTCAGAAAATAGCCATTGCACTCATCTTTTTGGAAAATAGCCATTAGAGTTTGAAAAAGAGCCGTTCGGATATTCAACCTGGCCTATATAAACCGAATCGACCGTGCACATATTTCTCATCCCCACCAATACTCCTCACTGCCAAATCCCTCTCATTCCGAATTCCCTCTCCCTCAAACATGCGTCCAGTTCTGGTTCAAGCTCATACAGTGAAGACGAAGAGTCCATAAATACCTTACGGAGTGCCCTTGCGGGATTCGTCAACTCAGATCCCGCCATGGTGGAGTTAGAAGAGCGTGTGCTTGCCGGTATACAAGCAAGGCTGCAGGCTTCTACCTCGTGACGTCATCGGTGCGGTGGCAAACGATACATCAACAGAGATCGTGAAACCGGCCATATCCGCCTCATAGCAGACTACTTCTGCGAAGATCCGGTGTACCCTGCCCACCTGTTTCGTCGGAGGTTCTGGATGAGCAGACCCCTCTTTCTTCGTATCGTTGGATCTCTTGGTGAGTGGTCCACCTTTTTCACTGAGAGAGTAGATGCCGTTAACCGCCGAGGGTTGTCTCCATTACAGAAGTGCACAGCGGCCATTCGTTTGTTGACGTACGGTTCTCCTGCCGATGCTGCCGACGAGTACATACGGATTGGCAAGTCCACAGCAATCGAATGCTTGAAGAAATTCGTCGACGGAGTGATCGACAACTTCGGCGAGGAATATCTTCAACGCCCGACCGTCGAAGACATGCAGCGCCTATTGCAACAAGGAGAGGCGCATGGGTTTCCAGGAATGCTCGACTGCATGCACCGAGAGTGGAGAAATTGCCCAGTAGCATGGAAAGAGCAATTTACTAGCGACGATTACGAAGTCCTGACCATTATACTCGAAGCGGTCGCCTCCCAGGATCTTTGGATATGGCATGTCTTCTTTGGTGTTGCCAACTCCAACAATGATATAAATGTGTTGAACCAATCCCCCTTGTTCACCTATGTTTTGCAGGGACGAGCTCCTCAAGTGCAGTACTTCGTCAATGGGCACGAGTACAACATGGGATACTATCTAGCAGATGGTATATACTCAGAGTGGGCTACCTTCGTGAAGACGGTACCCTGCCGCAGACAAACAAACACAGACTATTTGCGTAGCATCAAGAAGGAGCGAGGGAGGATGTGGAGCGAGCATTTGGAGTTCTACAATCCCGCTTTGCCATCCTGCATGGCCCCGCACGCTTTTGGCAACGCTCAACTCTCGCGAAAATCATAAGGGCATGTGTCATACTACACAATATGATTGTTGAGGATGAGCGAGATTTTGATGGGCCACTCTACGATTTCGAAGATAGCCAAGAGACTTCCACCGTAACACCGCCTAATATCCAACATGGCGGTACAGCTGCTTTCGCTGATGTGATCCAGAGAAACACCGACATTCGGGCTCAACCGATGCATGCAACGCTCAAAATAAATTTGATTGAACACATTTGGGAGTGTTTTAGAGGTGTCCACGGAAATTAGTCATTATATATCGCTTTTCTAGTATTTTTAATTTGCACGTCGATGTTAAATTTCAAGTTTCAAAACCGATGCATGTATGCAATGTCGTACGTTTAATGTTATGTCCAACTGTCGAATTTAATAAAATTATTTATTTTCGTTGTACCGAATTTAATAAAAATATTTATTTTCATTATGCCGAATTTTTGATCCGCAAATTATATTTTTAAATGTTGAAAATATTGTCGTACAATTTTTAATTTATTTATATAGATTATGTAATTATTAATATGATGGTAAAATCGAAATTATGTATTTAATACGTGGGGTCCACCCAAGAGCCTCTCCATGAGCCTTTACATTGGAGAGGGAGAGGAGTGGTCTCGCGAAGAGCCTCTCGAAGAGCCGAGCCTATGCATTGGAGAGGAAGAAATTATTGGTGGAGCCTCTTCGCTGACGTGGCGGAGAATATTCTCCTGGAGAGTCTGTCAGGAATGAGCTAGGGTTGGAAACAGCCTTAGTCTCTCTCCCTTGTTGTTATCGTCGTCGTGTTCGCTCCCGCACTACCGTTGTGCTCCTTAGGCTGTCTCCAATCCATCGGCGCTTCGCGAGGCGCTTCAACAGAATATTCTCCAGCATATTCTGTGCCACGTATGCGAAGCACCATCTGAAGCACCCCCTACTCCAATCCATCGGCGCTTCGCAAGGCACCTTCTCAAGCACCCCCTACTCCAACCCATCGGCGCTTAGCGTGGGGCCCGCATATACAATATTTATTACAGATTAACAAATCGCTAAAATAAAATTCGGATAATTTGAGAACAACAAATTAAAAGATAAATATTGTAAATAAGGAAAAAAAATTAAAATTATTTTTATTTGAATGGCACACGGGAAAAAACATGACACATATTAAATTAAAATTCGGCAACAGTTGGCCGTTAACGACCGCACAAACAACTACTCCTCGGCCCCTTCGCCCACGAAACGTTGTCAAATGTACTCGACAAGATCCCGTTTCAGTTGTCGATGCGTTGGGCGAGCACGGATCGCATTATTTTGATCTAGCATATGTTGGAAAATTGACGGAGCACTACCGTGGATAGTAGGCGGTGTTATGGTTGATGTCCCTTGACTATCGTACAATTGAGTGATCGGGTCATGAGAGTGCCGCTCATCCTCGATTATCATGTTATAGGGGATGACACATGCTTTCATAATATTGGTAAGGGTTGATTGTCGCCAAAATCGACCGGGGCCGTGGACAATAGCAAATCGAACTTACAACACCCCAAACGCTCGCTCCACATCTTTTCTTGCCCCTTCTTGATGTTGTGCAAATAACCTGAGTTTGTCCGTTTGGGGCAAGGGTAGGTTTTCACGAAAACAACCCACTCGGGGCAAATACCGTCGGTCAGGTAGTACCCCATATTGTACTTTATCCCATTAACAGAGTATTAAACAGTAGGAGCTTGCCCGCGCAACACATCAGTGAAAAGGGGGAATTGGTTAAGCACGTTGATGTCATTGTTGGATCCGGTGACACCAAAGAAGGCATGCCATATCCACAAGTCTCTTGACGCGACTGCTTCAAGTATTATTGTAGGGACTCCTTGATCACCACGGGTGAATTGGCCTCTCCATGCAACTGGGCAATTGCGCCATTCCCAGTGCATGCAATCGATGCTTCCCAGCATCCCTGGAAAACCTCGGTCCTCTCCTTCCTATAGCAAACGCTGGAGATCTTCGATAGTAGGTTTACGGAGATATTCCTCGGCGAATCGATCGATGATTCCTTCGACGAAATTCTCCAGGCACTGAATGGCCGTCGACTCTCCGATTCATACGTATTCGTCGATGGCATCGGCGAGCGAGCCGTACGACACCATGCGCAAAGCCACAGTGCATTTCTGCAATGGAGATAGCCCCTTTCGGTTGAGGGCATCTCTCCTCTCGGTGAAGTACGGGGACCACTCCCCGAGAGTTTCGACGATTCGCAGAAAAAGGGGTCTCCCCATTCAGAACCTTCTGCGAAATAAGTAGCCGGGGTACATCGGAACGTCGGCGAAGTAGTCCGCGACTAAATGGTTATGACCGTCTTTGCGATCTCTTTCGATGTACCTTCTGCTACCTCCTAGACAGCGGTGCGAGGTACCAGCGTCAATGTTGGGTTCAGCATCAACAAGAGCGTGCTGTAGATGGGGTTCGATCATCAGAAAGGTTTGTGCGAACCCCGTCACAAACTCTTCCATCTGGTTGATGGCTTCGTCCTCAGCACTACTAGTGCTTGAGTTGGACGACATTTTTTTTCGGTTGGTTGTGAAGTTGAGATCACCAACAACTGAGGTTTCGGTTGTGAAGTTGAGATTACTGAGGTGTGAAGATGAGGGCATGGGGGGGTCCAAATATATAGGGGAGAAGCGAATAGATCACATGCGTCGGCTCCAACGGCTAAAATCCAAAGACATCGAGCAGATGTGTCAGCTCCAATGGCTAAAATCTAAAAGTACCGATCACATGCGTCGACTCCAACGGCTAAAATCCAAAGGCATCGAGCAGATGTGTCAGCTCCAATGGCTAAAATCCAAAGGCATTGAGTAGATGTGTCAACTGCAACGGCTAAAATCCAAAAGTACCGATCACATGCGTCGATTCGAATGGCTAAAATCCAAAAGTACCGATCACATACCACAGTGCGAACAGGTGAATCCAAAATGACTTAAATTAATAGTGTGAGTACAATATTTGAAATGAAAAGTACAATGTTCGGACTACTATTTATTCTTCAAATCCTTAAGCTGCTCGTTCATGTATTCTATTGCAGCCGTATGCATCACCTTACGATCATCTGAGAAATGGGATGTATCTATCCCAAGTAGTTTCGTCAACGACTTCATAAATGAAGCATTTTCTTTGTTTTTGGCCATCCCCTTCAATTTATCAGCTACAGCAAGGGCTTTTTCGGCCACACTACTAAGCTCGGCGCTGGCTTTGTCGATGCACTCTAGGGTCTCCTCGGACGCTGACGATGTCTCACCCATTTTGCTCTTACCCTTCCACTTCTGCTTTGCCGCATCCCGTCCTTGCGGTCGCGGAAGCTCGACGGGGACATCCTTGTTGTTCGACGACGACGTGTGGGCACCTTCTTCATCGACGCGAGCCCTTTTGGAAGAATTAACGCAGCTTCAGCACCACTTCGGTTGACCACGTACGGCATTCCAGCAGTGCTCCAGGACGAATGGATGACCAACCTCCTGCCTGTTTTATTCCTTGACCATGTTGAGCATACTTGGTTGAAGTTATTTTATTATCATTTAGTTGATAATCTAGATAATATTACCACATTGCATCAAAGGAATATTTTATGGAATTAAATGTCGACCCTGGCGAAGGTGCCACAGACAATAGATGAGTAATCTTGTTAAAAGCCAAGGGATGCCTCAAAAAGAATAAATGTGAAGATTTTCACAAGACAAGGATATAACCAACTATCACTTTTATCCAGTGTCGTATTACTCGTATCAACCACAAACCTGTATGGGACAGACCTAGTCAAGTTTCTTATCCAGAAACTAGTGCACCTCCACATGGGAACATATATATGTATGTATTTATGAAGTAATGAAAGTCATGACTCGAGGGCGGGCCCTAAGCTATAAGCTCGACTGATGGTGTAGCAGATGAGTCCGTCTATAAGGACATGGCATGACATGCTAGTGCAGGAACCTAGTGTAAGGATTTAAAAAGGCTATGTTCTCTTGATGGTGTCACATATTTTCAGAAGTGCGGGGTGATGTTGACGAACACTGATATGAAAATCAAGAATTTTTATAGGTAAAGTGATATCCCTCTGCAGAGTAAAAACATGAATATTTACTCCTTACTTCCAGGTTGGAAGTTGTGTTGTGGTAGAAAATGAGTCCTATAGATAGCCTCACCTTATGATATAAGTGCCCAGTAGAGTTTTTATTTAACAAACTGAGCCTCTTACAATCACAAGTAAATTTTGGTAGAAAAACTAATCCTTGCTTAATAAAACTTATTACCCCTTTGACTAGTCAAGGTCTATATGATGCATTTAAATTTTAATTGCTTGCTGAGTGTCTTGACACTCATTTTTGCTACTTATACATCTTTGATTAAACCTTAAGTACTCCATCGGCGATGTGATGCCGACCGGTGAAGAAGAAGTGAATAATCTAGAGGGCTTTGAAGAGGACATTTGCGACTTCAATCCAGCCTACTTCGACATTGGCAACGAAGATTAATCACTTTGATCACTCCCAAACTGTCATGATGTTTTGTTGTAATATATATATACTCTATTATGTTGAACCCTAAATAATTAATCACTTGTTTCTGTTTGGCTAATCTGTCATGAACATTTGTTGAATAGTCTTTGTTTTATTCGGGAAATGTTTAAAGACCGGACATACTTCCAGGTGGGTGATATGTTAGGTTGCCGCACATATCACATCAAACACCATCAAAACTTGGCAGATCAAACTTTGTCGAATTCTCTCCCGAGTTCTCAATTTAACATAGATTTGATGGCCTCGTAATGGCATGTAGCACAGGTTCATTTGCTTGATTAAAGACAAGTATTTGTACTTTATTCTCTTTTAGTGAGTTATTCTTTTTATATTTGTTTGTCTATGGCTATAGTTCATCGGATCTAAGAACTTGCTTGCTAATGTATGAATATTTCAATTTCTTATTTTCTGTTTGCTTTCTAATTATTACATTTTGTTTTGAAACAAGAAGAGTAGCTAAGTTTATTATGAACAACTCAACAAATAGGAATATGTACAAGCAATTGATTACATGTGATTTTTTGTTTGTTGTGGTTCCATTACCAAGGGCACTCATATATAGATTGTTGGATTGAGAATCGTCTTGTTCGACCACCACGGGAAAATAGGAAGACACCCATATTCTTGAATTGTTTTTTTCATGTGTTTTTTAATCACAATAAACTTGTTTTTTTCTCAAGCATTCACAAACTAAATAACTCTGTAGTCTTTTCATTCATGTGATATGTACAGAATAAAAAAAGATGATCAAACATAAACTTCAAACACAATATAAGTTACAAATTAATTGAGAGTTTACTATCCAGATATACAAAGTAAAACGGAGGGAGTGAGTATGTATTAGATACAAAGGAACTATATATATATATATATATTTAAATTTGCTACGCACAGGCACAGACATGCCCTGCCTCTTCCAAATGTACCAACTAGCAACACCTCGTTTTTCTCCCGAGCTAATATAACTTTGTGCCGGTACCTGGATGTACACTATCGAGGAAGTTTCATCAGCACTAAACTCGGCCCCAAATGTCGTGCATCAGAATAAGCTGAGAAACAGCAGCATTGCAGATAAGATGAGATGCGATGCTACTCTTTCTCCAGGTGCCCTCTTTTTCCAGAAGCACATCTGGAAGAACCAGAGAGATTCTGTTAACACAGTGAATCAAGACGTTTCTACAAAACAATTTCAAATGATCTCCTTCGACCACAAGTCGGTGGCGACAGGGATTTGTTTTGAGAACAATACTTTGGATCTGATGGGATTTTTAATTTATACAGCTTTTAAGATATTTTCTGTACATGTATTGGACTAGTGGGCTGTAGGCTGATCGCCCCAGAGTTGCCACCGGAACCAATAGCTTGTATCTGAGTTTTTTTTTATTAATAACCTAGATTTAAAAAATAATTACAAAATCAACCCACAGTTGCGAGAATTTATAAAAATGGCCTGCCACGTAAGCATGTCGAGCTCCCAGAGCTCGACAAGGTGTATGTCACACGGGAACCAACTTGTCGTGGTCTGAAGGCACGACTAGGTCCTTGTCGTGTCCCTCGACCACAGCTTGTCGTGCTGTGAGGACTCGACAACTGAAAAAGAATTATTGCGGGAACGGGGATTCGAACCCGGGCCGAGGACACGGGAGCGAGAGCGCGAGCCAGTTGAGTTAGGACTCTTAGTTGCACTAGAAGAGTAAGCCTAATTAATATCCAGAAACATGTCGTGGATCCAGAGTTCGACAAGCAAAAATGTTTTAATTGCGGGAGCGGGGATTCGAATCCAAGCCAACTACGTTGCAATCGAGGGCTCCCACCAGCTGGGCTAAGACACTTAACTAATATAATACCACTACACATTTTAATATTGTGCAGCTTGTCGAGTTTCTAGAACTCGACAAGCTGCTGGTCCCCTCTTTATTCTTCTCTGGTCCCCTACGCAGAACTCACTCACACACACCTCATCTCATATCTTCCACTCTAGATCTAGCAAAATCCGTCCGATAAATTTATTCGGTGTGGAAGAGAAATTTGTAGAGAATTGCGAGCTCTTTGAAAAGAGATAATTTTTTTTGAAATGCATTTAAGATTCTGTTAATTATGTTGCTAATGACGTGATTAGGGTTTATATTTATGTTTATGTGTATACAAGAGTAGGTATTATGTTTTTAGGAATATGTTTAGGAAATATGTGCATGTGCATGTGTATGTATGTTTGTAAAATATGTTTTTTTAAATGTATGTGTGTATGTTTGGAAATGTATATGTATATGTTTGGAAAATAGGGTTTTATAAATGTATGTGTGTGTGTTTGGAAAATAGATTTTTGAAATATATGTGTGTATGTTTGGAAAAATAGGGTTTTTAAATGTATGTTTGTATGTTTGAAAAATAGGTTTTTGAAATGTATGTGTGTATGTTTAGAAATATATGTGTGTATGTTTGGAAAATAGGGTTTTATAAATGTATGTGTGTATGTTTAAAAAATAGGTTTTTGAAATGTATGTGTGTATGTTTGGAAAATAGGGTTTTTAAATGTATGTGTGTATGTTTGAAATGTATGTGTATATGTTTGGAAAATAAAGTTTTATAAATGTATGTGTGTATGTTTGAAAAATAAGTTTTTGAAATGTATGTGTGTATGTTTGGAAATGCATGTGTGTATGTTTGGAAAATAGGGTTTTTAAATGTATGTGTATATCGTTTTAGAAACTATGTGCATGTGTGTATGTTTTTAGAAAATATAAAATTAGGTTATTTTTAATTGTGCACATGCATACTGTATGTCTAAGAATTAGGTTTTGGACATATATGTGTATGTATTTAGAAATTATGAAACTAGGTTATTTTCAATTACATGCATGCATGCTCTATATTTAGAAATTATATTTTTGAAATGTATATGTGTATGGTTTTAGAAACTATGTGCATGTGTGTATGTTTGTAGAAAATATAAAATTAAGTTATTTTTAATTGTGCACATGCATACTCTATGTCTGAGAATTAGGTTTTGTAAAATATATATGCGTATGTATTTAGAAATTATGAAACTAGATTATTTTCAATTACATGCATGCATGCATGCTCTATGTTTAGAAATTATGTTTTTGAAATGTATATGTGTATGGTTTTACAAACTATGTGCATGTGTGTATGTTTGTAGAAAATATAAAATTAGGTTATTTTTAATTGTGCACATGCATACTCTATGTCTAAGAATTAGGTTTTGTAAAATATATATGTGTAAGTATTTAGAAATTATGAAACTAGGTTATTTTCAATTACATGCATGCATGCATGCTCTATGTTTAGAAATTATGTTTTTCAAATGTATATGTGTATGTATGGTTTTAGAAACTATGTGCATGTGTGTAATGGTGTCATGTTATTTACGCGTGAGATGAATGTGTATAGGGAATGGAGAGTCCGAAAAAGATTTGTATATTTTATGGTGGCATAATTCGCGAGGGGCAAAGCAGGGTTGATATGAGCCGTTGCCAGTATGTGACGGGCGAGCTGAGCGTACATGACACCTCATTCTTAGAGCTGAATTTGTGGATCCTGAATATGTTCGGGAAGCGGCCTCGTGATGAAATGGCTCTAATTGAAGGGCTCATCGTTCGTGAGGTAGATAATGAGCCATACTAGATGCTGCGCGAAATTAAAGGGGACAAATCTTAGAGCTCTTATATTCGAAGAGTGAAAGACCCCATGGCATACTGCTCGGCCAGTTCGCGATGTATGTGCAGTTCTGCAACATACGAGCAGCCGAGTGTGCAGTAGAGGGTGAGCCAAGCGTCATGCCCGGTCCTGCGAGATTCAGGGCTAGCGAGTGGTCGGATGTATTCTGCCATACTCGCGTAGATGTGTGCGAGGTACTGGATTGCCTTCCATCAGTGTCCGATGAAGATGATTCGACGGACTCGGAGGCATCTGATGGCTCTGATGACGATACTCCTGGTCCCCCGCAGGAGTGGCTAGATCACTCAGCATATAGTCAAGCTGTGTTGCCAAGGGATCAGGGTTCGAGGTGATCTTTCGAGCACGGTGGCTTACAAGTAGAGCAGGAGTTTCGAAGCAAGGAAGATCTAAAGAATGCCGTGGCGAGCTGGTCCCTCGCAATTAACCGGCAATACAAGGTCGTCAAGTCAAACCCCAACCTTTTTGTCGCAGCCTGTGTAACAGCAGGCTGCCCATGGAAGATTCGTGCGATGCGGCCGAAGGACGACATCGGTTTTGTGGTGACAAGAGTTACCGCACACACATGCCTGCTCACGGAGGCGCTGGACAGACACAGGAACCTAACGTCGGCGTACGTCGGTAATATCATCCAGCCGGCCGTGCGAGAGAACATTTCGATAATGCCGAGAGAAATAATGAAGCAAATTGCCGATAGGTGTGGGTACACTATACGGTATGCAAAGGCCTGGAGAGCAAAACAAAAGGCAATTGAGGGCATGTTCAACACATTCGACCACGCGTACAACAATGTGATGCGGTTGCTGTTGATCGAAGGATGCCGACTAGAGGGGGGTGAATAGGCGGTTTTTAAATTTTTCTTCTAAAACTAGGGTTTAACAACCTAAGATTGCAATAACAAACTTCTAAAGATATGAATGACAATTCAATACAGGTTTTGCACTTTCTAAAAGATTAATAGCAACAATTCAATCACTACGAAAATTAAGCAAGTAGTAGAGGTAACCGAAGAGATCGAGTTTTTCCCGAGGTCTCAGAAATTTGCTGATTTCCACTAATCCTTGTTGAAGCGCTCTTCGCTTGAGCTTATGCTTCGATTCCACTAGGGGTAGCCCTTCTCCTCTCCGGATAGGCGAGCTCCGAGTCTTTACAACCAATCGCCGGGCCTCTCCGACACACCGTCGATGGAGAGATCGCCGGACCTCCCGGGTCATCTAGGTGACGGCAATCACCAAGAGTAACAAGCCAGATTTTTGTATGGGCCGGACATATGGGATTTGTTGGACAAAATGTCCAGACAAATAGATATGTCTCTGTTAACACAACATTTTCAATAGCCCAAAATTTGTATTGGCCGGACATTGTCCGGTCACTTCGGACATTGTCCGGTCACTTCAGACACATCCTCCGGACAAATACATTTGTCTTAATTCAGCACCCAGTTAACATTTGTATTGACCGGACATTGTCCGGTCACTTCGGACATTGTCCGGTCACTTCAGACACATCCTCCGGACAAATACATTTGTCTTAATTCAGCACCCAGTTAACATTTGTATTGACCGGACATTGTCCGGTCACTTCGGACAATGTCTGGCCTTCATCGGACAGATGCACCAGACAAATGTATATGACTCTGTTGCACTTGTTTGCAATGTTCTGAAATTGTTTGTATTGGCCGGACATTGTCCGGTCACTTCAGACACTGTCCGGCCAGTACAAAACGAAAACAGACATCTGAATTTTTTACTCAAATTTGATTTAGGGCAAATGAAAATGCAAATATGCTTCTAAAAACTTCAAGGTTGATCAAGAGACTTGTGCTGAGACCCCTCTTAATAGTACGACCATCTAACCTAGAAAATTTCAAAACAAGAAGGCGCTAGGTTTAGGTATTTGTACTCTTGTCGAGATTTTCGTCGTTTTCGCTTCATGGAGTCTTAATAGCCTTGCTTTGTCTTTCCTCGATGCTTTCTTCTTTGATTTACCTGAGTCTCACATATAGATGTTAGTCGCAAATCTCACGGGTGTCATTAATCACCAAAACCCTAATTAGGGCTCAAGATTCAACAATCTTCCCCTTTTTGGTGATTGATGACAACCGTTATGCATAAAACATTTGGATATCGAAAATGTGAATGTGAGCAAATAATGCTCCCCCTGAATCTTATACCCATGCTCATGAATGAGTCCACAACAAGATATATGAACAACAATTTCATTTCATGAACATACATTCATACATCAATAAACATTTCATGCATGATATATCCATGTTCATACATTCACATACATCAATAAACGATAAACGACTACATAAGACGACATAAATACATCCACACACGTATCCATAACGACATAACAATATCCACAGTACGACATACGACATAACAACATAACACATATCCATAAACATATCCATAACATAACTCTCCCCCTTTGTCATCAAACATCCATAAAAGGAGAGAAGACATAGATACAAGTGATCATAGATACAGGAGTAAGACAATCTAAGACTGCCGAGGATGATCGGAAAAAGAATCGCCGCGACGACGACGCTGATACTGGCCTGTGTCGAATCGTCCCCGCAGCTCAGAGACATCCTGACTCATAGAATCGATACGAGGCTCGATGACATTTAGGCGATGGTCGATGGAGCTCAATCCGGTGTCAATCTCATCAAAGCGAGTCTCGAATCGCATGGAAATCTGATCCAGCCGCTCCATGATCATCATATACGGAGCTGAGACGTCAGGACTCTGAGAGATGGAGTAGGACTGAAGTGGAGAGGGAGCTCCCGTGACCGGAGACATAGGCTCATCTCCATGAACTGGTGATCCAACTTGGTTCTCGTAGCGAATGAGGATCCCCAGGCTCTTCATTCGATAATACTCCATAGAAGTGGGGTGGGAAGCTCGATGCAGTCCAAAATAGGTCAAAGTGTGAGCAATGAAGGGTGCGAAGGGCAAAAGCCTCTTCGAATCCATCTAAACTTCCTGCATCTCGTGGAACATGAACTCCACAATGTCGAATGGTGTCTCGTCAACTTGGGCTCTCAGAAGTCGCAGCATGGTAGACGTGACAGCCCCACGATCTCCGGTCTTTGGCAAGATAGTCATGCGGTTCAGCTTTTCTAGAATTGCCACCGGATGAATCAGTTAAGAGACTTTACCGATATTTGGATCTGGATTGTCGAAGAGATGAGCCACGTCTTCAACTCGAACTTCATCAAAGGCGAAGAGGCTGTTGTCAACGTGCTCGATCTGTAGAGCCCCTTCAAACTGTGCCTTTGTGAGAGTTCTTTTTGAGTTATTGTTTATGAAGACGACGTGGGATCGATCCGAGGCGATATGAAGAGATGCGAAAAATGAACGAATGATGTCCACGTTCCACTTCCAATCTTCCTTCATCTCGGTGAAGGAGAGCAAACTGACTGCCATGTACTTGCTCCTAAGAGGATAGTGAACTTTGCTCTCGATCAAGTTCCAATCAATGGCCTGATGCCCAAAGACTTTGGCGGAGGAGAATCTGGTGTGATACTGAGACATCTGAAAAGCATTCCAGAAATTCCTCTCAGTACATGTCCTCGGATGCTCGTACGGGTTCTTTCGACGAAGACGCCGAATAGCACTAGCGGTGAAAGTTTGATGGCCTCTGGGTTGCTCATCACCACTACTGCTGCTGCTATCATCCGAGTCGGAGTCATCAATGGGAGACCCTATGGGAGATGCTGGAGCTGCATCATCCTCATCGATAGCTAGGGAATCCCAGTCGATGGGTTGAGCCTGTTGAGAAGATCCAGGCCCATGACGGCGGCTAGTTTGCTTCATTCTTCCAGACATAATGACTCTGGAAAGAAAAGATAGAGAATTTGATCATGATATGACTCGTAAAAAGTGATAGGAGAAGCATGAACTAATCTTTCGATGGATATGGATGCATGACCTAGTCCTTATATGAATCAATCTTACTCATGCATTTACTAATAGATGCTAGTTAGTACTTCAAAACATCCTTTTCTGCTCTTTGATTCAGTTTTGCTTTACTCAATTTGCTTTGACCAAAATCAGGGATCTAATGTAATCATAGGAAATCATCTACGATATACTCATCCAATCACTTATCTTGTGCATGGTAAATAATTTGAACAAATCCGATACGAATCCAACATTTAACCCTACAGATTTGATTCAATTTGATCATCACATTTTCATACAAAGCACAGTTGATTTTGTCCCAAAACCTAACCCTAGAAGGCAAGTTAATTTACTTAAACCATGCATGTCCATGAGAAACTTCTATTTTGCACAAATCAACTTAACTATGATCACTCCTAGATGTTAATTTCATGAATCCATAACTAGATTTGACATGCAAAACATTTGAACTATTTCAAACCCTAGAATGAAAAAGAGATGACATGCATGAATCTGAGAAGAAAAGAGTGAAAAACTCACCCAAATCAGGAGAAGAAGATGCACAGGAGTTCAAACCGAGGGCCGGACGGAAGATGGCGGGACGAATCCTCTTGTCCGGAGGAGAAGACTTGAACAGTGGTGAGAGGATGAACTGAGGAGGAGGCAAAAAGCAAAACACGATTTGGGAAGAAGAAGACTTCGGGAGAAAAATATAACTGAACCGTTATGCACATACCAGACAAAGTCTGATTTGACCGGACATTGTCCGATATGACCGGACAGAGTCTGAACTGGGCGGACAATGTCCGGTCAGTTCAGATAGAATCCTGAAGTTTCTGAACTTTTCAATTTTTCGCAAAATCGACTCAACCAGGGTTTTGATTTTAGGATAAACTTGAATATCATATTTGGAATATGGCCAGATAGTCTTGAGATAGATATGGGAGAAGAAAATATCAAAAAGAGCCTTCATAGCATATTTTTGGGTAAAACAAGTAAAACCAGAACGAGATTTCACCAAATTGTCAATTCTCAATTAAACTTGGATTTTTCTGAGATGTTTGGCCTTGTATGAATTCTAAATACTATTTCAAGCCAAAACATGGTAGAGATCTTGGCTCAAACAACGAAATTCACAAAATGCACGTTTTGGATATTTTCGTGTCAAAGCTCGTTTTTGGGCGATTTGAAAAATGTGATAACTTGCAAACCATAGGTCTTTTGAGAAAAAGTTCAACATGAACTATCTTCGAATGATTGATCTCTAAGTGTTTCATGTAGAAAATTTTTGTCAAAACTCAACCAATTTTAATTTATGGAAATAAGTCATTTTAGGCCAAAACAAGATCCTTAGATGTTCAATTTTGTCAAAATTCAACATTTTGGCTCGAAATCCTTTCTTTTCACTTTTAAAACCTTTGAGAACATTGTTGAAAGGTATTTTTGAAGATTTTATGTTATTTTTATATATTTTGATCATTTTGGCACTTTTTAGCCCTTTTGATTTAAAAATGATCCTTTTGATAAACAACATGCATATTTTTCCTTTTTGTACACACTTTTGGGTATACAAGCATTCAATGATTTTGAAGTTGCTCCCCCTTAATGTGTTCACCAAGTTTTGTTGAAAAACGACAAGGTGGTGAACATTTGGACTTTTTCTTCAAAAATAGGAAGTGATTGGCATAGATGCCTACATTGATTGAGTCTATATATATATATACATATAGGTAAGAGTATATGTGTTAGATACAATTAAATTAACAACCAATTCAAGATAAGCAAGAGATCAGATAACATTTGAAATGTCAATAACATTCAATTCATTTCTTAACTTGCTAAATCTTGACTCATCCAAAGGTTTAGTGAATAGGTCCGCTAATTGATTTTCGGTTGAAACATGACTAATCACTATATCCCTTTTTGATATATGATCCCTTAGAAAGTGATGTCTAATGTCAATGTGCTTTTTTCGAGAGTGTTGAACGGGATTGTTGGCAATTTTAACGGCACTCTCATTATCACATAAAAGCGGAACACAATTGACTCTTATGCCATAATCTAACAAGGTTTGCGTCATCCAAAGAAGTTGTGCACAACAACTACCGGCCGAAACATATTCCGCCTCGGCGGTTGAGAGTGCAACTGAATTTTGTTTCTTTGAAGTCCAAGAGACTAATGATCTTCCTAGAAGTTGACAACCACCGGAAGTACTTTTTCTATCAATTTTACAACCGGCATAATCAGAATCCGAATATCCTAGGAGATCAAAACTAGCATTCTTAGGATACCAAAGTCCTATGTTTGGTGTATGTTTTAGATATCTAAAGATTCTTTTTACTGTAGTTAGGTGACACTCTCTAGGAGCAGCTTGAAACCTAGCACACATGCATACACTAAACATAATATCAGGTCTAGAAGCAGTAAGATATAATAAACTACCAATCATAGAACGATATAATTTGAGTTCTACCGGTTTACCTCCCTCGTCCAAGTCCAAATGCCCATTTGTAGCCATAGGAGTCTTGATTGATTTAGCATCATCCATACCGAATCTTTTGAGCAAATCCTTCACGTATTTGTTTTGACTCACAAATATGCCTTCTTTGATTTGCTTAATTTGAAGTCCGAGGAAAAAACTCAATTCTCCTATCATAGACATCTCAAATTCTTTGGACATAGTTTCACCAAAAGCTTGGCAAAGGGATTCATTAGTGGAACCAAAAATTATATCATCGACATAGATTTGGCAAACAAAGAAGTCATCGTCTATGATTTTGGTAAAGAGAGTTGTATCAATTTTTCCAACTTTAAAACCTTGTGAAATTAGGAGATTTCGCAATCGTTCATACCAAGCCCTAGGGGCTTGCTTAAGACCATAAAGAGCTTTTGAGAGTTTATAGACATGATTTGGATATTTTGGATCTTCAAAACCCGGTGGTTGCTTTACAAATACAAGTTCCGAAATTTCACCATTTAAGAAAGTACTTTTAACATCCATTTGAAATAGTTTGATTTCAAAACATGATGCAAATGCAAGTAAGATGCGAATGGCCTCTAGTCTAGCTACGGGAGCAAAAGTTTCATCAAAATCTAATCCCTCAATTTGAGAATAACCTTGTGCTACCAATCTAGCTTTATTTCTTACAACTATGCCATTTTCATCTTGCTTATTTCGAAAGACCCATTTTGTACTAATTATATTGTGATCAAAAGGTTGTTCTACAAGTTCCCAAACATTATTTCTAGTAAAGTTGTTTAACTCATCATGCATAGCATTTACCCAATCCGAGTCCGCTAATGCTTCATCAATGCATTTAGGCTCACTACTAGAAATAAAAGATGCGTGTTCACAAAAGGACGCAATTCTAAAGCGAGTTTGGACACCTTTACCAACATCACCTATTATTTGGTTGACGGGATGATCCTTAGTGATGGTTTGATGAAGTCTTGGATTTTGCAATGTTTGATCTTCACTTTCCTTTATTTCCGGATCAAGATCAACTTGAGTAGGAGCCTCCGGAATCATAGAAGCTATTTCATTTTCTTGATTGGGTGACTTTGAATCTTCATCTTTGGGCTTGATATCTCCAATCGTCATGTTCTTCATGGCTTCTCGTAATTCCTCATTTCCTACATTCTCAACATCTTCATACTCTTCTTGAGAGCCATTAGATTCATCAAACTCAACATTGCACGTTTCTTCAATGCATTCGGTTATGACGTTAAAAACACGATAAGCTTTACTAGTAGATGAATATCCAACAAGAAAGCCCTCATCAACACGTCTTTGAAATTTTCCAAGATGCATGCATTTTTTAAGAATGTAATATTTGCAACCAAAAACTCGAAAATATGAAATGTTTGGTTTTCTTCCGATAATTAGCTCGTAAGGAGTTTTGTTTAACAAAGGATGAGTATAAAGCCGATTTATGGCATAACAAGCAGTATTGACGGCCTCGGCCCAAAACCTAGTGGGGTTTTATATTCATCCAACAAAGTTTGAGCCATTTCAATTAATGTTCGATTTTTCCTTTCCACAACACCGTTTTGTTGAGGAGTATATGGTACGGAAAATTCGTGTTTAATTCCAGATTCATCACAAAGCTCAATAAAGTCCGAATTTTGAAATTCTCCATCATGATCACTTCGAAGTTTCTTGATGGAGAATTCAAATTCATTTTCAACTCGTTTTGCAAATCTTTTAAACACACTTGGAGTATCGGATTTATGATTTAAGAAGAAAATCCAAGTAAATCGAGAGAAATCATCAACAATGACAAAGCAATAGTTACTACCACCAATACTTTGAGTTTCCGATGGACCAAATAAGTCCATATGTAAAAGATCAATTGGTCTAGATGTTGACAAAACGTTTTTAGCGGGATGAGTACTAGCAACTTGTTTTCCCGCTTGACAAGCACTACAAAGTTTATTCTTTTCAAACTTTACATTTTTCATACCTAAGATGAAATCTCTTTTTAAAAGTTTGTTCAATTGTTGCATCCCAACATGAGCCAAGCGACGATGCCAAAGCCATCCCAAAGAATTTTTAGCAACCAAACACGTTGAAATGCAAGAGTCTTTTGAACCGAAATCCACCAAATACAAATCTCCATATCGAAAACCTTTGAAAATTAAAGACTTATCTTCTAGGCTTTCAATGATAACACCATTTGGTTCAAAAATGCATCTAAGATTCAAATCACAAATTTTTGCAACCGAAAGCAAATTGAAATTCAAAGATTCAACAAGTAATACATTTGAGATGGAAAGGTTGTTTGTGATTGCGACTTTACCTAACCCAATTACCTTTCCTTTGTTATTATCACCAACTGTGATTTTATCAATGTCATTGCAACCATTCTCAAATGAGGAGAACCGACTTCCATCACCGGTCATGTGTTGGGTGCATCCGCTATCAAGCACCCAATGCCTCCCACCGGTTTTGTAGTTCACCTAAAAGAAAGGTTAGATGCTTTTAGGTACCCAAACTTATTTGGGTCCTTCAAAGTTAGCAACAAGGGTTTTTGGAACCCAAATTTTCTTTTTATGTTTATTTTGATAAGGTAAACCAATGAATTTTGCAATTACTTTTCCGTACTTTGTTTTCTTTAGCATGTAATGGGAGTGATACTTATTTTCTTTAGCTCTAGAAGTTGAGGGACAATTATCTGGCAAATGAACATTATGGCATTTGTGACAAAACATATTAGTGGCCTTTACAAAAGTCACTTTAGTACTCAACTTCTTTCTTTTGTTTGGTTCATATCCTAAACCTTCCTTTCTAAATGAACATCGCTGCTCACTAAGAAGTTTATCAAGGATTTCTTTTCCTTTAAAACATTTTGCTAGTCCTAGGTTTAGCTTTTCCACTTGTGCCTTGAGTTCTAAATTTTCTAAAATCAAGTTTGAGTTGTTATCAACAATTTCATCACAAACATGTTCATGATTGATTTCTAAAGCATTACAAGTGATTGATTTTGAATGAGAGACACTATGAGTTGATTCATCTAGAATATCACAAGTAATTCCTATTTCACTAGTTTGTTTAGAATCAATAATTTCATTAACTAGAAGTGCCTCATGCGAGTCATTTAGTTCTGCATATAACTCACTAAGTGTTGAATATTCTTTCTTAAGCATTTTATTCTCCTTAATTACTCTACCTAATGCCTCATTTAATTCCATAATCATATCAACAAGGTCATCATAAGAAGGTTCGAGATCCGATACCTTAGCATCATCACTCGCCATAAGACAAAATGATGATTTTTCTTCAAAAGAAGTGGCCTCTCCGATAGCAATTCCCGCCATCTTTTTAGAAGTTGATGGTACTTCATCCTCCGATTCGGATTCCTCCGATCCGGAGTACCATTCACCAATATAGGCTTGACCCTTGTTTCTATTGTTATAGAACTTTTTGAAGAGCTTCTTTTTGCCTTTTTTCCCTTCACTTTCATCTTTCCTCTCATGCGATCTTTGATGATCACCCTTCTTATTTGGACATCTTGAGGCAAAGTGTCCCTTCTCATTACATTCATAGCATGTAATGTTCTTGAATCCGGTCTTCTTGTGCGGTCCTCGCCTTTTGTCAAACTCAAATCCCCTTTTGTTGATCTTGTTAAGGAGCTTGCGGGTTTTTCTCACAAGAAGAGCTAGATCACCATCGGAGCTTTCATCCGAACTATCCTCCTTGGCTTCCTCGACTTTTGCTTTGAATGCCAAGTTTTTCTTCTTTGAACCGGATGCTTCCACAATCCCTTTCTTTTCTTCTTTTTGCATTTCATGGGTAATAAGAGTACCCAAAAGCTTGGTAGGAGTTGTGGAAGAGAGATCGCCATTGATAAGCACTGTCACAATTGTATCAAAACTCGATGGTAAAATCATAAGCATTTTACGCACAATATCAATATCTTCAAATTTTGTACCTAAACCTTTGAGATCATTGATTAATAGATTGAGTCGAGTATACATGTCACTAACATTTTCAGATTCAAGCATGAAAAAGGAGTTGTATTCTCTAGTTAATTTTATTAGCTTAGCTTCTTTGACTTTAGATGTACCTTCATGAATTACTTCTAAGATTTTCCACATTTCATAAGATGTATCAAGATTACTAATGCGATTGAATTCACTTAAGTCAAGACCATTGAATATGGCATTTTTTGCTTGAGCATTTGCTTGAAGGTTTTTCGATTCTAGAGGTGTGAGATTTTCTAAGTCAATTGGAGCCCTAAAACCATCTCTAGTGACCCTCCATACGTCAAGACTAATGGATTCTAGATAAACCGCCATCCTAATTTTCCAATAGCAATAGTTGCCACCCTTGAAGAAGGGGACCTTTCCATTATAGTTCTCTTTGATCAACGACATCCTCTCCCTAGACGGTTAAGCTTAAAATGAGAGACCTAGTGCTCTGATACCACGTGTTGATCGAAGGATGCCGACTAGAGGGGGGATGAATAGGCGGTTTTTAAATTTTTCTTCTAAAACTAGAGTTTAACAACCTAAGATTGCAATAACAAACTTCTAAAGATATGAATGACAATTCAATACAGGTTTTGCACTTTCTAAAAGATTAATAGTAACAATTCAATCACTACGAAAATTAAGCAAGTAGTAGAGGTAACCGAAGAGATCGAGTTTTTCCCGAGGTCTCAGAAATTTGCCGATTTCCACTAATCCTCGTTGAAGCGCTCTTCGCTTGAGCTTATGCTTCGATTCCACTAGGGGTAGCCCTTCTCCTCTCCGGATAGGTGAGCTCCGAGCCTTTACAACCAATCGCTGGGTCTCTCCGACACACCGTCGATGGAGAGATCGCTGGACCTCCCGGGTCGTCTAGGTGACGACAATCACCAAGAGTAACAAGCCTAGCACCTTGCTTGATCAACCTCAAAGCTTGATGAACACAATGCAAATGCAATAGGGCTTGGAAACAATTTCACTCAACTAGCACTCAAGATTTCTCAATTTTTGACTTCAATTGCTAGAGAATGGGAGTGAGAGGGTTTGCACACTGTTGCTCAAGGGTTTAGAGATGTTTTTCATATATACTTGACATCTACAACAGTGATCTATTTATACCCTCAGCAAAAACGGTCGATTTCAAGAAGATTGGGCGAAAGTTGTACTGGCCGGACATTGTCCGGTCACTTCAGACAATGTCCGGTCAGTACAAAATTTTTGACCGTTATTCACGTGAGATACGAGTGTCAGTAGCCGTTTGAAGTAAAATGTGAAGGCGGGACAAATGTATTTGTCCGGACAAAATGTCCGGACAGATGCATTTGTCTCTGTTGATACCCCTGTTTAAAACGACTTGTACACGCCGGACAAATAGATTTGTCCGGACCAAATGTCCGGACAGATGTATTTGTCTCTGTTGACACTCAAAATAAAACACTCCAGATTTTTGTATGGGCCGGACATATGGGATTTGTCCGGACAAAATGTCCGGACAAATAGATATGTCTCTGCTAACACAACATTTTCAATAGCCCAAAATTTGTATTGGCCGGACATTGTCCAGTCACTTCGGACAATGTCCGGTCACTTCAGACACATCCTCCGGACAAATACATTTGTCTTAATTCAGCACCCAGTTAACATTTGTATTGACCGGACATTGTCCGGTCACTTCGGACAATGTCCGGCCTTCATCGGACAGATGCACCGGACAAATGTATATGTCTATGTTGCACTTGTTTGCAATGTTCTGAAATTGTTTGTATTGGCCGGACATTGTCCGGTCACTTCAGACACTGTCCGGCGAGTACAAAACGAAAACAGACATATGAATTTTTTACTCAAATTTGATTTAGGGCAAATGCAAATGCAAATATGCTTCTAAAAACTTCAAGGTTGAAAGAGACTTATGCTGAGACCCCTCTTAATAGTACGACCATCTAACCTAGAAAATTTCAAAACAAGAAGGCGCTAGGTTTAGGTATTTGTACTCTTGTCGAGATTTTCGTCGTTTTTGCTTCATGGAGTTTTGATAGCCTTGCTTTGTCTTTCCTCGATGCTTTCTCCTTTGATTTACCTGAGTCTTACATACAGAGGTTAGTCGCAAATCTCACGGGTGTCATTAATCACCAAAACCCTAATTAGGGCTCAAGATTCAACAGTTGCTGCGCAACATCGCTCAGACCAACCCAGGCACATTTTTAGATTTCTTCGATCAGCCAGCTACACGTCGCGATGGTAGCCCCATACAGAACACTCAGGTACTCTGTCGATTGTTCTGGTCATACCGCCAGTGCATCGAGGCATTTGCTTATTGTCGTCCGGTCATATGCGTAGATGGTACGTTCCTGACCGGAAAGTACAAGGGCAGTCTTCTCATTGCTGTTGCTGCGGATGCTAACGACCAATTGCTTCCATTGGCGTACGCGATCGTCGAGTCTGAAAACTCATAAAGTTGGTTGTGGTTTCTGGTCAATGTGAAGCGGGCGGTTGTTGGTGATCGAGTGAAGGTGTGCATCATATCGGACCGCCACCGAGGGCTGCTCCATGCCATTGAGGTAATGCGCGGGGCCCCAGATGCTTCGTACAAATGGGAGGATATGCACAGCCGTTGGTGCATGCGGCACATTGCAGCAAACCTTTTCACACACTTCCGCAGTAAACAAATCATGGATCTGTTCAAGCGGCTATGCATGCAAACTCAACCAAGGAAGTTCCAGGCTGTGTTCGACAAATTGGAGGCGCTGACAGTGAAGTACTCCACGAGGAGGGCCAGCAATGCTGCCGATGATGCGAACGTGAGCAAATTCTCCCAATAGATTCAGGACAAGGACATCGAGAAATGATCCTTGCTGCACGACGAAGATGGTGCAAGGTTTGGGATAATGACGATGAACCTTTCAGAGGTGTGCAATTATGTGTTGAAGGGAGTCCGGTGTTTGCCGGTGACTGCTGTAGTGGAGATGACATGGTACCGCACAGCCGAGTACTACAACAACAGAAGTGTAGCCGCCAAAACGCTAGTCGACAATCCCATAAGAACCTTGCCAGATATTGTGCAGTCTTACTTGACTGCTCGCGTAGACAAGGCCCAGCGGCACGAGGTGACAGTTATAAATAGATTGCACCGAATCATTCAAGTCCGCCTTCGGCAGAAGAACGTGAGCGGCCAACTGAGGCCTGGACGGGTGCACGAGGTCATTCTTGGGGATGTCGCTGAGTGTTCATGTAACAAACTGAAGCTACTGCACAAGCCCTGCTCGCATGTCCTTGCTTCATATGCGGCGCTCAGTGTGAGCCCTGCACCTTATCTTTCAGAGTACTTCAGTCTTGATAACCTTTCAAACACGTGGAGTGGCGTGTGGAGAGTTTTTATGACGCTCGGTGACTATAGAGTTATCCCTGCTGGCGAGACTACCTGGATTCCAGATGTAAATCTAAAGCGAACGGGTCCAGGGCGACGGAAGACACGCCGAATACACAACGACATGGATGAGTCACAGGGGGTAGCTCACAAGCTAAGAAATACTCGATTTTTAGGCAGCCCGGACATAGCAGAAAGGATTGTTTGAATGCACCCGGACCATCGACCTAGCCTTGTAATAAACTTTGTAATAGGCTTCTCATTTGCATTGGATTGTTGTAATCCATACGAAACCTTGTAATATGATTTATGTTATGTTACTTTCATGTCGTGTGCTATCCATGGGTATGATACTTTCAATAACAGTTCCCGTTGTATGTTATGTTACTTTTAATAATGGTTCCTGTTTTATGTTTTGACAGGCATGGCTGGCGGGGACAGAGATCTTCCAGAGCTGCTGAGCAGTACATGTGATCGTGGACATCGCGGCCGCATCTTGTCCGAGGGCGGGGATTTGGAGCCGCTGGTAGTTCGTGCTCCCTTGGAGTACTGGCTTCTGCATGAGGGCTATATCCCCATCCTCCGGGATGCAGTTTATTGCTGTTCGCCCGTATGCTACAGATAGGTCAGCATCTCACACTGGACAGGTCGTTGATCACCGCATTGGTAGATCGATGGCGTCCGGAGACCCACACTTTCCACTGCCGCTGGGGGGAGATGACAGTCACGCTGGAGGATGTGAGCATGCTGCTTGGTTTACCTAGCAGTGGACATCCCATCGTCCCCCGGCCAGCACGCCTAGATTGGTGCGCACAGATGCACCTCCGATTCAACATCGCTAACCACGCTGACGAGATCCTGGCATCCAGGCGTGGTGTCCCCCACCGATTTCTGGCGCGCTACCGTGAGTGCCCCGATGATGCCCCAGCCGATGTAGTTTGGCAGCATCTCTTCGCCTACTTGCTGGTGACGCTGCAGTATATTTTGTTCCCTTCGACGCACAGTGACACTGTGTACACGTGGTTCATTCCCCTGGTCGAGAGTATCGTCGATGCCGACGCAGGGGCCATGCCGCATTACAACTGGGCGATGGCAGTGTTGTGCGCGACGTACAGGGGGCTTTACGAGGCATGTTGCAGGACCGCGGCTGGATCATTGCTGTCCGCATGCCCTGTACTGCTGCAGTTGTGGTCATGGGAGCACTTCCCCGTTGGTCGGCTACGTTTACAGCGGCCCATCCATCCGTACGGTGCGCCAGCGGACTACGAGGATTGGGTGGATCGGCCGACCATGGGAGCCCATTGGCTGGGAGGTTGGTCGAGGTGGTCATCGTCACAGATTCACCGCTGTTACTTGGCGTACCTGGGAGAGTTTGATCTCCTACCGGACGCGCGCGTCATATGGAGACCATGGACACCGGAGCACATCTCCCATGTTGCACCGTATGGCATTTCCTCGCATTGCACCGCGGGCCAGGACTGCTGGCTTACACGCTGGCACATGGTGTTCTCACATATGATGGAGCCGTATTTTCCGGAGAGGGTGATGCGCCAATTCGGGCTACATCAGCAGATACCGCCCCCGGAAAGAAATCGACAACGCCATCTCCCGCGGGAGATTCACATGTATGCCTCGAACATTTTCTATATCTCATGTACGCACTCATATTTGTTTATTTCTTTGCTTTATGTGCATCGCGTTACCTTTTGCAGACAAACACGTAGAGGAAAATACTTCGACAACTGGCAGCTCAAAAATTCCAAATGGGTCGACGAGTGGGAGGACCACGTAGCGACGGATGTTGTTGTGGAGAAGCGGCCGTATGACCCTGGGACGTATCAGGCCTATCATCAGTGGTACGTGCCGCACACCCGCACGCAACTTACTCGTGCGGCCCCCCCTTCGCCGACAGAACTATCACATCAAGACAGTCTTCGACTTGGCCTTGATGTTCATTTCCCAGGCCGGATACATCGCTCGGTACGTTCGTCTTCGCTGGATACTTATATTGGTCTCTTATCTTATCTATTTTTCCATAGTTCCCATATGAGTTTCGCATGTGCAGGTTGACTTAGCGTTGGCCATCGACAGGTAGGCGGCAAACCTGTCGGCTGGCCTTTCTCGGGGAGGACGACACTTCAAGACGGTGGCGCGTGCTGCCCTACATTCCATCCGTGTAGCAGCACAACGACTCTTTTTCGACGTAACTTGTGGTCGAAAGACAGATGCATCGGTTCCGCACCGGAGAGGGGCCCGGCCACCTAGCCCAATGTCAGCCCGGCCTAGCCTGGGTGGTGCTCAACAGAGCACTTCGTCAGCACGGCGCAGTCATCGTGACACATCGTCGACCTGGGGAGGTGACATACCAGGGATGTCCGTCGGCCCGTCTCGGCTTCGTCGTTCCTCGTCAATGCACAATGCTCGACGTAGAGATCTGCATATTGGGGGCCCGTCGAGACATCGCACTCCCGATTCAGATGACTCTGATGATGAGGACGACATCCGTCGTCAAGACAGGGACGATGCCAGTAGGGCGTTGGCAGAGCGGCTTACGGCTGACGAAGATTGAGACCAGGCTCATATTGAGCAGGCGACTCAGGGATAGAGACACACAGTCCCTGGAGGGTCTACCTGGGAGAGTTGGGGGAAGCCCGCCCACGACCACATGGATGTGCATGACGATCGTGAGTACTACGCTCCGCAGGGGGCCGAGCCTAGTTGGGTGGCACAACAGCGGGACAACGACGACTGGGTCTTGAGCATGTTAGGGTTGCACGACCCTCATGCACATCAGTACTACCAACCGGATGAGTTGGCGCCTAGCGAGCTCGAAGATCACCCTCCACCGACACAGCCATCTCAGGGTCATGCTGGTACTGAGCGGCATGGTCCTTCTACCGCGGCTGGACGGCGATCACATGTGCCACCTGATCCGTACTCACCATCGCCTTTTTAGAGAGAGAGACATGGGCATAAGAGGGGTCGTCCGAACCCATAGCGAACATGTACTAACACTTTTATTTTCCAGTGTGTTACATTCAAAATGAATCATGCAGTTAACTAGATTTCTTATATATTTTTATTATATGTATATACATATATACATATATATACATACTTACATATATATATATATATATATATATATATATATATACATACTTACATATATATATATATATATACAGTACGTATGTATGTACATACATAAATACATACATACTATATAGATATATATATACATATATACATACATACACATACATACATATACATACATATATATACATACATACATATACTTACATATACATATACATATATATGTTTACATACATATACATACATACCTAGACATACATACATATACATACATATACGTGCATATACAAACTCCTGTAGTACTAGAACAATTAAAACTCCTAGCCCAACTAGTGGGAACTCTCTTCTACCTCGTTGTTCACCTGGGTTTGAATCCCCACTCCCGCAATACAAATTTTTTTGGTAAAAAAACGCTGTGGTCGCTTGTCGAGTCCTCACAGCACGACAAGCTGTAGTCGTGGCTTGTCGTGGTCGGAAGGCACGACTAGGCTCTTGTCGAGTTCTGGGAGCTCGACATGTTTACATGGCAGGTCATTTCTGTAAATTCTCGCAACTGTGGGTTAGTTTTGTAATTATTTTTTAAATCTGGGTTATTAGTAAAAAAAACTCGCTTGGTTCTATTTTGGAAGAATACGTTACAGTATATGGCGAAACTCCAGTGCCACCACCTTTCAGTCTGTTCATGATTCCAAGTTCCAACTCCTGTCAGCCTTTAAAGTCATCTTAGAAATATTTGATTTTTCTAGTCTGATACGTGAATCACAACCGTTTGACGTGATTCATCCAGATGATAGAAAAGAAAGATCATACTCAAAATGAATCCTGATTTTAGCCTGGGAAAGGGGACATGCGCGGTAATGCTGTGGTATGGATAGAGGCCGTTTAATTCATGTCTTAGAAGGAAGTTGTCTTGTCTACAATCAATTTAATATATGACTACAATATTTGATTAGTGTCCACGACATGTCTAACCAAGCCTCAGCATTAGCCCTAGCCAAACATATCTAACTCTTTCAAACGCTTAAAATCGTGTGCGTGACGCCCCTCTTGCAACTCATAAAATCATGACATTAAACCAAACAAAGACATTGCTCAAGTCATTAACCAAAAGAGTCTCACACTAGAATGACAAGAATATCTTGGGTCAAGGAAGAAAAAGATTTATTTGGTAGCTATCTTGGTCACCCCCTGGTCTGATCATTATTGGTTTATAATCAGCACCCGATGAACAGACAACATGCATGGTGGACAGGGATTAGCAAAAAGTAAGGAGCAATGCAAAAGAGCAGTGGCCGTCCGTAATCACCCATCCGAATTGGTCCTTTATTTTAAACAAACTGAACTTTTGAAATCTTTGTTATTCCAATATTCTCTCTGATACTGAGAAAATTTGAATCTTTCTTATTCCAATGTTCTCTCTGGTACTGCGCTCTAGCTATTTTTGGTGTATCTATTAATGTGAATCCTAGACATTAATCAATGACCCATGGAAACACCTCGCAGGTTCTCACCCAAATGGAGATTCAAACTAGATCCTTCCCCATAAGATCACCTTGAATAGATTTCACCATCTTGAATTGTTTCCCCTTATTTGAGCTTCTCGTCCAAGCGGCTATGAACCCAGTGTGCCCTCCAAACAATTGAATGTGAGAGAAGACGTTCGGTTGAATATCCTTTCATCTGCAACTGTAATGAGGGAAAGTAATGTGTGAAATGAGAGTAAAATAGAATGCGTCAATAGTACCCAAAAGGAAAAAAAAATGTGGAATTCACTAATCTATTAGTACAAAATGACCTCCAGATATACATATATATTTTGTGATTAATATGTGATGTAAAAATGATCATCCTCAATTCCCTGCAGTAATTCAGTAGATCTCACAATGATAATTGTGCAAAAGTTTGATCATAGTGAATTTTTATCCCTTCGTCCATGCCCATCAAGATTAGGATGCTATTTTTAGATGACGAAAGTTAGTTAAGAGGATACTGTAAAATTGGGGATTTACTATAAGACATTGGTTGTGAGATTGAAATATAAAACACAGTCCCACATGTTAATGAAATATCATTGTTTTTTAACTAAATTCAAAACTTTTGTAGTGTAATGGTACAAATTGCTATGTACTCAAGAAGATACTATTGCTGATGCGTTACAACTATCAGTTTATCATGCAATCAACCTCACATCTTGAACAAGACAATCAAAACATGGACATCTAGGATATATAATGCTGTACCTTCGATACAAAAGTGGGATATTGCTCATCCATCCAATGGCAAGCCTCTGCATGTAGAGATTTGCCCTCCTTCATCAAACTTACTGACACGAGTCCATGAATGAAGGACCTCAAAACATCAGCTGCAGTTGCCTGCCTGTGGATGAAAATGTGAACACTACCTTTCTTATCCAACAAAAAATACTTGCCTGGATAAATTTGGGAGGTAAAAAAACGTTAGCAACAATTAACATATGTGTTTCATTTAACCAAGATGCAAATAATACCATCTTTGTAGTGGGATCTTGTTTTTGCAACTTCCAACCTATCAAATTGACACACAGAGGATAAATCTCTCATTTCAATCCTTAGAATAATGACAAACACATGAAAGCACTGCTGAAAACAAAGAACTTACATATCAGAATGAGTAAGCATTGAAGCTTTAGCACCTAAGTGTACATGCTCATGAGGCAGTTTACTTCCAACTAATTTCCGCCAGCTAGACCAAAAAGGAAGAATATGTTCTTGCTGAGAAACCTGCTGTGGTGTGAGAACTAGGAAAATACCATCCAAGAAAATTGATCAAGATAATGGAAATACTTGCCGGGAGGTTTTCGTAGAGTCAGATGAAGCAACAAAAGTTATTGTTGTGGTAATTGATTCATTATGGCAATGACTTCATGACATTGGCAGTTTTTACCCCCAAAAAAAAAAAAAAGAACGCGGACTTGTCTTTAGGTTAGGATATTATTTAGCTTATGTAATTTCTTTAGAACTCATTTGACCCCATCAGGAAAAGGCCATTGTCTTTAGTTGAGATCTATGCCAAGTCTATCCATACAGGCTTTAAGACTTCCACCAATTAAACCACCAAAACTAATGATCCACTGGGGCACTACCATAACCCAGCTAAGTTTCTGGCTGCTAACATGTTCGATGTTGTCACATGGTTTTAAGCCATTGACTATAACATATTGTACATTGCACCTAGGTTGACAGCCTTAACCTCACCACTATGCTTATCTCATCTACCTCAAAAGCACCACAATGTCCTTTTCAAGCAAGCAAGACATCAAACTTTCCAAAGTTCATTGGCTTTCACCCTATCCCATTATGCAATTTAAACCATACAACAATTCCTTGGGTATCATATGCATGATAGTGAATAATAGTGACCAATGCTGATGTCCCATGAATAGATAAACCGGCAAACCGGCAAAACTTACAAGCTGATCTTGTGAGAGGATGTACTTCATGAAAGCAGGGAAAAAAAGGTACATGCTCACCTTCACTGTGCTCCATAAAATACTGCAGCAAGATGGAACTTCTCTCATAATTTAGTGTAGTGAGAGAAAGTGACTGCACTGCCTTGTAATTTGCTGAATTACGATCAAACAAAAAGGACAAAGAAGGCTGTAAATAAAAAATTCATTCAAATCTTAATGATGCTAAATATATTCTCAAGCATCATTAGGCGTCAAACTATACTAAGTAGGACGTCAAAAAATGTCTTATTACAATAAGCTGACATAATGATGAGGTCCATGACGCCATACTTATCCATGGAGTTAAAAGTTCTGGTGGAACCACAACCCAACATGGGGTTAGAACCAGCAGTGCAGATTATGGTTAGCCAACTTACTTGAAGTTAATTTCTCATTTAAATTTCTTGCTATTTTGATCTGGTGGATTCAGTAAAAGAAAATCCAGCCAGAATTCATGCAGCCAACCAAAATTTGGAAGTACAGAGCACAGCATTATGTATCCTTTTCATAACGACTGATTATGTTAGAAGTTTAACAATGTCAAGAAAAGAAGCAGAAGTAAATATTTTCTTAATACTGTGCAAGTGTGCAACTATATCACTGCATGACATGTATCCAGCATGTGCAACTATTCAGTGAAGGCAACATCTAATTCATTTCTTTATCCCTTTTTTTCACTTATTGATATTACTCCCTCTGTTTTACCATATAACCCTTTTTTCGTTTTTGCACGTTTCACAATATAAGCTTATTTAAAAGCTCAAGACATTTTTTAATACACTTTACAACTTTGCACTTTTTAATATTCTGTCTACTCTTCCATTAATACTCCTTCCACTCACTTCTAAATTTTATTTAATAGAGGCGATATAGTCTATTACCATTTCTTTCCTTCTCATTTTGTACATATTAATTCCCGCATACACAGTAAATAGGCTTATATTACAAAATAGAGAGAGTAATTGTTAAGATCCTAATGAACCAAGAGAGAGAAGAAATTTGCATTAATAAAGATAAATGATGGAAAAACTTAACCCCCAGCACATCTTTACTTATATATAACAATCAGCACACTTTGCAGTCATACAAGGAGATGCCTAACAGGAAAAGCTAAACAGCAGTTTTGCTATTCCTCTTATTACCCCTTAGTTTGACAGACATTTATTATAATTGGTCCTCTTGAATTGTTTTGAAAAGACTAATCAAATTAGAAGAATATACTCACCATACATATGAAATATTGTCAGAGAAAGGAAAGAAGCCCATACACACAAAGAATGCCCCCTGGTAATGTGAGCCAACAGCATCCCCAATCCCATCCCCAACATTGTTGCGAGTGTCTCCTGACTACCCTCCTGAAAAGTTGAATGTGCTGTAGTTACATTTCAGTAAAAAAATTACCATCTACTTGACATCTGCAAAATTATTAAGAACATCCTAAATTACCTTTGCAGATATATCGGCTGCATTATTTGCAAGTGCGAAATGCTGCGTCAATGCTGCTCTAGTTGCTCCACTAGCAACACCAGCTATACAGAATGGATAATGAATTTGCCATTGCAAAAGAACCATTTAAAAAATTTCCTCTTAGAAGGTTGCCAATATCTACAAGCAAACTTCATCTAATATCAGAAAACAGGCATTTGGGTAGCTATTTATTTTGTAAGCGTGTTGAATATATTGACAGAATGTTACATATTACATAGAAGTGCATCTAAGAGGAGGATTTCCATACATGCTCAACAAGTGTATGTGCAAGGTAATTTTTTATCTCCCTTACGGTGCATCTTCACATTGATACAGAACAGGTGCACAATCCAGCTTGCACAAACAGCACGTCAGCAAATCAAGATAACTTGGTTTACTAACTACTGGAAAACCAAGTGTTGAATCAGTTTACTGAAAATTGATGTAGAAGAAGAAGATTATAGTAATACCAATCTTTCCATATTTTCTGGGTTGATGATGTTCATAAATCATAAATGGTGGATACGTTCAAAATCCACAACAGACAGAAAACAGGACGCATATTTTGCTCATTGCCTCATATGCTTCAATGACAATGAGCACTTTATATGTCCTACAAACTACAGAACCCCTTGAGTCTTGAGCATCTAGTGTCATAAAATTTCATTATATGAGCTGCTGATCAAATAAATCAAAATGTGAGGTCACTTACTGAATGACCTAGATAGGCTGCCTAAGCACATTATAGCTATCAAGGATGAAGGAAACAAAGGGCTCAAAAGGTCCATCAACATCCCTGCACAAATAACAACAAGAAGCAACTACTGTTATGATAATTTGATACCAAAAGAGGAAACTCACGATCTTTATGATAGAGAAAATAAGTCCTAGACCTTACAATGCAAACTGATGCTAAGAATTTCAAATAGGTAGCTAAAGAACAAACTTTTACAGTAAAAATACCATACTCCAAAAGTAAACAAACAAATTTGCCACTCTCACTCTCTCTGTGTGCGCACATGTGTGTGTGTGTGTGGGTGTGTGTGGGTGAGAGAGAGAGAGAGTGGGGGGTGGGGAATTGAATTTAGTGACCTGAATTGAACATTACCAAGGTCATTCATAAAGTCTGCCACCAGACGCCACATCTTAGCATTACTATCAAGATTAGAGCCCTGGAGGAAAAGAAGGCACACCAACCAAGCAAATCATCTCAGTAAATCAATGTGCACAAGCATGGTGTCGAAGGGGAAAAGACATCAAGTAAAAGATCCAGTAATAAGATAGCATTGTTGAATCTAATTAGTAAGAGAATTTGATTACCTGATAAAAAGTGAATAATATACCTCCAAGCATTCCTGTCAAATCCCTTAAAAACCACTGCCGGAATAACATGTGTTAGAAAAAAAGGGGGTGCATACAGCACTAACCTCATCAAAGGAGAGACGCGACAGAAGGAAAAACCTAGGCTACCTAGTTACTGCTAGGCGACCATATCTTGAGTCAATCAAGAGAGAAGTGCCAGTATTCTTTAAGGCGTATACTCACATCATTTGTAAGTTGTTAGTCAAATAAAAATGGCAACATTGCCCCCTTTCAGTGAAGCACAGGGAAAACATGAGGCCACTATATTCTCAGTAAACTATTTTCATATATGTACAGGTTTCAAAAACAAAGAAAGTTCTTGTACGTTCAAAAAACCAATCTTGTGTCTTTGCACTAGGGGTAAAAACCTGAACTATAGGAGAATTAGGTTCAATAGGTAGAAGGCTGGCATGTAATTTATGTCCTGGCTCCTAAATAGTTCTACAGAAAATAAAAGGCATGAGATGGGAATTCCAATAGATGGACTTGAGGAAATTTACCTGAAAGGTAGCACCTATCACTGTGGCAGATTTTTCACCTACTCCAATTGCACCTAGAAGAGCCTGGAGACAGTTTGGATAACATTCCATTTAGAAATGCAAGAAAAGCATAACAAAAAGATCTCGAAAATATAAAGACGGCGCGGCTTACTTGAGTAGATAACATTGCCCTGATGTATGTCGACAGCCCCTACGGCAAAGTTACCAATGGTAAGAACTAAGAACCAAGAACCAAGAACCAAGAACAAGGTAGTTTTACCACAAGAAAGCTTCTAAACAGTTCCATGAAACAAATTTTACCTGCAAGGTATCCCACACCTGGAACGGGACATAATCCGGCGTCACACTTCCAGGGAAACCCTAGCGATTGAAACTTTGGCTCATCAGTTACCACATGTAAATTGGAAACTTTTCCGAGATCAGAAAAGTTCGTGGAAACCGCAGGAGTCAGGAGATGCGAAAGTTGGACATGTAATTTGCGCTCAAATGTTGCACATCTATACAATACCTCGGGCACGAAGGCGCCGAGCACGCGGCTCCCAATCCGTCCCCACCGGCTGCCGAACCTGAGACGCCAACCAGCTACACGCATAAGAGCAGATCGGAGCAAGTGGAATGGAGGGGGGAGGGGCAGAGGGGGACCTGTGGGAGGAGAGGGAGGAGGCGGAGGCGGTGAGGACGGCGCTGCGGGAGAGCGTGGAGGTGGAGGAGCCGTTCCACTCCTCCACCGTCACCCACGCCTCGGCGGAGTCCATGGCCACTCTCCTCGTGGTTGCTTGGTGGGCGAGTTGGCTTCTGGACTGTCAACGACGAGCACCCGTAGACGCGCCCAAACTCAAGTTTGAGTCAGTCTGGTTGCACCGGTGACTGAGGTCGGAGCGGTTCGAGTCAGTTTTGCTCCGTTCGATTTCCAACTCAAAAAATGGTCTTCTTTATCAAAAAAAACACGACTAGTTGCAGCCGGAGAAGTTATTATACACATAATAACAGCATCACATGTCATTATAGTTTTTATTTTACAAAGCACCTCCCGTCCATTCCATTGGCAGGTTACTCGTTTGTCATTTCATTGCTGCAAACAGTCCAAACTGCCCATTGAACCGCACTATGCTCCCTCCCTTTTCTTAATACTCCAGTGGCTTTGTGCACCAAGATTAAAGAGAGAATTAATCAAAGCAGAAAAAAATAAACAATACCGACATTTGAGGTTATTAGAGAGGAAATAGTATCATTTGGGTATAAAGTGTAGAAACAGAAAAATCTCATTAACTATAATCTTGAGTTATGGAAGAGTCTCTTACATCATGAAAGGAGGGAGTATATTTGGTACCCAAAACATGGCAGTGCCAGTAATACAGCTAACTCCAGCTAGAGTACTCTCCACAAGCAACCCAATTTTATAACCCTAAATTTCTGACTTCGGGAAGAATACCCAGTTTCTTTGTTGTACAGACAATTTTTTTCGCTGGGTAACAATTCTCTCACATTTACATCAATGCATTCAAGATGCAGCTACGAAAAACTCCTCGGGTTAAATTCTATCTGAATGAGAAATGTAAGTCCCTACCAGATTAAAAAACAACTTAAGATGCTTCTTCAATTTTTGATCTCGCGTCAATGGACAGGTTAGTTACATCATGGACATTTGTGTCAATCTTTTCATTGAAGTGATCTCGGAGGAATTCCACTGCCATGAAGGTCAACGCAGACGCAGGTACATACCATACTATTCTAGGCACACTGCCCTTGAACAAACCATTCACTCCCTCAGAAGCCCAAATTTTTGTTATAGCATCCAGCCAACCATTGTACCTGACAACAAAAGAATTTTAGTGACTTGGGTTGTAAGGGCAGCAAATCATATAATAGCAAACAGGGAAATGCTGTGTGTAAGGGAGAGAACATAATTAGCTTCTACACAAAAAAAATTGGTATGGAAGAAAAACCTCAAAGTGCCAAATTAACATAGCAACGTCAAAGAAAGACATGAGTTTGATCACTAATTAAATTGCTCCAATACCTAGTTGTTGATGCTTGTACTTGCAGTCTTGTTTTGACCACATCCAAGGGGGTTGTCAAGTACGCGCTAAAACCTGCACAACCCGTTGGATAGGAAGTAAATTATCATGAGATAGAGCACTTCAGAATCTCAAGAGATATGACAGCCAACATATGGTTTATTCAATTTACAAGATATAACCTACCGCCTGCTAATCCTCCTAGAAGAAGTCCTTCACAGGAATTGCTTACATGCAAATCAATGTTTGGCAAATACATTTTCTTCCCATACTCAGTTAAATCCTTCAGTGCTTCATAGAAAGTGACCTGGAGAAGGCAGAGGTGATGCTCATAAAAACGACCAAAATCAAATATTTTTTGAGGAAATATAAAATAAGTCTCTTAAACTGCACAGGATATACGATTGTTATGTATGCAAAATATTCAATACACAAAGCAGGTAGAGACACCAGGATGCATTCAGATACGATATGATACAAGAAGAGAGCACATCTGCTCTTAGCAGATACCCTCATAGCTGAAGCTGATCTATTGAAGGCAAGCTAAAAAGGACCTGTAGACGGACTGTCAATAAATAAATGATGATTGAAGTCCACTGAGCGGTGCATTGTAGGAAACTTTCGCATTATTAATCAGAAGATATAAATCTGGAGGTCCAAATAAAGGATGAAAAGAACAGAACAATCACAACAAGGATTGTCACTTGTACATAACTGCAACTAGCAGGGCACAAATTAAATTTGGTACATGTCCAACCATCTAGAGACCAAGCTATGGTTTAGTTGCAGCAAATAAAGTAACAGCTTGGAATGAGAATGCACAGAATATTATGCCCATCATATATGAAATGATGATTGTGACCCAAAATGTTAGTAATCTTAAGCAATTTGATTTCATACACTGAGAAGACTAGAAGGCATAAGCAGTCATTAAACTTCAGCTTATGGGAAACAACATGCACAGGCATGGAGAAAAAAGGGTAAAATTAAAGCACTTGTTTGGAAGAATTGAACTAGTTCACTAAAATGATGAGAACAACATACAATGAATTGCACACTGAATTGTTGCATACCATTAGACCAGCAAAAGGGACATCTCTCACAAGTGTAGACCAATATCTGTAAGCAAAAGCAGCCGTTAGTGGAACTGAACAAAAGTCAATTGACAAATAGACTATCATCATGCGAGGAATGCCATCAGTTTCCACACACACAAAAACACTTTTGTTCTATCAATCTTTACAGTTACACACGCATGAACATGCACCACATACATTAATTATTGTAGCAATTTATGCCCAATGTCCAAACAGATAGGCTGTCGACCATTGCAGATAGAAAACAAAAGTTAGAAGTGCTCATACCCTGCATAAAGTCCCTTCAGACCATGATCTTTCCAGATAGAGCAGCCAGCATGAAACATTCCATTATAGTATCCATACATCTCAGTACCAGATGCTCGAGAAATATTTCCTTTTTCCATGGTTGATGCCCAAGATTTTCTGGTGCCTTGGACTTGCATTCGTTGTTTTATGACTTCACAAGGCACATAGATAAATGATCCAAGTGTATCTCCTGGAATAAACAATAAAAAAGACATGTGATATCTAGAAAGCAGACAACTTTTCTTTAGATGCTAGGGATTCCAATGAAAAAGGCCTACACATGGCGCATGTGATACCAAAGTACTTCCAATGGTAAATTATAATATTTAGTTAGGGGGTAAACTATGTGCTTCTGCTCCTAATGACATGCTAACAAAATCAAGTATTAAACTTAGGCCATGAAGATTTTCGGAAGGTAAACTACAACAGGCATAAAAAACAACAGCTCACCGATTCCTCCTGCAATGAAGTGAGACCAGTGGCCACTTAGATTAGGATTAGCATTCTCCAACCATTTCTTAGTTGACTCAATGACACCAAAATATGTTGCACCTGTCGCAAGTGATCCAGTAACTCCTGGAGTAATTCCTCTGTAAAAACCTGAAAATGGGTAAGAGACTAAATTTTTATCAAGATTACTGCCAACATTATGAACATATTCATTTATTTGGTGGTTCTTAGTCTCAGATCCTAATTGGTCTTGACAAAACCCAATATTACTAAACCCGTGCTTCTTTCTCTTTGTTCAATAAAAATCAGAAAGGGGCCAACCTATCGGACCACCTGAAGCCCAAACTGTCCTGACCATCTGAAATATATTCTTCTGAGCCTATTTGGAATAAATCAAAAAAGAGAAAAGAAAAGAAAAGATGCGGCAACCATATATCAATGTCATGCATGGTAATAAAAAAAAGGTCATTGCTACTTGTGTGTTAAAAAAGAAAAAGAAACAGTCTCACAAATCACACCTTAGTTCCTGTGATAATAGCCTGACTCTGAATCCTCGTTTTCAGAGTGTCAACTGGATGCATCATGCCTTCCCCAAATGCACCTGCAATTGCGCCCCATACAAATTCCCTCCATACTGCAGCATAAGTTTTGTCTTAGTAATATTCGCATGCAATTTAAGAAGTATAGGCCACGTTTTGACACTAATGCAAATGCAGTTCATATCACATAGTCTACTTTGTTGACAACATAAGTTAAACACTATTCGATTCCTTAACTTTAGAGAATAAAATAGTTAATACAATCTCATAACACCAAGTTATTCACCACATGACATCGATTAACCTATCCCATTCACTAAGCAACCTAAGAAGGTATGATGCATCACGCATTCATCACCATGCATGCTCAAATATCAATAAAGGTATGCTCCTAGAAGTGCTCCCTTGCATAAGAATGCACAAATAAACTCCTAATGCTGGGAAACAAACCCGACCTAATCCAAGCTCCATTAACATTGATAACCCCAAAAATCATAACCCCAAGACACCTCTCAGAACTCCCACATTTATAGGCATGGAGCACAAAGAATTACCAAGAACTTGTGAACTGCCAAATCAAACCAATGGATTTTAGGTCAAGCTACTACAGAATCCTAGCCGCGGAATTGATTATCTCAAGCTACTATCAGTGATCCAAGATTAAGAAAAGAACAAATAGCGGCGCAGGCTTCATTGGATCGGATGTTACTAAACACCACTGGATTAGTATTCTGTGAAGTGGGCGAGCACTTGCCGAAGAAGTTGGTGAGGTGGGGATAGGGCGGAGGGGAGGCGGAGCTCCGGCTGCCAACTCCGGCCGCTGCGTCGGGAGGAGGGGAGGAAGGAGACGCCGCCATCGGTGAGGATTTGTTTGGGATTCGTCGAGGTGTAGGGTTTAGACTCTGATAGTTGACCTAAAATAATTGATAGTTTAAAATTTAGAAATCAGTAATCTTTTTTTTTCTAACAGAATATTTATGTCGATTTTTATTTTAAGTATAAATTTAAATATTTTCTTTCTTTTACTTATATCGGTTTGGGGTTTTGAGGTTTTGTTGGAGAGGGTAGAAATATAAGTATGAAATTTTTTTAGGGATGTATGTATATGTGGATATAGAGATCTGATTTTAGATATTGCTGTTGGAGAATGTCTTAGGGGGTGTTTGATTATAAAATTGAATTGGCTTGGGAATAAGCATAATGGGAGTTTGATAAGGATGTAAGTCAAAATTCTTATGTTTAATGTTTGGAATTTGGTTTTGGGAATGTGATTAGCATCCTTTTTTACTAAAATGCGCATGTGGGAAGAAATTGAGTAACAAAATAAAAGGTAGTTTGGTTACTTTCTAATTTAGAGTTTGTTTGATTTATAATCATAATTTATCAAACTAAAATTTGGTCATACCATAATAATTTAGTTATAGTTTAGTTTGCAACTAAAATTTTATCTTTTAGCTTAAATAACCAACATTTGACTATTTTTGGCTTGTTTTTCCTCAAATCTTTGACAACCAATTTGGCCTCCCAATATTTGGCAGTCAAATTTTGACTACCATAGGTTTTGGTTGCTATTTGGTTTGCGATCAAATTTTTTGGTTATGCTTAAATTTTTGTTTGGTATTTTTTTATGCAACCAAACATACTCTTGTACCCAATCCCACTTGTTTATTACCACCTCTTCTCCTAAGACTAAATTAGTGAGATATGAAACCATTTATACTCAATCATAATCCCTCTTTTATTCCCCTATCCACAATCCAAATATTAAATTAGATCACTCCCCATCTTCTATTCCTAATCTCATCTTTCATTTCCTACGAACCAAACGCCCTATTAGGGTTTTGAAATGAGCGCCATGGATAATGGTGACCTAGTTGAATCGATGTGGACTCGTGAGATATTCTTTGTGGATGAGGACCTGGATCATGCAATCTACATCGAGCGGCCTACAAATCCACCCCATGGAGAACCCATGTGCCATGATGTGGGACGCTTGATTCAAATCACACGACATTCAGACCTCCGGCGATTTCAAGGCTGGGTATAAGACCCGAATGGGAAATTTCATAAGAGGTCTCTCTCATTTTTCACATTTTACATTCAGGTCCTATAAAATTTACTCCTAATCGCTACCTGCTTTTTTCCTGTATATAAAGTCCTTTATGTCTCACCCATTTCTCCCCTACTTGTCACATCAAAAATTTTGAACATCCAGGTAGAGATCCACTCATAAAGAATAAGGGCATGTTGGATGTATTTTTGCATCTAAAATACACTTATAAATTTCAGATGTGGAATCTTCTTATGAACCATCATACTATATGGATGGGATGTAAAAAGAATTCATCCTAACCAAAATCGCAAAAGTATTTTTAGTTCTCACACACCACATTTACACAAACTCACATTGTTCTTCTGTCCCTTGGTATCATATATAGTTACATCTCTATCCAAACCATATTTACAAGTGTAATGTCTCGTCTTTCCAAACTATAGATATCTTAACTAGGAAGAAATTTGTCTCATGTAAAACTACCATTTTTCTATTTTAGACCATACTCTACCTATTAGGAAGCTACTCATTTATTGTTTCAATTGTTAGGTCCCCATAGTTCCAAATACAACAATGACAATCATTACTATCTATTAAACATAAGTTTGTCTCTCCGTAAAACCACATACAACACTTGCAAACCCTACTACCCGTTGAATGGAAATTGATTGTTGGTTTTAGATGAGATCACATACAATAATTATAGTCACAAGCCGTTGGATGTAAATTGTCTATTGATTTCAAATGGAGACAACGTACAACAACCCTAATCACTACTAGCCATTGGTTTGAATTGTCCATTAATTTTAGGTGGAGACCACACATAACAATCATAATTACGACTAATAGTTAGTTTGAGTTGCCTTGTTGATCCCAAATGGAGCACACACAAAAATCATACTCATTACTAACCGTTAGGCATAAGATGGCCGTTGGTTTTAAGTAAATGCTTCATAAAACAATTGTACTTATTATTAGCCGTTGGACATAAGTTACCCATTAGTGTTAAGTGGAGACCACACACAACAATCATAATTACTAGTAGCCGTTGGTGTGAGTTGCTCGTTGGCTCCAAATAGAAACTATATACAAAATCATAATCACTACTAGTCGTTAGATATAAGATGACCGCTGGTTTCAAATAGATGCTACATACAACGATCACACTTACTATTAGCTGTTGAGCATGAGTTTCCCGTTGGTTTCAAGTGGAGACCACACAACAATCATAAACTACTACTAGCCGTTATAATTCTAGCGAAACGTTGGAGTTGCAAGTAAAAATTAACTCAATTGGATCTTACCGCGCTCAAATTAGTCAGGCCAAAATTTGCAATGTTGCAATTAGATACCTCAAATACATAAATTTACACATATAAATTCAAAAATTTGTAAGGCAACCAGTCAAATTTTGCCATTCTTGTAAAGCAAAAAAACTTTGAGGATTGTTCTCAAATTTCTGTTCTAGTTGTCCTAGTTAATGGACACTTCAGGCTCCAACCTTGCAAGAGAAGTGTGAACAATGACCAAAGAGGGCTATAAATAGACAACAAGAGAGCCAAAGCAAAAGCAGTGCAGGCGAGCAACACAATAGCACTATACACACACCATGTCTCATCACAACTCTGGATCCAGTGCCTCTTCAAAGGGCAAAGCCGTGCTTATTGAGCCGGACAGAGCAGTCGTTGCACCGGAGGCTGGAGGATCGACTTCCCGTTGTCCAGCACGTGAAGGCAGCGCGGCGGCGACGACGACGACGACGACAACGACGAAGGAGGCGGTGCGCACTTGGAGTGAAGCAGAGAAGGCCGAGTTAGCGAGGGACATAGCCAAGCTGAAGGCAGAGATTAGCGCTATGGAGGCAGAGCTAGCCAAGATGGACAACTAATTAATACATGCACTATTCCTTACTGTCTGTTCAACTGTATGAGGCTGTCGTTGCAAGTTTGGGGCTACTAGTATAAATAAAGTAGTTTGTGATGCAGTGTTGCTTGTGCCCGCCTTGATTTGATTTATCCAATGCACCCTTCTCTAGTATGAGATTAATTCCCAATTCTTGATTTGTTTTTGGATCAGTTTTCATTTTTATTGTTCTTCATTAGAGGACCATTCAACATCTAAGTAGAAAAAAACTACTAAATTAGTGGTGTAAAAACTATAAGTAAGGTCATGTTAAGAAGGTTTAATAGTTTTAACTTCTTCTAGAAACTGGTTCTTTGGAGAGGTCAATGAAAATGAGTTTTAACTTCTCACTATAAGTACGGATCCAATTTACCTAAAAAGTCAATTTTTTTAAGGACTTTACAGAGTGAAGGGATCTAAATCTCCTCTTCCATGTAACTGGACGAGTTTTAAAACGATTAAGTGGTAATCCATGGACTAGTTTTCATCTATTAATAAATAATAACTACATAATCCATATGCTTTCTAATCCATCCATGTAATATTTCTTTGAGCTACAGAAGTCAGTATTTTTCCTTCAAACTTACGTTCCGAAGTACCAGTGACAGTGTACTTCTAACTTCTAGTTTGCAGTTCTCCATTGGAATATGGAATTCAAGTTGACTCCAATAGAGTTCCTGTATTAAATTGTAAATAAAGACCATCAACCACCCTTCCTACTTGTATTAGCAAAAGATACAACAATCAGGTTGCTATTTTTTTCTATGTTATGAAGCGGACTTGTGATAATTTCTCCTCTCTTCGGGCATATAAACATCAGTTAAAACAAGTTACATGCAGCATACAAAAAGGAGGGGGATTGGGTGAGTATTGCATGACTTTTTTCCTTTGGATCTGATACATATAGGGTCCGTTTGGTTGCTTGGACGAACATCTATCATAGGATGAAAAAGGATGGGATGAGTGGTGTGTCACAAAATGGTCCAAGATAGATGTTTGGTTGGTGTGGAATGAAATGGTCTAAAATTTTGTTTAGTTGGTTCTGGATGAGATGGAACGGTGTTTAGTTGTGTAGTTAAAGTGCTGTGATAATCTCAGAAATGAGATGGTGCACCATATTGAGGAATGAGATGGTGATGGACGAAACAATACCTCCAAAATTGAGGAATGGGATGGTGCAGCATATTGAGAGAATATTCCCTGTTTTGGGATGAGTCATGATGCATGAGATGATGTAAGATGGAGCCAACCAAACACCAAACCTCCTTTTATGATGCATGAGATGATCATCACTTGCAACCAAACACACCCATAAAGACCGAGTGTTTGACCGAATTTATTTTCAATTTCAGTTTTCAAGAAAACTTAAGTCCGGCCCAATGCTTGACTTACTGGGGAGTTCATGAGTTGAGTGTCGTTTATTTGAGAGGATGTCAAAATACACCTGAGTCAGCAAACACAACTTGAAATTGTATTCTCTGTTTATAAGCCATACATGCATTTGCATTTTGACCAATTGGAGCACTTTGGTGATCCTTGTGAGCGTGTATTATACAGGTGGAACCGAAAAATATTAGATCTTCGCTTCCAAAATGAACCATTAATCATCTACTCTCGTTCGCACCATCCAATTATATTTTGTACAAATTTTATATAAAAAGATGTGTAAGATGCAGCTAACTATTTTTTCTTAAAAAAACTTACATCATCTATATATACCACACATCTAAATTTAACTTTAATCTCTATTCTCCCTTCTCTCACACTTTTTTTTCCCACATCTTCCTCCACTCGATCCCCGGCCACTGCTACCAACATCCTCTTCTCCCCCTACTGACCACTAATATCACTTCGCTGCATCACTGCCACAACCACTACTCTTTCGTCACCCATCTCCCTTCACTTGCAACTGGCAGTGCCACTACTACCTCACTGCCCGGCCTTTGCCCACTGTCAGACTGCAATTATCGAAGAAGTTAAGAATGTGGTTAGGTGAATCTTAGAGGGTTAGATCTAAGAATAGAGTCATATGGGTTTCATTCAATAGTACAGAGATGAGTATACAAGATAAAAAAAATATGTGCTTACCATTAACAAAACCCAAAAAAGTAGTATGGATTTGCATTGCTTTTGCAATAGTTTGGTATGATAGAGATATGCCCTAGAGGCAATCATGGAGATGGTTGTATCATGATATGTTTATGAATTGTTACGAATAAAATACTATTGCATTCCTTAAATATAGTATCACTTAAATAGTAGTATACCTTGGTGTCATCAGCCGCTGTTCTTAATCGAGTAGTCATAAAGATAACATACAAATTGTTATGGAATATACGTATCAGATACGAAGATTTAATATTAAACTCATCCTACAGTTCGGATAAGATTTGAATCACATCAGGAAATCTAATCTGTTAGGATTTCTTCTGCATGGGCAGTTTGGATAAGATTTGAGTCACATCAGGAAACCTAATCTGTTAGGATTTCTTCTGCATGGGCAGTTCGGATAAGATTTATATCACATCAAGAAACCTAATCTATTATGATTTCTTCTGTATGGCCCTATGTATAGAGATGTATGATGGGTTTTGAGGATCATCAAAAAAGCCATAACTGCTATCTCTTTTTGCTAGCCCCTAAACCCTTGTCGTGCTCGTTGGTGCTAGCACACCATCGTACGACGTTCCATCCCGGTACGTGGTGATACTGGTAGAGGCGCTGCTGCAATTGCTGCGCTGATTAGAACTATCCGTGGCGGTCGTTGTCATCTACATCTGCTGATCAGGACGATCCGCAAACAGTTGTTGTAAACATTCGATCGCTTCATCAAATCTGCTTCCACTGTTGGTAACAATCTAATCTATGAGTTATTACTTGCAGCCTTCGAGTAAAATTTTTTAAAATTCTGCTAGTGTAGCTTACTCGGTTTCCTTCAGTGGTATCAGAGCCATCCTATATAGTATTAGATCTGGATTAATAATATATATGTGATATATGAAGTTATAGTAGATTAGATCTACTAGTTTATTCAATCTGTTACCGTATAAGTTTCGTTATACATGTTTGTTTCGATATCCAAGTGTTGTGATGAACTTTTTTGGCCTACTTTAATATGAACTAATGTCTAATGATCCTAGTATGAGCCAGAGGGAGGTGATGTTAGGGTCTATATGACAATAGTAGATTGGATCTTCTAAATCATATGTGTATAGATTGGATATATATATATGACATTAACTGCATATTCTAGATATTCATATTGAAATTAATATGAATGACTTAAGGGGATTTAAACAAATTAGATTGGTTCAAAAATTTGATTAATGTGGTTAATTCAAAAAAAATATAATAATAATAAAAAAATTATACTTGACAACTAGAAGCTGTCAACTTTGGTGTCTAAGGAAAGAATATATTATAAGATTTTTCTTAATAAGCCCCGCTCAGCGGAACGCTTTCGTTCATGGTGTGAGCGAAAACAGTCGCAGTCTTTCCTGGCCAGGGTTACTGCCAACGAAAGTTAAATATAGTCAAAATTGCACCTATTAGATCATCTAGCTGATGGTTATTTTCGTGCATATGGATGTTTTGCCATATTTTCACCCCTCATAAAAATTAAGTGTTTATTATGCCCTTCCAAATGCTGCACCTGTCAAGATTTTGATCGTTGCTTGGTGGGTCTGACAAATCAAGGCACCATCAATTATCTTAATAAGGCAGGATATGTGTTGGACACCCATAAGCATAGAATTGGTTTAACTTAACAAGGCCATCAAAACGGTTTTGGGCTTTGGGGCATGGTGTTGGGATGACACCCAACAAACAAGAGTTATATATGATATAATTAGTAAGGAGTTGCTTACCTAAATAACTAGGTTTCTAGCAGTGATGCCAAAGCTAACTAGAACTTAGTGAAATATGGATCTTGGCCAACTCTATATATATATATATATATATATATATATATATATTTCTTGAGGGATTTTTGTTCTAAAATATATAGTTGGTACATCTTTTATTGAATTATTTAATAAAAGATTTTTCATAAATATAATGCTAACATTTTGCATTTTTTTACTGTTGTAGACCATGGATAGTGATAGCTCCTCAAATAATTTCAGTTTGCGATCTGTCCTTAATAAAGAAAAGCTCAATGGAACAAATTTTATTGATTGGTATAGAAACTTGAGAATTGTTCTCAAACAAGAGAAAAAGAACTATGTTCTAGAGACTCCTATACCTGATGAACCAGCCGCTAGCGCTCCACGTGCTCAAAAGGATGCTTACAAAAAGTATACCGATGACGCACTTAATGCCAGCTGTCCAATGCTAGTCACCATGAACTATGAGCTTCAGAAGTAATATGAGGACATGACAGCTTATGATATGGCCGTGTCTCTTAGAAACTTATTCGAGGAGCAGGCCATGGTGGAAAGATATGAAACCACCAAGAAATTGCATGATTGCAAGTTGGCAGAAGGGAGCTCGGTCAGTCCTCATGTGATCAAGATGATTGGTTACATTGAGAATTTGGAAAAGCTTGGTTTTCCCCTTAGTCAAGAGTTGGCTGCTGATATGATTCTCCAATCGCTCCCTCCGAGCTATGACCAGTTTGTCATGAACTATAACATGAATAATATGGAGAAATCATTGATCGAATTGCATGGGATGCTTAAAACAGTGGAGCAGAACATTAAGAAAATTCCAAATAATGTAATGATGGTTCAAAAGGGAAAAAGCTTTAAGAAGAAAGGCAAGGGCAAGGCTAAAGGAAAGGGCAAAGCTCTAGAAAGATCCTCTAGCGCTAAGCCTAATTTCAAAGGAAAGTCCAAGCCAGGTGCCACCCCTACTACTGAATGTTTCTATTGCAAAGAATCTGGCCATTGGAAGAGAAATTGCAAGAAGTATCTGGAAGATTTAAAGAAAAAGAAGAAAAGTGAGACTCCTTCAGGTATATATGTTATAGAAGTTCATTTAGCTACTTCTCCTTCCGACTCTTGTGTATTTGATGCTGGATCGGCTGCTCATATTTGCATTTCAATGCCGGGGCTTAAAAGGAGTAGAAATTTGGCTAAGGGCGAGGTTCAACTTCGCGTTGGCAATGGAGCAAGAGTTGCAGCATTAGTTGTTGGAACTTTTATACTAGTTTTTGTTGATCGAAGGATGCCGACTAGAGGGGGGTGAATAGGCGGTTTTTAAAATTTTACTTTTAAACTAGTGTTTAACAACCTAGAATTACAATAACCAATTTCTAAAGATATGAATGACAATTCAAAATGAGTTTTGCAATTTCTAAAGGATTAAGAGGAACAATTCAATCTCTAAGAAAATAAAGCAAGTAATAGAAATAACCGAAGAGATCGAATTTTTCCCGAGGTCTCGGAAATTTGCCGATTTCCACTAATTCTCGTTGAAGCGCTCTTCGCTAGAGCTTATGCTTCGATTTCACTATGGGTAGTCCTTCTCCTCTCCGGATAGGCGAGCTTCGAACCTTTACAACCAATCGTCGGGCCTCTCCGACACACACCGTCGATGGAGAGATCGCCGAACCTCCCGGGTCGTCTAGGTGACGGCAATCACCAAGAGTAACAAGCCTAGCACCTTGCTTGATCAACCTCAAAGCTTGATGAACACAATGCAAATGCAAAAAGGCTTGAAATCAACTTCACTCAACTAGCACTCAAGGTTTGCACAAATTTTGACTTCAATTGCTAGAGAATGAGTGTGAGAGAGTTTGCACACTGTTGCACAAGAGTTTAGAGATGTATTTCGTGTGTATCTAACATCTACAAACAGTGGTCTATTTATACTCTCAGTAAAACGGTCGTTTTCAAGAAAATTGGGCGAAAGTTGTACTGGCCGGACATTGTCTGGTCACTTCGGACATTGTCCGGTCAGTACAAAAAACTTGACCGTTACTCACGTGTAATTCGAGTGTCAGTAGCCGTTTGAACATATTTTTGAAGGCCGGACAAATGTATTTTTCCGGACAAAATGTCCGGACAGATGCATTTGTCTCTGTTAACACCCCTGTTCAACAATACTTGTACACACTGGACAAATCGATTTGTCCGGACAAAATGTCCGGACAAATGTATTTGTCTCTGTTGACACTCGAATTAAAACACTCCAACTGTTTGTATAGGCTGGACATATAGGATTTGTCCGGACAAATACATATGTCTCTGTTAACACATGCATTTTCAATTGCTCAGAAGTTGTATTGGCCGGGCATTGTCCGGTCACTTCGGACAATGTCCAGTCACTTCAGACAAGAACCTCCGGACAAATACATTTGTCTTAATTTAACGTGCCGTGAAAATTTTGTATTGACCGGACATTGTCCGGTATACATCGGACAGATGCACCGGACAAATGTATATGTCTTTGTTTCAAGTTTTGCAATGTTCAGAAGTTATTTGTATTGGCCGGACATTGTCCGGTCACTTCAGACACTGTCCGGCCAGTACAAAACGAAAACAGAAATCTGAATTTTTACTCAATTTTGATTTGAGGGTAAATGCAAATGCAAATGTGCTTCTAAAAACTTCAAGATTGATCAAGAGACTTGTGCTAGGACCCCTCTTAATAAAATGACCATCTAACCTAGAAAATATCAAAACAAGAAAGCGCTAGGTTTAGACATTTGTACTCATGTCGAGGTTTTCGTCGTTTTTGCTTCATGGAGTCTTGATAACCTTGCTTTGCTATTTCTTGATGCTTTCTCCTCTGATTAACCTGAGTCTCACACACAAAGATTAGTCGCAAATCTTACGGATGTCATTAATCACCAAAACCCTAATTAGGGATCAAGATTCAACAGTTTTACCTTCAGGATTAGTTTTAGAACTTAATAACTGTTATTATGTTCCCGCCATAAGCAAAAATATTGTATCGGTGTCGTGTTTGGACACGCTGGGTTATGAATTTAGAATAAAGAACAATCGTTGTTCCTTTTATTTAAATGATATGTTTTATGGCAATGCCTCATTGGATAATGGGCTTTATCAACTAAATCTTGAATTACCTGTCTATAACATATGTACTAAGAGACTTAAGCCCAATGATTTGAATCCCACGTTTATCTGGTATTGTCGTTTAGGCCATATAAATGAGAAACGCATCGTGGAACTCCTGAAACGTGGTCTTCTAGACTCATTTGATTTTCAATCATTTGATGTGTGTGAATCTTATTTACTTGGCAAGATGACAAAGGCACCTTTCACAGGTGAAAGTGAAAGGGCAAGTGACTTATTGGCTCTTGTTCATACCGATGTATGTGGACCATTAAGTTCAACAGCTAGAGGTGGTTTTCAGTACTTCATAATTTTTACCGATGACTTTATTAGATATGGATATGTCTACTTAATGAGGCATAAATCTGAAACGTTTGATAAATTCAAGGAATTTCAGAATGAAGTACATAATTAACTTGGTAAGACAATCAAAACCCTACGATCTGATCGTGGAGGAGAATATTTGAGCCAAGAATTTGGTGATCATCTAAAACAACACAGAATTGTTTCACAATTGACCCCGCTAGGAACACCTCAATGGAATGGTGTGTCAAAACAACGGAACAGGACCTTGTTGGACATGGTTCGGTCAATGATGAGCCAAACTGATCTTCCATTGTCCTTCTGGGGATATGCTCTAGAAACAGCTGCGTTCACATTAAATAGGACTCCATCAAAAGCCGTAGAAAGGACACCATATGACATATGGAATGGAAAGCATTCCGAGTTGTCTTTTCTTAAGATTTGGGGTTGTGAAACTTATGTAAAACGTTTAATGTCTGATAAGCTCAAACCCAAATTAGATAAATGCTTCTTTGTGGGCTATCCTAAGGAAACAAAAGGATATTACTTCTATAATCGAGAAGAAAACAAAGTGTTTGTTGCCTGAAACGGTGTCTTTTTGGAGAAAGAGTTTCTCCCAAAAGGAGTAAGTGGGAGCACAGTGCAACTTGAAGAAATTCGGGAACCACTGGAAATTATTTCAACACCCACTGAAGCTCAGCAAGACCTGGAAAATAATGTAGAAAATGCAGGACAAGCACTGGTTACACGTAGGTCTAAAAGGGTACGTCACGCACCTGGAAGGTACATGTTCCTTACAATGGAGCAGCGTGAAGTATTATTGATAGACAATGATGAGCCCAAGACCTACGAAGAAGCAATGATGAGCCCTGATTCTGAGAAATGGCTTGGAGCCATGAGATCCAAAATTGAATCCATGCATGATAATCGAGTGTGGAACTTGGTTGATCTTCCTGATGGTGTAAAAACCATTGAGTGCAAATGTGTTTACACTACTATAGAATTCATTATCACAGTCGGGTCAAAACAGTCATCACAGACGGTTCTTACCCGTCAGTGATATTCGAGTCAGTGATAATCATGTGCTATCACAGATGGTTTTAAACCGTCTGTGATCTCTCCTTTCACAGACTGTTATAAGATCAAAACCGTCTGTGATACTCATACTACACAGACTGTTATAACATCAGAATCGTCTGTGATACTCATACTACAAAGACTGTTATAACATCAGAACCGTCAGTGATACTCCTAATACACAGACTGTTATCACATCAAAGCCGTCTGAGATACTCATACTACCACAGACGGTTTTGATCTCAGAACCGTAAGTAATAATATGAGTATCGCAGACGGTTCTGATGTCAAAACCATCTGTGATCCTCACATTATTACTGACGGTTCTGAGATCAAACCCGTCTGTGATACTCAAATTATTATTGACAGTTATGACATCAGAACCGTCTGTGATACTCATATTATCAGAGACGGTTATAACCTCAGAACCGTCTGTGGTACTCCTAATACACAGACTGTTATAACATCAAAGTCGTCTGAGATACTCATACTAACACAGACAGTTTTGATCTCAGAACCGTCAGTAATAATATGAGTATCGCAGACGGTTCTGATGTTAAAACCATCTGGGATTCTCACATTATTAGAGACGGTTCTGAGATCAAAACCGTCTGTGATACTCAAATTATCAGAGACGGTTATGACCTCAGGACCGTCTGCGATAGCGTCCTTATCACAGACGATTGTTTCAGAACCGTCTGTGTATTTAGAGTATCACAGACGGCTTTGAGGTCAAAATCATCTGCGATATTGTCATTATCAGCGACGGTGGTAATCTTGAAACCGTCTGTGATTGTTTCCTTATCACAGACGGTTTATACTCTCAGAACAGTCTGTAATAGTGAATATCACAGACGGTTTTTAAGTCAAAGCCATCTGTGATAGTGTTATAATCTCAGAACCGCTTGTGATAGTGTGATATCACAGACGGTTCTGAGGTCAAAACCATCTGAGATAGTGATAGTGTGCTATCACAGACGGTTTTTAGGTCAAAACCATCTGTGATAGTGTCATATACACATGCACACAACTTAGAAACATGTACAAGCATTTCATATATACAGCACAGAACTCAGAAATATGTACAATTGAGATTGAACCAATAAATGTAATCGACAATTAACGTCTCTTTGATCAGTTATCCTTTAAAAAACAATAGGTTTTGAGACCCCTCTATTGGACGGCTTTTTCGATTAATGGGGAAGACTTTATTAGAAATGGCTTTATTGCTATCCACTTTCCTAAGCTTTAAGTCAGTGTGTTAGATGTACAAATAAATGTAAGGCCGCACTAATACGAACCTTGCGGGTCCCTAAACTTCCCCTTGGTTGATATGACCTCCGCAAGGAAAAACTCAGTGAGTATCCCTCGGACAATACCAATCTCCCGAGGGTCAAAGCTTTCTGAAGGGAAGTCGACCCCCTACAGCAAGAGTTGGTACAAAAAAATTAGCTCAATACAGTTGTAAATTCTGCCAAATCGATACAAAGGGGAGCAGTTGTATACCTCGGGGAAATCTGGGCGGTGAGGGGTGATGATCAGGTCATACATGTGGCGCATCACGTAGAACCCACATGTATTGTCGTCCGGCTGCTAATGGCACTGCCAATTTATAGACCGAGAGTTAGTTGGGGACACGTTATAAAGTAAAACAGATGTCAGTTGAAATTTATACCGAAAATTGTAACCACTGAAACTTATCGGCTCGCCGCTCGTGTTGTCGCCCTCCCTCGGCAAAGTAGTTCGTGAAAGCCCTGTAGATAGTCGAAATTGACAGTTTGAGGATAGTCGAAATTGACAGTTTGAGGACAGTAAATCTAGATGCATGTAAGACAGGTCCACATGAATATCATCACCTTTCGAATACATCTCGTGCACCGCAATACGAGTACCCTTTCCTCTGCAATGAATCAAGGTAGAACACCTTGTTCCTTTTCGGAATAAGCAGCAGCAGGATCCAGTGGTAGCTACATGTTACACGTAAAGAATTAAAAATTTAATCTCAGTTTGGGGGTGTGCACATGGAGACACTAATCTACGGGTGAAGTACTGATGAAAGCACTCACCTCTGGTTGTAGGGTACAAGTATGTACTCCTTGTCGACCTGAGCAAGCAACCCTCTTTTGATGTAGTCGACAACGAAGTCTGCGTCGGTCCTAAACATCACCTCGGCGACCATCTGGGGGTCCAAGAAACCAACAGGTATGCCCTTAGATTTGACATAGTTGGTCATACAGCTGCACGGAAGTAACCAATTAATAAATGACATATATCCGTATATGCACGGATAGTAGGATACTTACAGCACTCAAGATCGTAGGATTGACAAGTCGAGCGCATTTTTGTTCAGTAAATTGTGCAAGTCTTCGAAAGTCACCGAGTAGGTCCCAACGTCGTTATGGAACTCTGCCACAGTGTACTTGACCATGATGTGCGTCGGATGCTGCGTCCTGGTCTGGTTTGTCCTCCTCATGTACCATGCATGCAAGCTCTGGCATGCTAACCCCATGCTCGAAATTGCGGTATCGGAGGCCATGGGCATCCCCAGAGCGAACGGCATGAGAGCTTGCGCACTCTTCTCGCTCTCCTTCGCCGGGCTCTTCTTTGCTTTTCCCCTACTAGCCAGCTTCTTGAATGGTTGCCTCCTAGTCGGAGTCAGCTTCGTCATCGGAGGGGTCGGCTGGCTAGTAGGCCGTGTGTCGGTCTGTGATGTCTGTGATGTAAGAACCTACGCATTAAGGACACTAACTCTGAGAGCTATTATTATAGTACGAATTATAAAACTGGTGGGGGAATTTCCTCATCCAGGACGATGCCTTTCTTGGGCCATTGCACGAACGTGTGCACCACATCCCCGAGAGTGGTAATCTCGTCGTTCGGCGGCTTCTCCAACGGAAAACCCTTGCCATGGTCAAAGACACTGTCTACCTGGACCCGTGCAAAACTCTCACATAGAGGGGCACCGTGGATTGTGGCCCCCGCCGTGCATGGTTGCGCCATCCCACGGGCAGCCTCGATCAGGAAGAGACCGGCCAGCACCAAAAGCTTGCAGGAGGCGGGTTCCTACAAACAGTGCGCATTAACATATTGAATTTCACCGCTTTTCACTTTCGAATGAATTAAAATAGACAAACGGTCATTACCTGCAGAAAGTCCACCGGATACTTTGGAGAGGGCTCCGTCTGCGAAGTCCCCGGCGCAGACGCGCAGCTACTATGGTGGCCAAGAATGGGGGTCGATACTTCCGCTGCTAGAAGAGGGGTGCCCTGGGTCGCCTTTCTTAGCTCTTCATACATGGACCGCATCTCCGACAACTGCTGCAGGAGTGCTTTGTCCCGAATAACGAACTCCGATCGCATCTCCTCCTTGAGCCGTTCATCGCGGGCTTGGTGGGATCTCGTTCTCCTCTTAGCCACCTCCTCATCATCATGGAAACCATGCCTCCAAGGCACAGTGGAACCGAAGCCGCGAACGCGGTCTGGATGCTCCTTGTTTCTTAGCGCCGCTGTGAGGATATCCCTGTCCCTCCTCGGGTTGAACTCTTTGGATGCCGCCTGCGCACTCAGCGTCACCTGCAACAGGAGAACTTAGCAATACAACCCATTGCATGCGTGTTACGAGGATAGTACGTGATCGGACAATCTTACCAGCCGGTCAATCACTTCCCTGTCCGCAAGGTTAGTCATAGAGACGCATCCGGAGGAGGTCATCGTTGATCTTGCTCGGCACCAATTGCGGGCGCGCACGTCCGTTATGCCCGCATAAGGATTGCCGGCCGAAGACTGGGAAGCCTGCTCGTCCTGCTTCCTCCACAACGCCTTCTTCCCCACATACCCACCACTGCCTAGTCTGTGTGGATGGGTATTCTTGGCCTGGTTAGCCTGGCCCTTCGCACTAAGCTCCTAGAACTCTAGCTTGGCCTTCATCTCGACGAACTGCTGCCATGCCTCGGGAGTCACGAAAGGGAAGTCATCGAAAAGGGTCTTCGACTCCTTCACATAGAGCCTGACAAGGTGGCTCTTGAAGTTCCTCCACGCCTTGTTTATTGACATCAGTGTCCTCCGGCAGATGGTGAAATGGCGATCCTCGGGAATGTGAAACGCCGCTTGCATTTCTTCCCACAGCGCATCTTTGCACTCTGGGGGCACTTGATCTCAGTCGGAGGTGGTGATGGGCACCCGCTCCCTTGCCACTTTGCCGCATAGTGAGCGGTACTGACCGACAAGTTTGTTCGGAGCTTCTGGCACACCATTGTCGTCGAACTGGAGGTGCTGCTTTTCCCGCTTGTCCAGACGCGCGCATGTCGTCCGGCCTCGCCCCTTTCTCTTCTACGGCGGGGTCACGGCGGACGAGGTGACCTCTGGCCCAGGCGTCTCATCGCCAGCAAGGTCACTCTGACTCCCCGAGTGGTGCATTTCGTTACCAGACATAGTTCCTAACATAAGTGAAAGAGAGAACAGTTTAAGTAAATCTGCAACTAATAATTCTATAACAAAACCCATATACTTATAATTAACCAAGAATGACAGAAACGGTGGGGAGGCGATGGAGGTGATCGCGTCGGAAGGCGGGAGGGCGATGGAGGTGATCGCGCCTGACGGTGGAAAGGCGATGCAGGTGATCGCGACAGACGGAGAGGAGGAGAAGGTGGGAGGCGATGGAGGTGATCGCGACGGACGGTGCAAGGGCGGAGAGAGCTAGGGCAAACAATTGCGAAGTCTGGAAATGAGCGGGACAAAGCCAGCCTTGAACTATGTACCGCGTCGAGATTATCACAGTCAGTCCAACATTCACAACCGTCTGTGATAATATTATCACAGTCGGTTCTCACATCAGAATCGTCTGTAATAATCGACATAGTGATAATCACCAGAGAGATTATCACAGAAGGTTTTGAGTTGAGAGCCGACTGTGACTGTGATTATCACAGACGGTTTGGAATTGAGAACCAACGGTGCACGTCAAGAACTCGAAGCGTCGGACACTGTTGAAAATATCACAGTCGGTTCTATATTTATAACCGTCTGTGATAATATTATCATAGTCGGTTCTCAAATAAAAACAGTCTGTGATAATCTACATAGTGAGAGATTATCACAGACGGTTGTGAGTTGAGAACCGACTGTGACTGAGATTATCACAGACGGTTTCGACTTGAGAACCGACCGTGCACATGAACACTTGAAGTGTCGGAGACGCTGTTGGGAATATCACAGTCGGTTCTATATTCATACCCGTCTGTGATAATTCAACCGTCCGTGATAGTCTCTCTATTGAACGTTAGTTTTACAACTTGAAACTCATCTGTAGCTTTCAACTCTGAATGCTCGAAAACTTGTTTTAAATGAACACTCAGATATTTCAAATGTAGTCCAAATGCTCTGTAAATTGGTTACAGTGTACGTAGATCCAAAAATTGGTTACAATGTGGAGCATGTTCAAATAAATTTAACATACAATGTGGAGCATGCTCAAGTTAATGTTACATACAAATGGGGACTTTCACCGACAATTTCCACGTACACGGCCATGTTATCCTCAACTTTTCACTTGCCGCGGCCCTGCAAAGACGAGAATTACAAGAGATATAAGCTATACCGATGGAAACAGAGAGATAAGGACGTACGGTTGATTACCTTTAAAGAATAACCCTTCATGGTGATCCATACGCACGTAACTGGTTTCGTCGGTGTCTTCAGTATCGACCTGTACGCCATCTCCAAATGGAGGAATCTCATCAAATTGATTGTATTCCTCCTCGTCTATGACATTTTCAACTCCAACAATCCTTCTCTTGCCATGAAGGACGACGTGCCACTTCTTATTGGCCGGGTCAGTGACATAAATGACCTGAATGGCTTGATTTGCAAGTATGAATGGCTCATCTTTATAAGCAACTCGATCGAGATCCACAGAAGTGAAACCGTAACTGTCAACCTTCACACCCTGTGGGATTTGGATCCATCGGCATCGAAACAGGGGAATCTTGAACAGTACGTAATCGAGCTCCCAAATTTCTTCAATGAACCCGTAGTACGAGTTCAATCCACGTACTACCCTTGTTGGACCTGTCTCGGTGAACCCCTCATGGAAAGCTTCTACGCTCACTCCACTATTTTGCACAGTGCTCTTTCGATCTTGAGCTTTCGTGTAAAATGTGTACCCATTGATGTCGTATCCCTGCCGTGTCTGTACAGTAAACGTGGGCCCTTTTGCCAACCATTTAAGGTTCTCACTTGCGGACTCTCCGGTGATTCGCACTTTCATCCACACTTTGAATTGACTGTTATGTTGTCCCGTGATCCAAACCTCGGATTGGCGAGGATTGTCTTGTCGTAGCATCTCCTTGTGCTCGTCGATATACGGAGACACCTCCGTCATGTGTTGCAAGACCCAAAAATGAGCTTTCGAGTACATATCGAAATCATGAGTGATGGCTCTCCGTCCAATAGTACCAACACCATCAAGCCTCCCCTCGTGCCGAGACACAAGAACTCCTATTGCTTCTACCTCGGCCATGTAATCGACGCAGAACTCAACAACCTCTTCCGCTGCATAACCTTCGACAATGCTACCCTCGGGCCGGAACCGATTCCTCACGTAGGCCTTAAGTACACCCATGTACCTCTCGAATGGATACATATAATGTAGGAATACGGATCCACATATCTTGATTTCTCTGACAAGGTGGACGGTGAGATGGACCATGATATCAAAAAAAGATGGAGGAAAATACATCTCAAGCTGACAGAGAGTTCAAACCACCTCGCTCTGTACAAAATCCAGTCCATCGGGATCAATGACCTTGCAAGAAATTGCATTGAAGAAAAAATACAGCCTCGTGATCGTCTCTCTGACCTTATGAGGCAGAATACTCCGGATGGCAACAGGAAGCATTTGTGTCATCAACACGTGACAATCATGAGACTTCATACCCAGCAATTTCAAATCGCCCATGGACACAAGCTTTTTCATATTTGCGGAGTAACCCGATGGAACTTTAACACCATAGAGACACTTACAGAGTTCTGTCCTCTCAGCCTTGCATAAAGTGTAGCATGCAGGGGGGAGGTATATACGGCCTTTATTGTCCTCTCTCGATGCTAGCTCGGGCCTGATTCTCATTTCGATCATGTCAAGCCGCACATTGACGCCATCCTTTGTCTTCCCTGGAATGTTCAACAATAGGCCGATTAAACTGTCGCAAACATTCTTCTCTACATGCATGACATCAATGCAATGACGAACCTCTAAATGCTCCCAATATGGTAAGTCCCAAAATATTGATCTCTTCTTCCAAGAGTTCTTCGTGCGGGGTTTCAATTTACGACCCTTTCCAAACACAACGTCTATGTCCTTCACCCGTGAGTAAACATCTTTCCCGCGCGTAGGCTTCGGGGCTGAACCATCTTCCTTGTGGCCGTCAAATTCCCTCTTCCTCTTACGATACGCGTCATTCTTCGGAAGAAACCTACGGTGACGCATGTACACTGTTTTCCTGCAATTCCTCAGCCACACGCCCTCAGTCTCATCTTCGCAGTGGGGGCAGGTTTTGGCTCCTTTCATACTACGGCCCGACAAATTTTCAAGGGGAGGGAAATCGTTGATGGTGCAGAATATCATAGCACGTAGGATGAAGTTCTCTCGTTTGTATGCGTCCCATACCTGCACCCCTTCGTTCCACATTGTTAGGAGATCCTCTATCAATGGTGCTAGGTACACATCAATATCGTTTCCAGATTGTTTTGGTCCTGAGATAAGTAGAGACATCATGATGTACTTGCACTTCATACACAACCAAGGAGGAAGGTTATAGACACACAAAAGAACCGTCCAAGTGATATGCCGACTACTCATGTTACCAAAAGGATTAATTCCATCGGTACTCAACCCGAACCTTATATTCCTCAATTCTGCTCCGAAGTTAACAAATTCCCTGTCGATGTTTCTCCACTGCGAAGAATCAACGGGTGTCTCAGCTTTCCATCCTTCTTCCGGTCTTCCGAGTGCCAACGCAGTAATTTTGCCTCTTTACGGTTTGCAAACAAACGCTGCAAGCGGGGAATGACTGGCAAATACCACAACACCTTAGCAGGAGGTCCTTGCTTTATCTCAGCGCAGTCGCCGTCGTCTGATCCGTTTGAGACCTAGTCTTGGTTTTCGCACTAGGCTCGCCCAGATTCTAATATGCGGAATAACGGGATCTTACTCGGAAATACCGAAACCCAAAGTAATTGCACAACTCTTTATTTCAAAGAGGACTTTACACGTCGAACGTTAGACACACTTGTCTACGTCGAAGGAACTATAAGTGTCTAAAACTCAAATAAGTTCTATGACTCTTTGATGATCTAAACTAGACCTATTACAAGGTATTTATAGTCCAATCGTATGAGTACGTATCAGACTTAGTAATCCTAAATGTATTAGACTCATATAACTAACTTAACTAATCCTAAACAGATAAGCTTAGTTATATATATAGGATTACAATTCCGAACAGGGAACGAATTCCTTTTCCTGGTCGCGAACCAATCCATGGTCGCGAAACCTTTCCGAACACGGTTAAGGTCGCAAAGCCGTATGCGATCAGGACTTGGTCGCGAATCCGTATGCGATCAGGACTTGGAGATCCTCTCGGATCATTGTCGGTTCGGTCCTTACGCTTATAGCGGGATGCGCCGCACACCGGACAAACATGCATACCCTTGTAGACGTTACGGTAAAGGATGCAATCATTAGGGCATGCGTGTATCCTTTCTACTTCCATTCCCAAAGGACACAACAGCTTTTTCGTTTGGGAGGTGTTTTTTGGCAACTCGTTTCCTTCCGGGAGCATGTCCACCAAAAGATCTAACAGTGCCGTGAAACTCTTGTCGGTCCAGCTGCTGCTTGCCTTCAATTTTAACAGTTCAAGCACAGAGGCCAACTTTGTGTACTTCGACTTGCAACCAGGGAACAACGGCTTTTCTGAGTCCTCAATCAAGCGCTTGGATTTGCCAAACTCCCTTTCACTGTAATTTCCTTCCACATCACGCAACATGTCATCTAAATTGTCATCCTCTGGCATATCCTCATCGAAGTCGTTGTTCGGATCCGACATGTCCTGTTCCTCAACCTGAGTGGCACTTGTTTCTGCAGTTGGCTCTTCTCCATGGTGGACCTAACACGTGTACCCCTTTTTGAAACCACGTCGGATCAAGTGGGCGACAATTGAGATGAGTTGGTGAACATCTTAAGATTCTGGCAGTCTACACAAGGACAGTACATATATGGTAAACCCTTCTTCGCCATGTCTTACTCAGCAACCTTTTCGAAATCAAAAACACCTTTCATGTATTCCTCACCCACTCGGTTGTCATTATACATCCAGTCTCGGACCATCTGCAATTAATCAAATTCATACACATGCTAATTAGTAATACTACTCTATGTACTGTCAACACGCAATAAATTATATAAATCTAGCTAGCTAGTGTTTGATGCGGAGTTTGCGGTATAAATAGTTAACTACTACTTGAACTGCAAGCAATTAGTTGGGGGCGTGGATAACACACATCATAAAGCAATTAAATAGCTACAGTACAGGTCGAAAATGAGTTACAACTACGATTTGCTACTATAGCTTCCCCTCCCTCTCACTCTAATTTGATCAATCAATGGAGATCGATATTGATGTTGAAATCAAGTAATGTGTATGCCTTGGGAGCAAGTACCAACCTTGGATCGATCCTCAAATTTTTGCCCCCAAATGCTCCTCCGACCTTTCGAGATTTCGCTCTTCCTTGCCCCAAATCTCTTCGAACTGGACAGTGTATGTCCAGCAAGAGTGTACGACTAGCTCAAAACATCCGCCAAAAGACCTTTTATACCAGGTTCAATACAGACGGTTCTATATAATACCGTCGGTAATATCGGTGCATTTTTGAAGAACAGAATATCACTGACGAGTGTCACTTTATTAAACCATCGGTAATATCGGTGCATTTTGTGTATAACTATGACAGAAATATCACAGACGGTTATGAGCTCAAACCGTCTGTGATAATTACAATATCACAGACGGTTCCTAGCTCAAAACCGTCCGCTTTACTATCACAGTCGGTTTTTACTTCAGAACCGTCTGTGATTATCACTGTCGGATTTTACTTCAGAACCGTATGTGATTATCACAGTCGGTTTTTACCTCAGAACCGTCTGTGATAATTATAAAATCAACACTCTGCTCTACTATCACAGACGGTTATAAAGTCCAAACCATCTATAATATCCTGGATTGTTTGTTTGCAGTCGAACCGTTCGACTAGTGGTCAGTTGTTCCACTTGTTTTTCATATTTGGTTCTATCTTATTTCAATGTTAGTATTTAAAAAAATGAATGTTGCGAGTATTTGGTTTTATCTTGTTTTTCATATTTGTTGTATATATGTCTGTGGATCTTCAAAGAATTTTGAGACTATTACAGTCGGTCCTGAAATTAAAACCGTCTGTAATGTTACTATCAGAGACAGTTTTGAGTTAAAAATCATCTTGATTGCAGCAGTATTTTCTTGTTAACATTTTCACACAGAACATCATTTGGTGATTATCAGTTACATAATCAATCGAAAAGCCAGATATATAAGGAAAAGAAATTTCTTATTTCTTACAATCTTTGCATACATAAGAGATACAATTAAGCGACCAATTAATTAGCATCGACCTGTTCCGAAAGTAATTTACAAAGTTCTCCTAGGGACGTATTGGCATCAGTAGGATCTACACTGGCCGCCCCAGGGGAACTACCAATGGCTCTAAGACTATCAACATCATCTCTCAGCAAAGGAGTGGATTTGGCATCAGTAGGATCATCCAAGAAATTAAAGTTGATACAACAAAGGTGTTGAAGAGGGGATATTTGAAGGATTGTTGTGGATCTCCAAAAGTGGAGATGAAGCTGCAACTCAAAGCACTCTGTCAAGTACAGAATGGCAAAAGACATCCCCTCAGAATGCTTCTCCAGCGCCTCTTTTTTTTGGAGAGTTCTGCACAAGGCAGCTTTCTCCTCCTGCACATATGCATGGGTTAGTTTTGAAAGACATAACCAGCAGAGAGGGTGAAGATGATTGCCAAGCTTCGGAGTGGATTTGGACGCGGAAGTGTGCGCCTTACCCCAGAAAGTTGATCATCCAAGAAAAGCTGATGATACAAAGGTGTTGAAGAGGGGATATTGGAAGGATTGTTGTGGATCTCCAAAGGTGGAGTCAATGCAACTGGAGGGGTTGCAAGGGGCAATGTGGCAACACAAGCCTCAGCACCCTCTAGAGTCTTCGCTGCAGCTCCACTAGAGGATCTTTCATCATTTCTAAGTCTCTTCTTTGGAGAGAGCATTTCCTCAGGCATCTGTGGATTTCGAAATGCATTTGTTTCGAGGTAATCAAGTCATAAAAGAAAGATCTGCATTAGAGTTTCAGAGAGGACTTACTTTCTGAAGATCCTGATCGAGTTCATTCCTTATCTCTTCCTCACCACTCTCAATTTCAATAACCTCATTGGAATCTCGGCTCGTCATCAAGGTGGGAGTTGAGGAGGGAATAAAGACAGGGATTTAGGAGCCTCGCTATTTATAGAAACAGAAGGTGACGGTTCATATGCGCAGGTGCCTCGAGTTTTAAAAAGCGCACTACTGGTTTTCAAGGTCAATAAATTCATGATAACTTCTCGGGAGATAAACTGTAACACGGCAAAGGAAGTTGAAGAGTCAGATTACATAATTCGATGCAAATTAAATTTGAAGTAAATAATTAAGTCTCTTCATCTGCTCAGTTATTATGTGTGGTTATCAACAATTGCATGTAGAGAATTCGATGTGTGGGCACTGTTGGGACTATCACAGACGGTTGGGATATCAAACCATCTGCTTTAATATTACAGACGGTTCTCATGTCCAAACCGTCTGTAATATAACTATTACAGACGGTTCTCATGTCCGAACCGTCTTTACTATGCCTGGAATATTGAACTGTTCGACTTCTACAAATACTTGTTCCCTCCCTGGAGTTTTGCTTCCAGTCGAACCGCTCCACTTCTCTTTCTCCAAGAACGTGCAGGAAAATTGTAAAATTTACATAAGAATAAATTTTTAGTTAATTTTGTCATCATTAATGAAAAACAATTTCCAAGTGGACGCTTCGTGTTCCCAGGTTAGTGCGCCGCGCAAACATCAGAAATGGAAAAGACACAACACACTGTTGAGAATTTTAAGTGGAGCGCACTACTTTGTTTTCAAGATCAATACCGTCATGATAAATATTCTCGGGAGATAAACTGGAACACTGCAAAACAGTAGTGCACACTTAGGAAGTTGAAGCGTCAGATTACATAATTCGATGCAAATTAAATTTGAAGTAAATAAATAAGTCTCTTCATCTGCGCAGTTATTATGTGCAGTTATCAGCAATTGCATGTAAAGAATTGCACTGCTGGGACTATCACAGACGGTTGGGAGATCAAAACCATCTGCTTTAATATTACAGACGGTTCTGATGTCCGAACCGTCTTTAATATGCCTGTGGAATATTGAACTATTCGAGTTCTACAAATACTTGTTCCCTCCCTGGAGTTTTGCTTCCAGTTGAACCGCTGAGAATTTGAAAGAAGTTGAGAATTTGAAGCGTCGATCACCTTTGGGACTATCACAATCGGTCCTTACATAAAAACCATCTGTCATATTACTATCACAGACGGTTTGGAGTTAAAAACCGTCTGTGATATTGAAAGAAGTTGAGAATTCGAGGCGGCGGACACTGTTGGGACTATCACAGTCGGGCCTTACATAAAAACCATCTGTAATGTGACTATCACAGACGTTTTTTACCTCAGAGCCGTTTGTGATATTCAAAGCACGTTGATATATAACTTCTATATTCTTTTTATATTATTTGCATGGGACCTGCGACTTCTATATATTGTTTCTATATTATTTGAAGGGCTCCGATGGACTGCCCTCACAAGCCAAAGATTGCGATAGTCGTTTCTTGATCGTACACAGTGCACATACCTTTGAATGGTTGAATGTTCGACAAAAGCTAAAGAAAGATAAAGAAAGAGGGAAGATTGCATGCAGTCCAAGAATGTGCTGGAAAATTGGAAAGTTGACATAAGAACAAAGTTTTCAATAACTTTTTTCATCACTTACAAAAAAAAGTAAAAATATAGAATGCTAGGTCAAGGAGTGGTCTTAGCCCTGGCTGCATCTAGAATAAAGTCAGTTTGACTTGCAGCCAGGACGTAGGACTCCTCCAGCGACAAGTTGTCCTTCTTAGGATCAACTACTACCGCGTCGAGAAGGCCTGCGACCTCCCTCAGCTTCGCGATGGTATCCTTCATAGTCAAACCGCAGCCAGCGATGGTCATATCCGCAGTTTTCTTCTCCTCGTGAAGACGCCTCGTCCTCGCCCTAGCATTGTCACCATCCGTCTTCATGCGCTGAATGCGCTGGAAGAGATCGTCAAGGTCAAGCCATAGCCAAGTGTGCTTCTCCGTGAGGAGCTTGTGCTCCTCCTGGAGGGCCCTCAGCTCGGCCTTGACTTTGCCAGTGTCTTCCATGGCTCCCCTTCCCTGTGCAAATCAACAGGTCAAGAATGTATTGAACAGGGATTAACAATACAGGGGTAAGTCCAAAAGATTGAGAGTTCTTACCGGGGAGGGCGAGGCTGACGATGCCATCGAGGATGCCATTGGCGCAGAGAAGCTAAGGAGTCAAACAGTCTGAGAATTATAAAAACTTGTAAAGTAAATGACAATTTTTCCCACTGTCAATTTATAGAACTTCCAAAGCGATGCTTCGTGTTCTCCTAGGCGCCGCGTGCGAAGATCGGAGACAGAAATGATCACAGTTGAGAATTCAAAGCGCCGGCACTTTTTCAGTAGGTTCAGACCTCAAAACCGTCTGTGATAACTAGAATATCACAGCCACTTCTTAGTTAACAACCGACTGTATATATCACAGTCGGTTCTGAGTTCAGAACCGTCTGTGATATTCTAGTTATCACAGACGGTTCTCAGCTGGGAACCGATTGTATCTATCACAGTCGGGTTTTAGGTTAGAACCGTCTATGATAAGTAGACTATTACAGACGGTTCTCAGCTGGGAACCAATTGTATCTATCACAGTCGGGTTTTAGGTTAGAGCCGTCTGTGATAAGTAGACTATTACAGACGGTTTTGTGTTCAGAACTTCTAGTTTACTATCACAGTTGTTTTTGACATCAGAACCGACTGTGATAACTGAACATATTCTCCCGACAGGCCTTCGCAGACGGTTTTTCATTGAACAGTTCATAACCGTCTGTGATGTGCCGTCCTGGATGTCTGTTTCTGTGGTAGTGTTATAAGAAAAAGATTGACATGGATGGTCATGTTCATATCCATAAAGCACGATTAGTTGCAAAAGGTTTCAAGCAAATTCAAGGTGTTGATTATGATGAAACTTTTTCGCCCATTGCTATGTTAAAGTCAATCAGGATCATCCTAGCTATTGCTGCATATTTTGATTATGAGATATAGCAGATGGATGTCAAAACAGCTTTCCTAAATGGAAACCTAAGTGAGGATGTGTATATGGCATGTAAAGAACATCCTTAAATAATTGAGAAGGATTAAGGATGTGTTCCTAGTTTATGGAGGTGAAGAAGAGCTCGTTGTTAGTGGTTACACCGATGCTTTCCAAACCGACAAAGATGATTTCAAATCGCAATCTGGTTTTGTGTTTTGTCTTAATGGTGGAGCTGTAAGCTGGAAGAGTTCTAAGCAAGAAACTCTCGTTGATTCTACAACAGAAGCAGATGACATTGCTGCTTCTGAAGCTGCCAAAGAAGTTGTTTGGATTAAAAAGTTCATCTCTGAATTTGGTGTGGTTTCTAACATTTCAAGCCCAGTGGATCTCTATTGTGATAATAGTGGAGCCATTGGGCAAGCCAAGAAACCAAAGTCTCATCAGAAATCCAAACATGTACTCAGGCGTTATCACCTCATTCGAAAAATCGTGAATAGAGGTGATGTGAAGATTTGCAAAGTGTCCACGGATTTGAATGTTGCTGATCCGTTGACAAAACCTCTCCCGCAACCAAAGCATGAGGTGCATACTAGACCAATAGGTATTAGATACATTTGTGATTGACTCTAGTCCAACTGGGAGATTGTTAGTGATATGTCCTAAAGCAAATCACAAAGATGTATTTATCTTTGTTATATTTATGAACATTTGCATAATAGGTTATTTTTGAATAAATTATCATCTTGGTTTGATCAACAAGTATGTGACTTGTTCGTGAGACTCTAAATTTATTTGATGATATTATTCTAATATAGTCTCTGATCCATTATTTTTAAATAGGACATTATTGATTAATGGATCAGCGCATTTATTGATTGATGGTTCTGTTTCATGGACCATGGATATAAGATATCAAATCAATAATGTGGACATATATTGGAGAATATAATGTTGGATAGACCCATTTTGAGACACTGTTTGGATTTGTTATTTAAGTGTCACCAGTTGGTCTCAAATAATGTTTATGATTGATCCTTAGACCTGAGACCATCATAGTTTCCTACATGTGTAGTAGTATACTTTGATACTACCAAACACTACTTTTAATTAAGTACTAATAAAAGTAATATTCGAGTATGCTATGAGCTACGTGGAGGAATATGAATGATTAAGATGGAATTTGCATATCTCATATAATGAGAGAGATATCTCTGGGCCTCTCGATATAGATGAATTAAGAAGTGCATGGTCATGCCGTTTGTGGTTGAGTGTCAACTATGGGAAGATCAATTCACTATGAGATCGAGAAATGATTGAACTGTGTAAGGGTGACACATTTCCTATCTTGGGTTTAATATGGTATTGTACGACAAAAGGATCAACATGAAGACATTATATATGTTTGCTGTTTATGATCTTTGTGTGTATTTGGATAGTCGTTATGTCCTACTAGGGGCCACTACCGACTTACAATTCAGGTAAATATTCCCGGGTCGTGACTAAATATACATGAACCTACAGGGTGAAAAAGGATCTAGGATATAGACTAGAGGGGGGTGAATAGGCGATTTTAGCAATTCTACAACTAATCAAGCAATTACCAACAATTAAAAGCAACTAGCCAAAAACAAGATGAATATCAGGCAACTTGACACAAGAATATATCCCGTAGTCTCGGTGATTTGCCGATCACCCCTAATCCACGTTGAGGCAAACTCAAATCTCTAACCGCTCCTCTATCTAGTCGATTTCCTCTCAAGAAGTGACCTAGATCTTGAGCCGGATTAGTATGATGAGTTATTCAAACCTCGATTCCACTAGTGATGCACTTTACCGCTCCGGCAAGGCGTGCTCAACCCCTTCACAAGTGTTTTGAGGCTTCTTCACAATCTTCCTTGAAGAGCTCTCCAAAACCTTCCACCTCGCCGTCTAGGAGCCGGCAAACTCCAAGAGTAATAAGCCTGTGATGATCACTTAATGCTCTCTAGTGCCACAAGATTGATTTAGTAAACTAAATGCAATGCACTAGAATATCTTAATTGCACACTCTCTCAAATTCAAGAAATTGAACACTAGAGTGTATGAAACGTGATTAAGCTCTTAAGAATGAATTCAATGCTCTCACATATACCAAAAGTTGTTAAACAGGACCATGCATGGGAGTATATATACTCTCCTCAATAAATATAGCCGTTACAAGCTGTTGGAGGAAAAAGATCACTTGGTGGTCAGACCGCAGGTATAAGCCCGGTCAGACTACCGCAATTACAACGGCATTAAACAGGGGCAATAAATGCTCAACTACCCTTGTCAGGCACTCTCACGGTCAGACCTGAGCCAACGGCGGTCAGACCGTGAACCCATCCAGAGACAACATCGTTTCTGGACACAATATACGGTCAGGCCGAAAACCTCGGTCAGACTGGCTACACGGTCAGACCGCAGTACAAAATCTCGATCAGACCGGTTTAGCGGCCGGACTAACTGACGGTCAGACTGACTAGCACACTAAGTTTCACAAAATATGATCATGAAGCTCCAGGAGTCTGACCCAATGTTTAACTACGGACAGACCGATCATTTTAGGAAATAAAAACACTTCACATAACTGTCGGTCAGTCCGAAACAACTCTCGGTCAGACCGTTTCTACGGTCAGACCGACAGAGACTAAACTTGACTGATTTGAGTGGATAAAAGCATTTTCAAAAGATATAACCTTCTAGTATGCAATGCAAGTTGTTTTTATGACTTGTGGCACAAAGATGAACTATTTAATGATACACCACATGCTTCTCTTAATAGTACGGCAACTATCCTACAATCCAGTCAAAATCCTTCTCTAATCACCTTAGACCGGTAAAAAGAAAAAGAGTCATATTCCATACCTTTGCCTCTTTGCTCAATATCTTTTCTTCATCATTTAGCTCTTTCTTTGCCTTTCATTATCCTGTCTTTTGATTTTTTCTTGGCACAACTTAACAGGTATCGTTAGTTCAACATTTATAATTGTCATTAATTACCAAAACACTCTTTAGGGCCTAGAAGCTACACAGGGTCACACACTTAACGGGTTGGAACAATGTAATTCAGATTAAGTCTATTTTGAGGTTTCCGTATCAAATTCGTAGATTTAATATTAGACTCCTTATGCATTTGGATTGGGTTTGGTATGGGTTTCCGTATCAGATTCGAAGAATTAATATTAGACTCCTTATGCATTTGGATTGGGTTTGGTATGGGTTTTTGTATCAGATTCGAAGACTTAATATTAGACTTCTTATGCATTCGGATTGGGTTTGGTATGGGTTTCTGTATCAGACTCAGAGGCTTAATATTAGACTCCTTATGCATTCGGATTGGGTTTGTTATGGATTTTCGTATCAGATCTGGATTGGGTCTATTATGGAATATACGTATCAAATACGAAGATTTAATATTAAACTCATCCTGCAGTTCGGATAAGATTTGAATCACATCAAGAAATCTAATCTGTTAGGATTTCTTCTGCATGGGCAGTTCGGATAAGATTTGAATCACATCAGAAAATCTAATCTGTTAGGATTACTTCTATATGGGCAGTTCGGATAAGATTTGAATCACATCAGGAAACCTAATCTGTTAGGATTTCTTCTGCATGGGCAGTTCGGATAAGATTCATATCACATCAGGAAATCTAATTTGTTAGAATTTCTTTTGCATGGCCCTATATATAGAGATGTATGATGGGCTTTGAGGATCATCAAAAAAGCCATAGCTGCCATCTCTTTTTGCTAGCCCCTAAAACCTTGTCGTGCGCGTTGGTGCTAGCACACCATCGTACGACGTTCCATTCCGATACGTGTGGATACCGGTAGAGGCGCTGCTACAATTGCTGCGCTAATTAGAACGATCCGTGAGCGGTCGTTGTCATCTACATCTACTGATCAGGATGATCCGCAAACAGTTGCTGTGAACATTTGATCGCTTCACCAAATCTGCTTCCACTGTTGGTAACAATCTAATCTATGATCTATTACTTGCAGCCTTCGAGTATAATTTTTTGAAATTCAACTAGTTTAGCTTACTCGGTTTCCTTCACAGATTTGTTATGAATCATGTGGTTGAAAGTGAATGGTCGGGATGGAATTTGCCCCTCTCATATCTTGAGAGTGATATTTCTGGGCCCCTCGATGTAATTGGACTTAGAAAGTGCATGGCCGTACCGAATATAGTTGAGAGTCAACTACGGAAAAAGGTTAGTCCATTACAAGATCAAGAAAGGACCGAGTTATTCAAGGATGACACGTTTCTTACCTTGATTTCGATCTAGTATCGTGATAATCCATGATACATTGTATATGTTCATCGGATATGATCTTCATGTACATGCGAGTAGTCATAATGTCTTACTAGAGACCACTTATGACTTGTGATTCAGGAAGTTGTTTCTAGTCACGACCAAATATACACAAACTTACAGGGTCACACACTTAACAGGTTGGAGCATTAATTCAGATGGGATCCGAAACATAACTCCTATTAGTAACGGGTTTATCATTAGAATTAGGGTTTGTATTGGAGTAGAACTTATCCTATAATACGTTATAAAAGGAGATGAGGTGGGCATGCAAAATAGATCAGATCTATTCTAGCTGCCACCACCATCCACGAGATAACCTCCACTAAACCCTAGCAGCATGTGCTGGTGCTAGCACACGAACACGCGGTGCTCCTTCCCCAGACGTGTGAACTTTTGTAGAGATGCGGCTGCTACTGCTGCATTGCTGTTCACGATCCAGTCGCGACATCAACACTTCTTCCGCTGCTGCGTTGTCGCATCCGCACGTCTAGTGGTAAATCTCTAATCTATGATCTTTTGCCTGCATGGTTCTTGAATCTTCAGGTAAAATTTTTAAAATTATCACTAGAGTAACAACCCCATTTTTCAACATGATATTCTCAAATCAAGGCACGTTCCAATAATCCAATTTTTATTAGGCCATATCTATAACGCGTATTATAAATCTTTTCTTAAATTGAGCTCAAAGACATATCATGTCATGCCTCTAAATAGGGTTTAGATATAACAGTCACAGCACGATTATAAGACAAAACTTATAACCATATAAGGTTTTATATAAAATAGATTAAAAATCAGAAAGATAACATAAATCTCACTTTATTTGTTCCATAGATAGTGTACTTTAATTTTGAAGAAAACAATAAATATGGGCTGAGAAAAATATAAAGTTTCCAATTACATATTTTCCTAACTGTCTAGCTTACTGTCCAAATTCATATTCTAATGACATTTTGGCAATATAATTATCATCCTTTGAAGCTGCACTTAAATTAACACAAGGATGAGCATAATAAATTATACTCTAAAAACTAGCATACACAATAATAGATAAGGAAAAATTATTGTCTTTTACAAAGAATTTATGCCACAAAATTATTTGTAAATGTAAAGTCACATCAACTTTATTGATAATAAGTAAAACAAATAAACAATAACAATTTATGAGGTCACATATGACCACAAGTTTTCTAATCTTGGTAGTTACAAGTTGAAATTTCACGTTTTTATACTTTATAGAGTGATATTTTGACATCACAGTTTTTCCAAAAACACTTCTGTTCAATAAAAACGAAGTCCTTGATCTTTCGAGAACTGTCACTCTTGATTTACTAGTACTAGTTGCTCCTACGAATCTATCGTCGTGTATATTGTTCAGATAAGATTCATCCTCAAGAGACAACTTAGTTAGTCTCATACCTAAACTATTATCGTTACAATATGTTTTTGTTGTCATAGCTAAATTTTTCTAAAAAAACATAAATCGCAAAGAGTAGCTCTCCTGAAAGAAAGAAAATAATGACAATAATACACACAGTTTTTTATATCAATACTAAAAGATAAAGTAGGATAAAGTATGAGAAGTATTTTGTTTAATTGTTTAGTCATATTTCAAGTAATATTGATATCCGCTCTATTAGTATCGGTGACTCTCACAGATCCATCACCATATACTCATATTTGGATGTTAGGCCACCATTTTTAGTATCTAGTATAACAAAGCAAAATTTTCCTTTTACCAAGTCTCCACATAACTATTTTAAAGTAGCAAAAGGGTTTTATAAAAACAAGTAATAAGATAGTATATGGTTCAAAATAATTGTGATAAAATAGTTTTAAATACGAAAATTTGATAATAATAGGTATTTAGAATTACTATTTTTTGTTGACTGTGCCTTCAAGACGTGGCCACTTCGAGGACCTTCTATTAATTTACTTAATTTCATCTTCCTTGGTTCAAGAAGAAATATGATAACTTTTCTACTAATTCATTACCACGCGTGAGCAATCCTTATTGACACATCAATTGTAATATGCATTTTTTATTTGGTAATTAGCTACATTAGTGGGTAAGAAACCAATTTGCACTGGTATTCTTCCTGAGGAAATAAGATTCAATAATACTCTAGTAGATGAATAGTTGATTATTTTTTATATAATAATTTTTTTTCTATCTTAACAAGTGATATTGGGGCACCATCTTTTATTTGGGGCTAGAAGTTTTCAAAAAAGACTTTGATCACATATTGGGTAGGCTTGAATTAAAATAGTGAACATCCACTGGATTATCTTTTAAGACTCCAAAATAGATACAATGTCGGCTAGGGGTGAAAATAGGGGGTACAATATCTATTCGATCTGATTTCATATTTGTAAAATTTTTAATATGAGTTACAAATTTAAGATCCAAACAATTTTTGTATCACTATTTGAATTTGATTTTTATTTTCTTCCGGTCATGAGTTAGGATACGGGAAGAGTGATATCTAATGGATATCTGACGAACATCCACTAAAATAAGAAAACTGATATTCGTTTTGATCCTAAGATCACATATCTATCTTTATATATGTCTGCATGTTTCTTTTTTTTATTATAGATATTTGAATTTGTCAATTATAAAGTAAAAGAAAGAAAATTGTAAATTAATATAAGCTATCAATATTTGACATTTTCTAAACTATAATATATATTCTTATTGTGATAATATCTGAATTATTTCTAGAAACTGTATTTACATCTGATCTGCATCTGTTCTATATCCGAATCCATAACTATCTAGATTTTTATTCGTATCGGTCGATATCTATATGTGTTTTTGTATCCAACAATAAATATGTGTTAAGAAACGAGAGAGCCACTATCCAGCTGTATCCAATTGATTTTCGCCCCTAGTCTCGAGTATTGGGTCTACATTAAATCCGAATATAATTATCTATATAGCAAATTTAAATGTTGCTCGTGGAGCTATTGCGTGATTGTGCAATTTTCATCGGACTACTAACGCCAAAGTTTAGCATCATATAATATACCAGTTCGGGGTAGTACATACATACCATTTGGTTTGCACATACCAAGCTCGAGCTAGCAAGCATATTTATAGCTTGTTTGCACACTCCAATATCCAAACTAACAGGCACGCATGATTAGGGGTGAAAATGGATCAAGTACCGGTGGATAGTGGTTATTTCCTATCATAATTCACTTTTTTCGATATGGAAACCGATACAGATGTCGACCAATATGAATATGGATCCAAATAGTTACAGATACTGATATAAAATGGATACGAATTATATGAATACGGTTTTGAAAATATTTCAAATATTATTAACAATAACAATACGTATTATAATTTAGAAAATTTCAAATATGGCGAATTTATATGAATTTACAAATTTATTTTTTACTTTATAGTTACTACTGGCATGTGTAAATACATATAATAAAAAAATAAAACATGTAGACATAGAGATAATAAGGATAGATACATGATCTTAAGACCAAAATGAATATTTCTTTTCTCATTTTAGTGGATATCCATCAGATACGGATATAAGATCGAATATCATTTTTCCCGCATCTTAAAAAAAAAATCAAATCAAAATATAGATACAGATACATATATTATTCTGATATTAGAATTATTCACTCATATTCTCCCCCACGTATAACTGCATTTTTGGGTCGGCACCGCATGGTTCCCACATTGGCTTGCACCTAGGCGCGGTTCGAGGAAGCACTCAGCGGACAGAAGCTTATTTATAGCTCCTGGTAGGGTGTGGATGCGTATACATGTGCGGAGAATAGTTTTTGCTAAGAGGCGGCAATTGCAAGCGAGCTTCCTGTTCTAGATCATCAACATGAAAGGAATTCGTTGGTGCAGGGGACAAATGATCTAATAGGTTAGGGATCTCCTAGTCTTCGTAGCCGATGGAATATCCTAGTTGCTTCTTACAAATAGGTAAAATTCATATTTTATGTGGTGACAAATGATATGTCAGATTACATGATTTCTAGGATTATATGTTCTATGATGTGCATCTTTGGCAGATATGGATGATGACATGTATATTTAATTGTCTATTGTTGACTTAATTATGTCTTAAATACTAATCAAGCCGCGCATGGACTTCGTTGTAACAATAGTTAAGTCTGGGGTTTAATTGACAAAACAAAACAACAGATCAGATAGACAGCAGACAAGACAGGCCACCTGGCTGTCACCCTCCCATCTTTGGGCCCCTACTTCTGCGAGATGTGAAAAGCACTTACTGAGCAATGGGCCCAACAAGTCATTTGGACTGAGGGTGGGGACAGGCCTACCTGGTTGTCACCCTGCCATCTCCATCACGGCATCACGTGTCGACGTTTTATAGGAATGTGGGTACGAATAAAGCTGGACGTGGGATCAAGGCATCGTGCAGGCCTAACTGGATATTCTCCTGTGGGCCCCACTTCCAGAGTTTCAAATTAATCTTGTAAAAATCCCCATTAGTTCTCATAATTCTAATTTCAGCCTACACTCGTACTTGCTGAGACTTTTTCTGTGATTCCCTTGGGGTTTGCCAATTTATACACTATATATTTTTTAGGGTAAATTAGCTGTAGAATACTTGAAAAAAAAGATGTTATTATATAGACATTGGATATAAGAATGACATATTAGGTTTAAAGTTATATGTTAATGAGACATTATTATCTTATAGTTAAACTTAAATTTTTTATAGTGTTATAACGCAAATTGTTCTTAATTTTTTATATTATCCTATTGGTTATAATTTTGAAATTGATATGGTACACATAATGTACAAATCTGAGAGTGGAATTGTGAATAAAAATATTACAGTTGGCGGCTACTAGATATTTTGTAAATCCAATCAATTGAGATATGTTGAATGGTATGTATTACTTTCTTATATATTTTTGGAATTTCTACATTTATATCAATCATATGGAATTTTTAGTGTTCCAGATGAGAGTTAGCACATGTCTTTTTTATAGTTGTGCTTGTAACAAATACATGACATCAATTTGTGTTTCACCTATGACAACAAATTACAACAAAAATCTAAGTGACTTGGTATCTCATTATATGATAACGAATGATGGTGACAATGCACTCTAATTACGTCTTGCAAGTTAGGCCCATTAGACTCACACCCCCTACCTACATTTTGCTCGAGTTTAATTCAAATCAGAATTTGCATACTACTATAAGCACAAAGCCTTCAAGGCCATCCAACCAGCCAAAAAGCCATCATTGCATTGCCAAACCAAGTCCAGGAAAATGTAGGCAACCAACCAAATGCATCCACAGAGAGTTAGTTGGATAGTCCGCTCTACCAAACTCTTCAGTCTTCTTCACTCGTGTCCAATAGTAAACCACCTATTTTTTATCCTCACCTGTCCATGAAACATAATACAACATAATGCCAGGGTACTAATCGCAAATTTTTCACAACTTCCATTCCTCGCTCCGCTCATACGACCAACCAAAGCCCACAAACACAATATCACATAACTCCAGGTTCCTAATCGCAAACTCCTCCACAAAAGGCTTCCCTTCCTCGCGTGCTTGTACCATTCAACCAACCAAAGTTTCCAAACCCAGCATTTCAAAACCCAAAAGGCGCAAACGGAGACGGCGAAGCCAAGTACTGTTCCGTTCCTTCCTCTCCAAGGAAAGCTCCCCAGTGCACATGGAGCCACTGTGGAGGCGGCAACTCGCCGTCGGCGGCCGTATCGCGGTGGCGTGGGTGGTGGCGCCGGCGCTGCGGGCGGCGGTGTGGGCGTGCCTGGCGATGTCGGTGATGCTAGTGGTGGAGGCCGCGTGCATGAGCCTCGTCAGTCTCGTAGCCGTCAAGCTGCTGCGGCGGCGGCCGGAGCGCCGGTACAAGTGGGGTCCCGTCGGAGAAGGCGTGGGAGGCGGCAGCGATGAGGAGGCGGCGACGGCCCGCGAGGCGTTTCCAATGGTGCTCGTGCAGATCCCCATGTACAACGAGAAGGAGGTGAGGCCCTCGAGCTCTCTCTCTCTCTGTCTCTATCCCCCTCTGCTCCGCATGATGCTTATTTCGGCAGTTCCAATTGTGTTGTCTGCTTCGGAACGGAAGCTTTTGGATTATTGTGGAGTTTCCAGCTGGCATTGCACTAATTGCTGTTTGAGATGTGGGGTTTCCTGAACTAGTACTACGATGCCTGCTTTTGCTAATTTCTGTTGATTTTATTGATTTATTTAGAGATGGAATTTACAATGGTACCATTAACCTTCGAGTACCGGGTAATTTGTGGTTCTTGTGGTAATTTTGAGTTACCGACCTGGTAATTTACATTACTTGTCGGTGGAGGTACCTAAGATACCAACGAGGTACCCCGTGAGATATGTCTTGCCACTTGTCCTGGTTGGTTGGGTTACCTCTGGATCACAGTAACATACCACTACTTTAGAAGTTTTATTGGATTACTGAATGAAGTGGTGGTGATGATGACTCGATGGACTCTAATTGTGTGCTTGGATTATTTGTATAATTTCCTGGAGGTGTAATTTGTTTCAGGCATGGCTAATTTTTTGAGAGAACAGTGGTCTGCTGCTTTGCTTAGTGGATTTGCAATGGTACAACTTACGGCCTCACTTACTGTGAGAGCTGGACTTCCGTACAATTTTATTTAAAAAAAAAAAACTGGGGAATTACATGCTACGCAAAAGGGTAATCCGATGAATGGTTGTGGAGGTCAGGCAAAATGTGCAGTCCACATTGCTATCCTGGTGTTGAGTACAGTAGAACATGTCTACACAAGTTACATGCCAAGGCTGAGATAACCTGTTTTTGTTGCTGCATTGAATTTATCATACAGTAGGTTTTAGCAATTCAGTTACATCGCTGAACAAGTTAATTGGCAATGCCAGGATGCTGAATGGAAGTAGATTTGTAGTTTGACAGGTGACTGAACATTGTTCTCGCAGGTCTTATCGAGTTCTAGCATGTGACACTAGAAATAATGCATATGTTGTTTTGTGCAGGTGTACAAGCTCTCCATTGGAGCTGCATGTGCCCTCACATGGCCATCAGATCGTATTATAATTCAAGTTTTGGATGATTCCACTGATCCAATTATTAAGGTAATCTAAATTGCAGCAATAAGGTATATCTTGATTGAATACAAAGATGTACTAACTCCAGATTAAGAGTTTGTTGGTGTGATGCTCATGTGAAATGAATCATACCTTGCAATGGTTGTCTTAACTAAATGTTCAATAAGTCTGCATTTTCAAATGGAATCTATCCTTATCAGCAATCTGCTGAATTTACCTCCAGCCAAGGGTTATCATGTACTTGGTCATCTTTCAAGAGATAGTCAACTTCATTTAGAGGTTGATGACAGAAGTGCCACTGTCATGGTACTGGATAAGAATGCATAATCCTTCAGTGTACTGACCAAATATATTCCACATCATTCTTCTATGAATTAACAAAGTCTATTAATCTTAGTGAGGATATATGTATGACATGGAATTGGTCCCTTAAAGATGAAGTATACCACTTGCTCAACTCTCTCTTCCTTTCACTGGGTACTCCAAACATTTAATTGACTACTGATTGCTTAGAGTAGTTGGTATAGCTATCACTTGTAGGCCCCCTCACTGAATACTTTATGACTTGTTGGATGGTCATATATTAGCTTTCTTTTCGTTTCCTACTTGTATGGATATGATCACCATACCACTTAATAAGAAAATGCTAATGGTTGCCAAAGTTTGGACATGCTATCAAGCCATATATTTTAACATTACGAGTGAGGTGATTGACAAAGCTTCGATATCCTATCAAGTTGATACTATTTTATAATCTACTATGCAGCTTGGAAATAAGAATTTTTAGTAACACTGATGCATTCTATAAGATGTTAAATAAATCTATATTAAACATTCAATAAGTTACATAATGCAGCCATCATCTATGAAGTAGCTAAGGTTCCTCTTTGTCTGTGAAGAAGCCATTGCTGAAGGCAGTTTGTATCCGTTATTCTATAAAAGCTACATTTGACATACTAGAAGTGGATTTGGAGCTGCGTTGCATTCTTGTTGTTTACTCAGCATGAAAGCTAAATTTTTGGCATTTTTTATTAGCATACAACACAAGAAAGGAATTCAAAGCCCTGATGAGGCATAATCTGGATTGCATCAAATAAATAGAACTAAATGTCAAAAAATAACCAAGTTATATCAAAATATTAGTACATATTATGCCTAAAAAAGCAAGAGGCTGAGAGGTGGGCTATGGTCATAAGAAGAATAGACTTATAAGTTATATCTATTATCTGAATCTGATTCCCCATGTTTTTTTTCCCAATCAATATAATTCAAATCTATAAAAATTTAGATAGGATATCCAAATCTAGATTTAACTTGGTAAGAAAATCCATCCAAATCCGCATCCTACCGGATTTAGTTGTCATATGATTTGGATAAATCTGTACGTTTCACCCGGCACCCCTACCTTGTGAGAGCCAAAAATAACCAGGAAACAATAATCAGGAGGGTGATCTATTCTCAGAATGGACTGAATTGGGTTTGGTTGAAAAGGTTTCTTCATGGTCTCATCCAAACACCTTATACTGTTCTGAAAATTCTTCTTTGACTGAAGTTTTCATCTATGATCTGGCTGGATATGGCTCACCAAGCTTTTCCTAACCAAGCCCTGGTTGATGCAACATAACTTAAGTTGTGCTTAGTATGATTGACATAATACTAATTTGCACTTCCACAAATTTGCGCTAGCTACCAAAACTCCGTAGTGGATTGGGGTTGTTTCTGTTCTATGGTTTGGTTCTGTCATATTGTACAAGTACAAGGTGACTTGTTATCTTCCAAGCAACACCAAACAAAATTTTATTTAGCAGATATTGATCATGTGAGCATGCTCCATAGACTTCTGAATTTTGTAGAAGCTATCTAAGTATGTAACCAGCTGTAAGTATTCAGTTGGTGGTAGGGTTTCCTTTTGAAATAATGGAATCCAGTCATTAACCTTCCTGAAATGCCGTGACCTATTTTGCCTAATTAGCACAGACTGCTATAGTAAAAAATTTCTATGCTGAGAGCATAGTTATTAGAACCGGACCATACCAGTGATTGAACAGTGACCAGTTCACTAGTCCAATGGTCGAACCAGTGATTTTTATTTCTTTATTCTGCATTTATCACTGCATCCTTTTTATTAATTTTCCTCAAGTGCAGGAACTAGTGGAGCTTGAATGCCAGGATTGGGCCAGCAAAAAAATTAACATCAAGTATGAGGTTAGAAATAACAGAAAGGGATACAAAGCAGGAGCCTTGAAGAAAGGCATGGAACATGTCTATGCGCAACAGTGCGACTTTGTTGCTATCTTTGATGCAGATTTTCAACCTGATCCTGACTTCCTGTTAAAAGTTATACCTTTTCTTGTGCATAACCCGAAGATTGCTCTTGTGCAAGCACGCTGGCAATTTGGTAAGCAAGTTTTACCATAATGATATCATTTTTTGGTAAGTTAGTTCAGTTAAGACAAACGTAGATTATTCCAGTTATTGCTCTTGTCTTCAAATGATATAACTGATGTGAAGCAAAAGAATTTGAACAATCAAGTCTACGGTCCAAGTAATCAGAACATCAACAGTGATGAATGGAAAATGGTTTGCCAACTTATGTGGGATTGTGGATCCTCTTTGTTGTTAGTTGTTACACACTAGACATTAGCAGGCCAGGGTGATGGCTGATGAAATATTTGACTCAGCGTGAAGTGCTAGGCTTGGCCTAAATCTAAAAAAAATATGAAAAAATTGTTCTCCAGATGTTTGAAGCACTAAGCTTTTCACCTCAAAGCTTGGGCATAGGCTGCTAAACAAATATTTTCAAAATGTTATATTGTCTGTCCTTTGAGATTCAAATGCTTGGATATCACCAATGCTTCACTGCTATAACAGATGATGTTATGTAACTTTTTTAGTACGTGTTGATGAAATAAATCAAGATACAGCTAAATTCTGAGCAAAATATTTATTCTGTTAACCACTTACAATTGCAAGGCTGCTGTCCCACCGTGATTGCAATGATCTTTAGTAGTACTACACTCTATACAGTTTCAGTATCTCTCTCTCTCTCTCTCTCTCTCTCTCTCCTCTCACACACACACACACACACGCACACACACACAAAAGATAGTTTCAGTAACTGAAGCTTGAAAACTTAAAAATGAAATGAGAGCCAAACAATTTTGACAGAAACTTCACTTTAGGCACTTGATAACATTTAAGGTGACGATTCTAAGTTGTTTAACAGTGATTCTAGCTGATGTTTTCTGATGTTCTGATAATCTTCAATCCCCTTTTCTATTGGCACCGTGGTAACGTGGATAATTTGAAGTGAGAACTCTTGTTCATTCTGATTACAGGATGTTCCTGACCTGGCCTTTGCCGGGCGATTTTGCAGTGAACTATGATGTTTGCCTGATGACAAGGATACAAAAGATGTCATTGGATTATCATTTCAAAGTAGAGCAGGAATCAGGCTCATCTATGCATGGATTCTTTGGCTTCAATGGTAAGAGCTAATGTCAAGGTCATTTATCATGTATGATCATTGCTTATTTCTTGCCATAAAATGAAGTGGCATACTGTAATGTAAACCTTGTGCACATAACGACAAACAGGTCTTGTTTACAGGCACAGCAGGCGTGTGGCGTATATCTGCTATTAATCAAGCTGGTGGATGGAAGGATCGCACCACTGTGGAAGATATGGACTTGGCTGTACGGGCAAGCCTCAAGGGTTGGGAATTCTTGTATGTTGGTGAGATAAGGGTATGTCTTTCTGCAGGCTTCCAATAATCTCTTTAATGAGCATATGCATATAATGCACATCGTCAGCACATCTTATACAGGTCAAGAGTGAACTCCCAAGTACCTTCAAGGCCTACCGTCATCAACAGCATAGGTGGACTTGTGGTGCTGCCAACCTCTTCAGAAAGATGGCATGGGAAATTGTTGTAAATAAGGTATGCTTTCTCGAGCATGATCGCAAAAAAACAGCGATATAATTGTCTTGTAATTTGTTTCATTATTGTCCACATGTGTGTGCAGGAGGTATCACTTTGGAAGAAACTTCATCTTCTGTACAGCTTTTTCTTCGTGCGAAGGGTTATTGCTCCCATACTGACATTCCTATTCTACTGCATTGTGATTCCTTTGTCCGTCGTAGTTCCTGAAGTCACTATCCCCACCTGGGGGCTCGTCTACATTCCCACCGCCATTACCATCATGAATGCCATCAGAAATCCTGGGTATGCATGATTTTTTCCACAAAGCAGCTTTCTATCTGCTTGTTAAATCTTTGAATCTTTACATGATCTTATTTAATATGTCAGCTCTCTCCATATGATGCCATTCTGGATTCTGTTTGAAAATGTCATGTCCATGCATCGCATGCGTGCGGCTCTAGCCGGTTTACTCGGTACCACACATGCCAATGTGTGGGTGGTTACTGAGAAGGTAGGAGATCAGGTGAAGCACAAGCTTGAGGTTCCACTCCTTGAACCAGTGAAGCCAACTGAGTGTGTCGAGAGGTACACATAGAACCTCAGAGCATGAAAAATACCTATCGCACAATCTCTTATTGATTTCGCTCCTCGCAGGATTTACATTCCTGAGCTATTTCTTGCATTCTACCTCCTCATATGCGGCTCGTACGATGTCGTGCTTGGAAGCAAAATATACTATTGGTACATCTACCTCCAGGCCATTGCATTCCTTGTAATGGGATTCGGTTTTGTCGGAACGGCAACTCCCTGTTCATAGCATCTGTAAGAATTGTTGACCCCATTTTCCATTTCTCATTTTGTACCTGAAAATACAAGCAATTCTTTGTGTGAAAGGAATAGAAGATTCGTCTTTCGCATTTTATACAAGGTTGGAGTGATGCACATAATTGTTGGAAAGTGTAGATTTGCAGTTGAAATAGAATTGGTGGTCATGATAAGTTTAGATTTTAGATTCTTTTCTTGTACTAGGATTAGTGATCTGGATTATGAACTCTGTTTCTTTTGGATGTAACATGTAACTTTGTCATGCTAGACCGCAGTTTATAAATATGTAAGTGACATCATAGAAGACATCGATTAAAAGAAAAATTATTTGTCATTATCTTTGTTCTTTTATTGCTCTATGGTGCCAATCAGTATGTGTGATCTGTTGGCTCTATGTCGAATAGCGCATAAAATTGATAAAAGGGCCCTACATATCCGACCTCACCAAAAAGTTTGGCCCCAGCTTTGCCGTATAAATGGACCGAGATGTTGTTTGGTTGGTACTTCAAAATTTGGCTTCGCTTCAAGGTCTCCATTCATCGTGAGACTAATGAAAGAATTTATTAGAAAATGACAACAAATTTTGAAGTGACAGAAAATTTCTACAAGACTTGAGGCAAAACTGAGATAGCATGGGATATGGCTTGTGATGGGTGAGGCTTGGAGCAGCCTGCCTAACTTGATGAGGCAGGCTGAGGCTGGCTTTGGGTCTATACAAGGTCCACCAGATCTCAGAAATCATGTGAACTAAATATGCAGTGTAAACTGAGGGGACATATGAAGGTAAATCACTAAGGCCTCATTTTAAAATATAGAAATTCTGTAGAAATTTTGGAAGAAAGAAATGATCTATTCTTATTGAATATGGGATTTTCTCCAAAATTTTTGTGAAATTTCTGCGTTTCAAACAGGCTCTAATTAGGTGTTTATATGTTAATTGCATTGATTAGATCACCCAATCATCATAGAAATTTTTCAAAGAACTTGTGTAGATGCTACTCAGAGTAATATAGTATCTTAGGATATGTCCACTCCTACCTGGCTCTATAAGAAGAGGGTGTATCATGTCATCTAAACCCTATTAAATGCCTAAAAAAACAACCCACACCAACTAACAGGCTCTTAAGGACAGTGTGCCAAATCATCCATAAATACCTATATTCAATTACATAATTTTTAAATAGAAATAACAAATGAAAAATCAGAAAAAAAATTGTCCCTAAACCCCTATCACTGACGGTTTAGTCCCTCTACCTCGGACCTCACATGTTAATAACGTCGAACCACAGTGCACACAATACAATTTGTGAGCCTATGCCTCGCATTGCACACTCACCAGCAATCTTTGACCAGTACCATTGATAAGTAGGCTCAAAAAATGTGGGGCCTATTTGTTACTCACATGGTTGATTTAGTGGATGTGTTGCAAATGTTTTATGTGTTGTACGACATATGTGGAGTCACAAACCGCATGAGTCTTGTGCCAGTGCGCTCCAACACTGGCTCGAAGTCAGCTCATGCCAAGGCGGGCCCGCACGCCTGTTTCATCACACCAACTTCATCTTGCACGTTGGCAAGCACCAAGTGGAGCCAATATGGAGTTCCTGTTGCAAATAATTTTACAAAATTTCAAGTCTAAACTTGATCAAAGTTGATAAAAACAAAAAAAAAATGCTATAAATAGTGACTTCTCTTTTTTAAGTGTAAACCCTCAATTTCTTAGTCTAGACTTCAAATGCCAACTCATATGGATAAAGGATTTAAATCCTGAATGATGCACGCGCCCGGATTATTATAATTTTCAAGAATTAAGTTGATAACATTAGAATTTGATCCATAAAAATAATAATTTTTTAGATATGTACTACTTTCCGGTAAATGATCTACTTCCTACAATTTTTTTTCTACGTTCGTTTTAGGGAAAAAAATTGTAACAAAAAAATTATGTTCTACGATTTTTTTGACGTCAAATATGATTATATTTTTTTTAAAATGGTCCCATAATTATTACTCTACTTAACTATTAATTATTTATATATAAACAACGTATTTTTTGTATTGAATAAAATCATAATCTCACATTATTTTTTTAAAAATTATGTAGCTAACTATAATGACATGTAAAAAAAACAATCAACTTTTGACATTATTAAAAACAAGCATAAATGAGTAAAATAAAACAAAAAAGAGAAGGTAACATGCACATTTCCAGACCAGTACGAGGAAGAGGAACAAAGAAGACGGACACAACAGAAAGAAAACTGAACTCAAATACCAAACTTTGCAGTCACATCCGAACGTGTTGCATCAATGCAATGTGGGCCCTCCACAAAATTTTGCTAAACAAACTTCACGTCCCGTCACAACGAAACACCGCCCAAACTCTCTCTTCTTCCACGTGTACAGATTAGGTTTTGGGGCAAATTTTTTCCTAAGTGTATCATGTTAATTATTCCAATCAAAACTTTGGAAAGATATCTTCGACTAGTGTTATTTTCACTTGACTAATTAAGCATATCTTCAACGTTTGACGTGCTCACACTCTTAAATCAGCATTGTAGAAATTAAATAAAAATGTGCAACACCAGATCTTATTGTTGACACGCAAATTAAATAAAAATATAATAATTTTTTTAAAAATGACAATATAAAATAAAAAAACACGACAAATCTTAAAAAAAATATAGTAACCTAAAATAAAACAATGTGGCAATTTTGACAACCTAAAAAAATATAACAACCCAAAAATACGGCAACCTATAAAAATACGGTACTCTAAAATGTATTGAATCAATTTATGGTCATTAGATTAAAATCTATTAAAAACAAATAAGCTAAAAAAATTTTCTCCATAGTCATTCCGTTAGATTATGTTTGGAGGGGTAGTAAGTCAAGCAAGATTCACCGTCCCTATAGCAAATAAGAAAGAACAGTCCATGCCACAAAAAATTCGCCCAATTTTTAGGGGAAAAAATGTGGATATGTTATGTTAATTTTTTAAGGAAAAGTCAATATTAACCTCCTCTATTTTTGAAAAAAAAAATTAGATAACCTCCGTACTTTAAAACCAGACATTTTAAACCATATAGTTTCAAAATCAGTGTATATTTTCTGAAACCACCATTTGTCCGATCATTTGTCCGATTCTGGCCAGTGATGTGGTTGACAAATTTTATAATTTCACCTCTCTAGTCTTTTTAATTTGCACAACATCAATTACTACTTTATTTACTATTTATTTTGTATTAGATTTTTCAAATTTCAAATACCACCGAACTCCCCAAATTATGAATTTGAAATTTTGAGTCTAAAATTTGAATTTTTGATTTTGAGATTTTGAGATTTGAATTTCAAATTTCAAAATTTAAACTTCAAATTTGAATATGAGATTTGTCTAAAATTTGAATTTAGCAAGCAAAACCAAATTCAAATTTGTAATCTCAATTTTAAAATATCATTGTGAGAGATGAAATAAGCAAATTTCATCGAATTCTTGGGTAAAGGTAAGAATTTGTCTAGCCTATTTAAAATTAAATTTCAAAATTCAAATTTGAGGTTAAAATTTCAAATTCACAATTTGATGAGTTGCTCAAAGGTGGTGTTTGAAATTTGCAAAATTCAACGCAAAATAAATAATAATAAAGTAATACTTGTTATTGTGTAATTTAGAAAGACTAGAGAGGTGAAATTGTAAAATTTTTCGTCCATATCATTGGTCAAAACCGGTTAAATGATGGTTTCAGGTCAAATATACACTGATTTTGAAAGTGTAGAGTGTGAAATGGCCAGTTTCAAAGTAAAGGAAGTTAATTAGGATTTTTTCAAAAGTAGAAAGAGACTAATATAGGGTTTTTTTCCATATTTTTATCACATTTTTTTATATGATAACGAATCAAACAATGACTATAGAAGGGGGTGAGTGAATTGTGACAACAAACAAAACAGTGCCTTAATCTGAATTGCATATCAAATGTATAAATTCTACTATGAAAACAAGTTTTCCAACTTTACAACTTTGTGAAGAGTTGAGAGTTCTCCTGATATAAAACCGCTATACCATCTGTTATCACCCAATGAACTACTGGTGGATCAATATGGTGACACGTGGGATCAAGCGTCCTTAAAGGTTTTTGAGATGTCTTTCGAAAATTAATTTTTTTTAAAAAATTCTTAGAAAGTATCTTCTTGACACCTACATATAAGCTAACAATTTTATTGTCTACAACTTTATGCTATTGATTAAATTGCTGAATCCGCTGTCTTGGATTCCACTTGATTATTCTTCAATGATATATAAAGTTAAAATGTATAAAACACTACATAAAGCTCCAAATATGATAAACTCAAGAACAAGATAAGGTGTACATGTAGATAGACATGATGCAAAACACATGAACCAAGAAAAAATATTTTTAATTACAACAACTTTGGGCTTCTTGCAGCCGTCAAAAAGGGATTTCACTAATGAAGAAATCTAATTAAAGCAAAGGGGGCAAAAAAGAGCTAAAGATAAAACCAAAGTGGAAATTTTTAAGGAAAAGAACTTTCTAGAAGAGAATCGAGGACTTGGACAGGTGTCGCTGCCTCTTTTGTTTATGACTTGATTGACATTTTTAGCCTTTATAATCTACATAATTCAAATTTATGGATTCAAGCTTATTCCTTGTCAATTTTTTTTACTTTACATGATATTTAATATACAATTTTAACTATTATTTTTTTCTCTAATATATTAACAAATTTTCCTAAAATTGTAATATTAAGAAATCACTTTTTTAGGAGAAACATACTTGCATAATTTTTAATGATAAATCTAAATATTTATAAATATATTAGTGGTTAAAGCTAAAAAAAATTGGATCATGTATAGTCAAAAATACTTTTTTTTTTAACTAGAGGGAGTAATTAACATGTGGATGATAAATAGTTCTGTCAATGTGGGGTCAAGTGTCCTAAAGATTTTTAAGGTATATTTTAAATATTATTTTTTAATAATTTGTTATAAATTATCTTCATGACATCCACATATTAGCCACTACCCCGTTCTTTTTTATATATCGTCTTAGATTTTTCATGATCTCTAAATTACAATTTTGATCATTAAGTTTTAGAATTATATAACAATAAAATTTTAAAATAATCATCATATGAAATAATTTGATAAAAAATCTACTAATATTATTTTCATGTGGTGAATTTTAATATTTTTTTTTGTATATTAATGATCAAAATTTTAAAAATTTGAGTTGGACATATATTAAATTGATAAAATGATAACTCCCTCTAGTCTTGAATTGGTTATTTCAGTAATATTTTTATTATTTAAAAATGTTTTTGAGAATCATGCATGCCAATTAGTTATCTCCATCTCAAGCCAGGTTGAAGTGGGCCCATTTGCAGCCATCAAAAGGAGATTTCACTAATGAAGGAAATCTAATCAAAGTAAAGAAAAAAAAAAGCTCACCATGCACAGCATAACGTGAGTGAGAAAAAGGAGCTAAGCTAAGGTGAAACCAAAGTGGAAATTTTTAAGGAAAAGAACTTTCTAGAAGAGAATGGAGGACTTGGACAGGTGTCGTTGTCTCATTTGTTTGTGACTTTGATTGACATTTTTACCCTCTGTCTGGTTGAAATTCCTGGATTCAAACTTAATTAACAACAAGTGCATGATAAATATTTCTATCAATGTTCGTTAGTATTCACTAGTGCAAACCAGGTGTTATGTCCTAAGATTCAAAATGCTTTTGTCTGCTTTCACTCATGATAAACCACACATACACACTACTTTGGGAGTTCTCTAAATTCTTGTCTTCAATTATCTCTAAATTCCTGTCTTCAATTATGCCTCTCTATCTGCATGTTGTTTAATCAATTCATTTTTATTCAGTTAAACACCTTTAATTTACTTGAATTTTGATTAATCAAACATTTCTACTTTTAGTGTTCATCTAAGTGGTCCCTCTATGTTTTCATTTGTCAAAAAAATAAGATTGAGGGGTTGATTACACAAATACGCAAAGTATATAGAATGGGTTGATTAGACAAACACATGAAAGGAATTGTACTATAAAAAATTCAAGTAGAGTATCTCAATTAAACAAAACATAAATAATAGAAATTTATACCACAATTTAAATTCTCATTAAAAAACGGTCAACCAACAACACTAGAATCTACTGTAGTTACTGGAACTTCGATGGATTTGGACCCTTCGGTCATAGATCTAATGGTCCTGACTAATACATGATCCAAAATAAAAATTCTATTTCTCTCCTATTTTTCCAAATTTTCAATTCGAAGTGTTGATTTTTGATTAAATAACCTGTATGTTATTTATATTGCATCATAGTAGATTTGAGTCCTAGTGTACTTGATCCACCTAGAGTTGTAACAGGACTTACTTGAAGATGAAGAACATTTTGTTCACTTGACAAAATGTTTAAAGGCCATTAAAAACTTAGAACCCCATACTAATTAATTAAGGTTCTATATAGTATCTAGTCATATGTAGATATACAATTAGGGCACTAACTCTTCTTCATGCGCGGCCACGTCGACCAAGCGTTCCCGGCCATTTGATCGGTGGTTTTGGCTCATCCGGGTCATCTGCATGTAGCTATGTGCTTTGCTCACGTCATCGCCACGTTTGTGGCCGTCTGATCGTTGTCTTCGCTTCATTTGGGTCGACTATGTGAAATTCACTATCAGGCTTTGAGTTACTATTTAAATGCTGCCTCCACATTGAGCCACGTCGTCTCTTCATTCGTGCTCGTTGAATTGGAGGATTCATTTCAACTGGACCGCCACGTATTCGTGCCTGTTGGGATCGGTGTGTTTGCTTCATTTGATCCATTGAACGTGCTCCCGATTGTCCAGCTGTTTCCCACTCGCTAACTGTTTCTCACATTCGAGAAAAATTGCCAGTTGTTCCGTACATTCGACCAGGACCAGATCTACTGATTCGACCTGCTGAAAAATTGACCAGATTGATGCGGATACGGGTTAGACCCAGATTCGCATATATATTTGATATTTTTGTTGCCAGGATTTGAACCCTGGTCTTTCGGGTGAGAGTCGAGTCTCCTAACCAGCTAGATTATAATAGACTGTGAATTCTATTATAAATAAAACATATTGTATAAGTGCATGTACATACGGATCCGGCGATGACAGGTTCAATTGCAACTACAAATACTAATAGATTATAACATAGTGTATAAGTGTATGTAAAAATAAACAACAGTTCAAAAAACATCACCATACTTCACAAGAATTCCAAAGGCATTTTCAATTGCAGGGTATAAGAAATATATCAAAAATAACAAAAAAATCTGCAAAGGCGTTTTTGTATCATAATCATATTCATTTTACAAATGTTCAATATCTATGTCCGTATTAAAGTATTATCCATGCTGGATAACAACAATATCCGTGTCTGTATCCGCTCTGAATCCGTTTAATATCCATATCCATGTCTGCGAAATATCTGTTCCATATCCGTATCCGTTTTTTCATATCTGTATCCGCATCTGCATCTGAAAGAAAGATACAGTTGTAGATATGGGTTTAAGTACTATCCGACCTAAACCCGACCAGTTTCCACCGCTAGTCGAGCTGTTTGCCACATTCGACCATAGATCACGACAAACGATTCGACCAAAAAAAAACAAAATGTGACCATAAAAAAAACAAAACACTTTGACCAGGTGCCAGGCCACATCCAAGCCTGCTTATTCGACTCAAAAAAACAAAATTCAACCAACAAAATAGGTAATTCTTTCAACCAAAATCAATTGAGCGAAACCAAACAACCAAGTTTTACGACCAATTTTTTTTACTGCCACGACCGCTCTTTTTCGTACTATCGAGTTGTTTTGCCATATTCGACCAGAGCGATCGTGGTAGTAAAACAACTCGATCGTACGATTAATTCTTTGGCCACAATTATTTAGTGAAAAGCAACTGACCAACGATTTTATAGGTGCGTCCGCTGTTTTTTAGTGGCTTGACCAAATTTATGTTATGCTGAATTAATCAGGTCTTTTTTTTCTGGTGCGACCAAAATTTATGCTGACGAGCCCAACCTTATGACAAAAAAAATGCAACCACGACCCAAAAACTAAATGCGACCATCTTTTTGCCACCATGACCACATTGTTTTTTGCACTGTCGAGTTGTTAGCAGTATTCGACCAGGAAACCATGATAGCTGATTCGGCCACAAAACCTAAATGCGACCAAAAAACAATTTATTGTTTCGTCCAAATATAATTGACCACGTTTGAGCACAAAGCCATAACCAAGATTTATCCGACTATCATAGAAAAACAAAAGCGCTGTTTCGACCAGTCATAATACCAGTGGACCTCGAGGCTCTTCCTAACAATTGACCAATCCTGCTGAGTCGACCAAAATTGAAATGCCTGCTCTTTTGCTGAATCGATTTGGTCTTTTCCTGTTGCAACTAAAATTTATGCCAACGAAAATTTATGAGCAAAATTTTTGCTGTCACTATAATAAAACAAAATGCGACCATCCTAACAAAAAAGAAAACTACTGTTTCGACCAATCATAGGCCTAATGGACCTCTCATTGGACCATTATAATAAAAAAACAAACTAGTCGTATCAGCACAAATTTTTAGCTAGTCGTAGTCTGCCAATTGAAAACTGGTCGTATCATCACAAGTTTTGTTCTGGTCGTACTCTGTCAGTTGAAAACTGGTCGTACATGCACAGGCGCTGTACTGGTCGTGATCGTCCAATTCAAAATTGATTGTATTAGTGTAGTTCAATAATCTCAATAATCATAACTAATTTATAAATATAATATCTTATCATCTACAAATTTATTTTCTCAATACCTACAGCAATACACAGAATTCTACCTAATTTCCTGTATGGCTAGCCTATATATATATATATACATATGCATGCACTGGTGCCACCTAGCTAACTGATGGTTTCCATGAACAGTCCCCAATCCATCAGTCAATGTCATACACCGTTACACAATAACTTGCGCATATATATATCTTCCAACTTCCAGCGGGCCCACGCCTTTGTCCTTTACGACTGGGCTGCTTTTTCACTAGTACATCTTTTGATTTGAAATACTGAAATTTAGATTATAATTGTAAAAAGATAGGATTAGATCAGATTCGTGTCGGAGTAGGTCTTAACACAAACATTGTTAATCTGACACGACCATAAATAGATCAACACAATACGACACGATTAACAAGATATAGAATAGTTCTTATTGTAAAATTATTAAGTGATCAATACAACACAATTGATAAAACTAACCAGAGTACATGATTATTATATCCAAGAATGAAGAAAAGTTATAAAGTCAGATATGAAAAATGTGCTAGCTTTTTTTTTTTATCAAAGATAAATATATGCATTTTGGTCGCCTCCAATACTTTTATTTTGTATGTTTTATGCAATCCGGAGTTTGTCTAAAACAACATTGCATCATATATATGGCTAATGTATATATGATATAGGGTTAGGTGTGTCCTAGGTTGAAAATGAAGGTGACATTTGTATAGTGACAAACTTAAGTTTTAAAGACGGCCAGGAATAAGATTGACAAAAGAAAAGAATGCAAGAAAGCAATTGATACCAAATGAAATTAGTTTTGAGGATGACCACCAATGGATTGCCTAGTAATTAAGCAAAGAAAATTATAGATACCAAACCACATTTATAAACAATTATAAATATAGCAACAACACCGAATTCATTAAACTGAACAAAAGCTCAACCTCTTTTTATGTTTAAAAAGCTCATAATTTGGACACAGAAATCGATGGTATTTTGCAGAACTGGTAGGGCACGATTTAAGATTCTAGATGTAGAATTTTCTGTACCATATGGAACTAAGTCCAATTATAAGTAGAATTGCACTTGAGGCCCTTTTATTATTTACTTTTGTGCAACAAAGTTATCTACACAAAGTATTTCATAAGATTGCACAATAGAGAGATCACAAGTTAACCCTATATGATTACATGATGTGAACATGATACGAGTTATGTGTGTTTGGATCAACATAATTAACTGGTTTTTAAATAAGTTGTGTTTGAGTTTCCACGTTTGATATGTTTGACACAATATGACACAAGTAAGAAATTATGTCACATCGTGTTGTACTAAACAAATGGAAATAATATGACACCTAAAGACTTTTGTTCTCTACCTATTCTTTTCCTCCATTTGGCAATTTTGAAGGGAACTTGTTCCTCTAAGTCATGTCATCTTGCTGAGCCATCAACATATTAGTCCCGATAGATAATGGGGACATTAAACTTTTGTCTATTAGACAAAATAGAAGGACTTAATTGCACAATCTTGTGAAGTACAAGGACCTAGATGAACAAATGTTGGGTACAAACACTTGAGTTGCAAAATAAACAATAGAGGGCCTTATTTTCAATTTTGCCTTCGAATAGGATGCTAGCATTGCCGGTGTTATCTATTTGAATGGAGAAAGGAGATGAAAATGACAAGATCTTTGCTTCACCACCGTGAATAGAGGAACACACACAACCAGATATAGAGAAAGCATGCAAGCTGTGCAACTCAGCTATACTCACAAGGGAATAAAGAAAAGTATATAATATGATTTTATCATCTACTGGTACTCGGTTTCTTTAGAAGAGATTGAATCTATTACCAAAGGAGTCGTACACCTGACATGTCTTATTTAGATCCGTATCCTCTACCTTAATAGAAGATGCTTTTTTTTTTTTTTGAATCTCAATCATCCAATCAATATCCAAATGATTTAAATTGATATAAAATAGAAATTAAGACAATTAGTCATCTCACAAAAAATTTTAAATTTCTCACTCACCTTAGTTAACTATTAATTTATGATATAATGTTACAAATACAGAGAAAGGCATGTAAGTGTCCTTTTTTTTTCTATAAGAATGGTTGATACAAATCTGTTCTTCTCTGAGCCTACCCAAGATTCAATAAGAGGGGTGTATCTCTAACAAATTAAGAAATAAATAATAAAAAGACTAAAGTGTTATCCAAGTGATCTGGGGGAGATCGCAAAAAAATAGAGTGTGGCGAGTGACCTAGAGAAACATCCTCCACGTCGCATAAGTCTGCATATATGATCTGTATCAAGTATTCTAGTTTACATATCCTAAAGAGAAAAAATACAAACAGATACATGTAAATATAACAACCAAATCACGCTCCTGATCGGCTATGTTCAGGACTTACCCAAGTTTCAACAAGAAGATGTGATGTCTCTTGCAAATTAGGAAGAAAAGAAAAAGACAAAATTTATCTAAGTTAGCAAGTAAAAATCATTCAGTGATAAAGTGTGTTAAGTGATTCGTAAAGACGTCATTATATTGCATTGGTCTCTATGATATATATCGAGAATATACATAGAGATAACAGATAAATCACGTTGATCTTGTTCAAGATTAATCATAGTTTCAACGAGAAGAGGGGTGTCCCTTACAAATTAAGAAGCAAAGAGAAAGGCTACTTTTTTTTATTTTAATCCAAGTGACCAAGGAGAGATGGCCAACTGATGAGTGGGAGAAGGCAGCAGGATAGAGAAGAGAATCAAAAAACGCACCCCTGAGGCCACAAGTCTAACTTGTGGCTCTCCCCTCACTTCTCCTTGCCTGCGTGGTCCCCACCCCCACCCCCCTCCCCTCCCCTCCCCACTACTCTTAAACCACCCCACACCCCATCCTCATGGATGCAAGTGCAGGACACCGCAAGAAGCCGATAAATCTCCCTCCATTTGCCCCAGCAATTTACAATCTGTAACGACAACAATCCAAGGAACCTAAATCAAGAAGCGAACAAGTGAAAAAGGCAAGACCTTTTTGTTCAGAGAGAGAGAGAGAGATGGGGGAGTGCAGAGGAGGGGGAGACTGCTTGATCAAGCTGTTTGGGAAGACCATCCCCGTGCAGGAGGCCGGCGGCGATGTTAAGGTTGGTTGATTGATTGTTTTGATGTATTTTATTTGTGTTTGTATGTGTTTCTTGATTGGATTCTTGGAGTAAAAGTGGGTGATTTGAGCTTGGAACAGGGATATTTTTCATTTGTTCGTGGGGGCAATTCTAATTGGATGTCAATTTTTTATTTTTGGTGATTTGATTTGGTTTGGTTTTTGTTGGGTGCCTGTTGTATGTGTTTCTTGATTAGATTCTTGGAGTAAAATTGGATGATTTGTTCATGGTAGTAGTCAGGTAATTGGATGAAAGGTGGCTCCTTTGATCTTGAAATAGTGTCAATTTGATTGGATTTTAAGTGTTAAAGCCTTAAAGTTTGCATCTTTGAGTTTGTTGTGGTGAGTTTTATTGAGAAATAGGATTAGTTGTGAAGGTTAGTTTTAGTTAGTAGTAAGTATAAATTTGAGGTGTTCTCTGTTTTTCCCCTTTGTTCTTTTGAGTGATAATATCCTTCTTGGTTATCTGTTTGGATTAAAAAAAAAGATTAAGAGCACATCCGTCAAATTTGGTATGTGATTCAATTCACTATAAATTGGGAGATTTGAAGCTGTTTCGATGACTTTTGTCCAGCTTCTTGAGATTTTGCCAAACCATTTCTTTCTTAAGCTAGAGAATTCAGTGACATATAAGCTGCAAAAACCACTACCAATTACAGCAGTAGTAACCGGTAAATTAGGGAAAAAGAATTTTTTTTTTCCAAATTTGCAGTTAGAGAAAGCAGTGCAGTTACAGTACATTTATGTTCATTTGTGTTCTTTCCTCTCCTTTTCACTATCCAAATACAACATATGGAGCTGTGTTGTTCGAAATTCAGACAACAAAAATTGCAAACTTGCTTCTGTTTTTCAAGAACTAAAGTAATTCAAAGAACTCAGCAAGTGATTTCTCTGTATGATTCCAGGATCTTCAGAAAGGTGGCAGCAACACAGCTGAATCTGAAGTGGAAGAAAACACTCATCAGGACTCCCCAGATCCGCCTCCACAGCCGGAGGTCGTGGACGCCGAGGATTCCGAAGCAATCAAGAACTCATCTCCGATGGACGAAGCGAGCAATCTGAAGGAGAAGCTGAAGAAGCCGGACAAGATCCTGCCGTGCCCCCGGTGCAACAGCATGGACACCAAGTTCTGCTACTTCAACAACTACAACGTCAACCAGCCGCGCCACTTCTGCAAGAACTGCCAGCGGTACTGGACGGCCGGTGGCGCCATGCGGAATGTCCCTGTGGGGGCCGGCCGGCGCAAGAACAAGAACGCGGCCGCTGCTTGCCACTTCCTCCAGAGGGTCCGGGCTGTTCTGCCTGGCGATCCGCTCTGCCAGCCGATCGAGACCAACGGCACGGTGCTCAGCTTTAGTCGCGACACATCAACCTTAGACCTCACAGAACAGATTACCCACCTAAAGGACAAGCTGACCCCGGTTCGCCAAACCGGGCATAAGGACATCCTGCCGATTGGTTCTTGCAGCGAAGGATCAAGTAATAGCGACGACAAGCATCAAACCAGCATCAAAGAGAAAGTTACTGCAGAGAAATCTGCAAATGCAGTGAACCATCCTTGCATGAACGGAGGAACCATGTGGCCATACAGTTGTGCACCATCACCTGCAGCATATTACACCTCAGGCATAGCAGTACCATTATATCCGGGTACTACTTACTGGGGCTGCATGGTCCCCGGAGCTTGGAGCCTTCCATGGCTGGCACAGACCCAACCGCAGGCTGTCTCGTCGCCTAATGCTGTTTCTTCAGTCTCCTCAGGGTGTAATTCCCTCACACTAGGCAAGCACCCTAGAGATGGTGATGAGGAAAGAGGCGACGGAAATGGCAAGGTGTGGGTACCAAAGACGGTCCGGATAGACGACGCAGATGAGGTGGCCAGGAGCTCAATCCGGTCGCTGATCGGGATCAAAGGCGACACAGTCGGCGTGGACGCCAGCAGGCATAAGCTTGGCAGAGTGTTTGAGCCAAAGAGCGAGGTGAAGACGGTAAAGCACACGATGATCACAAGCTTGCCGCTCTTGCACACAAACCCGGTCGCGGTCTCGCGCTCAGTGACCTTCCAGGAGAGATCCTGAAGCTCATCTGCAAGATTTTTCTTCATGCTGCCTCCTGCTACAAAGAAGAGTTTAGCCTGACACCGCTGAAATTTTGTGCACTAGGGGGATTGTAAACTAGGTATGGGCAATGGAGTGTATAACAATAGCTACTTGTGGAACTTGTAGTTGTAATAGGTAACACGTAAATAGCTATTTGGATTGGAGTTAAGAGGAGGAGACAGCTCCCTGATGTACATAAATAAATAAGATAAAGATTGGAGTAATTCAGCTTGAAGGATTTCATTTCATTCTTCAGCAGTTTCTGAACAATGAATTGCTATGAGAATATGAGACTCCAGTGCATAGATTCTTTTAGTACATGCACTAGTCCACGGGGCCATGCTTCCAATTAGTCTATTTTTTTCCCTGACATCTCAGAATTGGCAGAGACAGCAGGAACAGTATCTGATTTATTTGTCCGTTTTATCTGCATCATTGCCTTTTGTTTCTTAACTCCTTTTTCAATTCCTTTTTGGTTGAGATAATTGGACCATCAAAGTGGTGGAAAAAGTGGAGGCAAGCAGTGACAAAAGAAGGGAAAGTGACAAGCAACTGCTTCTCCAGTTGCCCACTGACCTTAAAAGGGAGAGCTGAATATTTGGCTCTTTCAGCACACTGCCAACTCACCCTTACAAAGAGTCCCATCAATAAGAAAAGGTGAATTGTGCCAATATGCCTGCAAAAGATGCATATTTCAAATTTACCCTCACAAAAGAAATGCTACAATACCCCCTCAAAAGGATCACTATTTGATTTCCATGCCCCTCTAGGTAGCTTGATCACTTTTAAGCTGAAGATTTATTGGTAATAGCACCATTAAACAATATAATTAAACCACTTCCGTAAGTTTCTGTGAAAATATGTGAGGTACCCAACAACTTTCCTTCACTAAGTTCATCCAGCATATGTCTTTCATGATGCCAACTTAATTATATTACATGGAATGTCCATAATGGAGGGTAAGAATGGATGTTTTCATGTATTTTCCATAAAACTAACGCAAGTCATTTAATTACCAATGCTTAATGATGCTACTATTACTAAATTTTAGTTTTAAAATGGCTAAACTAGTTGTAGGGGAGTGGAAACCAAATTGTGTTAATTTTGAGTGGTTTTGGTAACATTTCTTCTTTGATAAGGGTAAATATGAAATATGCAAGGGCATTGGCACTTCATTCATAAGAAAATGATGCACAAATAAAAAAAAAAGCAGAGAATGATAGATCCTGTAACAGATTTATCAGGTGGAGAAGTGGACCCATTTATTAAGTTTATTAATGACAAGTTAGCTATAGATAAGCTCACAAGTCACAGTACCCTGGTATCCTTAAAAACTCTTAAAAATATTTTCAGATTTGAAATAAATATTGAATTTGATGCAAAAGGTGATAACCATATAGTACGACTAGTCGCCTTTTAAAAACAGAACTAGTTATCAGTTTTAGTTCATGCAGGCCCATATATCATGTTTCATTAAAATTATTATATATACAACTTAGATATCAAATAGTATTTAGACAACAAACAAAAATATGTACAATGTATTTGAATGCTAAGAGTGCTAAGAGTGTGTGTGTGTATATATATATATATATATATATATATATATATATATGAGAGACAAAAGAAATTCTTTCGTTGGAATATTAGTTCTGATTAGGTATTAAGTCTTTCTTTCTGTGGAGATAGCAACGAAGAAAAGTCATCAGGCCTTAGTGCTTCTACAATAATTTGATTGCTACTGGCAATAGCACGGAAGTCCATTCACAAGAAGACAGCAAGTTTCAAAGGGACAATTCTAACCATATTGTTATTTAGTAATTGGCTCTTTCTTTAGGTGTCAAAATGACACCATTAAGAAAGTTTATTGACAATAATATATTTCATATATGAGAGCAGCAGGAAAACAGAGGCCGAAAGATATTAGTGGTTAACAAAAATTCCCACTTGTTAGGTAACATCCATGCTTTGAAATACTTCAAAGCAAAATTATTACTGTAATTCATAGTGCTTTTTGCTCATTGACATTTGGTAGTGCCATCCCCACTTATAACACTGTCAACCAGTTTAATAGAATAGCGTGTTTGACCTAAAATCAGACATCCAAAGCCCATCTTGGTGCCATCTATTGACCAAAAACGAAGGCTCTAGAAACTGATAAGCAGTGAATGAACCATCAATCCCCTCCTTAGCACTCAAATTATAAGCGGCGCTTATCTGAATTTGCTCGTGTCCATTTACAATTGTAAAGGTGTGTACAAAACACTGTAAATTACGTTTCACAAAATGAAAAGAGAAAAACAAATTGTAGAAGATTTCCTATCACCAACACAAATTGTGAGAATAAAATTTGATATAATCCAATCTTAGGTAGGTTCGTATGTCAATTAAGTTTGGACTAGGGTTCAAACATAGAATTTCTCTTTTTTTTTGTTGGTCTGATTCAGATTTGGACGGTGATATCAAGTGTCATATTCAGATATTGCCCCCACAACTCAGAGAAATGCGTGGGCAAGATTACAAACTTTTAAAAGAGGACTTAATCATAAACATATGTGCAATTAGATCAGTCATTTAACCTATATTTCCTATGTCAGCAGTCTTTTAGGTGATGAGTCAAAAACACTAGACATATGATCAGTGAGATTCATAGAAAAAGGTTTTTCCAATACAATGAGACACCAGAAAGCAGCCACATCAAAGCCCATGTAATTTTATGGTCCTTCTTAACTTTCGGCCATGTTAGGACATAAATGAAATGATCCCAATTTGACATTTTGGAGGTCAAACCCAATAAGCACTTGCCCCGTTGGTGTCTACGCATCAGTGGTACCTCAAGCTTTTTTTCTATGTGATGCACCACAAAAAGCCTTAAGAAAACTATTAACTTATGGCAAAAGCTTTCAGTGCACTTTCCCATCAAAGCCGAGTAAAGCGAAAGTAGCATTCGAGTGAAAGTGGGTTCACGAGTCACTAGGAGAATTCCAACTTCTTAGTTTACAATAAAGACTTAATTAACTAATTGTACTTCGTTTTGACGGTATTTCATATATATATATGGAGTCAACGTTAAATAAGAAAAGTAAAAGAAAAAAAAGGAAAAGAGATGATAGTGAAATTCCAACCAACCCACCATGGACACGCATAGATTTTAAGCATGTCTTTCTCAAAAAGAGGAAAAAGACATAAAAGCAAGGATAGCCACGTCCCCGTAAATAACATTTACTCACTCTGTTTCACGATATAACCTATTTCTGATTCGCAAGAGAATTAAGGTGGTACAAAAAAATGAAATGAATTTATACTATACCATAAAACCTCTGTTAAATAAAATTTGGAGATGTCTGGAAAAGGTATTTATGGAGGAAATGGAAAGAATTTTAGGAAAGATAAAATTGTAAAAAGTGTATTAAATAAGACATTATATTTAAAGTAGATTTATATTATGAAATATCTAAAAATAGAAAATAGATTTATATTATGAAACAGACTGATTAATTGATATACAAGAGTCATTAGTAGCTCACAAGTTCTTGGAGTGTTTGGTGCTAAGAAATTATTCGGAAGCACAACTGGTCAAGATTTTAAGTTTTAACTCTCCATTACACACAAAAAAAATGCACCATGCTCATGTTTCATATGATCGCACTGGTCAAAAACTTTATTAGAAGTAGAAGCCAGGCGGCGCATGAGGTCCTGATGTAAATTGCAATACAGCTAAGGTTAAGTCAAAAACTTTGGTCCAGTCATGAGAAACACACGTAAGTCAAATTGGAATCAGGAATTCAGACATGAACTTAAGATGGCACAAGATGTCAACAATTGTCACTTTCGCACTATAAGTAGTTTCACCCTTCTCATTTACATCGTAACAATGGATTATGGCACAAATATGTTACACATATCAAGCACAAGTCTATTCAGATTATCAGCAAAAAAGGAGGCAACAGGAGGGGAAAAAAAACAAATTTGGGCAATTGAAATGACACAAAATCGGAGATTTAATGACATTATACTCCAATTCAATTAATGGTGTCAAATCATATTTCTAATTGAAGTTTGAACGCAATAATATGATGTTAAAACAAATATCTCACGATGGTACCAGTCGTTGTCGCTTTGGTGGCAGCATTACAGCAAAGTTCAAGCCTTTGCATCATTTTCATGTTGGAAGTTAAGATGATGATACATCTCCATGCCTCATCTACTATCATTCGCATATGGATACAAATGTTAGCTCAATCAATTCACTTGTAAACATTGCTGTATATGAACACACAATTCGTTATGGAAAGAAACAATAATGCTAGAAAAGTAGGACAAAGGAGTACAAGTGTCACGTCGCGATTGAAGCAAACCCATTGCTATGTGTTCATGTTGATCACAATTCCAAACTCCATTTTAAATGTTAAAGAGATGATTGGCATCTTTTCCCCATCTTATTGTGCCAACCACATCTAAGATCAGACAACTTATTAAAAAAAGAGTTCTCGAATGGCTGACCTTCGACAAAACAGATGATAATTGCACAAAAAGTTCTGAAATGCCTATTAATCTTAATGAACTACATTGTTTTCATAATGACCATACAACTTATCATTTTCAGGGTCCCCTACATCAAACCCAATGGAACCTAATTTCCATATTGTAGTTTACGCACTGTCATATATGTTAAGAAACAAATGTATACTTGCTGTTTGAATACAGAGTAGCAAAAAAACAAGGTATTGCAGAGAAATGGTTTGATATTCCACGATGGCAGGATTTGATTCTTGATAAATCATTAAAAGTGTTGTATTAAAGTTAAATTTGGGAGTTTTTACTGTCAGATGAGAGGCTAGTGTATGTATATAAATGCTTTAGATCTGCCATCTTGATTGTATAAACTTAAGCTCCTGACCTATGCCATGTTCATAAAATTGTGCATATTTGTTCAACTTTATATGAGTTAAAATGTACATATTTATTTACTTATTTACGTAGCATTTTAAGACAAAGAAAATCTGTTTGATAAAATATATAACTTTGTTTGCTATATAAGGTTGCGTTGGAGACCAAGTGAGGTAGCAATAAATAGGATAACAAAATACTCTGAAAAACTTGCTTCTAAAAAGCTACCGGAAGTATTTTACTGGTGTGGTAAATTAATGTTGTTGTTGGTTTTATTTTGGTTTGGTGGCAACTCGGTGTGTCAAAAAATTGTTTAGGTTAGAGATTTTATTGTTAGTTTTATGGTTGAGAGAAAACATATTAGATTCTATTTTCATATAACCGTTATTTTTCCTTGACCACTTTGTTTCAAACACTGGTAAGAAAATCACTCAAACAAATAAATTAGACAAAACACTCTGAAAACCTTTTTTTAATGCCCACCACGCTCCCAAACACATCCTAATTTTTTTTTAAAAAAATGCACCATATCATACTCTTTTTTATTTTTTTTAATTTTTACTGAAGAGTAAAGTAGGTTCAATTTTCTTTTTGAGTAAAGAAGTAGGTTCTATTTGATTTTTTTTAAGGGAAAAGTGTTCTAGTTGCTGAAGTGCATTAAGCTGCTTTTGTGGCTTTTTTTCTTACCCTTTGGTCCACAATCCAAATCAGTCACTTTGCGCAAAGTTATATAATCTCGAGGGGATTTATAAGATGAATTCAAAGGCACATGATTAGTGTTTTTTTTAAAAAAAAGGAAAATTAGTATCATATTGTTATAAAAATGATAAATTAATAAAATATCATTACCTGTAAGACTAAGATATAGGGTCTAGACTCACATATTATTTAATGATATATTTTACTAAATCTCAATTTTTATAGAATTATAGAGCTAAATCTTCCAAAAACAAAATATTACACTTTCAGGTTTTGATTCAAAGCTATCCAATTGAGAAATGAGAAAACGAAAATTTCATATGAGCTAAAGTGAGAGGTGCAGATAAAAAATATATAGAGAAAAAGGTGCTGATAACAAAAAAGAACACTTGGCCTGCAAAAGGGCGCAGAAAATAAAACTTACATGCTAAGTAATTAGTAATTAGTAATTACTAAAAGAACCCAATATCATAAGGGATTGGTCTCATCTTAGTTATTTAATTAAAATTTAATAGTCTAAATTGATATGAAAGAAAAATTTGGATGTTTATTCATTTCGTGAGAAATTATAAATTTCTCCACTATCTTGATTAGGATTACTAATTTTAGATCTAATAGTTCAAATAGAGAGAAAGGCACTTGTTTATTTCTCTAAAATAGAAGATACAAATCCATCAAAAATAGATTCAACCACAGTTATAAAAAAATTGATCCGAACTGTCGCTTATGTAGCTATTACTAAAAAGACAATGTCATATCATAGATAAATTCAAGTTCAACAAATAAATATGACTGTAATTTCAATCCATAAAAAAGAGGAAGGAGCAAACAGACCTGAGCTATCAGTAGCTCAACTTCATTATTGGCAGTTTCACAATTTTTTGTGATTTAAATGACATATAGATTTGGATGAGAAGTTTCCTTCAAAATATTATTTTTTTATCTTACTTAATCCATACCTAAATCTAATAAACATGACATACTTTAATATCTCTATTTAAATCTGGATAGAATAAAATGGTATACTTGTATATAGAAACTCAAGTCTAAACTTGATTTGCATAAAAAAGTTGTATAAACTTTATTGTTTTTAGCGTAAAAGATAAACTTGAAAGATAGTGATAATATCCATATATGGAGGCAAGAATTCGATTTAAATGAGGTGAAATAATCCATCCTTTTATTCATCGTCTGATCTATGATGGAACTTGAATAAGAACATACTAAAATCGATCAATTTGTCTTGTAATCATCTAATCTATATTTGAATATAAATAATGTTTAAATTCAACATAAACTTATTTATTCAAAAATAGAGACAGATATAATCTAAATGCCCTGCAGTTTCATCCCCTGTAATATTAGAATCATATGACACAGTACAAAAGGTGCCTTCTTTGGGTGTAAACTCATGTTAACCTCTCAAAAATCTTTATGATTGTCATAGCGCGATTTGCATTCTATGAGACCTTTCCTAAAAGGATTCCTGTATCCTTCTAGATAAGATATATGTACAAATTAAAGGAAAAACTTCAAGAGTCAAGATCTCACCAGATCATGTCATATCCCAATATCCTATTCAAATTCGGCAGGATTCGACGCTATAAATAAAGATCTCCCCAAGAGAGGTCAAGAAGGGTGAAGAAAAAATGCAAGACAAGAGAACTCTCGCTGAAAGACTAGGAGTTGATTCCGCATTGTTTGACCCTAGATCGGGCTTCTCAAGTTGGTATAGGACTCCAGAAGATCGTCTACATCCTGGCCAAGCAACTCTCGAGCTCTGGGTTTAGGGTAGATATCTTGTATAAGTTAGTCACCAAACGCTCCTAAACGTTCCCAAGCGCTTTATGAGTGCTTGTACTCTTGATCTGTATCCACAATATTGATTATAGTGCATACTTAACTGGTATCCCTCTCTGGTAGCTTCCTCCAAGATGATCCAGAGGAGGGTATCGACAAGCGGTACAGGATAGTTCTTTGTCCCTGAACTTGTATAAAATCTTGTGTCATACCTGTCTTGCGTACATCACCACGTCTCGTGATCTCTATGAAAAATCTTTGTTGTGTGTATCGGGTACTTGGTCCTATCGGTATCTTGATCCACAACAGCTGGTGCTATTCATGGGGACGTTAGGGTGATCAAACATGTCTGCAAAAAAGACACCTACCTACTAGCCAGAGGAGAATGAAGACGTACTCCAGATTTTTTTGGAATCTATCGAGTACAACAAATGAGAATTCAAGGAATGTTGATCAGTAATTTCCAATCTGGAGGGGCGTCTCATGTTCATCATAAGGAACCTTTCACCTACACACTAGATTGAAGCGGTTCCCGCAAAAATGCCCCTACTGGACAAGGGTAGAGGTTGCTACCTACTCAAAGCAGTAACAACCGCCTGCGGGGGAACAGCCCACTTGAAAGGTCCCATCTCCAAACGTTCAAGAGGTCAGGAGATCGATCTTTGAATCAATCCCGCTTTCGAGTGAATGACCATCTTGAGAACCCACCATACTCCCCGAGGAAGGAACCCTCGCCGTCAACCCAACTACGAACAGATGAACAATAAGTGCTTCCATGGCCTCTCTTCCGATTGAGAGTCACGGATGAGCAGTTTGGAGCGACCGAGGAGTCCACAAGATACCATCTTTGTGCGTCTCGGTCCCAGAAGTAACTGCTTGCCTCGTAGAAGCCCTTAATCTCAAAGATATAGGTGCTCAAAGTCAAGGAATAACAACTCATATCGTCACGTATCTCTTTCCAAAAGCGGTTGTGATTCTCCTAGGAAGATATCATCTTCCTTGACAGAAGCTTTCGCCGGGTAACTATGCTTCATCAAGTGGTCGACTCGATTTAGTATCAGCCTGTATGAACAGCATGATGACACTACTGATCTGGGAGAATTCCACAGGGTTTACTCCACAAGCATGGTTGCCACGGGTGGAGATGATCAGATCATGGCCTACTACCTACCTACCATACTAAAGGAAGCGGCTCTCTCCTAGCTCATCAACCTTCCTAGACGATCCATTCACTCTTGGCAATAGCTCTGTAAGAGTTCAAAGTGAATTGGTAGCCATGTGCACCCCCTAAAGAAGGGCAACCTATTTCAGTGGAAGCAATGCGCTGATAAAAGTCTCTAGGACTACCTCAAGTAGTTTTCGGGTGTCCGCTCTAAGACTGCAAGCATATCAAGCGCCAGCATCATTGTTGCCTCTAGAGACGAGAAAAACGATCTAAAGCTAACACGTGATCTTGAAGAAGAGCTACATGAGAACATGTGGGTCTAGTTCCTGATCATAAAAAGGCACGCCAGAGTAGTCAAAGTGGTCGAGTGGAAGAAAAAGAGTCTGAAGATCAATTTTGTATCCGGTCCTTCAACAAATCAAGACAAGCACCCTAAAAAACAACCGAAGAAGACCAAGAAGTCTGTAGAATTGGTGAAAGGAGGAAAGGTCCTGGTCACTAAGAATGGTCAACGCAATCATCTCAAAAGAATGACTTTCACCCCAGTGGCAAGAAGGGGCCCAGTACAAGCAAAGGCAATAGGTGGTGCTCCATGCAATAGGTAGACACTCATGATACAAAGGATTGCAGAGTGCTTCTAGCTTGCCTAGAGGAAGAACTCCACAAACTAAGAAAACAGGAAACGTCAAGGAGAAATCCTTTGATCCTTCCGACTAGTTTGCAGCCTACTTTCTCGGATCCGTCCCAGTAGGTGAATGCTATTTGTAGTGATTCTGCTGCATACAATTCTTGTCGCTAACAAAAAGTAGCTTTTCGCGAAATTTGCTAGCAGGATTGTCGAGATCTGTCCTCCCACAGTGCGCAAATCAACCCATCACATTTGACAAAGGCGACTCTCCTGCTAACCTAGTCTTACCCTCACCATGATCTTTTGCTAGTATCAGCCAACCTATCATGATCCGTTTGAGACCTAGTCTTGGTTTTCACACTAGACTCGCCCAGATTCTAATATGCGGAATAACGGGATCTTACTCAGAAATACCGAAACCCAAAGTAATTGCATAACTCTTTATTTCAAAGAGGGCTTTTCACGTCGAACGTTAGACACACTTGTCTACGTCGAGGGAACTATAAGTGTCTAAAACTCAAATAAGTTCTATGACTCTTCGATTGAATTCGATTATCTAAACTAGACCTATTACAAGGTATTTATAGTCCAATCGTATGAGTACGTATCAGACTTAGAGACCTAAACGTATTAGATTCATATAACTAATCCTAAACAGATAAGCTTAGTTATACACATTCGGATTGGATTACAATTCCGAACAGGGAACGAATTCCTTTTCCTTGTCGCGGACCAATCCATGATCGTGGACCCATATGCGATCAGGACTTGGTCGCGAAGCCGTATGCGATTAGGACCTGGTCGCGAAGCCGTATGCGATTAGGACTTGGAGATCCTCCCGGATCATGACTCCCTTGTTGAGAAGGAGCCAACCCCTGTTGCTACCTCTCGATTGAACTGGAGATGTGGAAATTGGGCTTGTCCATCTTCTTTGGTGTACCACTTTGCCGCACGTGCTCGTTGATCTTTCCGACCGATTCGAAAAGTCTCCTTGGTGCCACTGCGGGTGGTAGTTACCTTCTTCTCCAGAATCACATCTTCACATAGAGGTTCGTCTCGTTGATAGACCAAGTCTTCAACAGATGGTACTATAGTATCTGGCTCATCATCCAGCATTGAAGGCTCAAAGATTTTGAGGTGCTCAACATTAACAACCGAGTAAATATCCATGTATGGAGGTAACTCGAGCTGACAAGCATTATTACCCACTTTCCGCAAAATCCGAAAAGGACTATAACGAATGGGTTTGAGCTTCTTACCTTCACCTTTAAGTCTCTCCTTACTCAGATGTAACCATACCATATCACCTTCTTGAAATTGCGCATCAACTCGGTGCCAATCATGTCGCGCCTTGTACTTGAGTTGAGCTTTCAACAAGTTCTGTTCAACCTCACGATGGAGTCGTTGAATACCTTCCAGGAACTTTTGTGCTCGATCCTGATCAAATGCTTCCTTGCTGTTCTGTGCTGAGGTAGGGATCACAAACTCCATATCGAATGGACTCTGTGGTAGAAATCCTAAACAGACCTCAAACGGCGACTTTCCAGTCGAACCATGCACTGCTCGATTAAAAGCAAACTGTAGGTACGGTATGCTTTCATCCCAGGTCTTCGGGTGCTTCGAGTTATATCCTCTCAAGAGATGAACGACTGTGCGATTAACCACCTCGGTTTGACCATCAATTTGCGGATGAAAAGCAGTACTCCTCTTTAGCTTGGTGTCCATCATCGTCCAGAGCGATCGCCAAAAGTGACTAAGGAACCGGGTATCGCGATTAGACACAATAGAAGTCGGCAGTCCGAAGTGTGTCCAAACGTGTTGAAAGAATACCCGAGCTGCCTCTTCTCCCGTGATAATCTTCTGACAAGGTATAAGAACAATCATTTTGGAGAACCGATCAACGACCACGAATAGATAGTCGTTGCCACGTCGGGTCTTAGGCAATCCTCCCAAGAAATCCATGGATATGCTCTCCCATGGTCGTGATGGAACTGGCAAAGGAGTGTACAAACCTAATTTTCGGTTTGCCGGTTTCGAGATGCTGCAGAGACCGCAGCCTCGAACAAACCTAACCACATCTTGCTGCATACGCGGCCAGAACACATGCCGGTGAAGATTTTGCAACGTCTTTGTAACCCCAAAGTGACCAGCTACCTTCGATGTATGCGCTTCTCGCAACCATTGAATTCGAGATGCTCCATGAGGTATGCAAAGTAAGTTGCCTTTGTACAAGAGTCCTTCTCGACGAACGAACTCCGTAGGTTTTCCTGTTTCGAGCTCAGTCAGTACTGTTTGGAAAACAGGATCTTCACTGTACATAGTGGCATAGTCATCATGACATGATGGCTCGATCTGCATGAACGCTGATAAACAGAGGGTTGTAACTGGTGGTCGCGACAACATATCCGCCAATTTGTTGTGTACGCCCTTCTTGTACTTAATCACCAGATTAAACTGCTGCAGATACGACATCCACTTCATGTGCCGAGCTTGCTGTAGCTTGGACTGAGTTTGCAAATATTGCAATAGTTGATGGTCGGTGTGGACAACCGTCTCTTTACCCAAGAGGTAGCATCGCCAATGTTTCACGGCCTGATGCAGTGCGCATAACTCCTTATCATACGTCGGGTAGTTCTTCTGAGCTCCCTGGAATAACTCGGAGTGATATGCCACTGGTCGACCTTCTTGCATGAGCACTGCGCCCATCGCGTAACCTGAGGTATCGGTTTCTAGCTCGAATGGTTTCTGGAGATTCGGCAAAGCTAACACAGGCGCCTCGCTGATCTTCCTTTTCAGCAAGAGAAACGTGTCCTCATGTTTCCCTGTCCACTCGAACTTCTGATCGATCCTGGTTAACGCATGCAATGGAGAAGCCACAATCGAGAAGTGTCGGATGAACTTCCGAAGATATTGGCATGCTCCCACAAAACTACGCACGTCCGTAACTGTTCGCGGTCGCGGCCACTCGCGAATCACTTTTACCTTATCTGGGTCGATTTGCAACGTACCGTTGCCGACCAGGAATCCAAGGTAAAGTAGAGTTTGCTGGCCGAACTCGCACTTCTTACGGTTGAGGCGAAGTCGATGTTGCCGAAGCTGATCGAACACCTTTTCAACATGAATGAGGTGCTCGTCCCACGAACGACTATAAACCAATATGTCGTCGAGGTAAACGATCACAAAGTCGTCGATGAACTGTCTCAATACGTCATTCATAAGACGCATGAAAGTTGCCGGGGCGTTGCAGAGACCAAACGGCATGACCAGCCATTCGAACAGACCTTGTCGTGTTTTGAATGCGGTCTTCCACGTATCCTCCTCTCGGATGCTGACTTGATGATATCTTGACTTAAGATCCAATTTGGAGAAGACAACAGCATGCTTCAATTGGTCTAACAGGTCGTCAATACGGGGAAGGGGGTACCGGTTCTTGATGGTGATCTTGTTCAGTGCTCGATAGTCGATGCACATACGCCAAGTCCCATCTTTCTTTGGTACTAACACCACAGGAGATCCACAAGGTGAACTACTCGGTTGAATGACACCATTGTTCAGCAACTCACCAAGTTGTCTCTTGATCTCTTCATTCTCCAATACTGAGTTGCGATACATACTCAGATTGGGCAGGGTCGCATCGGACACAAGCTGAATTTCGTGCTCGACTGGACGTTTTGGTGGGCGACCCTGGGTAGTCTCGAACAGATCACTGTATTTCTCCAGTAGTCTCGACAAACGACCAGAATCTTTTCGGCACGCCAACGACAATGCTGGTCGAGTACCCTCACTTTGTCCAATGGGTCGAATCATGACAAGCACATACTTGTGACATGCATTAACAATCCGTTTGGCTTGATTTGTGGTAATCAAGTTCGAAGTGTTGACGTGGATGTCTCTACTGATCACGAACTTAACTCCGTCTTTGGTGAGGTCGTACTCTTGCGCTCGCCGATGGAAGTGAGCGTCTCGATCATACAGATACGGACTCCCAAATATCACCTGACAGATATCAATAGGGACAACATCGCATTGCACCTCATCGATATACCGTGCAGAGATCGCAAACTTCAACATACACTGACTCGTAATCTGTTGGTTCACGTCGGATGTAAACCAACCCAGCGGATATGGTCGCGGGTGTGTGGTTGTCTTCAAACCAAGTCGCCGAACCAGTCCAGCGGAGACCAAATTCTTTTGACTTCCTGGATCGAATATCGCTGCGACCACTTCGTGCTTCACCTGGATGTTGATAGTGAACAAGTCCTCCGTCGGATGATGGTCGTTCGGTGGATCCGAACCCTTCTCCTTCGGCATTGCCATCAGAGACAAGGTCGTATCCGCCTCATTAACCGAATTCACTCGGACAACTTCTTCGTCGGGTGAAGTCGCAGTAGCTGTGGTTGTTCTTTTCCCTGGTCCGTTTTTCTTTGGTCGAAGTTCAGGATGAAGCTTGTAGCATTTGTCCTTCGTATGTCCCGCGACTTGACAATTTTTGCAAAAGGCACCCGTGCCCGATTTTGAAGCGTTCTTCTTCGGACTCGGCTTTTTCTTTGTCGAGGTCGCACTTTCCTTCATGCTTTTGTCGCTGCGGGATTTGTTCTTCTTCTCGATCGCCATAGCAGTTGTGCTCGCGGTCGCAATGTCTTGGACACCGAACAGACTTAGCTCAGTACTGATCGATTTCTGAAGTCCAGATGTATACTTCCGAAATACCTGAGGGTCGGATAGTGAGATGCCAATGACCATTGCTTGTCGCCGAAACTCTGTCGTATAGTCTTGGACGGTCTGGTCGCGCCGTTGGTACAATCTGTGCCAACGCTCCCATCTCTCCTCAAGGTAACCCATCGGATAGAATTCTTGTCGCAGAAGTCGTTTGAATTGACCCCACGCAAGGTCGTCAGCTTCACCACTGGCGACAAGGGCCTTCCACCATGTCTTGGCGTGGTCCTTCATCTTCAAAGGTGCAAACTTCACCTTTTGAGCGCTACTGAACCCTTTTAGGTCAAAGTAGGTCTCAAGTTGATCGATCCAAGAATCCAGCTTTTCGGCATCGATCACCCCATCATATATGGGTATATCAATCTTAGCGTCGACCTTAAAAGATCCGACAGCTAAGGAGGTGTTGGCGAGGTCGTCGGTTTTGTGATCGCCTTCGTCTTCATCTTCGTCTGCCCTACGCAAGTCTTCACCACTCTTCTCACCCATAACCTTCCCTACTTCAGGAGGTACAATCATGGCCTGCTGCTTAATCCAAGCAAGCACGGTTTCCATGTCGGTGGAGAGCTTAGCCACTTTTTCGGCTATGTTAGATTGAACGGAGGTATCGTCAGATATTGTCGGAGACGAAGCTGTAGGAACCGTCAATTGATCGCCTGGAATTTCGCCGGAAGTTTTGTAACCCTGGCGAGTCTTCACCATCCACAGGATAGGAAAGTCGCTCTGATACCAACTTGATCCGTTTGAGACCTAGTCTTGGTTTTCGCACTAGGCTCATCCAGATTCTAATATGCGGAATAACGGGATCTTACTCGGAAATACCGAAACCCAAAGTAATTGCACAACTCTTTATTTCAAAGAGGGCTTTTCACATCGAACGTTAGACACACTTGTCTACGTCGAAGGAACTATAAGTGTCTAAAACTCAAATAAGTTCTATGACTCTTCGATTGAATTCGATTATCTAAACTAGACCTATTACAAGGTATTTATAGTCCAATCGTATGAGTACGTATCAGACTTAGAGACCTAAACGTATTAGACTCATATAACTAATCCTAAACAGATAAGCTTAGTTATACACATTCGGATTGGATTACAATTCCGAACAGGGAACGAATTCCTTTTCCTGGTCGCGGACCAATCCATGATCGCGGACCCATATGCGATCAGGACTTGGTCGCGAAGCCGTATGCGATTAGGACCTGGTCGCGAAGCCGTATGCGATTAGGACTTGGAGATCCTCCCGGATCATATCATGACAGATCCACTCTACCAAAGTAGGATGGATTCTAGTAGATGGCAGCAACTGGATTGACCTCATTAAGGTCAACACCCTCAACAAGATGGGGATCACGCGGACCGAAATATAGCCTGCAAAGTCTTTCTTCCACCATGTTGTTCCAGGTTTAGATTGCCGAGCCATTGGAAAAGTCGACCTCTTGGACTTTTGGTGATCCTGATAACTACTGGATTGAGTAAGTCACCTTTGATATTGTGGATTTCCCTATGGCCTACAACGTCATTCTAGGACGCCACGCTCACCAAATTCTTAGCTGTTACCTGCTACAGTTATCTACTTTTGCAGATCCATGACCCAACACTATCATTACCATCTGGGCGGATCAGAGAAATGTGTGAGAAGTTGATGATAAGCTCCTAAATCTATTCGTCCTTACTTCTGCAAGGGAGGTAAACTCCATCAGAATAGTAGAGGACTCCGAGTCCGGCTCATCCACCACACAACCGATTTTCCCCGTGGATAAATCAACACAATGTCTCTGAATCCCAAGTATCCCAAACAGTGAATACACCTCGGACGAGTGCTCGAAGGGGATTTAAGGGAAGAACTCATCACTTTCTTCCGGGAGAACGTTGATGTGTTTGGATGGGAATCCTCCAACGTACTAGGCATCCCTCGTGAATTCATAAAACATAGGTTGGCCCTATTTGCACCAGCTCGGTTGGTCAAACAAAAGCTACGCCGCTTTGCCCCTGACAGGCAGGAGGCGATTAAAGCTGAAATCAACAAACCCCTATCAATGGCCTTTATTAGAGAGGTTGATCATTTTGACTGGCTCGCCAACTCGGTCATGGTCAAAAAAGACAACGGAAAGTGATGAATGTGCGTAGACTTTACAAACCTCAACAGAGCCTATACCAAAGATGCATTTCCCCTTCCAAGGATTGACCAGTTGGTAGATTCTATGGCGAAATGTCAGGCCATGAGTTTTCAAGACACATGCTTTGGGAACCATCAAATAAGCATGACTAATCAAATCTATTTTGTTGATTAAAGAAGATTTATTATGTAAGATGCCATTTGATTTGAAAAAAGCCGAAGCCAGCTATTAGCGTGGAACGCAGAACTCTTTTGCCAATCAAATTGGGCACCCCCTGGAGGCTTATGTAGATGATATGGTAGTAAAGTCTCATCGGTATCCGGACCATGTAACGAGCCTATCAGAATCATTTCAAAACCTTAGACACCACAGGATAGAACTAAACCCTGAAAAATGCATCTTAGGAGTTTCCTCCGAAAAATTTGTCCATAGAATTGAGGCAAATCCTCAAAAAATCTAAGCAATTTAGCAAATCCAATCTCCAAAACACATTAAAGACATCCAATGTTTGACCAGTTGTATGACCGCACTAAGTTGTTTTGTCTCCAGAATGACCAAGTGAGGCCTTCTCTTCTTCAAGGTCATGCGTTTTTCAAATAACTTCCAGTGGACACCAGAGGCAGAACAAGCACTCTAATACCTTAAAAAATGTCTCTCCCATCCCCCTATTCTTACCCGCATGGAACCTAGGGAAATGATGACGAGCTCTATTGTAAGAGCGCAGGTGGTGTGCTTCTCAAGTGCATCGAGTGACCTCAAGCCCTTGACCTTCTCCGAGAGATTCATAGTGGCATGTATAGACACCATGTCTCCACAAGAGCGCTTGCCAGCAAGACTTATCATCAAGGGTTCTTCTGGCCAATAGCACTTGCCGATGCCAGACAGGTAGTAAAGGAATGCGAGAGTTGCTAGTTCTATGGCAAGCTTAGCAACCAATCAGTGGAACCACTCAGTTTCATTCCACTTTCATGGCATTTCACGGTCTGGGGAATTGACATCTTGGACCCTTTGCCCAAGGCCACTAGTGGTGTTCACAAGTTTATGTTCATCGCCATTGACTACTTCACTAAGTGGATCAAGGCCGAACCGGTCATTACAATCATGAAAAAAACTGCCCAACACTTCTTGTAAAAGAACATAATGTATAGCTTCAGCATTCCTCGAAATATCATCACTAACAATGGGAAGTAGTTTGACACTTAGTTCAAAGAATTCTGTGACCTCGCAGGTGGCAACCTTTGCTTCGTCCCCGTGGCGCACCCTCAAACCAATGGTGTTGTGAAACGTGCCAATGGTTTGGTGATCAACGGACTATGCTGCAAGGTATTCACAAGGCTGGAAAGCCAATCAAGGGCTTGGATGGACAAGTTTCCTTCCGTCCTCTGGGTCTCCAGACCACACCAAGTTGGGCAACAAGAGAAACCCCTTTCTCCCTGGTTTATGGCTCCAAAGCCATCATGCCCATCAACATACATCTAAAGTCACCATGAGTTGGCAAGTACAGCGACGAGGGTAACAGTGAACGACGGCAAGATGAACTGAACTTCATCGGGGAGCAATGCGATAGAGCCCTTCTCAGGGTAGAATCATATCAAAAAGTTCTTCGACGCTATTATGATTACCGCATCAAGCCCTGTGCTTTTTCTCCTGGTGAACTTGTGCTCAAATGTGTTTCCAGATGCCTTGTTTAAGAATAAATTCTCACCCAGATGGGAGGGGCCCTACGAGATATCCTCCGTGCCCTGGTCATGGGCTTATGTTCTCAAAGAGGTCGATGGAGACATTCTCCAGCACACATGGAACATCACCTGCGTAGGCTCTACATCTAAGAAAGTTAAGTACCACCCTATGCAATCACTTATTTGTTTTATCAAGTTCATTGTATTTTTTTACATACTTAATTCAATAAAAACATATTTCTTCTTATTCAAATTTCCACCATACCCCTTTAAGTGCACCGAAGTGCTCTAATCCTTTAATACACTCTACATAGTGCACACAACCTGCTTACAGCCTAAGGTTCACGGTCGAGCCTGGTTTTGTACCCTTGACCACCTCCCGTGAGTGCCTGGTTAAACCGCTAAGAGAGTAATATATGGGATACATGCCATGCAAGCTGTAACGGAGCAGACAAAAAGTACAATACTCGAATATGAAAAATAATTGAACTATATTAGATGTTCAAGAGGGTAACATCCTTTACATGTTTTTATTGCTAGCCTGCTAGTGCGTTATCTAACATACTCTTACTTTGTTTTTTATATTTTCGGTTCACCACAACGTGCCCGGGATGCACACCTGTGCACTTTGACGAGTTCGGAATCAGAACCTAGTGCTCGAGGAAGGTGTTCACCAGCAACTCCGTGCTCATCACACTCCCCACAACACCCTAAAATGGCCAAGCACCGTGTAGCAACTAGACGTCGTGCAGACACTGGTTCAACAGTTTCTTGTCACTACGACGATCAATGGCTTGCATGTAGACAGTACGTGAGGAGTTGTTCTTCACTGTTGTAATCTCCATCTTCCTCGCATATAGCAAAAGCATAGTTGCAAGCACGGCAGTCGGCCAGCCTGGTCAATACTCCGGACACAGCATGGGAGCTTGTCACTGGTACCATGATAGAAAGACTACTGAAGTCTGATGACCTTACATGAGAGGTCCTCTCATTCAGTACCACATTAAATGAGAAGTTCTACTTCCACAAGCAACCCTCACCCAAACCACCTGAATTCTCCCCCATACTCGACTACACTTTCACAAATAGGATGTTGGAGAAGAAGGAGATGCTGGAGACGGGAAGGTTAGGAAAAATGATGATTGGAAGCAGGCTTCCAAGTCACAATAAGCCCCTATTTATAGGCCATCCAAGGATTCAAGCATCACCCCTTCAACTACCTGTAGTTATGGCACCTCCTTGGTAATCAGCGAATATTATTACAACTTCTAATATTCCCACTGTAGTTACTCACCTGTTCAGTGACCGCATTGTTGTGTTCCACCAACATAGCATGTGATTCGTGGAGGTCATAGCTTTTTATCACCTCGAAAAGGTGCGTCGCGGAAGCGTGCTTCAATGTGGAAGTGCCAGATAAATGTGGCAATATGACAAGACGTATCACATCAAGATAAGTTTTTGTCTGGAGTTTTTGCATTTTCTTGAGTATTCTTGTTGTCGAGTGGTGGCCCTTAACTGTGGCCCAAGTGACTGCTCATGCACCACGATCATTCCAAAGTTGGGGGCTACATGCACCACAATATTAAGAATTTTTATATGCAACTTATAAAGTAAAACACTTGTGTATTCACAAAGTACGCTATTTTATATACATGAGTAGAACCGCTGAGACTCAACATGCTAAGATGCATCAACACCTGGAGGATCATCTTCCTCGAGGAGGATCAAGGCCTGGCGTTGCTTGAACCACTCGTGGAAGAATTATGGTGAGGATACACCCCTCTACCAGGAACCACGTGCAACTAGCCAGCTGCAAGTTTAACTAGCAACTCCACAACGCTAGATTAACCAATACTTGTGCTCAATTCGATTCGTGGAGATTCGCCAAAAAAATTCAGATGTTGACAGTTTGGATGATGCCTGCACAACACAGCCAGGATCCCCTATGCAAGCAAGGTAGCATCCTTGCGGATTTGAGCCACAAAATCCTCGGCTACCAAGGTAAGGCTTGAAAGATCATGCAACTGCGAGCTTGGAGATCGTTTGTGATCTCCTCTAGGGTTTCCAATCCGATGGGCCATTCCGACGGTATCTTATGGAAGTGGCTGGCATCATGCAGTACCTTGCAAACCCTCTTAACCTTCTTAGCAGACGAGTGGTAGTAGTTGACCGTGTTATCATGCCGCCTGAGCACATCTGTTAACGCTTCCTATACCCTTGCTCGTGCGGCTTGCGTCTCCTTCAGGTACCGCTACAGAATAGTAACCTTCTCCTGCATTTCTCAGACACTGTCAAGGCATGTAATGTTAGAAGACACTTCAAGCAGCTACCAACTACCATCCAGTTAAAGAAGATCATAAGAAAGCTATATTGCTTGTCATGCTTGTCATTCATCATTAGGCAGCCTTACAACAAGGCTGACCTCTTTTCAAAGGTGGTTGTTCTCTGATCTAAAAATCTAGAGCTGCATGTATAGCACCCGGTTATTCTCCCCCACCTTCAGGGACACAACCCTGTATTGCTCCACCTCTGATTGCAACTCGTCTGTATGGGTCATTGCGTCACGGCATGAGGTCTTGACCTAGGCCACTTGGGTTTCCAGAACCTTATATTCCTCTTTGAACTCGTAGTACAAATTGTACTACACATCCAGTTAATGGGCAAACTCCCCCTATAATCGCTGAGTCGCTCGAGTGTCTTATCAAAGAGGGTGAAAACTGTTTTATTAACGACATCTATTGTAATTATGTATGAATCAGGGACTTGTCCCCCGAATATCGACAAAGTCAAGCATGAAAACGAAGCATCTAGCAATACTGAGAACAAATTATCTCCCAAATCTCTAGGCACAACAACCAAAGTTTCAATTGACTCACATTTATGGCCAAAATTTTATCAAATAAATCCATAAACTTTAAATTAAAACTTGCACAAACATCCCATTAAAATATTTCTGAGAGATTTTGCAAGAATTTGCTCATACGCTCTCTCTCTCCTCCTGCTCCTCCTCTCTCTCTCTCTCTCTCTCTCTCTCTCTCTCTCTCTCTCCTGATTTGTATTGAGAATGAGAGCAAAGGCAACCTATCCTTTCCCCTCGCTCTCTCTCTCTCTCTCTCTCTCTCTCTGTCTACTGAGAACCGGAGAGGCGAGAGCGAAGCCCCACCGGACGCGAGCTCCTCCGGCGCTGGCGCCTAATCTGGTCCTCTCCCTCCCCCTCATCCAGCCATGGAAGATCTGCACTGATGTTTCCATTTCTTAGTAAGAAGCCTTTCTTGGTTGATTTAGTTTTCCCAAATCTAATTCTTGAGCAATCAAATCTTTCCGAGAGATTCCATCAAGAACGGTTCTTGGATGCGTCCATGCTCAATTGGACTTGTTCCAACAAAAAAAAAATTGTTTCTTTTTGCTCTTGTAGCTCGTAATGTAATCTATAGCGTTCATTCGTAGATGCAAGAACCTTTGTGTGTGAAGAAAAAAAATTCAGTGGGGGGTCCTGTGCCCAGGAGTGTTCTACTTGTAATCACTACGAAGAACTTGTTTTTTGATTTGTATTGTGTGCTAGGTTTACGGCGTAATTGGGCTCTCTTTGCTTCTTTCCAGGTACCTGAGGATATTTGTGCTTCTATGTGTGATAAGTTTCTCCAAAGTTATGGTTTTTCTCACGATTGAAGTGTTTCTCAGGGCACCTCAGGTTGATTGAATTATGGAGCTAGGCTGGTGTGTTTTTGGTAAGAATAATATGAAAATGAGTGGGATCTAGAGGCTGTGGATGGTACAATATAAGGGTTATATAGCCGTGTTTAACTAGAATGGGGTCATTGTGCTGCGTGGCTGCACGGCCTCATGGGACTAGCACGGCGAACCAAGAGTGGTCATCGATTGGTCGGAGCGATCCTTTCTGGCGGAATAACACCAGCTTCTCACCGCCGGTATCGAGGAGGTGGGAGTACCGGATTCATTCCGAGGGGTTGTCTTATGGGTCCCATGGTGACAGTGGGGTTGCCGCCAATTATGGTTCGTCGCTCTCCTCTAATAGTAAAGAGGCTAGTAGGAGCTGGGAGCGGAGTGAGCTTCATCCTGATCATCATTATTCTACTTCAGAAAGCGCCATTTCATACTTCAACAGCCCAGATGGTAGCTCCCACAACCAGCATATCATGCTGCCTGTGTTGCATGATGTTACCATTGATGAATATGTGAGGGGTATGCATCCTGGATTTCTTTGTTTTGCTTTCTGCTGTTGTAGCTGCTTAGTTCTACTAGTTTTTAGGTTTAAGCATGCCCAAACTGTTCCCAACTCCTGTTTGTTGTTTGAGTGAGGATGCATCAGTTCAAAGATTTACTTCCATGCTACATCTGCCAACTGCTATTTGATACCATTTTAGATGTGCAGCAGTATATAGCATCTACCCAAGAGCAAATTCTATCTTGTAGTTTTATTGGTTATCTTGCAATTACAGAAGGCTACTGTTACCATTGCTATCCTTTGATACAACAATACAATACTATCAATCATAATGCAGCAAAATAACAGGGTGGCAAGTTTGCAGCATATTTCCACAATAAATGGTGGCTGCACCTTAGTTTCTTTCTAGGATGATAGATGTGACAAGCAAGATATTGATGAACTAACAAAATGTTAGCTGATTGATTTGAATATTGATATGCTAAGTCACATAAGATTGTCTTACATAAATCATGGAATTTTTAAGCTATCTTTTCACTGTCAAACTTATCAACTATGTCACACTGATTTCATTGTTGTCTTGTTCCAGCCTTGTCATCTGATAACCATTGTCATAGATACTTCAAGTTTTTCATTCTTTCTTTCTGGAGTAGGTGAACAAGTAAATCGGAACTCAACAAGTTGTTCGTGAGCATTATAGTATCTAAACTTTGATTTTATGATGGAAATATCCTCTTGCTTCATCGAAATGTATTTGGTTCTATATTTAAACAATATAGTGTATTTAGCAAGTATGAACAATTACAATTGGTGGAACTTATTATAGGCAGCTCTTAGCTTGAGTTTTCTTTGTTTAGATCTGAACTAGTAGTAGTTTCAAGTCTGGTTTAGCTGTTAATGGCTTTCCTGCCAGTATTGGTACTGGTTCATGTGATGATTGATGAACCACTAGTGATATGAAGGCCTCACTGGTTCTACAGGCCAGGGTTAACTCCTATACTAACTGGTATGCTGGGTGTTGGGGATTCTTAAATCCTCAATTATGATTATTGTTATAGATAAGATATTGGAGGTTGATGCCACGATTATTGGTGAACTATATATGATTGTGATGATAGCTCTCTTTTCAGTTCTGGAGTATAGATTTGAATTTGAGTTTTTACCTTGATTGTGCTCTCACTTTGTTGCGTTTTGGGTGATATGACCTCTTATACTATGATGATTTCTTCACCTCCTACCTGAATAAATTATCTGCTGTGTCCATTGTAAGGTTCTCATTGTCCACATGCCCTAATTATGCTTTTGTGTTGGTGTTCAAATGTTGGAAGTGTAAATCACTTGACTTTTATCATTCTTTGCAGATTTAGTTCCCGATTGCTTGTTTCTTTATTAGGTCATGACGGCTCCCAATATCAGGGTTCTTCAGTCTTTAGATCAAGCTAGCTGAAATATCGGCAAGACCTTCTAGAGATATACATGGGCTGGCTAGCTGTTAATGTTATGCACCACTATCTAGTTCTAGGATTCATAATTTATCCCCATGATTCTTCCTGATGAGGAGTTCCTAATGCTCCGTGCATGCTTTTAATTTTTACTTATATTCATTCTTCTTGGAACTTTGATTCAGATAAGCGAACCTCGACTCATGTTATCAGTTTCAACTTTTAAGTGATGCTTGAGATGTTTGGATATTGCATGGAATGCAAAACTAGACTGATCCAACCTTGATGAGATGTTGGATGAAGTGTGATCTGTTATATTGTCTGTACTGAAACATCAGATACATCATGACTGTTTTGTCAGCTTGCCAAGTGGTCTCAGGTCTTAACTTACATTAAGATGTGTTTAATCCTGAATTAATTGGTGCCAGCTAATTGAACATTTCACCCCTACGATATCTTGCCTGTAGATCATCATTAGGGAGCATTAAATCATCATTTTAGTTTGGATTTTCGGGTATTCTCTCTCTGTATGTACCGATCATTCTGTTCTGTTTTTCTTTTGTTGCAACATTTAATCCATCTCAGAGGATCCTGTTTTAGGTCAAGTTCTTTCTAGTACTTATACGATGGCAATAAAAAACTACCAACGATGTGCCAACTATTAGTCTTGCATGTGGCCTGAACTGTGAGACAAGGGACCAAAGCCATTTGTATAGTTGCCAGTCATGCAAAGTATACTGAAGGGCGACCAGCTGAGGAAGGGCTCTTGTGAACATTAATACTTTAGGCATACTTATGTGATAACTACAGATCTAATGAACTTTTTCCGTTTTTCGCATGTTAGGCTGACATGTATGGTTTATTATGCTTGCTTGTTTCTACTGGATGAGTGTAGACAAATGTTTTTTTAATTGAATTGCTTTGGTTCAATGATTGTGTATCGATAACCATTTTGTGCATGTGTGTGTGCGTGCACTCCTGCCCCTGTGCATGTGCATGCATCTTTTCCCAATGAAGTTTATGACAAGATCTTTCGTATTAACTGAAGTTACTATTATTCTTTCCAGTACCTGTGGCTGAGCCCATAAGCGCATTGCTATTGTCAGAGGTATGACAACTTTGTTCTCATGTTATAGGAGGTGCATTTTCTCCTCCAGGCTTCACTTGGCATGATTCTGTCCTCTTTCTGCAGGGAATGCCAGGGCAGCAAAATAGTGGTGGTTCCACCTCCTCTCGCTCTGATGGAAGTGAGTATGAGATTGTACCAAAATCTTATTCATCCACACCACGGAACTTCTCAAATCGCCGATCATTCCTGTCAAAGCCAATCCATCCTCTTTCATTTCCGGAACATACCATGGGTGGAGAAGAAGCTCATAGTTCTGTTGCTAGTGCAAGCTCCAATAATCCTTTGCACTCTGAGTTCAAGGGAATTGGGGAGCTCCGCCCTTCTGGTTTCATGGACACTGCCAGCGGCAGTCGAGGTGAATCAGCAAATTGGAGTGCTGCAAGTAGCATAGATATTACTGATTTATCTGAACGGCCTGAAGCTGAACGCCCTGTACAACTGAATCCTAATACCATGTTGGAGAGGACAAGGTGTGATCTTTGTGAGAGGCTTTTGTCCAAGCGATCACCTTGGGGTTCTCGTCGAATTGTCCGCACTGGAGATTTGCCAGTTGCTGGTGTGCTTCCATGTTGCCATGTCTACCATGCCGAATGCTTGGAGCGCACCACTCCCAAGGGGCAGAAGCATGAGCCACCTTGTCCTGTGTGTGATAAACTGGCCGGTAAAGACACCGAACAGTGGTCAATTTGCAGGTTAAAGAACGGATTCCCAAGGTTAAGATCGCTAGGGGAAGGACCTTCTAGAGTATGGAGCTGTGCTCAGGCTGGAGACTGTGTCGCAGGTGCTGTCCATGTTCCAAGATCAAGTGCCGTCATGCTATTGAGTAGGAATGGTCACAAGAGGCATGCCTCTTTGAAAGGAGAACCCAGCGAAGACTGGGCTGAGACATCAAGAAGTACTTGTATGTAACTCCGGTAGTATTGTTCACGACCTTGCGTTACGGTCGTGTTATCAAGCAACATCATCATCGTTAATGGTCCGGCTAGAAATGACATAGATGTACCTCAGTGTACCTGTGTAGCTGACAAAAATTTACTTAATTAGCGGAGTTGCCACTTGTGCATAAAGATCTTAGATCTTTACTTAATTATTGTGTATGTGCTCAAATTGTTTCTTGCTGGTGTTCTGTGTGAGCTGGACGGAAGTGTTCCATGAAAAATTGAAACCCAAGAGGAAAGATGCTACAGATATGCTGATCTGTAACTATTCATCAGGTTCCATCATATTACCATAATCATCTTGGCATGATCTGCTAATAGTGTTACTTTGAGATGTTATGCTGAATGCAAGAGAAGCTTGATACTGAATTTGCTTATCTGAACTGGAAATTTTGTTGTTCAAAAAGCAAAGATAAAATCTTTTTCATGCTTAGCTTAATCAAGCCTTGGCGGTGTACACAAGGCTCCAAAAGCCGTTTTCGAGATAATTCTTGGTCGGGACCTATAAGTCGGTAACCTGGTGCTTTTATGGTGGTTATCAGTCAATTTTTCTAAACATTTTTCTTTGCATTTTTTGCAAGTTTTTGCGCTTCTTGTACCTTAGATTATTTATAGCTTTTACATGATTTACAAATAGTACATAACTAACACAATACCAGCCAATAATTTCCGGCAACCGGCCTGTTACCACCAGTCGGTTGAATCATGCAATCCAATTAAATCAAGCAATCACTAATTCTGCAAGAACGCATGGTCCAAGATGCATTGCCACCCACATAAAAATAATAGTAATAAACACTTTAGGTGTTTCTGAAACTTTTCTTTGCATGTTCTTGCCTAATTTCAGAGTGCATGCAGGAGGGGAGGTGTCCTGGTTGCCGCTGCTCCCGCCACTTCTCCAGGATCTCCATCTCAAACCACTTCAAACCACCGTACCTGTATATAAACAACAACAACTGCTCTCTTGTGTGTTCTTGTGTTTGTCACTTCCAAATCAAAAATCACATCAACATTGGTAAAATATTAGCTCATTCCTTCCCTCTGTATTTCTATAGCCTGAAATCTTCATATCTGATTTGTTGGCTGAATTGCATGTAGGAGCATGGCTGAAGAGAAGAAAGGCCCTCCGCGGCTCAACGAACGGATCCTATCGTCCCTCTCGAAGCGATCTGTGGCTGCGCATTCGTGGCATGATCTTGAGATAGGTAAATGCATCTGCATTATTGTTCATGGTGTTTCTCCTTTTCAGTACCTTTTCTGAATCTGTCCATAGAAGATGATACTAGTTTTTCCCTCTGAAAATGCTAGGTCCTGGAGCCCCTCAGGTTTTCAATGTTGTAAGAAGCATCACATCCCTATTCTCTAATCATATTGGATTAAGTAAACACATTGTCTTCAGATGCATCAAACCACCAACGTTTGTAGGTTGTGGAAATAACGAAAGGGAGTAAAGTTAAGTATGAGCTTGACAAGAAAACTGGCCTGATCAAGGTACGTCTTCTCACTGAAATTTCATCTCTTTAGCGTGTCAGTTTCATGAGGGAAGTGAAGATTCTGGATTTTTTTGTTCTTTCCATACAATTGAGAGCATGAGAATCCTTTTCACTAGGTTGACAGGGTGCTATACTCATCAGTAGTCTACCCACATAACTACGGTTTCATACCACGGACACTATGTGAAGACGGGGATCCGATGGATGTATTGGTCTTGATGCAGGTGAACATGTGCTAACTTGTTTAGCTCTCTAAATTCTGTTCATGGATATCTTGTGACTCAAGTTCGTATGAAACAGGAACCAGTGATTTCTGGTTGCTTTCTTCGCGCAAGGGCCATAGGCCTTATGCCCATGATAGATCAGGTAAGATGATGATCTTTGCAGCTTGTGCATCTGAACATTGCTACCTCATATTCAGATTGTGCTAACCTAATGGCCTACTTGCTTTTGGAACAAAAAGGGTGAGAAAGATGATAAGATAATTGCGGTTTGTGCCGATGATCCTGAGTTCCGTCACTTGAACGACCTCAAAGAGCTCTCCCCGCACCGCCTTGCTGAAATCCGCCGCTTCTTTGAAGACTGTACACTCCATTTCTTCCTACATTGCTCATGTTTCTCACTAACTAAGAATAGCTTCTGAATTGATGGACTTCCTTTGACATTGCGCATTTTCAGACAAGAAGAATGAGAACAAGGAGGTCGCCGTGAACGAATTCTTGCCGCCAATCACCGCTCAAGAGGCCATTCAGCATTCTATGTAAGTTCTATCTGCAATATCCCATAAGTATAAGCAAATCTTTCAGTTTTCAACCACAGATGCTCATGCAAACAATGCTGTACATAAGCATGCAAACATCACTATGATGTGTCAAATTTTCATCTTCAATTATCTAATTTCACCTTCTAATCTACTCACATCTATAATATAATAAATTCTGATGAAATTAAAAATATCACATTAATTCTGTTGCCACATAAAAAATACTCAAAATTTCTATATTAATTTTAAAAAAAATTATACTCAAAATTCTCCTATTAATTCTAGAAAAGAAAAATTACTAGAAATTCTCATATTAATTGAAAAAAGTAAAAAATCTATTTATTTCATTATATTTATACCAATATAGATTCATCATCTTAAAAATCATATATAAAATTAACTCTATCTCTATTATGATACATATTCATCTGAAAAATCGTATCTAAAATCAATTATATTTATAAAACGTATATAAAATTTTAACTCATACAGAGATCAACACTCAATTACGTGGGATTTCACTTGATTCCTGTAAATACCAAAATTGCCAATTAGCGCCTTTTTTGGTCTGAGTTCATACATGGATATGCAAGGATACATAAAAGATTTGTGTTACTGATCTGAAGATGGTTTTGCAACACATTTCATGTTAGAGCATCTGATCTTATAACCAATGAATTGCTATTTCAGGGACCTATATGCTGAATACATCCTGCACAGTTTGAGGCGCTAGACGTCGTTGTCTGATGGAATAAGTGGTTGTTCTAGGAACCATTTTTACAGAATATTTGAATCAAGGGATAATGTTGTTGTTGTTGTTGTGATGCAACACTTGAACTTTTCTTTCCGCTTTCTCTGAATTCTGTTGTTCTAATGACTTCTACACTCTCACTAGTGATCTTGATATTAATTTCTGTAGTTTTCAGTATCAGATATTTTTACTGTACTTCTTATTCAGAAATGCTTATGACAGTCTAAAATTAACTCAATATAAAACAATTTATTAAAAGTTGTATTAGTTGAAATGAACTGTTGCAATGGTTCAAAAAATGTTGTAGCATAAACTGTATTATGACAGAAAGTTAATGGAAATATATCTTGGTAACAAGTGTAACACTATAAATGGTTCAATGATATGTTTTTTTATATTTTAAATTAACATATTAAGTACATAGGAAATGGAATGTAGTGAGTAGTGAGTGTGCATTGACGGTTGTTATACAATTTTTTTAAGTGTTCAACCGGTTGGTAGCACAATTAGTTTAGAAATTACAAACAAAGAAGATCAAATCCCATCAATAATAAATAATCCATATACTTATATTGCATGATTTAAACTCATAATCTATAAGTATTGGATATTTTATTTTGTTTATAGTAATGATGATTTTGACATGATGACTCTATAAATTACTTATGGTAAGTATATATTGATAGATGTTACAGGATTTTTTTTAGTGATGCATTCTAAAGCGCAAGGAGCACAATAAGAGTGGTGATTTTGATGTCGTGGGTATTGATTTTATTTTTGTTGAATGCTCTTTTGTGCAGTTTTTGAGTTTTATCCTAACTTTGTTTTGTGGCACGTCGAAATTAATTTTATATGTAACTACTGTAGTAAAAAAAATTTTGGTGTAAACTATCACAATACAATATAAACATAATTGTTTTTTTTTTAAATAAGTTACATGTAGAGCACTGACATAAAACATGTAAAAGTATCTAATAATTTAATGTTATTTTTTTTTACTCAAAACATAAAATTTTTTTGTTGATATATTGAAATTATTTTGTACAACTAATGAACATTTATGTGAACTACTGCAATATTTTTGTAAAATTATTTGGGAAATTGGTAAATCTACACATTGCCCATGTAAAACTAATAATCCTGAAAGAAAAAATTGTTCAATATTTTTAGTTTAACACTTGAAATAATGCAACACAAAAACGGTTTGACCTGTCACAAAATCTGAGCATATGTACCAACTCATGCTCAGTTCTGCACAATTACCACTGCTAACTGAACAAGAATTACCAAACTAAGACCTTCTCCAACAAGAATACCTAAAATTAGATCTCCATACTTCCATATACATACTTCCCTAAAAATATTTCATCCCTATATTTCAACTAACTCCAACAACAATCTCCAAATATCTCTCTATTCTTAAAAATTAACTGTCAACTGGCGTTGTGGGCGAGCCGCGGCGCGGGGCAACCGGCGTCGCGGTGGACCGGACGCGCGGCCGCGAGGACAATCGGCGGCGCGGGGCAACCGGCGTCGTGGGCGAGCCGCGGCGCGGGGCAACCGGGGTCGCGGGCAACCGGCGTTGTGGCGGCGAGGCCTTGAGGGCAACCGGCGTCGCGGTGGAGCGGACGCGCGGCCGTGAGGGCAATCGGCGGCGCGGGGCAACCAGCGTCGTGGGCGAGCCGCGTGCGGGGCAACCGGCGTCGCGGTGGAGCGGACGCGCGGCCGTGAGGGCAATCGGCGGCGCGGGGCAACCGGCGTCGTGGGCGAGCCGCGGGGCGGGGCAACCGGCCCTCGCCATCCTCTCCCTCGCCGCCGCCGCCGTCTTCATCATCACCGCCAGCCTCGCCATCCTCGCCCTCAAGGCCTCGCCGCCACCGCCCTCAAGGCCTCGTCGTCGCCGCCGTCTTCACCCGCCGCCGTCTTCACCCTCTCTCCCATCTCCACATTCATCGTCGCAGCCGCCTTCGCCACCCTCGCGAGTCACGGCCTCGCCGCCGCCGCAATCACGGCCTCGCCGCCCTTTGGGGAGAGGATACCAACCGGAGAGAGAATGTCGACATTTGGGGAGCCACTGTAGCATCTCTATCGACGGGGGCGGGGATGCGCCGCCTGTTGGAGCCGCCGCGGAAACCCAAACGCCCTGTGTAGCGCATATTCTCCCGGGTGAACAGTACTTTGGGTTATCTCTTGGAGAAGGTCTAAGGAGCAATAGTGCAATGTTATTAATGATATTGAAGAACAAGACTTATGACAAATTGAAAGCTCACCAATGCAACATGCATAATCCTACAAAATAGATGCTCACCAAACAACTCATGCATAGCACACAGTACAACATAAACCACCCAATGTAAACTAGATGCTCACCATATTACTTATGCATAGCACACAGTAGTACATAAATGATACACCCCTCTTAAAACAATAGAATGACAACTTGCATCTGACTTCTCCGATTGTTACACAGAAAATTATCATTTATTTGATTATGAGACACTGATATTGTTAGTTTTTCTTAGAAAGTTGGAGTTGATATTGTTAGTATCCTATAAATCAGATTTAACAAACAAAACAATTATATCATAAATTTGTATTCTTCTATTTTACGAGAAATTCTCAACTGATATACCTCTCAAGATATATTATTACTAGGCCAAATTCTGAAACACATACATCACCATCAAAGCTCTATCTTGACTTTCTTTTTTTTAAGGGAATTCTTGACTTAGAACTTTGTCATCTCATCAACCCAAAAACTCCCATTAGGCAGATAAATCAACTGATCGTCAGAAGCAGAGGCAAACTCCTCAGGCCAGCTACACTCCTCGCCCCTATGCTGTCGATTACCTCGCCTAGTAGACAAATAGACCCTGACCCATGCCTCGTCCATGGCCTTGTTCTTGACAGCCTCCAGGAACGCCCCCCTCTCGGCGTCCCTCTCCGCCTTCGCCCGCTCCGCCCTGTCAGACTCGCAGCTGGCCACCACCGCAGCCTCCCTCAACTGCTTCAGCTTGATGAGGTTGTTGAGCCGGAAGTCGAACGCTTCACATGCCAGCTCTTGGTCCCCGGGCGCATCGAACACGCGCGCCGCGAACCGGGCGAACTCGGCGTCGTACGTACCGACACGGAGCATGGTGATGATCCCCATAGCAGCACAGTCGCCGCCGCCGCGGCGCGGTGCATGGCGGCCGTGCAGGAAGCGCAGCTCCGTTCTGCTGAACGCGGCACGGAAGTTGCACATGACGGACGACGCGCGCTGGCCGAGGAGGTGCAGCAAGGCGCGGTCGTGCGCGAGGGCGGCCAATGTGGCCGTGCCGAACTGGCCTACCTCGTAGCGCTTCAGCAGCCTGTCAGTGATGTAGGCGCGCCACCGGCCATCCGGCAACCTGTCGACGCCGCGGTACTGGCCGGAGGCGGACGCCATTACTACAAGAACTTTTTAATGATGTTGCAAAGTTTAATTCTTTCATTATATATAGAGGAGGCTCAGATGGATAAGTACGAAGTGAAAACCTAAAACTGAAAAGTTTGTCGGAATCTATTAGTCTGTGTGCTGTAAATAATAGCATGCATTTGGAAGGATTCAAACTACAAGCCATATTTGATAAACAGTGTTGTCGTGGTGTTAGCAACCTTACGACAGATTTTCTTATATGGAACATGTATAAGACAATGTCAGTTGATTGTGCGACAAATCATTCTACATTGGACACGAAGAATTTATACAGATTCGGGTTCCAGTAGGAACTCTAGTCCTGTTGACACGTCCTCCGATGTAAGTCGGCGGGAGAGACTGTCTCGTAGAAAGAGAGCTCCTAGACACGCATATTCCTTGGTGTGTATTGAATATAAATAAAAAGTGTCTTACAAGAGAGAGGGTACAAGGGTATATATAACTTCAGAAGATGCAAATGACTAAATTACTCTAACTTAGACCGTTGGATGAAGAGCACGATGATCCTTTCGTTGGATACGATGCATGGATATCTGACATGTGCCCTTTTTGATTCCGAGATGCTTTTGGAGGTGTCAGCTCCCGAAGAAACCATGTCCCTTCCTGAGGAACCGGGCCCAGAGGAGGTTTGGGCCCTTACCTCGGTAACCACCCGAGGAGCCCTGGTCCTACCTAGGGAACTACTCAGGGAACGAGGACTCAAGGAGTTGGGCCCTTCCTGGGAACTGTTTGGGGAGGCTTGGGCCCTTATCCTAGGGAACTACCCGTGGAGGCTTGAGCTAATTAAGGGAGGCGTGAGCCCTGATAAGTGCTAACTTGGTAGCATTTTTATCCTAGGTTTAGTATAAAAAACATGCAAAATCATACTTAAAACTTCTTTGATGCGACATTTTATGTGTAAAATTTGATTATTTTCATAAATTGCTTTCACGGTTGTGTTCATCATGTTTCATGGTTCAAACCTGCCAAATTTGAGACAATTTCAACCACATTTGAGACCAAAACGACCAAAAATCCAACTGAAGAAGCAAAAAGATCTGGTGAAATCGAATTGGCAGGTAAAAAATCCTATCCGTATGAATCTTGGACAAAAAAAGGAGTTGTACTCGAAAAAGACTCCTACTCGAAAAAGGAATCTTGGTCGAATACAACACGGTTGAAAAGATTCCCACTCGGTTTCGACCACGACGCGTGTGTGGCCACAATTGTGCCACATGTCCTAGTCGTGATCGAGTTGGTTTCCTCGGCTCTTAATTGGTTGTTTTGAGTCGGGTTTGATCCAAACTAGTCGTAATTGAGCTGTTTTGAAGCGGATTTGACCAAGACTGGTCGTTTGTGGGCCATTTTGATTTGGTTTTGACTCAAACTAGTTGGCCAGATTTGGTCGGTTTTAGTCGTATTGGATAAAAACTGGTCAAATCTAATCGGTTTTGACTCAGATTTATCCGTTCTCGCACTGTTTGAAGTCAAACTTCGTCGCCTGCACGTCAAAGAGTTATTTTTGAACACGTTTACGTGTGTACTATAAATAGGAAAGCTTTTAGCTCAATTTATCATCTTTTCCTAGGTTTAGAGCCATTAGGGCTTAGTCTTTAGTCTAGTTTTCTTAGAAGAGCCCCCTTCACTATTTTTATTGCTTTTGTAAGCCAGCAAGGACATCAATTTCAATTCTCAAGCAATCAATTAAGTTTTTATTTAATTCTTATTCTTATTTCTACATTATTATGGCTTTTAGTGAATAGATCCCCTCTAGGGTTAGGGATGACCTAATCCTGAAGGCGTAATTCTTCCTCGATTTTTATTTCAAGTTTTGGAGTAATTTTTTGATGTTTTCTTCCTCCAAACCCTAATTTCTTGTTTCGACAACAGACGTAACAATTGGGTCTTAACAAGAAAATAGGGGAGTTCTTGAATCCTTAGCGCTTGACGTGGGATCCTAAACGGGAGAGAGGCTTTGTCAAATGTGACAGTGGAAGCGATCATCTGACTATTGACCCAGCGTTCCGAACTGGAAACTTAATTTGTCTTGGAAAATAATTGAAATTACTTACAATTCTCGGACCTTGGATAGACCTACGCCGGATGGTTATGAAACTCTTGAAACCCTAGATTTTCATTCCAGCTCACAAACCCTAGATTGATAGCTTAGTTATAGAAAAACACACCTACAACTCGTTTAGACTTACTCACTAATCCATTAAGCTAGAAAGATGAATACGCTTGTTCCTCGTGGAATTCGACTTTCAAGTGCTCAACGTTCAACTGTTCACTTGCGGTTATTACTACACATCATAACCCTTTCAGTTGCGATCAAGCCCTTTCGAGGAAACCATCCGGGAAAGTATGGACCCTTACTGAGAACCGCCCGAGGAGGCATGGGCCCTTTCCTAGGAACCACTCAGGGAGGTCTGGACCCCTACCCAAGGAATTGGAGATTTCTCTATAGACCTCTCGGCCTGGAGGTCAGGGACCTTCTAGGAGGTTATGGCTTGAAGGACTAGACATCTCCCATAACAGCAGCCCCCGTGCCCCCAGGGACATGTAGTGGCGTCGTGGGTATGCCCCAAACTCACCCAATAGCACAAACTTGCGTCTAGTGATGATTTTATGTGGGAAACAACCTTATTGTCTGGACGGTTTGGCTTCGCCCTTCCGAACAGTACCCTCCGGGGGCGCATCCCGAAAAAAGTGACAGTTCGTCTCCCTAAATGACGATTCGGTTCCCGTGCAACTCTTCGCATTCAGCGGCTGTGATCTCTTCGAGGGACACCCGGCGGCTATTCGAAGCACCTCCTTCGCTTATAAATACGTGGGGTCCAGCACGGGAGGAGGTCACTTCAAACTCTCAGCCTTAACTTCTTGCCTAGTGACATCAGAGCTCGCCTGGAGACCTAGGCCCCCGGTTAGCTTGCTTCTCGGTACAGCCCTTTCCCTCAGAACTAGAGCTTCCCCATATGGTCCCAAAGGTGCAGGAAAAGACCGTGGAGTGCCTCGGAGAATGTCACCTTGGACTTTCTTGAGGCCACCGAATTCACTTCGGAGGACTTGGAGGTCCTCATTGTCCAGAGGGTTTTGGAGGAGGGTGACTGATCCAGGAGGATCTCAGGTCGAGTTTGAAACGGATTCGCAACCTTGGAAAGGTTTGCGACCTTGGGAAGGATTTGATCTCTGGTCGGAATTGTAGTCTGATCCAAATATATATAACTAAGTCTTATCTATTAAGTTAGTTAGTTTCCAAGTCTAATACGTTTAGGTTATTGAGTCTGATACGTATTTATACGATTGGACTATAAATACTTTGTAATAGTTCTAGTTTAGTTCATCGAGTCTAGGTTGAACTTATTTTAAGTCTTAGACACTTATAGTTCATTGATCTATGTAGGAGAGTGCGTCCTAACGTTCGACGTGTAAAGCCCTCTTTGAAATAAAGAGTTGTGCAATTACTTTGAACTGTATTTTCGATCAACATTTAGATTTCGGTATTTCTGAGTAAGATCCAATTATTCCGCATATTAGCATCTAGGTGAGTTTAGTGCGAAAACCAAGACTAAGTCTCAAACAGATCAGTGACGTCTGGATCCCTAGAGAGGAGGAGATAACCCCCAAACCCCGAGACGGGGAGGTGGTGGTTTTTGAGGCCTTCAAGGAGGTGGGTCTCCGTCTCCCGGTGCACCCCATGCTTTGGCAGTTTCTCCAATAGTACCGGGTGGCTCTCAATCACCTCAGCCCAAATGCACTTGTCCGGATGGGGTTGTTTGTTTGGCTGTGAGAGGTTGCAACCGGGACAGATGCCACCCTCCGACTCTTCCGGTATTTTTACAAGGCCACGACAAGAGGTTCGCCGGTGCTGAGGAATAGGCCGAAGTCTATCTTCGGAATAGTTTGAATTCTACCTTCGTCGTGAAGTTTCTCCCTTCTCGGGTCGACTAGTATTCGTGACGTCTTCTTGGGACCACTAGAAGGATTGGGCCCGGAGGTGGTTCTATCTTCAGGTAGGGATCCCAGAGGTAGTCTACTCTGCAGAGCCCTTGACTTTCTCCCAGATTTCGGGGCCCCCAGCCCCCCGATGGACCACCGAAGAGATGGTCCTCGTCGCGAAGATGGCGGGAGCCAGGTCCCGGAGGAGTATGAGTAACTTGGCGGAGGAGCTGATGCTCATTTGGATCACCCCCTTCAGGCGAAGCCGGATGGGTTTAGGGTTGTGCTCGAAGCAGCGCCCCCCACAGTACCCGGTGGCCAAGCGTAAGTTCCCGGAAGCATACCGGCGGGAGGCTCTTCTCATGCTAACTCATTTTTTTCTTTTTTGCGGTCTGGTCATAGGATGCCTCCCAGGGAAAAGTAGAGAACCTCCTCGAGAAGTACTCAAAGACGAACACGCGCAGTGTGTGACAGTCATCGAGGATGGTCCTGTAACATCCTAAAACTAGGGCATAAAAATTTATTTTTCATTCAAAATCATGCATGTATCTTTAGAAATTACAATTAGGTCCAAATCAATTCTTTTCAGTCCAAAATCTTATAGATTTCTCTCATCATATCATATCTCAGATCAGACTATTCAGATGTAGTTTATTGTGCATCTTGAACAAACAAGCTTTTGGGAGCCAAGTCAAATTTGACCTCTAAAGCCCATAACCTCTAACCAGATTCATTTACAAAAACAGAAAATTCTTAATTACTATTAATACCCTAATTACCCTAGAAACAGTAGTCAAATCCAACAAATCTTATACAGATCTTGGTTGGATTCTCTTAGAAATATGATCTAGACTATACCTATGCATCACTCTACAAATTTATCAACCAAATTTCATCATTTAAGCTCTTTTTGCAAATCAGTCCAAGAATCATCGCAGATTAGTCCTTTTTCATATTGTAAAAGCCAGAAAAGACGAAAATCTCCAAATTAACTTCAAATTAGAATCTGATTAAACAACTATCTTCCTTGTGCTATTTAATACAAATTTCTCTCTTGTCAAAACTTCAGAATCTAATCCAAAAACCAGTTATTTTCATTTTTACCGTTTTTAGTAAAAGTACCAGTTTTCGTTTTTGTTTTCGATTCATTTTACTCCGATCTGTTTAAAACTAGTTTATCAAATGGACCACATCTATTGAACTAAATTCATGAATATCCATATATTATAGATAATTACATTTCAGTCCAAATAAGTTTCAGAAATGACAAATTAGTCCAAAGTTCAGACATCAGTTTCTGCAGAACTGAAGAATTCAGTTTTTCTGAATTCTGCTGTCGCCCGACCGAATTCCAATCTTTTCTCAAGCCTAAAGCAGTGCAAATCTTTGTAAATTACTTGTTAAATCACACTGCCACACATACAATTGGAAATCCACGCATACACCAAATCTAATCGGCCACAGCAGCAACTACACGCACGCGCACACAAGCGAGAGAAGAAATGGCAACAGTTGCAGGAAGTTGGCGCCACGACGACACTTTGATTCACCTCGTCTTCTCAGTTCACTCTGAAGTTGGCACAGGTACCACCGCCAAGCTAACCTGTCATAACCCCCAACGATCCCTGTGCAAAGCTAAGAATTTCTCTCTACACGTCGTCGCCTCGCAGCAACTTCTCACGCCTCAGTCACTTCCTTCTCAGTGCAGTAGTGGCACAAGTTCCACAATTTCACCTCGCAATCTCCGGCCAGTGGTATATAATACCTACACTGCCTTGCTCTCACTCGCATTGCTACAAACCAACAGAACTCCAGTAAAGACTTCCACTCTAACACATATGTTCTTCACTGATCTTACTGTTTTCACCTAACCGCCCGGTGATGAAGACGAAGCCCCGGGCCCCAACATCGTCAACCAATTCCCGGAGGTATCAACCTCATTCCATTCTCTCAAGTAAGTAATTGAGTTCCGACGAACTATACCGCCGACGATCGCCGTTTTTCCTAGAATCTGTCTAATGCCCTGTTCTAGCTATCAGACCACTTTTCATCCCAAATTAGCCTTCGAGTTAGTAGCAAGAAATGGTCCTCGCATCAAAATAAATACTTATGTTCAACTAGATTTCAAATTTGCTCCCTCTTTGAAGATTTAGGATTCTTCACGTGATGCCGTCAACGGGCTTACGCCGCCGGCACGACATGCCACGATCCAGAACAAATAAAGTTAACCATCACGTTCCTTTTTCCCTGTAGATGGTGTCATACCAGTTGATTTCATTGCATTGTCGTATTATGCAAATGCCCAAAAGCAACCTTCTTCCACAGCTCGGGCACACATGTCGACGAGCCGCAAATCCTCACCAAACCCCAATTCCTCTCGCCAGCACCTTCTAATATATCCCAGGAAGCTAATTAAATTATCAATTTTTGGAATTGTTGGCCACATCAACCGGACACCGTAAACCGTGAGCTGTCCCCAGAACAAAAAAATTAAAACCCGCTGTGTGCCGTCGTCCGATCACCGCCGGCTGATTAACCTTGACTGTAACTTCAGCTTGATCACGCCTACCTCCATGACAAGGTTAGCGAAGCATATACACCATAACGCCCAGACGCCAAAGCACTAAATCCAGATAGTGCATTGACACAGTTCCAGCAGTGTCCAGGCACTGTGCCAGGGACTAAACTGCAAAATCTCATCTTTCCAGGGTATTTTTGTAAAATTCACTTTGTCCAGGAAGTGCACCTAGTAGTTATACACACACAAGTTGACACAATTAGTTTTTGTCGCGACCACAGAAAATATAGAGAACGAGCCCAATGACGACCACTAACATTCGTTGATTTTTCAATGGATTCTTCGTGTCCTGAACATCATACCATGTCAAACAAGTTTGTAAACATCTCAAAAACTCATCTGTCACTAGAATCACCCCTCGCCCAACTATTTTGGCCATGAATCAGACTTTAACCTTGTCAATCGAGACATCGACTCATCTAAAGTTGCATTTTTTTAATTGTATATCATACATATGGATGTCTATTATTACAGTTCGGATATTAATTGTTTAATGGTTGAATCGATTGTCGATTAGGTTAAGAGCCTGAGTTCAAGGACATAGCAACAAAATCATCATCGACAATTGACACCTACTTCGCAGGAGGTAAGTCATATTCTTGAATATTTTGAGCCCATATTTGAAATATGTTGCTTATAATATTTCCTCGATTATAAATCTTACTACATGAATTATGATTACCACCTTAGGTTACTGGATAATACCATTTATCTGTATACTGAGTTACTTTAAGTTGAACCAACATGAGCAAGCCTTGAAATAAAAGTATAAAATTTACTTAAGAGTGCTTTGAGTCAAAAGAGTCCTCAGTGATCAGATTGGATTGAAATGGTGAAATGGCACTGTCTAGTGCAGGAATCGTGGTTTGACTTTGGTCATGGGCATATAAAGACTATAATCTTGTGTTGTACTTCTAATAACATGGAAAACGTACTACAGTCTAGAATGGGACATGTATGAACTGGTAGTATGTAGATCATACATGAACCCCCTGCATGGTTGCGTCTAATCTTAAAATTGTGCCCGTATTTTTAATAATACAAACTCACATGAAACATACTCCACACACTGCACTCTGACCTAGCAATGGGAAAATGATCGATCGGTGTGGTGGGTTTAGCCCGCTACAATTGTGGCTAGTCCGACCACAGGGCAGGGGTGAATTGTATGTAAAATATATATAAAGTTCATATTATCTCAACCTTACCGCTCGCTTATAGTTGCGAGATCTGGTCTAATCTTATCAGATAGGACCAACATAAAAGTTGAAGTATCTTTGGGTAAATTAGTACACATCTGCAGAGTTTGAAACGTATTCAAATACTCCGTACTCCCGAGTTATTAGGAGTCGGTCGCTGTGGATTAAATCCACGTCGTTGCAACACAAGTACATTTCTGGAATAAAATGAACCTAGTATCATCTAAAATATTGTGGTAGTAATTAGGTTGATCAGAGCTTAAGAAAAGGAAATTGCTTTATAACTTAACCCTTAACGTTCTTCATTAGGTCATAGGACCATATCATGTGTTAAGTACTACTAAAGCTTGTTGAGTACGAAAGTATTCACTCTTGTAAATTACTATTTTAGTAGATGAGGAGTCCAATGAACAAAAAGACTTCACCGGTACACCCATACCTGAATTCGCACTATGCTCAAGAATCGACTATGGGTACCCGCTTAGCATTCGTGTTTTGTTGGAAAAACTTATTTCCTAAGATCTAGTTAATGGCCATCTTGCCCCTTTTATGTAATGTTTGTATTAAGGCCACCAGACTGTAACTCCCTACTTATGACACTTATGTAATGTAATTTAAGCTGGATGATAAGTACTAAATTGGTAGTGCTTTTAGTCTAAGTTTGCTAATGAAAACGTGTTAAAAACATGCTGAAAAGTCCTTTGACGCGACATTTTATGTATCTTTTTGTATCTTTTTTACAATTTTCTTTCACAGTTGTGTTTGCCATATTCCAAAGATCAAACCTACAAATTTTGAGAACCCTTCGAGTTCGTTTGAACCAGTTTCGACAAAAGGCACCAAAATTGGACGAAAAGGAACTCTGGTCGAACACGCCACGATCGAAACCAACAGGTCAAATACACTTGAACGACGAAGAGCCATGATTGAACACACCATAGTCGAAGACTCCTGTTCTAACGCAACTGGTCTCCTGATCGAACACATCTCGATTGAACATGTCCATATCGAACACGCTTGGTCGCCTGGTCATTGTGTCACCACTTGACCGAGCTTAGCATGATCACGGGCACAACCCGTGCTCGGCCTGGAGCATGACTCGTGCCACAGGTTGAGCTCAGCTCGGTTTCCAGGGCTATTTTGGTCGATTTTGGTGGTTTTAACTCCGATTTTTTAAACCGGAATCCGTCGCCTGCATGTCAAGAGTTATATTTGAGCACGTAAACCCATTGTATCATAAATAGAGAAGCTTTTAGCTCAATTAGAAATATTTTTTAGGCTTTCCTTAATTTAGTTTAATTTAGTAGAACCCCATTCTCTATTTTCCGCGTTTGTAAGCCGATAAGGACGGCAAACTTAACTTTGAAGCAATCAAGTAATTTTTCATTTATTTCTTATTATTTTTCTATTTTTATGGTTCGTTGCGAGTAATTTACTTTTAGGATTATGGATAACCTAATCCGAAAGTCATAATTCCTCCTCGATCTTGATCTTAAGTTTTGTAGTTAGTTCCTTACATTTTCTTACTTTAAACCTAAATTCTCATTCTGGCAAGTTGAGTCTTACCAATAATTTATGGGAGTTCTTGAGTCCTAGCGCCTTGATGCGGGATCCTGAATAGGAGAGAGACTCTCGTCAAACTTAACCGTGGAATCGATCCTCTGATCGCGGTATCGCGATCGTACTAGCAACTTAATCAGTCTTGGAAAATAATTGAAACTAATTTACAATTCTTAGACTTTGGATAGAATTACGTCTGATGGTTATGGAATTTCCGAAACCCTAGGTTTTCCTTTCTATTTCTAAAACCCTAGATTTCATCCTTACTCTATACTGTTTTAAATCCTATATTGACAGCCTTAGTAGTAGATTTAGTGGTAGAAAAATGACCCCCAAATCGTTCAGACTTAATCAATAATCTGTTAGCCTCAAAGACGAATCCGCTTGTTTCTCATGGAATTCAACTTTCAAGTGCTCAATGTTTAACCGTTCGCTTGCATTTATTAAACACACTGCACTCGCCTCTTTAGGCGCAATCAAGTTTTTGGCGCCATTACTGGGGAACAATGGACATTCCTCTTTTAGATAATTTTTACTGATATAAGTCAATCTCACTTCTCAATCTTGCTTCTATTTTTCTTTTTTTTCTTTTTGTGCACAACTAATCCTTGTAGGTTGGAAGTGCATCCGATACGATCAAGAACGAGCCACATTGGATAATCAAATACCAGAGGAAACCGAAGCACCAAATATGGGTGAACAGAAGAAATCGAAGGATTATGGAATTCCCTCAGCATGGGGTTGCAATAAGGTATTCTTAAACCAGTAATCAAATCAAATAATTTTAAAATTAACCCTGCACTATTGAATTTGATACAACAAAATTAATTCAGTGGTTCTGTCACTGAAGATCTTTCGCTGCATCTCCATATTTTTCCTGAGAATTGTGATACCCTTAAAATTAATGGAGTTTCGTAGGATGCGCTACTACTACGTCTCTTTCCTTTCTCTCTTCGAGATAAGGCGAGAGCATGGTTGTACACTCTACCGCCCGCTTCAATAGCAATATGAGATGAACTCTCACGTGTTTTTCTCAATAAATTTTTCCCTCCATCTAAAACTGCAAATATTCAAAATCAGATTGTTTGTTTTACTCAATAGAGAGGTGAATCACTCTACGAAGCATGTGAATGATACAAGGAACTTTTGAGGTCGTGCCCACACCACGGCTTGGAGAAGTGGCTTGTAGTTCAAACGTTTTATAACGCTTTGAATTACTCAGCATGGATGACTGTTAATGCCACAACTGGTAGTGCACTCATGAACAAAAGTGTTGATGAAGTATATGATCTAATTGAAGGTATGACACAGAACTGCACGCAATGAGAGAATGAACACGTTGCATCAGGACCGATCCAACTGCAGCACCAACTCCCTCAACAACAACAGTCGTACCAAGCACCAAGGCCATTGTTTCAACAACAACAACAATTGTACCGACCACCACATCAACGACAAAATCAACCCAAACAATCCAACATCGAGCGCATGCTAGAAACTTTTATAGAAAATTAAGCGAAGGAAAAGGTTGCACTGAACCAGAAGATCAACTCCATCTCTATGCACGTTCGCATGCTCGAGACTCAATTCATGCGAATGGCAATCCCGCATAGATGATTTCTAACCCTCTTCTTCTCAACATATCAACCCTCGTGATTCTGAACGTATTAATGATATATGTTGTGTTGATACTGTTGATTTAAATGGTGCAGAAACTTTCCAGAGAGAGAAGGTGCAACCAAAACCAACAAAGATGCCTACCAAGGATTTGACACCGACGACTGAACTTAAGCACGACGATCCACCTACGCTGGCAGACGACCTCGGTAAGGATGAACAATCAAAAGCAACAAATCAGGTAATAATGAGGTAACACATGCTTCTTGACCAATTCCACCTTTTCCGAGTCGTTACTTCTAGTCTAATTTTAATGACAAATCTCTTGATATCCTGAAAAAATTGAATGTAACTGTGCCTTTTGCTGATCTTATCACTCAAACTCCTTCATATGAAAAATTCTTAAAAGAAATGCTTACAAATAAAAGAGATTTGGATGATTTAGAAACAACTCAAATTGATGTACATAAGGGTACAATTGCTTTTCACATGGGGAATGAGAAAATAAATTACCTGAAATTGCTAACTGCCCTATGTATGAGGACATCACAAGCAAGATAGACCCTCTTGAGACTTTATTGCAAGGTGAACAAATTAGAGATGATGCTCTTGATGACAATACAGAGACGAGCAATAAAAAGGATGATCATGCTACTACAAACACATCATCATTGCCCAATCGACTCTTAACAGTAACAAATACTGACAATTCTTGCGCGAACAAGGTACCAATTCTTACACCCTTCCTTCCTCAGTAAAATATATACTTCTTGATATAGATAAACAAAATCTTATGCTTGTAGATCCTAACATAACTGATAAACAATTAAGCACATTGATCGATACACTAACATTTTATCGCAAGGCATTAGGATATTCTATTGATAATCTGATTGGTATTCTATTATCGATTAAACCTATCTATGATGAAAACTGAAAAATCTGAACTGCTAGATAATAGGCTGTTCTCTAACTACACCAAACAGTCAAAACTACTATTGGAAACCTCCATAATGATGAAGCTAGGCTCTACGTCAAGCGGGAAGTTAAACCAGCGCTTGTCGAGAGACAACCTGATGCTTTTTCTTTCTTTTATTTTTATTTTCTTCTTTCTCTTTCTTTTTATTTATTTTCTATTTCTTTCTCTTTTTCAGGACCAACCAACTTGAGACTACGACATTCGGCTCCACATCACATCATCTTCCTCGAAAAGGAAAATTGAAATCGCAATGGACTAGACCTTACGCGATAGAAAAAGTCTTCTTGTATGGTGTCGTAGAGTTTCGGGTGCTTGACGGTACCACTTTCAAGGTAAACATGTATCGCATCAAGTTATACAATGCAGGAGACCAGATAGTGCACTGAATTCAGTCAATCCTTTCAATTCCGTCTATTTCTGAATGACCAAGAATGTTCCATCGAGCAGGATGTCAAACCAACTAGTCGGGAGGCAACCCGGTATACTAACACGTAGTTTTCTCTCTTATGAACATAGCGACATAAGAATCGCTCAATTCTAATGTTCTTTGACCATCCAAAAACTATTTTCCTAAAAACATACACAAACTAGGGCTGAAATTTTTGAAAACCAAAACAAAAAAATTTCGAACACTAACAAAGCCAAGCATGACCCGTACCCGAGGTCGTGTTGGGCTCAATTTGCTTTGTTTGCTCCTTTTGAAAAAAACTGGTCAAAAATAACAAAGCCAAGCACGACCCGTGCCCAAGGTCTTGCTGGGCTCAGTATGGTCTCTGTTACACCTGTTTTGTGCTGAAAATTTTCATCTTTTGCTCTTTTCCTCTCCCATACACTTACAACTCCTATCTACCACCCATATATAAAGAAACTCATCTTCTCCAACCTTCCCAACAACACAAACTCTATTATTTGAGCTCCAAACTTCCACAAAAATAACCCTAGATCTCTCCATCCAACCATTAAAAATTCGATCCATCCGCAGATTCTGACTCCTCGCACTGCAACACCTCCGGATCTGAAGCTTCTACGACAATGACGACGCCCTGACGCAACATCAAGAAAACAACAAAGTGCCATAAAGGATGGACCGCCTCTACGATTACCATGTACACGCAGGCCACATCCTCCAAAATGGCACATATCCAGGCGCATCTACCCACCACAGGGCACATCTTCACACCCCCGGCCTTCCTCCACAACCCTATCCACCACCAACCTACCCCTATTACCATCCGCCGTATTTCCACCAACCACCTCCACCACCCTCCGACAAGTGATCTCCAAGGTACGCAAGTTTTTATTTTTATTTTTTTATTTTTTGTTTCCTTTTCTTTTTCTTTTCAGATTTTTACTTGCGACACCTTGGACCGAACCGACGGAGCTACGTGGACCACAACACCCTCTTTCACCACATCATCTTCAACAATATCAACCTCTCGACACCATGACTGCAAACGGTAACTTGTATCTGTCGACGATTTGGACTCGGAGTCCTCAGTCGATCTACGCAAATTTTTGAGTTGTGAGACCTTTCAGGGCGCTCCTCTGGGAAGGTAGGATGAATAATATCTGTATGGGCATGAGAGAATTTATACAGGTTCAGGTCCTCGATGGTGAGAGTAATAGTCCTACGTCCTGTTATGATTTCATTATATGAGAGAAAAAGTGTTTACAAGAGGGAGGAATAGATGATCACATGCGAAGATCTCTCCTATATTAGTATCTATCTAACTACGTCTAAGTCTTCAGGTTACTAAGACTCCTGGTAATGCTTGTATGCTTAACCATCCTCTATATCGTGCATTGACCACCTTTTTATACTGAACAAAAGAGCACCAACGCGAAGCAGCTCTGGATGGTTGTTACTGTGCAGTTTGTGATGAGGACATCACTTCTTCTTCGGATACACGCACCAACCATAATCCTCCTCTTGTTACACAAGGACCAATAACGCGCAGCAAAACCCGATTGTTGCATTGCCAAGTGAACTCATTCCTAAGTTTATATATATATGGTTTTGAGAATGATTTACTACCTAATAGTGATAATATTGTGCTTAGGAACCATGGATCGAGAGGACCAGCAAGGACGCAAGGACCAGCAAGAAGCCCAAGTCGAGTTGGAGTCCGGGATGGATTCGAGTTGGAGTCTTGTTCGGCCATCCAGGAGCAGTCTGCCTTCAAACGACCATAACTCCCTCATACAAAGTCCGATTGGGACGTTCTTATAGTCTACAGAGAAGCCCACGATGAGATCTTTCCAATGGATCTAGCCCCGCATCCAAATTCCTTCTGGATCTCCGGCAATTGACAAAACAAATTTCGACCAGATTCTGATTGGGCCTAGCCGGTGCTGCGTCACCTTTTTGGTTAGGTCAAGGCCCATGTATTGAGTTAGAGTCCGAGTAGGGAAAGACTCCATGTCGGTTTCAGGTTTCCTTACCTGGCCACCGACCTCTTTTACCTCATCTATATAATTTGGCCGAACTATTAGGGTTCTGCGGGTTTTGTTTAGTCATAGTCTTTCCTTCGTGAAGCTATTGAGATATTCTTCTTGGTCGGCTAGATCAAAATCATATCTGTATTCGGAACCCCAACTCTTTTTCATGATCCAATCTATATTTACAATTTTAGATTGCTTGTTTATCTTGTTCTTGCTTGTTCTTCGATTGCTTGCAGGAATAGATCTTCATGATCAGGTCGATCATGCTTCTAGTTCGGTCGATAATAATCCGAAGTTAGTTCAACGATTTTCAGGGCATATCAGTCGTGTACGGTTGATAGCCGGATCGTGAGAGTCATCTTCACTAATCGATAGCTGTTATTCTCATCGAAAGATCGGACCGCCAGCGTCACATCAGTTTGAGTAACCACTCCTCTTTCCTACGCAAGTTTAACACGTGTAGTTAGTGGGTAACCGCACATACTAACCTCCTGGCAGTTGTCTTCATGCGTGGGAGAAGTTATCTTGACCCTGGAGACGTGTTTGTGAAAGACTTAAACACCCTCGAATTTGTCTTGGTCGTATGTAGTCATCGACCTCCAAACCGCGCATCGTCTGCAGCCTCCTGACCGTGCATCGTCTGTGGCCTTGTGATCGCGCAAGGGCTGCGATCACAAATCTTCCATTGCGCTCGCACTCTGAACTTAATGTGTGTTAACCAAACTAGCTCGGGTGATAATCCTCATCAGTATCTCTCTCCAAACATTGAGGATAATGTCTGATTTAGTTTGGGGTAGTCACTTTTATCGTTTGCTTATCCTTTAGAGAATTATCATTCCACCCTCTTGCCATCATAAACTGAAAAAATAAAAAAATATATATCAACTTGGAACGCATGGTTTTGAAGATGATCTTTAACCAATTAGATGACTATTCTATCACATCTTTACATATGATCCATTGAGCTTGGTTCTCTTTAAAAATTTCAAATGCCTGTGTTCAGTGTTTGTCTTAACTTTACCATTAAAGATTGTGCTTGTCTTTTAGATCATTATTGACTTCTTCCAAATTTAAGATTCCTAATGAACTATCATCTAAAATTAACTCTCTTATGTCACTTTTTATACTTAGATTACTAATTGCCCTTCTCTTTAAAATAAAAATGTGTAATAGTGAAGTATAATTGACCCACTGGGGGAGGCGGTGATGAATCATCGACCAGCTAAGGAAGAGAAGATTTACTTAACTTATGCACACACAATATTTTTTCTTTATTATAATAAAACAATTGCTTAAGATGTGGCTTTAATTGTCTAGTCTCTTGTAACATATATGCGACCCGCTTGGGGGAAGTGGTGATGAATCTTCAACCAGCTGGTGAAAAGAAGATATACAGAACAACGAGATTGTTTACAGGGGCTCAAGAAACCGACAAAGCTGTCTATCTATAAGTGCACTTAAGTAAGTGTCTTCAGCTGTGTCTGCTCTAGCGGCAACGGAATGATCTAGTTCAAAACATTCTGGCCAAGAGCACGAAAAAGTTGAAGAAGAAATAAAAAAATGAATAAATAAACAATTCAATAATAAAAGTTTTTAAATTTCTCTTTAATTAGGGCAATCTAGCAATTTTGTATAAATTGTAGCATAGTGATTGTTTTCTTTAGCTATTGTTTGTTCTAAACCCTATATGAAAGAAATTATTAAAATGATTTAGTCGATTATAAGCTCTCTCTTTTCTAAGGTTGAGATTTAATAAGCTGAATATTTGTATTTAAAAATTTTCATCGAAGAGGAGGCCTGTTGGTGAAAACAATGGGTTGATCTCTAGAGAGATTGGGCTTCTTGTTGGGATCCATGCACCTATCCATTGCTCTAGTTGGCAATTTGTTTCAAACAATGAAAAGCAATCACTTCGTGCACTTTTAAAGGTAATTTTATCTCACATGCTACTCACATTGTATGCCATGTCTTTTTGAGAGCTTGTTAATGTTTAAATAATCTATCTGTTATAGCTTAAATTCAATCTTGATTTCACTCAAGAGCACGTGAAAGGTTGCATTGAGCTACTCTTTGCCTCTTTCTACAAAGGGTTTCGCCACAAATGCTATGAGCACTATGTAAAATTTGGAGGAGGGGACATTGCTAGAAGAAATCCTTACAAGTACCTTGCTGATCAGGTTGATGATTGGATTTGGCTTTGTGACCATTTTGAGACACCTGAGTTTTAGGTAATTAAATCATATTTATGCTGAACTTCATCACATGAAGTACATAAATTTGACTTGTGTTAATATTGTGTCTTGTAGAAACGATCATCAAATGAAAAAGCTAATCGCTCAAAATTGCCTTATGTGCATAAGAAGGGCACAAAGTCCTTTGTGGCTCTTCAACATGAACAGGCATGTTGAATGATCTACTTTAATACAATAATATTTAAAGATGTATTGTGATAACTTTGAGGTTTATTATTGTAGGGTTGCGGTGATATTTCTTTGTATAAAGAGTGTTATTGTAATGAAAAAGGATGGGCATCAACAAATGCTATGGAAAAACATGTAAGTACCATTTTAAGTTTTGTGCGAGTAGTGAATGATATACCCCCAAGATAAATTGCATTTTCTTTGTTTTGATATAGAGTAAGATGCTATAGATGCAAGAGCAGGCTAATCAAGATTGTGAAGCCCTTTTGACTGAAACACAAATATGTGAGAGGGTGATGGGTAAGGTGCACAGATACATTGTGGACGTGGACATGGCCCAAGACCAACTAGAAGAACCTCTTCAAACTCCTCAAAAACTAGCCAACACTTGCAAGAAGAGTTGGACTATACAAGAGAAATTGTTACCAAACAACAAACTTGAATAGAGTTACAACAAACTCAAATTGGATCACAGTAAAAACGGATTGATTGGTTGAGTAGCATTGTGTCCCAGCTAGCTGGAGTTACACCGCCATCTATGGATGATGTTTCTATAGGAAGACCAACTACCACTACTATTCCCGTTCCTTCAGTAGGTAATATTTACTATATTTGGATTGGATAAAAAATTTCAAATGAAATAGAATGGTGCTTATTATGGTATCATAATTTTTGTTGTTTTCAAATTATCCCAGATCTATGGTATCAAATGATGCAGTCTCAAGGCAATAATTGCCTCCCTGTGAGAGCCTTTGCATAACTCTTTATTCCCCTTCTTTCGTTGAATCATTTTGATCTGTCTAGGAATTTGGGATTTATTTACAAGTTTTGGAAATAGGCTTACCTGTAAGTATATAGATTTCCCAATGGATTCGTTGAGTTGTTTTGATCTGTCCCCATGCTTTCGCTAGCCTGATGATGTGGGCATGATTGCCACTCAAAGGCTTTACTGTATTGCAGGTGCGTGTGCTCCAACCTACAGAAAAGTCCTGCGCTGTAGCGATCCAAGTTACTCGAGGCCTAGTGAGGCTTTAGCAATTCTGAGCTATTCAGTCTCTTGTTGTGCTTGTCGTCTGGATAGATTAGATTGTACTATTACTATGCATTTCTTAAAGGTGTTAGCATCTAAGATTGACATCTGTTGATTAGCATCTCTTTGTTATGAATTTTGTATATTCATCTGAGAGCCCATAGGGCAAAATATATACACAAATTACAGAGATGTTTTAGAAAACAAACCCTAACAAACTAACAGAATACATATCTCTGACATCCCCCTCAAACTCGTGGTGGGTCAGTAACACTGAGTTTGGAGAGGAAAAACATATGTTGCACTCGAGTTTGCGGCTTGGTGAAGAAATCAGCAAGCTGCAACTCGGAAGGGACATATTGTAGAGAAATCACACGCTCCTGCACCTGCGACCATTTGTACGAAACATCGACACCAATATGCTTGGTGAGCTCATGCTTCACTGGATCACGCGCAATACTAAGAGCACCAGTACTGTCGGACATCAGAGTCGCCGGGTCTGAAACCGGGACATCAAAGTCAGCAAGTAACCAGTGTAACCACGCAACCTCAGCAGTCACAGAAGCCATAGCTCTCAACTCAGCCTCAGCACTCGAACGGGAAACTGCAGTCTACTTCTTAGTCTTCCAGACAACAAGAGAGGAACCAAGAAAAACACAGTAGGCAGAAAGGGACCGAAGATCAGAAGGATCACTAGCCCAGGTCGCATCAGAATATGCCTGAAGCTGAAGAGTACTAGTGCGAGGGAAGAACAAGCGGCGAGACATCGTACCATGAAGATAACGAAGAACACGAAGAAGATGACTATAGTGAGTTTGAGTGGGTGAACAAACAAACAAACTGAGAATGTGGACCGCATGAGTGATGTCAGGACGAGTGATGCCGAGGTAGACCTGTCTCCCAACCAGATGGCGATAGCCAGTAGGATCCTCAAGAGGAGCACCATCTGTGGGACAGAGCTGCAGGTAAAGCTCCATAGGAGTGTCAACAGTGTGCTGATCAGTGAGACCAGAACGAGCGAAAAGATCCTAAACATACTTCTGTTGAGAGAGGTAAAAGGAATCAGGTGTAGAGGTAACCTCAATCCCCAAGAAGTAACGTAAAGGACTCAGATCAAACACGAGAAATTGCTCACTAAGACGCTTCTTCACAAAGTCAATATACGCAGAATCATCACCAGTGATCATCATGTCATTGACATAGAGAAGAAGAAGAGTCCGACCACGAGATGAGGTGTGAACAAAAAGAGCAGGATCATGAGAGCTAACAGAGATGCCAGTAGCAAACAACAGAAGAAAAGCGCTCAAACCAAGCCCAAGGAGCTTGCTTGAGACCATAGAGGGTACGACGAAGACGACAAACATGACCCTCAGGAGCAACAAAACCCGGAAGTGGCTACATGTAAACTTCTTCATGTAAGTCACCATTTAGGAAAGAATTCTTGACATCCAGCTAAGATAGACCACTGTCGAACTGAGGCAACAACAATGAGAGTGTGAACAGTAGTCATATAGGCAACTGGAGCAAAAGTCTCATCATAGTCCCTACCATGTTCCTGTTGGTAACCACGTGCGACAAGACGGGCCTTGTAATGCTCAATGGTTCCATCAGACCTGGTCTTGATCTTATAAACCCACTTACATGTGATAGGAGTAGCATGAGCAGACAAAGGAACAAGATCCCAAGTGCCAGTACGCTGAAGAGTGCTGAGCTCCTCCGTCATGGCAAGCTGCCACTCAAGATAGGATAGAGGGAGAAGGCGCCACAGGAGTAGGTGGAGATAACCTAGGAAGAGGCAGTGGCGATGAGTCAGGGATGGATAGAAACGAAAATGTCTCAGAGGGAGTAGTAGCCTGGGGGGCAGAAGCACGATAGTAGTAGGGCTGAGTCTCATCAAAAGTGACATTACGTGAAACTCTGATCTTCCGAGCAGAAGGATCATAACAATGATAACCCTTTTGATTGGAGCTGTAGCCAAGAAAAACACACTCGACCGACTGAGAAATCAGCTTTGTGCATTCTCGAGGCTGTAGAAGAACAAAACAGGTACAACCAAGACACGAAGATGAGTGTGCTGAGGAGAACGATTGTAGAGAGGCTGAAAAGGAGCAGTCCCCTGAAGAGCAGTGGACGGCTGAAGATTGATGAGATAAGAAGTGGTGGGGATAGCCTCAGCCCAAAACTGAGGTGGCACATGAGAGGCAAGCAGTAGAGTGTGGGAAATCTCAATCAGATGTCGATGTTTGCGTTCAGCAACGCCATTCTGAGCATGGGCACCTGCACAAGAGTACTGTACAATAGTGCCCTACTCAGAAAGAAAATGCCGAAATGCAGACGACTGATACTCACCACCAGAATCACATCGAAAGGTGCAAATAGCAGTGTCAAACTATGTGCAAATCATGGTGGCAAAAGACTGATAAATAGAAAGAAACTAACCACGAGAAATCATAAATAAAGCCATGTGAAGCGAGAATAGTCATCAATAAAAATCACATAATATTTATGACCACCCTTTGAGGTAAAAGGAGCTGGACCCCAAACATCAGAATGAATGAGGTCAAAGGGACGTACAGAAATGGACTCACTCGAACTATAAGGGAGTTGTAGCTACTTGCCAAGCTTACAACAATGACAAATCATGGCAGTATCAACAGATATGCTACCAAGGACACCCTGACGTACTAAAGACAAGAGATGAGACCCACATAAATGACCTAAGCGATGGTGTCACTGAGCAAAACTAACAGATGCAGCGATGGCAGGAAAAGTTGATGACCGACAAGAAACAGCGGAGGTGGAAGGAAGGTGAAGTTGGTCGAGGATGTAGAGACCCTGATGATGATGTCTACGACAGTGGCCAGTACCAACTATCTTCTTTGTCCGACAATCCTGAACAAGACAAGAAGTAGGACCAAAACCAACACAACAGTTATGATCAGTGATCTGACCAACAGATAAGAGATTCATAGCTAACTGAGGTACATGAGAGACATCAGGGATAGAAAAATGTGAGGTAGACAGGACACCCTGAGAGGTGACAGGCATAGGAGTGCCGTCAGCAGTCTCAACAGAAAGAGGAACATGTGGAGATCCGGTGAGTGTGAGGGAGGATAAATCGGGCGTCATGTGAAATGACGCACCAGAATCAAGAACCCAAGAAGAAAGTGTACCTGGAGGCGACTGAACAGCAAGACTGGAAGAACCGGAAGGTGACCGAGCAGCAAGACTGGCAGATTCTGAAGACGAGCAGGGCTGAGCGAGACGTTGGAGGAGACTGATCAGCTGAGTGGTGTCACTCTGAGATGGTGTGAGAGTGGGAGGACCAGAGGACCTTCTTGAAGGACCCTCCATGCGGCCGCCACGAGTCTTGTTCTTCTTCTTCTGGGCATGACAGTGTTGATAATCATGACCATAGTGATGATAGTAGTTGCACTGGACACCAGAGGGCGGAGTGGCAACTACAGGGGCTGCAGTAGGTGCACTAGAGGCAACACCTGGAGATGAAGAAGAAACCGAAGGAGCAGCGGCAACTGAAACTGCGAGAACAGTCGAGAAAGCTGAAGACGATGAACCACCAGTACTGAGAAGGTGAGTCTCATCGGTACGAAGTGTAGCAAGAGCCTCGACCATAGTCGGTGGGGGAGACCGACTCATCAACTGAGCTATATATCTAACAGGCTCGAACTCCGGACGAAGACGCATGACAAAGTCGTAGAGACGACGCTTATCAACATGATCCCGAGTCTTTACGTAGCAGGCACAGGTACGACAGACCACAGGATCCAGGGAGTCAAGCTGTCGCCATAGAGCGGTAATCTGAAGATAGAAGACGTCGACTGTGGAGTTATGCTACTGAAGAGTCTGAAGGTACTGAAGCAGGAAGTAGTAAAGGGCATCACTGCTGGGAAGGTAGTGTTGCCGAAGGTACTCCCACATATGACGTGAAGTCGGTAAATCAACGATATCCATCGAGATGGAAACATCAACACTGTGAACCAAAATAGCCACCACTCTTGCCTCATTAGCGCGCCAGCGCTCATGAGCATCAAGAGCAATCTCATAGGATTCGTGGACATCGGCAGCAGCATCCACAATGGCCGGGTCATCGGATGCAGGTGCCAGAGGCACGACCGAAGGAGGAGGCGGCAGAGGAGAACAAGGAGTAGTCCCAGAAATGTGACCCCAGAAACGAAGACCGTCAAGGGTAACACGAAGTAAAGTGGACCACTCCCTGTAGTTGGCGCCATCAAGCCGGACGACAGGAGACGAAATGGCTGCAGGAGGAACCGACGACATTTTTTTTTAACGAATCAAAAGAACTGGTTTAAAAAAAAGTGGGCCACAATGCAGCCCATAAATGCCCGATGGAGGTAGCCCAAAGGGAAAGGAGGGGGGGCTTGGCGGCCCATCGGGTGGCAACAGCGGCGACGGCCGTGAGGGAGGTGGCAGCGGCGGCTCGGGGGAGGCAGCGGCCCTGAGACGAGGCAGCGGCGGCGGCGACCTGTAAGAGGCGGCCCGTAGAAGAGGGTGACGGCGACAGCCCGTAAAAAAAAGGTTTAAGGTTTAACCTCTTACTCTGATACCATATTATGAATTTTGTATATTCATCTGAGAGCATGTAGGGCAAAATATATACACAAATTACAAAGATGTTTAAAAAACAAACCCTAACAAACTATCAGAATACATATCTCTAACAAACTAACGGAATACACATCTCTAACACTCTTGATTGGCATATGTTACTATGCAGTTCTTGTTATTCTATTTACAAGTATGGTCTGATGTGGATTTCAGTTTTGAACCATCCTGGCTTTTGTATATTTGGCTGCTATGTAATTGGATATTCTGTTTTTCCTCAATTTTGTTGTTTGATCTTAATTTATAAGATATTTTTCTGCTATCCTATGAAATTTATGGCCAGTATTAGTTAAAATGTAGGTATAATAGACTAATCTTGTTAAGGCTTATGTGTTGTTAAAGTAAGTAGATTCTTGGCATTAAGGACACAATTATCTGAGAAAATATAATAAACTAATCTTGTATGGGCTTATGTGTTGTTAAAGTAAGTAGATACACTTGGCATCAAGAACACAATTATCCAGAAAGAAATTTCACTGCTTATTGAGAAGCTAATATTGTTGTTTTTCAAGTCATATAGATAGAAGAAGAGGATGTGAATGTTGATAAAGCACCAGGTTTATTAATCCATATGAAGGTTTTTGGTACAAGAAGAGGATCCAAATAGGCAACTTGTGTTTTACAATCATTACCATGTTGTAATGAAATTTGCTTGCCCTCTTTTTGCCTATATGTGCTACTTGTAAATTTTATGTGTCTAAATGCATCACTTTAAGATAGATCACATTAAAACAGAGTTACAAATTCATATTGATGATAGCTCAGATTAAGATCTATACATGATAAAATTGTCTTCAATACTTTGAACTATATATACATGCACAAGTTGTATATAATTGGAGTAGTAAATGAGAAATTGAATATTCTTTTAAGTTTGTTTGATAGTATTTAGTTATGAGGTATTTTTAATTAGGTTTATTAGTGTGACAAGTTGTATCTTTAATCACCAAGTAAAATTTGATGGTTATAGGTGTTTAGCTACCAAAGAACACTTGGTAACCATAACTTTTGTTAATAGTGACCACAAGAAGAGCATCTCAACATCACTTCCACGTTTATCCGAATCATCAAAATTCTAATTAAATAGTTGGCATGAGACTAAAGGTACATTCTTGCCTTAAAATTTAAAGACAATGGAAATAATTTCAAGCCAATTGATTTTGTTGGGTCAAATTTGGTGTTCCAAGAGAACGTAGAAAAGTACGAAGAAAAGCTTATGTATTTTGATGTTTATATTAAAGATAATACATTAAGAAAAATCTCAATCTATCTTAGTTATTTTTGTAACATATTAAATTTACTCAAATTCTATTATTTTGATTGTGTTTACCACGCAAGTGATACATGGCTCATATGTAGTGTTCATGTAATGTCAGTACTATCAAGATGTCTCTTATTAGACAAAGACTATCAAAATTGATGTAAAAATAAAAAAAAACTTGTTGAATACAAATGTTTAAAAAAATTCTAGGATAAATAAAAATATTGGAATATCAAAATCTTGCTAAAATACATGGAGTTTCCATAATTTTATTTATCTTGGACATCAGTGAGTCGCCCGTTTTCAAAGCCCAGAAAGAGAGATCCTACTCAGACTTTATGGTGTTGACACGTGCCGCACGTGTTTCCCTTAACAGTCATGTCCGTTGACTGACCAAGTTAGGTGAAAAATTTACTCCTATTATAATGTTCCTAAAAGAACAAAAGAAAGGACTACTAATTTTATCTTTAGGTATCAAATTTTGCAATTGATCTATGAAATACTAGTAGATCTAACTAATTTTTGTCCGAGCTCAGTGTCCATATGATTTGGTCAGATTTTGGATTTGAGTCCGGACAAACAAATCAGGTTAGACTCGGCTAAACCTGTTTTCGGTCTGGTTGTCTTTCATGGTATAAACTTATCAAGGCTAGTTCGAGGGGGTCTGGTCTGGTTGTTCACGGTGTCAGGTTTGGATAGAATCTATTTGACTTTAAAGGACTCGGGTTTTTCAATAATCCAATCCAAAATTTGCTATGATGGCAAAGAAAAAGAGTAGGGTCGGTGTATTAAGTTCATAAGAGTTCATTTATTGTCAAATATTTGATCATTATCATTGGAGAGCAATGGTTGGGGTGGGAAAGGAGAAGGATAAGAGGGGCAGAGATGTGGAGTCAGTGGTGTTGGTAACTGTGATGGTGGGGTGGTGATGGAAGGATATCCTCTTATGCAAAATGATAATGTAATCTAGATGTCTCCTTTAAGTATTGAGCCTTAAGTTGAGAAGATGTGCTTGTTTTCATTTTAAACTTCTTTTTTTAAGTAGAATTGGGCCCTAAATTGCAAGCATGCTTCCTTGTCTCGGGAGAAAATCAGCTTTCAATTATTGAAAATATTTGACTCACATTATAATATGGAATTGAGCTCTTCACATTACAAGAAGACTATAATTGTAATAAACTAGATAACAACATAAGTTCCTAGACACTAAATTCTTTTATTGTCATAAACATTGTCATGTATTCTTCATATAGCAATAAGTTCAAAAACAATTATTCACAAAGCTATATATATTCATCCTTTTCAAAGAAAAACATAGAAAAAAAAACTATTTGCTCGACATTGGATTGTTTTTGTTTGTTTTATTGGTTGATTAATCGATTTTTGAAATGTTTTATATGAAAATTTATCATAAATTAACTAGTTTTCTAAAATTAGTCAAACTAGAAGAAGAAAAGTGGAATATATCATATGGGGTGTGGAAATATCAACTTCAATAGAGAATAGGGACATCTCCCGACAGAATTAGAAAAACATTAGAAGAGCATGGAAAAAAAGAAAAAAAGGACAAAATAGTCCCCCCAGATAGACGGAGGTGTTGACACGTTATAGGATATTTTTCACTTTAGCACTGGACAAATTCCCGAATTATCTAAGGGTAACAATAGATGTAGTACCAATTCAATCTTTTTCTGAAAAAATTAACTAAAAGATACTACAGAATTAGAAATTTATTATAAGATATTGTCAATGATGACTAACATGTACGGCTAGGGACCTAATTATTAGTAAGAAATTAGTATTCTATAGCAAATCCCATTTTTTGTAGTATTAGTGTGCTAGAGCACAAATTTCTTTTTTTAATTGACTAATTCCCTGTTAGGTACAAAATAACATCTCAACCTCATAGTTAGTATCGTAATAAATCTCCAATTTTTATAGTTTACATCACAAGTTACCCTTTTTTTTTAATGACTACTTCACTGTTAGCTACAAAATAGCAATATCAGCTACTCTTTGAGATTGATAATTATTGGTGCAATGAATACGTTATCGTATATTTTATAACCCGAATATTTTCATACAAAAGTACATAATTCCCTATTTTACTTTTTTTAATGAGAAAAATATTGAAAAATATAAATTATGTATTTGCAAATGACCAACTAGTGCTTGTAGAAAAATAAGAAAAAAAAATACCAACCAAGTTTTAATTTTTCATTGATAACACTAGATTTTTATTTGTCTTCACTAAAATTTGATCCAATGTGTAGGATTGATGAAAATAATGCAAAATAACTCCATTATTGCTTGCTCTAAAAACTCAGTTGTTGCAAGGTTTTGCTTATTTGATACATGGTAGGCATTAATTTTTACATGACTAGGGGTGGACCTTAGATCATTTTCATTCTATTTTTATGAGCAATGTGTGTGTTTTTTTTAAAAAAGTTATTACGTGAAATCTGTTGGATGGTAGGCATCTAATGGTGGAGTAGGATTATTTGTGAGTAGTTATTGAGAGTATGTATTAGTTTTTATGAGAGAAGACTGGTCTTTTCATTTTTGAAATAAAATGTTCATGTCTAACGGATATAAGGGGAAAAAGTTTTGTGAGAACTGAGGATCCCTCTCACATGAGACTCTAATTAGGAGTCATTCAATTGTGATCTCTGTGTAGTTTGAATTACAATTCAACTGCTCATAATTATGTCTCACCACAGAAATTACTTTCTGCTAGAGCATTTATTGAGCAAGGAGACACAAATCTTGAAATTTATGATACCCTAATGAGAAAATAATTTGGCGGTCGAGACCTCTAGTTTGGAGTCATCTGATCATGATTAGCCTATGATCTAGATCATGATCTAACTGTTCTCAACTGCATCTATCACATAAATCGTTTTTGAAAACAAATACTTAAAGGAGGAGTGGTACACAAATATTAAAACTTGTAATGCCTCAACAAAAAAAAATAACTTAGTTGCTAAAGCCTTCAATCAAGAGCCATTCAATCATGATCTAGATCACAATCTAACTAATTTCAAGTGCACCTTACGCATCATAACAATCCTCACATAAATCACGCCAAAAACAAGTACTTAAAGGAGGAGACATGCATAAATATTGAAACTTACAACGCCCTAATGTGAAAAATAACCCAACCATAAACAAAGAAAAAAAGGCCCCAAAACGACCTATTCAGCGCTCAAAAAAAAAAAAAAAAAACCGGATCTTTCTTCCCCCAATCGAACTCTAAAAACCTTTTTTTTCCTGCAAAATTTCTTCTTTCCAATTCTACTAAAAACCCTTTTTTTTCTTAGTTCGTTCTTGTTTCTTCCCAGTTGCTTCCGCTCTTCCCCTAGCTTTCGGATTTTTTTTCTTGTATAATTTTTTTTAAAAAAAGGGTTTTCAAGAAGCAATCAACTCGAAAAGAACGGCTAAATCCAAGACGGAGACCTCCAGGCGATTCCCCTTCTATAAGTTTCATTGATTACTTCTCTTGTTTCTATCGCGTCGCGTGCTCTGGTACTTGGATTGGAGAGCGGAAAGGTGCGTTTCTTAATCAAATTAAGTTAATCTTGCTAATTTTGTTTGGTTGGATTGGATTAGGTATAGATGTGATCGTGTTTAGTTATTGATGATTGGTGAATTTCTGTAAGAATGATTTGAGAATCAAAAATTTTTGTAGTTAAAAAGAAATTTTTTTTCAAGAAAAGTTGCTTTAGTTTCAATTCTTGTGATTTTTTTATAGCTAATCCAGTTCTTGCAACCATAATATGTTTACATGTTTATATTGTAGACTTGTTTATTGTAGCTTAACCCAGAAAGTTATTTTACCTTTGTTTTTTTAAATATTCTTGAGCTTTTATATAGTTCAAGGCGACACAATTCAAGTGATTATGGGGAAAATTTGTGAATCATTGAGTTTACCACCTGATAGCAAGATGGAATCTGTCCTGCAGTGTTTTGCATTCTGAACAAGCCAAACAATGGCTCTAGCATCGCCGGTGAGGTATGGTGGTTCGATCTGTCCGGGTCAGAAGCACCTGAATGGTTTTGATGTGCGCAGTTGCAAGAGCCTGCAGTGTACAGAACATGCTAAGAAATCGAGAACTCCTAGCCAGTTGGTTGTCAGAGCTGTATCCACTAGTCCGGCGCAAATAGACTTCTTGAATCCGGATTGGAAGAAGCAATTCCAAGAGGATTTCGATAGGCGGTTCAGCTTACCGCATTTGAGGGACATCATTGATGTGGAACCAAGGCCAACAACGTTCTCTCCCAAGAGCTGGTAAAGTGCAATGTTTTCTATTGCAAGTTTGGTTCATCGGTGTTGGTCTACGCCATTGGTGATTGAAGTGTCTCTTAGGAACTGTTCGTTGCTCTTTTTTTTCTAAGTTACCCGCTCAATATTCTTACATGGGTTTACACACATCAGGAGTCCTCTTGAAAATGTTAATGGTGCACTGCAAGAATCTGAATCTTGGAACGGCTATGTGAATGATGATGACAGAGCACTTTTGAAGGTATGGTTTTAGAAGTAATTCGTCAAAGTACATGATAGCATGTTTATCTAGATATAGATGGCACCAACAACAATGAACTTGAATAGCTTAAAGAGTCATGTTAAGATAATTTGTGCCCTTTCTCAATAGAAGCATGTTGCAGTTTGGAACCATGGTGCTGACTGCAGACTGCCGATGGAGGACTTAAATTTTGGTTATGCCGAAGTCTTCACTGAATGGTGGTTCAACTCAGAATGCCTCTTGAATTTCTGAGAGCAAACGGCAACCTTTCTCAATTTCATAGAGATCAAATAGCATCTTCCAACTAGATTAGAATATTAAAGTGCCTTTTGCTTCCAAGAGAGAATTAACTGTTCAACATCAATTCGAGGAAATGAAGCCAAAATCCTGATTGCAAACTTTTTCTTCTTAAGCAAAATTCTGATTGCAAACTTTTTCTTCTTCAGGTTATAAAGTTTGCCTCGCCGACATCTGCTGGAGCAGCTGAATGCATTGACCCTGATTGCAGCTGGGTTGAACAATGGTAATGACCCTGGACAGAACTTTGATCATCAATGGCTAATCCTTCTTACATCACTTATAACTTCTAAGTTTTATCTTTTTCAGGGTTCATCGCGCTGGTCCACGGAAACAAATATTTTTTGAACCTCAATATGTGAAGGCTGGCATTGTCACCTGTGGTGGGCTCTGCCCAGGTCTCAATGATGTTATTCGGCAGGTTAGTTTAGAACTGGACATGTTGATCTCTATGCAGAAAACAAAAAAGAAAAAAAAGCTGATTGGCTGAAATTATTATGTGATTCATCTCTTAGGGCCATAAGCTTCTGAAAATTCTCTTGAAGAAAGACTGTTCTCAGCTCTGAGTTGTATCATGTTTCTGTTCTTGTAGATTGTGCTTACACTTGAAAAATATGGTGTGAAGAATATTGTTGGGATACAGCATGGTTTCCGTGGATTTTTTGAGGACCATTTATCAGAAGTACCGGTAAGATCTTCTGTACTGTATCAAGCTTTTTTCCCCAGAGCAAATTGTACTATATCAAGTAACTGAAACCCTGTCACATCAAAGAGTAACCTGCGCTTGTTTACTTCATCCAGCTTTCTAGACATGTTGTCCAAAACATCAACCTTGCTGGCGGCAGCTTCTTAGGGGTTTCTCGTGGCGGGGCAAACGTTTCAGAGATTGTTGACAGTATTCAGGCATGCATACCTCATTCAATTACTTTGCAAGTTACATTTGCAATAAGTTGCTACAAGGAAGATTTATCTGATAGGTTTTGGGAAAAACACCGATATCATTATTGTAGACCAATGAGGTCTATATATAATACATGAACATGAGATAGAAAAAAAAAAGATAAAACAAATGGACCCTAAACCTAATATAATACACATATACATATGTATACATTAACACCCCTTCAAACTCAAGGCAGATCAACTATCTGGAGTTGGAAGAGAAGGAAAGCATGCTGCTCCCACGTCTAAGATTTGGTGAAGAAATCCACCATCTGAAGTTCAGAGGGCAAATAGTGAAGAGAAATTTTCTTCTGATGATAGTGAGATTGAGTGAAAGAAGCATCAATACTAATATGTTTAGTCAACTCATGTTTCACTGGATCAAAAACAATATGGATAGTACTGGTGTTATCAAAAAAGAGTGAAGTAGGCTCAAAAAGCACAACACCAAGATCAGCAAGAAGCCAACGAAGCCAAAGAACTTCAGCAGTCGTAGATGCTACGGCTCGTAATTTAGCTTTAGCACTGGAGTGAGAAACAACAGTTTGTTTCTTGGACTTTCATGCAAGAAGAGAAGTGCCAAGAAAAATACAATAACTAATGATAGAGCATTAATCAATAAGATCACTAGCCCATGTGTAATCAGAATAAGCTTGTAACTGTAGAGGACTATCACAGGAGAAAAAGAGGCGGCGAGATGTCCCCTGTAGATATCACAACACATGAAGATGGGCATAGTGAGCAAAAGTAGAAATGCTGACAAATTGACTGAGCACATGAACAACATGAGATATATCCCGTCAAGTAACAAGATATATAAGACTTCCAACAATCTACCTGTCCCGGTAGGGATCTAGAGGTGTGCTATCAGTTGGCTGCAGCTGAAGATGAAGCTCCATAGGAGTAGCAGCAGTCTTTATTTCAATAAGACCAGAATGAGAGTAAATCAAGTGTGTACCATTATTGTGATAAATAAAAATCATTTGTAGAAGTAACCTCAATCCCTAGTAAGTATTGAAGAAAGCCAAGATCAGACATCATGAACTGCTCACTAAGACGTTGCTTCACGAAGTCAATATAAGACGGATCATCACCAGTAATAATCATGTCATCGACATAGAGCAAGAGGATCATCTGTCTTCTTGAGGAAGTTTGAACAAATAAAGTTGGATCATGGTCACTAGTGACAAAACCAACCTGGAGAACAACTGAACTGAAGCACTCAAACCAAGCGTGTAAGGCTTGTTTTCAGTCCATAAAGAGCATGATGAAGACGATATACATGGCCAGCTACACAAGAGAAACTTGATGGAGCTTTCATATAAACTCTCATGTAGATCACCATGAAGAAAAGTATTTTTCACATCCAGCTGCAATATAATCCACTGACGAGTGGTAGTCACAACAATAAGTGTACAAACAGTGGTCATGTGAGCAACAAGAGAAAATGTCTCATCTAATCACGATCATGTTCTTGTTGAAATTATAGACCCATCAGAGCGAGTCTTCATCTTGAAGACCCACTTGCAGGTTATAAGAACAGCATGAGTAGATAAGGAAACATCCCACATAGCAATGCGCTTTAGGGCAGCAAGCACCTCAATCATAGCCAACTGCCACTCCGGTAAAGCAGCAGCCTCCCGAGAAGTATGGGGCTCCTAAATGTCACGAAGAGCATACCGTGGATTAGGGGGAGGCTGTGGCATCGATGTGGAATGATCATCAACAAGAACTCCATCAGAGCTAGCCAAGCAAGGGGGAGGTTGTATCTCTGCAGGAATATGCTGATCATCTATGGGAACGCGAGGACAACGAGTATAATGATAATGAAGAGGAGAAATAGTTGCATGTGGACGAGAGGACTCAACAGGTTCAAAGACGGGAGTCGACACAGGATAAGACGGTTCAGGGGATTGAAGAAAAAGACAAGACACCACTTCAATAGGAGAGGAGGATTGAGTGGATGTAGAAGTATGAAAAGGACGATCCTCAACAAAAGAAACATCTCAAGAAATGTGCATCCGACGAGCAGTGGGATCATAGCAACAATAACACATATGCTAAAGACAATAACCAAGAAAAACACACTCAACAGACTGAGCGGATAGCTTAGTGCGTTCATGAGGTGAAAGAACATAAAAGTGCAACCAAAAACACAGAGATTATAGTGCAGACGAATAGAAAAGAGACATTCACCCCGACATTTCCCTTGGAGAATGGAAGAAGGCTGGAGATTAGTGAGATACACATAAGAGGATATCGCCTCAACTCGAAAGTGTGGGGGAGCATGAGAAGCAATGAGAAGAGTATGCGCATTCTCAATAATATGACGATGTTTGTGTTTAGAAACACCGTTTTGAGCATGAACACTCGAACGCGAGTCGAGGAAGTCCCCTGGTCAGATAAAAATTGGTGGAACGCGTTGGATAAGTACTCACCCCAGAGTCAGAATGAAAGGTTCGAATGGTAATAGAAAATTGGGTCTGAACCATAGAGATGAAGGACTTGTAAATGTGAAGTTCATTGCGATGTTTCATAAAGTAGATCCAAGTATATCTAGAAAAATCATAAATACAGATAACATAATATTTACGACCTCCTTTAGAAACAAAAGAGACAAGACCCCATACATCAAAGTGAACTAAAGCAAAAAGAGCAATAGAGTGTGACACACTAGAACAATAAGAGAGTTGTAGCTGCTTGCCAAGCTTACAACCCGTACAAATGAAGTCTTATGTCGACAAAGACATGACCTAAGACACCCTGATGAACAAGAGTAGATAGACACAAACCACATAAATGACAAAAACAATGTCATTGAGGAAAACTAGCGAAAGTAGAACAAGAAGCCGATGAGGTTGCAGCAATGTTAGAAGTGGGAAGATGTAGATGATTAACCACATACAGTCCCTTTAGTCCCTTACGGCAACGGACAAGACCAATGAGTCCTTGTGCGACGATCCTGCATATAGCAAGTAGAGTCATCAAACCCAATAAAATATTTCATATCGGTAAGTTGACCAACAGACATAAGATTCAATGATAACTAAGGTACATCAGAACAGGAATAGTAAACTTTGGACTACTAAGAGTGTCATGAAGAGAAATTGGCAACGAGGTACCATTAGCAGTTTGAACAAACGATGCTTTAGTTATAGGAAAATAGGAAGCATCATGCGTCACATGAAAAGAAGCACCAAAGTTCAATATCCAATAGGATTCAATAATACCTGACTGAGTATGACGTATAGATGAACTAGCATAACCTGAGGACTAAGAGACATCAGACGATCAGTCGAAGAGGAAGCAATCATCTGAGACTGGGGAAGTTGCTACAAAAGTACCCTAAAGTCATCGTGAGAAGCCTGATAGGGAATAGGTGCTGGAGCTAGTACACTAGGAGCCGCAGCAAGAGATGTAGATCCTCCACGAGATTGAAACTTGGGACAAACCCTCCTAACATGACTGAACTATTTGCAATAACGACATCGAATATGTTTCCTTGTTGCAAAACCAAAGGGATGTGCTGTACCAGAAACAAGCTGCAATTTCATGGGTGGCCCAAGAAGAAGACTAGCAGGAGACTGTTAAGCAACTAAAACAGTGTGAGATGGAGGCATCTAAATAGGCTCGGCAAGAGAACGCAAATGTGTCTCCTCAAAAAAAGGGGAAGTGAGTGCATCTTCTATGTTTGGAAAAATGGTGTGGCTAAGAATTTGAGCCTGAATAGACTCAAATTCAGGGCGAAGACAGATCATGAACATAAATAGACGATGCTGCTGCTCACAAATACAAAGCCCAGTGCAGCAATCACAAGTTGGATAAGGAGAAGGAACCATGGAGTCAATCTGGCGCCAAATAGAGCAGAACTAACAATAGCACTCTTCAACAAAGGAGTCATGCTGCTGAAGGGTCAAAAGATTCTGAATAAGAGAATACCAGAGAGCCACACTACTGGGAAGATATCGACGCTACAAATACTCCTACATTTCCTATGCCGAAGATAATTGACATAAGTCCATCCAAATGGAAATCTCTACACTCTGACAAAGAACAGTCTGAGCACGTGTCTCATCATCAAGCCATCTCTCCATAGCTTTTGAACCAGTTTTTGTCATCTGGTTTACAAGTATCAACAATATGACCCCAGGGCCACATCCCATTAAGGATCATATGAATAGTAGAAGACTATTTTTTATAAATTTTGTCCATTCAACTTAACATCAAAGGTGAACAGAAAACCAGAAGGCATGCCGATTGCCATGATCAGCAACAAAGAAAAGGATACCATACCAAACCAAAGTTGCTATTGTCCAGAACAAAAGGTGAGGTATGGTTGCTTTATGGTGCAGCAGACGACAGGCGACAGTGTCGGCGTCAGCAAGATCGGCAGCAACAGTAACCACAAGTGCTAGCAACAGATCTGGATGGCGGCACGACCAACGACCAAATCTGCAACGGCGACGTAGCAGACCGAATATGCGATGATGGCATGGCGGACCAGATCTACGACAATAGCGCGGTAGACGGCGGCAACCAAATCTGCGAAAGTTGACACGACAAACCAGAACCGGCACGGCAGAACTGGTGGTAGCCGAAGGATGGGACAGCGGCAACAGCGGCCAAAGAAAAACCACCCTGATCAACACTCACCGTTAGAAGAGAGGCCAGCGTGGTGAGTAGCAGAAGTAGCTGTGGGAAAAAAAACAGAGCGTCAGATCTAGATCGGTGATGAACCAAATCTACAACGTGATGTGCAAAATGCGGTGTCGAGATCAAACCAGCAGCAAATGCGATGTGCAAAATGCGGTATCGAGATCAAACTAGCAGCAAACTAGAGTATGAATCTTGCTATAATACCATGTTAGGTTTTGGGAAAAACTGCGATGTCATTATCATAGACCAATGAGGTATATATATATATAGTACATGGACATGAGATAGAAAAGGAAATGGATAAAACTAGTGGACCTTAAACCTAATACAATACACATATACATATATATACATTAACATTATCAATTTGATTTCTGTTTACCACATTTAGGCCAGGAGGCTTGACATGCTCTTTGTACTCGGTGGAAATGGAACTCATGCTGGCGCCAATGCTATACATGAGGAGGTACATCATACAAGACCTGACTTATTCTGTGTTTCTAGACTGCAATAAACAAATAAATTATCTAACTTTAATTCTTATATAACATTGGAGTATGGACAAATTTTATGACGCATGGTTGCATCCTTATTTTAATTCTCATATTAACATCTGTTTGTTTGCCAATTTTTTTTTCATATCCAGTGCTGCAAGAGAAAACTGAAAGTATCAGTTGCCTGCGTCCCAAAAACCATTGATAATGACATACTACTGATGGATAAGACATTTGGATTTGACACTGCAGTCGAAGCGGCACAAAGAGCTATCAACTCTGCATATATTGAGGTGATTCACTTTAGGCTTTAGCGGCCTTTCAACTTTTGAAGCATATATATCTGACAGCAAAACTATGTAATATGCATATCTTGGCTGCTAACAGAAAGATCTTTATGACTAACACTTCTTTGGGCTTAGGCACATTCTGCATTTCATGGAATTGGGTTGGTCAAGCTGATGGGAAGAAGCAGTGGCTTTATCACGATGCATGCTTCGTTGTCAAGTGGCCAAGTAGATATTTGCCTGATACCTGAGGTATGAAGTGTTCTGCTTTCTGTGCTATTTCCTACTTCCTTCGGTTAGTCTAACCAGTCCATAATCCAAATGAAGGTGTCTTTCAAGCTCGACGGACCAAACGGGGTTCTTCAACACCTTGAGCACTTGATAGAGACCAAAGGATTTGCCGTGGTTTGTGTTGCTGAAGGAGCTGGGCAGGTAAGATCACAATCAGTCAAACATTTAAATTCTCTACAGCTAAGATTTGATATAACTTTTACCACCAGTATGAGTAGCATTGAATAAGTTAAACAGGGCCTACTCTTGAATTTAGCTGTGTACATCTTGTACTATGACGGTTTACTGATCTTTTTGGTAGACAGATTGTATATCAGATGAACAGCTGTTCTTAACTGTTCTATGTATTCCAGTAAAAGAATTTATGCCAAAACTATTTTGCTGCCTTCTCAGGAATATCTGCAAAAGTCAAATGCCATGGATGCATCGGGGAACATGGTTCTTAGTGATATCGGTGTGCACCTCCAACAGAAGGTCTGTCCATTATCAAACCTCCACCATGCTTGAAGATAAAGTATAGTTCATTGAATATTACGGTGTATAAACCCTATTGGTTTATAACCATGTCACAGATCAAGTCTCATTTCAAGGAAATAGGAGTCCACGCCGACTTAAAGTACATCGACCCAACATATATGGTCCGTGCTGTACGTGCCAACGCATCCGATGCGATCCTGTGCACCGTGCTTGGCCAGAATGCTGTAAGACTTCTTTTGTTTCTCATGGCTGTCAGAACCACATAATTTTCTGCTGTCTCAGCATTCATCTCTGACGAACTCTTGCAGGTTCATGGCGCCTTTGCGGGGTTCAGCGGCATCACGACCGGAATATGCAACACACACTATGTCTACTTACCAATACCGGAGGTCATCAGATCTACAAGGTTTGTTGATCCAAACAGCCGGATGTGGCACCGGTGCTTGACCTCGACAGGGCAACCAGACTTCCACTGACCAACCAATTCTTGTCAACAAGCCGCAGTCTGATACAACAATATATATGGTGTATAGTAATACCTTCGGTGTCAATATCATTCATGAGAAGAAAACATAACATCATATGCCAGATTTGCTGGGTTCTTGAGATGCAAGTAGGATCAATAAGCATCTCAGATAGAGATTTTTGTAGCTTAGTAAGTAAAATATATAGAACTTACAGAATTGGTGAAAACTTCAAATTGCAGTTCTAGCATCTGCAAGGCAGATGATTATTCTTCCTCATTTTGCATGTATAGTTGCAGAATGATTTGTACAGATTTGTATGCTGCTGCATACATACATATGAAATAAAATAATATTTCCTTCATGCTTCTGCTTCAATTATAAATTTATTCTTTTTTTAGGAGAAATGCATAGGAAACAAAAAGGTCATGAGATCAAATCCAAATAATAACGTCATGCAGGAGTTGAATGTTAGTGATATTCACCAAGATAGTGGGATGTGTTATTAGTTGGAGTGTTGCATGGGTGTTAGGGGAATGGGGGTGGAGGTTGAAATATGAAGTATCAACCGATTGGCTCAAATATTAATATAGGTCTGTGCAAATAGTGGGTCAGGTCTTGTCGGATTGTGTTGGGCTACCTCGGGCTTGACTAGACAAAACCAGTGAATTTGTACTACAAACATAATTAGTCCAAAATCTAACTAAACCAAACTCGACCTAGCCAACTTCGACCATTTGGTCAAATTCAAAGTCTAACCTAGCCGTATAGCCTACGAGCTAAATTTGTGCAGGTTTAATTTAAAATTGATCTTTAAAAATTAAAACCAGGACATTGGAGAACACCATCAACCAAGCTAGTCTAACCTCGTTCCAGTCTACCAAATCGACACGCTGCATTAAGACACTACTTGAGATTGCGTAGCAATTTTTGCTATGCTACTAGATATAACAATTATGTAAAATGTTTACCATATTTTGTATGATGATATTATAATCTCACTAGTTACTAAATAGCCACATCTAATATCTCAAACAAAGTTTCGATACACATCACAATAGCAAACAGAGCGTGTAAGAAACAACACATTCCATCTCAAGCTAGTTAGTCAGAAAAAAAAATAAAGAAATAAGCAGGAAATTTATTCAAACAAAATGTTTACTAAATATGACATTGTATCTCTTCAAAAACAACAATGGAAAAGATATCACCAAGAGTCCACATGATCTCCAATGTACAAGCGTATCATACTCTTATCGCATTCACAGCCGCAATGTACTGCACCATTGCAACATATTATTCGAAGTTCAAACTTCCAACACATCCTGAAATTACCAAAAAGAAAAATACAGTATGCGACCAATTGGTTTCTGTAGACCTGTAATTCTATATTCGTTATGCAGGTTTTTTTTGCCCTGGATAGTAAGTTACTCATATCAACTGGTATAGCAAAACCAATGTGCCAACTAGGCAACATTGAAACTGATACTATGAACAGCTAAAACTCCTTGTAAAACCTATGCACTAATCTGATAGCCTTCTCCTATCGCCTTTCCACGTAAAAATTCTTATCTGTAACATTTGCATACATTCTGTATATCCTATTTAATAAAGGTAAGCCATTTACTTGCATGAATGGTTTCTTTGTGGCACCAGGTAAGCTTGATCAATCTGAAGCTTCTGTGATGAGCCCCTTCAGCACATATTTTAGGCCATTCATCCTCTTCCGTGCTCGCTGCAAAACCATGTGCCAGGAACAGAGAAAACATTTGATGAATTACAGTTTGCAATTATGGCGTCAATGGGTTTAAAGTTGGCATTTGGGTTACCTTCTGCACCTCGGCAATTTTGGTTTCCGCTTCGTTAAGCTGAGCGCCTACCGTTTTCTCAGCATTAAGAAGGAGCTTCTTGTGTGATACCTCTGTTGATACATGGTTTAATTATCAAGTAATATTTCAATTGAAGTGCTGCAGTGAGTCATAGAATTCCACTTACTTTGCTTGTCGGCCGCTCCCTTAAGTTCTGCATGATAAGCTTCAAAATCATCAAGAGAACTCCTGCAATCCAGCAACTGCTGGTTGACCTCCTCCCTGAACTTCTTATGAAGAACCCTCAATTTTTCTTGTTGCTCTGTGAACCCGAAGACATTGGCTCAGATTACAGGATGCGAATAAACACAGAAAGAAAAATGAGGTACAGTAAGCTGAAGGGATTAAAAAAGTAATAACTATACAACAAAAAACAACTATGACCAAACCATGCTGCATAATGGCAGGCAAAGTGGAAGAAATGCTCAGTTTAGCTCTTCTCAAGAGGAGCTTTTCATGGCACTGACTTGTAGCAAGTGATGAAAGAGATTGCAAGTACCAAAATAACCTATGCAGCAGTCCTTCAAGCAGATATATTTGCGTCATACGTACATCATTGGCTATCATTCTGTTACATTTCATGAAAGTTTAGCATATGCCCCTCTGTAAAATACTAGATTATAACTAACACAATATGGTTGTCTGGTTATGATAAAATCTTCATTTAGCTGCTCTAGATTCCAAGCATGCAATTTATGGTGATGGATTCAAGAATCAAGAATTTGCATATTGGTTGATTTGAATAATCCAAATAGGTTAACACTTAACGTCAGAATATTATTAGTTGGACCGAAACATCACATCACCATAACCTATATGCATTCTCGCTGGGTTTCAAATAAAGGATCTCGTTGTTATGATTCTCAAAGAGAGAGAGCTTCACATAAGTGGTGACATTAACATAATGAAAGTTGTACCTTCAAATGCTGATTCTAAACGTTTCCTTTTAGATTTGCCTGCACTGACTAGCTTGTCCCTGAAAAGGCAGTCAAAATGCAATGAGTAAAAAATAGCAACTTGTCTAGTTTTATGTAATAAACATATAACCCTATATACATTTGTATTTGCATATGCAATGAGAGGTATAGTTCTTAGGTGGCACAAGATCTTACACATCAGCCTGCATCTGGAGCTCAACCCCCTCAAGATGCTGGTGTATTATCTCTGAAGTTGCTGCAAGTATCTCAGCGCGTTTATTGCTTGTTTCAGACTTGATCTTGGTTTGGAACCTCCCTAGCACTACTATCAATTGCTCAAAGGCCCTGGTGGAAGTTGAGAAATCACATCAAACCAAATAGGATATGTATACTTTGTCAAAGTGACCAAAGAAGACATACCTGGTTAAGTAGTTTTCTGGGCATTGTACTGATTCCTTATCTGATATGATAGTTTCTTCTGTTCCTGAAAAAATAAGAACAGTCAGATATGAACCGCAAACCAAGAAAAAAAGCAAGAGAGCAAGAAGTTTTACCAGAAGTGGGAAAGGGAGGCAGTGAAGATAAGTTTCTTTTTCCCAACTTATCCTGTTTTAGATGTGCTTTCCTGCTTGGAAGTTCAAAAGGAGATTTATTGGGGCTATCGACCTTAGAAAACCATTTGCGAGATTTATAGCCTGCACATGAAGAACCAGATATTAATAAGTAACAGATCACAAGTAAGCCAGTTTATGATATCTAGACTTTAAATATCTCAAACAAAGTCAGCTGGAAAGAACTTCAGCTTATTAATTTACTTCATATCCATGTGCTGAAACTGAGGTTAAATGACTAAACACACAGTGACCTCGAGATAGAAAATAACAATAATTAAATAATTAAATAACAATAATGAAATAATTATAAGTGGCATGCATACACATGAAAGAATATGTCAATTGTTGCTGTTATTGCAACTTCTCACACGTATTAAAGTTCAATTTGAATATCTTCTCATGAATAAGTACTTTCTGAAATAACTAAAAATGGGTACAGAGTCCACTGATTAGCAGTCCAGCAAGTCATGAGCACATAGCTAAAAAGCCCTGTGCCCAAGGCATAATATGATTGGAGAATCGTTGCGAGAACATTACCAAGCCAACAAATATCAATTACGTGCAGAAGGTTGGAATTGTAGGTTATCTGAGAGCTGTCTAACAATATACTAAGGCAGCAAAATGCAAAAGATGAAACAATAACTCCAAAAGCAAATACCTTGTACATATACTTCATTTATCATTTAACAAAATGTGTAATTGTCATCAGGCAATATACCAATAACAGTAGATGCACTAACTTAACATTCTTATGGAAAACTTTAATGCCATCAGTAGTGGTGAGTCTGCAAATCTGCTTGTCAGTCTGGAGGCACACACAATTATTCCAATGTTACTATAACTTAGGGTAATAATTTCCACAACACAAGCAGGTAATGGGCAATGGTGGTAACCAAATAAGCACACACTATACAGGAATCATGTCATGTGATGCTTGCAGTAATTCATCAATGATGGCAACATTGCTATACAAAATGTTGCAATTATAACTAGAATCACCTTTGCTTTCAAAAGTATAGCACTAGACAAGAAACGAACATAGAATGGTCTAGCTAACCTATCATTTATTCTGCGAAAAGCATATGCTAATGTGTATTCTGACCTTTTCTGAAGCGTGGAACAAAGCTTTGAGCCCCTTCATCTTCCCTTGGAGAAAGGGGCGAAAGAGATAGCTGTTCTCTACTCTCTCTTTCCTCTGCAGAATTAGGAGATTTAACGCCAGGCAATTCATCAGTTTTATCCATTCCATCCTGGATATCAGAATATGCTGATCAGTGCTGAACATATAAAACTACGCTTTTATTGCAGACTAGAGACTACAAATAAAACCAAGTTAATTACATTGAACTATGTTCGAGAGACTTGAAGCATACCAATGACTCAGATTCTGGATCTGAAGCAAAGGAACCTGATCTTGACCTGTTCAAACTTTTTGGATATTTTGGACTATACAGGTCTTCATCTAGCAGTTTACTTCTTTGCGGAGTTATGTTAACATTGGCTGCAAAAGTGGGACTTGAAGAATCATCTGGCATGTCTCTGAACTTGTCTACCAATGGGCTAGTGACCTTACTCTGCCCGAATATACCATTAATCTCAGGACTTGAAGCATGCTTCCACGGGTAAGTTTTTGGTTCAGGTGATTGATTAGCAAAGCCACAAGTTCCAGCAGCACCGGACAGTGGTGAGCTGATAAAAATATTTCCCACTACTTTATGTGAATGAAGGCTTATGTCTGAAGCTTCTGGAATCTTTGAAGTATCATGTTTGCTCTGATTTGGCAATGAAGAAAAAGAGTCGTTTTCCTTGCTCTTTGATGGAGTCCTTTTAGGAGAAGAAAGCTTCTCTTCTACATCAGTCATTGTCTTGCCCAGCAAACTTTCTGAAAATTGCACCTTCTGAGGCCCAACTTTAGCAATTGTATTCATACTTCTCTCCCTTTTAGAACTGTTAGAACAGCTCTCTGCTGTTTTTCCAGTTCGGGAGAAAGAAGAAAAAGAGACATTTCCCTTATTCTCTGATGGTACCTTCATAGGAGAAGGTAGCTTTGCTTCCCTTTCATCCTGTGTAGTCTTATCTGAAATCCTCTCTGAAAAATTTATCTTCTGAGGCTCCATTTTAGCCTTCTTTTTCGAGCTTCTAAGATTTCTTAAGCTGCCAGACCCACCAGTTGTAGATTTTCCCACTGTTCTAGGCTTGCTTTTCTCATTGAAAACAAATACATCATCCAGCATTTTCTGTTTGGGTGCAGAGCACAAAGGAGATAGTGGTTTCTTTGCACTCTGGCCCTTACCCTGCTGCTTACAGGTTGACGGTCCTTTTTTCCGAGCTGAGGAGCGAGTAAAAGGTCTTGCTTCAACTAGTTTTGGACTGTCTGAATCCGACTCGATTGGATCAGAGAATGGTTTACCCTTTGTGAAGTTGACTGTTTGACTGTTCCGTTGATCTGGTGTCCTAATGTCAACAGGATTTGAAGTGAAAGCCTGCTTGTTCTCTGAAGTTGACCGTTTGACTGTTCCATTGACAGCTTGACTTCTCTGCTGGTCAGGTGTCTTTGTGCCATCAGGATTTGGTGAAGGGGCAGCCTGCTTGTTTTGTGAAGAGCCACCAAGGATCTCCCACAGCTTCATCCTGAGCACATCACTCTTGGGCATGCTTTTATCTGTAGATTCCTCTCGGTGTTTTCCCTGGGAACTCAAAAAGGGAGAACGTTCTGCTTGATCAAGATGGCCACCCTGTCCTCTTCTTGTTCCAAAGGAAAAGGTACCGAGTTGCTCAGGTGTATTATCATCAGATTGCTGTAAAGACGCCCTCTTCCCAATGTCAGCTTCAGTTGTCTCTTTAGCTGGTCCATCATGGCTGGCAGCCTTGGGTGAGACCTGGGGCAAAGTTTTGTCATCTTTATATATTCTAGATCTTCCATCGGTTCCCTGAGACAAGTTACTCTCCAATATAGGGGTAGTAGCAGCATCTCTGCCCCTTGATACAGATCCAGCCTTCGAAAGTGTGATACCAATAGAGACCTTTGGGAATTTACCAGATGGATATTGGTTGCTAGCCAAAATCCAATAATCACTTGATGTGACCTAAACATGTCATAATGCATGAATGATTAGATTCTTTTTGGGGATAAAAAAGAACAGCCACTGAACAAGTTTTGCAGACTTTGATTTAAATATTTATTTACAAGTGAAGTTGCAAAGAGGACAGCAAGAAAGGGAAGCATATTCTATACAATGTTGAACATGAAATCATTACTCACTCTCTGGGTATTCTGCAGTTCAACTTCCATAGTTGCAGCTCCTAAGAAGTTAATCTCAAATTAACAGAATTGAACCTGGTAAATTGAAAGAACAGCACATGAGATTAGATGCCATCAGTATGAAAAGCAACAGGTAGAATCAAAACACACTGAAGAAAATGTAGTTTCACTAATGTGTGTGAAATTCTTGGAAAGAAGCAGTTAAAGACTCTTTCAGAAAATACAGTCAGTAAAAGAAATGTCAGGACACCTCTGATGTGCTGCTGTATGGACAACAGTGAAAACACAACTTAAGAAACAACCATGCTTCTTACATGGCAGCAAATAAAAGCAATAGGAGATCCATTTTAAGAGAAACAAAACATTCATGGACATTATGCGTCATGACCGAAAGAACAGTTAGCAAATATTTACATAAAACTATAGTATATTTGTCAAGCTTAACTTGCTAATGGGGCTCAAATTACTTGATACCAGATACCACAGTCCGATTCTGACCATATCAACAAATCACACCCAATAGCAGCACACCACGCAGGGCGGTTCTAGCCTACTCATAAAATATTGGGATTGATGCCTTATAATCATAACGCGAACTGGATCATCCAAATATCACATCACCATGATACAAAACCATAGCTATGCCATGCTGTAACACATTAAAAGCATGCCTCGCCATTCCGTGACTTGTCTTCCACAAGCAAGACAGCCAGGTTGAGCCAACGAACACGTGATTAACAATGGAACTTAGTAGAAACAAATAATGCCACAATCTGATGCTTGCCACGGCTAATTACAAGTTAGAACAACAAAAGAACCAACTAATAAGGCCATACATGAATTATTGTAATAGGAATCACACATCATACAACTTGCAATTGGAGACGCTACTGTTTCGACAGGGGAAATGTACAATTCCACAACTGGAGAAGCTTAAACCACAAAAAAATCAAAAGAACTGGACCTAGATTTGCCACCAACAACTACAGAATAGAGCTAAAGCAGAAGCCAACAATTCAAAATGTACATACTGTTTCTCCAAACCCTAAACTCAAAATCAAAGAACCAAAGTGCTCTAAAATCGAAAACACCCTCCAATTCGACCTCCGAAACACCAAAATTTCGCGAAAAAAACTTCCAGGGGATCAGCGAGAGACGACCCTACAGCTCGCGCACAAACCCGAACGGAGCGAACCGACAGAATCGATCGAAGCGAGCGAGATGAGTCACTCCGAGATTGGGAGGCAATACCTCAGCTTTGGGATCGCCGGAGACGTCTCGGAAGCGCCACCTCCGCCGCTGCCTCCGCCGCTCACCGGCGTTGCCTCGCAATTCGTGCGCACGCGGCTTGGGATTTGAAATTTTCTCTTGTTGGGCTCCAAAACTAAACTCGTAAGCGAAGGGAAGTATAGAACACTTTTGGAAGCGAGGGGGATTTGAAATTTTAGTGAGTAGTGCGGGGGGAGAATATTTAAAGTTACGTTTACATGCTCGGATCGCGCTGCTATAGTAGTGGTTCACTGACTGTGGGATAAAGAAGTTTGGTACATGTGTCAGTGACTGTAGTAGGAGTTGTGGTTACGCAGGGACGGTAGGCGGAGGACGTGAGTATTTCTCTGTGCAGCCTGCTCGCTGACGTCAGCAATTTCTGGGCGGCAAATTTTTTTTTAGACATAACTCTAAATTTGTGTGATTGTTGATTGGATTTCGAAATCTGAAATTTAGTCCAATAAATCTCTAAATTTGTCTAATTTAATCAATATGATTTCTATATTTATCTATATTAGTCAAATTTATCATTCCATCAATTAAGAATTAAAATTAAATACAATGTTTGTATTTTAGCACTACATTTGTTTTTATTCATGAATTTCTATCGTCTATTTTATACTAAATTTTAAGTAATTAATTAAATAATATCATATTTTCAGTTTTCATTTCAGTGTGTTATATTATTAAAAAGTTGATGTGCTATGTCAGCATACCACATCAACTTAGATATATCATGTCATAAAATTATATCATTTTCTATTAATTTAATTAATAGATCAATCTAAATGAAACATTTGAGCAAATTTTAGAGATTTATCAAACTAAATTTCAAATTTATGAATCTAACAGACACAACCACACAAAGTTAGAGATTCAAGTGCAATTTACTTGTTTTTTTTCTTTCCTTTGAGAGATGTTTGTACAAAAATAAAACTGGAGAAGTAATTTCAGATCTTTTCAATCACATACATGTTTTTACGAACCATGTGCCATATATAGTTTTGAGATGACTCTAGAATGAAAACCATGAATCACCAACAGATTTGAATAGAACAATTTAGAATAATAAGGTACTTTAACACACTCAATTTTTCTAGTTGGTGCTAGGTCAATTAGTCTCAAATTTGTAAACACATAGCAAAACCTCCTGCCCAATTAGGTCCACAAGGGCCACAACCGTCTCCCTCCCGATCCGTCCCCCACCGGCGAGCTAGCACGCGGTTGCGTCCCCTTTCAGCCTCTTTTGTGTCTAGTGACAATGGGTCGTCGCCTCCTTGTCCTATCAGTGCATCACCTTTTTCCATCAGTTGTTGCATTGCCTCTTGTCGAGCTTTTGAGTCAAGCTCAAACTTCTTTGAGCTTCATTTGAGTTTGATTTTGAACTTGACACCTAGTTCTAACCAAACTTGAACCTGACTGGGCTCACTTGTGCTTAGTTTGTTGACAACCCTATTCCCAGAAAATGAATGATGCATATATTGATGTGGTTTGAAAAAATTGTCGTGTAGGGCAAAAATATCTTAGTTCATCTCTATCACAGGATTACCTTATGTTCCATCCTAGTTACTTATTTATGTATCATGTCATTTTTTGGTTGCTTTAGGACTTATTTAAACCGGCTCACAAATTATAAGAATCAATTCGGTCCTATTGAAAATAGAGACTAAATTGAATTTTTGAAAAAGGTGGAGGACCAAAAATGTCATTACCTCAAAAATTAATGGCCAAAATTGCATAGTGGAGACGATAAATGATAAAATGTCAAATTTTCATGATCAAGGGTGTAAGCCACAACTCCTCACACTTGATGAGTGAGTAAGCTGCATCTCTTCACCCTTGTTCATGTGATTTATTGCTCTCCCCTTTCACAGACCTAAGCATAATCTGGTCCGATGAGTCTTAGCAAGTTTGGCCTGAGATTAGTGTTGGATTTATGTCTCCCTACACTCAATTCAAGACTCCTAAAAAATTAAAAAAATATAGTCCAAAACCGCTCAATTTTTGGAAGATGGCTCAATTAATTTGCCCAACCCAGTTCACGTCCAGTCTGGGCCTTATCAGTCTGACATGTATATTGGGGTTAGTTGAATCTGAACTCGAATCAACTCAAAGATCCTGAACTTCTTGTCTGATCCAACTTTAAGATGCTCAAAACTACTCTCCCTCCTCGCCCTAAGTCCACACTCTGCAGTACACAATGACTAGTGAACTAGTGATCAATCTTAACCAAAGAAAACTAAGTCCAGCTCACAAAAAATAGGCTTTTGTGGCCCAATTGTTTAGCTTAGGCTTGGCCAAGCTGCAAATCTCCAATTTAAAACAAATTTGGGCTTTTTTGTTTGGGCCATTTGCCCTTTTAGCCAATGAATGAGTTCTTCGCTCCTTTGCATCCACCAATTAATGAGTAAAAGGCACGACGGTACGACACTGTACGAATATATTGTGGCTGCTTGTTTGTATGCTCATTAAAAAATGACTCATCAGTAATTCGCCTGAAACTTATCTTTAGGTTATTCGTTTCATGACACTTATAGGAGTTCTTAGATCTAAATAAAATTTCAATATAATTTTAGAAATATTCACTTCACATATTATTTCATCTTGTCGACTTCTCCACGTGAGCCAAATTATCTCATTATTAGTCTATTAAATTGCTACCACCTCATATTATCTAATGAGAGAATGTGTAAAGTTAAATATTTATGCGAGTTCATAGATTCTATTGTGAAATTCTCAAATTCTTGAATCCAAGTAAAACTTTACTATAAATTAAGTGATTTATAATGCAATTTATTCCAAAATTTTTAAGACTTTAGACAAAGTTTAGATATACATGAAAACCAGTTACATGAATAATGACACGAACTAAAGAGAATCATCGTCTTTCGTTTGATCAGGTAATAGTCAATCATGTATGGCATCATTCAGCAGTAGGGCCAAGCTTACTTCTGTGGGAGATTCATTAGTTCTTGAAAACGATGGAAGGAGCCCTTGATAGGAGTTTTGTAAGAAGACAGTACATGATAATTTCTTATCCTTCAGCTATACAAAGATATTTTTTTTCCCACACCAATTTCATATAATGACTAATTCATCCAAAATATTAATATTTTAAAGAAAATAAAAATTACTCACATTTTAACATTTTATTCTCTCATCTAGACTCGACGAATCTTACTATATACAATCAACTTAAACAGCAGTACCAAGTCCACCCCAGAATTCTCTTAACCTCAGCGATATACACTTCAACTACTATAATCAATTTTTCTTATAAATATGACAATCAAATCTTAGACTCAAGATCTTTGAATCTGAAATTCTAATAAATCAACTCATAAGTCAGCGAAAGAAGATTTACCAGATTTATAAATTAAAATTTTAATAAACTAATTTAGTAAAAAAATCTAAACTCGACCAAATAAGCCACCTAGCTTCCTAAGTTGCATCGTGAAGGACATCACATGATGCTTTGCAATGGCCTTTTCTTCCCTTAGGCTAAGTCCAATCCCGGCGCCAACGAGCTCTGACAAGCAGGCCCCACGGCCGAAAAATAATAAAAAACGCGCGTGAGGAGAGAGAGAACGCCAGCCGTGGCGTCGCAAAAACAGGCTCTGACAGGTGGGGCCCACCGACGCCTCGCACACGTGGCGCCCGCGTTGGAGCACACGCGACGCCCGGGGACGCGGTTTGTGGGCCCCACCACTGTCCCGTGCGTGCGCATGTTACTCGCGTGAACGATGCACTGACATGTGGGCCCAAATGCGCGTCACGGCCCACATGTCAGTGAGGTGGGTGCACGGTGCATTTGTGGCCACGCGTTTTGGTGGGGCCCACAAAACGCGTGGTGGCAGTAAAGGAGGGAAGTTTGGTGTACACGCGGGGTTTTGTGATTTAGTCGCTGATTTGCGGGCCCGGTTGCTGCGGGACCCACCTGTCAGTGAGGGGGCTGTTTATTAGGCGCAGAAAACTAGCCGTTGCACAATAAATCTCCCCGGTCCCACCTGTCAGCGAGACAAAAAATAGCCATTTTATTATAGCCGTTTTAAATAATTTATTCGTTTTTAAGCCTAGAAATTCATTAAAAATACCAAAAATTCACCAAAAATCACCAAAAAATTCTGAAAAATTGTGTGCTCCCCTGGCTATAAATAGGAGTAAGTTTCAACTCATTTGCACTCAACACAAGTTCAAACCACACACTTTTCCAGCAAAGTTCAACCCGTTTTTTCCCAGAAAATTTTCCGATGGCCAACACTCCCCCCCGCGGTTATGTGAACTGGTTTGGCGAGCCTAATTTCGATGAGGAGAGCCCCCAAGCGCCAAGCGGCCAAAATCCGGCCAGCTTTCAGCCCCCTCCCCCACCATATCCGATGTGCTATCCACCATACGCCCCACCCCTTCCATACGGCCAACCATATCCATATGCACATCCGTACGCACAACCCCCCTACGGCCCTTACGGTCAGAATCCTCATTTCGTTGGAGCTCCGACCATTCCCGCGGAAATATCGCCTCCGCAAGCACCGGCAAAGAATTCCCGCTCCACGTCGGTATCAGATACCGGCAGTCCGCATAGCACGGGCCCGGTCGAGTGCGAGGACGCCGACGATGCCGGCAAAAGCGAAGGAACCGCCGCACAGCGGCGTAAACGAATGAACTGGTCACAACCGGACGACATGCGACTTGTGAGTGTTCATCTAAATATTAAATATTTGTATGGTACATTTTTTGTCCACAGGGTTTGTCTTAGTTTTTGAAAAGTTGAATTTTTCGTCCTCCAGATCAGTGCATGGTTTAATAACTCTCTTGATCCGGTGGAGGGGAACTACCAAAAGTTCGACGTATATTGGTCGAAGGTCGCTGAGGCATACAACAGGAGCAGTCCGCCCGACCGCAGACGAGACGTTAGGCACTGCAAAGACCATTGGCTGAAGAACAATAAGAAAATTGTTCACTTCAATGGCATCTATTGTAGGTTGAGGGATACCTACGCCAGTGGTCGTTCGGACGACCAATTAATGTCTCAAGCACGGGACATGTATAAGCAGGAGGTGGGTCATCCCTTCATCTTGGAGCACTGGTGGACTGCCGTGCGTGGTCAACCAAAGTGGTGCCAAAGCTACCTCGACTCTTCCAAAAGAGCTCGCCTCAACGAAGAAGGTGCCCACACGTCGTCGTCAAACAACGACGACGAACCTGTGGAGCTTCGACGATCGGAAGGGCGGGATGCCGCAAAGAACAAGCGGAAGGGTAAGACAAAAATGAGTGAAACATCCTCGGCGTCCTCGGCGTACGAGGAGACCCTGCAGCGCATCGGCCAAGCCAATGCCGACCTCGATAAGGTGGCCGACAAAGCCGTTGCTGCAGCCGAGAATTTGCAAGAGATGGCCAAAAGCAAGGAAAAAGCCACATTTATGAAGTCGCTGACGAAACTGATTATGGGGGATACATCTAATTTCTCGGATGCTCGTAAGAAGGCGCATGAGGCCGCATTAGAGTACGTGAACGACATGATTAAGGAAATGAAGAATAAGTAGTAGCTTGAATGATGTACTTTTCCTTTGTAAAATTGTACTCGCATTATTAATTTAAGTCGTTTTGGATTTACCTGTTTGAATTTTAGCCGTTGCTTTTGGCATGTGATCGATATGTGTTCCATGCTTTTGGATTGTACCCGTTGGAACCAACACATGTGATGGATGCCTTTGTATTTAGCCGTTGCTTTTGGCATGTGATCGGTATTTTTGAATTTTAGCCGTTGCTTTTGGCATGTGATCGATATGTGTTCCATGCTTTTGGATTGTACCCGTTGGAACCAACACATGTGATGGATGCCTTTGTATTTAGCCGTTGGAAGAGGCCCATGTGCTTGATTCGCTTCTCTCCCTATATATCAGAACCCCTGGAGCCTTCATCTTCACAAGATCTTGCCTTGTCCAAAATATCTTGCCTTGTTCAAAAAAAATGTCCTCTAGCTCAAGCACAAGTAGTGGCGACGATGAAGCCATCAACTAAGTCGAAGAGTTCGTGGCGGCGTTTGTGCAGAGTGGGTTGACGGTCCAACCCCTGTACCGTCGCGTTGTTGACGACCTTGAAGCCAGCATAGACGATGGTACCTCGCACCGCCGTCGACGAGGTAGCAGAAGGTACATCGATAGCGATCGCGAAGGCGGTCATGGCCGTCTAGTCGCGGACTACTTCGCCGACGTTCCGGTCTACCCCGAGTATTTGTTTCGCAGACGGTTTCGAATGGGGAAATCCCTCTTTCTGCGAATCGTCGAAGCTCTTAGGGGGTGGTCCCCGTACTTCAATGAGAGGAGAGATGCCCTCCTTAGAAAGGGGCTATCTCCCTTACAGAAGTGTACAGCGGCATTGCGCATGTTGTGCTACGGCTCCCCCGCCGATGTCGTCGATGAGTATGTACGCATTGGAAAGTCGACGGCTATTGAGTGTCTGGAGTGTTTCGTCGAAGGAATCATTGATCGGTTCGCGGAGGAATATCTTCGTCAACCTACTGTCGACGACCTCCGTCGTCTGCTCCGGCAAGGAGAGGAGCGAGGTTTCCCAGGGATGCTGGGAAGCATCGATTGCATGCACTGGGAATGGCGCAATTGCCCAGTTGCGTGGAGGGGCCAATTCACCCGCGGTGATCAAGGAGTCCCTACAATAATACTGGAAGCGGTTGCGTCCAAAGATCTGTGGATATGGCATGCTTTCTTTGGTGTCGCCGGATCCAACAACGACATCAACGTGCTAAACCAATCCCCCCTTTTCACGGATGTGTTGGCCGGCCGAGCTCCTGCTGTTCAGTACTCTGTTAATGGGACACAATACAATATGGGGTACTACTTAGCCGATGGTATTTACCCCGAATGGGCTGTCTTCGTGAAGACCATTCCCTTGCCCCAAACGGAGAAACACATGTTGTTCGCACAGCAGCAAGAAGGAGCAAGAAAAGATGTGGAGCGAGCTTTTGGGGTCTTGCAAACTCGATTTGCTATTGTCCGCGGCCCCGGTCGATTTTGGCAACGGTCAACCCTTGCCAATATTATGAAAGCGTGTGTCATCCTACACAACATGATAATCGAGGATGAGCGACACTCTCATGACCCGACCGATGGGTCGTACGATAGCCAAAGGACATCTACCGTTACACCGCCTATTCTCCACGGGAGTGCTCCGCTAATATTCGCACATATGCTAGCTCAAAATGATGCAATCCGGGCTCGCCCAACGCATCAGCAACTGAAACGGGATCTGGTTGAGCACATTTAGCAGCATTTCAGGGGCGACGATACCGAAATGTAGTAGTTTGTGCGGAGTCTTGTTTAAAATGTATTCGAATTTTAATTAGTATGTGTCTTGTTTATTTCTATGTGTGTCATTTATTAAATAAAAAAATTTAAAAAAATTTTGAATTTTTTTAATGTTATTTACAATTTTTATGTTTTATTTGGCTGTGTTCGAATTATCCGAAATTCATTTTAGTAATTATAATATTTAATACATATTATATATGCGGGTCCCGCACGAAGCGCCTCTCGAAGCGCCTTTGCATTCGAGAGAGATACGCTTGGAGAAGACGCTTCGCGAAGCGCCTTGCATTGGAGTAGGGGGATGTTTGGGGTGGTGCTTCGCACACGTGGCACAGAATATACTGAAGAATATTCTGTTGAAACGCCTCGCGAAATGCCTCTGCACTAGACTTAGCCTTAGTGGTATCAACAAGCATGCACTGCATATCTTTGTCTTTGTTGCCTTTTTCCTTTTGATTACCTATTATTTCAGATGCGATGGACGGTCACTGACCAGGTCCTTTCTGTCCTTTCTGTCAGCCATCAGGAAAGCTCTGCATCCAACTTGCTGAAAACAATATTGATTAAAGCTGGATTTGACAGAGAGAGAAGCTTAATTATCATATGCGTTGTGATGGCGTACACTTCGATATTGTTAATTATGTTAGCGGTGTAATTGACGATATAATATTGAAAAAAAAATTTAGTTTGATTTTAATATATTATATGTCTCGTTGACATAAAAATTTTAGTTCTGATATATAAGTTTTGTACATATTCATATATTAATTTCACATTTAATGTTTTATAATAATATTTTATTTTTTAGTGTCCTCCACCTTGCGGAAACAACATTGATTGAAGTTGAATTTGACATAGGGAATCTTATCATGCATTGTGATATAGGACACTTTGATACTATAATTATGATAATGGATAATTTGTGCTATACTATTAAAAAAAATTTTGAATTAAGTTTTAAAATATTTGTGTCTCAATGACATGCAAATCCTAGATCTAGATATTAGTCTCACATTCAGTGTCATATAATACTTCTGTTGTATTCTCTAGTTAATTTTCCTATTAATCGATCAAGTGATGAAAGTTATGTGTTCTTTTAGATACATGTTATCTTTCTATATTTTTATTTGTATTTCTCTCTATAATACATAAACCAGAGTATTTAGTAAAAATTGTATAGACACGATGACTATAAATAAAAAAGGCATAAGAATACACAAAACAGAGCATACACAAGCCTTGAGCCTTCTTTTATGCTTTTTGTTAGTTATGGTATTGTCATTGTCTAGATCTCGATGTATGAGCATGATTTTTTTCTTTTGATAGAAGAACCATAATTGTGATTTGGAATTGATACTTGTCATACTTAACAACGTTTTGCCCAAAATAAATGTACTCATTTATGGCGGACGCAATAACTTCAAAGCACGCAATGGTTTGGGTAGTTCTCAAACCATGGAGAACTAATTAGTCCCTCTGTTTTCATGTTATTCTACAAATTTAGATATATTTGTAAATTTTGTTTATATATATTCTTGTTTTAATATAACAAATTATTTTCTCAAAAAATTTGTCATTCAATATTAAGAAAACATGCATATATTGAGATATAAACAAGCTTTTAATAGTATGTATTAATCAAGGTAATTTTGGTTATTTTTTCATGTCTTGTTTGTAGTATTAGATAAAAACACAATATCTATTTAAAAACTGAAAAAGTACAGTTTTGGGTCTAGCACAATTCGCTCTTTAAAATATTTATTGAACTTGATTGTACTCTAAAGAAAGAATTTTTTTTACTCCCTTTTTCTTCAGATGTTGTACATGTTAGTAGTACTATTATTATACCATTATTTTGCAATGATATATTATAGTTGTTGGGTTTCATATACTGGCTCATAAAAAATTTAATTTATTGAAAAAAGATGAGCAACACATTTTTCTTAATGACTAAAGCAAAATGTGTCTACAATATAGATTTGACATAGTCTACATATGTTATTTGGGTTATACTTGTACTTTTCTATTCTCAACGTCGAACTCTTTATAATCATTTTATCTCATAAATTGTGTTAATCAGATCTTAAATTTTTGAGTAAATTGATAGATGTATAAAACTCAATAATGATCTATCAACAGATTTCTAAAAAAAAGTCCCTTTCTTGTGAGCATACACTCGAGTAGTCTTGTGATACTAGTACAAACTCCTTTTAATTTTCACATGGAAAGAGGAGTCGGAAATTTGGTTGTTGTGCCTTCTACGGCAGGCAGCCGCCAGAGTACAGTCATTCTTTTGTACAGGCATACATAACAAAAGAAAGCTTAAAAGCAAGGAGAAGGGAAGATTCATTTAATATTCAGTCAAGTTATCACGACAGGTGACAATTTATATTCCCAAACTAATCCAATTCTTATATGATCTAGGGTTCCGAAAATCTGCACGAGCCATTCGATTATTGCCGATGACTGACCAAACTTGCGGGGACGAGATGCTGAATTCTTAGACGACTGAGACTTGTACATTCTTTTTTGTCTATTTTTTTATATTTTTTCTTTATGATCTGTGAATCTCTACAATATGTACTAAGTATTCTAATATACGTTTCATAGAAAAAAGAAACACGGATAAACATATAGAGATAAAATTGACAAATTGCCCTCCTTCTAGACAGCTTTTATTCTATATTATAACTGAGTCCAATTTATTACCGATTCTAGTAGTTTCCGATTGATTTACAGGTTGTTAAAAAAATTATCAGAACTGTTCAGTTATTGCCAAACTCACGGATTTGAAAATCACTCCAAATCTGGGTTTAAAAGGTTTTTTTAAATCCTGATATGATCATAATCTTTGAATACTGCTGACAAAATGGATAAAGAAAAAACAATTCACCCTCAAAAGATTATATTGTACAAGAAGTTGCAAACAGTGTGCTAACAGCATGAACAAAAGTGCATGCTTTTCTTCTCTCATCAATTGTCCTTTTTTTTCTCTCTCTCACAAAGGAGCTACAGCATTAAACAACATGAGGAAATTACACATTATGTGAACTTTACAGTACCCAGGAAACCCTAAAAACAGTTTTGTGCTGTGATAAGGACAGCATTTACTAACACTTCTTCAGGCTCTGATACAGCACTGGAAGTAGCTCAGAAACTTCTTCCTTCCCTGCATCAAAAAGTACTTGGAATTATGGGTAAATTAGTAATTAACCACTAACATTGGTCAATCATGTACAACAGAATGCATGATGCAAAGTGAAGGCAAAGTTGGACATGCAATTGTTTTCAGTCTAGAAGGAAGGCTTTGAAAATGTGCTCTTGTGATGGGGACATGGCTGAAAGTCTCAACTCATGTCAAAATGTGACAGAAAAATTGTCAAATGTATTGACACAAGCTTCATGTGTTGTTAATTTCTGTTGTGATTGTTTATCAGGTAAGAGATCAATATAATAGTGAAATCAACATCATCAAGAACCTTACATGGTAATATAAGATGCAGAGGGTGTTTGGAATGGAGGAATTTTAGAAGATTTCGATCTTAAGGAATTTTTTCTTTTTGTGGTGTTTGTAATAAAGGAATGACTGGATAAACTTCCTAAGAAATTCTTTTAGAATGGCTTTTTTTTTTTGGAGAAATTTGGAGAAAACAAAAAATGACGTTTAACCTCATAAAAATTTTCTTGTCTCTTGTTGAAAGTTAATTCTTGTATTTTTTCTATGATGCATCCAAATAGTCTTTTTGAATAATTTTTGTATTTACGTTTTCCTGTGGATTTCATTAGACATCACACACAATTTTTGTATTTTTCTATTCCTATATTTTTCATTTTCTATATTCCAAATAGGCCCTTAAGTAAAAAAATCTGTACTTTACCAAGGCCAACTAAACAACTTCTTCTCTAAATACCTGTTTTTGCCACCTTTTTCGTTGCATATATAGCCATCTTATGCCCTAATTGAGTAGTTGATTCACCTCAGTTTTAGCTTGGAAGGGCGATCTATTCAAACATAATTTCGTTACAAAATTTCAATAGCATGTACCAATAGATACGCCGACCCAAATTTCACAACAAAAGGTCTACCATATGCATGTTAATGCTCTTGTTAGCTATTCAATAGAGCAATTTGTATGTGATATAAAATTTTACATCAAATGTTTGTTTGTAAGCATAACAAGACTCTTGTTAGATCTCCTATGGACCCAGGCTTTTGAATGCAATTGGACCGAAATCTGATAGACAGTTACTCTACATTCCCCACAATTCACGCAGATCCACGTACCAGTCAGTGTCATCAAACCTCACAACGAAGATCTGTCCATAAGCATAGCAAAACTCTTGTTAGCCCCTCCCTGGACCATCTTCTAATGGAATTGTACCGATACCATATCGGAGCACTGGACCTACTATTGATAGAGGAGGACAATGACAACACAAATCTTGAACCGTTTGTACATTTCACTGTTACTCCCCTTGCCAAACTTCTCAAGCTACTCATTGTGCTCTCTAGTGGACAATGACATTGCCCATCACTCCATCAGTACAGCTAATAATCTAGAGGAATACAGAACTGGAGCACTACAATTAAGAAATGGACATGTCGTTTTCGTTCAAGTTGTGACAAGCACTAGTATACATGCTTGTGGCTGGATGCATTAGGCTATGCAATGGCCTCACCAGATTCAGCCACCCATCTTGGTCACACCTACGCCCCGCCCCACCCCCACCCCCACCCCCCGCCCCATCTTGCTGATGTGGTACACGACAATCACATGGATGTGGATGTCACTTGGATTGGTCCCAGCCTTCGCTACCATATAAAAATTTCCAAAACTCCTTCAACATTTGTCTGAAGACTACACAAATCCTAAGACAACTGTGGTTATTGTTTTTAATTTTGCCAACCTTGGTATTGGACGACACGTATCTTTTGTCTAGTATTGGTCATCCAATCAAAAATTTGACCGTGATGGTAAAGTTAGGCTAGAAGTTCAAGTTTTCGAGCAAAAGACTGTCTGTCCCTTTTAATTTCTCGCCCACCCTAATATCAACTATTCGAATTCTGATCGGATGATTAAATGATGCCAACCGGTGGGTAACACCATGGCAGGAATGTGTAGATATACACATTCTGTTTCTATGTGTCCTTGTTTCTTTCTTAATGACACACGGACCCTTATCTACACCGAGTGGTAACAGCCAAGTCGCACACTAACACAGTAACAGGACAGAAGTTCATGTATGAGCTAAGCGAGGTTATTACCGTGGGGGAGTCATCGTGGGCGTGGAGCGGCTGGCGGTGGTCATCGGCCGTGGCGGGCTGGGCTTGGGGCTGCGCGGGCTTCAGCTGCTGCTGCTGCTGCTCCTGGGCCTTGAGGTCGTCGTCGCCACCGAGGCTGGCCCGGGACAGCTCCCGCTTGTTCTGCTTGCGCATCTCCCGGATCTTGGAGAAGTCCATGGAGTAGTCCGGCACCGCCCCGTTCTTCATGTCCCACTCACCGAACGCTGGCACCGTCATCCACCCCATTGCTCCTCCCCCCTGTTGCTGCTGCAATTGCACATCCATGTACCAAGAATTGGTTGGTTTATTGAACAATTTTGGAGAAGCAAAGCACAAATATAGGTGGTTTCTTGAACAATTTTGGATAAAGATTAAATCTTTAAGCTTAACCTGTCAGGTTTAAGCCTGTGGAGAAATCTGAATAGGAAAAGGAGGCTACTTTTGTGTGTGAAATTGTTCATGTTCATGCACCTGCTGTTGCTGCTGCAATTGCAAATCCATGAACCAAGAATTGGTTGGTTTCTTGAAATATAGCTGATTTCTTGAACAAATTTTGAGAAGCAAAGCAAAAAATCGCATTAAATCTTTAAGACTATCCTGTCAGGTTTAAGCCTGTGGAGAAGTCTGAATTAAAAAAGGAGGCTGCTTTTGTGTGTGAAATCATTGTTCATGTGAAGAACCCATTTCTTCCCTTCGTTCCCCCATCAAAATTGCAACTTCTTTTTTGGTAATATGTGAAGCTTTTTAAGAGTTCATGTGAAATCTTTTCAAGAAACAAGTGAAGCAAGGGTCTTTTCATGCCAAGAAAGCAACCTTTTAAGAGATTCATACCTCCTTGCTGTTCTCCATGGATGGATGAGCTTGCTTTGCTTCTTCTTCTCTTCTTCCCCTCCCTCTCTCTCTCTCTCTCTCTCTCGCTTATCTACTCGTCCTCTTTCAACTTGTTGGAATTTACCTGCCCTTTTCTCTTATTGTTCTCACTGTCGTTGTTTTTGTTGCGTTTTTGCGTGGTGTTGGAGAAAATTCACGAGTTTTGGGTTGGTGTCTGTGGGGAAAGGGAGAGCATCAGAGCAGCCGGTACTTATATTGGTTTCAGAAAGTTGTAGCAATTGCTGATTGTACTAGTACTAATCCTGACTAGTCACTGACTAGCCGGATTTTTCGCACAATCACACAGTATCACTCATAATTTCCTAAATAATTTTTATTAGAACTAACCCACCCGTTGAAACATACGAGTTTTAGACTTTTCAGGGTCATTGAATATAACTTCAATTACTAGTTAATTTATAGAATTATATATAGGTGAAAATTATAAATCATTAATTTATAAAAATAAATTTGATGACAAATCTACTACATTATTTTTATACGATGAATCTTGATATTTTTTTTATTTTAGTGGGAATCAAAATTAAAAATTTTGACTTACATATATATCAAACGACAAATAAAAAAAATGAAAGTAGTAAGTCGTATTTTGATTAAACATGTGGATTAAGAAAGTTGTAAATTTAAAAGTACACCGATGGAAAATGACTAAATTATCTTCACTTATAAATATCATAAAAACTAGAGATATTAGTTATGAATAATAGAGAGAACGGAAAAATAAATAAATATATGATAGAAAAGAAAATAATAGATTTGCATGTATATTTTATATTTTACAATAAGATTGAAAAAATTATATGCATTATATTGTGCAACCAAAGCAATATTATACTATACTATACTCCTTCAGGTAGTCTGTTGTAAAATATAAAGCTTATTTTGGTCACACATATTTCTAAGTTTGATAGTATATTGAGATAAAATAACTAAATTATCATAGTTCACAAATATTTGAAAATCAGAAAGAATATTAATGTGAGAAATTTGTCATAAATTATAGAAAAAATGGAGAAATAAATAAGTAGAATAATAAATATAGCAATAAATAAGTGTGCATGTTTTATATTATTCAATAAAATAAAAAATTATATGTCTTATACTATTTAATTTTTTAACCTTTTTTGTAGCTTTGTGATTAGGGGTGGAAATGAGTCGAGTTCGAGTGAACTGGCCCTGGCTCGACTCGGGCTCGGTCGGGCTAGCGAGCTAGCTCGACTCAGCTTGGTTACCTCACCGAGCTCAAAAATCAGCTCGAACTCGGCTCGGTCCAACTCGTGAGCTAGCTTGGCCAGCTCGCGAGTTGGACCAACTTGTTTCGACACTCCTCGGTGCGGCAACGGAGCGAGCTCGAGGGCGGCGGCGGAGGGAGCTCGAGAGCCCCGGGCGGCGGAAGGGGCTCGGGCCCCTTGGGGCGTGGCGGAGGAGGCCGGAGGCGATGAAGGAGGCTACCACGCCGGGGGTTCCGAAGGAGGCGCTAGGCGGTGGCCGAGACGAGTAGATAACCCTAGATCTGATGTATCTTTTATATATATATATAACAAGTCGAGTCTGAGCGAGCTGGGGTCTGGCTCGGGCTCGACTAGTTTTCGAATTGAGCTACGAAGACAGTTCGAACTGACTCGTTTGTTAATGAATCAAGTCCGAGCCGAACCAAAAATCGAGTCAAATCTGAGTTGCTCAGGAGTCTCAAACTAAAATTCCAACCCTATTTGTGATTTCGAGTGCCGACGTGAGACATACATGCAGATGCAATTAGGAGGGGACGGCTGGTAGTGTCTGTAGATAGAGGGCCCCACCTGTGACTGACTGTGAGATAATCCAAGCATGGACCCCACTAAACAGAGAGACATATGTAGATCTTTCTTTTCTTTTGTTTACTTGGTTTTACGAGGGAGGAGTCAGCCATCGTTCCGTTCTGTTTCTGTGGTCATAAAAAGCAAAGAAAGGTAGTTGTTTTCATTGTTAGTGTTGGGTCGGCGAGAAAGTCTGTGGGCCCAGCTTCTCAGTTACCGTTACATCTGTCAACGGTCAACTACTACCGTCCCTCCCTTTCTTATACACGTCTTCATTTTTTTTTAAATAACCTATTAAAAAACAAATTTCAGAAATAACAAGATTTAGCACCCATACACGTGTTGTACCGACTAGCGGGGAGGTGCCTGAGTACCACGTAAACTTTCAGTTACAAGTTCGGCCAGTGATTGTATAAACTTCAATCACTAGTTGGGTCAACAATTGAAAGTTGTGACGAAAAGTAGGTCCAATTCAATCACTATCTAGGCTATGGAAGTCATTTTGACGTCTACACAATTTTTTGAAACTGGACAACAAGAAAAAACCAAATGGGTTTAACTAATATCCATTTGATTTTAACTAATATCCATGGATTAATTAGACAATGTTTATGTACGAAATTGGAATAGCTTACAAAATTTATGTAGGAAAGCTGAGAAGATAAACATTGTTTGCAACAAAAAATATAGTTTATATACAAACAAATGTAATATACTATCTCTCTCTCTTTGTTGGCGCCTGATGCTCAGACAACGTGTAGTAGGTGGGCGCATGACGGTCCCTAACCCGATGCCTCCTAACTGGCAGTATATGCGGAGGTGGTTGGTGTTGTGTGGGCTACATAGTTGGAGGAGCATTAAGAAGCTACGATGGCTGCATGATCTACTACTGTGAATCAGGGCACGGAGGATCACAGTGTTGTGTAGGGCCACCTTGCTGGATCTGATGTAGGATCTACTGTTGTGTGTAAGATTTTGACCCTCCTACGCGGTCAATCCCTTAGCCACCCCCTGATCAAAAGTGGACCTATGCTCAGCGAAGTCCACTCTTCATTAGATGAGCTGTCATTGGGCATGGGACGTGGGTGAGGTGGCGGCAGATGTGACAATGAAGGATGATCCGGTGGCGATGGATGTGATGCCAGTGCGGGATGTAGAGAAAATGGAGCGGTCATGATCAAGTGAGGTGGCAGTAGAACCCTGAAATCCACCAATATGTATTCAAGACCCTACACCATTTGTGCCAGGGCCGGACAACATCGCCATAGGCACATCCTCTCCATCACGAATTCTATGTCACAACTACTCGACATGTGTTGACAATGCAAAGATAATATTGAACTGTATGAATGTCGAACATCAAATTATGAAAGTAATGACGACTTATGAAATAAAATTGAAAAAACAAATTTTGATACTTACACTATAGTGAACATGCCCTGAGTGCATTTGATTGAACCTCTGATGGATGGTAGAAGGAGCTGAGGGCTTGTTGTCTCTCAGTGATGGGTGAGGCGACAATCTAAATATGGTCTGCGGCCAGTACCACGCTAGGTAAGCCATGTGGATGTTGTGGCTATATGGTCTTTTCTCAGCAACCCTTTACTCATGCGCACGATCCCTCCACTCATGCAACATAGGGTTGCTGCCAAATGATGTAGTCATCTTGGACACGATCCTCCTAGTTTTCCTGCAATAAAAAATATTAGCTAGAGACAATACTTTCTGGGAATTATAATAGAAGCATTGTTTGAGGCATATGTACACATGAACATGGTTTGGAAGCTGTTACGGCGGTGCCTATCTGAGGCATATGTACACATGAACATGGTTTGGAAGCTCTTATGGCAGTGGCACCAGAACCCACTGGTACAATCCGAATTGCCACATGACACGCTTCGGCAAGTACCTTTCCGCCATATGAGAGAAGACAAGAAGAGCATAAGTCCTCCAATAGATGGAATCCTGAGTGCAGGTACTCAATAAGACATGCGGTGCAAGATCACTACTATATTGTTGTTTTCATGACCTCCATATGATACTCTCACCAAGCAGCAGATTGAAGCTCTGTGAGTATGCTGGGTAGCACTGATGGAGCTGATCTGTAGCCCACCGCAGTTTGACTCTAGACCACTGCCATCCTATAATCAGGTTGTCTCTAGGATCAAGACCTTGAGGCATGAATTGCTCCTATAGCACCAGCGGTCGGCTAACTGGGAAGTACTCATATGACCATAACTGCAGTGGCGTGCACCCAACAAAGAGTGATCTCTTGTGGTCTTTACTAGTGGCGTTAGCATAGCACTATTGAATGCCAGCTGAATTAGGGTATCCATCCCAAGTTAGAGTCAACGATAAGTCTAGCAAGCTCCACAAACTGCCTCTTGCATATATCTTTGTGGGTGTATGGGAACATCAACCACCAGAACAAATGAAGCAGGTAAGCCTCTAGGTGGCATTGGAATACATAGTCTGGTGCACCGAGTAGAAAGGAGTCGTCTCTCATGCGGCGAAGGTATGACTGGGGACTCCTCCCAGTTGTCTGAACCTAGCATGTGGCCCTACCAACTCAAATCGGTGCAAGAAATCGACATGCCAGCCAAATCTCTTAGTAGCTGCGGGGACATAGATATCACCTCTAATCGGGGGCCCAAGTAGCATGCCGACGTCTTCTAGAGTGATGATCAGCTCGATGAAACTAAAGTAAAAAGTGTGTGTATCGGGCCTCCAGTGATCAACCAATGTTGTCACCAAAACTCGGTCGAATGAGAAATGCTACGTCCGATCAACCATACGGGCCAATAGCAGTAGGCCAGTCTCCAGTAAGTATGCCACGAAACACTATAAAACCGTGCCCTACACCAGTTGATGTGTACGCTGTTACGGGAGAGAGTTGGGCTCAGTTCTGATTGTCATGGGCAGCAACTGATTGTTGTCATCATTTACCATAGTGGTCAGTAGAGTGCCCATGTATTTCCCTATCAAAAAAGTTCCATCAACATAAAGCATGGGTCTTGTGTACTCAAATGACTCAATCTTCTATTGGAATGCCCAGAAGAATAGTTAGGTATGACAACACCATGCGAGTTGAGAGCTAGGGTGTCCATAATTTCAATGACACTGGTTGGATTAAATAATCGACTAAAGTAGCCTTCGTATTAAGTTGTATGCCTCCACAAAAGTATCAAACAGCTCCTCCAACGCCTCCTATTTCCCATTCTTGTCTTTCCATAGTTTATTTTATAGCCATACTTTTCCGCCACATATGTGACAATCTCCTTGGGTGGCATCGCAATGTTCTCCTTAACATCGAGAGGATAAGACTAAAACCAAAGGTAGATGTAATATTTTTATGCTGTGGTAACATGCTCTTCATTAGACATTTATGTTTTGTCACTTTGGTAACACAGAAGAAAGGCTCATCCTTCGGATAGGAAGCATGGACATACCATATGCAATTATCATTTAGACACTTAACAACCAAAAAATCAGGATTTGATTTAGACACCCAGAAAGACCTGTTAAGTGAAACGACTTATGTAGTGATCTTTTTTTTTTTGCATCCTTCTTACTCCTGAATAGTTGCCCAAGTTGTATGGTCTGGATATTAAAAGACCATATTGAGTTCAAATCTGCAGGAATCATAGCTCAGCTCAATATTGATGGATTAGTCTACTTACTTAGAGGGCCATTCTCGTTTGTTGGTTTTCTCAAGTGATTCATGCATATCTGATGGGTCAATGTACTCCTCATTATAGAAATTCTCCTTTAACTCGAGTAGATTATTAGCTAAGTCTGCTTGGCGGTTGGAGTATCCAATTTGGGGTAGGAAACACATTGTTAGGTTTGAGGTACAAGTGTCAATAATCTGAATGACTCTATTGTTGTTAGGCCCTGCACTAGTATTGACCCCTGCACTACTACCGACACCTGCAATATTGCTTTCCCCTATAATTGAATGGCTGCCTTCCATATTGATTGTGACAGGGATTTGCATGTAAAGTATGGACACTCTTATTCTATTGGTAGAGTCCTTCAGTGTCCTCACAAATGAACCCAATGACTTGTCACCTTTTAGCCTCATGAGAATCTAGCCATTTTCTTCAAGCAAAAGTGTAGGATCGAGGATGCCGACTAGAGGGGGGGGGATGAATAGGAGGCTTTTAAAAATTCTTTTTGACTAAACAAATTTTACAATATATTTAGGAAAACCTAGTTTTTGCAAAGGGTTTAAAACTATTTAACAACAAGTTGCATTCAACAATATAGAATAAGCAATACAACATGCAACAAAAGTAATTGGAATTAATTGTGTCAAGGTAAATACGAATTGTGTAAGAGTGAAACAATTGACACAACAATTTTTACCGAGGTCTCAAAGACTCGCCCGATCTCCCCTACTGCTCATTGAAGCGCTCACGCATGAGTCTCACTTTTATATCCATGAAGGATATCTCCACTCAGATTGCTCCTTCTCCACTCCGGATAGGCGTGCACCAATACCTTTTACACGTTTTTGTCGGCCTCTCCAACAAACTTCAACGGAGAGATTGTGACTCTTCTCCACCAACCGTCTAGGCGATGAGTAATAAATCGGATGCTTTCATTTGAATGAATCAAGTGCTAGAAACTCAAATGATGCAAATGAATGCCCACACTCTAGCACTAGCTTGCAAATGATGGATGATGTGCACTAAGTACTCTTAGTCTCTCACAAATGCTTCTCTTCTAATTCTCTCAAGACTTTTGGCTCAAATCTTGACTCTAAATGCAAGAGATTGTCTTCAGAGGATTTGACTAGCTTATGCACAGGATTTTTGAGTTCTTGAGAACCCTCAAATGTTGGCCAAGACAAGGTATATATAGCCCTCACAAAGAAACTAGCCGTTTGCAAGAAGCTGTGCAAATTTGTACAAGCCGGACAATGTCCGGACAGTACATGTCAGTATGACCATTGCAAACGTGTCAGTTACTATTGGGCTATTTTTGTGAAGGCCGGACAAAAGCCTTTTGTTCGGACAAAAAGCTCGAACAGATGTAAACGTCTCTGGTTTACTCTTGATTTTGAGCTCACAAGATTTGTACGGGCCGGACATTGTCCGGCCATCATAGACAATGTTCGGCCTGTTCCGGACAAAAGCCCCCGGATGGATTATATATGTCTCTGGTTTCATTTTATTTAAAACTTACAAGTTTTGTATTGGCTCAATATTGTTCGGCCATCACAGACAATGTCCGACCTGTCTCGGACAAAAGCCCTCAGACATATCTATCTGTCTCTGGTTTCGTTTTGTAATTTGATAAAAGAGTTTTGTACTGGCCGGACATTGTCCGGCCAACACAGACAATGCCCAGCTTGTGCAAACCGAAAACATGACTGGGTATTTTTACTCTAACTTGATTTGAGGCTATTTGCAAATGCAATTTGTCTGAGCCCACGCGGATATGTATGCTGACAATTAGCATAAACCACGACCAGTTTTGATTGAAAAATTTTAAGCCACTGATCGAATATTCGGTCGAAAGCAGGTGGCCGAATGTCCATATTCGAGTTGTGTAGTGGTACGATTAGTTTGAACTCCTACGACCACGACTAAGTGTAGTTTTCAAACATTATCTCTAATTCAAACAAACTACACTTGTTTTTTTAGCAATGCAAGAGGTGAATAAGCACTAGTGCAATATGATATGAATGCGTTTAAGCTTCCACACTAGATCGACTCAATCTACTAGTTTCCGACCCATCTTAATAGTACGGTTAAACTAGCAAAAAAAAACCTATAAACTCGGTCTATTTCCAAACACCGAGACCGATAAAATCCCAAGAAAATGATCCTCAATCTTACCTTTGGTGAAGTTTGACCTCGCTCAAGGTGGCTCATATCGACATTATTCTCCATACGCCCTTGTTTGCTTTCATCTCGCAATACACTTTGAGACTACAACACATACACTCATTTAAACAATGTTAGTCTCATAGTTGTGTTGTCATTAATCACCAAAGTAATTACTCCCAAAGGAGTTGACTCAACAATTTCCCTTTTTGGTGTTTAATGACAGAACCATTTTCGATAAACCACAAAAGGATAAGAGATGAAATATACAGTCATATAGATCCATACATGATAAGAAGTAAGCACAAGATCCATACTACTCATGTCATGATAACAATTAGCATAAGCTTGATGCAGGCACAGATGACTGATATGATGAGCTTCCCCTCAACATATGCATCGATATTAAAACTACAACAAGGGAGGCATCAAATTCAGGGTTTAACAAATAATATTTTAATTTACTTGTACTAAAACAGGGTTTATCCAAATTGTCATTAATCATCAAAATCTAGATCCAACAAAAAGATCCCTCAACCGAACACCATGTGTTATAGGATTCAATTGTAACAAGTTTACCACCTACATCCCTAGGTCCTTGAAAGCCATCAATAGTGGTTCTAAAATTTTACCATACACATGGGCACAAACAGTCAAATCATCACCATACAGTCTACCACAAACTACACTGTCTCTGTAGTACACACAAACTCTATCAGATGGATTCATAACCTATTCTATGAAATTTTGTGAGTTATGGATGGAGTTGCAAAAAAATATGATTTACATGGTTCGAACTACCAAAAATAATTATGATTAACATAAGTATCCAAAAAAATATATTCAGAACTCATACAACGCAGGCTATAAAACTATGTTTTTATGCTCGATGTCCTCAAATCTTAAAATTATCTGATCATCATGGGAAAAAAAATCATTTCCATGAATAAATAAGTAATTAGGGTTCAATCAAATCAACATGCCCAAAATATTGATTCTATGTTCTGATTTTATACTACAATATGACACTATTTATGGTAAATTAATATATGCAATACGGGAAATCTACTCGAAACCTACTCTATTTAACTAAATTTTCTAAACACTGAAAACCAAGCATTTCAATATTTTGGGATAACTAAAATTCTAAGATGATGTAAATCTCTTTGAAACCTTAAATATCAAATATAACTAAACTAAACCCGCACTACCTATCCTAACAGATCTATCCCAAATTACTTGTCTACCTGTCCTAAACCCTAGAATGAAGTGAAAATTTAAAATTTTTTACCATTTACGTGTTTAAGAATTTTTACCAGCAAGTACGACTAGTTAATAACGAAATCGAAACGAAAAAAATCCTCGTTTCCTCACCTCTTCTCTTCCTCTTCCTTCCTCTCTCTCTTTTTCTTTTTCTCTCTCTTTTGTTGTTTAATTAAAAAAAACATCCAAATAGACTATACAACCATCAAAATGGCTTATATAGCCCGACCAGAGACTGAATTGGGCCTACCTGTCGATGCAACTTTTAGTCATTGGCCCGATTAGTGATTGAAGTCCATGGGCTAACTGAAAACTTGTGTGACACCCAAACATGTCTCCATTGGCAAGCGTAGCACAGGTGTGAGTGCCACGTCTTCAGTCACCAGTTAGACTAACAAATAAATTTTGGTTGCCAACTGACCCAGCAACTAAATGTCATATTTACAAATTTTTTTTTGAAAAAGCTATTTCTGAAATTTGTTTTTAATCGATTTTTTCAAAAAAAAATCATATATCTTTCGTGGAGTAATTTTTTTTATAAAAAATCCATATTGCTTTATTTCTTAAAAAGTCGAGATTATCTCTCTCTGATTTTCCCTACTTCAAAATTGGATAACCTAACTCTTGTAATTTGAAAACTAGTGCAAATTTTATCTTGGCACGATATGATGGATGGTTTGTCATGTTGATATATGACCACTGAACAATTACTGACATGCTAGAACCACATGATAAAACCACCAATTCTATTATATTTGCAATAAAATTTGCAATGGTTTTTTTATAAAAGTACATGGTGTTAAGTTGTCCAGTTTCATAGTGGATATACGAACAACAACACTAGAGCAGTGACAAAAGTGGATATTTTTTAATTTTATGAAAATAAGAGTTGACTAGATCAGTTATTTGAGAGATGTAGAGATCACACCCTCGTTCTCCCAGCCTAGTCTTCGAAAAAATAATTGCCCATACACCTTTAATACCAATATGAAATTTAAACCTCTAATCTACAGGATTTAAGGATTTATGAATGTTAGAATTATTGGTGGATTTTTTAAAAGATGCATGGACCATTAATTTACAGATTTTTTTAGAATGACCCAATAAAAAAATAATTTCAAAAATAACACAAAACTTTTTAAAATGTCAGAAACGGCCTTCAGTCGTGAGCTGACGTTCGTGACTGATCTTCAGTCACGATCCTGATCCGCTATTGAAGACGTGGCACGGCTCATATGCATCTCTGGCCCAGGACCCTGCCACGTCCGGTTTCAATCACGAGTTGGGCTTGCGTCTGAAACCCGCTGTGTTTCAGTCGCGACCCTAGCTCACGACTAAAACCTGTATTTTTTGGTTGATTTTGTTTTGTCCATATTATGCAACGTTATGTGCATATGCGCGATGGCTATTTTATTTTGTTTTGGGGGACTGAACGTTAGGGTTTATGTGTTTCTACACATTAATGGATAAGTTTTGTTTTCGGGTTATAAAACGGATAGTTAGGATATATATATTTTTGAGAACCGAAGACTAGGTTTTTGTTCACGGCAACCAAAGACTAGTGTTTTTAGTACAAAGTATTGATGCTGTGGATAAAATAGAGAGTTACACGTGTCTGTGACAGTTACAAAAACAATTGGAACCAGGTCTACAGCAGCAAAAGGTGATCAAACTGCGGTGCGCCACTTGGTCCGAGTAGAGAGTGTCAAGCTCGCCTAGAAGATTATTTATAGTGTTCCTCTTTACCTCATTTCAGTCCGGGCTGAGCCACAACGTAATTGCATCTATTCCTCTCCTCTTCACGGCCATAATGTAAGTAGTTTCTATCGGCAGTGTCGTAGGCGCAAAACGTACTTACTGTAATATCACCTCGACATCTGCACATAAAGTCATCTGTGTCGGAGGTATCATCAGAAAAATTGAACTCCTCCGCAGGACGTGTTGTTGGGTATGTTTCTCCATGGCAAGAGCAATAACAAGGATGTTTGCAGTAACACATGTATTGAATATCGTGCATGTTGATCGACAGCTCCTCCAAGATGTTGAGCTACTCACGAAGTCTCTTCTTTCTGCAGAGAAGATAGAGTATCGTACGTGCAGCCTGTGCACTCCACTCGGGGTCGAACTAAAGCAGGAAAGTGCAATTACAAGCATCTTCCCTTACAAACTCTAAAAATATTCTCCCGTAGTCATCCTGAATGGAGGATGTAGTAGTCTTCGACAACAAAGCAGCTGCAACGGCATGGCTCTGAACTTTGTCCTTCATCCTATGAACGGAAGAGAATAACCCAAAAAGTAACGCATAAATTGCCGCTTCATTTATGTGAGTTGATGTACTTACCTTGGTGTGCCTTCTTCTCCGGCCACGGCTTTTGTTGCCCGCCATGTTTGGATAGACGTGTGAGGGAAGTGTGAGCTGTGTGTTTGGAGCTCAATGACCTAATATATAGAATTGCAATTCATGAAGAGTTTAATCATTGATTGGACGTATCTGTAGGAAAGTTGAAAAGCGGAAAAGATGAAAGGTACAAAAGCTGAAAAGTAGAAAAGATTAATCGTAGAAAAGCTAAAAAGTAGAAAAACTAAAAGACAGAATCGTATAAAAGTAGAAAAGCTAAAAAGTAGAAAAGATGTATCGTATAAAAGTTGGAAAGCGGACAAAAGCCTATAGAAAAGTCAAAAATTTGATAAAATCCGACATAAAACTACTGCCCCTCCCCCTCTTTGGCCGGCGCTGGTACTCCGATGGTGTGTAGTGAGAGGGGGGCTGACGATCCCTAATGTGCCGTCTCCTTGCCAGTGGTGTCTGCGCAGATGGCGGAACTTGCAAAGGCTGTGTTAGCTGCGTAAGTGGTGAAGCATCGTCAAGGTGCGAAGGCTGCGTAGGATGTTGCGTGTCTGGATGGGAGGTTGGTGCCACGCAGGAGGTCACACCTGTATATGAGCCAGGATTTCCTACTGCGTCACACCCTGTCCTTCTTCTACTGCCAAGTCCTGAGCCAACCCATGGTCTAGCTAAACCATATGCGCAGTAATATCCAGCTCTTCAGCTGTCGGCAGGCACAACATGCGGCTGTGGAGGTGGAGGGCGTGATGACGATGGGTGGTCCACTGGCGGCATATGCGACGACGACGGGCGGTCCGCTTGTGGCATATGCGACGAAGAAGGACGGGGCACCGACGGTGATGATGGAGGAATCACGGTCAAGTGAGGTGGCAGCAGCACTCTAAAATTGACCAGAATCTGATCGAGTTGCCGCTCGACATCTACAAAAAATGCGTACATGTCATCGCTAGGCACGCCCCCACTATCGCGGATCTTGACCATGATGTCACGTGCATCGGCAGAGATGGCACTGATGGTGTCAAGCTGTATACACGATTTAATGCAATTATAGTATGATGATAAAATGGTTACGAAGAGGTAAAGAACTCAGAGAGGAGTGGATTCTCCTTGGAAGGCGCTGGCCGATGCGCTCGTCGATAGTGGTAGGACAGACGGGCTCATCAGTCGCAGTTGGTGGACCGCCCCGCCAATCTGTACAATGTGCGGGGTCGGTACCACGACATTTATGAAAAAATGGATGTCGTGGCTGTAAGGTCTATCCTCCGCGACCGTTTGTGTGTGGGCCTGATCCATCTACTACTCCACATAGGGGCGCTGCTGAAGGACGAAATCGTCCCTTCCCTGACCTTTCCTCGATTGCCTGCGGATAAAACAAATTAGTGACATAAATCATTTTTAAAGTTACATACGAAATTAATACATATTTTACATGCATGTACTCGTGAACATAGTGTGGGATCTGTCGGGGAGGTGGCACAAGAACATGCTGGCGTAGGCCAAACTGGCACACAACTCGCTCAGGCGAATACTCCTCAACCATGTGTGAGAAAATCAGAAGAACCTAGGTACACCAGTAAGCAGCATCCTGCATACATAGATAAGAAAGGCCTACTGGTGAGACGGACTGGATGTGCTGCTTTGTTCATGTGTTTCACCGAGAAGATCTCTCTTCTGGAAAATTGGCCCATTTTTGTGTTGCGGGTGTGTCAGTATACATAAGTATACACATAAAAGAATACAAAGAACACATAATCTTAGAGAAACATATACTTTATTAATTCTCAAATGAATTACAAGTTACAAGTCCCCTTGGGATTTACATATTCTCACTGCGCATTTGAAAATGCATCTTTGACTTCAGGAGATTGCGTGGTTCATGGTTCCTCAGGGTTTTTGAAAAGCTCTTAGTTACTTACGTCTGCAGAACAAGTCCACAAAACATCTCTGATTAAGCTGTGTTGATGGTCGTCGTCTTCAAACCTCGAAATAACTTTGCCCTTGATGAATAAGTGTAATGCGGATGCCCATGCATGCAATTATGCAGACCCATAGCTTCGTTAGTCTACGGTGCTATCACAAAAATGTGGTGAATATTGGAATATCCATCAATGTCCAACCAGGGGGTTGTTCGGCCTCATCGGTAGTGAACAAAATGGATGCCTTCGTCTTATCAGTTTCTGGCATGAATGGAGTTTAACTTTGTCAGTCACGGACAGGGGTTGTTCGGCCTCGTCGGTATCCGAACAAAAATGTCGCCTTCGTCTCATCAGTATCCAGCGGCATAAAAAGTATGGATGGAAATGGATTGTGGTAACACTTTGACTTCCTTAGCTTTAGAAAATGTACATTGCACGTTAGGCAGCACATCAGAATATTCATCAATGACTTAAAAATAACTTGATTTTTCTTGACAATTTCAGACATGATTAGAACATTGGCTCCCCATTCGACTAACTAGATGGAGGCCTTTTTGGCCTTTTATTGGCATGAAACTTGGCAAAATAGCTTCTGGACAGATTTTCGATTGGTCATCAAAATTTGAGATCAATTAGACCGTCCGATCGAAAGCTATCTACATTGCATTAATTGTATATCAAGCTGAAATTCAGCGAGATAGTGACTGTTTGCAATGGTCTTCTGATGATCTTCTTGTCCTCTGATTAAGGTGAAATTTGGAGGAACTACTTCACCATGAACCTACTATTCTCCATAAAAGTTTGGGGTTGATCGGACTTCTGGATTAGAAGTCATCATTGATCTTCTCCCGTGGGACCATTGAAATTCATCAGGGAACAACTCATTTGCTATAACCCTTACAAACTTTGGTGGAATTGCAACTTGATGACCTCTGATCAAGTTGAAACTTGTTGGAATAGCTTCTGGATAGGTCTTCGATGTTCATCAAATTTTGAGATCAATCGGACCGTCAGTTTTGAAGCTATCTTCAATGCATCGCTCGTATATCAGGATGGAATTCAGCAAGACAGAGCCTGTTTGCATTGGTCTTCTGATGATCTTTTTGTCCTTTTGATCAAGGTGAAATTTGAAGGAACTACTCCAGCATGAACCTGCTGTTTTTCATAAAAATTTGGGGTTAATCGGATTTTTGGATTAGAAGTTACCATCGATCTTCTCCCATACATTAGGCTGAAAGTTAGCTCTGATCAAAATGTATCTTCAGAACCTCTGATTGACTTGAAACTTGGTGGACATGCTTCACTTCAAGTCTTCTATTCAGCATAAAAAATTTGAGGTCGATCGGATTTATGGATGGGAAGTTATCATCGATCTTCTCCTGTGGAACAAACTGATCTTCAACTGGATAGAGCTTCTTCTTGGTCGAATCTTGAACTTGGAAGCCTCTGGTCAAATTGACGCAATTGGTCGAATGCAGCCTTCTGATTGCGATAGAAGTGCATTTTGGTCCTTGTTTGAAAGTAACTTGAGGTTTCGACCACAAATACAACTCCTGATAGTAATCGAAGAGTATTTTGGTCTCTACCTGAAAGTACCTTGAGGTTTCAACCGAAAATAACACTTTTGATTGTGATCGAAATGGCTCAACTGATCAAATGCAGCCTTCTGATCGAATGGTGGCAATTGGTCGAATGATGCCTTCTGGTCGTGATCGAGTGCAGCCTCCTAATCGAATCGGTGCAACTGGTCTTGGTCAAATTCAACTGAAAAAGCAATAGACTTTGATCGGATTGCTATTTTCAAGTCTTTGCGCGAAAATACTCGGTTTCGACCGAAAATGCAATAGACTTCGACTAGTTTGCTGTTTTCAAGTCTCTGCCCGAAAATACTCGGTTTCACCCGAAAACATAATTGATTTGATCAAGTTGCTATTTTCTGGTCTTTGGTCGAAAATATTTGTCGGTTTTGATTGAAAATGCAATTGACGATCTGACCGAATGTTGGTACAATCTACTGCTCGAAAATAAATTTGAGGAACTTCGATGGAATAGCAAGGTGGATCTTGATCGAATGTCAATTTCTGATCAAAATGACAGTAAAAATCAAATCGAATGCTGATGTGATCTATTGCTCCAAAATAAATTCAAGGAACTTCGATCAAACAACGAGGTGGATCTTGATCGAATGTCAATTTTTGATCTAAATGACAGTAAGGATCCTATCGAATGCTGATGTGATCTACTGCTTGAAAATACATTCGAGGAACTTCGATCGAAAAGCAATTTGGATCTGATCAAGCCACTCGTTGACTCAGGGCTCCCTTGCGCAGTTGACCGGGGACCTCCAATATTGCTCCATGCTCTCTTGATCTTTATGAACGGCTAGTACGGGCACCACGAACAAGACCTCCACCTCTAATATGATGCATGGTAGATGCTAGATACAATATCAACACTCACCCACTGATCCGTTTGAGACCTAGCCTTGGTTTTCGCACTAGGTTCGCCTAGATTCTGATACGCGGAATAACAGGATCTTACTCAGAAATACCGAAACCCAAAGGTTGATCGAAAACACAATTCAAAGTAATTGCACAACTCTTTATTTCAAAAAGGGCTTTATACGTCGAACTTTAGACACACTTGCCTACGTCCAAGACATCGCGACAAGAAATGTTCGGAAGTTCATCCGACACTTCTCGATTGTGGCTTCTCCATTGCATGCATTAGCCAGGATCGATCAGAAGTTCGAGTGGACAGGAAAACATGAAGACACGTTTCTCTTATTGAAAAGGAAGATCAGTGAGGCGCCTGTCTTAGCTTTGCCGAATCTCCAGAAACCATTTGAGCTAAAAACCGATGCCTCAGGTTATGCGATGGCCGCTGTGCTCATGCAAGAAGGTCGACCAGTGGCATATCACTCTGAGTTATTCCAGGGAGCTCAGAAGAACTACCCGACTTATGACAAAGAGTTGTGTGCACGGCATCAGGCCGTGAAACATTGGTGGTGTTATCTCTTGGGTAAAGAGACTATTGTCCACACCGACCATCAACCGTTGCAATATTTGCAAATTCAGTCCAAGCTACAGCAAGCTCGGCACATGAAGTGGATGTCGTATTTGCAGCAGTTTAATCTGGTGATTAAGTACAAGAAGGGCGTACACAACAAATTCGCGGACATGTTGTCGCGACCACCAGTTACGACCCTCTGCTTATCAGTGTTCATGCAGATCGAACCCTCATGTCATGATGACTATGCCAATATGTACAGTGAAGACCCTGATTTTCAAACAGTACTGACTGAGCTCAAAACGGGAAAACCTACAGAGTTCGTTCATCGAGCAGGACTCTTGTATAAGGGCAATTTACTTTGCATACCTCGTGGAGCACCTCGAATTCAATGGTTGTGAGAAGTGCACACATCGAAGGTAGCTGGTCACTTTGGGGTTACAAAGACGTTGCAAAATCTTCATCGACATGTGTTCTGGCCGCGTATGCAGCAAGATGTGGCTGGTTTTGTTCGAGGCTGTGGTCTCTGCAGCATCTCAAAACCGGCAAACCGAAAATTAGGTTTGTACACTCCTTTGCCAGTTCCATCGCGACCATGGGAGAGCATATCCATGGATTTCTTGGGAGGATTGCCTAAGACCCGACGTGGCAACGACTATCTATTTGTGGTTGTTCATCGGTTCTCTAAAATGATTATTCTTATACCTTGTCAAAAGACTATCACGGGAGAAGAAGCAGCTCGGGTATTCTTTCAACACGTTTGGACATACTTCGGACTGCCGACTTCTATTGTGTCTGATCGCGATACTCGGTTCCTTAGTCACTTTTGGCGATCGTTCTGGACGATGATGGACACCAAGCTAAAAAGGAGTACTGCTTTTCATCCGCAAACTGATGGCCAAACCGAGGTGGTAAATCGCACAGTCGTTCATCTTTTGAAAGGATATAACTCGAAGCACCCGAAGACCTGGGATGAAAGCATACCGTACCTGCAGTTTGCTTTTAATCGAGCAGTGCATGGTTCGACTGGGAAGTCGCCGTTTGAGGTCTGTTTAGGATTTCTAGCACATAGTTCATTCGACATGGAGTTTGTGATCCCTACTTCAGCACAGAACAGCAAGGAAGCATCTGATCAGGATCGAGCACAAAAATTCCTGGAAGGTATTCAACGACTCCATCATGAGGTTGAACAGAAATTGCTGAAAGCTCAATTCAAGTACAAGGCGCGACATGATCGGCACCGAGTTGATGCGCAATTTTAAGAAGGTGATATGGTATGGTTACATCTGAGTAAGGAGAGACTTAAAGGTGAAGGTAAGAAACTCAAACTCATTCGTTATAGTCCTTTTCGGATTTTGCGGAAAGTGGGTAATAATGCTTGTCAGTTCGAGTTACCTCCATATATGGATATTTACTCGATTTTTAATGTTGAGCACCTCAAACTCTTTGAGCCTTCAATACTAGATGATGAGTCATATACCATAGTACCATTTGTTGAAGATTTGGTCTATTAACGAGACGAACCTCTACGCGAAGATGTGATTCTGGAGAAGAATGTGACTACCACCCACAGTGGCACAAAGGATACTTTTCGAATCGGTCAGAAAGATCAACGGGCACGTGCGGCAAAGTGGTACACCAGAGAACATGGACAATCCTAATTTCCACATCTCCAGTTTGATCGAGAGGTCGCAACAGGGGTTGGCTCCTTCTCAACAAGGGAGTCATGATCCGGGAGGATCTTCAAGTCCGGTCGCATACGGCTTTGTGACCTTAACCGTGTTCGAAAAGGTTTTGCGACCATGGATGGGTCCGCGACCATGGATTGGTTCGCGACCATGAAAAAGAATTCGTTCTCTGTTCGGAATTGTAATCCAATCCAAATATATATAACTAAGCCTATCTGTTTAAGATTAGTTAGTTAGTTATATGAGTCTAATACATTTAGGTTACTGAGTCTGATACATACTCATAGATTGGACTATAAATACCTTGTAATAGGATTAGTTTAGATCATCGAATACAATCGGAAAGTCATAGAACTTATTTAAGTTTTAGACATTTATAGTTCCTCGACGTAGGCGAGAGCGACCTAACGTTCGACGTGTAAAGTCCTCTTTGAAATAAATAGTTGTGCAATTATTTTGGGTTGTGTTTTCGATTAATCTTTGGGTTTCGGTATTTCCGAGTAAGATCCCGTTATTCCGCATATTTGAATCTGGGTGAGTCTAGTGCGAAAACCAAGGCTAGGTCTCAAACAGATCAGACCTAGCCTTGGTTTTCGCACTAGACTCGCCCAGATTCTGATAAGCGGAATAACGGGATCTTACTCGGAAATACTGAAACCCAAAGGTTGATCAAAAACACAGTTCAAAATAATTGCACAACTCTTTATTTCAAAGAGGGCTTTACATGTCGAACGTTAGACACACTTGTTTACGTCGAAGGAACTATAAGCTGGATATATGATCCAAGACTGTAATGTTATTCGATAGATTTTCGATGATCTAAGCTAGTCCTATTACAAGGTATTTATAGTTCAATCGTATGAGTACGTATCAGACTCAATAACCTAAACGTATTAGACTCATATAACTAACTAATCATAAACGGATAAACTTAGTTATATATATTCGGATCGGATTACAATTCCGAACAGGGAACGAATTCCTTTTCATGGTCGCGGACCCATCCATGGTCGCGAAACCTTTCTGAACACGGTTAAGGTCGCGAAGCCGTTTGCAATCAAGACTTGAAGATCCTTCCGGATCACCCACGATCATCTTCATGGATCTCTGGTCGAACAGAGAGGCTTCTTCTTCTGGTCGTCTTCAGCCCTCTGTCTTTTGGGGCCGGTCTTCTGTCCTCTATTCACCTGAAAAAAGGTTAGCACCCCCTCTCTATTTATAGAAGCTTTGAGTTGGTTGCAACCATCTAACAACTAGAGATATTTGGGGGATTTGAATTTGAATAGGAGATAAATACTGTTATTTAAATAATTAAGAGATCATCTCAGTATTTATCCTTATCCTGTTCGAGCTCAGATTGAATGTCGGTGCGACCAGGACTTGGTTCGACCAGTTCGAGTCCGAGTTTGATTTCGACCAGACACAGTTTGAATCTGACTCGACCAGCCCGGGTCCGAGCCTGATTTCGACCAGACCTAGCCTGAGTCAGATTTCGACCATACCTAGTTTAAATTAAATTCGACTAGCGGTGTTTTGACCAGTTTTTGACTATTTATATTTTGTTTTAGCAGTTCATACATATGTGTATTTTTTTATTTGTCTTTTTGGTCATATGGGACTTTTCTTGATGAATTTTATTACAAAAATTCATCAAACACCACAGATGCCAGAGAACGATGTCATCGAGGAGCAGATCAAAACGCATGACATAGGAAGGATAGCATAGGTACACTTGATCCGTAGACCATCTCAAACTCAACCTAGCCCACCTCCATCCCATCGCGGGGTCATCCCTCATATCATGGCCCATCGCAAACTGATGCCGTAGCACCAGCAGTCGCCCGACGAGGAAATGCTTGTACGCACTATCTTGGATAGCGCACAGGTACGTATGTGGAACTCCCGATGTCTGTGCAAACTCTCCCGCTGGCCCTATACCCTTAAAGCACAACAAGAAAATCAGATGCCATACAGCTCTATCAGTGGCCACAGGAACATATATATCCCCTCTGATAGGCAAGCCGAGCAGCATACTGACGTTCTCAAGCTTGACGGTGAGCTCGCCGAAGTTGAAATGGAAAGTGTGCGTCTCCAATCTCCATCGATCCACAAGTGCATTGACCAGAGCTCAGCCGAAGGGGAATTGCTGAGCCCGATCTACTATACGTGCGAACGGAAGCAATCCGGCCTCAAGCAAATGAGGCGTGAACCACTCATCCAGAGGCCACATCTCCCACGGTGTCCTCATGTACAGAGCCGGCTATTCAATGTCCTATAGAAGGCGCCAAGCATGATGACGCTACTGATGGTGTTGTGCAATCAACTCGGGAAGCTGCTGGTCGTTTGCCATACCTGTAGTTATCACATATTGGTCGATACAATTAACATACATTCAATATTACTTAAGAACATTCAATATTACTTAAGGAAATTCACACAATTACATTGCAACATTACAGTGTTACTTAAGGAAATTCACACAATTACATTGCAACATTACAATATTACCTAAGGAAATTCACAACATTACATTGTAACATTATAGTTTTATTTAAGAAAATTCACAACAACTCATACAGATAAAAGTAAATTGTTTCAATTTCTTGAAGATGTTGACATGCCTGCCACCTGCAGGCATCGGTTTCTGGTGTGACTAGGCTGCCTGCAAATGGTGCATCTATAGAGGTCATCTTCATGCTCTGCTGCATCCATATCGTAGTACATCTGCCTGACTCGATGCCGACTGACATGTCTTAGAAAGAGCCTCTTGTCTGAGATCCATGTGACGGCATCTTTAGGCGATAGCTCTTGATAGTTTCCTATCGCCACACACCCGTGGAAGACACCCTCCCAAGTTTCGACAAGTACTGCAGAGTATAACATTCTGAGATGTACTATGTCTAATTGATTCCAAGAACTGAGCAGGCAACGATAACATGAGAGCAAGGGATGTGTAGTAGCTGAGGCTTTTTGCATGTACATTCGGCATCTGCATTTGTAATTCTATATTCGTGGACCCGACTTGCTCTTAACGTGCCATGAACAAAGTTGTGTCTTAGCCGAACGTCGTAGTTTTCATTCAAACGGCTTAGCACTGAGACATCGTGTGTCAATGACTTTCTCATCCGAAATTCAAGGTAATCATTAATTTTTTTGGGCCAGTGTACTAAAGGGTCGTGCTTAAGTATTGATGCTGTCGAACTTTGATTGTCATAGTACGCTATTGTGTGATAGAATGTCATCTCAATTATGGCAGTGAGTGGTAAGCATCGGACACATTTCAGGATGAAATTATACACCTTGGCAAGATTTGTCTTCATGATTATGTATCGTGCCCTGTTTGTGTAGTGCAGCAACGACCATTTCTCATTTGGTTTGGGCTGAATCCATTGACTGAAACTTAGTCACCTCCTACGGTTTCTCTCATCAGTAACGTTGCCAGCTTCTGGTTCACCTAGCTCGTGGCTTTGCTTCAAAGTACTCTCGTCCAATGACTTCCATATAGCTGAGAACTTCAACTCTTGGTTCTACTTGACATGTCGTTTGAACACCTGCATCAGGCACCTACTCTTGAAATGAGTGTGAAAATTCGCGCCAAGATACTGAGAGCACCAATGACTCTGCAGGTCATCCCAGGTTAGTGATGAATCCATCCTAGATTGCATGTACTCGATCGCACTCAGCATTCCTCTGTTTCGATCGTGAATTAAGCACACACGCTCCCGATCTTTGACCACTTCATTCTTCAGTTTGCCTAAGAACCACAGGCAGCTACTGTAGTTCTACCCTCGACCACTACATATGCTATGGGGAGAAACTGGTCATTGGCATCAGTTGCCACGGCAGTCAGTAAAGTACCCTCATATTTTCCGGCCAAGAATATTCCCGTCAATGCAAAGCACATGTCTCATGTACCTAAACAATGCAACGCACTACTAGAATGCCCAGAAAAATCTCCGTAGTACCATGCATCCAGGTATCACAGCACCATCTAAGCTGATTACCGATGTATCAACAATTTCGGTGATTGTGCATAGATTTGCTTCGCAAATGTGCTGAAAGAGTCTTGGTATGAAGTTGTATGCCTCAACATATGTCCTAAAAAGCTCTTCCAGCACCCTCTATTTAGCCCTCCATGCCTTCCTGTAGTTTATCTTGTACCCGTACATCTCTGTGACATGTACAATAATCACTTTTGGTGCCATTGCCGTATTTTTCTTTACTACTAATAGTATCAGACTAACAACAAAACTGGAGGTGATATTTCTATGTTGCTGCAACATGGCCTCCACTAGACATCTGCGATCTGCGACTCCGGTCACCTAAAAGAAAGGTTCATCTTGTGGCCGTGTGACATGTACATACCATGAGCAGTTATCGACTAAATACCTCACAGTCCAAGCTCATATTTGATTTATCCACCTGCAATGACCTATTTAGTGAAACAGTCCACGTAGTGATGGCTTTTTTCTCATCTTTCTTAGTCTGAAATAACTGCCCAAGCTGAACGGTTGCTTCATTCTAAGACCATCACGAATTCAGATATTCAAGAACCACAGCGGACATAAAAAATGATGGATCAATCCATTCATTTATATGATTCTGTTGTTCTGTGGGTTCCTCGGGAGATTCGTATATATCTGATGGATCAATGTACTCTTCCTCGTTAAAATTCTCCTCTAATTCGGGCAATTCATCAGTTACATCTACTTGATGGTCGCCAAATCGAGTTGTACGTGAGACCCTTGCTATTTGCATAGGTACATTGGTACTGGCATTGTCAGTACTGACATTAACGGTGCTCTGTGCTCCTGATATGGAATGACTGTCTTCCGAACTATATACGCTTAAAATTTCAGCGTAAAGTATGAAGACTCCGCTACCATAGCTTAGATTTGTCACAAATCGTACAAATTAACCCCACGATTTTTCATCTTTAAGTCTCTTAAGTATCTATTTATTTCCCTCTGGCACAATGCCTTCAACCCTGACACTATCCGTCGCAGGATTGAGTTGTAGCAAAATCGACTAATCACATCTCCAAATCATTGAAAGACATTGACTGTGGTTGTGCCATTTGACCATAAACATGCAGACACGCACTCAGATCATCATCGTTTGCTCCATTATGAATTATACCAGCTCCATAATAAACACAAACTATACTAGATTGCTCCATAACCTAATCAATTTGACTTTCCATGTTAGATCAAAACAGGATAATATGTTTCTTCTATCTCAAACAAAACAATATTTTAATATGATTATGCGGAAATCCTATTGTGAACCAAATATTACTCTAAACCCTAGGGTAAACCAAAAAATATGAGTGAAATAAAAAACATACATTCATACGGGACAATACAAATAATCCTAAACCTCGGGGTCAACCGGAAAACTGAGGGTATAAAATAACCTAAATCCGTAGCAGACACTGTCACTGCACAAAACTATCTGACCTACATCTTAGGGTGAAGCAAAAATTTAAATTTTACTTGTCCTAAATCTTAGGGTGATACAAAAATTAAATTTCTAATTATCTGTAACTTTAGAATAATATAAATAATTAAATCTAAATATTATCTACAAGTTAACGTGCGCCTTAATGAACAAATAGTCGTCGAAAATCAGAATTTGGAGAATTGGCGAAAACTTCCACCTCTTTTATTCCTTTTTTCCTTCCTCTTCTTCTCTTCTCTTTCTTCCTTCTCCCCCTACCTCCTCTATCTCTCTTTGCCAAAGTATTTTTTTACTGGATTGTTGTCAAATGAGTGAAAGTGACTTTTTTTTATTATGGGCATAAGTATATATATATAGTTTTCAGTCATGAGCCGGGGTCGTGACTGAAATACTGCGGGTTTCAGTCGCGAGCTCGGCTCGCAACTGAAAACGGACATGGCAGGATCCTGTGCCAATGATGCATATGGGTTGTGCCACGTTTTCAGTTGCACATCGGGACCGCGATTGAAGATTAGTCACGAACGCTAGCTCGCGACTGAAAGCCATTTCTGATATTTTAAAAAGTTTTGAGTTATTTTGAAATTATTTTTTTTATTGAGTCATTCGTAAAAAAAATTCTAATTTACAGATTTTAGTGTAAGCTAAAGTGACTTGTGAATTGAAATGTTCTATGTAGGATAGTTATGCAAAGAATATCGTATATGTCAACTCTCTTCGTACTTTCTAATGCTGAATAGCTGAAGTGATATAAATGAAGGGTTAGAATTTAGAAATGAGCCAGGTGCTCAAAATCAGTACAAGTTTTTTTCTTTTTAATTATAGGTTACTTTACACGTAAGCCAATTTTTTAAAATTTGACCACTGATATAAAAAAATATCAAAATGACTACATAAAAATAATATTAATAGAATTGCTATAAAATTTATTTCTATAATATCATTATTTTTTATAATATTTATTGACATATCGCTATCAAAATTTTGATATTTGTCGCGTGTCAAAAACACTCGACAAAGACAGTAAAACACTCGGCAAAGTTTGCACTAGATGAACACACTCGGTAAAGCTCATTGAGAGGATTAAATTCGGGGAATAAAATACTTGCTAAAAATTTTAAAACACCCATGTTATGCCAGTGTTTCAAGTACACTTGGAAAAGGAAAAAATCCTTCGTTTATTGTAACATTCACGAGTGTTTTTGAAATACTCGACAGACCGATTTTTAGATCTAAAAAAATACGTAGGCCACCGCAGTCTCGTGCTCCCGCAGCCTCGGGACGCCGGTGTCCTCGCGTGACCGCAGTGTCGCACCGCCGCAGCCTCGGGTCGCCGCAGCCTCGGGCCGCCACAGCATCGCGCCGCCAACGCCTCACGCCGTCGCCTCCTCCCGCTAGTGTCCTTGAGTGATCGCCGCCGGTGTCCACGCGCCACTGCCGCCTCACGCCGCTGCCTCCTATCTCCCCCGAGGCCCTCCATCGCCGGCGTCCTCGAGTGATCGCCAGATCTGAACAAAATCGAAGCCCGTCCTCTCTTTGCTGGGGCCTTGCACCGCCACCGTGGATGCCCTGCACCACCACCACCTCGCGCATCATTGTCAACTGCCGCCCCCGTGGGTCGCCATCGTGCACCGCCCTCGCTTGTCGCTGTCAACAGCCGCCCTCGTGCGCCAACTTCGACCGCTGCCTCGCGTGTTGCAGATCTGAGCCGGTGGCCGCAAATCTGAGCCGATGGCGCCGCCGTTCCCCCCTCGCATGTCTGCAGATTTGTGCCGGTGGCGCCGATGTTCGCCGCCGTTGCGGCCATCCAAATCTCGCCTGTCCATATCTGATCCAGATCGCGACTCGCCTCTCGCTGCCACCACTCGCCTCTCGTCGGTAGTGTTTGAAGTGTGGATGAATGGCTTGAGGAAGTGTGTTTGAAATTTGAGATTTGGTCGAGGGCGGGACCGAAAATTTGGAGAGGGGCGCCGAGTGTTTCTTGGTTATGGCTTTTGACTTAAAAACAAAAAAATATATTAAGGCCTGTTTGCTAGTGAATCTTGTTATGCACTGGGCAAACAATGTTTGCCCAGTGTTTTCATAAACACTCGGTCCAGCTTCCGAGTGTGATATTAAAAAATGGGCAAAAATCAAACACTTGGCAACATCCGAGATTATGATAGTGTATATTTATAATAATTAATGGTCAAAACGACATCTTTATTAAGACAAACTTTACAGTGAATCGTTTTAGTTGCAAATTAAATGCAAGTAAAATGCCCAAAGACTTTAATTAAGTTTTCATTGGAATACTTTCTCTATTTTCAAATAGATGTCATTTTGATATCTAATACGAGAAATAAGGAATGAAAGAAAATGACCAAATTAATCTTGATTAATATTATCTTCTTTTTTACTTGTCGTTTTAGAAGTAAAAAGTTGTAACTAAAAAAAATATCGTTCTATATTTTTGAGGTAAAATATAATCTTATTTTTCAAAAATATTCTAATAATTATTATTCCACAAGACTATTAATTACACAAATATAAATAACACTTCTAACATATCAATCACATGCATTAGGATATACTTATAATTATACATCACTTTCTTAAAAACTATACTGAAAGATAAAAGACATGTAACGAAGAACGCAGGGAGTACATCTTATTAAAATCTCGTGTACACCTCAATATATATGTCTTAATATTGGCAGACAAATTAATTTTTTTGTGAAAATAAAATTTTATTATTAAAGAAAATGCATACATGGAGAAAGCTATACAAATGTGGCTTGAATTTATAAAATAATATCTATTTAGAAATAAAATAAAAGTGCATCTATTTGAAAAAAAAAAAAAGGAAGTAGTTCTTTAACCAAATGTTTGGTCAAGATTTTAAAGGATATTTTAGCTCTTCTCCTTTGATCATCTACTTATGTATGTATGCAAACGTGAATTCTATAAGACCTGGTTTTACTTAAAAAACTTAAGATTTGCTTATTATCCATTAGATTATATAAGTGGATGATTGAGATACAACTCTTTTGATAGTTAAATTGAATAAAGAAATGTCAATCCTACACACATCAATCAAAAATACTCGCCAATCATTTGTAGGATCACATAACTGCATGAGAGAAAAGTCTCTTGGTATATTGAATTTTATGCACCAATCAATTCACCAAAAACCTTAAACTATAAATGTAAAATAGCTAATTTACTCATACTTCAACGTAGTACATGTTTAATCCTCCTAGCTACGGATTGTGATCCTCTGTCTTAGAGAATAAAAGACAGAATGTGCTGTTCTTAGAATCTCAATCATATAATTAGAATTTGAATAATTCGGAATGATATGAAAGAAAAATTGAAGTAGTTAATCATTTGGTGAGAAATTGTAAATTTCTCCTCACCATGATTAGACAATTAATTTCTGATCTAACGATTCACAGAGAGAGAAAGGTATGTGTCTTTTTTTGGGCCATGTTTGGTCAGCTCTGACTTCGGCTTTTATTAAAAAAAAAAAACCCAGAGTCATGTGATTTCAATTTCAAATAGACTAGAAGTTAGAGTTTTGGCAAAAGGCTTCAATTTCTCCACTTTATGTCTTCAAATGACATTTATACCCATAAATATAATATAATATTAGTTGTAAATAATGATATAACTATGTAATTATTTTAAACTTTATAAGTATTTTTCAAACTTGAAAGTTAGAGCACTGGGAGTATCTCAAATTTTGCTTGAACTGTTTAGTGTAAAAATGGCTCTAGCTCCACCTCGATTCTAGAGAAATCACTAACTGAAACCACCGAGTTGTTCTTATTCTAATTTGGAAATTAGAAGTCAAAATCCGGCCAAATAGGGCCTATGGTAGAAGTTACGATTCCCCAGGCACTGCTTCAGAAAAGATGACAAGAAAACTCAAAAAGCAGAATATCCTAATGCATAATAGCACAGAACTACTTTGCATCCTCATCAATTTGCCAGCCTACCTCAATAGTAGTACATAGCATTAAGATTAATATTTATAGTTTACTCCAAATGCTTGGAGATGAACAACATTGCAAGCATGCAGATTAAGGCCAATGCAGTAAGTTTCTAGTTTAGCAGCAGCCATATACTGTCGTCGGATGATTACCATACTGCAGAAAAGATAAGTAAGCTATTGTAGATATCTGTGAAATCAAGAATATGCAATGCTGTAATGATTTTCAGAAGAGATTGCTAGCATTGTATATTTTGCAGATCACATTATGCCATTGGTTGAATCAACATTGCATTCCAACAACAGATGTTAGTAAGCAGTTAATAACCATGTAAATTCTTGAATCAATGAAATCTTCAGTTAGATGCCAAATAATCATGTAACTTGATTTTTAGATATGCAGCTTGAATCAAGAGATTGCTTGCATATTTTGCCGATCCTGATGGGAGATGTAGCTTCTTTCCAGACCTTAATCGTAATCTGACATTAGTTGAAGTGCAATCGTCTGCACGAGATCTGTTGTAGCCTTATAAATTTTTGAATCCGTGAAATATTCAGTTAGATGTCAGATAATCTGAGATGAAGCTAAGTATCCTGCTCCTAAGATGTCAGATAATCAATATTCATAAATAGATGTTATTCGAACAACACATGTTGGTATAAATGTATTTTCTTCAAAAATGAGGTTAAAGGGGATCATTTATGAATTAAGATTTCGAAAATCTATAATAAGATTTTTCTGCACCAATCAGAGCACCATGGTTTATCCCTGTATCTGATAAATAACTCCCTAAAAGTATCAAAGAATATTGCATTATTGCAAGTAAAAAACTCCATACCATTATATAAAGTGTCAAATTAATAAAATGTCACTAGTTATAAGACTGATATGTTGATTCAGTCCCACATGTCCTTAATAGACTCAGTGGTATTTTACTAAACTCTGATTTTTGATCTCCCCAAACAAAGGAGGCTAAGAAGAAATAACAAGTGAACATCACAGCTGCACTCAAAAACTAACCATCCATTAGCTTAATAAAACAACAAATCATCACAGAATGATGTGGTCACAATCCATGTTGCGCACATCAGTCTAAGATACACCAGCACAAACAAAAATTTACACAGCTTAGGTGCCACCAAATATACAGCCATAGGACATGCACATGCCCTCCTAGGATGCGCTTCACTGCTTCTAGTTCTAGTGCACTTGAGCAGTCCTATAAGCTGGCAATGGGGAGGCAGCTCCGGATGATAGGCGGCGTGGCGAAGGCTGCGTTCTCATTGGCGACCTGGGGATTGTGCTTGAGGCTGCCCTTCGGATGTTAAGTTGCGGTGAAGCTACATTGTATTTGGGATCTTGCAGCTGCTCCAGCTTTTCAAGGATGTCGGACATCGGAGGCCGCAGCTTGGCCTCATTGCCGATGCACTGCAAGGCGATGGTTGCGATGGCGTGGGCGCCTTTCTTCGGGTACTGTCCTCCCAGCTTGCAGTCCATGATGCGGTACAACCTACGCTTGTCGCCCAAGCAGGGCCTTGCCCACTCAACTAGGTTCTGCTCCGTTGTTGGTTTCGATTTGTCTAGGGCTCGCCTTCCTGTCAGCAGCTCGAGCAGCACAACCCCGAAGCTGTAGACGTCTGCCTTGACAGAGAGGCGACCTGCACCATTTTGCACAATATGAGAAACATTAGTTTCTTGTAATTCAAATTTTTGTCAGCTCATCTATTGTCATGTTCTAATATTCGAAGAATGGATGAGTGTAGCATCGCTATGGATTTCTGGGATGTGGAATAGAACAATGTGCGGCAAAAAGATAATTTTGTTGTGACACTAAAATGCATGTATTTGAAACAAAGTATTCAACAAATAGCAAGTAAAATCACTTCTAGGTGCTGAAATTAGAAAGTGAGTTCTAATGGAAATTTCTTAGCTGATACAATGAAACTTTGATATCATTAAGCATACCATAACCATGGGTGTGTAAATTCGGGGCTATGAAACAAATAAGCTTCTACAATTGAATTAGCTTACACAAGGGATAAAGTGGACCTTGAATTGAACATAATAATAACAAAGTGGCTAAGTGCCGTATGAACTGACTCCTAATTACGGATTATCAAAACTCAAAAGTGAGAATTTGTTTAACCTGTTGCGACATATTCTGGAGCTGCATAACCTCGAGTACCCATGACTTGTGTAGAGACATGGGTTCTATCCCCGGTTGGACCTGCTTTTGCCAAGCCAAAGTCTGAGAGCTTTGCATTGAACTCCTGCATTGACGCAAGAAAAGAAAAGCTCAAAAAACATTTGTACAAGTAAGTTTGTGCTCAGGACCTGGTTGAGCATGTATTTCCATGCATACCGCATCAAGGAGAATGTTTGATGCCTTGAAATCACGATATATAACTTGGTTTTCAGCGTCGTGCAAAAATGACAAACCCCTAGCAGCGCCAATAGCAACTTTGAGCCTTATTGCCCAAGGTAAAGGGTCTGCGCCTCCTAAAAGAATAAAAGTTTTAGTCAAACATCAGAACAACTTTTAAGACATTGAACTCGCTGATAAAATTTCATCAGATGATTGCGGTGTAACAAAATGCATACTTCTGAATAGATGATTCTCCAAACTCCCTTTAGGCATAAACTCGTACACCAGAAGTCGGTTATCACCATCGGAACAATAACCAAGGAGCTTAACAAGATTCTGGTGGTAGAGTTGACCAAGGTAGTTAACCTCCGTCTGCAGCGGAAAAGCAGTAGTCAAGAAACATAAAAGTATCCCAGAAAAAGGGTTGGAATGTAAGACAAGAAATCGCAACTGACCAGCCATTCCTTGTGACCCTGGAAACCTTCTGGTTTTAGCCTTTTGATGGCCACAACCATACCGCTTCCCGGCTTTGAAGGTGCAAGGGTTTGTTCATCGATCCAACCTTTATAGACATATCCAAATCCTCCTTCTCCGATAAGACTTTCTGGCCGGAAGTTCTTTGTTGCATTTCGCAGATCATTAAATGAGAACGCCTTCAAATTGGAGGATGACAAAATTTCACCTTCTGTCCTAGGGGTAGAAAGCTCACTCCGATATTTATATGAAGGCATAGTCAAACTTGAATAAGTGGAACTGCTTTTAATGGTAGAAGGCAGGGACGGTAAACTTCCTTTGCTCGGCACTCTCAATGGATCTGATCTCACAACAAGAAGGAGAAATATTCATAAGAACAATGAGTGTATTATATCATCATTCAGTTGCAGAGATGACGCTAATACTAAAATGCTAATGTCATGATTAATTTCTTCCATTTTGCAAACTCAGTAGTCAAGATGCAGTAACATCACGAAAGATGCAACGGCCAAACGTTGTCCTAAGTCCTAACTGCTAGCAACAGAATCAATTGAAGTGCCTCACATCGCGCAAATATGCAGGGTGAGGTGACAAATTCCACTTTTTCAATGGACAAAACAATGTTAGTTTCAATAGATTGAAACTCTTATGCTAAGTTGTACATGTTAACCAAGCTAGTATCAATTAGTCTAATCTGATATTGTCAACAAATAAGCAAGCAAACCAGCACAAAGCTTAACCATCTTGTCAGGAGACCTCCAGATGAGATGAGTACAAATTATGAAAACAAAATCATCACTATTCATACCAAAATGACAACTATAAACATACCAATTAGTGCTGTTACCACCTTCAAAGTTCAAATCCTATTTCTAAAAACACTAAGACGAAATAAGAAGAAAGTAAGGGCATAGAGAGGAACAAACACTAGAATAGAAAGAACTAACACCAAATCCAACAATCAAGAACCCAACTACTCCAATCAAACCATACCAACTCCACAACTAAAAGAGAAAGCTGACAAATATAGAACAAACTAAATTAAAATTAGTTCCCAGAGAAGAGCATATAAAGAGGCACTCACAGGCAGCATTGTGATCCACCCTAGCTTCTGTGTTCATGCAATTCCCCATCTCTCTACTCTCCTTGGAATCAACCAGTCTACACAGCACTCATCAATAAAATCCCCCCGATGACCGCCTAAAGATTCGAGTTTGGGAAGCAAGAAATGGAAGGATTTAGCAAGAACAGTGACCAAGAAGACAACTCAAATCTCCACATTCCAGGAGGAATCTCTCCAGACTGACCAAATGGGTGCCCCCAAATCCAATCTTTAGAAGATCTGAACCAAGAAATTCCTCTAGAAAAGACACCGGAAGCAGTCAAGAAACTATCCAAACATACGTCAAGTCAACTCAAGAACTCCAAGAACTCAACTCTCAAGACTCCACAAAGTTTGGATGGAATTAGAAAGTGAAGGCGCGGTTGATTTGAGATTGGAAGAAGGGGAGAAGGAAGGACGCAAGCAGCAGCCACCGACCTCCAGAGGGGGAAGAAGCTGCAGGGAGGGAGAGTGGTGGTGGCTTCTCAGTCACTGTCTTGTAGTTGTAGAGTTTGTAGTACAAGTAGATTATTAGTGGTCTATTATGTGATATTTATTTTATTTTATTTTTTTGTGAATTTTTTTGATGACATCTTAATCATCTTATTGTGGTGCTTTCAAAGGTGAGGTAATGTGTGATCTAATAAATAATTTTTTTATGGATAATTGTTTGTAATTTCTTTGAGATCATTGCTTGGAATATCTTAGGAATTATTTTGTGGAACTTAAAATTTTCAAATAAATTGGTTTATTGGGTTTCACTTTATAAGCTCAATAAATTTGTTTTAATCGACTTCAATTTATTTGAAGCTGTTAGTTCAAAGATAACTTATATTTTTAAGATAAATCCCCAAATAATTTAAGTGTTTAGACACAATTTCAGTTTATAGGTTTATAAGCGGAACATGAAGTTTTGCCAACACCGCAATGTTTTTGGATGTTTTGAGTTAGGTGATTAGAAATGAAGAAAATTTCTACTTATTTATGGTATAAACTACACGAAAAATCCGGCCCAATTGCACGGTTAGATTTTCATCAGTAATCCTTTTTAAATAAAAACATACAATGATATATTATGAAAGTTAATACTCTAATTTATATGCTGATACAAAACAATTAAAGCATAACCATGTGTATTTCAAATATCAAACTAGTATGAGTAAGTTTGTTTGCTTTGTGACCTGTTCTTTAACTAGAAATGCTTGATTTCTATAAAAAAAAAAACTAGAAATGCTTGATTTTGTTCTCTTTTTCTGGTATTTCACCTTTTATTGCTTGATAATTATGGTTCTTGTTGGTGTGTTGGGAGACATACATATATTTGAGCCAATTTAATTTGTGTGCGTCTGAGTCGAAGTTTGGTTCGTATTAAGTTTTGAACACAAAACCCAGTTTGAATTTAACTCGTTTGAGTTCTAAGTCAAGATAAAGTTTCAATTAAGCTTGAATAGTTTATGTCTCTAAATTTTTTAAAAATCCTAATGGTGTCTTTATTATTGCTCTAAATAATACACCGATAAATGTTTTTGATTGTGGAAAATAAATCTCTTAAGATGGATGACCTAAAGAAACTAAAATAGATCATGCATGAGGACGATTTCTAAGCCGTGCCAATTTTTTATAAGAGCTTCATCCTTTGACATATTTCTTTGGTTGTGGTTGTCTGTAAGTCTAGTCATTCATTTTTCAAGTGTATATCATTTTCATATCTAATATTATATCCATATTAAAATTTAAAGAAATCACTATAACTAGAATCCATAGACATCTTTCTCAATTTTGTGAATTTAACACAATCTTATCCATTCGGTTTTTTGTTCAACTCTCAAAAGCAAGAATCAATTAATAAGTTACAAAAGTAGCAAAGAAATCAAAAAATTGGGGACATGAATTTCATGTAGCGTGGTGAATGCGGCAATCCAAAGAAAACCATGTGCTCTAAAAATTGTTTGTTGGTTTGTGGATGTTTTTTATGCAAAATGCAACCAAACAAAAGAGCATAGTGGCAAGAATCTTACTGGTGGGGCCCTATGAAATTGTCACTATTATAGGGACTGAGCTGGAAATTTCACTTCCTTTCCTTTAAGATTAAAAAAAAAATAGGATTCTTTCTTTTCCAAAGAAAACATCGGCCCTGTTTTTTCAAGTGCTTTAAGCACTTTAAATTACTACAAAAAATTTTCTTCACAAATTAGTTTCAATGTTTAGCCAAGGGCCCTACAAATTTTTCATAAAGATGCAAAGATTCTAGTATGTATGAGCAGGTTTAAATAATAAAATTGAGATGAGAGAGAAAGTCGAACCATTAAGATTTTGTGGTTTGATTTACTTGGGCCACGACACTCCATTGCAAAAGTATTAGTTCCACAACTCTCCCAAATCACGACTCCTTTGAACTTGTCATGATGGGATCTCTCAACACAACACTTTTGATTGTAAGATCCGTGAAGTCATGTTGCTTGAACCATGACACCCCTTCTGTCAAAGTGCTGTTAAATCTTTCACCGCAAAACATCGGTTCCCCCACAAACACCTCGTGTGAAATTTTAAGTGTATCAAATTCGTATTGACATATTTATTCATATAATTAAGTTATGAGTGAATGTCTTTTCTGAACCTATCTTCCATATTTTTCAACTTGAAAATACGTGGGATTCAAATCTTTTGAAACTATGAAGTTGAACTAGAGTTTTTTTTATGAGTGATTCACCAACAATTCAAATATCAAGTAAAGAGCAATCCAAAAGAGATGTTGGGATAATATTTACTCTGTGCGGTTGTTCGTGATAAAATAAGTAAACTAATCTTCTATTCAAATTGAAATATAGCAAATTATGTCTGTAAAAGATAAGGTAAACCAACAGTAGAAGGCATCGACTATCAAAGCTACAACGTAATATCTTTTATAATTGATCATCTATATCAGTGTTTTCTATGATTTTACATATTGTATAAGTTAGTCAAAAAAACGAGTCATATTTGACTCCTCTGTCTTTGTGCAAAGGCTATTTTATCGTATCTATGAGAGAAGGCTTTTTCAGTTGTCCTGATTATAGTGTAAATCTAAAAATTGGTGGGTTCTTAGTAGTTTTGGATTTGGTTTAAATTAAAAACCATGATGGGTTCTCGAAGTCCTGGACCAGGTGTATTTCAAAAATTGTGAATTTGTAAATGATCGACGGGGATGTTCGGAAATCGATAATAATGAAATCTGACAAGGCAGTCAGATGCATACGTAAGACGCAAGATGGTGCAGCGAACTTTGTAAAATTCGCACATTTTTTTTGTTTTTATTTTCTACTGTAGGTCTCATTTTCACACACACAGCGAGATAAGTCAAAATCTTTAGCCGGCTTCGTTAGATTTGAAAATTGCCATTCACCGATCAGATGGGTTAGTTACTGGATGTGGTCTTCTGAGACTTAATAACCTGTTTGACTGGTGTTTATTTTTTTTATTTGGTGGTGTCACAGTTGTAATTAAATTTCTTGCTCTTCAAGTTTGTGTCATGCAGGAAGTCAAGCTAAGTCTAGTTCATAAGTCAAACCAATTTATTTGTGTGTGTGGTTTTGCTCGTCTAGACAAAAGAATATCCTCAGTCTTCAAGAAAAGAAATATAGTGGAAATCTATATCTTTCAAATTTGATTCACGAGCCGAGGTGATTATTTTATTATCTTTTTAACAATGGTTCCTACAATATATGTTCTTGTCTACTAAACCATTCATAGATTACTATATCCGTTCTTTTATTTATCGGTTATTTTAGTAAGAAAAAGTTGTACATAAAAGATGTTATTATATTTTTGAGGTGAAATATAATCTTATTTAATCTTACATCATTTTAAAAAAAATAACATAGAGGGTTGAAACAACTTGTAAAAAAAACATAATGAGAGTACAATTCAGTACTGCAAATTAACTGTATCCATCCGCATATATCAATATTATGAAAGGAACATTTAGGAAACAAATTGTTTTGTATGGGCAAAGTCAATGCACGATAATATCAATATATACTCTACGGAAAAAATATTGACTTTGGCCTTCATGACTTTAAAGCATCACCACATCACAAGTCTGTTTTTGGGTTGACTTGATGGTCATCAGGGGACCTCATGCTCACTTAATTGCAACCATAATTTCCACATGCATTAATTTTACAACTGATAATTAATTTATATCCATAATATACCATTTGAACAAAAGATCAGAGATTAGAGGACAATGTTCAATGTATTGGAAGAAATTAAAAGCACCACCATCTAGATTATACTGTTAATGATATTGCCCCTTTTCTTTCTTCATTTTTACAACTAGGTTTCTAGATTTTCGGTAATCATGTAGTGGGCACATGTAATAGGAGTGGAACGAAAACTCATGGCCACGAGATACTCGGATTTCTTTAATGGTACGGAGCAAAATCCCCCGATAAAAAGTTGAATCTACAAATATTCCAAATCATTCAACTTTTCTTTTGATGCAAATTGATTTGTAAAAATATTACAGTCCCCACTTAGATTAGATGCCCTTTGTCCAATCCTCATGTTCAGTGATTGCATTCACAAAGAGAGAAGGGTGTTTCATCCAGTTTAGTTTATTCATGCTTGTTGATAAGTTCCAAAATTATTTACTAAGATCTTGAGCTTACAAGTTTGAATATTTGAGAGAGCGAGATGAGAGGCTCTCAAAGAAGTTAGAGAAGCTGGGAAATGGATGTCAACTTATTTCTCCAAATAAACTGCAATCCTCTTATAAATTTCTAAATAAACCAAGTGTTTAATTAGATTTAAACTTTTTTGGTTTTGAGAAGTTAAAACTTCAAAATAAGTTGGACCAAACAATCGATTACGGGGGGTGGGGGTGGGGATGTGTCTGGTGGTGATTTGTCCTATGATGTTTGGGCATTTAATTTAAGGTGTGCATGAACAATAAACATCCATCACACCGGTACTGCTCTTCTCCATTCTTTTGATAGGTGATGCTTTTGTTTTGTCACCTTTTGTTTTAACCCTTTTCCCCTTTGCACACGCCAATGGAATCACAGATTGGGACTGCATGGCCCCACCCTTTTTTTGTTTTAAGTCATGAGCTGCATGAGAAACAAATTAAAGCCATCAATTTATGCAAAGTTTTCCATGATGGGATTTGTAGATAGAGAACTTGCATGCTTCTTTTTTTAGTAAACAAAATTTCTGTTGTTTTTTTATGGTACTATTAAGAAATTTGGAGGAGGCCAAACTGCTAAAATTTTCTGCCTCCTACAAAATTTGAGCAGGATAATTTGACTTTAATCACTCATATAGTGAAAATCAAATATGTGATCTCTCATGTTTCTCATAATAATGAAGTTGAACGGTGGACCGAGTTTTAGATTTGTTGAATCAATCGACCACACATGTTTTTTCTTATTGCACTAAAGTGCAATTTCTATAGATATTTATATCATAGCCCATAGAACTCTAAAACATTGTAAAAAGATTCACCCAGCGCAATGCATAACCTCTAAATGGTAGTTTTATTTAATTACGAGTGATCACAGAAAAAAATAAATTCTGGATCTACCACTTAGCCCTAACTACATGATTCCAACTAGATATGATTGATGAACTATCATGCCTTCATGTCTACTAGTTAAGCTAACTTTTGAAGTAGTCAGCTTAGTGGATTTACTAGCTTATTATCACTGTCCCGAAAGATTGGACAGAGGAGAGAGGAGTAGATAGTGACCACTATGGCACTATTATCTCTTCATAGTGACGAGTGTACTTTGGTTTAGTCTCTAAGAAAATATAAATGGCAAGTCCGAAGTTTCTTTGCTTGGTCAAACCTACATGGACAAATCAATTAAAAACTCCTTAGATTTGAAGAGAACTCATCGTTTGAGTAAGGAGGTGATTGATTGAGTTTTAGATTCTTTAAAAAATCAATTTATTGAGATTTGATAAATTCTTTTCACCGCTTTTAGTTTGTCGGAGTCTTTTAGTTTCAAAGGGACTTAAATTTATGAAATAAATCTTAAAATAAGGTGATGTTCGGTCTAATCTTCAAATTATAAACTCATAAATTTAAGTTAAAACTCTGACAAACACCCTTAAATATAGTTGCAACTTTGTAAGTTTTAACAAATTTGCAAAAAAAATGCAAGCAATTTGAAGTTTTTGTCATGATCATGTACTACGGAGGGAAAAAAGAAAAGGAATGGGTATTCAGCTTATTAGAGTTTCAACTTATAAGTCCGATAAATTGATTTATTTTAATTTAACTTATAATCTCGATAAACCCCTTTTACAACTCATCGAGAGATTCTAGTTCAAAAAAAACTTAATATTATAGAATAAACCATGAGTGTTCAGTTTTAGTTTCAATTTATAAATCTATAAGTTTAAGTTGAAACTTGGACAAAACCTCCTAAGTTTGCAGCAATTTGAATCTTTTGTTATGATCATGTGCTACAAATGGAAAAGAAAAGGACATGGAAAAGAACTGAAGGAATCAAAGAAAGGGGGCTTTGTTTTTGAGTAGACCAATCCACTAATTGTGGCCTAGCAATGATACCAATCATGTAAGCATTCCACTAGATACAGAAGCATCTTTACCAGCCAACAATGGTCCTTTCTTTTGATGTCACTAACATGCATGTATCAGCCCTACTTCTGACCAAAATCTTCTTTAGTTCTTGAAAGCTTAATGCCTTTTATATTTACCTATTTTTACAAATAGAAAACTTTATGTACGTTAAAGTCTATGTCCGCTTCTGTCTCATGCTTATCTTCATTGTATCATGGTTAAGTAGTAGTCTTAAGGTGAGTTCTTCAACAAGACACCGACCTTTTCTTTCCATTACTTTCCTTTTATCGATCAAGGTTACCTATTCTATTAACTAGAATTAATGATCTGTACAAAACTAGAGTTGAATAAACACATTTTATTAATATGCACGAAAGAATACTTTGACACTCTGTCAAAAGAAAATTCCGCAAATCCTAAAACACCGATGGTTAGTGATGGGCTGATGCAGATCACCCCCTCTCAATCCCTATTTACTTTAGAATTGTACAGTTTTATTTTTGTGGATTATAAAAGCATTTTGCAAGAACTAGTCCTATGCAAAGTGAATAATCACATTTAGGTATAGGATTGTGGTGTAGACAATAAATCTTAGAAATTAATGGATTTAACTAAGAATTAATTTCTACCTCACCAAGGTATGCACTACCGGGTTGACATTATTCCGGTGTAAACACAATACGCAGATGAACTCACTACTTATTTTAGCATCATCAATTGCCTGATTCCCTACCTTTAGCATGATCAAATTACAGCCTAAAGTCTTTAGTAGGTCCAACCACAGTACAAAAGTTGACAAAAAAAAAAAAAGCAGCTTTGGCTCCTAGTTGTACATCTAACACTATGATATGTAATAATTGGTGCTTAAATATGGAGAAGCCAAGCAAGGTCAACTCAAACCCTAATTTCTTTTAGACCTGCAAACCAATTGTCAATATGGCTCAACAGTTTTATGTGTTCTTCTGTGCTTCTTTACACATGGATTCTAATTTTAATGACCTACATTAAATACTCTACTCTACACTTTATAAGAAAAAGAATATAAATTGGCATATAATGAGAGACTAAATAAGGATGTTTGATTTGCTTCCATGTTTTATTTTACTAAATTTTGATCATACCTTCAGTTTTTAGTTATCGTCTGGGTTATAGTCAAAATTTGACTATTTTTTTTGTCTTACTAATGTGTGTTGATTTTTCTGTCAATTAAAGGCGAAATTTTTGACTGTTAAAATTTAAAATGCCAATTCCAATCACACTTTTACCGCTTGCATCACCTCCATTCTATCTTGCGGTCTCTTTTTTTTTTTTCCAACCCTAGCATCATTTGACATGTTATTAAATCATTGATTGAGACAATGGCACTCTATGTTTACAAAATTTGCCATGTCATTATTTGTAGCTATGTATTCTTGTCTTGGGACACTTGGAGGAAGATTTAAATATGAGATGGAAAACATTAGGGTACTTATCACTTTGCAAACAGTAGTATAGTCCTCCTATCAGTACATTTCACTCTTTTTGTCTTCTAAAAATCATTACGTATTTGCATTTGCCGTCTCCACTATTTGTACACTGATAAAAAAATTATCAAATTTTAGGGACAAATAAAACACTACCCAAAATTTTCTACCAAATATTGGTCATCATATTTGACAACAAATCAAATATTGATGAAAATTATTACCAAATTTTGATTATCTTATTTGACACTCATCTAAACACTAATCTTTTATATTTTTACTAAAGTTTGGTTAACATTAGTTACAAACTAAATAGCTTCATTTTTATCAAAATTTGATGATACCATGATTTGATTATTACCACACTTTTTATAAGATTATCAAAAATAACAAACCAAACAAAGCCTAAATCACACTCCGTGTTTGGACCTAGGAAGTAGAGCATTTTTATACCTAATGTTGTTCCAGTTTTTGCTGCCAAAATTCTTTGTAGCCAAAAAAAAAATTACTGTATGATTTGCGCGGCTCAATTTTAGCCAGATTATGGACAAAAATGAATTAATTTGATTAAAGATGATAGTGTGAATAGAATGTTTCCAAAATATTGGCCACGAAGTAAACACCGGACAAATTTGAACAATTCGATAAAGAAAATTGCAAAAAATATCTAACAATTGTTGACACCAAACCAAACACACCTAATTTTCTATGAACAATTATCCTTACCCACACTTCTGCACATTATAATTGTGAAGAACCACCCTGGGCCATATTGCTCACTAAATTAAATGGCTTTCAAATTTGGGCCTCTTTTGAGCTATGAGTGACAAATTTGGGCCTTTTTGGTGGGCTACTGCTGCTTTGACAAAACAAACCAGAAAGTACGAACTTTGATGCACTGATTGGCCAGTTTAGTCGAGCTCAGGCTCCAGGTTGTATTGCATAGAGAGAGGCATGAGTTCTAGTTTCTTGGAGCCGAGACTATCGTTAGTGGGGCTCCTTGGCCAACATCTTCAACATCTCTAATTTTAAATTATATTTGATATTTTAATCCTATAATAAAATTAAATATTAATTATTACAATCAATAGTAGCCATGTAATTTATTGCAATTATATTGGATAAATATAACATTTTTTGGTTCCGGAGCCACTGAAGCCACGAACTTGAGGGGGCTCCAAAATCTTAGTAGAATTTGGTTCGAGCTTCGCTCGAGAGTATCGTCAGGATGTGGAACCTGACCAAAATACCGCCGAATTGACGTCATTGATTAATTTAATCACATCTCCCACAAACACGCGTGTAGTAATTATACTAAATAATACATACCGTAATTCACATTAGTACTCTTAATTATTTTTTTTGACAGTATCACGTGTGTCACATAAGGAATTAACACACTTGTTCAGAAGAACAGACAGTATATAATCATGTTTCTAATTAACCATGCAATCATATGCTTAGATTAGATTAAAAAAGAACTAGATCTCCTCAAGAAGAATTAATCAATAATTGTACCATGCAAAGTTTGCAGCGCAATTCATTGTCATTGCACATGAAAAGATGGACAGTTTCCACATCTCAGGAGTACTGCATGCACCCACATGATTGAAGACATCTGCAGATAACTTTGGCTGCACCTTCAGCTGCAGGTGTTGTCACACACACACACACACACAATCATGTAGATACATAATCAAAATGTGAGTACGTACATTCTTTGTCCTTCCTCAACAGTCTAAATTTTGATAGATTTATTTGATACATAAAATTCAACATAATATCAGAGTAGGAGGTTTTGAGTTTAAGACTTGTATATATGTCTCTTGCACCACCAGCGTCGCCGGTTAGGACTCCTCTAAACGTGCAGAGGAGTGTCAGATAGATTGCTTGCTTTTTTCAACAACTTCTGTTTTTGGTTGAGTTAGTTGATGTATGAAATTCAATAATTAGAGTAGGAGATTCTGATATTAAGACTTGCATTATTGTCCATTTTATCACCCGCAATCGCCAATCTAGTCTTTTCTAGACGTGAGGAGAGTATTGAAATATGAGTAGATTGTTTATTTAGTTGGTTTTCTTAACAACTTAAATTTTTGATTGAGCTATTTAATGCATTAAACTTAATATAACATTAAAGTAGGAGGTCTTGAGTCTGAGTTCAAGACCTGCATCGTTGTGGCATGCACCACTTGCATCGCTAGCTTAGTCTCTTCTAGATGTTAGAAGGAATGTTGAAATATGAGTAGATTGCAACTTTCGTCAATAACTTAAATTTTTGGTTGAGCTAGTTGATATCAAATTAAGAGATCCTAAGTTTGAGACTGACATTTATGTCTCTTGCACCACCCAAGTCTCCAGCCTAATCTCCTCTAGAAGTAAGGAGTATTATTGAAATATGAGTAATTTATTTTTTCTTGAATAATGTAAGTTTGTTTTGGTAAACTGTTAATTGAATATATAAAACTCAATTCAAACTTTAGTGTATATATAAACATATGTATCATCTCTTCTGTCCTACATGCCATGAAATCTTTTTAAAATAATCCAAAAAAATAATATGAGATAACACAAACGCGTCGTTTTTACATTTGCGGTCAATCCGCCACACGCAGCAGGTAACTCAATTCTATTATGCTTTAAAATTTTGATTATTTCGGTATTGATATGTTTTGATATATAATTTTGATTGACGTTTGAACTAATGGAATTATGAAGTCAAAATAATTAGATTATATATCATAAAATATCATATTTTGTTACATCTTGAGATATATAAGTCTAGCTTATGATCCGTTTGTGTCAATCTAATCGTTTTGGTCTCACAATTAAAGTGGTCCAAATAGATTGTCTATCAGAATTATAGATTAAAAGATATCGATGCTAGAAAAATAAAAAATTTAAGTATAATTTAATGAAAAATTAAATTCAATCTTTCCGATTCTTTGAAGATCGATGTCTTTTTACCTATAACTTCGATTGATAATCTATTTGAATTAGTGGAATTATGGGTCTAAAATGATCAGATCAACATAAACGGATCATTAATCAGACTTATATATTACAATATATAACAAGATATCTTTCGATTTATAATTTCAATTGACAATCCATTTGAATTATTAGAATTGTGAGGCCAAAATGATATCATATCAATGCAAACGGATCGTAAACTCAATATATAACAAGATATCTTTCGATTTATAATTTCAATTGACAATCCATTTGAATTATTAGAATTGTGAGGCCAAAATGATATCATATCAATGCAAACGGATCGTAAACTGAACTTATATATCTCAAGATATAATAAGATATGGTATATTATGATATATAATTTCTATTGATGATTTGTTTATATTAATCGAATCATTTTGGTTTCGTGATTTCACTGATTTAAATGGTTCATCAATCACAATTATAAATTAAAAGATATGAATACCGGAATAATCGAAATTTTGATATATAATAGAATTGAGTTGTCACGTGTGTGTTAATTTTGCAATTTTTTTGTTATTTTTTTTAAAAATTCACATGCCATGTGCATTATACTTGTGTCCTATTAACTAATCCATCATACGAGAGATGAAACAGCTCAAGTGCAAAGAGGGTGGTAAAGTTGTAGGAATATGAACAGTTGGCACACACATGCCTTCTGAAATCTCTCATTATTTCCTGCTCGGCATGTGTGTGTATGTATATATATAATCTGCCTAATTAGATCCCCTAATATGGTGATTAAAAAACTCCTAATGAGGATTTCATCACGATTATGTGCTGACTTTGGCCACCATCACATGTGCCCATTTGATTAGTTACTTATCATACACCACATCTATTTATATGATGATTAATTAAATAAGGGTCTCCTTTTATGTTGAAAATCACTGAAAAGTAAAAATTATCAGTTGACAATAAGAATTCTGTAAGAATTCCCGCATGTCAGTCGGTGTTTGTGAGAATTTTGTCAAAGTATTTTCATATGCAAAATCAATATGATATGGCATTTATGTCCAATTCTTGGATTTCATCAGAACTAAAATTTCTGTCAGAAAATCTTTACAAGGTAACCGCGATTAGAATCTACTTTGAATCACTTCTTAGCTCATTAATTGATCCATTAAACACACAATTTCTCGTAGCAATGCAGTGGCAAGAAGCACAGGATACTCTCATCTGAATCAAAGATTCAGTCATACATTCCTCTTTTATTCTCTGACGCTCTCTCTTCACGCAAAATATAAGATATATTTTACTATACATATAAATTTTAAAAATTATAAGTTCAAAACAACATTGAACAAAAATTATTAACTACTCTCATTCATAAATATTTTGAAAATAAAAAAATACAAGTGTTAAAATGTAATCATAAATAATAAAAAAAATAGATAAATAAATAAAAATAAAATAAAAAATACTAATAAATTTGTAAATATATTTTATATTGTGCAAAGACTGACTACTCGGCTTCAGTAAACAACAAACCAATTAACTACGTACCAACTTTTGCATCACCAACTGTTACTGTTGGGTCATTGCGAAGGACACTTAAGCACTGTGCTTCCACATGGATGATGCACAGCCATGCACGAAAACTCTATCAAAATCTTTGGAAATCTTCTCTAAAAATTCCAAAAAACAAAATAGATAGATATTGGAGAGTTCTACATTAGCCTAACTCAATCTACATATCGATAAACAAAAAAGACAAATTTATGTGAATAATGATTTTTATCTTTTATCTTTTATCTTTTTCTTTTTATTGCTAATTTTTTCTGAAACTTTTCTTTTTTATTTTTCCAATTTATACACTCAAATATCTATCTATTCTATTTTTTTAGAACTTTTAGAAATTATTTTCAAGAATTTTGAGAAGATTTGCATGAGCAAACACCACGCACGCATGTGTGTAGATATATAAAACATGCGACTAAAATTAACTTCAATAGTTTTATGTGTGTGTATACATATATGAAGCAAATTTACCATAATGTATAATAGTTATGGTAGAGATGGGTTCGAGAGTCTGGAATTCTAAAAAAATGAAAAAAGTTGGGGGTGTAGAGAATGTAATATAATAAAAATCTACAAATTTTTGTGACCAAACACAATTGTATATGAGAGAAACAAAAAAGATAAGATCAAATTAAATATATATTTACCGGTTATTTGTCTTTTTTGGTTTTCTTATATACAATCGTATTTGGTCATAAAATTTTGTGGGACTTAATAATATATCATCCTCTATGTCCAGTAATTTTTGAGAACTCAGAACACCTAAACTCTTGTATATTATAACTACTCACTGTCATATTAGATATTTTTCTTATATAAAAGGCAGATTTGGTATTTTATATATATATATATATATATATATATATATATATATATATATATACAATGTATACATTTTGTGCAGCATTAGTACTAAAGGATGAGGACTAATGAGAGCAAAACCAGATGTGTTGGTGAGCTCATCTGGATTAGGATTTGAGCAACGCTTAATTTGCCACACTGTTAGGGGACAGAGGCGCTGTTCTTGTTAGGTCAGATTTCAGCTAAAATAGATGTAAAGTAAGCAAACCCATGCATGGAATAATTGGTGGTGCATACATACATTGCTGAATGGAAAACTTGATTTTTGGACACTTTAAAAGTCATTTGAAAAATAGTATATAAAAATACTCTAATTGTAGAACACTGTAAAACAAATAATATTAGTCATATGACACTATTTTTAAGTCCCAACTATTAGTTTGATGATTAACATTAATGTCTTTGTTCATTTAGTAATGTAGATGGAGGGCGGAGTACTGTGGTGGCAAGGAGCCGGGTCAACATGATGAGCAGCGAGTTAGCACAGACTCAATATGGATGGAGAGTAATCTCAGTGAGGGTTATGTTTATGTTCGCACTTTCCTCTCCAAACTAAAAATCATATTGAGTCCCAACAACTTGACCTAGCCAGCAGATTGTATAGAGCCAAGCCAGGTGGTGGGTTGAATCGCTTGACCCAAAAAATGCTCTTGTAACACCCTCAAAAGAGGAAGTCACAAGGAGTGTTTTGTTTTATTGTTTTACTGGTGTAAATTTCATTTAGTTTTTGGTACTATATGTCTCACCAACAATCATTTCAAGAGAAGCAAATTCCAGTTCAGTCAACAGTAGAGTGGTAGGTAGGGTAGAAGGAATAATACTCAATATCATCACATTTTCTTGTAGGCCTCAACATTCCCTTGGACTATTTTACCAACCCATAAACCTATGTATAAGTTTTTAATTTTTCACAAATATGTTCTTTTGTAGGTATTTTTGTGAAATATTGTTTGCTGTTTATGTTTTTATTGTTTATATGATTTTAACTTGATGCGAACACACTATTATAGAAATGCACTTTACTAACGTACATTTTGTAACGGTTAGAAGTATGACAGTGGAATAACCGTTAGTACTAGTCCACGCTGTAAAATCTGAAGCCTTTTTTATCAGTTAACACTAAAACAACTGTTAGAACAATAGTTACACTAACATTTATCTAACTGAAAACTTATACTAACGGTTCGTTTGTCATAACCAATAGGAGTAGTTGATCTTTTACTATTGGTTATTTCTGAAGCATCGATAGAAAAAGTGTTTTATTGTCCCACTTATTACGGGATAATTTTCTAATGGTTATACCTTAATAAACCGATAGAAAATGTATAAGTTTACTATCGGTTCGAAATTATAAACCGATTAAGGATATGATCCTCTATCCTACTTCTAACTGGACAAATTACTAATAGTTTGAAGTTCTTAACCGATATAAAATGTGGATATGTACTTACGGTTGTTATAATGAACTGATAGAAGTAGTCAACACTTTTTACGTGGCAAAATCGTAATGGTTAAAAGTTAGCAACGATAGTAAATAGTTGACTTTAAAATCCCACAGCCATTCGATTCTGCTCCTGTCTCTATTGTGGTTGCTTTGAGCTTGAATAAACCAAAGTAAGGGTGAAGGGCACGACTAGCTTGAAGAGGTTAATTTGTCCCTCTCTTAATTCTCTACAAATACATGCAGCCCACACTTGAATTTAGCATAATTAAAATTATTATAATTAGTTAAGCTTCAATGCACCATTAGAAAAGTATTATGAACTTAATTACCCTCTAGATATGTTTCTATTTTGATGATGTTGATGATGAGTTCACTTGTAGTTAGGGTTTAACTTACTTATGTAAGTTAGGATTTGAATTGTAGCTATATAGCTAGGGTTTCATGACATTGATTCTCTGAAGTATCTAATTAAAGTGTAGTTGGCTTGAGAATATTGAATGTACCAAGTGAGATGTAATACACGAGTATCTTGAGGGTGTGAAGGAATTTATTGAATTTGTTGAGCAATACAAGGTGAAGATGGGCAAAAAAGATATGTACTGCTTGTGCAGAGATTGCATGAATTTGAAAAGGTTTACCAACTCTGATTAGATAATGAGCCATTTGATTTGTCATGGTATTAATACACGATATACATGTTGGATACGAAATGGAGAAGATCTTATGGAAAAAAGCACCAGATGTAATCAAGAAACGCAAAGTGATGACATTCATGAAGATGACAATTTAGACTATGGTTACGTGGACATGTATGCTGATGATGACTATGCAAATGAAATATTACGTGATGTGGAGGAAGATTACAACGAAAAGGACTTCGTCAAATTTTAGAAATTGATTGTAGATTCTGAGAAACCTTTGTTTTCTGGTTGTACAAAGTTTACCAAGTTGTTGTCTGTAATAAAGTTATATAATCTGAAGGCAAGTAATGGTTGGAGTGATAAAAATTTCACGGCATTGTTGGATCTATTAGTGGACATGCTTCTGGAGGGAAATAAACCACTAAGAACCGTTTACCAAGCAAAAAAAATGATGTGTCCAATGAGAATGGAAATTGAGAGAATACATGTATGCTCGAACGATTGTGTGTTGTACCGTAATGAGTATGTGGATATGGAGATCTGTCCAAGATGCGGCGCCGCACACTATAAGTAGAAGGACCAAACTAATGGTGGCAATAAAGGGGTAAAGCATGGACCTTCAACCAGGAGGGTGTGGTATCTTCCTGTGAATCCACGGTTGAAGTGGTTGTTTGCAATTGCAATTGATGCAAAGCATTTGCGTTGGAATGCCAAATGCCGGAAAGAAGATGGAAAATTGAGACATCCAACTAATTCTATTCAATGGAGAAACATTAATAGGTAGGGTCTTCCACGATGAATTTGGCGCCAAAATGAGGAATATAAAGTTTGGACTGAGTACGGATGGTATGAACCCACACGGTAACATGAGTAGTTGACATAGCACTTGACTAGTTCTTATGTGCATCTACAACCTTCCTCCTTAGTTGTATATAAAGTGCTAGTATATAATGATGTTGCCATTAATCTCAGGACCAAAACAACCCGGGAATGATATAGATGTATTTCTAACCCTCTTGATTGAGGACATATAGAAATTGTGGAACGAAGGTGTTCAGGTGTGGGACGCATATAAGCAAGAGACGTTCGTCTTGCGAGTTATGATATTTTGCACAATAAATGACTTTTCAGCATATGAGAATTTGTCTGATTATAGTACAAAAGGAGTCAAAATTTGTCCTAACTGTCAAGATGAAATTGAGAGCATGTGGTTACCGAATTGTAAAAAAACTGTGTACATGGGTCACCGCAAGTTCCTTCCCATGCATCACATGTACCGCAAGAAGATGAAATCATTTAGTTGGGGGGGGGGGAGTGATGACCGGTAGGGAGATTTACTTGTGTGTAAAGGACATCAACATTGACTTCAATAAATGTTTTCAGTCTTGGAAGAATGTTTGGAAGAAGAGATCAATTTTCTGGCATTTATTGTATTGGCAGCACCTACAAGTTTGACATTACATCGATGTCATGCATATAGAGAAGAATATTTGTGACAATTTGATCGGTTTGTTAGTGAACACTCTGGGGAAAACAAAGGATGGTGTCAAAGTTCGTCGTGAAATGGTTGAAATGGGGATTCGGACAGAGCTTGCCCCCTTGGAAGAAGGAAGTTGTACATACCTCTCGCCGGCCTGGTATACTTTGTCCAAAAGTGAAAAAACACAACTATATCAATGCTTGCATGGTGTGAAAGTTCCATTTGAGTATTCTGTGAACGTGAAAAATTTTTTGTTCATGAAGGAGTTGAAATTGATGGGTATGAAATCCCATGATTGTCTTGTGCTTATGACACAATTGCTTCCCATTGCTATCCGGGGCATTTTACCAGTTAAAGTCAGGGAGACAATCAAGAAGCTCTATTATTTCTTCAACGCAATATCTGCCACAGTTAATACGCTCATACAATATTACTCCCATATATTAATGTCATTAGCCACATTAATTATCCTTATTTGACTATTTCCCTCATTAAACAATCTTTGAAAGATAATTGACCCGGAAGGATTGGATGATCTGCAATGAGATGTGGTTCTTACTCTTTGTGAGTTTGAGATGTATTTCCCTCCATTTTTTTGATGTTATGGTTCATTTGATTGTACACCTCGTCAGTGAAATAAAGATTTGTGGATTTATGTTTCTACGCTACATGTATCCATTCGAGAGATTCATGGGTATCTCGAAGGGCTATGTACGGAACCGTCATCGGCCCGAGGGAAGTATCATCGAAGGTTTTGCCGCTAAGGAGGTGATTGAATTTTACACCGATTACATGGTAGGCGTTGACCCAATTGGAGTCCCTATGTCCAGACACGAGGGTAGGCTTCGGGGTGTTGGCACAATTGGGTTCGGAGCATCTGTTCCTGATAGTGCCATGTATGCAAAAGCACATTTCTGGGTCTTACAACGCATGACAAAAGTGGAGCCCTATGTCCAAGAGCACAAAGCACTTTTACAAAAACAGAATTCCTCCAAGGCAGAAATTTGAGTCACCAGAGAATTTAATAAGAATTTCGTTGCATGGATCGAAAATAGAGTTGCTCAAGCCACTGACGACTCCGTAAATGAGACAGTTCAAATGGTTGGCTAGAGGGCCAAGACGTATTGTTGGCCCTTGGTAGGGGTACAACATCAACGGTTATACGTTCTACATAAAAAAAGAGGACCACAAGGAGCCTGATAAGTGTTATTTCCATATATGAAAAACCCTAAGTTATGAGTATGATTCAAATCTATATTATTCAAACTCATAAATTGTATTCGTTAAATGAATGAAAATATTGCTAGAAAGTGTTTTCTATCTAGGGAAAAACATGGTGATTTGGATAAGTTCAAGCTGAATACGCCAAGAAAACGAGATTGGAACGGACTCCGCAAAGCGAAAGACGAAGCGATTAGAAGCCACCACACAACCAAAGGCCAGCACGGATCTCAACACACCCATGCCCAATGCGAGCTTGTGGCGTGCCTAACTTAGGTTCCCATTACATGTGCGCACCCCCATGCTCTTGTCAGTTTGTTGTTGCAAAAGATCGAATTCGCGTTGTTTTTAATTTTTTTTTTATTTAGAGTTTGATAATAATTTGGGACTTGTAGGCTATAAATAAACAAGGCTTTAGCTCAATTAATCATCCAAAAAAGTAGGTTTAGTTCCTCCTCTCGATTTTAGAGTTTTGATTAGTCTAGTTTTAGTTTGTAGTCAAGTTTTATAATGCCAATATGGACAGCCATTCTCAATTGTTAATTATATTTGGTACATTTTTATTTTGTATTGATTGCTCTTTTTCTTGATGGTTTTGTGTGAGTAATTTCCTTCTATAGTTAGTGACGACCTAATCTAGAGGGTGTGATTTTTGCTCGATTTGTTATGAAGTTTGATGATTTAATTACTTTAATTTTTATACTAGAAACTTGAGATCCTTCTTCATTCGCGATACTGTTCGTTTTTCATGAGATGATCGGTGTTCGCACACTAAGGCAACGCAGTATGCTGTATCTTAGTGATTAATTTAGAGTTTGGAACGGATTTTGTACTAAGCTGAGTTACAGCAGTGAGTGTGATTCTTTGGAACCATTGTTTAGTTTCAAAACCATCAACCTAGTGAGTTCGATTGAAAATTATGTTAATTAATTTGTTGATCTACTATCTTTGTTGTAAATTATCCCTAACAATGATGGAATTCCCAAAACTTTAGTTTCTCTCTATCATTTCTAAAACACTACTTTTCATAGTTTAGGTTTAACTCTAAAAAATACTCAAATAATTTTTAAGTTTAAATTAATAATTTCAATTAAAAGAATTTCACAATTATTCACTCTCAAATACTAAGTGATAAGTCGTCCACTGCGATGATACAAAACACCCTTGTAGAGCGTATCAGAGACACTAAGGGTATCAAGTAGGAACATAACACCTGTTCACTAATCCTCCCCTAAACATATAATTAATGAAATCTCCAGACAACAACATCTATACAAGCTGTCTGTTTCTTGAGCTCTAAGATGAGACCCCACATGCCAAACACCCACCGCACAACTCCACAAATCTAATCACCAAAATTAACATAAAAAAACACAATCTTTAATTCTTAAGAGCATAGATTTGTATTTTAATTAATTTCACATTGCACACAAAACGATACTACCATGGTCACCGTCTCACAAATTTATCTATGTGAACCCCCCCAAAAAAGTAATAATAATGTAGGTAAAAAAGAAGAAAAAAAATTACATACTAATCAACTCCAAAATCAACCTACATTGATCCAAATCTCTCATCTGTGAATTAATCCATATTCCATTAGATCAAATTGGATCATCTCATAGTTTGATCTCTCTCATTTGCATGGTCATACACAACATTTTTTGTTGCCCTGTCGTGTTCGATAATTCCAATCCTTGAATGCCAATTACCAGCTGCATTGATCGATCAATGGAAATGTTGGTGGTCTGCCCATGGCCAGAATGGTGGTGCCTCATCAACGCCGCCGCATAGTAGGTTGCTGAAGTTGGGGGTGGTGTCGGACACGGCGGTGGCGCTGTGCACATTGGCATTGCCATTGCCAAGCTCAATCTTTGGTAGTATTGTTGCTGTAGGGGGGTTGTGCAGGAGTTGGTCGATGTCGACGCCGGTCGAGCGGCCAATTGAGGAGTAGAAAGGCATACCGCTACCCTGTGGTGGGTTCATTGGGCTGTCGGTCGCCGGAGTACCTCTCGAGATGTCTAGGTTGATCTCGGAGCTGTTCTCGCTGCGGTTGCTACATGATGCCTCCGTCTCCTTATTTAGGTTGATCAAGTCCGACCCCGCCTCCCTCCCCTTCAGTGCTATTATCTGTAAAATTTCCATGCACAAAAATTAAAGCAAGCAAACAATCAATTGGTAGTTCATATGTTTGACGATAAAAATAGAAAATTAAGTTAATTAAATTAAACCTTTTTATTTCTAAAAAGCATCTCTGCCTTTTTGCAGTTTTGAACCGGTTTCGGTGAGAAAAAAAAGTTGTAGAAAAGTTGAGACAACTTTCTACGGACACTGAAACCCACATGGATCCTATCAGAACTTTTTGAGTTTTAATCCACCAATCATTTGAACAAAAAAAAACCAATAAACTACACGTAATCAAGAAGAAACCAAGAATTGACAACGAATCTTGAAGCAAGCATGCATCAATCATTTGATCCAAAATAAACCACATACAATTAATCCAAGAAACCAAAAACACCCGATCTTTGAGCATGCATGATCATTTGATCTAAAGAAACCTATACACAATAACACGATCCAAGAAGTTAAGAAACCAATAATGACCATGGTTGAGTTTCATGTCCAACCGCATAATCAAAAGATTAAATGGTTGAAAAAAATAGTTAATTTACTCGTACTTCACTATCTTAGGCCATGTATTATTTGATCACTACAAACAATTAATCAAAGAAGTCGAGAAATCAAAGACAAACAATGTTGAGTTTGATGCATGATCAATTACATAAGAGTTGAAACTGTTTAGAGAAGATAATCAATCTTCTCATATTTTAACATCAATCATAGAACATGCATGCATCATTTAATCCAAAGAAACCACACACAATTAATCCAAAAAACCAAGAAAACAAGAAAAACCAATACTAAGAAAAGAGAGTCACTCTATTTGACTTCAAAGAAACCACACGCAATCCAAGAAGAATATTAAGAAACAAAAAAAAAAAACCAACCTTGAGTCTGATCAACATCTTGGAGCACGCATCGCAATCGCGCAACAAACTCATTTCGAGTGAAGGTTCATATGTACGTACCTCGGCTTGGAGCTTCTTGTTGTGGGAGAGGAGGGCGTCGTTCTCGGCCTTGACGGCGTCGAGCTGGCGGCGGAGGGCGTCGTAGTCCCTCTCGAGCTGCTTGGTCTTCCACCGCGCGCGGCGATTCTGGAACCAGATGGCGACCTGACGCGGCTGCAGCCCGAGGACGCGCGCCAGCTGCGCCTTCCTCTCCGGCTCCAGCTTGTTCCCCAGCTCGAAGTTCTTCTCCAGCGTCCTCACCTGCTCCACGCTCAGCCGCCGCTTCTTCTCCCCCGCCCCCGCAGCCTGCGACGACCCGTCGTCGTCGTCGTCCGACACTGCCTCCTCCTCCCCCTCCTTCCTGTTGCCGTTCAGCACCTGCTGATGGTGATCATCGCCGCCGCCACCGTACATTGGTGGGCGCTTCCCGAGCATTGAAGGGGTGAACTCTTGGAGGAAGGGGGGAGGGGGAGGGAGGTGGTGGTCGTGGTCATGAGATTGTGGTTGCTGTTGTTGCTGCATGTGGAGGAGGAAATTTGGGGGGAAGTAGGAGGAGGCCATGCCATTGGTGGCCATTGACTTCATGGCAAGATCAGGAAGAAGAGCATGGGAGAGGAGTATATGAGAGACAGAGAGCGAGCGTGAGTTGGAACATGATGTGTAGGTTGATGCTTATAAAAAAAAAAAAGAAAAATTAACTTCGTATCATTGTAACATGTCAAATTAGTAAAATATCACTAACAGAGAAACTATCAATATGTCATTGTGACAATTGTATTTTGCTAAACTCTAACTTTTGTAGTGCTATTTATTATATAATAATTTCTGGTGATAATGAAAATACCACATTAATTCTAACCCACATTAAAAAACTCAAATTCTTATATTAATTCTAGAAAAATAAAAATTACTAGAAATTCTCACATTAATAAAAAAAATCTATTTCATTCATTATATTTATAATGATATAGATTTATCATCTAAAAAATCATATCTAAAATTAGATCTATTTGTATTATAATATAGATCCATGTGAAAAATTATATCTAAAATCAACTCTATCTCTATTATAGTATTAAAAACAGACATTTCTTTATAAAATATAGATAAAATTTTAAATCATATAAAGATTAATCATGCAATTACGTGGGTTTTTGGCTAGTTAAACTAAATCTCAGAGGGGCAAAGCATGAAGAAGTAGAGTATATATGTGTGTGTGAGAGAAGAAAATTGAAATGTGGTGTGTAGGTTGTTAGATCATAAATTAACAGTTTCAATTAAGTATACTTGGTGTGTATATTTATCTTCTAAAGTTGTAAAATAGAGTATATATGATGTTTATTTTTGATATTTTTTATGAAATAATTAAATGTCTTAATTTATTTTTTATATTAATTTAAATTATTAGAATTCTTATTCTAAAAGAAGAGGATCCAACTCCCACTATATTTTGTTTTGCAAAAGATATTTTGCATTGCATTCGTGATGATTGGAAGTACTTGTATGCTTTTCATAAATAGAAACTATAATAATCATAAAGCAAATGAGAAATTGAAAGGTTGATCTACACCACATTCAGTAGGCACTACACGTGTCTCAAAATTTTCTAATTTTTTACGTGGAGCATAGAAATGATATGAAGTGAGAAATTTTATGTACGGTGAGGCGATCCGAATTTACTATGTTTTAAATTAAAAATAGAATGTGTAGATTGTTCAACCAATACTCAAATAATTAAGATTGAAATAGATCATAAATTTACCGGCTTACAAAATCGCACACATCTTTATCAATTAATTTATGATTACTTAAATGACTTTATCAAATATTTCTTCTATTATATTGACTTGAAATGCAAGTGGTCTCATCCGGGAGAAGAGATGGCAGATTAAGAGTCACAATTAATACAGTCCACACTAAGGGGTGGGGCCCACAAAACATTGTGTAGCATTGCAACGTTTGTGCTTGTGGTTGTACCACGAGTGTACGTACCATTTGTTGAGCACTCTAGTCTACTGTACTTACTTGCCACATGTACCTAATTTTGTTCCTGTTGCTAAAGTGCAATCCCCAGTTTTCTTTTTTGTGTTTATTTGTGCCCCTCTCAACATAATGTGTGTGGAATAGAGTATTTGATGTAGATGATAGAGACTCATGTGTCACAAAGAAGAGAAATTATATACCTTAGTAGTTTCTAACGTGTATGTGTTCTTGCGCGCGCGTTTGTATATATATATATATATATATATATATATATATATATATATATATATATATATATATATATATATTATATATATATATATATATAATATTCATGTACCTGGGTGTTTAGACATCCAAATCTAAAACCGTTGGATTGATTGAAGATACACACTACTACAGAAATGCTTTTCACTATCGGTTAAAAATCCACTCTACTATCGGTTCTCTTACCGATAGTGGTCGGCACGATAGTAGAGGAGCAGAACACTTTTATCGGTTCAAAAACCGTTAGTAAAACATCTACATTCCCAACGTTCACTAATCGCTATCGACTATTTCTTCTATCGGCTCAAATTTAAACCGATAGTATTATATACATTTTTTCTATCGGCTCGTATATAAACAGATAGTATTGTTTAGGTTTTTTCTATCGGCTAGGATCTAAACCGATAGTAATGTTAATGTTTTTTTCTATCGGGTATTATCTAAACCGATAGTATTGTCTGAACACAGTTAGTACGGGAAACTTTATTCTATCGGTTATATTATATAACCGATAGTATTTTGTAGACACGTTTAGTACTAAAAACTTTATTCTATCGGTTTCTGCATATGAACCGATAGTACTATAATATTTATTCTATTGGTTGTAGTATATAACCGATAGTAATTTGTAGACACGTTTAGTACTGAAAACTTTATTCTATCGGTTGTTGCATATGAACCGATAGTAATGTAATATTTATTCTATCGGTTTTAGTATATAACCGATATTAATATTAGTTTTTCTTATCGGTTATGTACTGGCACGGTTAGTACTGGAATCATGCACATATACATATAGCTATACAGAGATACATTGGATCATTCACAAATACACCAATATTTACAAATATTCAGCAATATTCACATATTGATCAATTTGTTCACAAATACACTAATTCAGCAATATTCACATATTCACATATTGGACAGATTGAATTTATGCACATATTGATCGAGTTTATTCACAAATACATCAATGAATCTATTCACATATTGAGTTTATTCACAAATACAGCAATCAACACATTCAATATATATTCACAAATACAGCAATCAACACAAGTCAGTTAATATCGATCGTTGATAGCCACTTCTTCCATGACATATTGAGCCCAAATTGTTCGCAGCTCCTTCAATTGAGGTAACTCATATTGCTCTTTCAACATGGCGCTCTGCATATATGCGTGTATGAAGTTAGGATCGTACGTCACATCCAATTAAAGTTCGACTTTGAGTCAGGAAAAATGGTTACCTTAGGGAATTGGGCAAAGTTTCTCCTGATCAGGTCATACATGAATCTCATGACATAGAAGCCACATTCCCACGATTGTGGCTGCTGATGGCACTGGAAAAATTGCATATGCAAAGACATAAACCCACATTAACTCGAAAGAACTAATTAAGCTTAAATTAAAAAACTCATCATGAGTACTTCCATCCGTATTAATTACCTCATATTCTTTCCAAGAAATTGTTGTGCCCTTCGACGCGTCATGCCTCCCTCCAGCACTAGCATAATTTTTGAAAGCCCTGTATTTAATTTAGCATTGCCGATTAATATGTTATCATTAATTAGCTAGTCAGAGAAAAATTTAAGACAACTATGTTACTTACGCGTCTATGTGCCATGTGAGGGTGAAAACATGCGCCACCTTGTCGCTCATCGAATCGAGGTAATAGACCTCATTCATCCATGGGCAAATGACGACGAGGACCCAGTGGCCCCTACATTGCATATATAAGCGAACCGTTTCATACATATATTAGGCGTAACATACAAGAATGAGTTAAATTAGTAGGAAATGCACTAACCTTTGGTGGTACGGCGCAAGGATGAACTCTCGGTCCTGCTGCGCTAGTAGTGCCCTTGATATGTATTCCTCCGCATGTGCTTGGTCGTGCTCTAGCATCGTGAGACTTATTTTCTCTGGGTCGAGAAAACCCACCTTGTCACATGTCCTCATCGACGCCAGCCTATACATGCACCTGGATGCAAAGTAGACATTAGTAAGTAGTGCATACAAAAAGTGATTAGATTTATGAAACGAACTGTGATAACTTCAGACAACAGCAAACTCACAGGACTCCAGTCCGTATGATGGACATATCAAGCTCCCGCCAGTTGAGGAGGTCGAACAAATCCTCGTGGGCCACCGATATGCTCCCGGGCTCACGATGAAAATGGGCTGGCCTGAAGTGAACCAAGAAGTTGATGTGGCGCCTAGACCGGGTCAGGTACCACTCGTGGAGACTTCTGGTTATTTGATCCATATTGCGCAGAAGGTACTCCGACACGAGTGGGGACCCGTTCTTGAATGTACCCGGCTGGCTTTGTTTGGCCTTGCCTTTGGCCTTGCCCTTGCCTTTGGGCGGGGAGCGAGTGTATACCTTCGAAGGTTGGGGTGTGGTGCCACCGGCCTCATTTGATGGCGAAGGGTTTGAGGCCGTCGGAGGAGGCATGGGGGCCGAAGGAGTTCGCTCATGCGTTGTGGCGGGGGTGGTGTCCTCAGGAAGTGAGCTGGTATCCATCGTCCACTTTAAGTACAAACGCTTAAATTAGATTTTGCAAATTGAGTATTTAACTGAGTTGTAAGTTAGAATGGCTAGGGTTTACCTCCTGTAGTCTAACACCCTTCTTGGGCCACTGTATGTACGAGCCCAATGCCTCGCCAATTGTCCGCATTTCGTCCGTTGGGACGGGCAACGGAAAAGAGCTGTAGCCCGGGAGGGCCATGTCCACCTGTACCTTTGCGAATCCAGGCTCCAGAGGTACACAGTGGATCCGGACATCCTCCCAAGACTGGTATACGACCCCGTTTGCAACCGCAACAGGTTTGTCGCCTATGTTGATCAATAGGCTAGAGCTCTTCGGCTTCTGCAATTTGCAACAATTATAACAGATTAGCGAAACAATTCTAACGTAACGGGAGTGGCATCAGCCGAACTGCATATATAGCTCAAGAGTTGCAATACCTCGATCAGGTCCACCGGATCCACGTGAACCTTCGAGCCAACACTACTCGGCCTGGCAGCGTCGACCTTGGCAGCTGGATCTAAACCCTTGGACTGCACAACTCGGCTGAGGCGTTCATACTTCTCGTTCATTTGAGCGAACATGTCCGCGAATTGTGCAGTCACATCTGCCCGTATCTTCTGAGATAGCTCCACTTCCCTTTCCTTCCAGCTGCCAGCCTTCTTCGCCTTTTGCCCGGGCTCCGAGAAGCCTTCCTTCCATGGCACCACAGCCCCCAAGGTTCGCGTCCGCCCTGGATGCTCCTTGTTCCCAAAGCCCGGGTAAGGATGTCGTTTTCCCTATGGGGACTGAATAATCCCTCGGTCGCCTCCTTCGAGCAAGAGATCTGTTACATTGAAAGCTCTCCATTGTGAGGAAGAAATATATACAAACTTGTGCGCACACTAGTGATCATAGTTAGCCAACTTACGAGTCGCTGCACGACCTCGATGTCCCTGGGGTTTGGGAACGCCACAGTCCTCGTGGCCGACACGGTCCCTCTGGCCAGCCACCAGCGCTTGCATCGCTGATCGCGGATCTCAGAGAGTGGTAGGTCAGGGGAGTCGACGAAATGCGACGCCTCGTCTTCAGCCTTCTTCCACTGCTCCTCCTTCCCTGCATAGCCGCGAGAGCCGAGCCGGTGTGGGTGGTCGTTCCTCCTCTGGATTGCCCTGTTCTTCTCGCTGAGGGCCTTCGTACCAGAAACAAGAAAATTAATTGACCACTGCTTACTGCATACAATGGTGTAACCAAGCAAAGGAACCATTCATACCTTGAACTCAGGAGTCCCCTTCTGTTGGGCGAATTGCTCCCATACCTCCTCCGTTATGAAGGGGTACTTCTCGCCTGGAGATTCGCCTTTAGCGAGGAATGTACTGACGAGGACGCTCTTGAAGGTTTTCCACGTGTTGTTCATGTCCTTCAAGCAAGCTATCTTGGGACCATCGTCCGGGATGTTCCACTTGGCCTGTTTCAAATGGTGCATATAAGTAGGACTTACCTAATCTCTAGGATAAACCAAGGGAATGTAATTACTCAAGAGTTCAGTGATTTTGATTAATGTTACCTTCACGTCCGCCCACAGCCTATCTCTCTCGTCGGCCTTGACGTCCTTCCAGCTCTGGACGGTGATCTTCACCCTTTCCTTCGCCAACAAGCCAACATAGGCAGCATAGTGCCCGGCGTTCTTCCCGATCGGTCTCCCGAACTGGTTGAACTCACAGGAAAGATCCACGCGTTTGGCCAAACGACCCAATATCGTTGCGCCTCGCGCCTTCCTCTTGCGCTGGGATGAGGCAGCGCCATCTACGTTCGCCCTCGCTGAATCACTACTATCAGCCGAGGAAGATGCCGACATGGCTTTACCTAAAATTCCATGAACAAACCATCAATTGATATGAAGAAAGGTACATGACAAAGTTCATAACTAAAATTGTTGTGCCCTACGCTAGTCTCTTTGCATGAACATAAAGTCTGTTGAAATTTAAATGAACCAAAATTTCATATGAACATTAGAAAATGGGAAGTAATTAACAGAAAATTCAGATGAGCAGTGCAAACTAAGACATACTCCATTTCCTATCAGTTTTGAAAGGAAAACCGATAGTACTAAGGTTTGTATTCAGGAAAATTTAAAAGATTAGCAGTGCAAACTATGCTAATCTCTCTGCAGGAAAATAAAGTCTGTTAAAATTTAAATGAACCTAAATTTGAGATGAACATTAGAAAATGGGAAGTAATTCACAGAAAATTCAGATGAGCAGTGCAAACTAAGACATACTCTATTTCTTATCGGTTTTGAAAGGAAAACCGATAGTACTAAGGTTTGTATTCAGGAAAAATTTAAAAGATTAGCAGTGCAAACTATGCTAATCTCTCTGTAGGAAAATAAAGTTTGTTGAAATTTAAATGAACCTAAATTTGAGATGTACATTAGAAAATGGGAAGTAATTCACAGAAAATTCAAATTAGCAGTGCAAACTAAGACATACTCTATTTCCTATCGGTTTTGAAAGGAAAACCGATAGTACTAAGGTTTGTATTCAGGAAAATTTAAAAGATTAGCAGTGCAAATTATGCTAATCTCTCTTCAGGAAAATAAAGTCTGTTAAAATTTAAATGAACCTAAATTTGAGATGAACATTAGAAAATGAGAAGTAATTTACAGAAAATTCAGATTAGCAGTGCAAACTAAGACATACACTATTTCCTATCGGTTTTGAAAGGAAAACCGATAGTACTAAGGTTTGTATTCAGAAAATTTAAAAGATTAGCAGTGCAAACTATGCTAATCTCTCTGCAGGAAAATAAAGTCTGTTAAAATTTAAATGAACCTAAATTTGAGATGAACATTAGAAAATGGGAAGTAATTCACAGAAAATTCAAATTAGCAGTGCAAACTATGATGGCACTACTATTTCCTATCGGTTTTTTAAAAGTCAAACCGATAGTAATCAAGTTTGTATTCAGTAAAATCTATAAGATTAGCAGTGCAAACTATGCTAGTTTCTCAGTAGGAACATAAAGTATGTTAAAATGTAAATGAACTAAAATTTCAGATGAAAATTAGAAAATGGGAAATAATTAACAGAAAATTCAGTTTAAGATATTTACTATCGGTTCTGAATAAGAAACCGATAGTGGACTACACTGTATGACAAATAGCTAGTGATTTTCATCAATTCTGTCATTCTCATAGCTATCAAGTTTGTAGTTCATGAATTTTACTCTAGGTTTATATTTGTAATCGATTGAACGGGATATGAACCATTGCATACAAAATTAAGCAATACACGCGAGCGATTTGGTCAAGAACACTTACAGTCGATCGTGGAGTGGCCGAAGGCGGTGGCGCAATGCAGTGCCGGAGGCGGTGGAGAACCAGATTCTGATTGGCAATGGTGGCGCAGAGGAGCGAAGAAGCGAACGTCGGTGAATCTATGGTTTTCCGCGCGAGTATTTGGAAATTGGAATGTGATCAGTTGCACTGGAGGGAAAATCGTGCAAGGTTATAACCTAATAAATGAATATTTACTATTGGTTCATAACCACAAAACTGATAGTAAAAACATGTAAGTTAGGGTTTTCAGTATGGGAACTTTTCACTATTGGTTTTATTATACCAAATTGATAGTAAACTAAGAAACAGGGGCTCATAACACAGTATAAATCACTATCGGTTGTAAACACTAAACCGATAGTAAACTAAGAACAGGGACTCATAACACATTATAAATCATTATCGGTTATGAACTATAAACCGATAGTATATTTTAATTTCATATCGGTTTCACAGTTATAACCGATAGTAAAATACAATGTTATTGACCCTAAAGGATTTCCCTTAGAAGAATTACAGAGGATCTCAGTACATCATTTTGCATTGTATTTTACTATCGGTTTTATGACAATAAACCGATAGTATATGTTAAGTTCATATCGGTTTGGAGGTGGAAACCGATAGTAGAATACTGTTAAATTGATCTAAAGGTATTTCCTGAGAACAATTACAGATGGGTCTCAGTACATCATTTTGCACTTGTAAAGACACCTGAAAGCCCATGCAAATGACCTCCAATAATTTTGAAATAAATTAACAGTAAAGACCAATCATGGAATGAAAATTTGCAGTTTTCATATATATTTGTGAAAAGAATCAATTATTGCTCAAATCAAGTACATACTCCAATTGAAATGAAAATTTGCAGAAATGATTCTCAATGCATCACGTATGTTTTCCCAAAGAATTTTTGAAAAATGATTTGAAGAATTCTTCGATTAAAGATCCAAGTAATATACGTCACTTACATATTACAAATTAGTCAAGAATGGTTGTCCACCCATAATCCTTCTTCGTGGTCGTCTCGCAGGTAACTTGTTTCGTCAATATCTTCGGTAGGGACAGATTGAAGGATTCCATCTAAAAATGGAGGTAGTTCGTCGAACTGATCGTACTCTTCTTCATCCACAACGTCTTCGACCCCAACAATACGTCTCTTACTGTGAAGGACAACGTGCAACTTTGGGTTGGCCGGGTCAACGATGTAGAACACCTGTGTGGCTTGCTCAGCAAGTATAAATGGATCATCTTTGTGTACGACTCTACTGAGATTGACGAGAGTAAACCCATAATTGTCGACTTTAACACCTCGAGAGATTTCGACCCATTGGCATCGAAACAGAGGAATCTTAAGTAATACATAATCGAGCTCCCATATTTCCTCAATAACACCGTAATATGAGTCGAGTGCCCTTACTACCCTGGCATCCTCCGAAATAGCAAGTAGTGTCACTCCACTACATTGCATAGTACTCTTCTCGTCCTGAGTTCTTGTGTAAAATGAATAGCCGTTGATGTCATACCCCTGCCAAGTCCCTACAGTAAATCTAGGCCCTCTGGCCAACCATGTAACATCTTCATCTACATCGCCCTCAGAAGCTTGCAGGACTCTATTTTCGATCCACCCAGCAAACTTCCTATTATGTTCTCTGGTGACCCAAATCTCTGGCTTCGAGGGATTCTGTTTCCGTAACATTTCCTTGTGCTCGTGTATGTATGGCTCCACCCCCGTCATGTGCTGTAAAACCCAAAAATGGGCTTTTGCATACAGATCACTAGAGGGGACGACTGCTTTAAATCCAATCGTTCCAATGCCCTGAAGCCTGCCCTCATGCCGGGACGTAGGAACGCCAATTGGGTCAACCCCGGTCATATAGTTGGTGCAAAATTCGATCACCTCCTCGGCGGCATAACCTTCAATGATACTGTCCTCAGGCCGATGTCGATTCCTTACATATCCCTTCAAGATACCCATAAATCTCTCAAATGGATACATGTAGCGCAGGAACACGGGTCCACAAAACTTAATTTCTCTGACAAGGTGAACAATTAGATGGACCATAACATCAAAAAAGGATGGAGGGAAATACATCTCCAGCTGACAAAGAGTGGTAGTCACATCGCGTTGCAAATCGTCCAGTCCATCCATATCAATTACCTGCAAGGACACAGTTGCAGCAAATATTCAGATCCAAAAAATCTGACAAGTTCCACGAATGGAGCTAATTAACTTGCTAGGAGTACACGCTTACGTACCTTGCCAGATATTGTGTTGAAAAAATAACATAGCTTTGTAATTGTCTCTCTGACTTTGACAGGGAGAATGTCTCTGATAGCAATGGGAAGCATTTGTAACATCAGTACATGACAATCATGGGACTTCATACCAACCAGTTTCAAGTCTTTTATGGACACAAATTTTTTCAAGTTCGCAGAATACCCGCATGGAACTTTGACACCATGTAGGCACTGACAGAGTTCTGTTTTTTCTCTTTTTGACAAAGTATAGCAGGCCGGGGGGACGTATGTCCACTTTCCCTTCTCCAACAGTGCAAGCTCAGTCCTTATGCCCATGTCGAGCATGTCACGGCGAACGTTGATGCCATCTTTCGTCTTTCCTGGAATGTTCAACAACAAACCAGTCAAACTGTTACAAACATTTTTCTCTACGTGCATGACATCAATGCAATGTCGAACTTGTAAGTGCTCCCAATATGGCAGATCCCAAAGAATCGATCTCTTCTTCCAAACATTTTTTCCTGGAGGTTTAGAACATTTACCGAACTCAACTTTGATGTCCTTCACGCGCAAGTAAAGCTCCTTACCAGTCACAAACACTGGGGCTGATCCTTTCTCAGGCTTCCCATTGAATGACTTCCTCTTCTTACGGTAGGCGTGATGCATCGGAAGGAATCTGCGGTGACCCATGTACACTGTTTTTCTGCAGTTCGATAACAACATGCTTTCAGTTTCATCTAGGCAAATAGGACAAGCCTTGCCTCCTTTCGTACTATACCCCGACAAATTTCCATAGGCCGGGAAATCATTTATGGTGCAAAATATCATGGCCCGCAACATGAAATTCTCTCGCTTATGTGCATCCCACACCCGCACCCCTTCGCTCCACAATTTATGTAAGTCTTCGACTAACGGTGATAGAAACACGTCAATATCATTCCCGGGTTGTCTGGGTCCTGAAATTAGTAACGACATCATGATGTACTTGCGCTTCATACATAACCAAGGAGGAAGATTGTAGATGCATAAAAGAACCGGCCAAGTGCTATGTCGACTGCTCATATTTCCTTGTGGATTCATACCATCCGTACTCAGCCCAAACCTTATATTCCTCACTTTGCCGCCAAACTCACCGAATGTTCTGTTAATGTTTCTCCATTGAATGGAATCAGCTGGATGTCTTAGTTTTCCGTCTTGTTTCCGACCTTCAACATGCCAACGCAAGTACTTCGCATCTTTCGGATTTGCAAACAGCCGTTTCAATCTGGGAATCACAGGCAAATACCACACAGTTTTGGCCGGAGGCCCTTTCTTTACCTCATCACATCCATTGTGATAAATTCTGTCCCCATGCTTATACCGCGATGCACCGCATCTTGGACAAACATGCAAATCCTCGTACTCGTTACGGTACAAAACACAATCATTTGGGCATGCATGTATTCTTTCGATTTCCATTCCCAACGGACACAATAGTTTTTTGGCCTGGTAAACCGATTTTGGCAACTCATTTCCCTTTGGAAGCATGTCCGCTAACAGATTCAATAGCGCCGTGAAACTCTTATCGCTCCAACCGTTGCTTGCCTTCAAGTTATATAATCTCAACACAGAAGACAACTTTGTAAATGTTGCACATCCGGGGAACAAAGGCTTCTCAGAATCAACAATTAATTTCTCAAATTTAGCTAAATCGTTTTCGCTATAGTCTTCTTCTACATCACGTAACATTTCATCTAAATTGTCGTCATCTACATGGACTTCCGAATGAACATTACCAATGTTCTGATCATGATCATCATTACTGCAATCCACTTCCGGGTGCTGCTGAGTGGTAGCGGTGCTCGTTTCCTCAAGATCTTTACCATGCCATATCCAACGGGTATAGCGTGCGTTAAAACCACGACGAATCAAATGACTCCTAATCTGATCAGAGTTGCCGAACCTTTTTAAGTTCATACAATCTATACAAGGACAATGCATATCTTTCTCTCCCTTCTTCGCCTTTTCTTGCTCAGCAAATTTAATAAACCCATTTACACCCTCCAAATACTCAACAGTAGTACGTTTTTTCCATACATCCAATATTCTCGGTCCATCTACAATTATTTCACAAAATTGACAAATTCAAATAAATAATTAATGACTCAGGGCATGCATATATGCATGAAACATAATTAGCTAGGCCATATGTGTGTACATGAGCTGCTTAATTACATTAAATGGATTTGTATAAATGGAACCCTAATTAACTTGATGCATGCATTGATTGGAAGAGCCTGCTAGCTAGCTGCTTAAATTCAGCAAGCTATAGCTAGCTAGCCAACCTAGCCTTCTAGCTAGTTTGGAGATACATGTATCTAGTTTACTGAATTGCAAGTAGAGAGAGAGAGGGAGAGTGCATGTGAAAGAGTGATCGAGAGAGAGAGAGAGAGGTGATGAGAAGATGACAATACCGAGGGGGATGGAAATATGATCAACCTCTCAGCTAGCTTCTCCAGATCACTCTAGCTTGGAGTCGTGCGCGGCTGAAATGATTCCAACATGTAGAGCACAGAGCAGGGGTCGACCCAATTAAGTTGTCCAATTTTACTATCGGTTCAAAAACACAAAGAGATAGTAAAATAAGGTCCTCACTGTCATAACCATTAGTGTATATGAAGTCATTTTACTATCGGTTTGTTTTATATAACCGATAGTACTATTTAATATATTGTATCGGTTAGTACAGTAATAACCGATAGTAAAAAGTCAGTAATTTCACTATCAGTTACGCGAGAAAAACCGATAGTACTATGTAATATATTATATCGGTTGGTACAGTACGAACCGATAGTATAAAGTGAGTAATTTTACTATCAGTTAAAAATGGAAAACCGATAGTACTGTTTTAATATATTATATCGGTTGGTACAGTAATAACCGATAGTATAAAGTGCGCAATTTTACTATCAGTTAAAAGTGGAAAACCGATAGTACTATTTAATATATTATATCGGTTTGTACAGTAATGACCGATAGTAAAAAGTATTTGCATTTCACTAACGTTGAACTAGTGTGTAACCGATAGTAAATTGCCACTTTTCCGCCGCTGTCGTCCTATTCTATCGGATTTTTTTCAGATTGCTTATAACCGTTAGAAAATATGGGTTAGTGGAATGCACTTCTGTAGTAGTGACACTCGATCAAAAGTGTGTCTAATATGATATTCATTGAAAAACATTCTTTCATTCATAGGATGTAGAAAAACATTGCCTAGACACCTAGATGCATAAAAAATGTGTTATACACACACACTAGGTGCCTTCACACCCAAATCTAAAACCGTTATATTGGTTGAAGATACATGTGATCAAAAGTAGGTATAAAATAATAGTCATTAAAAAATATTATTTTCATTTTTAGGATGTACAAAATAATGATCTAAACTCATTTTAAAAGCAATTTAAATCATATAATTTACCATGCATTTTATATATAACAATTTCTGAATTTTAGTTGTACTTATCACAAAAGTTACTTATTTGACTTTAAAAGTGAGTTGAGAACTAAGTTGCTAAAATAGAACTATATTATAACATGATGTATATTTTAGTTTAGAATTGTTCGATCCAAATACACATGTATTACATGCGAATAGGTGTGGGCGCCCAAGTACCTAGGTGCATCGAGTATTTTACTTATATAAATGCTCTGTAACTAGAAGGAAAAAGAGTAAATTTCACCTCTGAGTCATATTCTTTACTCAATGCTTTAATTGGGTTTCAGTTCTTCTAATTTTATCAATTGGGTTTCTAAATTTTTATTTTTGTTCAACTGAGTCTTCCGCAATTAAATCTTGTAACAAATTTCTAATGTGGCATGCCATGTCAAAAACAAGTCCATGATGTAAAATGCCACATCATCATTTTAATGCCAAATAGCATATTACATTCTCGATTAAAACTACATGACATGCCACATGGCACTAGATTGATGATGTGTCATGTTATATCATCTCCGATAGCTACAAGATATATATCATTTATGTGATTTGCCACTTCAGCAAATCTATCATGGAATTTAACCATGAGACCCAGCTGTCCCCAAATAGAAGTTTAGAGGGCTGAATTAAAAAACTAGAAGAATATAAAGCCAATTGAAGTTTCGAGAAAAGAAGGGAGAAGGGAGATCTATAGTGAAATTTAGTCGAATGTAAAATGTTACGACAAAATTAAACAAGTGATTATCTAATTAGGAGCAAAGTCATTTCAGAATCGAATCGAACGATGCAGCTTGGATTACGACCTGATTGTAATTGGAGCCTGATGAGGACGACTCGTTCATGAGACATCCTTTTTGAGACACTATTTCACTTACCCCACATATATGTATTGAACCACTAGTATCCAATGTGCTCGACACAAATTAATCCATGGGGAAATTAATTATTGCATAAAATTCTTCTGAAATATCTGTTATATAATAAAATTATGTAAAATTGGAGGCACAATAATTAATCAGAAGAAAAAAACTACACCGTGTATTTGGTGGATTCGAATTATAATGGTATAGATTAATCTGATATTTTTTAAGATACTAGTATAATGTATATACCATATTGTGTATATTAAATATAAATTTATGGGAGATTTGAGTGAGGTGGTAAATTTTAGTTGTTGCTCACAAGTTTGAAACTAATATGTAAAAACAAGTAAAACACATAAAAACTCCAAAATACATTTTAGGCCAGCAATTTTCTCATCATGGATTCATGGTTATTTTCCTGATAATAACCCGTGACGGATCCATATGAACAATTGTGTGTTATATGACCCATATCTTTTTAAACTAATATCAATAAAAATTTACAGAAAAATCATGGATCTGTCGCAGTCTTACTGACATATAAATTATATAACCAGTCTCATAAATAGGAAATCCTGGATCTATCACTGATCATAAGGAGGTTGATACATTGTAATATGTCTAGGCATGGTAGTAATTTCTTTAGTTCATTTATCCACACATGCACATATATAATTAAACACCTTGGACCTTGAGCCTGGCCATTCTCCGTCAGAGTAAATCCATTCAATGAATATTACAGGATGTTCCAAAGCTGATGATGATTAACTGTTGTGGAAGCATCACTCATGATGATCATTATGATGATGCAATCATAAGATTGTCACACAAAAGCTATTCATTCTTCTTGGGAACATAACCTTTCATTGAGCCCTTGTGATTGCCAATTATATTATCCCGAAGTTAAGTGCATCATGATTTTAAAAATCTTTATCACCTTTTGTTCAACTTGGGAAAACTTAAATTAAATTCAACATGATCCTTCTAAAGATGTGCTCGGAGATTCTTGCATGTGTTCAGTTAATATTTAGGTAGGTGATGGTGCTTACACTTGCATACATATAGTTTTTTTATGTCCCATGCAGCTGAGAAGTGGGCTGTCATGTGAAGGAGAGAAGCATCTTATTAATATATTCTCCTAGTTGATTGACACCTCACTTTAACACATTTTTATGTCTTATTTGCAACATAAGAATTCTGGAGGAAATGATAATGTGGTCTAAACATGGCTTAAAATTATTTCTGATTCACAATTACATTTATTCTTTATAAGAATTGTGATAGAATAAGCAACATTTGGATGTTGCAATTCCCATATATGGTGGAAGAAAGAGTTGTGATCATGTATATAGTTGGGAACTTTCACAAAATATATACATGAAAGCACTTTACAAGTTTTATTATTTTTTGGTTGGTGATCCAAATCTTTAAGGTGAAAAGAGAGAGATATTTTATATAGAGCAAGTAGGGTATATACATACTTTATATTATTTGATTTTTGGAACATGCATGATGGTGAAGTGGAGGGGAAAAGGAAAGTACAAGAAGAAATTGGAGGAGTGAGCTGTCTAGAGAGAGAATAACATGTAGAAAATATAAGTTTGGAGAGAGAGTTGCTGGCCTTAATATTTTTTTTTTTTAAAAAAAGAAAGGTAGCTGCAGGAATCTAGGGGGAGGATGGGAATGGGGTCCTATGGAGTGCAGGGGTTGCTACCTAACACAGATACAGCTATCATGGGTCTGGCTCATTGGCCCCCAACACCACGCACACACGCCACAATATACACATACCCCACCATCGCTAACCTCAAGAGTTATTCTCTGGTGAAGTTCATGGAGTTCGCTTGATCTGTTTTAGCTTTTTTAAACTCGATAGTTGGTTATAGCTCCAACATATATCATAATTATAAATTTGAAAATTCCAAATACCGCGCTAGTCGGTTAGAAGGTTGCGACTTTAGTCTATTGAGTGGATTTACTCCTAGGTCTAAAGTGAAACCCGGATATTAAGGTCATAAACTCAAAAGAATGAGTTAGTTTTATCTAGTTGAAAATTTTATTTTGAAAAAAAATAATATCCATTAATGTATGCGAGTTTCTTTAGAAGTTTAAAGATGGTTTGAAAAACTTGTAAATTCTAGGCTGTTTTTAACTTAGCACAAATTTGACTAAAAAAGGAAACAAGTTAAGCTAAATTTTGATCTTTCTTTTTCTTTTTTTTAAGTGAGGAGAGGAAGACCCAGATACAACTATCTATATGGATACTTTACATATAAACATTTGGAATGAACATATATATTGCAACTATGATAGTATTTTGATAGATGTTGATGAGTCTCAAAATTAGTGTTGTTCAGCACCTTACAGAGTAAGGTCATGTTTGAAAAACAAGAATTATACAAGCATTTGTAGGGGAAGAAACATTGATCAAGAGCTAATACAAAAAATAATGAGTTCCAAACAAGACCTAAAAGAGTTACAAGAATAATCAGTATCAGCTAATAAATCACAACTCCAAATCAAATTGTGTGTCTTAGCATGTCATAGTCTATCTTCTAACCTATTATGAATTGTTGTTACATTATAGATCATAGGGTCAATTCCGATTTAGATATATTAAGTTCATATTTTTTTTTAAAACAATCTCTCTCTCTCTCTCTCTCTCTCTCTCTCTCTCTCTCTCTCTCTCTCATATACACACACTTTTCTTATTTTCAAACTTGCAACTAATGGGGGTGGAAGTTCAGTGCTACAAAGGACCATACAAACACCCTAAACCTAACTGCCAAGATTAGCGGGGACCATATTCAAGGTCTACATTTCCTTTATGTAGGATCAACATTTCTTGTTGGCCCTTTTTCAAAACCTTTTGAACTCCCTTTTCTGAAAAAAAAAAAGAAGAATGATGAACTGAAACCAAATTGCAACCATCATGTGGCCTACATATGTAGGTATTTATATATGTAACTTTGTCATATATTTGGGATCCATTGTGCCACCACTTAATAACAAGGCTTAATTAAGTCATGGCTTAAGAGATGTGCTTTCCTAGCTATTCCAAATAAAATGAGCATCAATATTAAAACAACTATGAATTCGAAAAAAAAATACATGGATTCAAATCAAATTTGTTTTGGACATGAGGAGTTATTGAATGTGTGGATTAGTATTTGTAAGAGAAGTTTTAAAGTATAGTTCTTGTTCTGCACAATGGTGGGTATATTTCTCTTTATTACTCAATGAAGTGCATCAGGGCTTTTTGGAAAGAGCTCACTCAAATTGTCTAACTCAAATTCTAGCAATTGATTAAAAAAAGCTCTTATAGAACTACATTTACCTTGCAATGCAATGATCATCTATGCAATGATCATCTATAATTCCAACTTGATCTCATTGTCAACTCATCATAGATACATAGGATGTGCAATCATTTTTGAACATGAGAGAATTTCAAATAGCCCCTAGATGGGTGAAAGACAAGCACAAATCCATGCATGCAAATAATTGATTCCAACAATGTAGTAGTGTCATGTCTAGCTAGTACATTTTTACTCCATTAATATTGGAAAGGTCTCTTGTCTTGCACTACTCAATAGTTAAGCATTTGGCAAATCAAAGTAATGTTCCATTACATGTAATTTTTTTTGGCTCATGCATGTCTCAAATGTAACATTGGAGAAACAATGAATATTTTAGATAAATAACCTTTTAAAAAAAATTACAAATTTGACCCAGCATTTCGAAAAATTACAAAAATAACTTTTTTTAAAAGTACAGTTGAATCTGGACGTAATACGTGGTAGTAGGAGTGTGGCAATCTTCTCTACCGCATAACCAGTGCGCAGTAAAGAAAAATCAGCCAAAAAGGAGTCAGCCACAGAGTATGGCAGTATAGTTTTCAAATTTTTTTATTAATCAAATTCAAAGTTTTATATAGGAAAATTTTAAGGCTTATTTAGAACACATCATCATTTCCTCCAGATATTTATATCATTTGATATATAGTATCTTGTGATATATAGTTCCGGTTGATAATCTATTTTAGTCGATCTGATCATTTTGGTTTCACGATTCCATCTATTCAAACATATTGTTAATCGAAGTTTTAGATCAATAGATATCGATGCCGAAAGAATTGAAATTTTTCTGTACAAAACTTTGAATTTAAATTAATAAAAAAATTGAAAATTGTACTACCGCACTTTGGGAGTGCGGTAGACTCTTTTTTGGTTGATTTTTCTCTGTCACACACTGATTGTGTGGTAGTGAGATTTGCAGCACTTCTCTACCACGTATTATGTTCAGATTGAACTGCACTTCTAAAAATAGTTATTTTTGTAATTTTTTGAAACGCTGGATTAGATTTACAATTTTTTTTTAAAAGATTATTTGTATAAAACAGTCGGCAATCAATATTCTCTTAGGAGCCAGAAGTAATGGGGAGAGAAGAAAAATGGATGCATCCAAAGTTGTATATGCCATCCTAATTAGATTCGCAATTCACACTTTTTTCACACACATGCACCTGGATAGTTAGCTAGCCCTAGTTTTGCACATTTCCTAGGCAATCTACTCAAATTGCATGGGCTCATGCATATGGATGATGCGAGCTAAAGATAGTGACAGCAACTTGCCTCTTCTTCTCCCTCATGTACATGAAAAAGAAAATGTGTGGAGAGAGAGAGAGAGATATATGGGTTTGGCACTGTATTCTCCAAGTGTGTAACTCTTGATGATACGGAGCGCGCATGCATGGTTTTCTTCAAACCAATGATGTGGCGTACAGTGCGACATCGTCACATCATATCAATCGAAAGAATTGTGTTTACAAATACAATTTCTTATGAAATTTTGGCAACACTGGTTGATAGAACAACCATTAAAGTTTTTATGAGAAGAGAGCCATCCTGCATGCAGATAAATATTACTGGTATTGCAGATGCTAGGTTTTCTTTTAACTAACGATGTATTGTACGGTGTGGCATCTTCATGCTATATCAATTGGGGAGTGATTCAAATGCTTGGCTTTGTAATATGTTTGAGTAAACCAAAGTCGTTCATTCCATATTAGATGGTTTCCACAGCTATGTCATGTGTTTTCCCAACTTCAATTTACATTACTCATAGTATTTTCAATATATATATATATATATATGCCCCACCACTAGTACTCCCCTAGTGCTAGGCTGGTGGCCCTGGCCCTTGTTGGCCTTTGTGAAAGGTGATGAGCACATGGCTTTGTTTGTTAGGAGAGATCCTATTGCATATTTTGCAGCTACTTCCCCTTGGAGCCTTCCATTGCTGGATGCCCTCTCCCAAAAAATTCAATGAGGACAGTTCTTATGTGAAAATCGTCTTCAAAATTATCTGATTGAAATATTTGGTGTGATTAGACGATCTCACAATTGTGAGGACTTATGAAGACGGTCTCATCAAAATTGCTCTCTCTCTAGTCCCCCACCCCTCCCCTCGAAGTCTTCTACATCACTATCATACTATACAACTACAACAACAAAGAGAATGAATACACCAAAAAATAGTTTTGCGAAAATTAGCTAGAAAACATTACAAAAATAAAATATTCTATAAGACATTAGATTGAGACTAAAATTTGGCACAGGACCCTTGTGTCAATGAGATATTAGTGACATATAGGTAGACTCAAAAATTTTATGGTACGGCAGAGCAGATCAATAGTTTTAACTGGTTTGGTAACCCAAGTTGTAATTGATGTCCTCAAAAAGGAAATTCTTTCGGCTTAATGCACTAGGCCCAAGTAACATTTACTGGATGTGCCTCAAAAACCCAAAGCTAGCTTGAAGTTCTCGACTGGGCCAAGCACAAGGGCTTCGAGAGGGAAAGAAATTGGGTCTATTTGGAGAGTATCTTCTCTCAGGCCTTTTGCAATGCTCTGAAGAAGACTGGTGCTTACCCGAAAAAAAAAAAGAAAAAAAAAAAGGTTGGCCAACTAGAAGAAGGGGAGAACAGAATAATGGGCTCTCCCTAAAGTATGATTGGTTATCTGCTTTGTTCAGTTTTGTGGTAGGTGTAGGACTCTATTGTTGCTGACATTTTTGATCTCAGGTGAGAGGAGATGTTGCAAAGTTGTTACATATATGAGCATGTGGAAGTGCTTGCATAATTGTATTGGAGAGAGGGGCTGTTAGATGCTTTATGATGTGTTAACATTTTTTTCTCCTTAAATACTTTTTCAAGTATTGCTTGTATTGGAGAAGCCTTTAGGGCATTCCGAAAACAATAGGTTTTAAAAGGGCTCTAAGAGGGGATAGAGTATATCACGTCATCAAGATACAAACATCTAGATGAAGTGATGAACTACCTCCCTTCTAATGTACATGCATCTCTGCAAGGAATAGATCCCACCAAAACCATACTTTAGCAGGCGTGCGTGGCCCCTGTCAAAAACAAAATCTCCAGCAACTCTATAACTCATACAACTTCAAATTTGTCCATAAACATAAATACATTCATTCATTCATTTCATTACACTTTACTTACACCACAATAAATTATAACCACCAACCTTTCACATATCACAAATCAACTTAATTTTTCCTACTAATTTGTCTTAATAATTTGCCAAAAATTCCTTCCTCTCCTGTTCAAAAGCACTCATCACCAGCGCATATAGCAACCTTCAGTTAAGATCAAATTTTTGTAAAATCACCTCAGTTAAACATACAATTGTTTTTCTTTTTTTGTAATCTGCCCTTTATATGATCTTTGAACAACTCAAGTCTAGTCTTCATTGAGCGCGACTTATCTCCTTCCTCCCTGAATATCCATTAATGTTTCTCTCTTTATATGTAATGTGTGGATGCACAGAAAGGGAACCGTCAGGCCTGCGCTATGCTCAGTGACCGCCGCCCATACTGACGGTGCGGAAATTGCTCTTGGACATCTTAGGGAGCAAGAACATGCCCGCCACGGCGGAGGCGAAAGCGAAGGCCGATGCAAGGGCAAACGCCGGGATGTTCCCCTTCCCGAACAGCGCGTCCCACGGGCCGGCGCCGAGGGCAATGATCACCTGAGGGATCACCACAGCGATGTTCAGAACTCCAGTGCAAAGTCCTGCATGAAAAAAATCAATTTCTCTCATCAGTTACCACTTCCTGAAACACTGACTGACATAGCTGAAACTGTCTGAAGTTTTACCTTGCCCACCACCATTGCTGGCCGCCAGCTGTGCCGTCACGGCAAAAGGGACACTGAGCAGCACCTGCATTGCACGGCGAAGACGCCGCCGTCAGAGCAAGAAGCATGAACTATGTGATTGATTGCTAAATTGAGCTAGGATCTGATACTTACTGCAAAAGGGAACCCCAGGAAGCCAAACAAAGCCAGAGCTGAAGCCTTCACACCCTTGTCATCACTGATCACCTGCTGGACTGATCCATCAAACTGCCCCAGGGACCAGGCGCCGATGATCGTCGTCACCGCCATTGCAAGGCACAACAGGAAGCCGCTCATCACCCACACTATCCTCGCACCGAGCTTGCGGCACATTGGCTCGATCAGGAAAGAGCTGAATCCTAGAACAATCTGCATGATCAATCAGAAACAGCACATTCTTGTCAATTTCAGAGTTCAGGTTCAGATCAAGAACACCAGCCAAGGGACCAGGTCTTACTGAATTCAGCAGCAAACCAAATGCGCCTTGCCTGACGCCTTCCTCGTAAGCTCCCATCTCCACGGGGGTGCCGTTCGGGTTACCGTGGTAGATTTCCCGGCCCATCCAGTCGGTGTCGTAGAGGATGAACGGGAACCAAGATAACTGCGAGGATCATGGACATGGTGAATGGCATTAGTCCATGAACTGTCAAAGCTTTGAACACTAGACATTGCTGCATACCCATGTCAGGCCAGTGACAATGAGCACGGCCGGCATCCCGTCGGGCAAGTTCTTCATGCTCTGGAGCACTGCAAACGGCCCGGAAGGCTCCGATGAGCCACCACCTTTCCCGTCAGACTCCGGCTTGGTGTAGGGCACTTCATTGGCAAAGATTATAGTCACAATGGCACAAAGGCTCAGGAATATCTGAAATTACAAGTACAGGTTAGAGTAAGTTACAAAAGTTCAGACATTAACAGTTACAAACATCAACTGATGAAACATTACAACTCACCACAGCCACCAAAAACGCGCCTTTCAGATTCGCGCAAGCTTCGCAACAAGCTCTTGTTTTCAGGAAGGGAAACCACCTGCATCAAATGATCAATTGAGCAAATTAGATCAAGAAAATAGTGGTAGAATGAATCAGATCAAGAACGATCCAAATGTTCAGACTTACTTGTGCCAATTATCTGTAGAACCTGATGTGTATCCAAGGATGTTTCCCAATGCCATCCAAGAACAGAAGATTGCATTTGCTGCACTTGGGCCATGCTTACCTATTGATTCAAACACAAGTTTAGGCATCAGAAAACAATTGCTTGTAGCAACAAGTTTATAATATCTCCAAGTTTAAAATTTTTCATGGTATTTTTTAGACGCAGGTTTTACTGTTATTTTTTTATAATTGTATATTAGTAAAAAAAAAATAAAAATATAATGTCATGAAAGCAATTTTGAAAATGAATCTATGAATATTATTTTTATGTGATGGTCTTGATACTTTTATATATATTAGTGGTGAAAATTGACAAAGTTTATCTATTAATTCATAAAAGTTTAGGGTTAAGAAAAACAATTCTCTGTAACAAGTTTATATACATTTCGTTTGAAAAAAAAATTTGCTACTTTTAATTTTTTATGGTTTCTAAGACGTAATTTTAATCAGTATTTTTAAAATTATATATTAGTAAAAATTAGTATAAACATGTAGTATTTATGAAAATAATTTTGGTGAAAAATGTATCAGTATTATTTTTTATGTGGACTATCTTGACACTTATATATATATATATATAGTAGTGATCAAAGTTGATAAAATTTGGCTTCACTAATTCTAAAACATTTTTTTTCCGGAGTAGGGTTAGTATAAACTCTTGGTGGAACTTAATAAAGAAGCAAAGTACCTGCCAAATCAGCCATTAATGCACGAGCAGGACCCTGGGAAATGCAAGGCAAAAAGTAAGATATGTTAGCTATTACTACTTTTGAAACAAAGAGTATTGAGTTCTTATGTGATTGGACTCACTTGCACAGCATTGTTAGAGAAATCAAGAATCCAAAATCCCAAAACAAATGTGACTGCAGCATACCATCTAGGGCCATAGTAGTCCCTGGATTCACATCAAATTGTCAGATTTTTTTTCTTGTCACTAATTTTTGCTTTGTTTAGCATAATAAATAAAGAGACATTAGGGATTATGATCGTCGACATTTTGAATGATATTTGATAAAAAATTAATTAGTGGTGTAGTCACACGAAAAAATGTAGGTATGACTCCCAATTTCTAGTTTTGCAAAAAAAAGAATCAAAATCTTAAAAATTATAAATATATTTTTTAAAAATTGATCCCACCAAACATATAAATTATATAATTGATAGAAAACCTTAATTCCGCCATTGAAATTGATTCATTGCTTGTGCTAGCTCAAAGCACACAATTTGGACCGTGCAAACGATCTAAAACACGTGCGGCCCTGTTCTATAAATTATTAAACACTAGGAAAATCAACATACTTGCAGTCTTCTTTGGTATCACCAAAAGCATATCCTATGTCTGATGCAAACCCAATAATTACAACCTATAGGAAACAAAAATTTTCTTTAATTAGGGAAGATTAAGTAACTTGTAAACCTTAAAATATGGGAAAAAAATAATGTGATACACATTAGTTCTCACAGATATACAGATCAGGATGCATCCTGTAAGAATAAATGGCCTCCTCCTTCCAAGTTTTGAAGTGCATTTGTCACTGTAAAGACCAACACATGGTTGGACCTGCATCAGAACAAAGATGTCAAAACTATTGGGATTAATACTCCAGAATTGTCTAATATATTATCATGATCGAAGTTGTCAGTATTAAGATCCAAAAATTAGAGTATTGTGGTTCTACAATTATATATGGATGAAACGACTCGAGTCTTAAATAAGATCTTAAATTGGTGGAGTCTTAATATGACCATAATTATATCAAATTTATCAGAAGATTATGATTCAGATCTTATAAAATGATCTTATCTGGTTCTACTAATCCTATTAATTATATATAAGTTAGTTAGCGTTTACATTTTTCTCACCTTTGATAAGCATGGTAACAATATGAAATACCATTAAATTATGTTCTGGTCTAAAGGTAATGATATGAAATTTGTGGAATGGATGGGCTATTGTATTTTATGCCATATTATCAATACAAAAAAGAAATGGTCCATAACTTTCTTATATAGTTTTTTAAAATATTTTTATAAGTAAATACTTAAAAAGGAATTAAAAAATCACTAAATAATATTTTTTGACTAAAATATAATTATCACAGAAATTTCGTAGAATATAAGATTGTACGACTTGATTTTATGATATTTATGATTTTGACTTTGCAAAAACGAAATTGATCCCACCTATAGTCTTGATTCCAACTATCTTGATTATGATGTAATGAGGTTTTATCACATTTCGAGCAAAAGAAAGTTGTACAGATACTAAACTACTTGTGTCGTACTTACAATTAAGCCTGCAATAGGGCCGCAGAGCCACATAAGCGAAGAAAGATAGTGTGGAATCCCCAATGTCTGTTACAAGTAATTAATTGAAAACAAAAGTTAGTGAAATTTGATGCATGCTAGTGCTGATTAATATAATTAATTGACGAACAAAAATACAAACAATTTACAGAACTTTTACAATTTTTTTTATTAGTGTGTGCAAATCAGGGATGAGTGGGTGCAAGCGAATGGTACTTAGGATTCAATGTAGGAAATTATCAATTGTCCTTTTTGTTATAAACCTATAATACAAGTTTATTAGTGTGTGAAGCGTTCTATTTGATTGACTACTCCATATCAAATAAGTAAGCTTAGTATGTTTTCAATTTCGTAATATAAGTCTCTTTTTCTATCTACAAAAATTAAGATGACACGAAATGAGAAAAAAAAATTATATCAGATTGGAATACTCTTATTAACATATGTTGGAGAAATGTAGAAGCAATATTAGTGGAAAAGTACAGAAAGACATTATAGAAAACAAAATTAAAAAAAATCTTTTAAATGATGCGTTTGAATTGTAGATTGGTTAATATTTTAGAATGTTTTTAAAAAATATTGGATAGGCCAAATAAACTCATACCATCAGTTATTCTTGGTCTTTAATTTGTTTGGATTTGATCAAAACTATTAAGTGTGATCAAAGGTTTCCTTAATTGGATTTGACCAAGGATTTCATTTCTCGTAAAACTCTCAAAACCATGCATACAATTATGTTTATAGTGCGAGTGACATTTCGATAAACTGTTTTCTTAGAACATGCATTCTAACCTAAATTACATTTACAGTTTTTGTAATGTATCAAGTTTTACAGGTAACTTGTGTACTAATAAACGGAGGATAATAATCAATAGATATGCATTAGGAAGCAGTAAGCACTTGATAACATATTAATATGTCAATGTAGATAGAGGTGAAGATATGTTACAAGCCAGTTGAATGATTTAGTTGTTAATTAAGATACATGTGGTGCATGGAGGAAAATATTGAAAAAAAAATCACAATGGAAAAAAATCACCAGAAATTTTAGTGAGAGATCATTCCATACGCAGGAACAAGCAAAGAAAAAGATTGCAACGAATAAACAGCCAAAAAACCATGTTATAAACACCTACATACCTGGACATAGGGGGTGAGGAGGGAGAGCTGCAGCGCCCACCCATACTGCACGCCGGCGGCGACCATGCACGCCAAGATCAACCTCCCCATACTAGTCTGCGGCTGCGCTGCGGCCACCTTGGTCGCCTCGCTGCCTCCTCCGCCCGCCGAGAGCTCCAACTCGCAGCTGCCGCCGCGAGCCATCGGAGTTAATTACGTCTGTCCTCTTGCCCTGGTTGGTTAATTGGTGCAAGAAATGGAAGTGGACGTGGAGGGAAGCAATGGTGTTCATGCAGCATTTAAAGGCCAAGGAAACCTGGCCTATAGAAAGAAAGTTGAATTGCTACGTCCACACAAAAATGGGAGGCCATTTTTAAGCACGTGTAGGCTGGTCTCATTTGCTATTTTTAATGGAGTCTTTTTAAGTAATTTTTTATGTTTTTTTCTTATAAAATTTGCTTTGTCAAATTAGTTTAGGAAGGTGTTGTCCGATTTTGGCAAATATGTAATAAGTTACTTACTTGGTTCAAATTTTGCAATACTGTAAAAAGAAATTGTATATGAAATCATCAAAAAAAATTCATCAGTTTATTACATTTTATCTTCCATTTATACTTGCTAGGTATTTTTCCATGAAAAGTTTTGGGAAATATGACTTTAATTATTTTGCTTCATTTCGATTAGATGTAGAGCAAGTGGAACAATGAACTTAAGTAATTTTTGTGTGTGGGTGAGCGGGACCCAAACACATTTTCATGAGTAAATTGCACCATTGATCTTCAAATATATTTTACTATGCCACTTAAGTTTCCAAAATTGTATTTTTGTCTATCAAGCACCTTACTTAGTTATGTTATTTGAATCTATTTGTTAGTTAAGTGATAGAAAAATAACATACAAGATTATGTGATGGGCTACATAACCTTGTCATCTATTGTGACAAAGTCATGTGGCTAGTTACATCAGAATTTTTCTTACATGAGAATAAATAGTCTAATTGTTTGAATGTTTGTTAACTTTTTTTTTCTCAAATTTTTAGATGTTTTGGGAAATTTAACTTGGCCTACTACATTATTTTTCAATCACTTGATTGATATAATTAAACAAATTTAAGAACTTATTATAGTACAAAGTCCATGTTACAAGTTCAAAACCTTAAATGGTATTAAGTTTGATGAGCTTGGTGTGCAATTTACTCCACAGTCATTTATGGGGTGTCTGTCTATTTCCCCATTGCATGTCAACTCATTGGCTCTAATAATAGTTATTTAACATTGATATGTATATTTGGATTATCAGGACATGGTATATGTTGTCAATATAACTAATAAGATCACTCGAAATGATAGATTTTTTAAAAATAATTATTTAATAATTTTTATGATTAATATTGATTTAACGTTTGTCAAAGTAAACACCTATTTTTTAGTTCAACTCTCATTTTTGCTTGCTTCAAAAGCCCACCCCAAGTTCTTAATTTGGCATGGTGAATAGTGCACCAAATTGATCGCAACACATACTAAATATATCATACAAACTGTTAAATATAGTAATGTATAATTAAAGACTTTTGTGTGTGGGTGGGGGGTGGGGGGTGGTGGTGTTGTGTGTCGGTGTGCTTTAAATAAATTGACATATAAGTTTCTAACTACATAGATTATGGTAATGTTGTTACACAAGTACATTGATGGAACATCAATACAATACTCTTAATTAGATATTTATATTTTTTTGGATTGTTTGGTTTTCTCGTTTTTATACAACATTATTTTAAGAGTGTACAGGAGGAGTTAAATAGAGCATGTTTTTTAAGGGAAAAATGCAATTTGGTGGATATCAACTACATATAAAATAGTGGACACTTTTTTGTTTGCAATATTATCCCCCATATTTCTATATTAGGACAATCATATTTTATGTTTATAACCAATCTCTATATACACATGCATGAAGGGACCACTTAAGATTTTTTTTGTGAGGCATCCGTGGCAAAAATTATCTTTTATCTTTCTTATCTTTTATATAACATAATTTTTTTTTATTTATTTTTATTTAAATATTGTAGTTGTAAATGTTCTATGTTTTCGTTAAATTTCCCATTTTCCCTTTTCTATTTGCCAGTGATTTTACTCTTTTTTTTGCTTTCACTTTACTTTCTATTTTTTGTATTTCTATTTTATATGGAGTTTTCTTCTTTATAGTCATTTTCTTTGTCTGTCTTTTGATTCTTCATCACAGTCTTTTAGGTTTAAAAGCCAATTTGCTAATTTTTCTTCTTTTGTCTCTTTTACATGATTGTAAGTGTCATATATCTTTGATTCTTTAAGTGTATATATTTTAGTTATAATTGCTTAATTGTCGATAATAAAAAAGTATGATCCTTGATCTTACAACAAATTTGATTTGGGTTGCGAGGACACCATATAATATCACAGAGAGAATTCACAAAATAGTTGTGAAAAGAGAGAGAAAGACTTTTTATATTAGTTTAGATTCTCAAAAGATGAGTAATAACTCTACGTCTTGTTCTTGTTTTATTATGTGTATTTTGAGTACAAGTCATATCTCCACCCTTTGTCCCAAGATCTAATGTGATATATAGATCTTATAAGGACGTCGATTATCTAATGACAACTGATAATAGTAGTTATCATCGGTTAATCCTCTTCGAAGAGATGCGTATCAAGGTGGTTAATAGAGAACCACCTTGATAAGTAACCACATGTAGCAGTTATTAAGCACGTGCACTTTTGACCAAGAGGTCGTGGTAGTGTGTCCCTTCGACCAAGAGTCCTTACTTTAGGATGAGGTACACCATACGACCAAAATAATTGGTCGTAAATGACCCAGCCCAAAAGAAGATTGGTCGAAGGTAGAAGTTAATGGGAGTAGGTCTTTGACTAAGGATGCAGAACATACCCTCATTAGCTAGCTCCCCAAACTCAAGTGAATGAGTTCAAGCAACTTTTGTTTGATTGAGATTGTTTAAGAAAACGAATCCCACCATATCTTGAGCGAAAAAGGAGTAAATTTCCTCACAATTCTCTAGACAGAGGAAATCTTACACAACATGATTTGGCCCAAGGATTGAAATGGTGTCACTGAGACAGCACCTAGATCATTTCAATAGCGTCTCTTCGGCTTCAAGTGTCTCTTAGGTTTTCTTAAAAAGAGAGGATTTGTGAAGTTTCTTCATCTCAATCTTTTCAATTTCACCCAAAAAAACCTTTGCTTCTTTCCCTCAAATCGCCATGGCCGAATGGAAAGTTTCCACCATCAACGAGTTATGTTTGAAAGATTTGGAGAAGGAAGGACATTTGGATGATTTCATCAGCCGGTGAATTCTTGCTGGAGATGAAATCATCACGATGTCGCGGTCCGGAGAGATGGTTCTTTTTGCAAACCATCTAAAGTGCGGGCTGCACTTTCCAACTAGTAATTTTTTGACCTCGATTCTCAAGTATTATGACATTGAATTGGTGAATATGACTCTCAATTTGTTTGTCATTCTAAGTGTATTTGTACACTTATGCGAGGTTTATCCTTTACTCTGGGTTGTATCTTGTTTTGAAGATTATTCTAGAGGGATATATCTTCATCTTAGGAACAACATGCAGTTCATCAAAGTTCCTCTCAAGGACTCTCAACTAAAGTGGAATGAATGCTGATTTTATGCTGAAGTACTAGACAATGTTCTTCACTTTGTTGGAAATGTCCCCAAGAATAAGAAGAACTGAACAATTCTGCCTGATTTGGATGCCGATCATAAATTTCAGATCCAACAAATCCAAACCCTCCATGAGGAAGGTCTCACGGGGAGGCAGATTGCCATAAACTTTATCAGCCATCAAATTAGACCTTTACAACTTAGGATCCATCCAGCATGGCATATGTCAGTTAACTCCAACCTCAACCAAGACAGGAACAAAGGTAAACTTAATAAAGATGGTGATTAAGAAATTGACCAACCTTTAATTTCTGAAAATTTTATCTTCAATATTTGTGTTCAAAACTATCTCCTTTTGAAGTTACTCATAAGGTTGAGTTTATAATGGAACCCTATAAGGATGAGGAAGATCCGCTTGAAGAAGACTCGACCAGCTTGATCGAATCTCCCAAAGATGAAAGGATCAGAAGAATGGAGGTAAGCCTTGTCAGAATTATTGTTGATTAAGGAATCAAGAAGATATTTCCTCACTTACCATCTTCTGTTCACAGTTTATGCTTGGGCCAAGGAGAGTGTACAAGTAGCTGAGAATCTTAGAACCAGGCTTAGGTTGCACAGCGATTCTGATAACAAACATGTCACTCTAGTGCAAAGTGCCAAGAAGAGGCGTATGGTGAAAATTGGCTAGAAGAAGAAGAAGAAATCTATTGAAGTTACAACTTTGTCAGAAATTCCTCAATCAAACCCAGTACAATTCGAAGCACTTTCCAAGGGCTCGATCAACCCAGAGGTTGCTTCTTCAAATTTGATGCAAACAGAAATACCTCCAGTATCTTCAAGTCAACTTAAAGGAGTGTCTGCGAGTCAGGTTCAAACAGATATCACTCCTTCTAGCCCTGCTCGATCAGATGTTCCAATAGTAGATCCCACTCCCACAAATACTCAAGAAAGAGCAATCATGACAACTGTTGTAGAGGCAGTAGTGCAAAGTGATACTCCATATGTCATTTTTGTGGGCACTACCCCTGGTGAGCGGGGTGTGCTTGCTTCTAGTGATGGTGGTGCAACCACCTTTATCATACCTATGGGCTTATCTTTCAAGACCAAGTAAGTTTAAAAAACTTTACTTAGAGTTGCACCCTTGGGCATGACTAATTCGACCAAAATGTCTTACTTGCAAAGATCCAGAGAAGACTTCTATTATTGAGGAAGCCATTGAGTCTGTAATTAACTCTTCTTTGGATCCAAAGGAGTTAGTGTTCTCACATTTGGTTGAATCCCCTCTCCCTACCATGGAGGAGGTTGAGCAGGCATTGATGGTGAAAGAAGGACTCGCTGGTGTAGCAGCACCATTTGCAAATTTGGCCTTGATACCAAATTCCTCAGTCCCTGCTATGGATCTGAGTGTACCGTTGGTCCGGTCCTCTACTTCGGGAGTAGGGGCGAACCCAGGATCGTCTGCTATTACTGAGCAGTCGACCTCTTCCTCTATCCCTCCTGTTGTTGCTACGAGAGCAGAACAACAGGGATAAGAACAAAGTGCTTCGATTTCTACTCCATCTGTACAGAAGTCTGTTGTTGATTAGAAACAATTCCCTCCTTTTTCCACTAACAGGCATCAGGTTGTTTGGGAAGATCAAATGAAACTTGCTTGCCAGTGCAATAAGGTAGTGGAATCAGAGACACTCTTTAGACAAGAACTCTCTGATGTAAGTATTTAGTCTTCTGCTTATATGCTCAGATTAGTCAATACTTATATATGATTTCCATTTCTGTAGCATGTTTCCCATTGCACAGCGATCTTCTCTAATCTTATTCGTCGCGTTAATGGGGCAGAAAAGACCAAAAATGTAGCTCTCTTGAAATTCAAGGAGTTGTCAAGCGAGTAAGTTGAATTTCTTTCATTTGAACTCAGCATTTCATCTCTCACAAGAATTGATCATTTCAATGTCTTATGCCTTCAGTTCTACCTCCAAGGAGAAGATAAAAGAACTAAGTAATACCCTTGCGACTAAAGAAGAAGAGTTGGTCGCCAAAAGTTAATTCTACTTCCTTAAGCAAAGAGATAGAAGAGCTTAAATCCACTCCAAAGAAAGAGAAGTTGGAAAATACAATCAAGGATCTTCATATTAATAAACTTAAGGCTGAAAAACAATTTAAGTCTGAGAAACTAGACCTCAAGGATACATGAATTGAGAGGCTTAAGGATTACTGAGAGGAAGTAGAGAGTAAGAACTTTGACACATGTATATATGTCATCAACTTTCTGCTTTTTACCTTAACCCTTAACCTTTTGATTTCATCTAGGATTGACTTCTACCAACAGCAGACTTACCATCAACACAGGGAAACTCGATGTGTGCTACGAAATGCTTAAAGTGTATCTCAATCAGAAATATCCAACTTTGATCAAATACTTGACCATGTGAAGCAACTCTCCTCTATTATTTCTTGTCACTCTGCAGTTTTGAAGAAAAAGCACGAAGAGAGAATACACCAAGCAATGGAAATGATCACAAGTCAAATCTTATGTTGATTGCAGGCAAAATTTCCAACTTTGAACCTTTCTTCAATCACAGAGAACCATGCATGTGAGACTAGAAAAGAAGTCTTGAACATCATGAAGGAGATGCGTCCTCTTTGTGTAAAGATTTCAGCCTCCACACGATTTACTTAGAAGCAATTGTCTTGAATGAAATGACATTTATCTTAGTACTTATCCATTTGTTGAATATTTCATGTCTTATTTCCCATATGCCTTACAAGCATCTGATCAAAAATGACCATGGGATAGCAATGAAAAGAGGAACTGTTACTGAAGAATTGGTTGTTTGATTATTGGAATCGACCAAAGAGTTATTTGATCGTAGAGATAAACCAAAAGGCAATGACCAAAATTTGGGTAACTGTATCATCTAAGCCCCTGATTGTATTTTGGTCGAACCAAAGTTTTAATCTGACAGTGATAAAATTTGATCAATTTTTGAAAACGTGGCACGTGTCAGCTTTGTTAAATTCGACTAACAGCAAACATAACTGGACAAGATTGAGGCTAAGAAGTTTCTCTGGTGGGCGGACTACGCTTATGAGAAATGTCTTCGACTAGGTGATGCCCAACTATCCATGTTAGGAATTGTTAGTAAGTGACAGTATGTTTGGTCGAAAAAGGCAAAGGCCAAATTTGAACGGCTAAGGAAAACCCAGAAATTGTTCCAAACTGGATAAGTGCAAATTTATTCAAGATAAAGATATCATATTAAAGATATAAATAACAAAAAAAGACTTCTCTGTAAGCATAGTTTTTCCATAGTTAGCATGTACTCGTCGCTTCGAGACGATGTGTTTTGAAAGGCATTAAAACTGTCTTTTTTGATTGACTTCCCTTAATGGAGTGCAGTTATCGGGGCTGGCATTAACCACCCAGCAAACTCTAAGGGTCGCTTTTAATGGATGAGCGTCCATTGGATTGCTTTTGCGCTTATAAAAGTGATAAGATGAAGGCCTGAGATATATGTATCTCATGAATAACCAGTCATCTTCTTTCTCCTGATCCTCTTCCCTTCTTTGTGCAAACACAAAGTATGGCAGAAGAGTTCAATGGCTTAGAAAAATATCACCATAATCTGGATGGGATAATTTTCGATGTTAAACTCAGTAGATAGGATAATCTCTAATGTAAGAGCATTGAGAATGGCTATTAACTCATTCTAGGCTGTGTTTGGGTGATGGACCTTCGTCTTGCCTGTGAAGGCAAGTAGGTGCGTCCACAATTGCGCAGCTTGTGTACTGAGTGTTTTCCCGGCACCCTAGAGTGTCGGTTGAGCTTCTATGCCGCCTATCAAACCCCAGATGCTGCATCAGTAGTGATGAACCACATGTCAGTATTTGGGATAACAGCATCGCGTTTCCTTAGAAGCCTCCAGGCTTCAACACCATTAGCGCCTTCCTGTTCTCCCAATCCTATGTCTTGGAATTGAAGAGCTGATCTTCATTTCCAACAACCATGCTTAGAGGAGGTGTAGCACTTGGTGTGGCGATCCTTTCATTTATCGACGAATGACCAAGGGTCATTTCATCAACAAGACTGAAGATAGCTCAATATTGTAATGAAGTATTGCAAAGAAGTATTTGTATAGAAAGATCTTGTACTTAATGAAATATACTTCTTTTAAGACAATTTGTTTTGCCTTTTATACTTCATACATATAATTTTCTGAACTAATCAATGTTCCAGAAATTTGTCATGATTTGACCATCTAGAAACACTAGCCTAACAGAATTTGGTTGAGTGACCTTAACCATTTTATACAGACCATCCCACTTAGGGGAGAGGAGAGCTTTGTGCTGTTGGCCGTATTTTGAACTTTGCGAAATACAAGATCTCCTTCGTGTAAAGTTCGTGGTTGAACCCTCCAATCATAGGATCGTTGAAGAGTTTGTTGGTAGACTGTTGATCAAATGAGAGTTTGATTGAGGCGTTCTTTGTGCAAGTTGACATCATCAGCACGTCGGATGTTCTCATTCTTTCTCGTTGAAGCCTTCACTTCGTAATGAACCTATTATTAGTTCAGTCGAAAACATAACTTCGGCACCATAAACTAGAAAAAATGATGTTTCACAAATTACTTGACTGGTCATTGTACAAATACCCAAAGTACAAAATTAAGTTCGTCAACCCAAACCCCCGAGCGATTTTGGAGACGGTTGAAAACTTTTTTCACAATACCTTGCATGATTTGGCCATTTGCTCGTTCAACAGCATCATTGTTTTGCGGATGCACCATAAAGGCAAAATGGATTTTGATGCCAAGATCTTCGCAATATTGTTGGAAGACAATGCTTGCAAATTGAGTTCCATTGTCCATTATGAGGTGATTAGTGTTGATCGAAGGATGCCGACTAGAGGGGGGGTGTATAGGCGGTTTTAAAATTTTCTTCTAAATTAGGGTTTAACATCCTAAGATTGCAATAACAAATATTCTAAGGGTATGGAAAATTAATTCAATTCAGATTTAGCAATTTCTATGATACTACTAGCAACAATTCAATCACAATGAAAATTAAGCAAGTAGTAGAGGTAACCGAAGAGATCATGTTTTTCCCGAGGTCTTGGAAATTTGCCGATTTCCACTAATCCTCGTTGAAGCGCTCTTCGCTTGAGCTTAAGCTTCGATTCCACTAGAGGTAGCCCTTCTCCACTCCGGATAGGCGAGCTCCAAGCCTTTACAACCACTCGCCGGGCCTCTCCGACACACCGTCGATGGAGAGATCGCCGGACCTCCCGGGTCGTCTAGGTGACGGCAATCACCAAGAGTACTAAGCCTAGCACCTTGCTTGATCAACCTCAAAGCTTGATGAACACAATGCAAATGCAAAAAGGCTTGGAACCAAATTCACTCAACTAGCACTCAAGAATTCTCAAGTTTTGACTCTAATTGCTAGAGAATGGATGTGAGAGAGCTTGCACACTGTTGCTCAGGGTTTATGAGATGTATTTCGTGTGTCTATGACATCTACAACAGTGATCTATTTATACTCTCAACAAAAACGGTCGAAATCAAGAAGATTGGGCGAAAATTGTACTGGCCGGACATTGTCCAGCCACTTCGGACAATGTCCGGTCAGTACAAAAATTTTGACCGTTATTCACGTGAATTGCGAGTGTCAGTAGCCGTTTGGATCAAAATGTGAAGGCCGGACAGATGTATTTGTCCGGACAAAATGTCCGGACAGATGCATTTGTCTCTGTTAACACCTTTGTTAAAAATGAAGTGTACACGCCGGACAGATACATTTGTCCGGACAAAATGTCCGGACAGATGTATTTGTCTCTGTTAACACTTAACATAATATACTCAGATTTTTTGTATAGGCCGGACATATAGGATTTGTCCGGACAAAATGTCCGGACAAATAGATTTGTCTCTGTTAACACGGCCCTAACACTAGCCAGGATTTTGTATTGGCCGGACATTGTCCGGTCACTTCGGACAATGTCCGGTCACTTCGGACAAATCCTCCGGACAAGTGTATTTGTCTCAAATCAATAAGCTGCTAACATTTGTACTGGCCGGACATTGTCCGGTCACTTCGGACAATGTCCGGCCTTCACCGGACAGATGTCCCGGACAAATGAATTTGTCTCTGTTGCGCGTGTTTGCAAAGTACTGAAAATGTTTGTATTGGCCGGACATTGTCCGGTCACTTCAGACACTGTCCGGCCAGTACAAACCGAAAACTGACTTCTGAATTTTTTACTCAGCTTTTGATTTGGGGCAAAAGCAAATGCAAATATGCTTCTAAAAACTTCAAGGTTGATCAAGATACTTGTGCTAAGACCCCTCTTAATAGTACGACCATCTAACCTAGAAAATTTCAAAACGAGAAGACGCTAGGTTTAGGTATTTGTACTTTTGTCGAGATTTTCGTCGTTTTCGCTTTACGGAGTCTTGATAACCTTGCTTTGTCTTTTCTTGATGCTTTCTCCTTTGATTTACCTGTGTCTCACATACAGAGATTAGTCACAAATCTAACGGATGTCATTAATCACCAAAATCCTAATCGGGGCTCAAGATTCAACAATTAGGAATGCCAAAACATGTGACAATGTTCTTGGCAAGAAACCTCTTTGCCATTTGAGCAGTTATTGAGGCAGCCAGTTCAACCTCAATCCACTTAGTAAATGTGTCAATAGCAATGAACAAATACCAAAAATTACCAACTTCTTGAGACAAAGGACCCAAGATATCAATCCCCTAAGTAGAAAAGGGTCATAATAATGGGGTAGTATGCAATGCGTTCGCTGGTTGATGAGTTTGATGACCAAAGAATTGGCACTGTTCACAGTGCATAACTAATTGTTTGGCATTGTGGAGAGCAGTTGACCAGTAGTAGCCTTGTCAAAAAACTTTTCCGACCAACGTTCTATAGAAAACATGAGCCCCACATTCACCTCCATGTATTTCTTCAAGGAGATGAGTGCCTTCTCCTTGAGAAATGCATCAGATAAGAACGCCCAGAGCGCCTCTGCGATATAAGACACCATCAATTAGTGCATATGCATGTGCTTTGAGAATCAATCGATCAAATTCGACTTCGTCCTCGGGTATCGTCCCATGTGTTAAATAGGTCTGGATAGAAGTTATCCAGTTAACATCATACTCGAGGAGTGCAGTGTCTAAGTCTATACTTGGTACTTCCTACTTAGAAGCGATGGAAGGTTTTATAAGGTGTTCGAAAAACATTTCTACTGGAGCAGATGATCATGATGAGCCTAGTCGTGCCAGTTGATCGGCCAAAAGGTTGTCCCTTCTCAACACATACTGGACGCTAAATCCATGGAAATGTCTTTCCATTTTCCTCACTTCCTTTAAGTATGCAAGCATTTTTGGGTTAGAGCAATCATATTCTTTACCCACCTGATTGACGACCAACTTTGCATCATCTTTCACGAGTAGTCGTCGGACTCCGAGAGACCTGACTGCTCGAAGTCCTGCTAAGAGGCCTTCATACTCTACCGCATTGTTCGTGGCAAGAAAATGCCTTTGGATTGCATACTGGAACTGATCCCCTTTTGGAGAAAACAGCACAATACCAGCCCCTATGCCATGAAGAGCAAGGGACCCATCGAAGTGCAGTGTCCAATGGTCAGAGAATTCTAAAGTAGTTTGGGGAGTTTCTGTATGATTTGTCCACTGCCACAAAATCAACCAAAATCTGAGATTTAACAGCATCAGGGAGACAAAGTGTATGTCAAAAGATCCCAACTCCACTACCCACTTGCTATTCGATCAACTGATTCTTTATTATGTCATACCTTTCTCAAGGAAATGAGGTAGATATCGTAATCTTGTGAGCCTAGAAATAGTGTATGAGTTTTCTCAAAGTCATGAGACACGCATAGAGCAACTTCTAAACTTCAGAATAGTGTTCCTTTGGCCCATGCAAGACTTCACTGACATAATATATCGGTCATTGGACATTGTCGCATTCGGCAATTAGTACTGCACTAACTTCTTGAGACATAGTAGTCAAATAGACCAACAGTGATTCCTGAGGGTACGGTGAAACAAGTACTAGAGGATCGGCAAGATATCACTTGATATCTTCAAAAGGCTGCTCGGCTTGTTTCGACTAGTGGAAATCATCATGTTTCCTCAGTGCCTTAAAGTAAGGCAAACCTCGTTCACTTAGGGGTGATATGAAACAACTAAGAGCCGCCATACACCTGTAAGGCGCTCGACCTCATGAGAGTTCGTGGGTGAACGCATTTGGTCGATAGCATTGATTTTCTCTGGATTAACCTTGATTCTTCGGGCTGATACTAGAAAATCAAGCAATTTTCCAAAGGAGATACTAAAGACACATTTTTCTAGATTCAACTTTATTCCATTCTTTTTGAGATTTAGAATGTTTCGATCAAATCTGAGATATGGTTAGAGAATTTTTGACTCTTGATGACCAAATCATCAACATAGGTCTCAAGATTATAACCAATTTTCTCAAAAAAGGCCTCAAGCATTCCGCAGTGGAACGTAGCTCTAGTGCTTTTTTTTAACCCAAATGGCATTTTGAAGTAGTAGAAAACGCCAAAGGGTGTGATGAAGGCAGTTTTGTCTTCATCTTTAGTGGCATGCTAATCCGGTGGTACCCGGAGTACACATCCAAAAGCTCATCATCTCACATCCCGCAATTGAATCCACGAGTTGATTGGTGCGTGGAAGGGGAAAATCATCCTTTGGATAAGCACAATTTAAATCGGTGAAATTGATGCACATGCGCCATTTGCCATTGGCTTTCTTCACTATGACTGGATTCGCGAGCTACTCGGAATGGTCGATCTCACAAATGAAACCAGCCTTAAGAATCTTTTCCAACTCTGCTCGGATTGCCTCTTGTCGGTCTGGTGCAAAACATCTGAGTTTTTACTTCACAAGCCGTTGATTAGGCCGAATAGCTACCCTGTGCTGAAGTACTTCCCTGGGGACCTTGGGCACGTCGGACAGTTGCCAAGAAAACAAGTCAACATTTGCTTGAAAGAAAACAATGAGCTCGCCTTCCTATTTACTGTCGAGGCTTGAGCCGATACGGACAATTTTGGAAGGATCATCTAGAGATAGTGGAATCTCGCAAATGATTTCTTGTGGTTTCGGTGTAGGGTGAACTTTTGGTCTAGGGACCACAGTATGAATAACTTGCACCTCTCGAAGGGGTAGTAGGTCGACCAACTTTAGAGCCTTCTTATCACAGGACAAGATAGTTGTCTTGTCACTGCAAACCACATTTACTCCCTTGGGGCCCGATAGCTTGACACATTGATAAGTATAATGCGAAACTATCATAAATTTTGACAATGAGTATCACCCCGAGATAGCATCATATGCTGCTTCAAAATTGACCATATTGAAGGTGATTAATTGTGTTCAAAAGTTGTCATGCCACTACTAGAGAATTCATTATCACAGTCGGGTCAAAACAGTCATCACAGACGGTTCTGACCCGTCAGTGATAATCGAGTACTATCACTGACGGTTTTGAACCGTCTGTGATTTTTTCTTTCACAGACTGTTATAAGATCAAAACCGTTTGTGATATTCATACTACACAGACTGTTATAACATCAGAACCGTCTGTGATACTCTTAATACACAGACTGTTATAACATCAAAACCGTCTGAGATACTCATACTACCACAGACGGTTTTGATCTCAGAACCGTCTGTGATAATGTGAGTATCGCAGACGGTTCATACTTCAGAACTATCTGTGATACTCACATTATCACAGACGGTTATGACATCAGAACCGTCTGTGTAGTAAGAGTATCACAGACGGCTTTGAAGTCAAAACCATCTATGATAGTGTCATTATCGGCGACGGTTATAATCTCAGACGGTTTGTAAGATCAAAACCGTCTGTGTATATTAATATTATTTTTAATAAATTTTTTTTTGTGGCTAGTCTCAGGAATCATGCTAGACATGTCCTCTGTACAAATAGCATTTCATATATGCAGTTCATTTCATACATGCACAGTACTCAAATATATACAGCCTCATACATGCACACAACTTAGAAACATGTACAATAGCATTTCACATATACAGCACAGAACTCAAAAATATGTGCAATTGAGATTGAACAAATAAATGTAATCGACAATTAAAGTCAGTATGTTAGATATACAAATAAATGTAAGGCCGCACTAATACGAACCTTGCGGGTCCCTAAACTTCCCCTTGATTGATATGATCTCTGCAAGGAAAAACTCAGCGGGCATCCCTCGGACAATACCAATCTACCGAGGATCAAAGCTTTCCGAAGGGAAGTTGACCCCCTGCAGCAAGAGTTGGTACAAAAAAATTAGCTCAATGCAGTTGTAAATTCTGCCAAATCGATACAAAGGGGAGCAGTTGTATACCTCGGGGAAATCTGGGCGGTGAGGGGTAATGATCAGGTCATACATGTGGCGCATCACGTAGAACCCACATGTATTGTCGTCTGGCTGCTGATGGCACTGCCAATTTACAGACCGAGAGTTAGCTGGGGACACATTATAAAGTAAAACAGATGCCAATTGAAATTTGTACCGAAAATTGTAACCACTGAAACTTATCTGCTCGCCGCTCATGTTGTCGCCCTCCCTCGGCAAAGTAATTCGTGAAATTCCTGCAGATAGTCAAAATTGACAGTTTGAGGATATTCGAAATTGACAATTTGAGGACAGTAAATCTAGATGCAAGACAGGTCCACATGGATATTATAACCTTTCGAATACATCTCGTGCGCCGCAATACTCGTACCCTTTCTTCTGCAATGAATCAAGGTAGAACACCTTGTTCCTTTTCGTAATAAGTACTAGTAGGATCCAGTGGTAGCTACATGTTACACGTAAAGAATTAATAATTTAATCTAAGTTTGGGGGTGTGCATATGGAGACACTAATCTACGGGTGAAGTACTGATGAAAGCACTCACCTCTGGTTGTAGGGTATAAGTATGTACTCCTTGTCGACCTGAGCAAGCAACCCTTTTTTGATGTAGTCGACAACGAAATCTACGTCAGTCCTAAACATCACCTCGGCGACCATCTGGGGGTCCAAGAAACCAACAAGTTTGCCCTTAGATGTGGCATAGTTGGTCATGCAGCTGCACGAAAGTAACCAATTAATAAATGACATATATCCGTATATGCACGAACAGGCGTAGAATAGTAGGATACTTACAGCACCCAAGACCGTAGGATTGACAAGTCGAGCGCATCTTTGTTCAGTAAATTATGCAGGTCTTCGAAGGTCACCGGGTAGGTTCCAACGTCTTTATGGAACTCTGCCACAGTGTACTTGACCATGATGTGCGTCGGATGCTGCGTCCTGGTCTGGTTTGTCCTCTTCATGTACCATGCATGCAGGCTCTGGCATGCTAGCCCCATGGTAGAAATTGCGGCATCGGAGGCCATGGGCATCCCCAGAGCGAACGGCATGAGAGCTGGCGCACTCTTCTCACTCTCCTTCGCCGGGCTCTTCTTTGCTTTGCCCCTACTAGCCAGCTTCTTGAATGGCTTCCTCCTAGTCAGAGTCAACTTCGTCATCGAACCCGTTGGTTGGCTTCTCGGAGGGGTCGGCTGGCTAGTAGGCTGAGTGTCGGTCTGTGATGTAAGAACCTACGTATTAGGACACTAACTCCGAGGGCTATTATTACAGTACAAATTATGAAACTGGTGGGGGAATTACCTCATCCAGGACGATGTCTTTCTTGGGCCATTGCACGAACGTGTGCACCGCATCCCCGAGAGTGGTAATCTCGTCGTTCGGCGGCTTCTCCAACGGAAAACTCTTGCAATGGTCGGAGACACTGTCCACCTGAACCCGTGCAAAATCCTTAGATAGAGGGACACCGTGGATTGTGGCCCCCGCCGTGCATGGTTGCGCCATCCCACTAGCAGCCTCGATCGGGAAGAGACTGGCCAGCACCATAAGCTTGCAGGAGGCGGGTTCCTACAAACAATGCACATTAACATATTGAATTTCACCGCTTTTCACTTTCGAATGAATTAACATAGAAAAACGGTCATTACCTGCAGAAAGTCCACCGGATACTTTGGAGAGGGCTCCGTCTGCAAAGACCCCGGCGCAGACGCGCAGCTACTACGGTGGACAAGAATGGGGCTCGGTAGTTCCGCTGCTACAAGGGGGTGCCCTGGGTCGCCTTTCTTAACTCGTCATACATGGACCGCATCTCCGCCAACTACTGCAAGAGTGCTTTGTCCCGAGCAGTGAACTCCGATCGCATCTCCTCCTTGAGACGTTCATCACGGGCTTTGTGGGATCTCTTTCTCCTCTTAGCCGCCTCCTCATCATCAGGGAAACCATCCCTCCAAGGCACAGTGGCACCGAGGCCGCGCACGCGGCCTGGATGCTCCTTGTTTCCGAGCGCCGCTGTGAGGATATCCCTGTCCCTCCTCGGGTTGAACTCTCCGGATGCCGCCTGGGCACTCAGCGTCACCTGCAAGAGGAGAACTTAGCAATACAACCAATTGCATGTGTGTTACGAGGATAGTAAGTGATCGTACAATCTTACCAGCCGGTCGATCACTTCCCTGTCCGCAGGGTTATTCACAGAGACGCTTCCAAAGGAGGTCATCGTCGATCTTGCTCGGCACCAATTGCGGGCGCGCACTTCCGTTATACCCGCATAAGGACCATCGGCCGAAGACTGCGAATCCTCCTCGTCCTGCTTCCTCCACAACGCCTTCTTCCCCACATACCCACCGGTGCCTAGTCTGTGTGGGTGGGTATTCTTGGCCTGATTAGCCTGGCCCTTCGCACTAAGCTCCTGGAACTCAGGCTTTCCCTTCATCTCCACGAACTGCTGCCATGCTTCGGGAGTCACGGAAGGGTAGTCATTGAAGGGGGTCTTCGACTCCTTCATATAGTGCCTGACAAGTTCGCTCTTGAAGTTCCTCCACGCATTATTTATTGACATAAGTGTCCTCCGGCAGACGGTGAACTGGCAATCCTCGGGAATGTGAAACGCCGCCTGCACTTCTTCCCACAGTGCATCCTTGCACTCTGGGTGCACTTGACCTCAGTCGGAGGTGGTGATGGGCACCCGCTCCCTTGCCACTTTGCCGCATAGTGAGCTGTACTGACTGACAAGTTTGTCCGGAGCTTCCGGCACTCCATTGTCGTCAAACTGTATGTGCTGCTTTTCCCGCTTGTCGAGACGCGAGCATGTCATCCGGCCTCGCCCCTTCTCTTCTGCGACTGGGTCACGTTGGACGCGGTGACCTCCGGTCCAGGAGTCTCATCGCCAGCGAGGTCACTCTGACTCCCCGAGTGGTGCATTTTGTCATCAAAAACATAAGTGAAAGAGAGAATAATTTAAGTAAATTTGAAACTAATAATTCTATAACAAAACCCATATACTTATAATTAACTAAGAATGACAGAAACGGTGGGGAGGCGACGGAGGTGATCGCGTCGGAAGGTGGGAGGGTGATGGAGGTGATCGCGCTTGACAGTGGAAAGGCGATGGAGGTGATCGCGACGGACATTGGGGAGGAGATGGAGGTGATCGCGCCGGACTGTGGGGAAGCAATGGAGGTGATCACGACGGATGGTGCGAGGGCGGAGAGAGCTAGGGCAAACAGTGGCTAGAAATGAGCGGGACAAAGCCCGCCTTGAACTATGTACCGAGTAGAGATTATCACAGTCAGTCCTATATTCACAACCGTCTATGATAATATTATCACAGTCGGTTCTCAACTCAAAACCGTCTGTGATAATCTCCATAGTGATAATCTCTAGAGAGATTATCACAGACGGTTTTGAGTTGAGAACCGTCTGTGATACTCATTTATCACAGATGGTTTTGACTTGAGAACCGACTGTGACTGCACGAATGCACGTTAAGAACTCGAAGCGTCGGACAGTGTTGGGAATAGCACAATTGGTTCTAGATTCATACCAGTCTATGATAATTCATAACCGTCTGTGGTAATCTCTCCAGTAACTCTGTAGCCCTACAACTCTTAATGCTCGAAAACTTGTTTTAAATGAACACTCGATATTTCAAATGGAATCCAAATGCTCTATAAATTGGTTATAATGTAGATTCGAAAATTGGTTACAATGTGGAGCATGCTCAAATAAATGTTACATACAAATAGGGACTTTGACCGACAATTTCCACATACACAGCCAAGTTATCCTCAACTTTCCACTTGCCGCGGCCCTGCAAAGACGAGAATTAGAGGAGATATATAAGCTATACCGATGGAAACAGAGAGATAAGGACGTACGGTTGAAAACCTTTAAAGTATAACCCTTCCTGGTGATCCATACGCACGTAACTGGTTTCATCGGTGTCTTCAGTATCGACCTGTACGCCATCTCCAAATGGAGGCATCTCATCAAATTGATTGTATTCCTCCTCGTCTACGACATTTTCAACTCCAACAATCCTTCTCTTGCCATGAAGGACGACGTGCCACTTCTTATTGGCCGGGTCAGTGACATAAATGACCTGAATGGCTTGCTTCGCAAGTATGAATGGCTCATCTTTATAAGCAACTTGATCGAGATCCACAGAAGTGAAACCATAACTGTCAACCTTCATATCCTGTGGGATTTGGACCCATTGGCATCGAAACAGGGGAATCTTGAACAGTATGTAATCGAGCTCCCAAATTTCTTCAATGAACCCGTAGTATGAGTTCAATCCACGTACTACCCTTGTTGGGCCTGTCTCAGTGAACTCCTCATGGAAAGATTCTACGCTCACTCCACTATTTTGCACAGTGCTCTTTCGATCTTGAGCTTTCGTGTAAAATATGTACCCATTGATGTCGTATCCCTTCCATGTCTGTACAGTAAACGTGGGCCCTTTTGCCAACCATTTAAGGTTCTCACTTGCGGACTCTCTGGTGATTCGCACTTTCATCCACGCTTTGAATTGACTGTTATGTTGCCCCGTGATCCAAACCTCGGATCGGCGAGGATTGTCTTGTTGTAGCATCTCCTTGTGCTCGTCGATGTACGGAGACACCTTCGTCATGTGTTGCAAGACCCAAAAATGAGCTTATTAGTACATATCGAAATCAGGACTGATGGCTCTCCGTCCATTAGTGCCAACACCATCAAGCCTCCCCTCGTGACGAGACACAGGAACTCCTATTGCTTCTACCTCGGCCATGTAATCGACGCAGAACTCGACAACCTCTTCCACTGCATAACCTTCGACAATGCTACCCTCGGGCTGAGACCGATTCCTCACGTAGGCCTTAAGTACACCCATGTACCTCTCGAATGGATACATATAACGTAGGAACACGGGTCCACATATCTTGATTTCTCGGACAAGGTGGACGGTGAGATGGACCATAATATCAAAAAACGACGGAGAAAATACATCTCAAGCTGACAGAGAGTTCGAACCACCTCCCTCTACAGAGAATCTAGTCCATCGGGATCAATGACCTTGCAAGAAATTGCATTGAAGAAATAACACAGCCTCGTGATCGTCTCTCTGACCTTATGCGGCAGAATACTCCGAATGGCAACAGAAAGCATTTGTGTCATCAACACGTGACAATCATGAGACTTCATACCCAGCAATTTCAAATCGCCCATGGACACAAGCTTTTTCATATTTGCGGAGTAACCCGATGGAACTTTAACACCATAGAGACACTTACAGAGTTCTGTCCTCTCTGCCTTGCACAAAGAGTAGCATGCAGGGGGAGGTATATACGGCCTGTATCGTCCTCTCTCGGTGCTAGCTCGGGCCTGATTTTCATTTCGATCATGTCACGCCGCACATTGACGCCATCCTTTGTCTTTCCCGAAATGTCCAGCAATAGGCCGATTAAACTGTCACAAATATTCTTATCTACATGCATGACATCAATGCAATGACGAACCTCTAAATACTCCCAATACGGTAATTCCCAAAATATCGATCTCTTCTTCCAAGTGTTCTTCGTGCGAGGTTTCAATTTACAAACCTTTCCAAACACAACGTCTATGTCCTTCACCCATGAGTAAACTTCTTTCCCGCACGTAGGCTTCGGGGCTGAACCATCTTCCTTGTGGCCGTCAAATTCCCTCTTCCTCTTACGATACGCGTCATTCTTCGGAAGAAACCTACTGTGACGCATGTACACTTTTTCCTGCAATTCTTCAGCCACACGCTCTCAGTCTCATCTTCGCAGTGGGGACAGGCTTTGGCTCCTTTCGTAGTACGGCCCGACAAATTTCCAAGGGCAGGGAAATTGTTGATGGTGCAGAATATCATAGCACGTAGGATGAAAGTCTCTCGTTTGCATGCGTCCCATACCTGCACCCCTTGGTTCCACATTGTTAGGAGATCCTCTGTCAATAGTGCAAGGTACACATCAATATCATTTCAAGGTTGTTTTGGTCCTGAGATAAGTAGAGACATCATGATGTACTTGCGCTTCATACACAATCAAGGAAGAAGGTTGTAGATACACAAAAGAACTAGCCAAGTGCTATGCCGACTGCTCATGTTACTAAAAAGATTAATTCCATCGGTACTCAACCCGAACCTTATATTCCTCAATTCCGCTGCAAAGTTAACAAATTCCCTATCGATGTTTCTCCACTGCGAAGAATCAGCGGGGTGTCTCAGCTTTCCATCCTTCTTCCGGTCTTCTGAGTGCCAACGCAATAATTTTGCCTCTTTACGGTTTGCAAACAAACGCTGCAAGCGGGGAATGACGGGCAAAAACCACAACACCTTAGCAGGAGGTCCTTGCTTTATCTCAGCGCAGTCGCCGTCGTCAGTTCGGTCCTTACGCTTATAGCGGGATGCGTCGCACACCGGACAAACATGCATATCCTTGTAGTCGTTACGGTAAAGGATGCAATCATTAGGGCATGCGTGTATCCTTTCTACTTCCATTCCCAAAGGACACAACAGCTTTTTTGCTTGGTAGGTGTTTTTTGGCAACTCGTTTCCTTCTGGGAGCAGTCCGCCAAAAGATCTAACAGTGCCGTGAAACTTTTGTCGGTCCAGCTGTTACTTGCCTTCAATTTTAACAGTTCAAGAACAGAGGCTAACTTTGTGTACTTCGACTTGCAACCAGGGAACAACGGCTTTTCTGAGTCCTCAATCAAGCGCTTGAATTTGCCAAACTCCCTTTCACTGTAATTTCCTTCCACATCACGCAACATGTCATCTAAATTGTCATCCTCTGACATATCCTCATCGAAGTCGTTGTTGGGATCTGACATGTCCTATTCCTCAATCTGAGTGGCACTTGTTTCTGCAGTTGGCTCTTCTCCATGGTAGACCCAACACGTGTACCCCTTTTTGAAACCACGTCGGATCAAGTGGGCGACAATTTGAGATGAGTTGGTGAACATCTTAAGATTCTGGCAGTCTACGCAAGGACAGTACATATATGGTAAACCCTTCTTCGCCATGTCTTGCTCAGCAACCTTTTGGAAATCTAAAACACCTTTCATATATTCCTCACTCACTCGGTTGTCATTATACATCCAGTCTCGATGGACCATCTGCAATTAATTAAATTCATACACATGCTAATTAGTAATACTCTATGTACGTTCGACATGCAATAAATTATAAATCTAGCTAGCTAGTGTTTGATGTGGAGTTTGCGGTATAACTAGTTAACTACTCTTGAACTGCAAGCAATTAGTTAGGGGCGTGGATAACACACATCATAAAGCAATTAAATAGCTACAGGTCGAAAATGAGTTACAAACAGGGTTTGCTACTGTAGCTTCCCCTCCCTCTCGCTCTAATTTGGTCAATCAATGGAGATCGATATTGATGATGAAATGAAGTAATGTGTATGCCTTAGGACCAAGTACCAACCTTAGATCTTCAAATTTGTTGCCCCCAAATGCTCCCCTTTCGAGATATTGCTCTTCCTTGCCCCAAATCTCTTCCAACAGGACAGTATGTCGAGCAAGATTGTGGGAGTAGCTCAAAACATCCGCCAAAAGACCTTTTATACCATACCAGGTTCAATACAGACGGTTCTATATAATACCGTCGGTAATATCGGTGTATTTTTTAAGAACAGAATATCACTGACGGGTTTCACTCTATTAAACAGTCCGTAATATCGGTGTATTTGTGTAGAACTATGATAGAAATATCACAGACGGTTTTGACATCTGAACCGTCGGTGATAATTAGAATATCACAGACAGTTTTGAGCTCAAAACCGTCTGCTTTACTATCACAGTCGGTTTTTACTCAGAATCATCTGTGATAATTATAAAATCAACACTCTGCTCTACTATCACAGACGGTGATGAGGTCCTGAAATTAAAACTGTCTGTAATGTTACTATCAGAGACGGTTTTGAGTTAAAAACCATCTTGATTGCAACAGTATTTTCTTGTTAACATTTTCACATAGAACATCATTTGGTTATTATCAATTACATAATCAATCGAAAAGTCAGATATATATGGAAAAGAAATTTCTTATTTCTTACAATCTTTGCATACATAAGGGATACAAGCGACCAAAGCGTTGACCTGATGAGAAAGTAATTTACAAAGTTCTCCTAGGGACATATTGGCATCAGTAGGATCTACACTGGCCGACCCAAGAGAACTAGCAATGGCTCTAAGCCTATCTACATCATCTCTCAGCAAAGGAGTGTAGTTGTTCCTTATTGTATCGGGGAGTTCTCACTGCTGCCAAGCGTAATCTCTCTCCGACCTGAACCTACGCGCTTCTTCGCGAGAACCCTCATAGCACTCTGCCAAGTGCAGAATGGCAGAAGACATCCCCTCAGAATGCTTCTCCAGCGCCTCTATTTCTTCTTGGAGAGTTCTGCACAAGACAGCTTTCTCCTCCTGCACATGCATGGGTTAGTTTTGAAAGACATAACGACCAACAAGAGAGGGTGAAGATGATTTCCAAGCTTCGGAGTGGATTTGGACGTGGAAGTGTTCGCCTTACCCCAGAAAGTTGATCATCCAAGAAAATCTGATGATACAAAGGTGTTGAAGAGGGGATATTGGAAAGATTGTTGTGGATCTCCAAAGGTGGAGTCGATGCAACTGGAGGGGTTGCAAGGGGCAATGTGGCAACACAGGCCTCAGCACCCTCTAGAGTCTTTGCTGCAGTTGCACTGGAGGATCTTTCATCATTTCTGAGTCTTCTTTGGAGGGAGCATTTCCTCATGCACCTGTGGATTTCGAAATGCATTTGTTTCGAGGTAATCAAGTCATAAAAGAAATATCTGCATTAGAGTTTCAGAGAGGACTTACTTTCTGAAGATCCGGATCGAGTTCATTCCTTATCTATTCCTCATCACTCTCAATTTCAATAACCTCATTGGAATCTCGGCTCGCCATCAAGGTGGGAGTTGAGGAGGGAATAAAGACAGAGATTTAGGAGCAGAATTCCTAAAAGACTTAGCCAAGAATTTGTAAGTCTTAAGGATTGAAGAGCCTCGCTATTTATAGAACCAGAAGGTGACGGTTCATATGCGCGGGTGCCTCGAGTTTTAAAAAGCGCACTACTGGTTTTCAAAGTCAATGAATTCATGATAATTTCTTGGGAGATAAACTGCAACACGGCAGAACAGTGCCCACTTAAGAAGTTGAAGCATCAGATTACATAATTCGATGCAAATTAAATTTGAAGTAAATAATTAAGTCTCTTCATCTGCGCAGTTATTATGTGCGGTTATCCACGATTGCATGTTGAGAATTCGAAGCGTCGGACACTGTTGGCACTATCACAGACGGTTGGGAGATCAAAACCGTCTACTTTACTATTACAGACGGTTCTGATGTCCAAACCATCTATAATATGACTATCACAAACGGTTGGGAGATCAAAACCATCTGCTTTACTATTACAGACGGTTCTGATGTCCAAACCGTCTATAATATGCCTGAAATTTTGAACCGTTCGACTTCTACAAATACTTGTTTCCTCCCTGGAGGTCGAACCGTTCCACTTCTTTTTCTCCAAGAACGTGCGAGAAAATTGAAAAATTGACAAAAGAACAAATTTTTAATTAATTTTTTCATCATTAATGAAAAACAAGCTATTTATAGAATTTCCAAGGCGACGCTTCATGTTCCCAGGCTAGTGCACCGCACAAACATCAGAACCCGAAATGACACAACACACCGTTGAGAATTTGGAACGTCAATCACTGTTGGGACTATCACAGTCGTCCTTACATAAAAACCGTCTGTAATGTTACTATCACAGACGGTTTTGAGTTAAAAACCGTCTGTGATATTGAAAGAAATTGAGAATTCGAAGCGTCGGTCACTGTTGGGGCTATCACAGTCGGTTCTTATATAAAAACCGCCTGTAATGTGATTATCACAGACTTTTTTTACCTCAGAACCATCTGTGATATTCAAAGCACATTGAGAAAATTGACATAAGAACAAAGTATAAAGAAAGAGGGAAGATAGCATGTAGTCTAAGAACGTGCTGGAAAATTGGAAAGTTGACATAAGAACAAAGTTTTCATTAATTTTTTTCATCACTTACAAAAAAAAAGTAAAAATACAGAATACTAGGTCAAGGAGTGGTCTTAGCCCTGGCTGCATCTAAAATAAAGTCAGTTTGACTTGCAGCCAGGACGCAGGACTCATCCAGCGACAAGTTGCTACCTCGTCAAGAAGGCCTGCGACCTTCCTCAGCTTCACGATGGTATCCTTCATAGTCAAACCGCAGCCAGTGATGGTCATATCCGCGGCTTTCTTCTCACGAAGACACCTCGTCCTCGCCTTAGCATTGTCACCATCCGTCTTCATGCGCTGAATGCGCTAGAAAAGATCGTCCAGGTCAAGCCGTAGCCGAGTGTGCTTCTCCGTAAGGAGCTTGTGCTCCTCCTGGAGGGCCCTCAGCTTGGCTTTCACCTTGCCCGAGTCTTCCACGGCTCCCCTTCCCTGTGCAAATCAACAGGTCAAGAATGTATTGAACAGGGATTAATAATACAGGGGTAAGTCCAAAAGATTGAGAGTTCTTACCGGGGAGGGTGAGGTTGACGATGCCATTGAGGATGCCATTGGCACAGAGAAGCTAAGGAGTCAAACAGTTTGAGAATTATAAAAACTTGTAAAGTAAATGACAATTATTCCACTGTCAAGTTATTTATAGAACTTCCAAAGCGACGCTTCGTGTTCGCCTAGGCGCCGCGCGCGAAGATCAGAGACAAAAATGTATATATCACAGTCACTGTCGGTTCTTTTTCAGTCGGTTCTAAAAAAGAATTCGAAGCGCCGCGAGCTGCGCGCGAAGTTTGAGATTTCGAAGCGCCAGCACTTTTTCAGTCGGTTCTGACCTCAGAACCGTCTCTAATACTACACTATCATAGTCGGTTCTGAGTTCAGAACCGATTGTATATATCACAGTCGGTTCTGAGTTCAGAACCGTCTGTGATATTCTAGTTATCACAGACGCTTCTCAGTTGAGAACCGATTGTATCTATCACAGTCGGGTTTTAGGTCAAAACCGTCTGGTTTACTATCACAGTTATTTTTGACATCAGAACCGACTGTGATAACTGAACATATTCTCCCGACAGGCCTTCGCAGACGGTGTTCCATTGAAAAGTTCATAACCGTCTATGATGTGCCGTCTTAGATGTCTGTTTCTGTGGTAGTGTGCTCTCCGAAAGTAACAAGTAGAGCAATCTGACCAATCAGTTTGGCTGATGACCCTAGAATCACGTAGTGGAAAGATTTCATCACTGGCTGAAGCTTCATCCAAGGAATTTTCATCTCATCCAAAGCATTGGCAAACAAGATATCCAGAGCACTACCTCCGTCAATTAAAACCTGACCCACATTACAGTTATTGATCGTGGGAGTTACGACCAATGGGTATTGGTGAGGACGTGATTGATTTCCTTGGTAGTAAGTTTGGTCGAAAACCACAGAGGTTTCAGACCATTTTGGAAACTGAGGTTTTATAGGAGATCCTTCAGTTATGTTCACTTCTCGCCAAGCCGCTTTGAATTGGCACATTGAAGTGAAGGATCCCAAGCCTCCGATGATTACACTAATTTGTTTGTCAGAGGCTTGAAAAGGTAAAACCTGGCATTTGGATCCATGTGTATCCTCTTCCTAGGGAGGAATAGGAAACGGACCCTTACCACAATAATAGTCATCGAGTTTTCACAACTAGACATGACAAGTCTTAAGATCATGACCTTGTGCCTTGTGCAAAGAACACTACTTGTTCTTTTGGTCGCTCTTGGAAGACTCAACCACTTTCTTCTAGTTGCTAGGGTGTGATTGGCCTTCTGGCTGCTTGTTCGAACATCCTTATGGAAATGTTTGTTTGAACGGGAGTTAGACGTTTTAGGTCCAGGTTTGGGTGCTTGTTACTCAAAGGTAGCGACCTCCCACAAAGGTTGGCCCTTCTTCTTACTACTCTTAGAACTGGCAATACCACTTTTCTCTAATTTCGCAAGTTCCTCCTCAAGACCGTGCTGAGGAGGCTGATTACCTTTGTCCGTTATTCGATTTCACTGAACCACCTCGCTAGTAGTAGCATAGTGATAAGCCATATCAAACAACTCTTGGACATCCTTTGGAGGATTAATGTTTAAATCCTCCGTGAACTGGGTATACCGAACGCCTTGTTTCAAAGTTCGAATGACCGACTGTTCGGTGATCACTGGGATCGTATTCCAAACACAGACAAAACGTTTGATGAACTGACGGAGAGTTGCATCTTTCGTTTGTCACGGTCAATGTAAATCATCCTCCTTACCAGGACGGGCATAAATACCTTGAAAATTGGAGATCAGGAGATCGCACAAATGTTCCCAAGAGTATATAGACCAATGAGTTGGTTTAACAACCAAGATCTGCCAGTGCCTTCCAAGACAGTAGGAAGATAATTTACCATTATCTTGTCATCACCTCCTGTAGCCTAAATTGTTGTGAAGTATATATGGAGAAATTCAGAGGGATTTTGGTCCCATTGAACCATTCCATAATGGTTGGTCAAAATTTATCCGGCTACCTAACTGCTCGCAAATCAGCTTAAAAGGCCTTACAACCCCTTATAGGTCCATGTCGGCGCCTTTGTGAATTTTGACTGCACAATTCTGTAGGAGATCATTGGTGAGTATTTTCCACATGACTAGGAGGAGGATCCTTTGGCCCCAGGCACTCATGCACGTTGCGCTGTGCAATTGGCTCATGGTGGTGACCTTGGGCATCATGACCGTCACCCCCTAGAGGGTGGGCCCTTCTGGTAGTACTGCAGAGGATTGCACCCCTGTCCATCGAGATCTAATTGTTGCAATATCTCGTGTGCTACTAGGTTGAGCATCTCAGCTAAGTTTACTGTGAATCGGTTAAAACCTTGCACCACTCGTAGGTTGGAATCACAGTTTCGCAACTGATCAACAACCTCCTTAAGACAGTCAGCCACCAGTGCTTGCGATTTAAGTAGATGCCTATTACACTGTGGTGCTGGTGGAGTATCCAGATCTCTCTAATCACCAACAAAAAGAGTGTCGATAACTGGAGTAATCCCTGGTAGATCTGCAAGAGCTAGGTCTATTGGGGAATTTAGGGGAATCTGACCCAGAGGATCAAGATTCGTCCCAATGACGTCAACACCAGTTCAATTATTATCACCATTTTGGCCAGTGTTGATGTTTTTAGGTGGAGTGGTGTTGACTCCATCAGCATTGATTCTACCCTCAAACCCTTGTTGGATTGTGGAGGGCATATCGGGAGTTAAACCTATTGCCGCCACTTCTTAGCGATAAGTGTTGTCCAGGCTTAAGGATGTTCCTTCGTCCTCGGAAATGAAGTCTGAGTTAAGATCCATCTCTTCGGCCTCAGGCAACAACTCCTCCATAGAGCTAATGTTCTGCTGGTCAGAACCACCAAGGTCAGCTTGTGGCTACTGCTCAGATTCATACTCCAAAGAGGGTAAACTGTCTGAAGTTGGTGAGATTTCTACGACCTCTAAATCAGATCTAAAGTCCAAATGAATCTGATCATCCTCATCAACGAGGATGTGACAGTTATCATTGGTTCATTCGAAAATGAAATCACGGTCATTCTCACTATCATAGAGTGGTACAACCATATGAATCTCTACGATAAGGATTCCAACAATGTAAGGAAGTGTTTTGCGGTATCCTCACAGTCGGCGCCAGCTGTCGATGATCAAAAAGTATGATACCCGATCTTGTAGCAAATTTTATTTGGGTTGCGAGGACACCATGCAATATTGTAGAGAGAATTTATAGAATGGCTGTAAAAAGAGAGAAAGAATTTTTATACAGGTTCAGACCCACAAAAGATAAGTAATAGCTCTACGTTCTGTTTTTGCTTTATTATGTGTATCTTGAGTAGAAGTCAAATCTCCCCGCTCTATTCCAAGATCTAATGTGATATATTGATCTTATAAGGACATCAATTATCTAATAATTGCTGATAATAGCAGTTATCATCGATTAATCCTCTTTGAAGAGATGTGTATCAAGGTAGTTAACAAGGAACCGCCTTGATAAGTAACAGCACGGAGCAGCTACTAAGCATGTGCACTTTTGATCAGGAGGTCGCGGCAACATGGCCAAGTCCGAAAGAAGATTAGTCAAAAATAGGAGTTAATGGGAGCAGGTCCCATCACTCTAAGCTTTCGATCAAGAATGTAGAACATATACTCGTCACTAATATATATGTGTATGTGCACAAATACAGTTATAAGTGCTAAATGAACATATGTAAGCACAAATACTATTTAGTTGTTAAAAATAAGTGTGTAAGTGCATATATTGTTTAGCATTATAAAGTGAACATCTCCATATAAGTGCATTTATTTAGTCATAAACACCCAAAATGCATAAATAAGTGTATATAGTCTTCATTTGTAAACTCTCATTGTGCATGTGTAAGTATTTTTCTCACGTATGAGACGGTGGAAAAACATGTGGAAGTCAGAAAAAGAAATATGGTGTAAGTGGTATTGTTACAATACCACTTACACCAGGCTTAGTAAATGCATATTATTGAGGAATATAAAATGAGCATACATGTATATGTATATAGAATTTTTCAGTTATAAGTGTTCAATATATATGTGTGTAACAGTGTAAGCGTATATAGTCTTATATCGTGACTACTCAACACATGTATAAACTGTTGATATATAAATTTGTACTATATTTTTGAAATCTAAAAAATATATATGGTAATTGATATAAAAAGACGGAAAGACATCATTAAAAAAAATAAACTTGGAAGAAAAAAAAAGGAAAATTATGAGGATGATTGTTCTAATATGGAAAGATAGAAAGCAATATTCTAAAAAAGTAAAAGATGGTTGTCCTAATATGAAAATGTGGAGAATAATATTTTGTATTTAGTGTATGTCGATAAGAGAGCAGGCCCCTTTTTTAGGACATACACAACAGAGAGGTTGCAAAAATCGAATCCTAATAATATTACCAACTCACGCAACCTATACACTCGAACCTTGGTCTTCAAGATATTCAGCCGCCAAAACATGCTTGGGACCAGATAAAGCGAAAATTTTCATATGAAAAGCCCTAATTCACTGCAAATTTGTTCTAATTTCATGTACAAGCTCCCAAATTTTCTAAACCAGATAGACAAAATTGGGACAAACATGGTGGATTTTACTGTTCATCATTATTTATTTTCACTACTTGTATTTTTCTTATTGGGATAAGTCTACATTTAGTTCCTCCATTTTCACTCAAGTCCAGTCCAACTTTAATCCAGTTTCTTAAACCTGTCCAACTTTCACACTTATACATTTAAAATCATGCCACGCTTAATTACCTGATGAGTTGTTTTGACAACAAACAAAGTTTGCATGTTTTTCTCACCCTTTTTCAAGCATTCCCAGTTGATTGGTTTGCACAGATAATCAAGACGGGTCTTCTGGGCAGATGGCACAAACTTAATAAATATGGTTTTGACAAGGGCTTATTTCTAATATGGGCCATATACTGATAGACATGCTAAAGCAATCCTCTGGGCTTCTCAATGCATGGACCCCCAAACTTAAAAGGAAAAAAAAAGTATATATTACCCACTATACTTTAGAAAAAGTCAAAATAACTCTTGTAAAAAAAATTATAAATTTAATCTATCGTACAAATTGATAGATGATTTTTCCATATAGGCTCCCGGTCTTAGCTACTGTTGAATTATTATGTCAATGTATATGAAAAATCACTCATTATATTATATATAAGATAAAAATTATATTAGTTTTAAAATATAAGACATAGTTTGCTCAGTTTCAAATATAAGAGATTATGTGGGGTAAAGGATGTTGACATAGACTTTTTTGAACTTAAAAGCATGAAAAGTTTGAAGGTAGATTATTTCCTTTTCAATAATGCAATGCAAAAGTTTGCTAAAGCACTTATTTAGAAAGAGTAGATAATTAAGATGTTACAAGATCAAAGCCTGCTACTATCAATCTGTATTTACTTAAAAGATACAAAATCTTATAAGATTATAAGATCAAATTTTAATACTACTAGTATACACTTTAGAAAACACCAGCCAGGACGTGTTCTATGAGCAAATCGTAAAAATCAAGTCCATTAAACCCCCAATGACCACGTAAAAATTTACCACTTACTTTTCACAGGTTTTGCACTGATAGCTACCAATAATTTTGGACGGTTAATTTTCTTTCCAACATAGGCTTGTATGTAGTAAGAACATGCGTGCATTAGCATAATGTTCAGGAAAAAAAAAATGATGTCGGCAACCAATATATTTAATTGCCTGTAGATGAAATGATCGTTGAGATTCCAGTAGGGGGCCCATTTTTCCACGAAAGTTAATTTTGATAGTTGGATGCTCTGGAGAAATCTCAAGTATTGAGAGTAGAAGGTTCCATATCAAATCTATGTTATAAGCTCAATCCAATTTAGACAGATTTGTATGCTCTATCTTACATAAGAAAAAGTATGTACATTTCTCTTATTTGAATATTCAGATCAAAAATTAACAATCTAGATTAAGATGTGTGAGAAATTTAAAATCATTCACGAGATGGTGACCACTTCAATTTTTTTCTCTATTAATCTAGAGTATTCAAATTTTGATTGGCCATTTGAGATTCCAAGAAAAACATTCTCTATCTTTTTTTAAGTAAGACGGAGGATCCCAATACAATCTAGATATAAGAGAAAAATATTGAAGTATAAGTAAAATACCTATCTTTTTTAATGACTTAAATTTTTGTTTTACTAATCAGTGCATAAAACTCAACATGAGAAGTTTCAATAATTTACGATAGCAAAAAGACAATAAGACACAAACAAACATATATATTCCCATAATAATCATATCATATTACTATATGATCCATATCAAATAATTATTATTTAATCTCAATCATTGAACATATGATTCAATGGTTAAAAATCGATCCATCGATCCATCTTTATAAGACTAATTCTCATAAAATCTTTCCCACCGTGAGACAACCAACAAGCCCATGACACACAAATCGCACAACAAAATGCAAAATAACATAAAAAAAAAAGGCTTCTTTTTTAATTCCCCGATCGATCTGATTAAGCATAAACAAAAACGAGATAAAAATAAACAAAAAAAAGATTTATTACATGATGAAACCGCAGTGCCATCCAGTCTCATCATACTCTCTAACTATGCTACTACAAGAACGAGGACGATGGAAATGGCCCTCTCTCTCTCGATCTCTCTCTCTCTCTCTCTAAAGGAGCTAGCTACATAAGCAAGCTGCGGATGATCGCCGCCTGCGCGGCGCTCACGTCGGCGGTCGCGAGCAGCTCCGACAGCCGCTCGCTGAGGTCGTCGACTTCCCGGTGAAGGCTCCTGATGTAGCTGCACGTCTCCTGCAGCACCCTCGCCGACGGCACCTGCATGCATGCATATATCTATATATATCAGCTCAAGCTTAATTAGAAACAAGCTCATGCATGCATGCATGCATGCAATTACCACTTTATACTTCTTGTCGTCACGAAAATTATGCTTTCCTCCCATATTCAATTTTTACCATCAATTTTATCTTAATATGTCATAATAGAAGTTATACGAATTTTAATATGATAAAAATGTTATTGATATTATTTTTATATGACCAATATAAATATTTATAGATATATATTACTGATCATAGATAAATAAGTTTATCTATATGATCTAGTAGTGTAAACTAGCTTTCGAAATATGAGAGTTCTTACATTAAACAAAAGTAAAAAAAAACAACACACTACTTATTTGATGGTCCAAATTATATTGGTGCAAGTGAACCATATTAATATTAGATCTCTGTAGCATATTTAACTCTGCTTTTTTTTTATGTTACATTCATAATACAGATATTGTAGTACTGCTGATGTTTATTACTCTTTTCATTTTTTTACTTTTCATTTTAGCAAAACAAAATTATACTTAAAGAGTATTTATCTATGTTTTCAAAGGTATAATGTGATCATATCTTTATAAAATAGTCAAATAGTCATTATTTCATTTAATCATTAATTATTTTGATGCAAACAACATACAAAATTACAATCTTATATCACTTATTACAATCTGTGTAAAAGCTAAAACAAGAAGTAAAAAATGAATCATAGTATGTATTATTGCCTATTATTCAATTCTTTAGTGTAAAAATTACTAAGGACATATCCGACGGTTCGAAGTTGCTGGCGCTTTCTGCCTAGTTTGTGACATGTGGTTAGGAAGGTAGCACAAAAGGATTGCAATAGAGGCATGCAGGCGCGTCAAGCAAGATCTGACACCATGTGGACCCGATCATCCGTGTGCTAGCTTTTTGCGTGTGCCCGCATCACAGTTTGTGTGCTCATCTATCGCCTCATGTCATGCATTTGTATCTATATATAGTTATATACCTAGTCTTACCGTTGGCAAGTGAAAAGAGTATAACATGTTATCTAAATAACACTCCTCCTAAAATTTTTTCTATATGTCAACTCTTAAAGGTGGTCTTATAAGATTATACTATATAATTGTGTAAGATTTTTCACTAGTTTGTCGAACAGAACAAAGATCAATTATAATGCAAAAGAGGTTGTTTAGATTGCTAGAACAGTACTCTACATACATACCCTATCGTTGCCTCTCAGGCGAGCCTCAGGGAGGAGGGCCTGCAGCTTGGAGACGAGCTCCCCGATCTGCTCGTCCGTGATCCTCGACGACACCGACGACTGTCTCGACTGCGACCTCCGGCTCGACATCTCTGACAATGTCGGTGAGAGAGAGAGAGAGAGAGAGAGAGAGAGAGAGAGGTGTTTGAAGAGAAGAAAAGACAAGTGCATGAAAGAAAAGAATAGGCAGGTATTGGGGGTTTTAAATAGGTGCAGGGTTGGAGAGAGAGAATGCTCAGATAAGTCACCATTTGGGATTACAATGTGGTTTAAATCATGTTATTAGATGTGATAGATATAAAATAAAATAAAATATATATCTAACAAGATATTATTGTTATCTCACTAATTATCAAATATGATCATTTTCAAAAATAATATCCTAAATAGAGTTTCAAGAATACACAGCATGTAATACCAAATTGAGCCTAAGAAAAATGAGAGTGAGCTTTCTTATGGGTAATGGCACCGCCACTCTGTACATGAGCAACTCATGAGCATGACAAATTGGGACAAATTAAAGTACAATTAGGTCCAAATGGCAATATCACACCCAGTATATATATACTACATGTGAAACTGGAAAACTTCATAAGCAAACCCATGCCAGTTTGATTTGATCATCTCCAATGGCATAGTCAAATAAATTCATGTATCTATCATACAAAAATTCAAATTTAATTATCTATGCGGCAAACCCAAAACAGTTTGATTGATCATCTCCAATGCAATTTACTCCTAATAAAATCTTGCTCTATCAGTTCATATTAAAGTAGAAAGACAGAGAAAATCGATAGTTAATTCTGTCTTTTAATTAGGGTAGCATGGTCTAGTCTTAATCTCTCTTCCCTAGCACATGATTATTAGTTGACCTATATCATAAAACAGAGAAAGCGAGGCTTAGTGTGATACTCCGAATGGAAGTAAGTTTTATTTTATATGTTACAAGGATATAAAACTTAGCTCACATTGAAGATCAAAAATAGAGCAATGTATTTTAACAAAAGAAAATCATGGATTCGATTTTCAATTTTTTCAATTTTTATGTGTATTTATAGTTTGAGTATTATATTGGAGCAGGTGTATTGAAAACTGACTCCTTTAAAATAGAGATACTATTGTAAAAAAAATACGGTATATATTTTCACTTGTCTATATGTAATAGACATCTCAGATTAAATACTTTAAATCGAAAAATTGGAAAGCACAGAAAAATATTGAATTTTTATTAAAAAACAACCATGACCATTATTTTTTATCCAAAAGATAGAAATATGTAATAACACCTCTTCTACATGTTTGAGGAGGTGTAGGAATAGAGAATATAATTTATATCACTAATATAGCGAGTTTTTTTTACTGTTAACCCAGAGTTAAAAGATAATTTCGAAATTAACCCACAGTTACGAGAATTTGCAAAAATGGCCTGCCACGTCAGCTTGTCGAGCTCTGGGAGCTCGACAAGCTGCTAGTCGCACGGGACAGCCACTTGTCGCGCTCCCCAACCACGACAACAGCTTGTCGCGGGTCCCGAGCACGACAAGTTAAAACATTTATTTGCCGAAACGGGGATTCGAACCCGGGCCAGAGGACTCAGGAGCGAGCGCGCGAGCCGGTTGGTCTAAGGCATTTATCTGTTATATAAGCACTGGACATTTTAATATTCTGTAGATGGCTGAACTGGGAGCTTGTCGTGCTCCAGGAACACGACAAGGACTTGTCGAGCTCTGGGAGCACGACAAGCTCTAGTCGTGTTCCTGGAGCACGACAAGAGGCTGCCCGTGCGACTAGCAACTTGTCGAGCTCCCAGAGCTCGACAAGCTGACGTGGCAGGTCATTTTTGCAAATTTTTGAAACTGTGGGTTAATTACGAAATTATTTTTTAATTCTGGGTTAACAGTAAAAAAAACTCTCAGATAGCATATACTAGTGGTTGTAAGGACATATTTAAAAAAAAGGAAAATAGAGCAGCGTGAGCGACGGCGACCTGTCTATCCCCCCCGACCGTTTGGCGCCCACGGCCCATGTCTCACCGCGCCTGACAAACCAATGTGCTCATGTGTCACCAATGTCGTCCACTATTGAATATTAACCACCCCAACTGCTACTATATAATTTGGAAGCATTTAAGACCAATGTCGGGGGCATTCTCGTCGAAAAATATTTAATTTGAGATATAATCAAAATTTATTTGGAACTTGTTTGATATACTTGAAAGTTTCAGACACTTAAATTTATATGTAAAGAAAGTCAAATGTAGTTGACTAGTCTTATATCTATCAAATATACCAATCTCATACATAATTGACTCAAAAAATGTAAGATTCCATGTAAGTCTTCGACATACTTAGAAGTGATTGTGAAAAGTTGAACACAGAATTAAATTGTTAACAAGAAATATACTACTATATAATTTTTAATTAATTTACACCACATGAATTTTTTAGAGTTACAATTTGACAAACTACATCCCCACCCCACACACACACAACACTTTTGATAAGTTGGAATCAAACCTCTCGACTTTACACTTCATCTTTCAGTGACTTAGGCTGAGTCCAACCCATGGCGCTTCGCGAGGCGTTTCAACGGAATATTTTTCAGTATATTCTATGCCATGTGTACGAAGCACCACCTGAAACACCTCCCTTCTCCAATGCAAAGTCGCTTCACAAGGCGCTTCGTACGGTCCACGAGTAAATTAAATTTAGGTGATTTTAGTAACATCAATAATTTTTAATTTAAAAATTAAATATATGCGATGTTTGGTCTCTATATGAAGATAATTTAAAGATCTACAACTTTCTCAATATAATCAACAACTAATTTGAACTAGAATAATCATAAATTAAGAAACAAAGATTGTATACAATTTACTCACACGTAAACCGAGGACAAAAGTCAGATGGGTCCGCATGTAGACTTCAATTTGCAGTGCAAGCCGAAATGCCTCCGTTAACATAAACTGATTTTTTTAATATTTGTTTTCGCGTGGAACCCGCGTGCAGATCCCTGGAGAGCCACGTTGGATTTAATCTTAGAGATTTAATGATTTTTTTTGTACAGCAAGGTTAATTTGCAGCCACCTCAAATTTAAGGGGACCAAAATATATTTCGGAAAAGGTAAAGGGTTAAAATGCTCCATTGATCAAATTAAAGATTAAAATAGGACTTCGAAAAAAAAGAATCAATCCGAAATTTGTTAGTGTTTTGCAAGACGATCAATGTAAAATGCAAAGAAGTATCCAATGTTTGGCATATGGTAATGTACTATTTGTCACATTGTCATGTAGTGGTGTAGTATTTGTCATATTCTAGCATCAACTAGAGTTTTGACCGGTCAATGCAACTTGTAAAGTAGCGGCCAACTCAGTGTGCAACTACTGCTTGTGTTGCATGCTTTTCTATTTTTTATTTGAATAAGTATATGTTTCACTTCTGCCTCTACAAAAATCCAGATATATAACTCCTGTAAATTAAAATCACATGATATATATCTTATACTTTCAAAATTAGTATAAATTAATTTCATATCATATGCATTATAATAAGTGGTTTTATCATATTTACATGATAACTCAACAATCATTCACATGTAAATCTATATGGTAAAATTAGTCATAAAATTGCATATGAGATAAAATGTGTATTGATCTGAAAATAAAGGGTGTAAATTATGTAGTTTCAAAGTATATGGGTTATCTAGACTTTTTTGAATAGAGAACGATAATATGGACTTTTTTTATTTGATTGATAACTGTTATATATATATATAGACACACACACACACACACACAAATTATTCATGTTGTATTCGTTAAATGAATGAAAATACCGCCATAAAGTCTTTTTTTATCTGTTTCAGGGAAGACCATGATGATTTAGATAAATTCGAGCCGAATACGCAAAAAAAAAAGATTAGAATGGACTCCACAAGGTGAAAGATGAAGCGACTCAAAGCCGCAAAGCAAACGAAGACCGGCATAGGTCTTATCCATGTCCAACAAGAGCATGAGGTATGCCCGAGCCCTTGCCTAGCTCAACTCCTAGTTCCGTGCAACAGAGCTGAGCACAAGTCGTGGCATGCCCTGCTCCACACGACCATGTGGCATGGCTATAGCCATATCCCTGTCAGTTTGCTATTGCAAGGGGTCGAATTCACGTTATTTTAAATTGTTTTGATTTAGAATTTGAGAGGATTAAGTTATGTAATCTTTTAAGACACTTAGGCTATAAATAAACATGATTTTAATGCCTTGAAACATCTAGAAAATTCAATTTAGTTTCTTTCTCGATTTAGAGTTTAGACTAGTCTAGTTTTAGTTTTTAATTGGATTTTGTAATGCCGATCTAGGTGGGTATTCTTCATCACTAATATTATTCCGTGCATTTTATTTTATTTTGATTGTTGGTTTTTTAATAGTTTTGTGTGAGTAATTTTTCCTCAAGGTTAGAGATAACCTAATGTGAAGGGTATGATTTTAGATGTGGCTTGTTCTAAATTTTTACAATTTAATTGTTTGGATTTTTTATAGTATAAAACCTAGTTTTATGCTTCATCTTCATTATCGTTTTATACTATATGAGATGATCAGTATTTGTACACTAAGACAACACGCAAATGAAAGGGGTTTTGTATCTAAGTGAGTTAGAGCAATGAGCACGATCATTTGCAACCGTTGTTTGGTTTTCAAGTCATAAATCTAGTGAGTTCTATTAAAAATTTTGATAATTATTTCACCAATTTATTACTTTTGTCAGAAATCGTGCTTAAAGATCACCAAATTCCCGAAACTCTACAATTTTTCTCATATTATTTCTACAAACCAATTTTTGAAGTTTTAGTAGTTTTAGATTTAACTCTTAAAAATCCTCAAAAATTGATCGGTTTAGATTAGTAATTTCAATTCAAGAGATTAATTCCAATCCGAGAGAATTTATGTTTGTTATTTGAGAAATCTAGCCTCAAATGTTCAGTAATAAACTGTCAATATAACAAAAAAAAACCCCTTTTGATGCGTGTCCGACTCTTAAGTTAATGCTATGCTGGTATGACATGGAGTTGCCAGCCGTTCACAACTTTTAGGACCTCAAGAAACAACTAGTACATAATGACACTTGTCTTTGTCACTGACAAACGGGACCTAGGTCAATATACTAATGGGACACTTTTTAACATCTTACTAAAATACTCAATTTTTACAATACTATATAAATAATTCTTTCTTTCAAGATTTGTGCATTGATGAGTAATTATAAGGCACAACATATATATAGTAATATATTTCCTCATTCTTTTTTATATGTTCTTCCGTGAAGAAGAATTTGTACCTATATTAATATTATTTTATGTTTCTAGGTGAAACATGATCTTATTTTTAAAAATACTCTCATCCTCATTATTTTAGTAGACCATTAATTACTTGGATATAAACAATATATTTACTACATAAATCAATTAAGGATAAAATCATAATCTCAAATCATTCCTTAATAGTACGCAGGAAGCTAAATAATAAAGAACGAAGTGAGGTAGTAGTAATTACTAAAGGATAGTTTAATGCAATCAATCTTCTTAATGCCATACATAACTTTGGATTAATTCATTAGTCCCTTGTTTTTTACTTTTGCAAAGACAAATTTTTTTAAATTTTAACTACTAATATATGAAAAATATTAATAGATTTGTCATCAACTTTATTATTATTATTTTTAAATTTTTAAATAGTATATAATTATAAAAATTAATGATCAAAATTATATTTTAGAGATCACAAAAAATCTAAAATAATATATAAATAAAAACAGAGGAGGGACTAACACAAATGATACGCCATTAAGTCAATGCAACAATGACATGCTAAATTGGGTGTTAAGTTAGTAGGAAAAGAGAGAGTGATCCTACCATTGGATCTTAGCGAAGGGAGAGCTTAATTTTTTTTAATTATTGCAATATAGGTCGGTGATGGCAATCAAATGATGTAGGAACAGCATAGGACTGTAAGTTTTTAACTAATAAAGATATGATCAATTAGACAGCCAATCACAGCACATACATGCCCTAAAAGTTCTCTTTGTCCCTCAAATACTAAATTCTCAGGATCCAATGCTACTAACTACAATAATGGGTGTTATTTTTAATGTTAGGATTCGATGGGAGAGTTCAGTAATAATTTCTAAATTTTTTCAGCATGGAGATCAACCTCAAATCTTCTTATCCCGCTCTTGTAAGTTCAGTTCACTAAGATTTGCATATTTTCTTGTATATTCATTAGTGTTTCTTTATCAATGGTATTCGGGCATATATGCTCTATGCTAAATACTCTACAAAATGATTTTGGAACTTCTAAATATTATGTTAATGCAGTTCACAATATCACTAACCAATCAAAACTGATCTGCAGTCGATGATGATCCAAGTGCTTTCTGATGGAAGCGTGCCTCTCGAAGCACATGGACCTCAATGCGATTGCAAGAGAACACCGTACAGATCGTGGCGTGGGCATGGCCGTTTCTTTGTACAGACTTCTGCACCCATCTGTATCTGAGCTATCTCTTGCTCAAGTGAGTCAAGTAGGCAGGCATCTCTAGTAAACAATCAGATCCAGAGGCATTGCCTACTATAAGGAGATGCTAGAGATCACATGCTTGATGCATCTCCCCACATTTTAAAATCTTCCACTCTAATGTGTAAAAGTTGTAGATTAGTAATGCTGATGCAAATCAAGCATGTTGAAAAGATCCTTCTTTTTTCAGGAGGCTGGTCTAGTTCAAGGATGACGAAGAGATGTTAGGACGAGTTTGGTTGAACATAAATTTCTCTATAAATTAGTTTATTAAAATTTCAGTTTATAAATCTATTAAATCTTTTTCCATCGATTTTAGTTTATTAGAAGTTTCGAGTTAAATTAGATTTAAGTATTAAAATAACTCAAACTTCATTTTATAAATCCATAAATTCAAGTTATAAATAATATGTTGAAAACAGACACCAACTCATGGGAAATCGAAGGCCTAGTTGCCAATGATTTAAAAAGAGAAAACTAGTGTGTCCTGACAATCTTCTTGGTGCACAAGGGCCAAAATTAATTAATACAGTAGATCTATTTGAGTTAACAAGAAACGGATCCAGATCTTGCTGCAGGGCCACAACATGCTCATCGTTGAGAGATAGCTAGATTATATATATTTTCCGAGGCCTAATTAAGGTATAATTTATGAGCATCTCAAGCTGTTCTAGAATCTAAACACCACTCTTGAGCTTGAGTACATATTGCAAGAGATAAGGGAAGGATTTAGGGTGTATTTGATGAGGGAAGGATTTAAGGTGTATTTAATCTAACTTAAATTCTTCTCGTGAATCGGTTTATTAGAGTTTCAGTTTATAGGTCTTATGATCCTTCTTTCACCAATTTTAACTTATTTAGAGTTTCAGTTAAAAAAAATTTATGTTTATAAAATAAGTTTTAAAATAAAATAGTGTTTGCTTACAGTTTTAATTTATAGGCTCATAAACTGAAACTAAAACTAGGCCAAACAAACAAACACCCCCTGCACCCTTGCAGCTTCACATGTTTGTGACTAGCTTTGTCATCTGGTTAAGTTAATTGTGGTTAGTGAAATGAAAAACTCAAGGAAAGAAGAAAAATTGTATTCAGCAAATTTTGTTCAGCATGAGATGAAACTACCTTAACCCAGGAATTGTTATCATGGATGTTCCATGTCAATTATATATTCCTGAGTGATTAAGATTCACTGCTCCTGTTAATGCACAACAACATAAAGGTTAGGATAGACCAAGCATTTATAGTCTTTTGTCATCGAAAAATAATCTGGATCAGCTTAGTAGGTTGTGAATCATACAAATTTAGTTGAGACAAAGAAATAATCTAACTTTTTGTATGGAAATGTTCATCTCATCTCGATGCTAGTTTGATAAATCTTATCCCTCCAATTATGTTCTTCTCATGAATGCAATCTGCAAGTGAGTGAATTATGCTGAATCCAAGCAGATTATTTTTATCAGAACAAAGATGGAAATGAAGAGGCACAAGAGAACAAATATTTACCACATAAGAGGTAAATAATTACCACAAATGGGGGTTAGTAGAACATACTCGCTGTGAGTATTAAATGTGGGACATGTGTCCCATAGAATCTATTGAACGTACCCTGAGATAGACATATAGATTAATCTAATGAACCATCAAATAGCACATCATAGTCTATAGATTAATCAAGCATTTGGATCAAAAAGAAACGCAGAAATTCGTGCAGAATTTGCCAAAATTTAGCGAGGAAATCCTTTTGGCATTTTGTTGGGCCGAATGTGGATGACTTTTTTGAAGATGCTGGGCCTGTGCTGGGCCTCCACAAGGCCCATTGTTTGTGTGGCTAAAGCAAAAGGGAGTATGTCAATCACCCAATTTTCCCGAGAGTAAATTGCATCGCAGGTTCTCAAATTTGTTTGAAAACACTACTTAAATTATTGAATTTTAGTCTAGCAAATCCTTGAACTTATTTAATTAGTGCCATTTAAATTCATCTATTAGATAAGTGATAAAAAATGATGTGAGACAGACTTAAAATGGCACAATTATGCAAATTTGGAGAGTTTAATGAAGCAAGTTTGGGGAATCCTAGCGTGGTTTGCCATGTCATTTTACAGTCATTTAATTTATAGATGGATCTAAATGAGACAATTAACCGAATAAGTCTGCTTGAATAAAATTCATGATTTCTTTTATTATTCTCTTGAACTTCTCCAAAATACGACACATATTTGCATCCGAAGGGGTGGAATTTGCACAACAATTATGTCATGTGATTGACCGGATTAATTAATTTGTGAAATCCCCGTCCACTCATGCATCTCCCTTGTACACTAACTATTGAGACCTACCAGCTGGACTCTGTCCGCTAGCTCTTGCCATTGCTGAAATTATAAAGCACTGGTCAACTTGGGTTTTGAAGTCTGGACATATTTGATAAGATCAAGTGCTGCGTGCACTAAAATTTGTTTCAAAATATGTACAAAATCTAATGGAAAGTTGTAGGTTATGTTATAGACAGATACGAATCAATGGTTCACCCTGATAACACTCCTCATCGATTGTCTGTCTTCGTTTTGATGGTAACGCTAATACTACAATTCGCAGAGTTCCTTTTCCAGAAAAATATTTAATTTTCTTCTAATATTAAATTTTCTCTAGTGTTGTCGCTGGCACACGTTGAACAAAATAATTAGACAACTATGGATATTAATGACCCCATAAAAACATTTCCCTTGGAATACCTGCTAATGCGAAAGATCGAAACTCTGTTCTCATTATTTTTGTATGTAGAGTTGTACACAATAAAATAAGAAATTAAAATCCATTAAAATTATTCATTTGCAAATTTCCTAAAGAAACAAATTATAGGTTTTTCTCTCTCCATCGCATTAATAGGGCTATTATGCCTGTTACTAAACTTGCAAAAAGAGAAAAAAAAATTGAATCAAGATCTATCTTTTAGAAAATTGACCATCATAAATTTTTAAAATTAGGAAAACTCCGCAATTCCACTATGGTTTTTTTCTCCAGAAATATCCTTATCATAGACTTCACATTGTCATATACAGATAATATCACTCGTCCAATTTTTTCCATCCATTGTGCGACTTAATCTTCAAATTAAGTACATCACGCTTGCAATCAATTAAGCCGCATTCGTTTGATTAAAGACATAAGGGATCTAACTTTTAACCATAATTAGATTTGTCCATTTAAATTATAATTGAACAGTTGAGGTGACCGACAAGAAACGCTTTTGCCTTGAGCTCTAAATAGGTTGTACGAAATTCAATTTGTATCATGTTTAGCTTGATAGTAGATCTAAGCATAATTCAGTCCGCCCTGATCCACCCGATTTTGAGCAAGTTTGGTCCGATCAGGTTCAAGTCTCACCCACACTACTCGATATCTCAAAAATTTAGAAAGGCCGACTCGAACCTGACCTACCCCAATTTTTGAATGTGATCCAATTAAATCTGCCCAACACGACTGAAATTTGATCAACCTGATATTCATATTGGGTTGGGTTAGGATGGGGCAAACTCAAGTCGTCATTAACAACCCAACATTTTGCATGCTCGGTCCGAATTTGACTCGAGCCTAAAAATGCTTGGGTCTACTTGACAGGTTTGATCCATTCATTTATCATATTAATCATGTAGACTCATTTATAACTGCAACAGTATTTATAGTATAGTTAAAACTACATAAGTTAAGATATTTAAACATGTCGGATCCCTTATAGTAAACTTGCTTATAGTTAGACATGTGATATTATCATATTGTAACTACCTCTTCTATTTTTAAAGGTGAAGGATCTAATTCCTAATCAGATGAGGTGAGGTTAATGATGCTAACGAGAAATTAACTAAAGGGCCAAAATTTACCTTGTGGTTGGGTGCAGCGTCTCCATCGGACCTGACCAGTCTTGGGTTGGGTGCGAACCTAAATGCGACGTACATACGTCCGACCCCGGACCACATCTTTTAGGCGCCAATGACACGTAGGCGACCCATCCATCCATGCATGCATCATGCACGTACGCTCGCATGTACTGTCTACAGATCCAACAACAAAGAAAGCAAAAAAGACAGGATTGCATCAACAAGTGTAGAGAGAGACCGCAGTGTTAAGAGTTATTATATATTGCTATATCTGTTTGGTAAAATTTAGAATTAAATTTTGCGGTTGTCTTTAGATACCACCTGATTTTATTTTGTCTTTTGTATTTATAGAAACCATGAATCATTAATTTATAATATCTCTAAGACATACCTCGCAACCAGTGTGCTATGAATAACCCTCAACTTTTATGGCCTTCTAGCTAATTTCTCTTTACTAAATGGTGAAAGTTAATTGGTTAACTACTACTTAGTCTACATTTAATTTATTATTTTTAGTTGTGACCATTTGTTAACCACTTATATAATAATAATATCTTATTATCTTTGTTCTCAAATAGTTGTCATTATCTTTTAAATTCAAAGAACCAATACAATCATAACTATAACCGTCTAATGATTACTCACACAAAACTTATCAATCCTCTGCCAACAAATAACGAGACAACGAAACTCCTACCTTCATTTTTTATAGAGTATTAAATAAGGGTAACATGGTAAATATACACCTAGAAAAATAGAAAACAACAATTTTTTGTGAACAAATTTTTTATCCAAAACAATAACTATTCAAGAACAGATGTAGTACTATATATACCAAATATCTTCTATAACTATTATACGTTTCATAACATCACAACTAATTTACCGTACTACAATTCGAAATAGAACTGGATTATATAGAAGCAATGAAACACTGAATCTAATGCCCTAACAGGAGAATGAGAATCAATCTCTCTCTCTCTCTCCATGTTGTGGGCCTTAATCATTCTTGTGTGGGCCTTAATCATGCTTGTGTAGAAAGAAACCTCACATCACATAGCTTTAGGGAGTGGTCCAAACAACATCAATGTGGCTCTCTCCCTTCCATTGGCTCCTCTTACTCTTCATTTGTTTTCTTCTCTTTAGACTTTGATTAATCCTTTTACCGTCTTCTACTTAATTAACTGTGTAGATGCACGTTTAAATCATGTGAATTATATATACCAGGTGCATATGAGTAGTTCCAGTCAAATATATGCCGACTTGTCAATTGCGTGGTTGTGTGTCTAATAAGACAGTGGAATTGAACTTCATCTAGATAAGATAGTGACACAATACTTTCATTAGTTTTTAAGCCGCATTTTCCTATCTTTAAGTCATGTCAACCTCAATCACATCTTCTAGAGAACCATATACTTAATTATATATATTCAGGGGAGTAGATCCATTCGGTGGATTTAGATCTGCACCATCCATTTTAAACATGACGTTTGGTGAGTTTTGAGAGTTTTTCGAATAAAAAATTGGCCCTAGAGTCTGAAGGTATTGTTGCATCCTAAGCGCTGAATTAGATTTAAATGACGAGATTGATCGTGTGAAATTTACCATGTGAATTTGAGGAGAAGCTCCAAAAGACCTAGATCCATTTTTAGTCGACCATAGATCTAGATTTAGACCATTTATTTTAGATCTTACATATAGTGAGATTTGAGAGTTTTTTTTTTTAAAAAAAAAAGACTCTGGAGATATAGTTGCATTCTAAGTGTTGAATATGAAATAAACAGATGAGATTGTATGAAATTTACAGATGAATTGAGGGAAAACTCTAGAGGATCTAGATTCATTTTTATTATCCTGCAAATTTAAATATAGACTTTTCATTTTAGATTTGATATTTAATGAGTTACAACACTTCTCAAAATAAGCATAAAATCTGAAATATAAATGGGTTAGATCGTGCGAAATTTATCCACTGAATTTAAAGAGAAACTCAGAGAGTTTTACTTTTACCCTTTGAAAGAATGATGTGTACTCCTAACTTGCTTTAGTTCCTTTATTTGCTCATCTCCTAGTTATTCTTCTTTCAACAAGAACCCAAAAGTTTAGGCTTTAGGATTATTCTCTCCCAATGGTGGTTTAAGCTGTCATCATCCATTTACCCTCCAATTAATGCCATTTGTTAAGAGAATTTCTTGGCCAATTGCATTTTAGAAGAAAAGTATGAAGTGTGTTTGCACTTGTCGTCATAGTAGTAGTTGTTGTAAGTAGTACATTGGAGGGCACATCTTTTCACGATAAAGTTACTTACTTCCACGCATTATAGCATGCATGGCCAATCAACGCAAAGGTGGCACGAGTAGAAATCATTAACGCCTAGATCATGTTGATTTGATGTTTCACAATGAAAAGCTAAAGCCAGATTGGTTGTTTAATTAGTTGTTTATGTAGTACTTGACATTACATCATTTGTCTGTTTTTGTCTGCTAAATAATTTCTATGATCGTTCTATTCTCATATGAATCGATTTTAGATCATGATCAAACGTTTTTTGAGTAAAATTTCACGTTAAGTCCTCATAAAAATCTCTTTTCTCCCTTTGATCTTAGTTGTTGTGCCCCATAAAAATCTTGTCTCCCTTTCACCTTAGTTGTTGTCCCTCCGAGTTCGAGAGAACAAAAGGGAAATATAGATAGTGAGGGATTCACAGTACCACCTTTCTAGATCATCTTGATTCGTGCATAACAAAGAAAGTTTAAGCCAGATTAGTTCTTTAATTATTTATGTAGTCCTTGAGATCATAACATTTGGCACATGTACTCAGGAGAAACTTCTATGATGATTTTTCTTATATATCAAACCTAATTAATTATAAATCATCAAATCATAACTAACATCATAGATAAATTATAATTAGATATTTCCTAATTAGGATAGCATGTCAGGTCCTTGTAAAAATAATTTTCCCTTGGGCTTAGGAGTTATCCCTCGCACCCCAAGAGAACAAGTGGGAGGATATAATATCGAGGGATTCGTGTCGCTACCTCACTAAATCATCCTGATTCTGGGCATAACAAAGAAAGTTAAGCTAGGTTAGTTCTTTAATAATTTATGTAGTCCTTGAGATTACAACATTTGACACTGTACTTCAGAAGCGATATTTGTTAGGATACTATTCATATTTGAGATCTAACTAAAAATTATCAAATCATAATTTAGATCATAGACAAATTATGATAGAACATTTACTGATCAGTTATCAAGATCATACATCGGATTCTCACAAAAGATTTTTTTCCCGGGAGAACAAGTGGGAAGATATAATAATAAGGGATTCATGTGGCTACCTAGATCATCTTGATTAATGCATAACAAAGAAAATTAAGATAGATTAGCTTCTTAATGAATTATTTATGTAGTCCTTGAGATTACAACATTTGACACCAAGTTGGGTTAGTAGCTATCCACTAGAGCCTTAAAGTGAACAACTGGGAAGATATAATAGTGAGGGGTTTGTGTCATTGCATAATTATTAGTTTTAGATTGTTATATATTTATATCTCATTACTCCTGCTAGATTATTTATTTGTCACAATACCTTTACTTTTCTCAAGAAATGCCATGAGTGAGAAACCACGGAAACCATTTCAACTTGACTACGGCCCAACATAGTGTAAAATGATTATGGGAAATTAGTTGAATGGGGTGGATGCACATTAAAGTATCTAGAAATTTTTTTTATGTTACAGCAATTATGATTTATAAGGATGACAAAACATTGGGCACCAATAAAGTGGTAGAAAACTTAAATATATGTGAAAAAGAAACACACTCAATATTCTCAACTCACTATACTCAATGAATTCAATACACCGAGTCACTATTAACTCCAGAGAATGTGAATTCAATGTTAAAATCTATTGTTGGCTTTACAAGGATTTACAAGAACTTAAGTATGTTTAATTGAGAAGCAAAAGTCCACAAATGACGAAAACACTAGACCATCCTTTTATAGCCTAAAAAAATTAGCTGATGGAAGCAGCAAGTTGAAATATGTATGATCAGCTAGATGTCTCGTGGTTTTCAACTGTCAACTTCGAAAACTAGCTGTTACATAAGTCATTCGGATGTCTGGTCCTATTCCATCGGATGCCTGGGGCGAATGTCTACTCTTGACTAATAGATTGCATAACTTTCAGAAAAAGAGTATAATTTTTTATCTAGACATCGGATTTAGGTGCTCATAATTGGTTCGTTGGAAAGTTAACTTAAAGGGTTAGAATTTTCTCAATATAAGAAAGATTTAATTTGGTCTAAATCACTACAAAAATTACAAAATATTTAATACAGCCACTTTGAAATCTCCACTTGAGCGATATCTCACAAATTTAATCATCAATACCTACACTAACCATCAAAATCAACTCAAAAATATTTTGATGATCTAGTGAGTGAATGATGCATTATTTGAGTTTCCCATACAAGATCTACTCAAACTACTAAATTTGAGTCTCCTTTATATGTCCAAACTAGCAAACAAAACAACACCACACCAAAACTGTTAAAATCCTAGAAAATAGATCTTTACTTTTTGATTTTGATTTTGATAGAGCTCGTTCATACTTAAGAAAACTCGATCATATATTCTCTCTGAGATGATTCTTTCACCATCATTTCACAATCCTATTGAGGATAGAAACAAATTCTCAATGAACATATTAATCTTACAATTAGATTTGTTATTTTTCACCAAAACCATTAACATAATAGAGGCTTACTCAACAAAGTGTAAAAGGAATAAAAGTGTATTTATTTATTTCAAGAACATGCATGCTTCGCTAAGCCCTTTAGTAAATGATTACTTTTACCTGTTGTTCTAACTCTACAATGTTTTCCTTGTTAACTTTTTTTCCCCAAAATCATTCTTTATTTTAGAATATCATGACTGTTCATCAAATGATACACTCAATTGGGAATTTATATACACTATATATGTTTCTGTTTAACCAATAAATTTGAGAAATAATTAAAACCACATCTTTAGTAACAAATACACTTAAGTTTAAACATAAAGATGAACAAATAAAAAGGTACATTAGATCTACTTTTAATTGGGTGCTTTAAGATCCTATCATTTGCAAAAAATTGGCAAAGACGTCCTTTCTAGTAATCAGTATGTGTTGTGACTTTTTGTATTTATTTTGATTAATAAGGTGCAACTATAGTTTTACAGTGTAATATGTAATCGGATCTCTAATGTCTGCAAAGAAACGCAGAAATGTACTTATCTGCATGTGTTATAACTTTTTGTATTTTGTTTTGTTGAGGTGTAGCAACAGTTTTATTGTGTAATGTGGCAATGGATCTCTACCATCCGGAAGAAATGATGGTTTTGTGGTGTAATATTGAAACAGATCTCTACATCTGTAAGTTTCTTTCTAGGATGCTCTTTTCAACATTCATTATGATCAGTTTTCTTTTTTTTTCTTTATTGAGATGCAGCACTAGTTTTATCGTATAATATGAAAACTGATCTATATTGTCTAAGAGAAATAGTAGGATCTACTTTTCTAAGTGTAGTGGTTGGAAATTAATCACTACTATCTGCAAGTTTCTTTTATAGACGTATTTTTCAACATGTATTATGATTTCTTTTTGTATTTTTATTTACTAAGGTGCAACGGTAGCATTATCGTGTAATATGAAAACTGATCCCTACCATCTACAAGAAATGATATGACCTACTTCTTTAAGGTGTAGTGGTAGCTTTACCTATAGAAACTAATCCCTTGGAGAAATGTACTTCTCCGCATGCATTATGATCAATTTTTGTATTTTCTTTTGCTGAGGTGTAGGGTATCTATAATATGGAAACTGATCCCTATGACCTGCAAGTTTCTTACACAGATGTACCTTTCAACATGCATTAGTTCAGTTTTTATATTTTCTTTTACTGAGGTGTAATATAGTTTTATCGTGTAATATGGAAACTGATCCCTACTGTCTGCAAGAAATAGTATAACCTACTTCTCTAAAGTGTAGTAGTAGTGTTTTGCACGAACATACTTTCAACATGCATTATGATCAGTTTTTGTATTTTCCTTTTGGGAGGTGTAGTAGTTGCTTTACCATGTAATATGAAAATGGATCCCTACAGCCTACAAGTTCCTTGGTTAGATGTATTTTTCAATATGCATTATGCTTAGTTTTTGTATTTTCTCATATTGAGATGCAATGATAGTATTATCATGTAATATAAAATTTGATCCCTCTCGTCTACAAAAAATGGAAGAACCTAGTCCTCTAAGGTGTAACAGTTGTTTTATCGTGTAATATGAAAACTGATCTCTATTGTCATATAAGTTTTTTCATATAGGTATACTTTTCAACATGCATTATGTTCAGTTTTTTAATTTTCTTTTTCTGAGGTGCAGCAATAGTTTTACCGTGTAATATGAAAATAAATTCCTACTGTCTACAATAAACAATAGGGATGTACATATCGACATGTGTTGTAATTTTTGTATTTTTTTTTACTTAGGTGTAGCATAAATAATACTGTGTAATTTGGAAATTGATTTCATTCTGCAAGAAATGGTAGAAACATATATGCTGATTGGACTCTTAAAAAAATATTGGATTAACCATCAAATGATCATGACCGAAGCGGTTGAACAACTTGAATGATTCGAAAAATTCTGAAGACATTGATTTCAAACCCCTAAATTCATGCAAATGGAGTATTTTTTGAGCTCACTATAATGTTAATTTCTTTCCTTTTTATTTTCTTTAACCTTTTTTATGGGTAGATGAGACGCGATGAGATCCAGGGGGTACACTAAACACTGGCGCATGCCCCCCCGCACGTGTGGGCCGTACTTCCCAAGTCAGATCCTTGTCCTACGGGGCAACTACCTCCACATCTATTTTTCCATTTACACCCTACTCCAAAACACCTTGACAAAATGAAAAAAAAATCAAGACAATACCCCTTAGTTCTTTTTTACTCTTCATTTTAAACTTTTCACATGCAGACTTTTATTATTAAATTTTATAACTACATGCCAATAAAAATATAATAGTAATATGAATATGAAAGTAAGTTTAATGATAAATCTAATAATATTATTTTTATTTAGTCAATTTTGATACTTTTTTATACATTAGTAGTCAAAGTTTAAAATTTTGCCTTACATGAATATCAAATGATAAATAAAAAAAAGAATGCAGAGGATATTCTTATTTTACAAAATTGCAAAATGAAAGGAGAAATCTCTAATCTCTCCCTTCATTTCCCTTCTGCTAAAAAATTATTAATTGTTATTTTATCCTTTGTTGATATTACATTTGACTCTAAGTTACATGCAGTCCCTCTGGTCTAAAGTATGTGTCTTTTTTTTTTTTACAATGTACAGTTTCCAAATACAATTTTAACTATTGTTATTTTTCTATAATATATTAGTAAAAGAAAGTACTTTTTATGAAAAATATGTTTGTATTATTTTGAAAATACTTTAACCACTGATATATTTATAAGTAATTAGATTACCTATAAAAAAATGATATGAATAGATTCATCATAAAAAAAATGCTTTCATATCATTGTAATTTTTAACTTTTACTAACATATCAAGGGAAAAATATAATGGTCAAAAATGCATCTTGAAGAACGTAAAAAGTTAAAAATATTAAAAGAAATTATTTTTGACTAGAGGGAGTATATATAAAATGTGAGTAATTCTGTATAATTCATTGGTGCACATAGCAATTTTTTTTTCTAAAACTGGCGCCAAAACCAAAAGCAGTTTACTGGAGTTAAGAGCCAAAAATTAGTTAATTAGTCATATCATTAAATTAAATTAAAAAACTACTTTTGCAAAGACAAGTGGCCGGTTCTAATCCAGCGGGGCGGTGGATGGTTTAGAGCCGCGGATTAACACTAAACAAAAAGCAAAGTAAAAAAGGGAAAAAAAACAAAGAAAAAAAAAAAAGCAATGCGCAGAACGAGCAATGCAACCATGGCATTGAGACGAAGAATCCATTTGCCGTGACGATTTTGCCATGCACACTGGAAAATAAAGTTAATAAAACGTATAAATAAAGTTAGTGTTTTTTTATCACATTACTAAGTTCATTCTTTTTTTTAGTTGCTATTTTAGAAAAAGAAATTTGCGTTACTTGTATTTTAGGAGTCGCTTATTAGTGGTGTTCTTCAAGAGTATTAGATATCCTTGTGTTATTTTTGTTGCAATTTGAAGTTTTGAACCCAACTCAAAACCTCTAAGGTCACTAGTCACTGTTTGGTTAATGATCACAAAAAAAAAAAAAATGGTGCATAACGTAGTGTGAAGTCATACTATAATTGAGAGTGGCACGTTATAATTGTTATTGAATTAAATAGACCCCACATCTGTAATCTCATTAGCCATACTATAATTGTTCACTGACCCTTTTTTCTCTATCTTGAAAAAAAAACAAACTCTTCATCAATCCAAAATACTTATCTCTTAATATACGAGCCATAAAACTTTTTTAACTTTCGAACATTAATATATTTATAAAAAATTATGTAAATATATTTATCATAAAAAAATACCTTCATAATTTTACATATTTTTAGTGATATATTACCAACAAAGATAATGGTCAAATTTTTAACTTGAAATCGTGAACAGTCGAAAAACAAAGTAATTAAACACAGTAAATACCCAAGCACATGCTGAGCTGGCAACGCCATGAGCTGGAGAACCAAAAAAGAGTGAAGAACAAAAAAACGCACACAGAAAAAAAGATGAAGAATAATATAAAAATCCAAGAAAAAAGTGCGGAGAAATAAAGGGAGAAGAATCCCAAGTACACATTTAGTAGCACACCACAGGAGAGAGAGGGAGAGAGAGAGGGGAGAGGAGGAGGAGAAAAGGCAGGAGCAGAAACTGCGGGGGCAGAAGAATTAGAAGCCGCAGTAGAACAAGTAGGGTAGTACAAGTATATATACAGATATATATTTATAGGGTGGAGGAGGAGGTGGAGGAGCTGTGTAAAGAGGAGAGGAGTTGGGGAAGAAATTTTTTGATAGGGTTGTTTTTGTTTCTTGGATCTAGTCAATCAGTAGTCACTCTCCTTTTCCATGGATTCTTTCTAGGTGCGTTTCTTGGAGAATTTGGTTTCTTGGATCGGTTTGGGGGTGAGAGATTTGGGTTCTTGTTGATGGAATTGGGGGAGATCGATTTGGGGTTCTTTGATCTTGATTTGTTCTTGGCGATTTGTTTGGTTAATTCTCTTTTGTTTTCTTTCTCTCTCCAGATCGCGGTAGGAGGAGGAAGACGAAGCATCTCGCTTAGTTCTTGTTCTTGGCGCATCCAAGCACGCTTCTTGGTTAAATCTTGGGAAGAGCAAGCAGCTATGATGTTGGAACGAGATTTCTGCGAGCTGGAGTCTCAGTGGGCCCAAGAGCTCCTGGACGGCGGTGGCCGCAAGCGCCCGGTGATGGAAGACGCCGCCGATGTCCCGGAAATGGATTATTCTGATGGCGGTGGGAAGCGCAGCAAGCCACCCTCGCCGCAGCCACATACGCCTGACATCCGTGAGACCGATGCCCCTGGTCGCCGCTCTGCCGGCGGCGGTGAGCAGGACGGCGCTGGGGGCAGCCTCATCAGTGAAATTGGCCGTGACCTGACCATCAACTGCCTCCTCCGGCTGTCCCGGTCGGAGTACGGCTCGGTGGCCTCACTGAGCCGGCAGTTCCGGTCGCTGGTGCGCAGTGGGGAGATCTACCGGCTTCGGCGGCAGATGGGGGTGGCTGAGCACTGGGTGTACTTCTCCTGCAATGTCCTGGAGTGGGATGCATATGACCCTTACCGTGAGCGCTGGATCTCGGTGCCCAAGATGCCGCATGATGAGTGCTTCATGTGCTCCGACAAGGAATCGCTCGCTGTGGGCACCGAGTTGCTTGTGTTTAGCATGGCACACATTGTGTTCAGATATAGCATATTGACCAACTCGTGGGAACGTGGTGATGTGATGAACTCACCACGGTGCCTCTTTGGGTCAGCAAGCATTGGGGAGAAGGCATTTGTTGCTGGCGGTGCTGATTCTTTTGGTAGGATTCTGAGCTCTGCAGAGCTGTATAACTCCGAGACACATACTTGGACGCCCCTCCCCAGCATGAACAGGGCCCGGAAGAATTGTTCTGGGGTGTTCATGGATGGCAAGTTCTATGTGGTAGGCGGGGTGACCAACAACAACAAGGTGTTGACCTGTGGCGAGGAGTATGACTTGGAGCGGCAATCCTGGCGGGTGATTGAGAACATGTCTGAAGGTCTGAATGGAGTGAGTGGCGCACCTCCACTTATTGCAGTTGTGAAGAACGAGCTCTATGCCGCTGATTACAGTGAGAAGGATGTTAAGAAGTATGACAAGAAGAACAATAAGTGGATCACACTTGGAAAATTGCCTGAGAGGTCTGTGTCAATGAATGGATGGGGTCTTGCGTTCAGAGCATGTGGTGAGCGGTTGATTGTAATTGGAGGCCCAAGGACTTCTGTTGGTGGTTTGATTGAGCTCAATTCATGGATTCCAGATGAACGGCCTCCTGTTTGGAATTTGATTCCCAGCCAGCTTTCTGGGAACTTTGTGTATAATTGTGCCGTGATGGGCTGCTAAGTTCGCTGAATCAAGGAAGAATGCAGAGTGGATATTTATGATGAGAGGTATGCACAAAGGCAGGATTATTCAATTGCTTCAGCACTCATATTCTTCATAGTGAATCTCTGCCTTAAAGCGGGTGCCATATTTAACTGGATATCAGCAGAGTAGCAGCAGTCTCGTGTAACATTTGAGTTCTGATACTTCTATTTTCACCCCCAGCTAATCCATTTCTTTATTGTGTTTGGATCAACTGCTCCTGATTTCAAAGATGAGACTGTGCAAAACAGTGTTATATCAATAATCTAGAAACAACAATTTTCACATGGCTTTGCATTATTGATGAAAGCAAGTTGTTCTGATAATATATGATTTTTCTTTGGCTAGAACAAAGAAGTGATAATCAATTATGCATGTTATGCTTCAATGTTCACCAGCATAATTTTGTATTCATCTCCTCTCTCACCTAGCATGTTAGTGTTTCCTTGTCAGGGTCTACTTGGAATTTTGGATGGGTCAATTGGCCCAGTCACTTTAAAAAAGGTAGCGCAGTAATTGGAATCCAAATACACTTTGGGAACTAGTTTGAGTTGAGCATGATCAGAATGCTGTACCCTCTCTTAGAGAAAAACCATGAGAGTTGGGGGAAAAAGACATGGAGGTCCTCTTTCCATTCCATTACGATTAATTGGTGCTCAAAATATTCTAGTGGATTCTAGTGCTTTTCAAAGTTCTAAACATGGGCTTAATGCATTTTAATTAGTTATGTTTTGATTGTTTTTCTGGTTGTGCCGTTGTGTATTTTCCTTATCTGTTCTGAGGCGCTTGTGCAAGTCATGTTTCATAATATCTCTTGTTAGTAATTGATAGTTACTTTGTGGATTCTATGGATTCACATTCAAGATTAGTTCAACCTGTTTGTGCTTGCTGCTGGATTGATATTCTAATTAGTCTGCTTAACAGGGTTTTGAATTCCTTCATCTATTAGAGAATTGATAACTTGGTATTATTGTCTTGAAATAAGAATTAACAAAGTAGAGCACAGCAATTTAATCTCTTGCATTGGATGCTTGATCATAGTTTCTCAATGATGTTCAAGTAGGTCGTTTTTCTATGTGCAAAAGTATTCCTTTGTACTTACACACTTGTTGAACATTGCAATGTTGATATTGTTAATTAGTTTGCACTTGTATAATTATTTGGTTGTATCCATAGTGTGCCCACCCAGCCACCCCCCACAACCCCTAAACCCAACCCAACCCAACCCAACCAACCTAAAAAAGACTTACTTTTCTGCTTGATTTTGCCTTTTCCTTTCCAGGTTACAAAATGCATTGTATCATGAGTAACTTGTAAATTGTGGCAGTAGTCAAGTTTCTTTTTGATAAGTAACATCTGGAATTTTGAAGCCGGCAGCACCCATAACACATTTAATCTGACTGGCACATTATAAATTCAAAGAGTAGCACTTAACTTTTTTTGAGGGAAAAAGGTCGCCATTAACTTTTTTGAGGGAAAACTTAGCCATCAACTTTTTTGGAGGAAAAAATGGTAGCATTTAACTTGCTTTATAAAAGATGCATGCGTCACTTATGGTTGCCAGGGTTATATAAATATGCATGAACACATAGTATTTATTCTTTTGCAATGGCGAGTAGTTGGATGACCGTTACAACCCTCACCAATTGGGGATTGTGGGCAACTGCAGCCACCCTAATTTGAATATATGGTATTTCATGATGCCAAATTGGCATGGCAGTCAAATGCTTTCCTAGAAACTTGAGTCCTGGAATACTGTGAGTAATCATCAGAAATATGGGCTCTGAAGAATGTTAATAAGTTAAATAGTTAGACTTGACTGGGAGAGTTATAAATCTATCACTCCTTCCAATTTCCTTGAGTTAACATGATAAAATAACTACCATAGTTTTTCTTGAATTTTTTGTATTGTTAAATATGTTGGATAGTGTGATTCTTCTTGCCTTTGTATCCATGAACAATGAAGATTGTGCCTACTATTGCATGACATGTTCTGTCTGTGACCATAAGTTTAAATCATTTTGATCTAGTGAAGTTGGTTAGTGGTCATCTATATTAACAAGGTGGTATGTAGAAAGCTGATGACGAAAGTAGTTTTTTTTGGCAAGTGAGGCATACTAACTGCTAAATTACTTGTTCTGATATTGATTCAATGATTGACACCTTTGCTTCTTAAGTCTTACTACTGTGCAGGCAACTCTGCATCAAGTGCGACATCTTTTGGCAGTAGAAAAGTAATCTTTTCCCCCTAAAATGAAATAATACTCTATTTTACGTGCTAACATCTAAACTTGCAAACTTTTTGAATCTTGATTTCATGATGGAAAATTGATTGGCTCGTATGTGTATGTGTTGTGTTGTTTCGAGGAATGGAAAACAACATGCTGAAATCTTTGATGGCTGGTTCTGAATTTTGACTAGTGATTGCAGTTCCATGGGTTGGTTGGTCAACAAAGTCTTGTTCAATTCGGTAGAATTGGTTGATATTCCATTACAAGTGGCTCAACTTGATAAAACTCTGCACATTTTCTAGAACAAAGAAGTTCATAAAGCTTTTCTATCTATTTATCATGTGAAATCCTCTGATGAAATATAGAAATTGTGCATATATGCGTTCTGGTATGTTACGTGAAGTTTCCTCCTTTTGACTCGAGCTATCTATTTCTTTGAACAGTGTTTGAATTAGCTGCTGCCTTGTTTTCAGTAGTACTTTACAGCATCATCATCTTGCTTTTGCTGCTTGCAATATTTGATGGAATATGTTGTACAGGATCACAATAATTTGCTGCAAGTCACTGCTGTACTATTCTGGTATGAAGTTCCATCGTGTGGTTAGTGCATGTTTGACTTGTTGCAAAGCAAAATTTTCTTTTCAGGTCAGTTGTTAGTTGTGGGCATATCCTTTTCTTTCTGTTATCAGGTTATGTTTTGTTGTTGCTGCCTCATATCTTGCAGTTCTCTGTTACAATCTGGCTTCAATTTTACATTCCTGAGGGAATGCTTTTTTGTTGTCCTTCTGGAATTCTTATTTACAGTTCTTGTCATGAAGTTAGTTTATGCAATTCTTACCATGCTTACTAACAATAGTAAATGCTTTTTTTGTTATGTCCTTCTGGAATCTTAGCTGCACCGATTTTTCCATTTCATACCGCATAATTTGTTGCTATGGAGAATATATCAGTGGAGAATTTGTGCATATGTCTATCACTGCGACTGCTGTATCATGCGTTGACAGTAATTTAGGCCTCATGTTTTACTGCATAATTTCTTCATACCAAAGGAGAGAATAATATCTCAGTGGAGAATTTTAAGCGAATTAGTCTTGCGTGGCATATCAAAATTGTTCTGTGTGAAAGGCATAAACCATTTGATGGTATGCTTGGAAAAGTTTTTTTTTTTTTTTTTTTCCCTCTCTTGCAGGGATGGAGACAAGAAAGGAAAAGAGTTGCTTATGGTGATCTGTTTCTGCAACTTGCAAGAAGCTTTATTCTTTTTTGGTTTGGTTTCTCATCTTTCTTTGCCTGCCTGTTTTTTCGTCGCAATTTGCAGCAAAGGTATGTTCCCATTGTGGTAATTTCGCTTTCACTGATGGAAGCTGTGATCAGCCCAGCATAGTTTTGTGTGCTCATATATATGCATGCTTACATGAAACTGTTGACAGGATGCACAGTGAGCTTATGCCTTGGCTATTTGTGTGCAAACATATGGTACTTTACACTGTGCACCTGATGGTTTGCATGCGTACGGATCTTGTATGTGTATGTATCCATGGTCATGATAAAATCTGCCATTTCTTTCCATGACCTTTTAATGATTTGATGATTCCATGAGCAGCCTAGGTTTTCTTGAATGGTTATCAGAAAATCTGGTATTTCTTTCCTGTCTTTTGCGAGTGTTCGCTGATAAAAATTGCTTCTGCCAAGCTACAGTTGGTAGGACACCTGGTTTGATCCGATGAATAGCAGGGGTTGGAGTCTCTCACCAACAGCATTTCGAGGGTGTGGATTTTCTAGTGGCTTGTGATATTCTAGGATCCTCAGGTGTATACGTTCTCCTGATACATGTTGTAACCAACTCTGCCAATACGTTGCTCACCGATGAAATTTCTTAACTATCCGTTCTCTTCGTGCAGCACATAGCACTCACCTAAACAAAGGCCCAACTAATTGGGCCAGGATGGGTTCTATTTGCTACAAGTGAAGGTACAAAATATGGAAGCAACTATATATAACAAGGCCCTATATTTGTGGGCCTTGGGACATTACTAATAACTTGGGCCATGCAATAAGTTATGGATCGTTCATAGCTTAGTTGGTAAACCATCTCGCCAAACGCCTATATTTTGATCATTTTTAGATCTTATATTTTGATCATTTTTAGAGATTAAATCGGTAGTACGGAGGTGTAATTTCGTCCACGATCTTTGCGATGCCTACGTCTTCCACAATCAGATGTCAGTGTTGTTGTTATGTATCGATAGGTATGCGGCGGTCGTCACATGGTGTGGAGTTATATGGATGGATGCATCCATGCATGCATATAAATAAATACTCCATGTGGACGTCGACAGTATCAATAACAATATGGAAGACCGAGCGTATTTATATGTGCTACCACTTACTACTTTCAAACTCTCACCGCCCGCAATAACACTAACAAGGAGCACTATACTATGTTCGTTTGATTCAAAATACTTTTTGTTCTAAAAGATCGGTTTATAAATATTTGTCGTCTTACATTTTCTAGGTAATTCTCTGACCATCTCAAACAGAGTTATGGTTTGAGAGCACACACGTAAAATAATGTTTTAGCTATTGTTGTCTTAGATTATGGCTTTAAAATATTTAGTTACTACACTTGCTCCAAAAAAGAATCTTGTTTTTTAAGACATATTCAAACTTTCTTTTCTAATCATTAATGTGTTTATAAATATATAGATTAAAAATATAAAAATTACACAAGTACTTTTGTCGATAAAAACAATTTTATATTATTATATTTTATAATTTTTCATCAACATATTTTATTAAAAAGTAATAATTCAAATTGCATCTTCAAGAGTATAACGATAATCTTTTTATCAGAGGGAGCAGAAGGACATGTATTTTTGGATAGGCGGCGCGGAGTAAGAGTACACGAAATACGAGGCAGTAACCAGCAGTAAATGGCCCACGTGTCGGTACTTAACCTACGACAGTTACTACTATTAACTAATGAGCAATACTATATGAGGCAGTAACTACTACACGTGGGCGCAGAGGCTATCTCTGGAAACCCTAATGGCTAGCTAGGTACGTGCAGGCCATGCATGCATGCATCCAACGAACAAACACCATCACTAACTTGACCATGTACATAAGTTACTGCAGTTACAGTTACATGTTTCATCAATTTCTCACCGACCACATGATTGTTCTGGAATGCAACCATGGTTTTTGGTGTGCAGGGTGTAAACTGTGAGCCCATGTGGAGAGATCAAAGCTAGCTACTTGGTTCAGTGTGGTACTTACTGCTTTCGATTGTTTGATCTCAGATAAAGACGTTTGATCGGTCTCGACAAAGCCACCATGGCAAGCTCTGAATTTATTGCCTGCTTCGATCAGTTCTGAGCCTTCGAACGGCATGTGCAATAACTTCTCTAGTGCAAAGATTCAGAATCCGAGGAACACAATATATGTGACACTGTCTATGAATATTCCAGCTATAGACATATTTTTTCTATACAATTCTTCTTGTAGAAGTGGGTATCCTGAATATTTTTTGTTTATAGGGTCAATTACATAATTTTTTTTGTTTAACGAAGTCAATTCCCTCAAATATTTCTATTAAATTACTAATATAGGACTTCACATAAATTCCATTGAGTAATGGACGTTTTTGCATATATATATATATATATATATATATATATATATATATATATATATATATATATATATATATATATATAGTGTGTGTGTGTGTGTCATTTCATTATTTCCCTCCGCATATTCTATAGTACATTTAACATTGCATGTAACTCTAAGAACATCTACTACTTCAACATATTAAAAATATAAAGAAAATAAAATCCCAGCAAAATTTGGTACTGGAAGCTCATATATTTGTCCAATAAAATCCCTCTACATATTATCTGATAAACTAAACTAAACTAAACTTGACATTTCCATTAAATAAAACTAATTGAGACTACCAGACTGCCAAATTATGATGATAAGGTGGCATGCGCCAAGGATGTTTAGCTAAAATGAGGGAAAATCTCCCCCCAATTTGTTCTCTCTTGCAACTCCTTAACCCAACCCACTTTGAGAGAATAAGAACTTGTGATAACTTGTATAACAACAAACAATCTTAATATCAAACTATCACGTAATCCTCAAATAGAAAGACTTGATTGCACAAAAATATATATAACAACAAGACCTTTACTGCAATATCTATCCAAAAGTTTTGAAACCTCAAATACTAGAACTATGGCACAAATAGGGATCTACTCTTCTGAGGATTGCATGTGTTCTTTCTGTGTCTTATATGTTTTTCTTCTTTATAATACATGGATCACATAATGAGAAAATGGACTAATCACACTCCTACAATTCCTATCCCAAAAACCTCCGAAAACTCTTCTAAATTAACAAACAGTATATACCTTGAACAAAGCACAAGGAAACAAATTGGAGAGAAAATTCTGGAACCGAAAGGTCTAAGCTAAACCTAAGGTAACAAGTAGACAAGCGCACATGTATAGTTGAAGCAACCCATGCAAAAGGATCTGCATGCCATTTGGTGTATCTCCTCTCAAGGAGACACCAATATTGGTAGCATGGCATGGACTAGCAAGCACACTATGACCCCTTGACACCAAAATCCATGGATAGGGTTCACATCTCATGTCTAGGGTTTATTCAAAGATCTTGCATGAACACATGCATGGATGCATCCATGTGAGCTTTTTTTTTTTTTTTCAAGCGATAGAATCAGGAAATTGAGACCAGGAGGACGAATAAGTTAGTATAGCATAATTCTGTTCTCTCTTTTCAGGCAAAGAGTTGTGTCGATAATGGCGGAGCTAAAACTCCATGTCGGTAGAGTACTCCTTAATTTGTATATAAATAAATTTTAATGGGCTCATTCTTCATGGTTTCCGGTCACCCCACTAGACTCAATTACTTAGTTCTACTAATGTGTGACGATTCGAATTAATATTAGAAAAAGAAAACTTGTGCAAATAAAAAGAATTGAAATGCATTTTTATTTCAATTTGTAGCAAAATTAAGTAAGTCCATATAGTGCAGTAGAACTGAACTCGCAAGTACCAAAACAATGTATGCTTAAACTAAAAGACATGAATTAAGGAAGACAAAAATAACATGAACTCTAATTCTCTCTAGCCTAGAGGCAATTGGATCAAATTTTTCACATGAAGATTTTTTTGTGTTAAGCATCTATTAGTAATACACGGAATATCTTCTAATTGATTTTTGGTTTGTCCTATTTACCCTTTGGCATGCATGTGTTCACTCCAGAGTTGCTCATTTCTCAATTTCAGTGCCCACATATATATTTATATTGTACTACTACAAGCAAAGTCATCATGGCATAATCATTTAGAAGTTCATGAATCGTGATTCCAGAAATTAATTTCCTTTTGTCATTTAATTGCTTCTTTTCACAAGCCCCTGCATGTGATTATGTGAATATATGCCAGGAGAGGACATTGCAAATGAAGTTTGGTTTTGCCAAGCATGTAAACCAAAAGATTCCACCCATACTTGACTAATAGCATCCTAGTTTCTACTTCCTCTATTTCAAGATACTCTCTTCATTTCTAAATAGATATCATTCTAATCTTCTTATTTTATTTCCAAATAAATATCATTCCACAAGTTTGTGGCACATTTGTTTAGTTTTTTTTTTCATGTATGCCTTCCTTTTAATTAGAAATTTACTTTCTTAAAAACTTTGTCTATCAATACCAAAAATATCAATACTAAAAAGATATGAATGTATTGAGGTGTAGACAAGTTCTTAATAAGATGTATTAATTAAGGTAATTTTTTTTTATGTCTTATTTGTAGTTCTAGATGTCAAAACCACATCTATTTAAAAATGGAGAAAGTATTTATATATCATTTTGACTTCATGTACTAGAAACAAGATATGAAAGAAAATGATTATAATAATCGCTCTCATTTAATACATTTTATTAGTACTCTTTTAACTTTCCAAATCACATATTAGTATTTTTCAAAAATATTAAATGAATGGTATATAAGAAAAGTGTGGTACTCACTCCATTCTCTGGTACTTGTCATTTTAAAATCTTCCCATCTCTAAAAAACAACTTTAACCATTAATTTTGTTGACTATATATTGGTAAAAAAAATAAAGTAACTGCATATGAAAGAAAATTTGGATGACAAAATCTTATGATGAATCTGATATTTTTTTATATTAGTGGTCAAAATTTTTGACTTACACTTACACCAAATGACAAATAAAAAGAATGGAGGGATACAAAATTTACCTCAAATTGTAAAATGAAATATATTTGATAACAAAACAAGAAGTTTAGAAGCCTAGAATGATATCTATTTGAAAGTGGAAGAAGTACCAATTAAACTGTTTATGTTCCAATGCATCTTTTTCTTAATTTCAACTCCAACTTACAAATTTATAAGCTGATGCTGAGGCCAAGTATATGAAATTTGTTAAGAGTTTATTTATGAAACTTAATGTTCTCTTCTATCACGAACCCTTGAATAGTTTCAAGTTAAGGGTTTTTTTTGTTTATAAGTTAAAACCTTAATAAATTTGTTTATTAGAAAAGCCTAAACTAGATCAAACTTACAATTAGATATAGGCTTCCCGACGTCATCTCAGCCACGTTTGAAACTATTATATATGCTTAGAAACCATACAACCTACAACGCATGTCAAGTGACGATGTATGTGTGAAATATCAAGTTGTCATGTCTCCTTAATTCCCTCACATGTCAATGTTAGCCATTTCAAAGGGCAAGGACTTTGCTGTCACCGGGGACTATAGTGTCAATTATTAGTTGAGTGGCATGCAAACAAACTAGAGCTGTCACCGTTGATATGAGATATAACAAGACATGATTAGAATTATAAACAGATTTCTTATAATAAGTTTGGACACAACTTTTATATATATATATATATATATATATATATATATATATATATATATATATATATATATATATATATCATAGTTTATAACTATCTCATCCACCATCCGTACGTCTCAAAATTTGTGCCACATCCCACCTACTATTTTAAAAAATTAACACTGTTTATTCCTTCTCTATTAGTAACCATCCATTATTTTCTTATCGATTAGCAACTAACCATGTTTTTCTCCACCAAATTTTTCTCCCATTTCTCCCAATCTCTTCTCATGTCTCCATGAGCAAAACATCTAGCTCCTCCATGACAACACCTCTATACTCTCCTCTAGTGTTATTACATGCCATTGTCTTCTCTACAACATCGGATGATGTTTTCTCTCTCTTACTGATGATACGTGTTGCATCATTGTAATTCTCTAGATTGAGCACATATAATATTCTTCTATGATGTGGAGCAAACCAATGATGGTGTTCTTTGTATTAGATTTGAATTTTTTTTACAATTTTTTTTTATGTATTTTGTGTTCTTGTCATAATTCTGACCTATTTATAGTAATATTTTGTACGTATGTAACAAATATAATCTTAAACTATAACAATTTCAAAATTCTGGTTGTTAAGAGAATTTGATTGTTACTAAATAAAAGAGTTGCAACAATTGTATGAAAGAGATATATCAACTTAAAAAAAAGTCTATACCAATAATAGAATCTGCACTAGTGAATTATTGCAACACCACTTATAAAGTATAGTAATGTTGAAATTTAACTATAATTTTACACATGCAACATAAGTTATGTAGTTATTAACAAAAAAATTATTTCAAATAAATAAAAACTATAGCAATTTTAAAAATGTAGCATTTTGTTTCAGATGACGTAGATTGTGTAGCAACACAAGAGAGAAAAATGTAATTAAATTAAAATAACGTAATAAATAGTACATCTTATAGCAACTTTCTATAACCTAAATTATTAATAAAATAAGTTAAACTTTATGAAATAGACACTTAATTTTTTAGATTTGAAATACTAGATTGATCTACGATTTTAGTTATATGTATCATCTACATGTTCAAAACGTAACAAGTAGACATTTAAAATGTAGCAAATAATTAAAAGATGGAGCACCAGCAGGGAAGTGGGCTCGTGTCAAGTTGGAGGTAGTTGTAGGACATAGTTTTTCATGTTGTTTTTGTGGTAGGTGGTTGTGATTGGATTAAGATGAAATTTGACTCATCCAAAGATGGATAAGATGAGTATAAATTGACTAATTTATATTTAAATGTAGTCTAATTTATTATAGCATAAATAGGATTTCAAATATAAATAAATCGGTATGACTAACACAATAAATTAATAGGTTAAATCTGTCTAAACACAATACCATTCCGAATTGACGTGACCGATTGACAGCTCTAAAACAATTAAACCCCCCTTTTGGCCGCCCAGTTGTAGCAAAGCATCCCCTCATGCGTGCTTACCTACAGACACACAGACACATATATATCACTTTGTTTTATTAATTATTTACATGATAAGAGCCATTGGACTGACGAGTGGGGTCCGTAGACACCTAGAACTAAAGTGGGTCCCATTGGACAGTGAAAGATAGACCGTGCTGTGGGGCAGCTGCACAGCCATTAAACCACCTCCCAATTAGCTTCCTTGCATATGGGGTGATGGGCCCACACTCACATTGGACTTGGTCCACTGATCATACTGACAATGTGGGGCCTGCAGATCTGGTGCCACCTGGCTTGTGGCATGCCTTGTCACGTGGATGTCTCCTAAAGGGCTTACACTTGGGGTTAGATTAGACTACAACTTAAGGTTTTTTGTGAGGATTTATATTTTTTGAGAAACTAATTTTTCATATAAGATAAAAAATAGACTTCTTTCTTCTCGGTAAAAAGACCATTTTAACATTTAATTTATCTGAGAAACTATTTCAATTTCACCTAATTTGAGAAAACTTAAATTTATAGTAGTTTTAAATTAAAACTCTTTCAAGTAAAATCTTAAATAAAAAGTTGTCTATCATAGAAGAGGATAAAAAAGACCTCTTAAATGTTCGATCATGATAATGATGTTCATATTGGTCAAATCCACTCACAAATAAAATCCCTCTACTATCTCATATTAATCTAGTTGACAATTTCACGTCAAACCATCCATTATTTCAGATTGGATAATTAAATCAATTATGATTGATGTGTGATATATATGAATGTTTGGTCAAATTTAAGTTTTTATTAGTTTTGAAAATAAGTTGAACTTGAGACTTACATGATTAAATAAACTATAGCGTCTCACTCCCGATTTATACGACTTATTTCTCTCCCCTCATATAAGCCAAATAGTTGCTCAACACTTATTCAACTTTTCAATTAAGGTCAATCTCAGTCAATCACGGTCGGAGTCTCATCTGTTGTTTTTTATATTTATGGTATATATTTTTCAAAAAACATATGTATAGATTTTGTACCTTTGTTTTATATGGATTACTTAAAAAATCATTAGAACTAAATTGGTGTAGACTTATTGATGGTAGTGTGTACATATTTGACCGCTTTGACCCACACGCCATTCTCTCGTTTATAAACACCTTGTACCAAGGAGTCCATAATAATTAATAAACGGGCGCACACACAAGCATTAAAATGAGTTGATTTCTAAGAAATATCACACCAAATCATGGACTAGCTCCCCACAAACATGACACATTTAGTTTCTCTCCCCTAAACATTTTTTTTTCAGAGGGCAGGGAGAGATGACCAGAGCTTTACCTGAAATATGTAGATATTAAAAATATTGTTTGATCAAATTCTAATAAATTAGTAAATCATGGTATTTAGTCAAGGCAAACTAAGTTGGCCTTGTTGACATGTTTAACTCTAATAGCAACTAGCAAGTACCGAAACAAAAGGTTACACCATCACATTTTAGTACTGGGCAAGTGGTGAGCAGTCCCATGGGCTGGGTCAGGGCAGGCCCGTCGGGCCCGCCACCAGAATTCCGGGCCTAGCAGGGGGACAAGTGGGCCCATCACTCCCTCTCCTATTAATACAAGCCCCCCTCCCTTCCAAACAACCACCCTATCTTACAAAAAACTTCTCTCCTCTCCACACTCCACTCCCAACTAGCTAGGTTTTCTAGTCCCTTTCACCTTTCTCTCCCCTCTCTAATCCTCCCTTCTTGCCTTTGAGCTCACACAACCAAGAAGATCTAGAGAGAGAGAGATCTTTTGATCACCGGAGATCATGTCGGCGCGCCGATCAGGCAGGATCACCGACGAGGAGATCAACGAGCTCATCTCCAAGCTCCAGGCCCTCCTCCCTGAGACCTCCGGCCGCCGCGCCGCCGGCCGGGTACGTTCCTAAGAAATGTACCTAGCTAGCTAGCTCACTAGCTCTTGTAGCTGTTCTCCACAAAACTATACAATGTCCAAACTGTCATGCATATATGTTGTTGATGTATGTATGTGACTGTGTATGCATGTGTGTGTGTGCAGTCATCGGGGACGAAGCTGCTGAAGGAGACGTGCGGCTACATAAGGAGCCTGAACCGGGAGATCGACGACCTCAGCGACCGCCTGTCGGAGCTCATGTCGACGATGGACAGCAACAGCCCCCAGGCCGACATCATCCGTGGCCTCCTCCGGTCATCCTAGAACCGCGCGCACGAATGTTAAAGTAGTCCGCCCACCGGCCGGCCATCCATGCATCAGAAGCTAGGGCAAAGGAGAAGCAAATTATTTGCTTCCTAGATTATATATGCTTCTTTCCTTTGTTCTAGTTCTCTTCTACATGTGTTGGTTTGTCATTAATTAAGTTTTAAGGGCCATACTTTTATTAGGAAAAGGCCTTTTGGTTAATGGTTAGTGTTGTAGTAGCAGCAGCAGCAGCAGCAGAGTAGTAGTAGTAGTAGATGATGTCTTTAAACTTCCATGAACTAATTAATTAATGTATGTGCTGCATGCTTTTGATATATTTATCAGCTTCAGATGCATTGTTCTTGATGAGTATGTAGTTAATTTGTAGCTAGGTCGATTTGCTTCCTTCCAAAGTTCCAATGGCGAAAACAATGACCACTTTAGGGAGCAATGTGTATACAAATCTCATGCAATTAAATTGGGTTAATTTCTGGTGTTATATATACCTATTCTACTTAGCCAAGAATTAACTGACCATGAAGTAATGCAAGCAATATAAAAATGAAACAAACAAAAATGCACAAAATACTAGTAAAAATTACAATATATTTGCCTTAAAAGTTCACAAGAGGGAATAACTTGGGAACAAATGTGTGCATGTTGCTAGCTAGTTGTATTGCTTTGAGAAAAGGGAAGTAAAATTGGGAATTAATGTGTGCATTTTGCTATTTGTTGTTGATGAAGTAAATATTTGAGTGTGGTATTGTAGGTTAATTTAACGGACACATGAACAAACATGCTCCATGTCAGATTTCATGGTTAACCCTAAAGTTCATGAGTACTATCAATGTTAATTAATTGTATGAACTAAGAGCCATGAATTAATGTTACTATAATTTGGGAGGTACTTCTTAGTTCTTAGTAATACTACAATGGTATCAATTTTTGGAATGTAGCAAGTCTTGTAAGGTTATTGCAAACAAAATGTATGCTACCATAAGTAATTACCTTAAACATGCCCAGTAAGTGTAGGACTAGTCTAAGCGATCTAGGTCTGGTCCCACGAGATTATGGTTTTTTAGCCTAGCTAGTCCGAGCCCAACCAATTCAGGAATGTTGTAATCACCCGCTCAACTTGTCACTCCAGTCTAACACCACCACATATTTAGAATTATATTGGGCTGAGCTTGTTTTCAAGCAATTGCGTCTTATACTAGTATACTCCGTAAAATGCTCAGACCTACTTATGACGGTCTGTGCTTATTGCTTAGTAAGAACTTGGCACCAAAATGGAAGGTGAAAAAGGTATTGCTCACATCATTCTCAACGCACGCCAAGTGAAGAACGGGAGCAACTTGAATACACTTCCTCCTTTTCGAAATATGTTTTAGACTATTAAAGTAAGGGAATCTAGGAAAATTTGGGTACAAATTTATCTCAAAATGTAAAATTACATATATTTGAAAACAAAATAAAGGGGCTAAAATTACAAGTATGTGAAAGCATGGAGTAGCAAATACCACATAAACCCTACTCCATGCACATCAAACAAAGTGTGACTTTTTGATACACCTCTGCCATGAACCAAGCCAGTCTCATACTCACTTATAGGTGCCTTTTCTTTTGCACATATATTCTCAATTTTTTTTCACAATTTTTTGTGATTATTTAGTCATTTTTGACAAAGATAGCATTACTGCACGGAATAAGTGGTTACCATTCATGATGACTTAGAATGAAAGTAAACCTAGAAGGGTCAAAACTTTTGCATTCTGAATAGTTATATAAATAATGACCTTATTCTAATGTCAAAATATTACGGTACAAAATTTAGTCAAGACGTGATACTTATGAGTGTTGCTATATGTTCTGAATGTGTGAATTAAAATTATGCAAACTAGATAATGTTTATTTATGAGACTTGAAACAAAAAATTATTAGATAGTTGTCATTCTATATCATGGACAGATATTGTTCATATATTTAGAGAACAAATAAAATTTGGACACACAAATTCGATACTTTGTTGAGTTATTTCACGAATCTGCCCGTATCCAATTTTTCTACCTTCCCATTGACTGAAACATTGTCAAATGGATAAATTGGATTTCACACATTTCGAGAACTTTAGAACAAGTACACACACAAAATTACATCATAGGAATTAATTGGATTACTCCCAAGAACTGCATAATTCTCTTTTCAATGTCAACATCTTATGTACCAGATTACTCGCACTTCAAGAATCTTTATAAATGACATAAATCTTTATGAAATCTATATTGGGGGCGTAGATTATACATATATAGATGGATGTAGATTTAAGATAAATATATATGTGAAAAATAATTGAAAATGTGGATCTGTTTCTATAAATATTTTTTAGAGGTTTTTAGTATACATAGTCTTTCCCTTTCGGAAAAAAATTTTAGCCTGAGAAGGGGGAATTGATGGATCAGTCTCAAAGATCCAAAAGGTGTTATTTTATGAGTTCCAAAACCCTGTATGGATAAATGCAAAGGAGAGCTGAAATGAGATCCTCCCAAGAAGCCTCTTTATTTAGTTGGTGAATGGTGATGGAGATGGTTTAATTTGGAGTAATTTAAGGTGGATATTATTTTCTGTATGCAATCTATGGGCTTAATCTTAGCCAAGTTGCAACTTAGCTAGGCCGGTGCTCAAATAACTAGGAGAGATCCATGCGTTGAAATAATTACTCCCTTGGTTTGTTTTTTACCTGTATTTTTGATCTTCTACATAAATTTTAAATTATGTATAATTTTATCTCTAATATTTATAATTAATATCGCAGAGGTATTATTTGGATACAAGTGATTAAATGAAATAATGACTATGAAGATAATTTAGAAAGATGTATGTATATTTTAGATTCAAATTGTAGAACAATATTCTTTTATAAACAAGTTTTGTTTGCTAAAACGAAAAGTGAAAAAAAAAGGGCTGTAGTAATTAAGAAATGTGCAACTAGCAACTCCAAGCCTACAAGTAAAGAAAAATTATATGAAATATCTATGAAACTTAATACTATATATGTTTAGCACTCTCTTAGAACCAGCTTAACTCATAAAGGCAAATCTTAATCTCTAATTGTTGATCACCTGCCTTAGCACGTGATTAATTAGCAAAGAGAGGCATTTAGGGCCACTAATATTGGTTGCACTTATTGATCATGCTACATTTAGTACATGCAATGTTGTAGTAATTAATGTACAATTTATATATGTATGTGCCACACAACATTACAAACTACTACATCATATATATCATGCCTGGCCAGATAAATATATGGATAAGATATCTAATCACTGTCGGATCTGGCTTCCTGCACAGGAGTCGCAAGTGACCCACTGGCAATATGCTCAGGCGCATATATGCATGACACGGTCTAAATCATGGCATGGACTTGTTGGTTGACCCCGACCAGCATTAGCCGTTTCGGTTGAAACCGGTCGGGGCATATGCGTTGAATAATAATATGAAACATCTATACAATGATATACTGTTATTTCCACCATTAATGGGACATTCTGCACAATTTTTCCTCATTTACTGCAGTTTTGGTGGCGGACGCACCTCTTCCAGTGCCCCAACCCCACCTGCCAGCATCACCAACGCCACCACTAGCACCTCGATAGCTCCCAACCTCATCCTCTGGTCATATGTCTCACAATGCATGGTATGTGAAGAACAACAGTCCATGTCTTCACTGTCTTTGCAACTCCAAGAGACAGAGACTAACAAACTAGCACCATATAAACAAGTCTTCTTTGTCTGAGTAGCCATCAGTGGCTTAATATTAAGAAAACGACAGAAACAATTAATAGTTTGCACTGTCGGCAAGCACGCTGTCACTCAAGTTCTTTCTCAGTTGTCTTAGGGTATATTTTAAGCATATCTTCCACTGTCATCGATATTTTTCAGCATTCTTCAAGTGTCAATGGAGCATCATATGATGCAAGACAGGTGATTATGTTCCATTGGTCATGACTAAACCCGCCTAGGTTTTCCTGTTCCTTTTATAATTTGCACCATGCATATGTTTTGATCCGTACACCATAAAAAAGATCACAAACAAAAGCACCGAAAAGAAACGGACGAGCTGAAACCTTTGGAATAATTTACTGATACAAAGTAGGAACTAGGAACATAATGGTGCTGCTAAGATTATGGATTGCACTACAAATTACAATGCTTCCTTCGAAAGCATTCAGTGGCAGTAAATGCAATGCCACAAATCAGCAAATACGGCATTGTTAATGTAATTATGGGGCAAATGAATCCATGTCTTTAAAAAGTTCAGAAATTATACATATATCATCAAAAAGAAGGTGAAATATCATATTATCGAGACAACAATCTTATTTGTCACAGTGGATCATCTAATATGCAAGTCTCACCATCTAATATGCGGGTATTTTGGGGTTTTAGCAAACAAATTGTTGAATTGTAATAGCTAATTAACCTTAATTTGAGAAATTGATATAGAACTTAGTCAAGAAAATTTACAGGGGCATATTAGATGATGCAAAGATCAAGGAGGATTTTTTTAAAAAAATTATAGAATTTTGGATGGAATTCCCCATTAACATACTGTGCCATTTATTGGTAACTCCATCTGACATGATGAATAGTAACATTGCCCAACATTGAATTTTTTTTTTGTACAAATAACCTTTTCAAAAGAAACATAAAATTGACTTCTAGTTAAGGGAATATGTAAAAATAATCTGTTTTACGAGTGTAGTACGCAAAAAAATGGACATGTGGCTCCTACCGCATTTTCAAAGTGCAGTTATAGGTTTTCACCACTCTATTACAAGACATGAGTTATGCGGTAAAAGTGGGGATGATGGTACTGCACATGCACTGTACGGCAAAAAGTGGCAGACTTGCCACACACTACATTTGCGTTAGATCTTTTCTTCAAAAAGAGAAGAAGATTGTGACTGTAAGAAGGCTTGATAATTATGTGAGGGAGAGTGAGGCGGCTTTTAGTTTGGTAATTTTTTTTTTTTTGGGTTTAGGGGACATGCTTTGGCAAATAAGATTGCCAAAGAGATTCGGTAATTGTTTGAGGGAGGAGGCCCATGTGATTAGGCATCAAAGATACAACCTACTACACATGGGGTGTGCGGTAGGTGCCACCCCATATACGGTACATCCACTTTATATTGTTTGATGCATAGTTTTTCTTCTGTCGCACTCAAAATTGCACATATTGTACATATTTGTAAATTCTCTCAACTAAAGATTATTTTTGTTATTTTCTTTCTTAGTAGGTTATTAGTATAAAAAAAATTTCCAACATTTAGAGAAAAAATTCAATAAGTAACTTCTTGTGAATGGGGTATGTAAGGAGATTTCAAGAACCATCCAATCAAAAGCAACAGAAGATATAGATTAATATAACCCACTTACAATAATTTACAAGAGGTATATTTAGATTCATTCAAACTATCCAATTAAGATTTAATAAGTACTGAGACTTTTTTATAGAACTCTATATAACTCTACATAAAAAACTTTCTATCCGACATTTAACCACATCTAACATCCTAAAACCGGGACTTAATTCTTGTCATTATATATATGTGTGTGTGATGGGGGGGCGGGGGGGAGGGGGGGGGGGGGGCGTGCAATTTATTTAGCATATAATTCAAACGCTAACACCAAACAGAATCCTTAAAAAAACATGGGGATTGGGATTCCATCTCTGTCAATTTTTATTTTTATGTATATGGTTGCAACAATTTATTTAGAATAATTCAAAGGCCAACACCAAACAGAATCCTTAAAATTATTGCAAAATGTTGTAAAATGTTTGGAAATATAGAAAGTATCATAATTTTTGGGCAACTAGACATCCAATAGAAGCCTTTGAACTCCAAATACTTCATCAGAACCAGCAGATGAGTATTGTATTTAGCTGGCAATATCAACTGGCTCACATCCCTTGTCAATGGAAGCTTTCACTGCATCCAGCACAAGCTGCGTCTTCCGGGTGATGCCCGGCCACTTCCCGTCAGGCTTGCCACCAGCATCCCGGATGTTCTGCACTAGCCTCGCAAACTCCTGGACCATGAGGGCCTCCTGAGGAAGGTCCATAGTGACCAAGTGCTCGCTCGGCAACGGCTCCCATCCGGTGTGTAGCTCAGCAAATTTTGATTTGGAGGCGATGGTAAATGAGGCGGACTTCTCCTCGTACGGGATGACGAAGTCGGTGGCATGAAGGGAGCCATTAGTTCCGATGACGGTGATTTCCATGGTGTGGTTGGCAAGGAAAGAGCAGTGGAAGGTGGCGGTCTTGCTGTCCGCCCAGTAGAGTGTTGCGCCACAAGCGAGGAGCACACCAGCTTGGTTCTTGACAGGATCCCGCAGGGCCATCACAGTCTTGGGTAGCGTGTAGTCAACTGCCCACAAGATTGCACAGATGCAGTACCACCCGACATCACCTAGTGCCCCCAGAGCGTCTAGGTCTGGCTTTACCCTGATATCATTCTGGAGAAAATCTTCATTTGCTCGGAAGCTGAATAAGCTGTTGATCTGCAGCACCAGCAGAAGACTAATCATTTATTATGATCAGCACAAAGTTGAATACTAAGATACCACTATTGAGTAATAATATTTTGGAGAAAGAGTTCAAATCAAGAGGAAATAAACATTGAAAGCTACTTCGACTGGAAAACACAGGTCAAGCAAGTAATATCTGTGGTAATGAAACAATCTGAACCTTGAGAAGAAAACAGATCAGTTTAGGGTTTTAAATTTCCACATGCAGATATCAATAAAAGATAAGAGACCTAAATGATTTAGTACAAATTAAATTTCATTATATCAATAAAAAAAAGAGGGAGTTTGGTATGTCATGAAAAATAATAACTTTTTCTTGACATCTGACAACTCTAGGGGCAGAATCAATGGCATCAAAATCAATATAGCAATTCCTCGAGATCATATCACCAGAACAAATTATGCATTATGTTCTTCAGTACTATACACTCCGCAACCAGAAAATGCACAAATGCATGTACAGAAGCCCCAGACAAAATAATTCATGGTAGGTGTTCATGCATTTCACCAGCAAAGCATTAGCCAAATAAAATTGCTTCAATTGTCTTCCCCTTAAGCAATGCATCGATGCATGTGGTAGCCGCAGAGGATGAATTCAACCTCAATTACTGCTTTTCTTCTGCTAGTATCAATCAGCATTGATTTCTCTCGTTGTATATTTGTGTTGACTGCCTTTTTTGTTTGTTTTTCTTGGTGTTGATCTTTATCTAGTTTGCCAATTTCTGGCTTCAATTAAAAGTATCCGATCTACTAAGCACCATCCTGGCAATGAAGCAATTTTTTACAACAAGTATAGTTGATCACTGCTCAAGGTGACCAAAACCTGAAGGAGTAACACACATGATGGTAAGGGTATATAAATCTGCAAAAATATACAAGTGCAAAAAGTTTTGAGTCTTCAAAGTAATCGTGACATCCTTGTGTTCAGGTTGTCAGCAGACAAACAAAAGTGCATGTTGATGTCGTTAAGTATGTATGTGTATATATATCTGAATCGTTTCTGAGTCAGATCTTAGCTTTGTATCTCTTTAGGCTATACCTATATATAATGAACTTTAGATCCTAATACAATTGAGGTTATTAATCATAACATGATATCAGAGCAAAATTTCTAAATCCTAACCTCCCGTTGTTCTTGTTTGGCCTCGACGTCCATTCCCGGCGTTCGCCGTGCGCCGTTTTGCGTCTCATCGTCGCCGTGTGGAGTCTTGCCGTCGCCTCTCCTGTGCCGGCCACCAACTCTCACGCCAGCCGTCGCCTCGTCTTGCACCGGTTGACCCCTCTATTGCACCGCCCCACCGATCCGCCGCCGCTCGTGCACAGATCTCGCAGGATCCGTTGCCACCCATGCAACAGGCCCGGATCTACGCCTCCACAACACCTCTTACACCACCAGATCCACGACGTAGATCACGCTGCAACTGCCGTCGGCAACATCCAAATACAATGTCGCCGCCTCGTGTTGCGCCGCCGCCTTGTTCACTTCGCGCTTCTGCTGCGCCGTCTCTCCTCCTGTGCGTGTGCCGTGTGTGCCACCGCTTCTCATGCCGCTCTGTGCGGTTCGGGTTAACCTTTTCAATTTCTTCAAAAAAAAAAACTGGTCTCTTCGGTTGATGTCTTCTGCCTCTTCGGCTCTTACTGATTCCTTTCTCCCGGTCTCTCCACCCGTTGATATGGCTTCTCCAGCTTCTTTGGGTGGTTTCTCCATGCCGCTCTGCGATGTGAACCTGAATGGCACAGGTGATTACAAGGAGTGGTCTCTTCTCATGGCCTCTCTCTTCGACGGTCTTGGCCTGCTCGGCCATGTGGACGGTACGTGGCCGAAGCCACCGACCAGTGACCCTACTTTACCCACTTGGCTGCACGATGAAGCCAGGGTGAAGTATGTCCTTTTGCAGAACACTTCATTGGCCATTCCATTGAGCATCTCCTCTCGCTCAACATGCAAGGCCATATGGGATTTTCTTGCATCCCGTTACCAGCAGGCGAGTCACGCCCTTCGTTGGTCTCTATGGCAGCAGCTTTCTACCTCTCAGCAGGGCGATTAGACTGTTGAGAAGTTCTATAGCCAGCTCTGTGCTATTTGGCGTTAGCTGGACTCTATGGCAACCACCGATGCAGGGCCACTCACTCTCTAGGAGCGGGAGCAGGAGCATGTCTTCCGCTTCATGATGCGTCTTCGCTAAGAGTTTGAGATGGTTCGATCACAACTTATGAACCGTGAGACCCTCTGCACTCTAGAATAGGCTGTAAAGGCCATCGTTGCTGAGGAGAGTCGACTGCGTTCCTCTTCAGCATTTTAGTTCTCCCCATCACACTCCACAGTATTGGCTACCTCGCGGACTAGTCCGGCTACTCCACGCACTGATGCGTGTGCCCCTGTTGTTTGCTCCCATTGCAAAAAGTCAAGCCATCCTGCTCTGCGCTGCTTCAGTCTTCATCCGGAGCTGAAGGCACAGTTTGAGCATGTTCGTGCTGCTCGTCGTGGACGTTCTACTGCAGTTGTGCCTCCTGGCCTACCTGCGGACCAGCTGGCACCTTTCACTGTGCAGAGCTACGACAGATTCACTCCCTTGTCCAGCACCAGGCCGCTGCATCCTCATCGTCCTCTGCTAGGGCTACTGTTTTATCTACACCACTACGGTCAGGTACATCTAGTCCTTGGGTTCTGGATTCAGGGATCTTTTGTCATATGACATCTGATTGTTCAGCATTACGGTCATGTCGGCCGTCAGAGGATCATCTCTCTGTTCAGACTACTGATAGCACTACCTTACCGGTGACACATTAGGGCACCCTTTCTACCACTCAATTTACTGGTTATGATGTCTCTTGTGTACCGCAGCTCAAGATGTGCCGTATATCTGTACCTCAGTTTGCTAGGCTGAAGTGTTTTATCGGATTTGATGATTCTTTTTCTATGTGCAGGATCGTCGAATAGGAGTTCTCATTGGACGTGGCCGACTTCACAGTAACCCAAAGAACCTCTATCAGCTTGATTATCTCCATCTTCTGGCTCACCTCCTACCACTACTACTTCGGTCTTCACTTCTTCAGCTTTGGCGTCCGCTCCTGCGTCCTCTGTCAGCTTCCACCAGTGGCATCACCGTTTGGGTCACCTTTCTAGCCCTGGCTTATCTAGTCTAGTGTGTCAGAGTGTTTTAGGTCATGTCACTTCTGATAATCCTATATCTTATTCGGGTTGTAAACTTGGCAAGCAGCTACAACGTCCATATCCTACTAGTTCTTCTAGGTCTAGTCATGTTTTTCAGCTTATACATTCTGATGTATGGAGCCATGCCTCTTGTTTCCAAAGGTGGACACAAATATTGTGATCTTTATTGATGATTTTTCTTGATATACTTGGATCTATTTCATGAAACATCGTGGTCAGTTGTTATCTATTTATAAGTCTTTTGTTCGAATGGTTCATACTTAGTTCTCTAGCTCCATTCAGACCTTTCGCTTTGATTCTGGGGGTGAGTACTTGTCCACAGCTTTCCGACAGTTCCTTTTTGATGAGGGAACCCTTCCTCAGTTATCTTGTCCAGACGCTCATGCTCAAAACGGTGTTGCTGAACGCAAATACCGTCACATTATTGAGATTGCTCGCACTCTTATGCTTGTCTTTTGTTCCTCACTCTTTTTGGTCTGAGGCTATCTCTATGGCTGTATATCTTATTAATATACAACCATCCACTAGTTTCGATGGTCGGATTCTTTCTCAGATTCTATTCTCCACTCTGACTTATGCACATCTTCGAGCTTTTGGATGTGCATGTTATGTTCTTCTCACTCGTCGTGAGCGTACCAAGTTGACCACTCAGTCCGTTGAGTGTTTTTCTTGGTTAGTCTTGAGCATAAGAGTTATCATTACTATGATCCCTCTTCTCGCCGTCTTCATTTCTCTCGAGATGTCACCTTCGATGAGAGTCGACCTTTCTTCTATTCCTCTTCTTCTCACTCGTCTGTTCCCACAGAGTCCATCAGTTTCCTTTCCTACCTTCCTATCATATATTTCCTCCTTCCACTACATCCGTTTTCGCTTCTTAGCCTGATCATACCGCTACACATGTTCCACCGTCCTCTATAGTACAACCTCCATCTTCGCCTTTCGCCTTATCTCCCACAAATTCTCTCCTTATTCTTTTCATTATACTCATCCTAGAGTTTCTCCTGAGACTTTGCATTTTTCCTCTCCTGAGATCTCTTCGAATCATGTTACTCGTGATTTGGCCATTTCTACTGAGGCTCCTACCGATGATCTGCCAACATCATCATCACCCAGGTATGCACTTCGCAATCGTATTACTATTTCACCTCATGCCCGTTATAGAATAGTTGTCACCAGTTCAGTTCAGGAGCCTCACAGTTACCAGGATGCGGCCGTTATACCTGAGTGGCAGTCAGCTATGACAGAGGAGCTCTCAGCATTGGAACGTACAGGGACCTGGGATATCATTCCTTTACCCACAGGTGCAGTGCCTATTACTTGCAAATGGGTATTCAAGATTAAGACAGTTGGATGGTTCTATTGAGCGCTATAAGGCGCGTCTTGTTGCTCAGGGGTTTCAGCAACAGTATGACCGTGACTATGAGATGTTTGCTTCCGTTGCTCACATGACTACAGTGCGTACTATTGTAGCTTTTGTTGCCACTCATCAGTGGGCTATCTCTCAGATGGATGTGAAGAATGTTTTTCTTCACAGTGATCTTTAGGAGGTCTACATGCAGCTACCACCTGGTTATTATACACCTATTGATCATGTTTGTCTTCTACGTCGTGCTTTGTATGGTCTTAAACAAGGTCCTCGTGCTTGGTTTGCTCGTTTCAGTTTAGTGCTTCTTGCTGTTGGTTTTGCTGTTAGTGATCATGACCCGACCCTGTTTGTTCACACTTCTACTCGAGGTAGGACGCTCATCTTGCTCTATGTTGATGATATGCTGATTACGGGGATGATAAGCAGTATGTTGTCTTTGTTAAGGCGCGTCTTAGTGAGCAGTTCATGATGTTTGATCTAGATCCTTTGAGCTACTTTCTGGGTATTCAGGTTATTTCTACTGCAGATGGTTACTACTTGTCTCAGGAGCGGTATGTTCATGAACTGCTTGCTCGTTCTGGTCTCACTGATACTCGGACAGCTGCTACACCCATGAAGTTGCATCTGCAGTTGCGACCCATAGATGGCTCTCCTCTTGAGGATTTTCTCCAGGTAACATTACATTGTTGGGAGTCTGGTTTACCTGGCCATCACTAGACCGGATATTTCACATGCTGTTAGTGTACTTAGTTTGTCAATGCTCCTACCTCAGTACATTACATTGGGTGGGTGATGTTACTGATTGGTGTTCTATCACTAGTTATTGCATATTTCTTGGCACTTTTATTCTTGCTTGGAAGTCCAAGAAACAGACAGCTGTTTCTCGTTCTAGTGCAGAGGCTGAGCTTCGGGCTTTGGCTATGACTACAGCTGAGATCATATAGCTTCGTTGGTTACTTGCTAATTTCGATGTGGTTTGCACTGCTCCTTCGTCACTTCTATGTGACAACACGAGTGTCATACAAATTGCACATGATCCAGTGAAGCATGAGTTAACCAAACACATTGGTGTTGATGCTTTCTTTACTTGCTATCATTGTGAGCACGGCACTATTGCTCTTCAGTATGTGACATCTGATCTTCAGGTTGCAGACTTCTTCATGAAGCCACAGACAAAAGAGCGTCACGGGTTCAGTCTTTCCAAACTCAATACGTTTGAGTCGCCTTGAGTTTGAGGGGGTGTTAAGTATGTATGTGTATATGTGTAAATGTATCTGAGTCGTGTCTGAGTCAGATCTCAGTTTTGTATCTCTTTAGGCTACATCTATATATACTGAGTTTTAGACCCTAACACAATTGAGGTTATTAATCATAACAGATGTGACATGGATTAAGTTATAACAGAGTCAAACTTTAGGAGAGGATTAAGTTGTGGATGTCAGTGGGATGGAAGGAAGATTTAATCAGCAAGATCAGGGTGATACTCTGCAGAGGTTCCACACAATGCTGGCAGGGGAATAATCATCCATAGGCATGTCATCTACGTGGGACTAGCTTGGTCACCTAAGAGGACTGTCTAATGAATATCAACTCTTGGACAGGAGGCAAAGGTGGCCCTCTATGACCTCAACACAGTAGGGTGAACATGGTAAGAAACTTTGGTACACTGGGATACAGGAGTAATCAGAGTTTTAGAAAGGACAAGATATAATCAATTATCAAATACAACACACAGCTGGTGGAGCAAACACAAATGGAGCGCCACTCACAAAAAAAAAAAAAAAAAAAAAAAAAAAAAAAACTAAAAAGATGAATAAAATTCTATCAGCATTGTATGATAATCAAGGTTGATTTTGCTAATCTGAACATGCAGAAGGTTAAGACTCATCTGACACAGCATGGAAGATGTGAACTGAATGGGAGATAAGAAGAGGTGATGTGACACACTTCCAAGCATCATTCAGCACAGAAGACAAAGTAGTCAGTAGCTTAACCTCCTGAAATGTCCACTACGATTGATGAAAAGGCTAAGCTAGAACAGTTATGAGATGAGTTTAAGAAACATATTGTTTCTATTATGCGCCAAGCATATAAATAAGACTCAGAGAACTATTATCAAATTGCATTGCCAGTGGGAATACCAACTCAATCAGTGAAGATGAACCAAGCTTGGACGATGGAGGGAGCATTACACCACAAATAACTTTCAGGAGACTGAATGGAGTCCATGTTAGTGACTACTTTGCATTTGCTTGGGATACAAAGAGAATTCCTTGTCTAGAGGATGATGACATAAGACAAGAAGTTGAGAACAAGGAAGAAACATAACTCTTCGAAGATATGCCTAATGACAGAGAAACAAAAGAAAGCGCAACATATATGGTGAGGACAAGAAAGAGAATGGATTTGCAAACAGAGAAAAAGCTGAAAATGATTAAATGAATCTAGTGTTATATATATAAGGAGACACTATTCTACACTCACTCCTAGAATAGCTATTCTATGCCCACCTTCTATATTGTTGGATCATGCATCAAGATTAGAATTTTATTGACGGTAGTAACTATTATAAACGGCTCTATTATCCCTAAAAAATAGGAATCCACATCACAATTTGTTACAACCGCACACTATCCCTAAAAAATAGGAACCGACTAAAAAATAGGAATCGAAATCATATTAGTCAGTAAGTTTACTGGTCGCATAATATAAATTTATTGGTCATATAATACAGATTTACTAGGCGGACCAGTAAATGTATAGTATATGACCAGTAAATCTATAATATAATCTATAGTATAATTTACTGGTCATATACTATAGATTATATCATAGATTTTTGTTAGTAAATTTATTGGTCGCGTAATATAAATTTATTGGTCGTATACTACAGTTTTACTAGACGGACTAATAAATGTATAGTTTATGACTAGTAAATTAACTGGTCACATACTATAGATTATATTAAAAAAAATTTTCAGTAAGTTTACTGGTCATGTAATATAAATTTACTGGTCATATACTATAGATATATATTATATATTTTTGACAGTAAATTTACTGGATGTGAACAAGACGTGGGAACACAGTGAAGAAGATGAATAGGAGGTTGGTGCGGATATCGATCAATAACAATAAAATATTTCAAATAGTTACTGTCGTTATGGAATAAAATGACATTAAATTCTTTTAAACAAAGGATAATCGCTATCTCTATCCAACGGTTGTACTTTATTCTAGTAAATTAGATCGGACGGTTTCTAGACTGGGTATAGAATAACTATTCTAGGAGTGGGTGTAGAATAGTGTTTGTATATATATATATATATATAGTTATCAGTGCATATGGCCCACGAGGCCCATTTAGTACGTATTCTAGATATATTTGGTTTAAACCCCAATACAACTCATTGATTGAATTGCTAACATGATATCAGAGTCAAGGCCAAAACCCTAGCTGCCTTTCACCACTCTCAATTCCGAAGTTAGCCATTTCCGGCCAACTCCGACCAACCAAAACTGACTCACCAACTCCGGCTATTTCTCGTGTGCATCGCCGTTGATCACCACAATCTGGGTCACCGCGGATTTTCCTAGTGCGTCCAATCTGCCACGACGTCGCGGCCGATCGCCACAATCCGCCGTGGATCAGCCTCGTGCGTCGCCGTCGATTGCCATCACCGCGGATTTGCCTCATTGTGTGCTGTTGAATCCCCACGCGTCGCCGTCGAATTCTATGCATCGTCATTGAATCCCCACGCGGATCTGTCTCCCGTGTGCCACCATCGCTATGTCATGCGTCACGCCGCGCCGCTTCCTCCAGTGCCATGCCGCCGCCGCCTGCGTCGCCCCACCGCCCACACACTGCTTCCTCCCATGCCACGCCACCACCTGCGCCATTTCCTCCAGTGGCATGCCGCCGCCTCCCACACTAGGAGGATTCTGTCCCCTCTCTCTCGGTGGTTTTGTAGAGATCTAAAGAGGCCAATGTTGTTTAAGTTTTTTTGGTATTGTTTAAGTTTTCTTTGGTGTAAAAAAATCAATAGCTTCTCTCTGTGTTGCTCTTGTTCTTTTGATGTCCTCTGCCTCTTCAGATCCTAGTAGTTCCTCTCACGATTCCTCCACCTATTGTTATGACTTTTTCAGGTGTTTTCTTCATGCCGTTTTGCGGTTTTGCGATGTCAAGCTGAACGGCACCAGTGACTACAAGGAGTAGTATCTCCTTATGTCCTTTCTTCTCGATGGACTTGGCCTGCTAGGAGATGTGGACGACAGGCTGCCAAAGCAGACCACCAGTGACCTTACTTTATCCACTTGGCTACGCGATGAAACTAGGTTGAAGTATGTCCTTTTGTAGAGCACTTCGTCGGCCATTCAGTTGAGCGTCTCCTCTTGCTTAATTTGCAAGGACATTTGAGATTTCCTTGCATCTCACTGCCAGCAGGCGAGTCATGCCCTTCGTTAGTCCTTATGGTAGAAGCTCTCTGCCTCCTAACAAGGAGAGATGACTGTTGAGGAGTTCTACAGCCAACTCTGCACTATTTGGCGTCAATTGGACTCTATGACGGCCACAAATGCAAGACCTCTCACTATCCAGGAGCAGGGCCAGGAGCAGGAGCGTGTCTTCCACTTCATGATGTGTCTTCATTCAGAGTTTGAGATGGTTCGATCTCAACTTCTGAACCGTGAGACCCTCTGCATTCTGGAGGAGGCAATGAAGACCATTGTTGCTGAGGAGACTCAACTGTGTTCTTTGACACCTCAATTTTCACAGTCATACTCCTCTATAGTGTTGGCTACCTCGAGTAGTCCGGCTACTCAGCGCACTGGTGCGCGTACCCCTGTTGTCTGTTCCCACTGCAAGAAGACGAGTCATACTACTCAGCGCTGCTTCATCGTTCATCCAAAGCTAAAGGCACAGTTTGAGAGTGATTGTACTAGTCGTTGTGGACATTCCTCTACAGTTGTGCCTCCTGGCTCACCTGCGGATTAGCCAGCACCTTTCACTGAGGCTGCAACAGATCCACACCCTTCTCTAGCATCTGGCCACTGCACCATCCTTTTCGTCTTCCGCCGGGCTATTGTTCTATCTACACCACCATCTTGGTCACATACAGCTAGTCCTTGGGTCTTGGATTCGGAGGCCTCCTTTCATATGACATTTGATAGTTCATCATTACGATCATGTCAGTCTTCGGAGGAGCGTCTCTTTATTCAGACTGCTAATGGCACTACCTTATCGGTGACACATCAAGACACCCTCTCTACCACTCAGTTTACTATTCTTGATGTCTCTTGTGTACTGCAGCTTAAGATGTGTCTTATGTCTGTATCATAGTTTGCCCGGCTGAACTGTTTTATCAGGTTCGATGACTTTTTTTACTATGCAAGGTCGTTAGATGAGAGCTCTCAGTGAACGTGGCCGACTTCACAATAGCTCTGAGGATCTCTACCGGCTTGATTATTTTCATCTTCTGGTATCACCTCCTACCACTACTACTTCGGTCATCACTTCTTTAGCTTTAGCGCCCATTCCTGTGTTCTCTGTCAGCTTCCACCAGTGGCATCACCGTTTGAGTCACCTTTCCAGCTCTGGCTTATATAGTCTAGTGCGTCAGGGTGTTTTAGGTTATGTAACTTCTGATAGTCATATATCTTGTTCAGGTTGTAAGCTTGGCAAATAGTTACAACACCCATATTCTACTAGTTCTTCTAGGTCTAGTCATACTTTTTAACTTATACAATCTGATGTATAGGGCCCAGCTCCATTTATTTCAAAAGGTGGACACAAATATTATGTGATATTTATTGATGATTCTCTCGATATACTTGGATATATTTCATGAAACATTGTGATTAGTTGTTATTTATTTACAAGTCTTTTGTTTCCATGGTCCATACTCAGTTCTCCAGTTCGATTCAGACCTTTCGCTCTGACTCTGGAGGTTAGTACTTGTCGACAGCTTTTTTGACAGTTCCTTTCTGATGAGAGGATTTTTCCTCAGTTATTTTGTCCGGGTGCTAATGCTCAAAATGGTGTTGCTAAACGCAAACAACGTCACATTATTGAGACTACTCGCATTCTTATGCTTGCCTCGTTTGTTCCTCACTCTTTCTGGGTTGAAGTTGTTTCCATGGCTATTTATCTTATTAACATACAACCATCCACTAGTCTCGATGGCAAGATTCCTTCTCAGATTCTATTCTTCGCTTCTCCGACATATGCACATCTTGAAGTTTTCGGATGTGCGTGTTATGTCCTTGCTCCTAGTGAGCATACCAAGTTGACCGCTCAGTCATTTGAGTGTTTTTCTTAGTTATAGTCTTGAGTATAAGGGTTATTATTGTTACGATCCCTATGCTCGACGTCTTCGTTTCTCTCGAGAAGTCACCTTCAATGAGTGTTGTCCTTTTTTCTATTCCTCTAATTCTCACTCGTCTGCTCCCACAGAGTCCATTAATTTCCTCTCTTTACCCTCCTATCATATGGTTCCTTCTTCCGATACTTCAGCTTCCGCTTCTCAATCGGATTCTATCCCTACACTTGTTCCACCATCATCTATAGTACAACCTTCATCTTCACCTTCAACCTTATCTCCCATTACACTTGTGTCTCCCTATTCTTTTCATTATACTCATCGTCCTAAAGTTTCTTCTGAGTCTCCGCCTTTATCTTCTACTGTGTCCCATCCTTCCTCTTTGGATCATGCTACTCGTGATTTGGTCATTTCTGTTGAGACTCCTACCGATGATCTGCCAGCATTATCACCCAGGTATGCACTTCGAGATCGCAATACTATTTCACCTCCTACCATTATGGTATGCTTGTTGCTACTTCGGTTCAGGAGCCTCACAATTATCAAGATGCGGTGGTCATACCTGAGTGGTAACTAACTATGATATAGGAGCTCTCAGCATCGAAGCGTATAGGGACTTGGGATGTTGTTCCTTTACCCACTGATGCAGTGTCTATTACTTACAAGTGGGTATTCAAGATCAAGATGAGGTCAAATGGTTCTATTGAGCGCTATAAGGCGCATCTTGTTGCTCGAGGGTTTCAGCAGCAGTATGACAGAGACTATGAAGAGACTTTCTCCCATTGCTCACATGATGACAGTGCATACTCGTCACTGTTGCCGCTACTCGTCAGTGGGCTATCTTTCAAATGGATGTGAAAAATACTTTTCTTCACAGTGGTCTTCTGAGGGAGGTCTACATGCAACCGCCACCTGGTTATTCTACAACTGCCGGTCATGTTTGTCGTCTTCGTCGTGCTTTATATGATCTTAAACAGGCACGTCGTGCTTGGTTTGCCACTTCAACTCAGTGCTCCTTGCTGCTGGTTTTGTTGCTAGTGATCATGACCCGACTCTGTTTGTTCACACTTTTGATCGAGGTCGGACGCTCATATTGCTTCATGTTGATGATATATTGATTATAGGGGATGATGAGTAGTATGTTGTCTTTGTTAAGGAGCATCTCAACAAGCAGTTCCTGATGTCTGATATGGGTTCTTTGAGCTACTTCCTGGGTATTCAGGTTATCTCTACTGCAGATGGTTACTACTTGTTTTATGAGTGGTATGTACATGATCTACTTGATCATTCTGGTCTCACTGATACTCGGACAGCTACTACACCTAGGGGTATAATCGGATTCGGATGTCTTTTTGGATATCCAATTGTATAATTGGATTTGGATTCGGATTCGGATTCGAATATCCGATTATTTTCCCATATTCGGATTCGGATCTGATATGGGATATTGGTTTCGGAGTCAAATTCGGATTCGAATAATATCCGCATCTGCTTAGTAATTTAGTAGTATTTTATTTTGCATTTCTATCATAGTAGCAATTCTAAATCATACTTTACATTATAATTATATACTTGGGAAAGTACTTTCTGTCATATTACTTTTGAATCCAGTCAAACAATATTTGTAGAAATAAAATTATGTTAAAAACTTAAAATAGCAGTATAATCCATAAAACATTCGAATTCGATCTACATGGAATAAAAATCCGATTCAAATTTGTATTCGATAACTATCCGATTTGTATTCGAATTTGAGTATGTGTCTAAATTCGTATTCGATTAAAGATAATAGGATTTGGATTTGGTATGACCACTATCTGATTCAAATCCGCTCTGATTACACCCCTAAATACACCCATGGAGTTGCATCTGCAGTTGCGACACAGATGGCACTCCTCTTGAGGATCCCTCCAGGTATCCTCACATTGGGAAAGTACTTTCTATCATATTACTTTTGAACCCAGTCTAACAATATTGTAGAAATAAAATTATATATGTTAAAAACTTAAAATAGCAGTATAATCCGTAAAACATTCGAATTTGATCTGCATGGAATAAAAATCCGATTCGAATTCGTATTCGATAACTATCCGATTTGTATTCAAATTTGAGTGTGTCTGAATTCGTATGCGATTAAAGATAATAGGATTTGGATTTAGTATGACCAATATCTGATTTAAATCCGTTTTGATTACACCCCTAAATACACCCATGGAGTTGCATCTGCAATTGTGACACACAGATGGCGCTCCTCTTGAGGATCCCTCCAGGTATCCTCACATTGTTGGTAGCCTGGTTTACTTGTCAGTCACTAGACCGGATATTTCCCATGCTGTCAGTATACTCAATTAGTTTATAAGTACTCCTACCTCAGTACATTATATTTATCTTCTTTGGGTATTTCGCTATCTATGAGATATTTCTTCCCACAGCCTGATCTATGCATGGACTAGTCAGTTTCAGCTACATGCTTACTCTGACTCTACTTGGGTGGGTGATGCTACTGATCGATGTTCTATCACTGGTTATTGCATATTTCTTGGCATTTCTCTTCTTACTTGAAAGTCCAAGAAACAGACAATTGTTTTTCGTTCTAGTGCAGAGACTGAGTTTCGGTCTTTGGCTACAACTACAACTGAGATCACATGGCTTTGTTGGTTACTTATCGATTTCGGTGTAGATTGCACTGGTCCTATGTCACTTCTATGTGACATGAGTGCCATATATACTGCACATGATCCAGTGAAGCATGAGTTAACAAAACATATTGGTGTTGATGTCTTCTTTACTCGTTATCATTGTGAGCACGGCACTATTGCTCTTCAGTATGTGACATCAGATTTTCAGGTTGCAGACTTCTTCATGAAGCCATAGACTAGAGAGCGTCATGACTTCAATCTCTCCAAACTCAATACGTCTGATCCGACTTGAGTTTGAGGGGAGGTGTTATGTATATATATGTATAGTTGTCTATGCATATGGCTGACGAGGCCCATTTAGTCTGTATCCTATATATATCTAGTTTAAACCCTAATACAATTCATTGGTTGATTTACTAACATCTTGAAAGCTCACTTGATAAATATGGTGTGAGAACTCAAGTTTGCAGCCCAATTTTTTTCACATGTGAATCTATCAGCAAAAATAGAATGTAAAGTTTTACGAATGTAGATTGCAACATATGAATAGGAACCCTCAAGCGTTGATAGTAAGGAAAATAAAAAGGAGAGATATCTAGTGCAAACTCTCAATTGGGTGTTAACATACTAACCCCACCGGTTAGGTGATAAGCATTAATTATATATATATATATATATATATATATATATATAATTTGACTTGTTTTTGGAACAGTTACTTGCTTGTCTTTGCAAATTATTGTATTAGAACTCTTGCTTAGATGAAAATATTGCTGGAATTTTGTTCTATTTTGTTTTTGGACAAAAGACATTGAATACAATCAAAACTGAACAAATACGCAAGAGAATCAAAAAAAGATGATGCTCCAGATACGAACAAATAGCTGAGGAAACCATATTCAAGTAGGTTTTGCAGCATATTTCGTCATGAATTCAAAAATAGAGTTCAAGATTGGTTCAAATTATTTTGACTTTGAACTCTAGCTATAAAGCAGATTACATTACAGATTAAAAACAAAATTCAAGATGGATTCAATCTGCGCCGATTACGGATTCCCTGGCTATATAAAGAGAGTCATCAACCATCAATTCTCATCATCCAAAAAATTAGGTTTTAGTTTCTTGTCTCAATTTAAAGTTTAGATTAGCCTAGTTTTAGTTTTTAGTTGAGTTTTGTAACGCTGACCTGGACGACGGTTTTTCAGTTACAATACATTTTATTTCATTACTTATTTGCTGATTTTTGTGATGGTGTTGCGTAAGTAATTTTCCTCTAGGGTTAGAGATGACCTAATCTTAAGGGTATGATCTTGATTTTGGTTTGTTTGAAAGATATTGGTTTTATTTCTTAAATTTTTATACTCTAAATCCTAAATTTTTGCTTCATCCGCAGTATCGTTCATACTCCATAAGACAATTGGCATTCATATACTAAGACAACATGCAGCGCTGCGCTTTAGTAATTAATCTAGGATTTGAAAAAGATTTTGTACTTGTTGAGTTAGAGTAACAGGTACGATCCTCTAGAACCGTTGTTTGGTTTCCAAACCATAAATCTAGCGAGTTCTACTGAAAATTTCGGTGATTAAATTGTTAATTTACTACCCAAGTCATAAATTAAGCCCGAAGATGACGAGATACCTGAAACCCTAGATTTTTCTCTACTCATTTCTTAACCCTAATTAGTAGTTTTAGTTGTAGTTTTAATTTTAGCTCCTCAAAAAGCTCCAAAAATTTTGAGGTTTAGATTAGCATTTTTAATCCAAAAGAATTTTACTCTTGTTCCTTATGGAATCAACTCTCAAGTGCTCAGTGTTATGCCGTCCACTTGCAGTATAATAAAACACACCCCTCTGGGGCGCGTCATTGGGCCACTAAATCATCACGAAAATTATCAAAAAAATTTGTGTAGATAGTCCTATAATTTATCTACAATCCTATAAAATTTCATGTCAAAATTCAATTGGTGATATGAGAAACGAAAAAGAAAATTTTCTGAGAAATAAGAAATAAAACAAAAAGCAAAAAACAAGTTACTATTCACAGCAAATTTCTCTTTTTGTTTCTCTCAACTTTGATTGAGTTTGGACTTGTAATTATACAACATACTAGAGTGCTTCGAGTAGTATCTACACAATATTTTTTGAGAATTTTTGGAAATGATTAAGTGGCCTAACTGATGTGGTTAGTATATTAGCACCCAAATAGTTGTTTACACGAGATATGTCCCCCATAAAAAATATACAGCTATGCTGATTTGGCTAAAAATTTTCCATCTGAATTATATTTTCTCCACATCCAAATCCATATTCTAATCCAATAAAAATCATAGATTTGGTGTCCACATTAGAAATTTAGAATCCGAAAAAATGTGCCCTTGTGTATTCAACAATATGTATGGTTGGTGACCCCAAACAGACACAATGTAAGTGTAGTCACAGCTAAAAGATGTGACACAGCTAACATTTTTGTCTACGAGAGTTCGTTTGTATTGAAGCTAGTCAGCTATGGTAGCTTGCCAAATTACATCATTGGTTTGTGGCTTCCCCAAATTTAGCCTCAAAAGTTGCCATTGAAACACCAGGTATCTTGTTGTGGCACTTTGGTTTTTCATTGTGGCTATTTGACAACAGAAGGTAATAGACAAATACAAAAGCCCCACAAGTTCAGCTCATGCGAAACAAGCAAATAAAGGAGAATCAAGTCTTTCCTTATATAGCCGTAGTTTCACGCTTAACACATAAATATGCAACCTTTCGTAACAAAGATCAAGAAATTAACAAAGTAAAACACATACAGCACAAGATAGCGAGAGAGTCTATGAAAAACTGGCAACAAAATCTATACTGGTAACCTTTTTCTCATTCGTCTTCTATTTTTTTCCAATAAAACTCAACAGTAGGAACCTCTCCTATTGTTTCACTCAAAAAATAAACAAATTGAAGCATAATTGCAACAACATCAACAGCAAAACCCCCAAGATCCAGCACAACCAGTCCAACAAAAAACTCCAGCATACCAATATATATGCTATTACATAAAGTGCGAGTTTTGAAATTTGAAATCCACTCTCTTTAAGCCATATTATATTCGTTGTATATGTTCAATCTGATGATTCATCTTGAAAGTTGGATTGACATTTTTACCATATTAGGTGCTATTACAGTTATATTATCCTTTGATCGACAAAATCCAATGGTCAATGTTCCTCAGTGGATTCACCTGCAATCAGAGAAAATTTCCAAACTCGGCATTTGCATAATCACCCCTTCCTTTTTTACCATACTAGGTGCTATTTTAGTTATTGTTACCCGGTGATTGACAAAATCCTATGCCCAATGTTCCTCTATGAATTCACCCCCAATCAGTTGTACAGGGTTTGACATGGATACCAAATGCATGCTTACTAGTTTATAGATGTTTCTGGTTAATTGGTGTCATTATTAGGATTTGATTTTGATCCTAGGACTTGTCTAAGTTTTTCAGCTTTGTGCTCTAAGCAACTATTCCTACACTCAAAAATCCAATCTTTCCCAAAAATTGATCACGAAAAAGTTCCAAGAACTCACCACACTGACGTCGCCGATGGTGCCCTCGTCGGCGACGAGCTCCCGCATCTTGGCGGTGCGGGGGTGGTGCAACCACATGGTGGAGTCCATGAACTGCACGCTGCTGGCCTCGCAGGCGGCGAGGATGGCGTCCAGGTCGGCAGCGCACAGCGCGGTCGGCTTCTCCAGGAGCACGTGCTTGCCCCGTGCGGCCGCCGCCGTGGCCCAGCGCACGTGGAGGCTGGTGGGGAGCGGGATGTAGACGGCGTCCACGGCGGGATCGTCGAGGAGGTCGTCGTAGGAGGCATGCAGGCGGACGCCGGCGGGGAGGCCGTTGTCGGCAGCGAAGAGGCGCGCCTTGTCCTCGGAGCGGCTGCCGACTGCCGCGACCGCCGCCGCCGGCGCGAGCAGCATAGCGCGCGCCAGCTTGCGCGCGATGGAGGCGCAGCCCAGGATGCCGAAGCGTACCGGGGCGCGCTCCGGCGTGGGCGAGGACATGGGGTTCGACGCCGGCGCTGTCGCTGGGCTTTCTTCGTGGAAGAGGAAAGAGCAGATAACTAGGAATTTTTTTTTTCGAATAACCCAATAAAAAAAAATTCCAAACTTAACCCAAAACTTATAAAAATTTCAAAACTAACCTTCAATTACGGAGACGTCACGGCTAGCGACTGAAGACGTGGCACGACCCATATGCAACCGCTAACCCAGAACTGTGCCACGAAAAGAGGTATAAAATTATATCACAACAACAAATTACATAAATTAATTATAGTGTATCTGATTAAGATGTTGTGCTCTCACTCGGGAGACTAGGGTTACCAAATATTTTCTAGCGACTGAAAGTTGTATATAAACGCACAAATATTTCAGCATCGTAACCAACTAGGCTAGAATATATTTCTAAAAATTATTGTCATTGTATAAAGTAATACTTTACTTAATCATTCGTTAGCTGGAATAGCGGAGCTCAGTCGTTCGACTTCTTCGCGACTAAAGGTTAGTTTTGAAATTTTTAAAAGTTTTAGGTTAGGTTTGGAATTTATTTTTATTGGGTTATAAAAAAAATTATTCGATAACTAGTGCTATGTGATTCTGAAGGAATTTTTTTGACTTAGTGTAGAAAACATATTAATATAATTTTAATATTATAGTTTTTGAGAAAAAAAAAACTCCTCCAGAGACTACACCAATGTTTTCTACAAGAAGTCAAAATAATCTACTAATCAAAAAACAGATTCAATGGAGTATATGATGTTGTGGTGGTCTTAGACCTTCTCCAACAGAATTGGATCTTTATATCCTCATATACATATCTCTCTAAAAAAAATTTATACCTATATTTTTATTCTCTCTAACAGAATCTCTAAACCCCAAAAACATATACATAGAGAAGAGAGAATATCTAAATTTACCAATTTTCTGCAGTAATATCTAACATAGGAATCGAGATAGGTATTCTGTTGGAGCAAGAAAGGTATTGCTGATACCTAAATTTTAAGCTATCAATTCTTTTAGGTATCCTATTGGACATAGTCTTATGGTTCCGACAATACCTATTTCAAGTTTAGCAATACATGAATGTGTCGTTAGATTTTCTCCTACAACAATATCTAAAATCGGATCTCTATATCACCATATACATACCTCTCTAAAATGATTCCATCCCTATATTTCAACTTACTCCAACAATAATCTCCAAATCACACTCTCTATTTTGTAAAAAATAACTGCCATCTGTTTTTCGCGCGGGGAAGCTGGGTCACGGCGGCGCGGGCAAACGGCGGCGCGGGGGAGCGGCGTCGTGGGATAGAGGCAGCCCGGGCAACCGGCGTCGCAGGGGAGCAACAAAGTGGGCAAACGGCGGCGGGGGTTAGCAGCAGCCCGGGGGAGCGGGGGCACGGGGGAGCGGCGTGGCAGGGGGGGAGCGGGGTGTAGGATCAAGGATGCCGACTAGAGGGGGGTGATTATGAGGCTTTTAAAATTTCTTTTCCCACTAAGTAATCTCAACAAGATAGTTGTGAGACCTAGATTATACAATGAGGCTTAAAACAATGTAATCAACTAGTTGCTTTCAACCATATAAACTATTTAACAAAACATGCAACAATAGTAAATTTGGCAAATGTGTCAAGATGAATATAAAGCAAATAAGAGATACGCAATTAATACAATATTTTTATCGAGATCTCAGAGACTCGCCCGGTCTCCCCTACTCCTAGTTGAAGCGCTCACTCGTGAGCCTCGTTTCTATATCCACGAAGGATATCTTACTAGAGTTGCTCCTTCTCCACACCGGATAGGCGAGCACCACACATTTCACAAGTTCTTGCCGGCCTCTCCGACAAACTTCAATGGAAAGATCGCGACTCTCCTCCGACACCGTCTAAGCGAAGGCGATCGCCAAGAGTAACAAGCCAGATGCGCTTTCGCTTGAACGAATCTCATGCTAGAAGCTCAAAGATGCAAATGAGATACTCAACACTCTAGCACTAGTATGCAAATGGTGATTGAAGTGCACTAAGCACTATTAACCTCACACATGTGCTCTCTCTCAAATCTACTCAAGATTTGGGCTCAAATCTAGCCTCTAGATGCAACATAGTAAATGCAAAGTCTTGACTAGCTTATCAATTGAAATATCAACACTTTGAGCAGCCCCAAATGAAGGCAAACACAAGATATTTATAGCCTCAAAGAAAAACTAGCCATTTGGAACAAACTGAACCAGATTTGTACAGGCCGGACATTGTCCGGCAACTTCAGACATTGTCCGGCCAGTACAACGAAACAACCGTTGCAAACGTGTCAGTGACCGTTGGGAGCTTTTTCTGTAAAGGACGGACATTGCCCGGCCATGACTGACAAAAGTTCCGGACGGTTGCATTTGTCTCTGTTTCATTTCTCGACTCAAATAATTTGTACAGGCCGGACAATGTTTGGCCATTCTGAACAAAGTCCGGCCTTCCCGGACAAAAGCTCCGGACGGATGCAAACGTCTCTGGTTTCATTATGCAAAAGGCTGAAAAAATTTGTATAGGCTGGACAATGTCTGGCCATGGCCGGCCATGCCCGGACAAAGTCTGGCCACTACATACTGACAGTAACACAAGCATAACTTTTGATCCAGAGATTCGATTGAGGTGATTTTTGGTTTGTTCGAAAGATAACTCAGAGAACTACAATTTTGTCAACAGGAGAAAGACCTATAAAGGTCTAGAAACTTCTAGAAAACTCAAAAACATTCCTATTGCCAAAATATCCAACACAAAAATTGTCAACGATTCGGACTCGGAGTCCTCAGCCGAACTTATGCAGAATTTTAATTGTGAGACCTTTCAAGATGACCCTTCGGGAAGGTATGCTGAACAATAGTGAACAGGAGCACAGAGAGTTTAGACAGGTTCGGGCCCTCGATGGTGGGAGTAAAAGCCCTACGTCCTGTTGAGATTTCACTAAGTGTGGTGAAAGGTTTACAAATGGAGGGAAAAGTCCTCAGAGGCGAGGATTTTCCCTGTAAGAGTGTACAAGGATAAGCCAAAGAAGGCTTACTAAAATGCTATATGAGGTGTGCCGTAGACTTGGCTAACTTGGATGATTTTGGGTTTTTTGATCTTCCAATCTCTCGGTTGATGTTTCGGATGATCCCCCCCTCATTGATGCTCCATGCCATCCTTTTGTACTGTTTGAAAGGGTGCCATGTAGAGGAAACTGCATTAAACAGTTGCACGGACGGTTGGATGCGGTTTTTTGGAACTGCTCTTAACCTCCACGCAGGTTAAACACGTGTTATTCACGGATAACTGTATGTGTTAACCTTCTGACGGTTGATTCTCCACGTGTAGGAATCTTCGGGATACTTAGAATATCCTGTTGTACGGGCAACCGAAATAGATAGATCCCAAGTATCCTGATCGGCAGATGTTCTGACCGCGGGATATTGGCTGACCGCGCAAGACCGCGCAATATTCCGAATGTGTAGTTCGCGTATAGCCTACGAACTTCTGACCGCGCAAGGCTTACGACCTGATCGCGTAAAGCTTGCGACCTGATCGCGTAAAGCTTGCGACCTCATGGTGATGCCCCTCAGAATAGCTTGAGTTCGCATCACCAGATACATGTCTGGTTCGAACTTGTCTTGAACCAAAAGTTTATTAGAAATGACCCGGGTGTCAATCCTCGTCAGCTAGCCCCCAAATTCGAAGAAAACGAAGAGACGTGTTTGTTTTGAATTTAAAAACCGTGCATTGGATTTTTAACCCGGCCCTTTAACTTCTCCACTTAGTGGCGCACTAAGTGAAAACGGTTGGTTTTTCAAGACGAGTTCTGACATTACGTGACGGGCAATGATAGCGCCGTAGAATTGTTTTTATCTCGAGGTAAAATTGTAAATGTTTTAGCAAAACCCGAGGCGTCCGGAATGCAAACCGTCACCCAGCGGCTATAAATACCAGACCCCTGGACATGTAAAGATCTACAATTTCCCTCTCACGTCTAAGTCTTTTTCTTGTTATCCTGCCTCCTTCTTTTTCACATACCCCTCCCAATGGCAGATCATGAAATCATCGAGATTGAGAGCGATGAAGGGGAAATTGTCGAACAAGGGTCTCAAACGAATGAAGTCCTGTCTCCCTTAAAGAAGAAACCCAAGGTTGACGAAGGATCTTCCAGTGGAACAAAGGTGAAGAACGTAGCGAGTTTCTTTCTTCCTTCAGTTCCTTTGACCCTCCCCGTTCATGCCTCTCGGCAAGTTAGGCCTTTATCCTTAGGAAAAGATCCCTTCACATCCAATTCTCCCATCCTTTTGGGTGATCAACATCCTGGTCGGCAAGCGGTGACTATCCCTCGATCAGATGATTGCCGTATTGGGTTGGCGAAGCAATCTTCTTCTGGGAAGGTTGCTCTTCCACCATATGATGATCTTTCTCCCAAGATGGGTGTATCAACGGGTTATGCACCGGGACAGGTAACAATTCTTCTCCCTTTTTGCTGATAATTTTAGTTAGTATGACTAACTTTTGCAAAAATGTAGGAGGTAGGAGGCCCCAGCGATCAGCCTTCTGCTGCTCCATCTCTTCCATCCGGACAGACCCTTCTGGAAGAGAAGAATGCCCTGGAGAAGAAGACCGAGGAGATGGCCTTGAAGATTCTGCGTTTAGCAGAATGTTTTGATCGATCCCGAGAAGAGGCGCACCATTTCCGTCGAGAGAGGGACTTCGCTCAGCAACAGCGAGAACTCTCTGACTTGATTAGGGACAATAGTGCGTCTGTTGTTAGGGACGATATAGATAGACTTAGGGTAGTCGCTAGTTCCCTGGGGGTTGTCAGTGTAGACCCTACTGACAACAACATGTCCCTTGGGGAACTTTGTAAACTCTTTCGGAGCAAGTCGATGTTTTGATCGACTGCATCCCTTTTGTATGTAAAGAATGTAAGAAATAAAAGTTCTTTATTTCTCATGAAATGTTCTCCACATCTTCTGTGCGAAAATATAGCCATGAACTTTACGTTCGCGACCATTCATACACAGGAAATTTTAGTTCTGCGATCAAAATCACTTTTAAGAAAAAAGCACCGCGACCTGCCCTGATTCCGCGATCAGTTTCAAAGCGGCGGTCAGAACTAAGGTTCGACCAGAGTTGGGACTCGGTCAGGATGTCACTTCGATTAGAATCAAAGTTTTAGCCTAAAACACGATTTCGATAAAACCATAACCCAATTAGAAACACTCCAGTACGTTAAAAATTGGGTTACATGATTTTTTCGAATAAAATGTTCAAAGTATAAAAAGGAAAAACGTCCTCTGAAAAGTACTGAAAATTTTTCAGTCCTTTTACGCTTTCAGTTTCCAAAACAAAGAAGTCTTTTTGTTTCAGATCCGACGCCTGAGTACTTTATCGGGTCCATCAGAGACAGTATCCATTATGGGAAATGAATAAAGCATTCAATGGAACGTTTGAAATGAGCCGTTTACTCATTAATGCGTCGCCTTGGGTCTATAAAAAGAGCAGATGTCTTCTCAAAGAAGCCACACAGCTAAAAACCCTTACTATTCCCGCCGCTCAAAACCCTCATTTTCTTCAGCCTTCATCTTCCCCAAATCGCCAGCTTCCCCTTTGATTCTACACCAAAGATGGCGTCCTGGAGCAGATCCATTCACCATTCTGAGGAGAGCCTGATGGCATTAGAGAAGGAGGAGATCCTTTCTCCGCGGCTGCTCATTAACTGGCGACCTGCGGAGAAGGACCAAGAAACCCCAACTGTCCAAGAAGGCGAGTTGGTGGTTTTTGAGGAGTATTTGCGTTGCGGGTTCCGATTCCCTGAGAGTCGGTTCCTTAAGGATGTCCTTGAACATTACGGGTGGGAACTGATCAACCTCCACCCCAACGCGATGCTGATCCTTGCAGTATTCCAGCACCTTTGTGAAGCCTTCGTCGGAATATATCCCAGCGTGGATCTTTTCCGACGATTTTACTTTTCGGCGTGGTCGAAGAGTACCAACGCCGCCGGATGCATCTACTTCCGGCTGAGGGATAAAAAGGAGTATCCCTCCCCACCCCTACGAGATTCTGTGCATGGGTGGCACCAAAGGTGGTTTTACTGCTCTCCACCATCCGAAAGCAGTTTATGGTTTGAAAACTCGCGACCGGAGAAGTCGAGCGAGTTAGACATTCCTCCGGCGATGAACTCGGAGCTTTCGAAGCATGCCGAGGTGATTCTTCACTTGGTCAATGAAGGATTGACGGCTCGAGATATCATTCGAGACTTCGTGAAGAACCGGGTGAGTCCTCTGCGTGAAAGGGCTCATCCGGTGTGGGAGATTAGGTCCATGGGTGATAGCACCCTGGACTACAGTCAAGGTATTTATTTCTTTGGTGCTGAACTTTCTCCTTTTTGAATTGTACAAATTTTGACTTGAGTTTGGGAACAGTCCTGCCTTCATCTGAGATTGAAAGGCGGACCAACTCCCTCCTTAGGACCTACAATTCCGATGTAGAGGGCCTTAAGGGATCACCTCGCCCGCAGAGCTTGATTCACGCTGGTGATGACCTCAGACAGGAGCGCCGAAAGGTAATTTCCTTGTCAAGCTTTGGCTCTGCAGGTCTTGTGTGTGTCCAGTGCTAATCCCTTGTAATGGACTGCGAACCAGCTCCTAGGGAAGTTTGCGGATGCGACGTTCCCAAGTGAAAATGTCGGCTCTCCGAAGAAGCCGACGGCGAAGAATGTGAAGAAGGCATCTCAGAGACCCAGGACAAAGAGTCCTGCCCCTAAGAAGACCAAGCTAAACCCTGGGGAGGGGTCTTCACGAAGCATTCCTCGTCCCGCAAGAAAGACTGCGGTAAGATATCGCATTCCTGTTACTTTTTCAGGCGCGACATGGAATCACTTCTTCGTCGTACAGGGAGAGGGGAGCGAGGAGGAAGAGGATGACGTTCCTCTGATCCTTCGAAGGAGGAAGATCGCGGATCTTCCATCCAGCGATGCCCCAAGCTGCCCCGCAGAGACCACTACTACCGAGGAGGTGGTCGTGGAAGATCCTGCGACCACCGAAAATCTTGTGGTCGCGGGTAACCCTCCAATTCCTGAAGCCCCCGAGGTTTCAGGGTCAATTATCTCTGCTTCCCCGGTTGAAGGGACGACCAAGGTAAGGAATCTTTTTCGGCCGTTCCTTCTATGACTCTTTCTGCACATTTATCAAGTTAATGTATATACAGGGAGGAGAGCTTCCCCCTGGGACCACTGGGGGTTCCAGAGAGGAAAATCCTCCTCCTCTGCGGACAGAGGAGGAGGTGGATGAACAAAGGCCAGCTATGATGGTTCCAGCAACTCTGGAATCGCCAAGGCCTTCAGATGTAGCCCCACCAGTTAGCCCGGTGGCCCAGGTAAAGATCTTTTTATGTGTTTTTACCTGTTCCCTAAGAATATGCCTATAACATGACATTTCCAGGGGGGTGCTGCCTTGTTTACCATAAGGAAGGCGAGAACCGGAGACGGCTCTCCTTCGCAAGGGGAATTTTCCCAGAAGTCCCAGGAACGAATGGGATTTCAAATAAGGTAAGAGCTCTTACTTGACAGTAATCTTAAATAAAAGTTGCCTGACCCATTCTTCCTGTTAGGCAAAAGAAGACAGCGCCTAACCCTTCAACCGCCTCTGGGGAGGTTGAAACTAGGGCTGATGAGGGAGCCTCTAATGAAGAGCGCTCTACTCCCGTGGTTCAGGAAGTCGTCCGGACCGCGGGAGGTGAAACAAGTATAGGGATCGGGTCACAACCAGTAGCCTCTGGGGGTGGCGTCCAGCCGGCACTCCCGCCAACTATCCCTGTAGTGAGCACGTCGGAGGCTCTAGCGAGGATTCCCGCTGAACTGAATGATGCCGTTTTACAAAAGTTTATGAAGGTATAATAAGACTCTGCTTCCGTGCCTGAATTGTACTTAGGACACCTTTGACCTTCTTCTTTGGCACCACAGGGATTGTCCTGGCTAACAAGCCATTCGCGTGTTGTGATGGCTAGTACAGAAGCCATTCAAAAAGAACGCGATAGCTTGCGCAGGTGAGTACCATTATCCTCTGGTTAACATGGGTATATCTTGGTTGTGACTGCCTTGATTTTGTTGCAGAGAGGTTGCATTCTTGAAGAAGGAGGTGGCCGGTTCAGTCTCAATGCTTAAGAAACAAGAAACTGAACTCAACAGACTTCGATCAGAGAATGCTGGTAAGCCGATTCCTGACTAGGAAGACTTGAATCCGTAATATGCGAATAATCTTCTCTCTCTGTACAGCGCAAGCAGGTCGAATTATGCAGCTCAGTCGAGACAAGGAGATTCTTGAATCCTCGATTCGCCACACCGATCGGGCAATCAAAGAACTGAGCCTCCGGATCTTCGAAAAACTAAAGGCCGTGGTTGATCTTTTGAAGACCGATGTGGTAGAACTGAGGCAAGACAACCTCAGTATAAATGACTGGACATCGCTGCTTACTGCCCAGGCGGATTCACTGCTTGAGTATCTCCCTGGAGATACACGGCGACGCGAAGAGGTGATCAGAACCAGGGTTCGATCAGCCGCAGCAGCCGTACTCAGCCGGGTTCGACTTCACCATGGCCCAGATGCAGATCTGAACGCATTGGTGGGTCCGGTTGAGGTCGAGAGTGAAGAGCTGCTCGATGCAGTCATAGAGGAAGTCCAGCCCCTAGTAGATAAACTCCTGACTGAGCTGGGGATCGAATGATCCTTATTTTTGTAACCAAACAATTGTAATTACAATGCAATGTATGTAAAAACTATTTTTTTTTTCAAAAGAAAGTGCATATTCATATCATAAGTTTCATACTATAAGTATATTCCTCTAGCCCCTGCCTCTGTTTTGTGAATACTGGAGCCTTAGTATTTTAAGCAGAGGGGAAAACATAAGTATGATGACCAGGGATATGCGCTTCAAGCCGATGGTCAAGATTAAAGTAACATTTTAACCTTATTGCAAACTGGTAGCCACCCAAATGACCGAAGACTAGCCAGATAGTCCCGTGTGCGTTGAGAAACGGCTTATTTAGGAGCGACTTATCTGGAAGTGATCATGAGATCGACCAGCGAATCCGGTTAAAAAATGCTGTAGTAACCTAACCGCCGGCGATCAGCCCCAGGTCGAATTTGTATAATTTGGGCTTAAAGAAAACACTCATTGTATGAAAACAAGACATGCTTTTTATGAAAAGATGCTAATTGAACAGGGAAAAAGTCATTGGAATACTTACACGTAAAACTTGCGAAGTTGATCGATGTTCCAAGTATTGGACAAAATCCGACCATCCTCCATGGCTAACCGCGCAGATCCTGGCCGCGGCATTGAGACGACAGTGTATGGCCCTTCCCACTTTGGGGAGAATTTATTGCGGTTAGACTGGTCTTGAATTTTTGGTAAAACCAAGTCGCCAACGATGAGATCACGTGGTCGCACCTTTTTACTGTGATACTTGCGTAGAGCCTGCAAGTATACCGTGGACTTGATCAGGGCGCGATCACGCCGTTCTTCCAGGAGGATGAGATCTTGCGATCGCTGTTCGGATTGATTGCCTGTTCGAATTGATTCGTGCGAACAGATCCAATACTAACTTCCATAGGCAACACAGCCTCGGCCCCATAGACCAAATGGAAGGATGTCTCACCGGTGGCTCGACTAGAGGTAGTCCGTAGTGCCCATAGAACAGTATAGAGCTCGTCTGCCCAAGCTCCCGAGCGGGTCTTGAGACGATCAAAAACACGTTTTTTGATGCCTTGCAATACTTGCCCATTGGCCCGTTCTACGGCACCATTGCTTTGTGGATGTGCCACGGAAGCAAAGCACACCTTGGTCCCAATCTGATCGCAGTAGTCTAGGAAGAGACCGCTAGCGAACTGAGAACCGTTGTCTGTGATGAGACGGTTTGGAACACCAAATCGTGCCACAATGTTCTTGTGAAAGAACTTTTGTGCAGCTGATGCAGTAATATTTCGTACTGGTTCGGCCTCAATCCACTTTGTGAACGTGTCAATGGCTACGAACAGAAACTTGTACCCATTGACGGCTTGTGGCATAGGACCGGCGATGTCCATTCCCCAGATCACGAAGGGCCATGCGAGAGGAATAGTTTGCAATGCATAAGCAGGTTGATGAACCTGTCTTGCATGAAACTGACACTGTGGACACATCTTGACCATAAACTTGGCATCATCGAGTGCCGAAGGCCAGTAGAATCCCTGTCGAAAAATTTTTCCAACCAGTGTTCGGTATGACGCGTGTGCACCGCATACACCGTCATGTATTTCTTTCAAGAGGGATTTTCCTTCCTCCTGATATATGCAGCGCATGAATACTCCTTGAGTACCCTTTCTGTACATAACCCCATCTATGAGTTTGTACAGACGCGCCTTTCGAATTAATCGATCGCTTTTGGTTTCGTCCTCGGGTAGGGTCCCATGTTCAAGATAGACCCTCAATGGATGAGTCCAATCTTGTTCCTGACCGAGGTTGGCAACGAAGGCTTTTGCCGGATCATCCTCGATCGAAGTCATGATCGAAGGATGGTCCAAGTGTTCAATGAACACTCCTGCCGGAGCGGATGAGCGTGAGGATCCAATTTTGGATAATTGGTCTGCGAGAATATTGTCCTTTCGCGGGACGTATTGGACTTCGAAGTGACTGAAGTGTTTTTCCAATCTTCTCACTTCCCCCAGGTAATGAGCCATTGTCTCATCGGAGGTGCTGTACTCCTTGTTTACCTGGTTTACGACTAGCTGTGAGTCCCCCCTCACCACTAATCGACGGACTCCGAGGAATTTTGCTGCCCGGAGCCCTGCAAGAAGACCTTCATACTTTGCTGCATTGTTGGTGGCAACAAAGTGTAGTTGAATAACATACTTAAGCTGTTCGCCCTGAGGCGTAACTAAGACCACTCCAGCCCCCGAGTGTTGAAAACTACGGGAGCCGTCAAAGTACATTGTCCAATAATCGGGGTACTCCAGTTCCTTTGCCAACTGCACGGGTGGCTCAGGGTTGGTCCATTCGACCACAAAGTCGGCCAAAACCTGAGACTTAACCGCCGTGCGAGGGGTGAAATGGATCTCGAAGGCACCGAATTCGACCGCCCATTTGGCGATTCGACCAGATTTTTCTGGATTTCGGACAACATCCCCTAAAGGAAAAGAGGAGGGTACTGTGATCTTGTGTGCTTGAAAGTAATGTCGTAGCTTACGGGAAGCCATCAGTAGCGCGTAAAGTATCTTCTGGACCTCAGGGTAGCGCTCCTTAGGACCATGAAGTACTTCGCTCACATAGTAGACAGGTCTGTGTACTCCTTCCCTTTCCGCGATCAGAACTGCGCTGACCGCGTGTGGGGTGGCCGCCAAATACAAAAGTAATGGTTCTTCCTTTTCAGGAGACACCAATACTGGCGGACTGGAAAGATATGTTTTTACCTCCTGAAACGCTTTTTCGGCCTCATCGGACCACGTGAAGTTATGATGTTTCCGCAAGGCTTTAAAGAAAGGTAGTCCCCTTTCGCCTAATCGCGATATAAAGCGACTTAAAGCCGCCATGCGACCAGCCAGGCGTTGAATATCCTTCATGGTCGAGGGCGACCTCATTTGTTCAATAGCTCTGATTTTCGCAGGATTAACCTCAATGCCCCTGGAACACACAAGGAAACCAAGAAGCTTCCCTGAAGAAACCCCGAAAGAACATTTCTCCGGGTTTAATTTTATTCCAAAGCGATTCAAGTTACAGAAGGTTTCAGCAAGATCGTCCAAATGAGATAATCTTTTGGTGCTCTTTACAACCAAGTCGTCTACATATGCTTCGAGATTACGCCCTATCTGGGAAAGAAAGGTCTTTTGCATCAAGCGCTGGTACGTGGAACCAGCGTTCTTGAGACCGAACGACATTCTGACGTAGCAGTATGTGCCGAACGGGGTGATGAAGGCAGTTTTCTCTTCATCGTCTTCTGCCATGCTAATTTGATGATATCCTGAGTAGGCATCCAAAAAACTCATTAGTTCGCAACCCGCAGTGGAGTCAACCAGCTGGTCGATGCGGGGAAGGGGAAAGTCATCCTTCGGACAGGCACTGTTGAGGCTAGTATAGTTGACGCACATGCGCCACTTGCCATTTGACTTGCGGACCATGACCGGATTGGTGAGCCAGTCCGGGTGATTCACTTCGCGTATAAACCCGGCTTGTAAGAGTTTGTCTAACTCTTCTCGGATGGCTTCCTGTCGGTCGGTGGCAAAACGCCTGAGCTTTTGCTTTATTGGTCGTTGTCCAGGTCAAATTGCTAACCTGTGCTCAATTACTTCCCTTGGGACACCGGGCATGTCGGACGGTTTCCACGCAAACACGTCTGCGTTATCCCGGAGGAAAGCAACGAGGTCGAGTTCCTATTTGTCATCCAAGGCTGACCCAACCCGAATTGTCTTGGATGGGTCATCTGGGTACAAGGGAACTTGTTTGAGTTTCTCATCTGGTCGAGGAGCAGCCCTGATCGCATCGGTGGCGACGGTGGCGACCTGAGCGTCCCGGAGGGGAAGTTGATCGACCATCTCCAAAGATAGCCGGTCACACGTGAGCGCCACGTTGCGACTTCCTCGGACCGAAATGACACCTTTGGGGCCAGGCAATTTCCCGCACTGATAAGCATAGTGCGTTGCCATCATGAACTTAGCAAGAGTCGGCCTGCCAAAGATTGCATTATAAGCTGAATCACAATCGATTACATCGAAAGTAACCAATTCTGTTCGGAAGTTATCTGGTTCTCCCAGAGTGACCGGGAGGACCACTTGTCCCAATGGCATCATGGAGGGGCCTGGGATTATCCCATAAAACGGATGGATTATGGGCTTGATCTTCGAACGAGGAATTTGCATCTCGTCGAGGTCTTGACCAATAAAAGATCAAGGGAACTTCCCCCATCAATCAGGACCCTTTCGACTCTCGCGTTACTGACGATTGGGGTAATAACCAGAGGTAGCCTCAATGGTCGAGTTAGCCCCACAGGACAGTCAGTGCGATCGAACGTCAAAGGCATATCCGACCAACGGGGATATTGAGGTTCGCCAAGGGATGTCTCCGTTTGGTTAACCTCTCGGCAAAAGGTTTTAAACTGCCTTTTGGAAACGAAGGAGGAGGAACCTCCGAAAATGACATTAACATGATTTTGAGGTACCTGGTAAGCCATTTCTTCGTCTCCATCGACGTCTCTAACCCCGCACGCCTGCTCTTTAAGCGGTAAGGTTGGCATTGGCCCAGCTCCTTGGTAGAAATCATCCAGCTGTTTCAACCAACTCCTGCAGTTTTTGAGGTCGTGGCCTGCGGAGTTGTGGAGTGGACACCACCTCTTGCCCTCCTGCAGATCAGTTGATTTTTCTGGCTGGTCGGAATCCCGGCCGCCAGAAGCAGTTTTACTTTTAAAAGAAGACTTATTACCTTTGGTCGAAGGTGGTTTCTCCGCGACTGCGACCTCACGGTACTGTCCAGAGCGGTTCCTCTTCGACTTTTTTGACTTCCCACCCGGTGAAGACTCCGGCTTTTTGCTTGAATCTTCTTTCTTGGCGTCCTTGAAGCCTGGTTGGGGCGGTAGGTCCCCCTTATCAACCATTCGGTTCCATTCGACTGCCTCGGCTGCATCGAAGTATCGATCAGCCATATCGAACAGATCGGCCACTGATCGAGGAGGGTGGATAAGCAAGTCTTCAGTGAATCTCCGGTATCGAACGGCATGCTTAAATGCCCTGATTACGGAGCCATCAGATATGTTCGGGATGGTATTTCTTACCCCGACAACCTCTTGACAAACTGCCGAAGCGTTTCGGTCGAAGTTTGCCGCAGTCTATGCAAGTCGTCCTCCTTACCCGGCTTTTGGTAACAGTTTTGGAAATTGCTGAGGATGGCATCGCATATCATTTCCCAATTATAGATAGAACCCTCAGGCTGATTGAACAACCAGGTTCTAGCCGGTCTTGCGAGGACTGTTGGCAGGTAGTTGGCCATGACCTTGTCATCACCTCCTGCTGCTTGGATGGCAGTAATATAGATCTGAAGGAACTCAGATGGGTTTTGAGTTCCATCAAACCTCTCAATGGCCCCTGGTCAAAACTTATCAGGCCAAACGACTGCTCGTAGGCCAGGTGAGAAAGCTTTGCAACCAACGTAAGGACCGTGAACCGTCCTGCGACTTTCGGTCGGGTTTCGAGCAAACTCACTTAATGGCGAGGTTACTCGGGGTCCCAAACGAGAGTGAACGGGAACTCGATCCCTACTACGAGAGTCCTGCATTCGCCGATATTTGTCCTGTCGGGACGGTAGAGGTGGCGGGTAACTCCGTCGGCCAGAGCCAAAATGAGGACCATCTCGTTCACGGGGATGTGTCACTGAGCGGGAAGAGGCTGTTGGGGTCGCCTCGGATGCGACCTCGTCCAGTCTTTCCGCCAGGATCCTGAAAAAGGCCGGTCTCTGCGCATCCGTGACCGTAGGAGGAAAATTACGCATGACCTCCGCGATAGATCGCAGTCGACCATGGGTACTTCTCCTAGGGGCACCAGGTGTTACTGTTTCTTCGTCCACTGGGAAATGCTCCGGTGGTAAGGAAGGAGTCTGGTCACGTCTACGACCACGCGACCGTCGAGAAGAACTCGGGGCAGCATCGTAACGAGCCTGCGCATCTTGAAGAGCCTCTAGGGCAGTTCTGCGTAGTTCGTTGTTCTGTTGCTCGAGATCTTGCTCCTCCTTCTGTTTGCGATCTTGTTCTTCCCTGGCAGCCTGTTGATCGGGAGTTTCCTCCGACAACGCAGCAAACTGCCTAGGGAGAGAGGTCGCCGATGGGGAGAACATCTCGGTTTGTTCCGAGTTAGACTCGAAATCAAAGAGACGGTGGAGGTTATCAGGGTCGAACCTTCCTGGGCTAACTTCAGGGTCACCATCATATTTTCCCTCAGCGGGATCGTATGACGGGCCGGATTCATCACCTAGCACATTAAGAACCTCTGCGGGTTCTGACCTTGTGCCAGTTACCTCCTGGTCGATTAACATGACTTGGGGAGATGATTCAACCTGTGGAAGATTCTGGCCTTCGACCTCTTCCATCGGAACAGGATCGCTTGGAGAAGGCATGGGTATATGGGCATAATCCTCGAGATCGAAATCGTTCTCGGAATCATATGCTCCAGCCATGTTTCGGCGAACCTCCGAATTTCAATTAGGACGCCTTGAGAAAGGCCCCACGGTGGGTGCCAGCTGTCGACGATTCGGACTCGGAGTCCTCAGCCGAACTTATGCAGAATTTGTAATTGTGAGACCTTTCAAGATGACCCTTCGGGAAGGTATGCTGAACAATAGTGAACAGGAGCACAGAGAGTTTAGACAGGTTCGGGCCCTCGATGGTGGGAGTAAAAGCCCTACGTCCTGTTGAGATTTCACTAAGTGTGGTAAAAAGTTTACAAATGGAGGGAAAAGTCCTCAGAGGCGAGGATTTTCCCTGTAAGAGTGTACAAGGATAAGCCAAAGAAGGCTTACTAAAATGCTATATGAGGTGTGCCGTAAACTTGGCTAACTTGGATGATTTTGGGTTTTTTGATCTTCCAATCTCTCGGTTGATGTTTCGGATGATCCCCCCCCTCATTGATGCTCCATGCCATCCTTTTGTACTGTTTGAAAGGGTGCCATGTAGAGAAAACTACATCAAACGGTTGCACGGACGGTTGGATGCGGTTTTTTGGAACTGCTCTTAACCTCCACGCAGGTTAAACACGTGTTATTCACGGATAACTGTATGTGTTAACCTTCTGACGGTTGATTCTCCACGTGTAGGAATCTTCGGGATACTTAGAATATCCTGTTGTACGAGCAACCGAAATAGATAGATCCCAAGTATCCTGATCGGCAGATGTTCTGACCGCGGGATATTGGCTGACCGCGCAATATCCCGAATGTGTAGTTCGCGTATAGCCTACGAACTTCTGACCGCGCAAGGCTTACGACCTGATCGCGTAAAGCTTGCGACCTGATCGCGTAAAGCTTGCGACCTCATGGTGATGCCCCTCAGAATAGCTTGAGTTCGCATCACCAGATACATGTCTGGTTCGAACTTGTCTTGAACCAAAAGTTTATTAGAAATGACCCGGGTGTCAATCCTCGTCAAAAATCATCTCTAATGCAATTTAGGGTATTTGCACATACGGAGTTGTTGTTTTCTTGCGGATATCTCAGCTGACACTCAGCGACGACCACGACTAATATGATTTACAAACTAAAACCATAGGTTGAATATCCGATCGAAAACAGGTGATCGAGTGGGTTTGGTCGAGCATACGCAAGTGAGCCGAAGACTGGTACGACCAGCTCGAACTGCTACGACCACGACCAAACCCTAAAAAGAAAACCGCCAAACCGGCGACATGACCACGTATCAAACAAGGATACGATCAAAATGTGCAAATACAACCACGACCAGCTCTAGAAAATAAACCAATTGAAATAGCTGGCGATCAAGACTAAGTGCAGTTTTCAACCATATTCTCTAATGCACCACAAACTACACTTAGACTCTCTAGCAATGCAAGAGGCGATTAAACACTAGTGTAAGATGATATGAATGCATTTGAGCTTCCGCACTAGATAGATTCAAGCTACTAGTTTTCGACCCCTCTTAATAGTATGGTCAAACTAGTAAAAAGAATCCTATCAACCCAGTCTGCCTTCAAACATCGAGACCGGTAAAATCCTAAGAAAACAATCCTTAATCTTGGATTTTACCTTAGGTGAAGTTCGACCTCGTGAAGCTCGACCGCTCGACGCTTGTCCTCGCAAAACTCAACCTCGCTAAGCTTGACCTCGCGAAGCTCGACTGCTCGACACTTGTCCTCGCAAAGCTCGACCTTGCTAAGCTTGACCTTGCTCGAGATGTCTCATATCGACTTCATCCTCTTCACGCCCTTGCTCGCTTTTATCCTGCAATCAATCTGAGACTATAACACGTACACTCAATGCATAACATTAGTCTCATATATAAGTCGTCATTAATCATCATCAGAGAAACTACTCCACATAGGAGTTGGCTCAACAATTTCTCTTTCTAGTGAAATGACAACACCATATTCAACGACTAGCAAATGAGTATGAGATAAAATACAATCATATAGATCATAGATGATAAAGACATACGCATACAATCTATACTACTCATGTCATGATAACAATCAAATCAGATGACCAAAGTGATGAGCTCCCCCTCAACATATGTATCGATATCAAATTCACAACTGGAGTCATCAACCTCAGGATTTAACATATGACATCTTGATTAATCAATTAGCACAAGCTTGATGCAACCATCGAGCTCCCCCTCTTCATATGCATCAATATTAAACCCACAACTAAGTAGACATCTATTTCAGGGTTTATCAATAGTCAACTCAATTTACTTGTGCTAAATCAGGATTTATCTACGTTGTCATTTAATCATCAAATCTGACATTCTCTAGATTAACTTTAATCATCATGGATTTATCCAAATCGTCATTAATCATCAAAACCTAGATACTTAGACGGGGGAGCGGCGGCGCAGGGTGGCGGCACCCGGGTCCCGCGCTTCTTGAGGACACTTCTTCGCCGGAGGCCTCACGCTGACGCTGCAACTGCGGGGGCGCTAGAACCTTTCGGCTGGTCGACGCCGCCGACCCAAAGGACGCACTGGCACTAAGCCTTCTACGAGAGACCTTGCCTCTCCAAGGTGCAAATGGCTGCGCAAAGTGTCGCCAGTTGGGGGCGGGGAGTGGAAAGAGGATAGCAACTGGAGAGAGGATGCGGAGATTTCAGTATCCTCTCTCTGGTCTGTATGGTCGCGAGGCCGGATGCGTCTTTTGTTGGAGCGGCCCATCCTTCCCATTTCGCAGGCGTGGCGACCAGATGTAGATACAAAACAAGAATGTGTCTTTTGTTGGAGTGGGTCTTATAGGTTAATCATGTCGTAGTGTCGAGAAGAGCATGGCGACCACGTGCAATCACACCCAAACGTGTGCACAAGAAGACTATTAAAATGTGGAGATATGTTCTACAGCTCATATGACATCCAATATGTCAATTCACGCACATTAATACCATGTCATATTTATTACTCAGATTTATAGTTAATGGAACTATTTTGATTCAGTTTACAAAGTATAGACGTCAATTTAAATTTTTTAAATTAGAGAGACTGAAATAAGATTTTATATAAATTAAAAAGTCCAAAAAAATCATTATCCTCTTTTAAAAACAACTCATAGTTGCGAAATTAAATGGTGATTTGGTGTCATCTCATCATCTAGACTCAAATGGGTGGCATCTATATTAAATTTGGTTCACTGAAATCATCATTCAACTAAACGATTGTAGGTTACTTTTGTAAATACAAAAGTATAGAATAATTTTAGATTTTGGTTCATCTTGTTCGTTTTTCGATTGTCGGCCCAATATGATTTCGAGCTAATTGAAAAGTCAGCCCAATTTTGGCTCATTTCACTGATGTTCCCAAAACGTGAGACAGGTCAGATATTAGCAACAAAAACTTATTTCATTACGACTTCAAATAACAAGTCTTAATTGCTACTCTATGTTAAAGTGACGTAGTTTCAAGATTGGGAATTCTATGGAGTTGAACTTAGAACTTTGATAGGAGATAGGTCTCAAAGGCACATCTATGGGGAAAATGAGAGGAGTGTGGTGGGACAATGGTGGCAGTAAGAAGGGGTAATGGTGAGGAGGAGGGGGGAGAGAGAGGTGGGGCAGTCACTAGGTTGCAACCCAAGAGAGGTAGTGATGGGCAAAGGAAATGACAAGTTAGATGGCGGCAGTAGAGGAGGTGATTGGTACTAGTGTCAAGAGTGGTGTTGGTGATCACAATAGATAGGATAGAGGTTTGGATGTATGGACAGCTTGTGCACGATAATGGTTAGGAAAAGATCTTAGCTGTTGCATCGAGCTGAACCAATTGTGAGTTATATCCTATTGAGATGATATGGAATGCTATTCCAATGCATCTTAGGGCCCTTCAAGATTTTCTTTGAATTTTCAAGTTAAAAGTATGTTTCCATTTCAAATTTTCACATCAACTTAGATTTGTGTGTGATTGATTGTAATCCATGATCCAACCCTTTGCATTCTTTTAAACATCAAATCCAAGTAACAAAACGACATGGGTTATTCCAATGTTTTTTGGGTAGCATCTTACATGAAAAGCGTGGGCTGGGCTTGTGGACTTGTGCTCATCTTCTTATGGTTGATGAAATGAGCATGCCCCCATTTGGGCCTAATAGGCCCATTAAGATTTTCTTCTTTTATGAGTAAATTAGGCCATGGCGGTTTTCACCGACCAGTTCGGCCCACCTTAAATTTGTAAGTCATCTTAAGTTTATAAACCTATAAATAGAAGAAGAGAGATTTAAATTTATTTGAGACTTCCAATTAAAAAAAAGCTTGAACTTAATGAATAAATCCGAAATTTAGGCTCTCTGTTTACCCAGTTTTAATTTATATGTGAAACTGAAGTCTAGATAAGTGAAACCAAAGGCGCCATAATTGGAAAGATCATGTTATATTTTCCACTGAAACAAACAATAGATGGTCAACATAATCTTATTGATATGAAGGTGTTTCTCTAAAATTCTTGTGCTCTTCCAGATAAATCACGATTAGACTTAACAAAATACGGCCCGTTCCAGGCTTCGGATCGGGCTGCCAAAAAAGCCTGGTCTATTAGAAGCCCAGCCTGGTGCTTTTGCATTGCAAAATGCGGCTAAGATGGAATTAGCCAAGCTGCGTCTGACCTAGTTTGGCTATTGAGCCTAAATTTAAAGTTCTACTAGGCCCTATAGGCAGCAGGTCCAGTTGGGACCTTACCGAATTAACTCAAATCTAATCACAATTAATAAGTGTATTCAAAACTAGGTAGCATAAGACTCGAGGTTTGGCCACATCAAAAACACTAATTTATATGAGCTTAGCTTGTAAGCTTGTCGGTGAAAGCACGATCAAAATGACATCCTGAAAAGGATAGAAAATGCCTTGAAAAAAATATGATTATTGACCAAGAACAATTAAGTAGAGTGTGTGATCGATCGAAAACGACCACACTTTGTTTCTGTTTTCCCAGACATGTTTAGTGCCAATCGGTTTTTCTGCAAGACAAACCAAAAGATTTTTAATTTCATAAAAAAAGATTGCCAGCAATGCAAATCTTTTGCCAGGCAAAAATCCAAATTAGGCACAGCCCATATTAATTTGACAGTACTTTTGTATTAGAATCCATATTTAAAGAAAAGAGTAGATGATATTTTTAGTTTCTCTATTTTACTCAAATGTTTATTTTAATCATTCTATTTTAAAAAAGTCAAATTAGTCCATCTATTTTGTGAACTAGTTAGAGTAGTCCTTTTATTAAAAAAAAACCCAATTGAAGAAGCATGTGTATAAGCTAGTTGAAAGAACAAATAAGATGTCAGTAAGCTTAGCTTCTAAATTAAATAGTTTGTCAAAGATTGGAGTTGCAATAACTTATTTCGAATTGCTTTGCGAAAGATCAATGGTGATCTAGGAGTCTAGATAATTTAGATGTGTTTGTTGTAAGGTTTTAATCCACTACATCAGCATACACACATGTTACGCTATATTTTTAAATTAGATTGTTAATCAAAAGGACTATTTTGACGCAATTTAGAAAGTAAAATGATTAATTTGATCTTTTTAAAAGTAGAAAGATTAAAATAAATTTTCGAACAAAGTAGATGACCAAAATTGTTATTCATCCTTTAAAAAATTTATTAAATACTATTCGCAAACGCCCACTTTTTGCATGTTGGTGGGCAATTTGTAAGTGCACAATATGTTCTGAAGTCGTAAGTGTTTAATACAAATGTGTAAGTGTTTGCTAGATATGCATTCATGCAATTGTATGCGCTCCATGCATATGTAAACATAGTCCTGAGTCATAAGCGCTCAGTACACATCTATAAGTGCATATCACCTCAAGCTTTCTTCTGGAGTTTGTGGTGGAGAAAACTAATTCCTAAATAAACATGAAATTTGTTTAGTAATTTCACTTCTGATTTTATTAAAGAGTGAGAAGTTGCAGAAACTACCCCTCCGACTTTTAGAAAATTTTTCACTTCTAAGGAAACTCTCATAATAAACCACCTATTTAATCGTGACTTAATTTCTCTCGAGTTAAAAGTTGAGGCAGAATGCTGACCAAACAGTATCAGTTTTAATTAGCTATTTTCAGGCATATAATTTTCTCACCGCGCTTGCACGAACGTCAGAGAACGCGTAGGGAGAATGTTGACCGTTGAGCAAGATGCCAATATACATATATACACACACTTGGATCTTACGTCAACCAACCGACAAGGTGGTGTCGGTGAAGCCTCGGCATGTCTATGACTAGTCTAGCTAATATTCAATTAATTAATCTCTTACTCCAAGTAATTAACTTAATCAATCTCTTTGTTTTGCTGCCTGTCGGTGTGGTGACGCTGTGCAGCCTGTAAAGTGCGCATGCTTTACTCCTTGCTTGTTTCTTTGTTTTATTTTAATTAAGCTTTCGTTTGACCATTTGGGAAGATCCTAAGATATATTCTCTAAAAAATGAATAATTTTAATTAAGATGGCCACGCTTTCTTAGTGTTCCAATGTTTTATTTTAATTAAGCTTTCGTTTGACCATTTGGGAAGATCCTAAGATATATTCTCTAAAAAATGAATAATTTTAATTAAGATGGCCACGCTTTCTTAGTGTTCCAATGTAATATCATTTGAACTGGAGTCGAACTGTCGGAGATGTGTACATGGAGTTGCTTGGGTGGTGTCCATGGTATGTGTAGCTTGCCAGGCATGCCTGCAACTTACATGTTTACCCTCAAGAACTCAGAAAAAAAGCCAACTCAATCTCAAATATGTCTCATCAAGCAAGAATCTGGCCTCAATACTTCAAGCAACTTGCATGCATGCCTCACGGCTAGGTATTTTGCGCAGACCACCAACTAAATCACATACTCCCTTCATTCTTTTTTACTTATTATTTTAAACCTTTTAAAGTCCCCAAAATATAACTTTAGTCATTAATTTCTATAATATATACCAGTAAAAATTATAAACACTAATAATATGAAAATGGATTTGATAATGAATCTACTAATATTATTTTTGTATGGTGAATTTTGATGCTTTTTGACACTCCCCAGAAGGGGTGTGTATTGTTATACTGTAAGCGGACTATTTATCATTGAGCACTTGAGAGTTGGTTCCACAAGAAACAAACATGAAATTCTTTCAGATTGAAACTACTAATCTAAACTAAAAAATGTTTGGAGTGTTTTTGAGGGCTAAATCTAAACTACGAAAACTAGGCTTTTAAAAATCATATGTGAAAAATTAGGGTTTCGGGAATTTTGTCATCATCGGGCACGATTTTTAGTAAATATAGTATATCAATGGATTAATTACTGGAATTTTCAATAGAATTCACTAAGTTGATGGCTTGAAAACCAAACAACGATATTAGAGGATTGCACCAACTATTTTAACTAAGTTAGGTAAAAAATCTCTTCCAAACCCTAAATTTAATCACTAAAGCACAACGTTCATGTGTTGTCTTAGTGTATGAATATTGATTGTTTAATGGAGTATGAATGATACCGCAAATGAAACATAAATCTAAGTTTAGAGTATAAAATCCAAATAATTAAATCGTCAAACTTAAGAATAAATTAGAGCCAAAATCGTGTCTCTCGGATTAGATCATCCAAACCCCAACGGGAAAATTGCTCACACAAAGCCATTAAGAAAAACCAACAATAAAATAAAATAAAATAAATCAAATAACCATCCAGCATTTGATAGCAGTGATTTCTGCTGTTATTTTACTTAATACATTAGTTAATTCATCTCACTTTAGTCTTAGATTTTATTTAAATTTTGTTTAAATTAAGTTTTTTTTCTTTCAATCCACCCTAACCCTTGGTTTTGTAGGTTCAGAGATGAAATGAGCTTAAAATGGTGAAAAACTTGAAGAAACTTGAAGAATACAAGTTACAACTAGTATTGCAAGCAATGTAGCAATCTGGAGCATTGAACACAAGCAACAGAGCTGAACAAAGCCACATATGGGTTATAACTCATATGCGCAACCTATATGGGGTGCCCACTTACAGATAAGATCAAATAGTTTGTAATTGCGAAGATTTTAGAGTTAGCTGACCTTCACGCCAACAGATATTCAAGTCCGAAGCTTCCTGAAGTCTTGGTCTACAAGTAGAGAGTTACATGGGCTGAAGAAGCATTTATCTATCTATCGACCAAGCATCAGAGCCATCACTAGGCAATGATTCTTTGATTGATTGATCGTTCATCTTAGAATAGTTCTACCATATTTTTATTTTTTTTCTTAGATCTATTTCTTTTGTAATCAAGATGATGAAAACGGTGACTACGTATGCTGGATCAATGTCGGGTAAAACCCAACAATCTCTGTTCTTAGGGGATTCAATCTATAAATAAAATATGATGTGAATTTTGTTTTATTCTACTTGTTTTTCTTATATATTTTGCTTCATTGGAGTGATTTTCTTAGTATTAAGTTATACTTATGCGCCCTATAATTCTAATCATTAGAATTGATTGTCGCCTCGAGAGAGGAGTGAAAGATCTCGAACCTAAATCCATGAACTTATAATTAATTTAGATTTTAGCCTCTGTAATGATAGCCAGAGAATTAAAGTTTAAATTATTTATCCGAGGGGAAAATGGTTACCATAAAGCGTAAGGGTTCACTGGATTATGTAATGATATCGTGTGGCAACCCGGCATACCACCCACATGGAAGTATGCCTGGTCTATGAAAATTTCCTGAATGAAAGTAAAGGTTATCCGACAAATGTTCATACTAAAGTAGCAAAATAGAAACATGTTGATAATTATACAAGGTTTAACATAAAAGATACATAATTACATTTATTTAAGTATGCCACAACAAAACAATCATAAAACAATAGTTTTGAGCCAACTTCAGCTGTGAGTCTTCATCACCAGCATTGAAGTAGGACAGGTCGTAATTGTAGATATCCACCTCAAAATCCTCCAGATTATCATCTTCTGCGTCGGTATCATCTTCTGCATCGGCTGGTGCCATTTCTCCAATGGAGTATTCTAGGTATACTCAAGGATATAGAGACATAGCAAGAATGAGTACCGTGGTACTCGGCAAGCAATCAATACACTTATTGAGCTACAGTGTTGTATGCAAGATCTTAACTAGTCAAGGGAGTAATAGATTTACTAAGCAAGGATGAAGCTTTTTATTTAAACATTTATGTGACAGAGAAAGTTCAAGTTGTTAACTGAAACTCTACTGGATATTTATATTACAGGAGTGAGGCCACCTGTAGTCCTCCTTTCCTAGTATGATACAACTTCCAACCCTGAAATAAGGAATGAATATTCATGTTATACTCTGCAGGGGCTGATAACTAATTTTCATAAAATAACCCTTTGATGCAAGGTGATAAAATTTATCTAGATTGTCAACTAAATGATAGTAAAATAGATTCAACCAAACATTTTCAATATGATCAAATAACAGAACTTGCTTGGATCAGCGAATTCAAGATCCATGGTCTGCAAGTCACTCTAAGGCTCTCTCTTAGATCCACTCCGGAGAGGAAATATTACGCAAACAAGTTTTTAGAAGAACATTGGTGACTACAATACAAGGATGCAAACGGTAAGCCTGAACATCCTTGCCTCTCTCACGATTCGAATACTCAGTCCCAAACTAGCCTCTAAAACTCCGTTAAGCAATTGGAGAACAAAAAGTCGTCATTTTGGGTAAGTTGAAAATTGTAGTTAAAATTACTTGAACAACATAACAAAATTTCCTAAAACCATGGATCAAGTAAGTTTTAAAAAATAATATTCGTATCTATTTCTTAGTTACTGAAATCCAGAATAAAATAATTAAATTAAGGATATTGGCTTTGAAAACAAAATTAATTGGCTAACAGGCCAAGTTCAATTAAATATACTATTTAAAATAGAAAAATTATAGTTTTAGAACTTCCTTATTTAAAAAGGGTTAACAACATTAGAAAAAATGATTTAAATTTTTAGTTACAGAAGGGGTAAAATAGTGGTTATTAACATAGAATTTAATTGAAAAAAGATTAAACAAATTAAATGAATTAAATAGGAAAATAGGGAATAGGTAAAGTAAATTAGTCAAAAATAAATATTCAATAATTAAATTAAAATTGAATTAGACAAATTTAGCAAAAAAGGAAATGAATACAAAAATAAATAAATATATAAAAAAAGAAAAAGATAAAATTTTGGTTAGGCCTGAACCGGCCCAACTTTCTCTCTCTCTGGTTTGGGTTGGACCAAGCCCAACCAGCTCCCCCCTTAACCCCTCTCTCTAATTCTCTCTGTGGTTCACTCCCTCTCTCACTCACCCGATTCAAAAACGCGCTTGCCCGCGCACTCGCACCCGTCACCACCGCTTGCCTTAGCTGTGCCCAATGCTAGCCGGCGGTTCCTCACGATGGATTAGAACATGTGCCAGGTCCTATGCTGTGTGTTTCTTGTGTATTGGAAAGATTTTGTGGAATCAATGATCTAATAAATCTTGGAGGGTGTTTGGGCTTGAATTCTATGTGGTTTACTGCTCTCTGCACTAAGTCATCAAAACAAACTAAAACATGCTTGATTAAGGGCTAGGGTTTACTTTTCACTTTGCTGATTTTGCTTGTTTGCCTCCTCCTGCCCCTCTGTTGCTCTAGCCAAATTTCGTATGGATGAACAAAACTGGAAAATGAAAAATTGCCAGAACTTGGCTTTGCTGTTCCCTCTTTTTTTCTACAAATTCTACTGCTTCTTACGTTGATCCTATTATCTGAGGCTAAATTGTGATTGTGGTGTAAAAATTGGGTGTTGTACTATGTGATTGTGCATGAACTGCCCTCAAATGGGCTGAGCTAGCCGTGATTACTATTTTGGTGAACTAGTAGAAGTGGTTGAGGCATGCTGGGTGTGTTCTGGACCTATTTGCAATATCATAGAACCCAAGGGGTTCTGTGCAAAAGTACAGGGCATAATTGAAAAGTTGGACCTTCTATGGGTTGAATTGAAAAAATTGTAGGATAGTTGGGCCTAATGGCTTGTTGATAGTGTCTACGTGCGATTAAGAAAAATTGTAGGACCGTGACACCTCTTCTAGCAACGTGGCCTCAAACTCATTGACCAGTTTTGTGGACCTCACATCTCGTGAAAGTAGGATATATCTTTTTAAGGGATATCCGCCTACAAATTAGAATTAAAATTGATTACAATAGATATTGAAATTATCCTCTACAATTTATTTAATAGATTGATGAATCAAACTCCAATAGATTGTCTTGATTCATAGAAATTAATCTAAATTTTATTTCGTTTCTGCTTTTATTCTTTTCCCTTACTACTAATTTGAGATTTTAGAAATTCCTTTGTTGAAAATAAGCTTCGTATCCTCATGGGATTGACAACTGTACTCACTGAAAGCTGCAATTGACACCGTTTGCTTGCAGGACAGTGTTACACGACTCGAATAAAAACTAAAACTATACTAATATAAACTAAACCCTAAACTTGAGAAGTGGAACTAAACTAATTTTCTTAGTGATCTAAATGAGCAAATACTTTGTTTATTTATAGCCTAAGAGTTCACGAATATTACAAAACTCATCCCTCTCAAACTCTCCAACAAAATAACTCAAAAATGACACAACTCAATATGTTGAATTTTTCTTAGTCGAAAAAGGAGCTCAATTGTAGGCGCACCCACGCCGGGCACGGGGTGTGCTCACACTGGGCATGCCCATGTCACGGCCGTGCCGGGATCTGATAGCTTGGTGGAGGGGGGAAGGGTTTGTGCAAGGGGCCAGTTATGGGCACGGGACGTGGCATGTGCAGCCCAGTGCGAGCCCCCGTGCCGGCTGTTTTGCAGCTAGTCTTCGTGTGTGTTGCATTATTTGCTTCACAATGTCCAATTCAATCACATTTTTTTGCATATCCAACTCAAAATCATTGTGTTTTATCCTAAAACAAATAGAAAACTAATTCTTAGTAGTAACTTACTGAATTTACGAATCAAACACAAATAGTTATGAGTTTTAAATGATTTTTGGGATAAAAGCACTCTAACTTGGGTTTTTGATATATATATAATTTGGGTACATCAAAATATCCCCAAGCTAGAATCTTGCTTGTGCTCAAGCAAAGAATGAGAAATTAAGTTCCAAAAATTTCAGAGAAGAGTGAGCTAATATCAGGATGTTCATTTATGGATTCATATTATCATTGCAAGCACACCATGAAGTACATAGTTTGATTCTAGAAATTTGAATCCAATTGCAAGTATACAAACTATCAATGTTTGGCCTTAGAAAGAAAGAAAAATTCCGTAAAACCTCTCCTTACGATGTCAGAATGAAGGATTTGAAATAAATTTGCTCATCAATATGCCATTAGTTATACCAAATCCTTTAAGTTGCCCTCAAAATAAATAAACAAAAATAAAAGTAAAATAATTATTTTTTATTCATTCTTCAACTTTTTTGTGCTTTTAGCCAGATGATGAACCGGATCATTCCTTTGTAGCCAGCAAAGACATAGCTAAAGACACTTAAGCGCACTTACATATAGGCAACTTTGTCAGTTTTCTAAACCCCTATAAGCAGTCTCTTAGCTTAGTGCACCTTCCATAAAATCAGTTGGTTGATGGTTCATTAGTGTCTCCCTCTAGCAGGTCACATGCACTTCGCATAAGGGACTGTTCAAAGCCACAACTTAAGCAACTGTCGTTTAATCTATGCTAAGTACTGCATCTTCGCCAAAACTAGCTGGTCAATGATTTATCGCCGCCTCCCACCAATGGGTCACATATACTTTGCTTACATGATTTTTTTCACGAAAAGAGGACAACTAGTTTCAAAGATATAATCAGAGACAACAAATAGTAAAATTCAAGAAAGGATTTGTTAAAACCCTAAGTGCGGAAAAAGTAATAATGAATTTAAGAAAATATGAATCTTTTTAATGGCAAAAAATAGACAGCATTGTACATATATATTTCGAATTTAAATAAACAAGATTGATTAAAACATACTAAATGATATACTAGTGAAAACCAAATTCATCCACAAACTTGCTACCTCAAATTTGGTATTGTTTTTGAAATGCATTTTTTTTAAAACAAGTAACTGCTAATATTCTCTCTCCATCCTAAACAAAGAGACATTGTGCTGAATATTGAAAAAGAAACATAAACAGATCACCTAGTTGGTGGAGAGGCGACGTAGAAGGGGTGGAGCATGTGATGTCGTAGTCCAAAAGTCGGTGACCCTGAAAAATAAAGAGAAAAAGAAAACAAAGAAAAATAAAAATAGAAAATAATAAAAATAAAAATGAAAGAAAAAGAAAAATAAAATATCAGTTGCCTCCTGATGAGTCCTTGTTTAACATCCCACTAGACGTAGTGTCTTGTACGTTCATCACGAAGGTTCCCTCTTTGTGAGGCGGATTGATGGGTGTAATGGGATAAATGAGCCTTTTATCAAGCAACTTAGAAATTTCAGCTTTAATTAAATCATTAATGATTGAGTTAATTTGGTGTTGAGTCTCCATTGAGGTTTTCAAATCAACTAGAGACTTCCCATGCATGTGAATTTTGGTGCTAAGTCCTATCAAATCATCTATAGAATAACCTAAAGCGTTGGGATGCAATGTTAATGCGGTGGTCAATTTGTTTAGTTGTTCATTAGAGAGATTTGCATTTGCAAGCCCATGATTGTATTTATCTCGATCAAGAAATGCATATTTCATCAAGGAAGGAAGAGATTTGAGAATTGGTGATGGTACCTTTTTTCATATGAATTGTCAGAATTTGTTATTGTTAAGGCTCTCTCAGGCAATGATGATGTGTTCATAATAGCATGGTTGTCCTTTTTATTGTTTATCTCTCTGTTGGCATCAGGAATATCATCTTCAATTGCTTTACCTTGCAACACAATCTCAAAAGGGTCTATGCTACATATTGTTTCCTCGTACATAGGACACTTAACAATTTTGGGTAGTTTAAACAATATTTTCTCATGCCCTATGCGAAAAGCAATTCTACCCTCACATACATCAATAATTGCACCCATTGTGTGAAGCATTGGTCGTCCCAAAAAAATTAAAGTTGCTACATCCTCATCCATATCTAAGACAAAAACAAATTTAAAACTTTTCAAATGAAACAAATTTTGCAAGAAAAAGAACCAAAAACAATTTAATAATATATTGCACAATTAAAAAGAAAGAGGAAGAGAAGACAAACACGAAGATTTATCCTGAGGTCTCGGAGACACACCCGGTCTCCCCTACTCCTCGTTGAAGCACTCAAATGAATGAGTCTAGCTTCAATATCCATGAAGGATATTTCTCACTAATGATTGCTCCTTGTCCACTCCGGAAAGGTGAGCACAGATGCCTTTTACAATCACACCGAGTCTCTTCAACAACCTCCGAAATGGAGAGATCAACAATCACACCACCAAACCGTCTAGGTGAGGGCGGTCACCAAGAATAATGAGTTATAAGGTCTCTTCTAGACCTCCAACAAGTACCAAGAAACTCTAAGTATGCAAATGATGCGAATAAAACACTCGGTGGATCTCAAAACTCAAGACTTGATCAAAAGATCAAGATTTTAATGCTATGAACAAATTCTCAAGTGTGTATATGAGAATGAAGCTACTTGGTGTAAGAAACAATAGCTCAAAACCTCTATTTATAGCCCAAATGAATAAAATAGCCGTTGTGCTCGAGCTGGAAAAAGATAGTACATGCTGACAATCAGCATAGACCACGAGCAGAAACAAGAAAATCTCGGAGAAAACTCAGCTAGTCGTTGTGGTCGAAAATGGAAACAAAACAGCACATACTGACAGTCAGCATCTAAATCAACAGTTCGACAAAAATTACGGATAAAACTTAGCTAGCCGTTTGTGGTCGCATATGGAAAGAAATTGCTAATGCTGACAATCAGCAACGATCACAAAAATGTCCAGTTTAAACAAACTCAGAAACAAAGCAAATGTGGTTGAAACTCATGCTGACAGTCAGCAACATATGCTGACAGTCAGCGTAAGTCAAAAAATTTCAGCTCTGGACAAATGGCAGCAACGAAGCTGACATTTCATGCTGACAGTCAGCATCACATGCTGATAGTTAGTATGGATAAAAATAGTCATAACTTTTGATCTAGAGGTCCGATTGAAGTGTTTTATAGCTTGTTCGAAAGATAACTAAAAGGGCTATAATTTTGTCAACAAGAGTAAGACCTAGATCGGCCTAGATAAATCTGTAAACATCAAAACAGTTCCTGTTGCCAAAATATCTGAAAACCCCAAGCCATTTAAAAACCAAATCCAACTGAGATGAATGAATGCAATGACCTAAGAGTTTCTTGGTTTATGCTGGAAAAGTAGAGAGAACTTGCAGCCCCTCTTAATAGTACCGTTTAAACTAAAACAAATTTCTATAAACCGATCAAACTCCAAACACCGAGGTCGGTAAAAATAAAACTCATTTTACCTTAAGTCCTTTGTAACTTGAATCTTGCGACTTGTGTCTCATCTTTTATACTTGGGTTCTTATGTCTAGATCATCCTGCATATTTGTTCCAAAAGAGCTCTGTATCCAAATAACTCAAAAATACAATTAGTCTGTAGTGCTTGTTTTCATTAATCATCAAAATCAGGCATAAGGGCCTAGATGCAACACATCCCACTCCACAAAGTCACTACTTCACATGGTTGAACAATGTTAATACAAGATATAGCACTAATATGCTCATAATCACAAAGATTTGTAGGTTGTGAAGGAGCTGGGTTGGGATTCTTTGGTGCGGGATTTGCCAACTGTGTGATCTAGGTCTCGAGCATGCGAGCATGCGTGGAGATGGAGTCAATCTTCTTATTAATGCTCATCTTTTTCATCTCTTGATTTGCTAGAAAAGGTTCTAGCATGCACTCGATGTTGAATTGTTCAGGTTGATTTTGCCACTGATGTGGTGGTTGATATAAGTGTTGTCATCATTGTTGCTAGAACTGGGACCTCGATGCTTGGTAATTGAATCGTTGTTGGTATGCCTACTGTTGTTGGGAGAACTCTTGCTGCGGTTGGTTCAGTTTGGTCCACAAAAAGATTGGATGATCGCATCAGCTAGGATTATAAAAGGTTGAGAAAGGATTACCTTGCATTGGTTACAATCCCTGAAAAGCATTTATTTGTCCCACAGGTTGGTTGAAGTGGCATTCATGGTCAAGATGGTCTTGCATGCTACACAGTTCACAAATAGGTGCAAGGACATTAACATATTTAGCAACAGGTATTTTTAGATTTTTGAATTTATCGGATAGGAATGAAACATGTTCAGCTAATTGTACCATCAGACTTACCTCAAAACTATTCGACTGACTAAATACAACACGTTCGCTTCCCCATTGTGTGTAATTCTACATCATATCATCAATGAGATCGTACACCTGGTCAACACTCTTGTTCATTAGTGCAACGTCAACAGCCATCCTAGCATTGCAATTTAGTCTGTTGTAAAATGTCTGAACTACAAACCACTTCTCCAATCCGTGGTGTAGACATGTCCGCAAAATTTTTTTGTACCGTTCCCATGTCTCGTACAATGATTCTTCCAACTACATAAAAGAAGCAATATGATTTCAAATTCGAGCAGTTTAAGCTGGTGAAAAATACTTATTGAGGAAAGCTTATGAGATTCTATCCTATGTCGTGATTGATTCGGGAAGTGGCAAAGTGTACAACCATGCTCTCGACTTATCTCTCAGAGAGAAAGGAATGAGTTTAAGTTGAAGAACATCTTGTGAAACTCCTTGAATTTTGAAAGTATCGTAGTGTTCAAGAAAGAAATAGAGACGCAAGCTTGAATCTTTAGCTAAACAGAATTTGCTTGACCAGATTAAGCAAAGAAAGCTTTATCTCAAAAGTGTTAGCAATAATATCTGCCCTAAGAATACATGACTGCAACTCTTCAGTGAGTGGGGTTGCATAATCCTTCGATGCCTTCTGATCACCCATCTTGGTGGTTTGGCTTCCTTCGATAGTGTGATTTCCTTTGATTGTGGATCTTCTATTTTAGGGCTTGTCCTTCTAGTTTAGCTTGCCTATGTTCATAACAGTCTGACAAGCTGATTTACTTGGTTCCCTGGATAAGGTTAATTTTGGTTAGTTAGAAAAATAAGAAAGAAAGAAAGAGAGGGAGGAGAGAGATTAATTTAGGTTAATAATATGAATCAAAAAAGAATCTACCGTTGTTCCCTAGCAACAATGCCAAAAACTTGACACTCCTAAAAGAGATGTGTTTTGTTATACTGCAAGCAAAAGGCTTAACATTAAGCATTTGAGGGTCGATTCCACTAGGAACAAATGTAAAATTCCTTTGATAGAAATTACTAATCTAAACCTAAAAATTGTTTGAGCATTTTTTAGAGTTAGACCTAAAACTATGAAAACTAGGGTTTTAAAAATTAGATGTGAGAATTAGGGTTTCGGGAATTTTGTCGCTGTTAGGAAATATTTTTAGCAAAGACAATAGATCAACAAATTAGTTATCAAAATTTTCAACAAAACTCGCTTGGTTGATAGCTTGGAAACCAAACAACAGTTCTAGAGGATCGCACCCACTACTCTAACTCAGCTAGGTACAAAACTCCTTCCAAATCCTAGATTTAATCACTAAAGCGCAATGTTCGCATGTGTCCTTAGTCTATGAATATCAATTGTCTCATGGAGTATGAACAACTCTGCAGATGAAGCACAAATCTAGGGTTTGGAGTATAAAATCCAAGTAATTAAATCGTCAAACTTAAGAACAAACCAGAGTCAAAATCGTGCCCTCCAGATTAGGTCATCCCAAACTCTCGAAGGAAAATTACTCACGTAAAGCCATTAAAAAAACCAACAATCAAAATAAAGTAAAACATATTGAATAATTTTAATGAAAAAATGACTGTCTAGATTGGCGTTACACGACTCGAATAAAAACTAAAACTCTGATTGGTCTAAACTAAACCCTAAACTCGAGAGCAGGAACTAATCTAATTTTTTGGACGATACAAACGAGCTAAAACCATGTTTATTTATAGTGTAAAGTCCACAAATATTACAAAAATCATCCCTCTCATGCTCTCCAACAAAATAACTAAAAAATGACACAACTCAATCTTCCAAATTCTTCTCAGCCAAAAAAGAACCTCAACTGTGGGCGCGCCCAAGCCGGGCACAAGCGCGATCAAGGGGTGTGCTCGTTCTAGGCACGCCGTGCCGCAAGCCGTGTCGAGCTTTGATAGCTTGGTGGATGGGTACAGGGGAGGGGAGCAGCGTTGGCTGTGCTCATGCTAGGCACGGTTGTGCCAGCCCTTGTGATGGGTGCTATTGTGGCTAGTCTTCATGTGTATAGCGTCCTTTGCTTCATGGTGTCCTATTCAATTGCGTTTCTTTGCATATCCAACTCGAACTCGTCGTGTTTTTATCTTGAAAAAAATATGAAACCAATTCTTGGCAGTAACTTACTCAATTTATGAATCAAACATGAATAGTTATAAGTTTTAAATGATTTCAGAATAAAAAAGGACTCTAACTTAGGGTACATTTTTGATATATATAATCAAACATGAATAGTCATTGCTATATATATAACGTTGGCAGTAATTTTTACTGACATTAGAAATAGTATGATTGTAATCACACAATAATATAGCAGTGATAGCATAATAACATGATAGAAATATGACAAAAATCAGACAGTAATATGACAATGACTACACATTAATATGCCAATAATATACACTTAATTGGACAATAATTTGATAGTAAACTGAGAAATAATTCGATAGTAACATCACACAATTACACATTTTTTGGACATCAATTGGATGGTAATATTGAAGTAGCTAATAAGTAGAATGATAGAAATAATACATTATAGGGAAAATAATTAGATAGTAAATTGGGAAGTAATTAGTAATGTGACAGTAATTGCACAATACTAAGGCAGTAAATGTATAGTGATATAGCAGTAATTGCACAACAAATTTGACAGTAATATGACATTACTAGATAGTATTATGACAGTAATAGCATATTGACATAACAGTAACATCACATTACTAATACATTAACATGCTAATTTGATAGTACCATTCACAACTACAGAATTGCACTTTACTAATCCACATTTTGTAACGGTTATAAGCATAACAGTGGAATAATCATTAGTGCTAGTCCACATTGCAAGGTCTGAAACCTTTCCTATTGGTTAGTACTGAAACAACCGTTAGAACAATAGCTGCACTACCCTTTATCTCACTAGAAACTTGTACTAACGGTTCCTTTGTCATAACCGATAAGAGTAGTTGACCTTTTACTATCGGTTATTTCTTAAGCATCGATAGAAAAAGTGCCTCACTGTCCCACTTATTACGGGACAATTTTCTAATAGTTATAACTTAAGAAATCGATAGAAAAGTTATAATTTTACTATCGGTTCGAAGTTGTAAACCGATAGAAGATATGCTCATCTATCCTACTTCTAATTGGACAAATTAATAATGGTTTTAAAGTTCTTAACCGATAGAAAAGGTGGATATGTACTCATAGTTGTTATAATGAACCGATAGAAATAATCAACACCTTTTACTTGGCAAAATCGTAACGGTTAAAAATTAACAACATATAGTAAATAGTTAACTTTAAAACCCCACAGCCGTTCGATCTCTACTCTTGTCTCTTTGCTACAGCTGCTCTAAACTCGAATAAACCAAAGTGAAGGTAAAGACCACGGCTATCTTGAAGAGTTTAGTTTGTCCCTCTCTTTATTCTCTTCCAATACATGCAGCTTACACTTGAATTTAGCATAATTAAAGTTCTTATAATTAGCTAAGCTTCAAGACACTACTTGTAAAGTATTGTGAGCTTAATTATCCCCTAGATCTGTTTCTACTCTACATTGTTTGATGATGTTGATGATGAGTTCACTTGTAGTTAGGGTTTAACCTACTTAAGTAAGTTAGGGTTTGAATTGTAGATAGCTAGGGTTTCATGACATTGATTCTTTGAATTGCCTAATCAAATTGTAGATGGATCGGGAATATTGGATGTATCAAGTGAGACGTAATACACAGGAGTATCTCAAGGGTGTGAAGGGATTTATTAAATTTGCAGAGTAATACAAGGTGAATATGGGCGAAAAAGATATGTACTACCCGTGTAGAGAATACATGAATTTGAAGAGGTTTAGTAACGTAACTCCGATCAGATAATGAGCCATTTGATTCATCGCGGATTTAATGCACGATATACACGTTGGATACAACATGGGGAAGATCTTGCGGAAACAAGCACCATATGTAATCAAGAACCACAAAGGGATGACATTCACGAAGATGAAAATTTAGACTATGGTTACGTGGACATTCATGCTGATGATGACCATGCAGGAGAAATGTTACGTGATGTAGAGGAAGATTACAACGAAAAGGACTTCGCCAAATTTCTGAAATTGGTTGTAGATTCTGAAAAACCTTTGTTTCCTGGTTGTACAAAATTACCAAGTTTTTGTCTCTGATAAAGTTGTATAACCTAAAGGCAAGTAACGGCTGGAGTGATAAAAGTTTCATGGAGTTGTTGGATCTATTAGCAGATATGTTTCCAAAGGGAAATGAGCTACTAAGAACCATTTACCAAGAAAAAAAAATAATGTGCTCAATGGGAATGTAAATTAAGAGAATACATCCATGCCCGAACGATTGTGTGTTGTACCGTAATGCGTATGCAGATATGGAGGCTAGTCCAAGATGCAGCGCTGCAAGGTATAGTAGAAGGGCCGAACTGACGACAATGAAGGGGTGAAGCATGGACCTCCAGCCAAGACGGTGTAGTATCTTCCTATGATTCCACGGTTGAAGCGGTTGTTTGCAAATCCAATTGATGCAAAGCATTTTCGTTGGCATACCGAATGCCGAAAAGAAGATGGAAAATTGAGATATCCAGCTGATTCCATTCAATGGAGAAACATTAACAAGGTCTTCCACAATGACTTTGGTATCGAAATGTGGAATATAAGGTTTGGACTGAGTATGGATGGTATGAATCCACACAGTAACATGAGCAGCTGACATAGCACTTGGCTGGTTCTTATATGCATCTACAACCTTCTTCCTTTATTATGTATGAAGTGCAAGTATATAATGATATCACTATTCATATCAAGACCAAAACAACCTGGGAATGATATAGGTGTGTTTCCAGCCCCTTTGACTGAGGACCTGCATAAATTGTGGAAAGAAGGTGTTCAGGTGTGGGATTCATACAAGCAAGAGACGTTTGTCTTGCGAGCTTTGATATTTTGCACGATAATGATTTCTTGGCTTATGGGAATTTGTCTAGCTATAGTACAAAAGGAGTCAAAACTTGCCCTAATTGTCAAGGTGGAATTGAGAGCATGTAGTTACCGAATTGCAAGAAAACAGTGTATATGGGTCACCACAGGTTTCTTCCCATGCATCATTTAATGGGAGGACCGAGACCGGACGAGCCCTGCAAGTGATGACCGGTAAGGAAGTTTACTTGCACGTGAAAGACATCAACATTGACATTCGGTAAATGTGTTAAGATTTCGAAGCATGTTTGGAAGAAGAGATTTATTTTCTGGGATTTACTGTACTGGCAGCACCTGTAAGGTCGACATTGCATTGATATCATGCATGTAGAGAAGAATGTCTGTGACAGTTTTATCGGTTTGTTATTGAACATTCTGGGGAAGACAAACGATGGGGTCAAACTTTGCCATGACATGGTCGAAATGGGGATCTGGATGGAGCTTTCCCCCCTTGTAGAAAGGAATCCGTACATACCTCGTGATGTGGACATCACAGGCTTCAACGACCAAAGTATGAACGACCAAGATGGTCGATCCAACGAACAAGATGATCGCCCCGATGATCAAGATGGTCGCATCCAAGGACCGATCACTTGAGCTCGAGTCAAACAAATACGTGACTAGGTGCAACGGAAGGAACGATGAAGATTGGTTGCATGCACGATGAAGGCGTATGGCATACACTGACCGTGTTTTTGCCAGCAATTCTGGAGAACATCTGGACGTGCAACATGGTCATGGTTCACATCATTGGAAATATAATGAAGTCTAGTTTACTGCATTTCAAACCGTGCGTCGTTTCGACTTCTGAAGCAAAAGTTATCACTGTTTTGGTGGAAGCTGTGCGTGCTGTCAAGTCCTGGGCTAGAAATGAAAAGTCTTCACACTTCCCAACTCAAGATGACCTTTGAACGTCCAAGAAGACTCTTTCAATTCTTGTTTTCTTTCACACTTAAACTAGAAGGGTTGTTCCTAGTATAAATATCCAAGTACTTCAACTATTTTGTAACTTTTGATCAAACCATTCAGCTATATGCTATCGCAGTGAGACTGCTAAGTGTTCCTCTACCTTTGCTCTTGTGAGTTCTCTTAGATTCGCGAGAAGGATCTTTACAGGTTCCCCTAGTTCGTGCTCTACGGTTCCGGCCGTTTTGTGTGGATTAGTTCCGGTTTGTGGTTCTGCGATTGTTCGGACAGCGGGTTGGAGTTCTTGTAGCTTCGGATCGTCTTCCTCATCGTACGGGTTGCAACCAACCTTGGCAGGTATAAAGTTAGTTACTCCGGCTGTTCGCAGCTAGTTATCTTGTTTCTATCCTACGCCGTGAAGATCGGGCCACCCCCTTGTGGAGAAACTGATATGCGTTGGCGCAGCAGTGATCCACCCCCACACCACCTCGCGTTGGTCTGCTATACTTTGTCCAAAAGCAAAAAAAACAACTATGCCGATGCTTACATGGTGTGAAAGTTCCATTCAGGTATTCTGTGAACGTGTTTAAACTTGTCTCCATGACGGAGTTGAAATTGTTGGGCATGAAGTCCCATGATTGTCATGTGCTTATGACACAATTGCTTCTCGTTGCTATCCGGGCCATTCTACTAGTTAAAGTTAGGGAGACAATCATGAAACTCTGTTATTTTTTCAACGTAATATTCTCCAAGGTTAGTGCATTCTTACTATATTACTCCCACATATTAATGTCATTAGCCACATTAATTAGCCTTACCGAACTATTTCCCTCATTAAACAATCTTTGAAAGGTAATTGATCCGAAAGGATTGGATGATTTGCAACGAGATTTGGTTCTTACTCTTTGTGAGCTTGAAATTTATTTCCCTCCATCTTTTTGGGATGTCATGATTCATTTGATTATGCACATCGTCAAAGAAATAAATATTTGTGGATTTGTGTTCCTACGCTATATGTATCCATTTGAGAGATTCATCGGTATCTTGAAGGGCTATGTACGGAACCGTCATCGGCCTGAGGGAAGTATCATCGAAGGTTATGCCACTAAGGAGGTGATTGAATTTTGCACCGACTACATGACAGGTGTTGACCCAATTGGTGTCCCTAAGTCCAGACACGAGGGTAAGCTTCATGGTGTTGGCACAATTGGGTTCAAAGCATCTGTTCCCGACAGTGCCATGACCTCAAAAGCACATTTCTAGGTCCTATAACACATGATAGAAGTGAAGCCCTATGTCCAAGAGCACAAAGCACTTTTATGGAGATAGAATCCCTCCAAGGTAGAAATTTGGGTCACCAGAGTGTTGCATCTAAGCCCTTATGCCTGATTTTGATAATTAATGAAAACAAACATTTCATACTAATTGTATTTTTGAGTTATTTGGATACAGAAATCTTTTGGCAAAGATATGCAAGATGATCAAGAAAGAAGTCATAAGAACCCAGGTAAAAAAAGATGAGACGCAAGTCGCAAGTTTGAAGTTGCAAATGATCTAAGGTAAAATCTTTTTGTTTTTTACCGATCTCGGTGTTTGGAGTTTGATTGGTTTATAGAAATTTATTTTTAGTTTAAACCGTACTATTAAGAGGGGTTGTAAGTTCTCTCTACATTTCCAGCATCAATCGAGAAACTCTTAGGTCATTGCATTCATTCATCTCGGTTGGATTTGTGTTTTTAAATGGTTTGATTTTCAGATATTTTGGCAATAGGAACTCTTTTTGAAGTTTATAGATTTATCTAGGCCGATGTAGGTCTTGCTCTTGTTGACAAAATTATAACCCTCTAAATTATCTTTCAAACGAGCTATAAAACTCTTTAATCGGATTTCTGAATCAAACGTTATGGCTATTTTTATTCACACTGACAGTTAGCATGTGATGCTGACAGTCAGCCTGAATGTCATTTTGTTTAATTGCCAATTGTCCAGAGAGCATGTCTTTTTGAGCTGAAACTTTTTGACTTATACTGACTGTCAGCATGAGTTTCAACCACATTTGCTTTGTTTCTGAGTTTGTTTAACTGGACGTTTTTGTGGTCGTTGTTGACTGTCATCATATGAGACTGACTGTCAGCATGAGTTGTTTTCTTTCCATATACGACCACAAACGGCTAGCTAAGTTTTATTTGTGATTTTTGTCAAGCCGTTGAGTTGGATGTTAACTGTCAGCATGTGTTAATGACTGTCAGTATGTGCTGTTTTGTTTCCCTTTTTCGACCACAACGGCGAGCTGAGTTTTCTCCGAGATTTGCTTGTGGTCTATGCTGACTGTCAGCATGTGCTGTTTCTTTTTTGTTCGAGCACAACGGCTATTTTATTCATTTGGGCTATAAATAGAGGCTTTGAGCTATTGTTTCATACAACCAAGCAGCCTCATATTCCTATACACACTTGAGCATTTGTTTTTAGAGCTAAAATCTTGATCTTTTGATCAAGTCTTGAGCTTTGTGATCCACCGAGTGTTTTCATTCACATCATTTTCATACTTAGAGTTTCTCGGTGATTGCTGGAGGTCTAGAAAAGACCTTACAACTTATTACTCTTTGTGAACGCTCTCACCTAGACGGTTTGGTGGCGTGGCCGTTGATCTCTCTAATTCGGAGGTTGTCAGAGAGGCTCGGCGTGATTGTAAAAGGTATCGGTGCTCGCCTTTCTGGAGTGGACAAGGAGCAACCAATAGTGAGAAATATCCTTCGTGGATATTGAAGCAAGACTCATTCATTTGAGTGCTTCAACAAGGAGTAGGGGAGACCGGGTGAGTCTCCGAGACCTCGGGATAAATCTTCGTCTTTGTCTTCTCTTCCTCTTCCTTTTTAATTGTGAAATATATTTTTCAATTGTTTTGATTCTTTCTCTTTGCAAAAGTTGTTCATTTGAAAAGTTTTAAAGCCTCCTATTCACCCCCCTCTAGTCGGCATCCTCGATCCTACACAGAGAACATAACAAGAATGTCATTGTATGGATAAAAAATAGTCGCTCAAGCCACCGAAGACTCCGTAAGTGAGACAGTTAGATGATTGGCTAGAGGGCCAAGACGTACTGCTGACACTTGGCAGGGTTACGACATCAACGGTTATACGTTCTACACTAAAAAATAGGACCACAAGAGTACTTCGCAATCCAGTGGTGTGATAGTTTTCGCTTTCTTCGAGGATGCTAGATCATAAATACATTGAACTCATACTACTGTGTAATTGAAAAAATATGGTAGCTCGACTACGTACTCTTCAAGATTCTTTTGTTCTGATGCCAATGGGTCCAGATCCCTCAAGGTGTCAAAGTAGACAACAACGGTTTCACTTTCATCAATCTTAGCAAATCTGGGCATAAGGATGATCCATTTATACTCATCGACCAAGCCACCTAGGTCTTCTACATGGTCGACGGAGCCAATGCACTATTACACATTGTCCTTCACGGAAAACGATATATCATTGGGGTTGAATATGTTGTTGATGAAGATGAGTATAATCAATTCAATGAAATACCTCCTTTTTTAGCTAGGATGCAATCGGTCCCTGTCGAAGATATCGATGAGACGAATTATGTACAAGCTGGTCACGACGAAGGCTTTTGGGTCGAGAACCATTCTTGATACCTAATACTTGAACGTGCCAAGAACAGATTGTGAAGTATTCCTTTTGATATATTGAATTAGATATGTTAAATTTGAGTTATGTTATTAGATGTGATATCCCAGGATAGCACAAGTTACTTTGGGTAGTGCTCTCTTTTTGTTTGTTTCCTTGTGTATTTTCTAATGGTTATTACACCAAAATCGATAGAAAGATTGCTTTTTCATTGGATGAGAAATGGTGAAGTTACAGACATATTTGCACTCTGCACTATTTTGTAACAATTGTTAAATACAAATTGTTAGAAAATGTACCTTTCTACTTGGATCTCCAGCTAGGACTAAGTGCAAATTCATAGTTATTACTCTTTTGTATCAGTTATTACACAAACAACCATTACTGAAATCACTATTGTATCTGTTATTTCAAAAACAACCATTACAAAAGGAGCTGCCCATAGATTGTAAAGGAAATACTATTTTCTATCCGTTGTCAGCCAGAAACTATCACAAAAGAACATATCCTATCGGTTATCTTTGAGAAACTGTTACAAAAAGTGTGCTTCACCCTTTACTGAGTCATTGCTAATCTCTATCGGTTTTATTATATCAACTGTTGGGTGATTTTCAGACCTCTGATCCGAAGATCGCTGACCCAAGCAAGTCTTGTTGCTCGATCACATTGGATTTTCTTGATTGAAGCTACTTTACTATCATCTAGCTGACAATCTAAATAGTTTATCACTTTGCATCAAAAGCTAAATTTTTGGAAATAGAACTGGTCCCTGGGGAAGGGTGCCATGGATAACTTTTAAAAAATGGCTTATTAGCATTGATAAATATTATGATTAGCTCATGTTTCTGGTGAAAGGAGAGGAATCATTAATTTTGTACAAACACTAAGGATTTCAACCAACTATCATTTAAATCCAGCGTCGTATCATCCATATCGACCACAAACTTGGTATGGGACATGTCTAATCAAGTATCTTATATGGAAACTAGAACACCTCCACATGTGAATGTATAAATATTTTTATGAATGTATAAATGCAAATCATGACTCAAGGGCGGGCCCTGAGCTATAGACCTGACTGGTGGTGTAGCGGATGAGTCCGACTACAACGACATGGTGTCGTCCTGTCGCGTGGAGATACCTAGGGCAAGGATTTACAAAAGAATGTGTTCTCTTGGTCGTGTCACACATTCCAAGAAATGCGTGGTGATGTTGATGAATACCGGCATGCAAATCAAGAGTTTTGTCGGTAAAGTGGTACCTCTTTGCAGAGTAAAACGTGAATATTCACTCCTTACTTCAGAGATGAAAGTTGCGTTGTGGCAAGAAAAGAGGCTTACAGGTGGCCTCAATCCTGTGATGTAAAGTGACTAGTAGAGTTTATTTTGAATAATCTGAAATCTCTTCTCAAAAAAGTTTTTATAAAGAAAAAAAAAGCAATCCATCCTTACTTGCTAATTCTATAATTCCTTGGCTTGCTAAGTACCTCGGTACTCACTCTTGCTATGTTTATATCCTTGAGTAGACTTGGAGTTCTCTATTGGTGAAGCAACATCAGTAGATGTGGAAGGTGCTAATTTAGAAGATCTTGAAGTGGACATCTACAACTACGATCCGCCCTACCCTGTCATTGACACTGAAAACTTATAAGCTTGTGTTGGCTTGAATTTTTGTTGAATGGTCATTTTTGTTTGCACAAAGTTATCTTTGTATAAGTTATGTATCTTTTATGTTAAACTCTGTATAACTATCTCCATGTTTCTGTTTTTCTACTCTGGTATGAACATTCCTTAGGGAAACTCTGCTTTCAACAGGTAATGTTCATAGACTGGGCATACTGCTAGATGGGCGGTGTGTCGAGTCGCTGCAAATCTCCAAAGACCTATTCTTGTTGCTTGTAAGCTGAGTATATAACTCACCAGCCACCACTGACCATCTCCCCTCTGTAATTAATCAAAAAAGTTAATTAGCCAGTGTCAAAGTTTCTTCTTTCTTCTTGCATGTTAAGCTTGCAATCTGTTACTACAGGAGTTCATAGAAGTTGTTTGTCGGATTGCATTTTGATGTGTCCTCCATAATGTACTAAACTGTCATTTTGATCGCGCATGTTTAACTTATGATGGCAATGTTCTTTTCATAGTAGTTGCTAACATCTTAATATTGCTTGTAGGTGCCGAAGAATCAACAACGAGTTCACATTTGAATACAACTACCTCGAGGATGAACTTCTTGTACATACGAGCTAGGCCACAGTGGTAGTAGGGTTAGTATAGCATCTTGATCTTTGTGAATCTTGTAATTTATTGAATAGCCTAGCTATTAACTAAAGCACCCAACCCAGCCCTTCCATTTTCTCAAAAACTCGCAATGAATATATGATGAATAAAATCGAGAGCTATAGATTTCCTGTTGTTGGAGGTCAGTTTGCAATATATGATGCTACAATGTCATTTCATATATTCATGTTTTTTTGAGACACCCAAACAAGACCTAACTTGGAAAAGAAAATCTGTCTTTCAAATTTAGGAAGAAAGTCATTGTGCAATGTAGCACAAAGGATTGAGAATAACTGATTGGACATATATAAACTATTAAACTTGTCATTTTATTAGTTTGATTAAGTAACGCATTATTTGATTTTATCAGTTTCATGCCTTTTTTGTACTATATAGGGCTTGGTTGACTTGAAGATCAAGGAAGCGAGGCAATTGTATGAGATTGTAGTTTGGAGAGCAGCTAATCGGAAAGCTTGTCTTTACATAGAGACCATCGAGGTGAGACACCATGAATAAAAATATCATATATTTCTTTTGGATGTGTCAGTTTCATTCTTTATGGTTCATTCAATTTTATACTTCATTGTATGATAAATTCAATGCTTTTGTCGTTTGTGCAATAGACAAAACTACTACTGGTTGTTTATTTCAATCTAAGCTTTAAAGGAGCTAGGTAAAATCAAATGAAAAGATTGAATGCAAAACTTAGAATTTGGGTTATCTAAATGTTATGCTGAAACAACCTTGACGATGATTAATCATCCGGAATTAATCAAGTCATAAAAAGGCTATAATCCGTCCTGGTCAAGTCTGTTTGACCAAGGTGTGGTCGAATAAATATCCACAAACACTCTGCAAGAGACCACGACCAGCTAGTTGCAACCAAGCAGTGCAAGACCCCTTCGACCTCGACTAGAAAACCACAAAATTGGTTGAAGGCCCACTAGTCCTTGTCGGAGGCCCATTTGGTCAAACCACTTCACTTCGTATCAGGCAGTTTGAAGCACGATCCACAAGAATTGCTGAGACAAACCGCAAGTAGTGTAGTTAGTCAGCAATAACTGTCTCAAGCTAAGCAGTTTCCATGTATATAAATACCACATTCTTTGTAAATGTAAGACAACAGACAACATATATAATAGAAACATGGAGATTGAATATAATCATACAGGACGTAGGGTTATTACTCATCTTTGAGGGCCTGAACATGTATAAAAATTCGCTATGCCCCCTCATCGTTCTGACACTCTTTGTTGATTCTTTTTCGTAAGTTCGACGGTCAAATCTCTTGATCGTCAATAGCTAGCGCCGACCGTGAGGACGAAGATGATGGGGTTGTCTCCATGTTACGATGAGAAAAATGACTTCGATTTAGACTGTGATGGCCTCAGAAATGAGTTCGCCCTTGACTTTGATGACGAGGACGATGTCATTTTTGATGTCAAATCTAATTCCAAAGTTAACTAATCCCTGTAGGTTGCTGGTGATTCTCATCGCCAGACAACCAAGACGACGTGTGAACAATTGTCAACCCAAGATGATTCTAATCATCAAGGAGTTGAGTTCATGGAGACCAAATCTCCAAGCTGTGATGACATTCGTTTAGAACCCGAGTCAGGCTCGGGGGCTGATGAAATGTTATGAACTTCTAGCTATGGTCACAACGGGGAAGTGGGGGTCATTGGGAAAGATGATAATCTACCTCCCCTTAATAATCCAATGTGTCATTTGTGTCATTTAGATTCACAGATGAATGACGCACTCAGTAACAATGTTCTTGCACGGGAAGCTGGGGTTGGTCTGTTACCAACTCCAGACCTAAGCACACCAATCATGGGTGGAGAAGGGGAACGAGTGATTCTACTTGCACAAGCACGTGGGGAACTAGGGGTGTGCAGATCTGCACCGAACTGAAAAAACCGAATTGAAAAAACTGAACTGAACCGAAAAAACTGATTTTTTTGGTATTTTGTATCCGGTTCGGTAGGACATTTTAGCTCTATTCGGTATTCGGTTCGGTTCGGTAAAAAACCAAAAAAATGGGAAAAACCGAATTACATGTTTTGGACTTTTGGGCCTCCCCGCTCCGGCACTCCTCGTCCCCGACTCCCCATGCCGCAGCCGCCTCCTGCTCTCCTCCTCCCTACTCATGCCACGGCTGCCTCTGCCCCGGCTCCTCGTGCCGCGGCCGCCGCCTCCTCCGCGCTTCCCATGCCCGCTCCCCGTTCCGCGGTGCCACCTCCTCCCCGCTCCCGGTGCCGCGGTGGCGCGGCCGTCTCCGCCCCAGCTCCCCGTGCCGCGGCCGCCACCTCCTCCCCGCTCCCCGTGCCGCAACCGCCTCCAATACTATAATAATATAGCATTGCAAAATAATACTCTTGTCTTTTAAATTATATTATAAATATTTCTTTCATATACCTTAAATATTTCTTTTGTTACATATATACTTTTTAATTATATAATATGTTATTTATGAAAAATATATTTACAATTTAGAAAAATATATATCATACTTAATTAAAATTGTTATACATACATATTAATAACCAAAATAGTATTTAGACAATATACAAAACTATATATAGTGTATTTGAATACTAGAAATATATACCCTCAAGAGTATAGAACCATTTTTCTATATATACCCTCAAAGTAGTCTTTGGCTTACTAGATCCCCTGCCTAATTATCTCATCCAAATTCTTTTAGTTGTTGTCATGTTTGACTGGTTGAATATATGACTTGAATATACATGATTGAACGCACCTCCTCTTAATTCTCTACTCAGCTACCCGCATAGTTTAGTAGGAAGAAAAATAAAAGGCAATTAACTAAGATAAAAGTATTTTTATATTGTCTAGAAACTAAATTGCACAAATTTTAAATTAATGTAGTTAATTATGAAACATCAGATAGTTATAAGTTAAACTAGATTGTGTCAAATGTGTCCTGCGGTAGTAGAATATAAAATGATGTTGTTTCATATGAACCTAATAAAATACTTTATATTATTTTGCAATGTTATATTATTATGGTATATGGTTTTGTAAAGTGAAGAGATTTCTATTTGGTATTTAATTTTAATTGTTAATCACTTTAAACCTTCAATACTATACTATTATATGATACTCTAAATTGTAAAGGAAAAAAGAATCAAAGATGTCATATAGGTCCGCGATAATTTGGTAAATTTGATATTTACCGAAACCGAACCGAACTTTTTTGGTAAATATGTTATGTAATGTGCAATACCGAAATTAAAAAAAATTGAAAAAACCAAACTGAAAAAACCGAATGCACACCCCTATGGGGAACGGCCTACGTGACCACATGAATCTGCAGCCCGACAACTTCGAGTTGCTGCACAACAATTGCGCGAACCTCTTCCCGACTTAAACAACATTCTGGGATTCACACAATTTGCTGTGAATTTGGTGGGGACCTTGAGTTAGGCTGCCAAGGAGATTTCTGCTCACTCGAGTAGGAGTCAACGCCGAACGGGACTCTACTCCATAGGGAGCACACCACGGCATGCTTGTAACTCAAATAACAAGCATGATCAGCATGATGATCGTTTCCCTTCAAAGCATAAACAACCTGTCAGGTGCAGTGTTCACGAGCATCTGGGCCAGCGTAACGTTCACGATCTCCTTGGTCCCTGATAGAATGTGTAGTACACGTGGCTGTGATCACCAGACTCTACATCAGACCAAATGCTCAGCGCGCTGCCATGAGGTTATCACTGGATGCAAAGCATTCCCAACAAACCTCAGAGTAGTGAGATGGCCTTCCAAATTTTGACCCATCTCTGTAGAACATTTCGATGAGATCAAAAACCCATCAGAGTTTTGACAAATTTACTGTACGACGATTCAAATTGCTAGGGGAATGAAAAGATAATGACCAATTATCTCCCCACAGTTTTGGAAGCATTGGCTCGATCATGGTTACTCTACCAGCGAGCAGAGTTCATTTATTCTGCGGAGCACCTTTGCGATCTTCTGATCGCTAACTTTAAAGGAACCTATGTGCGATCAAGAAAAGAGGATGACCTCCATTGGCTGCGTCAAAAATTAGATAAGACACTACTCTAGTTCATAAAGCGTTTCATCTGGGTTCAAAAGACAATCCCTGAGATATCCGAGTTATCTGTGATCTGAGTGTTCAAACAAGGGGTTTGATACACAAAGTTTACAGAAGACCTAAATATCAACCCGCCAAAGAACGTCGAAGAACTATCCGATATGGCTGATCGCTATGCCACGGCTAGCGAAGTAGTCCAATGGAATAAGATGGAGGATAAGGGAAACCTACCTCCACAGTCCGGTTTGAAAAAAAAAATCGTCCAAAACTGACAAGGACAAGACGAAATCGGGCTCAAAGAAGGGGAATAATTCCTTGCGAGAGGTCACAGCTTTTGAGTCTCAACGACCAAAGGAAAAGGCCAAACAATTATCTTCCTCTGGTTGCTTGAACGATAACCGACCAACACCCCTAAAAATCAGCATGATAAGGGCAAGGCGGTTATGACTGAAGACTAGACGAACAAATGGTGCCCCTTGCACAAGATGAGGGGACATGATTTGAAGCACTGCCAGTCATGGCTGTGCAAGCTTGATAATTTATATGCCAGAAAAGAATCTTTTCCTACACCTCTAAACGACAATTTAAGGCTGCATGGTGTGAGGTAAATGCTACATAGTGTTCACCAGCTGAGTCTTAGCATCCCCTATGGTCGGAAACTACTCTCACTTTTGAGAGGGCAAACTATTTGAAAAATTTACCATGGCCACATCAATACCCTCTAATCGTTACACCCACCATTGGCAGCTACAAGGTGAGTAGAGCATTGGTTGATGGAGGAAGCGTATTGGACATTCTATTTTTTAATGCCCTGGATGCCATGTAAATTCCTCGATCGAACCTCCAGCTGGTCAGGAACCCCTTCCATTGTGTGATCCCGGGATCTTCAGGCAAACTAATTGGCTAAGTAACGCTCTCTATGATGATGGGTGACCCAGGAAATCTCCACACCGAACTTATCACTTTTGAAGTGGTCGACTTTGAAGTAGCTTGCAATGCCATACTCGGTCGTCATGCGTTGACAAAATTCATGATGGTCATGCATTATGCATATCAATGCATCAAATTTCCAGGATCAAATGAAGTCATCACAATATCTGGGGACCAAAAGTCAGCCTTGTCATGTGACAGGAAAGCGCTTGAGCTTGTCAACCACCTACCTCGGCACAAAGCAGTTTCTTCCCATTCATCGACGGACAAAACTACTAAAGTGGCTCCAAAGCCCCAAGATGAAATCCACGAGGTACCATTAAATGTGGATAATCCTTCTAAGACTATTCGGATAAGCTCCGACCTAGACAGCAAGTAGGAAGTCAAGCTCATCACCTTCCTTCGTGCTAATGAAGATGTGTTCGCGTGGCAACCATTCGACATGCCCGGAGTCCCCAAGGAGGTGATCGAGCACAAGTTGACAGTTCAACCTGACAAGCAACCAGTAAAGAAAAAACTCAAATGTTTTGCTCCTGATCGTCGAGAAGCGATCAAAATCGAACTTGATAAGCTCCTCAAAGTCGGGTTCATTCGTGAGGTTGAGCACCTCAAATGGCTCGCAAACCCAGTCATGGTGAAAAAAGCAAATGGCAAATGGCGCATGTGCATCAATTTTACTGATCTTAATTGTGCCTATCTAAAGGATGATTTTCCCCTTCCATGAATCGACCAACTTGTAGACTCAATCACAAGTTGCGAGGTCATGATCTTTCTGGATGGATACTCTGGATACCACCAGAGAAGCATGGCACGCGAAGATGAAGAAAAGACTACTTTCATTACCCCTTTTGCAATTTTTTGCTTTGTAAAAATGCCATTTGGGCTTAAAAGTGCTAGAGCCACGTTCCAGCTTTAATGTCAAAAGCATTCATAGATCAATTATCACGCAATCTAGAAGTCTATGTTGATGACTTGGTTGATAAGAGTGTTCATACCTCTAACCATTTGTCAGATTTGGCAGAAACTTTTGACAATCTTTAGAAGCATCATATTAAGTTAAATCCAAAAAAATTGTCTTTGGGGTTTCATCTGGAAAGCTACTCGGATTCCTCATTTCCGTCCATAGCATTAAGGCTAACCTTGAAAAGATCCAAGCAATCAAGCAAATGCGACCACCAGCGAACCCAAAAGAAGTGCAACACCTAACTGATTGTATGGCAGCGATTAGTTGTTTCATATCGTGACTAGGCGATATAGGGCTTCTTTTTTTCCAAGATCCTCAGGAAGTATGACAAATTTCACTAGTCAGAAGAAGCCGATCAGGCATTCAACGACATTAAAAAATATCTTGCCAACTCACCCACTTTGGTTTCACCTATTCGTGGAGAACCATTGATGGTATTTTAGTTGCCACTAACCAAATAGTGACTGCTGTTTTGGTCGCACAAAGACAAGGTATTCAATGACCAGTGTATTTCGTCAGCGAGGTCCTTCATGCGCCAAAGGAAAATTATCCACAAGTACAGAAATTACTGTATGCACTTCTCATGGCCTCAAGGAAACTAAGACACTATTTCCAAGCACATAGTTCCATCCTCTTTTCCACTTGGAGAAGTGCTTAACAATAAAGAGTCCTCTAGTCGAGTATCCAAATGGGCAGTAGAGTTGGGTGAGTTCGATATCACTGTAGTGACTCAAACAACACTTAAATCCCAGGTTCTAGTCGATTTCATCGCGGAATGGACCAATTTACAGGGTCAAATTGTCACCAAGCATTACGATCAACGGACAATGTACTTTGATGGCTCTTTAAACCTCTCCGGAGTAGGAGTCAGAATCGTACTAATCTCTCCAAATGGTGAAAAACTTCAACATACTATCCAGATAAACTTTCCCGTTACTAACAATATGGTGGAATATGAAGATTTAATAACCGGATTCCGATTGGCTCAGTGCATCGGGATTCTGCACCTGCTTGTAACAGGGGACTCAGTTGGTTGTAAACCAGGTCGAGAAACAATACTAATGTTCTGACCCAAAAATGTCGTCATACCTGGTCGAAGTATGGAAAATGGAAAAACATTTCCTTGGGTTCAAAGTGCAATATGTACCCTTAAAAGAAAACTTGACTGCAGACCAACTTGCTCGCATTGGTTTTTCACGATCAACTCCCCCAGCTGGGACCTTTTTAGAGTAGTTAGACAAGACTTCTTTCACGCAAAACGAAGCAAGAGTAGTAAATAATGCACTCCTCGAGTATGATGCCAATTGGATGATTCCATTCAAAAATTATTTGGCAAAGGGGACTTTACCCAATGATGACGCCGAGTCTGATGGAATTACTCGCAAAGCTAGCATGTATACATTGGTCGAAGGCGACCTTTACTACAAAGGGGTCTTAGGTGTATTAATGCATTGTATTTCACAAGGGGATGGCTTATTCCTCCTGCGTGAGATACATAAGGGTATGTGTAGCAACCATGCTTCCTATCGGACATTGGTTGGGAAAAATTTCATGCAAGACTTTTATTGGCTCACCGCCCTACAAGATACACAAACACTGGTCCAAGCATGCGAACAATGTCAGTTCCACACCCAGCAAATGACTAGACTAGCCAACGCATTACAAACTATAACCCTCTCATGGCCCTTTGCCGCGTGGGATGTCGACATCCTGGGACCACTTCCACTTGCCCCAGGAAATTTTAGATTCCTATTTGTTGCTATTGATATGTTGATGAAAGGATCGAAGCTGAGCATGTGATCTCAATCACCGCTCAGGTAGCCAAGAAATTCCTCACAAGAAATATTGTCACACGCTTTGGTATCCCGGATCGTCTCATTGCAAACAAGGGAAACAGTTTGTAAGCAACGTTTTTCAACAATACTGTGAGGATATGGGCATAAAAATTCATTTCACCTATGTAGTTCACCCTCAAAGCAACGGGTTGGTTGAGCGAGCAAACGGTCAAATAATCCAAGGCAAAAGAAAGAGGGTATTTGATTGACTGTATAATTGCTCGGGGGCTTGGGTCGATGAGCTAAGCTCATTGGGCCGTTCGTACTACAAAAGGTCGAGAGCGATTGGTCAAACACCATTCTATTTAGTCTATGGCACAAAAGTCATGTTACCACCAGAACTACAGATTGGCTCGGCATGAACAAATGCTAACAACGAGCAAGAACAAAGTTCAAGATGAGAGGACGACATCAATCTTCTAGAGGAACAAAGAAACCATACTCTCGTGCAATCAGCAGCTTACCAACAAGCGCTAAGAAGGCACTACGACAAAAGAGTTAACAAATGCACTTTCCAAACATGCGACTTAGTCCTACGGAAAGTACAAGGTAACTCTAATTGAACAAAACTATCCCCTAAGTGGGAAGGACCCTATAAGGTGCTTGCAACCAAAAGACCTGGTTCAGTCAGAATAACTTTTTTAGATGGTCGTGTGCTGACTAATTCTTGGAACGTTGATCAGTTGAGAAAGTTTTTTGTGTAAAGTATTTTTCTCAAAGCATTTAAGATAAGTTTCTCTTCGTTCTTATTGGCTTTAGCATTTTGTAAGCTTGACGGCCATTTATTGATTATAGAACTTGTTTGCTTTAGAATTTTACTGGTGTTGTATATTTTCATACTGCAAAACATTTGAAATTCCCTAACCGACCAAGTTCTCTAGTGTATACGAATTCTTCAGTTGAAATACTAAGCAAGTCAGTTGAAGTCTTTTCCTTCCCCTGCGACACGTAATTGTAGAAGGAACTTTCTGTGGTCAACCACGCCTTAGCATTTTCACTTTTTCAAAGAGCTATACACTAGCCTGAACAAAGTCTAGGTTACGAGTGTAAAACCAAATGCTCGTAAGCCGATGCATAATTTGTCTTAACTTATTGATCTTTATAACACTTCTTTATTATGTGCGAATTTCCTAACTTGGGTAGGAAAACATTGCCTAGTCAAAGATTTTCCTTTGCACATGGTCTCACCCATTAAAGGAACTTTCTAGTGTCAATATAGTTTTCCTTTCTTCAATTTTTAGTAGAGATGACCATATAATTACTGGAAGTCTCATATTAATCAACCTTTTTTCCTGTCAGCTTCAAACTTGTTCAAGTTTAAAGTCTACAGGCGGGGGCTAAGTTAAGATTGCAATCGCGCACACATCAATAAAAGACAATTTCCCAAATTTCTTTCATGTTTCTTCAAAAGATGTTCTTACAAGGCTTTCTGTTTGATAAGACTTTACGAGGATTATACACCTCATTTTGGTTGAAGACAAACAAGCATTTCGACCATGATCAGCTTTGGTTGATGGTACAAAAACTAAGCCATACTTGGTTGGGAATACTGAAATCCTTGATTGGAATGCCTATTACCTTCGACTAGAGACACGTCAACACTCCATGGCAGTCCTAAAAAGATAAGTTCCCCTTTTAATCTCTTTTAATCTCTTATCTTTGATAAGTCTCTTTAAATTAATACCATGGTCTAGATATTTCCCTGATGTATATAGATTCACCAATTGATGTATTAGGGGGTTACACAGTCGAAGCCTTTTCCTTCCCTTGCGACGCATAATCGTTGAAGGAACTTCCTGTTGTCAACTTCACCCTATTATTTTCACTATTGGTTAGCAAAAGCTATACATTGACTGGAATAAGTTCAGATCACGGGAATCAAAAATACTTCTATAATACTTCATGTTAAACCAAATATGTCAATCACATTTACTTTAACACGTGAGGTCTAGAGGAGTTACAAATATACAAAAACCTTACTTCAACATTCTCTTTATATTCTTTCAAAAGAAATATTTGTTCTTACAAAATGTTTCATTTCAGAGTTTATACGTTTGGCTGTTCGGAGATCTGGTCAGCTACGGCCTAATCGCCTCTAGAGTCTCTCTTCCTCTGGTCGACAACACTTGAAGAGGCCTTTGGCTCAGCTGCAGCCTCTTATTCTTCATCTTCCTCCTCGCTGGGCGCAAGTTCCAATCCATCCAAAATCTTCTCAGATAATGGGCCAACTTGCTCGAACAACCTAGTGGACTCCTCCAAAGAGTCACACTGAGTTCTTCCACAGCAGGATTGAGATCGAGATCAAGGTATTTATCGCAAAGATGGTTAAGACCATGCATTCAATAGCACTGGTCATAAATTATGTGCTCCCTCTTCAAGGTAGTAGCCTGTTTGACAAGTAGAGCTGAGAGCTGGGCCACGGCTCGACCATGATATAAGATGGAATCTTTCTTAAGCTCGTGGTCGATGGGCAGCCCCAGACCCCTCATAGAAGCACTGAGTTTTGAGAGGGTGACCTGGAGATTATTGTCTAGATTATCAAAGTTAAGCTTCAGCTTGTCACACAGCTCCTTGGTACGCTCTCTTTCTACTCTTGCCTCTAAAGGAAAACAGCGTGAAGGTGAGATAGCTAGTATGGAAGATGGTCAGATCAGGCCATCGAATCCTTAGCTAACAGTTGTTCCTCGAGACCCTTTATACAGTTGCCTTGGTCGTTACTAGTCCTAACCTAGGACCTGAGGTCACTCTGTGTTCTCTCAAACTCCTGAGAACAGCAGTCAAGACCTCTCTCCAGGACCTGGGCCAGTCTTTTGGAATTGTCGCGTTCGACCACGATCGCAGCATAAGCCTACTCTTTGTCAACAAGAGCAAACTTCAACCTCTCGACCTCCTCCCGCAGCAAGGCTGAGGTTGCCTTCTCCTCAACCAACTCCTTCTCAATAGCCTCACTTCTAGGGTTAGGGATGACCTAATCCGAAAGGCGTCATTCCTCCTCGGTCCTGATATTAAGTTTTGTAGTTCGTCTTACGTTTTCTTCCTCTAAACCCTAAAGTTTTGTTCTAGCAACAAACGTAACAGTTGAGCCTTAGCAAGAATTTAGGGGAGTTTTCGAGTCCTTTGCGCCTTGATGTGGAACCCTGAACATGAGAGAGGCTCTCACCAAACATAACCATGGAAGCGATCCTCTGACCGTTGTACCAGTGACAGTATTGACAACTTAATCTGTCTTGGAAAACAATTGAAACTAACTTGTAATTCTCAGACCTTGGATAGAATTACGTTTGATAGTTATGGAATTCCCGAAAAACCCTAGGTTTTCCTTCCTGTTTCTAAAACCCTAGTTTTTATACTTGCTCTTTTACTAATTTAAACTCTAGATTGATAGCTTTACTAGTAGATTTAGTTATAGACAAACAACCCCTTCAAATCGTTCAGACTTAATTGACAATTGTTAATCTAAAAGACAAATACGCTTGTTCCTCGTGGAATTCGACCCTCAAGTGCTCAACGTTCAACTGTTCGTTTGCAGTTATTACAACCCAACCGCGCCTCTCAGGGCGTAATCAAGAGTCTCTTGGGATTATCAATAATCTCAAATTTAACGGACAGATTTTTTAAGCCCCTAGCCCATTAATTGAGAAAATTAAATGGCGCAACATCTCAAAAATGATATGTTCGATTGAGATGAGGTGGATTGCTGATGACGATTAATCATCTGGTATTAATCAAGTCATAAAAATGTTGTAATCCATCCTGGTCAAGTTTGTTCAACTAGGGTGTGGTCGAATAAATATCCACAAACACTCTGCAAGCGACCACGACCAAGCAGTGCAAGACCCCTTCGACCTCTGTCAGAAAACCACAAAACTGGTCGAAGGCCCACTAGTTTTGGTCAGAGGCCCATTTGGTCAAACCACTTAGTTTCGTATCAGGCAGTTTGAAGCACGATCACCAATAACCGTAGGGACAATCGCAAATAGTGGAGTTAGCCAGCAATAACTGCCTCAAGATAAGTGGTTTTCACATATATAAATACCACATTCTTTGTAAATGTAAGACAACAGACAACATATACAACAAAAACAAAGAGATTGAATACAATGACATAGGACGTAGTGTTATTACTCATCTTTGAGAGCCTAAATCTGTATAAAAATTCTCTGTGCCCCCTCATCATTCCGACACTTTTGATTCTTTTTTGTAAGTTTGACAGTCAAATCTCTTGATCGTTGACAAACCTCTTGTTCATTGTTGCTAGCTAGGTCAAGAAATCTAAAATAAGGGATACAATAAGAATGATATAGCTATTATTATGTAAGTTTTAAGTAAATTGTTTCAATATGCTTTCCTAATTGCCAGATGATCGTGATTGGATTATAGTAGTTGGAAGCATGATAGATCTCCCCCTAATGAATGGATTGATCACGTAAAGGAATTCTTGAATCATACATTTTCTACACCAAATGTAGTTGTAGATGACCAAATAAAGTGTCTGTTCTCCTTGTGTCGCAACTACTTTAAGCACAAAAGGCAAACAATTGAGCTATACATGGGTCTTAATTGGTCCAAGGAAAATTTTAAAACATGGACAACACATGGTGAGAGGTGTATTGGTCAACATGATGAAACTGGTAGTTTGGAAATACTTGAGGGGTTTGGTGAAATAGACCAAATGGATAATATGCTGGCTGACTTAGCCGATGACATGCTAGAAGACGAGGAGCCAACTGCCTTTGCTCAATCTTTTTACAAAATGGTGGAAAATATAGAGGAGTTGATGAATGATAGAACAATGCACTCTCGTCTATCTGCCATATCTCGTCTAATTGTAATGAAGTCACAATAAATTTGGTCAGTTGTGTGCTATGAAAATTTGATGTACGTAATCTGTGAACTAATTTCTCCTGAGTCTAAGTTGTCAGAGGATTTCTACCAATCTAAAATAATATTGGAGGGGCTTGGTATGCCATATGAAAGAATTGATGAGTGTTATAATAATTGCATGCTCTACTACAAAGAAAATGAGGGGAAAGTTTGTTGTGACTTTTGAGGAACTTCCCATTACGAGGATGGCCATAGTAAAATTCCACACAAGGTTTTGAGGTACCTCCCAATCACACAAACATTGCAGAGGTTATATGCAGCAAAGGATATTTCAACACAGATGCGGTGGCACATAGAAGGTCGTCGATTCAAGCCAGATCTAATGGTGCACCCATCCTATGGTGAGGCATGGCATCAATTTGATGTAGATTTTCCAAGCTTTGCATAGGAATCAAGAAATGTGCGGCTAAGTCTAGCAACAAATGGGTTCACACCATTTAATTTGGGTGGTGCTGCATAGTCTTGTTGGTCTGTTTTTCTAGTACCATACAATCTTCCACCAGGAATTTGCATGAAGCAAGAAAACATATTTCTAGCCCTCATTATTCCCAATCCTTAACATCCAAGGAAAAAAAATTTAATGTTCTATTGCAACCTTTGGTTGATGAGTTGATTAAGATGTGGGATGAAGGGTGATGACATGGGATGCTTCATGTAAGCCAAATTTTACAATGAGGTAGCATATATGTGGACAATCCATGATTTTCCTATTTATGGAATTGTTGCTGGGTAGAGCACACATGGTATCTTATCATGTTCAATATTAATGGGTGATGCATAGGCTTTTCGACTCACTATTGGAAGCAAGTCTTGTTGGTTTGAATGCCATTGTCGCTTCCTTCCAAACAACCATCCATTTCAAATTGAGCACAATAGGTTTCGGAAGAAAAAAATAATACTTCATGGACCACCACAATGTTTCATAGAAGAGGAAATAGAAACTCAAATGAATGCACTTGTAGCAGGATCTTGTAAATTTGGAAAGGACCATAATTGGGCACACATTAGTTTCTTGTGGTAGTTGCCTTCATGAAGCTGGTGATCTAACATAATATTGAAGTGGCGGAAGCTATATGGAACTCTTGTTTTGACATTCCTAAGAAAACAACAGATAATATGAAGGTGAGGCAAGACATAGAATTGATTTTAATCGTCCATAGTTACATTTAGAGTTGAAGGCTAATAGCAAGTAACATAAACCAAGTGCAACGTTTTGTATTGATAAAAATGACAAGTTCACTATTTTAAAATGGTTTCAAGAACTTAAATTTCCTAATGAATATGTGACTAATGTGAGGTGAGGGGTGAATTTGTTGCATAAGAGGATTATTGGTCTTAAAAGTCACGACTTTCATATGTTTATGGAGCGTTTACTCCATGTTTTATTATGATCCATTTGAGACTTAGCCTTGGCTTTTGCACTAGACTCGCCCAGATTCTAATATGCGGAATAACGAGATCTTACTCAGAATTACCGAAACCCAAAGGTTGATCGAAAAACACAGTTCAAGTAATTGCACAACTCTTTATTTCAAACAGAGCTTTACATGTCGAATGTTAGACACACTTGCCTACGTCGAAGGAATTATAAGTGTATAAATCTCAAATAAGTTCTATGACTTTTCGATGATCTAAACTAGACCTATTACAAGGTATTTATAGTCCAATCGTATGAGTACGTATCCGACTCAGTAACATAAACGTATTAGACTCATATAACTAACTAACTAACTAATCATAAACGGATAAGCTTAGTTATATATATTCGGATCGGATTACAATTCCGACCAGAGGACCAATCCATGGTCGTGAAATCTTTCTGATTACGGTTAAGGATGCGAAACGTATGCAATCAGGACTTGAAGATCCTCCCGGATCACATTATGTGGCTTTTTTGAAGAGAGTGTTTGGGTGTTTTGGTAGAGTTGATTTTTTCTACAGGCATTTGCATGCTAAGAAGATTGACACAGAAACTATTTCCAAATTAGAAGACAACATAGCGTTGCCACTTTGCAAATTGGAGAAAATATTCCCTACAAGGTTCTTCAATCCTATGCAACATTTGATGGTCCATCTTCCTTCATGAGGCTCGAGTAGGAGGTCTTGTGCAATACCGTTGGATGTATCCATATGAAAGGTATATTATCAAGTACAAATAATATGATTTGTTTATATATCTAGTTTAAAATTGTTAATTTGTACACCCAATGTAGGTATCTTCAACAACTTACAAAAAAGTTCGAAATAAGGCATGAGTTGAACGGTCCATTGTTGAGGCCACCTTGTAGAAGAAACCACAAATTTCTTTCTCTATATTTTAGCTCTACTGTAAGGTTGATCAGTAATCAGACACCTCGATATGATAATGGTGCATCAACATTTTGAAGCCCATGCAGTCTTAGCATATTTCAATGCCCAAGCTACTATTATTACCCTCGAGGATCTCACGTCGAATGAGTACAAGGCTACATTCTTATATAATGACAAATATGATGAAAATGGATTATTTCTTCAAGTACATCCATTTCAGCAAGCCATAGTGGTGATTTAATTTTACCTTTTTATATATAAATATTGTGATTGAAACATGTTTCATCTAGGAAATTTGATAAAGAAAAATGAAAAGGTGAACAAGGCATCGAAGCAAATCACTGATTTAAGAATGGGTGAGTGGAAAAAGGGGCAAGGCACTAAACGGGGACCTAATTCTTCAATTGGTTTAAACTCTAGCAATATTCTAAATCACTTATATATAATATGTGCTTACATTTTATATCACTAATATGTATGACCATATACTAATGGTTGAGAATCAAAATTGTAGTGCAAGGGTCAAACGAGCATTCATAATGCCTTGCGCCAAATGTCTTATGTGTTTCGCACACGAGTCACCTTTTATGGATGCTATGATGTAAATGGCTTTAGATTTCGCTCTAAAAAAATATGAAAATATGAAAGTAGGATTGACCAGTCAATAGTGAGTGTGTGTGGTTAGTGTTGATGATAATAACAAGGTTTACTAGGTGTTATTGAAAACATCAGAAATTTGACTTGGGAAGGAAGTATGCAGCTTGAGATTGTATTATTAGATGTCATTGGTTCAATCCAACATCATCTGGTGTAAGGCATACTGAACACTTAGGTTTAGTAGAGATTTGACACACTTCAAGGCTTTCAAATTTTGAGCCTTTTGTGATGGCATGTCAAGTGACACAAGTTTATCTTCCATACCCATGCACAAGAAGAAATAATTTACATGAATACTGAGTTGTATATCGTGTATCACCTCAAGATATTTTGATTCCTCATGAGATGAATGACAACTCAAGTGATCTCGAAGGTCTAATACAAGAGATGACATTTTTCCAAGAGGATGGGTTGCAAAGGACGCTGGTCATCGATCTTAAGGGTGATTTTGAAATGACCACATTAATCTTTGATGAGATAACAGATCCAAAGAACTAGAGGTACTGAACAAAGAAGGCGCTGATGCAATAGCACCAACATGAGACGACATGGAAGATGCTGATGATGATGATGAAGATGATTTTGAACTCAGTGATGAGGAAGGCAATGCCACTTGCCATATGAGAAGGATGACTTTTTATCATTTCTTCTACACACTAGATCAATTATGGACATTGTAATGATGTAAAACAATGGTAAAGACCAATTTCTTATGTTCTAGATGTAAGTTAATTGCATATCATATATGTATTCATGAAATATTGTTTGATATGTGTATGATATTATGTTTGCTCATTTGTGTATTTGTGAATTATACTTGTAACTAATCAATTTGCAAGATGAGTTTCTTTGTACATCCACGTGGTGATCAGTCCTCCAGCAAGGATGGTGGTGAGCCCTCTGCCACAAATGGGAATGAAGGTGATTCATCTCAACAACAGACAAGAGAAAAGGCAACAAGGGATTGTACAACTCTTAAGAAGCCTCCGAACAATCAAAAGATTGCCATTGCTCCTAATGGTGATAGGTGACTTCAAGAACTTCAATATTTGCTTACCATCATCTCATAGAACTAACTAACTAGTGTTTTTCTCATAATCAATTTTGGTATGTGCAGTACACTCCAAGGAAGAGATGAGGACAGGTTTTGTGCTCGGTGTTGCTCTAAAACGTGAATACCCAGGCATGATTGAAAATAAAGATGAGCGGACTGGTAGATTGTTGTCACAACTCGTGCAATCACATGGTCTAATTATCATGGGGAGCAACATGAGAATGGACGCAGATAGAGTTAAGGAAGAATTCTATATATGTTTTTTAGTATTTCAGTGTGACTGTTGTTTGCAATTGAAATATGCTCCTTCATGACCTGAAATCACACAAATCTGAGTTGGAGGACCAAAAAATTAGCCTTTCCTTAAAAGCTTAAGATAGGACTATCAATCTTTTGAATATATTTGTTAGAACAAGAGCTAGCACTAGTCAAATCTAGATGCTTTTGTTCATTAAAGTTACACTAATTTCTCTTAGATAGAAGCTAAGAGAGGATGGCTTATATATCCACAGTCCTTTCCTAAAAACCTTATATTCATTAACTCAAATGAGAAAGACAGAAAGACAAGAGAAATAAAGTGTGTGTGTGCGCGCGTGCGATGCATCCCTAAGTCAAAATTTGGAAGTATGGAAGTATGAAATTTGTCTTTGTGCCTCATCATGCTGTTTGAAAAGATTAATGATTCGTTGGCACTGGATTAGAGTAATAATCCAATCACTTTTTGCACATGTTGGAAAGAATTTGGGGCACTCTTTCACAAGCATGAGTTGATTTTTTTTGGAGATTGTTTCCCTTTTTTCTTGCAAGAAATCGAATTGTTGGCAACGATGCATAATCACCTCATTTATTATTTATATTCTTGTGAATCAAAAGCTCTTTTCGAATCGATTCAAAAAATATTTTATTGTACTAGCTGTTGAGTACCTAGCTTGTTCAGTCTATTTTCATATCAATTAAGTGACCTGAGGTTTAATCATTACCAGTACTAGCTGTTTTGTACCTAGCTTGTTCTTTCTTGTTCTTGCACTTGCTATTTCAAGCTATATGAGGAGGACACTAAATTAATGGTAAATATTTTCCATGCATATAATGGTAACAACCAAATGTAAGCTTGATTCCTCTCTAAAATATTGTGATTCATCAACCAGTGTATTAAATGGTATATTTGGAGTGCACCCTGCTATGCAAAGTTGTTTTTGGATTATCAAACTTGCAACCTTGTCTACCAACTTTAATCAAGTCATGACATGTCTAGGTCTTGATATTCTAATGATAGACAGGTATAGTTAAGTCATGTCTATATGTACCATAAGTGTGGTATATAGCTATATTGGATGATAGCTATATGGCATATAGTGCGTATGAACTGAAATTGAAACCTGGACTGAATTGAACTTCAGACCTTCAGAAAACTGAACTAATCTAGCGCAATTTTGGGCTTTTTCTTTTCAGTTACAAATATGCCCCCATTTTCTCTTTTCAGCTACTTTTAATTAATTACAAAATTGACTAAGCTACTTTTTGTATGTTCTACAGTCTAGGATGAAGCAAACCGTGTGTTGGAGCATTACTGTAAGGAGCATTTTAGGAAAGTGATGTACCAAGCTCATGTTGATGCTGTCAATAAGCACTACAAAGATTTGGGCCAGAAGATTAAAGATAAAGAGGCACATCAAATACTTCAACAATTTGAGCAATACAAGCAATGCAAGCCATATTGATGCACAGATGAGTCGTGGGAGTCCCTTTGTTGTTGGTGGACATCAAATGAATATAAGAACAAACAAAAAGAGGTAAAGTGATGTACCAAGCTCATGTTGTTGTTGGTAGACTTCAAAACCAAGGTGGATCTCAACCATTTTTTATTGCCCCAACTGTTCCTGGTAAATAGCAAAAATGTTAATGCTATCATGTTTTGTTTTGGTTTTTGTGTCCTAATGCAATATTAACCATGTGCCACATGATATACGAATTCACATATGGACTAGATAAGACTGAGCATATAGACACATATATCCTCCTAAAGAGTGGATCGAGTAGTTATAATAGCGAAGATAGTACTCAAGTTTGTAGCCAGAAGGCCAAAAAACACATTGTATGTCATCATTCCATACACTAAAGTTCATATTTCAAATTATCTAGTCAACTTGAATATGAATTCCAAATGTTTGTTGTTTTCTTAAGGACGAGTGCTATCATGGAATCCAAGAAGAACATCCAGATGATTGGCAGAGCCAAACACCGATGGTTTGGGGCATGGACGTTTTGCTATAGGAAATGGTGCTTTGAAGAAGGATGACATTCTAGCTACAGCTAAATCAAAGAAGATAAGGCCATCAACATCTATGTATTATCGCATGCTCCAAAGACAAAATGAAGACTTATGCATACCAACAACGAGTGGAAACAGCTAACTGAATCAAGGTAGGGGGTGGCAAAAGTTAGGAACCGTAATGAACGGCATCAACAATTGATCATGGTAATCACTTTGTGCATATAGTTCATATATAGTTGTAGCAGAATGTTGAGTCCCTAGCAATAGTGCTAGAAAACCATATGTTGAACCACAAGCTCACAGTGTCAATTATAATTTTTGAATGAGTACAGTTGTCAATCCTACAAGGATACAAACCGTCTTCTTTTGACAAAAAAGTATTTTGGATTACTAGTAAAGGAAAAGAATAAAAACAGTAAAAACAATAAAGAAATAAAATTTAGATTAACTTCTAATGAATCGAGACAATCTCTCGGATTTAGTTCAACAATCTATTGAATAAATTGTAGAGGATGATTTTAATTTCTATTGTAATCAATTATAATTCTATTTTGTAGACGGCTATCTCTTAGAAAAAGGATCTCGCTCTCACAACGCTACTACACCTTATAGTCCACCGGAGTGCATCCCACTTTCGCGACATCATTACACTATCCAGTGAACCATTATGCTTTGTGATAACCATTTTCTCCTCAAATTATCAATCTAAACCCTAGTTCTCCAATTGTTACTACGAAGACTAGAATCTAGATTAATTACAAGTTCATGGCGTGAGCTTCCAGATCTTTCACCTTTCTCTCGAGACAGCAATCAATGCTAATGACTAGAATTATATGGCGTCTAAGTATAATCCAGCATTAAGAAAATCACTCCAATGAAACAAAAATAGAAAGATAACAAATAGATTGAAAAGAAATTACCTGATACTTTGTTCATAAATTGAATACCCTATATCTAGAGATCATTAGGGTTTTGCCTCGACATTGATCTGGTGGATATAGTCATTGTCTTCAACATCTCGATTACAAAAGATATTGAACTAGGAAAAAAAACTAAGAAAATATGGTGGAACTATTCTAAGAAGTGGATAGGAGATTTTGGATGATCCCCTTGATGAAAATATGATGATTTGGTCAGCCCCTCTCCTTGTCTTTTTATAGCCCAAGAGTCCAGAGAGTTTTAAAGTTGTTTTCCTGTTTGCACGAAGGTCATCTGACTTCAAAATGTTCGCGATTACAAACTATTTGACCTAATCTCCACCTCAACAGCCTATACGGGTTGGCAACTCGTATGCCAAACCATATGTGACTCTATTGGTGTGTGTTGCTTCTATTTAGGGCTCCAGTGCTCCATACTATTTGTAATACTAGTTGTAACTAGTATCACAAGAAGTATTATTTGCGCTTCTTCAAGGTCTTCATATTTTATGCTCATTTCTTCTCCAAACCTTTAAAACAAAGTATTTAGGGTAGATCATATGCAAATAAACTAATTTTAAATGAAATCTAAACAAAACCTAAGACTAAGTGAAGTGAATCACTAATTTATTAAGAAAAATGACAGTAAATAATGGTGGAAAATTACCCTAATAAACTCTCACCAAGCTTAACATTCGCTCATCTCGAGCAAACCTTAAACTTGTCAATAGGAGGGCACCAATACAATATAAGAAAGCAGAAAATTGATCAAGTGAAAGCCATACCATTCACAAGGTGCAAGAAGTCTTTCAGAATCAATTCGGATACTCAAAGGAAAAACAAAAGTTATGTATTTCTTAGAAGCAATTAAAATTGTCCTAACATCCACTTATTATCATGCTTTCAAATGATTATGCTAGAAGTTATGCCCTTTATAAAATGAAGATACAAGTCTTGTCGACGATTTGGGCTCGGGGTCTTCTGTCGAACTTATGCAGATTTGTGAGTTGTGAGACCTTTCAGGGTATTCCTCAGGAAAGATAGGATAAGCAATGTCGATAGGGGCGCGAGAATTTATACAGGTTCGGGCCTTCAATGGTGAGAGTAATAGCCCTACGTCATGTTATGATTTCACTATATGAAGTAAAAGTGTTTACAAGGGGAAGAGATTATCACAGGCGATGATCTCTTCTATATTTTTGTCTATCTAACTATGTATAAGTCTTCAAACTCTGTTGACTCATTGTCGTGCTTATTGGTTTTCTTTAACCATCCTTTACATTGTGCATTGACCATCCTTTTTTACTGATGAAAGGGCGCCAACATGAAGCGGTTCTGGACGGTTGTTTATGGTGCAGTTCGTATAACCATATTCATCTCCTACGTAGGTTTTACACGTGCAATTTAGTAGATAACCGCACATGCTAACCTCCTAGCAGTTGTCTTCAAACGTGGAGAAGTTATCTTGATCCTGGGGACGTGTCTGCAAAAGACTTAAACATCCCCGAGTTATCCTGGTCGTATATAGTCAGCGACCCTCTGATCGTGCACTATCTGCGGCCTCCTGATCGCACATTGCCTGTGGCCTTATGATCGCGCAAGGGTTGCGATCATAAACTATCTTTGTGTCCGTGCCCTTCTGGTGTACAGGAGACTGACCGTCTGAGACCATAGTGGCTACTAAGACACATATCAGATTCGAACCTGACTTAAACCCGACATGTATTAACCAAACTAGCTCGAGTGACAATCCTCGTCAGCTAGCCCCCAAATTTGAAGAAAATGAAGAGACTTATTTACTTCAATTTTTAGTTCGCATCGAATTAGGGAACTCGACGCTTCAACTTCCTCAGTTGGCACTATTCCGCCGTGCGACGGTTCATATTCCGAAAAAAATTCTGAGCTTTTCTTGACAGGTAATGATGGATTTATTGACTTATTTAATCAAGGCAGCAATTGCAAGTGCATTTTAAGAACTCGAGACGTGTGGAAATGAACCATCGCCTCCTGGCTCTATAAATAGAGGAGTCTCTTAGTTCCTTGAACTTACAATTTTTCTTTTAACTAAGTCCTTTAGAGTTACTTCTCTTCTCTTGTTCCACCCTCCATCTTTTGTTCTTACCTCAATGGCGAACCAAGGCTCCAAGAACACTATTGAGATTGAGAGTAATGAGGAAGAAAAAGAAGTGATATCCAAACTTGATCAAGATTCCCAGAAGGTAAGTCTCTTTTGAAATTCTAGTTGTAAGTTCTTCTTTTACACCCTGATCGTTTTCAAAGCAATGTGTTTTGGAACTTACAGGAGTTAGAGGAACTGATTCCTCCAAAGAAGAGAGCGAAGAATGACGAAGGATCCTCCAGTGGAACTGCATCAAAATCGCTAAAGGGGACCGAAACTTGGGCTGTCACATTACCCTTCTCTTCGGCCCCAGCAACTCATCCTTGCATCTTCATCTCTACCTTTGGGGATCCACAACAACCCTTCGAATCTTCCCTCTTTCGGAGGAAGTCTTACATCACCAGATGATACACCTTCTTTGGATCATCAGCTTTTGTCGGGTGATCAACTTTTTGGTGAAAATCTCTCACTTCCACATCCAAATCCATCCAAAAACCTGGCTTTCTCCTTTGCTTCTCAGGTAGTGATCTCCATTTTCTCTGCTGGTCACGTTTTCTGGTCGAAACTAACCCATGTAGGCACAAATGCAGGAGATAAGGGCTCTTAGATCCCTCAGCGATCAGCTTGCTGAGGTCCAGGCTCTTTTTGGTGAGAGAGTAGCCTTGTGCATAACTCTCCAAAAAGAAAAAGAGGACCTGGAGAAGCGTACTGAGGAGATGTCTTCGGCTATTCTGCATCTAGCAGAATGTTATGATGGCTCCCGCGAAGAGGCGCGTAGGTTCCGGTCAGAGAGAGATTATGCTCGGCAGCAGCGAGAACTCTTTGATACAATAAGGAACAGTAGCACTCATTTGCTACTGGATGATGTGGATAAGCTTAGAACTATTGCTAGTTCTCTTGGGGCGGCCAGTGTTGATCCCACTAATGCCAATATGTCCCTTGGAGAACTTTACAAATTGCTTTCGGATCAGGTCGATGCTCTGGTCGCCTGTATTCCTTTTGTATGTAAAGATTGCAAGAAATAAAGAATTTCTTTTCCTTATATACTTGACTTTTTTAGATGATTATGTATAACTTATAATCACCAATTTAGAATTCTTTACATTCTCTGTCTGAAAAATGGTTACTAGAGGACGTTTCTGCGACCAAACATACACAAATAGTTAGCCTTCCGTCCGAGATCAACTCAAGAAGATTTTCAGGTCTTAGAATAATATTGAGACCATGCACAATATAACATAATATTGCGATCAAACATAGTACTGAGGTCACAGAATAGCATTTCGATCATACATAGTACTGCGATCACAGATTATATTATGACCACATAATAGCATTGCGATCAGTGCAGAAAATATAAGGTTATCTAACATCATAAGTTGTTAATTCCTTTAACAAATCTTAAGAATTCTCCTATAATTATCTGTACCATAGCCCCCGAATGTGAAATAAAATGATCCTTAGTAAAAGATACATTTTGCTTCAGATTCGTAACAGGGTAATGATAACGGGTTTCAACAGGAAAGGCACCCGTTTTGGGAAATTATTAAAATAATGCGCCTGGCGAGGAGTTGTCTCAGGCATATAAAAAGAAGAGGTAACTTACTGGAGAAGTTTCACAGCCAAAAACCCTCTGTTGCTTTAGACATTCTCGCCGCACAAAACCCTCCTTTGCATACCTTGCCCTCATTGTCTCCAAAGTCGTCACCCTTCCACCGATCTCACCACCAATGGCGTCTTGGAGCCGATCCATCCACCACACGGAAGAAAGCCTAGAGGCACTCGAGAGAGAAGAGATTCTTCCCCCACGGTTGCTGATCAACTGGCGGTTGGCGGAGAAGAATGAAGAAGTCCCAATTGTTCGTGAGAACGAATTGGTGATCTTCAAAGAATACCTGCAATGCTGGTTCCGACTTCCGGAGAGTGAATTCCTCCAGGAGGTTGTTGCACATTACGGACTGGAGCTGGTGAATCTCCATCCAAATGCTGTTCTGATACTAGCCATCTTCCAGCATTTGTGCGAGGCTTTTGTTGGAGTGCTGCCCAGCGTGGATCTTTTCCGGCGCTTCTATTTCTTGCCATGGTCGAAGAGTACCAACGCCACGGGCTACATCTACTGCCGCATAAGGGAGAAGAAAGAGTACCCATTTCTTCCTCTGCGGGATTCAGTGCACTGGTGGCACCACAAGTGTTTCTACTGTACCCCACCTTCGGAGAGTCACCTCTAGTTCGAGAACAATCGACCAGAGAAGAACAGCAAAATGGACACCGTTCCCACTCTTAATCCGAGGTTGAAGAAGTAGGCTCAGGCCATTCTTCATTTAGTCCATCAAGGACTAACAGTGCGGGATATCATCCGCGGTTTTGTGAGAAATAGGGTGAGCCCCCTGCAAAAGCGGGAACACCCTACCTGGGAAATAGAATCCATGGAAATGGTACCCTGGATTATAATACAGATATGTTCTCTGGTCTACAAAACGTACATTTCTACTGATGTAAAAAGCGTACCCAATAATTTGTACTATTCGTGACACATTTTTATCGTTGTCCGTGTTCAAAAAACGGACAAATAATCTGCTGCGGTCTTATAATGCCGCAACAGAAGGAGCTCAGGGATCACCCCGTCCCCAGAGCTTAATAAATAGCAGCGACGATCTGAAACAGGAATGTCAAAAGGTATGACCCCCCTTTTTTTGTAGATTTTGTTGCAAATCATGTATTTTATTGAGATCGTCAAATCGTCTGCCTGAAACAATACAACTGCTTGGGGGAATCATCGGGACGAAACGTCCTGGTGATGACACTGGACCCTCTGGGGGGTCAGCAGTGAAGAGGGTAAAGAGAACCTCTTCAAAGCGAAAGATGAAGGAGCTTGCTCTCGAAAAACCTAAGATCATCTTAGGAGGCGCTTCTTCAAAAAAGAAAACCACAACCGCGAAAAAGACCGCGGTAAGATTTTCTGTGTCCCATATACCCTCAAGTGCGAATGAGAATTACTTCTTAGTCGTACAGGGTGAGGGGAGTGAGGACGAGGAAGGCGACATTCCTCTTATCCGTCGCAAGAGGAAGGCGATGGACCTTATGGAGGTAAGCGTTCCAGAGAGGTCAACCTCGCCTCACATCGCCGAAGTCTTGTCCCCAATGGCAAGGACAGGAAAAGCGACACAAGGTCCCATGGTCGCAGAAGATATTGCGGTCACGGAGGAGACTCCCAATCCGGAGACCTGCGAAGCCCCAGTGTTGATAACTCCTCCCCCAATGATCGAGGGGACTACTGTGGTAGGAACTTCACAATCTTTTAATTTTTTACTTCCCTGCATATACCAATCACATTGTGAACATGCAGGGAGAGGAAGACACTGTCCTGTTAAGAAAAGGAAAACAAGGACAAATGCTGATGATACTTCAACAGGGGCACCCAGTGGGCTTCGTTATCCCCAGAGCTCATCGTCGAAACCCAGACTCTGGACAGGGTTTCGTATAAAGTAAGAATATTTGTCTCTTGTTGGTTCCATGTTTGTCAACAAGAGATATTCTAAGCCATGATGTTTAGAGGCAGGGATCCTGCACTCAGTGCCCCGGCGACCTCAACAATTGTCGGCGCATCAACTACCGTAGAGGTCCCGGGTGAGACATGCCCAACTCCCATGGCTGAGGAATCCTCTCAGACCATTGTGGAGGAAATAATAGCGGACATCCAATCTCAGGGGAGGGAAACCGCAATCCTGACCACAGGGGTGGATCAGCAAGAAAGACCATATGCTGCCCCTGTTGTCAAGGAAAAACCGAGCTTTGAGGCTCAAGCCTCAGCTGAACCTAAGAATGGCTCATTCAGTGACTTTGTAGAGGCAAGTAAAACTTCTCTCATTGCTTTTGAGTTCGTAAACTTAGGAATGTTCAAGTCTCAAGAACAGCGTCTTACTGTGTTTCAGGATTTGACCCGGGTGGCGACCAGATCAATAGCTGTAGCAAAACATATTGAGGTCGCTCAACGGGAGATCAGCCGGCTTCAACAATAAGTGTGATGCATCTTGTTTATATAAACTTGAATTCTCATCTAAGCATAACTTGTTGTCTTTCTTGTTACAGAGAAAATGCTTTTCTGAACAAGTGCCTGGCTGATCGAGAAAGCCAAGAAGAAGCTGCAGCCGCAAGGTTCTCCTCTATAGAGAGGGAACTTCGCGAGGCGTAGTCAAAATTTTCTTGTAAGTTTACTTTCGACCAAAAAACAATATTTCGTTGCATGAATTGCTGTATAATTAATTACGGTGTTCATGTAGTACAAGAGATCAAATAAACCTTCTTTCAAAATATAAAAATGACTTTCAGGTGACCATCGAATTCCAAAGCTCGAAAATTGACACTGTCTGCACAGAGAATGAAACCTTAAAAGCGACGATTTCATCCTGCAGCAGTGCTCAATCAGACATCTTCGAAAAACTGAAGATGGTGGCAACTCTGCTCAAAGCTGACGTGGTCGAATCTCAGAAGAACAATCCCAATTTTAGCGAGTTAGCAATATTGGTCGCGGCTCAAGCCGAATCACTTCTCGAGTATCTTCCTGGAGATATAAAACGGCAAGAAGAGGCAATGAAGTCTAATGTAAGATTTGTAGCCTCTGTCATTCTTTGCAGATTGTGATTTCACCATGGCCCAAATCTAAACTTGAAACCAGTAGTGGAAGTTGCATAGATCGAGAGTGAAGATCAGCTTGAAGCCATCTCAGAAGAAGTCAAGCCTCTGGCGGAAGACCTTTTGAAAGAACTGGGCTTATGATGATTCATTGTAATGAACAATGATTCTTTTTGTTAATTGTACCTGTAAATATACAATTATAATATGTAAATGCATGCCTCAAGGTTTGAAAAGAGTGTACTTATTTTGTTTCATATTACGACCATATTCTCATATCCCCCTCCTGAGATCATAAATACTGAAGACTTAGTGATATTATCTCAGGAAAAATATGGGTTTTTGACGATCGAAAATATCTAGTGAGTCTCTTACACGTTTAAAAATGGTTTACAAAGAAATGTCTTGACTTAGATATGATCATCTGATCGTACCAATACTGATCTCAATATGACATTGGATCTTATTACGAATAGGCAGCCACTCGAATGGTCGGAAACATGCCAGCAAGTCCCGTGTGTGTTTAGAAACGGCTTATTTAGGGATATCTTATCTGGATGCGACCATGAGATCGGCCAGCGAATCCGATCAGGTTATCATAGCAAGATGGCCACTGGCGATCAGCCCCTGAGCGTAGCTCGATTATGGGTAGGACAAAAGAGAAAAAGGACCATAACATAATTCGAAGAGAAGTACACACAGTTTTGTTTTATCAAATCATGCTAATTGAAAAGGATAAAAGAATTGGGAAGCTTACATGTAGAACTTGCGTAATTGATCTATGTTACAAGTATTGGATAAGATTCTCCCATCCTCCATTGCTAATTGAGCCGATCCTGGTCGCGGTACTAAAATGATAGTATAAGGGCCTTCCCACTGAGGAGAAAACTTATTGCAGTTAGACTGGTTTTGTATTTTTCGTAAAACCAAGTCACCCACGTGAAGACTACGCGGCTGCACCCTTTTGCTGTGATATTTACGCAAAGCTTGTAAATATGCTGCTGATTTGGTCAGTGCCCGATCATGTTTTCCTTCGATGAGGGTTATATCTTGAGTACGTTGTTCGAGCTGATCAGTCTGATCGAATTGATCTACCCGGACAGAACCAATACGAATTTCCATGGGTAATACAGTCTCAGCGCCATATACCAATTGGAAAGGTGTCTCACCTGTAGCCCGACTACAAGTAGTGCGTAGTGCCCATAAAACGGAGTAGAGTTCATCTACCCAAACCCCTGAGCGCATCTTAAGGCGATCGAAAACACGTTTCTTTATGCCTTGCAATGTCTGCCCGTTGCGCGTTCAACGGCACCATTGTTCTGTGGATGAGCTATAGAAGCAAAGACCATTAACGAATTGGGAACCGTTATTGGTAATGAAACGACTTGGAACACCAAATCAAGTGACGATGTTCTCGTGGAAGAACTTTCTTGCAGCAGCAGCGGTAACGTTGTGGACTGGTTCAGCCTCAATCCATTTTGTAAACATGTCAATGGCTATGAACAGGAACTTGTACCCATTGACCGCTTGGAGCATAGGACCTACAATATCTATCCCCCAGACCGCGAAAGACCATGTTAGAGGGATGGTTTGTAAGGTATATGCGGGCTGATGAACCTGTCTCGCATGAAACTGACACTGTGGGTATGTTTTTACCAAATGCTTGGCATTATCAAGTGCCGAAGGCCAGTAAAAACTATCGGAAAGCTTTTTCGACTAGTGTACGAAATAACACATGCGTACCACATACACCGTCATGAATTTCTTTCAAGAGGGACTTTCCTTCCTCTTGAGATATGCAGCGCATGAATACCTTGAGTACCCTTCCTGTACAAAATCCCTTCTATGAGTTTGTACAAGCACGCTTTGCGAACCAACCGATCACTTTTGGTTTCATCCTTGGGTAAGGTCCCATATTCGAGATAGACCCTCAATGGTTGAGTCCAATCTCCTTCTTGTCCAAGGTTGGTGACGCAAACTGTCACCGGGTCGTCTTCGACCGTAGTCATGATCGAAGGATGTTCTAAGTATTCAACGAACACTCCCGTCGGAGCGGATGTGCCTGAGGACCCAATTTTAGATAATTGGTTTGCGAGAATATTGTCCTTTCGTGGGATATATTGGACTTCGAAATGACTGAAGTGTTTTTCTAATCTTTTCACTTCCCCCAGGTAATGAGCCATTGTCTCATCGGAGGTGCTGTACTCCTTGTTTACCTGGTTTACGACTAGCTATGAGTCTCCCCTCACCACTAACCGACGGACTTCGAGGAATTTATCTGCCCGGAGCCCTACAATGAGACCCTCATACTCTGCTGTGTATTGGTCGCAACAAAGTGTAATTGAATGACATACTTGAGTTGGTCGCCCTAGGGCGTGACTAAGACCACTCCAGCTCCCGAGTGTTGAAAACTACGAAAGCCATCAAAATACATCGTCCAATGGTCGGTGCATAGTAAATCTTTGGATTCTTGCATAGGAGGGTCAGGATTAGTCCATTCGACCACAAAATCTGCAAGGATTTGAGATTTAACTGTTGTGCGAGGGGTGAAATGGATATCAAATGCTCCCAGTTCTACTGTCCACTTCGCAATGCGACCAGATTTCTCCAGATTGCGTATTATATCTCCCAATGGGAAGGACGAGGGTACAATGATTTTGTGTGCTTGAAAGTAATGTCGTAGCTTACGGGAAGCCATCAAAAGTGCGTAAAGTATTTTCTGTACCTCAGGGTAACGCTCCTTTGGGCCATGAAGTACCTCGCTTACATAATAGACGGGTTGTTGCTCCCTTTCTCTTTCCGTGATCAAAACCGTGCTAACCGCGTGAGGGGTGGCCGCCAAGTAAAGGTGTAGTGGTTCTCCTAAGTTCGGAGAAACCAACACCGGCGGACTGGATAAATATGCTTTAACCTCTTGAAAGGCTTTCTCGGCCTCATCCGACCAGGTAAAACCATTGTGTTTTCGAAGAGCTTTGAAGAAAGGCTGTTCTTGTTCGCCTAGTAGCGATATAAACCGGCTTAAAGCTGCCATGCGACCTGCTAGGCACTGGACGTCCTTGATGGTCGGAGGAGACCTCATTTGTTCAATGGCCCTGATTTTTTGGGGATTGACCTCAATTCCTCTAAAACAAATAAGAAAGCCTAGTAGTTTGCTAGATGAAACTCCGAAGGAACATTTCTCCGGATTCAACTTTATTCCATATTTGTTTAGATTACAGAAGGTTTCAGCGAGATCACCTAAATGATCCACGCTTTTCAAGCTTTTTACAACCAAATCGTCAATGTAAGCTTCAAGGTTACGCCCCATCTGAGAAAGAAAGGTCTTTTGCATCAAACGCTGGTACATGAAACCTGCATTCTTGAGACCAAATGGCATTCTAACGTAGCAGTAAGTGCCAAACATGGTGTAATGAAGGCAGTTTTCTCTTCATCTTCTTCTGCCATACTAATTTGATGGTACCCTGAGTAAGCATCCAGGAACCTCATCAATTTGCAATCCGCAGTAGAATCGACCAACTGATCGATGTGGGGAAGGGGAAATTGTCCTTCGGGCAGGCACTGTTTAGGCTGGTGTAATCGACACACATGCGCCACTTACCATTTGACTTGTGAACCATGACTGGATTTGCAAGCCACTCAAGATGATCGACTTCACGAATAAATCCTGCCCTTTGGAGTTTATCTAACTCCACTCGGATGGCTTCTTGCCGATCAACAACAAAGCGTCTGAGTTTTTGCTTTATTGGTCGCTGTCCAGGTCGAATTGCTAACCTGTGCTCAATTACCTCCCTTGGGACTCCAGGCATGTCGGATGGTTTCCACGCAAACACATCTGTATTTGCCCGGAGGAAAGTAACGAGCTCGAGTTCCTATTTGTCATCTAGGCTTGATCCAATCCGAATTGTTCTAGATGGATCATCCGGGTACAATGGAACTAATTTTAACTTTTCATCTGGTCGCGGGGCAACTTTAATTGTATCCGCTGTCGTGGTCGCTATCTTGACGTCCCGAAGGGGAAGCTGATCCACTAACTCCAGGGATAACCGATCATAAGTTAACGCCACATTCCGACTGCCTCGGACCGAAATAACACCTTTGGGACCTGGCAACTTGTCGCACTGATAAGCATAGTGCGTCGCCATCATGAATTTAGCAAGAGTTGGCCTGCCAAAAATCGCGTTGTACGCTGAATCACAATCAATTACATCGAAGGTAACTAATTCTGTTCGGAAATTATCCGGTTCCCCCCGTGTTACTGAGAATACCACCTGTCCCATCAGCATCATCGAGGGACCAGGAATTATCCCATAAAATGGATGAATTATGGGCTTGATTTTTGAACGAGAGATCTGCATCTCGTCTAGCGCCTTGACCAATAAAATAGCCAAGGAACTACCTCCGTCGATTAGAACTCATTCGACTCGAGCATTGCTGATAATTGGGGTGATGACCAAAGGTAGTCTCAATGGCCACATAAGCCCAATAGAACAATCAGCACGATCAAAAGTCAAAGGAGTTTCCGACCAACGGGGGTACTGAGGTTCACCAAAGGGAGCCTCTGCTTGATTTACCTAGCGGTAAAATGTCTTAAACTGACGCTTAGAAACAAAAGAGGAGGAACCTCAAAAAATAACATCAACATGGTTTTGTGGTACCTGATAGGACATCTATCATCCCCATATGTGTCCCTAATCCTGCAAGCTTGATCTTTTGGCGGCAAAGTCGGCATTGGTCCAACCCCTTGGTAGAAATCGTGTAATTGTTTCAACCAATTCTTGCAGTTCCTGAGATCGTGTCCCAAAGAATTGTGGATCTGACACCACTTCTTGCCTCCCTGCGGATTAGTTTGTTTTCCCGGCTGATCGCTATCGCGGCCACTAGAAGAAGTTTTATTCTTAAATGGAAACTTGTTACCTTTTGCCGGTGGCGGTTTTTCCGCAACTGCAACTTCCCGGTATTGCCCAGTCCAGTTTTTCTTGGACTTCTTCGACTTCCTGCCTGATGACGATTCCGACTTCTTGGTTGAATCCTCCTTCTTGTCATCTTTTAGACCCTGTTGAGGCGGTAAGCTTCCCTTATCCACCATCCTATTCCATTCCACGGCCTCAGCCGCGTCGGAATAACAATCAGCCATTTTGAAGAGGTCGGCTACTGACCGAGGGGGATGGATAAGTAGATCTTCGGTAAATCTTTGATATCAGACGGCGTGTTTAAACACCCTAATAACGGAATTGTCAGATATGTTCAGGATGGTATTCCTCACCCCGACAAATCTTTTGACAAACTGCCGAAGGGTCTTAGTAGAGGTCTGGCGCAGACGATGAAGATCGTCTTCTTTGCCAGGCTTCTGGTAGCAGTTCTGAAAATTGTTGAGTATAACATCACATAGCATTTCCCAGTTATAAATTGAACCCTCCGGCTGATTGAACAACCAGGTTCTCACCGGTCCCTCAAGGACCGTTGGTAGGTAATTTTCCATAACGCGATCATCTCTACCCGCCGCTTAAATAGCGTGATGTAGATCTGAAGGAACTCGGATGGATTCTGAGTTCCGTCAAATCTTTCAATTCTCCCGGGCTTGAACTTGTCCGGCCAGACCACCGCACGGAGGCCTGGTGAGAAGGCCTTGCAATCGACATAGGAACTGTGGAGAGTTCGGCGACTTTCAACATGATCACAGGCGACCTCACGTCGTGGTGATACACCTCGTGGTCCCAAACGAGAGTGAACAGGAACACAATCATGATCGCGAGAGTTCCCAACTCGCCTGGCTTTGTCGTGCCGAGGTGATCCTGGTGGTAATCGATTATGTCTGCCCTGACTGGAGTAAGAATACTCCCTTTCATGGGAGCGAATCATTGACTGAGATGAGGCTGTCGGGGTTGCATCGGATGCAACTTCGTCCAGCTTATCCACCAGGATTCTAGCAAAAGCCGATCTTTGCGCGTCGTCAACATTAGGAGGAAAGTTGCGTAGGACTTCTGCAATAGAGCGAAGTCGCCCCTGCATACTCCTCCTAGGCGCGCCAGGTGTCACTGTTTCTTCGTCCACTAGCGGATAGTCCAGGGCTAAAGAGGGTGTTTGGTCGCGCCTACGACCATAAGGACGACGGGAGGAACCTAGAGCGGCATCACAACGAGACTACGCATTCTGGAGAGCTTCCAGCGTAGTCTTGCGGAGTTCGTTATCTTGTCGCTTGCGTTCTTCATCCTCCCTTTGCTTTATTTCCTGTTCCTTCTTTTGCTTGTGTTCCTGTTCCTCCCTAGCCGCTCGCTGCTCAGGAGTCTCCTCCGATAAAGCAGCAAACTCTCGGGGAAGCGAGGTCGTAGAAGGAGAAAACATCTCTGTTTGTTCCAAATCGGATTCGAAATCAAAGAGAGATTGAAGGCTGTCAGGATCGAACCTCACAGGACTGAACCCTCGGTCACCATTGTCCATGTCCTCGACAGCGAGGTATTGTGGTATAGACTCAGCCTCCAAAGTGGTAGGACTCAGATGGAGTTCCTGATCTATCTTCTCTGTCTCCTGGTCGATGGACATGACCTGGGTGGGAGAAAACTCATCCTCATGATGTTCCTCAGGAACATCTTCGCGATCTACTTCTTCCATTGGCACACGTATATGGGCATAATCATCGAGATCAAAATCGTTCTCGGAATCGTACGCCCCAGACATAGCTTACCGAATCTCCTGATGAAAACAAGAGCACCTTGAGAAAGGCCCCACGGTGGGCACCAGCTGTCGACGATTTGGACTCGGAGTCCTCTGTTGAACTTATGCAGATTTGTGAGTTGTGAGACCTTTCAGGGTGTTCCTCAGGAAAGATAGGATAAGCAATGTCGATAGGGGCACGAGAATTTATACAGGTTCGGACCCTCGATGGTGGGAGTAGTAGCCCTACGTCCTGTTATGATTTCACTAGATGAAGTAAAAGTGTTTACAAGGGGAAGAGATTATCACAGGCGATGATCTCTTCTATATTTTTGTCTATCTAACTATGTATAAGTCTTCAAGCTCTGTTGACTCGTTGTCGTGCTTGTTGGTTTTCTTTAACCGTCCTTTACATCGTTCATTGACCATCCTTTTATACTGATGAAAGGGTGCCAATATGAAGTGGTTCTAGACGGTTCTTTATGGTGTAGTTCATATAACCGTATTCATCTCCTACGCAGGTTTTACACATGCAATTTAGTAGATAACCGCACATGCTAACCTCCTAGCAGTTGTCTTCAAACGTGGAGAAGTTATCTTGATCCTGGGGATGTGTCTGCAAAAGGCTTAAACATCCCCGAGTTATCCTGGTCGTATGTAGTCAACGACCCTCTGACCGCGCACTATCTACGGTCTCCGGACCACGCATTGCTTGCGGCCTTATGATCGCGCAAGGGCTGCAATCATAAACTATCTTTGTGTCCGTGCCCTTCTGATGTATAGGAGACTGACCATCTGAGATCATAGTGGCTACTAAGACACATATCAGATTCGAACCTGACTTAAATCCGACATGTATTAACCAAACTAGCTCGGGTGACAATCCTCGTCAAGTCTCATTTCACCCCCTAAGATCAAGTTCCAATCTTTAAAGAATATACAAACCTTACGAGTGGTTAGTTTATAACTAAGCTATAAATCGAAATAAATAAATAAATAAATATATATATATATATATATATATATATATATATATGTTATTCGCTGAGTCTGCTACCAAAAGTGTTTTCCTTCTAGACATAGAAGAATACTCATAACTAGATATGTACTCAAGGTGGTGCATCCTTCTCTCGGTCAGAGGAGTATGTCGAGAAACCTTTAAAAATTTTTCTAATTTTTATTTATTCCTCTAGCAAGAAATTTTTCTTAGCAAAGGGCCGTCCGTTCTGCTAACTTCTCTACTCATGGTTTAGATGTAGAATGATCTGGATCATCTATTAATGGCCAACAAAGTAGTGCAGAGGAGATTTTATTTTCAAAATTTTTGAAAAATTTTGAATTTAAGAAATTGAGAAGGAAATATTCAAATTATAGCTCAGCTTCTAAACTAAAAACCACTTAAAACAAGGAATGCACAATTAATTAAATTAGTTCTCAAACCTAGGGTGATAAACAAACTTACATTAAATAAAAATAAAGTGTAAACTCTAACACAGTTCATATCATAAGTTGATAGCAAGGGGTAGAAAAATTCTAACTCACTTCAAGCAATACATAAATTAAAATTTTCTAATAAGCATTTTGAATCAAATTATTAAGAATCATGTACCTCATGAAAGCATTACTTAACCTTATCAATTAGCTCCTTGAATTTTTATCTGATTTGGATCATTCCTCCTACCAATATGCAAGTATGCATGCAAAAGAAAAGGAAAATATTTTTTGATTTTTGATTTTTTTATGCATGAAAAGAAATATGACATATCCTAGATGCAAATGATGAAAAATGTAGAAAATAAATAAAGAAAAAAAGAAAATGCTTGGCACATGTCGAGGAATAAAGTGTTCGTTCTCCTAAGAAATATAATAAAAAAATGAAACTGCAGCAGCATTGGATAGAATAGATTGTCACGTGATGTGTCCTCAAGTTAGGCTTTTGGGCAAGGCCAAGCTAGATGAAACGAGAGCCTTGAGTGGGCTCTACTGTTCTGGTGGCGGATATTAAGGAGGTTATAGAGATGGTGACAGTGATGGATAGTTGTGGAAGAAAAACTTAAACATTTGACTCTATGTACCGAACATAGAGTGATCTGTCTCCTGCGTGTGACAGATATCCTAATTGTGTCATACAAGTCATTATGAGTGTTTCAATAGCTTGTATGTTGACACAAATTTGGTTGACCATCGATTGCCTCACAAATTTAGGTTGGGGCATGTGCTCTGGAGCATCAAGCACGTAGTTCTCATCATCGTTGTGTCCTCCTCCTCTTCTCCTTCAGGTTCATCTTCTTGTTGCATTGACTAGGGGACTTGTTGTTGGTAGTTAGGAGCAATTAACCACTTGTTGTGGCCCAAGACACAGAATAATTGTAGATCTGAAATTATGTACTTTCGACTGTAGGGGCTTTTGTACCTGTATTCTCCATCGTGCCTTCATAGAAAAGTTGAACGAACAAGACCACAAAGACCATAGTATTTGCACCCAACAGTGAATTGAGGTTAGCAACATTAATATTCGATCATTCAGCAATACCAGTGATTAAACCTCCAATGACGATGTCAGCGGTGTGTGCATTTCCCACATGCTCAAGATGATTGATTAAAAATGCACCAAAGTTAATCTCTATACCATTTAAAAGAATGGCTAAAAGATAGAATGCGTTGAGAGTAGTGCACACACCTTGACTGTCTCCTCTACCAAAAATAGTGTTGGCAATAAAGCAATGCATATAACAGATGCAAGGATTATGAATGCGCAAAGTTTTGGCATCCAAACTGAGGAAGTTATCATTAACGATACAACCTCATAATCGGTCAAGATTTCCTTGACCTATCCCATGTGGCGTAGTGGTATGCACAGCGCCATTACGAGACATAAAGAAAGAATTCAATTGTTCAAGAGTAATTTGAAGGTTTTGGTTCACCACAAACAGCTAGCTGAGTTTTCTCCGAGATTTGTCTGTTACTGCTTATGGTCTATGCTGACTGTCAGCATGCTATGCTGACTGTCAGCGTGTGCTGTTTCTTTTCTGTTCGACCACAATGGCTATTTTTTTCATTTGGGCTATAAATAGAGGTTTTGAGCTATTGTTTCTTACACCAAGAAGCCTCATATTCCTATACACATTTGAGCATTTGTTTTAGAGCTAAAATCTTGATCTTTTGATCAAGTCTTGAGCTTTATGATCCATCGAGTGTTTTCGTTCGCATCATTTACATACTTAGAGTTTCTCAATACTTGTTGGAGGTCTCGAAAAGATCTTGCAACTTATTACTCTTAGTGAACGCCCTCACCTAGACGGTTTTGTGGCGTGGCCGTTGATCTCTCCATTTCGGAGGTTGTCGGAGAGACTCGGCGTTATTGTAAAAGGCATCGGTGCTCACCTTTCTGGAGTGGACAAAGAGCAACCAATAGTGAGAAATATCCTTCGTGGATATTGTAGCAAGACTCATTCATTTGAGTGCTTCAACGAGGAGTAGGGGAGACCGGGCGAGTCTCTGAGACATTGAGATAAATCTTCGTATTTGTCTTCTCTTCCTCTTCCTTTTTATTTGTGCAATATATTATTCAATTGTTTTTGGTCTTTCCCCTTTGCAAAAGTTGTTCATTTGAAATGTTTTAAAGCCTCCTATTCACCCCCCATCTAGTCGGCATTCTCGATCCTACAATATGAAAACCTACACCGGTGTTTGGCATTGACAAATATAATGCTGAGATGATTTTGGATAGGAGGGGGTTGATTCAAACCTATACCGCATGTGGCGGGATGTGAACCTTAGCCATCATCACCTTTGGTTCCTCTCTTCATACTGGCCAACTTCTTGATCTTCTTAACAAAACTACTGGTGGCTAGGGCAAAAAGATGAAAATCGCCGATTCGGAACCAATTTGGACAACTCTTGAAGGAATCGATGGTCTCTACAAATTAAAGACAATTATGGAACAAAATCCGCCGTAAAAATGTGTTGAATAGGAAAAAAACTTGAAAACAAAATCAAAATAAATTAAGAATGAGAAACTCAAAAATCTTGCAAATGTAGAACAATGGATGGAGATTTACCTCAGTTTTGGGAGAGATTGAAGGAGTAGAAGTGTTTGGAAAAGATTTATGGGGTTTTTATTAGTTGAAAATAGAGATTGGATTTGAGGATTTTAGGACTTGGAATAGTTGTGGAAGTTTTGTGGATGAAGTTGGCCCTCTTAATAACCCTTCAGAGGCTTGTACGGGTTGTATAACTCGTATGCTAAACTAGATGTGGCTCGATTTGGACAAAATTAGGGAAAACTTGCATACGGGTTAGCATACAACTTGTGTAAACCGTATACTAACTCGTGAGAGGGTTTGTTAAGTTGAAAATGAGCTGATTTTGAGGCTAAAAATTTTTGGGTGAATTCTAATGATTCTTTTATGAAAAATAGGGGATTTTTGAAAATGAAAATTTGTTTTGGGGTTTTTGATGAAAATAAATCACGTCTAATTTGTTCTAAAAATGCAACTATGCAAAATAAAATGCAAAATTAAGATAAAAACTAAATTAACACTAGGCTTGCCTCCCAAGAAGCGCTTGTTTAAGATCATATGCTCTACCTTGTTACCTCTCTTACATCGGGAAATTGAACGATCCAAAGTCTGGATCAAGATCAATTTTACCTCAATCTCAATTTCATTTTTGTGGCGGCAAATATTTGTTTCTCCATTAAGGAAGCGACATACCACTGTCCAGTCATTCACCGTGATGGAAATTGTACCTTTTCAAAGATCATGACGGGTTTGGCAATACTTAAAATTGGTCATCCCAAAATTTAAGGAACTTGCATGTCACTTTCCACATCCAATACTACAAAGTCTACAAGAATAAAGAATTTATGCACTTTTACTGGAACATCCTCTCTTATTCCAACAGGATAGACTACAGATTGATCAGCTAATTGGAGAGTCATTTGAGTAGCTATTAATTCTCCTAATTCCAATTTCTTGAAAAAGGAATATGGCATTATGATCACGCTAGTTCCTAAATCGTATAAAACTCTATTTTCTTTAAATTCCCTTATTGAACAATAAATAATAGGATTACCAGAATCTTTTAATTTCGAAGGGAGTTGATTTTTTATCAATGCACTACATTCCTTCGTTAAAGTAATAAATTCAAAACCAAGTAATTTCCTTTTATTAGTTAGAATATTCTTAAGAAATTTTGCATAAGTAGGCATTTGAATAGCATCAATGAAAGGAATATTAACATATAATTTTCTCAGAGTATTGACAAAACTTTCATATTGAGCATCAACTGTTGATTTTGAATTTTTTTTTTTGGAAACAGTAGCTATTTTTCCATTCGCTCTTTGTTTTTAGGTGGTGGAGGTGGTGATATTTGATCCTTTTCTTGTAATATAGCTCTAGATTCCTCATTTGCTTCATCATCTTCTTCTTGTGGTGCTTTCTCTTTTTCATGGTTCTCTTCTTTCGACATCTTCAATTCCTGCAATCTAGTTCCAAATCAGAGAGCAATTGCATTTATGTGCTCTCTCTGGTTAACTTCAGGTTTACCAAGGAAATTTTTTAAGATAGTTATTTGATTAGTTGCAACTTGAACAATTTAGTTTTCAACCATCTTAGTATGAGCTATAAGATTTTGAACAATGACTGCTACATTATCATTTTTTGCATTTAATTGCTCAAAACACTTCTCATTCATTGTAATTTTTTTCAAAAAGAGTTTACTTTGCTCAGTTTGTGTAATTACAAAAACCCTTGAGCAAATTCTTAAGAGAACTATCTCTTCTTTGAAAAGTTTTGTTTTGATTATTCCCATAAGACAAGTTAGTATTTTTTTTCCAATTAAGATTATAACTATTATTAAAACCATTATTTCTAAAACTATTGACATAATTAACTTCAACAAAAGCATCATTATAAGGCATGTTTCCAAGATTATTACTAGGACGCATAACTTCTAATTAATAAGAAAGATTTTCTATTTGAGAAATTAATTGACCAATAGTAGTTACCTCGTATACCTGTTTTTTAGACGACGGTTGAGCTCTATCACCTTGCCATTGTAAATGATTTGTTGTCATATCTTCTATAAGTTTCTTTGCGTCTTCAATCATCTTATTCATGATCAAATTACCTGCAACTGCATTCATTGTTTGCCTATTGCTAGCATTTTGATGTGGGCATCCTTTAAGTAAAGTCTTAAATTGATCCCAAACTTCAAAAAGTGATTCTTCTCCTTCTTGTTTAAAATTAGTAATCTAACTACACATATAACCAGTTCTAGATAGTGGAAAAAATTGATTCAATAAAGTTTTAGAACAAACATATCATGAATTAATTGTATTTGTTGGTAAAGATTACAACCATTCTTTAGCTCTTCCTATTAATGAAAAGGGAAAAGTCTAAGTCTAATGGCATCAAAAGAAACATTATGAACCTTAACAGTGTCGCACAATGGAACAATCGCGGAGTCCTTCAATGAATGTTGCATGTTATCTGGCATCACTTCTTTCTTAACTTCAAGAAAAGATTTCTCTAAGTTTCTTATGGATCTTGAATTTTGAGAATATTCTTTATCAGACCTTAAGAGCATGTAACTAACAAAGAAAAATAGTTATGTAGTAAAAGAAAAAAGAAATTCAAAAAAATAAAAGAAAAGGAAAGGAAATAAATTTTTCAAACTAAAATCACCGTATCGCCAGCAATAGCAGTAGAAAACCTTGTTGAGTCTCCAGCAATAGAGCCAGAAAACCCTACGTTGAACCACAAGTACACAATGTCAATTATAGTTTTCGAATGAGTAAGTTGTCAATCCCACAAGCATACAAACCATCTTCTTTTAACAAAAGGGTTTCTGAAATTTTGGATTACTCTCAAGGGGGAAAAAGCAGTAAAAGTAGTAAAGAAATAAAATTTAGATTAACTTCTAATGAATCGAGACAATCTCTCAGATTTTGGTTCATCAATCTATGAACAAATGGTAGAGGATGATTTTAATTTCAGTTTTAATTTTGTTTTGTAAGCGACTATCCTTTAAAGAAATGCATCTCGCTCTCGCGACGTTACTATACATTATAATTCAGTGGTGTGCATCCTGCTTTCACGATGTCACTACACAATCTGGTGAACCTTTACGCTTCGTGATCACCATTGTCCCCTCAAATAATCAATCTAAACCCAGTCCTCCCTCTATCACTACGGAGGCTAGAACCTAGATTAATTATAACTTTATGGCTTGAGATTCCAAATCTTTTACCCCTCTCTTGAGGTGGCAATCAACCCAAAGGATTAGAATTATACAAGCACATAAGTATAACCTACTATTAAGACAATCACTCCAATGACACAAAAATTGAAGGATAATAAATATATTAAAAAGAAATCACCTCATACATTATTCATAAATTGAATTCTCTACATCCGGAGATTATTAGGGTTTTACCCAACATCGATCCACCAGAAATAGTCACCGTCTTCAACATCTCGATTACCAAAGAGATTGAACTAAGAAAATATAGTGGAATTATTCTAAGAAGTGGATGGGAGATCCTGGATGATCCCCTTGATGAAAAGATGATGATTTGATCAGCCCTCTCCTTACCAACAGAGTCACATATGTCTTTTTACATCCTAAGAGTTCAAAGAGTTTCAAAGTTGTTTTCTTATTTGTACGAAGGTCATCCAACTACAATATTTTTGTGATTATGAACTATTTGACCTAATCTCTAGGTCAACAATCCACATGAGTTGGCCATACAGGTTGACAATCCATATGTCAAACCATATGTGACTTTGTTAGTATGTGTTACTTCCATTTTGGGCTCCGTGCTCCATACTACTTGCAATTAATACTAGTTGTAACTAATATCATAAATAGTATTCTTCGTGTTTCTTCAAGTTTTTTAGCATTTTGTACTCATTTCTTCTCCAAACATTTGAAATAGAGAATTAGGGCAGGTCAAAAGCAAATAAACTAATTTTAAACGAAATCTAAACAAAACCTAAGACTAAGTGAGGTGAATCAACTAATTTATTAAGCAAAATGATAGTAAATAATGATGGAATCACCGTTATCACTGAACAATTTAGAAGTTTGACTAATTAAGTAAACATTTTTGTAGGCACTTTCTGAAAAGATTGAAATGGATATTCCACAAGATCAGGTAGACACTCCAACTTCCAGACAATAGGTAAATCAAGTACATTTTCCTATTTTTCTTCCTCTTTTTGATCAGAACCACTTAATTGCTTACAATCGTCTCAGTAATTCATATTTGGATGAGAACTTGAATTGTCTTTACTTTTGAATAATGTACAATTCTATAAGTGTTTTTAATTCCTTTTTTGTTTTGTAGGTTACTGCCACAGACTCATGTTGGATCTCACAACATACCAATTGATCGTTGTAACAATTCTATTTTGGTTATTATGGATCTCTATTGGTCAAAATTTGGACAAGAATTGTATTTTGTATGACTGTGATGGAACTGAGTAGTCTTTGTCCTAGTTTAATATCAAACATGTAAACGACTTATCTTTAATGCATGACTATTTATATATGAAGTTTATGTTCGATGGTGCTAATTTGTATGTGTCCACTGTAGACACATGTTGTGTATATAATAACTGCTTAGTTATGAGTTATACGGGAGATTTGGACAAATTATGATGTAATATGGAAAGCAAAAACAAAATAGGAACCTTATTCCTGACAGCTAACCGTCAAGTAATAGGGAGTTTTTGTTGGTTGTAGCAACTCATTTTCCCTGAAGGCCAAAAAATAGAACATCGGGGAATATTATTTCCTGACGGCTGGAAAACAAAATGTCCGGATAGTCAGTACTATTTCTTACGCTATTAATTTTATAAAACCCAACTCTTTCCTAACGGTTTTCAAGATACCGTCACGAAAAGCCTGAACTTTTCCTCCAGCTGGCCAACGGATTTTATGTCGATCAACTGAGGTAGTATTGTCAAGAAATTATTCCATATAACCATTCGTCACGAAATGTTGTTTATCCCGACGCCGCTTTCCTGAGCTACTTTTTGTGATGGTGACCCATCAGGGTGTCAATTTTCCTGACAGCTTTAGGCCGACAGGATTATCTTATTAAATTGGGTGGTTGAAATTTATGTGTCTTGTGTATATATGTAATTAAAATTAAATTTCATATGTATTTATTGGATATATTCTTGATATGTGTTATTAAAAATATGATTGACTTAATCAAATTTTGAAAAATGAGATACATATTTGATAACAGAAGTAGTATATAACTTAGGTTGAGAGAATTTAACTAACTATAAATTAATATTACCCACCTCCCGAACATTCCATTTTGATATCTACACAAGATCTTAATTAATAGCATTTGCTAACATATAGATTAATAAGTTCTTATCCAGTACGGCCCACCTGGCACTCACTCTAGTGGGATACGTCAGCCAAACTAATTATGTACTCATGATCTATCTAAAAAATTGCTTACGAAATTCTCATTGGGAATTAAACAAGAAGTGAAACATTAGAAATAATTCTAGCAATTAGTATATATGATCTTGATTTGTCAGCATTGTTTGCCTATACAGTTGCTGAGATTGACACGCAATTAGTATAAGATGAGAAAATTTCAAAACAATTAAGCTAAGTATGTCCCATTCTAGGGTTCCAGATTTACACGCAATGTTGTGATAAACAAACCCAGTACTCCCATATAGTTATGAGGGCGATTTGATTTATGAGGCTGTCAAACTTTGGGTTGTGGATATGCCACCGAAAAACCGAATAAACTAAAAATTGCCATTACAAAATATGAAAACTTTTTTTATTCTATTATGCCGCTGCAAAATGATATCTTATTTTCAAAAATGCTACCACAGAGTGGTTCTTAATGAGTTATTATGTTTTGCAATATCCTATTTAGAATCTCTGGTTTTGTAATCACGTATCTAGAGATATCAATTTTTTAGTAATATATAACTAATTTTTCTACTTATTAATTGGCTATATTTTGTTCATTTCTTGTTTAAGTGGCCGCCAACATCCAAAGGTTGACCATGTCTAGTATAATTTTGAACTGAATAAACATATTATTTTTACTATGTCATCAAAATATATTTTTATTTTTGCATATTTTTTATGGTGCTCCTGAATTTTAAAATATCTATGATTAGAACAATAATAAAGAGTAACTAGAACAGTGTAATGATCTTCATACGTAATCTGACCAAGTATTTCTAAAAACTCGTTCTTTTTTTAAGTTTTGAATAGTGTAAAATTACATCCCCATTAAATTTTTCTTTCGTCCATTTTTCTTTAATCACAAATTTTATTATATTATTGATTTGATTGTAACTAGCTTTGTATTTCTAGTGTTATTGTCCCAAATAGCATTGTTTCGATCAAATTTTCAAAATTACATGTTGTTGTCCCAAAAATCATTATATTAGGTAATAAAAGCAAACTGCCCATTTCTGTGCAGCCTGATGTTTAATTATGCATAACATCTACATGTGGCCTTATAATATTATTTTATAATTGCTATTACAATGCTAATGTCAAAATCAATGGAAATGGCCAGTGGCAGGAGCTTATTTCTGGTTCTGCCCGACCGCAACATGATACTCTTCATTAGATGTACAATCTTTAGTTATATAATTTTTCACAATACAAATAATTATAAAAAACTTTTATCTAACTGATGATCACTTAACTATTCATTACTGACTAGTTGACTCTTCTGATAATAATTCTTTAGGTCCACACTGACCCCAACTAATACATACCTTCTTCTAACAATGACCTCCGTAGTTGATTAAAACAAACTTCAATATCGAAGTGAGACAAGTACGCGCAGGTGATTGAATTAACCAAAGAAGATGTAGGTTTAGTTTAGTAATATATTAGATATAGTAAGATAATCGTGAAAAACATCTATTAGTAATTATATTTTTTAAAAAAGTAATTTCCAAATAGCCCGTATGGTTAAAAAAATGTTTTGTTAGGACCACTTATGTATTAAAAAACACTACAATCAAACGGCATTAGAAACAACAAATTAAGAGCTAAATAAATTTGCACCGAAATAATTAACTTTTGGTAATTATTTTTTTATGTGATACATTACTGCATTAGTATGTATATATTAACTATCACCGCGGCAGCTCCTGAAACCACGCGATTTGCTGAACCTACAAATGATAGTGAAATCATCATAACTTTATCAAATCAAATAATTTCAAAATAAAAACAAAAGACAAGATACGTTTGAAAGATAGCAATAGCATATCCCATTCCTTAATCCGGAAATGTTGCATCATATTTATTTGATTTGGATTTAGAGTATAATTGTTTACTTATTTACTCAATTCAGGGTTTCCAAAATATATACAAAGCAATAATGATCATATTGTCATCGCCACTAATTAATTCATGCATGAACATATTGCCATAGAATTATTCTACATAGCATTAATTATTTTACAAAAAAATTAATTACGTGTAAAGATGTGTCATAAAACAATCACAAACACGTGGATTCTATGAATTCTGTCGTAGACGGGCTAGTAATTACGTGTAAAGATTTGTTGCATAAATAAGAGCACTCTCTTATGTTCTGGATGTATTGAAGTTACCAAATTGCACGTAAGGACATTTGTATACTACAGGTTATTTGTTCTATGGTCTCACCGTCATGACACTACGAGACATATCACGAGTTGTCTCTAATTTGCGTTGGTTTCAAACTACCTTTTCAAAATTTTCTACAAAATTGTTGAATCATTTTTTTTCCTCTTTTTAATTAACTTTTTGAGATATGGTCATACGAAACTCTAAGTTTTTGTATCTGATACAAAATATATCTTGAAAAAATCTTATCTTTTTGGATGATTACCCCTCTTTTCAAAACAATATTTGTCCAAATATAACAATCTTGATAAAATCTGGCAGGTGTATAATTTTACATCCAAAATTTAAGCATGTCAACGTGATTTGATTGAGCATAATGAATATATATCTCTTATATTTTTTTCTCAATAATTTATGATTTTCAGTGATTTACACTAATTACTTCAGTCACCGTCTCATACAGGCAAATTTCCTGCCCATTTCATGCCCACCGCCCTCCCAACTTCGCCTGTATAAATAACCCACTGCTCTTCCTTCACGCTCACTCCCATCACGAACCAAGAAGAGCAAAGCCACCACAAGAACCCCCTCCTCCAAGTCTCACGTCCATGGCCGCCTCCTCCTCTTGCACCGACGCCACGTGGTGGGCGTACGCCCTCCCAGCGCTCCTCGGCGCCGACACCGTCTGCGCGCAACCCGCGCTTCTCGCGGTGGCTGTGCTCGCGGCCGTTCTGTCAGCGGTCCTGCTGGCGTGGGCCTCTTCCCCGGCCGGACCTGCGTGGGCGCATGGCCGCGGTCACCGCGGCCAAAAGGCCATCCGTGGGCCGCGGGGCCTGCCGGTGTTCGGAAGTTTGTTTGTGCTCTCGCGCGGGCTGCCGCACCGGGCGCTCGCGGCGGCGGCGCGCACCTTAGGCGCGGGCGACCTGATGGGGTTCTCTATCGGCGACACCCCGGCAGTGGTGGCCTCGTGCCCGACAACGGCGCGTGAGGTGCTCGCGCACCCGGCGATGGCCGACCGTCCTCTGAAGCGGTCGGCAAGGGAACTGATGTTCGCACGCGCCATCGGGTTCGCGCCCAGCGGCGCGTACTGGCGCCTCCTCCGCCGTATCGCGTCCACGCACCTCTTCTCCCCTCGTCGCGTGGCGGCGCACGAGCCCGGTCGCCAGGCCGACGCCTCCGCCATGCTCAGCTCCATCGCCGCCGAGCAGGCCTCCTCCGGCACCGTCACACTCCGTCCCCACCTCCAGGGCGCCGCCTTGAACAACATCATGGGCAGCGTCTTCGGCAAGCGCTACGATGTCTCCACCTCCGTCGCCTCTGCTGAGGCCGAGCTGCTCAAGGAGATGGTTCGCGAGGGCTTCGACCTCCTCGGCGCCTTCAACTGGTCCGATCACCTCCCATGGCTCGCCCACCTCTACGACCCTTCCAACGTCACCCGACGCTGCGCCGCCCTCGTCCCCCGCGTGCAGGCCTTCGTCCGCTCCGTCATCGACGACCACCGCCGCCGCAAGAATTCGACCTCCTCCGACGACAATTCCGACTTTGTTGATGTCCTCCTCTCCCTAGATGGCGACGATAAGCTCAACGACGACGACATGGTCGCGATCCTATGGGTAAATATACTAACCACTTGCCATTTGTTCCGGTCAAAACGTGCAAGAAACAATATAAGAGCTCATTGCTACGTGGTTTGCAGGAGATGATCTTTCGCGGAACAGACACTACGGCGCTGCTCACGGAGTGGTGCATGGCGGAGCTCGTGCGCCACCCCCACGTCCAGGCCAGGCTCCGTGCCGAGTTGGACGCGGCAGCGGGTCCCGACGGCGTCCTAACCGACGCCGACTTGGTGCGCTTGCCGTACCTCCAGGCAGTCGTCAAGGAGACCCTCCGCGCCCACCCTCCGGGCCCGCTGCTCAGCTGGGCCCGCCTCGCCACCGCCGACGTGCACCTCTCAAACGGCATGGTAGTCCCCGCCGGCACCACCGCCATGGTCAACATGTGGGCCATCACCCACGACGACTCTTTGTGGGCCCAGCCTGAGTCCTTCCTGCCGGAGCGCTTCCTCCCCTCCGAGGGCGGCGCCGACGTGGACGTCCGCGGCGGCGACCTCCGCCTCGCCCCGTTCGGCGCCGGCCGCCGCGTCTGCCCCGGCAAGAACCTTGGCCTCACCACTGTTTCCCTCTGGGTCGCCCGCCTCGTCCGCGCCTTCGAGTGGGCCCTCCCCGATGGCTCACCGGACGTCCCCCTCGACGAGGTCCTCAAGCTCTCCCTCGAGATGAAGACTCCCCTCGTCGCCGCCGCCTCGCCGCGCATCAACAGTTTCTGATCGCCATGCCATGGCATTGCATGAATGGTTTGGTGTTTAAGTGTCATATGGTAATGGTTTGTAAGTTTATCTCACATGAGTCTAGGGTTTATGCATATGCATGAGATAATTAGGGGCTCCAATTTTGTCAAGGGTGCGTGTCAGGAGTTGCCCTATGTTTAATTAGGTTTAAGTTTTAATAATTATTAGTTTAAGGTGATTGAGTCCATGATGAGACTAGTGATGCGTGTGGTTGTGTTTTGGCTTGGCAAAAGTGGCTGGCTCCTTATGTAATCATGGATGCAATATATCGTAATGTCTAAGTAATGTAGTCAAATTAATGAAGGGTCGTTTATTGTGTGTTAATTGCCTCTCCAACATAAATGGTGTCTTAATCTGTTCCTTATGTAAAGCTATTCTTTGTGAATTTTTGTTAGTATGATGGTAGATGAAATCATTTGACGGTTCATCTAAACATATGGCATTTAACACGTTGAAATGTGTGATAACTGATACGTGAATTGTGAGCATGTTTACTTTTTAAACCTTGACAATTAATATAAAAATAATTTAATATATTTTTCATAAAAATTTACTTCTGTATGATATATTTTAGAGTCTACAAAAGTCCAGAAAACGATATGAAAAAAAAACAGAGGATCGATTCAGTTAAGTTAGCGAATTACAAGGTGCAGCCAAATAGCTAGCAAGCTCTTGCTCTCACATATATATACACACACATATACACCTCTCCTTCAGACTCGTCATTTTACAGCTTATCCAGGTCTTTCTCCCACCTACGTCCGTACGTTGAATCACTCTCACGTGTAGACCTTTGACGTGCCTTGCATGCATGCATGCCTTCAACACCACTATGTAGCTCAAAAGGACGCAAGAAAAGCTAGTGCTAATTGGCTGCTCACCTGATCAGCCACCCTTTGCATTGATGCATTCAATTGCATTGCATGTTGACCAAAGCAGAGCCCCAGCCAACACCACGCCAACCCAACTAACCAACACCCCCCATGAGGCTAATCACCATCCAATCACGTGCTAATGATCAAATGAATGAAATTTCTTCTGAATCTATTAAGAGAAGCAGATCAAAACAATTACAGATGACAATATATTCTAAAGTGAATGCTAACCTTGCTTTCATTAATAATAAGATTTCAGATAATACCGTACTTTCGAATGCTTGTTTCGTAATTCTCGGGTGTGAGAAAGTTCTAGGAGAACATGGACTTGCAAGAGTCTTAGTTCCATTCGTATGCAAGCATATTTGGATCACCAATTAAAGTGAAAACCCAAGTACACAAATCCAAGTGAGAATTCGAATGAGACTAGCAAGTTTGTCCCAATTTGAGTTCCATCAATGCAAATGTGTGATCTTTCCAAATCTGAAGTGGAGTTTTCTAAATTTGAGTACTGTAGCATAGTACTGTTCACATGAGTAGTAATTTGAGTATTGTAGCACACATACTGTTGATATGAATAGTAATACGAAATATGCATATTTAGAAATATTTTATATTTAGTATTAGAGATGTTTATGAATATTTTAATACATGTTTTTTAGTATGATTCAGCTGTGTCCTAAACAAGCCGCAAGCTATAAAAGTCTTTTTAAGAGCACCATATGAAGCACCTATGAATTTTATGAAGATTAGATATTTTACAACATGAGTTGTTTATTTTTTTTTTTGTTCTTGTGAATTCTTGGATTGGATTTGCGAGAAAGAAATTCCGGTGTCCCCCAATCTGTGTACTACGTCTATACAGTATAGTTGAGTGGATTAGTTTTGTCAGCGCATGGAAGAGCGATTGTCTCGGTAGAAAGTGGCTTGTTGTTCACATATCGCTCCCTCGCTGTTGGCTACCTCTTCGTTCAGTCACAAACCACCAATTTATCAAGTTGTCTAGTTCCTACGTCGTGAACATCATACCTTCCTTGTGCTTGTTCATGTTCAAGCATGCCCGGGCATATCATCTGGTACCAGAGCTTTCGTTCACATGGTAGGAACAATTTATCCTTAAATTAGTTTAGGTTTAATTGATGTCCTAGAGTACAAAAAGAAAAAAAAATTACCTAGCCTTTGTAATTTGCATCTTTTTTTTTAGTTTTGCATTTTCGAGTTTTAATCCGTTGGAGTCTAGCTAAGGTTGCTAGTTGTGAGTCAATTTTCTTTGGTCTAACTCCTTGTCTTCATCTTTCTTGTTGTTTTTTTTCTAGCCTTCTTGTCGCACCCTAATTCTTGTTTTGCCGCACCATCCACTTGTCACAAGTTGTGAGTTTTCAGTTGTTTTGCCACGTCCCCTCTAGTTAGTTCATGAGTTCAAATTCAATTTGTATCATCTCTTAGAGTCAAAAACAATAAAAAAAATAGAGAAAAAAAAGAAAAAGAAAAGTGTGCAATTTGCAAGCTAAAATAAGAAATTTCAGCAGCACTAAGAAAGAAATAGAGGAAAAAGAGCTGCAACTTAGTTTTGCAAACCGTCTAAAGCTCTTTTGGTTACCTGTCCTAGTTGCAAATTTCAATCTACATACCTAAACTTTCGTGATCAGCAACTTAGGCTTGATTTTCATTGGATTATTATTCAATTTTACAATTTGTAAATTTCATAGTGTTTTTCCCCTTGCTTTGCCTAACCGAGCTCACAGATCAACCTAAGTTTTAGATTACCTCTCCTTTATAATCACTTTTCCAGTTCTGATTTCCACCACAACTTGCATAGTCTTTGAAATCCGCTTAGGAAGGTATAAGAATATTGGTAAGTACGAGGTGAGGTTATGAGTGATTCCACAAATTTCAGTTTGGGTTTTCTTTGTTCTATTAACATGTCAGACTCAGAAACCAATCCAAAGTTCAAGGCATCCGCCGTTGATGCTTCGACATCGCTAGCCGGCGAGTTTGCCTTGGAGAACCGTTAAGGTGCTTTCGATGCTAAGATGGACAAGTTGGAGATGCTTATCTTGGGCCTTGGCAGCATGCACAGAGGTCATGATGCATGTGTGCACGACGATGACTATATGGAGGATGATGATATGGTACTACACACCACTACTACAGCCGCCCATGGACGGGGTGGTGCCTGAGTTGTACCTCCCTTGCATGCTGGCATGAGACCACACCTTGTTGGACATGCGTAGCGGGTACCACTTGGTCACCCATGTCATCCAGAGTACCCCCACGATGACGACTACGACAACTACAACAAGCATGACCATCAGGATGACTATTGTGATCAATACGCCCATCCTAGTGGTTATCTGGGCGATGCCCGGGAACCACAGCATGATTATCATGATCACCGCTAAGATCTCCGTGAGGATAATGGTCTGGGAAAAATTAAAGTGTACATGCCTAGGTTCAAAGGGAAAGAAGATGCAAATGGATATTTAGAGTGGGAAATACCAGTGGAGCAAATCTTTTGCATCCACAAATACTCCGAGGAGAAGAAAGTTAAACTTGTATCTATGAAATTCTTTGGCGACGCCTTGGTTTGGTGGGCCGAAGTGCAACGAGAGTGAGAACGTGTGGGTTACCCTCCAATCTGTAGGATCGAGGATGCCGACTAGAGGGGGGTGAATAGGTGGCTTTAAAACTTTTCGACTAAAAATAATTTTTGCAAGGAAAAGACAAAGAGCAAATAAACTGAAACAATTTAATAATATTTTGCACTAAGAAAGAGTAAAAAAATCAAACACACTGATTTATCCCGAGGTCTCGGAGACTCGCCCAATCTCCTCTACTCCTCGTTGAAGCACCCAAATGAATGAGTCTTGCCTCCATATCCACGAAAGATATTTTTCACTAAAGTTGCTCCTTCTCCACTCCGGATAGGCGAGCATCGATGCCTTTCACAAAATATGCCGAGCCTCTCCGACAACCTCCGCTAATGGAAAGGTCAATGGCCACGCCTCCAAACCGTCTAGGTGAGGGCGTTCAGATTGAGTGAGAGCCACCAAAATAGTAAGATTGAGTGTCCAAAACCAAATATCCCACCAAAAATGTGTTTTGCAAAGAAAAAGAGAGAACCACCACAAAGAAAAGAGAACTTAGTGCTTATGACTAGGAGTGACTTGAGGGAAGTGAGATTGACCCAATGTGAATTTCTTGTGCTCATATACAAAGAATGCTTGCCATCCACTAACGATTTACCCTCTACTTTTCCTAGTTTAATTATTGATTTGCTACAAGAATATGAGGATGTGTTCCCCGCTGAGGTGCTAGCCGGCCTTCCTCCCCTGCATGGTATCGAGCATCAAATTGATTTGGTATCAAGTGCATCCCTCACAAATCGCCCACCGCACCGCACTAATCTGGACGAAACAAAAGAAATTCATAGGCAAGTACAAGAACTTCTCAATAAAGGGTATGTGCACGAAAGTCTTTCTCCTTGCACCATTCCTGTTTTATTAGTACCTAAAAAAGATGGTTCTTGGCGAATGTGTGTTGATTGTAGAGCCATTAATGCTATCACTACTAAATATCGCCATCCTATTCGTAGGTTAGATGTTATACTTGATGAATTAAGTGGTTCTATTATTTTCTCTTAAGATTGATTTGAGAAGTAGATTATAACACCCCAGATTTTGCTATTCTTTTAATATGTTAATCAATGCATCTCTTATTGAATCCCGAATATTTCGACCACACCTCGGATCAATCCTGGAAAAATCCTCCAAAATCTCTTATTAAAATTCTCTAAATTTCTATAGATTAAATTCCAACTCAAAATCCCAAACTATTTTCTAGCCAAATATTCCACCTGATAGATTGCTCTTATTCAAATTAGATTAAACCAGTAATTCTGTTGGAAATAGTCAAGACTTGGTCGATGGTCGAGCTATACAATCAAGACTGGCTCTCTGGTCGAAAGCAAGTCAGTGGTCGCACCGAATACTGGTCGAATCAGAAAGAAAACTCATGGATCTCTTTGACCCAATTCGAGTGTTCGTGTGAAATCTTTGTCTCTTTCTAGCTTCGAGTGTTTGATCCAGTTTTTCCAGTGTTCAATCAAAAAAGATGTACACCAATCCACAAATCAGCCATCTTTTGGTGTTTAGATCCAAATGAAGCGCAATCAGGAAGCCCCAAAATAGAAAACACCATTTCTAACCAATGCATGTTAGTTGTGAGAGAGAGCAGTGACCAACAAAAAGAAAGAGTGTTGAACTCCCTCCTGTCACACCACCATGAGAGCTCCCCAACCAGCGACGAGCTCAACCCCCTCAAGAGCAAGCAAGATCTCTACCCCTAACATTGCATTTATTCTTTTCGGTTGGATTTATTTTTAAATGATTTGATTTTTTCAGATGAGTTTTTGGTAGTAGAAGTGTTTTTTCATTTTCTAGAAAGATCTAGGCTGATATGGGTTTTTCTTTTGTTGACCAAAATATATCCCTTTAAATTATCTTTCAAACGAATTATAAAACTCTTCAATCGGATCTCTGGATCAAAAGTTATGACTATTTTTATCCACGCTGACAGTCAGCATGTCATGCTGACAGTCAGTCTGAATGTCAGTTTGTGTTGCTACCATTTGTCCAGAGAGCGTGTTTTTTTGAGCTAAATTTTTTTGACTTACGCTGACTATTAGCATCTATTGTTGACTGTCAGCATGAGTTTCGATCTTAAGCAGTTTGTTTTGTGAGTTTGTTTTAACTGATCGTTTTTGTGGTTGATGCTGATTGTCAGCATGAGCTGTTTGTTTCCATATACAACCACAAACGGCTAGCAAAGTTTTATCCGTGATTTTTGTCGAGCTGTGATTGTGGATGCTGACTGTCAGCATGTGTTGCTGACTGTTAGTATGTGCTATTTTATTTCCATATACTACCACAACGGCTAACTGAATTTTCTCCGAGATTTGCTGTTCACTGCTCGTGGTCTATGCTGACTGTCGGCATGCACTGTTTCTTCTCAGCTCATGCTCAAAGGCTCTTTTGTTCATTTGGGCTATAAATAGAGGCTTTGAGCTATTGTTTCATACACCAAACAGCCTCATTCTCTTATACACATTTGAGCTTTAGTTCTTAGCATAAAAATCTTGATCTTTTGATCAAGTCGTGAGTTTTGTGATCCACCGAGTGTTCTGTTCGCATCGTTTGCATACTTAGAGTTTCTCGGTGATTGTTGGAGGTCTAGATAAGACCTTGCAACTTATTACTCTTGGTGAACGCCCTCACCTAGATGGTTTGGTGGCGTGGCCGTTGATCTCTCCTGTTCGAAGATTGTTGGAGAGGCTCGGCGTGATTGTAAAAGGCATCGGTGCTCACCTTTCCGGAGTAGATAAGGAGCAAGCACTAATGAGAAATATCTTTCGTGGATATTGAAACAAGACTTATTCATTTGAGTGCTTCAACGAGGAGTAGGGGAGACCGGGCGAGTCTCCGAGACCTCGAGAAAAATCCTTGTGTTTATCTTCTCTTCCTCTTTCTTTTTAAGTGTGCAATATATTGTTAAATTGATTTGATTCTTTTTATTTGCAAAAAATTGTTTTATTTTAAAAGTTTTAAAGCCTCTTATTCACTCCCCTCTAGTCGGCATCCTCGATCCTACATTCGCAACTCTCTTAGCTTCGTTTTGGGCATCTTTAATCGATATTTTGATCTGTAGAATTATGGCAAATCGATGAAATAGTTCAACCCAACTGCTCTTGTACTTTTGCAAAATCAGACCCCTTAGATGGCCTCAAAACTATTTGAATCTGTTGAAAGAAGTGTAGATCAACTCATTTCCTACAAATTTTATATTGTTGACTTTTGAGATAAGCACTTTATCAACTCGATTTTTGTGTTTTCTGAATTTCAATCATTTCATTCAAGAGTCTGATGAACAAGAAATTAAGCCAATCCTCGATTAATCCCCTAATTGTGCTCGATCTCACCAAATTCAAGTCGTACGGAGTCGATTCCAACCAACCCGAGTCCAAACTTAGCCAAACCAAGCACTTGTAGCCAACCCCAGAGTATTTTCTCCCTCCCAGAATCATCATCAACCAGAATACTTTGCATGCATACATATTTATACTTTTACATATAATTTTCTATGATAAATAATTTATGTATGTTTATGTGTTTTATTATTATTTGTGTGCGAGAGTAGAACTAGGAGTGGAAGGAGCAAAAGAAGTGTTCGAAGACCCCTTAGCGCAGTTAGACCCGCTTTGCAAGACAAGTCTCTTTCTTATTGATCATGTCTCTCCCGGTATTTTAAGTAAATTAGGTTATTTATTGTTTTAAGTATATGCATGCTTTACTTTTCAAATGCTATGTTAGAAGAATATGAGTAGGTATGACCTAACTCCTTTAAAGGCCCTTGATGTTCATATATCCTATGCACTCATTTGTCGCCCTAGGAAGTTGTGCTTAAGTTATGCTTATACTTGAATATATGTGCTAAATGCTAAATGGTCATCTATATGAAAAGTGTGTTTAAAACCTTGTTTGTAAAAACATAAGTTAGAATCGATACTGAGGATGGTTTGTGTGGTTGGCGCTATGTACACAACGGGAATGTGGTTCGCTCCTCACTAATGGTTCATAAGGATGAGATCCTTGTGTTTTACTTCCAAGCGGCATGAACAACATACTAATCATTTGCCTAATATGGGATAGGCGCAACAAAGTAGTTCTCTAAGTATTAGTTTTTCCCTGCAATGGTTGTCGGTCTGGTTTCTCGAGGGAAACTAGTAGGTCACAGAAAGTCGTGAGTTGTGAGAGTGAGTAAGTGAATCAGGAGTTTGGAAGAAAGGTGCCCTAGACCTGGATACCGAGTTGTGTGCAACTGGATCCATGGGTTATGAATTTCGTGAGACAATGGACTAGGGCTAGGTAGATTTTGTAGGATCGAGGCTGCCGACTAGAGGGGGGTGAATAGGAGGCTTTAAAACTTTTCAACTAAAAACAACTTTTGCAAAGAAAAGACTAAGAGCAAATAAACTGAAACAATTTAATAATATTTTGCACTAAGAAAGAGTAAGAAAATCAAACACAGTGATTTATCCCAAGGTCTCGGAGACTCGCCCGGTTTCCCCTATTCCTCTTTGAAGCACTCAAATGAATGAGTCTTGCTTCAATATCCACGAAGGATATTTTTACTAAGGTTGCTCCTCCACTCCAGATAGGCGAGCACCAATGCCTTTCACAAAATATGCCGAGTCTCTCCAACAACTTCCATTAATGGAGAGGTTAGCGGCCACGCCTCCAAACGATCTAAGTGAAGGCATTCACCAAGAGTAACAAGTTGCAAGATCTTCTCTTGACCCCAACAAATACTGAAAAATTTCTAAGGATACAAATGAATGCTCTCAGAAGATCTCTCTCAATCACAATGAATGATACTTGATCAAAAGATCAAGATTTTAGCACTTGGGCTCAAGTGTATATAAAAAATATATCTCTTGGCTTTTTAGAAAAACTGCTCAAAAAATGTTTATAAACACTTATCAAAGTCTGCCAAAAGTGTTTATAAAACTGATCAAAAATGTGAACAGAAGCTTCTCAAAAATCTGCTCAAACACTGCTCAAAGATCTGCTCAAAAGTGTTTGTAAAACTGATCAAAAATCAGTTCCAAAATTGTTTATAAAACTGATCAAAAATCTACTCGAAAAGTGTTTATAAAACTGATCACAACAATAGAGAAATCTGCTCAAAAAAACTGCTTAAAAACTGCTCGAAAATGTGAACAGAAACTGCTCAAAAATGGTTTTAAAAACTGCTCAAAAATAGTAGCAAAAATATGCTCAAAAATGTTCAAAACTTCTTCTAAAAACTGCTCAAAAGAATAGAGAAATGATACTTGAAGGTGTATATGAGAATATGGCTTGAGATGGATGAGAATACTGCTCAAAACACCTATATTTATAGTCCAATCTCTCAGCTAGCCGTTGTGGTCGAAAAAGAAAGAAATCAGTACAGCTAACAGATAGCTACGACCTCTAATGGCTAGTAAATAGCCGTTGGAATGTCTGGTCGAATGAACAGTGTTACTGGTCGAACGAATAATGTTACTGGTCGTATGAACAGTGTCTGTTCAAATGAACAGTACTCGAGTAACCTCTGGTCAAATGAACAGTGTGATACGGGGTGCCCGATCTTCAAGACGTAGAATCGTTGATAACTCGTTGATTCATGTAACCTGACGAACCGATGGCGCCAACCACTGTCAATACAGCAACCTGCGACAAAAGAATTCGCCCAACCACACGCTTTGATCGTTGTCTACTTGACCACGCAAAAGTAGACACACTGTTCCTGCAATCAACGAAGAAATTACAAGAACAATGGTAAAGAGAATAACTCCCAATTCTAGGCGGTGGCTTATGAGCACAAACCCTAGAACAAGAGCAAAAGCTTCTCTGAAAATATTTGTGTATTCAATTCGTGGTTCTCTCAAAACTATGACCATGCCTCTCTTTTATAGAGGGTGGTATTTACAAAAGATAGAATGTTTAAAACGAGAATTCTAAACTAATTTGAAACATAATAGAATCCTAACAAACTATAAAAAGAAAATCCCAAGCTACTTTTCACGGATCCGAACAGGACTCTTCCCCCTCGTGCACTTGCCATTGTTTCGGGTCTCCTGGTTGCATACGATGTCAGAATTTGATGATTCTTGATGCGTTAGAAAGCTATTTCGATTATATTTCCAACAAGTGCTCACACGACCTACTTGGGCATTTGTGATGAAATTAGCGCTTGGTTGAAGTCGCTGAACAATTATGCTTGATCGGCAGACTGGATGGTCCTCAGGTTGCGACCATGTGTCTTCAGGCTTGATCGGCTGCGACCATGAGCAGTGTTGCGACCTTGAGCAATGCTGATTATGCGCAGAATTCTTTTGATCGAGAGCAAAGTTCTTCTGATCGATCGTTGATGCGAAGGATGTCCTCATCATAGTGTCTGGTCAAATGAACAATATATGGTTGTATGAATAGTACCTGGTCAAATGAACAGTACTCAAAAGACCAGTTTCAGTCCCACTTTGAAATCTATGTATTTCTCAGATTTTGACCAAGAATAGAATTTATGTGAATGCAACAAATGACCGAGTTTCTCAATTTTTGCAGAAACTAAAAGAGATTTTGCAAGCCCTCTTAATAGTACGGTTTAAACTAAAAAATAATTTATTATAAAACCGGTCAAACTCCAAACTCCAATATCGGTACAATAAACAAGCACTTACCTTAAGTCTTTGCAGCTTCCTTCTTGGCGACATTGCACTTGCGACTTTGGCTCGTATCCTCGGACTGCGACCTTGGGCGACACTGCAACCTTGCGCTTGCGACTTGCAAACCTTCACGGATCACTTGCAAATTTTACAGAAATAACACTGCATACAAATAGCTCAAAGACATGATTAGTCCAAGACACTTAATGTCATCAATAATCAAAATCAACCCAAAAAGACCCTAGATGCAACAGATTTGGTTGTGGGGTGCGCTCTACAATGGTAATATGGACTGAGTCAATCTATTTATAGGGCAGGGAATTGTTAATGCTAGGATTACGAACTGTCGTGTGATCTCAGCCTTGTCTCATGCGTAAAAGTCGCATGAAGAGGTACCGACATGAAAGCTGGGTGATCTAGTGGATTAAAGTGGTACACCTTTGCAAAGTTACAAGAAATATCAGATACTCTGAGCTCCCAGGTTTTAGAGTCTGCGCGCGGTGGTTTCAATCCACGTCGATGCAGCACAAGTGGAACTTGGAAGATTTTTGTAATATTGGATAAAAGTGGTGACTCATGGAAGACCGCCACGCATAACATTTTCTAAAAACTAGTTTAGAATTTTAAAGCCTTGCTTTTGAAATTAAAACTTTTCCTTATAACTTTAGAGTGAAAATTTATTCTATTCTTACCTATAAACCAAAGAGACTATTTCTTGGAATTCCCCATCATTTACATAACCGCATTCATTAATTGAGACTTGTTGAGCACTGTAAGGACAACATGCTCACCCTTGCTTTTGCACATGAAATGTAGAGGAAGGACTTGTTGATCCCAACTCCTATGGCTTCGAACCCATTGATGAAGAAGGAACAGTTCTCAACGATCTAGCTTACTAGAAAGTCATTTGCCTATTGGAGCCTGATGTGGCGAGAGCACATGTTGTACCGCCGCTATTGAAGATGTTGAAGGTTGTCGTAGTTGTTTTGCTTATCACTCTGTGCGTTCTGTTCTTTTGTGCTGACCTTCGTGTCGATGAAACTTTTTAATTTTTATCAACTCTAAATTGCGTCATTCTTGATGCTATGGTATTGAAATATAGGTCCTTGTGACCTTGTACTAGTTTTAATTACCTGTGCTGCGGTATAGTGTGTTGCGTTGTGAGTTTGTGATGTATTATTCTATGTGCAATCTAATCTGGGCAATTGTCACCGGATTCCTCATATGAGGGTCCCCACATAGCTACCACCAAATATGAATGAAACTTGATGATGAATGGAAAACTATTTTGAAAACTAAACATGCTTTATATGAATGGTTAGTTATGTTTTTTGGTTTGACTAATGCATGCACTTTCTACTTTCATGTGCTTAATGAATCATGTCTTGCGTGCCTTCATTGGAAAGTTTGTGGTAGTTTACTTTGATGATATATAAATTTATAGCTAGTCATTAGAAGAACATATTGAACATATTAAACAAGTGCTTGCTATCTTGATAGATGAAAAATTGTTTGGCAACCTTGCCAAGTGCACCTTTTGCATTGCTCGTGTTGATTTTCTTGGCTTTCTTGTGAGTGCACAAGGTATTCAAGTGGACAAAGAAAAGATCAAAGCAATCATAGAGTGGCGAACCCCTGTAAATGTGAGTCAAGTACGAAGTTTTCATGTTCTTGTGGGCTTCTACCGTCGGTTCGTGAAAGATTTCAACACCATTGCAACCCTGTTGAACACTTTAATGAAGAAGGATGTACCATTCCAATGGGGTAAGGATCAAGAGCATGCCTTTCAAGAGCTCAATAAACAATTGTTTAAGACACCACTACTTCAATTGCTTGACTTTGCTAAGACTTTCAAAATCGAAGGTGAAGCTAGTGGTGTTGGAATTGGAAATGTGTTATTGCAGGAAGGTAAATCCGTTGCTTGTTTTTTTGAAAAGCTAAGTAGCCCAACTCTGAATTATTCAGTTTATGATAAAGAACTTTGTGCATTAGTTAGAGTTTTGGAAACTTGGCAACATTACCTTTGGCCTAAAGAATTTGTGATACACTCTGATCATGAGTCATTGAAGTATCTTAAGAGTGAGGGTAAATTAAACCATAGACATGCTACGTAAGTTGAATTCATTGAATCATTTCCATACGTTGCAAATCATAAGAATGGTAAGGATAACAAAGTTGTGAATGCATTGTCTAGATGGTGTACTTTAATTTATCGGCTAGATGATAGGTTATGGGTTTGGAAAGTATCAAAATGCTTTATGTTGATGATCCTAATTTTTTTGAGCATACATGACATGCAAAATGGGTAAGGGCTAGGAAAAATATCACTTGTATGATGGATTTTTTTTCGAACTAATAAACTTTTTATCTCAGATTGTTCGGTTCGTCTTTTATTGTTACAGGAGGTGCATGCCAGTGGCTTGATGGGACATTGCATTGTTAAAAAGACCATGGATATGTTGGCCGTTCACTTCTTTTGACCACACCTAAGGCGAGATGTCGAACGTTACATTGGTAGATGTACTACGCACTTAAAAGTTAAGTCTCGTTTACATTCCTATAGTTTATATACTCCTCTTTCAATTACAAGTGTTCTTTAGGAGGATATTTCTATGGATTTTGTTATCATATTACCTAAAACTAAGAGGGGGAGAGATTTTATATTTGTTATAATTGATAGGTTTTCTAAAATGGCTCATTTTATACCTTGCCACAAGAGTGACGATGCTTCACACATTATTGAATTATTTTTTAGGAAAATTGTGCGTGGAGTTCCAATGACAATAGTTTCAGATCATGACGCCAAATTCTTGAGCTACTTTTAGAAGACTTTGTTGGGTAAATTAGGTACAAAGTTTTTGTTTTCTACTACATGCCACCCACAAACTGATGGACAAACAGAGATTGTTAAACATACGTTGTCCATGATGCTAAGAGCTATTCTAAAGACGAATCTGAAGATGTGGGAAGAGTGTTTGTTGCATGTGGAGTTTGCTTAACAAGGTGGTATATTTTACTACAAAATTTTGTCTCTTTGAAATTGTTTATGGATTTAAATCCCGTACTCCCGTCGATTTGTTGCCTTTGCCTTCGTAGGAACGAATTCATTTGGATGTTGCTAAGCGAGTTGAACACATGAAGAAAATTCATGAACAAACACGAACGAACATTGAGAAGATTACTATGAGGTACGAAAAGCAAAATATCTGTATTATGATCCCACGTGGAAATAAATTGAGAAAATTTGGCCCCACTAATTCTAGAAAATCTTTTTTTTTTCCACATAAAGAAATAAAGAAGCCGTTGCAATTGCCGGAAATACTAAGCCTACTAAAGGCACGAAAATAAAGGGTAAGTTAAAATCCGTCAGAGAATAGGTTTCTCAATTCAAATTTACTATTTCTCTCTATTCAAAAAATTTGTCAAGATTCTTATGATATAATTAAGTATATCTATTACAAACAATATTGGCTATTGTATTTTTTTAGTTTGCAAAATAAAGAATTTTTAGCGAATACCATAGTTCTCTAAAAAAATTAATGGAACGGATAAGATAATAAAAAATTGCAAAAAAAGAGAACTAATTAAAAAGATTTGATTTTTATTTTCTCATCCTTATACCCTTTTAACAAAGGTCACCGCAAAGTTACTTTCGAAAAGGGAGATCTCGTTTGGCTACATCTTCGCAAGGATCGCTTTCCAGAGAAGTGCAAGAGCAAATTGATGCCACGAGGAGATGGACTATTCAAGGTACTCGAAAAGATTAATGATAATGTATACAAGATTGAGTTACCAGGTAATTACAATGAGGTGAGTGCAACTTTTAATGTTGCGGACTTGTCTCCTTTCTTTGGAGAGTCAAGGATGACTTCTTTTCAAGAGGGGCAGAATGATAAGGACATCTCTAACACTAGTACTTCTAATCACTATCCATCACATGTTGATGATCAAATGAATGAGATTTCTTCTGGACCTATTAAGAGAAGTAGGGCAAAACAAATACAAAAGACGATATATTCTAAGGTAAATGCTAACTTTACTTTGATGAATTATAAAGTTTCATATAATATAGTACTTTCGACTGTTTGTTTCGTAATTCTCAGATATGAAGAAGTTCTAGGAGAACATGGAGCTATGATGGTTTTAGTTCCATCCGAATGCAAGCATACTTGAACTGATAGAGATATGTTCTAGAGGCAATCATGTAGATGGTTGTATCACGACATGTTTATGAATTTTTATTGCATTCTTTGAATAAAGTGATCAACAAGTATGTGACTTGTTTGTGGAACTCTTTATAATAATATATGAATTGTCTCAATTTACTTACGACATTATCAGTGATACTTATTTTAAACATCCCTAATTTTTGGAATTACATGGAATAATAATACAAGATAAGTCAGCACGATCATTAATTGATAGTCAAGTTTCACGGACCATAGATATGAGATATCAAGTCAATGTCGTGTACACATATTGGAGAACATGTTGGTCGGATTGACCCATCTTGAAATACTGTTGAGATTATTATGTGTCATCAGTTTGTTTCTAATAATTATTTTGGTTTATCTTTAGATCTGAGATCATCATGATTTCATACATGCGTAATAACATACTTTGGTGTCATCAACCGCTGCTTTTAACCGAGTAGTCATAAATGTGACATGCAGATATGTTATGAACCATGTGTTTGAAAGTGAATGGTCGAGATGGAATTTACCCCCCATATATTGAGAGAGATATCTTTGGACTCCTTGATGTAATTGGACTAAGAAAGTGCATGGTCATGCCGAATATAGTTGAGAGTCAACTATGAAAAAGAGTTAGTCCATTACAAGATTGAGAAAGGACTGAGCTATTCAAGGATGACACTTTCTCACCTTGAGTTCGATCTGGTGTCGTAAGGCAAAAAGATAATCCATGACAAGTTGTATAGATTTGTCAAATATAATCTTCGTGTATATGCGGGTAGTCATAATGTCTTGCTAGAGATCGCTTATGACTTGTGATTCGGGAAGTTGTTTCAGATTGCGGCCAAATATACACGAATCTACAGGGTCACACACTTAACGAGTTGAAGTATTAATTTGGAAGGGATCCGAAATGGGTCTCCTATTGGTAATGGATTTACCATTAGGATTAGGGTTCGCATTGAAGTAGAACTTATCTGCGAAGTCTTATAAAAGGAGGTGAGGTGGGCATGCAAAAGACATCTGATCTATTATAGCCACCACCACTATCCACGAGATAACATTCGAAAACCCTAGCCGTGTGTGTTGGTGCTAGTACACGAACATGCGGTACTTCTTCCCCAAACGTGTGAACTTCCGTAGAGGTGTGGCTGCTATTATTGTACTGCTGGTCACGATCCGGTCGCAACATCAATCCTTCTTCCACTACTGCGTAGTCGCATCCGCGTATCTAGTGGTAAATCTCTGATCTATGATCTCTTGTTTGCATGATTCTTGGAATTTCGGGAAGATAATTTTTGAAATTATCGCTAAAATAGCAATTCATTCTCCATCATGAACCACCAATCAAAGTGAAAACCCAAGTGCACAAATCCAAGTGGGAATTTAAATGGAGACAGCAAGTTTTTCCCAATTTGAGTTCAATCCATGCCAATCCAAATACAGCACATGTGGATTTTTTCCAAATCCGAAGTGGAGTTTTCTAAATTTGAGTATTGTAGCACGATACTGTTTACATGAATAGTAATATGAGTTACTACGGCATGTGTACTATTCACGTGAATGGAATCAGAAATATGCATATTTAGAAATACTTCTTATTTGTCATTAAAGATGTTTATGGATACTTTAATACATGTTTTTGAGTAGAATTCTATTATATCCTAAACAAGCCGTAGGATATAAAAAGTCTGTGTAAGGGCCCCATGTTAAACACTCATGAATTTTCTGAATATTAGATACTTTGTAACATGAGTTGTTTACTTTCTTTTGTTCTTATGAAATCTTGAATTAGATTTGCAAAAAAAGAAATTTCGATTTTCTCAATCTGTGTGCTATGTCTATATGGCGTAGTTGAGTGGATTAGTTTTATCGGTACATGGAAAGACAATTGTCTCAATGCAAGTGACATGTTGTTCGTATATCGCTCTCTCCCTATTGACTACCTATTCGTTCGGTCGTAAACCACTAATTTATCAAATTGTCGAATTCTTACGTCATAAAGATTGAATCATCTTTGTACCCCCCCCCCCCCCCCCCCCCCCCCGCCCCAAAAAAAAAAAACCATGAAATTGCCAGAGATATCTACAGACGAGCCTATAGCCGACTTGGCGATTTAGCACGTATGTTACATGCATGTGGTACGTACAAGATCGGCAGTGCCCCTTCAAAAGATGTAACGACAATATATTGTGTACTAGGTTTAGCCATTGGCCACTCTATCCTGCCCGTAGCACTCTGTACGTATATCCAGTACGTACGTACAGGGTCTCTTGCATGTACGGGCGTACGTGTAATTAGTTACATATATGTATGGATTGCATGCGGAGTCAGTACAAGTATCCTTGTTTGGTGAAGAGTATCACTAAAGAACATAAGTCAGACAACGAAATAGATATCTTTTAACATGACGTGATAACATGTCGCTAAGTTTTCTCACAGATTAAATCGCTCATCTTATAGAAAATTTAATTCTATCTAATAAAAACTAACTAGTGGCATTTAATAAAAGTAAATTAAGGAAATATGCGTCTAGAAATCGTAACATTACACTCTTGATAAAAGAAAAAACAATCCTATCTTACATCACACACTTTACCTAAATAGAAGTAACATCCGGTAGAGGCTGCCCAACAAGAACTACAAACGCTATATCAGAGCTGAACTGTATATATCAAGACAGATAGATAATCTGTGCATGTCACTTTTAAGGCAAAAGGTAGAAAAATAAAGGCTAAATGTTCCGCTTGTCTTTTGAAGGATATCGGTAGTTTAAGACATGTTTTGTCGAGTTTAAATTTCATAAATAACCCAGTTTATTGAGTCTTCATTTTATAAGTTTGACGAGTTATTTTTCACTAATTTAAATTTATTTAAGATTTTTAGTTTAAAGAGACTTATATTTATAAAATAAATCTTAAAAAATACTAGATATTTGATCCTGTTTCAGGTGTGTATTTGTTCGAGTACAAAGGACAGTGTTCTGGTGACAGCCGACCTACATATACATAAAAGAAGGTATATATACATAGGATGTTTGTACTCTCTCTCTCTCTCTCTCTCTCTCTCTCTCTCTCTCTCTCTCTCTCTCTCTCTCTCTCTCTCTCTATATATATATATATATATATATATATATATATATATATATATATATATGGAGACACTATTCTATATACACCCCTAAAATAACTATTCTCTGCCCACCTTCTATATCGTTGGATCATGCATCGAGATTATAATTTTATTGACGATAATAACTACCATAAACGACTCTATTATCTCTAAAAAATAGAAATACACGATTTATTATAACCACACATATCCCTAAAAAATAGGAACCGACTAAAATATAGCGACCGAAATCATATTAGTCAGTAAATTTACTGGTCGTGTAATATAAATTTATTGGTCATATATTACAGATTTACTAGACGGATCAGTAAATATATAGTATATGACCAGTAAATTTACTGGTCACATACTATAGATTTTTGTCAGTAAATTTACTGATCGCGTAATATAAATTTATTGATCGTATACCACAGATTTACTAGACGGACCAGTAAATATACAGTATATGACCAGTAAATTTACTGATAACATATTATAGATTATAATCTATAATATGTTATCAGTAGATTTACTGGTCGTGTAGTATAAATTTAGTGATCATATATTATAGACATATACTATATATTTTTGTCAGTAAAATTATTGGTCATATAATATAAATTTATTGGATGTAAACAAGATGAAGAGGGGGTTAGTGCGGATATCGATTAGTAACAATAAAATATTTCAAATATTTACTGTCGTTATAGAATAAAACGACGTTAAATTCTTTTAAACAGAGGATAACCATTATCTCTATCCAACGGTTGTACTCTATTCTAATAAGTTAAATCGGACGGTTTCTAAACTGAGTATAGAATAACTATTTTATGGTTGGGTGTAGAATAATATATATATATATAAAGTGGGAAACAGATTAAAACAGAACAAGCTAGCATGCATGGATTGGTGGATGTCGCATCAAAGGTACAGGACACAGGAATGGGCCGGGATGCACGTTGTGACAGTACGTGCATGCCTGTGTAGCCGCCTAGGATGGCATGGCCATGCACCTTTGCAGCTTTATTTATTTATTTTATTGAGTTGCATTTGTGTCCAAATTAACTACAAAGTAAAACCAAATAATAATAATAATAATATGTTCACAGTTTATTTACCCTGCGCAGGTGTGCAAACGAATCAGTTACAGGCAGATGTTAGTTTTCTCGTATTTTAACTCATATTTTTTTTCTTCCCAAATACGGGTACAAATATGAATAACATCGGGTGCGAATACGAATTGGATATATTCAGATTCGAATATCAGACGAACATGGGTGAAATGTGAATACAGTTATGGATATTAAGTCAAATATTCTTTTGTAAACATACTACAAATTCAAAAAAAACAAATACACAAACAACTTATAGTTTATAACAGGTATAATATTTTTGTGCTTAAATGAATAGAGTATAATTATCTAAAGATTATTTATTTTTATTTACTTCAACTAGTATCATCTTGATTTGGATATAAGTTGTTGGGCACCACTGCACCAACATGGTACATGGTATGTAACATGTATGTTAGATTACTGTCAAAATTAAGACGAGTTCAAATTAATTTTTTTTAGACTCTTGATGATCTTAGACCTTGAAATAACTAGGTGATAATATAATGGGTTGGTTGGCTAGACCTAATTTCTGTATTATCCAGATATCTGAATTTTATTTGTATCAGATATCCGTATCCGTATTTGTATATGCATATCCGCCCGAATAACTATATCACAACTCATATTCATTATCTAACGAACACCAGAACGGATATTATCAGACCTGTTTTCACTCCTAGCCCTGAGAATATATGATTGTTAGGTTTACAATATGCTAGTTAACTAGTGGAGACTTGTATATTTCTATTTTGTGTGTTTATGTGTTTATTTTTTATAATTTATTGTTCTTTGAAATTTATATCAATAAATATCCTGATCTAAAATATAGATAGATATATAGAAAGAAAACATGCCATGGTTTTGTAGTGAGCTAGCCTTAGAATTGGTGGCTAGCCAACAGATAAGAGTAGGGTAAAATTAAGGACAGGGTGGCTGTGTGCAGTAGTGTTGCAGTGGCAGGTCAGTTCGTATCTTAATTGACTTGGACTTTGAGCCAATATTACCAATGCTACAATAAACTTTTGTACTTGCTATTCTTTGCTTGCAAGTGTCAAGTACATATGTTACAAGAGACGCCAGAGCCCCTAGCATAGGACGACTTATATTTCTTCTTTTGAGTTTTGATAGAAAACTGATACTTTTTCTTTTTATAGTACCATTAGATTAAAATTCTTATACATTGGATCTAATCTATCTCAAATAATATGTGTCTCATCTTTATTTTATCTTATCAGACTGATCCTCGTGTGAAGGAGTGAAAGCAATGCTATCAACTATGGATATCAACGATCAATATGGGAGATAGACGGTGAAAAAGGATTATAATGAAGGTGGCGGTGATAGAGATATATAGTGGCACTAAGTTGTAATGAATCTGTAAGGGAGAAGAAGAGGAGGAAGGATGGAGATAAAATATAATTTTTAAATGTATGATGGAAATTAAGGATGTATTTTTTTTATAAAAAAATAAATGTCTACATCCATAGCATAGGAGATCTATCTAGCACACTGGGTCACACTAACTAGGATATTGTTCTTTCCTTGCAGCCCATGCAAGCCAATAATTCGTGTATGCATGTGTAATCGCATGCATGATATATCGCTGTTCGATTAGACGGCCAGTTCACACAGTTGCCGTCATGTAGCCTAGATATGCAGCCAACCATGTGTTCTCGCACGTGTGCGCGCGTGTGTTTGCATGTGCGCGGACATGCATGTGCGCGTGTGTGTCAGTCTAGGAGAGATCCACGGTTGCTCTTACGTGCGTGGGGTAGCTATTCACATGCTTATGCATGATATGATCATCCTCAGACTCTTAAGTTAACAGCAACAATATTAAAATCCAAACTAAATATTCTGATCCACGTCAGACACAGAATAATATATATAAATACACAAAAAATAAACAGAGAAATTGTGCTCTCATATATCTACGTATGCCAAAGTAAATATATACCACAACAAAGGCGACCTACCAACAGTGAAACAGCGTATGTAGCTATACATCTCGAGTGTCTTGGTCCTCTTCATGTGCGCTGCTCTTGCATTCGGAGACATCGAACCAATAGATACATATATGGACACGACCCATGCATCATGTAAATATGTAATACATATGCATGCATGCACACACGTAGACGTACAGTGCATGCATGCATCCACTGTGTAGTGTGTACCCAAACCGGCCTTGTCTCCTTTGTGTAGTGAAGAATATTAATGGATGCATCGTCCAAGGCAAAGTCACATGGTAGTGGTACAACGTTTATACGTGTAAGAAGATGGTTTTAGTAGTAACCATGCAATATGCATGCATGCACCGACCATACACGTAATCAGTAGTTAAACCTGTCCTTAAATACACCTGTACCTTACATGAAGCAAATTTGGCCAGGACTGTCGTCACAGTTCTAAAATAGTCCGATCATGCGGAAGATTTTTATGGTACACTTTCGGACACCTTCCGGCGGACGTGCACTGCTATGGACTTGGGACTTTCTCGAACCCCCACATCCCGTTCCGAAAGGGTACACTTTTCCAAAGTTAGGTACGCTAAACCGGCCAACCTATATGCTTAGTTCCATATATTATTAAACTTTCTTTGCCACTCTAAATTAATGCTTTTCCAAATATGACCGGGTATTTTGGTCATGAAAAAAAAAATGACCACAGAATAGTACATAAGAGTTTGAAAACATAATATAGGATGGTATATAAAAAAATATCAAAAGTTGATGATAAATTCAAAATAAACATATTTTTCGTTGCATATACAAAATTTTCCCAGTATTATTTCTGCTCAACTCGAACAACTCGACGTGTCATCCATGGCAACGCGGGAATGCATGCATGTGCCTCATGGTCAGCTTTCCGAAAAGAGTATAGTTTAAGAAAAACACCTTCACAAATTAGCCACCCATGTGCCTAACAACATGTATATAACGTACGTCTATACAAAACTTAGATAAGGTCAATGGTTGGTGGTACATACACGCACGCCTGCCTAATTAAGCCCAAACATACACATGTCAAACTAGTTAGTTTTTAGTTTGTTGAACAGTTAATTAATTTGTATAAATTCATATAAGGTAGTACAAGTTAGGTCAAGTCTTGCAGTTCCATGGCCAGCTCCGCCAAATCAGAAGTGCCATATTTATGCAAGTTGCGAGTAGTGGTAGTACTAAAATTGTCGAACCAAGTACACAAGTGCCAGAGAAGTTAAAAGTTCAGTGGGTATACAAGCGCCTCCAGAGCATACAGTAATTGATATATTCATATGTTAATTACACTTATTTCTTTTACCTGTTATTTGATATACTTTTAAATCAAACCTTTTAAAATTTAATCATTAGTATATAAAATAAAATTGTACAAAGATTATTTACATGAAAAATAATATTAATAGATTTGTCATCAAATTACTTTTATACAATTATTATTATAATTTTTATTGATACATAATTATAAAATTATTAATGATCGAAGTAGTATCGTGAAGATCCTAGAAAGTCAAAAACAACAAATAAAAAAAACGAAGGGAGTGTATTATATATTTTATGTTTTCAGCATTTATATTGTTATACTGTTAAGAATTTAGCGGTGATTGCTACCAACAACTTTTTTATATTTAGTTATAAATACATTTGTACATTTTAACAATCAAACAAAGGTTCATGTTTTGTTTATTTTTTTCGATGTATTTCAGTGCATCAAAGTTGAGTTCCAGAAAAAATGGCAAAAAAAATTATCTACAACTCTAAAAAGTTGAACAAAGTGCATGTCCTTGCTTATCGAAATGTGTATACAACTTTGTATTATTTCCATTTGGCAAAAGTTGTCCTTGTTTATAAATGCATATAGAACTTTGCTAGGATAAAAAGAGTCTCTATTTCACGATAAAGTAGGCAAATTATAAAGATATCATTGTTTATATAAACATAAGTTTTAAGATAGAAACAAACTGAAATATTAAAATTAACTGGGATTCTAACTAAAACTTAGTTTAAATTTTCATTAAAGAAATAAGAGACAATTCTAATAGTCTTTTCGAAATCTCACCTAAAAAAATAAAATATGTTAATTTGGCATAATAACTGAACTTTAAATGAAGACACTGCTTACAAATTGTATAAGTCTTCCTGGTCCATCTCCTTACGCAAGCAACATACTGAACGACCCTTAAAAATTCCAATGTACTATCAAACTTTGTTGATATTGTCAAAATTAAATTCCTGGTGTCCTTGCTCAACATAAAACAATAGAGCTCTTGGTCGATCCTAACACAATCATGATAAATGAGAGTCACCTGCTCAACTAAATTCATCCATTTGAGGACAACTTGTGATGAAGTGGTGCTTCAATGGAATGAAAACCATGAGAACTACTCGCGATGAATTAGTGTTTCTATGGAATGAAAACCGACACAACAAACGACCATACCAATAGTTTAAGGTGGCAAAACTCTTAACTCCTATAAACTCAGATACCACTTATTAGAATAAAAAAACTTTTTGTGTCATTATTGTAGAATCGAGGATGCCGACTAGAGGGGGGGTAAATAGGAGGCTTAAAAACTTTTCAATTTAAAACAACTTTTGCAAAGAGAAAAACCAAAAGCAATTGAACAAAATATTGCAAGATTAAATAGAAGAGAAAGAGAACAAATACAGAGATTTTTTCCGAGGTATCGGAGACTCGCCCGGTCTCCCCTACTCCTCGTTGAAACACTCAAATGAATGAGTCTCGCTTCAATATCCACAAAGGATATTTCTCACTAGTGGTTGCTCCTTGTCGACTCTGGAAAGACGAGCACCGATGCCTTTTACAAACACCCCAAGCCTCTCCGACAATCTCTGAATGGAAGAGGTCAACGGCCACACCACCAAACTGTCTAGGTGAGGGCGTTCACCAAGAGTAATGAGCAGCAAGGTCTCTTCTAGACCTCCAACACGCACCGAGAAACCCTAAGTATGTAAAGATGATGCGAACTGAAAACTCGGTGAATCTCAAAAGCTCACGACTTGATCAAAAGATCAAGATTTTAACTCCAAAATAAATACTCAAGTGTATGTATGAGAGGGAGGCTGCTTGGTATATAAAACAATAGCTCAAAATCTTTATTTATAGCCTCAAGAAACAAAAGTGTCGTTGTACACAAGCTGCAAAATCAACAGTGAAAACTGATAGTCAGTTTAGGTCACGACCAGAAAGAAGTAAAATCCGGAGAAAACTCAGCTAGCCGTTTGAGGTCGATATAGAAATAAAATAGCACAACTGACAATCAGTTTCAAACTCAACGGCTGACAAAAATCACGGATAAAACTTTGCTAGTTGTATATGGAAACTGATACCTCATACTGACAGTCAGTATCACAAACTGACAGTCAATTTCGATCACAAACTTGACCAGTAAAACAAAACTCACAATATAAACAGCTCGAGGTCAAAATGCAAACTGACAGTCAGTATGGAAAACTGACAATCAGTTTAGGTCAAAAGTATTTGGCTCAAAAAACAACCTCTCTGGACAATTGTCAGTTAACAAAACTGACAATTCAAACTAACAGTCAATTTCACAAACTGAAAGTCAACATAGATAAAAACAGTTATAACTTTTAATTCAGAGATCCGATTTAAAATTTTAATTGATTGTTTGAAAGATAATTAAAAGGGCTATCTTTTTGTCAACAGAAGCAAAAGTCAGATCTACCTAGAGTTTTCCAGAAAATGCAAAAACTCTTCTGTTGTCAAAAATACAACTGAAAAATCAAAACTTTCAAAACCAAATCCACCCGAGATGAATGCAATGCAGTGACCTAGTAGTTTCTCGGTTTATGCTGGTAATATAGAGAGGACTTGCAACCCCTCTTTATAGTACGGTTAAATCTAAGAAATAATTTCCTAAACCGATCAATCTCCAAACGCCGAGATCGGTAAAAATAAAAACAAATCTTACCTCAGATCTTTTGCATCTTTAACATGTGATTTGTGTCTCATCTTTGTTCCACGTGACTTGTGCTTTTTCTCTTTTTACTTTAGATTCACCTTGATCATCTTGCATGTCTTGCCAACCAGACTCTGTATCAAATATCTCAAAGTACAGTTAGTCTGAAATACTTGTTTTCATTAATCATCAAAATTAGGTCAGACATAAAAGCCTAAATGCAACAATTATGAGGCACACAAACTACAAAAGCCTCTACTGCTTATATAGGACTAAGCCTCGGAGAAAGAAACAATTTGAAATATTAAAACTAACAAGAATTTTAATTAAAACTCAATCTAGTCTCTCATTAAACTAGTAAGAGATAATCATAACAAGCTTAAAACTCAGTGTTCTAAATCGCGGCTATTACAACTACGACTGTTACAATGGTAATAACAGTCTGCTATATCATGTAACACGTAGTAGAATTAGCGGCCGCTACACTTCACATACTGTTTTATCGGTTAGATTATAGCTGGGTTGTCAGCCCAATAAATCTAATATTAATTTTTAATGTTGTGGTGCATATATATATATATATATATATAGCCACTTATGTGAAGTTAATATTAAAATTGTAATTTTGTTTGGGACATTGCTTTAATATTTATTTAATATTTTTCTATTAATTTCATAGTGTTTTGTATAATATTAAAATAATATAAATGAATTTTTTAAAATAAAACCGCCACACAAGATAGCTTTGGTGCTAACCTCTTAGATCTATAATAAACATTTTTCGGCACCACTATGATAACACAATAATGACTATTTAAAATATTGTTAAAACTTAATCTTGTCTTCCACAATAAACAACAAAAGATCCACTATTGTAATCTATAGTTGTATCCAGATCATCGCTATAGATCATGTAAGTTATCGGTAAGAAAGTGTGGATCTCAAGCAGTTTTAACTGGCAGGTCATCAAAAATATTTTACCAGGCAAATACGTCCACGCATTCAAATGTGCGTAGCACGTAGAAGTCGTAATTTAGTAAGAACGTTTAAACTCTAAACACGAGTCAAAACTATTATTTGAACAAGTTAGGTCAATCATTTAAAGCGCTGTGATCAAATAACACCTCCGGCCAAATCAATCAGTGAGTAATGCTGCTCTGCGAGTACTGGAACAACTTGTCTCATCAAGTACTCCGTACTGCTCGCAGAATTCAAAGTTCAATAGGCCCACAGTGTAAGATGCCATCAGAAAAGCATTGAAAAATTTTCTAACCAAATCTGTATGCTGTGAGATTGGATGGTACTTTGATAATTGAAAGAAAAGAGATCAAATTGAGAATGTATTGTATTATAAATAAGAGCATCTTCAATACAGTAATACATGAGTGTAGTTGTATTAAGTGTATATCACCCCACGTATGTAGGGTGAAAAGGGTCGCAGAACAGTTTGTAGGTATATTTAAAGTGAGAGACAATAGGTAGATTTCATTATCTTATATAATATATCACATATTTTATATATATCTAATTTATCTGATCAAAAAATAAATTCAAGAAGAGTTAAATCCACTGGACAGTTTTTGAACAATCTACACATGCACATAGAGTAAATGTGCATGGCCAACTTGATAGCCTCTCCAAGTTTTTGTTGGAGACACCCTTTGACGGCGTACTTTCCTAGGAGCTAAGAGAAAATTAACAAGACAAGGCACACACTCTCTCCCCGCTTACATCCTTCTCCTGGAAGGTACCCAAGTGCCACATATCTATAACTGTCTTTTTCTCCATTTCACCTTATTAGCTAACTACTACGGTGTACATGGCATCCAGCTATTGAGCTCACCTTTTATTGTGAAAGGCACCATTTCGAATGAGTGAGCAGTCTAGTATGTTATATATACTCTTGTTACGTGAAAGAGATAAATCCTGTACTAAGGTCATCTCCAGTGATGGCGTTAGCCGCAACTCACGTCGACGGCAGTGGAGGAATGAATGCTCGTCGCTTCCTCGGCGCAATAGGACTTCCGCGTGCTATGGGCGGAGGCGAGTGGGAGGCAAACTCGCAGTGAGCGCGGCGTCGTCGTTGGAGGAGGAAGACTACGTTTCGTCGCCCGCACTGTGGGCCCCACCGAGTAATAAAGCTGCTTACTGTACCCACTAAAATATTAAACTGACAGGTGGGTCCACGAAATAAATAGCCCCAAATGTCATTGAGAAGTGTTGATGGTACGTATGTCAAAAGAAACCGGACGCGTGGGGCCCACCACTGCCGCAGTACGCGGTGTCAGAAAGTGCGGTACCAATCAACACGTCAGTCACAGTCACTGACAAGTGGGGCTATGAATGTCAGTCAATGGGTCAGATCCAATCCCATACGCACGCACGCGAGCGAAGCACGTGGGCCCTACCTGACGCGGTTTACGCGTAAATGCTCCAGCGGATTTTTTTCCCGTACACGTGCGGTTTCTCGACACTGTCATTGACGTGTGGGCCCAGTTACGGTTGACCCCACATGTCAGTGTAACATAAAATGTTTTCCCGGGTGTTAGTGTAAAGAATTTTTTTGGTGGAGCCTGAGTGTCAGTGAAACGAATTGTGTAATAAAATTATAATATTTTATTTGTTTAATTTAAGAGTCCAGTAAGAGTCAAGTAAGAGTCAAACTATTGGAGACTTGACTCTTACTTGGTTCTCTGAGATTATTTTTACACATGTAACAAGAAATATTTTGTTTAAGAGTTAAGATAAAATTAAGAGTGTTAGACATAACCTAATCAAGTGCAATTCAGGATTGTCTAAATAATTATTTAGGATAGGGATTACAAATTCTAAAATATTATACTCCAGGGTAAATGCACTAAATTGCACTGAGAAAATACATCCGTATAAATGTACGGGATTGTCGGCTAGTTTTAAAAAAAAAAGAAAAAAAGTGAAGCAACGGCTGATGGACCGTTCATCCAAGTGACTGCCATGTCATTTTTTTGACGGCTGATTGACGACCTGGACCCACGTGATGGACGGATTGATGGATGCTTGGGCTAGCTGGGATAAGTCTTGCGTGCACATGAATGACACAGTACTCGTGCCGGCCCATCGCACATCACCCATCACCCATCAATCAGCTTTCCACAGCCCGATTTGATCGACGTCGCAGTATCCTGTCTCCAGCAACAGCACGAATCTCCAGTAAAAAAAATGAGTGGTCGTCAAAAGAGGGCCGTACGTTCTAAATCAGACGGCCCGATCCTATCATTTTAAGCACCCACCCACCCAGCCTTGTGTACGTTTTACAGTGAAATCCTACTGTTGCAAATGTACTGCCTTGTTCGTCCTCTGTGTGTGCGCTGTTTGATTTGCGCCTTGGTCGATCTAAAAATGGTTTGGTGCATATCTTTTGGCATGTCGACAAGTCTCAAATATTCAAAATTCAGATCTAAAAAAAATCTTGCCTATCTAACTTAACACTAACCAAACAAACAATCTCGTATATATCTAAAAAAACAAGATTCTCATAATTTTAGATCAATCTTATCACATATGTATACCTATAAGTCGGCTCACACCCATTATTAGTATGAATATTATCCGCTATTGAATCATTTGATCGAAAATGAACACCTATATGATATTCGGACAAAAACCTAGAAGAAATATTTTTTTAGATAACAAAAAAGAGAGTTGCGAGTCATCAAATTAAGAAACATAGGAGTTTTTTTATTAATAACTCACATAAAATAATTATTTACAAAAATAACACACAATTCAAAAATTTTATAGAAATAGATTGTCACGTCAGCCTGTCGAGTGCTGAGCACTCGACAAGTTAGCAGAACTTGTGGAGTACCAGCACTCGACAAGTTGTTTATTATTAGCCTGTGTAGTGCTAATAAATTAGAAAATGGTTCATAACCCAGCTGGTTGAGACTCTCCTCTCCCACCTGCTTGGTCTAAGTTCAAATCCTACTAACCATAATAAAGTAAAAAATTTAGTTGTGGCTAGAGGATTGGGAGAGGAGAGTCTAATAAAGTATGGGGGAGGAGAGTCTCAAACATATTTTTATAAATAATTATTTTATGTGAATTATTAATAAAAAAAACTCAAAACATTGTGGTTTTTACGAGGATAGGTATCTCATTCAGGACTCATACACGGGCGGGACCTGAACAAAGCCAAAACTGGAGGAGGTGCTACTATACACATTGTGTTTAATAGTGACGTACAGAATTTTCACACTTGATATGGTGCAAGAAAATCGCGATCCAAATTTAATTTGAAAGGGACAAAAAAATAGAATTAACCTCTCGAATGGAAAATGTAGATTATTGAATTTATTGCGCTAACTAGTCAAAAAATATAATAAAAATAGAAAATATATTTTTATTTTAATATTTTCTCTCATTTTTAAACCCTACCAAATCTATTACAATAAAAGTTAAATTTAAACCGAGATCTAACATTCTTCTAAAACCTACACTCTTTAATATGCTAAAAGCACTGATAATCAATTCGCAATATATATATATAATGAGACACTATTCTACATCCACTTCTAAAATAACTATTTTATATTCATCTTCTTTATCATTGAATCATGCATCGAAATTATAATTTTATTGACGGTAGTAACCACACACTATCCCTAAAAATAATAATCGACTAAAAAATAAGAACCGAAATCATATTAGTCAGTAAATTTACTGATCACGTAATATAAATTTATTAGTCGTATACTACAGATTTACTAGATGGACCAATAAATGTATAGTATATGACAAATAAATTTACTAGTTACATATTATAGATTATACTATAGATTTTTGTCAATAAATTTACTGATCATATACTATAGACATATATTATATATTTTTGTCAGTAAATTTACTGGTCGTATAATATAAATTTACTAGATGTGAACAACACGTGGTAGTGCAATGAAGAAGATGAAGAGGTGGTTGGTGCGGATATCGATCAGTAACAATAAAATATTTCAAATATTTACTATCTTTATGGAATAAAACGACGTTAAATTCTTTTAAACAGAAGATAACCGTTATCTCTATCCACCTACCCTTAGAATAGTTATTCTATATTCAGTCTAGAAACCGTCCGATATAACTTACTAAAATATAGAGATAACGGTTATTCTTTGTTTAAAATAATTTAACATCGTTTTATTTCATAACGATAGTAAATATTTGAAATATTTTATTGTTACTGATCGATATCCGCACCAACCGCCTCTTCATCTTCTTCACTGCGCTCTCACGTCCTGTTCACACCAGTAAATTTACTGACAAAAATATATAGTATATATCTATAGTATATGACCATTAAATTTATACGACGCGACTAGTACTATCAACCTACTCCTAGAATAGTTATTCTATACCGTCTAGAAACCGTCTGATCTAACTTAATAAAATAAAGTACAATCGTTTGTTAGAGATAACGGTTATCCTCTATTTAAAAGAATTTAAAGTTGTTTTATTCCATAATGACAGTAAATATTTGAAATATTTTATTGTTACTGATCGATATCCGTACCAACCGCCTCTTCATCTTCTTCACTGCGCTCCCACGTCTTGTTCACATTCAGTAAATTTATATTATATGACCAGTAAATTTACTGACAAAAATATATAGTATATATCTATAGTATATGATTAATAAATTTATACTACACGAATAATAAATTTATTGACAAAAATTTATAGTATAATATATACTATGTGACTAGTAAATTTATTGGTTATATATTATATATTTACTGGTCCGTCTAGTAAATCTTATAGTATATGACCAATAAATTTATATTACGTGACCAATAAATTTACTGACAAAAATCTATAGTATAATCTATAGTATGTGACTAGTAAATTACTGGTCATATACTATATATTTACTGGTCCGTCTAATAAATCTATAGTATACAACCAATAAATTTATATTATACGACCAGTAAATTTACTGACTAATATGATTTTGATTCTTATTTTTTAGTCAGTTCTTATTTTTTAGAGATAATGTGTGGTTGTAATAAATCGTGATGTGAGTTCTTTTTTTAGGGATAATAAAGCCGTTTATGGTAGTTACTACCGTCATTAAATTCTAATATCAATATATAATCCAACGATGTAGAAGATAGGTATAGAATAATTATTTTAGAGGTGGATGTAGAATATATATATTTTTGGTCCTTAATTCATTTGTACTGTTTGCTAGCTTCTTTATGGCGGCAAACCATATAGTACGACGACTACAAGACATGACTCGTGACTGAGATGAGCAGTCTTGGACATTTCTCTCCGTTTCTCTCTCTCTCTATTGTCATACGTGGAAACTGATGTGGCATGAAGTACGCTACACTTTGGTTGTCAGGGCCTACATGTTTGAAAAGAAATGGAGAAAGTGCCAACACTATTTTCACACTTCACATGCCTATAGTTTTTGTTGTACCAATTGATGTAGTACTTACTATACATCTTGATCTTACATGCATTGCATCCTCAACCTCAGACCGGGATGGAGCAATAAAATTTCCCTAAAAGGCAAAATATTTAAAGATATATAGTAGACGGTCTGAAAATAATTTTTACCTGTTTGCACCGTGAATGGAGGCGGTTTGTTTTACATTTTTGTTATGTTTCGACGAGTTATGTATAGAATGTTATTGTGATATTTTAGATAAGTTCATCAAGTAAATAAGTAAATTTAATACCCATAACTTGATAAAAATTCTCAAAAAATCAAATAAATCTCAAAACTCAACTATAGCTAGAAGCTAGTTGTAGTAATGAGTATGTAAATAACCCCAAACTTGACCCTGGTAGGACTAAGGTTAACTACTCTACCATGCATGGTAAACTTCACAACCATAGTAAAGACGTTGGTTAGTTTACATGCTTGATGAAAAATATATGGTCTTAAAATTGACAAAAAATTTGTTTGAATGTTGTTTTCTTAGTGTCTTTATTGTGTTTGAAAAAGTCTCATCTAAAGTATTGTGTGGTTACATCGAGAACTAAATATGTTTTTGGAACTTGTAATATATTTTGTTAGTCTATCTATCAAACAAATAAAATAAATCTTGCACTCATATGGCTATGCAGAAAATTTTTACACTTTAAATAAATCTCAAATACATATATAAAAAATCAGATATATTGACAAAAATAAGGACCAAATATTCCCTAACTCGACCCAGCCAGTGCCAAGTAGACTACTCAACCATGCACGGTAAACTTTTTGAGTACTTCACAGTGGTAAGCAGTAACTTTGTAACACTACACACACACAACCTGCATGCAAGCTGACGAGATAAATGATTTGATGGAGGCTGGAAGTGCAGGCCCCATTGACATGAGGCCGACCAAAAAGAAGGATGCTTGTACGGGCACACTAAGTTGCCCATGCATCCACACTTAACTGAAACAGGTGGCTCGACAAGACAAATCTGCGGCTCCTCACAGCCACCCCTTCTACACGTCCGCACCGTGCATCACACATTTCGCACGTATACATGTATGCACATATAGGTGACGCACATATATGTATATATATATACGCGCGCGCGCGCATATCCATGCAAGACATGGGTCCCAGGTTGGCTGCGCATGCACGTAAGCACAAAAAGAGCAGTACCGTTACATGCATTTCCATGGGCGCGTATGCATGTGGAAATGGACATGGACGTGGACAGGTCGATCCATCGCGCGCCAAAAGGCTGCATGCATGCAGAGACAAAGGTACGCGAAGGAGATGCCTCGCTTTGCCTTCCGGGTAATAGCGTGCCTCGCGTTTTTGGCCATTGTCTGTTTGTTTCTCTGCCATACTCATCGTAATCGTAATTAAACTTGTAATGGTTCTACGATCTATCCGACTTGAAGATGAAATAGATAAAATTAATAATATATTATGATATATTTTAAATATAGATATTATGATTATGAAATAGTTCAATTAATCAATAAATATTATATTTTGTTTACCATTTTTGTGTAATTAGGATATGAGATAAAATTTACAAACAAACACCTCTTATGTGTGTAACATATGTGTGTGGATGTCAAATGTTTTTCCGCGGGGGCCAATCAAAGCTAGTTTCCGGTTTTGGTGCTTGCATTGTATCACTTGCAGAGATACACTGCAGATTTTGTTAAGTCGTTGGTCTGCTGATGCTTGGGTTTCTCATGATTGTTTGGAGTGGCTTAACTTTAGGTTAATGAGCACTGTATTAAGCTTAAGTAGGGGCTAAATAGCCACTTTATTGTAGTGCTTAATTGCCTGAGAAGTTTAGTGCCTCGTTTAGACTAACTTCTAGTACTTTTTCAGCTTATGGTTTCATAGAACGAAGCTATCTAGGGCTAAGCGGCAGCTTATTCCAACTTATAAGATTAGCTTAACTAGATAAAAATTCCTAAAAGCCCTACAATGCTGAGATTGAGCTATTAGGTATATAAGATAAAACCCGAAAAATTAACCTAACTCACTAGAAAGTTTTAGGTACGTACACCAAACTGACCCCAAAACCTCTTTAATTCCAGTCGAAACTAACAAAGGACATTTGCAATGGAATTTAATAAGCTGAGAAGATCCGGTGATATTTTGCTCATTTAACCATTTTGCAGAACTATGAAGTTAATTCTTTTTTTTTTTTTATCAACAATGCTATATGGGCACGCCGCAAGCTGTTTCAACTATTTTAAGTGTCTCCCGCAAGCCGAACTCACTAGTACTGTTTTCTAAAATAAAACATATAACATATTAGTTCGTGATGAAACAACATGAGAACACCAACCAAACTACCGTCCAGATTTGACCACCTCGCAAGCCAAACAGCCCCTGAACACCTCAACAAGAAAGTACCAGCTCTGCAGTGCAACGCTACAGATCATAGAAAATTTACCTTACATGCTATGCAAGCTCCACGGACAGATCAAACAAAAACAAACAAACAGCCGGCCAGGTGTGCAGTACAAACCCTAGCTAGCTCGCCGTGGTACTGCTTTAACGTTCGTGTCACACGCTACTGAGTCGTCTCTCTGTGCCCCAAGTACCACGTCGTACTACCTCCCCTCCCCTACATGTTTTCGTCACGGGCTGACATTGCATCTCTGACCGTTGACCGGAGCGGCCAGCGAGGCATGACCAAGATTCCACAATGCGGATATCTATTCGCAGTAGTTAGTTCTATACATCGAATCTCGAATATTGAGTGGTATATCATATACATGTTATATCAAATTTTAAAAAATATAAATTATATAAATGTATAGTTATAGTTAAATTATGAGTAAATTTTACCACTAACCTCTAAATTGTATTTGATGCTTCAATTAAGACTCCATATTTTTAGTTTTGTCAACCAAGTCTTAAAGTTTAGATTTTGATTCAATTTGATCACTTCTGTTAGCATTCTAGTATGTATTATGTATGTGATGGATCATCCGATATAGTGTCAGTTAGACTCTAATTGATGGCTTCAGACCATAAAATTTATAGGAGATAGTGTGATATATGGAGAGGGCCAGACACAAGGTTTTAGAGAGAATATTTTCCTATCAATTGTAGATATTTTTTACCATTTACAATATATTCTAACCATCCATTTAAAATAGTTATATAATAAATACATCATTACTTAAAATACAATTACAATAGTATCCATCTCTCATCTAATTTATAGGTGGCATGAATTAAGGGAAGCCTAAAGCAATAGTGTTTTTATTGTTTTGTTACCTTATCTACTTTGCTAATGAACCAAGTGAAGAAAAGAGTCGTTCGAAATTATGTGAAGGTTTTCTTTTTTTCGCTTTGTAGATCATTTATGTACCATGCTTAGATTTGTTCTAATACTAAATTATCACTATAGCACTGCCACGTAGATGATCCATCATAGCCATATCGGCCTACTGAAGAAAGCAACACAATTGAATCAAAATCTAAATTTTAAAGACCCGGCTGATAAAATTGAAAATATGAGGACTCATTTGACATTTGGAGGATATTGGCGAAATTTATTTGTTAAATTACCATATTTTTTGTGCATTTTTGTTTCATTTAAATGTTTTATAGCTCTAACAACCCAAAATACTATAAATCGCTAAATATTTTGAAAGAAATATAGATATATTTGCAAATCTCAAGTTTTAAAACCAAGATATCATAGTGCATATTGCTTCGTACGAGTTAACACCTAAAACAATATACAGAACAATATATCGAGCGATACAAACTATATTTAGAATTATAGGCATGATGTGTAGACTCACTAGACGACTAGGTGGGGCCTGTGGTCCAGTGATGTGGTCTAATGACTAGTAGTGCACACGGTTAGGGACGTTCAAAAACTCACAGAACTGAATCAATGGAGCCAAACCAAACCGAAATAATAAAAATTTTTGGTTAATTTGTTATTCGGTTTTCATTTTTAAAAACCAAAATTTTCACAAAGTCAAAATAATCAAACTTACCGAAATATCTTTCATTGCCCTATAAACAATATATTATTTAAATTAGTATAGTATTTACAATGAAAATAATACAATTTTGTTGAATAAATGTTAGATTGTAAGAGGTTAACAAGTATAATAGTATAACACTTATATTTTGCTTTTACAATATGTGATAATTTAAACTTTATTACAAAATTATTATAACATCTATATATAAAATATTAGTTTGATAAATTTGATATTTACTATGTTGAACTGAACTGAATTTTATTTGGTATTTATTTATACTAAACCAAATTATGATCTGGTTAATTTAGTATTGATCCTATATAACCAAAATTTTTTTTAAAAAACCGAAATAACTCATCGGACGCCCCTACACAGTGGGCAGCAGCTATAGCCTACAGGGGCAGCGCAGCCATATACTAGTAGTAGGGGCTAGTATTGGACTCACAGAGCAGTCGGTACATTACAGAGGTTGGTGGGCCCGGTCCATGTGACGGCCTATGTGGGGCTCACATGTCCTTCCCTCCCTGGTGATCGGTGCAAAGCACGAATCTGGAGGATATAGCTCGTTGGAGACGATTACCGAGGCGAGGAGCCACGTCGCCCAGCGTGTACTGTCGTTGCGAGTCTCTGACGCTTTGGGGCCCACATGATGAAGGTCGGTCTTGGTTGACTAATTTGCTTTGATCTGTGCAAAGTCGTAAAGGTCCATGATGTTCTAAACTGTAGTTTATATTTTATAGAGAAATATTAACAGGTATATGGTAAAAAAATAGGTCAATTACATTTATCTTGATTGGCTGATTTCATAAGTTTTAGATTTTCTTTGTGGACAACAAAACAAGTTTTAACGGTTTTGTCATTGAAAAACTTAAGTCCATACTTTGATATGTGTTTTTTGTGTATAATTTGATCTAATGAGGTCAAATTTCTAGATCTCACAGATAACTAATACTAATTATGTTGTGAAATATAAAATATGATTAGATTGTGATTAAGAAGGTTATAAATATAAGATTTAGAAATAAGATGACAAATGACAAATATTGTTTGATACATCGGAAATGATAAAAATATAGTTGCCTAGTTTGGATGATAACTAGTATATAGGAGAAGGGTAATACATATGGACAAAACTTAAAAAACTTAAATATTACAAGCACATTCTATTGTTTTTGTTAGAAGATTAAATCAAAATATATTCTATATTTTGTAAGAGAGAACAAATATGGGAAGGAAATTTTTTGTCTAGCTAAATGGTTAAGCTCGGGACAACGGAGGAAAGGGGAGGAAATAGCAAAAGAGGGTGGTGAATTGGTGGTAGTGCGGCTAATAAGTGTTACTTGAAGTTGTGGTAGGCGTATGAGAGACATATCAGTGAGACTAGCTTGACGGTGGGAAAAGAGATCGAGAGTCCTAAAAAATATTTTGTTGACATAGAATGTTATTCACTGATCGTTCTCGATAAATTATGTATCGACTCTAGCCTTTTCCAAAATATGTGCACATTGCACTATTTTCCTACCGATTTATGTCTAATTTTCTACAACATGAACATGCATAATATGTCATCTCACATAGTAGATCATTGGTGAGTACATAATGTATAATTTTTGGCTTGTCCCAGTCCAACAAAAGAAGGCACAATTGTACGTTAGGTTTGGCATGGCTTAGGATTGTGTTTGGACTTGAGAGCCCATCAACATCAGCCCACAAAAAGAATTCGGCTTCTTTTTGGCCCGGTCCAGCCCATCATATGCCTCATATGTAATTATCATGTTGAAGATGGCTGAGGGCCCGAGGCTTGTATGTTCTCGTTTACTTTTGTGTTTCCTTTTATATTTGACTTGTGAATTATGATAATTCATAGCCTATATTAAATACTCTGACCTGTATCCAATAAAGAAGAGAAGACTGATAGAAGAACACCTCAAAATAGTAATCAGGCCCCTCTATATATTTTTCCCATCAAATGTCACAAAAATGCAAGACCAAGAAAACATTTCAACCTTGGTTCAAATGCATTGCGACCACCAATAAGGCTTGTATATTAGGTCATCTCCAACAATAATGTTTGACTCCTGAACACATCATGTACGAAAGATAGTGTGTCATTTAATTATAGTGTCAAGCAAAAACTAATAAGTCTAACACATTAGTTTTAGAAAAGATATAATGTGTCATATCATCAAAAACAAATACAATTTTCTATAAATTTTTTCTATCAATGAAAGAAAGCAAAAACAAACCTCCTTTCGACATGTTAGGCTAATAAATGGGCCAAAATACTGTTGGACTCACATATCAGCCAATGCGTGCGTGTGTGCGTGAAACAAGGCACACATACCACACTGCACACATGATATGTGGTTTTCACGTGCACGTTTACGGCATACCTTTATCATGCTACCACATGACCCCAACGTTATTTGACTCGATCTGTCAGTGGACAAGATACGCAAAGTGGCGCACATATGGGAGGGGAGAGAAGTGGGCCCGTAAAATGCATGAACATCACTCTAAGCTCACTCCAATGGAGCTACTTCATCGCTATGCTCCAAGCTGAGCCCACTTGCAAACCGACATGCACTAGACGTGCTTGCATGCGTTAGCATGAGCCACATGCGCCAAACACACAGGGTGTGTTTGGTTGCCTGGTTTTGGGCTCAGCTTGGCCCGTGAATGCAAAATTCGGATGTTTGGATGCGGTGCAAATCGTCCCCTGCAGCTTGGGCCTCAGATACTCGAAATGAAATCATTTTCCTCAGCCTGGCCCATGGATACGCACATCCATCGGTTCCTCACGTCCTCGTCGCATCGCCTCGCACTCGTTAGGGTTACCTCTCTCCTCTGTCTCCGTCTTCGCCTCTCCTCCGGCTCTCCGTCACTTACCTCCGCCTCTGCCTCTCCCTCGCACACATCGCGTCGTGCACCTACACCTCTTAGTATTAGGGCCACCTCCGCAGCAGATCCAGTTCATCTTCACGGCCGTTGATGAGTTTATCCTTGTTTCTTCTTCCTCTTCCTTACTTTCTTCTTCTTCTCTGCTTCTCCTCCTCCTTCCTCTTTTCTCCCAAATTCGCCAATTCCGCCGTGCCGCAAATCTAGCGCCGCCATGCTGCCTCGCCCTTGGATCCGTTCACTTGCACCACCTACACTCTCGCAAACCCTAGATTTGATCGCCACCAAGTTTCACAATGTTTCTCTATTCCACTGCTCCTAGATCTATGCAATCTCACTACCACCCTCGCCGCCAATTGCCACCTCGCATGCCAAATCCACTGCCTTCCCAACCACTAACTCTACGCCCCCAACCTAGCTTCGCACAATCCGGAGCAGCCGCTAAAAACCCTAGATTCGAGCGCCTCTCCAACATTGTCCCCAATTTCACCCCACCATCACCTCGTCGGCCACGTCATGTGGCCAACGGTGCCTTCGACGAGCTCAAGCACTTCCACACTAGCTCCTCCTTCGACACAACCACTACGACTGCAACAACCAGTTCCTTCATCTCCCACGACCTCGCCACCGCGACGACCACTCGACCACTCCAACAACTTTGGTCGTCGCCGCACTCCACCGGCGATAACGACCTCGACCAACCACTCCTTCGACCAGACTGACGGCGACCTTAACTCCTCCGTCAACTACCTCAGGCCACAACCAGCTCAGCTGCTTCTTCCTCAATCAGAATTCTAGTCCAGTAGCTCCGCAACCAACTCGAGCAGCAAGAAATTGGTGACTAATCATCTTTCTCTCCATTCTTGTATTCTTGTGATAAACTGATGAATTGGATGCACTGAACTGATGGATTGGATGCACTGAGATGTATGAAATGTTGACTACTGTAATTGTGCTGAATTCAGCTGAATCTTCTAAACTGAATGCAATTTCTGAATGCGATAACATACTTTTTTTTCTCTGCATTCTTCTGGTTTTACTTGATTAATCTAATCTGCATTCAACTGTACTTTTATTCTGTGATTGATCAGTCGTAATCCTCAATTAGGTTTCAATGTGCTTTGATTGAGTCAAACAGTGAAAGTTGATTTAATTCCAGTGATCTGGATGCGCCTTTGATTTTGGTGAAGCTAAAAAAAAGGAGAATGAAAATGTTTGCTCTAAATTAATTTTAGAAAATTAGTGTTGAGTTGTATAGACTCATTTCATTTCTTCTCTGAACCTTTGCATTTTGAATTTGTGATGCTGGAATCATAAGTTTCATTGATCTCTAGTTGATTTCGTCTCTTATCTAGTATCTGAGATTTAGAACATTTAAATGTGGTTCTCTGATTGTTGCTTGAGCTTTGAGTTTTTTTTACTGTGCTTATTATTGTGGATATGACTTTAATTGTGAGCTCAAATGTATGAGATTTTTGAATTATTTGTGTTTTGAAATATCATGAGGTGCATTGAAGTATTAACCTATCTTTGCAGTTTTGTTGTTATGTCGGGAGTTTTGATACATACACTTTGGGATAGTAGATGTGGTTTGGATAGTAATCGGATGCGGTGTGGATAGTAATCGGATGTGGTATGGATAGTAATCGGGGGTGGTTTGGATAGTATTTTGGATGTGATTTGGATAGTAATTGGGTTTGGTGTGGATAGTAATTGAGTGTGATGCAGATAGTAATTGGGTTTGGTTTAGATAGTAATTGTCTATAGTGTTTTTCTTAGTAAGTCCCTATTGCGTACTGGAAACTCAATAGGCTGATGTGGAGGGTTATTTTGGTAAAATATGATAAGTTTTGGTTATTTCTGTAATTCTTTTTTTGTTATTTCCAAAAATAAATTAGTATGTTTTGTGCTAAGATATATGCAATGAAAATTTTGATTTTCTTAGTAATTAGTATTTAAGTTCAAATGAAATGTCGATATGCGAGGATATTTTAATTTATCATACGTGCGCACTCCTATCGTCTCCATTCCCACTGTCAAATAATAATTTATTATATAACTAATTAAATAACTCGTGATTAAATTAACAATTTATAATTATTTCATAATTAAATTTAAATATTCCAAAAATATTTTGCGTTGCAATACACCTACACACTCATCTCATCCAACATTTAATTAAATCTCCATCCCTCCATCCCCTCCCTTCAAATGAAGAGGAGTAATCTCACTACATCGTACAACTAGGGTAACCACATACAAGTCCATACAACCAACCAAACAACATCTCATCCATCCACCAATCAGAACCAATCTCTAATAGAGACAATCAAACAAACTCAACATTCATCTAGAATTCAGAAATTCAGTCAACCAAACAGCATCTCTACTACATCTTTCAACCTGTTTTATTCAACCTATCTTACTGATACAGATCAGTCTATACCTCATACAGACAACCAAACACACCTACAATGAACTTGTTTGGTGCATTCCAACTCACAGTGGCCCTTGGGAGATAGCCTTAGGGCTCCTACACCTACAATGATAAGTCTTTTTGTTGTGCGTGAAAATCTTGGTACGTAGAATTATAGATACTTTATGTAATACACTTGGAGTGAGGAAGACAAACTTTATTTACCTATTAGACCTTTAAACATACTCTCTTGATATTTTTTTTCTATTTGAGATTTCTTGTGGTCCTCTACTAGCTATTAAAAAAATAAAACTATATTCCACTAGTATCATCTCGTTGGCTTCACCAGCAATTCAACATCCATCGTCAGCAAAACAACCGCATTTGTCCTGAGTAAGATCCTCCGCGTTACTAAAGATATTGCAAATATATTACTTTCATCAGAAACTCTCAGATTAAAAATGGACATTCAAGGCTTAAACATAAAAACTATAAATTGCTTACGAGAAATAAAAACACCATTTTCTCATGGTCGAGTATCAGAATGCAATCTCGAGCGTCGTTTTTCATTGTATGATTTTTTGAGAGATGTAAAACATACACTCGCTTTTTTTAATTGAAAACCAAGTATATTGGTGATTATATGAACCAAACGGAAAATGATTTTTCCAATAATATATTTTAAAAAACTATAGAAATAATCTATCAGCATAAAAAATTTGCAAAAAATGGCTACTAGCACGGATTCGACTGCGGCTTATTTCTGTTAATTTTAAAGCTTGTAAATTATTTATCTAGTTTTTAGAAATGTAAACGTTTTGTAATTTTGTATATAAGAGTTGTAAGTATTTTAGACTAACTCAAATTATTTCTATATGTAAGAGTTTTGAATATTAGTCACATTGAAATTTTTTAATGTAAAAATTGCTAGTATCTTATGCTATCTCCAATAGGAGAGACTCTCTGAAAGATTTTTTAGGAGAATATTTTATACTGTGTGTGAAGAGTCTCTTAGAGAGTATCTCACTTCAATGGGAGAGTTGCAATGAAAGATTCTTCGCAGGATTACGTGTAAAAAGTCTCTTTACTTCAATGATTTGGTTCTTGAAGATACTCTTCGGGTGGGTCCACTTATATAATTTTAACAACTATATTTTCCAATGGTTAAAAATTGAGTCACTGACAGGTGGGTCTCACTCTAAAAATAATTAAAACGATTGTTATCCACTCAAAGTCGTAAAAACAAGGCTAACAGGTGAGCCAAAAAAAACTAGAACTTACCTGCCATTCACTTAGGCTAGAATTTGAGTGCAAAAATGAATTGTAGCAGTTGGAATCTTAAAAAGTTAATTATCTTGCTGACAAGTGTGCCACAAAAACGATGGACTACACTGCCAGCCTTGCAGATGCTGATGAAAAAATACGCGAAGAACATGAGGAATAGCTGGCACGTCTAGGTGGTAGGGCCCACCAACTGCATATGGGCCCCACACTCTAAGGTCCTACTTGTTAGCGACTGAGTTAATGGTGACCGAATTAAACGCTTTTGCTCTGCTAATGCACTGATTGTCGCCTCATTTGTGTAATACACCACAAGCTAAGGGGTGTACATTCAGAAAATTTAGTTTTTTTGTTTCATTTTTTTAGTATTTTTTAAATTTTGGTTTTGCAAATTGAATACTATATTTATCAAACAATATTTCGGTTTGGTCATTGATAAATATTAAATTTACTAAATTAACACGAACCTATGTGATATCTTTGATTTACGATTTAAAGTACCACATAATAACATAGTACTGGAGGTTCAAAATGACCAACAAATAAAATTAAGCACCAAATAATATTAATCCATTAAAAATTTGCAGATTAACACTTAATACTAACATTGCTTCATGTTGTGGAGTGATCAATTAGCCAGTTAGGTATTTAGTTAGGGACTGGATTTTTGTTTTGCTTTTTTTATGTTTTTGGTTTCCATTTTTTTCATTTTTTTGGTAAGTACCGAAACATATCAAATATTATAAAATATGTAATTATACTACCGAACCGAATAATGTATACTGACAAGTACTAAATTGGTAGCATTTTTATCCTAGATTTAGTGTTAAAAACGTGTAAAATCATGCTTAAAACTCTTTTGATGCGAAATTTTATGTGTAATTTTTCATTATTTTTACAAATTACTTTCACGGTTGTGTTCACCATGTTTCAGGGATCAAATCTGCCAAATTTGAGAAGATTTTGACCACATTTGGACACAATTTGACCAAAAAAATCAAAATTGGAAACAAAAAGGTCATGGTCAAGTATTCTTCAGATAAAAGACCTGTTCGAACACGTTTTGGCGGGAAAATATCTTATCTATACACGACTGGGCGAAAAAGAGACCTGTTTGAACATGTGACGACAAAAAAGAAGTTGTACTCGAAGAGAACTGCTCGAAAGGACTCCTGGTCTAATACGAGCACATGGTCAAAAAGAGTCTTGATCAACCATGACAACGGTTTGGCAGTTTGTTTGCGACATGTGTTTTGTCGGGATTGCGCCACGTGTCTTGGTCATGTTCGACTCGGTTTCTGTTACAACACGTGTTTGGCCACGAACACGCTGTGTGTCCTTGTCATATTCGACTTGGTTTCTTTGGCTTTTACTGGTCGGATTTGATCGATTTTGGTCGGGTTTGACTAGGATTGGTCGGATTTGGTTGGTTTTAGCCAGATTTGATCGGTTTTAGTCGTATTTGATTAGAACTGGTCGAATCTGGTCAATTTTGACTCAAATTTATTCGTTCTCGCGCCGTTAGAAGTCAAACTTTGTCGTCTGCACGTCAAGGAGTTGTTTTTGGGCACGTTAACCCATGTACTATAAATAGATAAACTTTTGACTCACACTACCACAGAAACAAATATCTAGGATGGCACATCACAGACGGTTATGAACTTTTCAATGGAACATCGTCTACGAAGGCCTGTCGGAGAATATGTTAAGTTATCACAGTCGGTTCTGATGTCAAAACCAACTATGATAGTCAACCAGACGGTTTTAAACTCAAAACTGACTGTGATATATACAATCGGTTCTCAACTGAGAACCGTATGTGATAACTACAATATCACAGACGGTTCCGTTGTTAAAACCGATTGTGATAGATACAATCGGTTCTGAACTCAGAACTGCCTATGATAGTGTAGTATTAGAGACGATTCTAATATCAGAACCGACTGTGCTAAACAGTGCCGACGCTTCGAATTCTTAATGGTGTGTTATTTCGGTCTCTGATCTTCGCGCTGCACCCTATGCTGGGAACACGAAGCGTCGCCTTGAAAATTCCATAAATAGCTTGGCAGTAGAATAATTACCAACTACTTTACAGGTTTTTCTACTTCTCAAACTCTTCGACTCCTTGGCTTCTCTGCGCCAATGGCATCCTCAATGGCATCGTCAGCCTTGCCCTCCCCGGTAAGAACTCTCAATCTTTTGGACTTACCCCTGTATTGTTAATCCCTGTTTAGTAGATTCTTGACCTGTTGATTTGCACAAGGAAGGGGAGCAGTGGAGGACTCGGGCAAGCTGAAGGCCAAGCTGAGGGCCCTCCAGGAGGAGCACAAGCTCCTTTCGGAGAAGCACACTCAGCTACAGCTTGACCTGGACGATCTCTTCCAGTGCATTCAGCGCATGAAGACGGATGGTGACAATGCTAGGGTGAGGACGAGGCGTCTTCGCGAGGAGAAGCAAGCCACGGATATGACCATCGCTAGCTGCAGTTTGACTATGAAGGATACCATCGTAAAGCTGAGGGAGGTCGCAGGCTTTCTCGACGCAGTAGTAGTTGATCCTAAGAAGGACAACTTGTCGCTGGAGGAGTCCTGCGTCCTGACTGCAGGGTCAAACTAACTTATTCTAGATGCAGGTAGGGCTAAGACTACTCCTTGACCTAGCATTTTGTATTTTTACTTTTTTTTTGAAAGTGATGAAAAAAATTAATGAAATTTTTTTTCTTATGTCAATTTTTCAATTTTCCAGCACGTTCTTGGACTGCATGCTATCTTCCCTCTTTCTTTATCTTTCTTTAGCTTTTGGCGAACATTCGACCATACAAAGGTATGTGCACTATGTGCGATCACGAAACGACTATCGCGATCATATACATAGAAGAGGCAATCTTTGGTGCGTGAGGGAGTTTGGCGGGAGGGAGAACAGATCACAGTCGGTTCTAAAATCAAAATCGTCTATGATAGTGACATTACAGACCGTTTTTATGTCAAGACCGACTGTGATAGTCCCAACAGTGTCCGACGCTTCGAATTCTCAATGCTTTGAATATCACAGTTGGTTCTAAGACCAAAACCGTCTGTGATAGTCACATTACAGATGGTTTTTATATCAAGACCGACTGTGCTAGTCCCAACAGTGTCCGACGCTTCGAATTCTCAATGCTTTGAATATCACAGTCGGTTCTAAGACCAAAACTGTCTGTGATAGTCACATTACAGACGGTTTTTATGTCAGGACCGACTGTGATAGTCCCAACAGCTAGCCCCCAAATTTGAAGAAAATGAAGAGACTTATTTACTTCAAATTTAATTTGCATCGAATTATGTAATCTGATGCTTCAACTTCTTAAGTGGACACTGTTCCACCGTGTGGCAGTTTATCATGAATTTATTGACCTTGAAAACCAGTAGTGCGCTTTTTAAAACTTGAGGCACCAATGCATACGAACCGTCACCTTCTGGTTCTATAAATAGCAAGGCTCTTCGATCCTTAAGACTTACAAATTCTTGGCTAAGTCTTTTAAGAATTATGCTTCTAAATCCCTTTCTTTATTTCCTCCTCAACTCCCACCTTGATGGCGAGCCGAGATTCCAATGAGGTTATTGAAATTGAGAGTGATGAGGAAGAGATAAGGAATGAACTCGATCAGGATCTTCAGAAAGTAAGTCCGCTCTGAAACTCTAATGCAGATCTTTCTTTTATGACTTGATTACCTCCAAACAAATGCATTTCGAAATCGACAGGTGCCTGAGGAAATGCTCCCTCCAAAGAAGAGACTCAGAAATGATGAAAGATCCTCTAGTGGAGCTGCAACAAAGACTCTAGAGAGTGCTGAGGCCTGTGTTGCCACATTGCCCCTTGCAACCCCTCCAGTTGCATCTTCATCTCCACCTTTGGAGATCCACAATAATCCTTCTAATTTCCCCTCTTCAACACCTTATTTGGATCATCAGTTTTTATTGGATGATCAACTTTCTAGGGGAAGTCTCATACCCCTACAACCAGGTGGTCCTCAGATTTTGTTGGGTGATCAACTTTCTGGGGGAAGTCGCACACTTCCACGTCCAAATCCACTCCGAAGCTTCGCAATCATCTTCACCCTCTCTGTTGGTCGTTACCTCTTTCAAAACTAACCCATGCATGTGTAGGAGGTGAAGGCTCCTGGAGCTCCCAGCGATCAGCTTGCTGAAGTCCAGGCTTTTTTTTGGTGAGAGAGCTACCTTGTGCAGAATTCTCCAAGAAGAAAAAGAGGCGCTGGAGAAGCCTTCTGAGGAGATTGTCTTATGCCATTCTGCTCTTGGCATAGTGCTATGAGAGTTCTCGCGAAGAAGCGCGCAGGTTCCGGTCGGAGAGAGATTATGTTCGGCAGCAGCGAGAACTCTCCGATACAATAAGGAACAGCTGCACTCCTTTGCTGAGAGGTGATGTAGATAGGCTTAGAGCTATTGCTAGTTCTCTTGGGGCGGCCAGTGTAAATCCTACTGATGCTAATACGTCCCTAGGAGAACTTTGTAAATTACTTTCAGATCAGGTCGACGCTTTGGTCGCTTGTATCCCTTATGTATGCAAAGATTGTAAGAAATAAGAAATTTCTTTTCCTTATATATTTGGCATTTCGAATGATAATCACCAAATGATGTTCTTTGTGTAAAAATGATAACAGGAAAATACTTCTATGATCAAGACGGTTTTTAACTCAAAACCGTCTCTGATAGTCACATTACAGACGGTTTTTATTTCAGGGCCCACTGTGATAGTCCCAACCCGACGCTTCGAATTCTCAACGTTCTTTTAAAATCACAGACGGTTTTGAGGTAAAAAACATCTATGATAGTCACATTACAGATGGTTTGGATGTCAGGATAGACTGTGATAGTCCCAACAGTGTCCGACGCTATGAATTCTCAACGTTCTTTGAATATCACAGACGGTTTTGAGGTAAAACACGTATGTGATAGTCACATTACAGACGGTTTTGATGTCAAGACCGACTGTGATAGTTCCAACAGTATCTGACGCTTCGAATTTTCAACATTCTTTGAATATCACAGACGGTTTTGAGATAAAACACGTCTGTGTAGTCACATTACAGACGGTTTTGATGTCAGGACCGACTGTGATAGTGCCAACAGTGTCCGACGCTTCGCATTCTCATCATTCTTTGAATATCACAGACAGTTTTGAGGTAAAAACCATCTGTTATATCATCGCTTGAGGTCAGACGGTTTTGATTTACAAATCGTCTGTGATATTTCTGCGATAGTTCTATACAAATAAGCCAGTTCGCACATTTAAGTACATGTCTGAAATAGCAATACAAATACACAGATATACACCAATTCACACATTCAAATACATGTCCCAATTTTAAATAGCAATAAAAATACATACATATACACCATACACTACTACAGAAGTGCATTCCACTAACCCATATTTTCTAAAGGTTATAAGCAATCTGGAAAAAATCCGATAGAATAGGACGACAGCGGCGGAAAAGTGGCAATTTACTATCGGTTACACACTAGTTCAACGTTAGTGAAATGCAAATACTTTTTACTATCGGTCATTACTGTACAAACCGATATAATATATTAAATAGTATTATCGGTTTTCCACTTTTAACTGATAGTAAAATTGCGCACTTTATACTATCGGTTATTACTGTACCAACTGATATAATATATTAAAACAGTACTATCGGTTTTCCATGTTTAACTGATAGTAAAATTACTCACTTTATACTATCGGTTCGTACTGTATCAACCGATATAATATATTACATAGTACTATCGGTTTTTCTCGCGTAACTGATAGTGAAATTACTGACTTTTTACTATCGGTTATTACTGTACTAACCGATACAATATATTAAATAGTACTATCGGTTATATAAAACAAACCGATAGTAGAATAACTTTATATACACTAATGGTTATGACAGTGGGGACCTTATTTTACTATCGGTTTGTGTTTTTGAACCGATAGTAAAATTGGACAACTTAATTAGGTCGACCCCTGCTTTGCGCTCTACATGTTGGAATCATTTCAGCCGCGCACGACTCCAAGCTAGAGTGATCTGGAGAAGCTAGCTGAGAGGTTGATCATATTTTCATCCCCCTCGGTATTGTCATCTTCTCATCACCTCTCTCTCTCTCTCTCGATCACTCTTTCACATGCACTCTCCCTCTCTCTCTACTTGCAATTCAGTAAACTAGATACATGTATCTCCAAACTAGCTAGAAGGCTAGGTTGGCTAGCTAGCTATAGCTTGCTGAATTTAAGCAGCTAGCTAGCTAGCTCTTCCAATTAATGCATGCATCAAGTTAATTAGGGTTTCATTTATACAAATCCATTTAATGTAATTAAGCAGCTCATGTACACACATATGGCCTAGCTAATTATGTTTCATGCATATATGCATGCCCTGAGTCATTAATTATTTATTTGAATTTGTCAATTTTGTGAAATAATTGTAGATGGACCGAGAATATTGGATGTATGGAATAAAATGTACTATTGTTGAGTATTTGGAGGGTGTGAATGGGTTTATTAAATTTGCTGAGCAAGAAAAGGCGAAGAAGGGAGAGAAAGATATGCATTGTCCTTGTATAGATTGTATGAACTTAAAAAGGTTCGGCAACTCTGATCAGATTAGGAGTCATTTGATTCGTCGTGGTTTTAACGCACGCTATACCCGTTGGATATGGCATGGTGAAGATCTTGAGGAAACGAGCACCGCTACCACTCAGCAGCACCCGGAAGTGGATTGCAGTAATGATGATCATGATCAGAACATTGGTAATGTTCATTCGGAAGTCCATGTAGATGACGACAATTTAGATGAAATGTTACGTGATGTAGAAGAAGATTACAGCGAAAACGATTTAGCTAAATTTGAGAAATTAATTGTTGATTCTGAGAAGCCTTTGTTCCCCGGATGTGCAAAATTTACAAAGTTGTCTTCTGTGTTGAGATTATATAACTTGAAGGCAAGCAACGGTTGGAGCGATAAGAGTTTCACGGCGCTATTGGATCTGTTAGCGGACATGCTTCCAGAGGGAAATGAGTTGCCAAGATCGATTTACCAGGCCAAAAAACTATTGTGTCCGTTGGGAATGGAAATCGAAAGAATACATGCATGCCCAAATGATTGTGTTCTGTACCGTAACGAGTATGAGGATTTACATGTTTGTCCAAGATGCGGTGCATCGCGGTATAAGCATGGGGACAGAATTTATCACAATGGATGTGATGAGGTAAAGAAAGGGCCTCCGGCCAAAACTGTGTGGTATTTGCCTGTGATTCCCAGATTGAAACGGTTGTTTGCAAATCCGAAAGATGCGAAATACTTGCGTTGGCATGTTGAAGGTCGGAAACAAGACGGAAAACTAAGACATCCAGCTGATTCCATTCAATGGAGAAACATTAACAGAACATTCGGTGAGTTTGGCGGCGAAGTGAGGAATATAAGGTTTGGGCTGAGTACGGATGGTATGAATCCACACGGAAATATGAGCAGTCGACATAGCACTTGGCCGGTTCTTTTATGCATCTACAATCTTCCTCCTTGGTTATGTATGAGCGCAAGTACATCATGATGTCGTTACTAATTTCAGGACCCAGACAACCCGGGAATGATATTAACGTGTTTCTATCACCGTTAGTCGAGGACTTACATAAATTGTGGAGCGAAGGGGTGCGGGTGTGGGATGCACATAAGCGAGAGAATTTCATGTTGCGGGCCATGATATTTTGCACCATAAATGATTTTCCGGCCTATGGAAATTTGTCGGGGTATAGTACGAAAGGAGGCAAGGCTTGTCCTATTTGCCTGGATGAAACTGAAAGCATGTGGTTATCGAACTGTAGAAAAACAGTGTACCTGGGTCACCGCAGATTCCTTCCGATGCATCACGCCTACCGTAAGAAGAGGAAGTCATTCAATGGGAAGCCTGAGAAAGGATCAGCCCCAGTGTTTGTGACTGGTAAGGAGCTTTACTTGCGCGTGAAGGACATCAAAGTTGAGTTCGATAAATGTTCTAAACCTCCAGGAAAAAATGTTTGGAAGAAGAGATCGATTCTTTGGGATCTGCCATATTGGGAGCACTTACAAGTTCGACATTGCATTGATGTCATGCACGTAGAGAAAAATGTTTGTGACAGTTTGATTGGTTTGTTGTTGAACATTCCAGGAAAGACGAAAGATGGCATCAACGTTCGCCGTGACATGCTCGACATGGGCATAAGGACTGAGCTTGCACCGTTGGAGAAGGGAAAGCGGACATACCTCCCCCCGGCCTGCTATACTTTGTCAAAAAGAGAAAAAACAGAACTCTGTCAGTGCCTACATGGTGTCAAAGTTCCATGCAGGTATTCTGCGAACTTGAAAAAACTTGTGTCCATGAAAGACTTGAAACTGGTTGGTATGAAGTCCCATGATTGTCATGTACTGATGTCACAAATGCTTCCCATTCCTATCAGAGGCATTCTCCCAGTCAAAGTCAGAGAGACAATTACAAAGCTATGTTATTTCTTCAACACAATATCTGACAAGGTATGTAAGCGTGTACTCCTAGCAAGTTAATTAGCTCCATTCGTGGAACTTGTCAGATTTTTTGGATCTGAATATTTGCTGCAACTGTGTCCTTGCAGGTAATTGATATGGATAGACTGGACGATTTGCAACACGATGTGACTACCACTCTTTGTCAGCTGGAGATGTATTTCCCTCCATCCTTTTTTGATGTTATGGTCCATCTAATTGTTCACCTTGTCAGAGAAATTAAGTTTTGTGGACCCGTGTTCCTGCGTTACATGTATCCATTTGAGAGATTTATGGGTATCTTGAAGGGATATGTAAGGAATCGACATCGGCCTGAGGGCATTATCATTGAAGGTTATGCCGCCGAGGAGGTGATCGAATTTTGCACCTACTATATGGCTGGGGTTGAACCAATTGGCGTTCCTACGTCCCGGCATGAGGGCAGGCTTCAGGGCATTGGAACGATTGGATTTAAAGCAGTCGTCCCCTCTAGTGATCTGTATGCAAAAGCCCATTTTTGGGTTTTACAGCACATGACGAGGGTGGACCCATACATACACGAGCACAAGGAAATGTTACGGAAACAGAATCCCTCGAAGCTAGAGATTTGGGTCACCAAAGAACATAATAGGAAGTTTGCTGGGTGGATCGAAAATAGAGTCCTGCAAGCTTCTGAGGGCGATGTAGATGAAGATGTTACATGGTTGGCCAGAGGGCCTAGATTTACTGTAGGGACTTGGCAGGGGTATGACATTAACGGCTATTCATTTTACACAAGAACTCAGGACGAGAAGAGTACTATGCAATGTAGTGGAGTGACACTACTTGCTATTTCGGAGGATGCCAGGGCAGTAAGGGCACTCGACTCGTATTACGGTGTTATTGAGGAAATATGAGAGCTCGATTATGTATTACTTAAGATTCCTCTGTTTTGATACCAATGGGTCGAAATCCCTCGAGGTGTTAAAGTCGACAATTATGGGTTTACTCTCGTCGATCTCAGTAGAGTCGCACACAAAAATGATCCATTTATACTTGCTGAGCAAGCCACATAGGTGTTCTACATCATTGACCCGGCCAACCCAAAGTTGCACGTTGTCCTTCAGAGTAAGAGACGTATTGTTGGGGTCGAAGACTTTGTGGATGAAGAAGAGTACGATCAGTTCGACGAACTACCTCCATTTTTAGATGGAATCCTTCAATCTGTCCCTACCGAAGATATTGACGAAACAAGTTACCTGCGAGACGACCACGAAGAAGGATTATGGGTGGACAACCATTCTTGACTAATTTGCAATATGTAAGTGACGTATATTACTTGGATCTTTAATCGAAGAATTCTTCAAATCATTTTTCAAAAATTCTTTGGGAAAACATACGTGATGCATTGAGAATCATTTCTGCAAATTTTCATTTCAATTGGAGTATATACTTGATTTGAGCAATAATTGATTCTTTTCACAAATATATATGAAAACTGTAAATTTTCATTCCATGATTGGTCTTTACTGTTAATTTATTTCAAAATTATTGGAAGTCATTTTGCATGGGGTTTCAGGTGTCTTTACAAGTGCAAAATGATGTACTGAGACCCATCTGTAATTGTTCTCAGGAAATACCTTTAGATCAATTTAACAGTATTCTACTATCGGTTTCCACCTCCAAACCGATATGAAATTAACATATACTATCGGTTTATTGTCATAAAACCGATAGTAAAATACAATGCAAAATGATGTACTGAGATCCTCTGTAATTCTTCTAAGGGAAATCCTTTAGGGTCAATAACATTGTATTTTACTATCGGTTATAACTGTGAAATCGATATGAAATTAAAATATACTATCGGTTTATAGTTCATAACCGATAGTGATTTATAATGTGTTATGAGCCCCTGTTCTTAGTTTATTATCGGTTTAGTGTTTACAACCGATAGTGATTTATACTGTGTTATGAGCCCCTGTTTCTTAGTTTACTATCGGTTTGGTATAATAAAACCGATAGTGAAAAATTCCCATACTGAAAACCCTAACTTATATGTTTTTACTATCGGTTTTGTGGTTATGAACCGATAGTAAATATTCATTTATTAGGTTATAACCTTGCACGATTTTCCCTCCAGTGCAACTGATCACATTCCAATTTCCAAATACTCGCGCGGAAAACCCTAGATTCGCCGACGTTCACTTCTTCGCTCCTCTGCGCCACCATTGCCGATCAGAATCTGGCTCTTCACCGCCTCCAGCACTGCATTGCGCCACCGCCTCCGGCCACTCCACGATCGACTGTAAGTGTTCTTGACCAAATCGCTCGCGTGTATTGCTTAATTTTGTATGCAATGGTTCATATCCCGTTCAATGGATTACAAATATAAACTTAGAGTAAAATTCATGAACTACAAACTTGATAGTTATGAGAATGACAGAATTGATGAAAATCACTAGCTATTTGTCATACAGTGTAGTCCACTATCGGTTTCTTATTCAGAACCGATAGTAAATACCTTAAACTGAATTTTCTGTTAATTATTTCCCATTTTCTAATTTTCATCTGAAATTTTGGTTCATTTACATTTTAACATACTTTATGTTCCTGCTGAGAGACTAGCATAGTTTGCACTGCTAATCTTATAGATTTTACTGAATACAAACTTGATTACTATCGGTTTGACTTTTAAAAAACCGATAGGAAATAGTAGTGCCATCATAGTTTGCACTGCTAATTTGAATTTTCTGTGAATTACTTCCCATTTTCTAATGTTCATCTCAAATTTAGGTTCATTTAAATTTTAACAGACTTTATTTTCCTGCAGAGAGATTAGCATAGTTTGCACTGCTAATCTTTTAAATTTTCCTGAATACAAACCTTAGTACTATCGGTTTTCCTTTCAAAACCGATAGGAAATAGAGTATGTCTTAGTTTGCACTGCTAATCTGAATTTTCTGTGAATTACTTCCCATTTTCTAATGTTTATCTCAAATTTAGGTTCATTTAAATTTTAACAGACTTTATTTTCCTGCAGAGAGATTAGCATAGTTTGCACTGCTAATCTTTTAAATTTTCCTGAATACAAACCTTAGTACTATCGGTTTTCCTTTCAAAACCGATAAGAAATAGAGTATGTCTTAGTTTGCACTGCTAATTTGAATTTTCTGTGAATTACTTCCCATTTTCTAATGTTCATCTCAAATTTAGGTTCATTTAAATTTCAACAGACTTTATTTTCCTGCAGAGAGATTAGCATAGTTTGCACTGCTAATCTTTTAAATTTTCCTGAATACAAACCTTAGTACTATCGGTTTTCCTTTCAAAACCGATAGGAAATAGAGTATGTCTTAGTTTGCACTACTCATCTGAATTTTCTGTGAATTACTTCCCATTTTCTAATGTTCATCTCAAATTTAGGTTCATTTAAATTTTAACAGACTTTATTTTCCTGCAGAGAGATTAGCATAGTTTGCACTGCTAATCTTTTAAATTTTCCTGAATACAAACCTTAGTACTATCGGTTTTCCTTTCAAAACCGATAGGAAATAGAGTATGTCTTAGTTTGCACTGCTCATCTGAATTTTCTGTTAATTACTTCCCATTTTCTAATGTTCATATGAAATTTTGGTTCATTTAAATTTCAACAGACTTTATGTTCATGCAGAGAGACTAGCGTAGGGCACAACAATTTTAGTTATGAACTTTGTCATGTACCTTTCTTCATATCAATTGATGGTTTGTTCATGGAATTTTAGGTAAAGCCATGTCGACATCTTCCTCGGCTGATAGTAGTGATTCGGCGAGGGCGAACGTAGATGGTGCTGCCTCGTCCCAGCGCAAGAGGAAGGCGAGAGGCGCAACGATGTTGGGTAGTTTGGCCAAACGCGCGGATCTTTACTGTGAGTTCAACCAGTTCGGGAGATCGATCGGGAAGAACGCTGGGCACTATGCTGCCTATGTTGGCTTGTTGGTGAAGGAAAGGGTGGATATCACCGTCCAGAGCTGGAAGGACGTCAAGGCCGACGAGAGGGATAGGCTGTGGGCGGAAGTGAAGGTAAAATTAATCAAAATCACTGAACTCTTGCGTAATCACATTCCCTTGGTTTATCCTAGAGATTAGGTAAGTCCTACTTATATGCACCATTTGAAACAGGCCAAGTGGAACATCCCGGACGATGGTCCCAAGATAGCTTGCTTGAAGGACATGAACAACACGTGGAAAACTTTCAAGAGCGTCCTCGTCAGTACCTTCCTCGCTAAAGGCGAATCTCCATGCGAGAAGTACCCCTTCATAACGGAGGAGGTATGGGAGCAATTCGCCCAACAGAAGGGGACTCCTGAGTTCAAGGTATGAATGGTTCCTTTGCTTGGTTACACCATTGTATGCAGTAAGCAGTGGTGCATTAATTTTCTTGTTTCTGGTACGAAGGCCCTCAGCGAGAAGAACAGGGCAATCCAGAGGAGGAACGACCACCCACACCGGCTCGGCTCTCGCGGCTATGCGGGGAAGGAGGAGCAGTGGAAGAAGACTGAAGACGAGCATTCGCATTTCGTCGACTCCCCTGACCTACCACTCTCCGAGATCCGCGATCAGCGATGCAAGCGCTGGTGGCTGGCCAGAGGGACCGTGTCGGCCACGGGGACTGTGGCGTTCCCAAACCCCAGGGACGTCGAGGTCGTGCAGCGACTCATAAGTTGGCTAACTATGATCACTAGTGTGCGCACAAGTTTGTATATATTTCTTCCTCACAATGGAGAGCTTTCAATGTAACAGATCTCTTGCTCGAAGGAGGCGACCGAGGGATTGTTCAGTCCCCATAGGGAGAACGACATCCTTACCCGGGCTCTAGGGAACAAGGAGCATCCAGGGCAGACGCGAACCGTGGGGGCTGTGGTGCCATGGAAGGAAGGCTTCTCGGAGCTTGGGCAAAAGGAGAAGAAGGCTGGCAGTTGGAAGGAAAGGGAAGTGGAGCTATCTCAGAAGATTCGGGCAAATGTGACTGCACAATTCGCGGACATGTTCGCTCAAATGTATGAGAAGTATGAACGCCTCAGCCTAGTTGTGCAGTCCAAGGGTTTAGATCCAGCTGCCGAGGTCGACGCTGCCAGGTCGAGTAGTGTTGGCTCGAAGGTTCACGTGGATCCGGTGGACCTGATCGAGGTATTGCAACTCTTGAGCTATATATGCAGTTCGGCTGATGCCACTCCCGTTACGTTAGAATTGTTTCGCTAACCTGTTATAATTGTTGCAAATTGCAGAAGCCGGAGAGCTGTAGCCTATTGATCAACATAGGCGACAAACCTGTTGCGGTTGCAAACGGGGTCGTATACCAGTCTTGGGAGGATGTCCGGATCCACTGCGTACCTCTGGAGCCTGGATTCGCAAAGGTACAGGTGGACATGGCCCTCCCGGGCTACAACTCTTTTCCGTTGCCCGTCCCAACGGACGAAATGCGGACAATTGGCGAGGCATTGGGCTCGTACATACAGTGGCCCAAGAAGGGTGTTAGACTACAGGAGGTAAACCCTAGCCATTCTAGCTTACAACTCAGTTAATATACTCAATTTGCAAAATCTAATTTAAGCGTTTGTACTTAAAGTGGACGATGGATACCAGCTCACTTCCTGAGGACACCACCCCCGCCACAACGCATGAGCAAACTCCTTCGGCCCCCATGCCTCCTCTGACGGCCTCAAACCCTTCGCCATCAAATGAGGCCGACGGCACCACACCCCAACCTTCGAAGGTATACACTCGCTCCCCGCCCAAAGGCAAGGGCAAGGCCAAAGGCAAGGCCAAACAAAGCCAGATGTGTACGTTCAAGAATGGGTCCCCACTCGTGTCGGAGTACCTTCTGCGCAATATGGATCAAATAACCAGAAGTCTCCACGAGTGGTACCTGACCCGGTCTAGGCGCCACATCAACTTCTTGGTTCACTTCAGGCCAGCCCATTTTCACTGTGAGCCCGGGAGCATATCGGTGGCCCACGAGGATTTGTTCGACCTCCTCAACTGGCGGGAGCTTGATATGTCCATCATACGGACTGGAGTCCTGTGAGTTTGCTGTTGTCTGAAGTTATCACAGTTCGTTTCATAAATCTAATCACTTTTTGTATGCACTAATTACTAATGTCTACATTGCATCCAGGTGCATGTATAGGCTTGCGTCGATGAGGGCATGTGACAAGGTGGGTTTCCTCGACCCAGAGAAAATAAGCCTCACGATGCTAGAGCACGACCAAGCACATGCGGAGGAATACATATCAAGGGCACTACTAGCGCAGCAGGACCGAGAGTTCATCCTTGCGCCGTACCACCAAAGGTTAGTGCATTTCCTACTAATTTAACTCATTCTTGTATGTTACGCTTAACATATGTATGAAGCGGTTCACTTATATATTCAATGTAGGGGCCACTGGGTCCTCGCCGTCATTTGCCCATGGATGAATGAGGTCTATTACCTCGATTCGATGAGCGACAGGGTGGTGCATGTTTTCACCCTCACATGGCACATAGACGCGTAAGTAACATAGTTGTCTTAAATTTTTCTCTGACTAGCTAATTAATGATAACATATTAATCGGCAATGCTAAATTAAATACAGGGCTTTCAAAAATTATGCTAGTGCTGGAGGGAGGCATGACGCGTCGAAGGGCACAACAATTTCTTGGAAAGAATATGAGGTAATTAATACGGATGGAAGTACTCATGATGAGTCTTTTAATTTAAGCTTAATTAGTTCTTTTGAGTTAATGTGGGTTTATGTCTTTGCATATGCAATTTTTTCAGTGCCATCAGCAGCCACAATCATGGGAATGTGGCTTCTATGTCATGAGATTCATGTATGACCTGATCAGGAGAAACTTTGCCCAATTCCCTAAGGTAACCATTTTTCCTGACTCAAAGTCGAACTTTAATTGGATGTGACGTACGATCCTAACTTCATACACGCATATATGCAGAGCGCCATGTTGAAAGAGCAATATGAGTTGCCTCAATTAAATTAGCTGCGAACAATTTGGGCTCAATATGTCATGGAAGAAGTGGCTATCAACGATCGATAGTAACTGACTTGTGTTGATTGCTGTATTTGTGAATATATATTGAATGTGTTGATTGCTGTATTTATGAATAAACTCAATATGTGAATAGATTCATTGATGTATTTGTGAATAAACTCGATCAATATGTGCATAAATTCAATCTGTCCAATTTGTGAACAATATGTGAATATGTGAATATTGCTGAATATTTGTAAATATTGGTGTATTTGTGAATGATCCAATGTATCTCTGTATAGCTGTATGTATATGTGCATGATTCCAGTACTAACCGTGCCAGTACATAACCGATAGGAAAAACTAATATTACTATCGGTTATATACTAAAACCGATAGAATAAATATTACATTACTATCGGTTCATATGCAACAACCGATAGAATAAAGTTTTCAGTACTAAACTTGTCTACAAATTACTATCGGTTATATACTACAACCGATAGAATAAATATTACAGTACTATCGGTTCATATGCAGAAACCGATAGAATAAAATTTTCAGTACTAAACGTGTCTACACAATACTATCGGTTATATAATATAACCGATAGAATAAAGTTTCCCATACTAACTGTGTCCAGACAATACTATCGGTTTAGATAATACCCGATAGAAAAAAATATTAACATTACTATCGGTTTAGATCCTAGCCGATAGAAAAAGCCTAAACAATACTATCGGTTTATATACGAGCCGATAGAAACAATGTATATAATACTATCGGTTTAAATTTGAGCCGATAGAAGAAATAGTCGATAGCGATTAGTGAACGTTGGGAATGTAGATGTTTTACTAACGGTTTTTGAACCGATAGAAGTGTTCTGCTCCTCTACCATCGTGCCGACCACTATCCGTAAGAGAACCGATAGTAGAGTGGATTTTTAACCGATAGTGAAAAGCATTTCTGTAGTAGTGATAACACCAATACAAATACACCAATTCACACAGTCGATGTATTACAAAAGTCACATCTGAAAGAGAACCTTTGCAATCAAACAACAAATGTAACTACCGACTACAAGTTAGACCTAATACATCACAAATCCATTCATCTGAAACAGCAAATGTATGAACCACGTTTGACTTAACCATAGGAGTTCAGTTCAGAGACGCTCGACGAGCTGGAACTGACGTTGAGTTACATTTGTCTTGGTTATCTCTTCTGGCTTTCTCATCTCAGCTCAACTCATCAATGCAAGAGTTGAGTTGCGTTGGGTTGAGTTGAGTTGAGATGAGAAAGCCCGAGGAAATCACGAAGACAAAGAAAGATGTTTTCTATAGGTCCTGATTTGAGAAACACGCCAGGCTTGAGGATCTTCTCGACCTTCACATCCATCCAGCTCTCGATGGTGATCTTCACCTTTTTTTTCGCCAACAAGCCAACGTAGGCAGCATACTGCGACGACGAACCATGAACTACGTTGCCCCTCGTGAACATCGTCTAAGGACCTACACAGAATCATATTGAAAAGAAGAAATATAAAAATGAAAGATACATGAATCTCAGGATAATTGCTATCATAGGATTAGGATAATCCAGCAATGCTGAAATTTTACTTGCCTTGCTTGCAATGCTGAAAGCTAGTCGAGCGAGTTGAAGCTACGATCGATGTTGGACTTGATTCACCAGAGAAACTAGTGGCCGTCGATGGAGGTGCGGCGGCCATCAATGGAGGTTACGGATTAGGGCTTGTCGTGCCCAAGGAGAAAAATAAGTGGAATAATTCAACTAGAAGCAAAACTCAAGGGAGGGAAGTATTTATAGAAGTCGAACGGTTCACAAAATTCCAGGATATTACAGACGGTTCGGACCTAATCACCGTCTGTGATAGTAGAGCAGACGGTTGACTTTCTAATTATCACAGACGGTTCTACAGTAAACACCGACTGTGATAGTAAAGAGGACGATTTTGACCTCGGAACCGTTTGTGATATTCTAATTATCACTGACGGTTCAGATGTCAAAATCGTCGGTGATATTTCTGCCATAGTTCTACACAAATGCACCGATATTACCGACGGTTTTGAAAGTGAAAACCGTCAGTGATAGTTTCTATGATATTCTAATTATCACCGACGGTTGATATATCAAAACCATTTGTGATATTCTGTCATAGTTCTACACAAATGCACCGATATTACCGACGGTTTTTAAGTGAAAACCATCAGTGATATTTTACTATTATAGACGGTATTATGTAGAACTGTCTGTATTGAACCTGGTATAAAATGTCTTTTGGTGGATGTTTCGAGTTAGTCGTACACTCTTGCTCGACATACTGTCCAGTTGGAAGAGATCTGGGGCAAGGAAGAGCAATATCTCAAAAGGGGAGCATTTGGGGGCAACAAATTTGAAGATCCAAGGTTGGTACTTGGTCCTAAGGCATACACATTACTTAATTTCATCATCAATATCGATCTCAATTGATTGATCAAATTAGAGGGAGAGGGAGGGGAAGGTAGAGTAGCAAATCCTAGTTGTAACTCATTTTTCGACCTGTAGCTATTTAATTGCTTTATGATGTGTGTTATCCACGCCCCCAATTAGTTACTAACTAATTGCTTGCAGTTCAAGTAGTAGTTAACTAGTTATACTGCAAACTCCACAGCAAACACTAGCTAGCTAGATTTATAATTTATTGCGTGTCGACCGTACTAGAGTATTACTTAGCATGTGTATGAATTTAATTGTAGATGGTCTATCGAGACTGGATGTATAATGACAACCGAGTGAGTGAAGAATACATGAAAGGTGTTTTAGATTTCCAAAAAGTTGCTGAGCAAGACATGGAGAAGAAGAGTTTACCATATATGTACTGTCCTTGCGTAGATTGCCAGAATCTTAAGATGTTAACCAACTCATCTCAAATTGTCGCCCACTTGATCCGACGTCGTTTCAAAAAGGGGTACACGTGTTGGGTCCACCATGGAGAAGAGCCAACTGCAGAAACAAGTGTCACTTAGGTTGAAGAACAGGGCATGTCGGATCCCAACAACAACTTCGATGAGGATATGCCAGAGGATGACAATTTAGATGACATGTTGCGTGATGTGGAAGGAAATTACAGTGAAAGAGAGTTTGGTAAATTCAAGCGCTTGATTGAGGACTCAGAAAAGCCATTGTTCCCTGGTTGCAAGTCGAAGTACATAAGGTTGGCTTCTGTGCTTGAACTATTAAAATTGAAGGCAAGTAACAGCTATACCGACAAGATTTTTACGGCACTGTTAGATATTTTGGCGGACATGCTTCCGGAAGGAAACAGGTTGCCAAAAAACACCTACCAAGCGAAAAAGCTGTTGTGTCCTTTGGGAATGGAAGTAGAAAGGATACACGCATGCCCTAATGATTGCATCCTTTATCGTAACGACTACAAGGATATGCATGTTTGTCCGGTGTGCGGTGCATCCGCTATAAGTGTAAGGACCGAACCGACGACGGTGACTGTGTTGAGATAAAGCAAGGACCTCCTGCTAAGGTATTGTGGTATTTTCCCGTCATTCCCCGCTTGTAGTGTTTGTTTGCAAATCGTAAGAGGCAAAATTATTGTGTTGGCACTCGGAAGACCGGAAGAAGGATGGAAAGCTGAGACACCCCGCTGATTCTTCGCAGTGGAGAAACATCGACAGGGAATTTGTTAACTTCGGAGCGGAATTGAGTAATATAAGGTTCGAGTTGAGTACCGATGGAATTAATCCTTTTGGTAACATGAGCAGTCGGCATAGCACTTGGCCGGTTCTTTTATGTATCTACAACCTTCCTCCTTGGTTGTGTATGAAGTGCAAGTACATTATGATGTCTCACTTATCTCAGGACCAAAACAACCCGAAAACGATATTGATGTGTACCTAGCACCATTGGTAGAGGATCTGCTAACAATGTAGAACGAAGGGGTGCAGGTATGGGACGCATACAAATGAGAGACCTTCATCCTACGTGCTATGATATTCTACACCATCAACGATTTCCCTGCCCTTGAAAATTTTTCGGGCCGTAGTACAAAAGGAGCCAAAACTTGTCCCCACTGCGAAGATGAGACTGAGAGTGTGTGGCTAAAGAATTGCAGGAAAATAGTGTACATGCGTCACTGTAGGTTTCTTCCAAAGAATGACGCGTATCGTAAGAGGAAGAGGGAATTTGACAGCCACAAGGAAGATGGTTCAGCCCCGAAGCCTATGCGCGGGAAAGAAGTTTACTCACAGGTGAAGGACATAGACGTTGTGTTTGGAAAGGGTCGTAAATTGAAATCTCGCACGATGAACACTTGGAAGAAGAGATCGATATTTTGGGACTTACTGTATTGGGAGCATTTAGAGGTTCGTCATTGTGTTGATGTCATGTATGTAGAGAAGAATGTTTGTGACAGTTTAATTGGACTATTTCTAAACATTCCAGGGAATACAAAGGATGGCGTCAATGTGCGGCGTGACATGATCAAAATGAAAATTAGGCCCGAGCTAGCACCGAGAGAGGACGAGAAAGGCCATATATACCTCCCCCTGCATGCTACACTTTGTGCAAGGCTGAGAGGACAGAACTCTATAAGTGTCTCTATGGTGTTAAAGTTCCATCGGGTTATTCCGCAAATATGAATAAGATTGTGTCCATGGGCGATTTGAAATTGCTTGGTATGAAGTCTCACGATTGTCACGTGTTGATGACACAAATGCTTCATGTTGCCATCCGGAGTATTCTGCTGCATAAGGTCAGAGAGACGATCACGAGGCTGTGTTATTTCTTCAATGCAATTTCTTGCAAGGTCATTGATCCCGAGGGACTAGATTCTCTGCAGAGTGAGGTGGTTCGAACTCTCTGTCAGCTTGAGATGTATTTTCCTCCGTCGTTTTTTGATATCATAGTCCATCTCATTGTCCACCTTGTCAGAGAAATCAAGATATGTGGACCTGTGTTCCTACGTTATATGTATCCATTTGAGAGGTACATGGGTGTACTTAAGGCCTACGTGAGGAATCGCTCTCGGCCCGAGGATATCATTGTCGAAGGTTATGCAGCGGAAGAGGTTGTTGAGTTCTGCGTTCATTACATGGCCGAGGTAGAAGCGATAGGAGTTCCTGTGTCTCGTCACGAGGGGAGGCTTGATGGTCTTGGGACTATTGGATGGAGAACAATCACTCCTGATTTCGATATGTACTCGAAAGCTCATTTTTGGGTCTTGCAACACATGATGGAGGTGTCTCCATATATCGACGAGTACAAGGAGATGCTATGACAAGACAATCCTCGCCGATCCGAGGTTTGGATCACGAGAGAACATAACAGTCGATTTAATGCGTGGATGAAAGTGCGAATCACCGGGAAGTCCACAAGTGAGAACCTTAAATGGCTGGCAAAAGGGCCCACGTTTACTGTACAGACATGACAGGGATACGATATCAATGGGTACACATTTTACACGAAAGCTCAAGATCGAAAGAGCACTGTGCAAAATAGTGGAGTGAGCGTAGCAGCTTTTTATGAGGAGTTCAGCGAGACAGGCCCAACAAGGGTAGTACGTGGATTGAACTCGTACTACGGGTTCATAGAAGAAATTTGGGAGCTTGATTACATACTGTTCAAGATTCCCCTGTTTCGATGCCGATGGGTCCAAATCCCACAGGGTGTGAAGGTTGACAGTTACGGTTTCACTTCTGTGGATCTCGATCGAGTTGCTTATAAAAATGAGCCATTCATACTTGCAAAGCAAGCCATTCAAGTCATTTATGTCATTGACCCTGCCAATAAGAAGTAGCACGTCGTCCTTCATGGCACGAGAAGGATTGTTGGAGTTGAAAATGTCGTAGACGAGGAGGAATACAATCAATTTGATGAGATGCCTCCATTTGGAGATGGCGTACAGATCGATACTGAAGACACCGACGAATCCAGTTACGTGCATATGGATCACCAGGAAGGGTTATACTTTAAGGTAATCAACCGTCCTTAGTACTACATCTGTTTTCATTGGTATAGCTTATATATCCTCTAATTTTCGTCTTTGTAGGGCTGCAGCAAGTGGAAAGTTGAGGATAACATGGCTGTGTATGTGGAAATTGTCAGTCAAAGTCCCCATATGTATGTAACATTTATTTGAGCATGCTCCACATTGTATGTTAAATTTATTTGAGCATGCTCCACATTGTAACCTATTTTTGGAGCATTTGGACTCCATTTGAAATATTTGGGTGTTCATTTAAAACAAGTTTTTGAGCATTCAGAGTTACAGAGTTACAGAGCTACAGAGTTTCTGATTGTAAAACTCTACATCATTGCCTAGAAGACGTTCAGAGTTCAGGTTGGCAGACGATTCAGAGTTCACAACTGACTGTGATATATTAACAACACAGACGGTTTTAAGTTAAAAACCATCTGACGTTTTATCACAGACAGTTCTGAGAACTGTCTGTGATAATTTCACAGACGGTTCTAATGTAAAAATCGTCTGTGATAATCTCTAGAGATTATCACTAGAGAGATTATCACAGACGGTTCTGAAGTCAAAACTGTCTGGAGATTATCACTAGAGAGACTATCATAGACTGTTCTGAAGTCTAAACTGTCTGTGATAATCTCTCTACATGGTACATAGTTCAAGGCGGGCTTTGCCCCGCTCATTTCCACACTTCGCGACTGTTCACTTGCCCTAGCTCTCTCTGCCCTCGCACCGTCCGGCGCGATCACCTCCATCGCCTTTCCACCATCAGGCACGATCACCTCCATCGCCCTCCCACCTTTCGACGCGATCACCTCCGTCGCCTCCCCACCGTTTCTGCCATTCTTGGTCAATTATAAGTATATGGTTTTGTTATAGAATTATTAGTTTCAGATTTACTTAAACTGTTCTCTCTTTCACTTATGTTAGGAACTGATATATTTGGTGATGAAATGAACCGATCGGGGAGTCAAAGTGACCTCGTTGGCTATGAGACGCCTGAGCCGGAGGTCGCCATGTCCACCGTGACCCAGTCGCAGAAGAGAAAGGGCGAGGCCAGATGACATGGGCGCGTCCCGACAAGCGAGAAAAGCAGCACGTACAGTTCGACGACAACGGTGTGCCAGAAACTCTGGACAAACTTATTGGTCAGTACCGCTCACTATGCGGCAAAGTGGCAAGGGAGCGGGTGCCCATCACCACTTCCGACTGGGGTCAAGTGCCCCAAGAGTGCAAGGATGCGTTGTGGGAAGAAGTGCAGGTGGCGTTTCACATTCTTGAGAATCGCGAGTTCACCGTCCACCGGACGACACTGATGTCAATAAACAAGGCGTGGAGGAACTTCAAGAGCCATCTTGTCAGGCACTATGTGAAGGAGTCGAAGACCCCCTTCAATGACTACCCTTTCGTGACTCCTGAGGCATGGCAGCAGTACGTGGAGATGAAGGGCACACCTGAGTTCCAGGAGCTTAGTGCGAAGGGCAATGCTAACCAGGCCAAGAATACCCACCCACACAAACTAGGCACCGACGGGTATGTGGAGAAGAAGGGGTTTTGGAGGAAGCAGGATGAGGAGGCTTCCCAATCTTCGGCCTCCGGTCCTTATGCGGGCATAACGGATGTGTGCGCCCGCAATTGGTGCCGAGCAAGATCGACGATGACCTCCTCCGGAAGCATCTCTGTGAATAACCCTGCGAACAGGGAAGTGATCGACCAGTTGGTAAGATCTCTAACTTTGTAGGATCACTTACTATCCTCATAACACACATGCAATGTGTTGTATTGCTAAGTTCTCCTATTGCAGGCGACGCTGAGTGCGCAGGCGGCATCTGTTGGATCTAGGTAGATCTTAGTATCTAGGTTTTGATGATTAATGACGTTTTGGATAAATCCATGATGATTAAAGTTAATATGAAAATATCAGATTTGATGATTAAATGACAATTTAGATAAATTCTGATTTAGCACAAGTAAATTGAATTGATTATCGGTAAACCCTGAATTGGATGTTTTTCCTCGATTGCGGGTTTGATATTGATGCATATGTAGAGGATGAGCTCGGTGGTTGCATCAAGCTTGTGCTAATTGATTGATCAAAATGTAATACGTTAAATCTGAGACTGATGACTCCAGTTGTGGATTTTATATCGATGCACATGTTGAGGGGGAGCTCATCACTTTGGTCATCTAGGTTGATTGATATCATGATATGAGTAGTATAGATCGTGTGCGTATGTGTTTATCATCTACGATCTATATGATTGTATTTTATCTTATACTCATTTGCTACTCGTTGAATATAGTTTGTCATGTCATTTGAAAGAGAAACCGTTGAGCTAACTCCTGTGTGGAGTAGCTTCTCTGGAGGTGATTAATGACGACTTATATATGAGACTAATGTTGTGCATTGAGTGTACGTATTGTAGTCTCAGTTTGATTGCAGGATAAAAGCGAGCAAGGGTGTGAAGAGGATGAAGTCGATATGAGACATCTCGAGCGAGGTCGAGCTTAGCAAGGTCGAGCTTTGCGAGGACGAGTGTCAAGTAGTCGAGCTTCGCGAGGTCAAGCTTAGCGAGGTCGAGCCTTGCGGGGACAAGCGTCGAGCGGTCGAACTTCACGAGGTCGAACTTCACCTAAGGTAAAATCCAAGATTAAGGATTGTTTTCTTAGGGTTTTACCGGTCTCGGTGTTTGGAGACAGACCGGGTTGATAGGTTTCTTTTTACTAGTTTGACCGTACTGTTAAGAGGGGTCGGAAACTAGTAGCTTGAATCTATCTAGTGCGGAAGCTCAGATGCATTCATATCATCTTGCACTAGTGTCTTGCATTGCTAGTGAGTCTAAGTGTAGTTCATGTGTATTAGATTAAATGTTTTGAAAACTGCACTTAGTCGTGATCGCCAGCTGTTTAAATTGGTTTATTTATCTAGAGCTGGTCGTGGTCGTATTTGCATGTTCTGATCGTATCAGTGTTGATACGTGGTCGTGGTCGTGTCGCTTGTTTGGCGGCTTTCTGTTTAGGGTTTGGGCGTGGTCGTAGGAGTTCGGACTGGTCGTACCAGTCTTCGACTCGCTTGCGTACGCTCGACCAAACCCTATCGACCACCTGTTTTCGATCGGATGTCAAGAACTGTGTGGTCGTGGTCGTTGCTAAGTGACACAAATCACATCCGCGAGAAAATGGCAAATCCGTATGTGCAAATACTTTAAAATTGCATTTGAGATGATTTTGGCTTGAACATTTTGACAGCAGGAAAGTTTCTGAGTTTTCTAGAAGTTTCTAGACATTTCTAGGTCTTGCTCCTGTTGACAAAATTGTAGAGTTCTGAGTTATCTTTCTAACAAGCCAAAAATCACCTCAATCGGATCTCTGGATCAAAAGTTATACATGTTTTACTGTCAGTGTGCAGTGGCCGGACAAATGCATCCGTCCGGGGCTACCTGTCCGAAGTGGCCGGACATTGTCCGAAATGGCCGGACATTGTCCGGCCTGTACAAATTTTTTGAGCCGAAAATTGAAACAGAGACAAATGCATCCGTCCGGGGCATTTGTCCGTTATGGGCGGACTTTGTCCGAAATGGCCGGACATTGTCCGGCCTGTACAAGTTTTTTGAGCCGAGAGTTAACAGAGACATATCCATTTGTCCGGACAAATGGTATCCGTCCGGCCTTCACAAATTTCGCCCAGCGGTCACTGACACATTTGCAACGGCTGAAATTTTTGTACTGGCCGGACAGTGTCTGAAGTGGCCGTACAATGTCCGGCCTGTACAACTTTTGGCCCGGTTTCTTGCAAACGGCTAGTTTTTCATTGAGGCTATAAATACTTCGTGTTTGGCTTCATTTTTGGGTGCTCAAAGAGTTCATTCTTCAGCTGAAAACCTAGCCAATTGATTTGCATTTGAGTTATTGCATTTAGAGGCAAGAATTGAGCCCAAATCTTGAGTAGATTTGAGAGAGAGCTTGAGGGAGATTGTGTGAGTGTTTAGTGCACTTCATCTCCATTACATTGCTAGTGCTAGAGTGTTGAGCATCTCATTTGCATCATTGAGCTTCTAGCACGCGATTGATTCAAGTGAAAGCGCATCCGGCTTGTTACTCTTGGCGATCGCTTTCGCCTAGACGGTGCCGGAGGAGAGCCGAGATCTCTCCAATTGAAGTTTGTCGGAGAGGCCGGCAAAAGATTGTGAAAGGTGTGGTGCTCGCCTATCCGGTGTGGAGAAGGAGCAACCCTAGTGAGATATCCTTCGTGGATATAGAAGCGAGGCTCCGAGCGAGCGCTTCAACGAGGAGTAGGGGAGACCGGGCGAGTCTCCGAGACCTCGGTAAAAATATTGTGTCAAATTGCGTATTTCATATTTACTTTACATTCATCTTGACACAATTGCTATATTTACCATTGTTGCATGTCTTATTGAATAGTTCATTTGATTGAATGCAACTAGTTGATTAAATTCCTTTTAAGCCTCATTGTATAATTTAGGTCTCTCAATTATTCTTTAAAATTACTTAATTGAAAAGAAATTTTAAAAACCTCCTATTCACCCCCCCTCTAGTCGGCATCCTTGATCCTACAATTGGTATCAGAGCAAGGTCTCTCATTTATCGGCTTAACCGCTAGAGAGAAAGGATGAATTCGCTAGAGAAATTTGGATTGATTGCTCCTAAATTTGATGGCTCAAATTATACACGTTGGAAAATTATGATGAGTACTCATCTTGAGGCATTAAACTTGAAATTATGGAGATTAGTGCAAAAGGGTATGGATAGCTCATTATCTTCGGATAAGCATACTCTTATTTTATATACAAAGGCAAAAGATATGCTTCTCGAATCACTTAGCCAAGATGTGCTCAAATTAGTAAGTGATTGTTCGACCGCTCACGATGTTTGGATCACCCTTGAGTCCTTATTTGTGGGCACATCTAGCTATGAGCATGCTAAGATGCGTATATTATTGCGGGACTATGAGGCATTTGTGATGTTGGAGCATGACACAATTTCCACCACATACGGTCGATTGATCAATGTCACAAATGAGCTCAAAGCCCTTGGTGCTAATATTTCCGATCTAGAGATTTGCAGAAAATTGCTCCAAGTGTTGCCGGAGGGTTGCTATGGAGACTTCATCGCCGATCTTGAAAATGGTGACCTTTCCAACACTACACCGAGCGAGCTCATTGACATGCTTATGTCAAATGAGGCAATGTCCAAAGAAAAGGACATGTGTTCCATCTCCGAGCATATTGAGGACAATGATTTAAATGCGGAGGATCAAGAATCTTCGAGTGAGCTCAAGGACGTAAACGATGAGGTTTGCCCTAGCAAGATTAAGGCGAAACCAAGCAAGAAGAGCTCAAGAAAAGGTAGAAAGAAAGGGTCAAAGTCGGAATCTTCATCTCAAGACAATTCTATATGCCATTCGGCATCCGACTCGACGGTATCAAATTCTAACCTCTCTAATAATGAGCTTGTGGATATAATTATAGAGATAAAAGGCTTGCTTGGCAATATGACTAAAAATCTTAGCACTTTAAGGAATGATTACTCATCTTTGAAAGTGAAGCATCAAGAATTGAAAAATTCTTATGACTCCTTGCTTGCCAAGAATTCTATTAGCTCAACATGTGTATTAGATGTTAGAGTTTCTTGTGACTCCCCTATTGATCCATTTCTAGAGTCACACACTTCTAGTTCACATGCTAGAAATAATTCATTGGTTAATTCATGGTTAAATTCAAATGCTAGCTTTGTGAACACTAGTACTTCATGTGATAAGTTGTCAAATGATTCATTTATAGATTCACATGCTTGTAAGGACGATACTAGTAACTCATACCATGATTCATCTGGTGATACATCTTTATGCCATGGTGATAGTACTAGTGGTTCTACTTTTGATATGCCTAGCTCATCTAGTGATTTTTGTGCTATGCCTTCTAGTTCATCAACTAGTGATGAGATGCCGCCATGTTCCTATCATAAGTCATGTATTAACACGGAATCATCTCAAGAACGTAAAATTGAAAATGATGAACTAAAGACTATAGTAAATAGATTGGGCAATAACCTTACTAGATGTCATATGAGGAGTGCCATGCTTACTAAACCCCCTTTAGATCATAAAAAATCATTTAGAAAGGGAAAATTAAATCATGCATACTCAACTAGTAAGAGGCATTATATACTTTATCACACTCATACAAATTCATTCAAAAAGCCCTCTCATACTTCATGTTTATCATATCACTTAAAAGGGCAACATTCGTATAAGTGTGCATCTAATGTTTTTGAAATTGGTTCTTTTGGCTCTTATTTGATTTCTTGCTCTAAAAAGGGTTTAATTGCAAAACCTATTCATTGTCATTTTCAAAAACCTAAAGATAAAGCAATTTGGGTACCAAAAGACCTATGCGACAAGGCTAGAGGGCCTCGTATGGTTTGGGTACCAAAAAGAGCTTAAATCTTTTTGATGTGTTTAATAAAAACATTTGCATTGCATCTTCTCCTTTATTCTTTGTTGTTTTAATCCATATGGCAAATTTTGCAAAAGAATGAAAATTTAAATCTTACATTGTTGCATCTCTAAGGGTTGTAATTTAAAATGCTTCCGTTGCTCATCACAACCCTTTATGTGAAATATTTCAAAATTACAATTATAAGTTTTAAAATGAGCTCATTTGGTCAAAATGGCAAATTTCCATTCAAAAGGCCCAAAATCGTCATTTTCTATCTAAATGGTCTTCAAAACGTATTTAAAAGGTTTTTAGAGGCTTTGGATGAAGAAATGATGTTAAAAAGTATTTCCATTGAAAATTAGGCTCAAAAGGATCTTCGAGTATCTTGTTTTTCAACAAAATCGTTTTCAAACGCAAATCACAATCTATTTGGAATTTGCAAAAACTTGCTTTACAAAACTCCTAGATACTCTTAATCCGAAGAAGTTTGAAATTAAAAACTTTCTCAAAAGAGTTCTCATTTGAAAGTTATGGGTATTTGAATCTCACCGAAAAACTTGAATTGACACGAAATACCCTAAATATGCAAAACATGAGTTTAGCTATTTTGATGGTCCATATTTGTGAGTGTTGGTTCAAAATGATATGTTTAACTCATGTAAGCCCTTTCATGTCAAAAATCCAATGAAAATCAAATTTGAACTCAATTTGCAAAAGTTTATCGATTTTCAACCTTTTTGCTTAACAAAAGGTTCATTTGACCATAACTCTCAATTAAAAAATCCTTTTTGGAAAATTCTTTTTGGAAAATGTTTTTGATGCATTGAAATTCATTCCTGCAAATTTTCATCCCAATTGGACTTGATTTGAGCAAAATTGACACTTTTCACAAATTGAAAAAGAAATCTGCAAAATTCAGTTTTCTCGTGGTTTTGGGCTGAATTGTCATTTTCATATCTCTTTATTGGTTGACTATTTGAAGAAAGTTTCTATATGAAATTTTATCCTCTATGATTGGTCTTTCTTGATTATTTATTTCAAAATTATTGGAAGTCATTTTCATAGATTCCCAGGTGCGTTTAAAAGTGTAAAATGAATCTTTGAAAACCTGAAATCTGAAACTTTAAACCTGACCAACATTTTTCTTTTTCATATCTCTTTATTGGTTGACTATTTGAAGAGTGTTTATATATGAAATTTTATCCTCTATGATTGGTCTTTCTTGACAATTTATTTCAAAATTATTGGAAGTCATTTTCATAGATTTTCAGGTGTGTTTAAAAGTGTAAAATAAATTTCTGAAACCTGAAACCTGAAATCTGAATCTTTAATCTGATCAAATTTTGTCTTTTTCATATCTCTTTGTTGGATCAGAATTTGGCTTCACTATAAAAGGCAATATTGTTCCTCATTACATTATCTATCTCCAAAATTTATTTTGGTATTTTTGGAACTTGTTTGCATATGTTTTGATGATTATAAAGAAGCCAACATGTTTAAGAAAATTTTAGTCTATTTGGATGTTAATCTCTCAATTCTTTCAAATGACTAAAATATTTGAATCTTGGATCTTCATGGAAAGTTCTTGTGTTGATGTGTTCTATCTCTATGAAACTTTTCATGTGTTTTAGTGCTTATTTGAATGTCTTCTCGATTTGAGTCCTTTTGGATTATTGTTGAGCTCTTGATTTTCAAATGGATCATTTTCATCTCTTGCATATTTTTCATGACAAAACTTGGTTGACACATTTAGGGGGAGCAAATTCAAAGTTATTGAATCCTTGCATACCCTAATTGTGCATATGTATCAAAGAGTGCATGCTTTTGGTAAGAAGAGTCTTTTACGAGCAAAAATGTAAAAAGAACTCAAAACTTTCAAAATGTTCAAAATTACTTCAAAACCTTCATAAATATGTTTCAAATATGATTTCAAAGGTTTTGAAAGTGAAACAAAAGAGTTCCGAGCTAAAATGCAAAATTTGGACAAAATTGAAGTCTTCGGGATCTTGTTTTGGCCTAAAAAGATTTATTTCCATAAAACAAGATGTGTTGAGATTTGATAAAAGCTTTCTACATGAAACATTTAGAACTCACTCACCCGAAGATAGTTCATATTGAACTTATTCTCAAAAGGCCTATGGTTTTCAAATTATCATATATCCTAGGTCGCCCGAAAATGGCTATCGACCCGAAAATACCCAGAAGTGCATTTTTGTGATTTTGACTATTTGGACTAAACTTTCTTCCATGTCTTGGTTTGAAATGGTATTTCAAACTCATCTAATTCCAAAACTTCAGAAAAATCCGAGATTCTTCAAGAATTGAAGCTTTTCATGAAAATCATTTTTGTTTTACTCTTTTACCCAAAACTCACTTTTCGAAAATTGATTTCATGATCTCCTTCAAATAAAATTCATTCAATTGGTATTCAACTAAGTTCATGTCATGTTATTCAAATCTATTATGGAACTTGATTTCATTTTTGTAGCAAAATTGCAAAAATCACAAATTTCAGATGTTTCTTGTTACTCCTTGTTTTGTGAGATTCTAGCTTTCATTTCTCCTCATATCTTGCAATTCTTCATGATTGGTTTATCAATATTTGGAATATGTTTGAATATGCTTTTTAGTTATAAAACATATATATATATATCTTCATGACTTTGGAGTATGATTGTATAAATTTGAAATTTGAGTTTCTTCTTAAAATTTGAATATTTCAAGAGGTCATATGTCCTTCTCTTAACCTTGTGACCCAAACATATTTCGACAAACCTCCTTTTGGCATATATCTCATTTATATATGTTTTTATCTTAAATGCTAAAAGAAGTGAACTTTTGAGGATTAAATCCATTGTTTCCAATTAGGATTGGTTTAAAAGCTCAAAATCTTTTCTCATATCAAATGCTTTCCAAAATTAAAAGGTTGACACAATCATCATCAACCAATCAATCAAGACATTATATTCTTGTGTGTCAAATACATATTGATGATATGACTTTTGATTATACTAATGAATCCCTCTATCAAGAATTTTTGTGAGATGATGTTTAGGGAAAGCGAGATAATTCAAGAGCTACGTCACTTCCATGCACGACAAAACAAGCAACTCAAGAACGTGATGTTCAAGAATAAATTCAAGCATGTGAAGCAATCGCTCAAAAGCTTCGAGATGCAAGATGATGAAGCTATTACAACTCTCAAACCTACAAATGAACATCTCGACATGGACGAACACGAAAAAGCGGTCAATTCTAAACTCTATCGATCCTTGATTGATAGTTTTGCTTTCTTTTACCGCATTTAGACTCGTCATCATATTTAGTGATTGCAAATATGCTAGAATTCGATTATCTCCTAAGGAATGTCATATCATTTCCATTAAATGCATTCTTAGGTAATTGAAATGCAATCCTAGATAGATCTTTGATATCCGAAAAGTACAAATCTTGAATTAGTTGATTATTTGGATTCGGAATACATAACTTGAAGGATAGATCGAAAGAATACATCCAATGGTTGTTGTACTTAAATTCTTATGGATGAAAACAAAACATTGGATTATCTAATTGCTTTCGAATAGATGCCACTCTTACGAAATATTGCAAGTGTCGTAAAAATGTTGAGTAAATTTGATTCAAAACTTTCGGTTAAAGTATAGTGATATACGACACCATTGTATACAAGAGTTTGTGGCATGAAAAGGTTTAGAGTTGGATCTTGATATGGCCCATATGCATCTAGCGAATATGTTCACATCAAATTAGATGCATCTAGATTTTGAATGTTCAAAATGGATCAAATGCCATAGCTATAAATGTCATCGATATATTCACTATATGTTATTTGTTTTGATATCTTCTCCATATTTTAAATGTGATTTTCAAAATCCCTTGAAACAAACCTTCTTGAAATCATGCTTTTGCATAAACACCATTTCATATAAAATCTCATGCCCTAGAAAATATCGTTTCTCCAAATTTAAGTTCTCAATACTTCCTTTTTGTGCTTGATGACAAAGGGGGAGAGATAGTATTTGAGAAAGAATGATAGTATTTGAGAGAAAGAATAATAGTATTTGAGAGAGAATGTTTTAGAGATAAACTTTAGAGAAAGACATAAGCTTTAGAGAAAGCCTTAGGGGAAGAGATTTAGAGAGAATTTGGGAGACATTAGAGTCAGTTGAGTTAATTGACAAAGGGGGAGAGATAGATATCAAATGGTACAAATTGGTGATTTGATATTGATATCTGAGAAAGATGATACGAGAAAATTGAGATTAATAATGATATTTGGGAAGAGATACTATTTGATAGCATTAACATCATTATTTGGGAGAGATATTAGAGTTAGAGAAAATTGAGATAGTTGATATTTTGGAAGATGACTTGATTGAACTTGTGCTCAATTGTCATTTATATCTCTCAACTCATATAATTAGATATTGTGTTCAGTTCCGATATACTATTGCATATATTGATGGGGAGCTGAATAATCTGTTTTGGATTTATTAAGATTATAAAATGTGTTGTCATCAATCATCAAAAAGGGGGAGATTGTTGGATCTAGGTAGATCTTAGTATCTAGGTTTTGATGATTAATGACGTTTTGGATAAATCCATGATGATTAAAGTTAATATGAAAATATCAGATTTGATGATTAAATGACAATTTAGATAAATTCTGATTTAGCACAAGTAAATTGAATTGATTATCGGTAAACCCTGAATTGGATGTTTTTCCTCGATTGCGGGTTTGATATTGAAGCATATGTAGAGGATGAGCTCGGTGGTTGCATCAAGCTTGTGCTAATTGATTGATCAAAATGTAATACGTTAAATCTGAGACTGATGACTCCAGTTGTGGATTTTATATCGATGCACATGTTGAGGGGGAGCTCATCACTTTGGTCATCTAGGTTGATTGATATCATGATATGAGTAGTATAGATCGTGTGCGTATGTGTTTATCATCTACGATCTATATGATTGTATTTTATCTTATACTCATTTGCTACTCGTTGAATATAGTTTGTCATGTCATTTGAAAGAGAAACCGTTGAGCTAACTCCTGTGTGGAGTAGCTTCTCTGGAGGTGATTAATGACGACTTATATATGAGACTAATGTTGTGCATTGAGTGTACGTATTGTAGTCTCAGTTTGATTGCAGGATAAAAGCGAGCAAGGGTGTGAAGAGGATGAAGTCGATATGAGACATCTCGAGCGAGGTCGAGCTTAGCAAGGTCGAGCTTTGCGAGGACGAGTGTCAAGTAGTCGAGTTTCGCGAGGTCAAGCTTAGCGAGGTCGAGCCTTGCGGGGACAAGCGTCGAGCGGTCGAACTTCACGAGGTCGAACTTCACCTAAGGTAAAATCCAAGATTAAGGATTGTTTTCTTAGGGTTTTACTGGTCTCGGTGTTTGGAGACAGACCGGGTTGATAGGTTTCTTTTTACTAGTTTGACCGTACTGTTAAGAGGGGTCGGAAACTAGTAGCTTGAATCTATCTAGTGCGGAAGCTCAGATGCATTCATATCATCTTGCACTAGTGTCTTGCATTGCTAGTGAGTCTAAGTGTAGTTCATGTGTATTAGATTAAATGTTTTGAAAACTGCACTTAGTCGTGATCGCCAGCTGTTTAAATTGGTTTATTTATCTAGAGCTGGTCGTGGTCGTATTTGCATGTTCTGATCGTATCAGTGTTGATACGTGGTCGTGGTCGTGTCGCTTGTTTGGCGGCTTTCTGTTTAGGGTTTGGGCGTGGTCGTAGGAGTTCGGACTGGTCGTACCAGTCTTCGACTCGCTTGCGTACGCTCGACCAAACCCTATCGACCACCTGTTTTCGATCGGATGTCAAGACCTGTGTGGTCGTGGTCGTTGCTAAGTGACACAAATCACATCCGCGAGAAAATGGCAAATCCGTATGTGCAAATACTTTAAAATTGCATTTGAGATGATTTTGGCTTGAACATTTTGACAGCAGGAAAGTTTCTGAGTTTTCTAGAAGTTTCTAGACCTTTCTAGGTCTTTCTCCTGTTGAAAAAATTGTAGAGTTCTGAGTTATCTTTCTAACAAGCCAAAAATCACCTCAATCGGATCTCTGGATCAAAAGTTATGCATGTTTTACTGTCAGTGTGCAGTGGCCGGACAAATGCATCCGTCCGGGGCTATCTGTCCGAAGTGGCCGGACATTGTCCGAAATGGCCGGACATTGTCCGGCCTGTACAAATTTTTTGAGCCGAAAATTGAAACAGAGACAAATGCATCCGTCCGGGGCATTTGTCCGTTATGGGTGGACTTTGTCCGAAATGGCCGGACATTGTCCGGCCTGTACAAGTTTTTTGAGCCGAGAGTTAACAGAGACATATCCATCTGTCCGGACGTTTTGTCCGGACAAATGGTATCCGTCCGACCTTCACAAATTTCGCCTAGCGGTCACTGACACATTTGCAACGGCTGAAATTTTTGTACTGGCCGGACAGTGTCTGAAGTGGCCGGACAATGTCCGGCCTGTACAACTTTTGGCCCGGTTTCTTGCAAACGGCTAGTTTTTCATTGAGGCTATAAATACTTCGTGTTTGGCTTCATTTTTGGGTGCTCAAAGAGTTCATTCTTCAGCTGAAAACCTAGCCAATTGATTTGCATTTGAGTTATTGCATTTAGAGGCTAGAATTGAGCTCAAATCTTGAGTAGATTTGAGAGAGAGCTTGAGGGAGATTTGTGAGTGTTTAGTGCACTTCATCTCCATTAGATTGCTAGTGCTAGAGTGTTGAGTGTTGGATCTAGGTAGATCTTAGTATCTAGGTTTTGATGATTAATGATATTTTGGATAAATCCATGATGATTAAAGTTAATCTGAAGATATCAGATTTGATGATTAAATGACAATTTATATAAATCCTGATTTAGCACAAGTAAATTGAATTGATTATCGATAAACCTTGAATTGGATGTTTTCCTCGATTGCGGGTTTGATATTGATACATATGTAGAGGATGAGCTCGGTGGTTGCATCAAGCTTATGCTAATTGATTGATCAAGATGTTATATGTTAAATCTTGAGGTTGATGACTTCAGTTGTGGATTTGATATCGATGCACATGTTGAGGGAGAGCTCAGGATGATTAGTTATCCATGTCTGTGCAAAAGGTTGATGACTCCGTGTTCTGGATTTGATATCTCTATGTATGATTGAGAGAGAGCTCATGATGTTAGTCATCCATATTGATTGATATCATAACTCGAGTAGTATGGATCGTGTGCGCATTTCTTGTATCATATATGGATCTATATGATTGTGAGATTCATCCATTACTCATTTGTTGTTCAATTGAAATTGGTTTTGTCATTTCACCGAAGAAAGAAATTGTTGAGTGAACTCCTGTGTGGAGTGATTTATCTGGTGGTGATTAATGACGAACTGCAAATGAGACTAACGTTTGCGCATTGAGTGTATATGTTCTAGTCTCAGTTTGATTGCAGGATAAAAGCGAGCAAGGGTGTGAAGAGGATGAAGTCGATATGAGACAACTCGAGCTTCGCGAGGTCAAGCATAGCGAGGTCGAGCCTTGCGGGGACAAGCGTCGAGCGGTCGAACTTCACCTAAGGTAAAATCCAAGATTAAGGATTGTTTTCTTAGGATTTTACCGGTCTCGGTGTTTGGAGACAGACCGGGTTGATAGGTTTCTTTTTACTAGTTTGACCGTACTATTAAGAGGGGTCGGAAACTAGTAGCTTGAATCTATCTAGTGTGGAAGCTCAGATGCATTCATATCATCTTGCACTAGTGTCTTGCATTGCTAGTGAGTCTAAGTGTAGTTCATGTGTATTAGATTAAATGTTTTGAAAACTGCACTTAGTCGTGATCGCCAGCTGTTTAAATTGGTTTATTTATCTAGAGCTGGTCGTGGTCGTATTTGCATGTTCTGATCGTATCAGTGTTGATACGTGGTCGTGGTCGTGTCGCTTGTTTGGCGGCTTTCTGTTTAGGGTTTGGGCGTGGTCGTAGGAGTTCGGGCTGGTCGTACCAGTCTTCGACTCGCTTGCGTACGCTCGACCAAACCCTATCGACCACCTGTTTTCGATCGGATGTCAAGACCTGTGTGGTCGTGGTCGTTGCTAAGTGACACAAATCACATCCGCGAGAAAACGGCAAATCCGTATGTGCAAATACTTTAAAATTGCATTTGAGATGATTTTGGCTTGGACATTTTGACAGTAGGAAAGTTTCTGAATTTTCTAGAAGTTTCTAGACCTTTCTAGGTCTTGCTCCTGTTGACAAAATTGTAGATCTCTGAGTTATCTTTCCAACAAGACAAAAATCACCTCAATCGGATCTCTGGATCAAACGTTATGCATGTTTTACTGTCAGTGTGCAGTGGCCGGACAAATGCATCCGTCCGGGGCTATCTGTCCGAATTGGCCGGACAGTGTCCGAAATGGCCGGACATTGTCCGGCCTGTACAAATTTTTTGAGCCGAAAATTGAAACAGAGACAAATGCATCCGTCCGGGGCATTTGTTCGTTATGGGCGGACTTTGTCCGAAATGGCCGGACATTGTCCGGCCTGTACAAGTTTTTTGAGCCGAGAGTTAACAGAGACATATCCATCTGTCCGGACGTTTTGTCCGGACAAATGGTATCCGTCCGGCCTTCACAAATTTCGCCCAACGGTCACTGACACATTTGCAACGGCTGAAATTTTTGTACTGGCCGGACAGTGTCTGAAGTGGCCGTACAATGTCCGGCCTGTACAACTTTTGACCCGGTTTCTTGCAAACGGCTAGTTTTTCTTTGAGGCTATAAATACTTCATGTATGGCATCATTTGTGGGTGCTCAAAGAGTTCATTCTTCAGCTGAAAACCTAGCCAATTGATTTGCATTTGAGTTATTGCATTTAGAGGCTAGAATTGAGCCCAAATCTTGAGTAGATTTGAGAGAGAGCTTGAGGGAGATTGTGTGAGTGTTTAGTGCACTTCATCTCCATTAGATTGCTAGTGCTAGAGTGTTGAGCATCTCATTTGCATCATTGAGCTTCTAGCACTTGGTTGATTCAAGTGAAAGCGCATCCGGCTTGTTACTCTTGGCGATCGCCTTCGCCTAGACGGTGCCGGAGGAGAGCCGAGATCTCTCCAATTGAAGTTTGTCGGAGAGGCCGGCAAAAGATTGTGAAAGGTGTGGTGCTCGCCTATCCGGTGTGGAGAAGAGCAACCCTAGTGAGATATCCTTCGTGGATATAGAAGCGAGGCTCCGAGAGAGCGCTTCAACGAGGAGTAGGGGAGACCGGGCGAGTCTCCGAGACCTCGGTAAAAATATTGTGTCAATTGCATAATTCTTATTTGCTTTATATTCATCTTGACACAATTGCTTATATCACTATTGTTGCATGTATTGTTAAATATCTCATATGGTTGAATGCAACTAGTTGATTGAATTGTTTTAAGCCTCATTGTATAATTTAGGTCTCTCAATTATTCTTTAAAATTGCTTAATTGAAAAGAAATTTTAAAAGCCTCCTAATCACCCCCCCTCTAGTCGGCATCCTTGATCCTACATTGAGCATCTCATTTGCATCATTGAGCTTCTAGCACGTGATTGATTCAAGTGAAATCGAGCTCCCATATTTCCTCAATAACACCGTAATATGAGTTGAGTGCCCTTACTGCTTTGGCATCCTAGGAAATAGCAAGTAGTGTCACTCCACTATATTGCATAGTACTCTTCTCATCCTGAGTTCTTGTATAAAATGAATAGCCGTTGATGTCATACCCCTGCCAAGTTCCTACAGTAAATTTAGGCCCTCTGGCCAACCATGTAACAGCTTCATCTACGTTGCCCTCAGAAGCTCGTAGGATGTTATTTTTGATCCACCCAGCAAACTTCCTGTTATGTTCTCTGGTGACCCAAATCTCTGGCTTCGAAGGATTCTGTTTTCGTAACATTTCGTTGTGCTCGTGTATGTATGGCTCCACCTCTGTCATGTGCTGTAAGACCTAAAAATGGGCTTTTGCATACAGATCACTAGAGTGGACGACTGCTTTAAATCCAATCGTTCCAATGCCCTGAAGCCTACCCTCATGCCGGGACGTAGGAACGCCAATTAGGTCAGCCCCGGCCATATAGTTGGTGCAAAATTCAATCACCTCCTCGGCGGCATAACCTTCAACGATACTACCCTCAGGCCGATGTCGATTCCTTACATATTCCTTCAAGATACCCATAAATCTCTCAAATGGATACATGTAGCGCAGGAACACGGGTCCACAAAATTTAATTTCTCTGACAAGGTGAACAATTAGATGGACCATAACATCAAAAAAAGATGGAGGAAAATACATCTCCAGCTGACAAAGAGTTGTAGTCACATCGTGTTGCAAATCATCCAGTCCATCCAAATCAATTACCTGCAAAGACACAGTTGCAGCAAATATTCAGATCCAAAAAATCTGGCAAGTTCCATGAATGGAGCTAATTAACTTGCTAGGAGTACACACTTACCTTGCCAGATATTGTGTTGAAGAAATAACATAGCTTTGTAATTGTCTCTCTGACTTTGACTGGGAGAATGTCTCTGATAGCAATGGGAAGTATTTGTGACATCAGTACATGACAATCATAGGACTTCATACCAACCAGTTTCAAGTCTTTCATGGACACAAGTTTTTTCAAGTTCGCAGAATACTCGCATGGAACTTTGACACTATATAGGCACTGACAGAGTTCTGTTTTTTCTCATTTTAACAAAGTATAGCAGGCTGGGGGGAGGTATGTATGTTTTCCCTTCTCCAACGGTGCAAGTTCAGTCCTTATGCCCATTTCGAGCATGTCACGGCGAATGTTGATGCCATCTTTCGTCTTTCCCAGAATGTTCAACAACAAACCAATCAAACTATCATAAACATTTTTCTCTACGTGCATGACATCAATGCAATGTCGAACTTGTAAGTGCTCCCAATATGGCAAATCCCAAAGAATCGATCTCTTCTTCCAAACATTTTTTCCTGGAGGTTTAGAATATTTACCAAACTCAACTTTGATGTCCTTCACGCGCAAGTAAAGCTACTTACCAGTCACAAACACTGGGGCTGGTCCTTTCTCAAGCTTACCCGTCAGTGATATTCGAGTCAGTGATAATCATGTACTATCACAAACGGTTTTTGATGTTTTCAACCGTCTGTGATCTATCCATTCACAGACTGTTATAAGGTCAGAACCGTCTGTGATAAGGTCACAACCGTCTGTGATAGTCATATTTCACAGACTGTTATAAGGTCAGAACCGTCTGTGTTAGTATGAGTATCATAGACACCTTTGATGTCATAACAGACTGTGATACTCAGATTACCAGAGACGGTTTGGATATCAGAACCGTCTGTGGTACTCAGGATTACCAGAGACGGTTTGGATATCAACACAGACGGTTTTGATCTCAGAACCGTCTGTGTTAAGAGTATCACAGACGGTTCTGAGATCAAAACCGTCTGTGATACTCATATTAAACCAATCTGTGATATCAGCGACGGTGTTAATCTTGAAACCGTCTGTGATAGTGTTATAATCTCAGAACCGTCTGTGATAGTGTGATATCACAGACGGATCTAAGGTCCAAACCATCTGCGATGGGTTATTATCGGTGACTGTTATAATCTCAGACGGTTTGTAAGATCAAAACCGTCTGTGCAGACGGTTTTGATCTTACAAACCGTCTGAGATTATAACAGTCACAGATGTCCTCTGTACAAATTGCATTTTCATATATACAGTTCATGAATTTCATACATGCATAGTACTCAAATATATACAGTCTCATATATATTTGTACAATTGAACTCAGAATTATATTTGTACAGTACTCAAATATATACAGTTTCATATGCACAGTACTCAAATATATTTGTATAGCATTTCATATATACAGCACAGAACTCAGAAATATGTACAATTGAACAAATAAATGTAATCGACAATTAAAGTGTGTTAGATGTACAAATAAATGTAAGGCCGCACTAATACGAACCTTGTGGGTCCCTAAACTTCCTCTTGGGTGATATGACCTCCGAAAGGAAAAACTCAGCGAGCATCCCTCGGACATTACCAATCTGCCGAGGGTCAAGGCTTTCTGAAGGGAAGTCAACCCCCTGCAACAAGAGTTGGTACATAAAAAATTAACTGAAGTTGTAAATTCTGTCAAATCGAGACAAATTAAGGGGAGCAGTTGTATACCTCGGGGAAATATGGCCGGTGAGGGGTGATGATCAGGTCATACATGTGGCGCATCACGTAGAACCCACATGTATTGTCGTCCGGCTGCTGATGGCACTGCCAATTTACAGACCGAGAGTTAGGTGGGGACAAGTTATAAAGTAAAACAGATGCCAGTTGAAATTTGTACCGAAAATTGTAACCACTGAAACTTATCGGCTCGCCGCTCGTGTTGTCTCCCTACCTCAGCAAAGTACTTCGTGAAAGCCCTGTAGATAGTCAAAATTGACAGTTTGAGGTTAGCCGAAATTGACAATTTGAGGACAGTAAATCTAGATGCATGCAAGACAGGTCCACATCACCTTCCGAATACATCTCGTGCGCCGCAATACGAGTACCCTTTCCTCTGCAATGAGTCAAGGTAGAACACCTTGTTGCTTTTCGGAATAAGTAGCAGCAGGATCCAGTGGTAGCTACATATTACATGTAGAGAATTAAAAATTTAATCTAAATTTGGGGGTGTGCACATGGAGACACTAATCTACGGGTGAAGTAGTGATGAAAGCACTCACCTCTGGTTGTAGGGTACAAGTATATACTCCTTGTCGACCTGAGCAAGCAACCCTCTTTTGATGTAGTCGACAACGAAGTCTGTGTCGGTCCTAAACATCACCTCGCGACCATCTGGGGGTCCAAGAAACTAACAGGTATGCCCTTGGATTTGGCATAGTTGGCCATGCAGCTGCACGGAAGTAACCAATTAATAAATGACATATATCCGTATATGCACGGATAGTAGGATACTTACAGCACCCAAGACCGTAGGATTGACAAGTCGAGCGCATCTTTGTTCAGTAAATTGTGCAGGTCTTCGAAGGTCACCGAGTAGGTCCCAACGTCGTTATGGAACTCTGCCACGGTGTACTTGACCATGATGTGCGTCGGACGCTGCGTCCTGGTCTGGTTTGTCCTCCTCATGTACCATGCATGCAGGCTCTGGCATGCTAACCCCATACTCGAAATTGCGGTATCGGAGGCCATGGGCATCCCCAGAGAGAACGGCATGAGAGCTGGCGCACTCTTCTCGCTCTCCTTCGTCGGGCTCTTCTTTGCTTTTCCCCTCATAGCCAGCTTCTTGAATGGTTGCCTCTTACTCGGAGTCAGCTTCGTCATCGGAGGGGTATGCTGGCTAGTAGGCCGCGTGTCGGTCTGTGATATCTGTGATGTAAGAACCTATGTATTAGGACACTAACTCTAAGGGCTATTATTACAGTACAAATTATGAAACTGGTGGGGGAATTACCTCATACAGGACGATGTCTTTCTTGGGCCATTGCACGAACGTGTGCACCGCATCCCCGAGAGTGGTAATCTCGTCGTTCGGCGGCTTCTCCAAAGGAAAACCCTTGCAATGGTCAAAGACACTGTCCAAGAATGGTCATTACCTGCAGAGAGTCCAAGAATGGTCATTAACATGTTGAATTTCACCGCTTCTCACTTTCGAATGAATTAACATAGACAAACAGTGCGCATTAATGGTCATTACCTGCAGAGAGTCCACCGGATACTTTGGAGAGGGCTCCGTCTGCGAAGACCCCGGCGCAGACGCGCAGCTACTACGGTGGCCAAGAATGGGGGTCAGTACTTCCGCTGCTAGAACGGGGGTGCCCTGGGTCGCCTTTCTTAGCTCTTCATACATGGACCGCATCTCCGACAACTGCTGCAGGAGTGCTTTGTCCCGAACAGCGAACTCCGATCGCATCTCCTCCTTGAGCCGTTCATCGCGGGCTTGGTGGGATCTCTTTCTCCTCTTAGCCGCCTCCTCATCATCAGGGAAACCATGCCTCCAAGGCACAGTGGCGCCGAGGCCGCGCACGCGGCCTGGATGCTCCTTGTTTCCTAGCGCCGCTGTGAGGATATCCCTGTCCCTCCTCGGGTTGAACTCTCCGGATGCCGCCTGCGCACTCAGCGTCACCTGCAACAGGAGAACTTAGCAATACAGCCCATTGCATGCGTGTTATGAGGATAGTACGTGATCGGACAATCTTACCAGCCGGTCGATCACTTCCTTGTCTGCAGGGTTACTCACGGAAACGCTTCCGGAGGAGTTCATCGTCGATCTTGCTCGGCACCAATTGCGGGCGCGCACGTCTGTTATGCCCGCATAAGGACTGCCGGTCGAAGACTGGGAAGCCTCCTCGTCCTGCTTCCTCCATAGCGCCTTCTTCCCCACATACCCACCAGTGCCTAGTCTGTGTGGGTGGGTGTTCTTGGCCTGGTTAGCCTGGCCCTTCGCACTAAGCTCCTGGAACTCAGGCTTGCCCTTCATCTCCACGAACTGCTACCATGCCTCGGTAGTCACGAAAGGGTAGTCATTGAAGGGGGTCTTCGACTCCTTCACATAGTGCCTGACAAGTTCGCTCTTGAAGTTCCTCCACGCCTTGTTTATTGACATAAGTGTCCTCCGGCGGACGGTGAAATGGCGATCCTCCGGAATGTGAAACGCCGCCTGCACTTCTTCCCACAGCGCATCCTTGCACTCTGGGGGCACTTGACCCCAGTCGGAGGTGGTGATGGGCACCCGCTCCCTTGCCACTTTGCCGCATAGTGAGCGGTACTGACCGACAAGTTTGTCCAGAGCTTCCGGCACACCATTGTCGTCGAACTGGACGTGCTGCTTTTCCCGCTTGTTCAGACGCGCGCATGTCGTCCGGCCTCGCCCCTTTCTCTTCTTCTGCGGGGTCACGGCGGACGAGGCGACCTCCGGCCCAGGCGTCTCATCGCCAGCGAGGTCACCTGACTCCCCGAGTGGTGCATTTCGTCACCAGACATAGTTCCTAACATAAGTGAAAGAGAGAACAGTTTAAGTAAATTGCAACTAATAATTCTATAACAAAACCCATATACTTATAATTAACCAAGAATGACAGAAACGGTGGGGAGGCGATGGAGGTGATCGCGTCGGAGGCGGGAGGGCGATGGAGGTGATCGCGCCTGATGGTGGAAAGGCGATGCAGGTGATCGCGACGGACGGAGAGGAGGAGAAGGTGGGAGGCGATGGAGGTGATCGCGACGGACGGTGCAAGGGCGGAGAGAGCTAGGGCAAACAGTTGCGAACTGGAATGAGCGGGACAAACCCCGCCTTGAACTATTAACCGCGACGATATTATTACAGTCGGTTCTCGCATCAGAACCGTCTGTAATAATCGACATAGTGATAGTCACCAGAGAGATTATCACAGACGGTTTTGAGTTGAGAGTCGACTGTGACTCTGATTATCACAGACGGTTTGGAATTGAAAACCGACGGTGCACATCAAGAACTCGAAGAGTCGGACACTGTGGTAATCTACATAGAGAGAGATTATCACAGACGGTTGTGAGTTGAGAACCGACTGTGACTGAGATTATCACAGTCGGTTCTAGAATCATACCCGTCCGTGCTAGGTCAAAACCGTCCTTGATAATCTCTCTATTGAACGTTAGTTTTACAACTTAAAACTGATCTGTAGCTTTCAACTCTGAATGCTCGAAAATTTGTTTTAAATGAACACTCAGATATTTCAAATGTAGTCCAAATGCTCTGTAAATTGGTTACTGTGTACGTAGATCCGATAATTGGTTACAATGTGGAGATGCTCAAATAAATTTAACATACAATGTACGTGGAGCATGCTCAAGTTAATGTTACATACAAATGGGAACTTTCACCGACAATTTCCACGTACACAGCCATGTTATCCTCAACTTTCCACTTGCCGCGGCCCTGCAAAGACGAGAATTACAGGAGATATAAGCTATACCGATGGAAACAGAGAGATAAGACGTACAGTTCATTTCCTTTAAAGTATAACCCTTCCTGGTGATCCATACGCACGTAACTGGTTTCGTCGGTGTCTTCAGTATCGACCTGTACGCCATCTCCAAATGGAGGAATCTCATCAAATTGATTGTATTCCTCCTCGTCTACGACATTTTCAACTCCAACAATCCTTCTCTTGCCATGAAGGACGATGTGCCACTTCTTATTGGCCGGGTCAGTGACATAAATGACCTGAATGACTTGATTTGCAAGTATGAATGGCTCATCTTTATAAGCAACGCGATCCAGATCCACAGAAGTGAAACCGTAACTGTCAACCTTCACACACTGTGGGATTTGGACCCATCGGCATCAAAACAGGGGAATCTTGAACAGTACGTAATCGAGCTCCCAAATTTCTTCAATGAACCCGTAGTACGAGTTCAATCCACGTACTACCCTTGTTGGGCCTGTCTTGGTGAACCCCTCATGGAAAGTTTCTACGCTCACTCCACTACTTTGCACAGTGGTCTTTCGATCTTGAGCTTTCGTGTAAAATGTGTACCCATTGATGTCGTATCCCTGCCATGTCTGTACAGTAAACGTGGGCCCTTTTGCCAACCATTTAAGGTTCTCACTTGCGGACTCTCCGGTGATTCGCACCTTCATCCACGCGTTGAATCGACTGTTATGTTGTCCCGTGATCCAAACCTCGGATCGGCGATGATTGTCTTGTCGTAGCATCTCCTTGTGCTCGTCGATGTACGGAGACACCTCCGTCATGTGTTGCAAGACCCAAAAATGAGATTTCGAGTACATATCGAAATCAGGAGTGATGGCTCTCCGTCCAATAGTGCCAACACCATCAAGCCTCCCCTCGTGACGAGACACAAGAACTCCTATTGCTTCTACCTCGGCCATGTAATCGACACAGAACTCAACAACCTCTTCCGCTGCATAACCTTCGACAATGCTACCCTCGGGCCGGGACCGATTCCTCACGTAGGCCTTAAGTACACCCATGTACCTCTCGAATGGATACATATAACGTAGGAACACGGGTCCACATATCTTGATTTCTCTGACAAGGTGGACGGTGAGATGGACCATGATATCAAAAAACGATGGAGGAAAATACATCTCAAGCTGACAGAGAGTTCGAACCACCTCGCTCTGCAAAGAATCCAGTCCATCGGGATCAATGACCTTCGAAGAAATTGCATTGAAGAAAAAACATAGCCTCGTGATCGTCTCTCTGACCTTATGCGGCAGAATACTCCGGATGGCAACAGGAAGCATTTGTGTCATCAACACGTGACAATCATGAGACTTCATACCCAGCAATTTCAAATCGCCCATGGACACAAGCTTTTTCATATTTGCGGAGTAACCCGATGGAACTTTAACACCATAGAGACACTTACAGAGTTATGTCCTCTCAGCCTTGCACAAAGTGTAGCATGCAGGGGGAGGTATATACGGCCTTTATCGTCCTCTCTCGGTGCTAGCTCGGGCCTGATTCTCATTTCGATCATGTCACGCCACATATTGACGCCATCCTTTGTCTTCCCTGGAATGTTCAGCAATAGGCCGATTAAACTGTCACAAACATTCTTCTCTACATGCATGACATCAATGCAATGATGAACCTCTAAATACTCCCAATACGGTAAGTCCCAAAATATCGATCTCTTCTTCCAAGTGTTCTTCGTGTGGAGTTTCAATTTACGACCCTTTCCAAACACAACGTCTATGTCCTTCACCCGTGAGTAAACATCTTTCCCGCGCGTAGGCTTCGGGGCTGAACCATCTTCCTTGTGGCCGTCAAATTCCCTCTTCCTCTTACGGTACGCGTCATTCTTCAGAAGAAACCTACGGTGACGCATGTACACTATTTTCCTGCAATTCTTCAGCCACACGCTCTCAGTCTCATCTTCGCAGTGGGGGCAGGCTTTGGCTCCTTTCGTAGTACGGCCCGACAAATTTCCAAGGGCAGGGAAATCGTTGATGGTGCAGAATATCATAGCACGTAGGATGAAGTTCTCTCGTTTGTATGCGTCCCATACCTGCACCCCTTCGTTCCACATTGTTAGGAGATCCTCTATCAATGGTGCTAGGTACACATCAATATCGTTTCCGGGTTGTTTTGGTCCTGAGATAAGTAGAGACATCATGATGTACTTGCGCTTCATACACAACCAAGGAGGAAGGTTGTAGATACACAAAAGAACCGGCCAAGTGCTATGCCGACTGCTCATGTTACCAAAAGGATTAATTCCATCGGTACTCAACCCGAACCTTATATTCCTCAATTCTGCTCCGAAGTTAACAAATTCCCTGTCGATGTTTCTCCACTGTGAAGAATCAGCGGGGTGTCTCAGCTTTCCATCCTTCTTCCGGTCTTCCGAGTGCCAACGCAATAATTTTGCCTCTTTACGGTTTGCAAACAAACGCTGCAAGCGGGGAATGACTGGCAAATACCACAACACCTTAGCAGGAGGTCCTTGCTTTATCTCCGCGCAGTCGCCGTCGTCTGTTCGGTCCTTAGTACGCTTATAGCGGGATGCGCCGCACACCGGACAAACATGCATATTCTTGTAGTCATTACGGTAAAGGATGCAATCATTAGGGCATGCGTGTATCCTTTCTACTTCCATTCCCAAAGGACACAACAGCTTTTTCGCTTGGTAGGTGTTTTTTGGCAACTCGTTTCCTTCCGGGAGCATGTCCGCCAAAAGATCTAACAGTGCTGTGAAACTCTTGTCGGTCCAGCTGTTGCTTGCCTTCAATTTTAACAGTTCAAGCACAGAGGCCAACTTTGTGTACTTCGACTTGCAACCAGGGAACAACGGCTTTTCTGAGTCCTCCATCAAGCGCTTGAATTTGCCAAACTCCCTTTCACTGTAATTTCCTTCCACATCACGCAACATGTCATCTAAATGGTCATCCTCTGGCATTTCCTCATCGAAGTCGTTGTTCGGATCCGACATGTCCTGTTCCTCAACCTGAGTGGCAGTTGTTTCTGCAGTTGGCTCTTCTCCATGGTGGACCCAACACGTGTACCCCTTTTTGAAACCACGTCGGATCAAGTGGGCGACAATTTGAGATGAGTTGGTGAACATCTTAATATTCTGGCAGTCTACACAAGGACAGTACATATATGGTAAACCCTTCTTCGCCATGTCTTGCTCAGCAACCTTTTCGAAATCAAAAACACCTTTCATGTATTCCTCACCCACTCGGTTGTCATTATACATCCAGTCTCGGACCATCTGCAATTAATCAAATTCATACACATGCTAATTAGTAAATCAATGGAGATCGATATTGATGATGAAATCAAGTAATGTGTATGCCTTGGGAGCAAGTACCAACCTTGGTTCGATCCTCAAATTTTTGCCCCCAAATGCTCCTCCGGCCTTTCGAGATTTCGCTCTTCCTTGCCCCAAATCTCTTCGAACTGGACAGTGTAGGTCGAGGAAGAGAGTACGACTAGCTCAAAACATCCGCCAAAAGACCTTTTATACCAGGTTCAATACAGACGGTTCTATATAATACCGTCGGTAATATCGGTGCATTATTAAAGAACAGAATATTACTGACGGGTTTCACTCTATTAACCATCGGTAATGTCGGTGCAATTTGTGTAACTATGAAAGAAATATCACAGACGGTTATGAACTCAAAACCGTCCGCTTTACTATCACAGTCGGTTTTTACCTCAGAACCGTCTGTGTTATCACAGACGGTTTTAAGGTCCGAACCGTCTATAATATGCCAGATTGTTTGTTTGCATTCAACTACTGGTCATCAGTTGTTCCACTTGTTTTTCATATTTGGTTCTATCTTATTTCAATGTTAGTATTTAAAAAAATGAACGTTCAGACTATTTGGTTTTATCTTGTTTTTCATATTTGTTTTATATATATGTCTGAAATTAAAACCGTCTGTAATCTTTCAAGCAGAGACGGTTTTGAGATAAAAACCGTCTTGATCGCAACAGTATTTTCTTGTTAACATTTTTACACAGAACATCATTTGGTGATTATCAGTTACATAATCAATCGAAAGCCAGATATATAAGGAAAAGAAATTTCTTATTTCTTACAATCTTTCCATACATAAGAGATACTATTAATTAAGCGACCAATTGATTAGTGTCGACCTGTTCCGAAAGTAATTTACAAAGTTCTCCTATGGACGTATTGGCATCAGTAGGATCTACACTGGCCGCCCCAGGAGAACTACCAATGGCTCTAAGACTATCAACATCATCTCTCAGCAAAGGAGTGGATTTGGCATCAGTAGGATCATCCAAGAAATTAAAGTTGATACAACAAAGGTGGAGATGAAGCTGCAACTCAAAGCACTCTGCCAAGTGCAGAATGGCAAAAGACATCCCCTCAGAATGCTTCTCCAGCGCCTCTTTTTTTTTGGAGAGTTCTGCACATCAGCACAAGGCAGCTTTCTCCTCCTGCACATATGCTTCTCCAGCTTCTCCTAGGGACCGTATGCTGGGAGGGTGAAGATGATTGCCAAGCTTTGGAGTGGAAGTGTGAGCCTTACCCCAGAAAAGCTGATGATACAAAGCTGTTGAAGAGGGGATATTGGAAGGATTGTTGTGGATCTCCAAAGGTGGAGTCGATGCAACTGGAGGGGTTGCAAGGGGCAATGTGGCAACACAGGCCTCAGCACCCTCTAGAGTCTTCGCTGCAGCTCCACTGTACGATCTTTCATCATTTCTAAGTCTCTTCTTTGGAGGGAGCATTTCCTCAAGCACCTGTGGATTTCGAAATGCATTTGTTTCGAGGTAATCAAGTCATAAAAGAAAGATCTGCATTAGAGTTTCAGAGAGGACTTACTTTCTAAAGATCCTGATCGAGTTCATTCCTTATCTCTTCCTCATCACTCTGATCAATTTCAATAACCTCACTGGAATCTCGGCTCGCCATCAAGGTGGGAGTTGAGGAGGGAATAAAGATAGGGATTTAGGAGTCTCGCAATTTATAGAAACAGAAGGTGACGGTTCATATGCGCGGGTGCCTCGAGTTCTAAAAAGCGCACTACTGGTTTTCAAGGTCAATAAATTCATGATATATAACTTCTCGGGAGATAAACTGCAACACGGCAAAGGAAGTTGAAGAGTCAGATTACATAATTCGATGCAAATTAAATTTGAAGTAAATAATTAAGTCTCTTCATCTGCTCAGTTATTATGTGCAGTTATCAACAATTGCATGTAGAGAATTGCACTGTTGGGACTATCACAGACGGTTGGGAGATCAAAACCGTCTGCTTTAATATTACAGATGGTTCTGATGTCCGAACCGTCTTTAATATGTCTGTTGAATATTGAACTGTTCCACTTCTACAAATACTTGTTCCCTCCCTGGAGTTTTGCTTCCAGTTGAACCGCTGAGAATTTGAAAGAAGTTAAGAATTTGAAGCGTCGATAACTGTTCTCCAATCACAGTCGGTCCTTACATAAAATCCGTCTGTAATATTACTATCACAGACGGTTTGGAGTTAAAAACCGTCTGTGATATTGATTGAGGTTGAGAATTCGAGGCGAGGACACTGTTGGGACTATCACAGTCGGGCCTTACATAAAAACCGTCTCTAATGTGACTATCACAGATGTTTTTTACCTCAGAGCCGTTTGTGATATTCAAAGCACGTTGATATATAACTTCTATATTCTTTTTATATTATTTGCATGGGACCTGCGACTTCTATATTGTTTCTATATTATTTCAAGGGCTCTGATCACAAGCCAAAGATCGCGATAGTCGTTCCTTGATCGCACACAGTGTACATACCTTTGTATGGTCGAATGTTCGACAAAAGCTAAAGAAAGATAAAGAAAGAGGGAAGATTGCATGCAGTCCAAGAATGTGCTGAAAAATTAGAAAGTTGACATAAGAACAAAGTTTTCAATAATTTGTTTCATCACTTACAAAAAAAAGTAAAAATACAGAATGCTAGGTCAAGGAGTGGTCTTAGCCCTGGCTGCATCTAGAATAAAGTCAGTTTGACTTGCAGCCAGGACGCAGGACCCCTCCAGCGACAAGTTGTCCTTCTCAGGATCAACTACTTCAGCGTCGAGAAGGCCTGCGACCTCCCTCAGCTTCGCGATGGTATCCTTCATTGTCAAACCGCAGCCAGCGATGGTCATATCCGCGACTTTCTTCTCCTCGCGAAGACGCCTCGTCCTCGCCCTAGCATTGTCACCATCCGTCTTCATGCGCTGAATGCGCTGGAAGAGATCGTCAAGGTCAAGCCGTAGCCAAGTGTGCTTCTCCGTGAGGAGCTTGTGCTCCTCCTGGAGGGCCCTCAGCTCGGCCTTGACTTTGGCAGTGTCTTCTATGGCTCCCCTTCCCTGTGCAAATCAACAGGTCAAGAATGTATTGAACATGGATTAACAATACAGGGGTAAGTCCAAAAGATTGAGAGTTCATACCGGAGAGGGCGAGGCTGACGATGCCATCGAGGATGCCATTGGCGCAGAGAATCTAAGGAGTCAAACAGTCTGAGAACTATAAAAACTTGTAAAGTAAATGACAATTTTTCCACTGTCAATTTATAGAACTTCCAAAGCGATGCTTCGTGTTCTTCTAGGCGTAGGCGCCGCGCGCGAAGATCGGAGACAGAAATGATCACAGTTGAGAATTCGAAGCGCCGGTACTTTTCCAGTCGGTTCATACATCAGAACCGTCTATGATAACTACACTATCACAGATGCTTCATAGTTTACAACCGACTGTATAAATCACAGTCGGTTCTGAGTTCCGAACCGTCTGTGATAGTCTAATTATCACAAACGGTTTGGAACTCAGAACCGTCTGTATATATCACAGTCGGGTTTTAGATTAGAACCGTCTGTGATAATTAGACTATCACAGACGGTTCTTAGCTGGGAACCGATTGTATATATCACAGTCGGTTTTTAGGTTAGAGCCGTCTGTGATAAGTATACTATCACAGACGGTTTTGTGTTCAGAACCGTCTGGTTTACTGTCACAGTTGTTTTTGACGTCAGAACCGTCTGTGATATCTGAACATATTCTCCCGACAGGCCTTCACAGACGGTTTTCCATTGAACAGTTCATACCCGTCTGTGATGTGCCTTCCAGAATGTCTGTTTCTGTGGTAATGGATGCACCACATCTTGGACAAACATGCAAATCCTCATACTCGTTACGGTACAGAACACAATCATTTGGGCATGCATGTATTCTTTCGATTTCCATTCCCAACAGGCACAATAGTTTTTTGGCCTAGTAAACCGATCTTGGCAACTCATTTTCCTCTGGAAGCATGTCCGCTAAAAGATCTAATAGCGCTGTGAAACACTTATCGCTCCAAACGTTGCTTGCCTTCAAGTTATATAATCTCAACACAGAAGACAATTTTGTAAATTTTGCACATCCGGGGAACAAAGGCTTCTTAGAATCAACAATTAATTTCTCAAATTTACCAAAATCGTTTTCACTATAATCTTCTTCTACATCACGTAACATTTCATCTAAATTGTCGTCATCTACATGCACATCCGAATGAACATTATCAATGTTCTGATGATCATCATTACTGCAATCCACTTCCGGGTCCTGCTAAGTGGTAGCGGTGCTCGTTTCCTCAAGATCTTCACCATGCCGTATCCAATGGGTATAGCGTGCATTAAAACCACGATGAATCAAATGACTCCTAATCTTATCAGAGTTGCCGAACCTCTTAAAATTCATACAATCTATACAAGGACAATGCATATCTTTCTCTCCCTTCTTCGCCTTTTCTTGCTCAGCAAATTTAATAAACCCATTCACACCCTCCAAATACTCAACAGTAATGCGTTTTATTTCATACATCCAATATTCTCGGTCCATCTACAATTATTTCACAAAATTGACAAATTGAAATAAATAATTAATGACTCAGGGCATGCATGCATGAAACACCATCAATTAGGCCATATGTATAAGCTACTTAATTACATTAATGGATATATGAAACCCTAACTTGATGCATTAATTGGAAGAGCCAGCCAGCTAGCTTATTAACTTCAGCAAGCTATAGCTAGCTAGCCAACCTAGCCTCCTAGTTTGGAGCTACATGTATCTAGTTTAATGAATTGGTAGAGAGAGAGGGAGAGTGTGAAAGAGTGAGAGAGAGAGAGAGGTGATGAGAAGATGACAATACCGAGGGGATCGAATTATCAACCTCCCAGCTAGCTTCTCTGGATCACTCTACCTTGAAGAGTGGATACACGTACAGTAGAAATAATCGAGGATGCAGAGCAAGGGTTGAGATAAGTTGTGCAATTTTACTATCGGTTCAAAACCACAACCGATAGTAAACTTTTCTCTCTTCTAAAGGTCCCCACTTCATAACCATTAGTTTATATGACGTCATTTTACTATCGGTTTGTTTTATATAACCAATAGTAAAATTTACTCTATTATTCGGTTGGTACAATAGTAACCGATAGTAAAAATTTTGTAATTTCACTATCAATTATGAAAGACAAACCGATAGCACGATTTCCACTATTATATCGGTTGGTACAGTAATAATCGATAGTAATAATTGTTTGCTATTCACTAACGGTACACCAGAACATAACCGATAGTACAAAGCCTCTTCTCCACCGCTGTCGTTGTACCCTATCGGATTTTTCCCAGATTGCTTATAACTGTTAGAAGATATGGGTTAGTAGATTGCCTTTCTGTAGTAGTGTAATTGGTTAGTTCCGTGCAGCTGCATGACAAGATATGCCAAAGCTAAGTATGAACCTGTCGGTTTCTTGGACCCCCAGATGGTCGCCGAGGTGATGTTTAGGACCGACGCGGACTTCGTTGTCGACTACATCAAAAGAGGGTTGTTTGCTCAGGTCGACAAGGAGTTCATACTTGTACCCTACAACCAGAATTGAGTGTTTTCATCAGTACTTCACCCGTAGATTAGTGTCTCCATATGCACACCCCCAGACGTAGATTAAATTATTAATTCTTTACACGTAACATGTAGCTACCACTGGATCCTATTAGGACTTATTCCGAAAAGGAACAATGTGTTCTACCTTGATTCATTGCAGAGGAAAGGGTACGAGTATTGCGGTGCACGAGATGTATTCGAAAGGTTAACATGTTTTATGATATTCATGTGGACCTGTCTTGCATCTAGATTTACTGTCCTCAAATTGTCAATTTCGACTATCCTCAAACTGTCAATTTCAACTATCGCAGAGCTTTCACGAACTACTTTGCTGAGGGAGGGCGACAGCACGAGCGGCGAGCCGATAAGTTTCAGTGGTTACAATTTTCGGTACAAATTTCAACAGATATTTGTTTTACTTTATAACGTGCCCCCAGCTAACTCTCGGTCTGTACACTGGCAATGCCATCACCAACCGGATAACAATATATGTGGGTTCTACGTGATGCGCCACATGTATGACCTCATCACCCCTCACTGGCCAGATTTCCCCGAGGTATACAACTGCGGCCCTTTGTATCGATTTGGCAGAATTTACAACTGCATTGAGCTAATTTTTTTTGTACCAACTCTTGCTACAAGGGGTCGACTTCCCATCGGAAAGTTTTGACCCTCGGCAGATTGGTATAGTCCGAGGGATGCTCGCTGAGTTTTTCCTTACGGAGGTCATATCAATCAAGGGAAAGTTTAGGGACCCACAAGGTTCGTATTAGTGCGGCCTTACTAACTGAGACTATCTGCAGGGCATCTAACTGAGAAATAGGTACAGATAGTATAGTACATCTAACATACTGACTTTAATTGTCGATTACATTTATTTATTCAATCTCAATTGTACATATTTCTGAGTTCTGTGCTGTATATATGAAATGCATGCTATTGTACATGTTTCCAAGTTCTGTGCAAGTATGAGATGAATTGTATATATTTTTGAGTACTATGCATGTATGAAACTGTATATATGAAATGCTATTGTACAGAAGGCATGGCTAGCATGATTCCTGAGGCTAGTCACAAAAAAAAAGAAATTTATTTAAAAAATATTAATATGCATAGACGGTTTTAATATAAAAATCGTTTGTGATAAATCGATCTATGTATGTATCACAGAATATTACAGACGGTTATAAGCTCAACACCCTCTGTAATACTCATACTACCACGGACGATTATAATCACAGAACCGTCTGTGATACATATACAATCACTGACGGTTCGGAGATTACAACCGTCTCCGATAATGAAACTATCCCAAATGGTTTTGACATCAAAACCGTCTGTGATACTCATACTATTACTGACAGTTATAAGCTCAGCACCCTCTGTGATACTTATATTATCACTGACGGTTATGAGATGACAACCGTCTCCGATAATGACACTATCCCAGATGGTTTTGACCTCAAAACCGTCCATGATAAGGACACTATCGTAGACGGTTATGAGATGACAACCGTCTTCGATAAGGACACTATCCCAGATGGTTTTGACCTCAAAACCGTCTGTGATAAAGGACACTATCGCAGACAGTTCGGATGTTATAACCGTATGTGATAGGACACTATCCCTGATTGTTTTGAACTCAAAACCGTCTGTGATATTCTACTTATCACAAACGGTTATAAGTTTAACACCGTCTGTGATAGTATGAGTATCACATACAGTTTTGATCTTATAACAGTCTGTGTAGTATGAGTATCACAAACGGTTTGATCTTATAACAGTCTGTGTAGTAAGAGTATCACAGAAGGCTTTGATCTTATAACAATCTGTGTAGTATGAGTATCACAAACGATTTTGATCTTATAACAGTCTGTGTAGTAAGAGTATCACAGACGATTTTGAACTTATAACAGTTTGTGATGGGAAAAATCACAGACGGTTCATAACCGTCAGTGATAGTACTCGATTATCAATGACTCGAATATCACTGACGGTTCAGAACCATCTGTGATGACTATTTTGACCCGACTGTGATAATGTATTTTGTAGTAGTGTCAATTAGACATGCTTTTTACATGTTAGCCTTTAGGGCTTAGTACTAGTTTTTAGATTATTTTCTTAGAAGAGCCTCATTCTCCATTTTTTCTACTTTTGTAAGTCGGCAAGACATGCAACTTCAATTTTTCAGCAATCAAGTAAGTTTTTATTTAATTCTTATTGTTATGTCTGTATTATTATGGCTTTTAGCGAGTAGATCCTTTCTAGAGTTAGAGATGACCTAATTCGGAAGGTGTGATTCTTTTTCAATTTTGATCTCAAATTTTGGAGTTATTTCCTGATGTTTTCTTTCTTTAAACTCTAAATTATCGTTTCGTCAACAGACATAAAAATTTAGCCTTAACAAAAATTTAAGGGAGTTCTTGAGTCCTTAACGCTTTAACGCAAGATCCTGAACAGGAGAGAGGTTTTCGCCAAACGTAATGGTGAAACTATCTTCTAACCGTTGTACTAGCGACCATACTAACAATTAAACTGTCTTAAAAAATGATTGAAATTAACTTGTAATTCTCAGGTCTTGGATAGAATTAAACTGGATGGTTATAGAACTCCCGAAACTCTATGTTCTCATTCCTACTTTAAACCCTAAATTGATAGATTTAGTAGTATATTTAGTTGTAGACACACAAACCCACAACTCATTTAAACTTAATCAATGATTTATTAAGTTAGAAAGACGAATATACTTGTTTTTGTGAAATTCGATGCTCAAGTACTCAACATTTAACCGTTCACTTGCGATTATTACATAAATCACACCGCTTTAAGTAATATCTTCTACCACATAAACCAAAAATTTTGGTTTAGTTTAGTTTTTTTGGGAACAAAATTGCACACGCCTGCAACAATCTTCCAAATTTCTAGTAGTAACCCTGTACTCGCACATTCTGGTCGCCTCCGCAGACATGCTGCCGTTGACCCGCACGCGCACCAGCGCCACCGTCCCCCTCGCCGCCGGCGACTCCCTCCCGCCGCCAGGCCGCCACGTCGCGCTCTCCGCCTTCGACACTCACTGGATCGGGCTCCCGCCCATCCAGCGCGTCCTACTCTTCCCCGCCCCTGCCGCGCCCTTCCCCGCCGTCGCCGCGGCCCTCAGGTCTGCGCTCGCGAGAACGCTCCCGTTCTTCCACCCCTTCGCCGGCGCGCTCACCTACTCGCTGTCCTCCCGCACCGTGGGCATCACCTGCTCCGCGGACGACGCCGGCGTCGCCTTCGTCGAGGCCGAGACGGACCTAGACTTCGGGAGACTGGTCATGGACGAGGAGCACGATGTGGAGGCGCTCATGCAGCTCGTGCCGGACATCCGGCGGGACGCGCTCCCGGCGCCGGTTATGGCGGTGCAGGTTTGCACGTGTTTGTATGGCGTGCGGGGTTCTTGACTTCTTGATCTTGTGATGCGTGGGTCGGCGCGCAGGTGACGGAGTTCGTCCGCGGCGGGGGCGTCGCGGTGGGGGTGTCGGTGCACCATGCGGCGACGGACGGGCGCGGGCTGTGGCGGTTCTTTGAGATGTGGGCCACCACGGCGGCGGACGGGGGGGTGGCGGAGGGGCCGTCGCCGCTGCACGACAGGAAGATGGTATGGTTCGAGGGCGGAGAGGAGCTCGCCGGAGAGTTCTTGCGGATTGCCGCTCCGGATTTGCCCATGGTAATTAAGCCTGATTTAATCAACTTTCTTACCACCTTAAAAAACAGAAAAAAGAAAAAGAAAATCTTGTGTGTCCAAAATTCGTGTACCAAAATTGATAAGACTTTCTAAGATCACCTACTACAACCATCCGTGTTATAAAATCATAATTTACACTTTTTGTCTTGGCAATCCTACGAAAACAAATTTACCGGTATGATCAATTCTAGGACACAGATTCGAGTAATATAGTAGTACTGTGACAAGTTTGTGTCCTGTCTCACCACATTGTGCATGTCACTTAATGCGTTTGGGCTATCTGAAGATATGATTGAGAACTTAAAATTGGAATATTGCGATTAAGCCTTCGTTGTGTTCATTATTTCTCGTCCATTTCGAGTATTGATTTCTCGTCGAGTATTACTATCACTGTCAGTAACTTGCCAAGAGCTCTAGTAGTACTCACTGTCAGTGTCTAATACATGTTTGATGTTTCATTAGCTACAGATTGCACAGAAGCAAGACTCTGTCCCTGAACGCCGGCGGCCTCTCAGCCGAAAAACCTTCACGTTCGACGCGCCCACCGTCAGGTGCCTGAAGCAGCTGCTTGCCGCTACAAACGCCGGCAAACCGCCGTCCACATTTGCCACCTTGGCCACGCACGCGTGGGTCTCCATTGCACAGGCCAGTGGCTTCACCGACGACAGCCCGGTGTTCGCCGTGATCCTCGCTGATTGCCGAGCCTACATGTCACCGCCTGCCGACGGCGCCTATGCCGGCAACTGCGTTGCCGTGTGCGTAGCCGCGCTGCGCGGGTCAGAGCTCACCGGACCGGACGGACTCACCCGGGCCTTCTTGGTGATCAGGGAGATCATACAGCAAGTGAAGGAGCAGCCTCTCAAGGACTGCGACCGGTGGCTGACAAAGTTCGCGGCGATCCCGCTGGCCCGCGCGGTGGTCTTGGTAGGGTCTCCATGGTTCCCGGCATATGCCATAGACTTTGGCTTCGGTAGGCCGGCGAGGACGGAGCTGGTATCAATGAACCATGACGGTGAACTGGTCCTGGTGACCGGGAGGGAGGCGGGCTCGGTGCAGGCGTCGGTGGCGATCGCCGCGGAAAAACTTCCGGCGTTCTGTGAGGTGTTTGTGGCTGGCCATGGCAGTGTGTGAAATTCTTGTCCAAGGGCAATTTCATCACTCCCTGGTTGTAGAATTCCAGGGCAAATGTTTCAGTCCATATGAACATCTGATGGTAATTCAGGGCAGGTGATTAATAAAGCTGACAATTACCATATGTTGTTTTTGTTTTGTTTCTCTCTCACCTAAGAGCCTCCGTTTTATCACAGTTGGGGTAATATTGCTAATGCAGTTTAGTAGTGTTAATGTTGGTAATGCAGTTTAGCAGTGTTAGTGTACAAAGTTGGCCCGGCCCGTCTAGGTGTTTAGAGCCAAGAACTAGGTCTGAAAATCTAATCCGGCTCGATTTGAGCTAGGCCTGGACTCAATATGGCCAATCTGAAAATGATTGGTTATTTGCCTAGCACTTTAATTATGTTATGAATATTTAATATCATGGTCATCACCCCCATATATCATCAATAATATAATCTTTCGCACCATCAAATTTATAATTCTTATGTCATGAATTTAATAATTCTCATGCCATCAATTCTTATAACTCAAATGAATATTAAAATGTTTAATCTCTTCATTTATACATAATGTCTATAAATAGAAATTTTTTTACACATTTTATGAAGATGAGAATCATATCTCTCTACATTTTGTCTATATTTTATTTTATAATTAGAGAATATATTTTTTGATAGCAAATTATATTCCGTTTAATTTGGCATTAATTTTACATAACTGAATTTTAAAAAATATATAAATGAAAAAAAGAATGCACTACCTACTAGGGGTGGAACTTTAGCTAGAAGCTCGCGAGTAATTCGGGCTCGGCTTGGTATTTGGTTTGGCTCGTTAACAAACAAGCCGAGTTCGAGTTCTCTTCTTAGCTCAGTTGAAAAATGAGCCGAGCTCGAGCTAGACTCCAGCTCGCTCGGGTTCGATTTGGTATATATATAATAAAAAATAACCAACATGTAGTCTAATCTTAACTCCGCCGCCCCATCCCGGACCTCCTCCACCGCCCCTGTCCCAAGCCTCCGCTGCCGCTGCCGCCCCCGTCCCAGGCCTCCTCCGCCGCTGCCGCCCCCGTCCCGGGCATCCCCGCCGCCCCTGTCTCGGCCTCCCCGATCGCCGCCCCGTCCCGGACCTCCCCTGCTGTCGCCACCCCCGTCTCCCAGGCCTCCCCCGCCACCCCTGTCCTGGTCTAGCTGATCTAGCTAGCTCACGAGCCGGACCAAGCCGAGCTAGCTCATTAGCCTGACCGAGCTCGAGCCGAGCCAGGATCAGCTCGCTCAAACTCGACTCGTTTCTACCCCTACTACCTACTGGCTACTACTAATTTCGGATGTCATTACTCAGTTAGTGGGCCGTCAAAGTTAGTGATATGCTCTTCTTAACGGGCCCCCGCTGACAATAACAAATCATTATAAGCCCGTGTGGGTCTTAATGGGCCGCTGACGACAATCACTGGGCTCTAAATGGGCCTCTTCTGGGTTATAATGGGTCGTTTCGGACCTAGGACAAACCCGCACTGGGCCTTAAGTGGGCCACACTCATTGGCCTCTGCCATATCCATATTGGGCCGCAAAAGGACCCTAAGTGGGCCTATTTGAGCGCTACTATTCTGTTAATGGGCTTTCACTGGTAATATTGGGCTGCAAAAGGGCCTCCATTAGACCATAGCAGGCCATTAATGGGCCTGAACTGGGTGATACTGAGCCCTCTTTCGGACCATACATACTAAGTTGTTAATGGCCTTTTAGTGGGTGATGATGGGCCGTTGGGCCTTTCTTGGGCTATGTCAGACCCATATTGGGCTGCAAAATTGGACCGTGAAATGAGCCGCTCATGCCTGTACTGGGCTGTTAATGGGCCTCCGTGTGACTCATTCTGGGCTGTCAGTGGGCCTTTTACTGGGTTGTTAATGGGCCTCCTTTAGTCTTTAAATGAACATACTGTGCCAAAAATAAGTCTTCACTGGGACGTCAGTGGTTCAATGTGTTTCTGGGCCTATGGTGGGCTCGATGGGCCTGTTCTGGGTTGTTGGATGGCCGTTAATAGGCCTCACGTAGATCGAATTGGGTCTGTATTGGGCCTGACACGTGTATTCATAGGATTCTAGTTTTTTAGTGGGCCTGCTCTTGCACTACAAATGGCCCCTTCGGCCTCTCAGCTTTTAGTTCATCGGTGGGAATCCAACCCAGCAGCGATAAAAATCTTTGGATGTACAAAGTCGGACCTGCCGCCGGTTAGCAGGCGAGTGCAAAACCTAGCAACAAGCCAAATCATATAGTTTCATGCAGAGTATCAAACATTTAACAATTCAAAAATTGCCATTTGCAATAGGGAAATCGTAGTTTCATTTCATGAACACGAAATAACACACGTAAAAAGATAAAAATACAATAAGATGAGATGAATAATATTGAGTTTTGTCCATTTCTACTGGACCTTTTTATTATTATTTTTTTAACATAGATGGTGGATTGGATTTATAAACTTTTCCTCACTGAGATAAAAGAAGGATGTTATTTTGTTTAAAATATGGTTAGATGGTAAGCTTGGCAACACAGGATCCGTGGCGCAATGGTAGCGCGTCTGACTCCAGATCAGAAGGTTGCGTGTTCGATTCACGTCGGGTTCAAATTCCTGATCCATACGGATCTCTTTATTTTTATTTTTCAAAAATTTGTTTCTTTTTGTCTCAACTGAGCCCAGATAAGCATGTTTAGGTCGTATTTTGCCGGCCCGGCCCGGCCCGGCCTGCGTCCAAATATGATAAGACCTAGATCCCAGAATCTTTTCCCGCGCGCGCAATCCCACCCCTGCCCGCGCCAAATTCTCTCTCTCTCTTGGCGCGTTCTTCCACAGCCGCCTCCACCGAAGCCAGCTCCTCCAACTCCGACGCCGGGAGAGTCTCTCTGCTCCTCCTCCCCTAATTGGAGGGAGATCTTTCAGTGGGTAAGCGTGATTCTTCGATCCATTAATTAATTTCGAATTTCCCCAATCTAAGTTGGGAGCAATCTTTCTTTTTCTTTATCCGAAGATTCCATCTTCTTGTGTGCGTTCTTCATGTTCTTGGCTTGGATTACTCGCCAAGCAAACTTGTTTCTTGTTATTAATCTGATGTAATCTGTAGGATTAGTTCGTGGGCTTTTTTCCGGACGAGCCGCCGACCAGTCCCCATCCCAACTTGGATTTTGATTTTTGCTCTATTTTCCTTCTAGAGGATCCTAATCACCTCCACATGGATTGCATTTGGGAAAAATATAAAGATCAAGATACAAGGGCAGATTGATTGCTAGTTGTGTTGCAAAGGAGCCAAATCCAAGTATTCCTTTCTTGGTTATACATCAAAAGAAAGAAAAAAAAATTGTAGTCTAGTTTGATCTGGGAGCCAAGAATGGAAGAATGGAAAATGTTATTCATGCATGATTAAATTCTCAAAACGATGTAATTTGTTACTGTGATGAGACCCGGACCCCTGTGGCATGTAGGCGATTTTGATATGGAAGTTGCATACTTAGTCCGAGGAATTGCATTGCTGCAATCACCAACAGTGATATACAGAAACATACTCTCTGATAACCATTTTATCCATAAATTTCTGAAAATATGATATACATTGTTATTAGTTTCAGTGTTTATTCAATGTACACTCATATTAACAGTAGCTATGCACATATGCAATTTGCACTAACTATAAATGTTCTAGTGTGAATATTTACTAATATACTTCATAATAATACACAGTTTACCACTAACATTTTTTTGGCAACTTATGGTCACCAACAATAGTCACCTAATTTTATCTGCCATATAGTCCCAGCAAAGTTGTAGGGATGTTCATGCATACTGCATTGTGAAGGTCTTGTTACTAGTTGAAGACTAAATTTTGTTTGATTTGCTCGCAACCATTATTTTTAGGAGTTATGCGTCCATGCTTTCTAGAAAAGACACTCAATTTCACATAGTTTTCAGATGTTTATATTTGACAGTGGTCCAGTTCATATTCAAACTCAATAATTTGATCTGGATTCGAATCAGAAAAATGAACATATAATATGGCTTTAACTACTATCCATGCAAAATCTGACTGATTGTATGCCTACCCTAGTCCAGGTTCAGCTAGCAGCTATGTCTCAATCATCTCCAGACACTCCCCTTGCCTCGACTAACAATATCCAGGTTTGTTAATTCTCAATTGTTGCTCCTGTCTATATCCCTCATCGAGTCTCAATTCATTCATCTGTAACACTTCGTTTTCTTGTTTCTTGCAGCCATTCTTTGTTCTTCACAAGGTTGCCTCCTCACCAAAATCTTGTTCGGCTAAGCGACGGAGGATTGATGTTTCCAAATCATCTTCCCCCAATCCTAAATCCGTAAAGAGGTCTTGTCACGAGGATGATGAGGATGATGTGGAGATGTACGAGAAGCTAAGACTGGAGGCCTTCCATCGTACCTGGTCCAAGATCCAATCTACCATCAATGTTTGTTGATCTCTTTCCCCCAACAATCTATCTGATTTTATCCCTAAATTTGTGCAAATTCTGAGCAGTGAAATTTCTCATATTGTATTGTTTTCTTTTGCTTCCTGTGAACATATATGTAACCAGGAGGTCCTTAGAGGCATCAACCTCAAGCTGTTCGACCAAGTGCTGCAGTGGGTCCAAGAATCCTTCTCTGCCATCCGCGCTGTCGCAAGACCTGGTCCTGCTGAAATCCAGCAGCCATACCCTCTTCTGACTGATGTGATATGCAGAAAGATGCCTACTGCGTTTGTTCTCACCAGTGAGCCCTCAACATCACATGATCAACGGATTGCTTCTACTGGGGAAGAATTGCCTAATTGGATGGGTTGGAACTCTCACTTTTGCAGAGAATGCGGAGTTTGTTGATGACATTGTGACATTTCGGGATCTTGAGGAGCATCTTGAATCCAATGGATGCCACCTGGCCAGGCTGTCGGCGACAGACTTCTCGGTAAAGCATGGTGTTGGTGGTTGCTTTAGGAGCTTGTTGAGGCAGCTACTTTCAGATATGCCAGATGTGGGTGATATTATTGTGACCCAATGTTTTGATAGTTTAGTACTAGTTTTGACTTGAGTGTTTGTTGTGAGCTTACTCATTTCATGTTATTTTGTTTCCTTTGTCATTCCAAAAGGTAGCAGATGTTACTGCCCTAGCATCTTGGTACTGTGAGAACTATGATCGGCCCGTTGTTGTCATAATTGATGACATGGAGCAATGTTCTGGTGATGTGCTGGGCGAGCTTGTGATGATGTTGAGGTAAAACGCTGCTGTTTTGCGTCTATGTTGTGTGGTGTGCTTTCATATTAAACCATGTAAATTGAGTGCAAAAATTTAAGCAACCATGATTAAATCAAACAAGGACTTTGTGAAAATTTTGTCATCTCAGTCCCTTGTCTTATGATGATTGCTTTAGAATTAACACTTGTTTTTAGTTACAATATCATAGAAGCCCATGTTTGATAGCTCTTACCTCTCCCTTTCCATTTAGTTTCAACTTTCAAGCTACACGACATTCTTCTAGCTTCGTTTTTCTCCTTTTAGAAGAAATCCCTGCGTCATTTAAGGAAGTTAATGTTTAGACTTGTAGATTTTTGGAGAAAGGTTAGATCTTTTACTTGATTGATCCTGGATACATAAAGGATCATTGACACTTTGCATTTAGGTCCCTACTTGTTTCCTTTCTTACAAGTATACCACTTATTTATATTTCTCAATACTCCCCTTCAAGATGGATGAAAAATATCAATCAATCTAATCTTGTTATATAGTTTCGATAATCCTATGGAGTTAAGACCCTTTGTAAGATAATCAACAACTTGATCTTTCAGAACGGATGTACTTAAGCTTCAAGATTTCATCCTCCAGCTTTTCCTTGATAAAAAACCGATCAATCTCAATATGCTTGCTATCATGTTGGATAGGGTTGTTTGCAATATTGAGAACTGACTGATTGTCACACATAAGCTTCAGTGGATTGTCCTGAGCCATCTTCAGCCCTTCCAAGAGTGTCTTTAACCAGAGCAACTTAGTCACCCCTTGGCCATGGCTCTATACTCAGCTTCTGTTGTAAATCTTGCCACAACCGATTGCTTCTTGTTTCTCAGGAGACCAGATTCCCTTCTACAAACACATAGTAGCCAAAAGTTGACCTTCGATCATCAACACAACTCCCCCAGTTGGCATCACTATAAGCCTCAACTTCCAAATGATCATGCCACTGGAATAGCAGCTTTTTCCTGGAGATCCCTTCAAGTACCTAAGAATATGATAGACTGCATCCATATGTCCTTTTTAGGGATCATGCATGTAGTGGCTCACCACGCTAACAGCAAAGGTGATGTTGGGACAAGTGTGACATAAGTATATCAAGTGACCCACCAGCCTCTGATATCTCTCTCATGCCTCTGCATTCAGTTTAGACTTTTGATCGATGGGAGTAACCGCAGATCGGCAACCAAGTATGCCAGTCTCCTTGATCCGGGAGGATCTTCAAGTCTTGATCGCATACGGATTCGCAGCCAAGTCTTGATTGCATACGGATTCGTGACCAAGTCCTGATCGCATACGGATTCGCGACCATGTCCTGATCGCATACGGATTCGCGACCATGTCCTGATCGCATACGGCTTCGCGACCTTAACCCTGTTCGGAAAGGTTTCGCGACCATGAAAAGGAATTCGTTCCCTGTTCAAAATTGTAATCCGATCCGATTATGTATAACTAGGTTTATCCGTTTAGGATTAATTAGTTATATGAGTCTAATACGTTTAGGTTACTGAGTTTGATACGTACTCATACGATTGAACTATAAATACCTTGTAATAGTACTATTTTAGATCATCAAAAAAGTCATAGAACTTATTTGAGTTTTAGACACTTATAGTTCCTTCGACGTAGGCAAGTGTGCCTAACGTTCGACGTGTAAGCCCTCTTTGAAATAAAGAGTTGTGCAATTACTTTGGGTTTCGGTATTTTCAAATAAGATCCCGTTATTCCGCATATTAGAATCTGGGCGAGCCTAGTGCGAAAACTAAGGTTAGGTCTCAAACGGATCACTCCTTGAGTAGATCTAGGACATATTTCCGTTGGGAGAGAACAACACCTCCAGTGTCATAAGCAAACTCAATCCCAAAGAAATATTTCAGCTTTCTCAGATCTTTGACCCTGAACTCTTTTGCCAATCTCTTTTTCAAATGAGCAATTTCCTCCTCGTCATCCCCAATGATGATCATGTGATCCACATTCACGGCCAGCATGGTGATGTGTGAGCCTCTGTGCCGAGAGAACAGTGTATGGTCAGCATTAGATGGCTGATATCCCATACCACTGCTCGTCTAAAGCGATTAAACCATACTGGAGGAGATTGTTTCAGCCCATATAGTGACTGACTCAATTTGCATACCTTCCCAACAGTCTTCTTTGTGATAAAGCCTGGCGGAACCTCCATGTATACTTCTTGCAGATCACCGTGAAGAAAAGCATGCTTCACATTCATCTGGTGCATCTGCCATCCACAATTCACAGCAAACGACACCAGAGTCCTCACTGTGTTTTACTTGGCCACCAGTGCAAATGTTTCATCATAGCCGATTCCATATGTTTGACTATAACTTTTGGCCACCAGTCTTGCCTTGTAGCGCTCGACCTTTCCTTCTGGTGTTTGTTTTACTGTGAACACCCATTTGCACCCAACAGTCTTCTTCCCAGCTGGTAGTGGCACCAACTCCCAGGTACAATTCTTATCAAGAGCATCTAGCTCCTCAACCATTGCCGCTTTCCATCTCGGATCCTCTTTGGCCTCTTACCAACACCTGGGAATAGACATAGAATCCGGGGAAGCCACAAAAGCTCTATGTGCAGGGTGAGATGTTAGAATATGAGACAAAATGAGCAATGTCATGTTCAAAACCAAAGCGGTTAGGGGGGTTCCCTGCATTGCTGCGAGAACTCCTCAAAGGCATAGGAGATGCACAAGGAGATATCATACCTCCATTGGGATCTGAAGGATTCTTAGTGAGCAATGGAGGTGTTTTAGGTGTCAAGGAAGGTACTGGAGATTTGGACTTGCACAGAAGACTGAGAGATAGAGACAGTGGTACCAACACTAGCAATATTCTTCCCCCTTCTCTTGTACACAATCAAGTCATCCCCTCTTCTCCGACCGCGTTCACTAGTACGCTCCCCCTCAAGTGTATGGTTCTCCACCCACTCCTGCAACTCCCCCTCACCACTGTCCTCCTCATCCTCATCATCTTCACCATCATCACTTTGCACCTCCACTGCAGGTGTCTGAATAGGGCATGAGATAGACCCTACTACCAGTTCTGTATCGCTTCTCTCCCCCTCTCGACCATCACCACCTATGATGAGAGAGCCTGATCAGTAGGAGATGTAGTACCATAGTATGGTTCCCATTCTCTAAAAGTGACATCCATGCTTACATGAATCCTCTTCTCCATTGGACTCCAACAAACGTATCTCTTCTGAGTTGGAGAGTATCCCACAAACATACACTTCACAGCATGGGGATCCAAATATCCAACTCCAGGCCTATTGTCCTTCACAAAACAAATGCACCCAAAGACCTCAAGGGAACGATATACTCGTTCTTCCCATGCCACACTTCATAAGGGATCTTTCAGTCCATAATCCGTGAGGGCACCCTATTAATCAAATAGGCAGTAGTCAACACTGCATAACTCCTATGGTTCTTGGGAACATTCATCCCCATCATCATGCATCAACCACCTCTAAAAGATGCCTGTTCTTTCTTTCTGCAACCCCATTCTGAGCAGGGGTATACAGGCAGGGGGTTTGGTGATGAATCCCAGCAGCTGATAAGTAGTCTTTGAATGACTTGTTGGTATACTTCAGACCATTATTTGTCCTCAGTATCTTCACCTTAGCATCATACTGAGTCTGAATATACTTGTGAAAGTCTTGAAAACATTCAAACACTTCACTCTTACTCTTCATCAAGTAAACCCACACTAATCGAGTATGACAATCAATGAAGAAGACAAATCATTTAAATCCATTGATAGAAGTTGTGGTGGAGCATGGACCCCATACATCAGAATGTATCATATCAAATACAACAGAACTTCTATGATCAGAACTCACATACGAGCTTCTGGTGTGTTTCCCAAACTCACATGCATCACATACAAGTTGTTTGCCCTCTGCTCTCGTGAACAAGTGAGGAAACACTCTACTCAAAGACAGAAAAAGAAGAATGTCCCATACGACAGTGTAAAAGGAAGATCTGCTGCTCCACACTCTGCACTCTCCTCGACTCTGGATCAGCTAATGCAGCCATCACTGCCTCATCCAGCCCCTCCCTGTCTAGGTACTATAATCCTCTATGCCAAGTGCCAATCCCCAATACTCTTCCAGACTCTTTTTCCTGAATCTGCACCTTTGGAATGTCAAAGACCGCATGACAATTAAGTTGGAGAATGAGAACACTAATGGATAACAAGCTAACAGGAAAAGGAGCATGCAAAACATTAGACAACGTGAGGGGAGGTACTATAGTCCTCTATGCCAAGTGCCAATCCCCAATACTCTTTCAGACCCTTTTTCCTGAATCTGCACCTTTGGAATGTCAAAGACCACATGACAATTAAGTTGGAGAATGAGAGCACTAATGGATAACAAGCTAACAGGAAAAGAAGGAGCATGCAAAACATTAGACAACGTGAGGGATTTAGTGCACTTGATAGAACCAACACCAACAACAGGTTGTGTTGTTCCATCTGCAGTAGTGATCCCATCGGTTTTAGACAGTTGGGTGTATGTATTAAACTCCGGTTGGGAACCTGTGACATGACTAGATGCACCTGTATCTAAAACCCAATCTTGTGAGTTGGGCATGCAAAAGGATGCAAGTGCTTGTGTGGAAGTACCTGCACCAGAGTGAGCAAAGGTGGTAGTGTTACCCATGGAGGCAGATGATGAGCTGTTGGTTTCCTCTATCACCTAGAGGCTTGGCCTTCCTCATGATCTCGATCACCTCCTCATGTGCGCTTAGCGCTCCAAAGCGGTTAGACTGAGATTCTTCCTCATATGCAGCTAGTTGGATTCTGTGGCCCCTAGATGGACCTCCTCGACTACCTCGGTCTCTTGAACAGCCTCCTCGACCTTGACCTCTACCCCTGGGAGACTGTCTTTTATTCTTTTTGGGACAAAAGCGAGCAATGTGTCCAATCTCACCATAGGTATAACACTCCACACCCTGTTTGGAGTCTCCAGGAGCCTTTGAGTTTGAGACCGCCAGTGCTGACTTTGCTCCAGCATTGTTTGACACTTTGGACATCAACTTCATCCTGCTTTCTTCATGAATCATAGCAGAGATTGCTTCATCAAGGGAGGGGAACTCCTTGTTGCTCAGAAGTTGAGATCTTCCTGGATAGAATGTATTGTTGAGGCCTTGCAAGAAAGTCATGGTCTTGTCCAACTTGTCCCTTGCACATGTGGGAATGTCACATTTACCACAGTGAGGGTAGGTGCACATTGCCCTCTCAAAGTAATCGAGATCCGTCCAAAGTTGGAGTAACTCAGCAGCATACCTCTGGACTGAGCGATCTCCCTGTGTGGCATTCTTGATTTGCTCTCTGATTTGGAAAATCCTCGCAAACCTCTTCTACAGGTTACTTCACATGTCACTCAGCTTCCAACCCATCAACAGAACTGGCAAGTGAGGGAATCATGGAGCCAAGGAGTCACAAATAGATCGTCATGTGAGTAGACCTCCATGCTTGTCACTCACTGGACCCTCGATCTGTCGGTGCCTTCACCTCTCTTGTCAGATACTCTTCAAGCTCTATTGCAGCAAGTGCTCCCCTCACTTGTCGGGACCAACCTAAGTATGTCCCTATACCATCAAGTTTCAAATCGATTGGAATTAACTTCAACTTAGGAGACATATGAGGTGGTGGCGGTAGTACTGGACCCACCGTAGAGGACGATGCAACCCTTGTTGTCTTGAGAAGATTTGCAAATGCTGTCAACAGTCTCTTCGTGTCCTCATCCGTCACTTCAACTTTGATCTCCTCCTCAACCACTTTTTCCTCAGCCATATCTCCCTTCTTGGACAGGGACAACCAGCCTCAGAGCTCTGATCTTGAACTGTCTGCACTGTGTGCATGCCTCGATGACGACGCGCTTCCCCCCAGTCGACGACCACACCGCTAGCCACCTCTACCGCCGTCGCCGCGTGCTTCTCCTGCCCGACCTCTTGCTGGTAGGCCTCTTTCTCTTGTCTATACTTCTCGTCGTATGGCTGGTTCTCCTCCGCACTCAGCAACTTCCATTTCGCATCGAGCATGTTCGCCTCCTCTTCGCCTCCCCTTCTGCTCAGTCGGAGCACATCCAATTTGCCAACGCCAAGGGGATTTGGCTCCCGTGCCGGATCTGGCGGCCGCAGCTGGGAAGGCGGCGGCGGGTGGAGATTTGGTAGGGGAGGCAGTGGCGGGTTTGTGCAGAGATGAGGCGGCGGACAGCAGGTTGCGCCCCTCCGCACACCTGATCTGGTAGGAGGGTTCGTTGTCGGTGACGCTGCCTATGCGTCGTCCATCAACGTCGGGCCTGATCTAGCGCGGGTCCTCGCTGGCGGCTCCCGAGGTCCCTTCATCAGCAGCGTGCGGGCCTCCTCCTTCGTCGGCGGCACGCGGAGCTCCTTCCTTGGGCGGCAGTGTTGGTCCATGCCACCTCTTCCTTCTGGCGGTGCTGTCTAAGTGTCGTCCATCAACGTCGGGCTGAAGCTCCTTTTTCTTCTAGACACTAATCAATGGTAGAGGCTGATGGAGAACGGGTTGAGTTGGGGAAGGAGCTGGTGGCCGGAGATGGGGGCGGGTTTTCCAGTAGTGGCTGCTGGTTAAGGATGGGGGTTCTGATACCATGTAGATTTTTGGAGAAAGGTTAGATCTTTTACTTCATTGAACCTTGGATACATAAAGGATCATTGACACTTTGCATTTAGGTCCCTACTTATTTCCTTTCTTACAAGTATACCCCTTATTTATACTTCTCAACAAGCCTCTTTTTTGCATGGCTGGTTTCAGTTAAGAAAATCGGATATATGGGCTTGATCTGAGTGCTTACGTAGTAATACATTATCTCTCTCTTGCAGTGAGTGGGTGATTAAGATTCCTATCTTCTTTGTAATGGGGATAGCAACTACTCTTGATGCACCAAGGAAACTGCTCTCTTCTGAAGCTCTGCAGCGACTAGAGCCCTGTAAACTCACCTTGGGGTCTCCCTCTGATAGAATGAACGCGCTCGTGGAGGCAATCCTTGTGAGACCATGTTCTGGGTTCTGCATCGGTCACGAAGTTGCAGTTTTCCTTAGAAATTACTTCTTCAGGCATGATGGAACAATAACTTCTTTTATCAGTGCTCTCAAGGTAAGTGCTTGATATTAAGCTATTTCTTTTTACAATGTTAGCAATTTTGTTATTTATGTTTTCTATATTGGTGATGGGCATTTGTACTAAAATCAAATTTATTGCAGCTCGCATGCAGTAAGCACTTCTCAGTGGAGCCCCTGAGCTTTTTGTGCATGGGAATGCTTGAAAAGGATTGTGAGGTGGCGGTTTCTTCTATTCCCAAGAGAATTGCAATGTTAGATAATGATATGTCAATGTTAGTAACTAGAAGTCTAGAATGAGAGATTAACCCAGTTAATATCTGATTTTGAAGCATCCAAGTTTTTTTTATCGTTTTAGACAGATTGTGAATCTTCTTTTATTGACCTGAATATTTTGCTTTTTAACTTTGCTGACTCAATGTATCTAATGCTTCTGATTTGCCACTCCACAGAGCTTTTGGCATGATAAGTTTAATGTACTGCCTCATGTGATGCAGAAATACACTTTTGATCTTCCTTCATGTGCAAGGTATAAGACTTGATACAGTTTTTCATCAGTATTGTATTTTCTGAAGCTGTAATTGAAAAATTGTGCCACAGGGAAAATAATTCATTCAAGACTGGCAGCAATGTAGTACAAGGGCTGTCTGAGCTCAGGAAGTGGCAAAAGGATTGGAGTTCTGTTCTCTTGGTAGGTTTTCTGATCAGCATTGCCTTTTACTTGACAAATAATATGTTGCATCATTTTATGTATTTTAGATGTCAAACTCCTTAAATCTTATTAGTTCTACATGTCCTCCGATCATGTGAATGATACAGAATTGCTGATGAAACTTTATAATTACTCTGTGTGGTGCACAGAAGGATCTCAAATTTATAACTCTATGATTATGCAGTGCTTGTATGAAGCTGGAAGACATGACAAACTGCAGCTTTTAGATATTTTCTGTGAAGCGATTGACCCGAATCTGCATAATCAGAGGGCATCAAACAATGGCCTGTTCATGTCTTCAACGATCAGTGAAAATCTGTCAGGAGGAAAGCCAAGCACTGGTAGAGGATCTATGGCTCAGGCAATAAGTACAATAAGGTAAGATGATGTATGTTGTTTTAAGAATTTTATATGGATAAAGCCTTTGCTTCACGTCTTCACTACCAGAGCTCCAAGTTACCTGATAGAATTACTAGGACATTCTTGAATATTACACAGAAGTAATATGAGCACTTGCATTACTAAGGAAGCAAATGCATGTGTAAAAATATCAGGGTGGTCAAATAGTGATACTGGCTAAATTGTCATCATGTAAAGAATATCATTTATAGAAGGGATCTTGCCTTAATATTTATTTTCTTTTGGAGTATTCAGTTTCTGATAAAAGAGCATACGAATGATTAACATTTGTTCTATTGGATTAGGTACCTGCCAATGGAAAAGTTATTTAGTGTTCTAAAAGTTTGGAGCCTCCAATTGAAGGAAATGAATGAGGTATGTTCACTGGTGATTTCTGTTCTCTTGTGAATGTATTCTGCACACATCCTAATAATGTGTTATCTGGAATCATAACTTGCATGCCGTACTCATCCAGTTTTCAATGGCTTCTTTTCCTTTACTTGGTCGTTTTTTTGGATGACACTAAGATTTAGATATTCTTAAAAAAAGAGACCATTATTTATTTTCTATGATATTTAAATTTTTACTATTAGGTTGAACTACCTTCTAAACACAGGGCACATAATTTTTTTTTTATATAAAATGGATAATCCATTCCCCAGTTACTATTGGAGAAACTGTATGCAGCATTGAACTTTGTATAAGAACTGTTATAGTGTACTGACTGCATTACAGTGATAATTGTTGATGCACTCATTCTTTCTCCAGATCAATGACAAGGTGCAAGAGCTTCAGTCAATCACAATTAGTCCAGATAGTGTAAAGATCACAAAGGATAAGTGGACTAGGTCAGTTCCTGCTTTATGTTCTCTGTCATATCGAACTTGATTTTCCAAGTAAATGTTAAGCATGCCAAAAAACTAATTATGATCACGACTACAGAATAACTATGCAAGCAAATTAATACCAATGCATGACCTGTATTGGTGATCTATTGGATACACCTGCTAATCCATCAAGCTAACAAAGTGTGCTAATGTTCTTTTTTTTAAAAAAAAAAATTATGTTGTTACGTGCCTAAATTAGAGAAAGAAAGAGAGAGAGGGAGAGGAGATAGATGGGAGATTTTATTTTGTTTCTTGTTTGTCTCTAAACATAAAGGAGATAAAATATATATATAGCCAAACAATTATAATCTAAACAAACTAAATTTAAACTAATGCTATTTAAATAGAAAGAGATAAATCTTAAATTTTGTAAGAGATCAAATTAAATTGAATCTAAATTAATTTATATAAATAGAAAGAGATAAATCCTAATTAGGAAGATATTGATTCTAATTTGATTTGGTTAAATCTATGTCATTTCTCCCCTCCTGGAGAGCCAACTCGTCCACGAGTTTGACGTGTACTCAATTATGTCCGGTGGATGGTAGTGGTGGTCCTATTTCCACGTCTTCACAACACCATGTAGAAGTACTCCTTTCCGAACTTGGTAGGGAAGCCAGTGAAGATGTTGGCACCGATGAGTTGAAAGTTGGTAAGTTGGCCAACCTTGTGGTCTTTGGAAGTGTAGCTGAGGTAGAGCACGATGGGTGTGTTAGGGGTGTCTTGCCACCATGTGACAACACCCAAGTGAAGTGCGAGGGTGTCGTCATTGCCTCTAGGAGGAGGGTGCCACAAGGCAGGCCGAGTGCTATAGTGGATCGAGAGCGGCGAGTGCTTTGCATTATTGCTCAACATGTTCTCCTGTGCCATCTTCTGGCTCAAGAAACGAGGGACTCATGTTGGGGCTCACTATCTCAAATGAGCTCATCTCCTGCGACGAGAGCCTCCACTGTGACTTCACTTGTCTGCTGTACGACTTTCTTCACCACATGCGCCACACTATCTGCATGCACAAGATTGTCGGCAATGTCATCGACATCATGAGGGAGTTCTTGTGTGTTATCACTGAGCACCTTCTTTACCTTGTCTAGCTGGGGATCGATCGCATCCAGTTTCTTGTGGCACAACTCCATACTCCGGAGGAGTTGGTCCATCTTCTCTATAATCTTTCTTATTTCATCATTGGATATCTTCAGAACTTTGCCTACTTCAGCATCCGAAATCATGATGGTCGGCTCTGATACTAAATTTGTCACGTGCCTAAATTAAAGAATGAGAGGGAGAGGGAGAGGAGATAGATGGGAGACTTTACTTTATTTCTTGTCTTTAAACATAGAGGGGGCAAAATACAATTGTAATCTAATCCTATTTAAATAGCAAGAGATAAATCCTAATTTAGGAAGATGTTACTTCTAATTTGATTTGGCTAAATCTATCTATAACATATTTAGTTAGCAGCAGTGACATGAGGTTGAGTGTAAACGATGAACTTGAAAACTCTAATAGAGTATTTGCAGTTTTGATTGACATTTTTATTTAGCTACAGCTGAAAGCTGATCATCTTTCATGGTGTATCAGGAGGTCAGCAACAAGTACCGGAAAAGGAATAATACAACTGAATGATAAAGCTGCCATGCTATTGGACGATGTTGCCAGGTAAAGTTATTCTAAGGTGGTCTTGACTCAGTATTCCTGCAATCTTATATATTGAAACTCCATCTGGTTGTTTGGATGAACTTGTTTATAATTTCCGTGGTGTTCCTAAGTTTTCTTATCATCTTATGACTAAGTATACAACAGGAAATTTTTGATACCCGTTGAGTGCATACCTTTTCATGAAATCATCTGCTTCAAGAATGTTGGCGTTCTCCAATCAGTAAGTTTCCCTTCTGACTCACTGATGATAATAGAAGTTCTAGTTCTTTTGCTTTAATGGTTTTCTTCTATCAACCTGATATGATGGACAGCAGGGATATTTGTTTCACCAATAGTTTTCTCATTATATTAAACCTGAATGCCGAGATCTCTAACTTTGCTATTAAAAAAAAAAGATCCTCCTTGTAGTTTAGCACTTTAACGAGTCAGTTATATGATAGAGGTTGACCTGTAAAAGGGCAATTTTTTTGACAACGCATCTTAATCTAGGCACTAATTGGAAATCCAAGAAGAATGGTTCAGCTTGATCTACTGAAGCCGCGAAGCCATCTTAAATGCTCTTGCTGCAGTAGGGGTGGAACCGCTTTGTTGGCGTCCATGCATGATACATCAATTATGTAAGTTCATGCTTTGCTTGAGCTATTATTTTTCAATAGTCTTGCATGATGTCTGAACTCTGAAGAGTTGTTTGACAGTTATGCTTTACATATAAAAACTACCGGCATGTAAACAGCGAATAGTGACAAATGTTTGACTGAGACGAATAAAGATTTTATGCTGATGGGAATCCTTTGTACTTCACAGGTGTAATCTAGCCCAAGAATATGGTGATGTAATTAACCTACATGACTGGTACCTATCTTTCGATGGAATTATAAACAGTGCACATCTGAAAGTCAAAAGGAAGCCGCAAAATTCTCCCTCAAAAAAGAAATCAAAGCCCATACCTCAAGAGAGTGAAGACATGGTCCAGTATCCTTCAAGTCAACTCATATTTGTCTTTAGATCCTAATTTGGCAAATTGTAACTTTGTGAAAGTACTCAATTTTTTCAAAGACTAGTTTGTCATTTTCGATAAACAATTTGAGGCCTAGGCAATCCTTAACATGATGTCTTTCAGAGCAAGGTTCTGCAGAGCTGTCACCGAGCTGCAAATCACTGGCCTTCTTCGGATGCCAAGCAAGAGAAGGCCAGATTTTGTGCAGAGAATTGCAATAGGCCCTTAAGACTCCTTTATTCGGTAAGCAGCATCTTGCTAACTTAGCAGGCTAGTTGACTACTGACTGAGTTGTCTCCTTTGAACTCTTGCAGAGTTGCTGAGTGTTGCAGCTCAGATTGTTGCCGTTGTTGAAGGCAGACAACTTTATGATGTTATCTTGTAAATGAAGCAGCCGTCGGTGGTTTGGCGGCATCTTGCATTGGCTCATCCTAAAGATTGAAATGTGCTTGGACCCTTTGCAAACTAACAACAGAATGAGTAACGTACCAGTTGGGTTTAACATTGCTGATATCAGCACTGAAGGCTAAAACATTGTCTTTTTATGTTTTTTCTTGAAGAAAATTTGAGCAGTATTTAACAGGTAGCATTAGTATTTGGCTTTGTTGTTTGTAGAGCTGATTTGAATCAAGGCAGCTCATGAGTTGCTTAGAATGTATCTATTTGTGCTCTCGGATCTTGTACAATCCTGGGAGCACAGTTTTACAATGTGCTTGTTTGCTGGATATGAGTTTTGTTTATCAATCACCATGTCTTGGAAAATGCCTATATGCTAATTCCAAATCTATATGTCCCCATCTTGATGACTTGCCATGCATCCTAGCTTGGAGATATTAATCAAAGAAATTTTTATAAGGTGGTTCATGGACTACAGATACATTGCAGAATTTCTTGGTGTCCAAGCATCAATATGGTGTCTTTCCATCTAGACATTTGGTCCACCTTTCAATTATTGTTCAATAACATTTTCTATTTGTAGTTGACTTGGACACCATTTGAGATTTTGATATGATTTTGTGTTGTGCTATAAGATATGATAGTTATAAAAGATGTTTATTATTTCAAATAAGATATTATTATTATCTTAATAATTACTAAATGACTAATCCAAAAATGATATGCTAAATTGAGTTTCTAGAACCACCATAGTACCAAATAAAGTCTTAGAAACCTCAAAACAATTGATAAGATCAACATCAGACATACTAGAAAAAAAATTGATGTAGTTCTAGTAAGTACTTGCTGACAGTCGGCTTTTGAAATTCACCCTAAACACTAGCTTCAACTGTCAATTATTGTTTATAATTCATAAAAAAATTTCGTTTGTACGCATAGCAATCCCTCCACCATCATTGTCAACCTAGTCCTTTGGAACTGTTGGACATATATTAAAGACTTTCAATGCATGTAGATGGAGTAAGCTTTCCTATGGTGAATGATGTTACCTTGAGGCTAATTTTTTTAATCCTTTAATTGCTTTATTTTTTCTATTTTTAGACAGAGTAATCGATTTCTTTGCTAACTAGATGCAATGTACCAAAAACTACTCTACACAATGTCTAATTAGATGCATTGAATTTATTGGAGTGAATAACTTATAATATAAGATTAAAGCAACAGAATCTTTTTACTTAAGTGAGTATCGCGTGTGAGGTGACGATAAGAATATTAAAAGTTTAAGACCCTTTCTAATACCATGAAGGAAGATGGATATGAAGAATCTTGTCACAAGGATTACATTGGATTTGTATTTTTTGCCTGTGAGTTCAAAAGTACATGTCTTTCTCTTTATTTGAATCATTTAATCATAAATTAACATTTTAAATCAAAATGGTGATAATTTCAAAATTTTTCATGAGATGACTAAGTATATTAATTTATCTTTTACAACAGTCTCAACCATTCAAATTCCATCTAAATGACCAAAATAAGATGAAAGACACACCGGTACATTTAGACTTAAAACAGAGGATCCAATTCCATATCACATTCCATGAACTTTCCTATCCATATCAGTTCATCTACATTATAGTACACAGCTGCCTATTTGTAACAGATAAAAGAGTATCTTTTGATTGAAAAGCTACATTTTTTCCTATATTTTCCACGTCAGGAGATAACAACATTTCCCACTCAATCAGTATGGTTTATTCTCTCCTCTTGTTTATCCCAAATTAATTTCCTTGTTGATTGTTGAATTTGACTACTTGAATAGTTGAAGTCACTGTCCTGCATTTTTTTGGATTTCTTCTATAGTCGTGTAGTCATAGAAAAAATAGATATTTGATCATGTAAAGTCGAGCTGTATGCAGATTGAGACTGTAATTAAACTTAAATTCACATTAATTAAACACGGATGACTAATCCATATAGGTGAGAAAATATTGCAACATGCCATTGTTTACACATTGCCCCCTCAACCAAGCTAACCAAATCCCTAAATCCTTAGTCTTCCAGGTCAAGCTTATAATCTCTAGTCTTCTAAACTGATGTGCATAAGATAAGCTTGAGGTATATCGTTTTTGAAAGGCATAAGCTTGAGGTATATAAGTATTATATCCCCATGTCTAGTAGTCCATTAACCTTTGGCCCCAAGAGAGCAAGCCACCAAACCAAGAAACCCTCCGAAAACCTCATAAACTACACGGAGTTTCTAGTGTTGGAAATCGAGTAAGTTATACTAGCAGAATTTCTTTTTAACTTACTCGAAAACTGCAAGTAATAGATCATAGATTAGATTGTTACCAGTAGCGGAAGCAGATTTGATGCAGCGATCGAATGTTCACAGCAACCGTTTGCAGATCGTCCTAATCAGCGCAGCAATTGCAGCAGCGCCTCTACCGGTATCCACACGTACCGGGATGGAACGTCGTACGATGGTGTGCTAGCACCAACGCGTACAACAAGGGTTTATGGGCTATCAAAAGAGATGGCAACTATGGCTTTTGTGGTGATCCTCAAAGCCCATCATACATCTCTATATATAGGGCCATGAAGAGAAAATCCTAACAAATTAGGTTTCCTGATGTGATACGAATCTTATTCGAATTGCCCATGCAGAAGAAATTCTAACAGATTAGGTTTCCTGATTTGATACGAATCTTATTCGAACTCGTATCTGATACGTATATTCTCTAACAGACCCAATCCGGATCTGATACAAAAACCCATAACAAACCCAATCCGAATGCATAAGGAGTCTAATATTAAGTCTCCGAATCTGATATGGAAACCTATACCAAACCCAATCCAAATGGATAATGAGTCTAAACCCAATCCAAATACATAAGGAGTCGAACATTAAGTTTCCGAATCTGATACAGAAACTCATATCAAACCCAATCCAAATGCATAAGGAGTCTATCATTAAGTTTCCAAATCTGATATGGAAACCCAAAATAGACTTAATCCGAATTGCATTGTTCCAACCCGTTAAGTGTGTGACCCTGTAGGTTCGTGTATATTTAGTCACAACCCGAGAATACTTACCCGAATTGTAAGTCGGTAGTGGCCCCTAGCAGGACATAACGACTATTCAAATACACACAAAGATCATAATCAGCAAACCTATATAATGTTTTCATGTTGATCCTCTTGCCATACGATACCAGATTAAACCCAAGGTAGAAAATGTGCCACCCTTACACAGTTCAATCCTTTCTCGATCTCATAGTGAATTGATCTTCTTGTAGTTGACACTTCAACCACAAACGGCATGGCCATGCACTTCTCAATTCATCTATATCGAGGGGCCCAGAGATATCTCTCTCATTTTATAAGATATGCAAATTCCATCTTAACCATTCATATTCCTCCGCATGGCTCATAGTATACCTGAATATTACCTTTATTACTACTTAATTAAAAGTAGCGTTTGGTACTATCAAAGATACTACTACACATGTAGGAAACTATGATGGTCTCAGGTCTAAGGATCAATCATAAACATTATTTGAGACCAACTGGTGACACTTAAATAACAAATCCAAACAGTGTCTCAAAATGGGTCTATCCAACATTATATTCTGCAATATATGTCCACATTATTGATTTGATATCTTGTATCCATGGTCCGTGAAACATAACCATCAATCAATAAATGTGTTGATCCATTAATCAATAATGTCCTATTTAAAGATAATGGATCAGGGACTATATTAGAATAATATTATCAAATAAATTTAGAGTCTCACGAGCAAGTCACATACTTGTTGATCAAACCAAGATGATAATTTATTCAAAAATAACATATTATTCAAATGTTCATAAATATAACAAAGATAAATACATCTCTATGATTTGCTCTAGGACATATCACTAACAACCTCCCACTTGGACTAGAGTCAATCACAAATGTATCTAATACCTATTGCTCTAGTATGCACCCCATGCTTAGGTTGCGGGAGAGGCTTTGTCAACGGATCAGCAACATTCAAATCCGTGGACACTTTGCAAATCTTCACATCCCCTCTATTCACGATTTCTCGGATGAGGTGATAACGCCTGAGTATATGTTTGGATTTCTGATGAGACCTTGGTTCCTTGGCTTGCGCAATGGCTCCACTATTGTCACAATAGAGATCCACTGGGCTTGAAATACTAGAAACCACACCAAGTTCAAAGATGAACTTTTTAATCCAAACAGCTTCTTTAGCAGCTTCAGAAGCAGCAATGTACTCTGCTTCTGTTGTAGAATCAGCGACAGTTTCTTGCTTGGAACTCTTCCAGCTTACAGCTCCTCCATTAAGGCAAAATACAAAACCAGATTGCGATTTGAAATCATCTTTGTCGGTTTGGAAGCTAGCATCGGTGTAGCCACTAACAACGAGCTCTTCCTCACCTCCATAAACCAAGAACACATCCTTAGTCCTCCTCAAATATTTAAGGATGTTTTTTACAGCAGTCCAGTGACTCTCACCTGGATTTGATTGGTATCTGCTCGTAACACTTAGAGCATAGGAGACATCTGGACGTGTACATAGCATGGCATACATAATAGATCCAACAGCAGAAGCATATGGAATCTTATTCATTCGGTCCCGCTCATCACATGTCGAAGGACATTGACTCTTGCTAAGACTAATGCCATGTGACAGGTAGAAAACCTTTTTTGGAATCGTGCATATTGAATCTATTCAATACTTTGTCAATATATGTACTTTGGCTTAATCCAATTAGCCTTTTAGATCTATCTCGATAGATCTTAATGCCCAAAATATATGCTGCCTCACCTAAGTCTTTCATAGAGAAGCTACTTTTCAATGAGGACTTCACAGAATCAAGCATAGGAATATCATTTCCGATCAGAAGTATGTCATCCACATATAAGACCAGAAAAACAAGTGCGCTCCCATTTACCTTTTTATAAACACAAGGCTCTTCTTCATTTTTGATGAAACCAAACTGTTTGACTACTTCATCAAAACGAAGATTCCAACTCCGAGAAGCTTGCTTCAACCCATAAATGGATTTATGAAGCTTGCATACTTTCCTAGTATTATCTGGATCGACAAAACCCTTAGGCTGTGCCATATACACATCCTCACTTAGGTTTCCATTTAGGAAAGCCGTTTTGACATCCATCTGCCATATCTCATAATCGAAATAGGCAGCAATAGCTAGGATGATCCTGATTGACTTTAACATAGCAACGGGCGAAAATGTTTCATCATAATCAACACCTTGAATTTGCTTGAAACCTTTTGCAACTAATCGTGCTTTATGGATATAAACATGACCATCCATGTCAATCTTTTTCTTATAAACCCATTTGCACTCAATGGCTTTTACACCATCAGGCAGATCAACCAAGTTCCACACTCGATTGTCATGCATGGATTCAATTTCGGATCTCATGGCTCCAAGCCATTTCTCAGAGTCAGGGCTCATCATCGCTTCTTCGTAAGTCTTAGGTTCATCATTATCTATCAATAATACTTCACGCTGCTCCATTGTAAGGAGCATGTACCTTCCAGGTGCGTGACGTACCCTTTCAGACCTACGTATAATCGGTGCTTGTCCTGCATCATTTTCTACATTGTTTTGCAGGTCTTGCTGAGCTTCAGTGGGTGCTGAAACAATTTCTAGTGGTTCCCGAATTTCTTCAAGTTGCACTGTGCTCCCACTTACTCCTTTTGAAAGAAACTCTTTCTCCAAAAAGACACCGTTTCGGGCAACAAACACTTTGTTTTCTTCTCGATTATAGAAGTAATATCCTTTTGTTTCCTTAGGATAGCCCACAAAGAAGCATTTATCTGATTTGGGTTTGAGCTTATCAGACATTAAACGTTTTACATAAACTTCACAACCCCAAATCTTAAGAAAAGACAATCCAGGACGCCTTCCATTCCATATCTCATATGGTGTCTTTTCTACGGCTTTTGATGGAGCCCTATTTAATGTGAACGCAGCTGTTTCTAGAGCATATCCCCAGAAGGACAATGGAAGATCAGTTTGGCTCATCATTGACCGAACCATGTCCAACAAGGTCCTGTTCCGTCGTTCTGACACACCATTCCATTGAGGTGTTCCTGGCGGGGTCAATTGTGGAACAATTCCATGTTGTTTTAGATGATCACCAAATTCTTGGCTCAAATATTCCCCTCCACGATCAGATCGTAGGGTTTTGATTGTCTTGCCAAGTTGATTTTGTACTTCATTCTGAAATTCCATGAATTTATCAAACGTTTCAGATTTATGCCTCATTAAGTAGACATATCCATATCTACTAAAGTCATCGGTGAAAGTTATGAAGTACTGAAAACCACCTCTAGCTGTTGAACTTAATGGTCCACATACATCAGTATGAATAAGAGCCAATAAGTCATTTGCCCTTTCACTTTCACCCGTGAAAGGTGCCTTTGTCATTTTGCCAAGTAAACAAGATTCACACACATCAAATGATTGAAAATCAAATGAGTCTAGAAGCCCATCTTTCAGGAGTTCCATGATGCGTTTCTCATTGATATGGCCTAAACGACAATGCCAGATAAACGTGGGATTCAAATCATTAGACCTAAGCCTCTTAGTACATATGTTATAGACAGGTAATTCAAGATTTAGCTGATAAAGCCCATTCTCCAATGAGGCATTGCCATAAAACATATCATTTAAATAAAAGGAACAACGATTGTTCTTTATTCTAAATTCATAACCCAGCGTGTCCAAACACGACACGGATACAATGTTTTTGCTTATGGCAGGAACATAATAACAGTTATTAAGTTCTAAAACTAATCCTGAAGGTAAAGCTAATATAAAAGTTCCAACAGCTAAGGCTGCAACTCTTGCTCCATTGCCAACGCGAAGTTGAACCTCGCCCTTAGCCAAATTTCTACTCCTTTTAAGCCCCTGCATCGAAGTGCAAATATGAGCAGCCGATCCGGTATCAAATACCCAAGAGTCGGAAGGAGAAGTAGCTAAATGAACTTCTATAACATATATACCTGAAGGAGTCTCACTTTCCTTCTTTTTCTTTAAATCTTCCAAGTATTTCTTGCAATTCCTCTTCCAATGGCCAGATTCCTTGCAATAGAAGCATTCAGTAGTAGGGGTGGCACCTGGCTTGGACTTTCCTTTGGAATTAGGTTTAGCGCTAGAGGATCTTTCTAGAGCTTTGCCCTTTCCCTTAGCCTTGCCCTTGCCCTTCTTCTTAAAGCTTTTTCCCTTTTGAACCATCATTACATTATTTGGGTTTTTCTTAATGTTCTGTTCCGCTGTTTTAAGCATCCCATGTAATTCGGTCAATGATTTCTCCAGATTATTCATGTTATAATTCATGACAAACTGGTCATAGCTCGGAGGGAGCGATTGGAGAATCATATCAGTAGCCAACTCTTGACTAAGGGGAAATCCAAGTTTTTCCAAATTCTCAATGTAACTAATCATCTTGATCACATGAGGACTGACCGAGCTTCCTTCTGCCAACTTGCAATCATGCAATTTCTTGGTGGTCTCATATCTTTCCACCCTGGTTTGCTCCTCGAATAAATTTCTAAGAGACACGGCCATGTCATAAGCTGTCATGTTCTCATATTGCTTCTGAAGCTCAGAGTTCATCGTGACAAGCATTAGATAGCTGGCATCAAGTGCGTCATCAGTATGCTTTTTATAAGCATCCTTTTGAGCACGTAAAGCACTAGCGGCTGGTTCATCAGGTATAGGAGTCTCTAGAACATAGTCATTTTTCTCTTGTTTGAGAACAATTCTCAAGTTTCTATACCAATCAATAAAATTTGTTCCATTGAGCTTTTCTTTATTAAGGACAGATCGCAAACTGAAATTGTTTGAGGAGCTACCACTATCCATGGTCTACAATAGTAAAGAAATGCAAAATTATAGCATTATATTTATGAAATGTCTTTTATTAAACAATTCAATAAAAGATGTACCAACTATATATTTTAGAAAAAATCCCTCAAAGAAATATATATAGTAGGCCAAGATCCATATTTCACTAAGTTCTAGTGAGCTTTGGCATCACTGCTAGAAACCTAGTTATTTAGGTAAGCAACTCCTTACTAATTATATCATATATAACTCTTGTTTGTTGGGTGTCATCCCAACACCATGCCCCAAAGCCCAAAACCGTTTTGATGGCTTTGTTAAGTTAAACCAATTCTATGCTTATGGGTGTCCAACACACATCCTGCCTTATTAAGATAATTGATGGTGCTCTGATTTGTCAGACCCACCAAGCAACGATCAAAATCTTGACAGGTGCAGCAATTGGAAGGGTATAATAAACACTTAATTTTTATGAGGGATTAAAACATGGTAAAACATCCATATGCACGAAAATAACCATCAGCTAGATGATCTAATAGGTGCAATTTCGACTATATTTAACTTCTGTTGGCAGTAACCTTGGCCAGGAAAGACCGCGACTGTTTTCGCTCACACCATGAAGGAAAGCGTTCCGTCAAGCGGGGCTTATTAAGAAAAACCTTATGATGTGTTCTTTCCTTAGACACTAAAGTTGACAGCTTCTGGTTGTCAAGTATAATCTTTATGTTTCATGAGGGGTTAAAAGATGTCACAACATCTATATGCATGAAAATAATCATCAATTAGATAATCTCACATGCATAACTACGACTATATTTAATTTCCGTTGGCAGTAACCTTGGCCAGGAAAGACCGCGACTGTTTTCGCTCACACCATGAAGGAAAGCGTTCCGCCAAGCGGGGCTTATTAAGAAAAACCTTATGATGTGTTCTTTCCTTAGACACCAAAGTTGACAGCTTCTGGTTATCAAATATAATCTTTTTTTTATTTAAATTAATCATATTAATCAAATTTTCGAACCAAGCTGATTGGTTTAAATCCCCTTAAGTCATTCATATTAACTCCAATATGAATATCTAGAATAGGCAGCTAATGTCATATATAGATCAAATCTATACACATATGATTTAGAAGATCTAATATACTATTGTCATATAAACCCTAACATCACCTCCCTCTGGCCCATGCTAGGATCATTAGACATTAGTTCATATTAAAGTCGACCAAAAAATTGTTCATCACAACACTTGGATGTCAAAACAAACATGTATAATGAAACTTATACGGTAACAGATTGAATGAACTAGTAGATCTAATCTACTATAACTTCATATATCACATATATATAATTAATCCAAATCTAATACTATACAGGATGGCTCTGATACCACTGTTGGAAATCGAGTAAGCTATACTAGCAGAATTTCTTTTGACTTACTCGAAAACTGCAAGTAATAGATCATAGATTAGATTGTTACCAGTAGCGGAAGCAGATTTGATGCAGCGATTGAATGTTCACAGCAACCGTTTGCAGATCGTCCTAATCAGCGCAGCAATTGCAGCAGCGCCTCTACCGGTATCCACACGTACCGGGATGGAACGTCGTACGATGGTGTGCTAGCACCAACGCGTACAACAAGGGTTTATGGGCTATCAAAAGAGATGGCAACTATGGCTTTTGTGGTGATCCTCAAAGCCCATCATACATCTCTATATATAGGGCCATGAAGAGGAAATCCTAACATATTAGGTTTCCTGATGTGATACGAATCTTATTCGAATTGCCCATGCAGAAGAAATCCTAACAGATTAGGTTTCCTGATTTGATACGAATCTTATTCGAACTCGTATCTGATACGTATATTCTCTAACATCTAGGACTAGACATATGTAACCACAAACAAATGGTGGACTTCTAGAAGTTACTAATGCTCAATGATGCACAAAACAAATGAGCAATGCTTCACTCAAAAATAAAAAAAAACCTACAAGCTCTTTGTAAAATTTGATTGAAGAATACATACAGATCAGAGAGAGATATATTTAAATTGAAGTTTGTAAAAGTTTTTACTACGTGTAGTCTTTTGGGGCATAATTGAGAATAATTTTAGAAAAAACAAAACTTGCACTTGACCAACTTTATGCGAAGAGTACATGCATATCAGAGATAGTTATGTTTAAATTAAAGTTTGTAAAAGTTTTTAGTACGTGGAGTCTTTGGGGGCATAATTGAGAATAATTTTAGAAAAACAAAACTCACTCGACCAACTTGATGTGAAAATTTTGATCTTGATAAATTTTTTATACTATTATAAAATTTTCATATTTTATATTTGTTATTGGATGTTTCACTGAAATGTGGATCGGATCACACCTTGTCAATTTTACGAAACACAATTTCAGTTGTTTTGTGGTAGCCTATAAGAATTTTTTCATTGATTGATTCCCATATTGATCAGAGTGGAACATTGTGAAAAAGATGTGTGTCATGTAGTGTGAAAATATCACGAGGGTGGCTTTTAATATTTATTTGTTGGCACGACGACTTAATCTTAATATACTTTTTATAATTCTATTACTCAGTACTAATATTTGCTTAGTCATTGGTGACTAGAATATGAGAATTGTTAATAGATAGGCATCAATTTTTTCATTTTATATACACCTCTCTCTTTTTAGATTAAAATCTCTTTTTAAATCTAGTCCTCTAATATTCACTTAACCTCTCTTTAGTTTCTCCAACAGTAGCGACCCCGTGGCGGGAAGAAGTGGGGTGGTGAGGCGATGATGGCGGTGATGGGAGGTGACAACCGCGGGGAGAGAGGAAGTTGGCAATGTGGGAGAGTGGAAGTGTGCGGCAAGACTATGGTGGCACCGCTGGGTTGCAGTGGCTGGCATGGGAGAAGGTGAGGAGGAGGTGACAAGGGAAAGACAAGGTCGCAACTACAGTGGCAGGGAGAGGGGTGTGAGGACCACGAAGCTGGTCGGCTAACTGGAGGCCACATTGCTAGCTAGCAGAGAAGTCACGATGCTGATGAAGCCGAAACCTAAATCTCTACGCTGGATTTTAATTGTTTTAGGAAATATTGCTGTCACACTGTGCAGTGTCTATCAAGATTTCCTCGTAGCCACCTCTTAGCCTGAGCGAGTGCTGTTGCTTGCCCCTGTATTTGCTTGTCATCATCCAGCATTCGAAATTCGAGTCGTTCGGATCGTTCGGGTCATTTAGGTCATTTTGAGTCGTTTACGGGACATTTTTGAGCCTTAGGAGACATAAAACAAAATAACAAAAAAAGAAAGAAACTTTTCCTAAAGCCCAGCCCAACTCCAGGCATTGAGCCCAGAGGCCCAATATTTCTCAACTTTGCAATTCAGTCCCTGGGACTTTCCCATTTTCAGCCATACTATAAATTTTGCACAAAACCTCCTTAAATTCTCTGATTTTGCAAATCAGTCCAGTTTACACCCAACTTGCCTTGGGTACTACCACTTGTTCACTGAAACAGTAAACCCAGCCACCTCAGCTCAAAGTAAGGCGGTTACACACACACACACACACAAAGCACAGGATAAATTAAACATTACACCACAATCACAAATTTAGCTTAGACTGTAGGAAATTAAGGTAAAGCAGTAAGTTTGTAGAACAAGAGGGGAGAGCAGAAAGCTGGAGCAAGAATTTAGCAATTTTCTCATCCTCTGTTCTTTTGGGTTCACAGGATCAGCCGCATAGGAGAAACACAGGAACAAGCAAGGGGGATTTAACACCAGCAGCAAGGTGAAATCAAGCCTAAATCTCAAATTTTACCAATTTAAATATTCTTGTTAAGAGTTTAAACAGAAGTAGTAAATTATGGCTTGAGATTGATTTCCCCAAACCCCCCAGGAATTGTAGATTATTGCTTCCACATGAGGATCACATTACATCACAAGATCACACAGCCATATAGCCATGAACACAAGCATCACAGGACCAAGCCAGAACATAGCATACACAACCAAACCAAAAGACCCAAAGCTGGCGCCAAAGCCACACTAAAGATTACAAGACTCACCTGAGGCGCCAACGACGACGACTGAGCGGCCGGCGAGCCAGCCGGCATGGCGTCCATGCTCACGGCACACTACCAGCACGGCCACTCTAGGAGGCAAGGTGGTGCGGCTCGGGCTACAACCTGCCACAACGCAAGTGCTGTTGCGATAGGCAAGCTGCTAGCAAGGGTTAGCAGCGGCAGGGTTTCAGAGTAATTAGGGTAGGGTTTAGAACTAGGATGTGATAGGGTTTAGGTATGATAAGCTGCAGCGGAGTGGCTCTGAAGATGAGAACGTCATCGGAGAAGCCACAACGGCTGGCGCCAGAGATCCAACCGTCTTGGCTCTTACTTGGCTATTAAACAGAATATTTCCTGCCATGCGTGCGAGGACAATCTCAGAGAGCCAAGCAACAATCAAGTCTCCAATAGCTTGGCTCTTACTTAGCTCTTACTGAGCTCTTAATGATTTAACAAATCAATATTAAAATTTATTAAAAATTTTCGTAGCACTAAAAGGTGGGCCCCACAAAAAAATTTCGTATCATTGACACCCGTGAAAAAAATGTTGTGTGTAACTTACAAGTGGGTCAACCATCACTGAGCCCACACGTCAGTGACTCGGGTTTGAAACTGTACGCGTGTGTGAAAAAACCGATGCTGGTGCACTCACACGGTTTCTGCTTTAGGTGGGGCCCACGCGCCTTGCTCACGTATGACAAAAACATATCTGACCCTCTAACTGACATGTGTGGACACTGATTGTAGGACCCAGATATTAGTGATAGTGGCTAATGTGTAGATTGGTGTCGCATACACTGACAACACGCACTACCCCAGTTGTGAGCCTCTCACTGACAGTGGGGCCGTTTGTTTTGTGGACCCATTTGTCAGATTTAAAAATTGGCGAGTAAGGTTAGTTGGTTTATTTCTCAGTGGGGCCCACAATCACGCGTGACAAAGTGTCTTCTTCCTCTCCAACGGCGATGCGTTCGTCGTCGCGTGCTCGACCGTTGCTCGCCTCCGCCAGAAGCACGCGCGCGTTCCATCATATCGAGCAAGCGGTGAGCATGCGTTCACCTCCAACGCGCGCCGGCGAAGGAGCCGCCGTTGGAGAGAGCCTAAGGTGATTAGGGTTTCGGGCGGTTGCGTGTGTGCGTGTGTGTGTGTTTGTGTGTGAGTGTATTGTGTGTGTGCTGTGTGTGGTGTGCGTGTGTTTTGTGTTGTGTGTGTGTGTCTGTTTAGGCCAACTGGACCAATTGGGCCGCGTGCATTTTGTGTGTGCGTGTGTGTGTGAGGCAGTTGGGCCTGAGCTGGCCCAACCTGAGCCAAGGGGAGTTGGGCCGGTTCAGGCCCAACCAAAATTTTCATATTTCTTTTCTTTTTCTAATTTCAATTCTGTTTCATTTTCTAAATTACTATTTGATTAGTTTGTTCATTTATTTAAATATATTTAATTCAACAATTAAATATTTACTAATAGATAATCCACCTTAATTAATTTCTTGCTTTCAAAATTCATATATTTAAATTGCTTATGTCAGGAGTTAGAAGCAAGGAGAGAATGGGAAAAACTTTATTATGTTGGTCGAAAGATGTCGACTAGAGGGAGGGTGAATAGGAGATATTAAAACTTAACCCCAATTACAGATTCAAATTCGATCACAAATTTCGAACACAATGAACAGATTTAAATACAAGTACAGAAACAAAAAAACTCTGTTCGAGAATCAAATACAACAAAGATATGATCAACAGGAAGCTCAGCAGCGGAAATAAGACAACAAGTAAAACAGAGCAGGAAAGAGATAACCGATGACACGATAATTTTTCCCAAGGTATCAGAAGCTTGCCGACTTCCACTAGTCCTCGTTGAAGCACTCCATGTTGCATCTAGGACTTTATGCCTAGCCCTAATTTTGATGATTAATGAAAATAAAGTGTTTTAGACTAACTGTACTTCTGAGATATTTTGATACAGAGTTATGTTGGGAAGAAATACAAGATGATCAAGATAAACCCGACGTAAAATGGATCAAGCACAAGTCGCAAAGCACAAAGATGAAAAAAATAGAGAGATGCAAAAGGACCTAAGGTAATATTGTTTTTAGTTTTACCGATCTCAGCGTTTGCAGTTCGATCGGTTAAGGACCTTATTGCTTAGTTTTAACCATACTATAAAGAGCAGTTGCAAGTCTTCTCTAAATCTCCAACATGAACCGAGAAATTACTAGGTCACTGCATTGCATTCATTTTGGTTGGATTTGGTTTTGAAAGAATTGGTTTCTCAGTTGAGTTTTTGACAGTAGAAGAGTTTTTGAATTTTCTAGAAAGATCTAGGTAGATCTGGATTTTTCTTCTGTTGACAAAACGATTGGTATTAAAATCATCTTTCAAACGAGCTATCAAAATCTTAAATCGGATCTCTGGATTAAAAGTTATAACTGTTTCTATCCATGTTGATTGTCAGTTTGCTAAATTGACTGTCAGTTTGTATTGCCAGTTTTGTTAACTAACAGTTGTCCAGAGAGGTTTTTTTGAGCCAAAATTTTTTGTACTAAACTGACTGTCAGTATGCCCATGCTGACTGTCAGTTTGTATTTCGACCTCAAACTGATTTACTTGTGTTTCTATTTGATCTGGTCGCTTTTGTGGTCGAACTGACTGTCAGTTTGTATTATCAGTTTCCATATACGACCACAAACGGTTAGAAAAGTTTTATCCGTGATTTTTGTCAGCTGTTGAGTTTGGAACTGACTGTCAGTTCCTCATACTGATTGTCAGTTTGCACTGATTTGTTTCCATTTTCGACCTCAAACGGCTAGCTATGTTTTCTCCGGATTTTACTTCTTTCTGGTCGTGACTCAAACTGACTGTCAGTTTGAGCTGCTGATTTTCAGCCTTGAGGCTATAAATAGAGACTTTGAGCTCGTATTTCATACAACAAGTAGCCTCACAACCTTAAACACTCTTGAGCTTTAGTTCTTATACAAAATCTTGATCTTTTGATCAAGTCAAGTGCTTTTCAGATCTACCGAGTGCTTTCTGTTCGCATCATTTGCATCCTATTAGTTTCTCGGTGATTGTTAGAGGTCTAGAGAAGATCTTGCTGCTTATTACTCTTGGTGAGCGCCCTCACCTAGATGGTTTGGAGGCGTGGCCGTTGATCTCTCCGTTAGAAGATTGTTGGAGAGACTCGGCAAGGTTGTAAAAGGCATCAGTGCTCGCCTTTCCAGAGTGGACAAGGAGCAACCACTAGTGGATAATATCCTTCGTGGATATTGGAGCAAGACTCAATTTATTTGAGTGCTTCAACGAGGATTAGGGGAGACTGGGTGAGTCTCCGAGACCTCGGTAAAAATCATTGTGTTCATTCTCTCAATCTTTTCTTATTAATATATTGAACTGCATATGATTCTTCTCTTTGCAAAAGTTGTTAAATTAAAGTTTTAAAAGCCTCCTATTCACCCTCCTCTAGTCGACATCTTTGATCCTACATGTGGTATCAGAGCAAGGTCTCTCGATAAATTAGGCTTTACCGCCTAGAGAGAGGATGACATCTAATGAGGATTTTTCTCTTGGTCATACCGGTCGTGCGCCCATCTTTGATGGGACTAACTATCCCTACTGGAAAGTTCGCATGTCGGTATTCCTAGAGGCCATGGGGCTTGATGTATGGGACATCGTTAAACTTGGTTTTACTCCTCCGGATGATCCGGCAAGTCACTCCGATGACGACAGGAGAAAACTACATTTAAATATCCGTGCAAAAAATGCACTCTTTGCCGGTTTGTCTTTAAATGAGTTCAACCGTGTAATCTCACGGCTGCTCACAAGGTTTGGACCACCCTCGAAAAAATTTACGAGGGCATAACTAAAGTCAAAGAGGCAAAGCTGCTTATGGTGAGGCAAAGATACGAGATATTCACTATGTCGTCAACCGAGTTCGTGGATTCCATGTTCACTCGGTTGAACAATATTGTGAATTAACTCAAGGGTTCCGGTGTTGTTTTTACTAACCTTGATATTGTAAGAAAGATACTCAAGGCGCTTCCAGAAAGCTTCGACACTCTAGTCACGGTGCTCACCAACTCCGATCTGTCAACCACCACGCCTACTGATCTCTATGGGAACCTCATCACTCATGAGATGCATCGGAAGGAAAAAAAGGAAGTGGCCGAACCTTCGGAAACAAAGAAGAAGACATTGGCTTTCAAAGCCGGCTCCAAAATGGACTCAAGCGACGGCTCCTCCGACGAAGATCTAGCTCTAATGGTAAAAAATATTTCGCAGGTTGCACAAGAAGGGTGTCAACATCGACACTCGACCAAAGGGGCTGAAGCAAACAAACTTCAAAGACATCATATGCTACGGATGTCACGAAAAGAGACATATAGCATCAAGATGTCCTAACAAAAACAAGACTTTAAATAACAAGAAGAAATTCTTAAGAAGAGAAATGAAGCATCAAAAGAAGCCTGCTTTGGTGAATGGATGTCAGGAGGTGAGAGCTCCAACTCTGACTCCGACGATGAAGGAGGTTGCTCCAAGAAGCTAGCCGGACTAGCTCTCGGCAACATTTCTACTAGTTCATCCCTCTGTCTTATGGCTAAGGGTGATGAAAAGGTACACTCTAACGATCCTTCATATGATGAATTAGTTGAAATGATTACTAAATTAAATGAAATTTATGGAGCTAGTAAAAAGAAGTATAAAGCGCTTAAATAAGAACGTTCTTCTCTACACACTCAATACCCTGAATTGAAAGAATCATATGAAAATCTGCTCATTAAAGATATTACAAATGATCCACCTAAAGTAGATGTAGCCATTTCATGTGATCTAGATTCTGATACTATCTTAAATGAGAATAATGAACTTAAGACACAAGTTGAAAAACTTGGAAAAGGTTTAGAAAACTGCTACAAAGGAAAAGTATCTCTTGATCTAATCCTTAGCAAACAAAAATGCTCATTTAGAAAAGAAGGACTAGGATACTTTCCGAAGAAAGGAAAGAAACCAAATACTAAAACTGTATTTGTAAAAGCATGCAACACATTTTGTTTTAAGTGTCATGAAACTGGTCATTCGCATGAAGCATGTCCTTTAATGACTCCAAATTATTTTGATACTTGCTACATGCTTCAAAAGTCGAAGAAGAGATATGCTATAGCAAAGTTTGTTGGTGCACCCATGTTAAACAAAAAGAAGAAATCAATTTGGGTGCCCAAAGCTTTGATTGCTAACATTGAAGGACCCAAAAAGGTTTGAGTACCTAAAAGGACTTGATTCTTTTATGCAGGTGAACTACAAGACCGGTGGGAAGCATTGGGTGCTAGACAGCGGATGCTCCAAACATATGACCGGTAACAAGAAATTATTCACCTCAATAGAAGACAACTCAAGCGAAAATCAAAAGATCACTTTGGCAAAAAGCGTCAAGGAAATGTGGTAGGCTTGGGTAAAATTGCTATATCCAATGATCTCTCTATTTCAAATGTTTTATTGGTTGAATCTCTGAATTTTAATTTGCTTTCCGTTGCACAAATTTGCGATCTTGGATTTCGTTGCACATTTTATCCCAAAGAAGTTTTAGTTGAAAGTTTGAAAAACAATTATTTGATTTTCAAAGGCTTTCGTTTTGGAAATCTTTATTTGGTTGATTTTCACTCAAAGGATGCATCTCTCTCAACATGTCTTGTCTCTCAAACCTCAAAAGGTTGGTTATGGCATCGAAGATTTGCACATGTTGGAATGCATCAATTGAAAAAGCTTTTAAAAAGTGATTTGGTTTTTTGACTTAAAGGATGTGAATTTTGAAAAGGATAAACTTTGTAGCGCTTGTCAAGCTGGCAAGCAAGTAGCTACTTCACATCCAATTAAGCATGTTCTTTCAACTCGCAAACCTTTGGAACTATTGCATATGGTTTTATTTGGACCTTATGAGTTCCAAAGTATCGGGGGTAACAACTATGGTTTTGTTATTGTTCATGATTTTACTCGCTACACTTGGGTTTTCTTTATTTCTCAAAAAAATCTGAAACCCCTGATGTTTTCAAAAGTTTTGCAAAACGCGTTAGCACTGAATTCGAACTTTCCATCAAGAAAATCCATAGTGATCATGGTGGAGAATTCGTTAATTCAACTCTAGTTGATTTTTGTGACTCTTTGGGCATTAAACACGAATTTTCTACTTCTTACACTCCACAGCAAAATGGAGTCGTAGAAAGGAAAAATCGAACACTAATAGAAATGGCAAGAACAATGCTAAGTGAGTATGATACTCCTACTCGCTTTTCGGCTGAAGCCGTGCATACTGCTTGCTATTCTATTAATCATCTTTATTTGCATCCTCTTCTGAATTTAACTCCTTATGAACTTCTTATTGGGCGCAAGCCAAATATTTCTTATTTTCGAGTCTTTGGTTGCAAATGTTATATCCTTAAGAAAAGAAATTTTGTTGGTAAATTTCAAAGAAGAGTAGATGAAGGCTTTCTAGTTGGATATTCTACCACTAGTAAAGCTTATCACATTTTTAATAAAAATACTGGTTGTATTGAAGAATCTTATGATGTAGAATTTGATGAAACTAATGGCTCACAAAAGGAGCAAGTCTCTCGTAAAGTTTCAGGTGAAGATCTTCAAGAAGCCATGAAGAACATCACCATTGGAGATATCAAGCTAAGAGAAGATGATCAAGAAGATGATGAAAACATTGAGAATGACGAACAAAATGTATCATTATCTCATGTTAATCCTCCAGAACCAAGTCAAGAAGAAGCAGTACAAGAAGAAGCACCAAGGCATGCAACATCAAACCCTCACCAAGGATCACCCTCTAGATCAAATCTTGGGTGATGTCAGTAAGTGTGTTCAAACTCGCTCTCGTATTGCTGCATTTTGTGAACATCATTCTTTTGTATTTTCTTTAGAACCTAAACATGTTAATGAAGTTTTGAATGATTCTGACTGGGTAAATTCTATGCATGAGGAACTTAATAATTTTTCTAGAAATGAAGTTTGGACTTTAGTAGAAAGACCTAAGGATCATAATGTAATTGGAACTAAATGGGTTTTCAGAAATAAGCAAGATGAAAATGGAGTAGTAATTAGAAACAAAGCTCATCTTGTTGCTCAAGGTTTCACTTAAGTCGAAGGTCTAGACTTTGGCGAAACTTTTGCACCTGTAGCAAGACTTGAAGCTATTCGTATTCTTATTGCTTATGCATCAAACTTTAATATTAAGCTATTTCAAATGGATGTTAAAAATGCATTTTTGAATGGTGAGATATTTGAAGATTCAAAATTTCCAAACCATATGCTTCAATTGTCTAAAGCTCTCTATGGTCTCAAGCAAGCTCCTCGAGCTTGCTATGAACGACTTAGAGATTTTTTCTTATCAAAAGGTTTTAAAATTGGGAAGGTTAATACAACTTTGTTTATAAAGAAAATTGGAAAAGATTTGTTCATTTATCAGATATATGTTGATGATATTATTTTGGATCTACTAATGAACATTTCTGTCATGAGTTTGGAGAAATGATGTCTAGAGAATTCGAGATGTCAATGATCGGTGAGCTAAGCTTCTTCCTTGGACTTCAAATCAAGCAACTCAAGAACGGTACGTTCGTGAGTCAAACAAAGTATGTGAAGGACTTGCTCAAGCGCTTTGGGGTAGAAGACGCTAAGGCAATTAAAGCCCCCATGGCGACAAATGGACATTTGGATATAGACAAAAGAGGCAAATCCGTCGATTCTAAACTCTATAGGTCTATGATTGGTAGCTTGTTGTATCTTACTGCATCTAGGCCTGATATCATATTTAGTGTGTTTGTGTGCTAGATTTCAGTCAGATCCTAAGGAATATCATTTGATTGCTCTTAAAAAAATCCTTAGGTATTTGAAATACTATCCCAACCTAGGACTTTGGTATCCAAAAAATGCTAATTTTGAATTAATTGGATATTCGGATTCTGATTATGCTGGGTGTAAGATTGATAGAAAAAGTACATCTGGTGGCTGTCAGCTGTTGGGGAGATCTTTAGTATCATGGTCTTCTAGGAAATAAAATTCTGTAACTCTCTCCACCGCTGAGACTGAATATGTGTCTGCAGGAAGTTGTTGTGCTCAATTATTATGGATGAAGCAAACATTTTTGGATTATGGAATTAAATTTGATAAAGTGCCACTCTTGTGTGATAATGAAAGTGCCATTAAAATTGCAAATAATCCTGTTCAGCATTTTAGAACTAAGCATATTGAAATATGGCACCATTTTATCAGAGATCATGTGGCAAAAAGAGATATTGGTGTAAGCTATGTTAGAACAGACATGCAACTAGCAGATATTTTCACCAAACCCCTAGATGAAACTAGATTTTGCTTTCTAAGAGGTGAACTGAACATTATTGATATATCTAATGCTAGTTGATGTGTTAAATGTATTAAAAATATATTAAATATATTTTATTCTCTCTCTGGTCAAATCCTGCTTCTGGTCGAATTTGTCCAAACTGACAGTCAGTTCATCAAACTGACAGTCAGTTCATGAAACTGACAGTCAGTTCCTTTGATTAGGAGCCTGTCTTAGCCTCTGGTTGAAGTCGTTGACCATGCTGACAGTCAGTTTACTGTCAGTTATGTGCATTGGTCTTTGGTCGTAGCTCCTGGTCGTTTTGGAGACTTAAACTGACTGTCAGTTTCATAAACTGACTGTTAGTTTCAAAACTCAGTTCTATGAACTGATTGTCAGTGTTGTACACTGATTGTCAGTTCCATGTTTCTGGGTTTGGAACTGCTGTCAGTATAACATACTGACTGTTAGTTGGGGTCCCCAAACCCTAAATCCCCCGTTCTGTTTTGCGTCTCCTTGCCTCCTCTTCTTCGCCACCGCTGCCATCTCTCGCCGCCGATGTCTCCTTGTCGTGCTGCGCCACCGCCATACCTCGCCGTTGCCACCACCTCACCACCGTCGCCGTGCTTGCTGCCGTCGCCGCAACTTAGCCGCCGGTGCTGTGCTCTTCTCCTTCAGCAAAACTCGGCGCTACTCCCCTGTTCACCGGTCTCTTCCTCATCGGCGTCGCTCCTCGTCGTTGTGAGCCTCCGTGTGCCTCACCAACTTGTGCCGTGCCTCCTCTTCAGCCGATTTGATTTTTGTTGCCACTTCGTCATTGTTCGGCCTCCTCTATTCAGGTCCTTGTTTTTCTCCTCTGTGTTTGTTTGATTATGTCTAATCACCCGTCGTCTTCTCGTCGTGTGGCCCGTCGGAAGAACGCTGCAAACAGTAGTCGTTCAATGGGTCAGACGTTTGAGACTCGGCCCTCGCCTCCGCCTGAGCGTGTTCCCGTGGATTATTCTCGGTGGCACGCGAGTCGTCTCCACACTCTCCGCTCCACTAACCCATCTCCCGCCGCGTCCCACTGGTCGCGACGTGTGCGATGTCCTCACCTTCTACACGAACCTCCACCTTGATCTCTTCACCATCATTTACAGCCGAGTCCCCATATTCGCCCATCGCTCCCTCTCCTGGCAGACGATCGCGTCTCGCACATGCATTGTGTCCCTGGCGGACTCCTTCACTTCTGTTGGGATTCGCGACCTTGTTGCCGATTCCTCCCTCCACTGGGCTGATGAGCCCATCCGCCAGTTCTACTCCACCGTCTTCATCTCTCCCCAGCGCGACTCGCTGACCTTCATGACGGGCCTCCAGGTTCACACCGTCACGAAGGAGTAGTTTGAGGCTGCGCTTGGACTGGTTCGCCCTGCTTCTGGGCACCAGCTCCATACTCTCCCCGACCTCGAGCATCGGGAGGTGGCCATGCTCTATTCCGGCCCCTTCCAGCTCCGTCACATCGCCGGTCTGCGCCGCGATGTCGATCTGGCCCTTAGGATCCTCCGTCTCACTTTGGTCCCCATGACCAGAGACAGGGCCAGAGTGTAACACCCCTGTTTTTGCTAAACCCTAAAATAGCCAAAATCCACATCTGGACCCCAAAACCTAATCTGCTTCAGCCATTCCCTTCTAAATGCTGTTCAGAACATTTTTCCCTTCGGGACCATCTCCAAAATCTCACCCTAAAGCTGAGTTTCAAGCCTTGCCATTTTAAAACCCTAATTACCCTAATTACCCCAAACTGTTTTCCCCAATTTTGTCGAAACCCTTCAGATCTTGCCCGATCTTACCAAACTTTGGCCAGATAAGTTCTATTAATCTTTTGCAACTTAGCTGCGAAATCAGATTTCAGATCGGACCCTCAGATCTCCAAATTTGCAAACAGGCCCAAGTTCTATTCAAGTTTTCTTCACAAGACAGCCCCTGGAACAAGTTTCAGAAATTGCAAACCGGCCCAAACATTATTTTCAGGTCCTTTCGACCAGCCCCTGGTCGTTGCCACGACCAGTGCTCGAGCCACCGTTGCCGCGCTGTGTTCTCGCCGTGCTTGCTCGCCGCCGGCCACCGTTTCTGTCGCCTGTGCCCGTGAGTTGCTGTGCCACCTCCCGCGCACGTGCCAGCAGTGCGTCACCTTGCCCAGCGGATAAACAGCCACACTCCCGAGCTTTGTTTTCGCGCGCGCTCCCGTTGCCGTGGCAGTTGCATGTGTGTACGTGTCGTTGCCGGAGCTACGCTATCGCCTCCACATCTGCGCCGTCCCGGACGAAGTCCCAAGGCAACTGGCAAAGCTGCAGCACCGCCTAAGCGCGATCACGTCACCGTCGCCGTCGTTGCGCCTGCGCCCGACAAACTTCTCCCCGGCGCAAGCAACCGTTGTCGCGTTCACCCTCGCAAGCTCCGTCCCCGTGCCTATTTAAACCCCCCTCAACGCTGTGAAGAAGCACAAGCTCAGGACTTAGCCAAATTCCCAGTTAATTTCTCACCGCCGTCGAGTTTGCTTTCTTCTCCGGCGAGCAACCTCTGGAGCTCACGGTGCCAGCCTAATCCACTGCACCATTCTTCAAACCAAAGCCACCAGTGAGTTCCCCTCTTCCACCTGTTCGTGTCATAGCACCCAATTGCACCCCGGCGAACCCTAACGCCGGTGATCACCGGAAAAGCTCAAAACCCCTGTTCCTGCAATGCTACCTGATTTAAGCCAAATTAGCCTTAGTACCAGTAGAAGAAATTGATCAGCATACTCTTTGTAGCAAGCCTACCAATCTAGTTTTCAAAATCGAGCTAAGATCATAGCTCTCCCCAAATCGCGCGCCACCAGTAAACTGGCTCTCGTCGCCAGGCCACGCCGGCGATCCTCCGGCCAAATTAACCCCTCCAGTAGCTTTGTTGTGCCCTAGAGATCATTCCCAAGCTTGGAATTGAGCTCATTCGCCCTGAATCGAAAACCCCCTTTGTCCAGTGTCGTCTTCTCCAGCGCCGGTCGCCGGAATTTGTTCCCGGCCGATCTAGCGCCTGAAACCTTGTCCCTTAGATAGATTCCAGTACCCTGAGCAATATTGTCCACTAGCTCGACACCTGGATCTGCCTAGATTGTGAGTTATGCCTATGCCAAGATTACTGTCCAGTAGCTCAGTTCTTGTCCAGGCCACCGTAGTTCATCGCCGGATTTGGCCACCCTCCGGCCACTTTCAGCCCTTGTGCCTGTTGAGTATATTGTTCCTGTTAGTAATGCCTACCTCCCAGACAAAGTGGTGCATCAATTGGAGCCCTGGATCAAAAGTTAAGCCATGCCCTAGTTTCTGGCCATGTCCAGCACTATGTCAGTGCATGTCAGCCACTGGCATTAGCCTTGTTTGACCCCTTCTGGTTGAGAAATTGAAATGCCACCTTGTCCCCTAGATTCCTGGAGTTGTGTTCTACAACTTTCTCTTCTATCACTTCTCCAGAAAACCATCCTAAGACTAGTTTCCAGTTATGCCAAAGCCATGAACTGAATGTCGACCCCTCGACGTTCAATCCTTTTTAGCCGTTTCTTCGACCAGAGCCCTTGTGACCTTGCCCTAACCTTTTCCCCTGCATGCATGACTTATTTACTTAATACTTTCTATAGAAACTATTTTCAGTATGCTTATGTGGTATGTGTTTGTGTGTTAATTGTTTGCCGCAGAGTCAGAAGCGGAAGGAGCGGAAGAAGTCTTTGAAGAGCCGTCTGAGTTTTTAGACCCAACATTGCAAGGCAAGCCTCATTCCTTTGATCATGTCTCACCCAATATTTTATATGAAATATGTTCACTGTTTCTTACTATGCATGCTTAGTTGAAATACAAGTTATGTTTGAATGACATGAGTAGATATTCCCTAATGAATCATGAAACCCCTTTTTGTTATTGAACCTTCTTATATATGCTTTTGTCACCCTAGGACTCATATACTGAATATCCACATTAAACTTGAAATGGTCAAATACATGAGAAGTTATAATGAAAACCGTTTTGACAAGAAAACTGATAAAAGGGATCAGTAGTGAGGATTGGATTGTATGGAGAGGGTGCGGTGGGCACCAGGGTATGTGAATGTTCCTCACTATTGGTTCATAAGGACGAGAACCTTGTGCTGTGTCTCTATACGAATTGTAAACGTACCAACCACTTGCCTGGTATGGGACAGGCACAACTCAGTAGCTTTTTGGTATTAGCAGTTCCCTGCATGGTTTGACGATCTGGTTTCTCGCGTGGAAACTGGAAGGCCAAGGTTCGGCCATGAGTGATGTGAGTCAGAAAAATGATGAGAGAAAAAGGCGTAAATGAAGGAAGGCGCCCTAGACCTGATTAAGCCGTGAGCGGCTGTAATCTTAAATGGTCGTATGTCTCGCGTGGACATAGACCAAGGCTATGTGTCCTGCGGGAACATAGACCAGAGAGGCTAGGAAGTAAGGCAGTGGGGAAGACCCACAACGGTACTTGAGACTTAACTGTCTATTTACCGGGCAGGGATACTGTTAATACTGAATTGTAAAAGCGTTGTGTGATCTCGGCCTTGTCACATGTGTGTAAGTCACATGGAGCTGATCCGACTTGAAAGCCGAGTGAACCAGTGGATTTAAAAAGAGGTACACCTTTGCAAAGTGTAAAAGAAGTATCGGATACTCTGTACTCCCAGGTTCAGGAGTCTTTTCGTAGTGGATGTTATCCATGGGTTATAGCACAAGTAATGTTTTGGAATGTTTTCATAATGCGGTTAACAAAGTAGTGACTCATGGGAGACCACTACATCTAATGTTTTATTGAAAACCTGTTTAATGTTTAAAGTGTTATTTTCATGACAAAGTACTGTTTACTGAACAAATAACTTGGAAATCTATATATCTCTATCCATACGAAACTAAAACCCTTGAATCATATGTTTCACCCTCATATAAGTACAATTACTATAATCCCCGGAATGAGTGTTGCTGAGCACCAAGTGCTCACCCTTGCATTTACTTCCAACTGTAGAAGAGGGATTCGAGGATCCCGATTCCTTCAGTTATGAGTTCCCGGCAGAAGATGGAAGTGCCCCGGACGAGCCCACGTTCTAGAAGGATTGCGCACCAAGTCAAGTCAGATGTGGGAGGAGCCACTCCAACCCCGCTGCGGATTGAAGTCAAGCTTTTCGTTGTTGCCTTGTGCTTTATGCTGTGTGTTCGGTACTTGGATACCGATTCTGGTTCTGACAAACTTGTTATTTTCTTAGCAACTCTACTCAGCGCCATTTTTGGTGCTTTGGGTATGTAATATTGGCCATACTGGCCTGCTACTTGTTTAATGTTATTACTATGCTTGTGTGGTTTGGAGCTCATGTGTCATCCTGCTGTGTGTAACTTACCTGGGCGGTTACCAAGGTGATCCTCAAATGGGGGTCTCACACAGAGTCACTTATCTTGGCCTCCACGTCCTTATTTCTATCTTCCAGGAGGAGCCATTCGACGTTGTTGATCTCATCATCAGTGAGATTCAGCACGTCCTTCTTTCCCCGCGTCGCTAGCTGTTGTATGCTCCATACATCATGGTGATGCTTCTGCACATTCGGGCCGTTGATTCGGAGCTCCCTCGGCCCCACCATCCTCTTCAGTTCTACCCTCCAGATCAGGTCGACCGTTGTCTTCGTGCCCGGCCTGCAGCTGCTGCTGACCCTAACTCTCCCGCATCTGATGATGATGCTGCGGGGGGGGGGGGGGGGGTCAGAGGGCGAGACTCCAATTCAGGACTCCGATCCAGCACCGATTGCAGACCCAGGCATCGGATCTTCCTCGGCATCTCAGCTCCAGCAGGTCATCCAGACCCAGCAGCAGATCCTACGCACACAGCAGGAGCACCATCAGCTGCTGCTTCGACTGGTTGCTCAGCAGGAGGAGATTCTGCGCCGTCTGCTTGCTTCAGCTTCTACGGACCCTCGCAAGAGGGCCCGCCCTGCGTCCTCCTCACCAAGCTCAGCTTCAGGGCTTGCTGCCCCAGCTCCGGCACCAGCTTCTCCAGCTGCAGCCGCTACTCCTCCAGCTTCTCCTACCGTCGACGCGACTGGATCTCCTGTAGGCTCTGATCTGTCTCTTGACTCCCTTTTTGTGCTTGATGCTAAAGAGGGAGAAGTATTTTATATATTTGATTCTGGATGTATGACTTTTTATATTTATGTCATGGAGATATTGTTATGTTTTGGATATGACTTTTATGATTTTTAGTTATGGATATATTTGGATATGGATGAGTTTCTTATATGATGTTTTGTGATGTCTTGGTAGTGATATATATGATGATGTATTTCTGATGTATTTTTTTTGTGAGCTTATATATCTGTGATGGATTTATGTGATACTCTGATACTTCTGATTGGTTTATGAATATGATGTGATATATATGCATGTATGCTCTGGATTTGTGATTATACGTATCATTCTTATGCTCAGGGGGAGAATTATAATCTTATGCATACACTCAGGGGGAGTTATTCACTTATTATTTTGTATCGAACACTTGTTGTCATCAATCATCAAAAATGGGGAGATTGTTGGATCTAGGTCTTTATTCCTAGCCCTAATTTTGATGATTAATGAAAACAAAGTGTTTTAGACTAACTGTGCTTCTGAGATATTTTGATACAGAGTTATGTTGGGAAGAAATGCAAGATGATCAAGATAAACCCGATGTAGAATAGATCAAGCACAAGTCACAAAGCACAAAGATGAAAAAAAATCGAGAGATGCAAAAGGACCTAAGGTAATATTGTTTTTAGTTTTACCGATCTCGGTGTTTGTCGATCGGTTAAGGACTTTATTGCTTAGTTTTAACCGTACTATAAAGAGGGGTTGCAAGTCCTCTCTAAATCTCCAACATGAACAGAGAAATTATTAGGTCACTGCATTGCATTCATTTTGATTGGATTTGGTTTTGAAAGATTTGGTTTCTCAGTTGAGTTTTTGATAGCATAAGAGTTTTTGAATTTTCTAGAAAGATTTAGGCAGATCTGGATTTTGCTTCTGTTGACAAAAAGATTGGCCTTAAAATTATCTTTCAGAAGAGCTATCAAACTCTTAAATCGAATTTCTGGATTAAAAGTTATAACTATTTCTATCCATGCTGACTGTCAGTTTGCTAAACTGACTGTCAGTTTGTATTGTCAGTTTTGTTAACTGACATTTGTCCAGAGAGGTTTTTTTTTGAACCAAAACTTTTTGTACTAAACTGACTGTCAGTATGCCCATGCTGACTGCCAGTTTGTATTTCGACCTCAAACTGATTTGCTTGTGTTTCTATTTGATCTGGTTTCTTTACTAGTCGAACTGATTGTCAGTTTGGATAACTGACTGTCAGTTTGTATTATCAGTTTTCATATACGACCACAAATGGCTAGCAAAGTTTTATCCGTGATTTTTGTCAGCCGTTGAGTTTGGAACTGACTGTCAGTTCCTCATACTGACTGTCAGTTTGCACTGATTTGTTTCCATTTTCGACCTCAAACGGCTAGCTGTGTTTTCTCCGGATTTTACTTCTTTCTGGTCGTGACCCAAACTGACTGTCAGTTTGTATAACTGACTGTCAGTTTGAGCTGCTAATTTTCAGCCTTAGCTCCAACGTCTCTTTTGATACTTGAGGCTATAAATAGAGGCTTTGAGCTCGTATTTCATACAACAAGTAGCCTCAGAACCTTATACACTCTTGAGCTTTAGTTTTTATACAAAATCTTGATCTTTTGATCAAGTCGAGTGCTTTTCTGATGCACCGAGTGCTTTCTGTTCGCATCATTTGTATCCTATTAGTTTCTCGGTGATTGTTAGAGGTCTAGAGAAGACCTTGCTGCTTATTACTCTTGGTGAGCGCCCTCACCTAGACGGTTTGGAGGCGTGGCCGTTGATATCTCCGTTCGAAGATTGCTGGAGAGACTCGGCAAGGTTGTAAAAAGCATCGGTGCTCACCTTTCCGGAGTGGACAAGGAGCAACCACTAGTGGATAATATCCTTCGTGGATATTGGAGCAAGACTCAATTTATTTGAGTGCTTCAACGAGGATTAGGGGAGACTGGGCGAGTCTCTGAGACCTCGGTAAAAATCGTTGTGTTCGTTCTCTCAATCTTTTCTTATTAATATATTGAACTGCATTTGATTCTTCTCTTTGCAAAAGTTGTTAAATTAAAGTTTTAAAAGCCTCCTATTCACCCCCTCTCTAGTCGGCATCCTTGATCCTACACTCCACACAGGAATATTGCCTCAATTCCACTATTGGCTGCTTTTCTCCTCCCGGATAAGCTTTGCACCAGACCTTTACAACTGTGTACCACGTCTCTTTGACAAGTCCATCTGTGAAGAGATCGCTAGTCTCTATTGGTCGTCTATGTGATGGTAATCACCAAGAGTAATAAGTATAGCACAATTTTTTGATCTACTTCGTACACCCGAAACTCAAGATGCTATGCAAATGTACTCTCTCGATGCTCTGAGTCTTTTGCTCTCTGCTAGCAACAACTAGCGGCAACAAGACTGCTCTGAGCTTTTTGCCCTCTGCTAGCACCAACTAGCGGCAAAGTAAATGCTCTAAACTCTTTGCTCTTTGCTAGCAACAACTAGCAGCAAAGTAAATGCTCTCTGCTAGCAACAACTAGCGGCAAAGTAAATGCTCTCAAATGATTTGGAGTGAATGCAACAACATTTGTTTGGCATCAGCACTCTTGGTGAAAGCCACACAAGCTGTATTTAAAGCTCTCAGTTGGAAACTAGCCGTTTGCCTCTCTCTGGCAAAACTCACACTAGCCGTTTGTCCAAACTTGACAAGACGTCCACCAACTGCTAGCATTAAATGCACTTGTCAGTGACCGTTTGAACTCAAGCTTGCAGAAGAAGCTTGATTCAAACTCTGATGAACTGCGGTCGATACAAGAGAATGTTCTCTGATCACAATCTTGTTGAACTGAACGACAGCCAAAACCATCTGGTGCGAACACGACAGAGTTCAGTAAGACAGGATCAAAAACCGTTCACATTCGACCATATGCAGTTCTCTGTACAAGCGCGACCATAACAAGTATGAGCTGATACAACCTCGATTAAGTTCACTACTGTTATGACGTGCTTAGTACACAACGATCATGATTGAGTCTTAATTCGACCATGGACACAGTAACCGAAGGTAGTGGGACCATCCCAGCCCCAGATCGACACCACGACCACTCAGGCCGCACACAAAGTCACTGTGACTACGACAATCAAAGACGCAGCCATGAGACCACGAAGGTTGCATACACTGTCTTTTCGACCACTAAAGTCACTCACATAGTCTAAAACCACTAAGGTCGCAAACACAGTATAAATACCACGAAGGTCGCATGGACAGTCACTAAGACCTCCAAGATCGCAAACATAGTCGTGAGACCACTAAGGTCGTAGACATAGTTGTTGGCATTGTAAGATCGAGGATGCCGACTAGAGGGGGGGTGATTAGGAGGCTTTTAAATTTTCTTCCCCACTAAGCAATTTAAACAAGATAATTGTTTGAGCTAGATTATACAATGAGGCTTTAAAGTAATTTAGTCAACTAATTGCATTCAACCATATGAACTATTCAATAAAACATGCAACAATGGTAAATTTAACAATTGTGTCAAGATGAATGTAAGGCAAATAAGATATACGCAAGTGACACAATATTTTTTACCGAGGTCTCAGAGACTCGCTCGGTCTCCCCTACTCCTCGTTGAAGTGCTCGCTTGGAGCCTCGCTTCTATATCCACGAAGGATATCTCACTAGAATTGCTCCTTCTCCACTCCGGATAGGCGAGCACCACACCTTTCACAATCTTTTGCCGGCCTCTCCGACAAACTTCAATTGGAGAGATTGCGACTCTCCTCCGACACCGTTTAGGCGAGGGCGATCGCCAAGAGTAACAAGTCGGATGCGGTCACTTGATCAAATCTCGTGCTAGAAACTCAAATATGCAAATGAGATGCTCAAACACTCTAGCACTTAGCATGCAAATGGTGATTCAAGTGCACTAAGCACTATTAACTTCACACAATTTGCTCTATCTCAAATCAACTCAAGATTTGGACTCAATTCTAGCCTCTAAATGCAATAACTCAAATTCAATTGACTTGGCTAGGTTTTCAGCTGGTATATGAACTCTTTGAACACCTACAAATGAAGCCAAACATGACATATATATAGCCCTCAAAGAAAACTAGCCGTTTGCAAGAAACCGGGCCAAAATTGTACAGGCCGGACATTGTTCAGCCACTTCGGACAATGTCCGGTCAGTACAACCCAATAGTGATCGTTACTCACAATGGCAACCTTATCAGTTACTGTTTCAACGAAATTTGTGAATGCCGGACAAATAGCATTTGTCCGGACAAAAACCCCGGATGAAAGAATTTGTCTTTGTTTGCAAGTTTAATTTTAATACTCACGAGATTTACACAGGCCGGACAAATACTATTTGTCCGAACAATAACCCCGGACGAAAGAATTTGTCTCTGTTAACTCTCGGCTCAAACAATTTGTACAGGCCGGACAATGTCCGGCCATATCGGACAAAGTCCGGCCTTCCCGGACAAAAGGCCCGGACAGATGCAAATGTCTCTGGTTTCATTATGCAAAAGGCTGAAAAAATTTGTACAGGCCAGACAAAGTCCGGCCACTACATACTGATAGTAAAATAAGCATAACTTTTGATCCAGAGATCTGATTGAGATCATTTTTGGCTTGTTGGAAAGATAACTCAGAGCACTACAATTTTGTCAGCAGGAGCAAAACCTAGAAATGCCTAGATATTTCTAGAAAACTCAAAAACTTTCCTATTGCCAAAATGTCCAACACAAAAATCATCTCAAATGCAATTTAGGGTATTTGCACATACGGATTTGTTGTTTTCTCGCGGATATCTCAGCTGACACTCAGCGACGACCACAACCACACAGGTTTGATATCCGATCGAAAACAGGTGGTCGAGAGAGTTTGGTCGAGCGTACGCAAGCGAGCCAAAGACTGGTACGATCAGCTCGAGCTCCTACGACCACGCCCAAACCCTAAACAAAAAGCCGCAAAACTAGCAACACGACCACGTATCAAGCACGGATACGATCAGAATGTGCAAATACATCCACAACCAGCTCTAGATAATAAACTAGAATAAATAACTGGCGATCACGACTGAGTGCAGTTTTCAAAACATTTTTTCTAATTCACACAAAGTACACTTAGATTCTCTAGCAATGCAAGAGAGATAAAGATACTAGTGCAAGATGATATGAATGCATTTGAGCTTCCGCACTAGATAGATTCAAGCTACTAGTTTCCGACCCCTCTTAATAGTACGGTCAAACTAGCAAAAAGAAACCTATCAATCCGGTCGGTCTCCAAACACCGAGACCGGTAAAATCCTAAGAAAACAATCCTTAATCTTGGATTTTACCTTTGGTGAAGTTTGACCTCGTGAAGCTCAACCAGTTGACGCTTGTCCTCGCAAAGTTCGACCTCGGTAAGCTTGACCTCGCTCGAGATGATTCATATCGACTTCGTCCACTTCACGCCCTTGCTTGCTTTTATCCTGCAATCAAACCGAGACTACAATACGTACACTCAATGCACAACATTAGTCTCATATATGAGTCGTCATTAATCACCACTAGAGAAACTACTCCACACAGGAGTTAGCTCAACAGTTTCTTTTTCCAGTGAGATGACAAAATCATATTCAACAATCAATAGATGAGTGCGAGATGAAATACAATCATATAGATCCGTATATGATAAGGACATACGCACATGATCTATACTGCTCATGTTATAATAAAGATAAGCAAAGATGACTAATATGATGAGCTCCCCCTCAACATATGAATCGATATCAAATCCACTACTGAGTCATCAACCTTTAGGATTTATCTCATGACATTTCGATTAATCAATCAGTACAAGCTTGATGCAATCACCGAGCTCCTCCTCTACATATGCATCAATATCAAACCCGCAACCGAGGAAAACATCCAATTCAGGGTTTACTGATAATCAATTCAATTTACTTGTGCTAAATTAGGATTTATCTACGTTGTCATTTAATCATCAAATCTGACATTCTCCAGATTAACTTTAATCATCATGGATTTATCCAAATCATCATTAATCATCAAAACCTAGATACTTAGATCTACCTAGATCTAACAGGCATCACTAAGATCGCCAGTACAGTCACTCAAACCACGAAGGTTGCAAACACTGTCCCTTAGAACACTAAGATTACAGACCGATCACAGGCTGTGCGACCATGGACAATGAGAATATAGATTGTGCGACTATGGACAGTGAAAAACACAGACTGTGCATGAGATGCTCAGAATTATATAGATAATTTTAAGCTAGCATCTAAGCTATATGATATGCATTTTGAGCTTCAGGGTGCATAAGATAAATCAAGTAGACTATATCCCTCTTAATAGTATGACCATAAAATCTAAAACTGAAAAGATTAAACTAGGTTGACTGTACCAAGAATAGCCTTTAGAAGATACCATGGAAAAATGATAGACAAGTCTCAGTCTTTATCGTAGATGACCGTTAGAGGAACTTTATTCTTTATCATCAGTCATCACTATAAATACTTCGATCATAGAGGTCATCTTTCTCGATCTTGAGACCATAGATGCTGTGACCTTGGATACTTTGATCATAGATGTCGCAGTCATTGAGTTTGGTCATCTTCCTTGTGTCTTGAGGGTTCTTATCATTTTGCTTCATCAAGCTTGATCTGAAAAGCTGACAACACTTGATAATAAACAGGTTAGCTCTGTTAGTTGTCATTTAACATGAAATCTCTAAAGCTCTATCAAATTCCCTCAAACCCTGAGTAGGCTTACCTTCAGCAATCTACCCGTAGAGTTTGTACTCGACAGTCTCCCCAAACCTTAACCAGGTTTGTGTTCAATAATCATCCTCGAGGTTTTGTCTTCATAAGTCCTGAGGGTATCCAATTCGTTGCTTTTGATGATGATTCACCATGCTTGATTTGTAACTTGACAATACTGAATAATAAATATGTTAGTTCAGTTCATTGTCAATGACTGGTCGTTGTCTTTAATTCTTTTCTTTGTCATTAATCACCGAAACACTATAAACCTTATCAAGTTTATATTCAACATATTAAACTATATGTAGATTTTCTATCTTTGCATAAACATGATTTAAATTAATTTCGAAGATAATAACCCTCCTATTTAAATAAAAGAATTCTTGAAAACTAAGATTTGCTTTTATAATATATTTAAGTTAAATTAATTCCTTAGTTAATCCACTTGTCTTTAAACCAATAGCACTTAATTTAATTATTGTAAATCCATATTTCAATAATTAGGAAATAAATCTAGTGAAAGGATTTGAAAAAGGCTATGTTCTCTTGATGTTGATGAACACTGACATGAAAATCAAGAGTTTATGTTGGTAAAGTGATACTCCTCTGCAAAGTAAAACGTGAATAAAAAATATTCACTCCTTACTTTCAGGTTGGAAGTTGCGTCACGATAGGAAAGGAGGCATATAAGTGGTCTCACCCTATAGTACAAGTGTTCGATAGAGTTTTGTAGAATAAATGGAGTCTTTTACGATCACAAATAAATTTTGACAGAAAACTTATCATTGTTAATATAATATAATATTCCTTTGACTATTTAAGGTCTGGATGATGCATTTAAATTTTCAAATTGCTTGCTGAGTGCCTCGACACTCATTCTTGCTATTTGTACACTACCACAGAAACAGACATCCAGGATGGCACATCACATACGGTTATGAACTGTTCAATGGAAAACCGTCTGCGAAGGCCTGTCGGGAGAATATGTTCAGTTATCACAGTCGGTTTTGATGTCAAAAACAACTGTGATAGTAAACCAGACGGTTCTGAACACAAAACCGTCTGTAATAGTCTACTTATCACAGACGGTTCTAACCTAAAACCCGATTGTGATAGATACAATCGGTTCACAGCTGAGAACCGTCTGTGATAACTAGAATATCACAGATGGTTCGGAACTCAGAACCGACTGTGATATATACAGTCGGTTGTGAACTAAGAACCGACTGAAAAAGTGCCGGCGTTTCGAATTCTCAACTGTGATCATTTCTGTCTCCGATCTTCGCGCGCGGCGTCTAGGAGAACACGAAGCATCGCTTTGGAAGTTCTATAAATTGACAGTGGAAAAATTGTCATTTACTTTACAAGTTTTTATAATTCTCAGACTGTTTGACTCCTTAACTTCTCTGCGCCAATGGCATCCTTGATGGCATCGTCAGCCTCGCCCTCCCCGGTAAGAACTCTCAATCTTTTGGACTTACCCCTGTATTGTTAATCCCTGTTCAATACATTCTTGACCTGTTGATTTGCACAGGGAAGGGGAGCCGTGGAAGACTCGGGCAAGGTGAAAGCCAAGCTGAGGGCCCTCCAGGAGGAGCACAAACTCCTTACGGAGAAGCACACTCGGCTACGGCTTGACCTTGACGATCTCTTCTAGCACATTCAGCGCATGAAGACGGATGGTGACAATGCTAGGGCGAGGATGAGACGTCTTCGCGAGGAGAAGAAAGCCGCGGATATGACCATCACTGGCTGTGGTTTGACTATGAAGGATACCATCGCGAAGCTGAGGGACGTCGCAGGCCTTCTCGACGCGGTAGTAGTTGATCCTAAGAAGGACAACTTGTTGCTGGAGGAGTCCTGCATCCTGGCTGCAAGTCAAACTGACTTTATTCTAGATGCAGCCAGGGCTAAGACCACTCCTTGACCTAGCATTCTGTATTTTTACTTTTTTTTGTAAATGAAAAAAAATTATTGAAAACTTTGTTCTTATGTCAACTTTCTAATTTTCCAGCACATTCTTGGACTGCATGCTATCTTCCCTCTTTCTTTATCTTTCTTTAGCTTTTGGCAAACATTCGACCATACAAAGGTATGTGCACTGTGTGCGATCAAGGAATGACTATCGCGATCTTTGGCTTGTGAGGGCAGTCCATCGGAGCCCTTCAAATAATATAGAAACAATATAGAAGTCACAGGTCCCATGCAAGTAATATAAAAAGAATATAGAAGTTGGGCTTATTTGGCTGGATGTCATTGTGGCATGCCAAACGCCTCGAGTTATATATCAACGTGCTTTGAATATCAAAAACGGTTTTGAGGTAAAAAACGTCTATGATAGTCACATTACAGACGGTTTTTATATAAGGCCCGACTATGATAGTCCCAATAGTGTCCGCCGCCTCGAATTCTCAACTTCTTTCAATATCACAGACGGTTTTTAACTCTAAACCGTTTGTGATAGTAACATTACAGACGATTTTTATGTAAGGACCGACTGTGATAGTCCCAACAGTGATCGATGGTTCAAATTCTCAACTTCTTTTAAATTCTCAGCGGTTCAACTGGAAGCAAAACTCCAGGGAGGGAACAAGTATTTGTAGAAGTCGAACAGTTCAATATTCCACAGGCATATTAAAGACGGTTCGGACATCAGAATCGTCTGTAATATTAAAGCAGACGGTTTTGATCTCCCAACCTACGATTTGGGGAGGGATTTTTTCTCTATTGTAACAAGGAAAAATTATCTACTCCATCCGACTGTGATAGTCTCAACAGTGCCTACGCATCGAATTCTCTACATGCAATTGTTGATAACCGCACATAATAACTGCGCAGATGAAGAGACTTATTTATTTACTTCAAATTTAATTTGCATCGAATTATGTAATCTAAAGTTTCAACTTCCTAAGTGGGCACTACTCTTTTGCCGTGTTCCAGTTTATCTCCCGAGAAGTTATCATGACGGTATTGATCTTGAAAACAAGTAGTGCGTTCCACTTCAAATTCTCAACAGTGTATTGTGTCTTTTCCGTTTCTGATGTTTGCGTGATGCACTAGCCTGGGAACACGAAGCGTCGACTTAATTGGAAATTGTTTTTCATTAATGATGAAAAAAATTAACTAAAAATTTGTTCTTATGTAAATTTTACAATTTCTCCGCACGTTCTTAGAGAAAGAGAAGTGGAGCGGTTCGACTGGAAGCAAAACTCCAGGGAGGGAACAAGTATTTGTAGAAGTCGAACAGTTCAATATTCTAGGCATAGTAAAGACGGTTCGGACATCAGAACCGTCTGTAATAGTCATATTACAGACAGTTTGGACATGAGAACCGTATGTAATATTAAAGCAGCTGGTTTGATATCCCAACCGTCTGTGATAGTCCCAACAGTGCCCACGCATCGAATTCTCTACATGCAATTGTTGATAACTGCACATAATAACTGCGTAGATGAAGAGACTTAATTATTTACTTCAAATGTAATTTGCATCGAATTATGTAATCTGACTCTTCAACTTCCTTTGCCGTGTTGCAGTTTATCTCCCGAGAAGTTATCATGAATTTATTGACCTTGAAAACCAGTAGTGCGCTTTTTAAAACTCGAGGCACCCGCGCATATGAACCATCACCTTCTGGTTCTATAAATAGTGAGGCTCCTAAATCCCTGTCTTTATTCCCTCCTCAACTCCCACCTTGATGAGGTTATTGAAATTGAGAGTGATGAGGAAGAGATAAGAAATGAACTCGATCAGGATCTTCAGAAAATAAGTCCTCTCTGGAACTCTAATGTAGATCTTTCTTTTATGACTTGATTACCTAGAAACAAATGCATTTCGAAATCCACAGGTGCCTGTGGAAATGCTCCCTCCAAAGAAGAGACTTAGAAATGATGAAAGATCCTCCAGTGGAGCTGCAGCGAAGACTCTAGGGGGTGCTGAGGCCTGTATTGCCACATTGCCCCTTGCAACCCCTCCAGTTGCATCGACTCCACCTTTGGAGATCCACAACAATCTTTCCAATATCCCCTCTTCAACACCTTTGTATCATCAGCTTTTCTTGGATGATCAACTTTCTGGGGTAAGGCGCACACTTCCACGTCCAAATCCACTCCGAAGCTTGTCAATCATCTTCACCCTCTCTGCTGGTTGTTATGTCTTTCAAAACTAACCCATGCATGTGCAGGAGGAGAAAGCTGCCTTGTGCAGAACTCTCCAAAAAAAAAAAGAGGCCCTGGAGAAGCCTTCTGAGGGGATGTCTTCTGCCATTCTGCACTTGGCAGGGTGCTATGAGTTGTAGCTTCATCTCCACCTTTGGAGATCCACAACAATCCTTCTAATATCCCCTCTTCAACACCTTTGTTGTATCATCAGCTTTAATTTCTTGGATGATCCTATTGATGCCAAATCCACTCCTTTGCTGAGAGATGATGTAGATAGTCTTAGAGCCATTGGTAGTTCTCCTGGGGCGGCCAGTGTAGATCCTACTGATGCCAATACGTCCCTAGGAGAACTTTGTAAATTACTTTCGGAACAGGTCGACGCTAATTTGGTCGCTTGTATCCCTTATGTATGTAAATATTGTAAGAAATAAGAAATTTCTTTTCCTTATATATCTGGCTTTTTGATTGATTATGTAACTGATAATCACCAAATGATGTTCTGTGTAAAAATGTTAACAACAAAATACTGTTGCAATCAAGACAGTTTTTAACTCAAAACCGTCTCTGATAGTAACATTACAGACGGTTTTAATTTCAGGACCGACTGTAATAGTCTCAAAATTCTTTGAACATCCACAGACATATATATACAACAAATATGAAAAATAAGATAAAACCAAATAGTCTCAACGTTCACTTTTTTAAATACTAACATTGAAAATAAGATAGAACCAAATATGAAAAACAAGTGGAACAACTGACCACTACTCGAACGGTTCGAATGCAAACAATCCAGGATATTATAGACGGTTCGGACCTTAACACCGTCTGTGATAGTAGAGCAGAGTGTTGATTTTATAATTATCACAGACGGTTCTGAGGTAAAAACCGTCTGTGATAATCACAGACGGTTCTGAAGTAAAAATCGACTGTGATAGTAAAGCGGACTGTTTTGAGCTCGGAACCGTCTGTGATATTGTAATTATCACAAACGGTTCTTAATTAAAAACCGACTGTGATATTAAAGCGGACGGTTTTGAGCTCATAAGCGTCTGTGATATTTCTGTCATAGTTCTACACAAAATGCACTGATATTACCAACGGTTTAATAAAGTGAAACCCGTCAGGGATATTCTGTTCTTAAAAAATGCACCGATATTACCGACGGTATTATATAGAATCGTCTGTATTGAACCTGGTATAAAAGGTCTTTTGGCGGATGTTTTGAGCTAGTCGTACACTCTTTCTTGACATACATTGTCCAGTTCGAAGAGATTTGGGGCAAAGAAGAGCGAAATCTTGAAAGGCCGGGGAAGCATTTGGGGGCAAAAATTTGAGGATCCAAGGTTGGTATTTGCTCCCAAGGCATACACATTACTTGATTTCATCATCAATATCGATCTCCATTGATTGATCAAATTAGAGTGAGAGAGAGGGGAAGCTACAGTAGCAAATCCTGGTTGTAACTCATTTTCGACCTGTACTGTAGCTATTTAATTGCTTTATGATGTGTGTTATCCACGCCCCCAACTAATTGCTTGCAGTTCAAGTAGTAGTTAACTATTTATACCGCAAACTCTGCATCAAACACTAGCTAGCTAGATTTATATAATTTATTGCGTGTCGATCGTACATAGAGTATTACTAATTAGCATGTGTATGAATTTGATTAATTGCAGATGGTCCAAGACTGGATGTATAATGACAACCGAGTGGGTGAGGAATACATGAAAGGTATTTTTGATTTCCAAAATGTTGCTGAGCAAGACATGGTGAAGAAGGGTTTACCATATATGTACTGTCCTTGTGTAGACTGCCAGAATCTTAAGATGTTCACCAACTCATCTTAAATTGTCGCCCACTTGATCCGACGTGGTTTCAAAAAGGGGTACACGTGTTGGGTCCACCATGGAGAAGACCCAACTGCAGAAACAAGTGCCACTTAGATTGATGAACAGGACATGTCGGATCCAAACAATGACTTCGACGAGGATATGCCAGAGGATGACAATTTAGATGACATGTTGCATGATGTGGAAGGAAAATACAGTGAAAGGGAGTTTGGCAAATTCAAGCGCTTGATTGAGGACTCAGAAAAGCCGTTGTTCCCTGGTTGCAAGTCGAAGTACACAAAGTTGGCCTCTGTGCTTGAACTGTTAAAATTGAAGGCAAGTAACAGCTGGACCGACAAGAGTTTCACGGCACTATTAGATCTTTTGGCGGACATGCTCCCAGAAGGAAACGAGTTGCCAAAAAACACCTACCAAGCGAAAAAACTGTTGTGTCCTTTGGGAATAGAAGTAGAAAGGATACACGCATGCCCTAATGATTGCATCCTTTACCTTAACGACTACAAGGATATGCATATTTGTCCGGTGTGCGGCGCATCCCGCTATAAGCATAAAGACCGAACCGACGACGGCGACTGTGCTGAGATAAAGCAAGGACCTCCTGCTAAGGTGTTGTGGTATTTGCCCGTCATTCCCCGCTTGCAACGTTTGTTTGCAAACCTAAAGAGGAAAAACTACTGCGTTGGCACTCGGAAGACCGGAAGAAGGATGGAAAGCTGAGACACCCCACTGATTCTTCGCAGTGGAGAAACATCGACAGGGAATTTGTTAACTTCAGAGCAGAATTGAGGAATATAAGGTTCGGGTTGAGTACCGATAGAATTAATCCTTTTGGTAACATGAGCAGTCGGCATAGCACTTGGCCGGTTCTTTTGTGTATCTACAACCTTCCTCCTTGGTTGTGTATGAAGCGCAAGTACATCATGATGTCTCTACTTATCTCAGGACCAAAACAACCCGGTAACGATATTGATGTGTACTTAGCACCATTGATAGAGGATCTCCTAACAATGTGGAACGAAGGGGTGCAGGTATGGGACGCATACAAATGAGAGACCTTCATCCTACGTGTTATGATATTCTGCACCATCAACGATTTCCCTGCCCTTGGAAATTTGTCGGGCCGTAGTATGAAAGGAGCCAAAGCCTGCCCCCACTGCGAAGATGAGACTGAGAGCGTGTGGTTGAAGAATTGCAGGAAAACAGTGTACATGCGTCACCGTAGGTTTCTTCCGAAGAATGACGCGTATCGTAAGAGGAAGAGGGAATTTGACGGCCACAAGGAAGATGGTTCAGCCCCGAAGCCTACGCTTAGGAAAGATGTTTACTCACGGGTGAAGGACATAGACGTTGTGTTTGGAAAGGGTCGTAAATTGAAACCCCGCACGAAGAACTCTTGGAAGAAGAGATCGATATTTTGGGACTTACCGTATTGGGAGCATTTAGAGGTTCGTCATTGCATTGATGTCATGCATGTAGAGAAGAATGTTTGCGACAGTTTAATCGGCTTATTGCTGAACATTCCGGGGAAGACAAAGGATGGCGTCAATGTGCGGCGTGACATGATCGAAATGAGAATCACGCCTGAGCTAGCATCGAGAGAGGACGATAAAGGCCGTATATTCCTGCATGCTACACTTTGTGCAAGGCTGAGAGGACAGAACTCTGTAAGTGTCTCTATGGTGTTTAAGTTCCATCGGGTTACTCCGCAAATATGAAAAAGCTTGTGTCCATAGGCGATTTGAAATTGCTGGGTATGAAGTCTCATGATTGTCACGTGTTGATGACACAAATGCTTCCTGTTGCCATCCGGAGTATTCTGCAGCATAAGGTCAGAGAGAGGATTACAAGGCTGTGTTTTTTCTTCAATGCAATTTCTTGCAAGGTCATTGATCCCGATGGACTGGATTCTCTGCAAAGCGAGGTGGTTCGAACTCTCTGTAAGCTTGAGATGTATTTTCCTCCATCGTTTTTTGATATCATGGTCCATCTCACCGTCCACCTTGTCAGAGAAATCAAGATATGTGGACCCGTGTTCCTACGTTATATGTATCCATTCGAGAGGTACATGGGTGTACTTAAGGCCTACATGAGGAATCGGTCCCGGCCCAAGGGTAGCATTGTCGAAGGTTATGCAGCGGAAGAGGTTGTTGAGTTCTGCGTCGATTACATGGCCAAGGTAGAAGCAATAGGAGTTCCTGTGTCTCGTCACGAGGGGAGGCTTGATGGTATTGGCATTATTGGACGGAGAGCCATCACTCCTGATTTCGATATGTACTCGAAAGCTCATTTTTGGGTCTTGCAACACATGACGGAGGTGTCTCCGTACATTGACGAGCACAAGGAGATGCTACGACAAGACAATCTTCGCCGATCCGAGGTTTGGATCACGGGAGAACATAACAGTAAATTCAACGCGTGGATGAAAGTGAGAATCACCGGAGAGTCCGCAAGTGACAACCTTAAATGGTTGGCAAAAGGGCCCACATTTACTGTACAGACATGGCAGGGATACGACATTAATGGGTACACATTTTACAAGAAAGCTAAAGATCGAAAGAGCACTGTGCAAAATAGTGGAGTGAGCGTAGAAGCTTTCCATGAGGAGTTCAGCGAGACAGGCCCAACAACGGTAGTACGTGGATTGAACTCGTACTACGGGTTCATTGAAGAAATTTGGGAACTCGATTACGTACTGTTCAAGATTCCCCTATTTCGATGCCGATGGGTCCTAATCCCACAGGGTGTGAAGGTTGACAGTTACGGTTTCACTTCTGTGGATCTCGATCGAGTTGCTTATAAAGATGAGCCATTCATACTTGCAAAGCAAGCCATTCATGTCATTTATATCACTGACCAGGGCAATAAGAAGTGGCACATCGTCCTTCATGGCAAAAGAAGGATTGTTGGAGTTGAAAATGTCGTAGACGAGGAGGAATACAATCAATTTGATGAGATTCCTCCATTTGGAGATGGCGTATAGGTCGATACTGAAGACACCGACGAAACCAGTTACGTGCGTATGGATCACCAGGAAGGGTTATACTTTAAAGGTAATCAACCGTACGTCCTTATCTCTCTGTTTCCATCGATATAGCTTATATCTCCTGTAATTCTCGTCTTTGCAGGGCCGCGACAAGTGGAAAGTTGAGGATAACATGGCTGTGTATGTGAAAATTGTCGGTCAAAGTCCCCATTTGTATGTAACATTAACTTGAGCATGCTCCACATTTTATGTTAAATTTATTTGAGCATGCTCCACATTGTAACCAATTTTCGGATCTACGTGCACTGTAACCAATTTACAGAGCATTTGGACTACATTTGAAATATCTGAGTGTTCATTTAAAACAAGTTTTCGAGCATTCAGAGTTGAAGAGCTACAGATCAGTTTCAAGTTGTAAAACTTACGTTCAATAGAGAGATTATCACAGACGGTTATGAATTATCACAGACGGGTATGAATATAGAATCGACTATGATATTCCCAACAGCGTCTCCGACGCTTCAAGTATTAACGTGCACGGTCGGTTCTCAAGTCCAAACCATCTGTGATAATCTCAGTCACAGTCGGTTCTCAACTCAAAACCGTCTATGATAATCTCTCACTATGTAGATTATCACAGACGGTTTTTATTTGAGAACCGACTGTGATATTCCCAACAGTGTCCGACGCTTCGAGTTCTTAACGTGCACCGTCGGTTCTCAAGTCCAAACCGTCTGTGATAATCTCAGTCACAGTCGGTTCTCAACTCAAAACCATCTGTGATAATCTCTCTGGAGATTATCACTATGGAGATTATCACAGACGGTTGTGACGTCAGAACCGACTGTGATAATAATATCACAGACGGTGGTGAATGGTGGACCGACTGTGATAATCTCTGCGCGGTACATAGTTCAAGGCGGGCTTTGTCCCGCTCATTTCCAGACTTCGCAACTGTTTCCCTAGCTCTCTCCGCCCTTGCACCGTCCGTCGCGATCACCTCCATCGCCTCCCCACAGTCTGTCGCGATCTCCTCCATCTCCTCCTCTCCGTCCGTCGTGATCACCTGCATCGCCTTTCCACCGTCAGGCGCGATCACCTCCATTGCCCTCCCGCCTTCCGATGCGATCACCTCCATCGCCTCCCCACTGTTTCTGTCATTCTTGGTTAATTATAAGTATATGAGTTTTGTTATAGAATTATTAGTTGCAAATTTACTTAAACTGTTCTCTCTTTCACTTATGTTAGGAACTGATATGTCTGGTGACGAAATACACCACTCGGGGAGTCAGAGTGACCTCGCTGGCGATGAGACGCCTGGGCCGGAGGTCACCGCATCTGCCGTGACCCAACCGTAGAAGAGAAAGGGGCGAGGCCGGACGACATGCGCGCGTCTGGACAAGCGGGAAAAGCAGCACGTCCAGTTCGATGACAATGGTGTGCCGGAAGCTCCGGACAAACTTGTCGGTCAGTACCTTTCACTATAAGGCAAAGTGGCAAGGGAGCGGGTGCCCATCACCACCTCCGACTGGGGTCAAGTGCCCCCAGAGTGCAAGGATGCGCTGTGGGAAGAAATGCAGGCGGCGTTTCACATTCCCGAGGATCGCCACTTCACCATCCGCCAGAGGACACTGATGTCAATAAACAAGGTGTGGAGGAACTTCAAGAGCCACCTTGTCAGGCTCTATGTGAAGGAGTCGAAGATCCCCTTCGATGACTTCCCTTTCGTGACTCCCAAGGCATGGCAGCAGTTCGTCGAGATGAAGGCCAAGCCAGAGTTCCAGGAGCTTAGTGCGAAGGGCCAGGCTAACCAGGCCAAGAATACCCATCCACACAGACTAGGCAATGGTGGGTATGTGGGGAAGAAAGTGTTGTGGAGGAAGCAGGACGAGGAGGCTTCCCAGTTTTCGGCCGGCAGTCCTTATGCGGGCATAACGGACGTGCGCGCCCGCAATTGGTGCCGATCAAGATCGACGATGACCTCCTCCGGAAGCGTCTCTGTGAATAACCCTGCGGACAGGGAAGTGATCGACCGGTTGGTAAGATTGTCCGATCACGTACTATCCTCGTAACACTCATGCAATGGGTTGTATTGCTAAGTTCTCCTGTTGCAGGCGGCATCCGGAGAGTTCAACCCGAGGAGGGACAGGAATATCCTTACAGCGGCGCTAGGAAACAAGGAGCATCCAGGCCGCGTGTGCGGCCTCGGTGCCACTGTGCCTTGGAGGCATGGTTTCCCTGATGATGAGGAGGCGGCTAAGAGGAGAAAGAGATCCCACCAAGCCCGCGATGAACGGCTTAAGGAGGAGATGCGATCAAAGTTCGCTGTTCGGGACAAAGCACTCCTGCAGCAGTTTCGGAGATGCGGTCCATGTATGAAGAGCTAAGAAAGGCGACCCAGGGCACCCCCCTTCTAGCAGCGGAAGTACCGACCCCCATTCTTGGCCACCGTAGTAGCTGCGCGTCTGCGTCGGGGTCTTCGCAGACGGAGCCCTCTCCAAAATATCCGGTGGACTTTCTGCAAGTAATGACCGTTTGTCTATGTTAATTCATTCGAAAGTGAAAAGCAATGAAATTCAATATGTTAATGCGCACTGTTTGTAGGAACCCGCCTCCTGCAAGCTTATGGTGCTGGCCGGTCTCTTCCCGATCGAGGCTGGCCGTGGGATGGCTCAACCATGCACGGCGGGGGCCACAATCCACGGTGCCCCTCTATGTGAGGGTTTTGCACGGGTCCAGGTGAACAGTGTCTTTGACCATTGCAAGGGTTTTCCGTTGGAGAAACCGCCGAACGACGAGATTACCACTCTCGGGGATGCGGTGCACACGTTCGTGCAATGGCCCAAGAAAGACATCGTCCTGGATAAGGTAATTCCCCCACCAGTTTCATAATTCGCACTGTAATAATAGCCCTCAGAGTTAGTGTCCTAATACGTAGGTTCTTACATCACAGACATCACAGACCGACACACAGCCTACTAGCCAGCCGACCCCTCCGAGAAGCCAACCAATGGGTCCGATGACGAAGCTGACTCCGACTAGGAGGCAACCATTCAAGAAGCTGGCTAGTAGGGAAAAAGCAAAGAAGAGCCCGATGAAGGAGAGCGAGAAGAGTGCGCCAGCTCTCATGCCATTCGCTCTGGGGATGCCCATGGCCTCCGATACCGCAATTTCGAGCATGGGGTTAGCATGCCAGAGCCTGCATGCATGGTACATGAGGAGGACAAACCAGACCAGGACGCAGCGTCCGATGCACATCATGGTCAAGTACACCGTGGCAGAGTTCCATAACGACGTTGGGACCTACCCGGTGACCTTCGAAGACCTGCACAATTTACTAAACAAAGATGCGCTCGACTTGTCAATCCTACGGTCTTAATTGGGTGCTGTAAGTATCCTACTATCCTACTCCTGTTCGTGCATATACGGATATATGTCATTTATTAATTGGTTACTTCCGTGCAGCTGCATGACCAGCTATGCCAAATCTAAGGGCATACCTGTTGGTTTCTTGGACCCCCGGATGGTCGCCGAGGTGATGTTTAGGACCGACGCAGACTTCGTTGTCGACTACATCAAAAGAGGGTTGCTTGCTCAGGTCGACAAGGAGTACATACTTGTACCCTACAACCAGAGGTGAGTGCTTTCATCAGTACTTCACCCGTAGATTAGTGTCTCCATGTGCACACCCCCAAACTTAGATTAAATTTTTAATTCTTTACGTGTAACATGTAGCTACCACTGGATCCTGCTGCTACTTATTTTGAAAAGGAACAAGGTGTTCTACCTTGATTCATTGCAGAGGAAAGGGTACTCGTATTGCGGCGCACGAGATGTATTCGAAAGGTGATGATATTCATGTGGACCTGTCTTGCATGCATCTAGATTTACTGTCCTCAAATTGTCAATTTCGACTATCCTCAAACTGTCAATTTTGACTATCTACAGGGCTTTCACAAACTACTTTGCCAAGAGAGGGCGACAACACGAGCGGCGAGCCAATAAGTTTCAGTGGTTACAATTTTCGGTACAAATTTCAACTGGCATCTGTTTTACTTTATAATGTGTCACCAGCTAACTCTCAGTCTGTAAATTGACAGTGCCTTCAGCAGCAGGACGACAATACATGTGGGTTCTACGTGATGCGCCACATGTATGACCTGATCATCACCCCTCACTGCCCAGATTTCCCCGAGATATACAACTGCTCCCCTTTGTATCGATTTGGCAGAATTTACAACTGCATTGAGCTAATTTTTTCTGTACCAACTCTTGCTGTAGGGGGTCGACTTCCCTTCGGAAAGCTTTGACCCTCGGGAGATTGGTATTGTCCGAGGGGTGCTCGCTGAGTTTTTCCTTGCGGAGGTCATATCAACCAAGGGGAAGTTTAGAACCCGCAAGGTTCATATTAGTGCGGCCTTACATTTATTTGTATATCTAACACACTGACTTTAATTGTCGATTACATTTGTTTGTTCAATCTCAATTGTACATATTTCTGAGTTCTGTGCTGTATATATGAAATGCTATTGTACACCAAGGGGAAGTTTAGGGACCTACAAGGTTCGTATTAGTGCGGCCTTACATTTATTTGTACATCTAACACACTGACTTTAATTGTCGATTACATTTATTTGTTCAATCTCAATTGTACATATTTCTGAGTTCTGTGCTGTATATATGAAATGCTATTGTACATGTTTCTAAGTTGTGTGCATGTATATATGAGACTGTATATATTTGAGTACTGTGCATGTATGAAATGAACTGTATATATTTGAGTATTGTGCATGTATGAAATTCATGAACTGTATATATGAAATGCTATTTGTACAGACGGTTTTGATCTTACAAACCGTCTGAGATTATAACCGTCACCAATAATGACACTATCACAGATGGTTTTGACCTAAAAACCGTCTATGATATCATACTATCACTATCACAGATGATTTTGACCTCAAAATCGTCTGTGATATCACACTATCACAGACAGTTCTGAGATTATAACACTATCATAGATGGTTTTGACCTAAAAATCGTCTGTGATATCTCACTATTACAGACGTTTCTGAGATTATAAACCATCTATGATAAGGAAACAATCACAGACGGTTCCAAGATTACCACTGTCGCTGATAATGACAATATCGCAGATGGTTTTGACCTCAAAGCCGTCTGTGATACTCTAAATACACAGATGGTTCTGAAACAACCATCTGTGATAAGGACGCTATCACAGACGGCTCCTAGGTCATAACCATCTCTGATAATATAAGTATCACAGACGGTTTTGATCTCAGAACCGTCAGTAATAATGTGAGTATCGCAGACGGTTCTGAGGTCATAACCGTTTCTGATAATTTGAGTATCACAGACGGTTTTGATCTCAAAAACGTCAGTAATCGCAGACGGTTTTGAGGTTATAACCGTCTCTGATTAATTGAGTATCACAGATGGTTCTAAGGTTATAACCGTCTCTGATAATGTGATTATCGCAGACGGTTCTGATTTCATAACCGTCTGTGATAATGTGAGTATCCCAGATGGTTTTGATATCAGAACCGTTTGCGATACTCAGATTATTACTGACGGTTCTGAGATCAGTATCGTCTGTAGTAGTATGAGTATCTCAGACGGCTTTGATGTTATAACAGTATGTGTAGTATGAGTATCACAGACGGTTCTGATGTTATAACAGTCTGTGTAATATGAGTATCACAGACGGTTTTGATCTTATAACAGTCTTTGAAGGGAAAGATCACAGACGGTTCAAAACCGTCAGTGATAGTACTCGATTATCACTGACTCGAATATCACTGACGGGTAAGAACCGTCTGTGATGACTGTTTTGACCCGACTGTGATAATGAATTATGTAGTAGTGTTTATACCGTTAGAATAGATCAAAAATTACTAACGGTAGGATGTTGTGTACCGATAGAACTGATCTAGTACTATAAATACCCGGGTGTGCCTCTTTCATTCATACAGTTCATCGGGCGCTCGTAGCCCTAACCCGTAAGCTCCATGGACGGCCAGCGCACCTCTACCGGCGACCGCTGCACCTCCGCACCTCCATCGACGCCCACTAGATTTTGGCATGGCAAGCAAGGTACATAAAATTTCGGCAATATTGTTAGATTATTCTAATCTGATTATGGCAATTATTCTGTAATTTTTGTATCCTTCATTTTGATGTGTCTTCTTTTCAATATGATTATGTACGATGTCTTGTTCCTGTTTTTTATTAAGATAACTAAATAATATCACTGTGGGACAGATAATGTTCAATTGCTTGCTGATCCTATCAAACGAAGAAAATTATCAGGATATAATTGCAATACAAACGCTATCTAACATAGTGAAATGTCAATAAGAGTATAAATGTAATATCTTCATCTCTCAGTAGGTTGCTCAATGCCAACTTGGACTTAGTAATAATTGAAATTGAAAGATAATGAAATTGAAAATGAAATTGAAAGATCATGAAATTGAAATTGAAATTGAAATTGAAAGATATTTGTAATTGAAATTGAAATTGAAGTTGAAATTGAAAGATCATTAGTGTCAAGATATTTACAAATATCATGAGATACACAAATATCTTGATCTTCTCTATAGGTTGTTCAATGCCAATAACATAGTCAAATGCCAACTAGCTTACTCAATGATCAAGTGCATGTAAAAAGTTCATTAAATAATTAATATATGCATATTGGCAAGGTAATTTCTTCTGATGAAATAGAGTAGAAATGTAATATCTTGATCTCCAGTTGCAAGTTGATGTTACTATGAGGAAGCACAACCTAACCTTCAGTTGGTAGTCTTTCTCAGATAGGGAGTCATGTAGGAAACAGTAAACAATCTTAATTTGCTCTAGAATGCCTATTTATGATCTGTGTAGGTCCTTGGATGATGCTCGTGAGGGGCAATGTATTTTACGGTTCTTCATCGCAGTACGCTGCCTACGTTGGATTGTTGGCGAAAGAAACGATGAAGATCACCATCGAGAGCTGGAAAGAAACGTTGAAGATCACCGTCGAGAGCTGGAAGGACGTGAAGGGCAAGATCTTGGTTGGCTCGGTTGAGAAGATCCTTAAGCCCGGCGTGTTTCTCAAATTAGGACCTATAGAAAGCATCTTACATTTGTATCAGTGTTTCAGCCATTTTTTTGCATGCACCAACTTGTGGCCAGATGCTTACCTAGTTGGAGAAGAAGAATTGTTGTCATTTGCACAGCCATTCTACACCATCATTACACAGAACAACATCTTGCAAGGTAGGTTCTTTTTGTTAATGGAGTTGAGTTGAGTTGAGTTGATCGAGTTTGAGTCCGAGGAAATCACCAATACAAATGTAATTCGACGGCAATTCCAGCTCCTCGGGCATCTTTGAACTGAACTCCTGTGGTTAAGTCCAATGTGGTTCAGACATTTGTTGTTTTGGATGAATGGATTTGTGATGTATCAGGTCTAACTTGTAGTCGATAGTTGCATTGTCGCAATTTGCAAAGGTTCTCTTTTATGTAACATGTATGGGCCACTGGGTCCTCGTGACGATATGTTGTTAATTTCAGACGTGAATTTTCTAATATACATCGAATGTGTGAATTGTTGTATTTGTATATTGTTGTATATTTGTGTATCATGTATTGCTATTTGGGACATGAACTTGAATGTGCACATGGGAGTATTTGTGTATTTAATTGTATTGGTAGGTAGGTGTGTATTTGTACTGTTGTTTCAGATATGCACTTGAATTTGTGAACTGGCATGTGTATGTTTGTACCTAAATTGTTGTGTCATACATGAATCAGCTTGCTTTTGTTTTCAGCCATTAACTAGAATGAATTTAAATAGTACTCATTTTTTATTTTTCCTCTTGCATTTTCTTAAAGGAATTGAGGCAAACCAAGATCTCATGTAAGTAGAGATTTTTAATTTCTTTGGCAAGATAGAAGTACCAAGTACCTAAGAAAAATATTTTTGTGTCTCCTAGTTAATCTACAAATTTGCATCTCTTGAAATATTTCTTTATCTTCTAGTTAAGATCTGTTTGATGTTACATTGTGTTTAGATATGATTCTTTGGATGCAAGAACTGGTGTAATGTGTGTCATGCATTACCCAGTTTGGTTTTGTTTCAGCCATGTACCAGTACCTCTTCTAACGGTAAATACACATATTTACCGATAGAACAACACATGTATTTGCTGTGTCATGCATTACCCAGATTGCTATGTCATGCATTACCTAATTTGGTTTTGTTTCTGCCATGCCTGTACCAGTACCTCTTCTAACGGTAAATACACATATTTACCGATAGAACAACACATGTATTTGCTGTGTCATGCATTACCCAGTTTGATTTTGTTTCAGCCATGTACCAGTACCTGTTCTAACGGTAAATACACATATTTACCGATAGAATAACACATGTATTTGCTGTGTCATGCATTACCCAGATTGCTGTGTCATGCATTACCCAGTTTGGTTTTGTTTCAGCCATGTACCAGTACCTCTTCTAACGGTAAATACACATATTTACCGATAGAACAACACCTGTACCTGTTCAGCAATGCACCAGTACCTGTTCTAACGGTATATGTGTGTTTGTACCGATAGAAGATGTGAGTACAAAATTACTAGCAGTTAGTCTAACGGGCATTTCATGTATTTACCGTTAGAAATAGGTACTGTATAAGTAAAACCCCACTCGACCATTGCTGAGCTGCTGTTTTGTTCTGTTGTACTCTGTGTCCCTCTGTTTGTGATGAAAGTTCCACGCTCGCAGCTACACTGCTAGGGTGATCAGGGCAAGCTGGAAGGAAGTTGATTGCACCCCTCTCTTTAAGGTAAGCTTAATTGTCATTTCTTATATCTCTCTCCCTCCCTCTCTACTTGCAACCTAAGCTGTATTGTGTAGTTCCAAGCTTGTAGCTCCAAGCTTGGGAGCTAGCTAGCTGGAAATGCCTCATATTTTAGGAGCTCACTAGCTTGCATTGTGTATTTAGCTAGGTTAATTAGTGTTAATTTCTTCAAGCTAGGGTTTAACACATCAGTTGTAAGAGGCTGTACATGTACATATACATAACTTAATCGGACATGTTTCATGCATGGCTGACTCGTTAAATTTTGTTAATTGTAGATGGACAGGAAATATTGGATGTATGGAATAAAACGTACTACTCTTGAATATTTGGATGGTGTGAATGAGTTTATTAAATTTGCTGAGCAACAAAAGGAGAGGAAGGGAGAGAAAGATATGTTTTGTCCTTGTACAGATTGTATGAACTTGAAGAGATTTAGCAACTCTGATCAAATTAAGAGTCATTTGATTCGTCGTGGTTTTAACGCGCGATACACCCATTGGATATGGCATGGTGAAAATCTTGAGAAAACAAGCACACTACTACCAATCAACAGGACTCGGATGTGGATTGCAATAATATCGATGATCATCCGAATTTTGATAATGTTCATTCCGATGTGCACGTAGATGATGATGACAATCTAGATGAGATGTTACGTGATGTAGAGGAAGATTACAACGAAAACGACTTCTGTGAATTTGAGAAACTGATTGCTGACTCTGAGAAGCCTCTGTTCCCTGGATGTGCAAAATTTACAAAACTGTCTTCTGTGCTGAGATTATATAACTTGAAGGCAGGCGACGGTTCGAGCGATAAGAGTTTCACGGCACTATTAGATCTTCTAGCGGACATGCTTCCAGAGGGAAATGAGTTGCCAAGATCTACTTACCAAGCCAAAAAACTGTTGTGTCCATTGGGAATAGAAATCGAAAGAATACACGCATGCCCAAATGATTGTGTGTTGTACCGTAATGAGTACTCCAGTTTGCATGTTTGTCTAAGATGTGGCGCATCGAGGTATACGCGTAGGGACTGGATTGACAGTGAACGTCACGAGGTAAAGAAAGGACCTCCGGCGAAAACTATGTGGTACTTGCCTGTGATATCTAGATTGAAGCGGCTGTTTGCAAATCCGAAAGTTGCGAAGCACTTACGTTGGCATGCTGAAGCCTGGAAACAAGATGGAAAACTGAGACCCCAGCTGATTCTATTCAATGGAGAAACATCAACAGAACATTTGCTGAGTTCGGCGGCCAAGTTAGGAATATAAGATTCAAGCTGAGTACAGATGGTATGAACCCATATGGTAATATGAGCAGTCGGCATAGCACTTGGCCAGTTCTTTTATGCATCTACAATCTTCCTCCTTGGTTATGCATGAAGCGTAAGTACATCATGATGGCGTTACTAATCTCAGGACCTAGACAACCCAGAAATGATATTGATGTGTTTCTAGCGCCTTTAATCGAGGACTTACAGAAATTGTGGAGCGAGGGGGTGCAGATGTGGGATGCATACAAGAACGAGAATTTCATCTTGCGAGCCCTGATATTTTGCACCATAAATGATTTTCCGGCCTACGGCAATTTGTCGGGGTATACTATAAAAGGAGCCAAGGCTTGCCCTATTTGCCTAGATGAAACTGAGAGCATGTGGTTGCGAAACTGCCGGAAAACAGTGTACATGGGTCACCGCAGGTTTCTTCCGGTGCATCACACGTACCGTAAGAAGAGGAAATCATTTAACGGGAAGCCTGAGAAGGGATCAGCTCCAGTGTTTCTGACCGGTAAGGAGATTTACTTGTGTGTGAAGGACATCAAAGCTGAGTTCGGTAAGTATTCTAAACCTCGAGAAAAAAATGTTTGGAAGAAGAGATCGATTCTTTGGGATCTACCATACTGGGAGCACTTACAAGTTCGACATTGCATTGACGTCATGCATGTAGAGAAAAATATCTGTGATAGTTTGATTGATTTGTTGTTGAACATTCTGGGAAAGACAAAGGATGGTGTGAAAGCTCGTCGTGACATGGTGGAAATGGGGATAAGGACTGAGCTTGCACCTTTGGAGAAGGGAAAGCGTACATACCCCCCCCCGGCCTGCTATACATTGTCCAAAAGTGAAAAAACAGAACTCTGTCGGTGCCTGCACGGCGTTAAAGTTCCATGTGGGTATTCCGCGAACTTGAAAAAACTTGTGTCCATGAAGGACCTAAAACTGGTTGGCACGAAGTTCCAAGACTGTCATGTGCTGATGTCACAAATGCTTCCCATTGCTATCAGAGACATTCTCCCAATTAAAGTCAGAGAGACAATCACAAACCTATGTTATTTCTTCAACGCAATATCTTGCAAGGTAAGTACGTGCACTCGTACTATAAGTTAATTAGCTCCATTTGTGGAGCTTAATTAGAAGATTTTTCTGATATGAATATTTGGCGCAACTGTGTCATCGTAGGTAATTGATTTGGATGGACTGGACGCTTTGCAACGCGACGTGGTTACAACTCTTTGTCAGCTCGAGATGTATTTCCCTCCATCCTTTTTTGATGTTATGGTCCATCTGATTGTTCACCTTATCAGAGAAATTAAGTTTTGTGGACCCGTGTGCCTGCGCTACATGTATCCATTTGAGAGATTTATGGGTGTATTGAAGGGATACGTAAGGACTCGTCGTCAACCTGAGGGGAGTATCATGGAAGGTTATGCCGCCGAGGAGGTGATTGAATTTTGCACATATTATATGGCCGGGGTTGACCCAATTGGCGTTCCTAGGTCCCAACACGAGGGTAGGCTTCAGGGCATCGGAACGATTGGATTCAAAGCTATCGTCCCCACCCGTGATGTGTACGCAAAATCACATTTTTGGGTCTTACAACACATGACGGAGGTCGAGCCATACATACACGAGCACAAGGTAATGTTACGGTCACAGAATCCTTCGAAGTCAGAGATTTGGGTCACCAAAGAACATAACAGGAAATTTGCTGGGTGGATCCAAGAAAGAGCCACGCGAGTTGCCGAGGGCTCCATAAGTGAAACTGTGACATGGTTGGCTAGAGGCCCAAGATTCACTGTAGGGACTTGGCAGGGGTACGATATTAATGGGTATTCATTTTACACAAGAGCTCAAGACGCCAAGAGTAGCACGCAATGTAGCCGAGTCACACTGTTTGCTATTTCCGAGGATGCCAGGTTAGTAAGGGCGCTGAACTCATATTACGGTGCTATTGACGAAATATGGGAGCTCGATTACGGATTATTTAAGATTCCCTTGTTTCGATGCCAATGGGTCAAAATCCCTCGAGGTGTTCAAGTTGACAGTTACGGGTTTACTCTCATCGATCTTGATAGAGTCGGACACCAAGACGATCCATTCATACTTGCAAAACAAGCCACACAGGTATTCTACATCGTTGACCCGGCCAATCCAAACTTGCACGTTGTCCTCCACAGCAAGAGACATATTGTTGGGGTCGAAGACGTTGTCGACGAAGAGGAGTATAACCAATTCAACGAAATACCTCCATTTTTAGAGGACATTCACTCTATCCCTACTGAAGATATCGACGAAACAATGTATCTGCGAGATGATCACGAAGAAGGATTATGGGTTGAGAACCATTGATGATTATTTTCTATTTCAGGGAAAAATACCAAGCAAACAGCCCACAATTTTGTGGAGGCGCCAGCACGAGGCCAGAGTGCACGAGATCGGTGAAACAGAGAAGGAGAAGATGCTGGCTTTGGGCTGAAGGTGGATGGAGGTGTGGAAAAACAAGGGGAGGCAGAAAAGAAGCTTGCACCGGCGGTCTACGGCCTGGCGGTCGCCGGTGAGGTGGTAGGAGGTGTGCAAGCATTGGGGAGAAGAAGATAAGCTACAAAAAACCAGGCTTGAAATGGAAAAATGGTCGGCGGCAAGGGTTTAAGCCCAATATTGGCATTTTTGCATTTTAGCCCTTAGAGTTTTCAGTAATTGCAAGAAGGTCCTCCCATCTTAGGGCTGCAATTTTAAGTCTTTGAAATCTTGCATTAGGGTGCTCAAGGTTTTCAGAAATTCACAAGAAGGCCCTTGCTGTTAGGATTTGAGATTCCGGGCCCTCGGAGACTCCGATTTCGGCACAATCAATTCCTATACGTCCGTAGAAAAGCGTACTTCTATCCGGAATTGACCGAAAGTCAGGTTTAGTCGATGAGACGCGTTCCATTAGCCAAAACCCACTCGAATCACATCGACCTGCAATAAAATCACAAAACGAATAATACGGTCGATTTGACCATATATATATATATATGATTAATGCAAATGCCGCCTTATATGACTAAATGTGTATGAACGAGGGAGAAAATATATTAGAAAAATCATGCAATCAGATAAATGTCAAGTAGTTAGGGACATGTAGTCTTACATGTCGCTACATTGATACAAGTCAAGCATACTGCATATCATGATTATTCCCCTTTGCAACTAATGCATGAAAAAGAATCAAGTATTTTCCATTTGAGAGTTTTTAACTACATTGTATATGTATCAATATCACCGCTCTAGGGTACCTCCATGGGCCCTACCAGAAGTTGGGGATACATGTTGGATGTGAAACTTTGTTAATCATTAAATATCTTGAGCCTATGACAGGAGATCTTTTTGAATTTTTTGTACGGATATCTCGGAATAAAAAAATAATTTTAAAAATAACGCTTAATAAAAAGAAATTGCAAATCTGGCTTCAGTCGCCATCTGGGATAGCGACTTACCGAAAATGGGCCATCAGTCGCCATCCCAGATGGCGACTGCGGCTTTTTGCCATCAGTCGCCATCTGAGATGACGACTGATGGCCAATATATAAGGGGGGGCCGGGGCGATTGTGGTGGAAACGAAAAAAAAAACTCACTCACTCACTCACGGCAGAGGAAAAAAGAAGAGAGGAGAGGGGAGGAGGGGAGGGGAAAAAAGAAAAGAAGAGGAGGGGGAGGAGGAGAAGAGGAGGGGGAGGAGGAGAAGAGGAGAAGAAAAAGAAGAAGAAGAAGAAGAAAAAGAAAAAAAAAGAAAGGTAAAAATTTTTTTACTGATAATTAGTATAGAATGTTTTAGGAATTTAGGAATTTGCAGATCTGTTTTAAAAATGGGGTTTATAGAAAAAAGAAAGGGGTTTATAGATTTGTTTTAGAAATTTACAGATATGTTTTAGAAATGTGTAGATATGTTTTAAAAATTTGTTGTATTTATAGATCTGTTTTAGAAATTTGCAGATCTGTTTTAGAAATGTGTAGATCTGTTTTAAAAATTTGTTGTATCTGTATATCTGTTTTAAAAATGTATAGATCTGTTTTAGAAATGTGTAGATCTGTATATCTGTTTTAAAAATGTATAGATCTGTTTTAGAAATGTGTAGATCTGTTATGTAGATGTGTTGTATTTGTAGATCCGTTATGTAGAAATGTAATGTATTGAGCGAATAAATTTGATTAATAAATAGTGAATCGATAATTTAGGACATACGGTTTATTCGTAGAAAATGTGTAGAAATACATATTTGATTAGATGTGATGCAATATCATTAATGTAGTGTACTTCTAAGATGTTAAAAAATAAGTCGCAGATGTCTTAAGGATGAGTATAGAGTAATGTGCAAAATATATTGAAGATATGATAGCTGATGTTTGTAATACTTATGTTGTAGACAATGTCGGAAACAAGAGTAGTATATATTTTTCACGGGGAACAAATCATTAGAAATGGACCATCTGGAGATGACCTAAGTGGATGTCACCGTGTAGACATGGAATTGAATGATCTTAATGTTCTTAATTTTGAAGACCTTAAGACCCGAGTCATGGACATCCTAAATATTGACCCATGTTTACACAAAATTGTCATGGAAGCGCTGGTGCCTATTGGTTTGACATCTTGTTGGAAATTGTGTAAACTTAGAGGCGATAGATCATGGGGCTCTCTTGTTAGGAGGGTGATAAATCCCAATCATGGGCCAGATGACTGTATACTGTATGTGACAAAGCTAGACAATGTACCCGAACCGGGAGCAGAACTTGTACCCGAACCATTAATTGGACGAGAACATATGAACATTGATCCAACCATGACTTATAATTCTGCGGATATGCCCAACGCAGAATTCATGGGCGGGTATTTCTGGCCTGGGGATGAGGCTTATGCCGACGAAGGTGAAGACGAGGGTCTGGAAGTTTCAGGCAGCGAAGGGTCGGAGGTGGACGCAGACTATGCGGATTCCTCTGGTGAAGAAGACTATCGTGGAATGGGACCTCCACAACAATGGCTAGATCTTAGTGGTTTTGAGCATGCGCGAATCCACGACGATCGCAGTTTGGAGTCGGCAGGGAGTGAGCACAGATTAACATTGGGACAACATTTTCGAAGCAAGGAGGAGGCTAAGCAAGCCGTGGCGATGTGGTCCGTGACACTGCGTCGGTCTTTCAAGGTTGACAGAACAACTCCGCGACTGTACGCAGTGAAGTGCAAGGTGGAAGGATGTCAATTTTATGTTCGTATTGCTCGATACAGGGACAATGAGCACTTCATTGTTTCCAGGATCACCGAACACGACTGTTCGGTGACAGAAGTATCACAGAGTCATAGAAATATGTCCTCCGCATTTGTGGCACGTGTAATCTTGTCGAACCTTCATGCAAATCTTGATATGCCACCAAAACAAATTGTTAGCCAGATCAATGACACATTTGGGTACATCATTCAATATGGGAAGGCATGAAGAGCCAAGCAACTTGGTCTTGAGATGTTATTTGGATCTTTCTATGATTCATATAACTATGTGCCCAGATTGATCCAACAAATCGTTGACACCAACCCTGGCACTGTGATGGATATGGTCCATAGCCCAGTTGTCGGCAGAAATGGTGAGATTGTTCCTGGAGCTGAGTATATGGAGCGTATATTCTGGTCATTTGGTCAAGTAATCTCTGTGTTCAAGTACATGCGGCCAATACTTTGCGTGGATGGCACATTTCTAACTGGGAAGTACAAGGGAACTCTGATGACAGCAGTTGCTGCAGATGCAAACAACCAGCTACTTCCCATGGCGTACGCCTTAGTGAAAGGAGAGAGTACAGACAGCTGGGTATGGTTCCTTGCAAACCTAAAACAAACAGTCGTGAAAGACAGACGGAATGTATGTATAATCCATGATAGACACAAGGGTCTGTTAAGTGCCATTGAGTTCATGTTGTCCACTGAGAACCCGCAGTACAGCTGGAATGACTTGATCAGTCGGTGGTGTAAACGACACCTTGCGGCGAACTTCTTCACACACTACAAGAGTGCACGGCTTATGAAGAAGTTCAAGCGGTTGTGCGATCAGAACCAAAGCCATAAGTTCCAAAAACTTTGGGACAAGTTAGAACAAGAAACTTCAGATCTAGGTAAATCCCAAAGGTCAGAGGCAAGCAGTTCACAACATCCAGAAGATGAAGAAAATGTCGCGGAGACTACAGATGTGGCGAGACGACGCACCCGAAGATCAAGGCTAAAGAAATTTAGTGAATGGATCAGTGACAAAGCTCCTGAGAAGTGGTCTCTATTGCACGATGAGGGAGGTACCAGATATGGCGTAATGACAACTAACATGGCGGAGGTATACAATTTTGTGTTGAGGGGGGTGCGAGGTCTGCCGCTCACTGGAATTGTGGAGTTTACATGGCATCGCACTGCCAAATACTTCTACGAGAGAGGTACAGCTGCAAGAGCATTGCTTCGGGTGACACCACCAAAATTTACTCATGAAGTACAAAGGTACTTAGAAATGAAAGCCGCGGCCACTCAGAAACACTCAGTCGAGTGCATTCCTAACAGTAGAAGGCAAAGTTGGGTCGTTTATCTGCGCAGTAAGAACGTGGGGGGTGGATACATGCGACAAATCAAGAGGCAAGGAGTGACATTTGAAGACGGTGTCAAGTGCACTTGTAACAAGCCAACTCTATTGCATAAACCGTGCTCTCATGTGATGGCCGCGTGTGCGCACGACAACAAGTCGAGCGAGATGTACCTCTCAGTTTACTATGGTTCATGGTACCTTGCCGAGACATGGACTGCAGACTTTGAGATTTGGGGGACTCAGCAGCACTACAGAGATCGGTCGTGTAGGGCAAGCGAGATCCGATATGTTCCACCACCGCAGTTGGAGCGGAAAGGCCCTGGACGACGGCGGAAAATGCGAATTGGCAATGACATGGATAACGCAGAACGCGATGAGCTACGAAAGTGTGCCATTTGCCGACAGCCCGGCCACACGAGGAGGACATGTCCTGATGCATCCGGACCTAGTCGCACATGACTGAGTAATGTTGTGCAACACTTATTCGTTCCTGCTGTGTATTTGATGATGTACTAACCTAATGTTCTTGTTTGCAGGCATGGCTCACCCTCGTCCACAGTTTCCTGAGTTACTCGATCAGTACTACGACGGTCGTCATCGGTCTCGAGCGGTGCGATCCGGAGAGGAGCTTCAGCCATTCCGCCTGCGATCGTCCGGCACGTCTTGGCCTCTCGACGGGAGATACATCGCACGGCTGAGGGCGGCGGGGCTGCTTCCTTTTAGCAGGATGATCACCAGACTGGAGACTTTCAGGCACGACCGATCACTCGTCTCTGCTCTGGTGGACAGGTGGAGACCCGAGACGCACACATTTCACTTCCGGTGGGGAGAGATGACCATTACCCTGGAGGATGTGGCCATGTTGTTCGGACTCCCGATTCGCGGCCAGGCCTGGGTACCACCACTCACTCCCGCCGGATGGGACGGCATGCTCGCCGAGAGGTTTCATCCACTACCTCTCGGCCAGGAGCCCTTCCAGCACGACGTCGGAGTTCCTGCGACTTGGCTTGTTCACTTCAGGACGTGCCCAGCAGATGCAGATGAGTGGACTGTGAGCCGACACTTCGAGGCGTATTTGCTGCACTTGTTCGGGGGCTTCATGTTCACTGGTATGCTTAAACATGTTATAGGCACAGCTATTTACATTCTCTTGTTGAATTTAATTCCTATTTTTTTGCTTTTCTACAGGCACTCACGGCGACACAGTGGATCGTTGGCTTGTTCCACTGGCGCAGATGCTCGCGGACACGCCGATCGATCAGATCCCACGCATCAGCTGGGGGTCAGCGGTTCTCTGTGCGACGTATCGAGGATTGTGCGACGCCTGCGTTCGGCGTGCCCGAGCGGCGAACATGGCCGGATCTCCTCTGCTTCTTTTGCTGTGGTCGTATGAGCACATACCTGTCGGACGACCGCTCATCACCGACACGCCCGTTGCACTTCCGGAGGGGCACCCGCCTAGGGATGCAGAGGATGAGATCGATCGCCCTACCATGGGGGATCGCTGGTTGCAACATGAGCTGCAGTGGGCCACAGTTCAGGTGCATGCGTGCTACAGTGCGTACAGTGGCGAGTTGGAGTTGTTGCATCCGGCTCGTGTTATATGGAGGGTTTGGACGACGAGCTATATCGAGAGCACAGCCGGCGGCGCGATCTCTGTGGTGTGTATCGAGGACCGGGATTTATGGCTCACCCGCTGTATTCTTGTCTTCAGCCATATGTTGGAGGTGTACGCTCCGTGGAGGGTGATGCGCCAGTTTGGTTTATTCCAGACGATCCCTCCTCCAGACGCCCCGCATCGTTTGTCGCATGACCAGCACGAGTAAGTTCTCCATTATCTCCGCGCATAGTATTTTCGCTCTGTGAAATAACTGAACACTTTTGTTTTTTTTGCAGGCAGAGTCGCAAGGGCAAGAAGGTTGTCAGTTGGCAGGACCGACAGTCTCCGTACACTCGTCGCTGGGAGCAGACAGCAGCGATAGATGTCGTGCGTGAGGAGAGGGCGTACGATTCCACGACATACGGCAACTACCTCCGATGGTACCTCCCTCGCACCGCAGCTCGCATTGCCCCGCCACCTCCGGCGCCTGCAGACGTGCCTGCTCCGAGCGTGCATCAGACATACGACCGACATCACGCATCTCGGGTACACCGCCAGGTACATGCCGCCAGCCCATGACCTACTTGTTATTTTTATTTCTGCCTCCCATTGTCTTACCGTCTTGCAGGCTGACGGCATCCGTGCGATCAGTTCTGTGACACGGCCACTAGTCCAGCGGAGGCAAGCAGGTATGCCTATCACGCCCGACGAGTACGAGAGGGTCGTCGCCTACGTCGACCGACTCGCCTCGCAGCTGACCCTGGAGAGTGCCTCCACTTCGTCGACTTTTGTTGCACCTCCACGTCCACGGGCCCGACCCAGTCATACGCCCTCGCACTCAGCTGCTCCTCATCCCGACACAGCCGGCCCTTCAGGTACGGCCGTTGCCGCACCCATTTATCTCGGTGGGCCCCCGGCTCGCTCGTACCGTACAGGTGTTGCACCTCACGTGGACTTCTCGTCGCGTGGTGGTGTACGGATCTCTGAGGGTCCCCGAGCGCCGCCTTCTGCACACACTTCCGATTCTGGATTGGGCTTCGACGTCACGTTCGACTCAGACGACGAGTACATTGCTATGTCTGAGCATACGATGCCTATCCCGTCGGCTGGTCCGCTTCGGTCTCCTGCTAGGCACCCACCATACATTCCTCGTCAGTCGGTCCGTGCCGACCCCCAGGTGGTCCGCGACCCATCGTATGCTCAGTATGCCGATATGATGCAGATGAGAGACGACGCCGATCGGAGCCAACATCAGTTGGCATCTTCGCAGCTTGGTGAGGCACCTCCACCGTCGCAGGACCTGAGTGCTCAGCCTCCCGGTCGACAGCCCTCGCAGAGGACAGTGCATCCGCGCAGCACCTATTCGTCATCGCCGTTTCAGCGCGACCGGAGCCATCGTCCAAAGAGGGGCCGACAGTAGTTTTTCTTAATGTTCTCCTTTTATGGAACATTATATCGATTCTCATGGTTGTACTATTTTGGTTTATATTAGTATTCTCATGTTTTCACTATTTTTTCACTATTTTTTTATGTTCATTTTCGTTTTTGGGAACATCATACTCGACAGATTGAACCAACCACGAAATTTGAATGCTAATTTTAAAAAAAACACTAATTTGAATGCTAATTTTTAAAAAAACACAAATTTGAAAGTTATTTTAAAAAAAACACAAATTTCAATGTTAATTTTAAACAGAACACAAATTTGAATGTTATTTTTAAAAAATCACACAATTTGAATGATAATTTTAAAAAAAACACAAATTTGAATGCTAATTTAAAAAAACCACAATTTTGAATGTTAATTTTAAAAAAAAACACTAATTTGAACGCTAATTTTAAAAACCCACAATTTTTAATGTTAATTTTAAAAAAAACACTAATTTGAATGCTAATTTTAAACATAAAACAAATTTGAATGTTAATTTTAAACATAAAACAAATTTGAATGTTAATTTTAAACAGAACACAAATTTGAATGCTAATTTACAAAAACCACAATTTTGAATGTTAATTTTAAAAAAAACACTAATTTGAATGCTAATTTAAAAAAACCACAATTTTGAATGTTAATTTTACAAAAAACACTAATTTGAATGCTAATTTTAAACATAACACAAATTTCAATGTTAATTTTAAACACAACACAAATTTGAATGTTATTTTTAAAAAATAACATAATTTGAATGCTAATTTTTAAAAAAACACAAATTTGAATGTTATTTTAAGAAAAAATATAATTTTTATTGTTTTTTTTAAAAGAAACACAATTGTCAAGAATTTTTTTTTAAAAAAACACATTTTCGGCCTTCAGTCGCCATCCTGGATGGCGACTGAAGCTACGTGGCAGTTAGTCGCCATTCCAGATGGCGACTGAAGGCAAAATGCCATAAATCGCCATCTGGAATGGCGACTGAAGCCATATTTGCAATTTCTTTTTATTAAGCGTTATTTTTAAAATTATTTTTTTATTCTGTGATATCCGTACAAAAATTTCGATCTTTTTACAACATGGTGCGTTGATTGCATATTCAATGAAGATAAATTCCAAATATTAGGGGAGGTAAAACCCAAATTTGAAATGTCGTGAAATTTCATGGGATGAAAAAGATCTTCAATATCAAGATCCACACACTAGCCAAGCTAAATTGGAGTTCAAAAAATAATTATTTTGTAAAATTTAGCAAATATGATTACAAATGAGTGGCTAAATCCTACATACATGTAGTAAATGCACTTAAAAGAGTGGAATAGCATGAGAAAATAGTAAATCTTTTCAATCAGAATACAAATGTGTTTTTATACAAGAAATAAAAGAGAAAAATAAAGTAGTGAGATATAAAGCGGGATTGGTTCTCAAGGGTTCACACAGAGACTCGGTATTGATTTGAGCAGACTTAATCTCTCATTATGGATAGAATTACTTTTCGCTAATTAATATATCTGGCAGTAGGCATAACTTTAAATATGTAGTTAATATATGTTGTGACTGCATATCTACATGGGCCATTAGATTCTCATATCTATATGAAAATCCTGGAAGAACTGAAAAAAAATCACAACATATGCAACATCAAATTGTAAAGGTCACTGTACGGCCTAAAATAGTCTGGTAGAATATTGTACAACCGACTAAATGAATTTTTCTGAAGAAGAGATATGTTAATAATGACATTTATCCTTGTGTGTTCATAAAGAAGTCGTTATATGGCTTCTACATCATTTCATATATATTAATGATGTAAATATCATTAGAACCACAAAGGAAATTGAGGAAGCAAGTTCCTACTTAAAGACAGAATAAAATATGAAAGATTTGGGAAATATATTGCCTCCGCTTGTAGATTGAGCACCTTTGAAACAATATATATTCACTAGTCCACCTACCTGAAGAAGATTGTAGAGAAATTCAATATGGATAAATCTCATTCTCTTAGCACACCAATGGTCGTACAGCCTTTGAAAGTAGATAAAGACTCATTCAAATCAAAAAAAAGTAATGAGGGAATTTTAGGATCAGAAGTTCCTTATTTCAGCATCATAGGAGTACTATTGTATCTTGCGAATTGCATCAGGCCTGATAATACATTCGCAATAAATTTGCTAGTAATATATATTGCATTTTCAACCAAAAGACATTGGAATGATATCAAATATATATTCAGCTATCTTCAAGGTACAAAAGATTTTGGTTTATATTATCAAAAAAAATCAAGAAATGATCTTGGTGAGCTATTCAGACGGATATTTATTTGATCTTCACAATGCTAAGTCCCAGAATGGTTATGTTTTTCTCTATGATGACACAACCATTTCTTGGAGGTCTATGAAACAGACATTGGTGGCAACTTCTATAAACCACTTAGAGATAATTACATTACATGAAGCCTTACATGAATGTGTATGATTGAAAAGTTTGATACGTCATATCTAGTAGTCATGTGGTATTGCAACTGAAATTACCCTCACATTCCTATACGAGGACAATGCTAGTTTTGTTGCATAATGAATAGTAGATATGTTAAAAGTAATATGACAAAATATATTGTTCAAAATTCTTTTATCGTCATGACCTCTAGAAAAGTGGTAAGATAAATACCTAGAAAATAAGATCTAGTGACAAAATGACAGATTTGTTTAGTAAGTCTCTACTTACGTCTACTTTTGAAAAATATGTCAATAGAGGTATAGGCTGGAAAAACTGTTGTCTTCAGATGAAGTAAATATTAAGAAATAACTATGAGTTTTAGATTATGAAGATATTTACCTAGATTAGACTTTGAAAAATTTCACTTAAATTTCACTATTTAGCACATAGAATTATTAGATCCCGAAGGTTAATGTTGTACTTTTTTTCCACAATTACATTTTTTCCCACTAGGTTTCCGTTATTAAAATTTTTTAATGAGACGGCATGTACAACGCAAAAAATACGTATGCTATATATCTTTTTCTCCTACTTTTTTTCTCACTAGATTTTTCAGTGAAATTTTTAACGAGATATATGCATATCATGATAATATTCAAGAGGAGTGTTATAAAAAAATTTATATATGAAAATTACCAAAACTCATGTTGGGTTGGTCTAATAGTTCGGTGCAGAAGTCAAACATGGCATGATAGCTTTTGAGTCGAATTTCGTGTCGGGTTAAGTACGTTTTGGATTTTTAAATTTTTTATTAAATGCATTAAAATAATTTTTAAATTAAAGAAATAATTAAATATTTCAAAAATAGTGAATAAAAATTGAAAAATATTTCTAAAATTGAGAAAAATATTTGGTGTATAACATTAATTGAAAAATACAAAAAATTAAATTAGAAAATAATCTATTTAAGGAAAATAGTAGGTAGAAAAATCATAAAAAAAGAAGAAGTTGTAGAAAATTCAAACAAGTTGTAGAAAAGTATGAAAAATCATTAGTGAGAGCAAAACCTTACTAATAAATATAAGATCAATTTTATTACTTATATGAAAATGTTACTATCATGTTAAAAAGCTTAGTAAGTAAAATCCAACGAGATAAAATCTTAGTAAGGAAAAAAGAGTACAATAACGAACTACAAATTATCCCGAATCAATAGTAAACCATTCTAACTCGCTAGTAAATTCGGTGTCCACCATTATGTTCTTGTCAAGTGGTAGTGTTTTCCCAATCTTTAAGGCAGGTAGTTGCCTCCACCATCTTGGGTGTTAGGTATGACCTTCTATTTTCAACTATTTTTTCGGCCATACTAAAAGTAGATTTAAAAGAAACTTTTGATACCGGAACAATCAAGACATCCTGCACTAACTGAGATAACACAGAATATCATTGTTGGTTGTTCTTCCGCCACAAAAGAACGTTGTTAAATTTGTTAGGATCATTTGCAAATTCGGGATCCATGAAATAACCAATGTTGATGAAGTGGTTCAGCTCTGCTTGTGAACTCCTATGCGGTGGTATTGGAAGTGCGTGGCTAGAGCTCTGTAAAGATGATCCTACTCTGCCTAGCTTCTTCCATAACACACTGCTTACCTTCCTCTACGTCTCCGGTTCTTGCGCCGCAGGTGTTATTGGCCTTTGGTGTATGTTAACAAAGTTAGCTTCATTCAAATGAAAAACTCAAAAAATTTCATCAGCAACATATAAAAAACTTTCAGAATAATCAATGTTTAAGGCTGCACCTAATTCCTCCAAAGAAGATTGCAAACCAATTAATTTTACTCTCGGATCTAAAATAAAAGAAAAAATAAAAATGTGAAATGCTTGTAAAATATTTAAATATTTTTCTATTTTTTTGTACAACAACAAAAAATTCAGAGCCCATTCTATACGATTCAAATAATTTTGCAATATTAAAAATATAATGCAAAACTAAACAAGATGTTAGATAATAAACACAAGATAATATTGTAGAAGAATCATAAAATAACTCCAAAAATTTGTAAAATCTCTCAGTAAGACACCAAATATACTCAAAAAGAAACTCACTATTCATTCGAATATTAATAAATAAAATTAAAATATTTGTGTATAGGAGTACTTCCTTTAACATGAGATACGTGGAATTCTACCTTAACTTTATGTCGGTAAAAAATTTCCGAGGCCTTATGTTGTTGGCCTTGTAGTAACTTTTGAACTTGGTGGCATGTACATTTGAGGAAATAATGTAAACAATGGCCGAGTAAATACTATCTAAGGAGTGGACCATTTCCTTCATACTTACTTAGACGATGAGGTTGATGGTGTAGCAGATGTATCTTTGGTAGAGAACATATCCTCCAACATATGACTCAAGTGCTGAAGTCAATATGTCTATGGCATTCGTATTGGCTGAAACATTGTTAAGAGTAATAGCAGTAATATGATTTTCTAACTTATATTCGCTAACCACATTTAATATATGATCGACAATAGCCTTTGCATTATATGCAACATCTATTAATTTAAAACCTATTTTTTTAGGTCGTCACATTTTCTTATTTTAGGGTGTTGCATTTTTTTTATTTGTCGCCTTTTTTAGAAAATATTTTTGCATGTAAAAAATATAAGTACCATAGACATGCCCGGCCATAATACATTGATAACTTTAAAATAAGATAAAACAATTTTTGATACTACACATGACCACAAATTTTCTAATCCTAAGAGTCACCAAGGTGAAATTTCATATTTTATATTCTATAAAGGGATATTCCGACATCACAATCTCTTCTAGGACATTTTTGTCCTCGAAGAGCAAAGTTTTTTTGTCCACCCAGAACTGCTACTCTTGATTTAGTACCGGCCGCTCTTTCTGATCCATCACCACGTACTATGTTCGAATAAGGGCCGTTTCCGAGGGAGAGCTCAAATAGTTCCATACCTGAATTGTGACTGGTACAACACGTTTGTTGTCGTAGCATCAATTTTTTTTAATAAAAACATAAACTTGCAATAGAACTTTTAAAAGAAAGAAAATAAGATTAATAATATACAGATTCTTTCTTTGTCATATTCCTCGCATTATTGCTACTCGTCAGATTGATATTGACGATTCTTGTAGATCCATGACCATATATCTCAATGCAACGTTAACTCATCCTTTTTTTATCTAGTAAAATAAAATCATTTTACTTTTACAAAAATTCAGTGAAAATGGATATTAAGATAGTAGAAAGAACATATAATAGGATAGCATAAAGCTCAAAATAGTTGCGACAAGACAGTTTTGAAAGACAAGTGATAATAATATATGTACTGTTTGTCTTATACTCTCTTATCTCGATGCCTTAACTCGACGACCTGACTTTAACAGTATTCTAACTTAACTATTACTCCATTACTCTCACGAGAAACTAATACTTTAGACTTGAAAGTGATTACCAAAATCACTAAAGTTTGAAGCTATTTATAAGCTTCTTGTTAGTGTGCTCATGCTCCAGGTGGTTTTGGAAGTGGCAAGCATGCATCAAAGTATATATTGTAGTAATACATTTAATCTATATCAATACTTAGTTCTCATTTTCACACCGTCTAAAAAGACTAATCCAGTTGATATGATTAATTCTCTAGATACTATATAGCATTCTACATTACAATATATTTCTGATATGAAACCAACTCATTACTACACTCTTCAACTAAACTAGGATAGGATGTTACAATAATATAACTAGGTCAACAAAAATCCCTTAGTATAAAATAAACTTGACTTAAAATCATTTTCTTTCTTAACCATTAAGAAATTAATATTCTAATAAAAATATCTTTTCCAAATTTTTTTCAAGAAACAAACAAGTGAGGTAAATTGATTATTTTTTTATGGGGCATCCAAAATATCTTATCCTTAATAATAATATATAACTCCTTTTTTTCAAGCCATCGAACATTAAAAAAAATCAACACTATTAATTCTATTTTTCTTATATCTCAAGAAATGGATATAGTACAAAATAATTTCACTTTACTTCATCACTAAGAAATAAATCAAATACTAGTAATTTTTTAGTAGCTAGAGAAACACTATTACTAACATGTCACAAGCGGAATATATTTTTTTTATTTTCTTTTTTTACACCGATAGTAAAGTTTAATGAAACTAAATACACTATAAAACTAGTGTCGAATGTACATTAGAACTAAACTCGAAATCAGCCTTAACATAATTATAGATTTTAAAATACAAGGTATTAGCATGGGACGCGATATCTTGTTGTTGGAGACAAACTTGGTGGCTTGGGAGACAATGATGAGGACTCGGGAGCTTCATGGAGATGAATATTAAAAATGAGCTCCCCAAATAATTTTCTTTATCCCTCGGAAACAACCCATCCCTCGCGTAGGAATCCTGATCCGACCCCACCCAAATACATTTTGTGGCCCAACCCAAATCCCAATCCTCCTTACTAAATTTCCTAGACCCCACCCAAATACATTTTGTGGCCCAACCCAAATCCCAATCCTCCCTACTAAATTTCCTAAGGGAATAGACTCAAATCTGGGCTCCCAAACATGGATTCACTATGGTGTGATGTATATATGTGGGCTCCCAAACATGGACTCAAATCCTCCTCCTTGTAATTTAGTTTTGGTGCCTTTTGTCTTTCATCCTTTCTCAATCAGCTAGATATAAGGTTTTATCGCGAACTCTATTTTTTTGTCAACTGGTAATTTTTAAGTATCTTGTTTGTATTTTGCAGAGAGAAAGTCACATGAGAATATGGTATATAGCACTTCTTTATTATTTTTATTTTCAAATATGTGTGTTTTTTTAATTTTTTTTTCATAAATATGTATCCCTTTATGAATTTTACACACACTTTCTACACTATAACTAAATTGGGTGGTTGAGATTTTTGTATTGTGTGCATATATAATTGAAGTTAATTTGCATATGTATTCATCAGAGGGTTTCTTGATATGTGTTATTAAAAATATGATTATCATGATAACCACGATTCAAAAAAAATGACACAATTAAAAACGAAGGTAGTGTTATTTAGACAGAAGTCAAGCTCCACTCGTATTTATGATAAATGGACTAGGATACTAACATTGCATCCCAAACCAAACCAAATGACTAAGCATTTGTAATAAGCATAACAAACCTTTAGTTCCCGTTTCTCAATCCAACTAAAAACTTTTGTCAAATTAGTTTTGAGTTTAAATTTGGTTAAGGATAGGAGCGTTTTTAAAAATTTCAGGGGATTATTTGGTAACTATGTAGATGGGACTGATTTGTGAGTTGTATAACAACTTACTACTACAAGGGGCTTGTGAAATTGTTGTGCAGCACACATGTCGGGCCGTCTTGCTTTGCTTATCTTCTTAATCCTTCCTACTCTATTAAAAAAACAAAAAACCTTGCAACAACCGAACTCCTTAATTCCCATGTTTGTGAACTAACTACTGCCAAACCACCTACCTACGAGATCATGAGATTAATTCACACCAACATGCAACAACAAATGATCCCATACTTGTAGCACAAAATTTTGAACAAATAATTTACAGGTAATGAATGCCACGATAACCGGTGTCTTACCAATTGAACTCCAACAAATTCACAGTTTTGTTGATAAAGTCAGAGTTGTAACTATAGCATCTTGGATTTCAAGTTTCAACCCTGAAACTTCATATTTCATCTTATTCGCCAAACACAGAAGAATACAATACTTTCCTTCCAAGCATCTATCTATGTTTATACATTATTCTACAGGATGTACTCCAATTATTTCTGGCAAAGAAGTTTATTCTACAGAGATTGCTCAAATCATTTCAGACAAAATATGCTGATATCTGCTGTAATCCGATGTGGCCTTGAAGCTAGGTGCGAAGTCACAGAAAAACATCAGCACAGCGGCGAGATTCTGTGCGTTGTTTTTCACCACAGCACTCTCCAAGAACAGCGCAGGCTGTACAGTAATAACCTGGCCCAATCCTCATGTCAGTAAGAACAGAATGTAACAATAAGTGCAAAATAGTCAGCCTAGATCACTAAACAGCAGCTTTCAGTACCATGAGCAAATCAGTAACAAGCAAGTCAACAAGTATTCTAGTAATGTACCCAGTTGTATAGCATACTAAGGAAACCATCTGATTGCGATATGCTTGACTTGGATCACAATCTGACGGTGCTCAATTTGGTATCGCACACAAGGGGGGTCCTAACAAAAGTTGCTCCTAACAAAAGTTGCTTCCGAGATGCAAGGCAGGAGCAAGAGGAAAGCACAATGAAGCAAAGGTACACAAATTACCTTGTATTTTCTAGCATAGCGCAGAGCTTCCAGGTAGTACCTGTCCTGCAGTAATGCCGTCACGTAGTCATGGTGCAAGCCCCGCTCCCTCAGCATGTCCACACCCAGCTTCCTTGTTGACAAATGCTGACGGCCCAGTTCTATGAGTTGCATCGCAAGTTCCTTGGAGGGCTCTAGGATCTGCAGGAATTGTTGATGAGAAAAAAAAAAAACTAAACAAAACTAAGTCTTTGGAATATCTAAAGAGATGAACGACAACACCAGTATCACAAACATATCCCTGGAATGTGAATTTACATCTAGCACTCCATATACAATAAACTGGGAACATTACCTTTGGGGAGTTACTAGAGTTTGAAACAGATTGGATAGCAGGAAACACAATGGGTGTGTTTGGATGTCCATATAGATTTGAGTTTGACTTTAATTGTGCCTTAATAGTCCTTAATTAATTTTAATTTATACTAAAAATCATTAATATATGTTAATTACTCTCTAATTATGCAATTAGGTGCGCCTGGCTTGCGAGATATGCTCAAATCCTGCATTTCCACTAAGCCTGACTTAAAAAGGAATCTTGCATCCGACGAACCCGGATCTTTTTTGCATGCAGGCAACCAAACAACTGAGAGCTGCATCCCGTGACCCAGACTGGAGGGCACATGTGGGCAACCAAACACTCCAATCTATATACAAATTTGGATAGACATTTGTTGGTATATGTACTTAACGAATATGGACATGCATCAAATCTTTAAAAAAATTCATACTGTAACTAAGTTAATATATTTATCAATTTTATCCAAGATGTGGATAGCCTTTGCTGGAATTGGATCATGCAGGATTCAATGGATGGTTGAACTGGACATGACCTCTATCCATTTCCAGCAATAGGCATGACAGCACTAAAATTTAAGTGGTCCAATATTATACCCTACATCCCACATTGTCAAACCATTAGGCAAAATATAAGAAAATTGTTATGTTTGAATACTTAATTATCAACATCAACAAGCTAATTGATCATGTTAGTGTACTCAATTATCAAGAGTAAGAACAAGATGCTGATTGTCAACAATGGAGAGGACAAGATACTGGCCTTGTTTGATATATATAATGCAATTTCAGCATATCGGTTGCTGCGGGCTAGCAGCACTGTCATCATCACATAAAGGTCAGGAGGAACCTTCACCCCAGCCTTTGAGGAGCTGCAAAATAAAGTAAGGGTTCGTTGTCCTCATCTTTTATTTGCCTTGAGGAAAGAAATGAAGTGAGTACTACATCAAAAGCTAAAATCAAACATCAGAACTGATGCAATAATGCCAAGAAAATAAAGGAAGAAAGGGCTGATGGATGTAGCTGCTCCTGGAGTATGTGTTTTGGGGTTGTTGTATAAAACAAACAACGGGATAATAGCATGGTGATATTGCACGGCAGTATCCTTGTACAATACCAGTCATGGCACAGTACGAGGACACATTTCATTTTCTTTTACAAATGGGTCACTTTCCAAATACTCTATAAATGATAGCTCAAGTTATGGCAAGCTATAAATGTGATCTATCTCAACAAGTTATATATAATGTTGAATAAACAACCAATACCTTCGTAGGAACTCCATGATGATAGCAATGAGATATGCAGGGTCTCCTGCCATTTCATCTTCAACAAATGCAAAGACAGACTGAAACATTTCAGCCGGTGAAATTGCCGCACTAGCAACATGGGGCCCCAGCTGTTGAGATGTACCAGAAGCCAATGGTCTGCTATCTTCACCTACCTGCGGTCTTTTATTGGTAGCATCAGATGTCTGGGAACCTGATGTTCCCTGACTTGCTCTTCCTGATGTATTAGCAATATCATCAGAATCTGAGGATGCATTTAACAATGTCCTGTCTACATTAGATTCAGCTTCCAGGTTAGCAAGTCCACACTCAGCTCCTGAATTTGACTGCATGGGTGAATTCCCAACTCCACTTGCTGAGTCTGAGTTCACAGATTTCCCAAGATCTGCAGGTGTATGTGTAGTTCTAGCACGAGGCTCTTGAGAAGCAGCATGGGAGCCCACGACAGTCTGACCGCCAGCCTGTTGGTTTTGCTCAGATGTTCTCTTAACCCCGGGAAGACCACCACCCATTTTCATCAAATGAGAATAGGAATCAAGAACCACATCAATTGCCTTTGCAACCATTGATATTGGCCGCCTCTCCAGGATGATTGTACGAACTATTGCAAGGCTTAGTGTCTTAACCTGTACCATAATAATTATGATATGGGGATGGTAATGTTTGGTAAAAAAACTAACTAAATCAATGGAACTTCCTGATGAGCTCCTGTGCATAGTAATAAAATCATATTACCGTGCTTGGGTCAGATCTTCGTCTCAGAAGGAAATCCAAAATCGAAGGAGCATCAGAACTACTAGCAGCAATAGCCTAGAATTCAACATGTCAGGACAAAAATGTGCTGTGCATTGAGAGAGTGATTTAATCATGGAATAAACCACCAGCAATTTCTTACCTCCAGGTCTAAATAAAGTCTCCATAAAAGCCCATTATTGACATCACAGATGAGGTCAGGAACAATAAAATTCCAGCTTTCTCCGTAGATAGTTCCCCCATATGCACTAGACTGGCTATCTGCGAGTTGAGCTGCCTGTCTAGTATTGCCAAGCAGCCCTCTCACTAACAGTGGGAGTGGTGCAGAAATTGGTGTATAAGAATCCAGAAAGACATCATAAAGGATGACAACTTTTGCATCTATTTGATGGACCAGAATTATGTTGTCAACTGCACTAACTGCAATTCTGCTTGAATAAGTTGGAAGGGTCCCCTGAAATGGCAAGTTATGTGTTAGAGCCGGAGGTAAACATGCATGTCCAAAGCAAATTTACACAACGGAGGATGGTACATTCCTCAAACACACACAATCAAGATCACCTACATATTATCACAGGCTATGTTCACTCTTAACTATTTCGTAAACACAACCAACCTAAGGGTCCTTTTTGATTACTTGCACAACTTAGCAAAAAGTTTTCTAACCTCACTAGGCAAGTTTAGATTTGGTTTGTCCTGAAAAAAGTAACTTTTGGAGGTAAATTAACTTACCTAAGCATGAAGTCCTTAATCGTTACACAACAAGGATGGCCAAATTTACTCCCACACTGGCAAGGTGCAGAAAGATGGGAGATTCTCATCAGCTCCCCTCTTAATTAACTCCCAAATTTCTTCTCTAATTTCCGGTGGTGGAATTTGTTGCTGTTGATGACACTAACATGCCAAAGGCTGGTGCTTTTCATGAAAACCAAACACTATGCAACTAAACTTGCCATAAAAACCCAGAATCCAAACAACAAACCTAGCATAGATAGCCTAACCCAAATTCAGCTAATTTGGCCCCCATTAAAACTAGAGCTAGGATAAGAAAATGATCTAAAATGCTTCACATTTCATGAGAAAAATAAGTACAAGGAAAGTTAGCTTAAAGTTCAAACCTGTTGTGCAACAGCATCTCGGTAAAAACGGTACAAGTTCAATGCCATACTAACTCTGTCAAGCTGCAAGCAGTAAATCCTACCGTAGCTGCCAAATTTGAGAAAATGTTATTAGAGACATTTCTATGAAAAATCTGCAAAGCAAGAAAAGAGCCCAAGAAATATCATACACTGTTACAATGTGAACATCATCTGCAGCTAGAACAGGCTTGTTGTTTGCTTCACTTTTAGACATCAACATCTCGAACTTAGGTAATTTAACAATCCCACCAGAAGAAAACTGACAAAAAAAAGGAAGGGGTGTGTTTAGCATCCAAATAAAAGAAAGGCAAAAGCAGTTCGTTTGGATGTTAAATCAAGGACAACTGGACAAGACAATCTCACCAAAATTCTATATATTTCATTTGAAGAAAATTCTGTTGATTTGAAATAGACGTGAGAAGGATAAAGTAAAATGCTGAAAAACGATCATCGATTGCTTTATGAAGTGTTGCACACTACAAAAGGCTTAATGCCAGCCCAGAAAATTCACTCCGCTGCTGACACTAAGAAAACAGGATAAATGGACATCATGATTATATTTTGTCTATTCCTGCATGGGATTATATGGATCTTGGCATTTTTCTCCATAAATTTTATCCAAAATACAAAGGTTGAATCAACATAAATTTGTTAGTGATATGTCCTAAAGAAAATCACATAGATGTATTTATCTTTGTTATATTTATGAACATTTGAATAATATGTTATTTTATTTTTGAATAAATTATCATCTTGGTTCGATCAACAAGTGTTTGACTTGTTCAAGAAATTCTAAATTTATTTAATAATATTATTCTATAAAGTCTCTCATCCATTATCTTTAAATAAAACATTATTGATTAATGGATTAGCATATATATTGATTGATGGTCATGTTTCATAGACCATAGATATAAGATATCAAATTAATAATGTGGACATATGTTAGAGAATATAATGTTGATAGACTAATTTTGAGACATTATTTGGATTTGTCATTCAAGTGTCACTAGTTGGTCTCAAATTATATTTATGATTGATCCTTCGACCTGAGACCGTCATAGTTTCCTACATGTGTAGTAGTATATTTTGATATTGCCAAACGCTATTTTTAATTGAGTAGTAATAAAGATAATATTCGAGTATGCTATAAGTCATGCGGAGGAATGTGAATGGTTAAGATGTAATTTGCATCTCTCATATAATGAAAGAGATATCTCTGAGTCTCTTGATATAGATGAACTGAAAAGTATATGATCATGCCGTTTATGGTTGAGTGTCAACTACGGGAAGATCAATTCACTATGAGATCGAGAAATGATTGAACTATGCAAGAGTGGCACATTTCCTACCCTGGATTTAATCTGGTATCGCATGGCAAAAAGATCAACATGAGTACATTATATAGGTTAGTTGGTTATGATCTTCGTGTATATTTCGATGGTCGTTATATCTTACTAGGGCCTACTACCGACTTACAATTCGGGTAAATATTCCTGGGTCGTGACCAGATATGCATGAATCTACAGGATCACACACTTAACGGATTGGAACAAATCAATTCAAATTGGATCTGTTATGAAGTGTTCGTATTAGACTCAGAGACCTAATGTTAGATTCCTGCAATTCGAATTGGATCTATTATGAGGTGTTCGTATCAGACTCGGAGACCTAATGTTAGACTCCTGCAATTTGGATAAAATTCATTATGTGACATTGTATTACATCAGGAAACCTAATCTAGTAGGATTCCTTTTACAGGCTCTATATAAAGAGAGATATGATGGACTTTTAGAAGATCATGAAAAACCCTAGCTGCCATCTCCTCTAAAACAACAGCCCCTAAACCCTTGTCATGCATGTTGGAGCTAACACATCATCGTATGACTTTCCATCCAGGTACGTGTAGATACCGGTAGAAGCGCTACTATAATTGCTGCGTTGATCAGGACGATCAGCGAGCGATCACTGTCATCTACATCCGTTGATCAGGACTATCCACGAGCGGTCGCTGTCATCTATGTCCACTAATCAGGACGATCCGCGAGCGATCGCTGTGCTTATTCAATCACCACCAAATCTCTTTCTGTTGTTGGTAACAATCTAATCTATGATCTATTACTTGTAGCCTTCGAATAAAAATTTTTGAAATTCAGCTAGTGTAGTTTACTCGATTTCCTACAAAGGTACCAATCAAACAATTACAAAATTCCATTGGAGCCTAGAGGTAAAATCTACAAGATATGAAGAACGTAACCACTATAAATTTAGTCACATGTAAACTGGACAAATAGAATCAATCTATCCCAGAGAAATTAGAAAGATATCAATTGGGAGTGTGCTTGCAAACAACAACCTTGACAATAGCATAGTATGGGGGTTATCGACATGGTTAAGACCAGTACAAGCAAAAGTAAATTGGTAAATCCCAATCAATGACTCGCCAAAGGAGTCCCCACAAATTTCTTTCCTGTTATGTGTTATTTATTTATTTATTTTTGGGTGTTCTTTTTTAACAAAATGAGGGCGGGGTGCATTGAACCAGGTGGCCATTACCTGATATGAAGTGAACGCTGAGCATTGCATTCCAGAAGCGAGAAGAATCAACCTACTTTCATGTGTGTAAAGGTACCAGCTGACGTTGAACTTTTTTGCCTCCACCAAACGAAAAGCTTTTAGTTCAGGCTCATAGGAAAGCAAGTCTAGACCACTGCAATAAAATTTCAACATGTGAATTAACTGAAGAGGAGGGTTATTTCCTTTTGCATTGAACTAAAATACAAGTACTATCAACATTTTTCTTTTTCCTAGTTGTGGCCCATTTTTTCCTGAAATTGACAGATAATAGTGAACAAAAATAACAAGATGAATCATGGGTCAAAGTAATAGCCGCACAGCCTATAGACAAATATTCATATATAAAAACGGACTAGTCAGCTGTAGGCTGTAAGTTTGTTTTCTTCATGTTACAGTAGGAACACATACCACATACCTTGTTTTTATAAATATAACGTCACAAGTGGGGCAGTCTGTCCAGAAAAAGCCAAGTATTGTTTCAGAATCTGCTCTGCACTTTCTACTAAAGGTCTCCCCTGTTTCTCTATTTTTAAACTCAACCTCAAGATTAGATCGCTGAATCCCTATGACTTTCTGATCTAGAGAATATCGAATTGATAAGACTGGTCCTTCATGAACTGGGTCAGAGTTTGGAGGGCCAGGTGGAGTAGATGTTGCTATCTTCCAGTATAAGACCTGCAGTAATTGATCGCTTAGCCTCACAATAATCAAGTTCATTTAAAAAAAGAAGGGGCGGGTGGAGGGGAAGCCAACTGATTCAAAATTCATATACCCGATCAGCTGTTGGAGCTAGAAGAAACTTATTCCCGTCATCATAAAATAAACCTCGTGTGTCTGGTATGTCACATCGTAGTGGAGGATGCTGTATATAAGCATGGGAAAGCGCACCAGGGCCACTCAAACTTCCTTGCATTTGACTGCCCAGCATTGTTTTTTTTAAGTAACACAACTTGACTGTTTGCTTAATCAAGCAATGAACTTTGAAGATAGAAAGGGAGCTGCGGTCAGCCAAGGATGTTAGACATTTTCTTGTTTACTACATGGCAATAAAGTACTCCATTATCACATATTTTCTTTTGGTTACAAAATAAGCACACAGATTCTCACCTGAAAGTGACGGTATCAGAGAAATAGATGGATACCAAGCTCCAAATATCTATAACTTCAGAACCTCAAGCCTTGACCTTGATCTTCACAACAGTAGCAGCGGAACAATTTGATGAAAATGGTTAAAATTTGGTCAGAAAATAACTCAGCTTTCAGATGTAAAACCATGAGATACACTGAAAACTTTTTGGTAGTTATAAACTAACAGAAAGTTCACAGTTTTATTTTTGCACTAGCTATGGCATGATCAACAGACCACCATAATAAAAGCAACTCCAGTGATCCCACACAAAAGGAGATTAATTCATTTATACTACAGGCCCTTTGCTTGTTACTTGGGTACCAAAATACATAGGTAGCTGTATGAGTCTATGAGGCCACACTACTTACTCAATGAAAGAAAAGAAAAAATAGTATATATTTACCATGTTCTGCATGCATGTCCTGAGTGCCAGAAATTCCTTGGAACACATATTATGTTCAATCTCGGGGACCTTTGCTGCTATGCATCTCCCATAATCTTTTGCCTGCATCGCAGAGCAGGAACACACACATCATATATAAAGCAAGAACTGTTTATAGGATCAACGATAAATGTTAGGCTTCACATGCCATACTTTTGGGATAGCAAAGTGCATGTAGCCATTCTTCACTACAATCAATGGCCAATGCAATCGAATGCATAAGAGTGCCAGGGGTTGTATATGAGATCACAAGCATAGGAGGTGCAAAATCCTCCAATGCCTACAAGCATTTTTGCCATTTTCTCCTAATTAGTTACCCTTTAGATAGAGGCAATCCGTTAGGTAAGCATTGTGTGCATATGTACCTAAATGCAGCCATGTTTTCCTAAGCCAATAGTCACAATACTAACAAATTCCTGCTGCTGGAGCATGACTTTTTGGCCACATATGTGCCCGCAGAAGTGTGCAAGATTTTTTTTTTTTAGGAAAAGCAGAAGGGCTGCATTTTCATTCATAGGAGCCGGGGAGAATGTACGGGGTTATAAAATTACAAGATTGTTCCCCAATCGTGCAAGGATTAGCTTACTGATTTGGGAAATGAGAAGCAAGGTGCATTTCTGGAATCTACTCACCAAGTGAAAACCCTCATACCCGCAGGATCCCCAGGACCAATAGGAACATCTCATCTTAGCAAACTCAGCAACCCAACACAACCCAACGCTCCCTAATTAAAAAAAAAATACAACTAGGTTGCGGCAAGTCTGTCTAATTAGCCACTGTACACAACAAAATTCATGGAAATTTGTAGGTATCGCAACTAGCAAGCAACCAGCAACTGTAACAAATCAACATCTCTTCCCAGTTCCAACACCAAACCAACGAAATCCCCGTCTCTCCCTCGTGAAATCCGGAGATCACAGCCACCACAGAGCCAATCCAAATCTCACCCGCAATCGCATAACCACACAAAAACCTACTACCACACCACATCTGCAACTAACTATCGATCACAAGCTCACAACAAATCACAAGTAATTGCATCGACAACTAAGCACTCATACAATCAGCCAATCAAATCACTCGTACAGTCATTCAAAAAAAAAGCCCGAGAAATTTAGTGATTAGAACCTGGGAAGCGCACGCGGCGAGGATTCGGGCCAGCGCAGGAGGCGCAGGTTTCCGCTCTTTCATCTAAAACTCAACCAGATCACACCATGCCACGAAGAAAAAATGGGAAAATCCGGGAAAATTTTGGAAAAAATCTCGGCTTCTGAGCTCGGATTGGCAAGGCCTTCCGGATTTCGCAGCGAAATCTCAAAGCAAATCTGCTTCCACTCTTCGATTTAGTACGGGCTCGAGTCACCACCGGCAAGTCCACGACGCAGTGCGGTGGTAAATGGTTGGTTGGTGTGTGTGTGTGGTGCGGTGGTAAATGGTTGGGCTCTAAGCTACGAACCATCTTTTTTTTAAATTGATACTAAGCTAATGAAATTTGGTATCTAATAATTTTGGGCTCTCACCGGATTTTTTATATTCTAATATTATATGCTATTTTTTGTGGATCAACTTCAAAAAAAAAAATCAAAATACTTCTGTTAGTTGGGATTTAATCATTATTTTAGAGAAAGACTGGGGAGTAAAATTTATATTTTTTGAATTTTTTAAAATATTGTTTTAGAGTTCTCAAAGGAAATTTTTTATTCTAGTATTTCTATTATTTTAAATCGTGGTTAAGTCTGAATTCACAGGAGTATTTTGATTATTTTTTTAGGTTAATCAGTCAAAATGATATATAATATCAGACAATAAAAATCCAATGATAAATAAAAAATATTTAAAAATCAATTATATATTAGATTAGACACAAAAATTTAGTCGTAGAATCAATTTTTTTTAGAAAGCTATCTTCAAGCGCAAGTGATTGTATGATAGTACTTGCTATTTGATACATGGCAGAGCCAAAGACAACTAGGCCAAGTTGGGGCTATTTTGTGTCCTAGTTTGAAAATTCAATGGCAGCAAACCAAACAACACGAGGCACTGATTTGTACTCTATGTTTTTTTACTTGTTTCATATATGTACAAGTTGAGTTTTTAAACTTTGACTACTATTATCAAAATAAGTGTTAATATTGATCATATAAAAATAATATTAGCATATGTATCATTAAATTTACTTCCTATATTAGGTTAAGGTGTTCACAACTTTTATATATAAAATATTGTCTAAGAAAATGTAATAACTAAAAATAAGAAAATGCGACATCCTAGAATAAGAAATGTGAATTTTTATTAATAAAATGTGACAACATTAACTTATAATATAAAACCTTGAAAAATAAACTTCAATCAACACAGAGAAAAAAAAACTAGCTCGATAAGCCAAACCCTAGCCCATTTACTCCAACCACCAAGCCAAACCTTGGCTCCTTTTCTTGCTCCCACTACCAATCCAAACCCTATCCCCTCCTTGTTCCCACCACCCACCTCCTCGCCATCAATCGACCTCCCACCACTAGCCACTACTGCACACTGCAGCTACTAGCTCAGCCGTCAGCCATCAAACCTGAAAAAAAAAAGAGAAAGAGAGGAAAAAGAGGAGGAGAAGAAGAGGAGAGATTGTTGTTGTGCAAGCCAAGGAGAAGAAGAGGGGAGAGAAGGAAAGAAGAACAAGAGGAAAAGAAATCCTTTTTCTTGGTGTTCTTGGTCCAATCTCTCTGATCCATCAGTAAAACTTCAATCCCTACCTCCTAAATTGAAGTTCTTGGTGGGTTTTGAGACACCTATATTTGTGTTTGGGAATTTTTCGTACAAATAACATATATTTTTAAAAAAAGGCGAAAAATAACACATAACAGAAAGAATATGCATAATCGATCATTGTCGCCAATCCAACTGGCGACTTTGAGGTTATTCGACCAGTCGCCAACTAGTCTGGCAAATAAAGCCATGTCATCAGTCACCAGGACCAGTTGCCAGCCTGGATGGCGACTAGTCAACTTCCTTGCTGTTGCATCTAGGCTATTATGCCTGATTTTGATGATTAATGAAAACAAGCGTTTCAAACTAATTGTGTTTTTGAGATATTTGATATAGAGCTTTGTTGGGAAGACATGCAAGATGATCAAGATGAACCCAACGTGAAAGAGATAAAGCACACGTCGCAAGGTACAAAGACGAAACGCAAATCGCAGAATTGAAGTTGCAAAGGACCTGAGGTAAAATTTGTTTTATTACCGATCTCGGTGTTTTGGAGGTTGATTGGTTTATGAATTTGTTTTTAGTTTTAACCATACTATAAAGAGGCGTTGCAAGTCCTCTCTACATTTCCAGCATAAACTGAGAAACTCTTAGGTCACTGCATTCATTCTTTTTGGTTGGATTTGTTTTGAAAAGATTTGGTTTTTTAGATGAGTTTTTGACAGCAGAAGAGTTTTTGCAATTTCTAGAAAGATCTAGGTAGATCTGGGTTTTCTTTTGTTGACAAAAATATATCCCTTTAAATTATCTTTCAAACGAGCTATTAAACACTTAAATCGGACCTCTGGATCAAAAGTTATAACTGTTTTTATCCACGCTAACTGCCAGTATGAATTGTCAGTTTTGTTTGCTAACATTTGTCCAGAGAAGGTGTTTTTTGAGCCATAAATTTTTTGACCTATGCTGACTGTCAGCATGAGGTTTGACCTCGAGCTGATTGTTTTGAGTTTTTGTTTTAACTGGTCGTTTTTGTGGTAGATACTGACTGTCAGCATGTGATGCTGACTGTCAGTATGAGCTGACAATTTCCATATATGACCACAAACTGCTAGTTAATTTTTATCCGTGATTTTTGTCGAGCCATTGAGGTGGACGCTGACAGTCAGCATGTGTTGCTGACTGTCAGTATGTGCTGTTTTGTTTACTTTTTTGACCTCAAACAACTAGCTGAGTTTTCTCCGAGATTTACTTCGTACTTGTCGTGACCTATGCTGACTGTCAGCATGCACTGTCACTTTTACAGCTCGTGCACAACGGCTCTTTTGGTGTTTTTGGGCTATAAATAGAGGCATTGAGCAGTTGTTTTAGACACCAAGCAGCCTCCTTCTCTCATATACACTTGAGCATTTGTTTTAGAGATAGAAATTTGATCTTTTGATCAAGTTGTGAGTTTTGTGATCTACCGAGTATTCTGTTCGCATCATTTGCATACCTAGAGTTTCTCGGTGATTGTTGGAGGTCTAGAAGAGACCTCGCAGTTTATTACTGTTGGTGAACGCCCTCACCTAGACTGTTTGGTGGCGTGGCCATTGATTTCTCCTGTTCGAAGATTGTTGGAGCACTACTACAGAATTGCTTTGCACTATCGATTCAAAATCTTCTATACTAACGGTTCTCTTACCGCTAGTGATCGGCACGATAGAAGAAACATAGCACAACTCTAACGGTTACAAACCGTCAGTAAAATAACTATATTCTAACTGTTTTATATTAGAGAACCGTTAGTACAATACCTATATTTCCATGGTTCACTAATCACAAATGTTAGTGCTAGTAAATTTCTTCTATCGGTCCAGTGCTCTCAACCGTTGGTACTGTTAGATTTCTTGTAACGGTTCTCTACTGGAAACCATTAGTACTTTATAGTTTATTCTATCGGTTTAGTACTCGAAACCGTTAGTATTGTAAACTTTCTTCTATTGGTTGAAGGTTATGAACCGATAGTATTATAGAATTTCATCTAACGGTTCACTACTCGCAACCGTTAGTAATATAAAATTTCTTTACTCGGAGGGAGCCTTATTCTAATGGTTAACCTGAAACCATTAGTACTAGCATAACTTCTAACGGTTCTGAGTAAGAAACCGTTAGAATATGTTACAAGCAGCTACATATACAAATGAAAAAGGTGCATTCACAGATACAGCAATACAGAGATACACACATTGGACAGATTGAATCTAATTATTCAGAGATTGAATTTATTTACAAATACACTAATACAAAGATAAACACATGCATTGAACAAATTGAATCTAATTATTCACAAATACACCAACACAAATACACACATACACCAATTAACACATTCAATGTATATTACACAAGTCATTTATGATTGATCGTTGATAGCTACTTCATCCATCACATATTGAGCCCAAATTTGTCGCAGCTCCTTTAACTGAGACAACTCGTATTGGTCTTTCAACTTGGCGCTCTGCATGCGTGTATGAAGTTAGGAACGTACGTCACATATAATGTTCGACTTTGAGTCAGGAAAAATGCTTACCTTAGGGAATTGGGCAAAATTTGTCCTAATCAGGTCATACATAAACCTCATGACATAGAACCCACATTCTCACAATTGTGGCTGCTGATGGCACTGGGATAATTGCACATGCAAAGACATAAACCCATATTAACTCAAAAGAACAAATGAAGCATAAATTAAAAGACTCATCATGAGTAGTTCCATCCGTATTAATTAGCTCATATTCTTTCCAAGAAATTGTTGTGCCCTTCGACGCGTTATGCCTTCCTCCAGGGGTAACATAATTTTTGAAAGCCCTGTATTTAATTTAGCATTGCCGGTTAATATGTTATCATTAATTAGCTAGTCAGTAAAATTTAAATCAGCTATGTTACTTACGCATCTATGTGCCACGTGAGGGTGAAAACATGCGCTACCCTATCGCTCATCGAATCGAGGTAGTACACCTCATTCGTCCATGGGCAAAAGATGACGAGGACCCAGTGGCCCTTACATTGTATATAAAAGCGAACCGTTTCATGTATATGTTAGGCGTAACATACAAGAATGAGTTAAATTAGTAGGAAATGCACTAACCTTTGGTGGTACGGTGCAAGAATGAACTCCCGGTCCTGTTGCGCCAGTAGTGCCCTTGATATGTATTCCTTCGCATGTGCTTGGTCGTACTCTAGCATCGTGAGGCTTATTTTGTCTGGGTCGAGGAAACCCACCCTGTCACATGCCCTCATCGACGCCATCCTATACATGCACCTAGATGCAAAGTAGACATTAGTAAGTAGTGCATACAAAGTGATTAGATTTATGAAATGAACTGCGACAACATATAGGATCAGCAAACTCACAGGACTCTAATCCGTATGATGGACATATCAAGCTCCTGCCAGTTGAAGAGGTCGAACAAATCCTCGTGGGCCACCGATATGCTCCTGGCCTCACGGTGAAAATGACCTGGCCTGAAGTGAACTACGAAGTTGATGTGGCGCCTAGACCGGGTCAGGTACCACTCATGGAGACTTCTGGTTGTCTGATCCATATTGCGTAGAAGGTACTCTGACACGAGTGGGAACCCATTCTTGAACGTTCTCGGCTGGCTTTGTTTTGCCTTGCCTTTGGCCAGAGAGCAAGTGTATACCTTCGAATGTTGGGGGACAGTGCCATCGGCCTCATTTGATGGCGAAGGGGCTTTCCGAGGAGGCGTGTATCCTTTGGGTGGGGTCGAGGCCGTCGGAGAAGGAATGGGGGCCGAAGGAGCTTGGTCATGCGTTGTGCTGGGGTGGGGGTCCTCAGGAAGTGTGCTGGCAGCCATCATCCACTTTAAGTTACGAAAGCGTAAGTTAGATTTTGCAAGTTGAGTATATTAACTGAGTTGTAAGCTACAATGGGTAGGGTTTACCTCCTGTAGTCTAACACCCTTCTTGGGCCACTGTATGTATGAGCCCAATACCTCATCAATTGTCCGTATTTCGTCCATTGGGACGGGCAACGGAAAAGCGCTGTAGCCCGAGAGGGCCATGTCCACCTGTACCTTTGCAAACCCAAGCTTCAGAGGTACATAGTGGATCTGGACATCCTCCCAAGAATGATATACGACCCTGTATGCAACCACTACAGGGTCGTCACCTATGTAGATCAATAGGCTACAGCTCTCCGACTTTTGCAATTTGCAACAATTATAACAGGTTAGCGAAACAATTCTAACGTAACGGGGTGGCATCAACTGAACTGCATATATAGCTCAAGAGTTGCAATACATCAAGCAGGTCCACTGGATCCACGTGAACCTTTGAGCCGCAACTACTCGGCCTACCAGCGTTGACCTCGGCAGCTAAATCTAAACCCTTGGACTACACAATTCGGCTGAGGCATTCATACTTCTCATTCATTTGAGCGAACATGTCCGCGAATTGTGCAGTCACATCTGACCGTATCTTCTCGGCCAGCTCCGATTCCTTTTCCTTACAGCTGCGAGCCTTCTTCGCCTTTTGCCCGGGCTCCGAGAAACCTTCCTTCTATGGCACCACAACCCGCACGGTTCGCGTCTGTCCTGGATGCTCCTTGTTCCCTAGAACCCGGATTAGGATGTCGTTCTCCCTATGGGGAGTGAACAATCCCTCGGTCGCCTCCTTCGAGCAAGAGATCTGTTACATTCAAAGCTCTCCATTGTGAGGAAAAAATATATACAAACTTGTGCACACACAATTGATCATAGTTTTTTCTACCACACTCTATGATTCCAACTAGGAAGTTGGCCAACTTACGATTCGCTACACGACCTCGGCTTCTTGGGGGTTGGGAACTCCACAGACCTCGTGGATGACACGGTCCCTCTGGCCAGCCACCAGCTCTTGCATCGCGGATCACGGATCTCGGAGATCGGTAGGTCAGAGGAGTCGACGAAAGTCGACGCCTCGTCTTCAGCCTTCTTCCACTGCTCCTCCTTCCCCGCATAGCCAGGAGATCCGAGCCTGTGCCGGTGGTCGTTCCTCCTCTGGATTGCCTTGTTCTTTTCGCTAAGGGCCTTCATACCAGAAACAAGAAAATTAATGCACCGTTGGTTACTCCATACAACGGTGTGACCAAGCAAATGAACCATACATACCTTAAACTCAGGGGTCCCTTTCTGTTGGGTGAATTACTCCCATACCTCCTCCGTTATGAAGGGGTACTTCTCGCATGGAGATTTGCCTTTAGCGAGGAAGGCACTGACGAGGACGCTCTTGAAGGTTTTCCATATGTTGTTCATGTCCTTCAAGCAAGCTATCTTGGGACCATCGTCGGGGATGTTCCACTTGACATGTTTCAAATGGTGCATATAAGCAGGACTTACTTAATCTTCGGGATAAACCAAGGGAATGTGATTACTCAAGAGTTCAGGGATTTTGATTAATTTTATCTTCACTTCCGGCCACAGCCTATCCCTCTCGTCGGCCTTAACGTCCGTCCAGCTCTGGACGGTGATCTTCACCCTTTCCTTCGCCAACAAACCAACATAGGCAGCGTACTGCCCAGCGTTCTTTCTGATCGGTCTCCCGAACTGGTTGAACTCACATGAAAGATCCGTGCATTTGGCCAAACAGCACAACATCGTCGCGCCTCGCGCCTTCCTCTTGCGCTGGGATGAAGCAGCGTCATCTACGTTGCCCCTCGTCGAATCACTACTATCAAACGAGGAAGATGCCGACATTACTTTATCTAAAATTTCATGAACAAACCATCAATTGATATGAATAAAGGTACATGACAAAGTTCATAACTAAAATGGAATGGCAATGATGAACCACCTCTTTTTGTTAAAATGTCAAATTTTCATTCAAAAGGCCAAAAATCATCAATTCCTATCAAAATGGTCATCAAAATGTATTTAAAACGTTTTTAAAGGCTTTCGACTATCTTGTTTTTTAACCAAATCGGTTTCGAGTGCTAATCAAAATCTATTTGAATTGTGCCAAAACTTGTTTTACAAAAGTCCTAGATATTATTACCCTGAAGAAGTTCGAAATTGAAAACTTTCTCATAAGAGTTTCAATTTGAAACTTATGGGTGTTTGAATCTCACCGGAAAACTTGTTTTGACCCAAAATATCTTATACATGCAAAACATGAGCTTCGGCTGTTTCTGTGGTCTTTAATCATGAGCTTCGGCTCAAAATGATATGAATAACTCATGCAAACTCTTTCATGTCAACAATCTCATGAAAATCAAATTTGAACTCAAGTTGCAAAAGGTTGTCGAACTTCAACCTTCTTGCTTAACAAAAACATCATTTGACCATAACTCTTGATTATAAAATCCTATTTGGAAAATTTTTTCTGAAAAATATATTTCATGCAATGAAAATCATTTCTGTAAATTTTCATTTCAAATGGATTTGATTTGAGCAATAGTTGATTCTTTTCACAAATCAAATATGAAATCTGCAAAATTCAGACTTCTCATGGTTTTGTGGCTGATTTGTCATTTTTATATTTTTAAATTGGTTGCCTAGCTATATCAAAGGGCTGTTTGATTGCGTGGCCTACATTAGCGGGACATGCTTATTGATGTCGAATATGTTCTTTCCACCAGTCTAGGAGAACCACATAGATTAAGCGTATAGGCAAGCCTAGCCTCCTAATCAAGCGTTTACCAATGTCAGGTATAAGGTCGACTATGTAACGAAATATTCTTAGTGATGCTCATCAAGTTTGTAATTCTCATATCTATAAAGTATATAACTCCAATGTTATATATTTTGGTAACCCATCAAATCATGATTTATTTGTAACTCATATGAATATTAGAATTTCAAATCTTTTCATCTTCATATATTGGCCTATAAATAGATGTTTCTTGTATACTTTGGAATCATAATAAGACAATGAAAATATATGAGAAGAGAAGTCATCTTTATTCTCTCTATATTTTGTATATTCTTTACTTTGTAGTTATATAGTATATTTTTCATAACAGTTATCAACACGAGTATTTTTAAAAATTACTCTCAACTACAATTGTTTTGTTTTATAAGAATTTATATCGATAAAGGTAAATTGTTCATGGTTTTAACATTTTTTTCAATTTTCTTTTGGTTGAATTTTTATTCTATGATCTATAGTTTTATATTTGTTATATATTGAATCACATATGATTGTGAATCAAAAGTTTACCGATCTTCATATTTTGATCATAAATCAAAGGTTTACTGATTGTAATGTTTTTATCATAAGCCAGAATTTATCAATCATGATAATTTTGTTATTTGATATGACCAGTTGGACCATCCCAAATCAATATAATGCAAAAGAATATCAATTTAAGAAACTGATTTCATTTCAATTACTCTTTCCTAAATACTATTTGGTTCTAATCGAGTTCAATATCAATTTAAGAAACTGACGTGAGCGGGAAGAACAATTCTAATCGGGTTGATCAAGAACACTTATAGTTCGTGGAGTGGCCGGCGGCGGTGGAGAACCCAAATGCGAGCGGCAATGGTGGTGCAGGAGCGAAAAAGGGGACATCGGGGAGGCTAGGGTTTTCCGCCCGCAAGTAGAGACTTATTTGGAAATGTGTTTGGTTTGACTGGAGGGAAAACTCCCACGGGTTTAACCCATTATAGGGGTCTTTTACTAATGGTTCAACACAAAAAACCGTTAGTAAAATGTAATATTTTCTATCGGTTAAAATTACGAAACCATAAGAATAAGTAACATATCTAGTAACGGTCATTTACTAACAGTTCAACACAACCAACCGTTAGCACAATGTAGTATTTTCTATCGGTTAAAATTAAGAAACTGTAAGAATAAGTAACCAATTTACTATCAGCTAAAACTAAGAAACCGATATAAGATATCGAATATCCTATCGGTTTGACAATTAAAACCGTTAGTACAACACAATCCTACTTCGGTGGATCTTAAGATAGCATGCAGTGCTCTAATGGTTTATAGGATCCACCCAGTAGAATAGACTTTGTAGTGGATTATTCTTTCATGGCAGTAGTACTAAGGGTTTTTCCTGAGAACAGTTACAGATGGGTTTCAGTAAATCATTTTGCACTTGTAAAGACACCTGAAAATCCATGCAAATGACTTCCAATAATTTTAAAATAAATTAACAGTAAAAACCAATCATGGAAGATAAAGAATCATGCATATAGAAACTTTCTTCGAATAGCCAATCAAGATGAAGATATGAAAATGACAAATCAGCCAAAAACCACAAGGAATCTGAACTTTGCAGTTTTCATATTGATTTGTGAAAAGAATCAATTATTTCTCAAATCAAGTCCAATTGAAATGAAAATTTGCAGAGATGATTCTCAATGTATCAGATATGTTTTCCCAAAGAATTTTCAAAAAATGATGTGACAATGAATAGGCACGTGACTGCGTGCATAACCACAGTAATCACAATTTGCACATCATGATCAGTATTTATATTAATTCTTCAATTAAAGCTCCAAGTAATATACGTCACTTACATATTGCAAATTAGTCAAGAATGGCTGTCCACCCATAATTCTTCTTTGTAGTCGTCTCGCAAGTAACTTGTTTCGTCAATATCTTCGGTAAGGACAAATTGAAGAATTCCATCTAAAAATGGAGGTAGTTCGTCAAACTGATTATACTCTTCTTCATCCACAACTTCCTTTCTTCAAAGCTCTGCGCAAACACCATAATTTTACTTGGTCCGATGAGGCCGAGAAAGCATTTCAGGAGGTCAAAACATATTTATCCAGTCCGCCGGCCTTGATTTCTCCCAATAAAGAGGAACCATTGCTCCTTTACTTGGCGGGCACATCTTGTGCGGTCAGCGCTGTCTTGATCACAGAAAGAGAAGGTGTGCACAAACCCGTCTACTACGTAAGTGAAGTACTTCATGGTCTTAAGGAGCGATACCCTGAGGTCCAGAAAATACTTTATGCACTGCTGATGGCTTCCCGTAAGCTACGACATTACTTCCAAACATAGGATCACAGTCCCCTCATCTTTTCCTTTGGGGGACATTGTCCGGAATCCGGAGAAATCTGGTCGGATCGCGAAGTGGGCTGTGGAACTCGGACCGTTCGACCTCCATTTCACGCCTCGCACCGCGGTCAAATCTCATATCCTGGCCGACTTTGTGGTCGAATGGACTAATCCTGAACCACTCGTGCAGGAGTCTGAAGATTTGGAATGTCCCGATCACTGGACAATGTATTTTGATGGCTCTCGCAGTTTTCAACACTCGGGAGCTGGAGTGGTCTTAGTCACGCCTCAGGGTGACCAATTGAAGTATGTCATTCAACTACACTTTGTTGCAACCAACAACGCAGCAGAGTACGAAGGTCTTATTGCAGGGCTCCGGGCAGCAAAATTCCTCGGAGTCCGTCGATTAGTGGTGAGGGGAGACTCACAGCTGGTCGTAAACCAGGTAAACAAGGAGTACAGCACCTCCGATGAGACAATGGCTCATTACCTGGGGGAAATGAGGAGATTGGAAAAACACTTCCGTTATTTCGAAGTCTAATACATCCCGCGAAAGGGCAACATTCTCGTAGACCAATTATCCAAAATTGGGTCCTCAGCACATCCGCCCCGGCAGGAGTGTTTGTCGAACACTTGGAACATCCTTCGATCATGACTACGGCCGAGGATGATCCGGTAATAGTCTACGTTACCAACCTCGAACATGAACGAGATTGGACCCATCCATTGAGGGTCTATCTCGAACACGGGACCTTGCCCGAGGACGAAACCGAGAGCGATCGGTTAGTTTGAAGAGCACGTCTTTACAAACTTATAGAAGGGGTTTTGTATAGAAAAGGTACTCAAGGAGTGTTCATGCGCTGTGTGTCTCAAGGGGAAGGTAAATCCCTTTTGAAAGAAATTCATGACGGTGTATGCGGTGCATACGCGTCATTTCGTACACTGGTCAGAAAGGCTTTCCAACAAGGATTTTACTGGCCTTCGACACTTGATGATGCCAAAAATATGGTCAAGACATGTTCTCATTGTCAATTTCGTTCAAGACAGGTCCATCAGCCTGCCTATGCTCTACAAACTATCCCTCTATCATGGCCTTAATTTCGCGGTTTGGGGGATGGATATTGTTGGTCCTATGCCACAAGCGGTCAATGGATACAAGTTCTTGTTCGTAGCTATTAATACGTTTACAAAGTGGATTGAGGCCGAGCCAGTACGCAATGTCACTGCTGCTGCTGCACAAAAGTTCTTTCATAAGAACATTGTGACTCGATTCGGTGTTCCAAATCATCTCATCACTGATAATGGTTTCCAATTCGCTAGCGGTCTCTTTCTAGATTATTGCGACAATATTGGAACCAAGGTGTGCTTTGCTTCTGTAGCTTATCCACAGAGCAATGGTGCCGTTGAATTTGCCAATGGGCAAATATTGCAGAGCATCAAAAAGCGCATTTTTGATCGCCTTAAGACACGCTCGGGGGCTTGGGTACATGAGTTCTATACCGTTATGTGGGCACTACGTACTACTTCTAGTCGAGCCACTGGTGAGACACCTTTCCATCTGGTATACGGAGCTGAGGCTATGTTACCCTTGGAAATTAGTATTGGTTCTGTCCGAACAGATCAATTCGAACAAGTTGATCAGAACGGACAACGATTACAAGATGTAATCCTCTTTGAAGAAAAATGTGATCGAGCTCTGGTCAAGTCCGCGGTGTATTTGCAAGCTTTGTGCAAATACCATAACAAAAGGGTGTGGCCACGTAGCCTTCACGTGGGTGATCTGGTTTTACGTAAAATACAAAACCAATCTAATCGCAATAAATTCTCCCCTCAATGGGAAGGCCCCTACACTGTTGTTTCGGTGCCGCGATCAGGATCGACTCGGCTAGCAATGGAGGATGGTAGAATCTTATCCAATACATGGAACACACTACTACAGAAATGCTTTTCACTGTCGGTTCAAAATCAAATCTACTATCGGTTCTCTTACCGCTAGTGATCGGCACGATAGAAGAAATGTAGCACACCCCTATCGGTTAAAAACCGATAGTTAAATACCTACACCTCCAACGTTTAGTAATCGCTAACGACAATTCTTCTATCGGCTCAATGATCTCAACCGTAGTGATGTTATATTTCTTCTAATGGTTATTCACTGGAAACCGATAGTAATGTATAGTTTTTTCTATCGGTTAGAAACTCGATACGGTTAATATCACAACTTTCTTCTATCGGTTGTAGGATATGAACCGATAGTATTACAAAGAATCATTAACAGATACAGTGATACAATAGCTAATACAGCAGATTTAATTTATTCACAGATACACTTATACAAAGATATACACATGCATTAGACAGATTGAATTTATTCACATATTGAGTTTATTTACAAATACACCAATGAGATTATTCACATATTGAGTTTATTCGCAAATACACCAATGAATTTACACACATACACCAATCAACACATTCAATATATATTACACAAGTCATTTACGATGGATCGTTGATAGCCACTTCTTCCATCACATATTGAGCCCAAATTGTTCGTAGCTCCTTCAATTGAGGCAACTCATATTGCTCTTTTAACATGGCGCTCTGCATGCGTGTATGAAGTTAGGAACGTAGGAGACATCCAATGTTTGACTTTGAGTCAGGAAAAATAGTTACATTAGGGAATTGGGTAAGGTTTCTCCTGATTAGATCATACATAAATCTCATGACATAGAAGCCACATTCCCACGATTGTAGTTGCTGATGGCACTGGGATAATTGCATATGCAAAGACATAAACCCACATTAACTCGAAAGAACTAATTAACCTTAAATTAAAAGTCTCATCATGAGTAGTTCCATCCATATTAATTACCTCATATGCTTTCCAACAAATTGTTGTGCCCTTCGACGCGTCATGCCTCACTAGTACAGAAATGCAGTCTTCTATCGGTAAAAAAAACCCTTCTACTATCGGTTTTTGTACCGATAGAGATAGACACGATAGAACAAGACTGGACATTTTCTATCGGTAAATAACCGACAGAAGAAGTTCACTATTCTATCGGCATATTATGAATCTACCGATAGAAAACCCGTCGTATTCTTACGTCCAGCAGTTCGAAAAGTACCACTATTCTAACGGTTAACTACAAGATTACCGACAGAAAAAAGCTTAGTACTCTATCGGCATATTAGGAGTGTACCGATAGAAAACTCGTCGCTAGCGGATTGAAAAGTACCACTATTCTAACGGTTAACTACAATATTACCGACAGAAAAAAGCTTAGTACTCTATCGGCATATTAGGAGTGTACCGATAGAAAATTCGTCGTCAGCGGCTGGAAAAGTACCACTATTCTAACGGCTAATTATAAGTTTACCGATAGGAAAACTCATACTATTCTATCGGCATATTACAAGTTTACCGATAGAAAACTCGTCAGTAGCGATTGGAAAGTACCACTATTCTAACGGTTAACTACAAGATTACCGACAGAAAAAAGCTTAGTACTCTATCGGATATGTATGAGTTCACCGGCAGGAAAGGTCAAACTCTTCTAACGGTTAATTTCGATTGTACCGATAGAAAAAAGGACAGTAGTCTCTCGGTTGTTGATGAATTTACCGATAGAGCATTCACATATACAGTACTTTATTTGCATCACAATACAGTACATTCACATATACAGTACAGATGCAATACAGTATAGATTGGATACACAATACAGTACAGATGCAAGGTAAATTCACAAAACAAATTCACACATTAGGCAGTTATTCACATTTATTCACATATGTATGGACAAATACAGATTGCAATCCAATGTGGACATTTATTCACATATATATATTTATTCACATGTATATGAACAGTCTATGCAGAGTACACCAAAAGGAGAAAATTGTCATGCTGGATGGTTGGGTGCTACTTCCTCCATGACATATTGTGCCCAGATTTGTCGAAGATATATAATCTTTGCATTTTCATATTGGTCTTTCGACATGGCGATCTGCAAGCATGTGTGCATACTGAGTAACTAACTTCGATCCTAATTTAGAACGTGACACCCATTTTTGAAATTTGAGTTAGCTATCGATGCTTACCTGGGGGAATCGGGAAAAGTTTGTCCGCACTAGGTCGTACATGTAGCGCAGCACATAAAACCCGCATTCCCACGATTGCGGGCTGCTGATGGCACTGAGATAATTGCATATGCGAAGACATGTTAGCTATATATTGTTTCCATAAACTAATTAAGCATAAACAAAAAGTCTCGTGAGTACCTCATATTCTTTCCAAGCTAGTACAGAGCCCTGCGGTGTGGCATGCCTCCCTCCAGCGGACACATATTTATCAAAAGCCCTGCATTTCAGTTAGTATTGCCAGTTAATGTATTATCATTAGCTAGTGAGGTCAAAATTTAAATCAAACATATAAGTTACTTACGCCTCCATATTCCCCTTGAGCACATATTCCATCGATAATCTGTCACGCATCGAATCGAGGTAGTACACCTCGTTCCTCGGCGGACAGATCACGATGAGGATCCAGTGGCCCCTGCATTGTACATAAAAGAGGACCGCTAGCTCAAAGTACATCTCAGGTGTAACATACAAGATTGAGTTAAATTAGTACGAAATGCACTAACCTTTGGTGGTACGGCACCAGAATGAAGTCCCTGTCCTGCTGCGCCATCAGCGCGCTGGATATGTACTGCTCAGCGTGCACGGCGTCCTGCTCTAGCATCGTGAGGCTTATTTTCTCTGGGTCGAGGAAACCCACCTTGTCACACGCAGCCTCCGATGCTAGCCTGTACATGCACCTGCATGCGAAGGACGAGATTAATATTAATTTCACAGAAAGTTACTCAGTATTCAAATGAGCTGCAACATTAATGCAGAGTTAGCAAACAGAGTTAGAAAACAGCAATACATAGCATCAGCAAACTCACAGGACTCCAGTCCGTATGATGGACATATCGAGCTCCCGCCAATTGTAGAGGTCGAACAGATCCTCGTGTGCCACGGATATAGTCCCGGGCTCACGGTGGAACTGCCCAGGCCTGTAGGGAACTAAGAAGTTCAGGCTGCGCCGAGCTCGATGTAGGTACCAGTCGTTGAGGTCTCTGGTTGATCGATCCAATTTCCGCAAAGATGCCTCCGACAGGAGTGGGAGCGCGTTCGTGAACGTCCGCGGCAGTCCCTGTCGCCCTTTGCCCTTGCCTTTGCCGCCCTTGCCTTTTGCCGGGGACTGAGCGCGTACCTTCGAAGGCAAGGGCGAGGTGATGGCGGCTTTCTTCCGAGGTGGAGGCGTGGATGCGCTGGGTGGGGTCGAGGCCGTCTTTGATGTGTCCAGGTTCGCACGAGATCGGCCCTCATGCCCCGAGCTGGGGGCGCAGTCCCCTGGTAGCCCCGCGGCAGGCCACTTCAATTAATGGGCACGTATGTTAGATTATGCAAGTTGAGTGTACTGAGTAGGATGTAATCTAAAATGTGTAGGATTTACCGGTTGTATTACAAGACACTTCTTGGGCCACTGTACGTAGGAGCCCACTGCCTCGGCAAGTGTCTGCAGTTCCTCTGTTGGGACTGGCAACGGAGAATCGTTGTAGCCCGGCATGGCCATGTCCACCTGTACCTTTGCGAAACCCAACCGCAGAGGTACACAGTGGACCCGGACATCCGGCCCAGACGGATATACGAAGCCGTGTCCAACCACTTCCTGCCCGGCGCCTACGTGATTCTGTAGGATGCAGCCCTCCGGCCCCTGCAAATTTGTAACAATTAAAATAGGTTAGCGAAACAACTCTAGGCATCAACTTAAGTGCACAGATGAAGGCTTGCAGTACCTCAAGTAGATCCACTGGATCCGCGAGTACCTTCGAAGCGCAACTGCTTATCCGACCCCGCGGGGTACCGTCGTCCTGGGGATCCGCATCTAAACTCTTGGCCAGCAATGTTTCTCTCAACCGTGCAAACTCTTCCCTCATTTGTGCGACCTCGGTCTGCACCTCAGACTGTACCTCAGCCCGTATCTCAGCCCGCATCTCCGCCCGTATCTCCTCCCGTACCTCAGCCCGTATCTTATCGGAGAGGTCAGCTTCCTTTTCCTTCCAGGTGCGGGCCTTCTTCCTCGGTGGAGCCGGATCTACGAAACCGGCCTTCCACGACACAATGGCTCCCACGGCCCGTGTCCGCCCGGGATGCTCCTTATTTCCTAGAGCTCGGGTGAGGATGTCGTTCTCCCTCTGTGGGGTAAACAATCCCTCCGCTGCCTCCTTCTCAAAAGAGATCTGTTACATTTGAAGGTACCTTGTGAGACAAATTGCCTTATATACACTTGTGCGCACACAGTTTACGAGGTTAGCCAACTTACCATTCGCCTCACAACGTCGGCGTCCCCAGGGGTTGCGAACTGCACAGACCCCGTGGACGACACGGACCCCCTCCCCCTCCACCATCGCTTGCACCTCTCATCCCTGATCTCGGAGAGCGGCAACTCAGGGGTGTCCATGACAGGATTTTGTTCGTCTTCCTTCTTCCACTGTTCCTCCTTCCCCGCATAGCCCCGGGATCCGAGCCGATGCGGGTGGTCGTTCCTCTTCTGGATCGCCCTATTCTTCTCGCTAAGGGCCTTGAACTCCTCAGTCCCCTTCTGCTTGGTGAATTCCTCCCATACCTCCTCCGATATGAAGGGGTACTTCTCGCAAGGAGATTTCCCCGCAGCTAGGAAGTTACTGACGAGCCAGCTCTTAAAGGTTTTCCATGTTCCGTTCATGTCCTTCAAGCAGGCAGTCCTAGGTGTATCGTCGGGGATGTTCCACTTAGCCTGTTTCCGAAAAATGCATACAATTAATCACGAGTTAGTTAAACTTTAGTATAAGCCAAGAGAACGTGATTACGAAAGAGTTCAGCGATTTCAGTTCATTTAACCTTCACTTCCGCCCACAACCTATCCCTCTCGTCCGCCGTCACGTCCTTCCAGCTCTGGACGGTGATCTTCACCCTTTCTTTCGCCAACAGCCCAACGTAGGCCGCGTACCTCCCAGCATTCTTTCCAATCGGCCTCCCAAATTGGTTGAACTCACAAGAAAGATCAGTGCGTTTGGCCAAACGCCCCAACGTCGTCGCGCCTCGCCCCACCCTCTTGCGCTGGGATGTAACAGCCCCATCTTCAGTAGTTACGATGGGGTTGGCCCTAGTCGAACCACTAGTACCATCCGATGAAGACGACGACATGTCTTCCCCTACAAAACCTTCAACAAACCATATATATGGCAATTAATTCGCCTTGGACTTTCATAACTCAGCCCAGGACTGGAGACTAACTAGGGCGGCAAAAGGGAAAATAATACAAAAAGAAAGACATGCATAAATTACTTATTGAACTCTTCAGAAATATTTTCTATCGGTAAACACATGAGCTGCCGATAGACCATAACAATTACCTCCACACAAGACAATTTTTCTATCGGCAAACACGTGAGATACCGATAGAACATAACAATGTTCTCTAGATCTACATATGGAATTTTGTTGACAAGCCACCATTCACTGTTATCACATAACATTCTCGATGATTTGCTACACTAATATTCATGGGCCAGCATTATTATTTCACACGTAAATATGCACACAAGCATCTAAGTACTACTGTGCATAATCTTTAGCCTAGCCTGTATGTGAGTCATCAGGACTTCACAGCTATTAGGTTGGGAAAAGTCATGTATATAGGCATTTGAAACATATACATCGAAGACCCATCCACGTTGCCATATATTCATACGAAGTGAGTAAAAATTCCCAACCAAACTAGTACATTGCATGGCTCATGTCCTTCCAGATCCAAATTAAGTTTTACTACTTGTGCAGAAAATTTTCTATCGGTAAACACATGAGCTGCCGATAGAATATGTGTAAGAACACCTCCAACATATAATCTGCATTACATGGCAGTTGGATACAATTGATCACACATACAGCAGTATAGAGAAGTTAAAATCTCAAAACAGGTTCATTACAGCACTGGAACATATTATGTAAACCCTAATTAAAATCAACATTGCCTGCGGAATGTACATAAGCCAACACAATAGGGAACCCTAGTGTAATTGCAAAACTCCAAGAATTAGTACGTGCAAAACACTAGGATCAAATAAAGAAGATGCTGGAAATAGAACGACGAATTAGGGTATTTACGGCGGCGATCAGTTCTGGTGATGCAGAGGCGGTGTAGGACGCAGCAGCGGCGGGCGAAGGACGAAAATAAGAACCGGTGGCAGTGACGAACCAGTGTCCAGCCGGCGATCGTCGTGTGGGAGAGAGGAAGTGAGTGCTCACGGCGGAGGTTGGGGTTTTCTTCGCTCTCGAAGAGACGCAGTGCTCTAAGGTGGAACTGTTCGAGTGGAGGGAAACTAAAGGGCCGTGTACGAGAAATAAAGTAGCGGAGGAACTTTTCTATTGGTATAACAAAATGATACCGATAGACTTATGTAATTTTCTATCGAAACAACAAAATAATACCGATAGAAAAAGTAAATTTCCCGGAAAAATATTCGAATTAGTGATTGCATTTTTCTATCGGTATAAACAATAAAATCCCGTGAGACCAATTTTCCACAGAAAATTTTTTTAAAGTGCTTGAGATTGGGTGCCATTTTTCTATCGGTAAAAACAACAAAATACCGTGAGAGTAATGAAAAGGTGCCCTTTTCTATCGGTATAAACAAAAAAATCCCGTGAGCCCAATTTTCCCCAGAAAATTTTTTTGATTAAGTGCTTGAGATTTGTGTGCCCTTTTTCTATCGGTAAAAACAACAAAATACCGTCAGAGTTATGAAAAGGTACACAATTTAACATCAAACAGACCGTGGTTGAAAGCTGCAGAATGTTAAAGAAAGAGGGAAGATAGCCGGAAAATTGGAAAATTGACATAAAAAGAAATTGTTCATTCATTGTTGTTTTATCACTTACATAAAAAATAAAACCCAAAATACTAGGTCAAGGGGTGGTCTTAGCCCTGCTGCATGTAGAATAGAGTCAGTTAGACTTGCAGCCAGGACGCAGGACTCCTCTAGCGACAAGTTGTCCCTAGGATCAACTACTACCGTGTCAAGAAGGCCTGCGACCTCCGTCAGCTTCGCTATGGTATCCTTCATAGTCAAACCGCAGCCAGCGATGGTCATATCCGCGGCTTTCTTCTCCTCGCGAAGACGCCTCGTCCTCGCCCTAGCATTGTCACCATCCGTCTTCATGCGCTTAATGCGCTGGAAGAGATCGTCAAGGTCAAGCCGTAGCTGAGTGTGCTTGTCTGTAAGGAGCTTGTGCTCCTCCTGGAGGGCCCTCAGGTCAGCCTTCACTTTGGCAGTGTCTTCCACGGCTACCATTCCCTGTGCAAATCAACAGGTCAAGAATGAACTGAACATGGATTAACAATACAGGGGTAAACCGAGGAGATTTAGAGTTCTTACCGGGGAGGCCGTGGATGACGATCCCATGGAGGTTGCCATTGTGAAAGAGAAGATGAGGAGTCCAACCGTTCGAGAATTAGAAAAACAACAAAATACCGCGACGCATGGCGAGGTACTTATAGAGTTTCCAAGGCGACGCATGGCGACACGGTTGAGAATTCGAAGCGGCAGAGTATTCTTCTATCGGTAAAAACAGGAAAAAACCGTCAGACAACAAATACCGTGAGACAAATGAATTTATTCTAACGGTAAAATAGAACAATACCGATAGAAAACGTTTTGAAGTGCCTGAGAGAAGATGTCCTTCTCTATCGGTATAAATAACAAAATACCGTCAGAAAAAAGGGATTTTTGAAGAGGCTGCGATGAGATTTTTGCAAGTGCTATTTGAAGGGAAGAATTAAATATTTACAGGATAAAGGTACTGTACATGTTAGAACTCATGCTGTGGAGTAAAATTGAGATGTATTAATGCTGTGAACTAGCTTATCATTAAATTCTAAAGAAAAATGTACTGCCTGATGTATTAATGATAAGTTTCTCACCTTGCTGCAGAACTTGTGGGCTGTTTGCTTGGCATTTATCCCTGAAATAGAAATTAATCATCAATGGTTCTCAACCCATAATCCTTCTTCGTGGTCATCTCGCAGATACGTTGTTTCGTCGATATCTTCAGTACGGATAGATTGAATGTCCTCTAAAAATGGAGGTATTTCATCGAATTGGTTATACTCCTCTTCGTCGACAACATCTTCGACCCCAACAATACGTCTCTTGCTGTGGAGGACAACATGCAAGTTTGGATTGGCCGGGTCAACGATGTAGAATACCTGTGTGGCTTGCTTTGCAAGTATGAATGGATCGTCTTGGTGTCCGACTCTACCAAGATCGACGAGAGTAAACCCGTAACTGTCAACTTGAACACCTCGAGGGATTTCGACCCATTGGCATCGAAACAGGGGAATCTTAAGTAATCCGTAATCGAGCTCCCATATTTCGTCAATAACACCGTAATATGAGTTCAGCGCCCTTACTGACCTGGCATCCTCGGAAATAGCAAACAGTGTCACTCCGCTACATTGCGTGCTACTCTTGGCGTCTTGAGCTCTTGTGTAAAATGAATACCCATTGATGTCGTACCCCTGCCAAGTCCCTACAGTGAATCTTGGGCCTCTAGCCAACCATGTCACAGTTTCACTTACGGAGCCCTCGGCAGCTCGCGTGACTCTTTCTTGGATCCACTCAGCAAATTTCCTGTTATGTTCTCTGCTTACCCAAACGTCTGACTTCGAAGGATTCTGTGACCGTAACATTACCTTGTGCTCGTGTATGTATGGCTCGACCTCCGTCATGTGTTGTAAGACCCAAAAATGTGATTTTGCGTACACATCACGAGCGGGGACGATAGCTTTGAATCCAATCGTTCCAATTCCCTCAAGCCTACCCTCGTGTCGGGACCTAGGAACACCAATTGGGTCAACCCCGGCCATATAATCTGTGCAAAATTCAATCACCTCCTCGGCGGCATAACCTTCCATGATACTCCCCTCGGGTCGACGACGAGTCCTTACGTATTCCTTCAATACACCCATAAATCTCTCAAATGGATACATGTAGCGCAGGCACACAGGTCCACAAAACTTAATTTCTCTGATAAGGTGAACAATCAGATGGACCATAACATCAAAAAAGGATGGAGGGAAATACATCTCGAGCTGACAAAGAGTTGTAACCACGTCGCGTTGCAAAGCGTCCAGTCCATCGGGATCAATTACCTACGAGGACACAGTTGCGCCAAATATTCATATCAGAAAAATCTTCTCATTAAGCTCCACAAATGGAGGTAGTGAACTTATAGTACGAGTGCACGTACTTACCTTGCAAGATATTGCGTTGAAGAAATAACATAGGTTTGTGATTGTCTCTCTGACTTTAACTGGGAGAATGCCTCTGATAGCAATGGGAAGCATCTGTGACATCAAGACATGAAAGTCGTGGGACTTCATGCCAACCAGTCTTAGGTCCTTCATAGACACAAGTTTTTTCAAGTTCGCGGAGTACCCACATGGAACTTTAACACCGTGCAGGCACCGACAGAGTTCTGTTTTTTCGCTCTTGGACAACGTGTAGCAGGCCGGGGGGAGGTATGTACGCTTTCCATTCTCTAAAGGTGCAAGCTCAGTCCTTATCCCCATTTCCACCATGTCACGACGAGCTTTCACACCATCCTTTGTCTTTCCCGGAATGTTCAACAACAAACCAATCAAACTGTCACAGACATTTTTCTCTACATGCATGACGTCAATGCAATGTCGAACTTGTAAGTGCTCCCAGTACGGTAGATCCCAGAGAATCGATCTCTTCTTCCAAACATTTTTTTCTCGAGGTTTAGAATGCTTACCGAACTCAACTTTGATGTCGTTCACGCGTGAGTAAATCTCCTTACCGGTCAGAAACACTGGAGCTGATCCCTTCTCAGGCTTCCCGTTAAATGATTTCCTCTTCTTACGGTACGTGTGATGCACCGGAAGAAACCTGCGGTGACCCATGTACACTGTTTTCCGGCAGTTTCGCAGCCAGATGCTCTCAGTTTCATCTAGGCAAATAGGGCAAGCCTTGGCTCCTTTCGTACTATACCCCAACAAATTGCCGTAGGCAGGAAAATCATTTATGGTGCAAAATATCAGGGCCCGCAAGATGAAATTCTCTTTCTTATATGCATCCCACACCTGCACACCCTCGCTCCACAATTTCTGTAAGTCCTCGATTAAAGGTGCTAGAAACACGTCAATATCATTTCCGGGTTGTCTGGGTCCTGAGATTAGTAACGCCATCATGATGTACTTGCGCTTCATGCATAACCAAGGAGGAAGATTGTAGATGCATAAAAGAACCGGCCAAGTGCTGTGCCGGCTGCTCATATTACCATGTGGGTTCATACCATCTGTACTCAGCCCGAACCTTACATTCCTAAGTTCGCCGCCGAACTCAGCAAATGTTCTGTTGATGTTTCTCCATTGAATAGAATCAGCTGGGTGTCTCAGTTTTCTGTCTTGTTTCCGGGCTTCAGCATGCCAACGCAAGTGCTTCGTGACTTTCGGATTTGCAAACAGCCGCTTCAATCTAGGTATCACAGGCAAGTACCACACAGTTTTTGCCGGGGGCCCTTTCCTTACCTCGTGACGTTCACTGTCAATCCGGTCCCTACGCGTATACCTCGATGCGCCGCATCTTGGACAAACATGCAAACTGGAGTACTCGTTACGGTACAACACACAATCATTTGGGCATGCGTGTATTCTTTCGATTTCCATTCCCAACGGACACAACAGTTTTTTGGCTTGGTAAGTAGATCTTGGCAACTCATTTCCCTCTGGAAGCATGTCCGCTAGAAGATCTAATAGTGCCGTGAAACTCTTATCACTCCAACCGTTTCCTGCCTTCAAGTTATATAATCTCAGCACAGAAGACAGTTTTGTAAATGTTGCACATCCAGGGAACAGAGGCTTCTCAGAGTCAGCAATCAGTTTCTCAAACTCACAGAAGTCATTTTCGTTGTAATCTTCCTCTACATCACGTAACATCTCATCTAGATTGTCATCATCATCATCTACGTGCACATCGGAATTAACATTACCAAAATTGGGATGATCATCGATATTATTGCAATCCACATCCGAGTCGTGCTGATTGGTAGTAGTGGTGCTTGTTTCCTCAAGATCTTCGCCATGCCATATCCAACGGGTGTATCGCGCGTTAAAACCACGACGAATCAAATGACTCTTAATTTGATCAGAGTTGCTAAACCTCTTCAAGTTCATACAATCTGTACAAGGACAGAGCATATTTTTCTCTCCCTTCCTCTCCTTTTGTTGCTCAGCAAATTTAATAAACTCATTCACACCATCCAAATATTCAAGAGTAGTACGTTTTATTCCATACATCCAATATTTCCTGTCCATCTACAATTAACAAAATTTAACGAGTAAGCCATGCATGAAACCTGCCCGATTAAGTTATGTATATGTACATGTACAGCCTCTTACAACAGATACATGTGTTGAACCCTAGCCTGACGAAATTAACACTAATTAACCTAGCTAACTACACAGTACAAGCTAGTTAGCTCCTAAAACATGACGCATTTCCAGCTACCAAGCTCCCAAGCTTAGAGCTACAAACTTGGAACTACACAATACAGCTAGCTTGCAAGTAGAGTGGAAGGGAGATCTAGAGGGAGAGAGAGATAGGTGTCGACGATTAAGCATACCTTAAAGAGAGGGGCGCAATCAACTTCCCTCCAGCCTGCGCTGATCACCCTAGCAGTGTAGCTGGAACTTTTGTCACAAACAGAGGGACACAGAGTGCAACAGAACAAATTAAAGAGCAGCTCAGCAATGGTCGACTGGGGTTTTCCTTATAATGGACATTTTTCTAACGGTAAATACATGAAATAACCGTCAGACTAACTTAGGTAATTTGCCGCTCACATATTCTATCGGTAAAAACACACACATACCGTTAGAGAATATACATTACTGAGCAAATATATGTATTTTTCTATCGGTAAATATGTGCATTTCCGTTAGAATATGCGTGACTGAACAAATATATGTGCTTCCTATCGGTAAATATGTGTATTTACCGTTAGAATATGCATGACTGAACAAATATATATGTTTTCCTATCGGTAAATATGTGTACTTACCGTTAGAGGAGGTACTGTTACCAAACTGGGACAAACATGCACATGCCATTTCTCACATTCAAGGAATCATATCAATGTAACATCAAACAGATCTTATATCAAACGGATCTTAACTAGAAGATAAAGCAATATATTTCAAGAAATGCTAATTTGTGGATTAACTAGGAGACACAAAAATACTTTTCGTAGGTAGTTGGGACTTCATCTTGCCAAAGAAATTACACATGCCAGTTCACAAATTCAGGTACAAACATACACCTGCCAGTTCACCAATACAAATTCAGGTACAAACATACACATGCCAGTTCACAAATTGAAGTGCATGTCTGAAACAGCAGTACAAATACACACCTACCTACCAATACAATTAAATACACAAATGCTCCCTGCACATTCAAGTTCATGTCCCAATTAGCAATACATGATGCACAAATATACAACAATATACAAATACAACAATTCACACATTCGATGTATATTACAAAAGCCACGTCTGAAATTAACAACAGATCACGACGAGGACCCAGTGGCCCATACATGCATTTTACATAAAAGGGAACCTTTGCAGGTTGCCACAATGCAACTACCGACTACAAGTTAGACCTGATACATCACAAATCCATTCATCCAAAACAGCAAATGTCTGAACCACATTGGACTTAACCATAGGAGTTCAGTTCGAAGACGCCCGAGGAGCTGGAACTGCCGTCGACATACATTTGTACGTAATGGTGATTTCCTCGGACTCAAACTCGATCAACTCAACTCAACTCAACTCAACTCCATTAACACAAAGAACCTACCTTCCAAGATGTTGTTCTGTGTAGTGATGGTGTACAATGGCTGTGCAAATAACAACAATTCTTCTTCTCCAAGCAGGTAAGCATCTGGCCACAAGCTGGTGCATGCAAAAACATGTAAGATGCTTTCTATAGGTCCTGATTTGAGAAACACGCCGGGCTTAAGCATCTTCTCGACCGAGCCAACCAAGATCTCGCCCTTCACGTCCTTCCAGCTCTCGACGGTGATCTTCACCTTTTCTTTCGCCAACAAGCCAACGTAGGCAGCGTACTGCGATGAAGAACCGTGAAATACGTTGCCCCTCACGAGCATCATCCAAGGACCTGAACAGATCATAATCATATTGAAAAGAAGACACATCAAAATGAAGGATACAAAAAAAGCAGAATTATTGCCATAATCGGATTAGAATAATCTAATAATATTGCAGAAATTTTACGTACCTTCCTTGGGATGCCGACGTCTAGAGGGCGTCGATGGAGGTGCGGAGGTGCAGCGGTCCCCTGTAGAGGTGCGCCGGCCGTCCATGGAGCTTACGGGTTAGGACTACGAGCCCAGATGAACTGTGAGAATGAAAGAGACATACCCGTGTATTTATACAATTATATATTTTCTATCGGTAAGAAAACAGAATACCGTTAGTAATCAAAACATCTGTAGAAGCCGAATGGTTCTATCGGCACAATAAATATTACCGATAGGAATTTTTCACATACTCTATCGGTCTGTACGTACACTACCGATAGAATATTACTAGTGTAGAAGGCCAACAGTTCTAAGATATTTTGTGCAATATTCTACCGGTATAAACATGCATTACCGATAGAATAAAACTATTAGAAGACGAACAGTTCTAAGCAATTTTCTATATATACTAACGGTAAAAGAATCCATTACCGATAGAATAAAAATATTTGTAGAAGGTCAACTATTCTATCGGCGAACTACATATTGCCGATAGGAACTTTTAATATATTCTGTCGGTATATTCATACAGTAGCGATAGAATAAGTCTAGTTGTTGAAGTCGACCAGTCCTATCGGCGCACAACATTCTTCCGTCAGTACTTATGCATCTCTTCTAACGGCAAATATGTTCATCACCGCTAGAGTAAATCATACTATTTATTCTATCGGTAAGTTTCTTAGAAACCGATAGGGAAAATACATCCGTCGGGCTTTTTTGACCGCGAGGCACATTTTCTATCGGTTTTGTGCTGTTTCGCTAATAACCGATAGAAGATAGGGGTTAGTAGACTGCATTTCTGTACTAGTGCCTCCCTCCAGTAGTAACATAATTTTTGAAAGCCCTATATTTAATTTAGCATTGCCGGTTAATATGTTATCATTAATTAGCTAGTCAGAGAAAAATTTAAAACAACTATGTTACTTACGCGTCTATGTGCCACGTGAGGGTGAAAACATGCGACACCCTGTCGCTCATCAAATCGAGGTAATAGACCTCGTTCATCCATGGGAAAATGACGGCGAGGATCCAGTGGCCCCTACATTGCATATATAAGTGAACCGTTTCATACATATGTTAGGCGTAACATACAAGAATGAGTTAAAGTAGTAGGAAATGCACTAAGCTTTGGTGGTACGGCGCAAGAATGAACTCTCGGTCCTGCTGCGCTAGTAGTGCCCTTGATATGTATTCCTCCGCATGTGCTTGGTCGTGCTCTAGCATCGTGAGACTTATTTTGTCTGGGTCGAGGAAATCCACCTTGTCACATGCCCTCATCGACGCCAGCCTATACATGCAACTGGATGCAAAGTAGACATTAGTAAGTAGTGCATTCAAAGTGATTAGATTTATAAAATGAACTGTGATAACTTCACACAACAGCAAACTCACAGGACTCCAGTCCGTATGATGGACATATCAAGCTCCCGCCAGTTGAGGAGGTCGAACAAATCCTCGTGGGCCACCGATATGCTCCCGGCCTCACGGTGAAAATGACCTGGTCTGAAGTGAACTAAGAAGTTGATGTGGCGTCTAGACCGGGTCAGGTACCACTCGTGGAGACTTCTGGTTATTTGATCCATATTGCGCAGAAGGTACTCCGACACGAGTGGGAACCCGTTCTTGAACGTGCCCGGCTGGCTTTGTTTTGCCTTGCCTTTGGCCTTGCCCTTGCCTTTGGGCGGGGAGCGAGTGTATACCTTCGAAGGTTGGGGCGCGGTGCCACTGACCTCATTTGATGGCGAAGGGTTTGAGGCAGTCGGAGAAGGCATGGGGGCTGAAGGAGCTCAGTCATGCATTGTGCTGGGGATGGTGTCCTCAGGAAGTGAGCTGGCATCCTTCGTCCACTTTAAGTTACGAAAGCATAAGTTAGATTTTGCAAATTGAGTATATTAACTGAGTTGTAAGCTAGAATGGCTAGGGTTTACCTCCTGTAGTCTAACACTCTTCTTGGGCCACTGTATGTACGAGCCTAATGCCTCGCCAATTGTCCGCAATTCGTTCGTTGGGACGGGCAACGGAAAAGAGCTGTAGCCCAAGAGGGCCATGTCCACCTGTACCTTTGCGAATCTAGGCTCCAGAGGTACGCAATGGATCCGAACATCCTCCCAAGACTGATATACGACCCCGTTTGCAACCACTACAGGTTTGTCGCCTATGTTGATCAATAGGCTACAGCTCTCCGGCTTCTGCAATTTGTAACAATTATAACAGGTTAGCGAAACCGTTCTAACGTAACGGGAGTGGCATCAACCTAACTGCATATATAGCTCAAGAGTTGCAATACCTCAATCAGGTCCACCGGATCCACGTGAACCTTCAAGCCGCAACTACTCGGCCTGGTAACGTCGACCTCGGCAGCTGGATCTAAACCCTTGGACTGCACAACTTGGCTGAGGCGTTCATACTTCTCGTTCATTTGAGAGAACATGTCCGCGAATTGTGCAGTCACATCTGACCGTATCTTCTAAGACAGCTTTGATTCCCTTTTCTTCCAGCTGTGAGGCTTCTTCGCCTTTTGCCCGGGCTTCGAGAAGCCTTCCTTCCATGGCACCACACCCCCCACGGTTCGCATCCGCCCTGGATGCTCCTTGTTCCCTAGAGCCCGGGTAAGGATGTCGTTCTTCCTATGGGGAGTGAACAATCCCTCGGTCGCCTCCTTCGAGCAAGAGATCTGTTACATTCAAAGCTCTCCATTGTGAGGAAAAAATATATACAAACTTTTGCGCACACTAGTGATCATAGTTTTTTCTACCACACTCTATGATTCCAACCAGGAAGTTATCCAATTTACGATTCGCTGCACGACCTCGACGTCCCTGGGGTTTGGGAACTCCACAGCCCCCGTTGACGACACGGTCCCTCTGGCCAGCCACCAGCACTTACATCGCGGATCGCGGATCTCGGAGAGCAATAGGTCAGGGGAGTCGACAAAATTCGACGCCTCGTCTTTAGCCTTCTTCCACTGCTCCTCCCCCACATAGCCGCGAGAGCCGAGTCGGTACAGGTGGTCGTTTCTCCTCTGGATTGCCTTGTTCTTCTCGCTAAGGGCCTTCGTACCAGAAACAAGAAATTAATGCACCGCTGGTTACTACATACAACGGTGTAACCAAGCAAAGGAACCGTACATACCTTGAACTCAGGGGTCCCCTTCTGTTGGGTGAATTGTTCCCATACCTCCTCTGTTATGAAGGGGTACTTCTCGCATGGAGATTTGCCTTTAGCGAGAAAGGTACTGACGAGGACGCTCTTGAAGGTTTTCCACGTGTTGTTCATGTCCTTCAAGCAAGCTATCTTGGGACCATCGTCGGGGATGTTCCACTTGGCCTGTTTTCAAATGGTGCATATAAGCCGGACTTACCTAATCTCTGGGATAAACCAAGGGAATGTGATTACTCAAGAGTTCAGTGATTTTGATTAATTTTATCTTCACTTCCGGCCACAGCCTATCCCTCTCGTCGGCCTTAACGTCCTTCCAGCTCTGGATGGTGATCTTCACCCTTTCCTTCGCCAACAAACCAACATAGGCAGCGTACTGGCCGGCGTTCTTCCTGATTAGTCTCCCGAACTGGTTAAACTCACATGAAAGGTCCGCATGTTTAGCCAAACGGCACAACATCGTCGTGCCTCGCGCCTTCCTCTTGCGCTGGGACGAGGCAGCGTCATCTACGTTCGCCCTTGCCGAACACTACTATCAGCCGAAGAAGATGCCGACATGGCTTTACCTAAAATTCCATGAACAGACCATCAATTGATATAAAGAAAGGTACATGACAAAGTTCATAACTAAAATGGAATGGCAATGATGAACCACCTCTTTTTGTTAAAATGTCAAATTTTCATTCAAAAGGCCAAAAATCATCAATTTCTATCAACATGGTCTTCAAAATGGATTTAAAATGGATTTGTTAACTCAATTTGCAAAAGGTTGTCGAACTTCAACCTTCTTACTTAACATAAATATCATTTGACCATAACTCTTGATTGTAAAATCCTATTTGTAAAATTTTTTCAGAAAAATATATTTCATGCAATGAAAATCATTTCTGAAAATTTTCATTTCAAATGTATTTGATTTGAGCAATAGTTGATTCTTTTCACAAATGAAATATGAACTCTGCAAAATTCAGACTTTTCAATGTACTATCGGTTGATAATAACAAACCGATATGACATACTCTATTTCCTATCGGTTTGACAATTAAAACCGATAGTACCCAAGTTTGTATTCATGAAAATATATAAGATTAGCAGTGCAAACTATGCTAGTCTCTCTGCAGGAACATAAAGAATCATGGCTTTGTGATAAAAATTTAAATTAACCAAAATTTCAGATGAAAATTAGAAAATGGAAAATAATTAACAGAAAATTCAGATTAGCAGTGCAAACTATGACATACTCTATTTACTATCGGTTTGACAATTAAAAATGATAGTATTCAAGCCTGTATTCAGGAAAATATATAAGATTAACAGTGCAAACTATGCTAGTCTCTCTGCAGGAACATAAAGAATCATGGCTTTGTGATAAAAATTTAAATGAACCAAAATTTCATATGAAAATTAGAAAATGGGAAATAATTAACAGAAAATTCAGATTATGGTCTTTACTATCGGTTCGAAATAAGAAACCGATAGTGGACGACACTGTGTGAAAAATTTCTAGTGATTTTCATCAAGTCTGTAATTCTCATAGCCATCAAGTTTGTAATTCATGCACTTTTCATCTAGTTTTATATTTGTAATCCATTGAACCACATATGAACTATTGAATATAAATTTAAGAAATTGACGTGAGCGGTTTGGTGAATAACACTTACAGTCGTTCGTGGAGTGGCCTACGATGGCGCGATGCAGTGGCCGGAGGCGGTGGAGAACCCAATTGCGATCGGCAATGGTGGCGCAGAGGAGCGAAAAAGCGAACATCGGGGAGGCTAGGGTTTTTCGCGCGCGAGTATTTGGAATGTGATCAGTTGTACTGGAGGGAAAATCGTGCGAGGTTAACCTAATATATGAGTCTTTTCTATCGGTTCATAATCATCAAACCGATAGTAAATACAATGGAAGTTAGGGTTTGGAGTGTTGGCATTGTTCACTATCGGTTTTATGATTATTAACCGATAGTAAATTAAGAACAGGGTCTTATAACACAATATGAATTACTATCGGTTATGAACAATAAACTGATAGTAGAACTTAATTTCATATCCGTTTGGAAATTGAAACCGATAGTAGAACTTAATTTCATATCGGCTTCATGCATATAGAAACTTTCTTCGAATAGCCAATCAAGATGAAGATATCAAAAATGACAAACTAGCCAAAAACCACAAGGAATATGAACTTTGCAGTTTTCATATTGATTTGTGAAAAAAATCAATTATTGCTCAAATCAACTCTAATTGAAATGAAAATTTGCAGAAATGATTCTCAATGCATCACGTATGTTTTCCCAAAGAATTTTCAAAAAATGATTTGAAGAATTCTTCGATTAAAGATCCAAGTAATATACGTCACTTACATATTGCAAATTAGTCAATAATAGTTGTCCACCCATAATCCTTCTTCGTGGTCGTCTCGCAGATAACTTGTTTCGTCAATTTCTTCGGTAGGGACAGATTGAAGAATTCCATCTAAAAATGGAGGTAGTTCGTCGAACTGATCATACTCTTCTTCATCCACAACGTCTTCGACTCCAACAATACGTCTCTTACTATGAAGGACAATGTGCAACTTTTGATTGGCCGGGTCAACGATGTAGAACACCTATGTGGCTTGTTCAGCAAGTATAAATGGATCATCTTGGTGTGCGACTCTACTGAGATCGACGAGAGTAAACCCATAATTGTCGACTTTAACACCTCGAGAGATTTTGACTCATTGGCATCGAAACAGAGGAATCTTAAGTAATACATAATCGAGCTCCCATATTTCCTCAATAACACCGTAATATGAGTGGAGTGCCTTACTGCCCTGGCATCCTCTGAAATAGCAATTAGTGTCACTCCACTACATTGTATAGTACTCTTCTCGTCCTGAGTTATTGTGTAAAATAAATAGCCGTTGATGTCATACCCCTGCCAAGTCCCTACAGTAAATCTAGGCCCTCTGGCCAACCATGTAACAACTTCATCTACGTTGCCCTCAGAAGCTTGCAGGACTCTATTTTCGATCCACCCAGTAAACTTCCGGTTATGTTCTCTGGTGACCCAAATCTCTGGCTTCGAAGGATTCTGTTTCCGTAACATTTCCTTGTGCTCGTGTATGTATGGCTTCACCCCCGTCATGTGCTATAAGACCCAAAAATGGGCTTTTGCATACAGATCACTAGAGAGGACGACTGCTTTAAATCCAATCGTTCCAATGCCCTGAAGCTTGCCCTCATGCTAGGACGTAGGAACGCCAATTGGGTCATCCCTGACCATATAGTTGGTGCAAAATTCAATCACCTCCTCGGCGGCATAACCTTCAATGATACTGCCCTCAGACCGATGTCGATTCCTTACATATCACTTCAAGATACCCATAAATCTCTCAAATGGATACATGTAGCGCAGGAACACGGGTCCACAAAACTTAATTTCTCTAACAAGGTGAACAATTAGATGGACCATAACATCAAAAATAGATGGAGGGAAATACATCTCCAGCTGACAAAGAGTTGTAGTCACATCGCGTTGCAAATCGTTCAGTCCATCCAGATCAATTACCTGCAAGGACACAGTTGCAGCAAATATTCAAATCCAAAAAATCTGACAAGTTCCACGAATGGAGCTAATTAACTTGCTAGGAGTACACGCTTACCTTGCCAGATATTGTGTTGAAGAAATAACATAGCTTTGTAATTGTCTCTCTGACTTTGATTGAGAGAATGCCTCTGATAGCAATGGGAAACATTTGTGGCATCAGTACATGATAATCATGGGACTTCATACCAACCAATTTCAAGTCTTTCATGGACACAAGTTTTTTCAAGTTCGCAGAATACCTGCATGGAACTTTGATACCATATAGGCACTGACAGAGTTCTGTTTTTTCTCTTTTTGATAAAGTATAGCAAGCCGGGGGATGTATGTATGCTTTCCCTTCTCCAACAGTGCAAGCTCAGTCCTTATGCCCATGTAGAGCATGTCACGGCGAACGTTGATGCCATCTTTCGTCTTTCCTGGAATGTTCAACAACAAACCAATCAAACTATCACAAACATTTTTCTCTACGTGCATGACATCAATGCAATGTCGAACTTGTAAGTGCTCCCAATATGGCAGATCTCAAAGAATCGATCCCTTCTTCCAAACATTTTTTCCTAGAGATTTAGAACATTTACCGAACTCAACTTGGATGTCCTTCACGCGCAAGTACAGCTCCTTACCAGTCACAAACACTGGGGCTGATCCTTTCTCAGGCTTCCCATTAAATGACTTCCTCTTCTTGCGGTAGGCGTGATGCATCGGAAGGAATCTACGGTGACCCATGTACACTGTTTTTCTGCAGTTCGATAACCATATGCTTTCAGTTTCATCCAGGCAAATAGGACAAGCCTTGCCTCCTTTCGTACTATACCCTGACAAATTTTCATAGGCCGGAAAATCATTTATGGTGCAAAATATCATGGTCTGTAACATGAAATTCTCTCGCTTATGTGCATCCCACACCTGCACCCCTTCGCTCCACAATTTATGTAAGTCCTCGACTAACGGTGATAGAAACACGTCAATATCATTCCCGGGTTGTCTGGATCCTGAAATTAGTAACGACATCATGATGTACTTGCGCTTCATATATAACCAAGGAGGAAGATTGTAGATGCATAAAAGAACCGGCCAAGTGCTATGTCGACTGCTCATATTTCCGTGTGGATTCATACCATCCGTACTCAACCCAAACCTTATATTCCTCACTTCGCCGCCAAACTCACCGAATGTTCTGTTAATGTTTCTCCATTGAATAGAATCAGCTGGATGTCTTAGTTTTCCGTCTTGTTTCCGACCTTCAACATGCCAACACAAGTACTTCGCATCTTTCGGATTTGCAAACAACCGTTTCAATCTAGGAATCACAGGCAAATACCACACAGTTTTGGCCGGAGGCCCTTTCTTTACCTCATCACATCCATTGTGATAAATTCTGTCCCCATGCTTATACCACGATGCACCGCATCTTGGACAAACATGCAAATCCTCGTACTCGTTACAATACAGAACACAATCATTTGGGCATGCATGTATTCTTTCGATTTCCATTCCCAACGGACACAATAGTTTTTTGGCCTGGTAAACCGATCTTGGCAACTCATTTCCCTCTGGAAGCATGTCCGCTAACAGATCTAATAGCGCCGTGAAACTCTTATCGCTCCAACCGTTGCTTGCCTTCAAGTTATATAATCTCAACACAGAAGACAACTTTGTAAATTTTGCACATCAGGGGAACAAAGGCTTCTCAAAATCAACAATTAATTTCTCAAATTTAGCTAAATCGTTTTCGCTGTAATCTTCTTCTACATCATGTAACATTTCATCTAAATTGTCGTCATCTACATGGACATCCGAATGAACATTACCAATGTTCTGATGATCATCATTACTGCAATCCACTTCCGAGTGCTGCTGAGTGGTAGCGGTGCTCGTTTCCTCAAGATCTTCACCATGCCATATCCAACGGGTATAGCGTGCGTTAAAACCACGACGAATCAAATGACTCCTAATCTGATCAAAGTTGACGAATCTTTTTAAGTTCATACAATTTATATAAGGACAATGCATATCTTTCTCTCCCTTCTTCGCCTTTTCTTGCTCAGCAAATTTAATAAACCCATTCACACCCTCCAAATACTCAATAGTAGTACGTTTTATTCCATATATCTAATATTCTCGGTCCATCTACAATTATTTCACAAAATTGACAAATTGAAATAAATAATTAATGACTCAGAGCATGCATGCATGAAACATCATCAATTAGCTAGGCCATATGTGTGTACAACTGCTTAATTACATTAAATGGATATGTATGAAACCTTAATTAACTTGATGCATTAATTGGAAGAGCCAGCTAGCTAGCTGGTTAACTTCAGCCATAAATCATTCCTAGCTTAACTTTAGCAAGCTATAACTAGCTAGCCAACCTAGCCTTCTAGCTAGTTTGGAGCTACATGTATCTAGTTTAATGAATTGCAAGTATAGAGAGAGAGGGAGAGTGTGAAAGAGTGATCGAGAGAGAGAGAGAGGTGATGAAAAGATGACAATACCGAGGGGGATCGAATTATCAACCTCTTAGCTAGCTTCTCCAAATCACTCTAGCTTGGAGCGTGGATGCACGTACGGTAGAAATGAATCGAGGATGCAGAGCGCAGAGCAGGGGTCAAGATAAGTTGTACAATTTTACTATCGGTTCAAAAACACAACCGATAGTAAACTAAGGTCCCCATTGTCATAACCATTAGTTTATATGATGTCATTTTACTATCGGTTTGTACAGTATGAACCGATAGTAAAATCTACTCTATTATATCGGTTGGTACGGTAGTAACCGATAATAAAAATTTCGTAATTTCACTATCAGTTACGAAAGACAAACCAATAGTACTATTTCATCTATTATATCGGTTGGTACAGTAATGACCGATAATAAAAATTGTTTGCATTTCACTAACGGTGTACCAGAATATAACCAATAATAAAAAGCCTCTTCTCCACCATTGTCGTCCTACTCTATCAGAATTTTCCCAGATTGCTTATAACCGTTAAAAGATATGGGTTAGTGGATTGCATTTCTGTAGTAGTGATATTGACCAACTGCGCAAGTTTTTCGTGTAAGTTTCCCAACTCTTTTCCTTTTCAATTAGCATGATTTAACGAAATCAGCACTTTTGGTTGTTTCATGTGGTAATTATTCCTTTTGCCCATATGTTATGAGTCTGGCTCGGGGGCTGGTCGTCGATAATTGTATCACTATAATACCTCGATCGAATTCGCTGGCCGATCTCGTGATCACTTCCAGACGAGACACCCCTCAACAAGCCGTTCCTCAACGCACACGGGGCTTGCTGTGATCCGTTTGAAACCTAGCCTTGGTTTTCGCACTAGGCTCGCCCAGATTCTAATATGCGGAATAGCGGGATCTTACTCGAAAATACCGAAACCCAAAGTAATTGCACAACTCTTTATTTCAAAGAGGGATTTACACGTCGAACGTTAGGCACACTTGCCTACGTCGAGGGAACTATAAGTGTCTAAAACTCAAATAAGTTCTATGACTCTTCGATTGAATTCGATGATCTAAACTAGACCTATTACAAGATATTTATAGTCCAATCGTATGAGTACGTATCAGACTTAGAGACCTAAACGTATTAGACTCATATAACTAATCCTAAACAGATAAGCTTAGTTATACACATTCGGATCGGATTACAATTTCGAACAGGGAACGAATTCCTTTTCCTGGTCGCGGACCAATCCATGGTCGCGGACTCATCCAGGTCGCGAATCCTTATGCGATCAGGACTTGGTCGCGAAGCCACATGCGTTCAGGACTTGGTCGCGAAGCCGCATGCGATCAGGACTTGGAGATCCTCCCAGATCATGACTCCCTTGTTGAGAAGGAGCCAACCCCTGTTGCGACCTCTCAATCAAACTGGAGATGTGGAAATTGGGCTTGTCCATCTTCTTTGGTGTACCACTTTGCCGCACGTGCTCGTTGATCTTTCCAACCGATTCGAAAAGTCTCCTTGGTGCCACTGCGGGTGGTAGTCACCTTCTTTTCCAGAATCATATCTTCACGTAGAGGTTTATCTCGTTGATAGACCAAGTCTTCAACAGATGGTACTATGGTATCTGGCTCATCATCCAGCATTGAAGGCTCGAAGAGTTTGAATCATTCCCAAGGTCGCAAACCTTTCCAAAGTCGCAAACCTTTTCGTGGTCGCAAATCCGTTGCGAACTCGATCTGAGATCCTCCCGGATCATGACTCCTCTATTGAGAAGGAGCCAGCTCCCGTTGGTGACCAACTGTGAAGTTGTAGAGAACGACTGGGAGTTTTTGAACCAACACATGATGAGCAATGCTACAATCGTCGGATCGAATGTATGGATAGGCGCTCATAGAGCTTGGCACCTCCGTCATGGATTGTGGCCTTGGCCACTCGCGGATAGCCTTCCCCTTGTCGAGGTTAATACCATAACCGATCCCAAAGCTAGGATTGCGAAGTTTGAATAGTGGTGCCGTAAAGACAAGTTGTATGACGTTTTCAACTAGTCGTTGTGGTGATCGACGATATACCTCTGCGAACAGCACGTTGTTTTCCGCAGGCAAGCTCGCCAAACAACCATCATTTTCCATACTAGATGTATCACAATCCCCTTGGCTAACTGGACGCATCACGCTCAGCACACACTTTGAGCATGCATTGACAATCCGTTTTGCCTGATTTGCTGTCAACAAGTCCTTGGTGTCGACGTGGTCGTTTTTGCTGATGATAAATTTCGTCCCATCCTTTGTGAGGTCGTAGTCTTGAGCTCTTCGGTGGTAATGGGCGTCACGATCGTACAAGAATGGACTTCCAAAAATCACTTGGCAAATATCGATGGGGATGACATCGCATTGAACCTCGTCGATGTAACGAGCAGATATTGCAAACTTTAGAGTACATTGACTCTTGATCTGCTGATTCACGTCAGAAGTGAACCATCCCAGAGGATACGGTCGAGGATGTTGAGTCGTCTGCAAACCAAGTCGTCGAACCAGCCCGGAGGAGACCAAATTCTTTTGGCTTCCGGGGTCGAAGATGGCTGCGACCACCTCGTGCTTCACCTGTATGCTAACAGTGAACAATTCCTCTGTCGGGTTGTGGTCAATTGATGAACCCGAACCTTTCTCCTTCGGCATTGCCATTAGAGACAAGGTCGTGTCCGCCTTTTCAACCGAATCCAACTGGATAATTTCCTCTGCGAGCGGAATAGAAGTAACCATAGCTGTTCGTGTGCTTGGTTCATCCCTCCTTTTTCTTTCTGGTCGCAGTTCAGGATGAAGTTTATAACACTTCTCTTTTGTGTGCCCAACAACATGACAATGCTCACAAGTGTTACCCGTATCGTGGGTACCCTCTCCGGAGTTTGTCGTGGTTGAAATCTCCCTCAAGTTCTTATCGTTGCGGGTCTTATTCTTCTTCTCAATCGCCAAAGCAGTCGTACTCGCGGTCGAGATGTCTTGAACTCTGAACAGACTTAGCTCAGTACTGATCGATTTCTGAAGTCCAGATGTGTACTTTCGAAATACCTGAGGGTCGGATAGTGAGATGCCAATGACCATTGCTTGTCGCCGAAACTCTGTCGTATAGTCTTGGACGGTCTGGTCGCGCCGTTGGTACAATCTGTGCCAACGCTCCCATCTCTCCTCAAGGTAACCCATCGGATAGAATTCTTGTCGCAGAAGTCGTTTGAATTGACCCCACGCAAGGTCGTCAGCTTCACCACTGGCGACAAGGGCCTTCCACCATGTCTTGGCGTGGTCCTTTATCTTCAAAGGTGCAAATTTGACCTTTTGAGTGCTACTGAACCCTTTCAGGTCAAAGTAGGTCTCAAGTTGATCTATCCAAGAATCCAGCTTCTCGGCATCGATCACCCCATCATATATGGGTATATCAATCTTAGTGTCAACCTTAAAAGATCCGACAGCTAAGGAGGTGTTGGCAAGGTCGTCGGTCTTGTGGTCACCTTCGTCTTCATCCTCGTCTGCCCTGCGCAAGTCTTCACCAGTCTTCTCACCCATAACCTTCCCTACTTCAGGAGGTACAATCATGGCCTGCTGCTTAATCCAAGCAAGCACGGTTTCCATGTCGGTGGAGAGCTTAGCCACTTGTTCGGCTAGGTTAGCTTGAACGGAGGTATCGTCAGACATTGTCGGAGACGCGGCTGTAGGAACCGTCAATTGATCGCCTGGAATTTCGCCGGAAGTTTTGTAACCCTGGCGAGTCTTCACCATCCACAGGATAGGAAAGTCGCTCTGATACCAACTTGATCCGTTTGAAACCTAGCCTTGATTTTCGCACTAGGCTCGCCCAGATTCTAATATGCGGAATAGCGGGATCTTACTCGAAAATACCGAAACCCAAAGTAATTGCACAACTCTTTATTTCAAAGAGGGATTTACACGTCGAACGTTAGGCACACTTACCTACGTCGAGGGAACTATAAGTGTCTAAAACTCAAATAAGTTCTATGACTCTTCGATTGAATTCGATGATCTAAACTAGACCTATTACAAGGTATTTATAGTCCAATCGTATGAGTACGTATCAGACTTAGAGACCTAAACGTATTAGACTCATATAACTAATCCTAAACAGATAAGCTTAGTTATACACATTCGGATCGGATTACAATTCCGAACAGGGAACGAATTCCTTTTCCTGGTCGCGGACCAATCCATGGTCGCGAACTCATCCAAGTCGCGAATCCTTATGCGATCAGGACTTGGTCGCGAAGCCACATGCGTTCAAGACTTGGTGGCGAAGCCGCATGCGATCAGGACTTGGAGATCCTCCCGGATCATGCTGGCATGTCCTTGGTCATTAGAGTGGCTGCCGGTTTGCAATACGGTCGAGTGTTGTATTGAGCATGGTTCTCGGTCTGGTCGGATGATAATACCTAAAGTCACAGTATTCCCTAGGTATTCCTAGTCGTCGTTACACCCATATTTTTCCTGCGCTTATGATACTAAGTCTTCAGTATACATAATCTCAGGAGGGGGCTAGGGGAATATGGTCACAACATGAAACAAAAAGAAGTGCTTTTCTTTCAAAAATTAAGGCATACATATGCATTGTATAGTTACATCTGTACAGGTACAAAATTTACAATAGGCCAAGTTCTATCAAGAGATTTTCGACTAGAGGCCTGACTTCCTCCATTATAACCGCAAGTTGATCTTCACTCTCGATTTCTACTTCTCCCACCACTGGATTTAGATCAAGATCCGGGCTATGGTGAAGACGAAGTCTGCAGAGAAGGGCGGAGGCTGCGGATTGTAATTTTTTCCTTATCGCCTCTGTTTGACGCCTTGTATCTTCAGGAAGATACTCGAGGAGTGATTCAGCTTGGGTTGCGACCAGTGTGGTCCAGTCGCTAAGGCTAAGGTCGTCTTTCTGGGTTTCGACCACATCAGCTTTTAGCAAACTGGCCACCATCTTCAGCTTTTCGAAGATGTCTTGTTGAACACTGCTGCAGGTTGAGAGCGTCGCGTTCAAGTCCTTGTTCTGCTTGCAGATAGAATCAACTTTCGAGTTTTACAACTCGATGGTCGCCTGGAGATCTTTCTTCTCTTCAGAGAGCTGGCTTATTTGGTCCTCTCGTGCTGTAATAAGAGAGCATCACAAACAGTTCGCATAACAAGTTAATTCATTTGGGTCGAAAGTGCACTTACAAGAGAGCTGCAACCACAGCTGTTGGAGTTCTTTCTCCAAGCAAGAGATCTTGGCGACTGCCCTGATCTCCTGGTTTTCCCGGTCAGCGAGGCTCTTGATCAGAAAGGCATTTTCTCTGTGACAAAATAGACAATTGTTAAATGGGACTAAAATTCAGGCGGATGAGAAAACATCTTCCTTACCGCTGCAGGCGACTCGTTTCTTGTTGGGCGACCTCGATGCGCTTCGCTATAGCTATCGACTTGGTTGCCACACGAGTTAGTTCCTATGACATGGAAGGAGATTAGTTTCAGAGCCTGGATATTAATTCCTATACAAATGCGAACTTAAAAATCACAAGAGGTGTTCTGCATACCTCAATATACTCGCTAAACGAGCTGCTTTCCGATTCAGCTAAAGGCTGAGTCTCTAGACTCGCCTTATCCCTAGCTGGAGCGACAGATGAATTTTCCTACTGAGCCTCCTCCATGGCTGGGGTTTCAGATTTCAATCTCTGCGATTGGACCTCTGTAGCCATCCCCTCTACAATGGCATGAAAGACTTCCTCGGCCGTGGGGATGGGACTTTGCTCGCCCGTGACCTCCGTAGCAGGAGGAGCCTCAAGACTTGTAGAGGTCACTAGGGCGCTTGGCGCTGCATCTCTGCGCCTAGCGTAATCAAACAAGAGAATCATTGGTTAGAATGTCTTCAGTCGATCGCTTCGATATGACCCTGTCCAAACAGGAGAGATTCTTACCTTACTCGAAACCCTGTCCATTTCTGGGATTTCGAGGATAATTCCCCAGGAAAAAGAGGACAATCGTCATTTGTCCTGGTCTTCCTTTTCCTGAATAGGATATTGTCCTTTTCTCCTTGTGTGTATGCAGGTCTATAAGAACACACCTGAGGCACGACGGAAAATAAGATTGTAAGGGTCCTTACAGGAGTAACATCTTCTGTTGGTAAAGATGAAGTCATTGGTCCTGGAGCTTCATTAACCGCAGGCACTGGAACTTTGTCCGCGACCATGACATCAGTATTGGTCGCGGGATCCTGTTCAGTCATCCCCCCTCCTGTCGTCAGGAGTGGAGTACTCACCGCCCCAGGATTGGCAGGAGTCCTTTTGCGGCGGATAAGAGGAATCTTGTCTTCCTCATCCTCACTCCCTTCGCCCTGTACGACGAAGAAGTAATTTCCGCTCGTACTTGGGGGTACAGGAGGAATCGAGAATCTTACCACAGTCTTTTTCGCAGTAAGGGTTTTCTTTTGCGAAGAAGCCTCTCCCAGAATCTTCTTAGGTTTTTTAGGAGCATATTCCTTCGCTACGCGCTTCGAAGGGGTCCTCCTCACCCTCTTCGTAGTCGGTCATCCCGAAAGACCAACGTCCTCGCTTGGACACATCACCTCAGCAAACTTCCCCAGAAGCTGTATAATTCCAAATGCTTTTGGTAATACAGGCAAGTGGATGATTTACAACAGAGTTTGTTAAGAAAGGTAGTTTGTCCATTTTTCGATCTCGGACAAAGATAGAGCTGTGTCACAAGCAAACATGTTAACAAATACAACATTTTTTAGTCAGTAAAAATGTATGTTTTGTTGATTAGAGGACATACCATTATTGTAGTCCAGGGTACTGTCCGCCATGGACTGGACTTCCCAAGCTGGATGAGCCCTTTCACACAGGGGGACTTATCTGATTCTTCACGAAGTCGCGTATGATATCACGCGCAATCAAGCCTTGCTGGACTAGGTGAAGAATAGCTTGGGCTTGTCTCTTCTGTTCTGCGCTCAGAGCAGGAAGGGAGTTCAACTCACTGGCTTTCTCCGGTCGGGTGTTCGCAAACCATAGTTCGCTCTCCGACGGGGGGGTGCAGTAGAACCATTTCTGGTACCACCCGAGTACAGAGTCCCGTAGGGGCGGGAAGGGGTACTCTTTCTTCTCCCTTATACAGAAGTAGATGCACCCAGCGGCATTGGCACTTTTCGACCATGCAGAAAAATAGAAGCGTCGGAAAAGCTCTACGCTTGGAAGCACTCCGATGAATGCTTCACAAAGGTGCTGGAAAAGCGCCATAATAAGGACTGCATTTGGGTGGAGATTCACTAACTCCAACCCATAGTGTTCCAAGATTCCCAGCAGAAACTCGCTTTCTGGGAATCAGAACCCGTAGCGCAGGTATTCCTCAAAGATCACTAGTTCGCCCTCTTGGACGATTGGGGTTTCTTGATCTTTCTCCGTTAGCCTCCAGTTAATCAGCAGTCGTGGAGGGAGAATCTCTTCTTTCTCTAGTGCCACCAAGCTCTTCTCTGTATGGTGAACGGATCGGCTCCAGGATGCCATTTCTTGCGAAGGATTGGGGAGAAAGGTGGTGACTTTGGAGGCAATGAAGATGAGGAATGCAAAAGAGGGTTTTTGTGCGATGAGAAACTCTAAGACAGACGAAGAGTTTTGGTTGTGAAGCTTCCTCAGGAAGCTACCTTCTCCTTTTATATGCCCGAGACAACCCTTCGCCGAATATTTTATTAATTTCCTATAATGGGTACCTTCTCTCTGGAAACTCGTTATGCACTCCCTACAGTGAATCCGAAACAAAATATATTTTCCTTATTTTTTGTTTCGAATTCTGGGGCTAGGGTGCACACAAAAACATGAAAATTTTGCAAAGATTATGGAGGAAATGATCTCTCATGTCTTTTGTAAACTAATTTTTATGTACAGTTCTGTGATCTCTCGAGATTTGCATGTTGATCTCAATGCAATTTTGTGATCGTTGCGAGTGGGTAATCGCAACATATACGATTATCACTTGATCAAGGTATTATGTTCTGATCGCGGTTTCAGTTTTGATCGCAATACCAGTACTGGTCGCGGTATAGCACATCAATACATTTCTGATCGAAAAAATTGTTGTGAAGCCATACTTCGGATAGGGCTTTGCCTGTGTATGTGTGGTCGCAAAGGCATTCTTTGTGACCATGTTTTCGCACAGAGATTGTGAAGAGTTTTAATTTGGGATTATAAGTCTTGCATAATCCTTCTTGAGAAATCAAGGTGTGTAAGGTAAAGGAAATTCTTATTCTGGCAGTCTTTACATACAAAAGGGATACAGGCGACCAGAGCATTGACCTGATCCGAGAGAAGTTTACAAAGTTATCCTAAGGACATATTGGTGTCAGTAGGATCTACATTGACTGCCCCAAGAGAACTAGTAACTACTCTAAGCCTATCTACATCATCCCGGAGCAAAGAAACACTACTACTCCTGATCGTATCGGAGAGTTCTCGCTGCTGTCGAGAGAGTGGTCTCTCTCCAAGCGGAGTTGGCGCGCCTCTTCGCGGGAGTTGTCATAACATTCTGCCAGGTGCAGAATGGCCGAAGACATTTCTTCGGTCTTCTTCTCCAGAGCCTCTTTTTCCTTCTGAAGAGTTTGTTCGAAGGAAACAGGTTGGACCTCAGCAGGCTGGTCGCTGGGGGCTCCAGAAATTTTCATCTCCTACGCATAAATGTGTTAGTTTTACAAGATAAAACGACCAGCAGAGGAAATGAAAATAATTACCAATTCTCACGGTAAGATTAGATGGGAGGATGAGGTGTTTCCCTCAGAAAGTAGATCACCCGACAAAAGTCGAGGACCATTAGGTCGTGGAAGTGCAACTTTCCCACGAGAAAATTAATCACCCAACAAAAACTGAGGATCATCTGGTCGCGAGAATGCAATCTTCCCACCAGAAAATTGATAACCCATTAAAAGATGGAGATCACTTGATCGCAATGGAGAAAGCTGATCAGAAGAAGGAGAAATCCTTGAAGTAGTATTTTGGATCTCCAAAGGTGGAGATGAAGATTCGACCTGCCGAGTTGCATGAACAGGAAGAACTACATGGGACAAGGTGAGTGCAATGATGTATCCCCAACATAAATAATATGTGACACCATAAAATCTAATGAATCAAGCCGTGGTTATTGGATCAAAATCTATTTGTTGATATTAAAAATAGAAGTAAAATTAATAAAAAATATTATTTATCTATCCATTCCGATTCAATATTAATTATCTACACCTTCTATCTTTCTTTACTTGCAGATTAAAAGTACATGCAATTTTTACCTACCAATTGAATCGCTCGTTCACTTTTTATTATTCACTTAAGAACATAAAAAGCATTGTGTTTTCACAAAAAAAGAAAAAAATGAGAAAAAAGCACCGCAAAAGCCGAAGACAATATTATTCATTTAATATATGATAATACAAATAGATAAGGAGACAATTTGGAAAAATTATTGCAACTCACCTCAAAAACATCACTACTAATTAAACTGAATCCTACTTACACAGAACACAATCTTTCACTACTCGACCTCCAATTAAAACACATTTAATTCAAATGAGTTAACTTAGCTAGAAGCATGCATGCGTACATTATATACGACGTATACATACATGCATGACTTAGCCACTAGTAACTCCGATTAAAGCTGAGAAGCTTCCACGTGTTCGACTGCGAGCCAGGGATTCCCCACACCGTCGCCGTGTAGTTGCCGGCTCTTCCCGTGGTGCCGTTTGTCGCCGTGAGCATCATCCAGTAGTTGTTACCCCCGCCGCCGGCCGCCGTGGACGCGCACCACACCGTGCTCACGTACGTCAGGCTCACCTCCTTTGCGAGCCTGTACACGATCACCGCGAACATGCTGACTTGCCTTATGAAGTCGCTGTTCACGACCTCCGGGTGCGAACCCCGCGGCGGCGACGTCGTGTCGGCGACGACGGTCGACGCCACCATTAACGCCACCGCAAGGAGGAGGAGAGCTCGGCGAGCAAATGGTGATTGCTTCATGATACTAGCTTAATTAACTCGAGTTGTGCATGCATGCACTACACATACACCATGGCTTAGCTCTATATATATAGCAGTAGAGAGAGAAAGAGAGGGAGAGAGAGATCTCGAGAGAATCTTACTGCAGTTTAGAGATCTGCGAAAGCTCACGCGCGTATTCACGTGCATGCATGCATGGGTTTTCGGACGTACGTACCTGTGCATGGGTGTTTGTGAGGACGCGTGGAGATCGATGAGGTTACAACTGTGTAACTCCTATTTTAATCTTCTTGTTTGTGTGGTTCGTTGGTTTTGTTACGCGGGAAGCGTACACAGGTGCCTGTGGCGCTGAATAACGAAGCAATGGAGCACGAATATTGAAGCAATGGAGCTCCGGTGGTCAACTAACGGCGCTTGCATGGAGGAACTTGCCATGTCGGCAATGCCGGTTCTGGTGAAAAAAACGTACGTGAATCGAGGACAATACATTTTCTAAATCAACAACAATATAGTTCTCGCTGTCAGTGCTAGATTTAAAAATTTTACATATAGAGTTAATTGTATTGTTTGAATATCTAGCGGAGCCAATTTCTTTAACATCTTTTGTAAGTTGTGGATTTTTATGTAAGTAATAGATCTTTTTGTAAAAAGCCGTGAAATCATCTAATCCCACTTTTATTATTGTGGATCTGCTGCTGCTCATTGTTGACCTGTAATCATATGATTCTGTGATCCTAATAGAGTAACCGATGTTTCATTTGGTTGAGTTCATATTTTTGTCCTAAATATCAGTTGACCCTTTCGTTTGGAATTTTGAACTTTTTGAGCAAAGTCAATGTAAGTTTAGGATTTGTGACAACAATTTATGTAGGCCAAGTAGTTGGATGGTAATCCAATTAGTTTGGTATGCGTGGATATGCCAATTAATCGGTACTCGGCAATGGTGTGCTAGTGAAAACCAATCAAACCAACTGGTATTATTATTTGGCTTTCAGCTTGTTTGATTCATGGCCTGGACAATGTGGATGATTGTGCCTGGTCAGGCATGCATCCTCAAACTGGAGATGTATGGTTTCTGCGTGATATTCTAATGAGAAAATTTCGTCCATAAAGTGTGTATTCTGGATTTATAATCACCTCTTTCTTATTTATCATTGAAACATACACTAATATTTTATATTTGTCACCGTTATTTGGTCAATCACTGGTCAAGAGATCAAATGACATTTTTACCCTTGTACAGATATATTTACGTACAAAATATATTTCTGATGTAAGAGTATTAATTATATGAAATACGAGATTTTTTGTAGTTCTTCATAGAGATGTATTTTCTCCATTTACAATGCAAAAATGTCACTTGTTTCATTGACTAGCGGCTGACTAAATGATGATGAAAAATACAAAGTACCAGTTCATATTTTAGTGATATATTTTCTGTATTTATAGAGGTAAAAATGTCACTTGTTTCATTGAGTAGTGGCTGACAAATGACGATGGCAAATACAAAATACCAGTTCATGCTTCAGTGGTAAATAAGAGATAGTCGATTTTTTAGTGGTAGATATAAAAATACACATTTTTTCCAGTGGTACGGACGAAATTTTTTTAATTCTAAAAACGTAATATGAACATGTGTTTTTGAGTATTGAAGATTAAATTTTCATATAGTATAAAATAGAAATATGCCTCAAGAAATAAATAGTAGCTCCTCGACATTCTGATAATATTTATGGATCCACCAACGGCTAGCTGACAGAGGCAGCAGGTGGCAATGACGATGGCAGGATGGTAATAATAAGAGGTGGCAAAAATTGTCCACAGCGAACACCGGAGGTGGCAGCAATATGTGGCATTGAGAAAAGGCAGCTGCAACCGCATCTATATGGTAGGAGGGATGCGATGGAGTGGCGGAGTAGGGGCGGTTAGAGGCAACACTATGGTAGTGGTGAGTTCTAAAAGTCAACATCTATTGTGGAGTATTGGCTTCATTGCATTATGTGTCAATCAATTAGTCTCTACTCACGAAGTTTCTTACTTTTTGGAATACAGAGAGACATATACTTATCACCGGCATTGGAGAGATGGGCTACCTTCTTTTTGCTGTATATGATGGCATGGGAATCCCAATTTCAGAGTGGACTTATGAAGAGTACATCTCTCCTCCATATTTAGTCCAAGGTACGGTAAAAGTCCTTCACGCCATGTATCCTGAATTGTGCTCGAAGAGGATGAAGATAGGCTACAGAACAATGTCCATTGCCGAGTGGGTAGACACATTCTTGGGAGGAAATGTGCACTTTCTAATAGAGATATGTTCTAGAGACAATCATGAAGATGGTTGTATCATGATATGTTTATGAATTGTTGTGAATAAAATGTTATTGTATTTCTTGAATAAAGTATCATTTTTATTGATCAACAAATATGTGACTTGTTCGTGGAACTCTTTATTATGATATATGAATTGTCTCAATTTATTTACGGCATAATCAGTGATACTTATTCGAAACATCTCTAACTTTCGGCATTACATGGAATAATAATGCAATATAAGTCAGCACGAGCATTGATTGATAGTCAAGTTTTATGGACCATAGATATGAGATATCAAGTCAATACTGTGGACACATGTTAGAGAACATGTTGGTCGGATTGACCCAACTTAAGACACTATTGAGATTATATGTGTCATCAGTTTATTTCTAACAGTTATTTTGGTCTATCTTTAGATCTGAAATCATCACGGTTTCATACATGCGTAATAGCATACCTTGGGTCATCGACCGCTGCTCTTAACCGAGTAGTCATAAAGGTGACATACATATATGTTATGAACCATGTGGTTGAAAATGAATAGTTGAGATAAAATTTGCTCATCTCATATCTTGAAAGAGATATTACTGGGTCCCTCGATGTAATTGGATTAAGAAAGTGCATGGCCGTACCAAATATAGTTGAGAGTCAACTATGGAAAAAGGTTAGTCCATTATAAGATCGAGAAAGAACCGAGCTATTCAACGATGACACGTTTCCCATCTTGAATTCGATCTAGTATCATGAGGCAAAAAGATATTCCATGATAAGTTGTATAGATTCGCTGGATATGATCTTCATGTATATGTGGATAGTTATAATGTCTTGCTAGGGACAGCTTATGACTTGTGATTCAAGAAGTTGTTTCCGGTCGCAGTCAAATATACACGAATTTACAGGGTCACACACTTAACGGGTTGGAGCATTAATTCAGATGGGATCCGAAACATGACTTCTATTGGTAACGGGTTTACTATTAGGATTAGGGTTCGTATTAGAGTAGGACTTATCCTGTAAGACCTTATAAAAGGAGATGAGGTGGGCATGCAGAATAGATTAGATCTATTCTGGCCGCCACCATCATTCACGAGATAACCTCCGCTAAACCCTACCAACGTGTGCTGGTGTTAGCACACGAACACGCGGTGCTCCTTCCCCGGACATGTGAACTTTTGTAGAGGCACGGCTGCTACTGCTGCATTGCTGTTCACGATCAAGTCATGATATCAACACTTCTTCTACTACTGCGTTGTCGCATCCGCGCGTCTAGTGGTAAATCGCTAATCTATGATCTTTTGCTTGCATGGTTCTTGGGTTTTCGGGTAAAATTTTGAAATTATCGCTAACACAGCAACCCTGTTTTCCAACAGTTTCCTCCCAGCAAGAAGAACAAAATTCCGTCAGACCTCCATGCTGATCCAAAGGATCCCTTCCTCAAGCAGTTGAAGTTCAAAACTCTTGAAGTGAACGGGCGATGGTCACCTTGTCTTGGCGATGTGCTGCTTCAATACCAAAAGACCATATGACTGAGAAGTGTACCACGCTGCTTTCATCGCTGCATGGTTGAGCACCTATTGCGTTCCATTGGAGATGGAACTTGCATTCGCCCGGAGGTCTTTTTTGCTGCTTCAAGCATTGCACAGGGTGTACGCCGTGCCATAGGAGTGTCATGTTTGGCGCATCTATACCACTGCCTTGATGATGTTTGTGATGCCGTCATGAAGGGATCAAAGCCAACAAATGAATATGAGCTTCCACTTCCAGCACACTTCATTATGGCTTGGTTTACTTCTTACTGGAAGGTCAGCCCCCCTAAGTCGAGATCTCACAATCCTCGCTTATCTCATTTTCCACCCTTTATCATGGAGGCATGCAGGATCACTTCCATAGAGCTTGATTTGCACGCAGCACACTGCTTTTTTTTAGATTTAGCAAAGGCTAAGGCCTCTTTGCTTTCTCTAAGTTTCTTCAAGAAGTCTTCGATGTGCTTTCCCTCATCAGATTCTGCTATCTGGCTTGATGACTGTCGCGAAGACTCGAATGGTGATAGGAGCTGTGCACATCGACGTTGTCAACATTATGACAACCTTGTCTACTATCCCCATCACTTCGCTCGGATGCATGGCTGTGATCAAGATGTTCTAGACTTCTTTATGGAGGACTTGAAGGGCACATCTCTTTTGCAGTTCTCAAAATACTTGAAAAGCACATGAAAGGAAACCATAGAGATGTTACGAAGGAGGCACCTTTATTATTGGCGGCCTCAAGGACATAGATCTGTCTTCAACCATGCAATTAGCACATGAAGCAGTCATATGAATACGCCCAATGGTGCATCATCGCCTTTGATTTCCTGAAAGATGTTAATAAATTCTTCTTGGTGTCGAAAGAAACTCATAACTCTGCAATAGACGAAACCTCGGAGCCTCCCCAAGGTAAGAATTTATCTTTTCTTTTAAATTTGCATTCGTCGCTGTTTTGTGGTCGAATTTCCCTTGTTTGAAGCTTCTGGTTGAAAAAAAACTTCTCTGGTTGAAAGCTTTTCTGGTCGCAAACTTCCTGGTTGAAAAGTTTTCTTTTGGTTGAAGCTTCTGGTTGAATTTTCTTCTTTTAAATTCTTCCATCATTTGCAGAGAAGCTCCCATCAACTCCGCCAATGCGACTAGCAGAGAAAGAAGTTGTGATGCCACCAAAAGAGGGTGCTGATGACCTGCAAAAAGAAGATGGAGTAGAGGAAGTACAACCTTCTACCAAGGCGACTGCACCAATCATTGTTGAAGGGGACACCAAGCTACTTAGTAGTTTGATTGTTCCTCAAGTGTCTAAACGAAAACGTTCGCTGCTTCAAGTCTCAACAACGGGTGAGACGAACCAAAATGACACGGAGAAACAATTAGCTCTTCGCAATACCAAGGAAGGAAGCCCGCCCAAGAAAACATGCTTGGGGTCTTAAATTAATTATGACAAATTTCTTCCTTCTCTTTATTTTTAAATGCTTCCCTGCTAATCTTCTTTCTTTTAAATCATGAAGAGAACTTGGACACAGTTATGAAGAAATTGAAGGAGCAGAGAGATGCGGTGGGGGCTGCAGCAAGGAAGCACACAAAAATCGTCGGTATCAACATCGAGGTACCTCCATCTTCTTCCAAGCTCACCACTGCACTTGAGGAATACGCCGAACAAGTGAAACTTGTAGTACCTCTACCGGGCAACCCTTCATTGCGTTGTTTTGTAGGATACGTGCGGCATGATCTCCAAGAGCTACAAGAGTTGCTTGATGCATCCCCATTGAATATAGATGCCCTCATCTCTGAGATAGATGAGAATTTAAAGAGTTGGGAAAAACTCTTTGATGGAGTCGATGGAGAACTTCTTCCGCAACTTTTAGGGATGTGATGTCAACTTATGGGCGAGAAGATTGCCCCTTATCAGCATCTTTTTCAGAAGTAACAGGAAGGCAAGGAACTTTCGCCACTAATTCTTTTGTTGACGTTGATGTGCCTTGATTGTCTTGTACTTCGACAGACTTGGACCAAGAATGGACACCTTCCAAACAAGGTAGGAATGTCTTAGGTTTCGGGTTCGAAACTATCTCTTCATCCGAAGGGTATGAGAACTCTTGAGTAACAGGAGGAGGCCTCCAGTTAGGGTTAATATCATCTTCGGGTTGAGATGTTACGATCCCACCAACCATGGCATCTTCTTCAATGACCTGGTACTTGACACCTTAGTCATTAGTGCAAGAGCTTCTGTAGCATTCTAGGGAGGGGTCATCACAGCTTGTGGTGGTGCTTTCTTCATGAAGATGTCATATGTGGGCTTGACTTTTTGTCTTGAAGTGGTTGAAGAGGCGTGAACTTACACAACTTCTTGGGAAAGAATGACCGATCGGAGCTGCCTTCGCCCTACAACTTGAGGTGGAGTTCCTACAAGGGGTGGTAGAGATAAGACCTTTTCCTTTTGTTTGCCTGGAACATCTTCAGGTGGCTGATCATGGTGCCTCCTTAGGACTAGACGGTCAAGAAGGTAATTATACCTTCGACTCCATTCTAGTGTCGAAGAGATGCAGAACATAATGTTCTCATCATCGGGATGGATGCTGCCATCAGGTTGGACATGAACTTGTACATTTCTCAGTACAAGATCCTCCAGCTCTTGGTGCATTATGCGACGATTTTTCCTACGCTAATCACGCTTGCATTGATTGATTGTAGAGACATGAGGGACTCTGGGAAGGCCAGGTGGTGTTGGAAGAAGAGGAGGAGCCTGAGAAGGAGGCATCCAATGGGAGTTTGAAGGCGATTCAAGCCGCGGAGTGCGCCTTGCTTGAGGTGGTAGAGTGACACGCCTCTTAGGCAAAGTGGATACCTGTTGGGGAAAAGAGCCAATCCCTTGCCTGGGTGAAGCCGATGCAGCTGGAGTAGTCCGCACATGCCATTGTTGATGGACACGTGGTGACTGCTCTAGCCGATGAGACCACTGGTCCAACGAGGTGATAGTGCTGCTTGTCTAGGTCGATAAGTTGATGTAGGTGAAGGCCTTTGACGAGGCGCCCATGTCTGGTGCATATGATGAGGACAGTGTCTTGAGGTGTCATATCCTGAACTCCTAAGCTGAGAGGAAGAGTCAGGCATGTTGCGACCTCGCAACTTTGCATTTTTGCTCGCTTGGATGAATAGCGCCTCCAGAATTCTCTCATGACGGCAAGTCTTAATAAGCTCTTGGTATTGACAGCCTCCCACACCCATTCATTAGGGAACAAGTTGTATGGTGGTGTCATTATGTAGGGCTGTCGACAAGTCATGTCAATAAGGTCACTTACACTGAGCAACCAGTCCTCTTTGGGAACAACAACATAAGTGATGTGGGCACCAAGTTGCTCCTGCAAATCACTCACCTTGCGGAATTTCCTTTTGAGGTTGCGTAGTCAGTTGGTGTTGTAGGCACGGCGAGCATATGACATGTGCCTTCGTAGAGTATAGGAGACACTGTGCAGTGCACAAATAACTCGACCTTGATGCGTTGTACACCTGGGGTAGGCAGTGTAGGACCGATAAGTGGAGCAACTACATGAAGGGAGGTGGCATGGTGCCACTTGTTAATGGCCTGATGATGAAGCCATTGAGCAGCCTGAATGTCACCTTGAATGTCAACGATGACAGAACCCTTTTGTGCCTCTAACATCAAGGTGCAACACTCCTTCTTGACTTTAGCAAAAGCACACTTGTGAGCTTTCTTTGACTCCGTTGCAAGAAACTACACGGGCTCTTGAGTCTAGTGGAAGTATGTAGTATAGTTGTATTTAAAGATTGCCACCAGGAGCAATGTCCCGAACTGAATAGTCAGAGGCTTTGGATGCTGCTTGTCAGTATGAACAATCTTATCAAGGAAGGACCACTTGTGAAAAGGGGTTCTTTGTGTTGAATCTTGAGCCCTAATTAGGGTTTTGGTGATTAATGACATCCGTAAGATTTGCGACTAACCTTTGTGTGTGAGACTCAGGTAAATCAGAGGAGAAAGCATCAAGAAAGAGCAAAGCAAGGTTATCAAGACTCCATGAAGCAAAAACGACGAAAACCTCGACAAGAGTACAAATATCTAAACCTAGTCTAGGTTAGATGGTCGTACTATTAAGAGGGGTCTTAGCACAAGTCTCTTGATCAACCTTGAAGTTTTTAGAAGCACATTTGCATTTGCATTTACCCTCAAAACGAAATTGAGTAAAAATTCAGCATTTATGTTTTCGTTCTGTACTGGCCGGACAGTGTCTGAAGTGACCGGACAATGTCCGGCCAATACAAATAACTTCTAAACAGTGCAAAACTTTAAACAAAGACATATACATTTGTCCGGTGCATCTGTCCGATGTAGGCCGGACATTGTCCGAAAATGTCCGGTCAATACAAATTTTCACGGCACGTTAAGTTGAGACAAATGTATTTGTCCAGAGGCTTTTGTCTGAAGTGCACCGGACATTGTCTGAAGTGACCGGACAATGTCCGGTCTTCTGAGCAATTGAAAATGCGTGTGTTAATAGAGACATATGTATTTGTCCGGACATTTTGTCCGGACAAATCCCATATGTCCGGCCTATACAATTGTTGGAATGTTTTAATTCAAGTGATCACAGAAACAAATACATTTGTCTGGACATTTTGTCCAAGCAAATCGATTTGTCCGGTGTGTACATGTAATGTTGAACAGGGGTGTTAACAGAGACAAATGCATCTGTCCTGACATTTTGTCCGGACAAATCCATTTGTCCGGCCTTCACAAACTTGTTCAAACGGCTACTGACACTCGAATTATACGTGAGTAACGGTCAAGTTTTTTGTACTGACCAGGCAATGTCTGAAGTGACCAGACAATGTCCGGCCAGTACAACTTTCGCCCAATTTTCTTGAAAATGACCGTTTTGCTGAGAGTATAAATATCCCACTATTTGTAGATGTCATATACACACGAAATACATCTCTAAACTCTTGTGCAACAGTGTGCAAACTCTCTCACACTCATTCTCTAGCAATTGAAGTCAAAACTTGAGCAAACCTTGAGTGCTAGTTGAGTGAAGTTGATTTCAAGCCTTTTGCATTTGCATAGTTGTTCTTCAAGCTTTGAGGTTGATTAAGCAAGGTGCTAGGCTTGTCACTCTTGGTGATTGCCGTCACCTAGACGACCCGGGAGGTCCGGTGATCTCTCCATCGACGGTGTGTGTCGGAGAGACCCAGCGATTGATTGTAAAGGCTCGGAGCTCGCCTATCCGGAGAGGAGAAGGGCTACCCATACTGAAATCGAAGCATAACCTCTAGTGAAGAGCGCTTCAATGAGGATTAGTGGAAATCGGCAAATTTCTGAGACTTCGGGAAAAATTCGATCTCTTCGGTTATTTCTACTCCTTGCTTCATTTTCTTAGTGATTGAATTGTTACTCTTAATCCTTTAGAAATTGCAAAACTTGTATTGAATTGTCATTCATATCTTTAGAGACTTATTATTGCAATTTAGGTTGTTAATCACTAGTTTATAAGTAAAAATTTAAAAACCGCCTATTCACCCCCCTCTAGTCGGCATCCTTCGATCAACACGTGGTATCAGAGCGCTAGGTCTCTCATTTTAGGCTTAACCGTTTAGAGAGAGCATGTTATCGATCAAAGAAAACTATAATGGAAAGGTCCCCTTCTTCAAGGGTGATAACTATTGCTATTGAAAAATTAGGATGGCGGTTTACCTAGAATCCATTAATCTTGACGTTTGGAGGGTAACTAGAGATGGTTTTAGAGCTCCAATTGACTTAGAAAATCTCACACCCCTAGAAGCGAAAAACCTCCAAGCAAATGCTCAAGCAAAAAATGACATATTTAATGGTCTTGACTTAAGTGAGTTCAATCGCATTAGTAATCTTGATACATCTTATGAAATGTGGAAAATTTTAGAAGCAATTCATGAAGGCACATCTCAAGGTCAAAGAAACTAAACTAATTAAATTAACTAGAGAATACAACTCCTTCTTCATGCTTGAATCTGAAAATGTTGGTGACATGTATACTCGACTCAATCTATTAATCAATGACCCCAAAGGTTTAGGTACAAAATTTGAAGATATTGATATTGTGCGTAAAATGCTTATGATTTTACCATAGAGTTTTGATACAATTGTGACAGTGCTTATCAATGGTGATCTCACATCCACAACTCCTACCGAGCTCTTGGGTACTCTTATTACCCATGAAATGCAAAAAGAAGAGAAGAAAGGGATTGTGGAAGCATCCGGATCAAAGAAGAAAATCTTGGCATTTAAAGCAAATGTCGAGGAGGCTAAGGAGGATAGTTCGGATGAAAGCTCCGATGGTGATCTAGCTCTTCTTGTGAGAAAAACCCGGAAGCTCACAAACAAGATCAACAAAAGGGGATTTGAGTTTGACAAAAGGCGAGGACCGCACAAGAAGACCGGATTCAAGAACATTACATGCTATGAATGTAATGAGAAGGGACACTTTGCCTCAAGATGTCAAAATAAGAAGGGTGATCATCAAAGATCACATGAGAGGAAAGATGATGGTGAAGAGTCAAAAGGTAAAAAGAAGCTCTTCAAAAAGTTCTATAACAATAGAAGCAAGGACCAAGCCTATATTGGTGAATGGTACTCCGGATCGGAGGAATCCGAATCGGAGGATGAAGTACCATCAACTTCTAAGAAGATGACGGGAATTACTATCGGAGAGGCCACTTCGCTTGAAGACAAGTCATCATTGTGTCTTATGGCGAGTGATGATGCTAAGGTATCGGATCTCGAACCTTCTTATGAGGAACTTGTTGATATGGTTATGGAATTGAATGAGGCACTAGGTAGAATAACTAAGGAGAACAAAATGCTTAAGAAAGAATATTAAACACTTAGTGATTTATATGCCGAACTAAATAACTCGCATGAGGCACTTCTAGTTAATGAAATTATCGATTCTAAACAAACTAGTGATATAGGAATTACTTGTGATATTCTAGATGAATCATCTCATATTGTCTCTCATTCAAAATCAATCACTTGTAATGCTTTAGAAATTAATCATGAAAATGTTTGTGATGAAATCGTTGGTAACAACTCAAACTTGTTTTTAGAAAATTTAGAACTCAAGGCACAAGTGGAAAAGCTAAATCTAGGATTAGCGAAATGCTTTAGAGGAAAAAAAAATCTTAGACAAACTTCTTAGTGAGCAGCGATGGTCATTTAGAAAGGAAGGTCTAGGATATGAACCGAACAAAAGAAAGAAGTTGAGTACTAAAGTGACTTTTGTTAAGGCCACTAATATGTTTTGTCACAAATGTCATGATGTAGACCATTTGCCGGATAATTGCCCCTCAACTTCTAGAACTAAAGAAAATGAGTTTCACTCCCATTACATGCTTAAGAAAACCAAGTACAAAAAAGTAATTGCTAAATTCATTGGTTTACCTTATCAAAATAAACATAAAAAGAGAATTTGGATTCCAAAAACCCTTGTTACTAACTTCCAAGGACCCAAACAAGTTTGGGTACCTAAAAGCGTCTAACCTTTCTTTTAGGTGAACTACAAAACCGGTGGAAGGCATTGGGTGCTTGATAGCGGATGCACCCAACACATGACCGGTGATGGAAGTCGATTCTCCTCATTTGAGAATGGTTGCAATGATATTGATAAAATCACGTTTGGTGACAATAGCAAAGGAAAGGTAATTGGGTTAGGTAAAGTTGCAATCACAAACAGCCTTTCCATCTCAAATGTATTACTTGTTGAATCTTTGAATTTCAATTTGCTCTCGGTTGCAAAAATTTGTGATTTGGGTCTTAGATGCATTTTCGAACCAAATGGCGTTATCATTGAAAGTTTAGAAGACAAATCTTTAATTTTCAAAGGTTTTCGATATGGAGATTTGTATTTGGTGGATTTCGGTTCAAAAGATTCTTGCATTTCAACTTGTTTGGTTGCCAAAAATTCTTTGGGATGGCTTTGGCATCGTCGCTTGGCTCATGTTGGGATGCATCAATTAAACAAACTTTTAAAAAGAGATTTGATCTTAGGTATGAAAAATGTAAAATTTGAAAAGAATAAACTTTGTAGTGCTTGTCAAGCGGGAAAACAAGTTGCTAGTACTCATCCCGCTAAAAACGTTTTGTCAACATCTAGACCACTTGAGCTTTTGCATATGGATTTGTTTGGTCCATCGGAAACTCAAAGTATTGGTGGTACTAACTATTGTTTTGTCATTATTGATTATGTCTCTCGATTTACTTGGATTTTCTTCTTAAATCATAAGTCCGATGCTCCAAGTGTGTTTAAAAGATTTGCAAAATGTGCTGAAAATGAATTTGAATTCTCCATCAAGAAACTTCGAAGTGATCATGGTGGAGAGTTTCAAAATTCGGATTTTATTGAGCTTTGTGATGAATTTGGAATTAAACACGAATTTTCCGTACCATATACTCCTCAACAAAACGGTGTTGTGGAAAGGAAAAATCGAACATTAATCGAAATGGCTCGAACTTTGTTGGATGAATATAAAACCCCCACTAGGTTTTGGGCCGAGGCAGTCAATACTGCTTGTTATGCCATAAATCGGCTTTATACTCATCCATTGTTAAACAAAACTCCCTACGAACTAATTGTTGGAAGAAAACCAAATATTTCATATTTTCGAATTTTTGGTTGCAAATGTTACATTCTTAAAAAACGCATGCATCTTGGAAAATTTCAAAGACGTGTTGATGAGGGTTTTCTTGTTGGATATTCATCAACTAGTAAAGCTTATCGTGTTTTTAACATCATAACCGAATGCATTGAAGAAATGTGTAATGCTGAGTTTGATGAATCTAATGGCTCTCAAGAAGAGTATGAAGATTTTGAGAATGTAGGAAATGAGGAATTACGAGAAGCTATGAAGAACATGACGATTGGGGACATCAAGCCCAAAGATGAAGATTCAAAGTCATCCGATCAAGAAAATGAAATAGCTTCTATGATTCCGGAGGCCACTACTCAAGCTGATCTTGATCCGGAGATGAAGGAAAATGAAGATCAAGCATTGCAAAATCCAAGACTTCATCAAACCATCACTAAGGATCATCCCGTCAATCAAATAATAGGTGATGTTGGTAAAGGTGTTCAAACTCGCTCTAGAATCACATCTTTTTGTGAACATGCATCCTTCATTTCTAGTATTGAGCCTAAATGCATTGATGAAGCATTAGCAGACCCGGATTGGGTAAATGCTATGCATGATGAATTAAATAACTTTACTAGAAACAATGTTTGGGAACTTGTAGAACAACCTCTTGATCACAATATAATTGGTACAAAATGGGTGTTTCGAAATAAGCAAGATGAAAATGGCTTAGTTGTAAGAAATAAAGCTAGATTGGTAGCACAAGGTTATTCTCAAATTGAGGGATTAGATTTAGACGAAACTTTTGCTCCTGTAGCTAGACTAGAAGCCATTCGTATCTTACTTGCATTCGCATCATGTTTTGAAATCAAACTATTTCAAATGGATGTTAAAAGTGCTTTCTTAAATGGTGAGATTTCGGAATTTGTTTTTGTAAAGCAACCACTGGGTTTTGAAGATCCAAAATATCCAAATCATGTCTATAAACTCTCAAAAGCCCTTTATGGTCTTAAGCAAACCCCTAGGGCTTGGTATGAACGATTGCGAGATTTCCTAATTTCACAAGGTTTTAAAGTTGGAAAAATTGATACAACTCTCTTTACCAAAATCATAGACGATGACTTCTTTGTTTGCCAAATCTATGTCGATGATATAATTTTTGGTTCCACTAACGAATCTCTTTGTCAAGCTTTTGGTGAAACCATGTCCAAGGAATTTGAGATGTCTATGATAGGAGAATTGAGCTTTTTCCTCGGACTCCAGATTAAGCAAATCAAAGAAGGTATATTTGTGAGTCAAAGCAAATACGTGAAGGATTTGCTCAAAAGATTCGGCATGGATGATGCAAAGCCAATCAAAACTCCCATGGCTACAAATGGTCATTTGGACTTGGACGAGGGAGGTAAACCGGTAGAGCTCAAATTATATCGTTCTATGATTGGTAGTTTATTATATCTTACTGCTTCTAGATCGGATATTATGTTTAGTGTATGCATGTGTGCTAGGTTTCAAGCTGCCCCTAGAGAGTGTCACTTAAATGCAGTAAAAAGAATCTTTAGATACCTAAAACATACACCAAACATAGGCCTTTGGTGTCCTAAGAATGCTAGCTTTGATCTCCTAGGATATTCGGATTCTGATTATGCTGGGTGTAAAATTGATAGAAAAAGTACTTCCGGTGGATGTCAACTTCTAGGAAGATCATTAGTCTCTTAGACTTCAAAGAAACAAAATTCGGTTGCACTCTCAACCGCCGAGGCGGAATATGTTTCGGCCGGTAGTTGTTGTGCACAACTTCTTTGGATGAAGCAAACTTTGTTAGATTATGGCATAAGAGTCAATTGTGTTCCACTTTTATGTGATAATGAGAGTACCGTTAAAATTGCTAACAATCCCGTTCAACACACTCGAACAAAGCACATTGACATTAGACATCACTTTCTAAGGGATCATGTATCAAAAAGGGATATAGTGATTAGTCCTGTTTCAACCAAAAATCAATTAGCGGACCTATTCACTAAACCCTTGGATGAGTCAAGATTTAGCAAGTTAAGAAATGAATTGAATGTTATTGACATTTCAAATGTTATTTGATTTCTTGCTTGTCTTGAAATGGTTCTTAGTTTGATTGTGTCTAGCATATATACTATTGATTGTATGTATATAAATATATATATATATATATATATATATATATATATATATATATATATTCAATCAATGTAGGCATCTATGCCAATCACTTCCTATTTTGAAGAAAAAGACCAAAAGCTCACCACTTTGTCGTTTCTCAACAAAACATGGATAACACATTAAGGGGGAGCAACTTCAAGCTCATTGAATGCTTGTATACCCAAAATTGTGTACAAAAAGGAAAAATATGCATGTCGTTTGTTAAAAGGGTCATTTTTAAATCAAAAAGGCGAAAAAGTGCTAAAATGTTCAAAATATGTAAAAATAACACAAAATCTTCAAAAATACCTTTCAAATATGTTATCAAAGGTTTTGAAAGTGAAAAGAAAGGATTTCGAGCTAAAATGTTGAATTTTGACAAAATTGAAGATTTAGGAATCTTGTTTTGGTCTAAAATGACTTATTTTCATAAGTTAAAATCGGTTGAGTTTTACCAAAAATTTTCTACATAAAACACTTAGAGATCAATCATTCGAAGATAGTTCATGTTGAACTTTTTCTCAAAAGACCAATGGTTTGCAAGTTATCACATTTTTCAAGTCGCCCGAAAACAAGTTTTTACACGAAAATACCTAAAACGTGCATTTTGTGAATTTCGCTGTTTGAGCCAAAAATCTCTTCCATGTTTTGGCTTGAAATAGTATTTCAAATTCATGCAAGTCCAAACATCTCAGAAAAATCCAAGTTTCATGGAGATTTGACAAATTGGTGAAAAACCCGTTCTGTTTTACCCATTTTACCCTAAAAGGTGCTTCGGAGGCTCATACTAAGATTTTCTTCTCTCATATTCATCTCAAGGCTATCTGGCTATATTCCCAATATGGAAATTGAGTTTATACTGGAATCAAACCTCTGTTTGAGTCAAATTTGCGAAAAATTGACAATTTCAGAAGCTTCAGGAATTTATCTGAACTGACCGGACATTGTCCGCCCAGTTCGGACTCTGTCCGGCCATATCGGACATTGTCCGGCCAGATCGGACACTGTCCGGTGTGTGCATACCTGTTCGGTTATTAAAACTTCCGAAGTTCTTTTTCTTCCCCAAATCGACAGAAGCTCTTGTTTGCTCCCAAGGTCACCCTCTCTCCACTGTTCATCTCTTCTCCTCCGGACACAAGATCTCGTCCGATCATTTCTCGTTCGGCCTCGGATTTAGGCTCCTGTGCCTCTCCTCCTTCACTTGCTTGGTCAGTTTTTCATTCTCTTTCTCTCTAAGTCATACATTGCATCCTATTTTCATTCTAGGGTTTGAAATAGTCCAAATGATTTTGCATGCCTAAATTGTTTAGAGATTCATGAAATTGACATCTAGAAATGATCTCATCTCAGTTGATTCTCTCAAAATTGGAACATTTCGTAGAAATGCATGACATTAGTATCAATATGATTTCTAGGGTTAGATTTTGTGACAAAAACTAGTATGGATCTTCTGGAAATGTGATAATCCAGTTGGATCAACTATTAAAACTTGGATTCACATCAAATTTGTTCAAGGTTTTAACATGCACAAGATGAATGTATAGATGAGTATATCAAAGATGATTCGTTTTTTACTGCACTAGGTCTAAGGCAAATTGAGTAGAGCAAAACTAAATCAAATTGCAGGAAGAGATAATATGAAGTCTAAGCAAGCCTCTATTAGTGAATGCATGAGTATAATTTAGTTCAAATTGAATCATATAAGGATTAGGTCATGCTTTCATATACATATGAAGACTAGTTCATGCATCTCATGACACCTTCATCTAGTCATATCATGATCAAATTCTCTATCTCTCCCTTTACCAGAGCCATCATATCAGGAAGAATGAAACAAACCAGTCGTCACCATGGGCCTGGATCTTCCTAACAGCCACAACCCATTGATTGGGACTCCCTGGCAGTCGATGAGGATGATGCAGCTCCAGCATCTCCCATAGGGTCCCCCACTACTGATTCAGATTCAGATGACAGCAGCAGCAGTAGCGGTGATGAGCAACCTAGGGGCCATCAGACTTTCACCGCTAGTGCTATTTGGCGACTTCGTCGAAAGAACCCGTACGAGCACCCGAGAACTTGTACTGAGAGGAACTTATGGAATGCTTTTTAGATGTCCCAGTATCACACCCGATTCTCCTCTGCCAAAGTCTTTGGGCATCAGGCCATTGACTGGAACTTGATCGAAAGCAAAGTGAACTATCCATTAAGGGGCAAGTTCCTGGTAGTCAGTTTGTACTCCTTCACCGAGATGAAGGAAGACTGGAAGTGGAACGTGGATATGATCCGTTCGTTCTTCGCATCTCTCCATGTAGCCTCGGATCGATCCCACATCGTCTTCATGAACAACAACTCGAAGAGGACTCTCACGAAGGCACAGGTCGAAGAGGCTCTACAGGTTGAGCATGTCGACAACAACCTTTTCATCTTCGATGAGGTTCGAGTTGAAGATGTCGTCCACCTCTTCAACAATCCAGATCCAAACATCGGTAAAATCTCTCAACTGATCCCTCCGGTGGCAATTCTTGAAAATCTCAATCGCATGACCATCTTGCTCAAAACCGGAGATCGCGGGGCCATCACATCTACCATGCTACGACTGTTGAAAGCCCAAGTTGACGAGACTTCGTTCGACATTGTGGAGTTCATGTTCCATGAGATGCAGGAGGTTCAGATGGACTCGAAGAGGCTCTTGCCCTTCGCACCCTTCATAGCTCATACTCTGACCTACTTTGGACTGCATCGAGCATCTCGCCCCACTTCTATGGAGTATTACCGGATGAAGAGTTTGGGGATCCTTATTCGCTACGAGAACCAAGTTGGATCACCAGCTCATGAAGATGAGCACATGTCTCCGGTCGCGGGAGCTCTTTCTCCACTTCAGTCCTACTCCATCTCTCAGAGTCCTGACGTCTCGGCTCCGTACATGATGATCATGGAGCATCTAGATCAGATGTCCATGCGATTCGAGACTCGCTTCGATGAGGTTGACTCCAAATTGAGCTCCATCGACCATGGCCTCAATGTCATCGAGCCTCGCATCGATTCTATGAGTCAGGATATCTCTGAACTGCAGGGACGATTCGACACAGGCCAGTATCAGCGTCGTCGTCGCGGTGATTCTTCTTCTGATCATCCTCCGCAGTCTTAGATCGTCTTACTCTTGTATCTATGCTACTTGTATATATGTCTTCTCCCTTTATGGATATTTGATGACAAAGGGGGAGAGTTATGTTATGTGTTCATGGATATGTGGTTATGTCGTTATGTGGTTATGTCGTCGTTTATGTCATACTATGGAATGATGTATGAATGTATGAATGTATGAACATGGATATGTTTATGAACATGGATATGTTATGAAATGAAATTGTTGTTTGAATTTGAACATATACATGTGGACTCATAAATCTTGTTATGGACTTCTTCATGAGTTTGGATGCAAGATTCAGGGGGAGCACTATTTGTTCATACTCATTTTTGATATCCATATGTTTTATGCATAACGGTTGTCATCAATCACCAAAAAGGGGGAGATTGTTGAATCTTAAACCCTAATTAGGGTTTTGGTGATTAATGACATCCGTAAGATTTGCGACTAACCTTTGTGTGTGAGACTCAGGTAAATCAGAGGAGAAAGTATCAAGAAAAAGCAAAGCGAGGTTATCAAGACTCCATGAAGCAAAAACGACGAAAACCTCGATAAGAGTACAAATATCTAAACCTAGCGCTTTCTTGTTTTGATAATTTCTAGGTTAGATGGTCATACTATTAAGAGGGGTCTTAGCACAAGTCTCTTAATCAACCTTGAAGTTTTTAGAAGCACATTTGCATTTGCATTTACCCTCAAATCGAAATTGAGTAAAAATTCAGCATTTCTGTTTTTGTTCTGTACTGGCCAGACAGTGTCTGAAGTGACCGGACAATGTCCGGCCAATACAAATAACTTCTGAACAGTGCAAAACTTTAAACAAAGACATATACATTTGTCCGGTGCATCTGTCCGATGTAGGCCGGACATTGTCCGAAGTGACCGGACAATGTCCGGTCAATACAAATTTTCACGGCACGTTAAGTTGAGACAAATGTATTTGTCCGGAGGCTTTTATCTGAAGTGCACCGGACATTGTCCGAAGTGACCGGACAATGTCCGGCCAATACATCTTCTGAGAAATTGAAAATGCGTGTGTTAACAGAGACATATGTATTTGTCCGGACAAATCCCATATGTCCGGCCTATACAATTGTTGGAATGTTTTAATTCAAGTAATAACAGAGACAAAACAAATCGATTTGGCTGGTGTGTACATGTAATGTTGAACAGGGGTGTTAACAGAGACAAATGCATCTGTCCGGACGTTTTTTCCGGACAAATCCATTTGTCCGGCCTTCACAAACTTGTTCAAACGGCTACTGACACTTGAATTACACGTGAGTAACGGTCAAGTTTTTTGTACTGACCGGACAATTTCCGAAGTGACCGGACAATGTCCGGCTAGTACAACTTTCGCCCAATTTTCTTGAAAACGACAGTTTTGCTGAGAGTATAAATATCCCACTGTTTGTAGATGTCATATACACACGAAATACATCTCTAAACTTTTGTGCAACAGTGTGCAAACTCTCTCACACTCATTCTCTAGCAATTGAAGCCAAAACTTGAGCAAACCTTGAGTGTTAGTTGAGTGAAGTTGATTTCAAGCCTTTTGCATTTGCATAGTTGTTCTTCAAGCTTTGAGGTTGATCAAGCAAGGTGCTAGGCTTGTTACTCTTGGTGATTGCCGTCACCTAGACGACCCAGGAGGTCCGGCGATCTCTCCATCGACGGTGTGTGTCGGAGAGGCCCGACAATTGATTGTAAAGGCTCGGAGCTCGCCTATCCAGAGAGGAGAAGGGCTACCCATAGTGAAATCGAAGTATAACCTCTAGTGAAGAGCGCTTCAACGAGGATTAGTGAAAATCGGCAAATTTTCTAGACCTCGGGAAAAATTCGATCTCTTCAGTTATTTCTACTACTTGCTTCATTTTCTTAGTAATTGAATTGTTGCTCTTAATCCTTTAGAAATTGTAAAACTTGTATTGAATTGTCATTCATATCTTTAGAGACTTGTTATTGCAATTTAGGTTGTTAATCACTAGTTTATAAGTAAAAATTTAAAAACCGCCTATTCACCCCCCTCTAGTCGGCATCCTTCAATCAACACTTTGATCAATAAATGCCTCATCACATGTATCATGCAGGCGCTCTACAGACGAGCAGCCATATGTATGATGGATGGAAGACATAGGGCATGTAGAAGTGAGTTAGACCTTTATCGGAGCACAACAAAGATGAGAGGAGAACCATGTCTCACTGGGTGTGCCATTTTGTTTCATCCGAAAGATGTCTTCCAAAGTGAAATTACCCCTTCCGGCTTGCGGGTGTGCCAGTATACATAAGTATACGCATAAAAGTAAAGAATGCACAATCTTAGAGGAAACAATGCACTTTATTAATTCTGAAAAGAATTAAAAGTTAAAAGTCCCTTTGGGATTTACATGTTCTCATTGCGCTTATGAAGCTGCATCTTGACATACAAGAGATTGCGCAGTTCATGGTTCCTCAGGGGTTTTGAAAAACTCTTGATTAATTATACCTACAGAATAATTCCACAGAAAACCTCCGATTAAACTATGTTGATGGTCGTCATCTTCAAAACTTCAAAGTTGCCCTTGATGAATGTGTGCAATGCGTATACCATGCATGCAATTTTGCAAATCAATAATGTTGTTAGTCTATGGTGCTATCACAAAGAAAATGTGGCGAGCATTGGAATATCCATCAATGCTCAGTCAGGGAGTTGTTCGACCTCGTCAGCCGCAAACAAATGGATGTCTTCGCCTCATCAGTACTAGACATGAATGGTGTCTAATTTAGTCAGTCACAGATGGAATGTCTCCTTCACCTCATCAGTACCCAACGACATACAATTTAAGTGTTGTGCTTGTAGCTCATTTTCCGAAACTCTTCTTCTAAGTAAAAATTATTATGTAAAAGGATACAACTCTAATATATCCACCGTATGGACTTAATAGTGTGTTCTGCATGTGTTGCGATCAATTAAATTAAATATGAGCATGGACGAGGTACTCACAATTTTTATATAAAAACATTTTTTAGAAAAAAATATGATGATTTAAAATAAGAAAATATGATAACCTAAAAAGAATGCGACAACCTAAAATAAAAAAAATATAATAATTTTAAAAAACAACAACCTAAAATAAAAAATGTGACAGTCTAAAAAGAATACAACAATCTAAAATAAAAAAATACGATAAATTAAAAAAAGACAACTAAAAAACAACTTAAAATAAGAAAATATATCAACCTAAATAATATGTGATACTATAAAATCTAATGAATCAAGTCGTGGTTATTGGATCAAAATCTATTTGTTGATATTAAAAATAGAAATAAAATTAATAAAAATTTTTTTTCTAACCATTCCGATTCAATATTAATTATCTACACCTTCTATCTTTCTTTACTTACGGATTAAAAGTACATGCAATTTTTACCTACCAATTGAATCGCTCGTTCACTTTTTATAATTCACTTAAGAACATAAAAAGCATTGTGTTTTCACAAAAAAAAGAAAAAAATGAGAAAAAAGCACCGCAAAAGCTGAAGACAATATTATTCATTTAATATATGATAATACAAATAGATAAGGAGACAATTTGGAAAAATTATTGCAACTCACATCACAAACATCACTACTAATTAAACTGAATCCTACTTACACAGAACACAATCTTTCACTACTCGACCTCCAATTAAAACACATTTAATTCAAACGAGTTAACTTAGCTAGAAGCATGCATGCGTACATTATATACGACGTATATATACATGCATGACTTAGCCACTAGTAGCTCCGATTAAAGCTGAGAAGCTTCCACGTGTTCGACTGCGAGCCAGGGATTCCCCACACCGTCGCCGTGTAGTTGCCGGCTCTCCCCGTGGTGCCGTTCGTCGCCGTGAGCATCATCCAGTAGTTGTTACCCCCGCCGCCGGCCGCCGTGGACGCGCACCACACCGTGCTCACGTACGTCAGGCTCACCTCCTTTGCGAGCCTGTACACGATCACCGCGAACACGCTGACTTGCCTTATGAAGTCGCTGTTCACGTCCTCCGGGTGCGACCCCCGCGGCGGCGACATCGTGTCAGCGACGACGGTCGACGCCACCATTATCGCCACCGCAAGGAGGAGGAGAGCTGGCCGAGCCAATGGTGATTGCTTCATGATACTAGCTTTGTAAACGTGTAACTAGCTTAATTAACTCGAGTTGTGCATGCATGCACTACACATACACCATGGCTTAGCTCTATATATAGCAGTAGATAGAGAGAGATATCTAGAGAATTTTACTGCAGTTTAGAGATCTGCAAAAGCTCACGCGCCTACTCACGTGCATGCATGCTTGGGTTTTCGCACGTACGTACCTGTGCATGGGTGTTTGTGAGGACACGTGGAGATCGATGAGGTTACAACTGTGTAACTCCTATTTTAATCTTCTTGTTTGTGTGGTTCGTTGGTTTTGTTACGCGGGAAGCGTACATAGGTAGCTGCGGCGCTGAATAACGAAGCAATGGAGCACGAATATTGAAGCAATGGAGCTCCGGTGGTCAACTAACGGTGCTTGCATGGAGGAACTTGCCATATCGGCAATGCCGGTTCAGGTGAAAAAAACGTACGTGAATCGAGTGCAATACATTTTCTAAATCAATAACAATATAGTCCTCACTGTCGGTGGTAGATCTAAAAATTTGACATATAGAATTAATTATATTGTTCGTATGTCTAGTGGAAGTCAATTTTTTTAACATCTTTTATAATTTGTGGATTTTTACATAAAATCTTATAAGTAATAGATCTTTTTGTAAAAACTGTGAAATCATCTGATCCCACTTCTATTATCGTGGATTTGCCACTGCTCACTGTTGATCTTTAATCATATGTTTCTGTGATCCTAACAGAGTAAGCGATGTTTCATTTGGTTGAGTTCATATTTTTTTCCTAAATATCAGTTGACCCTTTCGTTTGGAATTTTGAACTTTTGAGAAAAGTCAATATGAGTTTAGGATTTGTGACAACAATTTATGTGGGCCAATTAGTTGGATGGTAATCCAATTGGTTTGGTATGCGTGGATATGCCAATTAATCGGTACTCGGCAATGGTGTGCTAGTGAAAACCAATCAAACCTACTGGTATTATTATTTGGCTTTCAGCTTGTTTGATTCATGGCCTGGACAATGTGGATGATTGTGCCTGGTCAGGGATGCATCCTCAAACTGGAAAATTTCGTCCATAAAATGTGTATTTCTATTTATAATCATCTCTTTCTTATTTATCACTGAAATATACACTGATATTTTATATTTGCCACCGTTATTTGGTCTATCACTGGTCAAGAGTTCAAATGACATTTTTATTTTTGTAGAGATATATTTATGTACAAAATATATTTTTAATGTAAGAGTATTAGTTATACGAAGAACGAAATTTTTTGCAGTTCTTCATAGAGATATATTTTCTCCATTTACAATGTAAAAATGTCATTTGTTCCATTGACTAGTGGCTTACTAAATGGCGATGAAAAATACAAAGTATCAGTTTATATTTCAATGGTATATTTTCTGTATTTACACAGATAAAAATGCCACTTGCTTCATTAACTAGTGGCTGACTAAACGAAGATGAAAAAATAAAATACCAGTTCATGTTTCAGTGGTAAATAAGAGATAGTCGATTTTTCAGTGGTAGATACAAAAGTACACATAATTTTCAGTGGTACGGATGAAATTTTTTCTATTCTAAAAGCGTAATATGAACATTTGTTTTTGAGTATTGAAGATTAAGTTTTCATATGGTATAAAATAGAAATATGCCTCGAGAAATAAATAGTAGCTCCTCGACATTCTGATAATATTTATGGATCCACCAATGGCTAGCGGACAGAGGCAGCAGGTGTCATTAATGAAGATGCGGAACGATAATAGTAAGAGGTGGCAAAATTGTCCACAGCGAACACCGGAGGTGGCAGCAATATGTGGCAATGAGAAAAGGCAGCTCCAACCGCATCTATATGGTAGGAGGGATGCGATGGAGTGGCGGGGTAGGGGCGGCCGGAGGTGACACTATGGTAGTGGTGAGTTCTGAAGCGAGCAATTGTGGCTCGACCGCAATTGATTGATGCAGTAGTGGGGTGCACTCAGCTGCAATTGTCGCAGTGGGATAAGGCGACAAGGTTGCTCATCAACGACGTAGGAGAGGAGGTGCCGAGGTGGGGCGGCGGGTGAGAGGAGGGGAGTCGAGGGAGGGGAGCAATGTGCTCGTGTTCCAGAGAATGGCTTTTGAGTGTTTGGCCTCAAGTGAGCATGTATAAGCACCTTTCTAGGCGTGACTAGTCTAGGCACCATGTGAATGTAAATCAAATAATCTTTAGACATGTGTTTTATCAGTCTCACGCCGGACATCAGCCTCTTGATCCCATTACTTGTTTGGTGTATTTATGGGTGGATTATGTGATACTATATCATATTGAGATTTGATCTCACATCTTTATGATTGTCTAACTCTTCTATAAGCTCTAACTATATCTTTTTTTTGAGAAGAATGAAAATTTAGAGAGTATTAACTCCATATGTCTCATTGATATTATTGAGTGTCTCTTTTATATGTCTCATAAAATTAGTAAAATAATATTAAATATCTTATTGATATATGGACCAAACCCTACATATTATATTTACAGCTAATAGTATTTATTAAATTATCACTCTTGTAATAATACGGAGCTAATTATTTCAAAAATGTTTTGTGTGAAATAAGTATAACACCTATACGAATATTTAGCACCGTTTGGTTAGTGCAATCCAGAAAAAAAAATGAATGAAACACAGAAATATATTGTTGTTATAGGAAATTAATCTTTTCTCATATTAACTCGTTCTTATGAAAATTGCCTAAGACATTGGGCTGCAGGCTTCAACATGGTTCCTTACTTCCGTCATAGCATAAGATGTTTTTGTTCATAGTTAGAATTTGCCCAGTCAAAAACTAGTAGCGCCACACAAATTTGTAATCATTTAGTTGATAGTCAAGTATTGACTAGCTCGGTATATTTGTCCGCTTTTAACTACCATTCTATCATAATTTCGACCAAAAATATGCCCAAGGATTTGACTAGCCACATCCCAAAGATAGAGCTATCAACAAACCGAACTCGAACAAGCCCAATTAGGCTCAATTCGAATTTGACCAAAGCTTGGTTCGAGTTCGAATTTGGTTGAACTAGGCTTTGAGTTCTAAGTCAGGTTCTAATTTAGTTCAATCAAAACTCAAATATATTCAACTTGGGCTAGAATGAGCTCAACATCAACTCAAAATTCACAAATACAATTATACAAGTGTTGAAACTTGAAACTCGAGTAAACTCAAGTCCGACTTGATTTGAGCTCCATAGCAAGAGTCAACCCAAACCAAAGCCTTCATACTACAAAAGTACATATCATGTATTTTTTATAAATATCATACAAATTGAAGCACAAAATTATAATATTGATTCATACTGGCAATCACTACTGCAGAAATACAGTCTACTAATCCCTATTTTCTAACAATTTTGTGCAATTTGGAAGAAAATCATTAGTATACATGGTGTGCAGTAGAGAAGGACATTTGTACTAACGGTTAGGTTGTGAGAAACCGTTAGTAAAAATCACAAGATTTATTCTAACGGTTCTTAATGTATTAATCGTTAGAAGAAACATATTTATACTAATGGTTATATTTTTGGAACTATTAGAATATATTTGATTTTATTCTAATGGTTGTTAAAATATTAACCGTTCGAATAAACATACTTATACTAACAGTTATATTTTTGGAACCATTAGAATAGATTTGATTTTATTCTAGCGGTTCTTAATATATTAACTGTTAGAAGAAACATACTTATTCTAACAATTATATTTTTTGAACTGTTAGAATAAATTTGATTTTATTCTAACGGTTCTTAAAATATTAACTGTTAGAAGAAACATACTTATACTAACGGTTATATTTCTGGAACTGTTAGAATAGATTTGATTTTATACGATTTTTAATAAATACCCGTTAGAAGAAACCACATGATTTAATACATACCCTCGTCGCTGTCTCTTGTCTCTCGTTTCCTTCTTCTTGGCCGAGCCGCCTCTCACCTTCTCAAGCTGCCACCACTCTTTGCCGACCAAATCCACCAGTAGCCGTTGCTACTCTAAATCCTCACCACCGATCGCCTCCTACATCGCACCCGTACCGCCGCCATCAAATCTACTTAGATCTATCTCCCCCGCCATGCTTTTTGCCTCCATTTTCCACTGCCATAGCTCGTGCCGCCGCTTGTTCCTCTCCTCTCCCTCTCTCAGTGCACCTCACTACTGGCGTGACAACGGCCAGTGAGCCGCCGCCTCCTTTTTCTTTTTCTCTCTCTCTCGGCTCTCTTCTCCAATCCTCAAAACCCTAGATCTAGGCCGTCAATGACTTAGATTGCACCACCGCTATGTCCGATACGAGTGTCTGGTGAGTTCAAGCCCTAGATCCAAGCCGCCGGTGACCTCCACAGCAGCGACGACCTCGGTCTCCTCTACTCGACTTCGGTTTCCTTGTCCTCGACCAACACTACATCTACCGCCTCCTTCATCGTTGACCAATGCTACGTCAACCACAGCCACGACAACTTTGACGGCGTTTCTCCCCCTGTGCACCGACAACAACTTGGCAATGATCTCTTTCTCAAAATCTCTCATCTCTCCCTTCTCTGTTCAATGTCTTTCTAGAATGTGTGTATGTAAGAGATTTTGAGATGTTTGGATGTGAATGAAAGAACAAGAAATTGATTTTCTTGAAGAATTAAATTCTGCTTTTGTGATAACAAGAAGGTGCAAATCAATTGAGTCCTAATTTGTTTTCCTGTTTCAATTTCCTTTACAATTTGGTTCTGATTTCCTTGTTTCAATGGGATTTGAAAGCACTCAAATAAGTTAAGCTATTCTAATGATTCACTAAAAAGAACCATTAAAATATTGTAAACTATTCTAACGGTTATTAATATAGTAAACTATTCTAATGGTTCAGTAATAAAAATCGTTAGAATATAGTTGTTCTACTCACGGTTTCGAACATTAGAATAGTGCTAGACTTTTTCTATCGTGTCGATCATTAGAGATTAGAGAACCATTAGTACATATGTTTTGAAACTATTGGTATTGAGTATTTTTGTAGTAGCGAATAGAATTAATTCATACAAGATAACAAGCATACAACCACAATTGTTCCAACAAGCATTAGGAGTATATAAGCTGGAAGCTTGGAAGCTGCTGCCTCCTTTTAGGCAAGTGAAAGAGGTTCCAGAACTTTTAGGATCCTGCCTGCTTTGTCATGTTCATGATATTGTAAGAGTAGAAAGCTCTTCTTTAATCAAAAACTTCAAAATACTTTCTTTTAGGTTACCTTGCCCGAAACTCCTACAATACTTGTTTATACAAGCAATAAGAAACTTTATATCAATAATATGATATCATTTGGACAAAAATTATTTCAAGTTTATAAACCACATATAGTTTTGAATAGCATGTGTGAAACATTGCCAATTTCAAATAGAATGACCAACCTCATCTGCTTGGACATAACTTTATTATTAGACAATAGCAATGCAAGAAATGAATTTTAAAGAGAGCACCATTTACTTCACTTACTAATTCCTAATTGCTGCCACCCATTGAAGGACCAGAACGATCACTCTCAATCAAATGAAGTATAGTAGCTTAATCCTCCTACATAAGCTAAGAACATAAGTAATTAGAAAATGGAAGCGTTAGTGTCATTATTTAATATATGAAGAGTCATAAATCTCATAAAACATACTATAGTCTAGCTTCTGTGTGCGCTTGCTGCCTTTGATCCAACTATATGTACACATCAAAGCTTGTATCACATATGGGAGTAGAGAGCAATGATAATCATCAATCTCCGGCACTAAAAATTGTTCCGATGATACGGTACTAATGGGAATAGTGAGTACATCTTTGACTATCTTAGTTATAATTGGATATTTAGATGCGTTCATCTTCCACCATAGAAATACATCAAATGCCTTTGTAGCTATAACCTCAATTGGATCATCCAAAAACATCAAGAAATCTAACTTTGAGGGTTTGAGCAACACTAGTAGCTTTGATAAATTCATAGAATTGGCTTGAACTTGGAAGCAAAGAACTAGTACTGCTAGATACACCACAAGGAATTGTAGAAGTTGGCGCACTACTCTGCGAAATTGCCATGCTTTTCCTAAACTCGTTTTCATATATAGCCTAAAGCTCATGCAATGCCGATTCAATAAAGCAAGCTTTTAAGGAAGATTAGTCTCAAAATACAGAGAAGAAAATGAGGATCTAATCATTCCCATCTTATACCTTAGATCAAGAACTGTACCAATAGCAAACAAGGTGTTGCACTCCGGTTCCCAATATTTATCAAACTTGAAAAGCATCGCAGCTGCCATATCTTGCAAAGATGCATTCCCACACTATGATATATGAACTAGCACCTTCTTGATGTTGACAATATGTGGGAAAAACAAATTGGAGGTATAGTACGTTGATCCAGAAAAGTCTTTAGTAGCTAAGCTACAACATACAACACATCATTGATTTTTCCATACAAATCTCAATCCTCCTCAAATGGTTGCTACCTAAAGTTTGCATCTCTTGCTGCATAGACATCAATGGTTGCTCTAAAATAAAAAGCAGTGTCCAGCATCTGATATGTCAAACCTTGACAACGATAATCTTGTATTATTATTTAACCATCATTTTTCTTAAAACCTACTATAATCACCGCAATTAGTTTAAAATTTTATTTAGATTTGGTTTAAAATTAGTTTATTTGCTTTCAATCTGCCCTAATCCTCTATTTTGAAGGGTCGGACACGAAAATGACAAAGTTTTTAAAGAATTTTGAGAAAAACCACTTTGCATACGATTTACAACTAGTATTACAAGTTGTAAGTGGATTTGGAGCATAGAACAAAGAACTCACACACCAACAGAGCCACTTACAGGTTGACTTATAGTTTGGCAACTCGTAAGTGCAACCCGTAAGCTGTGTTAGATCTCGGATTAGGTCAAACAGTTTGCAATCATGAAATATTGGATTCATTTGATTCTAGAGCTAACAGAAAAACAAACTTGAAGTTATCTAGACTTTTCAGAGGGCTATAAAAGAACTAGGAGAGGGGCAGAAGAAGGCATCAGCGTATCATCAAGCTCATCATCCATATTCACCACATATTTAGGGTTTCCTACGGGCCTTCCTCCGGGAAGACCGTCTTAGTATTAGTTTCTAAGTTTTAATTTATTCTTCTTTTCGTATCAACATGTCGAAGACAGTGACTACGTTCGGTTTGATGTCAAGGTGTAGACCCTGACGTTACACCCTGACGATCTCTTGATGTAGGGAATTTATTTATGAATAAAGTTACGAGGTAATTTTGTTCTTTTACCTATTTGTCTTCTTTCTATTTGTGTTTTGTTGGATTGATTTTCTTAATGCTAGTTTATATCTAGGTGTCCATATAAATATAGTCCTCAGTTAATTATCTCAAGTAGCGAAAGTGAACGAAGAATTAATCGATCATCAATTCATGAACTTGTATCTAACCTTTATTCTAGCTTTCGTAGTGATAGTTTGGGGTTTTAGTTTTAGGGTTTAGATTATTTATGCGATGAGTAACGTTACCACAAAGCGTAAGAGTTCATCAGATGTGTAGTGATGTCACAAAAATGGGATATATGCCGGCTAATTATAAGATGTAGTAGCATCGCGAGAGCGAGATGCACCTTTTTAAGGGATAGTCTCCTACACAATAGAATTAAAATTGATTACAATAGATAAAAACTGAAATCAACCGCAGCAATTTATTCATAATCTGATGAACTGAAATCCGAGAGATTGTTGTTGATTCATTAAGAATTCTTTAATTAATTTAGTTTAGTTACTGTTTTTATTATTTATTTACTTTTTTTAGTATTATTTCATTCTTTCTTGCTACAAAACCGTTAGGTTTCAGAACAAGAGAGGATCTTTTTGCCAGAAGAAACCTCGTATTCCTCGTGGGATTGACTTTAAACTCTACTCATTTAAAGACTATAATTGACTCTATGCATTTGCGGGAAAGAACGTTTTCTGGTGCTTTGCCGAAACCCCCCCTAGTTGACACATCAAGAAGTAAACCTCTTTTGGTGTCATGTTTGAGAGAGTTGGCATTAGCTGTGAACTTGTACAACCGAGCATTTGACTTCCTTGGATATTTCACAATTTCTCTAACCTTGTTAATAAGACTTTCTAGAGGTTTCAAACGATCACTAATAAGCAAATTCAAAATATGAGCACAATAATAGACATGAAGAAACTTCCCATCATAGAAAAGTGCACCTTTAGTTCTTAGTTTGGAAAGCAATAGCCTAGCAACCACATTGTTACTTGAGGCATTATCGAATGTGATGATAACTATTTTATCCTCAAACTTCCACTTAGTTAGACATTCTAAAATACATTGCAATTAACTATATCATTGTGGGGTGGCTCTAACTCAATGAATTTAATAATGCAACAATGTGTTCCTCAATCATCATCAATGTAGTGTACAACTAGACTCATATAACATAAAATTTGGTTGGATGTCCACAAATCACAAGTGAGGCCAATCTTCCGAACATGCCTAACACTCTGTTTCAATTTATCCTTTTCAGATCCAAAGAGTCTTAGGCAATCAAGTTTGATGATATTCCTAGACACCTTTTAGTAGGAATGATTTAAAGACTTCAAAAAAAATAGTAAACCAAGTATGTTCCATGATACTAAATGGCAACTCATGAACAACGATCATCTTAGTCATTAGCTCACAAATTCTTATATAATCATACCCAGTGGAGCTAACAGTGGAAGAGATATCAACATCACCTTCCTTAGGTAAAGGGAAATTGAGGACCTTTTGACCTTTTTGTTTCTTGAACTTCTGTGCAAGCTTGTGAAGATCACATGTTTCCAAGTGTTTTGGAAATGAGATATAGTACTCCATTTGTTCTTTGTTAGCTTTGCTATGTAAGATCGAGGATGCTGACTAGAGGAGGGGGGTGATTAGGAGGTTTTTAAATTTTTTTCCCCGCTAAGCAATTTTAATCACGATAATTTTTTGAGTTAAATTATACAATGAGACTTAAAGGCAATTTAAACAATTTGTTGCATTCAACTAAATGAACTATTCAATATGACAAGTAAGAATGATAAATTTAGCAATTGTGTCAAGATGAAAGTAAAACAAGTATAAAATACGCAATTGACACAATATTTTTACCGAGGTTTCGGAGATTCGCCCGGTCTCCCCTGCTCCTCGTTGAAGCGCTCTCTCGGAGCCTCGCTTCTATATCCACGAAGGATATCTCACTAGGGTTTCTCCTTCTCCACACCGGATAGGCGAGCACCACACCTATCACAATCCTTTGCCGGCCTCTCCGACAAACTCCAATTGGAGAGATCTCGGCTCTCCTCCGGCATCGTCTAGGAGAAGGCGATCGCCAAGAGTAATATGTCGGATACGCTCACTTGAACAAATCAAGTGCTAGGAGCTCAAGAATGCAAATGAGATGCTTAACACTCTAGCACTAGCATGCAAATGGTGATTGAAGTGTACTAAGCACTATTAGCTTCACACAATTGCTCTCTCTCTCAACTCACTCAAGATTTGGGCTCAATTCTAGCCTCTAAATTCAATAAAACATATGCAACTCAATTGGCTAGGTTTTCAGCTGAAGAATGAACTCTTTGAGCACCCACAAATGAAGCCAAACACGAAGTATTTATAGCCTCAACGAAAAACTAGCCGTTTGAAAGAAACCGGGCCAAAAGTTGTACAGGCCGGACATTGTCCGGCCATTTCAGACAATGTCCAGACAGTACACCCAAATAGTGATTGTTAGTCACGAGTTTGCGAGTGTTAGTTACCGTTTCAACGAAATTTGTGAAAGCCGGACGGATACTATTTGTCCGGACAAAAACCCCAGACAAAAGAATATGTCTCTGTTAACTCTTGCCTCAAACAGATTGTACAGGCCGGACAATGTCCGGCCATTTCGGACAAAGTCCGGCCTTCCCGGACAAATAGCCCCGGACGGATGCATTTGTTTCTTTTTCATTTCTCAAAAGGCTGAAAAAATTTGTACAGGGCGGACATTGTCTGCCCATGCCCGGACAATGTTTGGCCACTGCACACTGACAGTAAAACAAGCATAACTTTTGATCCAAAGATCCGATTGAGGTGATTTTTGGCTTGTTGGAAAGATAACTCAGAGCTCTACAATTTTGTCAACAGGAGCAAGACCTAGAAAGGTCTAAAAGCTTCTAGAAAACTCAGAAAATTTCCTACTATCAAAATATCCAATCCAAAAATCATCTCAATTGCAATTTAAGGTATTTGCACATACGGATTTGATGTTTTCTCGCGGATATCTTAGCTAACACTTCAGCGATGACCACGACCACACAGGTCTGACATCTGGTAGAAAACAGGTGGTTGATAGGGTTTGGTCGAGAGTATGCAAGCGAGTCGAAGACTGGTACGACCAGTTCGAACTCCTACGACCATGCCCAAACTCTAATCGAAAAGCCGCCAAACCAGCGACACGACCACGACCACGTATCAAGACTGATACGATCAGAATATGCAAATACGACCACGACCAGCTCTAGATAAATAGACTAATTCAAATAGCTGGCGATCACGACTAAGTGCAGTTTTCAAAATATTTACTCTAATGCACATGAACTACACTTAGACTCACTAGCAATGCAAGACACTAGTGCAAGATGATATAAATGCATCTGAGCTTTCGCACTAGATAGATTCAAGCTACTAGTTTCCGACCCCTCTTAATAGTACGGTCAAACTAGTAAAAAGAAACCTATCAACTCGGTCTGTCTCCAAACACCGAGACCGGTAAAACCTTAAGAAAACAATCCTTAATCTTGGATTTTACCTTAGGTGGAGTTTGACCTCGTGAAGCTCGATCGCTCGACGCTCGTCATCGCAAATCTCAATCCTGCTAAGCTCGACCACGCGAAGCTCGACCGCTTGACGCCTGTCTTCGCAAAGCTCGTCTTTGCTAAGCTTAACCTTTCTCGAGATGTCTCATATCATCTTTATCCTCCTCACGTCTTTACTCACTTTTATCCTGCAATCAAACTGAGACTACAACACATACACTAAATGCACACATTAGTCTCATAGATATATTGTCATTAATCACTACCAGAAAAACTACTCCACACAGGAGTTAGCTCAGCAGTTTCTCTTTCCAGTGAAATGACAAAGCTATATTCAACAACAGGTAAATGAGTATGAGATGAAATTCAATCATATAGATCGTAGATGATAAAAACATACGCACACGATCTATACTACTCATGTCATGATAGCAATCAAATCAGATGATCAAAGTGATGAGCTCCCTCTCAACATATGAATTGATATCAAATCCACAACTGGATTCATCAATTTCAAGATTTATCATATAACATCTTGATCAATCAATTAGCACAAGCTTGATACATCCACCGAGCTCCCCCTCTACATATGCATCAATATCAAACCCGCAACCGAGGAAACATCCAATTCAGGGTTTACCGATAATCAACTCAACTTACTCGTGCTAAATCATGGTTTATCTAATTTGTTATTTGATCATCAAATCTGACATTTTCAGATTAACTTTAATCATCATGGATTTATCCAAATCGTCAGTAATCATCAAAATTTAGATACTTGGATCTACCTAGATCCAACATGCTCTACATGCCTTACACTTTATCTTGTCTTCCATCACTTTCAAGGAATTTTTTTTACAAATAACCCAATAAAAAAAGAAAATCGAAAACTAATCGAAAACTGACCTTCCCACAAAATATTTGGTAATACTGTGAGTGGGGTTCAAACCTTAGTCTTTTAATGGAGAGATCAACTTCTTAACTAACTAGACTACAATCAATTTGTGTAATTTATTACCGTGGCACAGTTGGCACGGTCCTGGGCGTGCATTGGGCCGTGCCACGTCTTCAGTCGTTAGCCCAGCTAGCGACTGAAGATCAGTCGCGTGGCCCGACTCGCAACTGAATGTCAATTTTGAAATTTTTAAAAGTTTTGAGTTAGTTTTCAATTTTCTTTTTCTTATTGAGTTATTCGTAAAAAGATTCCCTTTTGTTTTGTAGATTTCACCTGAATTGTTCAAAAAATCTTTCATATCTTTGATTTCTTCCTCTTGCCGGCTCTCCTTGGAGCATCATTTTGCTCTTCTACTTGCTACTTCACTTTTTCTTCCATTGTTGTGCTATCTCCTCCTCACTTGGTGAATCCATAGGCTGTTGTGTAAATTGCGACGGTTTATTTTCTTATGTTTGAGACATCTACGGTATAACTTGTTGTGAGTATGAGATATTTAATAGTATTTTATTAAATCTCAACTTTAATAGTGGTATGAAACTAGCTAATTGTTCGTACTTTTATATGTAATTGAGAAGCTAATGAATAGGTGCATCTCTGCAAGGTACTGATATTTTTTACAGAAATTCTAGCATATTCACATAGTTCTGTAAGGAACTTATATTCGTTCACTGGACAACCCAATTTATATTGTTTTGTTCTACAGAATATACTAGATTGGACTTGTTAATCTTAAGAAGACATCTTTTTATTTAACAAAAAAGCAACAGACCAAGAATATGAATACTATATTACTATTTGCTCTATGTTTCACTCACATCCTTCACAAGACTTTAGCCAAACAATACGATTTGAAGAAGTTCGCCTTCACAAGACTTTTGCTTCTGTAACTTTAGTTTCCTGAAGAAGTGCAAATAAGAAAATCATAAAATATCATCAAATTAATATGATCTTGAAATATCCCCAAAATATCATCGAATTTTGGTAAACAGTAGGCAAAAGAAACAGAACACAAACTAAGAACAGAACACAAAGTCAAATAGTAGGTAAAAGAAAAAAAAAAGAGAGCATCAAAATATATTGAAACTACTAGCTAATCTGGCAGAAATCCACAGATTGTTAATTAGAGAAATTTTGAACTTAGATGGGAAAAAAATATTGGAACCCCCAAATCCAATGCCAAATAATTGCAAGAACCACTAGAACACAAGCTAGTCAGCTAGATCCCCATCAAATAGCACAAAGTAAACACCCACAAAAAGACTTCAATAAATCAAGAAACTGAGAACATCCAAAAAAAATAACCAAGCCAAAGATGAGGTTAGACAGCCATCGTTGACGATTTGTAGTCGGCCCACAACCCTAGCCGTCGTTGGAGAGGGAGGATATGAAGGAGCTAGTAGATCAAGCAGCCGGGTGCCACACAGGTCCAGGGAGGAGACTGAAAAATCACCGGTGTAGATCTACAACAACCTCAGCCGCCTTTGGAGAGGATTGTTGCGGTGTCGCTGTAGAGAACTAAGAGAAGAGAAACCAAGCGAGTTAGCGAGATGATGTGAATCTTGCTCCTCTTCAACCAAGACAATCGCAATAACATATCATAATGGAGTACAAATTATCCGGGGCATCTAGAGATGTGATCAATCAACTAATTTTACTGTAGAAATTAATCAAGGTCCTAACTCTTATTCAAATTGAGGTTGAAAATAAAATTGGTGAATCTGAGTCGGATACAAATACGAACTTGAGTAGGGTTCATATTCTTTATATGAGATCAATTCGATCTATTGTTCAAATTGAAGCATCAAATCCTACTCTGAGTTGGATTAAAAGATTTGAATCAAGTTGTTTTTGGAAACTAAAGTACAAGTGCAACACAAAGAGAATTAGGATTTGAATTCATTAAGAATAGTAATCCGAGTACTGTAGTAGGGATACTGTTCATGTGAACAGTAATCAAAATATTGTAGTATGTGTATTTGAAAGGGATCTAGGATATCGACTAGAGGGGGTGAATAGGCGATTTTAACAATTTAGCAATTAATCAAACAATTTACAGATAATGAGAGCAAATAAATAACACAATATGAACAAAGCATAATTCCAACACAAGGATATATCCCGTGGTCTCGGTGATTTGCCGATCACCCCTAATCCACGTTGAGGCAAACTCAAATCTCTAACCGCTCCTCTATCTAGTCAACCTTCTCTCGAGAAGTGACCTAGATCTTGAGCCGGATTAGTGTGATGAGTTATCCAAACCTCGTTTTCACTAAGGATGCACTTTACCGCTCCGGCAAGGTGTGCTCAACCATTTCACAAGACGTTTTGAGGCTTCTTCACAATCTTCCTTGAAGAGCTCTCCAAAACCCTTCTCCTAGCCGTCTAGGAGCCGGCAAACTCCAAGAGTAACAAGCCGGTGATGATCACTTAGCCTTCTTCTAATGCCACGAGGATGATTTAATGATCTAGATGCAATGCACTAGAAGATCTCAAATGCACACTCTCACAAATTCGAGAATTTGAACCCTAGAGTGTATGGAACTAGCTTAGGCTCTCAAGGATGATGATAATGCTCAAGATTCTGCCAAAAGTTGTGAACAGGGCTGTGCATGGGAGTATATATACCCCCCACAATTAATATAGCCGTTACAGGCCGTTGGGAGAAAAAGATCACCTGGCGGTCAGACCGCAAGCACAAGCTCGGTCAGACCGCCGCAATTGCAACGGCATTAAACAGGCGCAATAAATGCTCAACTGCCCTTGTCAGGCACACACACACGGTCAGACCGGAGCCTATTTCGGTCAGACCGTGAAGCTGTCCAGAGACGACCTAGTTTCTGGACACCTTATACGGTCAGGCCGATATATACGGACAGACCGGCCATACGGTCAGACCGTAGTACAAAAACACGGTCAGACCGATTTCGCGGTCAGACCGGTCTAATAAAACGGTCAGACCGTAATAGCTCAAAACAACAGAAAGAAAGTTCATGAGGTTCCAGGAGACTGACCTAGATTTTAACTACGGACAGACCGACCTTAAAGCTATATACTATACTAAGACATAATGTCGGTCAGTCCGAGAATTCTAATCGGTCAGTCCGTGAATTCGGTCAGACCGGTCCAACATACGGTCAGACCGACTGAAACAATGCTGAGCAGAAATGAGATGAAACAAGCATATTCAAAGTATATGACCTTCTAGCATGCAATGCAAGTTGATTTTATGATTTGTGGCACATAGATGAAGTATTTTGTGATACACCACATGCTCCTCTTAATAGTACGGCAACTATCCTAAAATCCGGTCAAAATTCTTCTCTAATCACCTTAGACCGGTAAAAAGGAAAAGACCATATTCCGTACCTTTGCCTTTTTGATCAATGCGCCCTTTCTTCATCCTGAGACTGTTTCTTTACCTTTCATTAACCTGTCTTTTAAGTATCTTCTTGACACAACTAGGCAGGTAACGTTAGTATAGCATTTGTAGTTGTCATTAATTATTAAAACACTCTATAGGGGCCTAGAAGCTACAGTACTGCTCACATAAATAGTAATCCAAAATATGCATATTTAGAAATACTTCATATTTAGTATTAGTGATGTTTATAGATACTTTAATGGTACTGTTCATGTGAATATTAATCCAAAATATGCGTATTTAGAAATACTTCATATTTAGTATTAGAGATGTTTATGGATACTTTAATACATATTTTTGAGTAGAATTCGGCTATGTCCTAAACAAGCCACAAGATATAAAAATCTTTGTAAGGGCATCATGTTAAGCACCCATGAATTTTATGAATATTAGACACTTTGTAACATGAATTGTTTATTTCTTTTGTTCTTGTGAATTCCTGGATTGGATTTGTCAAAAAGAAACTTTGGTTTCCCCCAATCTGTGCGCTACGTCGTAGTTGAGTAGATTAGTTTTTCAGCGCGTGGAAGGGAGATTGTCTCGGTAGTAGGTGACATGTTGTTCGCATATCGCTCTCTCGCTGTTGGCTACCTCTTCATTCGATCACAAACCATCAATTTATCAAGTTGTCAAGTTCCTACGTCGTGAAGATTTGGCCATCCTTGTGCTTGTGCATGTTCACGCATGCTCGAGTATATCACGAGGTGTGGTCTATGCGAATGTGGTGTGGTGGTGGCTTCATTGGATCTAGGTCATGCCAAGTGGGAGTGTGGAATTGTGGATTGTGGATGACCTAACCTTATATCAGCTTATATGTATTCAAGCCTATTCGAGTCGAACTCAAATTCAAGCTGAACTCGAGCCTAGCCTCAAGATTGGACCTCAATTTGAGTTGAACGGCTCAGCTCGAGCCCAAATTCAAGGCGAATTCGAATAGTTTGCAAACTCAAATTATTTTGATAGCCCTGCCCATAGCCCCTCTCTCTTTTCTATGATAGGTGTGTGACACACTCAAAAAGGGTGTGTTTTGTTATAACCACAAGTGTATGGCTAATCGCTAAGCACCAGAGGGTCGAATTCACAGGAAGCAAGCTAAATCAATTTTCTGATCACAAATTACCAAACCAAATCATGCAAGTGTTTGTTTTGAGACCTAAAATCTAAAACTACTAAAATTAAGAAGACTAGATTAATGGAAACAATAAGAAAAACTTAGGGTTTTGGATTTCTGACATCGTCAGGCACGATTTTAGTAGAGGCAATAAACCAACAAATTAATTACTAGGATTATCAATGAGATAAATTAAGTTGGTGGCTTGAAAAATATTCAACAGTGGGGGATCATGCTTGTTACTCTAGCTCAACTACGACACAAAAATTCCTTCCAAACTCTAAATTAATTAGTAAGACGTAGCCGTCGCATGTTGTCCTAGTGTTTGATTACCAATCGTCTCATGGAGAACAAGCAATATTGAAGATGAAGCAAATATTGTTAGACCGAAGCTGTCACACATTACACTAACTTATAAACACCAATCGTCTCATGGAGTACGAACAATACCATAAAAGAAATATCAATCTAGAGTTTAGAATATAAGAATTCAGGCAATCAAATCTGCAATCTTTCAAACAAACCATAGTCAAAATCATGCCCTTTAGATTAGGCCATCCCTAACTCTAGAGAAAAAACTACTCACAAAAAGTCATCAAGAAAACCAACGAATAGCGTTCAAGAAAATGTACCGAATTGTATTGATAAAATAAGAACGGCCATCTAGGTTGATGATGTGAACGTCCATCTTCTCCGCCCAAGTATTGCGTTTCGAGTGAGATAACCACCACAAAGGTAAGATTTCATTGGACCTTCTTCTCTGTGTGATATGTTGCTTGTGAGGTATCTCTCTACCCTCAATTTTGTTGATCCCTTATAGATCTGTGGTAAAAAAGCCTCAAATGCAACTCCATTTTTTTTGTGTAAGCATCATGTGATATGAGTGAAATTTGCGCTCTATTGTAAGCATCAAGTCAAATGTAAGCATCTATCCAAAGTAACTATCTCTTGGTCTTTGCTTAATTCTTGCAGTAGGTGCTTAGATTTATTTATCGGCTAATCTTTGTGACAAGGATTGTTAGCTGTGCTCAAGTTGCCATGGTCACGCATATACCTCCATGGTCACGCATAACACTCCATGGTCACAAATACCTCTCCATGGTAACAAAAAGCCTAGGAAAGAGATACCGGGTAATTCAAGAATGTTCTGAATCTAGCCCAGCGATCATATTTATTTCTTGCAAATTATAATGACATTACTATGTATCTTAAACACTTATTATCATAAAAACCATAATCTCGTGCTGTATCCGCGAACGCCATGGTCACAGAGGCATCTCCTTATGACCAGACTTTCTTGCAAATACAAAGTCTGATATCATTACAGTGGTCGCAGAGATACGCGATCACCCTTTATTATAACTGTACTTGATCCTTATGATTATTCCCGAGATAATCATAAGTCCCTGACAAGCAAACCATCGAAGAAGACCAGGATGGTGATGCAATTCCACGACGCCAAGTCAAAACTGCCTAACTGCCACATAACCACGATCTACGGCAACTGCCACGTACCCACGACCATAGCTACCACTATGAGGCGGTTATAGGTAGTCGTGGGGCATGCCTTCAGAAGGATAACTGACGATCTCTTCGGCAAGTATAAAAAGATCTTAAAGGGAAGGATTAGGAGAGGACGATCAACTACAGAGAAGATTAGACATAGCCAGATAAGATTAGTTAGTACACTAACTTTGTAACGATCTCTCTGTAATCATTTTTCCACATAAACAAATACACAAGAAGTAGGGTCATTACTCAGCTACAAGGGCCCGAACCTGGATAAATTCTCATGTCCCTGATTCGTAGATACTTTGAATACATTGGTATTTTTCTGATTGGCTCTCTTCATAACCCATCTCATTCTTGCATAAGTTCGACAAGAGGACCCTCAGGTTCCAATTGTCGACACTTTGCTAGCTACTTTTTTTTATTTATGCATAAAGAGCTAAAGTTACTTGAATTTAGCAGACTCAATTAGCCAAACAATCTTCCACACATTGTACTAGTATACTTTGTGAAATTCGATGATGATTTTATCTATTTATGTTTATGTCAATTAGGAGATTCTTCAACTTAAGGACTTGTTTAACATAACTTCAACTTAAACTTATATTTTCTTATTCTACTCCTTGCATATCCCATTTGGCCAAATGGACATGTGGAGGTGAAGGGCCCTAGCTGTGCTTGTTCTACTCCTAGAAGTTTGGTGGAGGAATAGAGATGGGAGGAGGACTAGAGGTCAAGGTGTGAAGTATGGCCCACTAATCAATAGGTATATCTATAAGTATAACAAATAGCAAAGGTTGTTGGACATTTGTGACTCGACATGTGTTACCCAGCTTAGGATGCGTAGAGATGTGTTCTACAAGCTCTGTACATGATTTAGAGATGGGGGACCATTAGTTGACACATATCATGTGTCAATAGAAGAGCAAGTGGAAATGTTTTTGTATATGGTGGGGCACCATCTACATTGTGCAGATGCTATTAATGCCAAGTTTACACTTGGAGCCACTCAAAACCAAGTGCATCCACATTATTTAGCCTACAAGGAAAAGTGGGGTTGAGTGCATCGTGCTTTGTCCAATAGTGGCAATGGCTTTGATGTCACCACTTGCAAAATTACCATTTTTGAATCTGAGAAAGAGAATATCATTATAAGTTGTTGTTAATTGTATTTATAGGCATGAAGGTTTTTAGTTGTACAATTGTTGTGATCCTCATACCTGACTTGCATTGTATTACAGGCAACAACTAGGTGCTACATGTGTAAGCCTATCAAGTTCTTCTACCAAATAGAAGAGTTATTTGTTGATTAGTCCAATGCTGATGGCTTGCTTGTTGTTGACCCATACATGGTGAAGTTCTTCCACCAAATCGAAGAGTTATTTGCTGATCAATCCGATGTTGATGGCTCACTTTCTATTGAGCCATACACGATGAAGTTCTTCCATCAACTGAAAGAGTTATTTGTTGATCAATCCGATGCTGATAGCTCACTTGCTACTGACTCATCCACAGTGAATGCTATTAGGCTATCTCCAATGCAAGCTCCTCTTCGAGATGCTCTCCAGGAGAATATTCTCCTCCACATCAGCGAAAAGCCTCCTGAAAAGTCTCTTGGTTTCCAATGCAAAGACTCTTGGAGAGACTCTTTATGGGACCCACACGTGAAAAGCCTCTCCCTCTCCAATGCAAGACTCTTCGAGAGGCTCTTCGGATCCAGAAATAATTTAAAAATGTTTTTCAATTACTCAGAAAAAAACAGAACTCAAACTCGGAACACAGGCCGACACATGGGACACAGCATCCGCATGACCCACTATCAGTGACTAGAGTATGAGTGAACCGCGTGGGCAATAAATGCGAGGTAATATGACGTTCTGGTGTGGGCTCCACCAACCTCACCTCAATACCAGTCAAAAAACCACACCACCAACTGACAAATGGCCCCGTATAATATAGCCCCATAAGTCAGAGAGCGAGAGTAGTGTGAACCGCGTGAACACGGGATGCGAGGCAACTTGCAACACGTGGGTGGTGGGCCCCACCATCTTCACCTCATTATTTGCTGTTCACCTCAACTCTGTCTCTGACGTGTGGTCCCCACTACCGTTGGTCCCACCTGTCAACGAGTGGGTGTCGCATGAAAGTTTATGCACGGGAAACGAAATGTTCTGGAGCGTTTCAATTGTGGGGCCCACTGTGTTTGCCTCGTGAATCGTCGACATTATTCCACCCATTCAATGACATGCAGGCCCAAGAAATTTTGTCCTCACTTGTCAGTCAATGGGTTAGGTTGTGAAGTGTCACAATTGTCGAGAGTTTGCGGGCCCCACAAAATGTGTACGCCTTCGACCGTCACACGCCTTCGACCACCTCCAACGCAGACGCTTCGACCCCGTGCTTGGTGGGGCCCGCCATTTTGATCCAGGAGGATCTTCAAGTCCTGATCGCATACGGCTTCGCGACCTTAACCGTGTTCGAAAAGGTTTCGCGACCATGGATGGGTCCACGACCATGGATTGGTTCGCGACCATGAAAAAGAATTCGTTCCCTATTCGGAATTGTAATCCGATCCGAATATATATAACTAAGCTTATCCGTTTAGGATTAGTTAGTTATATGAGTCTAATACGTTTAGATTGTTGAGTCTGATACGTACTCATACGATTGGACTATAAATACCTTGTACTAGGACTAATTTAGATCATTGAAAATCTATCGAATAACATTACAGTCATGGATCATATATCCAACTTATAGTTTCTTCGACGTAAACAAGTGTGCCTAATGTTCGACGTGTAAAGCCCTCTTTGAAATAAAGAGTTATGCAATTACTTTGAACTATGTTTTCGATCAACCTTTGGGTTTCGGTATTTCCGAGTAAGATCCCGTTATTCCACATATTAGAATCTGGGCGAGCCTAGTGTGAAAACCAAGGCTAGGTCTCAAACGGATCAAGTTGGTATCAAAGCAACTTTCCTATCCTGTGGATGGTGAAGACTCGCCAGGGTTACAAAACCTCCGGTGGAAATCCAGGCGATCAATCGATGGTTCCTATAGCCGCGTCTCCGACAATGTCTGATGTTACCTCCGTTCAAGCTAACCTAGCCGAACAAGTGGCTAAACTCTCCACCGACATGGAAATCGTGCTTGCTTGGATTAAGCAGCAGGCCATGATTGTACCTCCTGAAGTAGGGAAGGTTATGGGTGTGAAGACTGGTGAAGACTTGTGCAGGGCAGACGAAAATGAAGACGAAGGCGACCACAAGGCCGACGACCTCACCAACACCTCCTTAGTTGTCGAATCTTTTAAGGTCAACACTAAGATTGATATACCCATATATGATGGGGTGATCGATGCCGAGAAACTGGATTCTTGGATCGACCAGCTTGAGACCTACTTTGGCCTGAAAGGGTTCAGTAGCGCTCAAAAGGTGAAGTTCGCACCTTTGAAGATGAAGGACCACGCCAAGACTTGGTGGAAGGCCCTTGTCCCCAGTGGTGAAGCTGACAACCTTGCGTGGGGTCAATTCAAACGACTTCTGTGACAAGAATTTTATCCGATGGGTTACCTTGAGGAGATATGGGAGCATTGGTACAAATTGTACCAACGGCGCGACCAGACCGTCCAAGACTATACGACGGAGTTCCGGAGACAAGCAATGGTCATCGGCATACCGCTATCCGATCCTCAGGTATTTCAGAAATACACATCTGGACTTCAGAAATCGATCAATACTGCGCTAAGTCTGTTTGGCGTCCAAGACATCGCAACCGCAAGCACAACCGCTATGGCGATCGAGAAGAAGAACAAATCCCGCAGCGACAAAAGCACGAAGGAAAGTGCGACCTCGACAAAAAAAAACCGAGTCCAAAGAAGAACGCTTCAAAATCGGGCATGGGTGCCTTTTGTGAACATTGTCAAGTCGCGGGACATACCAACGACAAATGCTACAAGCTTCATCCTGAACTTCGACCAAAGAAAAACGGACCAGGGAAAAGAACAACCACGGCTACTGCGACTTCACTCGACGAAGAAGTTGTTCGAGTGAATTCAGTTAATGAGGCGGATACGACCTTGTCTCTGATGGCAATGCCGAAGGAGAAGGGTCCGGATCCACCAAACGACCATCACCCAACGGAGGACTTGTTCACCATCAATATCCAGGTGAAGCACGAAGTAGTTGCAGCGATATTCGATCCCGGAAGTCAGAAGAATCTGGTCTCCGCTGGACTGGTTCGGTGACTTGGTTTGAAGACAACCACACACCCGCGACCATATCCGCTGGGTTGGTTTACATCCGACGTGAACCAACAGATTACGAGTCAGTGTGTGTTGAAGACTTGACGTATGTGCATCGACTACCGAGCATTGAACAAGATCACCATTAAGAACCGATACCCCCTTTCTCGTATTGACGACCTGCTAGACCAATTGAAACATGCCATTGTCTTCTCCAAATTGGATCTTAAGTCAGGATATCATCAAGTCAGCATTCGAGAGGAGGATACGTGGAAGACTGCGTTCAAAACACGACAAGGTCTGTTCGAATGGCTGGTCATGCTGTTTGTTCTCTGCAACGCCCCAGCAACTTTCATGCGTCTTATGAATGACGTATTGAGATAGTTCATCGATGACTTTGTGATCGTTTACCTCGACGATATACTGGTTTATAGTCGTTCGTGGGATGAGCACCTCATTCATGTCGAAAGGGTGTTCGAACAACTTCGGCAACATCTACTTCGCCTCAACCGTAAGAAGTGCGAGTTCGGCCAACAAACTCTTTACTTTACCTTGGATTCATGGTCGGCAACGGTATGTTGCAAATTGACCAGGATAAGGTAAAAGTGATTCGCGAGTGGCCGCGACCGCGAACAGTTACGGACGTGCGTGGTTTTGTGGGAGCATGCCAATATCTTCGGAAGTTCATCCGACACTTCTCGATTGTGGTATCTCCATTGCATGCATTAACCAGGATTGATCAGAAGTTTGAGTGGACAGGGAAACATGAGGACACGTTTCTCTTGCTGAAGAGGAAGATCAGCGAGGCGCCTGTGTTAGTTTTGCCAAATCTCCAGAAACCGTTCGACCTAGAAACCGATGCCTCAGGTTATCTGATGGGCGCAGTGCTCATGCAAGAAGGTCGACCAGTGGCATATTACTCCAAGTTATTCCAGGGAGCTCAGAAGAACTACCTGACTTATGACAAAGAGTTGTGTGCACTGCATCAGGCCGTGAAACATTGGCGGTGTTATCTCTTAGGTAAAGAGACTGTTGTTCACACCAACCATCAACCGTTGCAATATTTGCAAAATCAGTCCAAGCTACAGCAAGCTCGGCACATGAAGTGGATGTCGTATCTGCAGTAGTTTAATCTGGTGATTAAGTACAAGAAGGACGTACACAACAAATTGGCGGACATGTTGTTGCGACCACCAGTTACGACCCTCTGTTTATCAGCATTCATGCAGATCGAGCCCTCATGTCATGATGAATATGCCACTATGTACAATGAAGACCCTGATTTTCAAACAACACTGATTGAGCTCGAAACTAGGGATGAAAACGGATCGGATCCGGATCGGATAATGGCTGAACCATATTCGTATCCGTATTTTTTTTCGGATCCGGATACGGATACGGATAGTCCGGATACGAATACGAATATGGATCGAATACAGGTCGAAACGGATACGGTTACGGATAATGATCGGAACATTGATACCCCACAAACACAATATTGTAATACCTTGGCAAAATAAATACTACCTCAAGTATTTTACAAAATTCTACCTCTAATTTAAAATACTTGTCATTGTAATAAATTAAAACAAGTTTTGATTCGTGAACACTGAACAACATGGAAATTGGTATGTAAATATCAAATATAATGGCCAATGTGATATCTTCAAAAATAATTCACCTAAAAGTATAATTCAAAACTTTTAGTCCAAAAAGAAAACAAAATAAACCTAAGAGAAACAAAAATTCAGTGTCAGATTTCAAGAAATTTCTAGGATTAAAAAAAAGACCTGCAAGATAGAATAAGAGCAGTGCAAATGGTAAAAATGAGATTGAAATTGACATGTCAAATTTTGACAACTCAAATCTTCATCTTCAATTGAAAAAAAATGAATGTTAAAACAAGAAAGATCAATCAAAATTTTGTTATAATTCAAAGGCAACCAAATATTGAAAACATAATTAAAAATTAATAAAATAAAATATAAAAACAAATCAAACACACCCTAAATTAAAAAACAATCTCGCAAATGATCTCATTAATCAGGAACTATCTCTTGATACAACAGTACTAGCTAATCGAGCTAAATAATCCGTCTTGTAAACAAAAGAATTGGGAACCCTGCTTACGCAGAAACAACAATGTAAACGTCAGCTTCGTCAGCTGTTTGAGCTACACGTCGTGGTGAGCCACCGACATGGCACGAGACATGGAGGCGACCACCATCTCCTTAAACTCCTTTGTCAGCTGTTCCTCTCCTCCCTTTCCTTCCTCCAGTCCTTTTCTTCTTCTCTCCATTTCCTTCTCCCTCTTTCTTCTTCTCTCTTCCCTCTTCTTCCCCCAAATCCACCACTCCTCTGAGCCCTCAAACCTCCAGCTCGCGCCTCCCGCGCCGCGCCACAGATCCACACCCGCCGGCGCCTCCCTAGCGCTCCTCTGGTGCTCCCGCCGCAGGAGCCGCCCCCACTTCGCCCCGCGTGTGCCACCTCCGCGCCGTCTACACCGCGCCGCCACCGAGATCCTCTTCTCCCGACGCCGGCCGCCGATCGCCCCGCCTCCACGCTTCACCACTCGACGCCGCCGGCTCCCGCGCAAATCTCACTGCGGCACCACCTCCCACCACCGAGCCGCCGCAGATCCTCCATCGCTCGCATGCGCCCTGTGCACGCCGCCACCGCCATCGCGCCACGCCACCGGAGTCGACCTCGCTGCTCCCGATCCGCCCACCGCAACCTCCACAGATTGTGCCGCCCGATCTATCTCGCGCCAGATCCGCGCTACACCGCCTAGATCTACCGCCAAGCTTGCTCCTCTCCAGCGCCGCGCCTCTGCCGCCGGATCTACTCCTCCCGACGCCGGCCGCCGATCGCCTCCAGGGGTCCCGCGCCGATCTACTGCGCCTCCGGGTATCCGGATATCCGGATAAGCACAGTTCCGGATATCCGGATCCGGATCCGTCGGATATCGTTTAAACCGGATTCGGATCCGGATCCGCATAAAAATTATCCGGATCCAATAGGTTCCGGATCCAGATCCGAATATATCCGATCCGATAGGTTCCCGATCCGGATTCGATCGGTCCGAACCGGGAGGATCCGGATCCGTTTTCATCCCTACTCGAAACAAGGAAACCTACAGAGTTCGTTTGGCGAGAAGGATTCTTGTACAAGGGCAATTTATTTGCATACCTCATGGAGCACCTCGAATTCAATGGATGCGAGAAGCGCACACATCGAAGGTAGCTGGTCACTTTGGGGTTACAAAGACGTTACAAAATCTTCGCCGACATGTGTTCTGGCCGCGTATGCAGCAAGATGTGGCTAGTTTTGTTCGAGACTGTGGTCTCTGCAGCATCTCGAAACCGGCAAACTGAAAATTAGGTTTGTACACTCCTTTTCCAGTTCCATCGCGACCATGGGAGAGCATATCCATGGATTTCTTGGGAGGATTGCCTAAGACCTGACGTGGCAACGACTATCTATTCGTGGTCGTTGATCGGTTCTCCAAAATGATTATTCTTATACCTTGTCGAAAGATTATCACGGGAGAAGAAGCAGCTCGGGTATTCTTTCAAAACGTTTGGACACAATTCGGACTGCCGCACTAGTACAGAAATACAGTCTTCTATCGGTAAAAAACACCCTTCTACTATCGGTTTTTGTACCGATAGAGATAGACACGATAGAACAAGACTGGACATTTTGTATCGGTAAATAACCGACAGAAGAAGTTCACTATTCTATCGGTATATTATGAATCTACCGATAGAAAACCCGTCGTAGTCTTACGTCCAGCGGCAAGGAAAGTACCACTATTCTAACGGTTAATTACAAGATTACCGACAGAAAAAATCATACTATTCTATCGGCATCTTACAAGTTTACCGATAGAAAACTCGTCACTAGCGGTTTGAAAAGTACCACTATTCTAACGGTTAACTACAAGATTACCGACAGAAAAAATCATAATATTCTATCGGCATATTAGGAGTGTACCGATAGAAAACTCGTCGTCAGCGGTTGGAAAAGTACCACTATTCTAACGGTTAATTACAATATTACCGACAGAAAAAAGTTTAGTACTCTATCGGATATGTATGAGTTCACCGGCAGGAAAGGTCACATTCTTCTAACGGTTAATTTTGATTGTACCGATAGAAAAAAGTAAAGTAGTCTCTCGGTTGTTGATGAATTTACCGATAGAGCATTCACATATACAGTACTTTATTTGCATTCACAATACAGTACATTCACATATACAGTACAGATGCAATACAGTATAGAGTGGATACACAATACAGTACAGATGCAAGGTAAATTCACAGAACAAATTGACACATTAGGCAGTTATTCACATTTATTCACATATGTATGGACAAATACAGATTGCAATCCAATGTGGACATTTATTCACATATATATATTTATTCACATGTATATAAACAGTCTATGCAGAGTACACGAAAAGGAGAAAATTATCATGCTGGATGGTTGGGCGCTACTTCCTCCATGACATATTGTGCCCAGATTTGTCGAAGATATGTAATCTTTGCATTTTCATATTGGTCTTTCGACATGGCGATCTGCAAGCATGTGTGCATACTGAGTAACTAACTTCGATCCTAATTTAGAACGTGACACCCATTTTTGAAATTTGAGTTAGCTATCGATGCTTACCTGGGGGAATCGGGAAAAGTTTGTCCGCACTAGGTCGTACATGTAGCGCAGCACATAAAACCCGCATTCCCACGATTGCGGCTGCTGATGGCACTGAGATAATTGCATATGCGAAGACATGTTAGCTATATATTGTTTCCATAAACTAATTAAGCATAAACAAAAAGTCTCGTGAGTACCTCATATTCTTTCCAAGCTAGTACAGAGCCCTGCGGTGTGGCATGCCTCCCTCCAGCGGACACATATTTATCAAAAGCCCTGCATTTCAGTTAGTATTGCCAGTTAATGTATTATCATTAGCTAGTGAGGTCAAAATTTAAATCAAACATATAAGTTACTTACGCCTCCATATTCCCCTTGAGCACATATTCCATCGATAATCTGTCACGCATCGAATCGAGGTAGTACACCTCGTTCCTCGGCGGACAGATCACGATGAGGATCCAGTGGCCCCTGCATTGTACGTAAAAGAGGACCGCTAGCTCAAAGTACATCTCAGGTGTAACATACAAGATTGAGTTAAATTAGTACGAAATGCACTAACCTTTGGTGGTACGGCACCAGAATGAAGTCCCTGTCCTGCTGCGCCATCAGCGCGCTGGATATGTACTGCTCAGCGTGCGCGGCGTCCTGCTCTAGCATCGTGAGGCTTATTTTCTCTGGGTCGAGGAAACCCACCTTGTCACACGCAGCCTCCGATGCTAGCCTGTACATGCACCTGCATGCGAAGGACGAGATTAATATTAATTTCACAGAAAGTTACTCAATATTCAAATGAACTGCAACATTAATGCATAGTTAGCAAATAGAGTTAGAAAACAGCAATACATAGCATCAGCAAACTCACAGGACTCCAGTCCGTATGATGGACATATCGAGCTCCCGCCAGTTGTAGAGGTCGAACAGATCCTCGTGTGCCACGGATATAGTCCCGGGCTCACGGTGGAACTGCCCAGGACTGTAGGGAACTAAGAAGTTCAGGCTGCGCCGAGCTCGATGTAGGTACCAGTCGTGGAGGTCTCTGGTTGATCGATCCAATTTCCGCAAAGATGCCTCCGACATGAGTGGGAGCGCGTTCGTGAACGTCCGCGGCAGTCCCTGTCACCCTTTGCCCTTGCCTTTGCCGCCCTTGCCTTTTGCCGGGGACTGAGCGCGTACCTTCGAAGGCAAGGGCGAGGTGATGGCGGCTTTCTTCCGAGGCGGAGGCGTGGATGCGCTGGGTGGGGTCGAGGCCGTCTTTGATGTGTCCAGGTTCGCACGAGATCGGCCCTCATGCCCCGAGCTGGGGGCGCAGTCCCCTGGTAGCCCCGCGGCAGGCCACTTCAATTAATGAGCACGTATGTTAGATTATGCAAGTTGAGTGTACTGAGTAGGATGTAATCTAAAATGTGTAGGATTTACCGGTTGTATTACAAGACACTTCTTGGGCCACTGTACGTAGGAGCCCACTGCCTCAGCAAGTGTCTGCAGTTCCTCTGTTGGGACTGGCAACGGAGAATCGTTGTAGCCCGGCATGGCCATGTCCACCTGTACCTTTGCGAAACCCAACCGCAGAGGTACACAGTGGACCCGGACATCCGGCCCAGACGGATATACGAAGCCGTGTCCAACCACTTCCTGCCCGGCGCCTACGTGATTCTGTAGGATGCAGCCCTCCGGCCCCAGCAAATTTGTAACAATTAAGTGCACAGATGAAGGCTTGCATCAACTTAAGTGCACAGATGAAGGCTTGCAGTACCTCAAGTAGATCCACTGGATCCGCGAGTACCTTCGAAGCGCAACTGCTTATCCGACCCCGCGGGGTACCCTCGTCCTGGGGATCCGCATCTGCACTCTTGGCTAGCAATGCTTCTCTCAACCGTGCAAACTCTTCCCTCATTTGTGCGACCTCGGTCTGCACCTCAGACTGTACCTCAGCCCGTATCTCAGCCCGCATCTCCGCCCGTATCTCCTCCCGTACCTCAGCCCGTATCTTATCGGAGAGGTCAGCTTCCTTTTTCTTCCAGGTGCGGGCCTTCTTCCTTGGTGGAGCCGGATCTACGAAACCGGCCTTCCACGACACAATGGCTCCCACGGCCCGTGTCCGCCCGGGATGCTCCTTATTTCCTAGAGCCCGGGTGAGGATGTCGTTCTCCCTCTGTGGGGTAAACAATCCCTCCGCTGCCTCCTTCTCAAAAGAGATCTGTTACATTTGAAGGTACCTTGTGAGACAAATTGCCTTATATACACTTGTGCGCACACAGTTTACGAGGTTAGCCAACTTACCATTCGCCTCACAACGTCGGCGTCCCCAGGGGTTGCGAACTGCACAGACCCCGTGGACGACACGGACCCCCTCCCCCTCCACCATCGCTTGCACCTCTCATCCCGGATCTCGGAGAGCGGCAACTCAGGGGTGTCGATGACAGGATTTTGTTCGTCTTCCTTCTTCCACTGTTCCTCCTTCCCCGCATAGCCCTGGGATCCGAGCCGATGCGGGTGGTCGTTTCTCTTCTGGATCGCCCTATTCTTCTCGCTAAGGGCCTTGAACTCCTCAGTCCCCTTCTGCTTGGTGAATTCCTCCCATACCTCCTCCGATATGAAGGGGTACTTCTCGCAAGGAGATTTCCCCGCAGAGAGGAAGTTACTGACGAGCCAGCTCTTAAAGGTTTTCTATGTTCCGTTCATGTCCGTCAAGCAGGCAGTCCTAGGTGTATCGTCGGGGATGTTCCACTTAGCCTGTTTCTGAAAAATGCATACAATTAATCACGAGTTAATTAAACTTTAGTATAAGCCAAGAGAACGTGATTACGAAAGAGTTCAGCGATTTCAGTTCATTTAACCTTCACTTCCGCCCACAACCTATCCCTCTCGTCCGCCGTCACGTCCTTCCAGCTCTGGACGGTGATCTTCACCCTTTCTTTCGCCAACAGCCCAACGTAGGCCGCGTACCTCCCAGCATTCTTTCCAATCGGCCTCCCAAATTGGTTGAACTCACAAGAAAGATCCGTGCGTTTGGCCAAACGCCCCAACGTCGTCGCGCCTCGCCCCACCCTCTTGCGCTGGGATGTAACAGCCCCATCTTCAGTAGTTACGATAGGGTTGGCCCTAGTCGAACCACTAGTACCATCCGATGAAGACGACGACATGTCTTCCCCTACAAAACCTTCAACAAACCATATATATGGCAATTAATTCGCCTTGGAGTTCCATAACTCAGTCCAGGACTGGAGACTAACTAGGGCGGCAAAAGGGAAAATAATACAAAAAGAAAGACATGCATAAATTACTTACTGAACTCTTCAGAAATATTTTCTATCGGTAAACACATGAGCTGCCGATAGACCATAACAATTACCTCCACACAAGACAATTTTTCTATCGGCAAACACGTAAGATACCGATAGAACATAACAATGTTCTCTACATATGGAATTTTGTTGACAAGCCACCATTCACTGTTATCACATAACATTCTCGATGATTTGCTACACTAATATTCATGGGCCAGCATTATTATTTCACACGTAAATATGCACACAAGCATCTAAGTGCCACTGTGCATAATCTTTAGCCTAGCCTGTATGTGAGTCATCAGGACTTCACAGCTATTAGGTTGGGAAAAGTCATGTATATAGGCATTTGAAACATATACATCGAAGACCCATCCACATTGCCATATATTCATACGAAGTGAGTAAAAATTCCCAACCAAACTAGTACATTGCATGGCTCATGTCCTTCCAGATCCAAATTAAGTTTTACTACTTGTGCAGAAAAATTTTCTATCGGTAAACACATGAGCTACCGATAGAATATGTGTAAGAACACCTCCAACATATAATCTGCATTACATGGCAGTTGGATACAATTGATCACACATACAGCAGTATAGAGAAGTTAAAATCTCAAAACAGGTTCATTACAGCACTGGAACATATTATGTAAACCCTAATTAAAATCAACATTGCCTGCGGAATGTACATAAGCCAACACAATAGGGAACCCTAGTGTAATTGCAAAACTCGAAGAATTAGTACGTGCAAAACACTAGGATCAAATAAAGAAGATGCTGGAAATAGAACGACGAATTAGGGTATTTACGGCGGCGATCAGTTTTGGTGATGGAGAGGCGGTGTAGAATGCAGCAGCGGCCGGCGAAGGACGAAAATAAGAACCGGTGGCAGTGACGAACCAGTGTCCAGCCGGCGATCGTCGTGTGGGAGAGAGGAAGTGAGTGGTCACGGCGGAGGTTGGGGTTTTCTTCGCTCTCGAAGAGATGCAGTGCTCTAAGGTGGAACTGTTCGAGTGGAGGGAAACTAAAGGGCCGTGTACGAGTACTAAAGTAGCGGAGGAACTTTTCTATCGGTATAACAAAATGATACCGATAGACTTATGTAATTTTCTATCGAAACAACAAAATAATACCGATAGAAAAAGTAAATTTCCCGGAAAAATATTTGAATTAGTGGATGCATTTTTCTATCGGTATAAACAATAAAATCCCGTGAGACCAATTTTCCACAGAAAAATTTTTTAAAGTGCTTGAGATTGGGTGCCATTTTTCTATCGGTAAAAACAACAAAATACCGTGAGAGTAATGAAAAGGGGCCCTTTTCTATCGGTATAAACAAAAAAATCCCGTGAGCCCAATTTTCCCCAGAAAATTTTTTTGATTAAGTGCTTGAGATTATAGTATTGTGTGCCCTTTTTCTATCGGTAAAAACAACAAAATACCGTCAGAGTAATGAAAAGGTACACAATTTAACATCAAACAGACTGTGGTTGAAAGCTGCAGAATGTTAAAGAAAGAGGGAAGATAGCCGGAAAATTGGAAAATTGACATAAAAAGAAATTGTTCATTCATTGTTGTTTTATCACTTACAAAAAAAAATAAAACCCAAAATACTAGGTCAAGGGGTGGTCTTAGCCCTGGCTGCATGTAGAATAGAGTCAGTTAGACTTGCAGCCAGGACGCAGGACTCCTCTAGCGACAAGTTGTCCCTAGGATCAACTACTACCGCGTCGAGAAGGCCTGCGACCTCCCTCAGCTTCGCTATGGTATCCTTCATAGTCAAACCGCAGCCAGCGATGGTCATATCCGCGGCTTTCTTCTCCTCGCGAAGACGCCTCGTCCTCGCCCTAGCATTGTCACCATCCGTCTTCATGCGCTTAATGCGCTGGAAGAGATCGTCAAGGTCAAGCCATAGCTGAGTGTGCTTGTCTATAAGGAGCTTGTGCTCCTCCTGGAGGGCCCTCAGGTCAGCCTTCACTTTGGCAGTGTCTTCCACGGCTACCATTCCCTGTGCAAATCAACAGGTCAAGAATGAACTGAACATGGATTAACAATACAGGGGTAAACCGAGAAGATTTAGAGTTCTTACCGGGGAGGGCGTGGATGACGATCCCATGGAGGTTGCCATTGTGAAAGAGAAGATGAGGAGTCGAACCATTCGAGAATTAGAAAAACAACAAAATACCGCGACGCATGGCGAGGTACGTATAGAGTTTCCAAGGCGACGCATGGCGACACGTTTGAGAATTCAAAGCGGCAGAGTCTTCTTCTATCGGTAAAAACAGGAAAAAACCGTCAGACAACAAATACCGTGAGACTAACGAATTTATTCTAACGGTAAAATAGAACAATACCGATAGAAAACGTTTTGAAGTGCCTGAGAAAAGATGTCCTTCTCTATCGGTATAAATAACAAAATACCGTCAGAAAAAAGGGATTTTTGCAGAACTTAATTTGAAGAAGCAAGAGGCTGCGATGAGATTTTTGCAAGTGCTATTTGAAGGGAAGAATTAAGTATTTACAGGATAAAGGTACTGTACATGTTAGAACTCATGCTGTGGAGTAAAATTGAGATGTATTAATGCTGTGAACTAGCTTATCATTAAATTCTAAAGAAAAATGTACTGCCTGATGTATTAATGATAAGTTCCTCACCTTGCTGCAGAACTTGTGGGCTGTTTGCTTGGCATTTATCCCTGAAATCGAAATTAATCATCAATGGTTCTCAACCCATAATCCTTCTTCGTGGTCATCTCGCAGATACGTTGTTTCGTCGATATCTTCAGTACGGATAGATTGAATGTCCTCTAAAAATGGAGGTATTTCATCGAATTGGTTATACTCCTCTTCGTCGACAACATCTTCGACCCCAACAATACGTCTCTTGCTGTGGAGGACAACATGCAAGTTTGGATTGGCCGGGTCAACGATGTAGAACACCTGTGTGGCTTGCTTTGCAAGTATGAATGGATTATCTTGGTGTCCGACTCTACCAAGATCGACGAGAGTAAACCCGTAACTGTCAACTTGAACACCTCGAGGGATTTCGACACATTGGCATCGAAACAGGGGAATCTTAAGTAATCCGTAATCGAGCTCCCATATTTCTTCAATAACACCGTAATATGAGTTCAGCGCCCTTACTGACCTGGCATCCTCGGAAATAGCAAACAGTGTCACTCCGCTACATTGCGTGCTACTCTTGGCGTCTTGAGCTCTTGTGTAAAATGAATACCCATTGATGTCGTACCCCTGCCAAGTCCCTACAGTGAATCTTGGGCCTCTAGCCAACCATGTCACAGTTTCACTTACGGAGCCCTCGGCAGCTTGCGTGACTCTTTCTTGGATCCACTCAGCAAATTTCCTGTTATGTTCTCTGCTTACTCAAACGTCTGACTTCGAAGGATTCTGTGACCGTAACATTACCTTGTGCTCGTGTATGTATGGCTCGACCTCCGTCATGTGTTGTAAGACCCAAAAATGTGATTTTGCGTACACATCACGAGCGGGGACGATAGCTTTGAATCCAATCGTTCCAATTCCCTCAAGCCTACCCTCGTGTCGGGACCTAGGAACACCAATTGGGTCAACCCCGGCCATATAATCTGTGCAAAATTCAATCACCTCCTCGGCGGCATAACCTTCCATGATACTCCCCTCAGGTCGACGACGAGTCCTTACGTATCCCTTCAATACACCCATAAATCTCTCAAATGGATACATGTAGCGCAGGCACACGGGTCCACAAAACTTAATTTCTCTGATAAGGTGAACAATCAGATGGACCATAACATCAAAAAAGGATGGAGGGAAATACATCTCGAGCTGACAAAGAGTTGTAACCACGTCGCGTTGCAAAGCGTCCAGTCCATCGGGATCAATTACCTACGAGGACACAGTTGCGCCAAATATTCATATCAGAAAAATCTTCTAATTAAGCTCCACAAATGGAGGTAGTGAACTTATAGTACGAGTGCACGTACTTACCTTGCAAGATATTGTGTTGAAGAAATAACATAGGTTTGTGATTGTCTCTCTGACTTTAATTGGGAGAATGCCTCTGATAGCAATGGGAAGCATCTGTGACATCAAGACATGACAGTCGTGGGACTTCATGCCAACCAGTCTTAGGTCCTTCATAGACACAAGTTTTTTCAAGTTCGCGGAGTACCCACATGGAACTTTAACACCGTGCAGGCACCGACAGAGTTCTGTTTTTTCGCTCTTGGACAACGTGTAGCAGGCCGGGGGGAGGTATGTACGCTTTCCATTCTCTAAAGGTGCAAACTCAGTCCTTATCCCCATTTCCACCATGTCACGACGAGCTTTCACACCATGCTTTGTCTTTCCCGGAATGTTCAACAACAAACCAATCAAACTGTCACAGACATTTTTCTCTACATGCATGACGTCAATGCAATGTCGAACTTGTAAGTGCTCCCAGTACGGTAGATCCCAGAGAATCGATCTCTTCTTCCAAACATTTTTTTCTCGAGGTTTAGGATGCTTACCGAACTCAACTTTGATGTCGTTCACGCGTGAGTAAATCTCCTTACCGGTCAGAAACACTGGAGCTGATCCCTTCTCAGGCTTCCCGTTAAATGATTTCCTCTTCTTACGGTACGTGTGATGCACCGGAAGAAACCTGCGGTGACCCATGTACACTGTTTTCCGGCAGTTTCGCAGCCACATGCTCTCAGTTTCATCTAGGCAAATAGGGCAAGCCTTGGCTCCTTTCGTACTATACCCCGACAAATTGCCGTAGGCAGGAAAATCATTTATGGTGCAAAATATCAGGGCCCGCAAGCTGAAATTCTCTTTCTTGTATGCATCCCACACCTGCACACCCTCGCTCCACAATTTCTGTAAGTCCTCGATTAAAGGCGCTAGAAACACGTCAATATCATTTCCGGGTTGTCTGGGTCCTGAGATTAGTAACGCCATCATGATGTACTTGCGCTTCATGCATAACCAAGGAGGAAGATTGTAGATGCATAAAAGAACCGGCCAAGTGCTGTGCCGGCTGCTCATATTACCATGTGGGTTCATACCATCTGTACTCAGCCCGAACCTTACATTCCTAAGTTCGCCGCCGAACTCAGCAAATGTTCTGTTGATGTTTCTCCATTGAATAGAATCAGCTGGGTGTCTCAGTTTTCCGTCTTGTTTCCGGGCTTCAGCATGCCAACGCAAGTGCTTCGCGACTTTCGGATTTGCAAACAGCCGCTTCAATCTAGGTATCACAGGCAAGTACCACACAGTTTTTGCCGGGGGCCCTTTCCTTACCTCGTGACGTTCACTGTCAATCCGGTCCCTACGCGTATACCTCGATGCGCCGCATCTTGGACAAACATGCAAACTGGAGTACTCGTTACGGTACAACACACAATCATTTGGGCATGCGTGTATTCTTTCGATTTCCATTCCCAACGGACACAACAGTTTTTTGGCTTGGTAAGTAGATCTTGGCAACTCATTTCCCTCTGGAAGCATGTCCGCTAGAAGATCTAATAGTGCCGTGAAACTCTTATCACTCCAACCGTTTCCTGCCTTCAAGTTATATAATCTCAGCACAGAAGACAGTTTTGTAAATGTTGCACATCCAGGGAACAGAGGCTTCTCAGAGTCAGCAATCAGTATCTCAAATTCACAGAAGTCATTTTCGTTGTAATCTTCCTCTACATCACGTAACATCTCATCTAGATTGTCATCATCATCATCTACGTGCACATCGGAATGAACATTACCAAAATTGGGATGATCATCGATATTATTGCAATCCACATCCGAGTCGTGCTGATTGGTAGTAGTGGTGCTTGTTTCCTCAAGATCTTCGCCATGCCATATCCAACGGGTGTATCGCGCATTAAAACCACGACGAATCAAATGACTCTTAATTTGATCAGAGTTGCTAAACCTCTTTAAGTTCATACAATCTGTACAAGGACATAGCATATTTTTCTCTCCCTTCCTCTCCTTTTGTTGCTCAGCAAATTTAATAAACTCATTCACACCATCCAAATATTCAAGAGTAGTACGTTTTATTCCATACATCCAATATTTCCTGTCCATCTACAATTAACAAAATTTAATGAGTAAGCCATGCATGAAACCTGCCCGATTAAGTTATGTATATGTACATGTACAGCCTCTTACAACAGATACATGTGTTGAACCCTAACCTGATGAAATTAACACTAATTAACCTAGCTAGCTACACAATACAAGCTAGTTAGCTCCAAAAACATGACGCATTTCCAGCTACCAAGCTCCCAAGCTTAGAGCTACAAACTTGGAACTACACAATACAGCTAGCTTGCAAGTAGAGAGGAAGGGAGATCTAGAGGGAGAGAGAGATAAGTGTCGACGATTAAGCGTACCTTAAAGAGAGGGGCGCAATCAACTTCCCTCCAGCCTGCGCTGATCACCCTAGCAGTGTAGCTGGAACTTTCGTCACAAACAGAGGGACACAGAGTGCAACAGAACAAATTAAAGAGCAGCTCAGCAATGGTCGAGTGGGGTTTTCCTTATAATGGACATTTTTCTAACGGTAAATACATAAAATAACCGTCAGACTAACTTAGGTAATTTGCCGCTCACATATTCTATCGGTAAAAACACACACATACCGTTAGAGAATATACTGAGCAAATATATGTGTTTTCCTATCGGTAAATATGTGTACTTACCGTTAGATCATGCATGACACAGCACGCACATGAGTTTTTCTATCGGTATATATGTGTACTTACCGTTAGATGATGCATGACACTCGACCATTAGTTTTTCTATCGGTAAATATGTGCATGTACCGTTAGACTTTGCATGACTGAGCAAATATATATCTTTTTCTATCGGTAAATACACATATTTACCGTTAGAATATGCATGACTGAACAAATATATGTGTTTTCCTATCGGTAAATATGTGTACTTAACGTTAGAGGAGGTACTGGTACCAAACTGGGACAAACATACACATGCCAGTTCACCAATACAAATTCAGGTACAAACATACACATGCCAGTTCACAAATTGAAGTGCATGTCTGAAACAGCAGTACAAATACACACCTACCTACCAATACAATTAAATACACAAATGCTCCCTGCACATTCAAGTTCATGTCCCAATTAGCAATACATGATACACAAATATACAACAATATACAAATACAACAATTCACACATTCGATGTATATTACAAAAGCCACGTCTGAAATTAACAATAGATCACGACGAGGACCCAGTGGCCCATACATGCATTTTACATAAAAGGGAACCTTTGCAAGTTGCCACAATGCAACTACCGACTACAAGTTAGACCTGATACATCACAAATCCATTCATCCAAAACAGCAAATGTCTGAACCACATTGGACTTAACCATAGGAGTTCAGTTCGAAGACGCCCGAGGAGCTGGAACTGCCGTCGACATACATTTGTACGTATTGGTGATTTCCTCGGACTCAAACTCGATCAACTCAACTCAACTCAACTCAACTCCATTAACAAAAAGAACCTACCTTCCAAAATGTTGTTCTGTGTAGTGATGGTGTAGAATGGCTGTGCAAATAACAACAATTCTTCTTCTCCAAGCAGGTAAGCATCTGGCCACAAGCTGGTGCATGCAAAAAAATGTAAGATGCTTTCTATAGGTCCTGATTTGAGAAACACGCCGGGCTTAAGCATCTTCTCGACCGAGCCAACCAAGATCTCGCCCTTCACGTCCTTCCAGCTCTCGACGGTGATCTTCACCATTTCTTTCGCCAACAAGCCAACGTAGGCAGCGTACTGCGATGAAGAACCGTGAAATACGTTGCCCCTCACGAGCATCATCCAAGGACCTGAACAGATCATAATCATATTGAAAAGAAGACACATCAAAATGAAGGATACAAAAAAAGTAGAATTATTGCCATAATCGGATTAGAATAATCTAACAATATTGCAGAAATTTTACGTACCTTCCTTCGGATGCCGACGTCTAGAGGGCGTCGATGGAGGTGCGGAGGTGCAGCGGTCCCCTGTAGAGGTGCGCCGGCCGTCCATGGAGCTTACGGGTTAGGACTACGAGCCCCAGATGAACTGTGAGAATGAAAGAGACATACCCGTATATTTATACCAATATATATTTTCTATCGGTACGAAAACAGAGTACCGTTAGTAATAAAAACATCTGTAGAAGCCGAATGGTTCTATCGGCACAATAAATATTACCGATAGGAATTTTTGTACATATTCTATCGGTGTGTACGTACATTGCCGATAGAATATTACTAGTTGTAGAAGGCCAATAGTTCTAAGATATTTTTGCAATATTCTACCGGTATAAACATTCATTACCGATAGAATAAAACTATTTGAAGACGAACAGTTCTAAGCAATTTTCTATATATTCTAACGGTAAAAGAATCCATTACCGATAGAATAAAAATATTTCTAGAAGGTCAACTATTCTATCGGCGAACTACATATTGCCGATAGGAATTTTTAATATACTCTGTCGGGATATTCATACAGTAGCGATAGAATAAGTCTAGTTGTTGAAGTCGACCAGTCCTATCGGCGCACAACATTCTTCCGTCAGTACTTATGCATCTCTTCTAACGGCAAATATGTTCATCACCGCTAGAGTAAATCATACTATTTATTCTATCGGTAAGTTTCTTAGAAACCGATAGGGAAAATACATCCGTCGGGTTTTTATAATCGCGAGGCACATTTTCTATCGGTTTTGTGCTGTTTCGCTAATAACCGATAGAAGATAGGGGTTAGTAGACTGCATTTCTGTACTAGTGCCGACTTCTATTGTTTCTGATCGCGATACCCGGTTCCTTAGTCACTTTTGGCAATCCCTCTGGACGATGATGGACACCAAGCTAAAAAGGAGTACTGCTTTTCATGCGCAAACTGATGGTCAAACCGAGGTAGTAAATTGCACAGCCGTTCATCTTTTGAGAGGATATAACTCGAAGCACCCGAAGACCTGGGATGAAAGCATACCATACCTGCGGTTTGCTTTTAATCAAGCAGTGCATGGTTCGACTGGAAAGTCGCCGTTTGAGGTCTGTTTACGATTTCTACCACAGAGTCCATTCGACATGGAGTTTGTGATCCCTACCTCAACACAGAACAACAAGGAAGCATCTGATCAGGACCGAGTACAAAAGTTCCTGGAAGGTATTGAATGATTCCATCATGAGGTTGAACAGAACTTGCTGAAAGCTCAACTCAAGTACAAGGCGCGACATGATCGACACCGAGTTGATGTGCAATTTCAAGAAGGTGATATGGTATGGTTACATCTGAGTAAGGAGAGACTTAAAGGTGAAGGTAAGAAACTCAAACCCATTCGTTATGGTCCTTTTCGGATTTTGGGAAAGTGGGTAATAATACTTGTCAGCTCGAGTTACCTCCATACATGGATATTTACTCGGTTGTCAATGTTGAGCACCTCAAATTCTTTGAGTCTTCAATGCTGGATGATGAGCCAGATACTATAGTACCATCTGTTGAAGACTTGGTCTATCAACGAGACGAACCTCTACGTGAAGATGTGATTCTGGAGAAGAAGGTGACTACCACCCGCAGTGGCACAAAGGAGACTTTTCAAATCGGTCGGAAAGATCAACGAGCATGTGCGGCAAAGTGGTACACCAAAGAACATGGACAAGCCCAATTTCCACATCTCACTACTACAGAAGTGCATTCCACTAACCCATATTTTCTAACGGTTATAAGTAATCTGGGAAAAATCCGATAGAATAGGATGACAGCGGCGGATAAGAGGCATTTTACTATCGGTTACACACTAGTCCAACGTTAGTGAAATGCAAAAACTTTTTACTATCGGTCATTACTGTACAAACCGATATAATATATTAAATAGTACTATCGGTTTTCCATTTTTAACTGATAGTAAAATTACGCACTTTATACTATCGGTTATGACTGTACAAACCGATATAATATATTAAATAGTACTATCGGTTTTTCATTTTTAACTGATAGTAAAATTACGCACTTTATACTATCAGTTATTACTGTACCAACCGATATAATATATTAAAATAGTACTATCGGTTTTTCATTCGTAACAGATAGTAAAATTACTCACTTTATACTATCGGTTCGTACTGTACCAACCGATATAAAAGATAAACTTTTACTATCGGTTATTAGTGTACGAACCGATAGTAAAGATGAACTTTTACTATCGGTTTGTTTATTCAACCGATAGTAAAAGAAACAATGGGGGCCTTTAGAAGAGAAGAAAGTTCACTAACGGTTGTGTTTTTGAACCGATAGTAAAAGTTCATCTTTACTATCGGTTATTAGTGTACGAACCGATAGAACCGATAGTAAAAGTTCATCTTTACTATCGGTTATTAGTGTACGAACCGATAGTAAAGATGAACTTTTACTATCGGTTTGTTTATTCAACCGATAGTAAAAGAAACAATGAGAACCTTTAGAAGAGAGGAAAGTTCACTAACGGTTGTGTTTTTGAACCGATAGTAAAATTACATTTTTACTATCGGTTATTAGTGTACGAACCGATAGTAAAGATAAACTTCCTTATAATGGGTTAAACGCGCGGGAGTTTTCCCTCCAGTCCAACCAAACACATTTCCAAATAAGTCTCTACTCGCACGCGGAAAACCCTAGCCTCCCCGACGTCCCCTTTTTCGCTCCTGCACCACCATTGCCGCTCGCATTTGGGTTCTCTACCGCCGCCGGTCACTGCATCGCGCCATCGTAGGCCACTCCACGAACTGTAAGTGTTCTTGACCAACCCGATTAAAATTGTTCTTGCCGCTCGTGTCAGTTTCTTAAATTGATACTGAACGCGATTAGAACCAGGTATTCTTTAGGAAAGAGTAATTGAAATGAAATCAGTTTCCTAACTTCATACAAGCATGCAGAGCGCCATGTTGAAAGACCAATACGAGTTGCCTCAATTGGAGCAGATGCGACAAATTTGGGCTCAATATATGATGGATGAAGTGGCTATCAACGATCGATCGTAAATGACTTGTGTAATATACATTGAATGTGTTAATTGGTGTATGTGTGTACTTGTATTGGTGTATTTGTGAATAAACCTAATATGTGAATAATTAGATCCAATCTGTCCAATGCATGTGTATATCTTTGTATTAGTGTATTTGTGAATAAATTCAATCTCTGAATAATTAGATTCAATCTGTCCAATGTGTGTCTCTCTGTATTGTTGTATCTGTTAATAAACCTTTGTAATACTATCGGTTCATATCCTACAACCGATAGAAGAAAGTTTCCAGTACTAACTGTGTCGAGTAACTAACCGATAGGAAAACTAACAGTACTATCGGTTTCCAGTGTAGAACCGTTACAAGAAATCTAACATCACTATCGGTTGAGTTCACTGAGCCGATAGAAGAAATTATCATTCACGATTAGTGAATGTTGGAATATAGGTATTTTACTATCGGTTTGCAACCGATAGAGTTGTGCTACGTTTTTTCTATCGTGCCGATCACTAGCGGTAAGAGAACCGATAGTAGAGACGATTTTAAACCGATAGTGAAAAGCAATTCTGTAGTAGTGTCTCCTGTTTGATCGAGAGGTCGCAACAGGGGTTGGCTCCTTCTCAACAAGAGATTCATGATCCGGGAGGATCTTCAAGTCCTGATCGCATACGGCTTCATGACCTTAACCGTGTTCGGAAAGGTTTCGCGACCATGGATTGGTTCGCGACCATGGATTGGTTCGCGACCATGAAAAGGAATTCGTTCCCTGTTCGAAATTGTAATCCGATCCAAATATATATAACTAAGCTTATCAGTTTAGGATTAGTTAGTTATATGAGGCTAATACGTTTAGGTTATTGAGTCTGATACGTACTCATTCGATTGGACTATAAATACCTTGTAATAGGACTAGTTTAGATCATCGAAAATCTATCGAATAACATTACAGTCTTGGATCATATATCCAACTTATAGTTCCTTCAACGTAGGCAAGTGTGCCTAACGTTCGACGTGTAAAGCCCTCTTTGAAATAAAGAGTTGTGCAATTACTTTGAACTATGTTTTCGATCAACTTTTGGGTTTCAGTATTTCCGAGTAAGATCCCGTTATTCCGCATATTAGAATCTGGGCGAGTCTAGTGCGAAAACCAAGGCTAGGTCTCAAACAGATCACATTCGACCTTGCCTAGCCACCACGTGGTCGAGCGTCTCTGGGCGTGTTCGAGCACCGCTTGCGCCTGTGTGCCCATTGCTTCGATCGCCGCGCGCCTGGTCAAAAATGGGTGTTGGAGACAGCCTTAGCAGTAGTGACGACGATGACACCGAGCACCTTGCAAGAAGGAAGGCAAGGGCAAGGCTATCGGTGGTGGTAAGTGTCCAATGATATCGTAGCTGCGAGTATCATGAAGCTTTGCTTATTCTCTTTAAAATGCTCCTCCAGTTGCTAGTTCGATGGATTTTTGTATAAATAAATAAAAATAGTATTAATAAATAAAATACTAAAATAGGGTCTCTTGAGCTAGGTAGACTCCACATACTATGAAAAAGATGCCATGAAAGAGAGTGCATCAAATTCTTAGTAAAATCCCACTAGCTTTTGGATAAGCGATGACTTTTTTGGATCAGTGATGTCCCTTAATGGGCCCCATTAGTCATGAGATAAGGGAACCCCTCCAAACTATTCAAGGCACACACAACAAAAAATGGAGAACCCCAAAAGGAGGCAGAGGAGTACTATAGTTCAAGAGCCATAATGGCTCTGATAGCTTTACCTCTCCAAAGTGAGCATTAAATATTACAGGTAAGTTCATAGCGCCTCAATATTGGGAGCACTTCCTCCTCTATAATTCATCCGCAGGGTAGAGGGACAACAACCCTCTACTCGATCTTCATAAATCCGGAGTTGTGTTGTGCTTCACTTAAACCTTCGCGGAGGATCTCTCAGTTTGGATCGCAACATGCTGCCTGGGCTAATCTAATCGGGCACAATTAAACGTGTCACATCCCACACCAAGCTACTTACACCTTGACTCGGAAGTGTATCCCGCGTCCTTCCTCCGTGATCCATCAGCAGGGTAGAGGGACAGTAACTCTCCACTTGATCTTCATAAAGATTTGAAGTCGTGTTGCACGTCACTTAAGCCTTTGCGGAGGATCTCTCTAACTAGATCATGATACACACACTGAGCTGATCTAACCAAGCGTGAATAAACGCATTTCATCTCATAGTGAGTTGCTCACTCCTCGACTTGGAAGCGCAGCCCATGCCCTGTCTTCACAATATTATCGACAAGGCAGAGGGACGGCAATCCTCCACGTGATCTTCTAACATCCAGGAGTTGTGTTGCACCTCACTAAAGCTTTCGCGATGATCTCTCCAACTGGATCACAGCAAGTGTTCATGCGCCCCGAGCTCATCCGATCGGGCATAACTAAATAAATACATCGCACCTTTTATTAAGTTATTTGCGCCCCATCTTTAAAGGAGCGTATCTCTGTCAACAAGCACCATTTTTTGCTCATCATATGCATCATACAAGGCCATCATGGTCTTGCATCGTGTCTGTGACTGACGAAGCTGGACATTCATTTGACTAGCTACCGACAAGATGAAGGTTGACATTGCACTGTATCAAGCTATCTCCACCAACAAACCCGTTGTTGGGTACTGATGAAGCGAAGGCAGCGTTTCCATCCGCGATTGTCGAGGTTGGATAGTCGTATAGCCAGGTATCGACAAGACTGACTATGCGATCCCATACCTGCCCGTGATTGATGAGGCTAGACAGTCATTCAGCCAGGTATCAATAAGGATGGCTATGCGATTCCATACTTGTCTGCACTGACGAGGCCAAGTCCTTTTTGCCAGGCATCAATGAGGCGAAGGCAACTCACATCGGTCGGGATTGACGAACCGAAAGCCACATCATTTGCATTTGCATTTGCATCTATTCACCCCATGAAGAGTAGAAATGAAGTTTAAAGACGACAACCCTAAATGTAGCTTAATCAGAGGTGTTCTACTAAATCTCACTTAGTAGATATAATTAACCCGGAGCTTAATAAAGCCCCAAGATCCACACAGTCTCTACTGTTATATCCTTTCATAACACGAAAGACGAAGAAATACAAAAAAAGCACAAGATACTTGTATTTTATAATTCGGTTAAGAATTAATAAAGTACAAGTTCATTTGTGTAACTTTATTTTCTTTATTTTTGTTGTTTTCAATGAAAACAGAATAGCCCGCTCACAAATAAAAAAGAAATTCACCCGGAGCAAATTTCTTGGCCAAACATTACCCTTGTCACAAATGCGGCAACCAATCCGAATGCATGACTTTGGGAGCATACAGTGGTCCTCACCATCATTTCGAAGGATCAATTTGAGATAGCTATCTATGTGTCTAACCCAAATAGGATACCTGCCGTTGTTATCTCGACTGTCCAAGTGATTCAACCCTTCAAGCTTATATCATACACTTCTTTGAAAACACACACACACGTGTATGTGTGTGTGTGTGCGCGCGCGCTGGTGGTGGCTTCATGTGGTAGTGACATACAAGTGCATGATATGGTTTTATTTTGTACTATCCTGCACGCAATAGGTGACATGTGAACACCTTAACACATAATTATTATTTTTTGATAATGTATGCTAACTTCAACTTGGATTGTGTACTTGTTGAGCTAAGACTCAATTATGTTTTGCTTTATTTTGTCAATGGTGTTATATGTAATAGGGATGCAAAAACTAGTCGTTTAACACTCTCTTAGAGTTGAGATTTTTTTTTTGATTCTGTGTGAGTGATGTCAATATCTCCTATAATTCATTTTTAGTTTATCATATTACATGACACCTCATTGTGCTTAATTTGCATTTTATACTATTGAAATTGGTTGGGATGAATGTGCTATAGCGTGGTTGTGTTAGTGTTGTTATATTATTTATTATAACTGTAATTTTTGAACTAATACTCAGCAATGTTTTCCGTATCATAATTAAAATGATGTCACATTGGGGAGAGACGTAAATTTTTTTTAAATCCTAAACCATCCTTTGTCTTTAACATAGAGAGCGTGTGAGAGAAGGGGTAATCTCACCTCTCTTGTGTAAGAAGCGACCAAATTCTAATTTGGTAGCAAACCAAACAACAACAAACACTTTTGCCAATATTTTGACAATCTCTTTGGCTCCAAACCAAACATTAATATAAGTCATTTTGCCAAATTTTTGTCTCTAATTGGGCTTCAAACCAAATAACCTTAAGGTTGCCAATATTTTTGGGTCATGCCTTAGTTTTGGTCATGACTAAATATTGGTATGGTTGTTTAGGGCTCCAAACCAAACATGCATGAACGATAGATGATGGAGACCGTCAGAGAGGAAGGGGTTGAATAGGTCTATAAAATCTTTTGGCTAAAAATCAATTGTGCACTTATGAAAATAAACATCTTTTTGCAATCACTTTAAATGAAAACTAGTAGCTCAAGTGATCAAATAAGTTTTACAAATCTAGAGTGATATAATAAAAGAGAACAATAGAAGCAAATCAAGTGCAATAAAAAGAGAACAAAAAAATTATACCAAGATGATACGAAAGATTTTTTTCTCTAAGTCTAGGAGACTTCGCCAATCTCCCCTACTTGTTGAAATTCTCTCACATGAGTCTTGCTTCAATTTCACTAGGATTGCAACTTCTTCACTCTGGATAGGTGAGCACCGAGTCTTCACAACTCCTCTCCGAGCCTCTCCAACAATCTTCGTTGGTGAAGAAATTATCAATCTCCAATGACTATCTAGTTGACGACGACCATCAAGAGAACACTTCATTTGATGCCAATCAAATGCCAAGAAACACAAATATACTAGAAAAAACCAACACGAAATTCTCAACTCACAATATGCTCAATGAATGTAGAGAGCTCACTACATATCTCCACTCTATACAATATATAAGAATTGAATGCTCTAAAGTATGCTTGGGTGAGTTCTAGTGTCAAAAACTTGAAAGTGAAAATTCCAAACCATCCATTATAGCCCCACAATAAAAAACTAGTTGTTGGAGTCCTCTAACAAAAATTGGTGTAGACTACTAGATGTCCGGTCTGGACATCTCATGAATTTCAATGGACAGATCCAACGGCCAAAAAACTAGCTATTATTGGGGGACCCGATGTCCGATCCTGTTCCACTAGATGTCTTGTGCTATAATACACTGGACATGCTCTTCTACGGTACCACCGGACATTTTGTGCTTTGAAAAACTACACAACTCTCTAAAAAATAAGCATAACTTTTTAGACATCGAATTTATGTGTTCCTTGGCTCATTAGAAAGTGAACTCAAAGAGCTACAACTTTCTCAATATAGGCGAGGCCTAGTTTATTCTAGATCATGCAGAAATCACAAAACATTCAGTGCGATCACTTCAAAGTTTCCACCCGAGTTAAGTTTTGCAAATTTAAACATCGATTTCAAATCAACTAAAAAATATTTTGATGATCTAGTGAGCAAATGATGCATGTATTTGAGTTTTCTACATGAGATATTATCAAACTACTGACCTCAAACCCCTATTTATAATACGACCAAAATTGGAAAACAAAATTTTAATAACCCAACAGTCTCCAAAATGTCAAGATTAGTAAAATCTTAGAAAATGAATCCTTAATCTTTGATTTTTTTTCTTCGGTGAAGCTCGTTCATGTTTGAGGAAATTCAATCATGTATCCTCTCTAAAAAGGTTTTTTTCACCTTACAATCCCATCGAGATAAAAAGATATATTCTCAACAAACACATTAGTTTCACGATTAAGTTTGTTATTAATCACCACCATCATCATAGCAATGGTACTCAACAATACTCTTAACCAATTTTCTGCACCATCCATTACCAAATATATGACAGATGATTTGTGTGCCATATTTTAGTAGTCAAAATTAACTACGACCACTATATGATTTGTTTATTAACCAATGTATCTCTGCAATATATTTTTTTTTGTCAAACAACATATTGATTATGACCATAAATTAATTTAACAAATTTTGATGATCAATGAAACATACTCTTGATATCTATGTAAACTTTTATTATCATGTCATATAATCAGGCAATTAGCTATGATCACATTTTAGCTTGGCAATTTTGATACTAAACCAAATATAATAGTTAAAGTAGTCTATGTGGTGTCGGTATGAAGTGTGCAGGGACATACACACTTAAAATTAGACTTGAGTATAATCCAACCAACTTGAAGTTGATTAGGTTTAGATTGGTCTAGGTCGAGGTTAAAATTGAAACAGACTCTCCCCATGCCCGATTCAAAACCATCAAAATTTCCAAAAACTTTATCCAAATTTGAATCAGTCAAAAATTTTAAATATAGCATATTAAAACCCGCTCAACCAACTTTAACCCGATCCGAACCTAGCTAACCAAATATATTCATTGGGTTATCTGGGCTAAACTCGAGAGGAGTTGATGCAATCTTTTAAGGACTTGTTCAAACGTGAGGCCGAAGAAGCTCCGACCTGCCTAAAACCGGGGACCCACCGCACCTTCCCCTCTCGTTTCAAATCATGTCTCCTTCCCGCCTCCTCTCCCTCCTCTCCCCGACGCACCCGCTCCCGCTCCGCCGCCTCCTCCAGCTCCACGCCCACCTCCTCGCCGCCGGCCTCCTCTTCTCCCCTTCCTCCCCCTTCCCGTCCCGCCTCCTCGCCGCCTTCTTCGTCCTCCCCTCCCCCTCGTCCTCCCCCCCGCGCCTCCTCCACGCCCTCGCCCTCCTCTCCTCCCTCCCCTCCCCTCTCTCCCCCTCTTCTCACAACGCCGCCCTCCGCGCGCTCTCCCTCTCCCCGCACCTCTCCCTCCTACCCCGCTCCCTCTCCCTCTACCGCCGCCTCCTCCGCTCCGGCCCCGCCGCTCGCCCGGACCACATAACTTACCCGTTCTTGCTCAAAGCATGCGCGAGGCTCCGAGAACGCGCGTACGGAAATGTTGTTCTTGGGCATATCAAGAAGCTAGGGTTTGAGTCGGATGTGTTCGTGGTGAACGCCACGATGCATTTCTTGGCGGCATGTGGGGCGGTGGGGGACGCGTGCAAGGTGTTCGATGGGAGTCCTGTGAGGGACCTGGTGTCGTGGAACACGCTGATTGGTGGGTACGTGCGGAGGGGGCTCCCCAAGGAGGCGCTCGGGCTGTTCTGGAGGATGGTGGAGGAGAGAGGGTTGTGGCCTGATGAGGTCACGATGATTGGGGCTGTTGCGGCGTGCACACAGCTGCAGGATTTGGAGCTCGGGAGGAGACTCTATGGGTGTGTAGAGAGGTATGGGGTGAGGTGCACGTCAAGGTTGATGAATGCAGTGATGGATATGTATGTGAAGTGTGGTAACCTGGGGCTGGCGAAGTTGGTGTTTCAGACGATTGAGAAGAGGACGGTTGTTTCTTGGACGACGATGATTGTGGGCTATGCGAAGTTCGGGTTGATGGAGGACGCACGCAGAGTGTTTGATGAGATGCCTGAGCGGGATGTGTTCCCATGGAATGCGCTGATGGCTGGTTATGTTCAATGTAAGCGGGGCAAGGAGGCGGTAGCACTGTTTCATGAGATGCAGGCATCAAAGGTGGAGCCTGATGTGGTCACCATGATTAGTCTTCTATCTGCTTGCTCACAGCTTGGAGCATTAGAAATGGGGATGTGGGTTCACCATTACATCGACAGACATCAGCTATTGCTTAATGTTGCACTAGGTACATCTCTAGTTGACATGTATGCAAAGTGCGGCAACATCTCGAAGGCTATCTGTGTTTTCAAAGAGATGCCAGAGAAAAATGCGCTAACTTGGACAGCAATGATCTGTGGTCTGGCAAATCACGGACATGCCCATGAGGCCATAGAGCACTTCCGGAGAATGATAGAGCTCGGATTGCAACCTGATGAGATTACATTTATAGGGGTTCTGTCAGCATGCTGCCACGCTGGTTTGATTAAAGAAGGCCGAGAATTTTTCTCCCTAATGACATTGAAATATCATCTTGAAAGGAAAATGAAACACTATTCTTGCATGATAGACTTATTAGGCAGAGCAGGCCACTTAGATGAAGCAGAACAACTAGTAAACACCATGCCCATGGAACCTGATGCTGTAGTTTGGGGTGCTCTCTTCTTTGCTTGCAGGATGCATGGTAATATCACCCTTGGGGAAAAGGCAGCGATGAAATTGGTGGAACTTGACCCTGGTGATAGTGGAATTTATGTGCTACTTGCAAACATGTATGCAGAGGCAAACATGAGGAAGAAGGCTGATAAAGTGAGGGTTATGATGAGACATTTAGGAGTGGAGAAAGTTCCTGGATGTAGTTGCATTGAGTTGAAAGGTGTGGTTCATGAATTTATTGTGAAGGACAAGTCGCACATGGATGCGAATGCTATTTATGAATGTTTGCATGAGATTACACTGCAAATGAGGCACACCACAAATATGATTGACATTTCTGCAACTAGTGCTGTGTAGTCAGTCCTCTTTAGGCCAGAAACAGCTTATTGAGCTCTGCAGGATTATATTTGCAGTTGCATTGGATGATTCAATCATGCAACAACACTATGCCAGGAAATGTGCTGCAAATGAGTAGGGTTTCCTGGTAATGCTCAAGTTTGGGCCACTCCCTAAACCTTGCAGTTTGTAAGTTGAGAAAATATGGTGTTTTACAGTGGATGCTTGAGGGAGTACTACAAATCAGAAGGTGTTGTTATGATCATGTTGTTTTAGCTTCTAAAACCTTGATCTGATGCTTGTGTATATTCTTGTTTCCATATTCTGTTGTAAATTTTTTAGTGGGGACATGTTAATTCATTCTGTTTATCATCAATTCTTGTAGATTGCAGATGGAACAATGGAGGAAACAGGTCTGTGGGTAAAGTCTGCAATTCTGTAAGTAGGCCTGAACATTTCCTGTCCTTAGTAAATTTGGGCCATGATTCTTCCCTGAATCAAAAGAGGTGCTAAGCATTGGTTCATGAAACAACACACAATCTGCAAATGAGTCATGAACATTTCTGCTAATTTAGAGGTCAGATGTACTGAACATCTTATTCATACTTTTAATTCTCAGCATATTTTTCATGTAAATCTTGCTTTCTTAAGTACAATACATAGTATAAGATCACCTTTTTGTCATGCAGAGTAAGGGCTTACTGCTGCACATAGAGCCGAAGCAATTGCAGTATGGCGAATTGTGTGCGGTTGCCGTGCCTGGTTAGTAATACCTATATCTTGCATCCACATACACCAAGCTATAGAAAAAATGTTCATTGTTTTTTTCGATACAACTAGCATTTTCTTTGTGTAATGCAACATTTTGAAATTTTTTGCCTTTCTGGATTGTTAGATTTGCTCATTTTGACTCTTGTAATGCCATCACTGATGATTTGTTGATATCTTTTGCTTTGCTGAGAAGCTTGCGTAAACATAGAGCTATTTGAAGCATTTGATAGTTCTGATCTTTTTGCCTCATAACTCTGGGTTCGCCCCACTTGTTGATGACAAATCCAGCTTTTGTTATATAAACCACTACCATACTGTGCAACTAATGCTTCCACAAATTCAATCCTCTGAGTAGAAGACCAAACAACATAGCTTTCCAAAGAAAGTTTACCATTAGACAATAAGCTTCTTACAGCCAACTAGCAAACACGGAAGTTTCAAAAATTTATTCATCAAGCTCGTTAAACTATGTTAACACAATGACAGTCAAGGCTAGGAAGATTTTCTAAGAAGATGGGAAAGCGCCTTTCTCTCTATAAGAACAGGTTGGTAGTGCCCATACTTGTTTTTCCCACCAATCGTAAAAAAAAAGTAAGAGTTACTAAAGAAGAAAATGATCTATTTGATATTATGGATGATTGGTTATGAAGGAACCGTTTCGTTTTTTAGGGTGGTCCGTCCTATTGCTCTTTCCTTGTGCTTATTTCGCTTTAGGGGGTTGGTTTATAGTGACAACTTTTGTAACTTCTTGGTATACTGATGGATTGGCCAGTTCCAATTTGGAGATTGACTCTGAGAATAATGCCTTCCTTTCCTTTTGGGTTGTTGCTTTACACTTATATGGCACTTCCCCTATGTAGAGCGCCCAAGCGCTTTTTTGGCTAGCTCCAATTCAAGTAAAGCTAAAGCAAGTAGTTCATATTCTCGAGTTGAACTCTTGGGCTTTCTCTGTCGGTTCCTGGATGCATTTCCTCAAGTCGTCAGTAGTGACTGGGTTTGGAGATTTGGTTTACCATAAAGAAATATGCGCACCTATCCTTTTCCTTTGGATTCTAGTTTTAGAACCGCTTCTTTTATTAGGATTACCAGCACCAACACCATATTTTTTCCTCACTATGTCTGGTGCCTGTTTGGATCAGTTGCACCACATTCCATTCCCCTTATTTTCCTCACTATGTCTGGTGCCTGTTTGGATCAGTTGCACCACATTCCATTCCCCTTAGTCGTAGGTGCTCGTTCTATGGAAAATATAGAAAGAAGCAGTGTTTTTTAAAAAAGAGAGTTTTTATAGAGATTATTTGTTTAAAGGATCGCTATTTCCTGCACAGTCTGTGCCAATAGTGATTTCCTAATTCGGCGGATTCGAAAACTGCCTCCTCAAGTGGAGTGCCCTCGGCGGCTAGGACACACATTCTATTTTATTTCTGACATATTTCAAGATGCATGCATTTTTGGCCGTAGGGCTTGCTTCTATTGGGCCTGGAATTGGTCAAGGTACTGCTGTAGGACAAGCTGTAGAAGATATTGCGAGACAGTCAGAACCACTGCCACTTTGCCTGAGCACTGTGTCGCAGTTTTTCCAATTTGTTTGTCTCCGATTATAAGTTCTCGTTGACCATGGCCTATAGGAAGCTGTAGATATGTGTTCTTTGAGAATACATCTCCTCAACGACCAATGGTTAACGGGGGGTGAAAATTTTGAATTAGATCGGGCCACTTTGAAATCCTTTTTCGCAGCAGTCCAAGGGGTTGGTTTACTTTTGGGCATGCTACCTTTGCTTTGATCTTCTTTTTCGGACACATTTGGCTAAAGTATGAGTCTCATGGACTAGTCATTGCTTTTCCATAAGGCTCATACTAGGCGCTGCGGCGCTGAAGTATGTAACCCATGCCATACTCTCAGGACAAGCTCGAACGACCTTCAACAAAAGGGTACTTGTACCCGAAATCAATACAGGTGGGTAAGTAGAGAATACTTAGGGGTGCGAGACAACTCTCTCTAAGAAACTTGGCAAAATAGCCCTGTAACTTCGGAAGAAAGAGTGCCTCCTCGCAAAGGGGGTCGCATCAAATACATGACCAAATTGATCCGTTGTGGTGGAAGTTTCAACAGAATTAATATCCCTTCTATCAAAGTGAACAGCATTTGCAATACATGATTGTGATTTCTGGCAAATTTATGTAATTGTTTCGGCTGTCAATAACTGGCAAAAAATTTGACTTACTGGGAGTAGAAACAAGAACGGTTTACGTGTCATAACTAATATCAGTTCAGATATTCATCACAAAAGGAAAAAACATCAAAATCAGATCAGAGTCTGAAATAAAATTTCCTTTCAAAAAAAGATTCTTCTATATTGATTCATATACCTGCAGGATCTTTCAATTAGTTGTTGATGCAACCTTGCATTTTTGTGCTGGTGGCTTAACCAACCTGACCTCAATTTGAAATATGACATGGCAATAAGCAAAAACTATTGGTATTGGATTCTACTGATATTATTCCACATATTTTGACAAGAATGAGCAATGTAGCTTAATTGATACAAGGAATAAATCCAAGTTTGGTCCTTTTATTTTGACCCAAGTCCATTTTTGGTCCTGTATTTTAAACACACCTAAATATCATTGTCCTATCAAAATCATGCGTTTTTCATCTGCCATCCTGTTCTTTTGTGTGGTATTCTATGTTTGAGAATTTTTTTAGTTTTTTAGATTGTACATATGGCAAGAATAAGTGATATAGGCAGGAAAAGGGAAATAGAAACAAATTAATGCGTGCTAAATAGGTAGTGATTGTGCTGGTTAGGGACATTTTGGAGGTAACGATTTCTTCTTTCCTACCTCTATTGCCTATTCTTACTATATGTGCAGTCTAGGAAACTCAAAGAATTTGCGAATATGGAATACCACTCACAAAAACTTGGTGAGAGATGAGGAGTGCATGGTTTTGATAGTAGAAGGATAATATTTGGATGGTTTTAAAGTATAGGACCAAAAATAGACTTAGGCCATAGTAGAGGGATCAAACTTGGACTTATCCCTAGATACAAATGGTATCAAGTTCTTTATTCTGCTGTGGTCCTCATCTGGTGCAGCCAAGACCTTTTGCACGTGATTTTCTGCCATGCATTGCCATCTTCCCAAATCACAGAGAACACAAAAATTCTCCATTCTGCAAATTGATAAGTATCTGTAAACAACAATAAACAAGCTTATTAGTAGCTCAATTTGAGTGTGCCAAATAAGCTACTAATAAACAATAATAAACAAGCTTATTAGTAGCTCAATTTGAGTGTGTCAAGTTGTCCAAAAGGACCACTCTGCACTTCATCAATAGGGATATATTTCACCAAATCAGCGGCCACTGTTGTTGATTCCTCTTCAACATCAACTTCCTCTACATTGAGGGAGAAATCAGCATTCTGATGTTTCTATGCTTTTCCCATGATGCCGACATGCACTTGGAAACTGAGTTACTGAATTATCTGCAGTATAAAGTTACTGAATTATCTGCCCACCAGTTATCCGTTTTACAGAACAGGTATTTTGTTAAGTGTTTAGTTTAGGAATAAATCTTCAATTTTTTTTTGTGCTGAATTAGTCCGAGTTATGGGTGAGTTTAAAAATAGCTTTTGAAGCTTTTTGTTATGAGTTAGTCTAAGTATCGGGTGAGTTTCAACATTTTTGGCCAAACTTCGCATTATATTTTCAAATAAACACATAATTCTGCAATCATATTTGAAAGAAAATGAAAACAATAGGTAACCAGTCTCATTCAGTTTTTCAGAACACTACCAATAAGCACAGGTCTTGAACCTCAGTGGTCGATAATATACTGATCAATTGAGCATTTGGATTGCAAATTTCCAAATAATTATGTAATCATTGCATATTTTGTCTTTTTTGTCGATTGCAATGCCAAATCCAACTTAAATCTACGTAAGCCATCATTCTATTGTGCATCTAATATTATAGTTCTAAATATTGTTTGTATTACCTGATATATTGTCCGGTATACCATTTTAGAGTGTCAATTGGTATGAATCGATACATAACATGTACTATCCGATATCTCGATTGTAAAACTTGGTATTTACAAATATGATTTTGAAAAACTCATATTAAATTAGTTATGAAATTTGCAATATTCAAACTAAAATAACATAAATATCATATATTAAACATATGTCTATATTTCTTTCAAAATATTTAGTGATTTGTACTTGGGTTGTTATAGCTATAAGGCGTTTTTTTTAGAAATAAAATAATACTGCACAAAAATACTGTAATTTACCTAGAGATGTGAATGTAATTTAGATTTTTGAAAACCTAATAGGGGAATGTATAGTCAGATATGTTGTCCGATATATAAGATCCAATATATCTAGAACCAACCGGTATGAACATGATCTCCGTATTTTAGAACCTTGATCTCGATTCACATGCTTGCGCTTCAAAGTACACCACTAAGTATATAACCTTATTTCCCATGACAAAAAAAATCCAGGTTAATTGAGCATTTTAATCAAGCATCTCGATATCTGAGATCCAATATATATATATAGAACCAACTGGTACAAACTTGATATCTGTTTTTTAGAATTTTGATCTAGATTCACATGCTTGCGCTTCAAAGTACACCACTAAGTATATAACCTTATTTCCCATGATAAAAAAAAAATCCATGTCAATTGAGCATTTTAATCAAGCATCTCCAATTACTATTTACTTCCACTGTCCAAGGGTACATTCATTTACATTTCCTGGATGCATTACCATCAACCTATAAAATCTTTGCTTCTAAATTCTGATTCATCACTGTCCAACTCATACTGTAGTCATTTAACATAGATCATCTCCAGATATGGAAAAACAGAATTCCTTTTGCTTTAGTGTACTGATCAATACAGAAAGTTAACCAGATAAATTTATGGCTGTCAATTGGGCAGCAACATCCTTGGCTCCTTTAGTCTTCGAGCTTCTCTCAGCTTGGCTGCCTGCAAATTTTTCCCTGAACTCTTTCACCACATCTTTGTCCTGTGTATAGTGCAGAACATCAAGAAGACATCAAGGAATTAAGGAAAGGTAGTCAAAAAATGGAAGAACATTCCAAAAATATAAACATACCAATCCCTTAAACAGAGGTGCAGGTTTCCCTATCCTGTGGGCTGACGGTACGAGATCCCAAGGCCTTGTTGCCCTGTCACTTTCTCCTTTTTGATCACAGAATGATAGATGCTCTTCTTGGCATAGATTCAGTTGTTGCAGAACCTAATGCAATAGAACATGGAATAATTTAGATTCAATGGGGAAATACTATGTCCAAAGGTAAGTTGCGTGACAAATCACTAAATCAGCGACAAACTTCTTTCGAAAAGGAGGGCATGAAAGGCTCCAGCAAACAAGCGAGAAGGTAGACAAGTCCAATAGAAGTTTTCATAACAATCGCACAACTTGCCGGATCTTCTTTGTAAAGCTTCCAAAATTGACTCTCCTGCATATACAGGCAGCAAAGAAGAGAGTTTCATTTTACTGTAAAGAATGCTCAATACAACACAAGCCAGGGAAAAAAAGGAGCCAAGACATACTTGCAGGTATGAATTCCCCTCACTAGAAATAGCCATTGCAGTCTTCAGCCCTTGTTTTAGTTTCACCTGTGGTAGTTCATATCACACAGAATGCTTCAGAATTCTGATTTAAAGTGGTGATATTACTCGAAGAGAACAATTTATACAGCTCAAAATTATTTGATTACCTTTTCCATTGCATCAAGATATTGCTCAACCAATTTACTAACAGTTACTGCCAATGCCATTGTCAATGGATGTGAATCCACATTAGGAGCATCAGGTATGATGGAATCATATCCAGCTCCTACAACACCAGGACAACAGATTTTACATGGTGCATTCAGACTAAACATGCAGAAGGACAACACAATAAAAATGGGCAAACACATGCATGTAATAAGATGAATATAAAAGAATGAATTAATGAGACATCATGCTCAAATCTGCAAGATGATTTTTATTGACTAACCAGCTGGCTTTGCAATGAAGCTTAGCACACGGTTGACAAAGTTACCCAAATTGTTTAGCAACTCGTTGTTCAACTTAGCCTGCAAATCTGTCCAAGTAAACAATGTATCTGATGCCTGAAAGCCATAGAAACAGTTCAGATCGATCACACATACTTGCATAATTACATGCTTAAGATCTAATTTGTCTCCAAACTAACCTCAGGGCGATTGGTAAGCAAATAGTATCGCCACACTTCTGGAGGAATATTTGTATCCTTTGCATCATTACCAAACACCCCAATGCCCTTACTTTTGGAGAACTTTCCTGTGTGCATAAGCATATATTTAGTATTTACAAGAAATGAATATTGCTATCATGGATATTACAACAGCACATATCCCAGAAAGTAAATATAACATAATTAGGCACATATTATAACAAGTTCTATTTTTTGTAAAAATGCTCTAGTCAGACGTGGCTAGAACGCAACACAGTAATATCACACTAAAAGAGATCTACATGGGCTCATAGGAAAATAGCAAGTAAAATTTTCAATGCAAATATGTTATACTAGTTATAACTTCTGCTTCAGCTGAATTAGGGTGAACATCTGACAGAATGACGCAGTTGGTAGTTTATGTCTCATTCTGCTGTGAGCACTGTGCGTGGGGGGATTACTGTTTGCTAGGTACAGATTGAATTGTACGGATATCTTTTTTTTTTTTCCTTGGAGGAAATGAAATCAGTAATAAGCATGTCAAAATTTAAGAAACAACTTAGTTGAAGATTGGTCATGTTCTGAAACACAAATGTTTTTTAAAGAAATTTCATAAAGTTTTATACTTATGATTCATTACTTTAGGATTGTCATATGCAACTCTATAATTCAAAGCATTTTCTTTTTGGAAAATTTTGTCCATACCACTATTTTTTGTATTTACCACCAAAAAATCAACTCTCTTATTTTCCACTGAAACATATACTAGTTTTTTGTATTTGTCATCACCGTTTGGTCAACTACTAGTCAACAGATTAAATAATATTTTTATTATTGTAGAGGTATACTTTTTACCATTGTGGAGGTATATTTACGGGAAAAATATGTTTTTGACACAAGAGTATTGTTTATCTGAAATATGAGATTTTTTTACAGTTCTTTATAAAGGTATATTTGTTTTATTTACAGGGATAAAAATGTCATCTGTTCCGTTAACTAACGGTTGACCAAATAATAATGACAAATACAAAATATCAATGCACGTTTCAACGGTAAATAAGAAAAAGTTGATTTTTCAATATTAAATACAAAAATACACACTTTTATAGTAGTATGGATGAAATTTTCCTTTTGCTTTTTGAATCTTGATGTAACCTTTCACTAAATGTTTTATGGGCCAAATTTTTTTATATCATTGTAAAATTTTAATATTTTGTATTTGCCATCGAATGTCTTACTGATAATAATAAACTTTCCACTCTACTTTCTCAGTCTCAAAAATCATAATTTCAGCATTTTTACAGTAGCACGAAAACAATTTTCACATGTTTTTTAAGTTTACTGACTATCAGTTTTAGGTTCCCATAGCTTACTTCATGAGTTTATTACTACTACATTTCAGCTTGTATGTGTTGCTTCAGAGATATTTGCATCTTTCTACAGAACAATGAAAAGATCAAAGCATAAATGCCTGGAGAGGGCTGAAAATCAATAGTTTGATGTACCCACTTTGTAAAAGCTGGATTTGAATGGCACAGCATTAAACATCCCTATTAAGTACATAGGCACCTGAGCTCAAGCAACTAAAACTAGCATATAGCCTTGTAATGATGTATAACAGAAGTATCAATACCTGTTTCATAGTTAAGATATTCAGTAACACTTATTGACTTCATCAAAGTCCAATTTTCACCAGTTCCAAGTAGCGTAGATGGGAACATGACCTGAAAATCATATTTAGCAAATAAGAATTCCTGGAAAAAAGAGTGATGCAATCTAAATAGTTGGTTGTGTGGGCTTATAGAATTCTATTTGTAGCTTCAAAATGCCCTCAATAGTACATCTAGAATTCTAGATTGAAGAAGGTAAAAAAGTTATCAAAAGGATCTTACTGTGTGGAATGGAACATTGTCTTTGCCCATGAACTGATACAATTCTACATTCTCTGGGTTCTTCCACCACTTTTCCCAGTCAGGTGTATAGCACGCTGTGATGGAGATATACCCAATTGGCGCATCAAACCAGACATAGAACACCTGAATTCATTCATCAAAATTGAAAACATCATATATCAGCAAAAGAAAACATAAATTCAGATTTTTTTTGTTTAAACCTAACATGCACAAACCTTATCTTTATACTTCTCATGTGGAACAGGAACACCCCATTTAAGATCTCTAGTAATGCAGCGAGGCTTCAACCCTTCCTTCAGCCATGCATTTGTGGCTTGAGTGGCATTTGGGCTCCAAGACCCAGCTACAGACGTTTCACTGATATACTTCTCCAGTTTCTCTCTCAACAGGGGAAGCTCCAAGAACAAGTGATCTGTGTCGCGCACACATGGAGTACTCCGACAAACCTGAAAAAGGTCAGAATTCAGAACGAGAAATCAAAAGTATCACCTTTTTTTTTGTTCGGATATCAGAATGATGTTGACATCACAACATTGAGATAACATTACAACAGAAGAAGTACCTGCCTTGCACTTAGGATTGATTAATTCAGTTGGATTCAGCAGTTTCCCGCATTTTTCACACTGATCACCTCGTGCCGAGTCATAGTTACATATCTCTGTGGGGCAAGATCCCTCCACAAGCCTGTCAGCTAAGAACCTTTGGCAAGAATTGCAGTAAAGCTGCACCGATGAAAAGAGTATTTTGTAACAGAAACAACATATGAGGTGAATTTACAAAAATGAAGAGAAATGATTGCCAAGAACTTGTTGTTCTTCACAAATTACAACTAACTTGTTGCATTATGTGTTCTGAAAGCCAATTGTTCTCCAATAATTTGCGGAAAATTTCTTGGCAGACCTCGGTCTGTTGCGGAGAAGATGTTCGTCCAAAGTAGTCGAAGCTTATGTCGAACCACTCATAAACCTCCTTGTGGATCGCATGATACCTACATTTGCAGCAAGAGGAGGTTTTTTTTGAATATTTTGTATAAATAACCCTTTAAAAAAAATAACAAATTTAATCTCTAGTTCAGAGAATTTACAAAAATAACTCATTTCTTATACATCGATGGACAAAAATGTTTGAGAAATAGATCTACCGAATATAAGTTGTATAGTAAACACCTGTTGGGCGGTACATGTGCGGCAGGCACCTTCACCTTATACATTTGGGTGCTACATGCATAAGCACACTCCATGTGTGGTAAATGTTAAGTTCGTCTCTATCCTCTACTGTATGAAAAATATATTATTTTTACAAATTTTTTGCAGAAAAGTTAGATTTGTTATTTTATTTTTAAAAAAGATTACTCATACAAAATATTTGAGGTTTCCTCTAAACCTTTATCCAATAATATAGAACTCTCATTCATGGGAAAAGTTAAAATTGTTGGCCAAAATGTTAAGTCTAAGCAAAAACAAGTCAGTATTTTACAAGCTATTCCATACAGCACCAAATTTGATTCCTGTAGCTCAATTTAGCGCAAAACTCATTTGCTTCCGATCACATTCCCCAGAGTGACAATCCACTTCACCACCCGCCACTTCGAGCAAAATTACCTCAAATACAGCCAAATTTTGACCACAGTTTTGCACAAATTATAGCTCTGAACTCACTTAAGCCTGCCTAATTCAACACAAGATCACCTCAAACACAGTTAACCCAAATTTTACCTCAATTCGGACAAATTTAGCTCAAAAGCAGCAAACTTTGACCAAATCACACCACAAGCCACATCGCACATTTTTGCCTCAAACTCAACCAAATTTCCACCACAATTTTGCAAAATTTAGCTCTGAACTCATTTGAACCTAGTCAAGCTCCCCCGCATAGCTCAATTTGGACAAATTGAGCCCAAAAGCAACAAACTTTAACCAAATCACACACAAAAACAACTAAACCAAAAGGCAAAATAAAAAGAAGAAAAGAACTGCTTGGTACTTGTCACATATCTCCCTGGGCGAGCAGTTCTCCTCCATGGCCTTGGTCTCGGTGGCCGTGCCGTACTCGTCGGTGCCGCATATATACACCACGTTGTACCCCCTCAGCCGGCAGTACCGCGCGAACACGTCGGCGCTGAGCACACCTGCACACATCAAGAAGACAAGAAGCCACCCAGCTAAGTGCGAAGAGTCCTATGAAGAACAGAGAAGACGAGTGAGTGGTGGTTGAATTGGCGCGCGCTTGCTTACATCCGATGATGTTGCCGAGGTGGGGGACGTTGTTGACGTAGGGGAGCGCGCTCGTGACGAGCACGCTGCGGCGGCCGGCGGCCGGCAGCTTCGGCGGCGGCGGCGCCATGGCGGGCACAAATTGGAAAAGGTGGGGTTGTTTTGGTCTCTGTTTTGAGTCTGTGAGTGCCGGCTGACTCCTCGCCTGGATTTTCAGATACCAAGTTGTGAACTGTCGTTTTTATTCCCTTCAGAAAATGGGGGAAATTTTTTTTTTTTCAAACTTGAGGCACAAGGTACTTTGATTTTTGTAGTCTTAGGTTTACATTGGACCTGCTAAAATTCAGTCCAGTCCGGCCCAGCTTGGCCCTTTTGGTGTGATTTTAGATCGTAGGAAAGGTTTTATGGTAGTAGTAATATAGTATTTTTAAAAACTGTCTTTACAAGTGTAGTACCCGCTATATTGACAACAAATTCTATCCTCTAATCGTAGCTTTAACCACCACCTCCCACTCCTAACCATATATGTGTCAATATAATATTTCAACTAAACATACATAAAAATAGAAGAGATCAGAAATCAAACCTCACGACTACTTATTATGTAGGTATATATTCTAACCATCTGGATGCATATGTGAGTATTAGTAGTATTATAATCGTCAACCTAAAGGCTGAAGTACTAATTCGCTGAAATACTTGTTTGAAAGAAACAAGAGACAATACTGGATCCACTTCCTTAATTTGAGAAGAAACAATGGTTTGCAGGGGTTGTTCGGTATTAGCTTTGTTCATTTTTAGTTCATTTTACTTAGTTTTTTATAAATTTTTTTAAAAATGATATAAAAATTACAATTCTACCTCTATTGTGATTAATATGGTAAATATATTGTCTTAAGCTAAGTGATTAATGGACAATGGAGTAATGTATATGATGATAATTTAAGAAGATAGAATCATATTTAACCTCAAAATTATAGAATAATGTTCTTTTAAGTTACAAGTTTTAACCTTGAGATTGTTTATTTCCATTACAACGCACCCAAAAGAAAATGAATCAATCAAATCAGGATCGGGAATTTGGAATTAAATTATAACAATGGCTCCTAACTAGAGAAAATGGTGGTTGCAAAGGGTTCTGAATTTTTCTTTGGTTGTGTGCATATCCTTCATTGCAAATAGCTGTCTCTTGGCTTCTCTGCTGTTCTCTTGATCAATATTAAGTCTCATCTTCTCCTGAATCAGAAAGCAATCAGTATTAGTACGATCCCTGCACAGTTTATTTCAGGTGCAAATTATTATAATTTTCTTGGGATTCCCGACATATGTAACAACATTAAGATTTTTCCTAAAACAAATTTTTGCAAAGTGGTAGGTATTTGTTTTTTTTATTTACATATGTCTTTCTCCGTCGTTGGATCAAACCATTTTCTTTAGATTTAACTTCTAGGGTTCAACTAGCCCCTTAGCATCTTCACCCAAATGGTGGGTGGTGGCAAGGTTGTGAGGCAGTAGGGGTGTCGCCGATTGTGAGTGGCGGTAGTTGGAAGGGGAGGAGAAGAGGGAATAGGGTTGTCGTGGCAACAACAGGGGATGGGGAGAGTTAGGAGGAAGAAGTGTGGGGAGAAGAGAGGATGGTGATTAAATCTAATTTTTGAATGGTGTGAGTTTTTTTTAAAAAAACAAATAGGAATCTACTCCCTAATAAAGACTTATGATGATGCAATGATTACTTATACATGCTAATGCAAACACTGCTGGTTAAGTAGAGATCTTAAAATATATTAAAAGGAATGAAGCATAATGATTCATTATGATGGGGAATTGGTTAATGATATACATGCTCGTGGACAAACAGCTCACACTATTGGAGATCATAAAGAAAGAAGAAATCCAGTGCTAACCACATGATTCTGAATAATGAACAAGCATAAAATTTTTAGTACGGAAACCTTAAGAAGTAACAGGATATTTAGTAACAAGCAACCAATACTGGTTGAATAACTTATGCTCAGAATTGTAACTTAGCATTTGAAACTATATTATGTGCACACTTAACTCAACTCATAATACAATATCTGCAACCTATCAAAACAACAAACGTTCATTTCAGTAGTTCTCTTGTGAATCTATGATTAGTAAAACCATAGATCAAGCTGATTGCAGTAATTTGCTCTGATTGGAGGAGGAAAACATCATAATTTTGTGCAATATGACCAAAGTAAGACAATCAATCTGAAATTAAAAGTAACTCAGTTCGAGATCGAGATTGAGATCGAGCGAGAGAGAGAGAGAGGTTGCAAGAAAGGAGACATGCTCCTCTCTCATAGGTCTTCTATTTTCTCACTTCTTTTTTCTTTAATAGTTTCTTGCTTCTCTGTGATGTGAGAGTTCTGTTCATCTCAAGGGCTGTTTTTTGGGCTGTGGAGATGATTTGTTGTGTGTTTCTTTGTGGATTTGATCAGGCACAACCATTATTTGTTGTGTTGTTTCTTGGACTGTTGTAGACTTTGGAGCAAGTTGAGATGGTGCTCCATTCTAGGAGGAAAGAAAGGTGGCTGTTGTAGTCATATTTATTACAAAAAAAGGGAACTTTATGCTTAAAAATTTAGCATGTTCATATTGTTAAGTATGTATGTGTATGTCTCTACAGGTTGGACCCACTTAGCCTCGTACATCTTTAGACTGTACCTATATATACTGGATTTTAGACCTTAATATGATTTGAAATTCTAATCTAACATGGAAGATGAGTTAGGACGTCCTAAACCATAGCATCACCACCTCTTGTCATTGCTCATCGGCCTCGATGTCACTGCTCATATTGTTGTCGCCCTCTTCCTCCGGCTGCTCGTTCCATGCCGCCCCCGTGCCGCCATCCTCTAATGGCCGTATCCTATCTTCCAGCCACCGTCACTCCTCTCTATTGATCGCCATTGTTGTGGATCTGTCACGTGAGCCATCGCCGATCGCCACCATCGAATCCCGGCGCATTGCCATCAAAATTCTGTGTGTTGCTGTAGAATTCCTGCGGGGATTTGTCCCTTGCATGTCGCTGTTGCCATCTCTTGCGCCGCACCGCCGCCTCCTGCGCTGCGCCGCCGCCTTGCCGCTTCCTTTCCTCCTGTGCCGCACCGCCTCCTTTTGTGCCGGGCCACTTCCTCCTGGGCCATGCCGCGCCATCGCCTTCCTCCCACGACACCGCCTCGTTGGCCCCTCTCGTGCCACCTCCGCTACCTCCCGCACCCTCTGTGTTGCTCTTTGTGCACAGAGATTTAGGTTAGGTTTAGGTTTTTTTTCTTTTTTAACTGTTTCGGTAAAAAAAATCAATAGCTCCTCTCTGTGCTGCTCTTGTTCTTTTGATGTCCTCTACCTCTTCAGATTGTACTCGTTCCTCTCTCATGGTTCCTCCACCTATTGTTATGGCCTTTTCGGGTGTTTTCTCCATGCTGTTCTGTGATGTCAAGCTGAATGGCACTAGTAACTAGGAGTGGTCTCTCCTTATGTCCTCTCTCCTTGATGGACTTGGCTTGCTAGGGCATGTGGACCATAGGCTACCGAAGCCAACAATCAATGACCCTACTTTGCCTACTTGGTTGTGTGATGAAGCCAAGGTGAAGTATGTCCTTTTGCAGAGCACTTCGTCGACCATTTGGTTGAGCGTCTCCTCTTGCTCAACCTGCAAGGACATTTGGGATTTCCTTGTATCTCTCTATTAGCAGGCAAGTCATGCCCTTCGTTGGTCCTTGTGGCAGCAGCTCTTTGCCTCCCAGCAGGGAGAGCTAAGTGTTGAGGAGTTCTACAGCTATCTCTATGTTATTTGGTGTCAGTTGGACTTTATGGCGGCCACAGATTTAGGGCCTCTTACTCTCTAGGAGTGGGATCAGGAGCGTGTCTTCCACTTCATGATGTGTCTTTTTTCAGAGTTTGAGTGGTTTGTTCTCAGATTTTGAACCGTGAGATCCTTCTATAGTCTGTAGGAGGCCGTGAAGGCCATTGTTGCTGAGGAGACTCAATTGCATTCTCCTTCAACACCTCATTTTTCACAGTCATTCTTCTCTACAATGTTGGCTACCTCAACATCTAATCTGGCTATTCAGTGCACTCACTAGTGAGCGTACCCTATCATTTGCTCCCACTGCAAGAAGATGGGCATACTGCTTAGTGCTGCTTCAGCCTTCATCTGGAGCTGAAGGCACAGTTTGAGCGTGACCTGTTGCATCTAGGCCCTTTTATGTTGATTTTGATTATTGATGACATTAAGTGTTTTGGACTAACCTTGTCTTTGAGCTATTTCTATGCAGAGCGATTTCTGTAAAGTCTGCAAGTGATCCGGGAAGATCTGCAGGTCACAGGTCCAAAGTCGCAAGCGTAAGGTCGCAATGTTGGCTGTGGTCGCAGTTAAAGGTTGGAAGTCAAGGTCGCAAGTGCAAGATCACCAAAACGAAAGTTGCAAGGATTAAAGATGCAAAGGACTTAAGGTAATATTTGTTTTATTTTAACCGATTTCGGTATTTGGAGTTTGATCGGTTTAGGAAATTATTTTTTAGTTTTAACCGTACTATAAAGAGGGGTGGCAAAATTCCTCTCTTTATCTCCAACACAAACCGAGAAACTTCGGTCATTGCATTGCATCTTTTTGAGTTGGATTTGGTTTGAACTTAATTTGAAAATCTGGTTTTTCAGTTCAGTTTTTGACAGCAGAAGAGTTTTTCATTTTTCTAGAAATATCTAGGCAGATTTGGTTTTTGCTTCTGTTGACAAAAATGTATCCCTTGAAATTATCTTTCAAACGAGCTATTAAACACCTCTTTTGGATTTCTGGATTTAAAGTTATCACTCTTTTTGTTCAGGCTGACTGTCAGTTTGCTAAACTGACTGTCAGTTTGAATGTCAGTTTGATTAAACTGACAATTGTCCAGAGAGGGTGTTTTTTGGGCTCAAAATTTTTGTACTAAACTGACTGTCAGTTAGGGATTCGACCACAGTGTTTTTTAACTGAGTTTCTCTTTGATTTTGGTCGAGTCTGTGGTCGAACTGATTGTCAGTTTGAATAACTGATTGTCAGTTGTGGGTTTCAGCTTTCCATAAACGACCACAAACGGCTAGCTATTTTTTATCCGAAAATTTTGTCAGCCGTTGTGCACTAAACTGACTGTCAGTTAGGCAAATTGACTGTCAGTTTGGGTTGCTGATTTTCAGCCCTAACTCAAACGGTTCATTTGATCCTTGAGGCTATAAATAGAGGCTTTGAGCTCGTATTTTATACAACAAGCAGCCTTCTCTCATACACATTCTTGAGCTTTAGTTCTTATATAAAATTTTGATCTTTTGATCAAGTCGAGTGTTTTCTGATCCACCGAGCATTCCAGTTCATTGCATTTGCATACTTGTAGTTTCTCGGTGCGTGTTTGGAGGTCTAGAGAAGACCTTGCTGCCTATTACTCTTGGTGAGCGCCCTCACCTAGACGGTTTGGTGGCGTGGCTGTTGATCTCTCCATTTGGAGATTGTCGGAGAGGCTCGGCAAGTTTGTACAAGGCATCGGTGCTCGCCTTTCCGGAGTGGACAAGGAGCAACCATTAGTGAGAAATATCCTTCGTGGATATTGAAGCAAGACTCATTCGCTTGAGTGTTTCAACGAGGATTAGGGGAGACTGGGCGAGTCTCCGAGACCTCGGTAAAAAATCGTTGTGTTCGTTCTCTCTATCTTCTCTCTTTAATATATTAAATTGCATTTGGTTCTTCTTGCTATAAAAACTTGTTTTTTATTTGAAGTTTTTAAAGCCTCCTCTTCACCCCCCCTCTAGTCGGCATCCTTGATCCTACACGTGGTATCAGAGCAAGGTCTCTCATTTATGGGCTTTACCGCCTAGAGAGAAAGGATGGAATCGGTAGAGGATTTTGATTTGATTGCTCCTCACTTTGATGGCTCACATTACTTTCGTTGGAATATTATTATGAGAACTTATTTTGAGGCATTGAGTTTGGATTTATGGAGCTTAGTGGAGAAGGGTGTGACTTATCTGTTGATTTCGGATAAGGATATTCTCCTCTTTAATACAAATGCTAAAGATGTGCTTCTTAGATCCTTTAGCAATGATGTGCTCGAACTAGTGAGTGATCGTTCGACCGCTCACGATGTTTGGACCACCCTTGAGTCTATCTTTGAGGGCACATCTAGCTTTGAGCATGCTAAGGTGCGCTTCTTGATGCAACACTATGAGGCATTTGTGATGTTGGAGCATGATACACTCTCCACCATATATGATCGCTTGAACAACATCACAAATGAGCTCAAAGCTCATGGTGCTAATATTTCCAATCTAGACATTTGTAGGAAATTGCTTAAGGTGTTACCGGAGAATCGCTACGGAGACTTCATTACCACTTTTGCAAAAGGTGGCCTTTCCGATACTTCACCGAGCGAGCTCATTGACATGCTTATGTCAAATGAGGCTATGTCCAAAGAAAAGGACATACATTCCACCTCCGAGCATATTAAGAATGATGATTTCATTGAGGAGGATCGGGAGCTTACTAGCAAGCTCAAAGACGTCATCGACTTGGTTCGCCTAAGAAAGACAAAGGCGAACTCTTGCAAGAAGAGCTCAAAGAAAGCTAGAAAGAAAGCATCAAGATCAAAGTCTTCATCTCATGACAAATCTATATGCCTTATGGCATGTGACTCGACGGTATCAAATACTAACTTCTCTAATGATGAGCTTATGGATATGATTGTAGAGTTAAATGACTTGCTTGGCAATATGAATACAAGTTTTTACACTTTAAATAAGAACTTCTCATCCTTGAAAGTGGAATTTCAAGAGTTGAAAAGTTCTTATGATTCTTTGCTTGCCAAGGAAGCTATTAGCTCCACAATTACCTTAAATGATAGAGTTGCTTGTGACTTGCTTATTGATCCATCCTTAGAGTCACATACTTCCACTTCACATGCTAGCACCTCTTGTAATAACTTAAGTGTTAATTCTTGTTTAGACTCAAATGCTAGCTCTGTGGACACTAGTACTTCATGTGATAATTTGTCTATTGATTCATTTATTGATTCACATGCTTGTACGGTTGTTACTAATAACTCATACCATGATTTATCTAGTGACTCATCTTTATGCCATGGTGTTAGTACTAGTTGTTCCTCATTTGATATGTCTAGCTCATCTAGTGATTCTATTGTTATGCCTTCTAGTTCATCTACTTGTGATGATATGCCGTCATGTTCTCATTCGCATCATGCTTCATGTGTTAACACGGTATCATCTCATGTACATAAAATTGAAAATGATGAACTTAAGACTAAAATAAATAGATTGAGTCATGACCCTACTAGATATCATATGAGTAGTGCTATGCTTGTTAAACCCCTTTAGATCATAGATATTCTTTTAAAAAGGGGAAATTAAATCATGCTCACTCTTCTAGTAAGAGGTATCGCATATTTCACCGCACTCATACCATTTCATTTATAAAGCCCTCTCAAACTTCATGTTCCACATGTCACTTAATAGGGCAACATTCGCATGAAGCTTGTCCTTTAGTGACTTCAAACTATTTTGATGCTTGCTACATGCTTCAAAGGTCGAAGAAAGGGTATGCTATAGCAAAGTTCGTTGGTGCACCCATGCTAAATAAAAAGAAGAAATCAATTTGGGTGCCCAAAGCTTTGATTGCTAACATTGAAGGACCCAAAAAGGTTTAGGTACCTAAAAGGACTTAATTCTTTTTATGCAGGTGAACTACAAGACCGGTGGGAGGCATTGGGTGCTAGATAGCGGATGTTCCGAACACATGACCGGTAACAAGAAGTTGTTCACCTCACTCAAAGACAACTCAAGCGAGAACCAAAAGATTACCTTTGGCGACAATCGCCAAGGAAATGTGGTAGGCTTGGGTAAAATCGCAATCTCTAATGATCTTTCTATTTCGAATGTTTTATTGGTCGAATCTCTGAATTTCAATTTGCTTTCCGTTGCACAAATTTGCGATTTTGGTTTTAGTTGCACATTTTTCCCAAAAGAAGTTTTGGTTGAAAGTTTAAAAGATAAATCCTTGATCTTTAATGGCTTTCGTTTTGGAAATATTTATTTGGTTGATTTTCATTCAAAAGATGCATCTCTTTCAACATGTCTTGTCTCTCAAACCTGAAAAGGTTGGCTATGGCATAGACGACTTGCACATGTTGGTATGCATCAATTGAGAAAACTTTTAAAACGTGATTTGGTTGTTGGCTTAAAGGATGTGAATTTTGAAAAAGACAAACCTTGTAGCGCTTGTCAAGCTGGCAAGCAAGTAGCTACTTCACATCCAACTAAGCGCATTCTTTCTATTTGTAAACCTTTAGAACTCCTTCATATGGATTTATTTGGACCTTCCGAGTTCCAAAGTATCGGGGGTAGTAATTATGGTTTTGTGATTGTTGACGATTTCACTTGCTATACTTGGGTTTTCTTTATTTCCCAAAAATCTGAAACCCCCGATGTTTTCAAAAGTTTTGCAAAACGTGTTTCTACTGAATTCGAATTATCCATCAAGAAAATCCGTAGTGATCATGGTGGAGAGTTCATTAATTCAACTTTGTTTGATTTTTGTGACTCTCTTGGAATCAAACACGAATTTTCCACATCCTACACTCCACAGCAAAATGGAGTCGTTGAAAGGAAAAATCGAACACTTATAGAAATGACAAGGACTATGCTAAGTGAGTATGATACTCCTACTCGCTTCTGGGCTGAAGCCGTGCATACCGCTTGCTATTCTATAAATCGACTGTATTTGCATCCTCTTCTGAATTTGACTCCTTATGAGCTTCTTGTTGGGCGTAAGCCCAATATTTCTTATTTTCGAGTGTTTGGTTGCAAATGTTATATTCTTAAGAAAAGAAATTTTGGTGGTAAATTTCAAAGAAGAGTAGATGAAGGCTTTCTAGTCGGATACTCCACCACTAGCAAAGCTTATCGTGTTTTCAATAAACATACTGGTTGTATTGAAGAATCTGGTGATGTCGAATTTGATGAAACTAACGGCTTGCAAAAGGAGCAAGTCTCTCATGAAGTTTCAGGTGAAGATCTTCAAGAAGCAATGAAGAACATAACCATTGGAAACATCAAGCCAAGAGAAAAAGATCAAGAAGATGATGTTAACATTGAGAATGTTGATCAAGATGTATCATCACCTCATGTTGATCCTCCAGAACAAGATCAAGATGAAGCAGTACAAGATGAAGCACCAAGGCAGCATCAAACGATCACCAAGGATCACCCTCTAGACCAAATATTGGGTGACGTCAGTCAAGGTGTTCAAACTCGATCTCGTATTGCTGCATTTTGTGAACATCATTCATTTGTATCTTCTTTAGAACCCAAACATGTTAATGAAGCTTTAAATGATCCTGATTGGGTGAATGCCATGCATGAGGAACTTAATAACTTTGCTAGAAATGAAGTTTGGACTTTAGTAGAAAGACCCAAGGATCATAATGTTATTGGAACAAAATGGGTTTTTAGAAATAAGCAAGATGAAAATGGTGTTGTAATTAGAAACAAAGCTCTTCTTGTTGCTCAAGGTTTCACTCAAGTCGAAGGATTAGACTTTGGTGAAACTTTTGCACCTGTAGCAAGACTTGAAGCTATTCGCATACTTCTTGCTTATGCATCATGTTTTAATATCAAACTTTTTCAAATGGATGTAAAAAGTGCTTTCTTAAATGGTGAAATTTCTGAACTTGTGTTTATTGAACAACCTCCTGGTTTTAAAGATTCTAAATTTTCAAACCATGTATTTAAATTGTCAAAAGCTCTCTATGGTTTCAAACAAGCTCCTCGGGCTTGGTATGAGCGTCTTAGAGACTTTCTTTTATCAAAAGGTTTTAAAATTGGGAAGGTTGATACAACTCTCTTTACAAAGAAAATTGAAAAGGATTTGTTCATTTGTCAGATTTATGTTGATGATATTATCTTTGGATCTACTAATGAACATTTCTGTCATGAGTTTGGAGAGATGATGTCTAGGGAGTTCAAGATGTCCATGATTGGTGAGCTGAGCTTCTTTCTCGGACTACAAATCAAGCAACTCAAGAATGGCACGTTCGTGAGTCAAACAAAGTACGTGAAGGACCTGCTCAAGCGCTTTGGGATGGAAGACGCTAAGGCAATCAAAACTCCCATGGCGACCAATGGATATCTGGACATGGACAAAAGCGGCAAATCGGTCGATTCTAAACTTTATAGGTCTAAGATTGGTAGTTTCTTGTATCTTACTGCATCTAGGCCTGTATCATGTTTAGTGTGTGCCTGTGTGCTAGATTTCAATCTGATCCTAAGGAATGTCATTTAACTGCTCTTAAAAGAATCCTTAGGTATTTAAAATGCTATCCCAGTTTAGGTCTTTGGTATCCAAAAGATGCTAATTTTGAATTAATTGGTTATTCTGATTCTGATTATGCTGGGTGCAAAATTGATCGTAAAAGCACATCTGGTAGCTGTCAGCTGTTGGGGAGATCATTAGTATCATGGTCATCTAGGAAGCAAAATTCTGTAGCTCTCTCCACAGCTGAAGCTGAATATGTGTCTGCAGGTAGTTGTTGTGCTCAATTACTATGGATGAAGCAGACATTTTTGGATTATGGGATTACATTTGATAAAGTGCTACTCTTGTGTGATAATGAAAGTGCCATTAAAATTGCTAATAATCCTGTTCAACATTCTAGAACTAAGCATATTGAAATAAGACACCATTTTATTAGAGATCATGTGGCAAAAGGAGATATTGATGTGAATTATGTTAGAACTGATATGCAACTAGCAGATATCTTCACCAAACCCTTAGATGAATCAAGATTTTGCTTTTTAAGGGGTGAACTGAACATTATTGATATATCAAATGCTAGTTGAACTAAAATAACTGTCTGATTTTCCTGTCCTCCCGCCTTTTTGTGCTTGATGACAAAGGGGGAGAGATTCTTGAGTTTCTTGCTTCATTATTGACATTGTTTATGCTTAGGGGAGAGATTGGGGAGAAAGATTTTTGAGATATCTCACGATTATGCTGAGGGGAGAGATTGGGGAGAAAGATTTTTGAGATATCTCACGATCTATTATTATAAATTCATCATTATAGATTCACTCTCAAATCTCAAATGACTCATATGGGTATTTATATATGCATGCATTTAGGGGGAGTTCCTGAATATTTGTTAATTATGCATGTACTTAGGGGGAGTCATTTGATTTTATTCATTTAAACACTTGTTGTCATCAATCATCAAAAAGGGGGAGATTGTTGCATCTAGGCCCTTTTATGTTGATTTTGATTATTGATGAAATTAAGTGTTTTGGACTAACCTTGTCTTTGAGCTATTTCTATGCAGAGCGATTTCTGTAAAGTCTGCAAGTGATCCGGGAAGATCTGCAGGTCACAGGTCCAAAGTCGCAAGTGCAAGGTCGCAATGTTGGCTGTGGTCGCAGTTAAAGGTTGGAAGTCAAGGTCGCAAGTGCAAGGTCACAAAAACGAACGTTGCAAGGATTAAAGATACAAAGGACCTAAGTTAATATTTGTTTTATTTTGACCGATCTCGGTGTTTGGAGTTTGATCGGTTTAGGAAATTATTTTTTAGTTTTAACCGTACTATAAAGAGGGGTAGCGAAAGTCCTCTCTTTATCTTCAACACAAACCGAGAAACTTAGATCATTGCATTGCATCTTTTTGAGTTGGATTTGGTTTGAACTTAATTTGAAAATCTGGTTTTTCAGTTTAGTTTTTGACAGCAGAAGAGTTTTTCATTTTTCTAGAAAGATCTAGGTAGATCTGGTTTTTTCTTCTGTTGACAAAAATGTAGCCCTTGAAATTATCTTTCAAACTAGCTATTAAACACCTCTTTTGGATTTCTGGATTTAAAGTTATCACTCTTTTTGTTCAGGCTGACTGTCAGTTTGCTAAACTGACTGTCAGTTTGAATGTCAGTTTGATTAAACTGACAATTGTCCAGAGAGGGTGTTTTTTGGGCTAAAAATTTTTGTACTAAACTGACTGTCAGTTTGTCCATACTGACTGTCAGTTGGGGATTCGACCACAGTGTTTTTTAACTGAGTTTCTATTTGATTTTGGTCGAGTCTGTGGTCGAACTGACTGTCAGTTTGGATAATTGACTGTCAGTTGTGGGTTTCAGCTTTCCATAAACGACCACAAACGGCTAGCTATTTTTTATCCGAAAATTTTGTCGGCCGTTGTGCACTAAACTGACTGTCAGTTAGGCAAACTGATTGTCAGTTTGGGTTGCTGATTTTCAGCCCTAGCTCCAACGGTTCATTTGATCCTTGAGGCTATAAATAGAGGCTTTGAGCTCGTATTTTATACAACAAGCAGCCTCCTCTCATACACATTCTTGAGCTTTAGTTTCTTATATAAAATCTTGATCTTTTGATCAAGTCGAGTGTTTTCTGATCCACCGAGCATTCCAGTTCATTGCATTTGCATACTTGTAGTTTCTCGGTGCGTGTTTGGAGGTCTAGAGAAGACCTTGCTGCCTATTACTCTTGGTGAGCGCCCTCACCTAGACGGTTTGGTGGCGTGGCCGTTGATCTCTCCGTTCGGAGATTGTCGGAGAGGCTCGGCAAGTTTGTACAAGGCATCGATGCTCGTCTTTCCGGAGTGGACAAGGAGCAACCATTAGTGAGAAATATCCTTCGTGGATATTGAAGCAAGACTCATTCGCTTGAGTGCTTCAACGAGGATTAGGGGAGACTGGGCGAGTCTCCGAGACCTCAGTAAAAAATCGTTGTGTTCGTTCTCTCTATCTTCTCTCTTTAATATATTAAATTGCATTTGGTTCTTCTTGGTATAAAAACTTGTTTTTTATTTGAAGTTTTTAAAGCCTCCTATTCACCCCCCCTCTAGTCGGCATCCTTGATCCTACATGACTGTGCTGCTCGTTGTGGATGTTCTGCTGTAGTTGTGCCTCTTGGTTCATCTGCGGATCATCCAATACATTTCACTAAGGCATAGCTACGACAGCTTCACACCCTTCTCCAGCATCAGGCCGTTGCACCATCCTTGTCGTCTTATGTCGGGGCTGTTGTTCTATCTACACCACCATCTCGATCAAATACGGCTAGTCCTTGGGTCTTGGATTCTGGGGCCTCTTTTCATATGACATCTGATCATTCATCATTATAGTCATGTCGATTTCAGAGGAGAGTCTCTCTGTTCATACTGCTGATGGCACTTACTTATCGGTGACACATCAGGGCACCCTTTCTACCATTCAGTTTACTGTTTCTGATGTCTTCTGTGTACTGCAACTTAAGATGTGTCTTATGTCTGTATCTCAGCTTGCCTGGTTGAACTATTTTATTGGGTTTGATGACTCTTTTTGCTATGTGCAGGATCGTCGGATGAGGGCTCTCATTGGATGTGGCCGATTTCATAGTAGCTCCGAGGAGCTCTATTGGCTTGATTATCTTCATCTTTCGGTATCACCTCCTACCACTACTACTTCAGTCATCACTTCTTCAGCTTGAGCATCCATTCCTGCGTCCTTTTGTCAGCTTCCACCAATGACATCACCGTTTGGGTCACCTTTCCAGCCCTCGCTTATTTAGTTTAGTGTGTCAGGGTGTTTTAGGTTCTGTCACTTTTGATAGTCATATATCTTGTTCGGGTTGTAAACTTGGCAAGCAGCTACAATGCTCATATCCTACTAGTTCTTCTAGGTCTAGTCATACTTTTCAGCTTATACATTCTGATGTATGAGGCCCAGCCCGTTTTGTTTCAAAAGGTAGACACAAATATTATGTGATATTTATTGATGATTTCTCTCGATACACTTGGATCTATTTCATGAAACATCGTGGTCAGTTGTTATCTATTTATAAGTCTTTTGCTCGCATGGTGTAGCTTCTAGGCACCTAAAGAGTGTTTTGGTAATTAATGACAATTACAAATGCTGAACTAACGCTATCTGTTAAGTTGTGTCAAGAACAAACTCAAAAGACAGGATAATGAAAGGAAAAGAAAGAGCTACATGATGAAGAAAAGACATTGAGCAAAAAGGCAAAGGTACGGAATAAGATTCCTTTTACTTTTATCAGTCTAAGGTGATTAGAGGAGAATTTTGACTGGATTATAGGATAGTCGCCGTTCTATTAAGAGGAGCATGTGGTGTATCATGAAATAGTTCATCTATGTGCCATAAGTCATAAAAACAACTTGCATTGCATATTAGAAGGTCATATACTTTGAAAATGTATTGTTCCATTCAATTCAGTCAAATTCAGTCTGAGTCGGTCTGACCGATTGTTAGCCGGTCTGACCGAATAGACGGTCTGACCGAATGTTGTTTCGGACTGACCGACGTTATGTCAAAGTGTGTTTTATTTCTTAAAGAGGTCGGTATGTCCGTAGTAAAACCCTAGGTTAGACTCCTGGAACTTCATGATCTAACTTTCTGAAACTTGATGTGTTAAGACGGTCTGACCGATTGTGTGTCCGGTCTGACCACTAAAACGGTTTGACCGATTTTTTGAACTACGGTCTGACCGTGTGGCCGGTCTGTCCGAAATTCTTGGCCTGACCGTATATCGTGTCCAAAAACCATGTCGTCTCTGGAAGGTATCACGGTCTGACCGCCATTGGCTCTGGTCTGACCGTGAGTGTGCCCGACAAGGGCAGGTGAGCATTTATTGCGCCTGTTTAATGCCGTTGCAATTGCGGCGGTTTGACCAGACTTATACCTGCGGTCTGATCGCCAAGTGATCTTTTTCTCCCAACGGCTTGTAACGGCTATATTTATTGTGGGGGGTATATATACTCCCATGCATTGTCCTGTTCAGGGCGCTTGGATTATTTGTGAACATTGCCATCATCTTTGAGAGCTAAAACAAGTCTCATACACTCTAGGGTTCAATTTCTTGAATTAGAGAGAGTGTGCATTTGAGATCTTCTAGTGCATTGCATTTAGATCACTAAATCAACCTTGTGGCACTAGAAGAGCGTTAAGTGATCATCACCGGCTTGTTACTCTTGGAGTTTGCCGGCTCCTAGACGGCTAGGAGGAAGGTTTTGAAGAGCTCTTCAAGGAAGATTGTGAAGAAGCCTCAAAACACCTTGGAAAGGGTTGAGCACGCCTTGCCGGAGCGGTAAAGTGCATCAATAGTGGAATCGAGGTTTGGATAACTCATCACACTAATCCGGCTCGAGATCTAGGTCACTTCTTGAGAGGAAGTCGACTAGATAGACGAGCGGTTAGAGATTTGAGTTTGCCTCAACGTGGATTGGGGGTGATCGGCAAATCACCGAGACCACGGGATATATCCTTGTGTTATTGATTATTGTTCATCTTGTTTTAGCTATTTGCTCTCATTTGTTGTTAATTGCTTGATTAGTTGATAATTTGTCAAAATCGCCTAATCACCCTCCCTCTAGTCGATATCCTAGATCCCTTTCAATTGGTATCAGAGCAAGGACTCCATATTTAGAGGATTTAACCATCCTGGAGTAGGATAAAGATGGCTAGTGAGGGTCGGATTAATATTGGCAAACCACCACTCTTTGATGGATCAAACTATACCTATTGGAAAACTAGGATGATGGTCTATCTTAAGGCAATGGGTAGAAAAATTTGGAAAGTGGTGGATGAGGGCTTCACAATTCTAGATGATGATGACATGACTAACCTAGATAGAGAAAATGCCTTTACTAATGCTCAAGTCATGAATGTTCTTTATAGTGCTCTAAATCTAGGTGAATTTAATAGAATTTGTAAGTTTGAAACGGCTCATGACATTTGGAGAAATCTTATGGATATTCATGAAGGAACCTCAATGGTCAATGATGCTAAATTATTTATCCATAAGGGTCAATTTGAAAAGTTTGCTATGTTGCCCAATGAAGATGTTCCAGAGATGTTCAACCAATTAAATAATATTGTAAATGAACTGAAAGGGCTTGGTATGGATGTCACAAATGTGGAATTTTGTCATAAATTTCTTAAAGCTTTATCTTCAAAATATGACGCTATTGTAACCTTACTTGTGCAATCAAATTTGAAGAGTGTGACTCCTTTGGAGGTCTTGAGTGAAATTCTCACTCATGACATATTTAAGAAATCCCAAGAAGAGGTGCAAGATGAGGCTTCCGACTCCAAGAAGAAGAACATAGCACTCAAAGTTCAAGCCTCCAAAAGGGAAGACAATGAAGAAGAAAGCGATGAGAGAGACACCGATGAGGAAATGGGTCTTTTCGTGAGAAGATTCAAGCGGTTCATGAAAACGAGATATCAAGGAAAGTCTTTCAAGAAAGGACAATCATCCAAAAGGAACCCATTTGAAGAAAGAAGATGTTTTGATTGCGGTGAAAAGGGCCATATCTCCGCACAATGCAAAAACAAGGAAGAAGAGAAATCGGTGAAAAAGAAGAAGTACGAAAAGGAAGGAGAAAGCAAGAAGGTTTTCAAGAAATATTACAAGAAAAAGAAGGACGGACAAGCTTGCTTCATTGAATGGGATTCGGATGCTTCAAGTTCCGATTCCGAAGATGAAGATGAAGCATCACCTAAAGAACTCGCCGGAGTAGTTATCAAGGAAGCTCCATCTCTATTCTCCACTCCTCATTGCCTCATGGCTAAAGGAGAATCTAAGGTATCATGTGACGAAGATGAATACTCTTATGATGACCTAGTTGAGATGATCACCGGTTTTGATGACTATATGAGTAAAGAAAAATAAAAATTCAAGGAATTGAAGAAGAGATACAAAACTCTTCAAAATTCCTATGAGGAGCTAAAAACATCTCATGAGAGTCTCAAATAAACTCATGAGATGCTTAAGGAAGCTCATGACTCATTAATTACTCATAAAGCCAACAAAACGGGTAATGACATAGGCATCACTTGCAATATTTTGAATGATTTGCCTATGATATCCACTTCTAGTATATCTATATCTTGTGAAGATTTAATTGAATTACCTTCTAGACCTAAAGTTGATGACCATGTGTTTAGTCTTGAAAACAATGAACTTAAGGACAAAATTGAAAAACTAACAAATGATCTAGCTAAATGCTATGTCGGAGAATCAAAATTAAGACATCTTCTAGATAGTCAAAGGTTCTCATTAAGAAAAGAAGGACTAGGTTACATTCCTAAAAAGGGAAAACATGTATTTATTCCATCTAAAACCGTATTTGTAAAAGAAAAGGGATATTGCAACAAATGTAAAAGTTTAGGTCATGTTGAGAAAAATTGCCATGCTAGCAAAAGTAACTCATCTCTTATATTCAACTCTTGCTATGTTTTAAAGAAAATGAACAATGGCGATGTTAAAGCCAAATTTGTTGGAACCCCTATAATTGGTGCCAAAAAGAAAGCCATTTGGGTTCCAAAATCTTTGGTAACTAACCTCCAAGGACCCAAAAAGATTTGGGTACCTAAAAGGACATAAATTTGTTTTGTAGGTAAATTACAAGGCCGGAGGATAACATTGGGTGCTCGATAGTGGATGCACTCAACATATGACCGGTAATCACAATATGTTCTCCTCTCTAAATAACGAAGGTTCGGAATATGACAAGATCACATTTGGAGACAATAGCAAAGGAAAGGTAAAAGGTTTAGGTAAAATTGCCATCTCAAATGACCTCTCCATTTCTAATGTATTACTTGTCGAATCTCTTAACTTCAATCTCTTATCCGTAGCTTAACTTTGTGATCTTGGATTTATATGTTCTTTCTATCCAAAAGAAGTGATTATCACTAGTGTTGATGATAATAGGTTGATCTTCAAAGGTTTTAGACATGGTAACCTTTATTTAGTTGATTTCAATTCAAATGATGCAAATCTTGGTACATGCTTGTTCACTAAATCATCTAAAGGTTGGCAATGGCATAGAAGGCTTGGACATGTTGGAATGAAACAACTAAATAGATTAGTTAAACATGATTTAGTTGTTGGATTAAAAGGTTTAAAGTTTGAAAAAGATAAATTATGTAGTGCTTGCCAAGCCGGAAAACAAGTTGCAAACTCACATCTAACTAAAAGCACAATGTCAACTTCTAATCCACTTGAGTTATTATTGCATATGGATTTATTTGGTCCAACTACTTTTGTTAGCATATGTGGCAATAGTTATTGTCTTGTCGTTGTAGATGATTTTTTGAGATATACTTGGATATTCTTTTTACATGATAAGTCAATTGTATTTAACACTTTCAAAAGTTTTGCTCAAAGGGCCGAAAATGAATTTAGTTTTAAGCTCAAGAAAGTGAGAAGTGATAATGGCTCCGAATTCAAGAATACTAAGGTTGAAAACTGGTGTGATGATAAGGGCATCAAACATGAGTTTTCGGCCAAGTATATACCGGAGCAAAATGGAGTAGTCGAACGAAAGAACCGGACATTGATAGACATGGCAAGATCCATGCTTTCGGAGTACAATGTTTCGAACACCTTTTGGGCCGAAGCAATCAACACCGCATGCCATGCATCGAATCGATTTTATTGTCATCAGCTACTAAACAAAACTCCTTACGAGCTTCTCATCGGAAGGAAACCAAAGATTTCCTACTTCCGAGTGTTTGGATGTAAGTGCTATATATTGCGAAAAGGTACACGCTTATCTAAATTTCAAAGTAAATGTGATGTAGGATTTTTATTAGGATACTCATCAAATAGCAAAGCATATCGTGTCTACAACCAAAACTCCGGTTTGGTTGAAGAGACACATGACGTTGAATTTGATGAGACTAACGGCTCTCAAGAGGAGCAAGACAACTTGGATGATGTAGGTCATGAAGGGTTAAGGGTGGCGATGAAGAACATGACCATTGGGGATATCAAGCCGAAAGAAGATAGTGATCAAGATGAAGATCCATCCATTCAAGCTATCCCCTCTTCGTCAACACCTCAACATGAAGAACAAATAGTTGAAGTGGTTAATGTGGAAGATTCGCCTCAACAACAACTGGAAGTAACGTCTACCTCTACTTCACAAAACCCGGTTGATCATCCAAGAATTCATCACTCAATTTCTAAGGATCATCCCGTCGATCAAATTGTTGGTGATTTGCGTAAGGGTGTTCAAACTCGTTCTCGTCTTGTTTCATTTTGTGAAAATTTCTCCTTTGTTTCCTCTTTTGAGCCCACACATGTAGATGAAGCTTTAAAAGATCCGGATTGGGTGAATGCTATGCATGAAGAATTAAACAACTTCACCCGCAACAATGTTTGGGAATTGGTCGAAGAACCAAATCCGGATGAACACAACGTCATTGGAACCAAATGGATTTTCAAGAATAAACAAGATGCAAAGGGAGTGGTAGTAAGAAACAAAGCAAGATTGGTGGCTCAAGGATATACCCAAGTTGAAGGGTTGGACTTCGGTGAAACCTTTGCTCCCGTAGCTAGACTTGAGGCTATTAGAATCTTGCTTGCTTTTGCTTCATCTCATAATATTATACTTTATCAAATGGATGTCAAAAGTGCATTTTTAAATGGAAAAATTAATGAATTAGTGTTTGTTAAACAACCTCCAGGATTTGAAGATCCTACAAAACCAAATCATGTGTATAAACTCTCCAACTCGCTATAAGGTGCATCTTGTTGCTCGAGGGTCTCAGCAGCAATACAACAGAGACTATGAAGAGACTTTTACTCCCATTGCTCACATGATGACAGTGCGTCCTCTTGTCGTTGTTGCTGCTACTCGTCAGTGGGCTATCTCTCAGATGGATGCGAAGAATGTTTTTCTTCATGGTGATCTTCAGGAGAAGGTCTACATGCATCTGCCGCTTGGTTATTCTGCACCTACCGGTCATGTTTGTCGTCTTCATCGTGCTTATATGGTCTTAAATAGGTGCCTCGTGTTTGGTTTGCCCGCTTCAGCTCAGTGCTCCTTGTTGCTAGTTTTGTTTACTTACTTTTGTGATTGCTTAAGATTCAACTTAAGATTCACATGGCAGGCAAGTCTTGAGAATAGTTACTACTACAAAATTGCTGAGTACTAACAGTTCCAAAACATTTGTACTAACGGTTCTCCAACCGCTAATTATCGACATGATAGAAGAAGTCTAGCACTACTCTAACGGTTTGAAACCGTTAGTAAAACAACTTATTCTAATGGTATTTATTAATGAACAATTAGAATATAATAAGCTATTAGCAATAAGAATGAACCGTTAGAATAGCTCACTATATTCTAATGGTTCATTAATAAGAACCGTTAGAATATGCCAATTTATTATAACGGTTCATTAATAAGAACTGTTAGAATATCATACTATAAATCATCTCAACACCAGTCTCAAAAGAGGCAAACTTCATCATAGTATCTGCAATTATGTGAGAAGATAAGGCAGTGTTCAGTCTCAAAACAAACTGACATCTTAGTTATCAAATTTCAAATGTTCAGAATCTAGCAATAAAACAATTTAAACCAAAAAAGTTAACTATCAATGTTACTGTAGTAATTGTCTATGAATAGCTAGTGTAACTATTGCAGAAAATAGGAAAGGAAAAATGTAAAATAAAAACTTGGAGCACAGCTTAGCTTGCCAAGACTTGGTGCTACTCTTGCAAAGGTTACTGATGCATCAGCTTCCCAAACATCTCCTAGTTGACTGGTACTCATGCACACCACTTCATTGGAGTTCAACTCCTTCAGCTATAACGGATATAACTCAAGCAGTGTGGACAACAATACCCATATAAATTTTGCAAAACAATAGTATATTTCTAAGAACTATGCATGTGTAATAGCCACTTAACATATCTTAACAAAGGTGATAATACTATATCATCTCATATATGGCAATCAGATGATTACCCATAATTGAGATTCCGCAAAAGTAGAAAAACAATAGCCTAGTTTCTGCAATCTAAAATGTACCAACTAAATGCACACCACTTCATTGGAGTCTAGCTCCATATATAAGGAGAGAACTCAAGCAGTGTGGAAAATTTATAGCATGCAGGTAGGGTCACCAGTTGGGTAGATCTGGACAAAACTTACAAGTTGTATCCAATCCAAACTTCCCAGGTACATCAAGATCATGAACATTTCAAGATTTGATTGTAAAATTTGCAAAGATCTTTCAAAGAACACCAGAGGCATCCCTCAATGACAGAATAAATCCAGTAAGGATTTCTGAATATACACCACTCCATTAGAGCCTAGCTCCAATGATAATAAAGAAAGCTCAAGCAGTGTGGAAAATTTATATATGCACACATAAAATCTTGAAAATCATGGTGTAATTTCAAGAAGAACTATGTGCATGAACACGCATGCTACAGCTGGCTAGGAAAACAGTGAAATAATGTTACTAAATGTTACTAACTCTGATATTACTTTAGTGTTGAGAAATTACAGATAAATGCTAAGACATTACAAATGCATTTCTACAAAGCAATGATAATGCAGTTTCTAGGTACGGTAGCCCATTGTGTGGCTCCAAATAAAACTTGGAAGTTCATTACAGACTGCTCTAAATTTAGATTTTAACTAGTAAGTCTTGATCTAGTTTAGCAACCAATTCCCAGAGAGTCTGACTATGATCAAATATAAATATTTGAACAAAAAAACCAAGCTAAAATAGCAGAGATCACTATATAGTAGGAGAAGTGTTGCATCACAACAGGACAGGACAAAATTGAACTAAATTTTAGAGTAATTGAAACTCAAACATTGAAGTGATTTAACTGAATTTGCTATTTGTTCATCACATAACCAAGTATGTTTTCATTACAAACATTATGGGAAATAGGGGAGAGGGAGAGGGAGAAGAGAGGGGAGTTTGAGAGAGGAGAGGTGTCACTGAAGAAATCATCGGAGTTGAAGAAGCTGCCGATGAAGTCGAAGGCTGACGCTGAGATTGTCAGTGCCAGAGAGGAGAGGTTGATGTAGCATTGGTCGAGGACGAGGAAATTGAAGTCGAGTGGAGGAGACCGAGGTCGTCGCTGCTGTGGAGGTCACCGGCGGCGTGGATCTAGGGCTTGAGCTCACTAAACACTCGTATCGAACACAAGTGGTGTAATCTAAGCCGTCAATGACCTAGATCTAGGGTTTGGAGGATTGGAGAATAGAGCCGAGAGAGAGAGAGAGAGAGAAGGTGGCGACTCACCGGCTGTTGTCACGCCAGCGGTGAGGTGCACTGAGAGACGGAGAGGAGAGGAACAAGCGGCGACGCGAGCTATGGCGGTGGAAAACGGAGGCAAGAAGCATGGCGGGGGAGACAGATCTAAGCAGATCTGATGGCGGCGGTATGGGTGCGATGTAGGAGGCGATCGGCGGCGAGGATTTAGAGGAGTGATGACTACTGGTGGATTTGGTCGATGAAGAGCAGTAGCAGCTTGAGAAGGTGAGAGGCGGATTGGCCGAGAAGAAGGAAGAGAGAGACAGGAGACATGGGTGAGGGTATTTATTAAATCATGTGGTTTCTTCTAACAGTTCCAAAAATATACCCGTTAGTATAAATATATTTCTTCTAATGGGTAATATATTAAGAATCATTAGAATGAAATCAAATCTATTCTAACGGTTCCAAAAATATAACCATTAGTATAATTATATTTCTTCTAATGGTCAATATATTAAGAAACATTAGAATAAATCATGTGATTTTTGCTAACGGTTTCTCACAACCCAACCGTTAATACAAATATCCTTCTCCATTGCGCACCATGTACACTAATAATTTTCTTTCAGATTGCGTAAAATCGTTAGAAAATAGGAGTTAGTAGACTGCATTTCTGTAGTAGTGAGTTGTGATTGTTTACTTACTGTTTATTTATGAACTCAATTTGGTATGCAACCATAATGATTGTATGGAAATGTCAAGAATAAGGGTGTGGAGATTGTCTCAGTATAGTTTGTTAAAACTAGCAAGTCAATATGAGCATGCCTCAGCATTGTTTGATTGCATCAGAGGCTCCATGGATCAAGACAACGGTTGTACACTTTTCTGATGGATCAGTTTGAGAGAATTTGGGAAATCATGGAATGAATAATTCATTGGTGTTATTAATCATAGTAACCATTCTTGGTTGGTGTTATCAATCATTTCTTTCATCATTGTTATTACTAGAGAGATGTTTATATTTCAACAGTGTCAATTGAAGATCACGAATCAAGAAAGGCCTATGAAAATGACATGTAATATGCAAGATAACATTCAGTTACTTCTGATGCTGCATTTCTTAGCCTTCTATATAACTGTCTATCTTGGTGGATCTGTAGCTAATTAGCTTCCAAGTGGCTTGTTATAACTTGGATTGTATCCTTGTGGTAGAAAAAGGCACCTAAATGATGTGGCTTAGTCGTCGAATGCACGATTTCGACTTGTCAATGGCCCAGTCTACTGGCAATTCTCTCTTAGGAGTGCCTATAATGAGTGAAGGCAGTCTTGGTGAGCAAAATGTGCAATCTTGTTTTCACTAAATTTGCAACCATCATGCTTTTGTTGCATTTGAATTTACTTGTAATATTGTATCTTTTGTAAATCAGTGATAAATGTAAGTTTGTTTGCTTTCAACATATCGATGGTCAAATGACATCATCTTTTTATTTCTTTTGTTGCAAATACTAGGTAATCTTGATGATCACACAAAAAGGGATGAAGGTAAAATGTTGTTTCCAGCTTTATCGTTGGGCAATCCAGAAAGTGCCAATGCGCATCCTCAACTGGACCACAGTCAGCCTCTTGTAAGATTTAGTTATCTTGGGTAAACATTGATTAGTTTTTGCAAATTTCAAAAGTTCAAATTTGTTTCTCATAAACAAGTGTGAGTGATGCAAAATGTTTGCCCTTTCAGGTCTTTCCAAACTCCTATTGATACCGGCCTAGATCGTCTCGCAAGAGAACGAGGACGATGCAATAAGGTGAGTATTCAGTCGTTCTTTCCTCAGGGACTAGAGAAATGAAACATGTAAAACTAAACTAAATCAGTGGATAATAAAACCAAAATGGACGAGAGAATGAGGGAGAAAATGTCAGAAGAAAGAAAAGAGAAAGAGAGGGATGGTCTCCTCGACACGCGACTCGTGTTCATTCTGGACTGGTGTTCGCAATACGAGCAATAGAAGGAAATCGTGTAGTGGTTGCGCGAGAGGCAACGCAAACAACCATCATCGATCGCAATCTACGGCGAGCATCAACGAAACACAAGTACAAAGTAAACACTATAGCCCAGCCAACTCCTCTGGACAACTCAACCACAAACAACCAACTTTGTAAAAATCACAATCCAAATCAATTTGCAAATAGATTCAACACGGCAGGAGATCAAGTCAATTCAAAAAAGCAATTCGATCAGAATGGGCTACAATTCAATGCAAATTGCAACAACATTGAGAAGAAGCAAATGATGGCTTCGCTTAATGAGGAACCCTTTTCAATTCAAGGCAACAAGCACTAAGCCAACAATGTAGACTTGATAATAACAGCACAATCATACAGTTCAATCAAAGATACCACAATCATGATCTAGCATCTCATCAGCCAATATAATTTTCAAGAGGCAAAGCAAAGAATCAATTGAAATGCATCAACACTCAATTTTTCAAGATGCAGTTCAGAGAGGCAAACAGAGAAACTTCAACTTAGCAAGTATGCAATTCATATGAACATTGATTCATCACAGTTCGACATCACAACATAAGTTCAAAAAATACAACATGTCGAATCAGGCGGGTTTATAACTGAATTGAGGCATCCAACATTTCAAATAAACAGCACAACTGAATTAGACATTCAACTTCATACACAAATAAAACAATTCATCTCAATAGGTAGCACATTGCATCACAAATAGATACAAATGAAGTGCATTTCTATTCAATTTAAAAGCAGATGTTGGCCCAGAAGACAATTCAATTCATCAATTTAGAAGAGCAGTTCCTCTCAAACACACATGGACAAAAACATTTCAATTCTTTACATGCATTCATCATTTCATACATGAATTGTTCATCTTCATCAGCTCATAGCAATCACATAACAGAGGAGAGGGAGAGAATAATCACCAGTCTGTGCTGTTGGATAGGTTGCTGGTTCATTGGAGCTGTTGGAGGTGATGCCGTGGCTGATGCTGAAGGAGCAAATGCCGAGATCACCGTTGAAGAGGAGCATGGCCAATTTGCAAATAAGCCCTCACATTTTGGTATATTAGCAAAATAGCCCTTCCACCATTAGGGTTAGGGATTTTTGAGTCTTGGCTGATTTGTAGTTAGGGATTTGGGTTTTCAGGGTATTGCAATTAGGCCCTAGGTTGTTAGGTTTGGTTACTCTAGACTCCCGAAGACTCCGATTTTGACGCGATCAGCTCCTACGCATCCGTAACAACGCGTACTTCTGTACGGAATCGTCCGTTTGCTAGATCCAGTCGATGAAACTCATCCATTCAGCCATAAATTGCCCGAATTGCGTCGACCTGCGATTAAAATAAACAAAACACACAGTTGAGGTCGAACGACAGCTGATACAAATATATTTGAGTATATGATGATTTTTATGACTAAAATGAGCATGAATGAGAGGAAAATATCTAGAAAATAAGCACAAATATGAGATTTATCACCTATGTTGATTCATATGGCGGCGTAGAGGCAGCTTATGGCTCACATTCTATGGTAAGTGTGCTTTTTCTTTTGTTGATTTCTGAATTTGGCCATTTTAACTTTCTCCCCAAAAAAATTGGCCATTTTAACTTCTAAACCTTTTTAATTGCTATTAAATCATATAAACTCATCTTTATTGCTTTTCAATATTTTTGAAAAGTTTCTTGTAACAACAATGTAAACAGATGCAGCCCCAAATTGCGGGTAGAACACCGTCTTCTCAAGTGCCATTATCAATTGAACCAGCAACAGATGAGCCTATTTATGTGAATGCAAAGCAATACCATGCGATTCTCCAAAGGAGACAACTTTGGGCAAAGTTAGAGGCTGAAAGTAAACTTGTTAAAGTTTGGAAGATAGTTCTTTGCTATCCTTAACTTTCATGAATTTATTAATAAGTTCTTAATAAACCTATTCTAGCAGTGTTTTACTGTGGATGATCTGAAACTAGGAGTAAACTACTATTTGCAACTTATGCTACATTGTTAAACTCTCTTATATCATCTTAATTCTTGGATGGAGACGAGAAGGCTAATGTAGAATCCAAATATACTGTACTAATGCTACATATAAACTTCACAAATTATTTTTTCTTTAACATTCCTACCATATTATCACTACTACAAAAATGCAATTCACTAACCCATATCTTCTAACGGTTATAAGCGATTTGGGAAAAATCCGATACAATAGGACGACAGCGGTGGAGAAGAGGCTTTTTACTATCGGTTATATACTGGTACACCGTTAGTGAAATGTAAACATTTTTTACTATTGGTCATTACTGTACCAACCGATATAATAGATGAAATAGTACTATCGGTTTTTCTTTCATAACTGATAGTGAAATTACAGACTTTATACTATTGGTTCGTACTGTACCAACCGATATAATAGATGAAATAGTACTATCGGTTTTTCTTTCGTAACTGATAGTAAAATTACGGACTTTATACTATCAGTTCCTACTGTACCAACCGATATAATAGATGAAATAGTACTATCGGTTTTTCTTTCGTAACTAATAGTGAAATTACGGATTTTTTACTATCGGTTACTACTGTACAAACCGATATAATAGAGTAAATTTTACTATCGGTTATATAAAACAAACCGATAGTAAAATGACGTCATATAAACTAATAGTTATGACAATGGGGACCTTATTTTACTATCTGTTGTGTTTTTGAACCGATAGTAAAATTGTACAACTTAGGTCGACCCCTGCTTTACGCTCTGCATCCTCGATTCATTTCTACCATACGTGCATCCACGCTCCAAGCTAGAGTAATCTCGAGAAGCTAGCTGAGAGGTTGATAATTCGATCCCCCTCGGTATTGTCATCTTCTCATCACCTCTCTCTCTCTCTCGATCACTCTTTCACACTCTCCCTCTCTCTCTCTACTTGCAATTCATTAAACTAGATACATGTATCTTCAAACTAGCTAGAAGGCTAGGTTGGCTAGCTAGCTATAGCTTGCTAAAGTTAAGCAGCTAGCTAGCTGGCTCTTCCAATTAATGCATCAAGTTAATTAGGGTTTCATACATATCCATTTAATGTAATTAAGCAGCTGTACATACATATGACCTAGCTAATTGATGATGTTTCATGCATACATGCCCTGAGTCATTAATTATTTATTTCAATTTGACAATTTTGTGAAATAATTGTAGATGGACCGAGAATATTGGATGTATGGAATAAAACGTACTACTGTTGAGTATTTGGAGGGTGTGAATGGGTTTATTAAATTTACTGAGCAAGAAAAGGCGAAGAAGGGAGAGAAAGATATGCATTGTCTTTGTATAGATTGTATGAACTTAAAAAGGTTCGGCAACTCTGATCAGATTAGGAGTCATTTGATTCGTTGTGGTTTTAACGCACGCTATACCCGTTGGATATGGCATGGTGAAGATCTTGAGGAAACGAGCACCGCTACCACTCAGCAGCACCCGGAAGTGGATTGCAGTAATGATGATCATGATCAGAACATTGGTAATGTTCATTCGGAAGTCCATGTAGATGACGACAATTTAGATGAAATGTTACGTGATGTAGAAGAAGATTACAAAAGACAACTTTGTAAATTTTACACATCCGGGGACAAAGGCTTCTCAGAATCAACAATTAATTTCTCAAATTTAGCTAAATTGTTTTCGCTGTAGTGGTCTTAGTTACGCCTCAGGGCGAACAGCTTAAGTATGTCATCTAATTACACTTCGTTGCGACTAACAACGCAGCGGAGTATGAAGGTCTTCTTGCAGGGCTCCGGGCAGCCAAATTCCTCGGAGTCCATCGGTTAGTGGTGAGGGGAGACTCACAGCTGGTCATAAACCAGGTAAACAAGGAGTACAGCACCTCTGATGAGACAATGGCTCATTACCTGGGGGAAGTGAGGAGATTGGAAAAACACTTCAGTCATTTCGAAGTCCAATACATCCCGCGAAAGGGCAACATTCTCGCAGACCAATTATCTAAAATTGGGTCCTCACGCACATCCGCTCCGGCAGAAGTGTTCATCGAACACTTGGACCGTTCTTCGATCATGACTTCGGTCGAGGATGATCCGGTAACAGCCTGCGTTACCAGCCTCGGTCAGGAACAGGATTATACTTATCCATTGAGAGTCTATCTTGAACATGGGACCCTACCCGAGAACGAAACCGAAAGCGATCGGTTAATTCGAAAAGCGCGTCTGTACAAGCTCATAGATGGGGTTTTGTATAGGAAGGGCACTCAAGGAGTATTCATGCGCAGCATATCTCAGGAGAAAGGTAAATCCCTCTTGAAAGAGATACATGACGGTGTATGCGGTGCGCACACGTCATATCGAACACTAGTCGGAAAAGCTTTTCGGCAAGGATTCTACTGGCCTTCGGCACTTGATGATGCCAAGCACATGGTCAAGATGTGTCCTCAGTGTCAATTTCACGCGAGACAGGTTCATCAACCTGCCTATGTGTTACAAACCATTCCCCTCACATGGCCTTTTGCGTCTGGGGGATGGATATTGTTGGTCCTATGCCACAAGCGGTCAATGGGTACAAGTTTCTGTTCGTAGCCATTGACACATTTACAAAGTGGATTGAGGCCGAACCGGTACGAAATATTACCGCGTCAGCAGCACAAAAGTCCTTCCATAAGAACATTGTTGCTCGATTTGGTGTTCCAAACCGTCTCATCACCGACAATGGTTCTCAGTTCGTCAGTGGTCTTTTCCTGGACTACTGCGATCAGATTGGGACCAAGGTGTGCTTTGCTTGTGGCGCATCCACAAAGCAATGGTGCTGTAGAACGGGCCAATGGGCAGATACTGCAAGGCATCAAAAAACGTATTTTTGATCGCCTTAAGACTCGCTCGGGGGCTTGGGCAGACGAGCTCTATACCGTTCTATGGGCGCTACAAACTACCTCTAGTTGAGCCACCGGTGAGATGCCCTTCCATTTGGTCTATGGGGCCGAGGCTGTATTGCCTATGGAAGTTAGTATTGGGCCTGCTCGGACAGAACAATTCGAACGAGTTGATCAGTCCGAACAGCGATCACAGGATCTCATCTTCTTAGAAGAAAGGCGTGATCGCGCGTTAATCAAGTCCGCGGCATACTTGCAAGCTTTGCGCAAGTATCATAACAAAAGGGTGCGACCACGTAGTCTTCACGTGGGCGACTTAGTTTTACGAAAAATTCAAGACCAGTCTAATCGCAACAAATTCTCCCCAAAGTGGGAAGGCCCTTACACTGTTGTTTCAGTGCCACGACCAGGATCCACGCTGTTAGCCATGGAGGATGGCCGAATTCTGTCCAATACATGGAACATCGATCAACTTCGCAAGTTCTACGTGTAAGTACTCAATCCCTTTTCCTGTTCAATTAGCATTCTTTCATAAAACCAAAAAGTGTTTTGGTTTCATACGATGGACATTTCCCTTCATCCCCACTCGTGTGTGACGAATTTGACTCGGGGGCTGGTCGCCCGCGGTTAGATCACTGCAACGTTCTAATTGGATTCGCTGGCCGATCTCATGACCACTTCCAGATAAGTCACTCCTAAATAAGTCGTTTCCCAACGCATACGGGGCTTTCTGGTAAGACTTTGGTCATCTGAGTGGCTGCAGGTTCGCAATAAGGTTAGGCGTTACATTGATCATAATCGCTGGCCTGATCGCACACCCCTGGTCATTACACTTATATTTCTCCTGTGTTTATAATACTAAGTCTTCAGTATCTATAATCACAGGCGGGGGCTAGGAGGATATGTTTATAATATGAAACAACAAAAAATATGAATATATTTACTTTCTTTCAAAAAACAATGTGTACATGCATTTGCATCCTATATGCTATTTCTGTACAGATATAGGGATTACTCAATCCCGAGCTCAGTCAGGAGCTTATCTACAAGGGAAGTGACCTCCTCCATGATCGCGTCCAATTGTTCCTCACTCTCGATCTCAACCGGTCCCACCAGTGGATTCAGATCCGCATCTGGGCCATGGTGGAGACAAAATCGGCTGAGAATGGCGGAAGCTGCTGATCGAACCCTTGTTCTGATCACCTCTTCACGTCACCGTGTATCTTCAGGGAAATACTCGAGAAGTGACTCCGCTTGGGTGATGACTAGCGTAGACTAGTCGTTTTGGCTGAGGTTATCCTTCGTGGTTTCGACCACATCAGCCCTCAAGAAACGAGCCACCGTCTTCAGCTTTTCGAAGATGGACTGGCTCAGGTCTCTGTTCGCCTTCTCGGAAGTGTAAATGGAGCGCTGGAGGATCATCTTGTCCTGACTGAGTTGTTTTATTTGGTCTGCTTGCGCTGCAGTAAGAAGAAGGGTTACTCACGTGTTATGAATTTAAGTCTTCCTAGTCGGGAATCGACTTACCAGAGAGTTATGACCGCAGCCTGTTAAGCTCGATCTCTTGATTTGAAGCCATAGAGATCGAATGAAGCTTGACCGTGGCCACTTCCTTCTTCAGAAACGCCACCTCTCTGTGACAGAACAAAAGAAGTGGTCATAACAAATTTGTATCTATACAAGTTGAAGAGTAATGATCCTTACCTGCGCAAGCTGTCTCATTCTTTTTGTATGGCCTCAACGCTCGCTACCATAGCAAGCGACCTGGCCGTCATCCGGGATAGCTTCTGCGATGCAAAGAGAAGTTAAGGGTGCCCTACGTACAATTCAGGAACCCAGAGAGAAGTTTATCATACCTTTGTGAACTCCCGGAACGAAACGTCTTCCGAGATGACAGGAGGTCTCGACGAGGGGCCCGTTGCGGCCACGACGGAGGCAGCCGGTGGATGTGTCTACTGGACATTATCCCCAGTCGCTGTTGCTTGCGACTGGGTCCCCGCGCCTGTTTCTCCCCTCACAGTCCGAACTACTTCCTGGACCAAGGGGGCGGAGCGCTCCTCACTGGAGGCTCCGGCACTAGCAGCCACTTCAACCCTCCCCGGAGCGGTTGAAGGGCTTGGTGCTGTTTCCTTTCGCCTGCCAAGAAAGAATGAACCAACAATCACGATTGGTAATCATCACAACTCATTCTAGTACAACCAAGATAGGGTTCTTACCTTATCTGAAATCCCATCAACTTTTGGGATTTCAGGGAAGGCTCTCCCTGAGAAAGGGGACAGTCGTCGTCTGTACTGGTCTTTCTCTTGGTGAACAAGGCCTTTTTCCCCTATATGTGTTCTCCTGTAAGCACATTTCCAAGGGAAGGTAAAGACAAATGGTAAGAGCTCATACCTAAGCAACCTGTCCGGTTGAGGGGATTGCGTCCGAAGGTATGGAGGGCTCCTAGACTTCTGGAGCTGGCACCACGTCCGCAACTCCCACAGGGCCTTGTTCGGTCACCTCCTCTCCTGCCCACCGGAGTGGAGGATTTGCCTCCCTGGGACTCACAAGAGTCGTAGGGGGAAGCTCTTCTCCCTGAATAAGCGTTAACTCAATGAACGAGTATACAGAGGGAATTGAAGAAAATAAGACCATGAAAGAATCTTACCATGGTCACCCCTTCGATCGGGGAGGCTGAGGCAACTGACCCTGAAGCCTCGAGGGCTTCGGGAGCAAGGATGTCGCCCGCGACCACGGGACTTTCGGTGGCCGTGGAGTCCGTTGCAGTCGCTTCTGCAAGAGCAGTTATTTCTGTGGGACAAGCTGGAGCGTCACCGGATGGAGAGCCCGCTATCTTCCTCCTCCGGCGGATTAGGGGGACATCATCTTCCTCCTCCTCCTCGCTCCTCTCCCCCTGTACGACAAAGAAGTGATTCTAGTCTGCACCTGGAAAGACAGGAGGAACGTGATATCTTACTGTAGCCTTTCTTGCGGTAGGAGGGACGCTCCGTGAAGACCCCTCTCCAAGGTTTTTCCTGGCTTTCTTGGGGGTAAGATTCCTCGTCCTGGGCTTCGAGGAAATCTTCTTCACATGCTTCGTCGTTGGCTTTCCCAGCGAACCAACATTCTCGCTCGGGAACGTCGCCTCGGCAAACCTCCCTAAGAGCTGTTTTCGTCCCAATGGAATCGTTAGTGCTGGACATACATAAGACCTGCAAACAGAAGCTAAGAGAAAGATGACATACCTTTCGGCGCTCCTGTTTAAGGTCGTCGCCGGCATGAACCAAGCTCTGTGGGCGATGCGATCCCTTGGGGCCCTCTACCTCGGCATTATAAGCCCTGAGGAGGTAGTTAGTCCGCCTCTCGATCTCGGATGAGGGCAGGACTGTTCCAGAATGCAAGTTAACCAATGCATTTCAAAAATAACAGATTTCAATACCAGAGACAGATACCTTCGTTGTAGTCCAAGGTGTTGTCCGCCATGGACTTGATCTCCCAAGCCGGATGAGCCCTTTCACGTAGGGGGCTCACCCGGTTCTTCACAAAGTCTCGGATGATATCGCGAGCTGTCAATCCCTGTTCAACTAAGTGAAGGATTACCTCGGCGTGTTTCACGAACTCCGAGTTCATCGCCGGGAGAGAGTCCAACTCGCTCGGCTTCTCCGGCCGTGAGTTCTCGAACCACAACCCGCTTTCGGTTGGCGGGGTGTAGTAGAGCCACTTCTGGTGCCACCCGTGCACCGAGTCTCATAGGGGCGGGAAGGGATATTTCTTCTTCTCCCTTAGTCGGAAGTAGATGCATCCGGTGGCGTTGGCGCTCTTCGACCACGCCGAGTAATAAAAGCGCCAGAAGAGATCCACGCTGGGATACACTCCGATGAACGCCTCGCACAGATGCTGGAACACCGCCAGGATCAGCACTGCATTTGGATGGAGATTGATCAGTTCCAACCCATAATGCTCGAGGACGTCCTTCAGGAACCGACTCTCAGGGAATCGGAACCCGCAGTGTAGATATTCCTCAAAAACCACCAACTCGCCTTCTCCGACGATTGGGGTTTCTTGGTCCTTCTCCACGGGCCGCCAGTTGATTAGCAGCCGCGGAGGAAGGATCTCCTCCTTCTCCAACGCCAACAAGCTCTCCTCAGAGTGGTGGATTGATCGGCTCCAAGACGCCATTCTTTGTGAGGAATTGGGGGAAAAAGTTGGCGACTTTGGGAAGATGGAGGCTGAGAAGAACGAGGGTTTTGTGCGGCGGAAATGGCAAGGGTTTTGGTTGTGTGGCTTCCTCAAGAAACTACCTGCTCCTTTTATAGACCCAAGGAGGCGCACTTCTGTGAGTAATGTTCCACTCAAACGTTCCACTGAATATTTTATTCATTTCCCATAATGGATACTATCTATGGCGGACCTGTTAAAGTGTTCCTGGCATTGGATCTGAATCAAAAGGACTTCTTTGTTTCAGAGTTTGAAGGTATAAAAGCCTGAAAAGTTTTTTTTAGGGGTTTTCGGAGGACGTTTTCCTTCATGTGCCTTGTAAATTTTCATGAATAAATCCTATGGCCCAATTTTTGGACGTACGGATATATTTTGATCGGGTTATGGTATGATCAGGACCATGTTTTCGACTAAGCTCCGATTCTAATCGAAGTGACGGTCTGACCGAATATTGGTTCTGATCGCCGTGAGCTTCTGTTCTGACCGCGGCTACAAGTCTGATCGCGGTATCAGTGCTGGTCGCGGTACTTTTATGAAAGCGTGATTCTGGTCGCAGAACTGAAGTTTCCCTGTGTATGAGTGGTCGCAAAGACATTACTTACGGCCATGTATTCGCACAGAAGATGTAAAGAATATTTATATAAAGAAAAAGATTTTATTTCTTGCATTCTTTACATACAAAAGGGATACCGGCGACTAAAGCGTCGACCTGATCCGAAATAAGTTTGCAAAGTTCTCCAAGGGACATGTTGTTGTCAATAGGATCTACACTGACAACCCCCAGAGAACTAGCAACTAATCTAAACCTATCTACATCGTCCCTAACAAGAGACGCACTACTATTCCTAATTAAATCGGAGAGTTCCCGCTGTTGTTAAGCTTGGTCCCTCTCTCGGCAGAACTGGTGCGCCTCTTCACGGGATTGTTCAAAACATTCTGCCAGATGCAGAATCACCGAAGACATTTCTTCGGTCTTTTTCTCCAGGGCTTTCTCCTCTTCTTGAAGAATCTGTCTGAGGGGAAGAGGCAGAATCGTAGCAGGCTGATCACCAGGGCCTCCAATCTCCTACATTTGCAAAAGTTAGTTGCACTAACTATAACTATCAGCAAAAGGAGATGAGGATTTTTACCTGCCCCTGCTCGTGACAGGTTGATATAGCCATCCTGGAAAGTAGATCATCCGATAAAAGCGGATGATCACCAGATGATGGAAGTGCAACCTTCCCACCAGGTGATTGCTTCTCCAACACAAGTTGAGGATCTTCTGGTCGGGTAGTCACCGCTTGCCGACCAGAAAATCGATCACCCAAACAAAAGCAGGGAGTGTTGGAGTGAAGAACAGAAGGAAGAAAGATTGATGATATGTCTTCTACCTTTGCTCTGCTGGAGGATCCTTCGTCAAACTTGGGTTTTTTCCTTGAAGGAAATGGATCTTCGGGCATCTGAGCCTCCTGCTTGGAAATTTCCTCTTCATCACTTTCAATCTCGATGATGTTGTGATCTGCCATCGGGGAGTGTATGAAGAGAAGAATGAAGGTAACTTTGGAAAAGACTTAACCGTAAGAAGAAATTGTGGAGCTTTGCAATTCGAAGGTTTCGGTATTTATAGCTGCCAAGGTGACGGTTCACTTTCCGAATGCCTCTGGTTTTTAAAGCATTTACAATTTCACCTCGGGTTAAAATACATTTCAACGACGCCATTATTACCAGTCACGTAATGACCAGAGCCCGTCTTGGAGAACCAACCGTCCTACTTAGTGCGCCACTAAGGGGGGATTTGAAGAGTCGGGTTAAAAATCCGATGCATGTCTTTAAATTCGAAATAAACACGTCCCTTCATTTTCTTCGAATTTGGGGGCTAGCTGACGAGGATTAACACCCGAGTCAGTTCAAAGAAATGCACTGTTGGTTCAGGACAGATTCGAGCCAGACATATGCCCGGCGGTGCGAACTCAAGTCATTTCTGGGAAGCATCAGCCCGAGGTCGCAGGCTTTGCGCGATCAGATCGTAGCTAGTGCGCGGTCAGAAGTTCGTGTGCTGTGCGCGGACAGAAGGTCGAAGATGTTGCGCGGTCAGCCAACATCGCGCGGTCAGAGCACCTTCGACCAGGGAATGTAGGAATATCCCAAGTATCCCGAAGATTCTTCCACGTGGGGATTAACCGTCAGGAGGTTAATACGTGCAGTTATCCACAAATAACACGTGTTAAACCTGCGTGGGAGTTAAGAGCGGTTCTCCAAACCGCATCCAAGCAACTGCTTGATGCAGTTACGACTTGGCGCCCTTTCAAACAGTATAAAAGGGCGGCATGATGTATCAAACAAAGAGAGATTGATCAAGAGATCAAGACACGACTCAAACAGCCAAGGCTACGGCTTAAACTAGATAGTTTTCATAAGCCTTCTAGACTTCACTTTGTATATTTGTATAGGGAAAACCTTCGCTTGTGAAGGTCTTCTCCTGCCACTTTGTAACTCTTTACTACACATAGTGCAATCCCAACAGGACGTAGGACTTTTACTCCCACCATCGAGGGCCCAAACCTGTATAAATTTTTCTGTGCTCCAGTTCTCCATAGTTCTACATACCTTCCCGGAGGGTCACCCTGAAAGGTCTCACTATTATAAATTTTGCATAAGTTCGGCTGAGGACCCCGAGTCCGAATCGTCGACAGGAGGCATGACGCGTCGAAGGGCACAACAATTTCTTGGAAAGAATATGAGTTAATTAATACGGATGGAAGTACTCATGATGAGTCTTTTAATTTGAGCTTAATTAGTTCTTTCAAGTTAATGTGGGTTTATGTCTTTGCATATGCAATTATCCCAGTGCCATCAGCAGCCACAATCGTGGGAATGTGGCTTCGATGTCATGAGATTCATGTATGACCTGATCAGGAGAAACTTTGCCCAATTCCCTAAGGTAACCATTTTTCCTGACTCAAAGTCGAACATTAATTGGATGTGACGTAACTTCATACACGCATATATGCAGAGCGCCATGTTGAAAGACCAATATGAGTTGTCTCAATTGAAGGAGCTGCGAACAATTTGGGCTCAATATGTCATGGAAGAAGTGACTATCGACGATCGATTGTAACTGACTTGTGTAATATATATTGAATGTGTTGATTGCTGTATTTGTGAATAAACTCAATATGTAAATAGATTCATTGATGTATTTGTGAATAAACTCGATCACTATGTGAATAAATTCAATCTATCCAATGCATGTGTATATTACTGTATTAGTGTATTTGTGAACAAATTCAATATGTGAATATTGGTGTATTTGTGAATGATCCAATGTATCTATGTATTTCTGTATATATATGTGAAAGATTCCAGTACTAACCGTGTTGAGTACATAACCGATAGGAAAGACTACATAGTACTATCGATTATATACTACAACCAATAGAATAAATATTCCAGTACTATCGGTTCATATACTACAACCGATAGAATAAAGTTTCCAGTACTACCTGTGTCGAGTACCTAACCGATAGAAAAGACCTACACAATACTATCGGTTTAGCTTCGAGCCGATAGAAAAAACCTACACAATACTATCGGTTTAGATCCGAGCCGATAGAAGAAATAGTCGTTAGCGATTAGTGAACGTTGGGAATGTAGATTTTTTACTAACGGTTTTCAACAGATAGAAGTGTGCTACGTTTGTACTATCGTGCCGATCACTATCGGTAAGAGAACCAATAGTAGAGTGGATTTTTAACCGATAGTGAAAAACATTTCTGTAGTAGTGAGGTGGACATGGCCCTCCCGGGCTACAGCTCTTTTCCGTTGCCTGTCCCAACGGACGAAATGCAGACAATTGGCGAGGCATTGGGCTTGTACATACAGTGGCCCAAGAAGGGTGTTAGACTACAGGAGGTAAACCCTAGCCATTCTAGCTTATAACTCAGTTAATATACTCAATTTGCAAAATCTAACTTATGTGTTCGTACTTAAAGTGGACGATGGATACCAACTCACTTCCTGAGGACACCACCCCCGGCACAACGCATGACCGAGCTCCTTCGGCCCCCATTCCTCCTCCGACGGCCTCAAACCCTTCGCCATCAAATGAGGCCGGCGACACCGCGCCCCAACCTTCGAAGGTATACACTCGCTCCCCGCCCAAAGGCAAGGGCAAGGCCAAAGGAAAGGCCAAACAAAGCCAGCCGGGTACGTTCAAGAACGGGTTCCCACTCGTGTCGGAGTACCTTCTGCGCAATATGGATCAAATAACCAGAAGTCTCCACGAGTGGTACCTGACCCGGTCTAGGCGCCACATCAACTTCTTGGTTCACTTCAGGCCAGTTCATTTTCACCGTGAGGCCGGGAGCATATCGGTGGCCCACGAGGATTTGTTCGACCTCCTCAATTGGCGGGAGCTTGATATGTCCATCATACGGACTGGAGTCCTGTGAGTTTGCTGTTGTCTGAAGTTATCACAGTTCATTTCATAAATCTAATCACTTTGTATGCACTACTTACTAATGTCTACTTTGCATCCAGGTGCATGTATAGGCTGGCGTCGATGAGGGCATGTGACAAGGTGGGTTTCCTCGACCCAGAGAAAATAACCCTCACGATGCTAGAGCACGACCAAGCACATGCGGAGGAATACATATCAAGGGCACTACTAGCGCAGCAGGACCGAGAGTTCATCCTTGCGCCGTACCACCAAAGGTTAGTGCATTTCCTACTAATTTAACTCATTCTTGTATGTTACGCCTAATATATGTATGAAACGGTTTGCTTATATATGCAATGTTGGGGCCACTGGGTCCTCGCCGTCATTTGCACATGGATGTATGAGGTCTATTACTTCGATTCGATGAGCGACAGGGTGGCGCATGTTTTCACCCTCACGTGGCACATAGACGCGTAAGTAACACAGTTGTTTTAAATTTTTCTCTGACTAGCTAATTAATGATAACATATTAACCGGCAATGCTAAATTAAATACAGGGCTTTCAAAAATTATGTTAGTGCTGGAGGGAGGCATGACGCGTCGAGGGGCACAACAATTTCTTGGAAAGAATATGAGATAATTAATACAGATGGAAGTACTCATGATGAGTCTTTTAATTTAAGTTTAATTAGTTCTTTCGAGTTAATGTGGGTTTATGTCTTTGCATATGCAATTATCCCAGTGCCATCAGCAGTCACAATCGTGGGAATATTGGTGTATTTGTGAATGATCCAATGTATCTCTGTATTGCTGTATTTGTGAAAGATTCCAGTACTAACCGTGTCGACTACATAACCAATAGGAAAAACTACACAGTACTATCGGTTCATATACTACAACCGATAGAATAAATATTCCAGTACTATCGGTTTATATACTACAACCGATAGAATAAAGTTTCCAGTACTAACTGTGTCGAGTACCTAACCGATAGAAAAAACCTACCCAATACTATCGGTTGAGATCCGAGCCGATAGAAGAAATAGTCGTTAGAATGTTGGGAATGTAGATGTTTTACTAACGGTTTTCAACCGATAGGAGTGTGCTACGTTTTTTCTATCGTGCCGATCACTATCGGTAAGAGAACCGATAGTAGAGTGGATTTTAAACCGATAGTGAAAAGCATTTCTATAGTAGTGTATATCTAAATCAAAGTTCCTTGCACAACTGATTACATTTTTGCATCATTTCAGCCATACCTTCATGTGTCCCGCCATCTCCATGCGATGTAGCGAGCTCGGGGAGCGGGTGGGCGGTTCCTCAACTCAAAATAGCAACATGAGTCTTCTTTTGTCATTGAACATATCCAAGACAGTATTTCTACAACACCTAATGCCCCTGACAGTAGTATTACTAACAGTGCCATCAGTGACGGCTCATTGTTGAAGCTTGATTGCAACTTATCGTTGTCTACTAACCCCCATTATTGCACAAGAGGGGGAATCCATGGAGGCAGCGGCGTTAGCAATGGCACCCAACGACGCGCTCCGATCATTAGGTGAAACAGGCAGGTGTGCTGCTTGTATTGTTTGCCTCTATGGCAAATCATCTTTGGCTCATGTGTTGTGTCCGGCAACTCAATCGAACTTTCTTGTAGATCGAACTTGGGGCATTTTAACTGTAAGTGTTTCGTAGTATGTTTGGTTCTTCGTTGGTGTCCTGTCAATCATCTGATCTTGGTATAGTTGCAACAAGTGAAATTTTGGATTTGCGAAACTTCGGAATTGTGAGAATAACTTCAGGCTTTTGGTTGGTTGGTGTATTTGTGATGCTAAATTGATGGTGATGTTTCTGCATTTATTGTAACTTGTATTTTCTTCATCTGATCCAATTTCTACCATCGATGACACATTCGCTGTTCTGAATGAAATTGATTTACAGTATTTAGAAGTCAGTAGTAAATATCTCAGAAACCAATTAAAAGACCTCAACAATGAGAATTAGAGCAAAATCTGTTCTGATATTGTTGGAATGAAGTATAATGATGGGAGATTAATTAATGATATATGTGTTCATGGACAAGCAGTTCATACTATTGGAGATCATAATGAAGAAATCCAGCACAAAACACATGATTTTGAATAATGAACATGCACAATGATGAGCCACTGATTACTCACATACACTCTTTTATAATAAAGTTGTATGTTCAGAAATTACAAACACTAACAGAATATTTAGTATTAAGCCTTAACCTACTGGTTAAGTGACTTATGCCGAAAATTGTTACAATCATAACATATGAGTAATTTAGCACGAAACCATCTTATATGCACACTCAAACTGACGATACAACATCTGAATCGTATCAAACAACATAAATTTGATTTTCGTAGTTCTCTTGTGACTACATGATTAAGGACTAAATCAACATCTAAGCAGCAGTTCAAGGAGTATGATGCTGACAATTCATCTCATTCTAAGATCTGAGACAACAAGCAATCGCAGTTACCGAGGAAGCCGATCTCTCTGCGTAACGGAGTAGCCTTCGGTGGCTTCTTGAGTGGCGAGCTGAAGCCATGCTCCCTGCTTGACATTCTTGCTCTGGTTGGCTAAAGATGACAGAAACCACTGCGGAGTCGGCGGCTCGCCTTTCCTCTTCAGTTGCTGCCATTGACATCTCTGAGTAATTGTATGGAACAAGTAGGCATTAGTCATTAGAGTAAGGAACTGAAGAAGGTATCTTGGACAGGTGAATTGATGAGAAAAATTCACCTGAGGTTGGTGGTATTGGTGTTCTTAATGCCGAATGGCTCTGCGGCCGATTCTGATCGCAGTAATTTGCTCTGATTGGAGGAAGAAAACATCAGGATTTAGTGCAGAAATGACAAAAACAAGACAACTAATCTGAAATTAACAGCAATTCAGTTCAAAAGAAAAAAAAAAACTTTTCAGACAAAGAAAAATAAAAATTTCATTTTTAATAACAAGCAAATGCAGGTGTGGCAAGAGTTCAGAAGTAACTCTGTTTTAACAATATCTGATAGAAATTCAAGCGTAAATTGACCATCTCAGATATAAATCGCAAAATCATTACAGAAAGCAGGCACTAGTAGAAAGAAATCAAGAAATGACTCTGTTCTAAGCTCTAATCACAACACAGCAGAAATTTAGCTGACCACAATTCAGACCAAAAAGTGGCACTAACAATATCATAATTCTTGAGATCTACAACAAGTCTACAATGAACAATTCGGACGCTTATTGTAGCATGATAATGGAACAACTTTAGTACTCTCTCAATGTAATCAAAAGGAAAGAACACACCACCACAAAAGACATCTAAATTTGTGTGGCTCTAATGCTAGTACTACTACTGCCTGCATGCATGCGTGTGCACGAGAGAGAGCGGCTCTTAGGCCTCGCCGTTGTCTTCGATCTCGCCGGACATCTCCTCGAGCGACTTGCCCTTCGACTCCGGCACAAGGAAGGTGAACAGGAACCCGAGGAAGCAGCAAGCGGCGAGCACGAACAGCGAGTTGCGCACGCCGATGCCCGGGCGGTACCCGTGGTCGGTGTGCGCAGGGTCTTGGCTCTGCGCCAGGTACAGGAACCCGAACGACCCGATGATAGCGCCGAGCTTCCCCGACGCCGCCGATATCCCGTGGCACGTGGCGCGGAGCCTCGCCGGGTATATCTCAGCCGGCACGATGAACGTGGTGGCGTTGGGGCCGAAGTTAGCGAAGAAGAAGGTGAATGCGTACATGACCACGAAGCCGATGTGGTTGCCCTTGGTCGTCCAGTGGTGGTACGGCAGAGCGAGCCCCAGCATGAACGCCGTCATCATAAAGAAGCCCACCGTCTGGATCGCGAACCGGCCCATGAGGTCGATGAAGGCCACCGTGAACCAGTAGCCGGGCACGGTGCCGCAGAGCGCGATGAGCGTCTGTGCGCGGGCGATGTGGTAGAGCTCCTCGAGCGCGCTCATGGTCTTCGCCGCCGGGATCCACCCGATGGCGCTAAAGATGTCCTTTTGGAAGAGGTTCTGGGAGTAGAAGGCGATGTCGAGGAGGAACCATGTGCTCGTCGTGCCGAGGAGGTGGATCCCGTGGCGGCGGACGAACTCAGAGGAGAACAGCCCGAAGGAGGAGGAGGTCTTGCCGTCGGCCGGCGGCTCGAACTTGGCCTGCTCCTGGGTGATCTCTACCTGGAGCACCTTGGACATGTCGGAGGCGGCGCGCTCGGCGTTCTTGGCGACGAGCGCCGTGTACCTCGCGGTCTCCGGCATCTTCATCCGCCAGTAGAAGGTGAGCGCGGCCGGCAGCGCACCGAATATGAGGATCGCGCGCCAGACGTAGTCAGCCTCCGGCACGGTGGACCCCACCGGGTCGACCTCGTACGGCGGCGCCGGGAAGTAGCTCTTGAACACCGAGCTGACCGTGATGGCCACCGTGCCGCCGGCGAGGATGCCGAACCCCTGCATGGCGAACACGGCGGCGATGAACGCCCCCCGGGTCCTCTTGTTGGCGTACTCCGACATGATGGTGGCCGACAGCGGGTAGTCGCCGCCGATCCCGAAGCCGAGCCAGAACCGAAAAAAGCATAGCGTGCTCATGACGCACGTCGGCGTGTGCCCGAACGACAGCCCCGACGCCACCGAGCAAATGATCATCAGAAGCAGCGTGATGCCGTAGACGCTCTTCCGGCCGACCTTGTCGCCGAGCCAGCCAAAGAAGAGCTGCCCCGAAAGAGTCCCGACGAACGCGACGCCGTTCACCGCCGCCGAGACGTTCGGCGGCGGGCTGCCGGGCTTTCTGGATCCATCGACGTGGTAGTAGACGCGGCCGATGAGCTTGGTGACGAGGGAGATGCAGAAGAGGTCGTAGGCGTCGGTGAAGAAGCCCATGCCGGCGATCACAATGGCCGTGAAATGGTAACACTGCGTCTTGGCGCCGTCCAGCGCCGAGAGCACCTCCACCTGCTCCCTCGCCATTGCTCCTGCTACGGTTTCTGAGTGATGTGAGGGAGAGATCAGCACAAGTGTAGTATGTATATGGAGGGGTAGAAGAATATTCTAGGGTTTGTATTGCTTAGTTCATTCAAAGCCAACCTCTTAGCCTAAATTTTCTCGCTAGTTAACAACTACTCTCCTCTTCTCTTGTTAAAAATTTGACCACCTTTCCTAGTCTACGGTGAGGGGGCCACCGGCCATAGATATGTTCGTTATGTCTGTGGGCTTGTGATTGTGGCCAAAGGGTGTCAAAGACAGGGAGGCAAGAATAACTAGAATTAGTATGAACAAAGAAGCTCCCTAGCCCCACAACACCAACATCACACGCACACACACACCCGGCTAGCACCACCCAATTTTAATTAGAGTTGTTTTTCACTAAGATGCGACTTCAACTTTACTAAAAAAAAGAATGTTATACATGAAAACCAATACAAATACTACTATGTAAAGTACATTAGCATTGCTGCCAATCCTGACTTCAATTCCTGGATCCACCACTGGTTATATCCACATTGAAACATATCATGATAATACAAGTAAAAACTTAACAGTCCAAATGGTGTGCTGGTGCACAAAAATCAATTTCCGGCAAGGCCTGAGTTTCAAAAAGCCCGATCCGAGTCCAAATGGACAAACCATGCTACTTGGGCCAGATTGAGTTGTGCTCTAGTTAGCCTGATATAATAGCACTTTTTTTGTCAATCCGGTCCAAGAGTGGTGATGCTATACAGGATTTCCGATTCTAGCGGGAAAAAGAGGAAAACAGATACTCAATTTAAAGTGAGTAAACAAAATTCCATAAGTCTAAGTAGGAGAGTGATCCAATCGTCATACTTCTCAATTCTTCAAACTTCTCAATTCCAAAGCTGAACCTCACCAAGTTGTCCTTGATCCCATTCTTGGCCTTCTCCTCTTCATTATGCCCGGCCCCTGATACCATCAGAACCACAAATCCATAAGCATCAAATGTGTGTGTGTGTATAGATGAATGACGCTTTTTATGAAATTCTTATAAATAGTGGCTGTTCATAAAAATTTTATAAAACATTCATACGTACAGTCTTTGTGAGATGCATTTGTAAGTGTATGAATGTAGATTACCAGTAGGACATCACCGCCGGTTGTTGCACCAAGCTCTCGCAGCCGCCAAGCGACGTTGCGATGAACGGTATCTCCAGTGCATCGATGAACCTCATCACACCATCCAAATCCGACGATACCTCGAAGCTGACAACACCAATGTAACCGGTCATCTGACACTTGGCAGTGTTGTGCCATGGGTTGCTCTTAAGTCCAGGGTAATACACTCGCTGAATCTGACAAAAATACACCTCATGCATGTCAGAAAATGATCATGTGAGACACCATGATAGTCCTCTTGTTCACTATCAGATTGATATGCACGTCGATCTAACAGTGCACGAACAGCCTGACATATGGAAACTATTTTATAGAGGAAGGTCTTTGTGCAAGGTTCTGTTCTTTCAATGTTGGATTAGTGCAGATTAAATTGATTGATTGGACGGTAAGACAGCAAATCCTCACGTGAATACCATTCTCGTATAAGTTTTTTTTATGACATATATGTACTTACCAATGGATGATTTTCAAGGAGCCGTGCTGATGAAGACATGGATGCCCGATCTTCTGGTGAGAAGAATAACTTCGATTTGATGGAGAGTGACTTTGGCGATCCGGCTACCAACCAAACAAGACTGGACACCATTGCAATCGTTAAACCACACTTACGAATCGTTATCAACCGTGCCAAAACGCGGTTGACCTGATCACGAGGATCGATTCCTACAAGTAACCGAAGAATAAGTAAGAACAAGATAAAAGCAATCTGAATTGCAAATATGGATGAAGCATACAATAAATTTGAGGTTGTGTAACTTGTAGTTGTTGCAACTTCCTCCATCGATGATCGTACGGCATGATCAGTCCTTGACAACGAACTTTGTTTGGAACAAGTTGTGACGTTGATTCTGTTCAGCACGCTTCATTTGTGCACTAAGCACATGCTTCACAATGATGCTCAAATATCGATCATTAATTTCAACACCATATTGTTCATGTTCAGCTTGTTGCCCTTCACCTGCATGGTCAGTTGCAAGCATAGTATATTCCTCTTCAATATCACTAGCTGAAGTGTACTCACCATCATCCTTTATGAGTAGGGCTCGCTGGCTAGGACAGTCACGCATGATATGACCGAACGCCTTACAACGGTGGCATTGTGTTTCTCGTGCTCTTCCGGTAGAAGCAACCGATGATGAACTTTGCGCGGGGGCTTGGCTGTACTCTTACTCGTCTCGGTCACTCGTGAGGGTATTGTGGAAGCACTAGGACGTCAGTTGTTGCTGGAGAAACTCGGTGCAGGTGCTCGGCTTGATGTGTTGTATGGAGCTTTCGGTTGGGCACCTCCAAAACTCCCTCTCGGCCTCAACTTTCGTCCCTGTACTTCTCTCTCTGCCTTACAAGCAAGATGAAACAAACGAGTGATAGAGTTGTATTCTTTATAGTCAAGAATGTCCTGAATGTCTCGATTTAAACCTCCCAAAAATCTAGCCATTTTAGCTTCATCGGTTTCTTTTAAACCACAACGTAACATATATACCAGTTTGCAGCTCTTGATAATAATCCTCTACAGAATTACTACCTTGGTTCAGACGTTGCAATTTATTCAGCAAATCACGAGCATAATATGAAGGCACAAATCTATGTCTCATGACTCTCTTCAAAGCATTACAAGTTCTAGGTATGTTCTGGTTATTGCGACAATATTCACTCTACCAAACAGATGCAAATTCAATAAACTGCTAGTAGCAGCCCTAACTTTCTTATCTTCAGAAACTTCAAAGCAAGCAAATTTTGTTCTATAACTAATTCCCAAGTGAGATAGGCATCAGGGTCATACTTTCCAGTAAATGAAGGTATGGTCAATTTAAGCTTACCGAATGAGTCATCATGACCACGTACCTCGCGTGGTGGAATTCTTCTCATACCATTGCGATTGAAACAAAGACGCCGATGGTCACGATCATTGTTGATATTGAATCCTCCATCGGACTCCGTATCAGCATGCAGCATATTGATTTCCTTCGACATTGAAATCATCTTCGATCTCATCAGCCCATGCTTGGCGTCGATGCAAATCATTGGCAGCCGGGGAAACTGGTGCTTCTTTCTTCTCCAATTGCTCCACTCGAGTGGTGAGTGCAGCAAGCGCTTCGTTATTGTAGTCTAGAATCCCTTCGATACGCTCAATGTGCGTATTCAGCAAGCGGTTGAAGTGTTGTACGATGCCCTTCGTATGAGGTGTAAGTGGGCCGTCGTTCTCCTCACTTTGATTACCTGAATCTGACATGGTTAGTAGCAAATAAGGAACAAAATCACAGTGATATATCCCTATCAACTACTAGGTGTAGGTGGCTCAAACTCTCTCACAGTCAAGCTTCTTATCAAGCTCTTACCAATTCTTACCAAGCAGCAGGTAGTGATCGGTTGCTAGTGACAGTCTCAAACGCTCCAAAGATTGGTTAAAGCGATTGCAAGCGATCGGTACCTGTACGTCGGTAGAAAGTGTAGCTTGGACAGGCTCAAGTATGTAGCAAAGGTTAGCAATGATCAGTTCAGAGAATGCAAAGTTGAAAAGTTGCTCAAAGTACTAGTCACTAGTATGCTGGCCTAGGCTAAACCAAACTAGAGACGCGAGTGAGGGCACAAAGGTAAAAAGCTCAAATTTTTCTTTTTTTTTTTTTTTTTTTTGACGTCGGCAGTAACAAGTTAGCAAAGTCCACAAATGGCTGTGGGGAGGCTGTGGCGACGATATGGCACAATGGTCGAAAAAGTGGAGAATTGCAGGGGTAAATCGGTAATTAAAAGTATATATATATATATATATATATATATATATATATATATATATATATATATATATATATATATATATATATATATATATATATATATATCTCAACACGTCGATCACAATTGTAAAATTTGATCCTTCTCGGATTTTTTTAATTTTGATTCTTTTCTTTTTTTTTATATATATAGATTTTTTTCCGAGTCAACAACTTTCTTTTTTTTTCTTTTTTTTGAAACCGACAAGAAAACGGTGACCGGTTTTTCGAGACCGATACGAGATGGACTACCTTCCTTTTACCAATCAGAAACCACTGGGAGTCCGATTCCCTTTCTTTACTGGCACACACAGATGCAAGGTAGATAGATGCAGCGGTAGGCAGGTGTGGCAGCGGCCTGAGCAGAGGTGTGATCTCAACTCGAAACTCTAAAGGTTATGCGCTAAGACTAGCAACTCGACACGACGATGCAGCAAAGATTCAACCAAGCAAAAACCAAAAAAATATTGCAGGCGCAAATTGGTTTGGACAAGGATGATCTAACCCTAATTTTTTGTGTGTGGATTTTTCGGTATAAGACAGCACTCAAGAAAAAAAAAGTAGGATATTCTCACCGATCAACCGTGCTTTGATACCAAATGATGCGACGCGGGCGGTCCGATCTTTCGATGAGAATAAGAACTATCGATTTGTGAAGATGACTCTCACGATCCGGCTGCCAATCGTACACAACTGATACGCCCTGGCAATCACTGAACCAACTTCAGATTGTTATCGACCGAACTAGAAGCATGATCGACCTGATCACGAAGATCTATTCCTGCAAGCAATCGAAAAACAAGCAAGAACAAGATAAACAAGCAATCTGAAATTGCAAATATAGATTGAATCACGAAAAAGAGTTGGGGTTCCGAATACAAATATTGATGTCGATCTAGCCGACCAAGAAGAATATCTCAATAGCTTCACGATGGAAAGACTATGACTAAACAAAACCCGCAGAACTCTAATGGCTCAGTATGATTATATAGAGGAGGTAAAAGAGATCGGTGGCCAGGTAAGGAAACCTGAAACCAATATGGACTCTTTCCCTTCTCGGACTCGAACTCAATACACGAGACTTGACCCAACCAAAAAGGTGATGCAGCACTGACTCGGTCCAATCAGAATCTGGTCGAAATTTGTTTTGTCAATTTCCAGCGATCTAGAAATAATTTGGATGTGGGGCTAGATTCATTGGAAAGATCTCGTCGTGGGCTTCTCCGTGGACTATAAGAACGTCCCAATCGGACTTCGTATGAGGGAGTTATGGTCGTTTGAAGGCAGGCTACTCCTGGATGGTCGTTTTATGGCGAGTGGCGGGCAGGCAGAGGCGGGCAAGGTGAAGGCGAGAGGTGGGTGGGCGGAGGTGGCAGAGATGACAATGTGTTAGGAGGGGGGAGGCAACGGAGGCGAGTGGTGGCTTCGACGGATGCGGATGCAGCGGCTTCGGCGGTGATGATGCGTCGAGAGTGTCGGAGGCGAAGGGGAGGGCGTCAGCCTTTGTTCAAGCTGAAGGAGAAAAAAAATCCACTCTTGTGCCTGGGACAATCCCCAGGGAGGCCTAAGACGCGGACCAAACAGCCCGGTGGTCTTTGCAAAATTATTACATCCAGTGGCGGACCTATTAAAGGGGCAAGCATGCCTAGCCAAGAAAGATGCCTGCTTTGGCACAGGTGGAACTACTTTCGTTATGTCTGGTGGGCTTGTGATTGTGGCCAAAGGGTGCCAAAGACAGGGAGGCAAGAATAATTAGAATTAGTATGAACAAAGAAGCCCCCTAGCCCCACAACACCAACAACACACGCACACACACACACCCGACCAGCACCACCCAATTTTAATTTGAGTTGTTTTTCAGTAAGATGCGACTTCAGCCTTACTAAAAGAAAATAATGTTATACATGAAAGCCAATACAAATACCACTATGTAAAGTACATTAGCATTGCTGCCAGTCCTGGCTTCAATTCCTGGATCCACCACTGATTATATCCACATTGGAAACATATCATGATGATACAAGTCAAAACTTAACCGTCCAAATGGTGTGGCGGTGCACAAAAATCAGTTTTTGGCAAGGCCTGAGTTTCAAAAAACCCGATCCGAGTCCAAATGGGCAAACCATGCTACTTGGGCCAGATTGGGTTGTGCTCTAGTTAGCCCGATATAATAGCACTTTTTTTGTCAACTGGTCCAAGAGTGGTGATGCTCAAGTCTAAGTAGGAGAGTGATCCAATCATCACACTACGTGCAATGACGGTTGAGATCAGTCAAAACCACATAGAAAGAGTACATTCTAGCCTGACCATATCGATATGATCATTTGTTTTATGGGGTGTTTGATCGCAGAATCCAACTAACACAATTTGCCTTAACCAAATTTGGCCACGTCTATTTTGTTGCCAACATTTTAATATACTAATGAAATTTGGTCAAGTTTACCTCTCCTGCATCTCTGTGGCATGCCTATGCCATTTCTTAAAGTAATAATTTTATATACGTCTTAGTGTGCAACTTTCTCATAATCGATCGCAAAGTAACTTTTTTATCCTCCTCAACTATTTTTCATTCTACAAATGAAAGAATTGTCAAATCTTAATAAACTACCACATTTACATTTAAACCTTCTTACCAATATCTAACAATTCTGTCAAAACCCACACAACTATATAGTTAGAAAAATAAAAGAAAATTTGTTCTATATATTTTCTAGGGCTTGAAGTATATCATCTCTCAAATCTTCAAACTTCTCAATTCCAAAGCTGAACCTCACCAAGTTGTCCTTGATCCCATTCTTGGCCTTCTGCTCTTCACTATGCCCCCTGATACCATCAGAACCACAAATCCATAAGCATCAAATGTGTGTGTGTGTGTGTGTGCGTGTGTATAGATGAATGACGCTTTTTACGAAATTCATATAAATCGTGGCTGTTCATAAAAATTTTATAAAACATTCATACGTACAGTCTTTGTGAGATGCATTTGTAAGTGTATGAATGTAGATTACCAGTAGGACATCACCGCCGGTTGTTGCACCAAGCTCTCGCAGCCGCCAAGCGACGTTGCGATGAACGGTATCTCCAGTGCATCGATGAACCTCATCACACCATCCAAATCCGACGATACCTCGAAGCTGACAACACCACCGTAACCGGTCATCTGACACTTGGCAATGTTGTGCCATGGGTTGCTCTTAAGTCCAGGGTAATACACTCGCTGAATCTGACAAAAATACACCTCATGCATGTCAGAAAATGATCATGTACATGAGACACCATGATAGTCCTCTTGTTCACTATCAGATTGATATGCACGTTGATCTAACAGTGCACGAACAGCCTGACATATGGAAACTATTTTATAGAGGAAGGTCTTTGTGCAAGGTTCTGTTCTTTCAATGTTGGATTAGTGCACATTAAATTGATTGATTGGACGGTAAGACAGCAAATCCTCACGTGAATACCATTCTCGTATTAGTTTTTTTTATGACATATATGCACTTACCAATGGATGATTTTCAAGGAGCCGTGCCATCCTCAATGCGGTGGTGTTCTGCATGTCCACACGAAGAGGCATTGTCTTCATGCCACGTATGATCATGTATGCTGCATTCTACATGCAAAGTCATAATTAGCGTCGATGTTGATGCTAAGCACAAACTTCTTGAAGAAACTCACTGATCGCGAGGCAGAAACGGACGTACCGGATTGATCGCGCCACCTAGGTCGTGATGCCACGCGCGTATCCTCGAGATGAGCTCCTCCGAGCCACTGATACATCCTGCGATGACCTGAAATTTAAACACACATAAGACGTATTCGTAGAAGTTTAATGCTAGTTCATAGAAGTTTAATGCTAGGTAGCTACTCACGTCGTGGTGGCCGGCGATGTACTTGGTGGCGGAGTGGAGGACGATGTCGGCGCCGAGGGTCAGCGGCTTCTGGTTGACCGGCGAGGCGAGCGTGCTGTCGATGCACACCAGAGCTCCCTTCCGGTGGCACATGTCCGCGACGAGCCTGACGTCGATGCACTTGAGTAGAGGGTTCGTCAGGGAATCCGCATAGAACAGCGTCACCTGCATGCATGCATATGTGCATGTGTCAAAAATCACAAACATATATGTGTGTACGTGCTTGGAAACATATATAGTGTCATGTCAGGGCACACACATTTTCACGGTGAAGAACGGTTTTTAGTGACTCCATGTCGTTCAGATCGACGAACGTGGACTGCATCCATGCAAATCGACCATTAGTTAGGAGCCATCAATTATGATCTATTTATTATTAACGGCACACAACTGCATCTCATATACGAAAAGAGTTTATATACAAGATACTTTTACGAGGTACGTACCTTGATGCCCATCTTGAAGAGCTTCTCGCGAATGAAGGCGGACGCCTCCCCATAGCACTCAGTCGTGGTGACGACGTGCCCGCCCGGCGGCACGAGGGCAAGGAGCGTGGCCACAATGGCATTCATGCCCGACGACGTGACTAGTGTGGCCTCGGCTCTCTCGAATGCGCTGCAAAAACCATGCATATAAGAATAATGCTCGGATTCTTTCGACACTAAGCTATTGCGCCAGTCTTACAGCAATATATATTGACCTAATCTTATCTTCAAGAACCTTGACAGTAGGGTTGCCGTACCGGCCGTACTCGAAGCTCTCCCTTCTGCCTTCCTACAAGTGCATCAGAATTCGTGCAAGTAAATGTTAAGCACATATAGATGAATTTTCCTGTGAGATATATATATGTATTATATATGTATGTATGTATAATCGTGTGTATATATACCTTGAAGGCGATCAGGTCGTCGGACTTCTTGAAACAGTGCGTCGTGCCGCTCACGATCGGCGTCGCGATCGAGTCCGTCGTCGTCGCAAGGCCGTTCCCGAGCTTCTCCCCTGCCGTACGTGCCATGCACGGATCACGAGGTAAGAACATGCATATCTGCTATATATATATATATATATATATATATATATATATACGTTAATACGTCCCACACGTGTGCATGTGAGCTTGAGGGTAATGTCCATACCGGCGTGCACTGCGAGGGTCTCGTCGGCCGATGTACGTCTCTGCGTCGGAGCAATGAGACCGTGATCTTTGAAGAGCGGCAAGTTCTCCGGCAGAGCACCGGCGGTGGCGGCGTCGAGGAGGGCGAAGGCACTGCCATGGCCGGCGCCAAAGAAATCGACATTTCCCTCGACGCCGACGGCGACACCTCGCACGGTCTTCGGAGAGCGGCGGAAGCCTACGACGCATCGTCTGCTGGCGGCGCCGTCCGCCGGAGGGGACGCTGGCCACGGAAGTGTAGTCTTGGCGAGAGCCGTGGAGAGAGCCATGAAAGATTAATTAGTGGAGTGATCAAGAACTGGAATACGAAGTAATTATGGAACTAATTAAGCTAAGGAGCTGCTTAATTAAGAGATGAGAGCTTCTATGTATGATCCAATTAATTAGTGTGTGTAATTGTGTATATATATACTTGCGATTTCACGCGCGTTTATACGCGTGAGTATTTTTTTATAGATCTACTCATGTGCCGATGTGAGCGTACATTGCACAAAAAAAAATTTCTATAGGACCATCTCATGCGTGTATACGTAGTTTTGTAAGATATATATAAATATATATATATAGTGACTAAATCATGCATGAATCATGTGTGGTAACCTAGTAATATATAGGAGTGTGCAAGTGTGATTAAGAAAAGCAAAAACTTATGCAAGCAAATTAATCGAGAAGTGTCCACGAAAGCAAGAGAAAAGTCAAAACACATGTATATATACAGGGTCAGTCTGGTCTCTCAAGTATTATATGACTTCACTCTTGGTTCTTTGTCAATGCATTCTTAATCTGGTTTGGTGCGGCTCTTTATTAATAATCAGGGACCTTGGAATGCCTATGTGGCCATGTGCAGAGTTGTTAAGGTCAAGTCTGTTGCACTTGGTTACTCTTGGACGAGTATTTCACTGTTCACATCTTGAGTTTTTCAAAACTAGTCTCAAATTTATTTGATTGATTCTGCGAGTAGAGTCCATGATCTGTTTGCTGAGGAATTAGGTGGACTGGTCTGCGGCAATGTGTCGCATGCACCAACGATTCCGCACGTTGTTTCAGTTGTAAGGTGGATCGGGGGCGCCCCGCATGACCTCAATGGCCGTGAGCAGTCCTCGGTGTCGTCTGAAATAACACAGACTTTCTTTTGATCATTAACAACTAACTGCTTTACATGAACTAAAAACCACAACCAGCCTTTCGTGCTTTCTACTTCTACGATTGGATATGCCAACAGAAGCAACTGATCGTTACTGTCAGTAGTAACTGCAATGAAAAGTGAAACGATGGTGGATAAAAGATATGTATCATAGAATATCATAATATGATATCATCCAGCATACAATCCATCATGTAATAATAATTCTACACTAATCATCTAATCTCTCCCCCTTTGACATCAAGCTCAAAAAGGTGGGTGAGGGGGTAGCAAAAATATACTCTAATCCTAGAGCAACTACTCATCGTCGGATGAAAAATCTAGTACAGTAGTGTCTCCAGATCCTACAGGAGAGTCGGTGGGATCAGGGCCTAAGACAGGGTCAGCTGCCGAAGCGACCGTTGGAGAGAAGCACGAGGAAGCAGCAGGGCGGGCCCTCTTGCGAGGGGTATGAGCAGCAGAGGTAGGCAACCGGGCCAGTATCTGCTCCTGCTGAGCTGAGAGGCGATCTAGTATCTGGCGGTGCTCTGTCTGAGTGTGAAGGATTTGTTGCTGCATCTGGAGCAACTGATCCATTGAGCTCTGCAGTTGAGCAATGGAGTGTGCAAACCCACTGCCCGTGTCAGCTGGATCAGCCTCCCCAATGTCCTCGTCTCTAAACTCACCAACTGTATCATCATCATGGATGGGAAGATCTGGATCAGGAGTTGGTACTGCCACAGGACGTACTCCAATGCGGCAATCATCCTGACCCGGAGGATAGAAAACCAATGTGCTCTGAGGAAGAAGCATATCAGTATCATAGGCCTTTATGTGGAGAAGCAAGGCCATGATGTAGGGAGCGTAAAGCAAGTGGCGGCTTGGAGCAAAGAGGACGTGCTGGATCTCGCTAATGAGGAGATCAACGATATCAAATGGCTCCTTCCTGAAGATGGGGAGAAAAAGAAGAAGAGCAAGATAAGTGACCTTGGACATATCCCCGGTCCTAGGTAGCAGAGTAAGACAGAGGATCTTCAAGGCAAGATCCACGTCGCGACGCGTGCCAGCGATGTGCCTAAGCTGAAAAAGATCAGGGTAAAGCATGGCGACATCAGGGCGCTCAAGATCAGGAAGTGTGTGCAACTGATGACCAGAAGCAGGGCACACTAAGCTGAGTGCGGCCTCAAACTGCTCCTTCGTGGCGATGTGGATCTGCTATCCAACCATGAAGGTCAGCAAAGTGCGCTGAGGGTCAACGAAGAGAGTGGCGTATAACTGACGAATAGGAGACTCGGCCCAGTGTAGTGAGGAATTTGCCACAAGATCTCGGAGACCAACTGTGGCAAAGAAACTGGCTAAGGTGGAGATCCCCGTCTGAGTCGAAATGGTGGGCCAAGACAGAGAGCGATGGACAAGGATGGGAACACGACTATAGATACTATCCCACAGATTGAGCTGAACAGGGGTATAAAAGGTAGGAATGGGGCAAGAATCCCGACCGGTAGGACGAGGTCCTAGATAAGGATTTTTCGCTCGCAGAGAACGAAGGCGTCCAGCACCCCACTTGGAGCAATCCACTGGAACGCGCTCAGGTGGTGAAGGCGAGTGGGAACCGCAAGTCTGGACAGTCGAACAACCACGGTTTGAGGCGAATTTTCATCGTGCGGCACGCCTCGCGGAAGAGGGATTTGACGACATGACTGAGAAGACAGCAAAGAGAAGGAATGTGTGATCAGTCTAAGGCTGTCGAGCAATGACGACAACGAAAAGAGAAAGAAGAAGAAAAAGAATGAAATAATATGATGGCCAGATCGATGGCTAGTGCCAAATGAGGAGGCGACTAGGGCAACGATGAGCACTGGTGTGGCGGTGATTGACGGCGCGACTGCGACTGTGCGACGGCGAGTGGCTGCGCGTGGTGGTGCGGCGACTGAGCAGCGGCGCGGCTACGTGTAGGCGACAGCGAGGAAGAAAGGAAATAAACCGACGCAGACAAATCTAGGGTTAAAAGCAAAACAATCGTGCGGACAGTCAGTGTGAAATTTGGACTGGCCGCATGGTCTGGCAGGTTTTGGTCAAATGATTTCGACCACGACCAGGTCACTTGTTTCGACCACGACCAGATCTTGGAATTGTGAGTGTGGTCAAATGATTTCTACTGAAACGACCATGACCAAATATTGGACTTGAAGGTTTGTGGTCAAATGATTTCTACTTAAACGACCACGACCAGGTCGCTAGTTTCGACCACGACCAGATCTTGGACTTGAAAGTTTGTGGTCAAATAGTTTCTATTAAAGCAGAGTGTTTTGGTCGTTCGGTCCTTCATGTGACCAGATATAATCAATTTCGATCACGACCAGGTCTGGAGCTAAAAGACCAGTTTCAATTAATTTTAACCACGACCAAGTCAAGGACCAAAAAGGACTAGTTGAGCTGCTACGACCAAGACCAGTTACATATATACATCAATACATCCAGACAATCAATTTACATTTGATATATCAATAATATTCAATTCACTTCTAAGAAAGCAAAATCTAGATTCTTCCAAGGGTTTGGTAAAAATATCCGCTAATTGCATGTCAGTTTATACATAACTTACATCTATATCCCCTTTTGCCACATGATCTCTTATAAAATGGTGCCTAATATCAATATGCTTTGTTCTAGAATGTTGGATCGGATTGTTTGCAATTTTTATAGCACTTTCATTATCACATAAGAGTGACACTTTTTCAAATAAATTTCCACAATCCAAGAGGGTTTGCTTCATCTATAATATTTTAGCACAAAACTACCCGCCGAAACATATTCCACTTTGGCGATGGAGAGAGCTACGTAGTTTTGTTTCTTGGATGACCAAGAGACTAGAGATCTACCCAAAAGTTGACAACTTCCGGATGTACTCTTTCTATCAATCTTGCAACTCGCATAATCCGAATCCGAATAACCTATTAATTCAAAGTTTGCATTTTTAGGATACCAAAGACCTATATTTGGATTGCATTTCAAATATCTAAGGATTCTTTTAATGGCAATCAAATGACATAACTTAGAAGATGATTGAAATCTAGCACACAAGAAAACACTAAACATGATGTCGGGCCTAGATGCGGTAAGATAAAGCAAGCTACCAATCATAGATCCATAGAGTTTAGAATCAACCGCTTTTCCGTCGTTGTCCATATCGAGATGTCCATTAATGGCCATGGCCTGGAGTTTTCACGGCTTTAGCATCTTCCATCCCAAAGCGCTTCAACAAGTCCTTCACATACTTATTTTGACTCACGAATGTTCTGTTCTTGAGTTGCTTGATTTGAAGTCCAAGGAAGAAGCTTAGCTCTCCAATCATTGACATCTCAAATTCTCTAGACATCATTTCTCCAAACTCATGGCAAAAGGATTCGTTAGTGGAACCAAATATGATATCATCAACATATATTTGACACACAAAAAGATCTTTTTCAACTAATTTTGTAAAAAGCGTTGTGTCCACTTCCCCAATTTTAAATCCTTTTGATATAAGAAAGTCTCTAAGTCGTTAATACCAAGCTCGAGGAGCTTGATTAAGTCCATAAAGGGCCTTAGAGAGTTTGTATACATGATTTGAAAAATTTTAATCTTCAAAACCAGGAGGTTGTTCCACAAAAACTAGTTCGGATATTTTTCCATTTAAGAAGGCACTTTTCACATCCATTTGAAATAAGTTGATGTTAAAATTGGATGAAAAGCAAGAAGTATACGAATAGCTTCTAATCTCTCTACTGGAGCAAATGTTTCACCAAAATCCAAACCTTCGACTTGGGAATATCCTTGTGCAACAAGACGAGCTTTGTTTCGTACCACAACTCCATTTTCATCTTGCTTGCTGGGTATTTCCACTAATGTCCATACTTCATTTCTAGTGAAGTTGTTTAGCTCTTCATGCATAGTATTTACCCAATCCAAATCACAAAGTGCTTCATCTACAAGTTTAGGTTCCAAGGAAGAATTCACAAAAAGAAGCAATACGAGAGTGAGTTTGAACACCTTACTAACATCACCCAATACTTGATCTAAAGGATGATCTTTGATAATGGCTTGATGTTTTCTTGGTGCTTCAACTTGTGATGCTTCCGTTTGATTTGACTTCAGTGGATCATCAATGAGAGGTGATGATGTATGTGGTTCATCGCACTCTATATTTTCATCATCCTCTCGGTCATCATCTCTAGGTTTTATGTCTCCAATGGTGATGTTCTTCATAGTTTCTTGTAGATCTTCACCTATGTCATCACAAGACACTTGCTCCTTTTGAGAGCCATTAGATTCATCAAACTCTAAATCCCAAGATTCCTCCATACAATTTGTGTTTTTGTTAAAAACTAGATAGGCTTTACTAGTGGTGGAGTATCCGACTAGAAAACCTTCATCAACTCTTCTTTGAAATTTTCCACCAAATGCCCTTTTTCTAAGAATGTAGCATTTACATCCAAACACTCAGAAATAAGAGACATTTGGCTTATGCCCAATGAGAAGCTCATAGGGAGTAAAATTTAAGAGATGATGCAAATAAAGCCGGTTAATAGAATAGCAAGCGGTATGCAAGGCTTTGGCCCAAAAGCGAGTAGGAGTGTCATACTCACTTAGCATTGTTCTTGCCATTTCTATCAATGTTCGATTTTTCCTTTCTACAATCCATTTTGTTGTGGAGTGTAGGAAGTTGAAAATTCGTGTTTAATACTCAAAGAATCACAAAAATCAGCCAAGGTCGAATTTACAAACTCTCCACCATGATCAGTACGGATTTTCTTGATGGTAAGTTCAAATTCGGTGGAGACACATTTCGCAAAACTTTTGAAAACATAGGGGTTTTCATATTTTTTAGAAAGAAAGAAGACCCAAGTATAACGTGTAAAATCATCAACAATAACAAAACCATAGTTGTTTCTTCCAATACTTTGGAACTCCAAAGGTCCAAATAAATCCATATGCAAGAGTTCCAAAGGTTTGCAAGTTGAAAGAATGCACTTAATTGGTCGGATGTGAAGTAGCTACTTGCTTGCCCGCTTGACAAGCGCTACAAGGTTTATTCTTCTCAAAATTCTCATCCTTCAAGCCAATCACCAAATCATGCTTTAAGAGTTTTTTAAGTTGATGTATTCCAACATGTGTAAGTCTTCTATGCCAAAGCCAACCTTTTGAAGTTTGAGAAGCAAGGTGTGAGACCCCCATTTGAGGATCACCTTGGTAACCGCCCAGGTAGGTTACACACAGCAGGATGACACATGAGCTCCAAACCAGACAAGCATAGTAATAACATTAAACAAGTAGCAGGCCAGCATGGCCAATATTACATAGCCAAAGCACCGAAAATGGCGCTAAGTAGAGTTGCTAAGAAAATAACAAGTTTATCAGAACCAGAATCGGTATCCAAGTGCCGAACACACAGCATAAAGCACAAGGCAACAACGAAAAGCTTGACTTCAATCCGCAGCGGGGTTGGAGTGGCTCCTCCCACATCTGACTTGACTTGGTGCGCAATCCTTCTAGAACGTGGGCTCGTCCGGGGCACTTCCATCTTCTGCCGGGAACTCATAACTGAAGGAATCGGGATCCTCGAATCCCTCTTCTACAGTTGGAGGTAAATGCAAGGGTGAGCACTTGGTGCTCAGCAACACTCATTCCGGGGATTATCGCAATTATACTTACATGAGGGTGAAATATATGATTCCGGGGTTTTAGTTTCATAAGGATAAAGATATGTAGATTTCCAAGTCATTTGTTCAGTAAAACAGTACTTTTGTCATGAAAATGATACTTTAAATATTAAACAGGTTTTCAATAAAACATTAGGTGTAGTGGTCTCCCATGAGTCACTACTTTGTTAACCGCATTATGAAAACATTCCAAAACATTACTTGTGCTATAACCCATGGATAACATCCACTACGAAAAGACTCCTGAACCTGGGAGTACAGAGTATCCGATACTTCTTTTACACTTTGCAAAGGTGTACCTCTTTTTAAATCCACTGGTTCACTCGGCTTTCAAGTCGGATCAGCTCCATGTGACTTATACACATGTGACAAGGCCGAGATCACACAACGCTTTTACAGTTCAGTATTAACAGTATTCCCGCCCGGTAAATAGACAATTAAGTCTCAAGTACCGTTGTGGGTCTTCCCCACTGCCTTACTTCCTAGCCTCTCTGGTCTATGTTCCCGCAGGACACATAGCCTTGGTCTATGTCCACGCGAGACATACGACCATTTAAGATTACAGCCGCTCACGGCTTAATCAGGTCTAGGGCGCCTTCCTTCATTTACGCCTTTTTCTCTCATCATTTTTCTGACTCACATCACTCATGGCCGAACCTTGGCCTTCCAGTTTCCACGCGAGAAACCAGATCGTCAAACCATGCAGGGAACTGCTAATACCAAAAAGCTACTGAGTTGTGCCTGTCCCATACCAGGCAAGTGGTTGGTACGTTTACAATTCGTATAGAGACACAGCACAAGGTTCTCGTCCTTATGAACCAATAGTGAGGAACATTCACATACCCTGGTGCGCACCGCACCCTCTCCATACAAACCAATCCTCACTACTGATCCCTTTTATCAGTTTTCTTGTCAAAACGGTTTTCATTATAACTTCTCATGTATTTGACCATTTCAAGTTTAATGTGGATATTCAGTATATGAGTCCTAGGGTGACAAAAGCATACATAAGAAGGTTCAATAACAAAAAGGGGTTTCATGATTCATTAGGGAATATCTACTCATGTCATTCAAACATAACTTGTATTTCAACTAAGCATGCATAGTAGGAAACAGTGAATATACTTCATATGAAAATATTGGGTGAGATATGATCAAAGGAATGAGGCTTGCCTTGCAATGTTGGGTCTAAAAACTCAGACGGCTCTTCAAAGACTTCTTCCGCTCCTTCAGCTTCTGACTCTGCGGCAATCAGACAACACACAAACACATACCACATAAGCATACAGAAAATAGTTTCTATAGAAAGTATTAAGTAAATAAGTCATGCATGCAGGGGAAAAGGTTAGGGTAATGTCACAAGGGCTCTGGTCGAAGAAACGGCTAAAAAGGATTGAACGTCGAGGGGTCGACATTCAGTTCATGGCTTTGGCATAACTGGAAACTAGTCTTAGGATGGTTTTCTGGAGAAGTGATAGAAGAGAAAGTTGTAGAACACAACTCCAGGAATCTAGGGGACAAGGTGGCATTTCAATTGCTCAACCAGAAGGGGTCAAGCAAGGCTAATGCCAGTGGCTGACATGCACTGACATAGTGCTGGACATGGCCAGAAACTAGGGCATGGCTTAACTTTTGATCCAGGGCTCCAATTGATGCACCACTTTGTCTGGGAGGTAGGCATTACTAACAGGAACAATATACTCAACAGGCACAAGGGCTGAAAGTGGCCGGAGGGTGGTCAAATCCGGCGATGAACTACGGTGGCCTGGACAAGAACTGAGCTACTGGACAGTGATCTTGGCATAGGCATAACTCACAATCTAGGCAGATCCAGATGTCGAGCTAGTGGACAATATTGCTCAGGGTACTGGAATCTATCTAAGGGACAAGGTTTCAGGCGCTAGATCGGCCGGGAACAAATTCCGGGGACCGGCGCTGGAGAAGATGACACTGGAGCTCGGGAATTTTTGATACAGGGCGAAAGAGCTCAATTCCAAGCTTGGGGATGATCTCTAGGGTACAGCAAAGCTACTGGAGGGGTTAATTTCATTGGAGATCGGCCGGAGAAGCTTGGCGCCGAAGTCCGGCGAACGGCCGAGGTTCCAATTTGGGATTTCTTTGATTTGAGCTTAATTGGGGATTCTGATTCTACAGGCTTGCTCTACTAAGCTTACTAATCAACTTCTTCTACAGGATTGAGGGTTAATTTGGGCTGAATCGAACGGCATTGGGGGAACAGGGCAAATCGGGAATCCGGCGATCACCGGCGATGGGGATCGATCTGGTGCAATTGGCTGCTATGACACAGAGAGGGGAACGAGGGGAACTCACTGGTGAACCTGGATTGAAGAAAGGGGCTGTGGAGTAGGCTAGCACCGTGAGCTCACTCACTGGCTCGCCGGAGAAGAAAGCGAAAACGGCGAGAAACTGGAAATTTGGCTAAGTCCTGAGGTTGTGCTTCTTCACAGCGTTGAGGGGGTTTAAATAGGCACGGGGACGGAGCTTGCGAGGGAGAACGCGACAACGGTTGCTTGCGCCGGGGAGAAACTTGTCGGCCGCAGGCGCAACGACGGCGACGGCGACGTGATCGCGCTTCAGGCGGTGCTGCAGCTTTGCCAGTTGCCTTGGGACTTCGCCTGGAACGGCGCAGATGCGGAGGCAACAGCAAGGCTCCGGCAATGACACGTACACGCATGCAACTGCCACGGCAACGGGAGCGCGCGCGAAAACAAAGCTCGGGAGCGCGGCCGTTTACCCGCTGGGCAAGGCGATGTCACGGCGCTGGCACGTGCGCACGGGGTGGCTCAGTTGCTCACAATGCAGGCGACAAGAAGCGGTGGCCGGCGGCGAGCAAGCACGGCGAGAACACGGCGCGGCAACGGTGGCTCGTGCACTGGTCGTGGCAACGACCAGGGGCTGGTCGAAAGGACCTGAAAATAATGTTTGGGCCGGTTTGCAATTTCTGAAACTTGTTCCAGGGGCTGACTTGTGAAGAAAACTTGAATAGAACTTGGGCCTGTTTGCAAATTTGGAGATCTGAGGGTCCGATCTGAAATCTGATTTCGCAGCTAAGTTGCAAAAGATTAATAGAACTTATTTGGCCAGAGTTTGGTAAGATCGGGCAAGATCTGAAGGGTTTCGACAAAATTGGGGAAAACAGTTTAGGGTAAAATAGGGTAATTAGGGTTTTAAAATAGCAAGGCTTGAAACTCAGCTTTAGGGTGAGATTTTGGAGATGGTCCCGAAGGGAAAAATGTTCTGAACAACATTTAGAAGGGAATGGCTGAAGCAGATTAGGTTTTGGGGTCCGGATGTGGATTTTGGCTATTTTAGGGTTTAGCAAAAACAGGGGTGTTACACAAGGCATGTTGAAAGCGATGCATCTTTTGAGTTGAAATCAACTAAATCAACTAGATAAAGATTTCCAAAACGAAATCCTTTGAAGATCAAGGAGTTGTCTTTTAAACTTTCAACTAAAACATCTTTAGGAGAAAATATGCAACGAAATCCAAGACACAAATTTGTCCAACGGATAACAAATTAAAATTCAATGATTAAACAAGTGAAACATTTGAAATGAAAAGATCATGAGATATAGCAATTTTACCCAAACCTACCACATTTCCTAGACGATTGTCACCAAAGGTGATCTTTTGGTCTTAACTTGAATTATTTTCCAAAGAGGTGAACAAGTTTTTGTTTCTGGTCATATGTTCGGTGCATCAACTATCTAGCACCCAATGTTTTCCACCGGTCTTGTAGTTCACCTACAAAAACAAATAATCAAGTCTGTTTTGGTACCCAAACCCTTTTGGGTCCTTCAATGTTAGTAATCAAAGTTTTGGGCACCCAAATAGATTTCTTATTTTTGTTAAGAATGGGTGTTCCAACAAACTTTGCTATCACATACCCTTTCTTAGATCTCTTAAGCATGTTGCATGGATCAAAATGAGTAGAGGTCATTAAGGGACAAGCATCATGTGAATGACCTACATCATGACATCTAAAATTAAACTTATTGCATGCTTTTACAAAGATAGTTTTTGTGTTTGGCTTATTTCTTTTCTTTGGAAAGTATCCAAGTCCTTCTTTTCTAAATGAGTATTTTTTTCTCACTAAGAAGAAGATCAAGAGATGTTTTCCCTTTGTAACAATTTTTTAAGCCTTTACTAAGTTTCTTAATTTGAGCTTTTAGTTCATTGTTTTCATTTAATATTATTTCATTAGTGTTATTAGAAGATGATGCATGGCATGGAAATACTTTATCACTAGAGCTAGATGAACATGGTGTATCAAGTATATCATTGCAACTAGTCGACATATCAATTTTAGAGATCACATTTGGTGTATCATCAACTAAGTCACAAAAAATAGCAACATCTATTTTAGTTGGTGAGTTAGTAAGATTCTTGATGAGTATACCTTCATATGAATCTTATAAATCGGAGTAAAGCGCAAATAAAGAAGAGTGCTCCTCTTTAAGTGCCCTATACTTCCTTTTTGTGTTTCCAAGAGCATCATTTAATTCACACCATTTCAACTAGATCATCATATGAGGAGTCAAGAGAATATACCTTCTCATCACTTTTAGCCATGAGGCAAAAAGATGGGCTTGACGATGTGTTGTTGTTGCCAAGAGCTAATCCGGCTAGCTTATTGGAACAACCTTCCTCATTATCGGGGTCTGAGTCAGAGCTTTCTCCTCCGGACATCCACTCCCCGAAGCATGCTTCGTTGTTTCCGCCATTACTCTTCTTGAAGAACTTCTTCCTCTTGGGATCTTTCTTCTTCTTGTCCCAAATCTTGTTTTTATTTGGACATCTTGAAGCAATATGTCATTTTTCATGACATTCATAGCATATGATATCCTTGAAGTTTGATGGCTTTGACCCTTTTGGCTTCGTGTCGATGTTAACTCCCTTCTTATGTAACTTGCGAAGAAGTCTTTGAGTGTTCTTCACAAGAAGAGCTAGATCCTCATCGGAAGATCCATCGCTTGAATCACCCTTGGAGCCGGCTTTGAATGCCAAGTTCTTATTCTTTGTTTCTGATGATTCGGCCGCTTCCTTTTTGTTCTTCCGATGCATCCATCTCATGGATGATGAGATTCCCATAGAGATTGGTAGGTGCGGTGGATGATAAGTCGGAGTTGGTGATGACTGTCACAAGAGTACGTCGAAACTCTCCGAAAGAGCCCTAAGTATTTTTTTCACAATCTCAATGTTAGTAAAAACAACTCCGAGGCCTTTGAACTCATTCACAATGTTGTTCCACCGAGTGAACATGGAATCCACGGACTCGGTTGGTGACATGTTGAATGTCTCATATCTTTGCCTCATTATGAGCAACTTTGCCTCCTTGACCCTAGTGGTGCCCTCATATATTTCGTCGAGGATGGTCCAAACCTTATGAGCGGTGGACTTTTGGCACAGGTATTTAAGTGGAGCTTTCTCCTATCGTCATCGGAGTGACTTGCCAGATCAACTGGAGGAGTAAACCCAATCTTGACAATGTCCCAAACATCAAGTCCCATAGCCTCTAGAAAGATGGACATGCGCACCTTCCAATAGGGATAGTTAGTCCTATCAAAGATGGGCGCACGTCCGGTGTGACCAAGGTGAAAACCCTCATCGGAAGCCATCCTCTCTCTAGGTAGTGAAGCCTACGCAAAAGAGAGACCACGCTCGGATACCACGTGTAGGATTGAGGATGCCGACTAGAGAGGGGTGAATAGGAGGCTCTTAAAACTTTTATGAGTTTGGAACTTTTTACAATTAAAACCTAAATGAGCTAAGTGCAAATAAGAATCAAGTCAACAATAATAGACAGCACAAGTAAAATGAGAGAAAGAGAATCAAACACAACGATGTATCCCGAGGTCTCATACACTCGCCCGGTCTCTCCTACTCCTCATTGAAACACTCAAATGAATGTGTCTTTCTCCGATGTCCACTATGGTTGCTCCTTCTCCTCTCCAGAATGGTGAGTACCCAACCTCTCACAAACACGTCGAGTCTCTCCGACAAGCTTCGTCAATGGAGAGATCAACGGCCACGCCTCCGAACCGTCTAGGTGATGGCGATCACCAAGAGTAACAAGTTGCGAGATCTTCTCTTGACCTCCAACAACAACCGAGAAACTCTAAAGATGCAAATGATTGTTCTCGGAGGATCTCTCACAAACACAATTGATGATTTTGATCAAAAGATCAAGACTTTAGTGTTAGAAGACTTGGGCTCAAGTGTATATCAGAATATGGCTCAGAGATATAGTCATTTTGTGCTCACAACACATATATATAGCCTAAACCTCTCAACTAGTTGTTCTGGTCGTTCAGGAAAATTGTCAGTACATGCTGATAGTCAGCCTCAAAGACTGACAGTCAGCATCGACCACTAACGGCTACTTATGACACAGTCAGAAGCCATTGGAATTTTTCTCAGCACGTGTGCTGACAGTCAGCATTCTCACGCTGACAGTCAGAATAGGTCAAAAATATTTTGCTCGAAAAATATACGTCTCTGGACAAATGTCAGCACTTGTGCTAACATTCATACTAACTATCAGCATAGTGTTAAATGATTTTGGCTCAGAAACATGCCTCTCTGGACAAATGTCCGCATTTAAGCTGACATTCACGTTGATTGTCAGCATCACTAGCGATCAGTTTTGGTGGACCAAGTCTTAAATTACTGGTAGAAAATCTGGTCAAAAAGCCAGTGGTCGAAAAGCTGCTTGGTCGAATGACTAGTGGTCGAACCACTGCTGGTCGAATGACTAGTGGTCAAATGTCCGCATTCGACCAAGCACTTATGCTGGTTGCCAGCATAGTATGTAGTTTTTGCTCGATGACTGTTTGCTACTGGTCGACTGTCAGCATTTAAAGACTGACTATCAGCACAAGCTGATAATTGTCCCAGTTCAAATTTTGAGTCCAGTCTTAGTATTTTTCAAATCTTTATTTGAATGACCAAAAGATGAATATGTGTGTGAATGAGAGAATGCAACTCATGACCTAAGAGTTTCTCAGTTTTCACCAGTAGTAGAAAAGATTCGCAACCCCTCTTAATAGTAGGTTAAATAGAAAGAATTTCTATAAATCCGGTCAAACTCCAAACACCCAGACCGATAAAATCCTAAAGAAAATGATCCTTAAAATTTTACCTTAGGTCTTTGCGGCTTCCAGCTTGGTGTTTTGTTTATCTCATGATATGCAGACTCTTCAGAGAAATAGCTTTGCATACCAACAGCTTAAACAAAAGATTAGTCCAAGACACTTAGAGTCATTAATCATCAAAATCAGAAGTGAGGGCCTAGATGCAACTACCTTTACTCCCCGCTCTTTTCTACCCCTTCAGATATTGTTGTAGGAGGTGTTTGGTTGGTGTCTTGATAAAGCCAAACACATAAATCAACTTTTTGGGCAAGCGGTGGGCGCACGGAGGTGGCAGAGGCAAGAGGTGGGCGGAGCGGCAGTCACGCAGAGATGTCTTGAGCGCCTTTAGATATTGCTGGTCTTTTATAGGCGAGCGGTGGGCAGGCGGAGGCGGGCAAGGTGAAGGCGAGAGGTGGGTGGGCGGAGGTGGCAAAGATGACAATGTGTTAGGAGGGGGGAGGCAACGGAGGCGAGTGGTGGCTTCGACGGATGCGGATGCAGCGGCTTCGGCGGTGATGATGCGTCGAGAGTGTCGGAGGCGAAGGGGAGGGCGTCAGCCTTTGTTCAAGCCGAAGGAGAAAAAAAATCCGCTCTTGTGCCTGGGACAATCCCCAGGGAGGCCTAAGACGCGGACCAAACAGCCCGGTGGTCTTTGCAAAATTATTACATCCAGTGGCGGACCTATTAAAGGGGCAAGCATGCCTAGCCAAGAAAGATGCCTGCTTTGGCACAGGTGGAACTACTTTCGTTATGTCTGGTGGGCTTGTGATTGTGGCCAAAGGGTGCCAAAGACAGGGAGGCAAGAATAATTAGAATTAGTATGAACAAAGAAGCCCCCTAGCCCCACAACACCAACAACACACGCACACCCGACCAGCACCACCCAATTTTAATTTGAGTTGTTTTTCAGTAAGATGCGACTTCAGCCTTACTAAAAGAAAATAATGTTATACATGAAAGCCAATACAAATACCACTATGTAAAGTACATTAGCATTGCTGCCAATCCTGGCTTCAATTCCTAGATCCACCACTGATTATATCCACATTGGAAACATATCATGATGATACAAGTCAAAACTTAACCGTCCAAATGGTGTGGCGGTGCACAAAAATCAGTTTCCGGCAAGGCCTGAGTTTCAAAAAACCCGATCCGAGTCCAAATGGGCAAACCATGCTACTTGGGCCAGATTGGGTTGTGCTCTAGTTAGCCGGATATAATAGCACTTTTTTTGTCAACCGGTCCAAGAGTGGTGATGCTCAAGTCTAAGTAGGAGAGTGATCCAATCATCACACTACGTGCAATGACGGTTGAGATCAGTCAAAACCACATAGAAAGAGTATATTCTAGCCTGACCATATCGATATGATCATTTGTTTTATGGGGTGTTTGATCGCAGAATCCAACTAACACAATTTGCCTTAATCAAATTTGGCCACGTCTATTTTGTTGCAACATTTTAATATACTAATGAAATTTGGTCAAGTTTACCTCTCCTGCATCTCTGTGGCATGCCTATGCCATTTCTTAAAGTAATAATTTTATATACGTCTTAGTGTGCAACTTTCTCATAATCGATCGCAAAGTAACTTTTTTATCCTCCTCAACTATTTTTCATTCTACAAATGAAAGAATTGTCAAATCTTAATAAACTACCACATTTACATTTAAACCTTCTTACCAATATCTAACAATTCTGTCAAAACCCACACAACTATATAGTTAGAAAAATAAAAGAAAATTTGTTCTATATATTTTCTAGGGCTTGAAGTATATCATCTCTCAAATCTTCAAACTTCTCAATTCCAAAGCTGAACCTCACCAAGTTGTCCTTGATCCCATTCTTGGCCTTCTGCTCTTCACTATGCCCCCTGATACCATCAGAACCACAAATCCATAAGCATCAAATGTGTGTGTGTGTGTGTATAGATGAATGACGCTTTTTACGAAATTCATATAAATCGTGGCTGTTCATAAAAATTTTATAAAACATTCATATGTACAGTCTTTGTGAGATGCATTTGTAAGTGTATGAATGTAGATTACCAGTAGGACATCACCGCCGGTTGTTGCACCAAGCTCTCGCAGCCGCCAAGCGACGTTGCGATGAACGGTATCTCCAGTGCATCGATGAACCTCATCACACCATCCAAATCCGACGATACCTCGAAGCTGACAACACCACCGTAACCGGTCATCTGACACTTGGCAATGTTGTGCCATGGGTTGCTCTTAAGTCCAGGGTAATACACTCGCTGAATCTGACAAAAATACACCTCATGCATGTCAGAAAATGATCATGTGAGACACCATGATAGTCCTCTTGTTCACTATCAGATTGATATGCACATTGATCTAACAGTGCACGAACAGCCTGACATATGGAAACTATTTTATAGAGGAAGGTCTTTGTGCAAGGTTCTGTTCTTTCAATGTTGGATTAGTGCACATTGAATTGATTGATTGGACGGTAAGACAGCAAATCCTCACGTGAATACCATTCTCGTATAAGTTTTTTTTTATGACATATATGCACTTACCAATGGATGATTTTCAAGGAGCCGTGCCATCCTCAATGCGGTGGTGTTCTGCATGTCCACACGAAGAGGCATTGTCTTCATGCCACGTATGATCATGTATGCTGCATTCTACATGCAAAGTCATAATTAGCGTCGATGTTGATGCTAAGCACAAACTTCTTGAAGAAACTCACTGATCGCGAGGCAGAAACGGACGTACCGGATTGATCGCGCCACCTAGGTCGTGATGCCACGCGCGTATCCTCGAGATGAGCTCCTCCGAGCCACTGATACATCCTGCGATGACCTGAAATTTAAACACACATAAGACGTATTCGTAGAAGTTTAATGCTAGTTCATAGAAGTTTAATGCTAGGTAGCTACTCACGTCGTGGTGGCCGGCGATGTACTTGGTGGCGGAGTGGAGGACGATGTCGGCGCTAAGGGTCAGCGGCTTCTGGTTGACCGGCGAGGCGAGCGTGCTGTCGATGCACACCAGAGCTCCCTTCCGATGGCACTGTTAGAGAATATACGTATCAGATACGAGTTTGAATAAGATTCGTATCAAATCAGGAAACCTAATCTGTTAGGATTTCTTCTACATGGGCAATTCGAATAAGATTCGTATCACATCAGGAAACCTAATATGTTAGGATTTCTTCTACATGGCCCTATATATAGAGATGTATGATGGGCTTTGAGGATCACCACAAAAGTCATAGTTGCCATCTCTTTTGATAGCCCATAAACCCTTGTTGTACGCGTTGGTGCTAGCACACCATCGTACGACGTTCCATCCCGGTACGTGTGGATACCGGTAGAGGTGCTGCTGCAATTGCTGCGCTGATTAGGACGATCTGCAAACGGTTGCTGTGAACATTCGATCGCTGCATCAAATCTGTTTCCGCTACTGGTAACAATCTAATCTATGATCTATTACTTGCAGTTTTCGAGTAAGTTAAATAGAAATTCTGCTAGTGTAGCTTACTCGTTTTTCCTACAGTGGTATCAGAGCCATCCTGTATAGTATTAGATCTGGATTAATTATATAGATATGTGATATATGAAGTTATGGTAGATTAGATCTACTAGTTCATTTAATCTGTTACCGTATAAGTTTCATTATACATATTTGTTTTGACATCCAAGTGTTGTGATGAACAATTTTTTGGCCGACTTTAATATGAACTAATGTCTAATGATCCTAGCATGGGCCAGAGGGAGGTGATGTTAGGGTTTATATGACAATAGTAGATTAGATCTTGTAAATCATGTCTATAGATTGGATCTATATATGACATTAGCTGCCTATTCTAGATATTCATATTGGAGTTAATATGAATGACTTAAGGGGATTTAAACCAATCAGATTGGTTCGAAAATTTGATTAATATGATTAATTTAAAAAAAGATTATATTTGATAACCAGAAGCTGTCAACTTTGGTGTCTAAGGAAAGAACACATCATAAGATTTTTCTTAATAAGCCCTGCTTGGAACGCTTTCCTTCATGGTGTGAGCGAAAACAGTCGCGGTCTTTTCTGGCCAAAGTTACTGCCAACGGAAATTAAATATAGTCGTAGTTATGCATGTGAGATTATCTAATTGATGATTATTTTCATGCATATAGATGTTGTGACATCTTTTAACCCCTCATGAAACATAAAGATTATACTTGACAACCAGAAACTGTCAGTTTTGGTGTCTAAGGAAAGAACACATCATAAGATTTTTCTTAATAAGCCCCGCTTGACGGAACGCTTTCCTTCATGGTGTGAGCGAAAACAATCGCGGTCTTTCCTAGCCAAGGTTACTGCCAACGGAAGTTAAATATAGTCGAAATTGCACCTATTAGATCATCTAGCTGATGGTTATTTTCGTGCATATGGATGTTTTGCCATGTTTTAACCCCTCATAAAAATTAAGTGTTTATTATACCCTTCCAATTGCTGCACCTGTCAAGATTTTGATCGTTGCTTGGTGGGTCTGACAAATCAGGGCACCATCAATTATCTTAATAAGGCAGGATGTGTGTTGGACACCCATAAGCATAGAATTGGTTTAACTTAACAAAGCCATCAAAACGGTTTTGGGCTTTGGGGCATGGTGTTGGGATGACACCCAACAAACAAGAGTTATATATGATATAATTAGTAAGGAGTTGCTTAACTAAATAACTAGGTTTCTAGCAGTGATGCCAAAGCTCACTAGAACTTAGTGAAATATGGATCTTGGCCTACTATATATATTTCTTTGAGGGATTTTTTCTAAAATATATAGTTGGTACATCTTTTATTGAATTGTTTAATAAAAGACTTTTCATAAATATAATGCTATAATTTTGCATTTCTTTACTGTTGTAGACCATGGATAGTGGTAGCTCCTCAAACAATTTCAGTTTGCGATCTGTCCTTAATAAAGAAAAGCTCAATGGAACAAATTTTATTGATTGGTATAGAAACTTGAGAATTGTTCTCAAACAAGAGAAAAAGAACTATGTTCTAGAGACTCCTATACCTGATGAACCAGCCGCTAGTGCTTTACGTGCTCAAAAGGATGCTTATAAAAAGCATACTGATGACGCACTTGATGCCAGCTGTCTAATGCTTATCACGATGAACTCTGAGCTTCAGAAGCAATATGAGAACATGACAGCTTATGACATGGCTGTGTCTCTTAGAAACTTATTCGAGGAGCAGGCCAGGGTGGAAAGATATGAGACCACCAAGAAATTGCATGATTGCAAGTTGGCAGAAGGAAGCTCGGTCAGTCCTCATGTGATCAAGATGATTGGTTACATTGAGAATTTGGAAAAACTTGGTTTTCCCCTTAGTCAAGAGTTGGCTACTGATATGATTCTCCAATCGCTCCCTTCGAGCTATGGCCAGTTTGTCATGAATTATAACATGAATAATCTGGAGAAATCATTGACCGAATTGCATGGGATGCTTAAAACAGCGGAACAGAACATTAAGAAAAACCCAAATAATGTAATGATGGTTCAAAAGGGAAAAAGCTTTAAGAAGAAGGGCAAGAGCAAGGCTAAGGGAAAGGGCAAAGCTCTAGAAAGATCCTCTAGCGCTAAGCCTAATTCCAAAGGAAAGTCTAAGCCAGGTGTCACCCCTACTACTGAATGCTTCTATTGTAAGGAATCTGGCCATTGGAAGAGAAATTGCAAGAAATACTTGGAAGATTTAAAGAAAAAGAAGGAAAGTGAGACTCCTTCAGGTATATATGTTATAGAAGTTCATTTAGCTACTTCTCCTTCCGACTCTTGGGTATTTGATACCGGATCGGCTGCTCATATTTGCACTTCGATGCAGGGGCTTAAAAGGAGTAGAAATTTGGCTAAGGGTGAGGTTCAACTTCGCGTTGGCAATGGAGCAAGAGTTGCAGCCTTAGCTGTTGGAACTTTTATATTAGCTTTACCTTCAGGATTAGTTTTAGAACTTAATAACTGTTATTATGTTCCTGCCATAAGCAAAAACATTGTATCCGTGTCGTGTTTGGACACGCTGGGTTATGAATTTAGAATAAAGAACAATCGTTGTTCCTTTTATTTAAATGATATGTTTTATGGCAATGCCTCATTGGAGAATAGGCTTTATCAGCTAAATCTTGAATTACCTGTCTATAACATATGTACTAAGAGGCTTAGGTCCAATGATTTGAATCCCATGTTTATCTGGCATTGTCGTTTAGGCCATATCAATGAGAAACGCATCATGGAACTCCTGAAAGATGGACTTCTAGACTCATTTGATTTTCAATCATTTGATGTGTGTGAATCTTGTTTACTTGGCAAAATGACAAAGGCACCTTTCACGGGTGAAAGTGAAAGGGCAAATGACTTATTAGCTCTTATTCATACTGATGTATGTGGACCATTAAGTTCAACAGCTAGAGGTGGTTTTCAGTACTTCATAACTTTTACCGATGACTTTAGTAGATATGGATATGTCTATTTAATGAGGCATAAATCTGAAACGTTTCATAAATTCAAGGAATTTCAGAATGAAGTACAAAATCAACTTGGCAAGACAATCAAAACCCTACGATCTGATCATGGAGGGGAATATTTGAGCCAAGAATTTGGTGATCATCTAAAACAACATGGAATTGTTCCACAATTGACCCCGCCAGGAACACCTCAATGGAATGGTGTGTCAGAACGATGGAACAGGACCTTGTTGGACATGGTTCGGTCAATGATGAGCCAAACTGATCTTCCATTGTCCTTCTGGGGATATGCTCTAGAAACAGTTGCGTTCACATTAAATAGGGCTCCATCAAAAGCCGTAGAAAAGACACCATATGAGATATGGAATGGAAGGCGTCCTGGATTGTCTTTTCTTAAGATTTGGGGTTGTGAAGTTTATGTAAAACGTTTAATGTCTGATAAGCTCAAACCCAAATCAGATAAATGCTTCTTTGTGGGCTATCCTAAGGAAACAAAAGGATATTACTTCTATAATCGAGAAGAAAACAAAGTGTTTGTTGCGCGAAACAGTGTCTTTTTGGAGAAAGAGTTTCTTTCAAAAGGAGTAAGTGGGAGCACAGTGCAACTTGAAGAAATTCGGGAACCACTGGAAATTGTTTCAGCACCCACTGAAGCTCAGCAAGACCTGCAAAACAATGTAGAGAATAATGCAGGACAAGCACCGGTTATACGTAGGTCTGAAAGGGTACGTCACGCACCTGGAAGGTACATGCTCCTTACAATGGAGCAACGTGAAGTATTATTGATAGATAATGATGAACCTAAGACTTACGAAGAAGGGATGATGAGCCCTGACTCTGAGAAATGGCTTGGAGCCATGAGATCCGAAATTGAATCCATGCATGACAATCGAGTGTGGAACTTGGTTGATCTGCCTGATGGTGTAAAAGCCATTGAGTGCAAATGGGTTTATAAGAAAAAGATTGACATGGATGGTCATGTTTATATCCATAAAGCACGATTAATTGCAAAAGGTTTCAAGCAAATTCAAGGTGTTGATTATGATGAAACATTTTCGCCCGTTGCTATGTTAAAGTCAATCAGGATCATCCTAGCTATTGTTGCCTATTTCGATTATGAGATATGGCAGATGGATGTCAAAACGGCTTTCCTAAATGGAAACCTAAGTGAGGATGTGTATATGGCACAGCCTAAGAGTTTTGTCGATCCAGATAATACTAGGAAAGTATGCAAGCTTCATAAATCCATTTATGGGTTGAAGCAAGCTTCTCGGAGTTGGAATCTTCGTTTTGATGAAGTAGTCAAACAGTTTGGTTTCATAAAAAATGAAGAAGAGCCTTGTGTTTATAAAAAGGTAAATGGGAGCGCACTTGTTTTTCTGGTCTTATATGTGGATGACATACTTCTGATCGGAAATGATATTCCTATGCTTGATTCTGTGAAGTCCTCATTGAAAAGTAGCTTCTCTATGAAAGACTTAGGTGAGGCAGCATATATTTTGGGCATTAAGATTTATCGAGATAGATCTAAAAGGCTAATTGGGTTAAGCCAAAGTACATATATTGACAAAGTATTGAATAGATTCAATATGCACGATTCCAAGAAAGGTTTTCTACCTATGCACATGGCATTAGTCTTAGCAAGAGTCAATGTCCTTCGACATGTGATGAGCGGGACCGAATGAATAAGATTCCATATGCTTTTGCTGTTGGATCTATTATGTATGCCATGCTATGTACACGCCCAGATGTCTCCTATGCTCTAAGTGTTACGAGCAGATACCAATCAAATCCAGGTGAGAGTCACTGGACTGCTGTAAAAAACATCCTTAAATACATGAGGAGGACTAAGGATGTGTTCTTGGTTTATGGAGGTGAGGAAGAGCTCGTTGTTAGTGGCTACACCGATGCTAGCTTCCAAACCGACAAAGATGATTTCAAATCGCAATCTGGTTTTGTATTTTGCCTTAATGGAGGAGCTGTAAGCTGGAAGAGTTCCAAGCAAGAAACTGTCGCTGATTCTACAACAGAAGCAGAGTACATTGCTGCTTCTGAAGCTGCTAAAGAAGCTGTTTGGATTAAAAAATTCATCTCTGAACTTGGTGTGGTTTCTAGTATTTCAAGCCCAGTGGATCTCTATTGTGACAATAGTAGAGCCATTGCGCAAGCCAAGGAACCAAGGTCTCATCAGAAATCCAAACATATACTCAGGCGTTATCACCTCATCTGAGAAATTGTGAATAGAGGTGATGTGAAGATTTGCAAAGTGTCCACGGATTTGAATGTTGCTGATCCGTTGACAAAGCCTCTCCTGCAACCAAAGCATGAGGTGCATACTAGAGCAATAGGTATTAGATACATTTGTAATTGACTCTAGTCCAAGTGGGAGGTTGTTAGTGATATGTCCTAGAGCAAATCACAGAGATGTATTTATCTTTGTTATATTTATGAACATTTGAATAATATGTTATTTTTGAATAAATTATCATCTTGGTTTGATCAACAAGTATGTGACTTATTCGTGAGACTCTAAATTTATTTGATGATATTATTCTAATATAGTCCCTGATCCATTATCTTTAAATAGGACATTATTGATTGATGGATCAGCACATTTATTGATTGATGGTTATGTTTCACGGACCATGGATACAAGATATCAAATCAATAATGTGAACATATATTGGAGAATATAATGTTGGATAGACCCATTTTGAGACACTGTTTGGATTTGTTATTTAAGTGTCACTAGTTGGTCTCAAATAATGTTTATGATTGATCCTTAGACCTGAGACCATCATAGTTTCCTACATGTGTAGTAGTATACTTTGATAGTACCAAACGCTACTTTTAATTAAGTAGTAATAAAGGTAATATTCAGGTATACTATGAGCCATGCGGAGGAATATGAATGGTTAAGATGGAATTTGCATATCTTATAAAATGAGATCGAGAAAGGATTGAATTGTGTAAGGGTGGCACATTTCCTACCTTGGGTTTAATCTGGTATCGTATGGCAAGAGGATCAACATGAAAACATTATATATAGGTTTGCTGATTATGATCTTTGTGTGTATTTGGATAGTCGTTATGTCCTGCTAGGGGCCACTACCGACTTACAATTCGGGTAAGTATTCTCGGGTTGTGACTAAATATACACGAACCTACAGGGTCACACACTTAACGGGTTGGAACAATGCAATTCGGATTAAGTCTATTTTGGGTTTCCATATCAGATTTGGAGACTTAATGATAGACTCCTTATGTATTTGGATTGGGTTTGATATGAGTTTCTGTATCAGATTCGGAAACTTAATGTTCGACTCCTTATGTATTTGGATTGGGTTTAGACTCATTATCCATTTGGATTGGGTTTGGTATAGGTTTCCATATCAGATTCGGAGACTTAATATTAGACTTCTTATGCATTCGGATTGGGTTTGTTATGGGTTTTCGTATCAGATCCGGATTGGGTCTGTTAGAGAATATACGTATCAGATACGAGTTCGAATAAGATTCGTATCAAATCAGTAAACCTAATCTGTTAGGATTTCTTCTGCATGGGCAATTCGAATAAGATTCGTATCACATCAGGAAACCTAATATGTTAGGATTTCCTCTACATGGCCCTATATATAGAGATGTATGATGGGCTTTGAGGATCACCACAAAAGTCGTAGTTGCCATCTCTTTTGATAACCCATAAACCCTTGTTGTACGCGTTGGTGCTAGCACAACATCGTACGACGTTCCATCCCGGTACGTGTGGATACCGGTAGAGGTGCTGCTGCAATTGCTGCGCTGATTAGGACGATCTGCAAACGGTTGCTGTGAACATTCGATCGCTGCATCAAATCTGCTTCCGCTACTGGTAACAATCTAATCTATGATCTATTACTTGCAGTTTTCGAGTAAGTTAAATAGAAATTCTGCTAGTGTAGCTTACTCGTTTTTCCTACAGGCACATGTCTGCGACGAGCCTGACGTCGATGCACTTGAGTAGAGGGTTCGTCAGGGAATCCGCATAGAACAGCGTCACCTGCATGCATGCATATATGCATGTGTCAAAAATCACAAACATATATGTGTGTACGTGCTTGGAAACATATATAGTGTCATGTCAGGGCACACACATTTTCACGGTGAAGAACGGTTTTTAGTGACTCCATGTCGTTCAGATCGACGAACGTGGACTGCATCCATGCAAATCGACCATTAGTTAGGAGCCATCAATTATGATCTATTTATTATTAACGGCACACAACTGCATCTCATATACGAAAAGAGTTTATATACAAGATACTTTTACGAGGTACGTACCTTGATGCCCATCTTGAAGAGCTTCTCGCGAATGAAGGCGGACGCCTCCCCATAGCACTCAGTCGTGGTGACGACGTGCCCGCCCGGCGGCACGAGGGCAAGGAGCGTGGCCACAATGGCATTCATGCCCGACGACGTGACTAGTGTGGCCTCGGCTCTCTCGAATGCGCTGCAAAAACTATGCATATAAGAATAATGCTCGGATGCTTTCGACACTAAGCTATTGCGCCAGTCTTACAGCAATATATATTGACCTAATCTTATCTTCAAGAACCTTGACAGTAGGGTTGCCGTACCGGCCGTACTCGAAGCTCTCCCTTCTGCCTTCCTACAAGTGCATCAGAATTCGTGCAAGTAAATGTTAAGCACATATAGATGAATTTTCCTGTGAGATATATATATATATTATATATGTATGTATGTATAATCGTGTGTATATATACCTTGAAGGCGATCAGGTCGTCGGAGTTCTTGAAACAGTGCGTCGTGCCGCTCACGATCGGCGTCGCGATCGAGTCCGTCGTCGTCGCAAGGCCGTTCCCGAGCTTCTCCCCTGCCGTACGTGCCATGCACGGATCACGAGGTAAGAACATGCATATCTGCTATATATATATATATATATATATATATATACACGTTAATACGTCCCACACGTGTGCATGTGAGCTTGAGGGTAATGTCCATACCGGCGTGCACTGCGAGGGTCTCGTCGGCCGATGTACGTCTCTGCGTCGGAGCAATGAGACCGTGATCTTTGAAGAGCGGCAAGTTCTCCGGCAGAGCACCGGCGGTGGCGGCGTCGAGGAGGGCGAAGGCACTGCCATGGCCGGCGCCAAAGAAATCGACATTTCCCTCGACGCCGACGGCGACACCTCGCACGGTCGTCGGAGAGCGGCGGAAGCCTACGACGCATCGTCTGCTGGCGGCGCCGTCCGCCGGAGGGGGCGCCGTCCGCCGGAGGGGACGCTGGCCACGGAAGTGTAGTCTTGGCGAGAGCCGTGGAGAGAGCCATGAAAGATTAATTAGTGGAGTGATCAAGAACTGGAATACGAAGTAATTATGGAACTAATTAAGCTAAGGAGCTGCTTAATTAAGAGATGAGAGCTTCTATGTATGATCCAATTAATTAGTGTGTGTAATTGTGTATATATATACTTGCGATTTCACGCGCGTTTATACGCGTGAGTATTTTTTTATATTTCTACTCATGTGCCGATGTGAGCGTACATTGCACAAAAAAAAATTTCTATAGGACCATCTCATGCGTGTATACGTAGTTTTGTAAGATATATATAAATATATATATATATATAGTGACTAAATCATGCATGAATCATGTGTGGTAACCTAGTAATATATAGGAGTGTGCAAGTGTGATTAAGAAAAGCAAAAACTTATGCAAGCAAATTAATCGAGAAGTGTCCACGAAAGCAAGAGAAAAGTCAAAACACATGTATATATACAGGGTCAGTCTGGTCTCTCAAGTATTATATGACTTCACTCTTAGTTCTTTGTCAATGCATTCTTAATCTGGTTTGGTGCGGCTCTTTATTAATAATCAGGTACCTTGGAATGCCTATGTGGCCATGTGCAGAGTTGTTAAGGTCAAGTCTGTTGCACTTGGTTACTCTTGGACGAGTATTTCACTGTTCACATCTCGAGTTTTTCAAAACTAGTCTCAAATTTATTTGATTGATTCTGCGAGTAGAGTCCATGATCTGTTTGCTGAGGAATTAGGTGGACTGGTCTGCGGCGATATGTCGCATACACCAACGATTCCGCACGTTGTTTCAGTTGTAAGGTGGATCGGGGGCGCCCCGCATGACCTCAATGGCCGTGAGCAGTCCTCGGTGTCGTCTGAAATAACACAGACTTTCTTTTGATCATTAACAACTAACTGCTTTACATGAACTAAAAACCACAACCAGCCTTTCGTGCTTTCTACTTCTACGATTGGATATGCCAACAGAAGCAACTGATCGTTACTGTCAGTAGTAACTGCAATGAAAAGTGAAACGATGGTGGATAAAAGATATGTATCATAGAATATCATAATATGATATCATCCAGCATACAATCCATCATGTAATAATAATTCTACACTAATCATCTAATCTCTCCCCCTTTGACATCAAGCTCAAAAAGGTGGGTGAGGGGGCAGCAAAAATATACTCTAATCCTAGAGCAACTACTCATCGTCGGATGAAAAATCTAGTACAGTAGTGTCTCCAGATCCTACAGGAGAGTCGGTGGGATCAGGGCCTAAGACAGGGTCAGCTGCCGAAGCGACCGTTGGAGAGAAGCACGAGGAAGCAGCAGGGCGGGCCCTCTTGCGAGGGGTATGAGCAGCAGAGGTAGGCAACCGGGCCAGTATCTGCTCCTGTTGAGCTGAGAGGCGATCTAGTATCTGGCGGTGCTCTGTCTGAGTGTGAAGGATTTGTTGCTGCATCTGGAGCAACTGATCCATTGAGCTCTGTAGTTGAGCAATGGAGTGTGCAAATCCACTGCCCGTGTCAGCTGGATCAGCCTCCCCAATATCCTCGTCTCTAAACTCACCAACTGTATCATCATCATGGATGGGAAGATCTGGATCATGAGTTGGTACTGCCACAGGACGTACTCCAACGCGGCAATCATCCTGACCCGGAGGATAGAAAACCAAGGTGCTCTGAGGAAGAAGCATATCAATATCATAGGCCTTTATGTGGAGAAGCAAGGCCATGATGTAGGGAGCGTAAAGCAAGTGGCGGCTTGGAGCAGAGAGGACGTGCTGGATCTCGCTAATGAGGAGATCAACGATATCAAATGGCTCCTTCCTGAAGATGGGGAGAAAAAGAAGAAGAGCAAGATAAATGACCTTGGACATATCCCCGGTCCTAGGTAGCAGAGTAAGACATAGGATCTTCAAGGCAAGATCCACGTCGCGACGCGTGCCAGCGATGTGCCTAAGCTGAAAAAGATCAGGGTAAAGCATGGTGACATCAGGGCGCTCAAGATCAGGAAGTGTGTGCAACTGACGACCAGAAGCAGGGCGCACTAAGCTGAGTGCGGCCTCAAACTGCTCCTTCGTGGCGATGTGGATCTGCTATCCAACCATGAAGGTTAGCAAAGTGCGCTGAGGGTCAACGAAGAGAGTGGCGTATAACTGACGAATAGGAGACTCAGCCCAGTGTAGTGAGGAATTTGCCACAAGATCTCGGAGACCAACTGTGGCAAAAGAAACTGGCTAAGGTGGAGATCCCCGTCCGAGTCGAAATGGTGGGCCAAGACAGAGAGCGATGGACAAGGATGGGAACACGACTATAGATACTATCCCACAGATTGAGCTGAACAGGGGTATAAAAGGTAGGAATGGGGCAAGAATCCCGACCGGTAGGACGAGGTCCTAGATAAGGATTTTTCGCTCGCAGAGAACGAAGGCGTCCAGCACCCCACTTGGAGCAATCCACTGGAACGCGCTCAGGTGGTGAAGGCGAGCGGGAACCGCAAGTCTGGCCAGTCGAACAACCACGGTTTGAGGCGAATTTTCATCGTGCGGCACGCCTCGCAGAAGAGGGATTTGCGACATGACTGAGAAGACAGCAAAGAGAAGGAATGTGTGATCAGTCTAAGGCTGTCGAGCAATGACGACAACGAAAAGAGAAAGAAGAAGAAAAAGAATGAAATAATATGATGGCCAGATCGACGGCTAGTGCCAAATGAGGACACTACTACAGAAGTGCATTCCACTAACCCTTATTTTCTAACGGTTGTAAGTAATCTAGGAAAAATCCGATAGAATAGGATGACAGCGGCGGAAAACCATCATTTTACTATCGGTTACACACTAATCCAACGTTAGTGAAATGCAAACACTTTTTACTATCGGTCATTACTGTACAAACCGATAGAATATATTAAATAGTACTATCAGTTTTCCTTTTTTAACTGATAGTAAAATTGCGAACTTTATACTATCGGTTATTACTGTACAAACCGATATAATATATTAAATAGTACTATCGGTTTTCCATTTTTAACTGATAGTGAAATTACTGACTTTTTACTATCGGTTATTACTGTACCAACCGATATAATATATTACAATAGTACTATCGGTTTTTCGTTCGTAACAGATAGTAAAATTACTCACTTTATACTATCGGTTCGTACTGTATTAACCGATATAATATATTGAATAGTACTATCAGTTTTTCTCGGGTAACTGATAGTGAAATTACTGACTTTTTACTATCGGTTATTACTGTACTAACCGATACAATATATGAAATAGTACTATCGGTTATATAAAACAAACCGATAGTAAAATGACTTCATATACACTAATGGTTATGACAGTGGGGACTTTATTTTACTATCGGTTAGTGTTGTTGAACCGATAGTAAAATTGGACAACTTAATTAGGTCGACCCCTGCTCTGCGCTCTACATGTTGGAATCATTTCAGCCGCGCACAACTCCAAGCTAGAGTGATCTGGAGAAGCTAGCTGAGAGGTTGATCATATTTCCATCCCCCTCGGTATTGTCATCTTCTCATCACCTCTCTCTCTCTCTCTATCACTCTTTCACACTCTCCCTCTCTCTCTACTTGCAATTCATTAAACTAGATACATGTATCTCCAAGCTAGCTAGAAGGCTGGGTTGGCTAGCTAGCTATAGCTTGCTGAATTTAAGCAGCTAGCTAGCTGGCTCTTCCAATTAATGCATGCATCAAGTTAATTAGGGTTTCATATATACAGATCCATTTAATGTAATTAAACAGCTCATGTACACACATATGGCCTAGCTAATTATGTTTCATTCATATATGCATGCCCTGAGTCATTAATTATTTATTTGAATTTGTCAATTTTGTGAAATAATTGTAGATGGACCGAGAATATTGGATGTATGGAATAAAACGTACTACTGTTGAGTATTTGGAGGGTGTGAATGGATTTATTAAATTTGCTGAGCAAGAAAAGGCGAAGAAGGGAGAGAAAGATATGCATTGTCCTTGTATAGATTGTATGAACTTAAAAAGGTTCGGCAACTCTGATCAAATTAGGAGTCATTTGATTCGTCGTGGTTTTAACGCACGCTATACCCGTTGGATATGGCATGGTGAAGATCTTGAGGAAACGAGCACTACCGCTACCACTCAGCAGCACCCGGAAGTGGATTGCAGTAATGATGATCATGATCAAAACATTGATAATGTTCATTCGGAAGTCCATGTAGATGGCGACAATTTAGATGAAATGTTACGTGATGTAGAAGAGGACTACAGCGAAAACGATTTAGCTAAATTTCAGAAATTAATTGTTGATTCTGAGAAGCCTTTGTTCCCCGGATGTGAAACATTTACAAAGTTGTCTTCTGTGTTGAGATTATATAACTTGAAGGCAAGCAACGGTTGGAGCGATAAGAGTTTCACGGCGCTATTGGATCTGTTAGCGGACATGCTTCCAGAGGGAAATGAGTTGCCAAGATCGGTTTACCAGGCCAAAAAATTATTGTGTCCGTTGGGAATGGAAATCGAAAGAATACATGCATGCCCAAATGATTGTGTTCTGTACCGTAACGAGTACGAGGATTTGCATGTTTGTCCAAGATGCGGTGCATCGCGGTATAAGCATGGGGACAGAATTTATCATAATGGATGTGATGAGGTAAAGAAAGGGGCTCCGGCCAAAACTGTGTGGTATTTGCCTGTGATTCCCAGATTGAAACGGCTGTTTGCAAATCTGAAAGATGCGAAGTACTTGCGTTGGCATGTTGAAGGTCGGAAACAAGATGGAAAACTAAGACATCCAGCTGATTCCATTCAATGGAGAAACATTAATAGAACATTCGGTGAGTTTGGCGGCGAAGTGAGGAATATAAAGTTTGGGCTGAGTACGGATGGTATGAATCCACACGGAAATATGAGCAGTCGACATAGCACTTGGCCGGTTCTTTTATGCATCTACAATCTTCCTCCTTGGTTATGTATGAAGCGTAAGTACATCATGATGTCGTTACTAATTTCAGGACCCAGACAACCTGGGAATGATATTGACGTGTTTCTATCACCGTTAGTCGAGGACTTACAAAAATTGTGGAGCGAAGGGGTGCGGGTGTGGGATGCACATAAGCGAGAGAATTTCATGTTGCGGGCCATGATATTTTGTACCATAAATGATTTCCCGGCCTATGGAAATTTGTCGGGGTATAGTACGAAAGGAGTCAAGGCTTGTCCTATTTGCCTGGATGAAACTGAAAGCATGTGGTTATCGAACTGCAGAAAAATAGTGTACATGGGTCACCGCAGATTCTTTCCGATGCATCACGCCTACCGTAAGAAGAGGAAGTCATTCAATGGGAAGCCTGAGAAAGGATCAGCCCCAGTGTTTGTGACTGGTAAGGAGCTTTACTTGCGCGTGAAGGACATCAAAGTTGAGTTCGGTAAATGTTCTAAACCTCCAGGAAAAAATGTTTGGAAGAAGAGATCGATTCTTTGGGATCTGCCATATTGGGAGCACTTACAAGTTCGACATTGCATTGATGTCATGCACGTAGAGAAAAATGTTTGTGACAGTTTGATTGGTTTGTTGTTGAACATTCCAGGAAAGACGAAAGATGGCATCAACGTTCGCCGTGACATGCTCGACATGGGCATAAGGACTGAGCTTGCACCGTTGGAGAAGGGAAAGCGGACATACCTCCCCCCGGCCTGCTATACTTTGTCAAAAAGAGAAAAAACAGAACTCTGTCAGTGCCTACATGGTGTCAAAGTTCCATGCGGGTATTCTGCGAACTTGAAAAAACTTGTGTCCATGAAAGACTTGAAACTGGTTGGTATGAAGTCCCATGATTGTCATGTACTGATGTCACAAATGCTTCCCATTGCTATCAGAGGCATTCTCCCAGTCAAAGTCAGAGAGACAATTACAAAGCTATGTTATTTCTTCAACACAATATCTGGCAAGGTACGTAAGCGTGTACTCCTAGCAAGTTAATTAGCTCCATTCGTGGAACTTGTCAGATTTTTTGGATCTGAATATTTGCTGCAACTGTGTCCTTGCAGGTAATTGATATGGATGGACTGGACGATTTGCAACGCGATGTGACTACCACTCTTTGTCAGCTGGAGATATATTTCCCTCCATCCTTTTTTGATGTTATGGTCCATCTAATTGTTCACCTTGTCAGAGAAATTAAGTTTTGTGGACCTGTGTTCCTGCGCTACATGTATCCATTTGAGAGATTTATGGGTATCTTGAAGGGATATGTAAGGAATCGACATCGGCCTGAGGGTAGTATCATTGAAGGTTATGCCGCCGAGGAGGTGATCGAATTTTGCACCAACTATATGGCCGGGGTTGACCCAATTGGCGTTCCTACGTCTCGGCATGAGGGCAGGCTTCAGGGCATTGGAACGATTGGATTTAAAGCAGTCGTCCCCTCTAGTGATCTGTATGCAAAAACCCATTTTTGGGTCTTACAGCACATGACGGGGGTGGAGCCATACATACACGAGCACAAGGAAATGTTACGGAAACAGAATCCCTCGAAGCCAGAGATTTGGGTCACCAGAGAACATAATAGGAAGTTTGCTGGGTGGATCGAAAATAGAGTCCTGCAAGCTTCTGAGGGCGATGTAGATGAAGATGTTACATGGTTGGCCAGAGGGCCTAGATTTACTTAGGGACTTAGCAGGGGTATGACATCAACGGCTATTCATTTTACACAAGAACTCAGGACGAGAAGAGTGCTATGCAATGTAGTGGAGTGACACTACTTGCTATTTCGGAGGATGCCAGGGCAGTAAGGGCACTCGACTCATATTACGGTGTTATTGAGGAAATATGGGAGCTCGATTATATATTACTTAAGATTCCTCTGTTTCGATGCCAATGGGTCGAAATCCCTCGAGGTGTTAAAGTCGACAATTATGGGTTTACTCTAGTCGATCTCAGTAGAGTCGCACACAAAGATGATCCATTTATACTTGCTGAGCAAGCCACACAGGTGTTCTACATCGTTGACCCGGCCAACCCAAAGTTGAACGTTGTCCTTCACAGTAAGAGACGTATTGTTGGGGTCGAAGACGTTGTGGATGAAGAAGACTACGATCAGTTCGACGAACTACCTCCATTTTTAGATGGAATCCTTCAATCTGTCCCTACCGAAGATATTGACGAAACAAGTTACCTGCGAGACGACCACGAAGAAGGATTATGGGTGGACAACCATTCTTGACTAATTTGCAATATGTAAGTGACGTATATTACTTGGATCGAAGAATGTTCAAATCATTTTTCAAAAATTCTTTGGGAAAACATACGTGATACATTGAGAATCATTTCTGCAAATTTTCATTTCAATTGGAGTATATACTTGATTTGAGCAATAATTGATTCTTTTCACAAATATATATGAAAACTGCAAATTTTCATTCCATGATTGCTCTTTACTGTTAATTTATTTCAAAATTATTGCAAGCCATTTGCATGGGGTTTCAGGTGTCTCTACAAGTGCAAAATGATGTACTGAGACCCATCTGTATTTGTTCTCAAGAAATACCTTTAGATCAATTTAACAGTATTATACTATCGGTTTCAACCTCCGAACTGATATGAAATTAACATATACTATCGGTTTATTGTCATAACCGATAGTAAATACAATACAAAATGATGTACTGAGATCCTCTGTAATTCTTTTAAGGGAAATCCTTTAGGGTCAATATCATTGTATTTTACTATCGGTTATAACTGTGAAACCGATATGAAATTAAACTATACTATCGGTTTATCGTTCACAACCGATAGTGATTTACACTGTATTATGAGCCCTTGTTCTTAGTTTACTATCGGTTTACTGTTCACAACCGATAGTGATTTACACTGTGTTATGATCCCCTGTTCTTAGTTTACTATCGGTTTACTGTTCACAACCGATAGTGATTTACACTGTGTTACGAAAACCCTAACTTACATGTTTTTACTATCGGTTTTGTGGTTATGAACCGATAGTAAATATTCATTTATTAGGTTATAACCTGCACGATTTTCCCTCCAGTGCAACTGATCACATTCCAAATCGAAAAATACTCGCGCGGAAAACCCTAGATTCGCCGACGTTCACTTCTTCGCTCCTCTGCGCCACTGGTTCTCCACCGCCTCCGGCATTGCATTGCGCCACCGCCTCCGGCCACTCCACGATCCACTGTAAGTGTTCTTGACCAAATCGCTCGCGTGTATTGCTTAATTTTGTATGCAATGGTTCATATCCCGTTCCATGGATTACAAATAGAAACCTAGAGTAAAATTCATGAACTCAAACTTGATAGCTATGAGAATGACAGAATTGATGAAAATCACTAGCAATTTGTCATACAGTGTATTTCACTATCGGTTTCTTACTCAGAACCGATAGTAAATACCCTAAACTGAATTTTCTGTTAATTATTTCCCATTTTCTAATTTTCATCTGAAATTTTGGTTCATTTATATTTTAACATACCTTATGTTCCAGCTGAGCAATTACTTTATGTCCCTGCTGAGCAATTTTGGAAATTTTTCCTAATTCAGACTTGATTACTATCGGTTTGACTTGGAAAACCGATAGTAAATAGTAGTGCCATCATAGTTTGCACTGCTAATTTGAATTTTCTGTGATTTACTTCCCATTTTCTAATTTTCATCTCAAATTTAGGTTCATTTATATTTTAACATACCTTATGTTCCTGCTGAGAAATTACTTTATGTTCCTGCTGAGCAATTTTGGAAATTTTTCCTAATTCAGACTTGATTACTATCGGTTTGACTTGGAAAACCGATAGTAAATAGTAGTGCCATCATAGTTTGCACTACTAATTTGAATTTTCTGTGAATTACTTCCCATTTTCTAATTTTCATCTCAAATTTAGGTTCATTTATATTTTAACATACCTTATATACGTTCCTGCTGAGCAATTACTTTATGTTCCTGCTGAGCAATTTTGGAAATTTTTCCTAATTCAAACTTGAGTACTATCGGTTTGACTTATAAAACCGATAGTAAATAGTAGTGCCATCATAGTTTGCAATGCTAATTTGAGTTTTCCTGAATATAGACCTTAGTACTATCGGTTTTCCTTTCAAAACCGATAGGAAATATAGTATTTGTTAGTTTGCACTGCTCATCTGAATATTCTGTGAATTACTTTGTCATGTACCTTTCTTCATATCAATTGGATGGTTTGTTCATGGTATTTTAGGTAAAGCCATGTCGGCATCTTCCTCGGCTGATACTATTGATTCGGCGAGGGCGAACGTAGATGGCGCTGCCTCGTCCTAGCGCAAGAGGAAGGCGCGAGGCGCGACGATGTTGGGTCGTTTGGCCAAACGCGCGGATCTTTCCTGTGAGTTCAACCAGTTCGGGAGACCGATCGGGAAGAACGCCGGGCACTATGCTGCCTATGTTGGCTTGTTGGAGAAGGAAAGGGTGAAGATCACCGTCCAGAGCTGGAAGGACTTCAAGGCCGACGAGAGGGATAGGTTGTGGGCGGAAGTGAAGGTAAAATTAATCAAAATCACTGAACTCTTGAGTAATCACATTCCCTTGGTTTATCCTAGAGATTAGGTAAGTCCTACTTATATGCACCATTTGAAACAGGCCAAGTGGAACATCCCGGACGATGGTCCCAAGATAGCTTGCTTGAAGGACATGAACAACACGTGGAAAACCTTCAAGAGCGTCCTCGTCAGTACCTTCCTCGCTAAAGGCGAATCTCCATGCGAGAAGTACCCCTTCATAACGGAGGAGGTATGAGAGCAATTCGCCCAACAGAAGGGGACTCCTGAGTTCAAGGTATGAATGGTTCCTTTGCTTGGTTACACCATTGTATGCAGTAAGCAGTGGTGCATTAATTTTCTTGTTTCTGGTACGAAGGCCCTCAGCGAGAAGAACAGGGCAATCCAGAGAAGGAACGACCACCCACACCGGCTAGGCTCTCGCGGCTATGCGGGGAAGGAGGAGCAGTGGAATAAGGTTGAAGACGAGGTGTCGCATTTCGTCGACTCCCCTGACCTACCACTCTCCGAGATCCGCGATCAGCGATGCAAGCGCTGGTGGCTGGCCAGAGGGACCGTGTCGGCCACGGGGACTGTGGCGTTCCCAAACCCCAGGGACGTCGAGGTCGTGCAGCGACTCGTAAGTTGGCTAACTATGATCACTAGTGTGCGCACAAGTTTGTATATATTTCTTCCTCACAATGGAGAGCTGTCAATGTAACAGATCTCTTGCTCGAAGGAGGCGACCGAGGGATTGTTCAGTCCCCATAGGGAGAACGACATCCTTACCCGGGTTCTAGGGAACAAGGAGCATCCAGGGCGGACGCGAACCGTGGGGGCTGTGGTGCCATGGAAGGAAGGCTTCTCGGAGCCCGGGCAAAAGGCGAAGAAGGCTGGCAGCTGGAAGGAAAGGGAAGTGGAGCTATCTCAGAAGATACGGGCAGATGTGACTGCACAATTCGCGGACATGTTCGCTCAAATGAACAAGAAGTATGAACGCCTCAGTCGAGTTGTGCAGTCTAAGGGTTTAGATCCAGCTGCCGAGGTCGACGCTGCCAGGCCGAGTAGTGTTGGCTCGAAGGTTCACGTGGATCCGGTGGACCTGATCGAGGTATTGCAACTCTTGAGCTATATATACAGTTCGGCTGATGCCACTCCCGTTACGTTAGAATTGTTTCGCTAACCTGTTATAATTGTTGCAAATTGCAGAAGCCGGAGAGCTGTAGCCTATTGATCAACATAGGCGACAAACCTGTTGCGGTTGCAAACGGGGTTGTATACCAGTCTTGGGAGGATGTCCGGATCCACTGCGTACCTCTGGAGCCTGGATTCGCAAAGGTACAGGTGGACATGGCCCTCTCGGGCTACAGCTCTTTTCCGTTGCCCATCCCAACGGACGAAATGCGGACAATTGGCGAGGCATTGGGCTCGTACATACAGTGGCCCAAGAAGGGTGTTAGACTACAAGAAGTAAACCCTAGCCATTCTAGCTTACAACTCAGTTAATATACTCAATTTGCAAAATCTAATTTAAGCGTTTGTACTTAAAGTGGACGATGGATACCAGCTCACTTCCTGAGGACACCACCCCCGCCACAACGCATGAGCGAACTCCTTCGGCCCCCATGCCTCCTCCGACGGCCTCAAACCCTTCGCCATCAAATGAGGCCGACGGCACCACACCCCAACCTTCGAAGGTATACACTCGCTCCCCTCCCAAAGGCAAGGGCAAGGCCAAAGGCAAGGCCAAACAAAGTCAGCCGGGTACGTTCAAGAACGGGTCCCCACTCGTGTCGGAGTACCTTCTGCGCAATATGGATCAAATAACCAGAAGTCTCTACGAGTGGTACCTGACCCGGTCTAGGCGCCACATCAACTTCTTGGTTCACTTCAGGCTAGCCCATTTTCACCGTGAGCCCGGGAGCATATCGGTGGCCCACGAGGATTTGTTCGACCTCCTCAACTGGCGGGAGCTTGATATGTCCATCATACGAACTGGAGTCCTGTTAGTTTGCTGTTGTCTGAAGTTATCACATTTCGTTTCATAAATCTAATCACTTTTTGTATGCACTACTTACTAATGTCTACTTTGCATCCAGGTGCATGTACAGGCTGGCGTCGATGAGGGCATGTGACAATGTGGGTTTCCTCGACCCAGAGAAAATAAGCCTCACGATGCTAGAGCACGACCAAACACATGCGGAGGAATACATATCAAGGGCACTACTAGCGCAGCAGGACCGAGAGTTCATCCTTGCGCCGTACCACCAAAGGTTAGTGCATTTCCTACTAATTTAACTCATTCTTGTATGTTACGCCTAACATATGTATGAAACGGTTCGCTTGTATATGCAATGTAGGGGCCACTGGATCCTCGCCATCATTTGCCCATGGATGAATGAGGTCTATTACCTCGATTCGATGAGCGACAGGGTGGCGCATGTTTTCACCCTCACGTGGCACATAGACGCATAAGTAACACAGTTGTTTTAAATTTTTCTCTGAGTAGCTAATTAATGATAACATATTAACCGGCAATGCTAAATTAAATACAGGGCTTTCAAAAATTATGTCAGTGCTGGAGGGAGGCATGACACGTCGAAGGGCACAACAATTTCTTGGAAAGAATATGAGGTAATTAATACGGATGGAAGTATTCATGATGAGTCTTTTAATTTAAGCTTAATTAGTTCTTTCGAGTTAATGTGGGTTTATGTCTTTGCATATGCAATTTTCCCAGTGCCATCAGCAGCCACAATCGTGGGAATGTGGCTTCTATGTCATGAGATTCATGTATGACCTGATCAGGAGAAACTTTGCCCAATTCCCTAAGATAACCATTTTTCCTGACTCAAAGTCGAACTTTAATTGGATGTGACGTACGATCCTAATTAACTTCATACACGCATATATGCAGAGCGCCATGTTCAAAGAGCAATATGAGTTGCCTCAATTGAAGGAGCTGCGAACAATTTGGGCTCAATATGTCATGGAAGAAGTGGCTATCAACGATCGGCAGTAACAGACTTGTGTTGATTGCTGTAGTTGTGAATATATATTGAATGTGTTGATTCATTGATTTGTGAATATATGTGAATAAATTCATTGATGTATTTGTGAATAAACTCGATCAATATGTGCATAAATTCAGTCTGTCCAATGCATGTGTATATTACTGTATTAGTGTATTTGTGGACAAATTCAATATGTGAATATTGGTGAATATTTGTAAATATTGGTGTATTTGTGAATGATCCAATGTATCTCTGTATTGCTGTACGTATATTGCTGTATGTATCTCTGTATTGCTGTATGTATATTTGTAAATATTTAGTACTAACCGTGCCACTATATAACCGAAAGGAAAAACTAATATTACTATCGGTTATATACTACAACCGATAGAATAAAGTTTCCAGTACTAACTATGTCCAAAAAATACTATCGGTTCATATTCAGAAACCGATATAATAAAGTTTCCTGTACTAAACGTGTCTACAAAATACTATCGGTTATATACTACAACCGATAGAATAAAGTTTCCAGTACTAACTGTGTCTACACAATACTATCGGTTTATATGTAACAACCGATAGAATAAAGTTTCCAGTACTAAATGTGTCCACAAAATACTATCGGTTTGTATAAGAGCCGATAGAAAAAAATGTTTATATTACTATCGGTTTAGATCCTAGCCGATACAAAAGGCCTAAACAATACTATCGATTTATATACGAGCCGATAGAAAAAACTTATTGTTGGGGGAAAATATCAGCCAACGCCAGAAACGTCACCAGGGGAGTTCTTTCTCCGGGGTTGAGAGAAACTTCCCCCGGCGCACCTCCTCAGAGCTAGGGAGAGCTCCTCTCCCAGAGCCCCTTCTCCGGGCCGGGGAAGACGTCTCCCGGAGCCCTCCCCCGGGCTCGGGAGAGACTTCCCCCGGCGCACCTTCTCCGGGCTAGGGAGAGCCCCCTCTCCCGGAGCTCCCTTCTCCGTGCCGGGGAAGACGTCTCCCGGAGCCCTTCCCCGGGCTCGGGAGAGACTTCCCCCGGCGCACCTTCTCCGGGCTAGGGAGAGCCCCCTCTCCCGGAGCTCCCTTCTCCGTGCCGGGGAAGACGTCTCCCGGAGCCCTCCCCCGGGCTCGGGAGAGACTTCCCCCGGCGCACCTTCTCCGGGCGACGGGAGAGCCCCCTCTCCCGGAGCTCCCTTCTCCGGGCCGGGGAAGACGTCTCCCGGAGCCCTTCCCCGGGCTCGGGAGAGACTTCCCCCGGCGCACCTTCTCCGGGCGACGGGAGAGCCCCCTCTCCCGGAGCTCCCTTCTCCGTGCCGGGGAAGACGTCTCCCGGAGCCCTCCCCCGGGCTCGGGAGAGACTTCCCCCGGCGCACCTTCTCCGGGCGACGGGAGAGCCCCCTCTCCCGGAGCTCCCTTCTCCGGGCCGGGGAAGACGTCTCCCGGAGGCCCTTCTCCGGGCTAGGGAGGGGTTTCCCCCGGCGCTCCTCTGGTGGGCACTAATTTCAAAGGGCTGCCACGTGTCGGAAATCGGTGCCCTGGACCCCGTTAGAAGACCGTTTTGCCCCCGATCCTACGGTGGCGGCAGGGGCAGTTCAGTAATTTGCGTCTTTTAGGGTCTATATATACCCTTGTAACCCTCTTTTGTAACCTAAGACATTCATTTGTACTTAATCCAAAAAAACAAAAAGGCGTGTTCTGGAGCCCTCTTCCCGGGAGAGAGCCCCCCTAGCTGACGCTCGTCGGGAGCACGTCGACAGGACTAGGGCCTCCACTGAGGCCCGAACCTGTATAAACCCCTGTGTCAATCTCTGGGATTGTCCAGCGCGGGGTGACCCGTCGCACGGTCAGCTCGCGTTGAGGAACACGTGTTACGCACGTCATCAAATCTGCCGAGGTATTTTTTATACCACGACAGTTGGCGCCGTCCGTGGGGACTCGTGACAAATAGTCATGGCTCCAAGAAGGATGAGGCACTTAATCTCCATCTCCAACGACGCCGGCCCTAGCAACCCTGCGCCACCCGCGCAAGGGGCCGTCGTCGTGACACCCCCTCCCGGGGACACTCGGGGGGAGGCAACACTCAACTCTCCCGACATCCTTGGCGGGGGAACGACTCCTGCGAGCCTGCCCGAAGGTTCCGGTTTGGGAGGACCAAGGGCACCCCAGGTAATGCCTTCAACTTCAGGTGACCCGCTACTCGGGGCGCTGGTGGAGGGACAGCTTCGCGCACAACGTACTCTGGAAGAGTTGTTGCGCGCCATAGCGCGGCCTCCGGCCCCAGCGTACCCGCACCCGTTCCAGTTCGGAGGGATGGCACCTCCGTTCATGATGGGACACCCAGGAATCTCCTTCGCTCCGGGGGCTTTCCCCTTCCCGGGAAGCACCCCCACCTCCGGAGGTCCTTCACTCCCGGGGGGTCAGCCCGTCTCCGGGGGCTACCCTTTCCCGGGAGGTGTTCCTACCTCCGGAGGTCCTTCATTCCCGGGGGGTCAGCCCGTCTCCGGGGGCTACCCTTTCCCGGGAGGCGTCCCCACCTCCGGAGGCCCACTCCCGGGGGGTCAGCCCGTCTCCGGGGGCTACCCTTTCCCGGGAGGCGTCCCCACCTCCGGAGGTCCGTCACTCCCGGGGGGTCAGCCCGTCTCCGGGGGCTACCCTTTCCCGGGAGGCGTCCCCACCTCCGGAGCTTCACTCCCGAGGGGTCAGCCCGTCTCCGGGGGTTTCCCTTTCCCGGGAGGTGTTCCCACCTCCGGAGGTCCTTCACTCCCGGGGGGTCAGCCCGTCTCTGGGGGCTACCCTTTCCCGAGAGGTGTTCCCACCTCCGGAGGTCCTTCACTCCCGGGGGGTCAGCCCGTCTCCGGGGGCTACCCTTTCCCGGGAGGTGTTCCCACCTCCGGAGGTCCTTCACTCCCGGGGGGTCAGCCCGTCTCCGGGGGCTACCCTTTCCCGGGAGGTGTTCCCACCTCCGGAGGTCCTTCACTCCCGGGGGGTCAGCCCGTCTCCGGGGCACTACTACAGAAATGCTTTTCACTATCGGTTAAAAATCCACTCTACTATCGGTTCTCTTACCGATAGTGGTCGGCACGATAGTAGAGGGCAGCACACTTCTATCGGTTCAAAAACCGTTAGTAAAACATCTACAATCCCAACGTTCACTAATCGCTATCGACTATTTCTTCTATCGGCTCGGTTTTAAACCGATAGTATTGTATAAGTTTTTTCTATCGGCTCGTATAAAAACCGATAGTATTGTTTAGGCCTTTTGTATCGGCTAGGATCTAAACCGATAGTAATCTAAACATTTTTTTTCTATCGGCTCGTATAAAAACCGATAGTATTGTTTAGGCCTTTTGTATCGGCTAGGATCTAAACCGATAGTAATCTAAACATTTTTTTCTATCGGCTCTTATATAAACCGATAGTATTTTGTCGACACATTTAGTACTGGAAACTTTATTCTATCGGTTGTTATATATAAACCGATAGTATTGTGTGGACACAGTCAGTACTGGAAAATTTATTCTATCGGTTATATTATATAACCGATAGTATTTTGTAGACTCGTTTAGTACAGGAAACTGTATTCTATCGGTTTCTAAATATGAACCGATAGTATTGTGTGGACACAGTTAGTACTGGAAACTTTATTCTATCGGTTGTAGTATATAACCGATAGTAATATTAGTTTTTCCTATCGGTTATGTAGTGGCACGGTTAGTACTAAATATTTACAAATATACATACAGCAATACAGAGATACATACAGCAATACAGAGATACATTGGATCATTCACAAATACACCAATATTTACAAATATTCACCAATATTCACATATTGAATTTGTTCACAAATACACTAATACAGTAATATACACATGCATTTGACAGACTAAATTTATGCACATATTGATCGAGTTTATTCACAAATACATCAATGAATCTATTCACATATATTCACATATATTCACAAATCAATGAATCAACACATTCAATATATATTCACAAATACAACAATCAACACAAGTCAGTTACTATCGATCGTTGATAGCCACTTCTTCGATGACATATTGAGCCCAAATTGTTCGCAGCTCCTTCAATTGAGGCAACTCATATTGCTCTTTCAACATGGTGCTCTGCATATATGCGTGTATGAAGTTAGGATCGTACGTCACATCCAATTAAAGTTCGACTTTGAGTCAGGAAAAATAGTTACCTTAGGGAATTGGGCAAAGTTTCTCCTGATCAGGTCATACATGAATCTCATGACATAGAAGCCATATTCCCACGATTGTGGCTGCTGATGGCACTGGAAAAATTGCATATGCAAAGACATAAACCCACATTAACTCGAAAGAACTAATTAAGCTTAAATTAAAAGACTCATCATGAGTACTTCCATCCGTATTAATTACCTCATATTCTTTCCAAGAAATTGTTGTGCCCTTCGACGCGTCATGCCTCCCTCCAGCACTAGCATAATTTTTGAAAGCCCTATATTTAATTTAGCATTGTCGATTAATATCTTATCATTAATTAGCTAGTCAGAAAAAAATTTAAGACAACTATGTTACTTACGCGTCTATGTGCCATGTGAGGGTGAAAACATGCGCCACCTTGTCGCTCATCGAATCGAGGTAATAGACCTCATTCATCCATGGGCAAATGACGGCGAGGACCCAGTGGCCCCTACATTGCATATATAAGCGAACCGTTTCATACATATGTTAGGCGTAACATACAAGAATGAGTTAAATTAGTAGGAAATGCACTAACCTTTGGTAGTACGGCGCAAGGATGAACTCTCGGTCCTGCTGCGCTAGTAGTGCCCTTGATATGTATTCCTCCGCATGTGCTTGGTCGTGCTCTAGCATCGTGAGGCTTATTTTCTCTGGGTCGAGGAAACCCACCTTGTCACATGCCCTCATCGACGCCAGCCTATACATGCACCTGGATGCAAAGTAGACATTAGTAAGTAGTGCATACAAAAAGTGATTGGATTTATGAAACGAAGTGTGATAACTTCAGACAACAGCACACTCACAGGACTCCAGTCCGTATGATGGACATATCAAGCTCCCGCCAGTTGAGGAGGTCGAACAAATCCTCGTGGGCCACCGATATGCTCCCGGGCTCACGGTGAAAATGGGCTGGCCTGAAGTGAACCAAGAAGTTGATGTGGCGCCTAGACCGGGTCAGGTACCACTCGTGGAGACTTCTGGTTATTTGATCCATATTGCGCAGAAGGTACTCCGACACGAGTGGGGACCCGTTCTTGAACGTACCCGGCTGGCTTTGTTTGGCCTTGCCTTTGGCCTTGCCCTTGCCTTTGGCCTTGCCCTTGCCTTTGGGCGGGGAGCGAGTGTATACCTTCGAAGGTTGGGGTGTGGTGCCGTCGGCCTCATTTGATGGCGAAGGGTTTGAGGCCGTCGGAGGAGGCATGGGGGCCGAAGGAGTTCGCTCATGCGTTGTGGCGGGGCTGGTGTCCTCAGGAAGTGTGCTGGTATCCATCGTCCACTTTAAGTACAAACGCTTAAATTAGATTTTGAAAATTAAATATATTAACTGAGTTGTAAGCTAGAATGGCTAGGGTTTACCTCCTGTAGTCTAACACCCTTCTTGGGCCACTGTATGTACGAGCCCAATGCCTCGCCAATTGTCCGCATTTCGTCCGTTGGGACGGGCAACGGAAAAGAGCTGTAGCCCGGGAGGGCCATGTCCACCTGTACCTTTGCGAATCCAGGCTCAAGAGGTACGCAGTGGATCTGGACATCCTCCCAAGACTGGTATACGACCCCGTTTGCAACCGCAACAGGTTTGTCGCCTATGTTGATCAATAGGGTACAGCTCTCCGGCTTCTGCAATTTGCAACAATTATAACAAGTTAGCGAAACAATTCTAACGTAACGGGAGTGGCATCAGCCGAACTGCATATATAGCCCAAGAGTTGCAATACCTCGATCAGGTCCACCGGATCCACATGAACCTTCGAGCCAACACTACTCGGCCTGGCAGCGTCGACCTCGGCAGCTGGATCTAAACCCTTGGACTGCACAACTCGGCTTAGGCGTTCATATTTCTCGTTCATTTGAGCGAACATGTCCGCGAATTGTGCAGTCACATCTGCCCGTATCTTCTGAGATAGCTCCTCTTCCCTTTCCTTCCAGCTGCCAGGCTTCTTCGCCTTTTGCCCGGGGTCCGAGAAGCCTTCCTTCCATGGCACCACAGCCCCCACGGTTCGCGTCCGCCCTGGATGCTCCTTGTTCCCTAGAGCCCGGGTAAGGATGTCGTTCTCCCTATGGGGACTGAACAATCCCTCGGTCGCCTCCTTCGAGCAAGAGATCTGTTACATTGAAAGCTCTCCATTGTGAGGAAGAAATATATACAAAGTTGTGCGCACACTAGTGATCATAGTTAGGCAACTTATGAGTCGCTGCACGACCTCGACGTCCCTGGGGTTTGGGAACGCCACAGTCCCCGTGGCCGACACGGTCCCTCTGGCCAGCCACCAGCGCTTGCATCGCTGATCGCGGATCTCGGAGAGTGGTAGGTCAGGGGAGTCGACGAAATGCGACGCCTCGTCTTCACCCTTCTTCCACTGCTCCTCCTTCCCCGCATAGCCGCGAGAACCGAGCCGGTGTGGGTGGTCGTTCCTCCTCTGGATTGCCCTGTTCTTCTCGCTGAGGGCCTTCGTACCAGAAACAAGAAAATTAATGCACCACTGCTTACTGCATACAATGGTGTAACCAAGCAAAGGAACCATTCATACCTTGAACTCAGGAGTCCCCTTCTGTTGGGCGAATTGCTCCCATACCTCCTCCGTTATGAAGGGGTACTTCTCGCATGGAGATTCGCCTTTAGCGAGGAAGGTACTGACGAGGACGCTCTTGAAGGTTTTCCACGTGTTGTTCATGTCCTTCAAGCAAGCTATCTTGGGACCATCGTCCGGGATGTTCCACTTGGCCTGTTTCAAATATAAGTAGGACTTACCTAATCTCTAGGATAAACCAAGGGAATGTGATCACTCAAGAGTTCAGTGATTTTGATTAATTTTATCTTCACTTCCGCCCACAGCCTATCCCTCTCGTCGGCCTTGACGTCCTTCCAGCTCTGGACGGTGATCTTCACCCTTTCCTTCGCCAACAAGCCAACATAGGCAGCATAGTGCCCGGCGTTCTTCCCGATCGGTCTCCCGAACTGGTTGAATTCACAGGAAAGATCCGCGCGTTTGGCCAAACGACCCAACATCGTCGCGCCTCGCGCCTTCCTCTTGCGCTGGGACGAGGCAGCGCCATCTACGTTCGCCCTCACCGAATCACTAGTATCAGCCGAGGAAGATGCCGACATGGCTTTACCTAAAATACCATGAACAAACCATCCAATTGATATGAAGAAAGGTACATGACAAAGTAATTCACAGAATATTCAGATGAGCAGTGCAAACTAACAAATACTATATTTCCTATCGGTTTTAAAAGGAAAACCGATAATACTAAGGTCTATATTCAGGAAAATTTAAAAGATTAGCAGTGCAAACTATGCTAATCTCTCTGCTGGAAAATAAAGTCTATTAAAATTTAAATGAACCTAAATTTGAGATGAAAATTAGAAAATGGGAAGTAATTCACAGAAAATTCAAATTAGCTGTGCAAACTATGATGGCACTACTATTTACTATCGGTTTTCCAAGTCAAACCGATAGTAATCAAGTTAGCATTAGGAAAAATTTCAAAAATTGCTCAGCAGGAACATAAAGTAATTGCTCAGCAGGAACATAAGGTATGTTAAAAAATAAATGAACCTAAATTTGAGATGAAAATTAGAAAATGGGAAGTCATTCACAGAAAATTCATATTAGCTGTGCAAACTATGATGGCACTACTATTTACTATCGGTTTTCCAAGTCAAACCGATAGTAATCAAGTCAGCATTAGGAAAAATTTCAAAAATTGCTCAGCAGGAACATAAAGTAATTGCTCAGTAGGAACATAAGGTATGTTAAAAAATAAATGAACCTAAATTTGAGATGAAAATTAGAAAATGGGATATAATTAACAGAAAAATCAGTTTATGGTATTTACTATCGGTTCTGAGTAAGAAACCGATAGTGAACTACACTGTATGCTATGATTTTCATCAATTCTGTCATTCTCATAGCTATCAAGTTTGTAGTTCATGAATTTTGTAGTTCATGTATTAACTTAAAACGCATACACCTATTGACGGTATCAATGAATTGATCATGCAAGGAATTAACAAAGACCGCTCCCCAATAGCCTCTCAACTATAGCCTACACGGCAAATCCGGGGAACAAACACACAGACTCAAGATGATCGTCTCTCTCTCAAATAACCTCAAAGCCTAAACAACCAACCAATTTTAAGTTAATACAAGAAGGGTAGTCAAACCAATGCTGGAGAGAATTCAAGATAACAACTGATCAATCAGCTGTCTAGAATACGACTTGCTAATTTGGACGACACAAGTAAGGAGAGAACTGAAATAGAAACTTCAATCTCCCACCAACTCAGAAGAAAGCCAAAAGATCATATAATCAATTTCATTTCTTCACTAGCTCTACTTCAAGCAGCAATCACAGAATGCACAAGCAGTAGATAAACATTCAAATACGCAAGTGACTAAGAGCCAGACAAAGCAATCAATGACAGAATAAGACTTCAATTCATAGCTTCAATCACCCCAGTCCTGTCCATTCATACAGAAACAACACAAAATCTAGAAATTGAAGAATGGCGTAAGGCTCAGTCACTGAAATATCCAATCTAGCATTGCAGTTAGTAGCCAAAACACAGATTTTTGACACCAAAGTCTACACATAGTTCTAAATTTGCAATTAGATTAACTAAGAGCTTAGTTCCATACAAAAAGAACCCCAGTTTAATGCAAATGCAATTCAAACTATCTTCACCGAGCTTATCGGTTCATCCAATATTCAGGTTTGTTCTTTACAATCATCACATGAAACAATTTCAGATAGGTGTATACCGTTCATGAATTTTACTCTAGGTTTCTATTTGTAATCCATGGAACGGGATATGAACCATTGCATACAGAATTAAGCAATACACGCGAGCGATTTGGTCAAGAACACTTACAGTGGATCGTGGAGTGGCCGGAGGCGGTGGCGCAATGCAATGCCGGAGGCGGTGGAGAACCAGTGGCGCAGAGGAGCGAAGAAGCGAACGTCGGCGATTCTAGGGTTTTCCGCGCGAGTATTTTTCGATTTGGAATGTGATCAGTTGCACTGGAGGGAAAATCGTGCAGGTTATAACCTATTAAATGAATATTTACTATCGGTTCATCACCACAAAACCGATAGTACAAACATGTAAGTTAGGGTTTTCGTAACACAGTGTAAATCACTATCGGTTGTAAACAGTAAACCGATAGTAAACTAAGTACAGGGGATCATAACACAGTGTAAATCACTATCGGTTGTGAACAGTAAACCGATAGTAAACTAAGAACAGGGGATCATAACACAGTGTAAATCACTATCGGTTGTCAACGATAAACCGATAGTATAGTTTAATTTCATATCGGTTTCACAGTTATAACCGATAGTAAAATACAATACTATTGACCCTAAAGGATTTCCCTTAGAAGAATTACAGAGGATCTCAGTACATCATTTTGTATTGTATTTACTATCGGTTATGACAGTAAACCGATAGTATATGTTAATTTCATATCGGTTTGGAGGTTGAAACCGATAGTATAATACTGTTAAATTGATCTAAAGGTATTTCCTGAGAACAAATACAGATGGGTCTCAGTACATCATTTTGCACTTGTAAAGACACCTGAAACCCCATGCAAATGGTTTGCAATAATTTTGAAATAAAATAACAATAAAGACCAATCATGGAATGAAAATTTGCAGTTTTCATATATATTTGTGAAAAGAATCAATTATTGCTCAAATCAAGTATATACTCCAATTGAAATGAAAATTTGCAGAAATGATTCTCAATGCATCACGTATGTTTTCCCAAAGAATTTTTGAAAATTGATTTGAACATTCTTCGATCCAAGTAATATACGTCACTTACATATTGCAAATTAGTCAAGAATGGTTGTCCACCCATAATCCTTCTTCGTGGTCGTCTCGCAGGTAACTTGTTTCGTCAATATCTTCGGTAGGGACAGATTGAAGGATTCCATCTAAAAATGGAGGTAGTTCGTCGAACTGATCGTACTCTTCTTCATCCACAACGTCTTCGACCCCAACAATACGTCTCTTACTGTGAAGGACAACGTGCAACTTTGGGTTGGCCGGCTCAACGATGTAGAACACCTGTGTGGCTTGCTCAGCAAGTATAAATGGATCATCTTTGTGTGCGACTCTACTGAGATCGACTAGAGTAAACCCATAATTGTCGACTTTAACACCTCGAGGGATTTCGACCCATTGGCATCGAAACAGAGGAATCTTAAGTAATACATAATCGAGCTCCCATATTTCCTCAATAACACCGTAATATGAGTCGAGTGCTCTTACTGCCCTGGCATCCTCCGAAATAGCAAGTAGTGTCACTCCACTACATTGCATAGCACTCTTCTCGTCTTGAGTTTTTGTGTAAAATGAATAGCCGTTGATGTCATACCCTTGCCAAGTCCCTACAGTAAATCTAGGCCCTCTGGCCAACCATGTAACATCTTCATCTACATCGCCCTCAGAAGCTTGCAGGACTCTATTTTCGATCCACACAGCAAACTTCCTATTATGTTCTCTGGTGACCCAAATCTCTGGCTTCGAGGGATTCTGTTTCCGTAACATTTCCTTGTGCTCGTGTATGTATGGCTCCACCCCCGTCATGTGCAGTAAGACCCAAAAATGGGCTTTTGCATACAGATCACTAGAGGGGACGACTGCTTTAAATCCAATCGTTCCAATGCCCTGAAGCCTGCCCTCATGCCGAGACGTAGGAACGCCAATTGGGTCAACCCCGGACATATAGTTGGTGCAAAATTCGATCACCTCCTCCGCGGCATAACCTTCAATAATACTGCCCTCAGGCCGATATCGATTCCTTACATATCCCTTCAAGATACCCATAAATCTCTCAAATGGATACATGTAGCGCAGGAACACGGGTCCACAAAACTTAATTTCTCTGACAAGGTGAACAATTAGATGGACCATAACATCAAAAAAGGATGGAGGGAAATACATCTCCAGCTGACAAAGAGTGGTAGTCACATCGCGTTGCAAATCGTCCAGTCCATCCATATCAATTACCTGCAAGGACACAGTTGCAGCAAATATTCAGATCCAAAAAATCTGACAAGTTCCACGAATGGAGCTAATTAACTTGCTAGGAGTACACGCTTACGTACCTTGCCAGATATTGTGTTGAAGAAATAACATAGCTTTGTAATTGTCTCTCTGACTTTGACTGGGAGAATGCCTCTGATAGCAATGGGAAGCATTTGTGACATCAGTACATGACAATCATGGGACTTCATACCAACCAGTTTCAAGTCTTTCATGGACACAAGTTTTTTCAAGTTCGCAGAATACCCGCATGGAACTTTGACACCATGTAGGCACTGACAGAGTTCTGTTTTTTCTCTTTTTGACAAAGTATAGCAGGCCGGGGGGAGGTATGTCCGCTTTCCCTTCTCCAACGGTGCAAGCTCAGTCCTTATGCCCATGTCGAGCATGTCACGGCGAACGTTGATGCCATCTTTCGTCTTTCCTGGAATGTTCAACAACAAACCAATCAAACTGTCACAAACATTTTTCTCTACGTGCATGACATCAATGCAATGTCGAACTTGTAAGTGCTCCCAATATGGCAGATCCCAAAGAATCGATCTCTTCTTCCAAACATTTTTTCCTGGAGGTTTAGAACATTTACCGAACTCAACTTTGATGTCCTTCACGCGCAAGTAAAGCTCCTTACCAGTCACAAACACTGGGGCTGATCCTTTCTCAGGCTTCCCATTGAATGACTTCCTCTTCTTACGGTAGGCGTGATGCATCGGAAGGAATCTGCGGTGACCCATGTACACTGTTTTTCTGCAGTTCGATAACCACATGCTTTCAGTTTCATCCAGGCAAATAGGACAAGCCTTGACTCCTTTCGTACTATACCCCGACAAATTTCCATAGGCCGGGAAATCATTTATGGTACAAAATATCATGGCCCGCAACATGAAATTCTCTCGCTTATGTGCATCCCACACCCGCACCCCTTCGCTCCACAATTTTTGTAAGTCCTCGACTAACGGTGATAGAAACACGTCAATATCATTCCCGGGTTGTCTGGGTCCTGAAATTAGTAACGACATCATGATGTACTTCCGCTTCATACATAACCAAGGAGGAAGATTGTAGATGCATAAAAGAACCGGCCAAGTGCTATGTCGACTGCTCATATTTCCGTGTGGATTCATACCATCCGTACTCAGCCCAAACCTTATATTCCTCACTTCGCCGCCAAACTCACCGAATGTTCTGTTAATGTTTCTCCATTGAATGGAATCAGCTGGATGTCTTAGTTTTCCGTCTTGTTTCCGACCTTCAACATGCCAACGCAAGTACTTCGCATCTTTCGGATTTGCAAACAGCCGTTTCAATCTGGGAATCACAGGCAAATACCACACAGTTTTGGCCGGAGGCCCTTTCTTTACCTCATCACATCCATTGTGATAAATTTTGTCCCCATGCTTATACCGCGATGCACCGCATCTTGGACAAACATGCAAATCCTCGTACTCGTTACGGTACAGAACACAATCATTTGGGCATGCATGTATTCTTTCGATTTCCATTCCCAACGGACACAATAGTTTTTTGGCCTGGTAAACCGATCTTGGCAACTCATTTCCCTCTGGAAGCATGTCCGCTAACAGATCCAATAGCGCCGTGAAACTCTTATCGCTCCAACCGTTGCTTGCCTTCAAGTTATATAATCTCAACACAGAAGACAACTTTGTAAATGTTTCACATCCGGGGAACAAAGGCTTCTCAGAATCAACAATTAATTTCTGAAATTTAGCTAAATCGTTTTCGCTGTAGTCCTCTTCTACATCACGTAACATTTCATCTAAATTGTCGTCATCTACATGGACTTCCGAATGAACATTATCAATGTTTTGATCATGATCATCATTACTGCAATCCACTTCCGGGTGCTGCTGAGTGGTAGCGGTAGTGCTCGTTTCCTCAAGATCTTCACCATGCCATATCCAACGGGTATAGCGTGCGTTAAAACCACGACGAATCAAATGACTCCTAATCTGATCAGAGTTGCCGAACCTTTTTAAGTTCATACAATCTATACAAGGACAATGCATATCTTTCTCTCCCTTCTTCGCCTTCTCTTGCTCAGCAAATTTAATAAATCCATTCACACCCTCCAAATACTCAACAGTAGTATGTTTTATTCCATACATCCAATATTCTCGGTCCATCTACAATTATTTCACAAAATTGACAAATCAAATAAATAATTAATGACTCAGGGCATGCATATATGAATGAAACATAATTAGCTAGGCCATATGTGTGTACATGCATGAGCTGTTTAATTACATTAAATGGATTTGTATATATGAAACCCTAATTAACTTGATGTATGCATTAATTGGAAGAGCCAGCTAGCTAGCTGCTTAAATTCAGCAAGCTATAGCTAGCTAGCCAACCCAGCCTTCTAGCTAGCTTGGAGATACATGTATCTAGTTTAATGAATTGCAAGTAGAGAGAGAGGGAGAGTGTGAAAGAGTGATAGAGAGAGAGAGAGGTGATGAGAAGATGACAATACCGAGGGGGATGGAAATATGATCAACCTCTCAGCTAGCTTCTCCAGATCACTCTAGCTTGGAGTTGTGCGCGGCTGAAATGATTCCAACATGTAGAGCGCAGAGCAGGGGTCGACCTAATTAAGCTGTCCAATTTTACTATCGGTTCAACAACATTAACCGATAGTAAAATAAGGTCCCCACTGTCATAACCATTAGTGTATATGAAGTCATTTTACTATCGGTTTGTGTTGTTGAACCGATAGTAATATGTAGTATATTGTATCGGTTAGTACAGTGATAACCGATAGTAAAAAGTCAGTAATTTCACTATCAGTTACCCGAGAAAAACCGATAGTACTATTCAATATATTATATCGGTTAATACAGTACCAACCGATAGTATAAAGTGAGTAATTTTACTATCTGTTACGAACGAAAAACCGATAGTACTATTGTAATATATTATATCGGTTGGTACAGTAATAACCGATAGTACAAAATCAGTAATTTCACTATCAGTTAAAAATGGAAAACCGATAGTACTATTTAATATATTATATCGGTTTGTACAGTAATAACCGATAGTAAAAAGTATTTGCATTTCACTAACGTTGGATTAGTGTATAACCGATAGTAAAATGATGGTTTTCCGCCGCTGTCGTGCTATTCTATCGGATTTTTCCTAGATTGCTTACAACCGTTAGAAAATAAGGGTTAGTGGAATGCACTTCTGTAGTAGTGGGGGCTACCCCCCGCCGGGAGGGTTTTCGTTCCCCGGGGGTTCTCCCGTTCCTGAACCATCCCTTGCCCCGGAAGGAATCCTCCCCCCTGGGATTACGCCTATCCCAACGGGTATCCCCGGGGTGATTCCTACATTACAGGCCGTTCCCCCATGGGGAAGTCTTCCCACGCCGCGGGCCGTCTCCGTGGCCGGGACTCGTCCGGTCCGCGATTCCTCTCCCACGCCGATGACGGGCGCATCTCCGCCTCCTCCCCCGGGTCCCCCCCCTCGGGCTCCCCCGGTGAACCAAACGCGGTTCACTCGGGAGGAGGTGGAGCGCATGCGCGCGGCAAGGTCCGAATGCGCCCCGTCCCGGTACGGCCGGGAATCACTCGCGCGCAAGCGCGCCCCCCTTGTCCCTACAGACAAGGGTAAAAGACCCATGCAAGAGGCCTCCGTCACTTCCGGAGGTCCCCCCGAAATACAAGAGGTGAGCTCCACCAACCCCGAAGAGCGAAGGCGATACCGGAAGGCCGGCGGTCCGTTGGGACCCCTCTCCGATTCGGACAATGAACACGCTTCCCCCGTGAAGGGGGATATCGATGCAAACTCCCCAAAGGAAGTGGAAGGGGCTAACCAACCCCTTTGCCGCCGCCTCCGGCGTGTTCGGTGGCCGAAACCATATCGGCCACCCCACATCGAGCACTACAACGGGGAGGCCGACCCCTACGAGTTCGTCCAAGTGTACTCCACGGCCATCTCGGCGGTTGGGGGGGACGAAAGCGTCCAATGCAACGTCTTCCCCCTCTACCTCTCGGGAATAGCCCGTTCATGGTTCTATAACCTAAAGAGCGGGTCCATCAAGTCATTCGCGCAGCTGAAGCGCGAATTCTGCGCAAATTTCCAGGGGAATTACATCCGTCCCCTGGATTCGTCGCAGTTGTACACCATTCGCCAACGGTCGGGGGAGACAATACGAAGTTTCTTCAAACGCTTCGCGCAGATCAAGAGCAAGGTGGCTCACGTCCCCGACTCGACGATGATCGAAGCGTGCAAGAGTGGCATTCTCCCGGGAGAGCTCCATCGAAGACTCTCCCGGAGTTGCCCGTCCTCCGCCGATGAGCTCTTCAACGTACTCGAGAAGTACGCGAGAGCCGAAGAAGACGATCTCTGGAAAAAGCACCAGGGGACCTCTGTCCCTGGGGAGAGGGACGCGAAGGACCCCTCCAACAAACGTCCCCGGAGGGGGCCCCGCAACGAGCCAAGGCTTCGGGACACTTTCGTCCTCGAAGGCGGAGGCGGCTCTCGGGAGCCTAACCGGGGACAGCGCCCCTTTTCCAAGCCCAAAGGTGGTGGGGGAGGCCGATCCTCCCGTCCGCAAGAAGGCAAGGAGTCTGGAGCCACTCTGTGGTGCGCTTACCACAAGTCCAACTCCCATGCAACCCGAGAATGCCACGCGCTCCTCAACCACTTCGCGACATTCCTCGAGCAACATGGGCCGGGGGGAGGAGGAGGCTCTACCTCCTTACCCCTTCCATCACCAGCCTTGGCGGCACTCCCCGCTCCGCCAGGGGGACGTCAGAGGCAAGGCCAGGAAAAGGGTTCGAGCAACGAGCTCCCCTTCCAAGCCTCCGAGAGGCACATCAATGTCATTGTAGGAGGATCCGCCTCCGGGCGAGATTCCAAACGCCAGCACAAAGAATATGCGCGGGAGGTGAAGGTAGTAGGGGCCGTCAACACGTCCCGGCCGTCCAAATGGTCGGACGTCCCGTTAACGTTCACCATCGAAGACGCGAGTGGGGTGCGCTTCCCCCACAATGACGCGCTGATCGTCTCAGCCACCGTGTTTAACTGCCGCCTTGCCCGAATCTTGGTGGATGGCGGGAGCTCCGCGGACGTCCTCTACCTAAAGGCGTTCAAAGAAATGCAGGTGGACGAGAAGCTCCTGCAACCCGCGGCGGGGCCCCTGCAAGGATTCGTCCCGGGGAAAACCATACATCCAGTGGGGAAGGTCGACCTCCCAATGACATTCGGCACCCCAGATAATTACCGGACCGAAATGGTTCGGTTCGACGTGGTGGATCTCCCCTCCTCCTACAACGCCATAATGGGGAGAACTATCATCAACCGCTTAGGAGCAGCAGTCCACCACAACTATCTTTGCATGAAGATCCCCGGGCCGAGCGGGGTGATCTCCGTGCATGGTGACCAGGGTGTGGCTCGCTCTCTCTACGAGCACGCCTCCGCAGTGATTGGGGACGTTAACCTGGTCAAGGCCTCGGGGGGAGGGAGCTCCCCCTCAATTCCAAACGTGCCAATTGCTCTCCCCGGGAAGTTCCTTCCCAAGCCTCGCCCTGAGGGAGACCTCCGGGAAATCTCTCTTTTCCGAAACGAGGGGAAGACTGTCAAGATCGGGGCTGATCTCCCCGAGGAACACGCGACGCGACTCGCCGAATTCCTTCGCGAAAACGCGGATGTCTTCGCATGGAAGCCCGCGGATATGGGGGGTGTGCCCAGGGATGTTATCGAGCACAAGCTCGCGGTAATGCCCGGTCGCCCCCCGGTGAAACAGAAGATGAGAAAGCTCTCCCTAGAGAGGCAGGAGGCCATCAAGGTGGAGATCGCTAAACTCCGGGAGGCGGGGTTCGTTCGGGAGGTCCTACATCCCGAATGGCTGGCGAACCCCGTCCTCGTAAAGAAGGCAAGTGGCAAGTGGAGAATGTGCGTCGACTTCACCGACCTCAACAAAGCTTGCCCCAAAGATGACTTCCCGCTCCCGCGGATCGACCAACTGGTGGATTCCACCGCGGGATGCGAGCTGATGAGCTTCTTGGACGCCTACTCGGGCTATCATCAAGTCCGAATGGCGGAGGAGGACGAGGAAAAGACGAGTTTTATAACTCCCCTCGGCACCTTCTGTTATGTCCACATGCCTTTCGGGTTGAAAAACGCCGGGGCAACTTTCCAGCTCCTGATGTGCTTGGTCCTGAGGGATCAAATTGGCCGCAACGTGGAAGTATATGTTGACGATGCAGTCGTCAAGAGCATGCGCTCGGCCGCTCATATCGAAGACTTGGGAGAAACCTTCCGCAATCTCCGTAAGTACGGGTTAAGGCTTAACCCGGAAAAATGTGCATTCGGCGTTCGCGGAGGAAAGCTCCTCGGCTTCCTTGTGTCCCAAAGAGGCATCGAAGCCAATCCCGAAAAAATTCGAGCCCTCCTCGACATGCCTCCACCGCATTCTGTCAAGGATGTACAATGACTCACCGGCCGCTTGGCCGCGTTAAGTCGTTTCGTCTCGCGTTCGGGGGAGCGCGGCCTCCAATTTTTCAAGATCCTCCGCGGCCTTGAGGGGTTCCATTGGACTCCCGAGGCACAGGCTGCATTCAAGGACTTGAAGAAATACCTCGCGAGCCCCCCAATGCTCGTGAGCCCGCGTCAGGGGGAGCCCCTGCTCCTCTACCTCGCGGCTACTCCGATTGCCGTCAGCGCAGTTCTCGTCAAGGAAGAAGACGGGCACCAACGCCCCGTTTACTATGTGAGCGAGGCTCTCCAAGGCGCTAAAACGAGATACACGAAGATGGAGAAGGTGTGTTACGCCCTTCTAATGGCCTCGCGGAAGCTTCGCCACTACTTCCTAGGCCACCCTATCACGGTGCCTTCCTCTCTCCCTTTGGGGGAGGTGCTTCGGAACAAGGAAGCCACCGGGCGAATAGGGAAATGGGGGGCCGAGCTAGCCCCCTTTTCGCTGTCCCTCACCGGACGAACCGCGATCAAATCGCAGGTTCTTGCGGACTTTGTGGCCGAGTGGGCTCCGGTCCCTGGACTGGAAGAAGAAGCGCGTGCCGACCCGCCGCGCGACGATCACTGGACCCTCTTCTTTGACGGCTCCCTCTGCCTGGCGGGGGCTGGCGTGGGAGTAGTCCTGAGAAGCCCCGAGGGGAGAACCCTCGAATATGCGGCCAGGCTCGAGTTCCCCGCGACGAACAATGTCGCGGAATATGAGGCCCTTCTCCTAGGGCTACGTCTTGCCCGCTCATTGGGTATCCGACGCCTCCTCGTCAAGGGGGATTCTCAACTCGTGGTATGTCAAATGGACAAGTCTTACTTGTGCCATGACCCGAATTTGAGCCTCTACCTTGACGAGGTCCGGAAGATGGAAAACTACTTCGACGGCCTCGAGGCGCGCCGAATCCCGCGTAGGGACAACGATCGAGCCGACACCCTCGCCAGGGCAGCAAGTGCCCGAGGGCCTCTCCCCGAAGGGGCCTTCTTGGAGGTCATCTCCAAACCTTCCGCGACGGCTCCCGGCCCGGACTCTGAGTCCCGCGACCCAGTCGTCGCGGAAATCGTCCGGGCCACATCCTGGATGGCCCTCCTTATCTCTTGCATCAAGGGAGAGGGGGAGCCCTCCGACGAAGCCGAAGCCGAAGCCAAGCGCCTTCGCGCTAAGGCACGAGCGTACGTGCTGATAGAGGGGACATTGTACAAGCGAGGGGCCTCTGCGCTGCTTCGCTGCCTCCCGCGGGAGGAGGGAGTTCAGCTCCTCGAAGATATTCACCTCGGGTGTTGTGGCTCTCACCTCGGCCCCCGGGCCGTCGCGTCAAAAGCCATCCGCCAGGGCTTCTACTGGCCAACCATCGCCCGCGACGCGAGAGACCTCGTCTCTGCTTGCGGGGCTTGCCAAAAAATGGCAAAGGGCTCCAACCTACCCTCCGCAACTCTGCAGGCAATCCCCCTCACGTGGCCCTTCGCGTGGTGGGGAATGGACCTCCTAGGCCCGTTCCCCCCGGCGTCGGGGGGATACAAGTACGTGGTTGTGGCCGTGGATTACTTCTCCAAATGGGTGGAGGCCGAGCCCCTCGCCGCCATCACGTCTCGCGCGGTGCAAAGGTTCTTTTGGAAGAACATAGTGTGCCGATTCGGCGTCCCCCGCGAGATTACCGTGGATAACGGAACCCAGTTCGACTCAGCGATCTTTCGCGAGTTCTGCCAGAACTTGGGTACGACCCTCCACTTCGCCTCAGTGGCTCACCCTAAGAGCAATGGGGCGGTGGAGCGCGTCAATGGAGTTATCCTCCAAGGGCTCCGTCGTCGCCTGGAGCAAAGCGCCTCCAGGCGCGGGGCATGGGCGGAAGAGCTCCCGAGCATTCTCTGCTCCATGCGAACGACCCCAAGCCGAGCAACAGGGCGTGCCCCCTTCTCGCTCGTGTACGGGGCTGAGGCAGTGCTACCCTCGGAAATCAATTTTCGATCGCTGCGAGTCGAACTCCTCGAGGGAGTCTCGGCGGCCGCGTTTCAAGCTAACGAAGACAACCAGAGGCTGGAGGTGGACCTCGTAGAAGAAGAGCGGGACAGAGCCCTCCTCCGCAACGCCATTTACGAACGCGAGATGGCGCGCGCCTACAACAAGCGTGTTCGGGGGAGGGCCTTCCGTTTGGGAGACCTTGTCCTCAAGCGCGTCACCGACCCTCAAGCCCAAGGGAAGCTCAGCCCAAAGTGGGAAGGGCCATACAGGATTTCCACAATCCTTGGCTCGGGGGCTTACAAGCTCTCTACTCTCGAGGACCAAGAGCTGAAGCACACATGGAATGCGGACCTGCTCCGCAAATTTTACACTTAGTCTCCGAGCCTCCCCCCTTCCCCTTATTCGGACTTCGCAAGGGGAAGGCGCGGTGAGTTGTAACAATGGCCTCAAAGGCCCTTTTGCCCTCCGCCCCTTTTCTTGCGATCCCGCAGGGGGTGGGGGCATTGTACCAGCTCGTTTTAATCAATGCGAATGGTCTTTTCTCCATGTGTTTTCGTGCAGACTTCTTTAATCGCCCCTGAGGCAATACCCTCATCACGAGGATGCCCTCCCCGTGAGGATGCCCCCCGGGGATGCCCTCATCACGAGGAAGCTACAGGCTCCAGCTCAGCCTTAAGTCCCGACGGCGGGAGCCTCGTTCCCCCTTGGGCGGCTTACAATATCCCCTCGTGGACTGAGGGCGTAAGCGGCAACCTGGTTCCCAAGGAACCGAGGTAACGAGTCACTTTGGGGGACCAGTCCCCCCCCATACACTCTAGAGCTTGCTTTTATGCTCTCCCTCCTCCGGGAGCGATCTAGGTCGCGCGACCGATAGATCTTTTACCACACTCGCCTGCACGAGGATAACCCTTCGAGGGTGCCACCCCTCATGGGAACAACCGCGATATTTTCTTATGATTTCAGCGCGGGCCGCCTGTTCAGGTCACCCCCCGCTGCAGGGGGAGGAGATGAAATACCTAGCCAAGTTCCCTTCGGGGGGCATCTAAGGCATCTAGAATCCTCCGGAGATGGAGCCCTTGCTCTCCGAACCCTCGTCCCCCGGAGGTGGAGCCTTGCTCCCCGGATGCTCGTTCTCCGGAGGAGTTGTCTCCCGAGGAGCCTCTCCTCCGGAAGACGTCCTCCGGAGATGGAGCCTTGCTCCCCAGATCCTCGTCCCCCGGAGGTGGAGCCTTGCTCCCCGGATGCTCGTCCCCCGGAGGAGTTGTCCCCCGAGGAGCCTCCTCCGGGAGACGTCCTCCGGGGATGGAGCCTTGCTCCCCGGATCCTCGTCCCCCAGAGGAGTTGTCCCCCGAGGAGCCTCTCCTCCGGGAGATGTCCTCCGGGGATGGAGCCTTGCTCCCCGGATCCTCGTCCCCCGGAGGTGGAGCCTTGCTCCCCGGATGCTCGTCCCCCGGAGGAAGTTGTCTCCCGAGGAGCCTCTCCTCCGGCAGACGTCCTCCGGGGATGGAGCCTTGCTCCCCGGATCCTCGTCCCCCGGAGGTGGAGCCTTGCTCCCCGGATGCTCGTCCCCCGGAGGAAGTTGTCTCCCGAGGAGCCTCTCCTCCGGAAGACATCCTCCGGGGATGGAGCCTTGCTCCCCGGACTCTCGTCCCCCGGAGGTGTTGTCTCCCGAGGAGCCTCCCCTCCGGAAGACGCCCTCCGGAAATGGAGCCTTGCTCCCCGGATTTTCTCCGGAGAAGCCTCTCCCCCGGACCTTTGTCCGGAGGGGGAGCCTTGCTGCCCGGACCTCCGTCCCCCGGAGTCGTTGTCTCCGGAGGAGGACCCTCCCCCGGAACATCGTCTCCGGAAGTGGAGCCTCGCTGGAGCCTCGCTCCCCCGGAGTTTATCCCCCAGATACACTCCCGGTGATTTAGAAGCACAATATAAACGAAAAGTGCGATCTTTTTTATTCCATAAAAAATAAGCTGGGAGACAGCCTCTCCCGGTAAGCTTACAGGGCACAACCGGGAGTTGATTACTCCCGGTGGGCATAAGGGAGGCTACCTACGTCTAATGCGGAGAACCAGCATCTCCTAGGCCCATCGTCAAGTCCTCGCCATGTCCCGGTACAAGCTTCGAACTCGTCGCCTCGCTGCATTGAACATGTCCTCCGGCCAGTATTCATACCCTTCGGGAGGTTCGATGCGCAAGGGGATTGCCTCCCACACTCCCGGGGGAGGTGCTGGCAACTCCGCGCGGTGGTTGTCAAAATTTGCCAAGTGCCAATCGGGCAACCACCGGAGCAAAGCTTGTCCCCCCCGGGGGACACCGGGGGCGAGACTCCCGGAGACGGGAGTGAATTCCACGTCCTTCTCCGGGACTCCCGCCCCGGGCACCTGACCATGACAAGACGAGACTTAGCAAAAATTTTCATTTCATTGACAAATGATTTACACATCCGGGGTTCCCCCTACGGAACTACCGGGAGCAAAAATCCTATACAACAAAAAATCCCCTAATCTACCCAGGGGGGACAGGAGGCTCATACTTGCCCGACATCGTCCCCCCCGGAGGAGGCGTCGCCCGGAGATTCTTCCCCGGCAGCTCGGGGGCGTCTTGTTCGCGGGGGCTCAATCACCCGGTCGTAGAAAGCCCCCGCCAACTCCTCCAGCGCCGCCCGGCGGGGCTCGTAGAATTCCTGGAAGCTCCGGGGGACGAGGCTTCCGATAGCTTGGGCCCCGGCCCCCTGGTACTCCACCAAGGAGGCTGCGAGCGCGGTGGTGGTGGACGCCAAGGCCCAGGCACGGACGTCCGCGGCCTCCGGAATGGCCGCGATGTGCCGGGTGAGGAACCTACGCGCCTCCGCCAAAGATACCAGCGGGTTGCGAGGATTCCCCTCCTCCCGGAACTCGACTCCGAGCCCGATCAACGTGGCCCGGAGTCGATTCCCCGCTGATACGAGGGCTCGCGCCCCCGCAGCCTCCGCCTCCCGAAGCGCCCGGGAGCGAGCCTCCTCGGAGGATGCGAGCTGCTCCCGGACGCCCTCCAGCTCCCGGACGGCGGTGTCCCGGGCAACCTCTGCGGGGGCCAGCACTTCCTCCCGGATGCGCTCCAGCTCCCGGGCGGTCGTGTCCCTCTCTTGGACGAACCTCTCCCGGGCCTGGACCGCCGCGTCCCTCTCCCGGACAGCGGCGTCATGCTCCGCTTCCGCGGCGGCCAAGGCCGCCCTCATGTCCTCGCTCTCCCGGGCGAGGCGAGTCCGGACGGCACGGGCTACGGCGGTGGTCTAAGGAAAAAGAATCAGTAAATGCAAGCAAGGAGGAAGGAGTTTTTAAGTTTCTCACCTGTAAGGCCAAGGAGACGACTTCCCCGTACCGCTCGTCAATGCCGCCCTCCCGGACGTGAGCTCGCACCGTAGGGGTGACGAGGCTCAGGGAGAGCTTGCGCGTCTCCTCCGAGGAGAAGAGAGACGCTCCCCGCGCCGGGGAACGGGGATCTCCTCCCATGGGCAGGCCCCCGTGGCCAACCCCACTCCCGGAGCCTTGGAGAGTGTCTCCCGGTGGTGGGGCGGGGGACCTCCCGTCCCCCGCGCGGGGAGAGCGTTGTAGCGTCCTGGGGGCTCCCTTCCCCGGTTGCGGTGTCGTCGAGGTGCCGCCCCCGGGGGGGACGTGATGGCTCGCTCCCCCGGCAGGCGGTGTTGGGGAAGACGCGACGTCGGGGGCAAAGAGCGCATCCAGGCGCGCAAAGGCCCCGTAGCCCCGGAAGTACACCCCCGGGGGATCCTCCCGGAGAGCTTGCTCCGGGGAAGGAGTAGCGTCGTAATCCCCGGAGGTGGCTCATCCTCCTCCACGACCACGTGGTCGTACACGCCCGATGCCCCCAAGGCATCAAGCTGCGCGACTAGCGTGGCCGTGTCCGTGGGGCTCTCTTCGTGCCCCACCTCCGGGGGCTGCGATCCCCCCGGGGGAGTCACCTGCGCTGGAGGTGCACCCGCCGGCAACAACCTGGCCTCCCCCGGCGTCTTTGGCATCTCCGGGGTTGCCTTGACGGGGGAGGGCCTCGCTTGTCCCGGGGACCTTGTCCTCCCCGGGGCACCGGATGTCCCCGCCGGCCTCCGCGCCGGCTCCGGTGATGCGGGGGCTTGATTCGAGCTCGCTCCCGGCGCCTGCGCGGCTTTGGCGCGTTTCGCCGCCGGGAGTGCCCCCGTCTCCCGCCGCCTGTGAGAGCCCGGGGTTGGGAGCGGGGCCCTTTCCGGGAGGGTCATCCCGAAGGCTTCAGCGACGATGTTCCGGGGAGGACCCTCCCCGATGGCGGCGAGGCACCGGGAGTGCTCGTCCTCGTAGTACCTCCCCAGGAGGTGCTCCGCTTTCTCCCGGGTGGACCTGTAGGACCTAACTGCAAAAAGCAAAGTTTTAACAACCACTCCCTACGATGTGGGTCGCCGGGGAAGAAGAAACTTACGCCGTGACACCGGGAATCTCGGGGGACGGAGCTCCGGGCCAAGTCCCGGACCCTTCCTGCTCCGGCTAAAGGGGCTAAGCCGGAGGAGGAGCAGCTCTTCCGCCAAGTCCCGCATGCTCCTCCGGGAGCGGGCCTCCTTCATCTTCGCCACGGAGGTTAGCTCCTCCATCGTCAAGACCGGAGGGCCGGGGGAACGACCTAGTGTCGCCGGCCTCGCGGAGTAAGTCATCTCCGGGTCGCCCGCCCGGAGATAGAACCACCTCCGGCTCCATCCCTCCCAATGCTCCTGGGAGGCCATCACTGGGTACTCCTCCGCCCGGGAAGGGGCGTACTTCAGCATCACTGAGCCGCAAGTTGCCTTCGGCCCGTTCTTCGTCACCAGGGAACTCTTCGCTTGCGCCCGGTGGAAGTAGGAGAAGAGCCGGAGTGTCCCTTCCACTCCGGCGGCGGTCTCGCATAGCCACAAGAACAACCCCATTCTCACGAGAACGTTGGGTGTCAAGTGGTTGAGGGCTATCCCGTGCTCCCGGAGAAAGTCCCGGAGAAGCGGATGGATCGGGAGCCTCAGCCCTGCTTGGATGAAGGCCATGAAGGCCACCACCTCTCCGTCCCGGGGGCTCGGGGTCACCTCCCCCGCAGCCGGGACATGAATGTCCCCCTCCGCAAATATCCTCCGGGAGACGAGAGTGTCCCGGTCCCCCGCGGAGAACTCGGTTGTCCCGAGGTAATCCGAGGTTGCGTCCTCCGGGACACTTGAAGCTTTCCCGCGTACCTTCGACGTCATTTCGTCTCTCCCGCGGAAGGTTTTGTGAAACCGGGGGAGAAGTCTCTTCCGGAGAGCGACCGGGGAAGAGATTACTCCCGAAGAATTTGGTGGATTATGAGGATTGAGGAGAAGGAAAGCGTGCCTCCCTTGAGGTGGGCCCCTCCTTATATAGGCAACTAAGGTGCCCCCGATGGCTGCCACGTGTCAGCTCGAGGGATCTATACCGTGAATATGAAAGGTCGCACAGATATCGAGGCAATACATGGCTAACTTAAATAGTACTCCTCCCCCGGATGAGGGCGAGTTATGGACGTTATATTCGCTCTCCGGGAGAGGGCCATGTTTCCAAGGTAACGAATCGCACCCCCCGGCGACATCAAAATGTCCCCGGGGGTGCGGGGGGCTTCTGTTGGGGGAAAATATCAGCCAACGCCAGAAACGTCACCAGGGGAGTTCTTTCTCCGGGGTTGAGAGAAACTTCCCCCGGCGCACCTCCTCAGGGCTAGGGAGAGCTCCTCTCCCGGAGCCCCTTCTCCGGGCCGGGGAAGACGTCTCCCGGAGCCCTCCCCCGGGCTCGGGAGAGACTTCCCCCGGCGCACCTTCTCCGGGCTAGGGAGAGCCCCCTCTCCCGGAGCTCCCTTCTCCGTGCCGGGGAAGACGTCTCCCGGAGCCCTTCCCCGGGCTCGGGAGAGACTTCCCCCGGCGCACCTTCTCCGGGCTAGGGAGAGCCCCCTCTCCCGGAGCTCCCTTCTCCGTGCCGGGGAAGACGTCTCCCGGAGCCCTCCCCCGGGCTCAGGAGAGACTTCCCCCGGCGCACCTTCTCCGGGCGACGGGAGAGCCCCCTCTCCCGGAGCTCCCTTCTCCGTGCCGGGGAAGACGTCTCCCGGAGCCCTCCCCCGGGCTCGGGAGAGACTTCCCCCGGCGCACCTTCTCCGGGCGACGGGAGAGCCCCCTCTCCCGGAGCTCCCTTCTCCGTGCCGGGGAAGACGTCTCCCGGAGCCCTCCCCCGGGCTCGGGAGAGACTTCCCCCGGCGCACCTTCTCCGGGCGACGGGAGAGCCCCCTCTCCCGGAGCTCCCTTCTCCGGGCCGGGGAAGACGTCTCCCGGAGGCCCTTCTCCGGGCTCGGGCGGGGTTTCCCCCGGCGCTCCTCTGGTGGGCACTAATTTCAAAGGGCTGCCACGTGTCGGAAATCGGTGCCCTGGACCCCGTCAGAAGACCGTTTTGCCCCCGATTCTACGGTGGCGGCAGGGGCAGTTCAGTAATTTGCGTCTTTTAGGGTCTATATATACCCTTGTAACCCTCTTTTGTAACCTAAGACATTCATTTGTACTTAATCCAAAAAAACAAAAAGGCGTGTTCTGGAGCCCTCTTCCCGGGAGAGAGCCCCCCTAGCCGACGCTCGTCGGGAGCACGTCAACAGGACTAGGGCCTCCACTGAGGCCCGAACCTGTATAAACCCCTGTGTCAATCTCTGGGATTGTCCAACGCGGGGTGACCCGTCGCACGGTCAGCTCGCGTTGAGGAACACGTGTTACGCACGTCATCAAATCTGCCGAGGTATTTTTTATACCACGACACTTATACAATACTATCGGTTTAAAGCCGAGCCGATAGAAGAAATAGTCAATAGCGATTAGTGAACGTTGGGATTGTAGATGTTTTACTAACGGTTTTTTAACCGATAGAAGTGTGCTGCCCCTCTACTATCGTGCCGACCACTATCGGTAAGAGAACTGATAGTAGAGTGGATTTTTAACCGATAGTAAAAAGCATTTCTGTAGTAGTGGGAGGCGACTAGGGCAACGATGAGCAGTGGTGTGGCGGCGATTGACGGCGCGGCTGCGACTGTGCGACGGCGAGTGGCTGCGCGTGTTGGTGCGGCGACTGAGCGGCGGCGCGGCTACGAGTAGGCGACAGCGAGGAAGAAAGGAAATAAACCGACGCGGACAAATCTAGGGTTAAAAGCAAAACAATCGTGCGGACAGTCAGTGTGAAATTTGGACTGGCCGCGTGGTCTGGCAGGTTTTGGTCAAATGATTTTGACCACGACCAGGTCACTTGTTTCGACCACGACCAGATCTTGGAATTGTGAGTGTGGTCAAATGATTTCTACTGAAACGACCATGACCAAATATTGGACTTGAAGGTTTGTCGTCAAATGATTTCTACTTAAACGACCACGACCAGGTCACTAGTTTCGACCACGACCAGATCTTGGACTTGAAAGTTTGTGGTCAAATAGTTTCTATTAAAGCAGAGTGTTTTGGTCGTTCGGTCCTTCATGTGACCAGATATAATCAATTTCGATCACGACCAGGTCTGGAGCTAAAAGACCAGTTTCAATTAATTTTAACCACGACCAAGTCAGGGACCAAAAAGGACTAGTTGAGCTGCTACGACCAAGACCAGTTACATATATACATCAATACATCCAGACAATCAATTTACATTTGATATATCAATAATATTCAATTCACTTCTAAGAAAGCAAAATCTAGATTCTTCCAAGGGTTTGGTAAAAATATCCGCTAATTGCATGTCAGTTTATACATAACTTACATCTATATCCCCTTTTGCCACATGATCTCTTATAAAATGGTGCCTAATATCAATATGCTTTGTTCTAGAATGTTGGATCGGATTGTTTGCAATTTTTATGGCACTTTCATTATCACATAAGAGTGGCACTTTTTCAAATAAATTTCCACAATCCAAGAGGGTTTGCTTCATCTATAATATTTTAGCACAAAACTACCCGCCGAAACATATTCCGCTTTGGCGATGGAGAGAGCTACGTAGTTTTGTTTCTTGGATGACCAAGAGACTAGAAAACTCTAAATCCCAAGATTCCTCAATACAATTTGTGTTTTTGTTAAAAACTAGATAGGCTTTACTAGTGGTGGAGTATCCGACTAGAAAACCTTCATCAACTCTTCTTTGAAATTTTCCACCAAACGCCCTTTTTCTAAGAATGTAGCATTTACATCCAAACACTCAGAAATAAGAGACATTTGGCTTATGCCCAATGAGAAGCTCATAGGGAGTTAAATTTAAGAGATGATGCAAATAAAGCCGGTTAATAGAATAGCAAGTGGTATGCAAGGCTTTGGCCCAAAAGCGAGTAGGAGTGTCATACTCACTTAGCATTGTTCTTGCCATTTCTATCAATGTTCGATTTTTCCTTTCTACAATCCATTTTGTTGTGGAGTGTAGGAAGTTGAAAATTCGTGTTTAATACTCAAATAATCACAAAAATCAGCCAAGGTCGAATTTACAAACTCTCCACCATGATCAGTACGGATTTTCTTGATGGTAAGTTCAAATTCGGTGGAGACACATTTCGCAAAACTTTTGAAAACATAGGGGGTTTCAGATTTTTGAGAAAGAAAAAAGACCCAAGTATAACGTGTAAAATCATCAACAATAACAAAACCATAGTTGTTTCTTCCAATACTTTGGAACTCCAAAGGTCCAAATAAATCCATATGCAAGAGTTCCAAAGGTTTGCAAGTTGAAAGAATGCACTTAATTGGTCGGATGTGAAGTAGCTACTTGCTTGCCCGCTTGACAAGCGCTACAAGGTTTATCCTTCTCAAAATTCTCATCCTTCAAGCCAATCACCAAATCATGTTTTAAGAGTTTTTTAAGTTGATGTATTCCAACATGTGTAAGTCTTCTATGCCAAAGCCAACCTTTCGAAGTTTGAGAAGCAAGGCATGTTGAAAGCGATGCATCTTTTGAGTTGAAATCAACTAAATCAACTAGATAAAGATTTCCAAAACGAAATCCTTTGAAGATCAAGGAGTTGTCTTTTAAACTTTCAACTAAAACATCTTTAGGAGAAAATATGCAACGAAATCCAAGACACAAATTTGTCCAACGGATAACAAATTAAAATTCAATGATTAAACAAGTGAAACATTTGAAATGAAAAGATCATGAGATATAGCAATTTTACCCAAACCTACCACATTTCCTAGACGATTGTCACCAAAGGTGATCTTTTGGTCTTCACTTGAATTATTTTCCAAAGAGGTGAACAAGTTTTTGTTTCTGGTCATATGTTCGGTGCATCAACTATCTAGCACCCAATGTTTTCCACCGGTCTTGTAGTTCACCTACAAAAACAAATAATCAAGTCTGTTTAGGTACCCAAACCCTTTTGGGTCCTTCAATGTTAGTAATCAAAGTTTTGGGCACCCAAATAGATTTCTTATTTTTGTTAAGAATGGGTGTTCCAACAAACTTTGCTATCACATACCCTTTTTTAGATCTCTTAAGCATGTTGCATGGATCAAAATGAGTAGAGGTCATTAAGGGACAAGCATCATGTGAATGACCTACATCATGACATCTAAAATAAAACTTATTGCATGCTTTTACAAAGATAGTTTTTGTGTTTGGCTTATTTCTTTTCTTTGGAAAGTATCCAAGTCCTTCTTTTCTAAATGAGTATCTTTTTCTCACTAAGAAGAAGATCAAGAGATGTTTTCCCTTTGTAACAATTTTTTAAGCCTTTACTAAGTTTCTTAATTTGAGCTTTTAGTTCATTGTTTTCATTTAATATTATTTCATTAGTGTTATTAGAAGATGATGCATGGCATGGAAATACTTTATCACTAGAGCTAGATGAACATGGTGTATCAAGTATATCATTGCAACTAGTCGACATATCAATTTTAGAGATCACATTTGGTGTATCATCAACTAAGTCACAAAAAATAGCAACATCTATTTTAGTTGGTGAGTTAGTAAGATTCTTGATGAGTATACCTTCATATGAATCTTATAAATCGGAGTAAAGCGCAAATAAAGAAGAGTGCTCCTCTTTAAGTGCCCTATACTTCCTTTTTGTGTTTCCAAGAGCATCATTTAATTCACACCATTTCAACTAGATCATCATATGAGGAGTCAAGAGAATATACCTTCTCATCACTTTTAGCCATGAGGCAAAAAGATGGGCTTGACGATGTGTTGTTGTTGCCAAGAGCTAATCCGGCTAGCTTCTTGGAACAACCTTCCTCATTATCGGGGTCTGAGTCAGAGCTTTCTCCTCCGGGCATCCACTCCCCGAAGCATGCTTCGTTGTTTCCGCCATTACTCTTCTTGAAGAACTTCTTCCTCTTGGGATCTTTCTTCTTCTTGTCCCAAATCTTGTTTTTATTTGGACATCTTGAAGCAATATGTCATTTTTCATGACATTCATAGCATATGATATCCTTGAAGTTTGATGGCTTTGACCCTTTTGGCCTCGTGTCGATGTTAACTCTCTTCTTATGTAACTTGCGAAGAAGTCTTTGAGTGTTCTTCACAAGAAGAGCTAGATCCTCATCAGAAGATCCATCGCTTGAATCACCCTTGGAGCCGGCTTTGAATGCCAAGTTCTTATTCTTTGTTTCTGATGATTCGGCCGCTTCCTTTTTGTTCTTCCGATGCATCCATCTCATGGATGATAAGATTCCCATAGAGATTGGTAGGTGTGGTGGATGATAAGTCGGAGTTGGTGATGACTGTCACAAGAGTGTCGAAACTCTCCGAAAGAGCCCTAAGTATTTTTTTCACAATCTCAATATTAGTAAAAACAACTCCGAGGCCTTTGAACTCATTCACAATGTTGTTCCACCGAGTGAACATGGAATCCACGGACTCGGTTGGTGACATGGTGAATGTCTCATATTTTTGCCTCATCATGAGCAACTTTGCCTCCTTGACCCTAGTGGTGCCCTCATATATTTCTTCGAGGATGGTCCAAACCTTATGAGCGGTGGACTTTTGGCACGGGTATTTAAGTGGAGCTTTCTCCTATCGTCATCGGAGTGACTTGCCAGATCAACTGGAGGAGTAAACCCAATCTTGACAATGTCCCAAACATCAAGTCCCATGGCCTCTAGAAAGACGGACATGCGCACCTTCCAATAGGGATAGTTAGTCCTATCAAAGATGGGCGCACGTCCGGTGTGACCAAGGTGAAAACCCTCATCGGAAGCCATCCTCTCTCTAGGTAGTGAAGCCTACGCAAAAGAGAGACCACGCTCGGATACCACGTGTAGGATTGAGGATGCCGACTAGAGAGGGGTGAATAGGAGGCTCTTAAAACTTTTATGAGTTTGGAACTTTTTACAATTAAAACCTAAATGAGCTAAGTGCAAATAAGAATCAAGTCAACAATAATAGACAGCACAAGTAAAATGAGAGAAAGAGAATCAAACACAACGATGTATCCCGAGGTCTCAGACACTCGCCCGGTCTCTCCTACTCCTCATTGAAAAACTCAAATGAATGTGTCTTTCTCCGATGTCCACTATGGTTGCTCCTTCTCCTCTCCAGAATGGTGAGCGCCCAACCTCTCACAAACACGTCGAGTCTCTCCGACAAGCTTCGTCAATGGAGAGATCAACGGCCACGCCTCCGAACCGTCTAGGTGATGGCGATCACCAAGAGTAACAAGTTGCGAGATCTTCTCTTGACCTCCAACAACAACCGAGAAACTCTAAAGATGCAAATGATTGTTCTCGGAGGATCTCTCACAAACACAATTGATGATTTTGATCAAAAGATCAAGACTTTAGTGTTAGAAGACTTGGGCTCAAGTGTATATCAGAATATGGCTCAGAGATATAGTCATTTTGTGCTCACAACACATATTTATAGCCTAAACCTCTCAACTAGTCGTTCTGGTCGTTCAGGAAAATTGTCAGTACATGCTGATAGTCAGCCTCAAAGACTGACAGTCAGCATCGACCACTAACGGCTAGTTATGACACAGTCAGAAGCCATTGGAATTTTTGTCAGCACGTGTGCTGACAGTCAGCGTTCTCACGCTGACAGTCAGAATAGGTCAAAAATATTTTGCTCGAAAAATATACATCTCTGGACAAATGTCAGCACTTGTGTTAACATTCATACTAACTATCAGCATAGTGTTAAATGATTTTGGCTCAGAAACATGCCTCTCTGGACAAATGTCCACATTTAAGCTGACATTCACGTTGACTGTCAGCATCACTAGCGATCAGTTTTGGTGGACCAAGTCTTAAATTACTGGTAGAAAATCTGGTCAAAAAGCCAGTGGTCGAAAAGCTGCTTGGTCGAATGACTAGTGGTCGAACCACTGCTGGTCGAATGACTAGTGGTCAAATGTCCGCATTCGACCAGGCACTTATGCTGGTTGCCAGCATAGTATGTAGTTTTTGCTCGATGACTGTTTGCTACTGGTCGACTGTCAGCATTTAAAGACTGACTATCAGCACAAGCTGATAATTGTCCCAGTTCAAATTTTGAGTCCAGTCTTAGTATTTTTCAAATCTTTATTTCAATGACCAAAAGATGAATATGTGTGTCAATGAGAGAATGCAACTCATGACCTAAGAGTTTCTCAGTTTTCACCAGTAGTAGAAAAGATTCGCAACCCCTCTTAATAGTAGGTTAAATAGAAAGAATTTCTATAAATCCGGTCAAACTCCAAACACCCAGACCGATAAAATCCGAAAGAAAATGATCCTTAAACTTTTACCTTAGGTCTTTGCGGCTTCCAGCTTGGTGTTTTGTTTTTCTCATGATATGCAGACTCTTCAGAGAAATAGCTTTGCATACCAACAGCTTAAACAAAAGATTAGTCCAAGACACTTAGAGTCATTAATCATCAAAATCAGAAGTGAGGGCCTAGATGCAACTACCTTTACTCCCCGCTCTTTTCTACCCCTTCAGATATTGTTGTAGGAGGTGTTTGGTTGGTGTCTTGATAAAGCCAAACACATAAATCAACTTTTTAGGCAAGCGGTGGGCGCACGGAGGTGGCAGAGGCAAGAGGTGGGCGGAGCGGCAGTCACGCGGAGATGTCTTGAGCGCCTTTAGATATTGCTGGTCTTTTATAGGCGAGCGGCGGGCAGGCGGAGGCGGGCAAGGTGAAGGCGAGAGGTGGGTGGGCGGAGGTGGCAGAGATGACAATGTGTTAGGAGGGGGGAGGCAACGGAGGCGAGTGGTGGCTTCGACGGATGCGGTTGCAGCGGCTTCGGCGGTGATGATGCGTCGAGAGTGTCGGAGGCGAAGGGGAGGGCGTCAGCCTTTGTTCAAGCCGAAGGAGAAAAAAAATCCGCTCTTGTGCCTGGGACAATCCCCAGAGAGGCCTAAGACGCGGACCAAACAGCCCGGTCGTCTTTGCAAAATTATTACATCCAGTGGCGGACCTATTAAAGGGGCAAGCATGCCTAGCCAAGAAAGATGCCTGCTTTGGGACAGGTGGAACTACTTTCGTTGTGTCTGGTGGGCTTGTGATTGTGACCAAAGGGTGCCAAAGACAGGGAGGCAAGAATAATTAGAATTAGTATGAACAAAGAAGCCCCCTAGCCCCACAACACCAACAACACACGCACACACACACACACCCGACCAGCACCACCCAATTTTAATTTGAGTTGTTTTTCAGTAAGATGCGACTTCAGCCTTACTAAAAGAAAATAATGTTATACATGAAAGCCAATACAAATACCACTATGTAAAGTACATTAGCATTGCTGCCAATCCTGGCTTCAATTCCTGGATCCACCACTGATTATATCCACATTGGAAACATATCATGATGATACAAGTCAAAACTTAACCGTCCAAATGGTGTGGCGGTGCACAAAAATCAGTTTCCGGCAAGGCCTGAGTTTCAAAAAACCCGATCCGAGTCCAAATGGGCAAACCATGCTACTTGGGCCAGATTGGGTTGTGCTCTAGTTAGCCCGATATAATAGCACTTTTTTTGTCAACCGGTCCAAGAGTGGTGATGCTCAAGTCTAAGTAGGAGAGTGATCCAATCATCACACTACGTGCAATGATGGTTGAGATCAGTCAAAACCACATAGAAAGAGTATATTCTAGCCTGACCATATCGATATGATCATTTGTTTTATGGGGTGTTTGATCGCAGAATCCAACTAACACAATTTGCCTTAACCAAATTTGGCCACGTCTATTTTGTTGCCAACATTTTAATATACTAATGAAATTTGGTCAAGTTTACCTCTCCTACATCTCTATGGCATGCCTATGCCATTTCTTAAAGTAATAATTTTATATACGTCTTAGTGTGCAACTTTCTCATAATCGATCGCAAAGTAACTTTTTTATCCTCCTCAACTATTTTTCATTCTACAAATGAAAGAATTGTCAAATCTTAATAAACTACCACATTTACATTTAAACCTTCTTACCAATATCTAACAATTCTGTCAAAACCCACACAACTATATAGTTAGAAAAATAAAAGAAAATTTGTTCTATATATTTTCTACGGCTTGAAGTATATCATCTCTCAAATCTTCAAACTTCTCAATTCCAAAGCTGAACCTCACCAAGTTGTCCTTGATCCCATTCTTGGTCTTCTGCTCTTCACTATGCCCCCTGATACCATCAGAACCACAAATCCATAAGCATCAAATGTGTGTGTGTGTGTGTAGATGAATGACGCTTTTTACGAAATTCATATAAATCGTGGCTGTTCATAAAAATTTTATAAAACATTCATACGTACAGTCTTTGTGAGATGCATTTGTAAGTGTATGAATGTAGATTACCAGTAGGACATCACCGCCGGTTGTTGCACCAAGCTCTCGCAGCCGCCAAGCGACGTTGCGATGAACGGTATCTCCAGTGCATCGATGAACCTCATCACACCATCCAAATCCGACGATACCTCGAAGCTGACAACACCACCGTAACCGGTCATCTGACACTTGGCAATGTTGTGCCATGGGTTGCTCTTAAGTCCAGGGTAATACACTCGTTGAATCTGACAAAAATACACCTCATGCATGTCAGAAAATGATCATGTGAGACACCATGATAGTCCTCTTGTTCACTATCAGATTGATATGCACGTTGATCTAACAGTGCACGAACAGCCTGACATATGGAAACTATTTTATAGAGGAAGGTCTTTGTGCAAGGTTCTGTTCTTTCAATGTTGGATTAGTGCACATTAAATTGATTGATTGGACGGTAAGACAGCAAATCCTCACGTGAATACCATTCTCGTATAAGTTTTTTTTATGCCATATATGCACTTACCAATGGATGATTTTCAAGGAGCCGTGCCATCCTCAATGCGGTGGTGTTCTGCATCTCCACACGAAGAGGCATTGTCTTCATGCCACGTATGATCATGTATGCTGCATTCTACATGCAAAGTCATAATTAGCGTCGATGTTGATGCTAAGCACAAACTTCTTGAAGAAACTCACTGATCGCGAGGCAGAAACGGACGTACCGGATTGATCGCGCCACCTAGGTCGTGATGCCACGCGCGTATCCTCGAGATGAGCTCCTCCGAGCCACTGATACATCCTGCGATGACCTGAAATTTAAACACACATAAGACGTATTCGTAGAAGTTTAATGCTAGTTCATAGAAGTTTAATGCTAGGTAGCTACTCACGTCGTGGTGGCCGGCGATGTACTTGGTTGCGGAGTGGAGGACGATGTCGGCGCCGAGGGTCAGCGGCTTCTGGTTGACCGGCGAGGCGAGCGTGCTGTCGATGCACACCAGAGCTCCCTTCCGGTGGCACATGTCCGCGACGAGCCTGACGTCGATGCACTTGAGTAGAGGGTTCGTCAGGGAATCCGCATAGAACAGCGTCACCTGCATGCATGCATATGTGCATGTGTCAAAAATCACAAACATATATGTGTGTACGTGCTTGGAAACATATATAGTGTCATGTCAGGGCACACACATTTTCACGGTGAAGAACGGTTTTTAGTGACTCCATGTCGTTCAGATCGACGAACGTGGACTGCATCCATGCAAATCGACCATTAGTTAGGAGCCATCAATTATGATCTATTTATTATTAACGGCACACAACTGCATCTCATATACGAAAAGAGTTTATATACAAGATACTTTTACGAGGTACGTACCTTGATGCCCATCTTGAAGAGCTTCTCGCGAATGAAGGCGGACGCCTCCCCATAGCACTCAGTCGTGGTGACGACGTGCCCGCCCGGCGGCACGAGGGCAAGGAGCGTGGCCACAATGGCATTCATGCCCGACGACGTGACTAGTGTGGCCTCGGCTCTCTCGAATGCGCTGCAAAAACCATGCATATAAGAATAATGCTCGGATGCTTTCGACACTAAGCTATTGCGCCAGTCTTACAGCAATATATATTGACCTAATCTTATCTTCAAGAACCTTGACAGTAGGGTTGCCGTACCGGCCGTACTCGAAGCTCTCCCTTCTGCCTTCCTACAAGTGCATCAGAATTCGTGCAAGTAAATGTTAAGCACATATAGATGAATTTTCCTGTGAGATATATATATATATATATATATATATATATATATATATATATATATATATATATTATATATGTATGTATGTATAATCGTGTGTATATATACCTTGAAGGCGATCAGGTCGTCGGAGTTCTTGAAACAGTGCGTCGTGCCGCTCACGATCGGCGTCGCGATCGAGTCCGTCGTCGTCGCAAGGCCGTTCCCGAGCTTCTCCCCTGCCGTACGTGCCATGCACGGATCACGAGGTAAGAACATGCATATCTGCTATATATATATATATATATACGTTAATACGTCCCACACGTGTGCATGTGAGCTTGAGGGTAATGTCCATACCGGCGTGCACTGCGAGGGTCTCGTCGGCCGATGTACGTCTCTGCGTCGGAGCAATGAGACCGTGATCTTTGAAGAGCGGCAAGTTCTCCGGCAGAGCACCGGCGGTGGCGGCGTCGAGGAGGGCGAAGGCACTGCCATGGCCGGCGCCAAAGAAATCGACATTTTCCTCGACGCCGACGGCGACACCTCGCACGGTCTTCGGAGAGCGGCGGAAGCCTACGACGCATCGTCTGCTGGCGGCGCCGTCCGCCGGAGGGGACGCTGGCCACGGAAGTGTAGTCTTGGCGAGAGCCGTGGAGAGAGCCATGAAAGATTAATTAGTGGAGTGATCAAGAACTGGAATACGAAGTAATTATGGAACTAATTAAGCTAAGGAGCTGCTTAATTAAGAGATGAGAGCTTCTATGTATGATCCAATTAATTAGTGTGTGTAATTGTATATATATATACTTGCGATTTCACGCGCGTTTATACGCGTGAGTATTTTTTTATAGATCTACTCATGTGCCGATGTGAGCGTACATTGCACAAAAAAAAATTTCTATAGGACCATCTCATGCGTGTATACGTAGTTTTGTAAAATATATATAAATATAAATATATATATATATATATATATATATATATATATATATATATATAGTGACTAAATCATGCATGAATCATGTGTGGTAACCTAGTAATATATAGGAGTGTGCAAGTGTGATTAAGAAAAGCAAAAACTTATGCAAGCAAATTAATCGAGAAGTGTCCACGAAAGCAAGAGAAAAGTCAAAACACATGTATATATACAGGGTCAGTCTGGTCTCTCAAGTATTATATGACTTCACTCTTAGTTCTTTGTCAATGCATTCTTAATCTGGTTTGGTGCGGCTCTTTATTAATAATCAGGTACCTTGGAATGCCTATGTGGCCATGTGCAGAGTTGTTAAGGTCAAGTCTGTTGCACTTGGTTACTCTTGGACGAGTATTTCACTGTTCACATCTCGAGTTTTTCAAAACTAGTCTCAAATTTATTTGATTGATTCTGCGAGTAGAGTCCATGATCTGTTTGCTGAGGAATTAGGTGGACTGGTCTGCGGCAATGTGTCGCATGCACCAACGATTCCGCACGTTGTTTCAGTTGTAAGGTGGATCGGGGGCGCCCCGCATGACCTCAATGGCCGTGAGCAGTCCTCGGTGTCGTCTGAAATAACACAGACTTTCTTTTGATCATTAACAACTAACTGCTTTACATGAACTAAAAACCACAACCAGCCTTTCGTGCTTTCTACTTCTACGATTGGATATGCCAACAGAAGCAACTGATCGTTACTGTCAGTAGTAACTGCAATGAAAAGTGAAACGATGGTGGATAAAAGATATGTATCATAGAATATCATAATATCATATCATCCAGCATACAATCCATCATGTAATAATAATTCTACACTAATCATCTAATCTCTCCCCCTTTGACATCAAGCTCAAAAAGGTGGGTGAGGGGGCAGCAAAAATATACTCTAATCCTAGAGAACTACTCATCGTCGGATGAAAAATCTAGTATAGTAGTGTCTCCAGATCCTACAGGAGAGTCGGTGGGATCAGGGCCTAAGACAGGGTCAGCTGCCGAAGCGACCGTTGGAGAGAAGCACGAGGAAGCAGCAGGGCGGGCCCTCTTGCGAGGGGTATGAGCAGCAGAGGTAGGCAACCGGGCCAGTATCTGCTCCTGCTGAGCTGAGAGGCGATCTAGTATCTGGCGGTGCTCTGTCTGAGTGTGAAGGATTTGTTGCTACATCTGGAGCAACTGATCCATTGTGCTCTGCAGTTGAGCAATGGAGTGTGCAAATCCACTGCCCGTGTCAGCTGGATCAGCCTCCCCAATATCCTCGTCTCTAAACTCACCAACTGTATCATCATCATGGATGGGAAGATCTGGATCATGAGTTGGTACTGCCACAGGACGTACTCCAACGCGGCAATCATCCTGACCCGGAGGATAGAAAACCAAGGTGCTCTGAGGAAGAAGCATATCAGTATCATAGGCCTTTATGTGGAGAAGCAAGGCCATGATGTAGGGAGCGTAAAGCAAGTGGCGGCTTGGAGCAGAGAGGACGTGCTGGATCTCACTAATGAGGAGATCAACGATATCAAATGGCTCCTTCCTGAAGATGGGGAGAAAAAGAAGAAGAGCAAGATAAGTGACCTTGGACATATCCCCGGTCCTAGGTAGCAGAGTAAGACATAGGATCTTCAAGGCAAGATCCACGTCGCGACGCGTGCCAGCGATGTGCCTAAGCTGAAAAAGATCAGGGTAAAGCATGGCGACATCAGGGCGCTCAAGATCAGGAAGTGTGTGCAACTGACGACCAGAAGCAGGGCGCACTAAGCTGAGTGCGGCCTCAAACTGCTCCTTCGTGGCGATGTGGATCTACTATCCAACCATGAAGGTCAACAAAGTGCGCTGAGGGTCAACGAAGAGAGTGGCGTATAACTGACGAATAGGAGACTCGGCCCAGTGTAGTGAGGAATTTACCACAAGATCTCGGAGACCAACTGTGGCAAAGAAACTGGCTAAGGTGGAGATCCCGTCCGAGTCGAAATGGTGGGCCAAGACAGAGAACGATGGACAAGGATGGGAACACGACTATAGATACTATCCCACAGATTGAGCTGAACAGGGGTATAAAAGGTAGGAATGGGGCAAGAATCCCGACCGGTAGGACGAGGTCCTAGATAAGGATTTTTCGCTCGCAGAGAACGAAGGCGTCCAGCACCCCACTTGGAGCAATCCACTGGAACGCGCTCAGGTGGTGAAGGCGAGCGGGAACCGCAAGTCTGGCCAGTCGAACAACCACGGTTTGAGGCGAATTTTCATCGTGCGGCACGCCTCGCGGAAGAGGGATTTGACGACATGACTGAGAAGACAGCAAAGAGAAGGAATGTGTGATCAGTCTAAGGCTGTCGAGCAATGACGACAACGAAAAGAGAAAGAAGAAGAAAAAGAATGAAATAATATGATGGCCAGATCGACGGCTAGTGCCAAATGAGGAGGCGACTAGGGCAACGATGAGCAGTGGTGTGGCGGTGATTGACGGCGCGGCTGCGACTGTGCGACGGCGAGTGGCTGCGCGTGGTGGTGCGGCGACTGAGCGGCGGCGCGGCTACGAGTAGGCGACAGCGAGGAAGAAAGGAAATAAACCGACGTGGACAAATCTAGGGTTAAAAGCAAAACAATCGTGCGGACAGTCAGTGTGAAATTTGGACTGGCCGCGTGGTCTGACAGGTTTTGGTCAAATGATTTCGACCACGACCAGGTCACTTGTTTCGACCACGACCAGATCTTGGAATTGTGAGTGTGGTCAAATGATTTCTACTGAAACGACCATGACCAAATATTGGACTTGAAGGTTTGTGGTCCAATGATTTCTACTTAAACGACCACGACCAGGTCACTAGTTTCGACCACGACCAGATCTTGGACTTGAAAGTTTGTGGTCAAATAGTTTCTATTAAAGCAGAGTGTTTTGGTCGTTCGGTCCTTCATGTGACCAGATATAATCAATTTCGATCACGACCAGGTCTGGAGCTAAAAGACCAGTTTCAATTAATTTTAACCACGACCAAGTCAAGGACCAAAAAGGACTAGTTGAGCTGCTACGACCAAGACCAGTTACATATATACATCAATACATCCAGACAATCAATTTACATTTGATATATCAATAATATTCAATTCACTTCTAAGAAAGCAAAATCTAGATTCTTCCAAGGGTTTGGTAAAAATATCCGCTAATTGCATGTCAGTTTATACATAACTTACATCTATATCCCCTTTTGCCACATGATCTCTTATAAAATGGTGCCTAATATCAATATGCTTTGTTCTAGAATGTTGGATCGGATTGTTTGCAATTTTTATGGCACTTTCATTATCACATAAGAGTGGCACTATTTCAAATAAATTTCCACAATCCAAGAGGGTTTGCTTCATCTATAATATTTTAGCACAAAACTACCCGCCGAAACATATTCCGCTTTGGCAATGGAGAGAGCTACGTAGTTTTGTTTCTTGGATGACCAAGAGACTAGAGATCTACCCAAAAGTTGACAACTTCCGGATGTACTTTTTCTATCAATCTTGCAACTCTCATAATCCGAATCCGAATAACCTATTAATTCAAAGTTTGCATTTTTAGGATACCAAAGACCTATATTTGGATTGCATTTCAAATATCTAAGGATTCTTTTAATGGCAATCAAATGACATAACTTAGAAGATGATTGAAATCTAGCACACAAGAAAACACTAAACATGATGTCGGGCCTAGATGCGGTAAGATAAAGCAAGCTACCAATCATAGATCCATAGAGTTTAGAATCAACCGCTTTTCCGTCGTTGTCCATATCGAGATGTCCATTAATGGCCATGGCCTGGAGTTTTCACGGCTTTAGCATCTTCCATCCCAAAGCGCTTCAACAAGTCCTTCACATACTTATTTTGACTCACGAATGTTCTGTTCTTGAGTTGCTTGATTTGAAGTCCAAGGAAGAAGCTTAGCTCTCCAATCATTGACATCTCAAATTCTCTAGACATCATTTCTCCAAACTCATGGCAAAAGGATTCGTTAGTGGAACCAAATATGATATCATCAACATATATTTGACACACAAAAAGATCTTTTTCAACTAATTTTGTAAAAAGCGTTGTGTCCACTTCCCCAATTTTAAATCCTTTTGATATAAGAAAGTCTCTAAGTCGTTAATACCAAGCTCGAGGAGCTTGATTAAGTCCATAAAGGGCCTTAGAGAGTTTGTATACATGATTTGAAAAATTTTAATCTTCAAAACCAGGAGGTTGTTCCACAAAAACTAGTTCGGATATTTTTCCATTTAAGAAGGCACTTTTCACATCCATTTGAAATAAGTTGATGTTAAAATTGGATGAAAAGCAAGAAGTATACGAATAGCTTCTAATCTCGCTACTGGAGCAAATGTTTCACCAAAATCCAAACCTTCGACTTGGGAATATCCTTGTGCAACAAGACGAGCTTTGTTTCGTACCACAACTCCATTTTCATCTTGCTTGCTGGGTCTTTACACTAATGTCCATACTTCATTTCTAGTGAAGTTGTTTAGCTCTTCATGCATAGTATTTACCCAATCCAAATCACAAAGTGCTTCATCTACAAGTTTAGGTTCCAAGGAAGAATTCACAAAAAGAAGCAATACGAGAGTGAGTTTGAACACCTTACTAACATCACCCAATACTTGATCTAAAGGATGATCTTTGATAATGGCTTGATGTTTTCTTGGTGCTTCAACTTGTGATGCTTCTGTTTGATTTGACTCCGGTGGATCATCAATGAGGGGTGATGATGTATGTGGTTCATCGCACTCTATATTTTCATCATCCTCTCGGTCATCATCTCTAGGTTTTATGTCTCCAATGGTGATGTTCTTCATAGTTTCTTGTAGATCTTCACCTACAACATCACAAGACACTTGCTCCTTTTGAGAGCCATTAGATTCATCAAACTCTAAATCCCAAGATTCCTCAATACAATTTGTGTTTTTGTTAAAAACTAGATAGGCTTTACTAGTGGTGGAGTATCCGACTAGAAAATCTTTATCAACTCTTCTTTGAAATTTTCCACCTAACGCCCTTTTTCTAAGAATGTAGCATTTACATCCAAACACTCAGAAATAAGAGACATTTGGCTTATGCCCAATGAGAAGCTCATAGGGAGTTAAATTTAAGAGATGATGCAAATAAAGCCGGTTAATAGAATAGCAAGCGGTATGCAAGGCTTTGGCCCAAAAGCGAGTAGGAGTGTCATACTCACTTAGCATTGTTCTTGCCATTTCTATCAATGTTCGATTTTTCCTTTCTACAATCCATTTTGTTGTGGAGTGTAGGAAGTTGAAAATTCGTGTTTAATACTCAAATAATCACAAAAATCAGCCAAGGTCGAATTTACAAACTCTCCACCATGATCAGTACGGATTTTCTTGATGGTAAGTTCAAATTCGGTGGAGACACATTTCGCAAAACTTTTAAAACATAGGGGGTTTCAGATTTTTGAGAAAGAAAAAAGACCCAAGTATAACGTGTAAAATCATCAACAATAACAAAACCATAGTTGTTTCTTCCAATACTTTGGAACTCCAAAGGTCCAAATAAATCCATATGCAAGAGTTCGAAAGGTTTGCAAGTTGAAAGAATGCGCTTAATTGGTCGGATGTGAAGTAGCTACTTGCTTGCCCGCTTGACAAGCGCTACAAGGTTTATCCTTCTCAAAATTCTCATCCTTCAAGCCAATCACCAAATCATGCTTTAAGAGTTTTTTAAGTTGATGTATTCCAACATGTGCAAGTCTTCTATGCCAAAGCCAACCTTTTGAAGTTTGAGAAGCAAGGCATGTTGAAAGCGATGCATCTTTTGAGTTGAAATCAACTAAATCAACTAGATAAAGATTTCCAAAATGAAATCCTTTGAAGATCAAGGAGTTGTCTTTTAAACTTTCAACTAAAACATCTTTAGGAGAAAATATGCAACGAAATCCAAGACACAAATTTGTCCAACGGATAACAAATTAAAATTCAATGATTAAACAAGTGAAACATTTGAAATGAAAAGATCATGAGATATAGCAATTTTACCCAAACCTACTACATTTCCTAGACGATTGTCACCAAAGGTGATCTTTTGGTCTTCACTTGAATTATTTTCCAAAGAGGTGAACAAGTTTTTGTTTCTGGTCATATGTTCGGTGCATCAACTATCTAGCACCCAATGTTTTCCACCGGTCTTGTAGTTCACCTACAAAAACAAATAATCAAGTCTGTTTAGGTACCCAAACCCTTTTGGGTCCTTCAATGTTAGTAATCAAAGTTTTGGGCACACAAATAGATTTCTTATTTTTGTTAAGAATGGGTGTTCCAACAAACTTTGCTATCACATACGCTTTCTTAGATCTCTTAAGCATGTTGCATGGATCAAAATGAGTAGAGGTCATTAAGGGACAAGCATCATGTGAATGACCTACATCATGACATCTAAAATAAAACTTATTGCATGCTTTCACAAAGATAGATTTTGTGTTTGGCTTATTTCTTTTTTTTGGAAAGTATCCAAGTCCTTCTTTTCTAAATGAGTATTTTTTTTCTCACTAAGAAGAAGATCAAGAGATGTTTTCCCTTTGTAACAATTTTTTAAGCCTTTACTAAGTTTCTTAATTTGAGCTTTTAGTTCATTGTTTTCATTTAATATTATTTCATTAGTGTTATTAGAAGATGATGCATGGCATGGAAATACTTTATCACTAGAGCTAGATGAACATGGTGTATCAAGTATATCATTGCAACTAGTCGACATATCAATTTTAGAGATCACATTTGGTGTATCATCAACTAAGTCACAAAAAATAGCAACATCTATTTTAGTTGGTGAGTTAGTAAGATTCTTGATGAGTATACCTTCATATGAATCTTATAAATCGGAGTAAAGCGCAAATAAAGAAGAGTGCTCCTCTTTAAGTGCCCTATACTTCCTTTTTGTGTTTCCAAGAGCATCATTTAATTCACACCATTTCAACTAGATCATCATATGAGGAGTCAAGAGAATATACCTTCTCATCACTTTTAGCCATGAGGCAAAAAGATGGGCTTGACGATGTGTTGTTGTTGCCAAGAGCTAATCCGGCTAGCTTCTTGGAACAACCTTCCTCATTATCGGGGTCTGAGTCAGAGCTTTCTCCTCCGGGCATCCACTCCCCGAAGCATGCTTCGTTGTTTCCGCCATTACTCTTCTTGAAGAACTTCTTCCTCTTGGGATCTTTCTTCTTCTTGTCCCAAATCTTGTTTTTATTTGGACATCTTGAAGCAATATGTCATTTTTCATGACATTCATAGCATATGATATCCTTGAAGCTTGATGGCTTTGACCCTTTTGGCCTCGTGTCGATGTTAACTCCCTTCTTATGTAACTTGCGAAGAAGTCTTTGAGTGTTCTTCACAAGAAGAGCTAGATCCTCATCGGAAGATCCATCGCTTGAATCACCCTTGGAGCCGGCTTTGAATGCCAAGTTCTTATTCTTTGTTTCTGATGATTCGGCCGCTTCCTTTTTGTTCTTCCGATGCATCCATCTCATGGATGATAAGATTCCCATAGAGATTGGTAGGTGTGGTGGATGATAAGTCGGAGTTGGTGATGACTGTCACAAGAGTGTCGAAACTCTCCGAAAGAGCCCTAAGTATTTTTTTCACAATCTCAATATTAGTAAAAACAACTCCGAGGCCTTTGAACTCATTCAAAATGTTGTTCCACCGAGTGAACATGAAATCCACGGACTCGGTTGGTGACATGGTGAATGTCTCATATCTTTGCCTCATCATGAGCAACTTTGCCTCCTTGGCCATAGTGGTGCCCTCATATATTTCGTCGAGGATGGTCCAAACCTTATGAGCGGTGGACTTTTGGCACGGGTATTTAAGTGGAGCTTTCTCCTATCGTCATCAGAGTGACTTGCCAGATCAACTAGAGGAGTAAACCCAATCTTGACAATGTCCCAAACATCAAGTCCCATGGCCTCTAGAAAGAAGGACATGCGCACCTTCCAATAGGGATAGTTAGTCCTATCAAAGATGGGCGCACGTCCGGTGTGACCAAGGTGAAAACCCTCATCGGAAGCCATCCTCTCTCTAGGTAGTGAAGTGATCCGTTTGAAATCTAGCCTTGGTTTTCGCACTAGGCTCGCCCAGATTCTAATATGCGGAATAATGGGATCTTACTCGGAAATACCAAAACCCAAAGGTTGATCGAAACCACAGCTCAAAGTAATTGCACAACTCTTTATTTCAAAGAGGGCTTTACACGTCGAACGTTAGACACACTTGTCTACGTCGAACGAACTATAAGTGTCTAAAACTCAAATAAGTTCTATGACTCTTCGATTGAATTCGATGATCTAAACTAGACCTATTACAAGGTATTTACAGTCCAATCGTATGAGTACGTATCAGACTTAGAGACCTAAACGTATTAGACTCATATAACTAATCCTAAACAGATAAGCTTAGTTATACACATTCGGATCGGATTACAATTCCGAACAGGGAACGAATTCCTTTTCCTGGTCGCGAACCAATCCATGGTCGCGGACTCATCCAGGCCGCGAATCCTTTCCGAACACGGTTAATGTCGCGAAGCCGTATGCGATCAGGACTTGGTCGCGAAGCCACATGCGATCAGGACTTGGAGATCCTCCCGGATCATGACTCTCTTGTTGAGAAGGAGCCAACCCCTGTTGCGACTTCTCGATCAAACTGGAGATGTGGAAATTGGGCTTGTCCATCTTCTTTGGTGTACCACTTTGCCGCACGTGCTCGTTGATCTTTCCGACCGATTCGAAAAGTCTCCTTGGTGCCACTGCGGGTGGTAGTCACCTTCTTTTCCAGAATCACATTTTCACGTAGAGGTTTGTCTCGTTGATAGACCAAGTCTTCAACAGATGGTACTATAGTATCTGGCTCATCATCCAGCATTGAAGGCTCAAAGAGTTTGAGGTGCTCAACATTAACAACCGAGTAGATATCCATGTATGGAGGTAACTCGAGCTGACAAGCATTATTACCCACTTTCCGCAAAATCCGAAAAGGACCATAACGAATGGGTTTGAGTTTCTTACCTTCACCTTTAAGTCTCTCCTTACTCAGATGTAACCATACCATATCACCTTCTTGAAATTGCGCATCAACTCGGTGCCGATCATGTCGCGCCTTGTACTTGAGTTGAGCTTTCAGCAAGTTCTGTTCAACCTCACGATGGAGTCATTGAATACCTTTCAGGAACTTTTGTGCTCGATCCTGATCAGATGCTTCCTTGCTGTTCTGTGCTGAGGTAGGGATCAAAAACTCCATGTCGAATGGACTCTGGGGTAGAAATCCTAAACAGACCTCAAACGGGGACTTTCCAGTCGAACCATGCACTGCTCGATTAAAAGCAAACTGCAGGTATGGTATGCTTTCATCCCAGGTCTTCGGGTGCTTCGAGTTATATCCTCTTAAGAGATGAACGACTGTGCGATTTACCACCTCGGTTTGACCATCAGTTTGCGGATGAAAAGCAGTACTCCTCTTTAGCTTGGTGTCCATCATCGTCCAGAGCGATCGCCAAAAGTGACTAAGAAACCAGGTATCACGATCAGACACAATAGAAGTCGGCAATCCGAAGTGTGTCCAAACGTGTTGAAAGAATACCCGAGCGGCGTCTTCTCCCGTGATAGTCTTTCGACAAGGTATAAGAACAATCATTTTGGAGAACCGATCAACGACCACGAATAGATAGTCGTTGCCACGTCGGGTCTTAGGCAATCCTCCCAAGAAATCCATGGATATGCTCTCCCATGGTCTCGATGGAACTGGCAAAGGAGTGTACAAACCTAATTTTCGGTTTGCCGGTTTCGAGATGCTGCAGAGACCACAGCCTCGAACAAAACTAGCCATATCTTGCTGCATACGCGGCCAGAACACATGTCGGTGAAGATTTTGCAACGTCTTTGTAACCCCAAAGTGACCAGCTACCTTCGATGTATGCGCTTCTCGCAACCATTGAATTCGAGGTGCTCCACGAGGTATGCAAAGTAAGTTACCTTTGTATAAGAGTCCTTCTCGATGAACGAACTCTGTAGGCTTCCCTGTTTTGAGCTCAGTCAGTACTGTTTGAAAATCAGGGTCTTCACTATACATCGTGACATAGTCATCATGACATGAGGGCTCGATCTGCATGAACGCTGATAAACAGAGGGTCGTAACTGGTGGTCGTGACAACATGTCCGCCAATTTGTTGTGTACGCCCTTCTTGTACTTAATCACCAGATTAAACTGCTGCAGATACGACATCCACTTCATGTGCCGAGTTTGCTGTAGCTTGGACTGAGTTTGCAAATATTGCAATGGTTGATGGTCGGTGTGGACAACCGTCTCTTTCCCCAAGAGATAACACCGCCAATGTTTCACGACCTGATGTAGTGCGCATAACTCCTTATCGTTGTCCATATCGAGATGTCCATTAATGGCCATGGCCTGGAGTTTTCACGGCTTTAGCATCTTCCATCCCAAAGCGCTTCAACAAGTCCTTCACATACTTATTTTGACTCACGAATGTTCTGTTCTTGAGTTGCTTGATTTGAAGTCCAAGGAAGAAGCTTAGCTCTCCAATCATTGACATCTCAAATTCTCTAGACATCATTTCTCCAAACTCATGGCAAAAGGATTCGTTAGTGGAACCAAATATGATATCATCAACATATATTTGACACACAAAAAGATCTTTTTCAACTAATTTTGTAAAAAGCGTTGTGTCCACTTCCCCAATTTTAAATCCTTTAGATATAAGAAAGTCTCTAAGTCGTTAATACCAAGCTCGAGGAGCTTGATTAAGTCCATAAAGGGCCTTAGAGAGTTTGTATACATGATTTGAAAATTTTTAATCTTCAAAACCAGGAGATTGTTCCACAAAAACTAGTTCGGATATTTTTCCATTTAAGAAGGCACTTTTCACATCCATTTGAAATAAGTTGATGTTAAAATTAGATGAAAAGTAAGAAGTATACGAATAGCTTCTAATCTCACTACGGGAGCAAATGTTTCACCAAAATCCAAACCTTCGACTTGGGAATATCCTTGTGCAACAAGACGAGCTTTGTTTTGTACCACAACTCCATTTTCATCTTGCTTGCTTCTAAAAACCCATTTTGTTCCAATTACATTGTGATCCTTGGGTCTTTCCACTAATGTCCATACTTCATTTATAGTGAAGTTGTTTAGCTCTTCATGCATAGCATTTACCCAATCCAAATCACAAAGTGCTTCATCTGCAAGTTTAGATTCCAAGGAAGAAACAAAAGAGTATGTTCACAAAAAGAAGCAATACGAGAGTGAGTTTGAACACCCTTACTAACATCACCCAATACTTGATCTAAAGGATGATCTTTGATAATGGCTTGATGTTTTCTTGGTGCTTCAACTTGTGATGCTTCCGTTTGGTTTGACTCCGGTGGATCATCAATGAGAGGTGATGATGTATGTGGTTCATACCAAGCTCGAGGAGCTTGATTAAATCCATAAAGGACCTTAGAGAGTTTGTATACATGGTTTGGAAAATTTTAATCTTCAAAACCGGGAGGTTGTTCCACAAAAACTAGTTCGGATATATTGATGAATAACCACAAAAAATGACATTAACATGATTGCGAGGTACCTGGTATGGCATTATCTCATCTTCGTCGGCGTCTTTGGTTCATCGAGATTGTCCATTTTCTAGTATAGTTGGCATGGGTCCGGTTCCTTGATAGAAATCGTCCAAACATTGTAACTAGGTGCGGAAATTCTTGAGGTCGTGTCCAGAAGCGTTGTGTAATGGACACCATTTCTTATTTCCTGCCGGTTAGTTTGTTTCTCTGGGCGGTCGCGAGTTCGACCACCGGAGGGAAGCTTAGTAGATTTGAATGGAATTTTTTTACCTTTCTCTTGCGGTTGCTTGTCCAAGACTGCGATCTCACGGAATTAGCTTGCTCCATTCCTGTTGGGCTTCTTAGATCTTCCACATGCAGAGAACTCAGATTTCTTTGTTGAATCTTCCTTCTTTTTGGTTTTTAGGCCCGGTTGTGGAGGTAGGTTACCCTTATCCACCATCCTATTCCATTCCGCAGCTTCTGCTGCGTCGGAATAGCGATCTACCATGTCGAAGAGGTATGACACTGATCATGGGGGATGGATACTCAGGTCCTCCATGAACCGTCGATATCTAACACCATGTTTAAAGGCCTTGATAACCGAAGAATTAGAGATATTAGAAATGGTATTCCCCACTCCTACAAATCTCTTGACGAACTGCCGAAGTGTCTCCGTCGAAGTTTGGCGCAAGCGATGAAGATCATCATCTTTGCCAGGCTTCTCATAGCAATTTTTAAAGTTGTTGAGAATAGCGTCACACAATATCTTCCAGTTATAGATCGATCCTTCCGATTGGTTGAATAACTAGGTCCATGCAAAACCTTCTAGGACCACCGGCAAATAATTTTCCGTTACCCGTTTGTCTCCCCCAGCTGCTTGAATGGCCGTAACGTAGATCTGGAAAAATTCGGTTGGATTTTGAGTCCCATCGAATCTCTCGATCGTATCGGGTTTAAACTTATCTGGCCAAACCACATTCCGTAGTCCAGGTGAAAAAGCTTTGCAACCCACGTACGTACTGCGTGGTCGTTGATCATCGCAACTAACGCCGTGGTCGCGGAAGTTGTCAACCTGGAGAGGCTCACAACGTGGCCCCAAACGTGAATGTATTGGTACGCCATTATGGTTGCTAGAAGTACCAGTTCGTCTGGTCTTGTCGTGTCGGGAATGTGTGGGATGACGTCTCTTGTGACCTTGGGGTGAGCTGGCCTATCTTCTGGTCGTCGAACGCGATGGTGCCTCTAGAGTAAACCCAAGGGCAACCTCGTCAAGATTATCTGTAAGCACTCTTGCGAATATAATCCTATCGTCGTTCACGAGACTGGAGGGCGAATTACAGAGTGCATAAGCAATCCTTTGGATACGATCCTCCGAATTTCTCCCGGGCGCCCGTGGAGTCCCAGGTGAGGTTGCCTCTGCCGGTGGTGAATAGTTCAGAGAGAGAATAGGCGTGTAATTACGCCCACGACCTCTCGGAGAAGGTTGTCGAGACGTTCCAGGACTAGGGTCGCGAAAGATGGTACCACGGCGAGTGGTTGCTAGTCGCAGAAGGTTTTTGCGACCTTGCAAACCTCAGCCTCTCGTTGTTCGCATTCTTGGTCCTCTTTCTGTTTGCGTTCTCATTCCTGCATAGCATCACGCTACTCTGGAGTTTCCTCGGAAAGTGCAGCGATTTCTCTAGGGATTGAGTTCGCCGACGAAGAAAACATCTCGTCTTTGTCTGAGTCTGACTCAAAATCAAAGAGAGACTTCAAATTTTCTAGGGAGAAGTTTTCCAGACGAATATCAAGATCATCCTCTTCCACGTTGTCTAGGGCAACAGATTGCGGCACATACTCATCCTCTATTGAAGGCAAGTGAACTACCTGACCTGATCCTTATTCAGCGGATGTGGTTGGGATCGAGGACGATGCTTCCCCAAGACAAGCTGTGAGGGTAGTGTCATCACCGTTGATGGGGACGGCATCTTCATCCATAGCATCTACGTGATCCTCGAGATCGAATTCGTTCTCAAAATCGTGTAGGCAAGGGAAAGAATCCATGAATACAATGAATCTTGATGAAAATGTCTTCACATAGCCCCACGGTGGGCGCCAGCTGTCGACGATTGGAACTCTGAGTCCTCTATTGATCTTATGCAAGAAAGGAAGTGAGAAGGAATGAGGCCAATCAGACAGATTCTCAAGACGTTCAAGGTATCTATGAATCTAAGACACGGGAAAAAGAATTATCCAGGTTCAGGCCCCCTTTAAGTTGGGTAATAGCCCTACGTCCTATGTAATTGACTATGTGGGAAAAAGAGTTACAGAGAGGTGGTTACAATGTGTAGCTAGCTAATCATATCTTTGCTAAGCCTAGTCTTCACTCTGTCGTCAATCCGTCCTCCTAATCCTTCCCTTGAAGGCCTTCTTATACCTGCTGAAGAGGTCGTCGGTTGTTCTCCTGAAGGCACCCCCCATGATCTCTCCTAACCGCCCCGGAGTGGTAGCTGTGAGGTCGTGGGTGTGGTAGTTTTCATAGATCATGGGTATGTGGCAATTCAGCAGTCTTGACTCGATCATCGTGGAATTTCCTTACCGTCTTAACCTCCTTCGACGGTTACCTTGTGAGGGACTTATGATTATCTCGAGAATAATCATAAGGATCATGGTGAGGTAATGTTTAAGGGGTGATGGCGTAGCACTGCGACCACTGTGATGAGATTAGTTCTTGTATCTATGAGAGAGAATGGTCGTAAGGACTATCTCTGTGACCATGATATCCTTGGATACAGCATAAAACATAGGTTTAAGATAACGAATGTCTTGATTTTGCACGAAATAAGTATGATTTTTGAGTTATATCCAGAATGCCCTTGGATTACCTGATACTCTTCCTTCTGGCGCTTGGCGACCATAGGAAGGACCACGGCCATAGTCATGTGTGATCATGGGGCGCTCGTGCAACTATGGAGGCCTAAAAATAGCTAACAATCCTCGTCAACTGGGCCATTGAAAAGTTGAAATCGTGCACTCGATGACTAAGCCACATCATTTAGGTGCCATTTTATGCCACAAGGACACAATCCAAGTTATAACAAGCCACTTGGAAGCTAATTAGCTAAACATCCACCAATATAAACAGTTATATAGAAGGCTAAGAAATGCAGCATCAGATGTAACTGAATGTTATCTTGCATATTACATGTCATTTTCATAGGCTTGATTCGTGATCTTCAATTGACACTGTCAAAATATAAACATCTCGTTAGTAATAACAACGATGAAAGAGATGATTGATATAACACCAACCAAGAATGGTTACTATGATTGATAACACCAATGAGTTATTCATTCTTTGATTTTCTGAATTCTCTCAAACTGATCCATTAGAAAAGTGTACAACCGTTATCTTGATCCATGGAGCCTTTGATGCAATCAAACAATGTTGAGGCATGCTCATATTTGACTTGCTAGTTTTGACAAACCATACTGAGACAATCTCCACACCCTTATTCTTGACATTTCCATACAATCATTAATTATGGTTGGATACCAAATTGAGTTCTCAAAGAAATAGTAAGTAAAAAATCACAACTGTTCTCCAAACTTTCCTACCATGTGAATCTTAAGTTGTTTCTTTTTTTTATGGTCCAATTACCAGAATTTGCACAGTTATACTAAACCCTATAATTCAGAAGTCCCAACAAATCCACCAAAAACTATAGATTCAGCATATCTCTATCTAAATCTTCTCAAATTTTCATGCCAACAACTAACACAAAAGACATCAATGAACTCGCAAGAATTACACAAAACAACACCCCAACACTACAAATGAGGAAACTTTAAAAAGAAGGCAAATGGTTTAGTCCTTGAACTTGTTTTAGACCGTCCATAAAACTTGATTTGATGGACCATATAAGTTGTTACCTAAAAATACATGTTGTTTGGTACCATTGGAGACAGACCAGTGACGACTAAAAAACATATCCTATATAAGTTTACACCACGAAAATAACGATAAGATCTAGTTACCATGAATATTTTTCTATTTCTTATCATTCTCCATCAGATTATTGTACAGTTTTACCTCATCAATAAATAGCTAATATTGAGATACTGGTACCTCCAGCATCTCCTTTGGGAGTGAACCATAGTTCTAAAAAGAAAACATAACCAATGAACATCATGATCTAAAATATTCAAGAACATATGAACATGCTAAACTTTTAAGAATAAAGTTTCCTTTTTTTGTCATAAATATGATTGCAACAACCACCTTTCTTTCATCCTAGAATGTAGTACCATCTCAACTTGCGCCAAATTCTACGACAGTCCAAGAAACAACACAACAAATAATGGTCGAGTATGATTAGATCCACTAAGAAACACACAACAAATCTTCTCTACGACCTAAAAAAACAGCCCTTGAGTGGAACAAAACTCTCACACCACAAAGAAGCAACAACTATTAAAGAAAAAAGAAATGAGAAGGTAGGAGACCTTGTATACCCTTTGTGTACAAGGTTCCTTCGACCAATGTGTACATGCGTGCCTTTCTAACTAACCGATCTACTTCGGTTTCGTCCTCGGGTAAGGTCCCATACGCAAGATAGATTCTCAATGGATTGATCTAATCTGCTTCTTGCTCGAGGGCGGCGACGTTAGTCATCGCCTTGGTCTTCTCGATGATCGAGGGATGTTTTAAGTGTTCAACGAACACTCCTGCCGGAGCGGATGCTCGTGAGGACCCAAGTTTTGATAACTGGTCTGCGAGAATATTGTCTCTTTGTGGAATGAATTGGACTTCAAAATTTCTGAAGCATTTTTTCAATTTCCTCACTTTGTCCAGGTAACGAGCCATTGTCTCGTCGGAGGTATTGTACTCCTTGTTTACCTGGTTTACAACTAACTGTGAGTCCCCCCTCACCACTAGCCGATGGACTCCAAGGGATTTGGCTGCTCAAAACTCAACTAGAAGACCTTCATACTCTGCTGCGTTATTTGTTGCGACAAAATGGAGTTGTATGATGTACTGGAGTTGGTCGCCCTGGGGCGTGATTAAGACCACTCCAGCCCCCGAGTTCGAAAAACCCAAAACCTTGAGAACAATCAAAGGACATCATCCAAAGGTCGTTAGTAGACAAATATGCCGATTCTTGCGGAAGTGGTTCGGGATTAGTCCATTTGACCATGAAATCGGCAAGAATTTGAGATTTGATTCCTACACAAGCAGTGAAGTGGAGATCGAACGCTCCTAGTTCTACTGCCCATTTCACAACTCGACCAGTTGCTTCCGGATTACGGAGTATGTCCCCTAAGGGGAACGACGATGGCATGGAGATCTTGCACGCTTGAAAATGTCGCAGCTTTCGGGAAGCCATTAAGAGGGCATAAAGTAGTTTATGGACCTCAGGGTAACACTCCTTTGGTCCATTTAGTACTTCACTTACGTAATACACTGGTCGTTAGACTATGTCCCTGTTTGTGACCAGTACTGCACTGACCACACAAGGGGTTGCTGCTAAGTAAATGAGCAATGGCTCTCCCGTTTGTGGGGAGATCAACACTGGAGCATTTGATAAATATGCTTTGACTTCCTGAAAGACTTTTTCGGCCTCATGCGACCACTGGAAACTATTGTGCTTACTTAGTACCTTAAAGAAAGTAGACCACGTTCACCTAACCGTGATATGAAGCGACTTAAGGCCGCCATTCGACCTGTTAGGCTTTGGACGTCCTTCGTTGATGAAGGGGTTTTCATTTGCTCAATGGCCCATATTTTATCAGATTAACCTCAATTCCTCGCGAACAAACAAGGAAATCTAAAAGTTTACCGGAAGAAACTCCAAAAGAGCACTTTTTGGAATTCAATTTGATTCCATGTTTATTCAAATTACATAAAGTCTCAGTGAGATCATTTACATGATTAGAGCTTTCTAAGCTCTTTACAACCAGCTCACCTACATAAGTTTCTAGATTAGACCCTAATTGAAATAGAAAGGTCTTCTGCATCAAGCGCTGGTACATGGAATTAGCGTTCTTGAGCCCGAATGACATTTTGACATAGCAGTAGGTGCCAAAGGGTGTGATGAAGACAGTTTTCTCTTCATCTACTTCTTCCATGCTAATTTGATGGTAGCTTGAGTAAGCATCCAGAAAACTCATCAGTTCACAACCCACAGTGGAATCAACCAATTGATCGATGCAAGGAAGGGGAAAATCATCCTTCGGGCAGGCTTTGTTAAGATTGGTGTAATCAACGCACATGCACCACTTACCATTGGACTTGAGGACCATGACCAGATTCGCGAGCCATTTAGGATGGTTAACCTCACTAATGAAACCAGCTTCTTGGATTTTTGTTAACTTCGAACGAATGTCTTCTTGACAATCAGGAGCGAAGCACCTGAGCATCTGCTTGATTGGTCGTTGTCCATGCCGAATTGCTAGCCTATGCTCAATCACTTCTCTTGGGACTCCAGGCATGTAGGATGGTTTCCACGCAAACACATCTGCGTTACCTTGGAGGAAAATAATGAGCACAAGTTCCTATTTTGGCATCCAGGGTTGACCCAATCCGAACTGTCTTGGATGCGTCATCTGGGAACAAAGGAATTTACTTGAGTTTTTGTCTGGTCGCGGAGTTGTCTTTACCGCATCAAGTTCTTTGGTCGCCAACTTGACATCCCGTGGGGGTAGTTGCTCGACCAGTTCCAAAGAAATGCAATCACAAGTGAGAGTTGTATTTTGACTGCCCCTGACTGTGAGTACGCCTTTTGGCCCTGTATCTTAATGCACTGATAAGCATAATGTGTCGCAGTCATTAACTTGCCGAGTGAAGGTCTGCCAAAGATGGCGTTGTAAGCTGAATCAAAATCAATCACATCAAAAGTAATTAATTCTGTTCGAAAATTTTCTGGTCCTCCAACTGTTACGGGTAACACTATTTGCCCATGGGCATCATCGAGGAGCCAAGTATAATCCCAAATAATGGGTGAGCCACTGGTTTAATCTTTGAATGAGGTATCTGCATCTCGTCAAGAGTTTTGGCGAAGAGTAGGTCGAGAGAACTTCCTCTATTGACCAACACTTGTCCGACTTTAGCATTGCTAATAATGGGGGATATTACCAAAGAGAGTCATCGAGGATGCGACAATCCTTTGGGGCAATCTTCCCAGTTAAAGGTCAAGGAAGTTTCTGACCAAGGGCGAAATTGAAGCTTTCGAGGGGAGCTTCAACGCTATTTACCTCCCAGTGAACACTTTAAATCGACGCTTAGAAAAATAAGATGAAGATCCACCAAAAATAATATTAACGTGATTGCTAGGTACCTGGTATGGAATTACCTCATCTCCATCGGCGTCTTTAGTTCCTCGGGATTGACCGTTTTCTGGTATGGTTGGCATAGGCATAGTTCCTTGATAGAAATCGTCCATGCGTTTCAACCAGGTGCGACAATTCTTGAGGTCATGCCCAGAAGCATTGTGTAATGGACACTACTTGTTTCCCTGCGGGTTTGTTTGTTTTTCCGTGCGTCGCCAGTTCGACCACCAGAGGGAGGTTTATTAGATTTGAATGGAACTTTTTTACCTTTCTTTTGTGGTTGCTTGTCCAAGACTGCGACCTCGCGGAATCGGCTTGCTCCATTCCTGTTGGGCTTCTTAGACTTGCCACCTGTAGAGAACTCAGACTTTTGCTTGAATCTTCTTTCTTTTCAATTTTTAGGCCTGGTTGAGGAGGTAGATTACCCTTGTCCACCATCCTATTCCATTTTACAGCCTCAGCTGCATCGGAATATCGATCGGCCATGTTGAAGAGGTCAGACACTGATCGTGGGGGATGGATACTTAAGTCCTCCGTGAACCTTCGATATCGAACACCATGTTTGAAGACCCTGACATCCGAAGAATCTGAGATATTAGGAATGGCATTCCTTACTCCTACAAATCTCTTGACGAACTACCGGAGGGTCTCTGTCAAAATCTGGCGTAAACGATGAAGATCATCTTCTATGTCTGGCTTCTCATAGCACTTTTGGAAGTTGCTGAGGATGGCATCACACAACATCTCCCAGTTGTAGATCGATCCCCTAGTTGATTGAACAACCAGGTCCGCGCTGGACCTTCAAGGACCGTCGGCAAATAATTTTCCATGACTCGTTCATCTCCTCCGGCCTCTTGGATAGAAATAACATATATCTGAAGAAATTCGATTGGATTTTGAGTTCCATCGAATCTCTCGATAGTATCGGGCTTGAACTTTTCAGGCCAGACCACGTTTCGTAGTCCGGGTGAAAACGCTTTACATCCCACGTACGCACTACATGGTCATAGATCATCGCGACTATCGTCGTGGTCGCGGGAGTTGTCGACTTGGGGAAACTCATGAAGCGATCCCAGACGAGAGTGCATTGGTACGCGATTACGGTCGCGAGAAGCCCACTTCATCTGGTTTTGCCATGTCGGGTATGCGCGGGAGTATGTCTCTTTTGTGATTGATAGGAATCTTCTCGCTCAATAATTAATGGTCGATCGCGACGACGCTATTGGAGTTATGTCCAAGGCAACTTCGTCGAGGGTATCCGCAAGAATCCCTACGAAAATAGCCCCATCATTGTTAGCGAGACTAGGAGGTGGATTGCGAATTGCCTCTGCAATCGCCTGGATACGGTTTTTCGTACTCCTTGTGGGTGCTGGTGGAGTCTTTGGTGTTGCCGCCACAAGCATATGAATGTAATCTGGGTCTGAGAGAGGCAAGTATGCACGCTTGCAGCCACCCAGATGTGGTTGACGAGACGTACTCAGACCAAGGTCACGTCCAACGGTATTAGAGCGAGCTAGTGCATTTCGTAGAAAATCTTCTACGACTTTGCGAATCTCGGCCTCTCGCTGTTCGCGCTCGTGGTCCTCTTTCCGTTTGCACTCTTGCTCTTCCCTGGCAGCACGCTGCTCTGGAGTTTCCTCGGAAAGTAGTGCGACTTTCCTAGGAATAGAGCTTGCAGACGGAGTAGGCATCTCATCCTTGTCCGAGTCTAACTCGAAATCAAAGAGAGACTTTAAATTATTTGGGGAGAAATTCTCCAGACGAAGCTCTAGGTCATCCTTTTCTGTGTCGTCTAGGACAACGGGCTATGACACGTACTCGTACTCATCCTCAACTGAGGGCAAATGAATTGCCTACTCCGATTCTTGTTCAACAGACGCAGTCAGAATCGAGGATGATGCTCCCCCAAGAGAGCTCTCGAGGGTAGTGTCGTCACCATTGATGGGGACGCTATCTTCATCCATAGCATCTACGTGATCCTCGAGATCGAATTTGTTCTCAGAATCATGTAGGCAAGGGAAAGGATTCATAAATACAATGAACCTTGGTGAAAATGTCTGCAAGGCCCTATGGTGGGCGCCAGCTGTCAACGATTGGAATCTAGGTCCTTCTGTCGAACTTATGCAAGAAAGATAGGGATGATGAAGGGAGCCAATCAGACAAATTCCCAAGGTATTCAAGATATCTACAAATCTAAGACACGAAAGAATTATCCAGGTTTGGGCCCTCGTAGTTGAGTAATGACCCTACATCACATGTATTTGACTATGTAGGAAAAAAGATTATAAAGATTGTTACAATGTATGTGAGCTAGCTAATTCTATCTGGCTAAGCCTAGTCTTCTTTGTAGTCGATCCTCCTCCTCTAATCTTTCCCTTGAATGCCTTCTTATACTTGACGAAGAGTTCGTCGGTTATCCTCCTGAAGGCACGTCCCACGATCACTCCTAACTGCCTTGAGATGGTAGCTGTGGATCGTGAGTACGTGGTGGTTGCCGTAGATCATGGGTACGTGGCAGTCATGCAACCTTGACTTGGTCGTCGTGGAACTGCCTTACCATCCTAACCTCCTTCAACGGTTACCTTGTCAGGGACTTATGATTATTTTGGGATTAACCATAAGGATCATGGTAAGATTATGATAAAGGATAGTCGCGTACTTCTGCGACCACGGTAATGAGATTGGTCTTTGTATCTGCGAGAGAGTCTGGTCATAGGGAGGTATCTCTGCGACCATAGCGTCTGCGAATACAGCATAAGATTTGGATTTTATGGTAATAGATGTTTCATTACAATCTGCGTGAAACAAATATGGTTCTTGGGTTATATCCAGGACACCTTTGGACTACCCGCTCTCTCTTCCCTTGGCCTTCGGCGACCATAGGAAGGTACTTGCGACCATGTTGCACTATGAGCGACCATCGGATGCTATCCGCGACCATGGAGGCCTAGACATAGCTAACAATCCTCGTCAGGGGGCAACATGGAAAAATAAATAATTGACAATGTCTACATACCATGGTAGATGAGACAAGACATGAGAAAGCTTCATCAGCTAGTCACCCAGAAGTGCATCATCAATCAGAAGTAGTAGTCTTCGCCTCCTCACGTGGCAGCCACAACAAATGGTTTACAACAAGATTTCCCTCTACTTTCTTATTTCAGATCTCCACATCAAACTCCTGGAGTAGCAAGACCCAACGAATCAGCCTTGGCTTCGCGTCCTTCTTGCTCAAGAGGTACTTGATGGCTGCATGGTTAGTATAGATAATAGATCTTGAGCCAACAAGATAAGAACGAAATTTATCAAATGCGAAAACTATCGCTAACAGCTTTTTCTCGGTAGTGGTGTAGTTTATCTAAGTATCGTCAAACGTCCTACTAGCATAATGAATGACATGAAGTGCTCCATCATGGCACTGCTCCAGAACAGCACCTATTGAATGATCACTGGTGTCACACATCAGCCCAAATGGTAGGCTCCAATCAGGTGGATGAATGACAGGGGTAGAGGTGAGCGCATATTTCAACCTGCAAAAAGTAGCCATACATGAATCATCAAAATCAAATGGTACCTCAGTACTGAGTAGTCATGTAAGAGGCCTCGTGATCTTGGAGAAATCCTTGATGAATCTACGATAAAAGCCCACATGTCCAAGGAAACTCTGAATGGCCTTCACATTGGTCGATGGAGGCAGTCACTCAATCACCTCAACTTTCACCTTGTCCACCTCTATACCATGAGATGACACCCGATGACCTAAAACAATCCCCTCACGAACTAAGAAGTGGCATTTCTCCCAGTTGAGAACTAAATTCGTTGAAGCGCATCGCTCAAGTACCTGCTTAAGATTCGCCAAACAATCCTCAAACATCAGTCCATAAACCGTAAAATCTACCATAAATACCTCCATGATGTTCTCGATGAGATTGGAGAATATGGACATGACGCATCGCTGAAAAGCACCAGGCACGTTGCATAATTTGAATGGCATCCGTCGGTAGACGAATGTACCATATGGGCAAATAAAAGTCATCTTCTCATGGTCCTCCGGATGGATTGGAATCTGCAAAAAACCAGAATAGCCATCGAGATAACAATAATATGAATGATGCGCTAACCTCTCTCGCATCTGATCAATAAAGGGTAGAGGGAAGTGTTCCTTCTAGGTGGCCTTGTTCAGCTTGCGGTAGTCAATGCACATACGCCAACCCATGATAGTCCTCGTAGGAATCAAATCACCCTTGTCATTGGAGACAACCGTCATACCCCCTTTCTTCGGCACTACCTGCACAGGGCTCACCCACTGGCTGTCGGACATGGGGTAAATGATACTTGCATCAAGTAGTTTCAATACCTCTTTCTTGACAACTTCCTGCATATGAGGGTTAATCCTGCATTGATGCTCATGAGATGGCTTACTACCCTCCTCAAGTAAAATGCGATGCATGCAAAAAGAAGGGTAGATGCCCTTAATGTCATCAATAGAATATCCAATAACAGAATGATATGACATAAAATATTGAGTAATCGACCAACCTCAGCAGTAGATAAATGAGAGTAGGGTATGTATCATTAGGGCCAAGGAATGCATACCTGAGGTGGTCAGGGAGGGGCTTAAGCTCGACATCAGGGACAGAGGGTGGTGCTGGGTCGGGTATAGAAGGAACCTACAGGAGGGGGGAATCAAGGGACACTACCTCTGGTGTAGACTCGTAATTGTCGAATAGATTGTCTGGAATAGGAACATCCTCTGTAATAGTCTGAACATCCTGATCGACGACATCCTCGATGTGCGGCCACCGGATGCACAAGAGGCAACGGCACAAAGGCTAGTTAGCTCCCTCCACTTCATAGGGAGACTCCCAGTCACTGTCCCCCTTGACCGGGGATGCACGCTCATTGTCCAACTCGGGGAGAGGTCCCAAGGGACCGCCTAACTGACGGTAGCATCTCTTCTCTTTGGGGTTGGTGGAGTTGAGTTCTTGCATCTCGGGGCACCTCCCAGAGGTGATTGTGTCTTCGTTAGCATGCCTCTTCCCCTTGTCCGTGGGAGCAAAAGGCTCCCCAAAATCAGGGGAGAGGCAGGGATTGTGCTTTGGGAGCGGTTCCGAGCGGCAATGCGAGGGAACCCTCCTGGGCTCCGCATTGCACACTCGCTCTACCTTCTCCCGGTGAAGTGAGTCAGATTCGTAGGGGGAACCCGGGGAGGCAGTCCCGGGGGGCTGGCTCCCCAAGAGCTCCCACGCAAGCTTGATTGGGGGAGGGTGCTAGTGCGTGTCAGGTGTCACAGAACCACTAACTTGTGCTGAGGCCCCAACACCGAGGGTGCCGAGGGCACAGGCATCGGTGCAAGGAAGGCCACCGGAGGTGGAGCCAAGAACGAGGATGGGAAGGCTCCCGCCGAGTTTCCCATTAAGAACGGAGGCGGCATTCCCATGAATAGAACAATGGAGGATACATGGGCACCAAAGGTCGCACCAAGATGCGCAACAACTCTTCGAAAGTGTGTTGGGCACAGAACTGGCCTTCCACCAGTTCCCTAAGTATAGGGTCTTTGAAAGCAACGATGTCGCTTGGGAGGTGCTCGGCCCTGTTGGTTCAGTTGTGATTACTTGACTCGGCGACGCAACGCCTCCACCGGGAGCGGCGGGGGAAGGGAACACCGCTTCCCCCTAGGGGTCCTCGGGAGGGGGCACTACAACAACGACCCCTTACATAGATTGTGTAGGGTTGCTAGGACCGGCGTCGTTGGAGAGGGAGGACAGGTTCCTCGTTCTTCTTGTGGGAGCCATGGTGAACCGTCACATATCCCCACGGTCAGCGCCAACTATCGTGGTGTTACGAATCCCATGGCAGGTTTGATGACATGAACAAGTGTACGGCAACGTGAGCTAACCGTGCAATAGGTCACTCTGCGTTGGGTAATCACAGAGAGTGACATGAAGGATTTATACAAGTTTGGGTTCTAGTGAGAACCCTACTCCTGTCGACGCGCCCCAGACATAATTTGGCTGGAGAGCCTATCTCAGGGGAGAGAGCTCCTAGATGCGCCTATTGACTTAGTGTGTATTAAAAGCAAATGAGAGAGTTGTCGTTACAAGAGAGGGGGGTACAAAGGGGAATATATAGACCCCACAAGATGCAAATAACTAAACTATCCTAACTTTGACCATCGGATCGAGGATGTAGTGGTCCTTTTGTAGGGCACGATGCTTGGATCTTGGACACGTGTCCACTTCGGTTATTAGAGTGCTTGTAGAGACATTGGCTCTTGAGTGCCCAGGTCTGTCCCAGAGAGTTAGGACCCAGGAACTCAGAACCTTTCTAGGGAACACTCAGATACCTGGGACCTTCTCAAAGAACCACCCAGGGATCTAGAGCCTAGAGACCCAGGGCTCTCTCAGGAAACCACCCAGGGATCCAGGGCCCGAAGGCCTAGGGCCCTCTCGGGAAACCACTCGGAAACTTGGGGCCTAGATGCCCAGGACCTTCCCAGTGAACCACTTCGAAGACCTAGGGCCTAAAGGTCTGAGGCTTTCCCAGGGAACCATTTAAGGACCTGTGGCCCGAAGACCCAGGACCTTCCCAGAGAACTGCCTAGGGGCCATGGCCCAATGGCCTCAGACTTTCCCTGAGAACCATTTAGGGGCCCAGGGCCCGGAGGCGTAGGATCTTCTTGGAGAACCATCTAGAGACCTGGGACCTTTCCAGAGAACCATCTAGAGACCCAAGGCTCAGATATCCTTGTACCATTGTGACAGACCATACCCCGCCCCGATAACTCTTTCATTACTAGGTAAATGGAAGAGATATACTCTTACCCAGCATGAATCTGCAAAAAAGTTATGTCATCTTATTCATAGTAACTTTTACCTGATACTAGATCAGTGGAAAGGATCTATCTTTACCTAGCATAGGTCACTGGAAGGATTGCAACTTATACCACCAGTAGTAATCCTTACCTGACACTAAGTTAGTGAAAGGGATGTATCCTTACCTAGAATGGGTCATTGGAAAGATTACAACTCATATCACTAATAACCCTTACCCGATACTAGATCTGTGGAAGGGGAGTACCCTTATCTAGAATGGGCCATTGGAAGAGTCACACTTCATATCTCTAGTAACTCTTACCCGATACTAGGTCAATGAAAGGGGTCTACCTTTATCTAGCGTGGGTCATTAGAAGGATTGCAAATTACCTCCATGTAGAACAAGGTTATAACTTAACACGGAAATTTGGTCATGTTAGTCTCATACCGGGCATATAACTAATGTGTTTTTCATGTCATTGGAAGTACAACACAATTTGATTTGTCTTTATGAGTCTAGGTTAGGGCTCAATCCTGTCATCCCAACGTCCCTCATGCACCCACCAATTCCTCACCCTCACCAACGTTGCCCTTAACTCAGAATTCAAATAGCACAGTTGAAAATCATCTCACTACATTTGATTATACATGGATCAGTAGTCATGATTGAATTAACCACACCATCATGCACTTGCAATCCTACGGTGACAAGAAGCATGGTATCACAAGTCAAGGATAGCTGCACCAAGCATATGTAATTAACCACATAGGTTAATCTCGAACTACCCATTTAGCAAACTAGTCATGCATAATAGTTTGGAATTCACAAATTAATCTTACTTTCCAAAAGATGGGCTTAACATGATCAAGCATTATGTGACTTGCCTGGGGTATCGAATGTAAGATCTCCAAATGCTGTTTTTGCCAACTGCTCTCCAAACTAGGGCTGATCTGCTCCTAAACACAATAAATATCGCTCATCAATCAATCAATCAATCCAAAAATTAGCTTATTATATGCAATAATTATATATATTAACATGCATGCAAAACTGGAGCTATATCTGAGAGACTTAGTGAAATCTGCGAAGGTTCTAGGCTCACATTGAGGGTTTAACTGAGAAGGTCACAAAAGGGAGTTAGGATCTGGAAACAAAATACAGATCTGGATTCCAAACAAGATGGAAAACAGGGTGACACGATCATAATTTGATATGGAGGTCAGGAATACCACAGCTAATATGCCAAAGATTAGTAGCTTATTTTGAACCTGGCCCTGGCTGGCACTGGCAACGGCCGATTGGCACAAGAATACACATAGACGCTCCGATGAACTCCTGTCGGCGGCAGTTGACGGCAAGGCTGACTTAGGCAAGGAAGGTAGAAGGGAAACTCAGGGACAGGGACGGTGGCGATGGCGCACGGCCAGCGACGTACAGCGGCAAGAACATGAATCGAACAAGAGATCATCGGTGATTAGCACGGCGATCGACAGCAGCATTCTGATCGATGGGGATCGACGGCAAACGTGGGGTGGGGAAGACAACAAGGACGAAGACTCATGCGACGTCGACGGCATCGAGGCGGTGCACGACCGTGCGACTGAGGAACAGAGGAAAACGGCACATTTGCTAATGCTGTCGTCGTCGATGAGATGAGATGGCTGGCGAAGACCACGAGAAAGTTGAGGGGAATCTGGAGATGGTGAAATCGGCGACGATTTGGCCGGTGATCAGCTCGAGGTTGCTGGCGACGACGATGCTCTGGCACTCAAAACAAGTGGACAATGACGACGACGATTTCTAGCGGCGAAGACAATGCCAGCAGCTATGAAGCATTCCTGGGGTTCCAGGAACACGTTCGAGGTGATGCTGGCGGCGAAGGAATGATGGAGCGGCCTATCGACGATGAAGCCGAAGGTGGAAGACATGGTGACGGCGCTGGAGCTCTCCAACGAGGATCACGCCGGGGTTGCTTGGCAGAAGTGTTGAGGATACATAGAGGACAGAGAGGAAGGATGGCAACGACCTCAGGCACGGCGGCGACAACAAAACGATAGTGAACTCCAAAACAGTAGGGAAAAAGGGCACTGGGCATGCTGCAGCCGAAAGAAACCGCTTCTGGAGTTACTGCTGCTGGGATCTCTAGTGTGTGGATGCTTGTGTGTGTGTGTGTGTGTGTGTGTGTGTGTGTGTGTGTGTGTTTTGCTATGTGTGTAGGTGACAAGAACGAGGACCTACTTGGTTGCAAAAGAGGGAGAGTATGGCAAGAATCACCAAGGATGGCACATATGTAGCTCTCTCTTGCTTGGTAGTGTGAAGTGGCAATGGCTTGGTGAGGTGCCAAGGCCTAAAATGCGGGTAGTTTTGGTACTACACTGACCCATTACTGTTAGACCAAAGGCCGTTAGGTAACTTGGCAATTGTGCATAGGAAATGATGCAAGGACCTATATGCAATTTAGTTATTTTCTAAGCTTTGAGTGAGAAGAGGATAATCCAATAACTTTACTATTAATTTGAGGGACAGAATGCAAATGACTAAGATGCTTCATGTTCATGAAAAGCTCTTATGTAATTAAATAAAACAATGAGGTTCTAATGCAAAAGTGACTATTTGTGCAAATTTTGTAAAACCAATGCAATGCAACGGTGAAATTAGGAATTTCTCTGGGATGAAAATGGTGGGATTTTAAACAGCAGCTGAGGTTGAACAATCTGGTATGGAATGAAAATCAGATACAGACTTGACAAAAGAATGACAAGAATGGGACAGAACAAAAATTGAGGATGTCACATTTGACTATTATTTTTTAAATATATACTATTAGAAATTATAAAAATAGTTTTGACTACAAACATCCGAATATCATTTTCAATCTTGATAATTTTAGACACGTGCCTTTATTTGATGCGTTAGAATAAAACTTTTCCATCAAAACCGAAAATGTGTTAATTAGAGATTATTATATTTTACACAATCTAATCTCTCTACTTAAAATTAGTGTAGTAAGTTCTCTACTATTCAGAAGGGTGAAACTAGCCCCACGGATCAAATTCATAGTTGATTCCATTATGTTATCAGCTAATGAGAGAGTGACAAGTAGATCCCATGCATCAGTGACCCTAAATATGAATTACTCAATATGCTTACGAAGTTAATAGGGAAGTGGACTGGGAAAGAGCCTATTTCATTTGTCCAAATAATAGACCGACTTACAAGTACATTTCATATATAGAGATAGATCTGATTATGCTTGAACAGTGCTAGCTGAGGGACCTTAGATTAATTTGTAGCAGAGATGCAGATTGGATCTTTCGATCTATTGTAGTAAAACTACAGTAAATATTTCTACAATTGTGGAAACCAAAATAAATTAGGCTCAGCCTGATTTTGGTCTGAAACCTATGTTCATAAGATCATGTCAGACTGTAAAATGCATCGATCAAATTCCACCCGATCTGATATGAGTCTAATTCAATTGTCTATGATCAGATTTAGATAGAATCTGTCGTGGTATTAAAGTTACCCCGGCAGGTTTATGACGTGCGTAACACGTGTTCTGCGACGCGGGTTGACCGTGTGACGGGTCGCCCCGTGTTGGACAATCTCAGAGATTGACATAAGGGTTTATACAGGTTCAGACCTCAGTGGAGGTCCTAGTCCTGTCGACGTGCTCCCGACACGAGTCGGCTAGGGGAGCTCTCTTACGGGGAGAGTGCTCCTAAGCACGCCTTTTGGTTTTTTGTATTGGATGCAAATGGATTGAACTTAGGTTACAAGAGGGGTTACAAGGGTATATATAGACCCCAAAAGACGCAAATTACAAGATTGCCCTAGCTGGAACCATCGGATCAAGGGCGTTGCGGTCTTTTTGCACGGTACGATGCTTGGATCCTTGACATGTGGCCACTCCAATTCCCGAGGGAACTCCCGGGTAAATGGAGCCCCTTACCCGAGGCCGAGTCCGGGGAAGAGAGGGCCCTTACCCGGGGCTACGTCCGGGAGCCCCTTACCCGGGACCAAGTCCGGGGAAGAGAGGGCCCTTGCCCGGGGCTACGTCCGGGAGCCCCTTACCCGGGACCAAATCCGGGGAAGAGAGGGCCCTTACCCGGGGCTATGTCCGGGAGCCCCTTACCCGGGACCAAGTCCGGGGAAGAGAGGGCCCTTACCCGGGACCAAGTCCGGGGAAGGGAGGGCCCCTTACCCGGGGCTATGTCCGGGAGCCTCTTACCTGGGACCAAGTCCGGGGAAGAGAGGACCCTTACCCGGGGCTACGTCCGGAAGCCCCTTACCCGGGACCGAGTCCGGAGAAGAGAGGGCCCCTTACCCGGGGCTACGTCCGGGGCCCCTTACCCGGGACTAAGTCCGGGGAAGGGAGGGCCCTTACCCGGGGCTATGTCCGGGAGCCCCTTACCCGGGACCAAGTCCGGGGAAGGGAGGGCCCCTTACTCGGGGCTACGTCCGGGAGCCTCTTACCCGGGACCAAGTTCGGGGAAGAGAGGGCCCTTACCCGGGACCAAGTCCGGGGAAGAGAGGACCCTTACCCGGGGCTACGTCCGAGAGCCCCTTACCCGGGACCAAGTCGGGGGAAGAGAGGGCCCCTTACCCGAGGCTACGTCCGGAAGCCCCTTACCCGGGACCACATCCGGGAGCCCCTTACCCGAGACCAAGTCCAGGGAAGGGAGGGCCCCTTACCCGGGACCACTTTACTCGACGGGACCTCATTTTTCCCCCAACATCAGCCCCCCGTGCGCTCGAGGGCACTTCGTGGCGTCGAAGCGTGCGTCTCCACATCTTACCCGGGGGTGTCCCGGTGGCAACTCCCGGTAAGGGGACACAGCGGCACTTTTTATATGCTTCTAGGAAACTCTTCGTTATCCGCGCACCGTTCCGCATTTAGTACCTAGATTCGATGCGGGAAACGAGGCGATCTTCTCCCCCTATAAATATAGGGGGCGCGTGTCACTTAACCATCTCCACTCCCAAACTTCCACTTCTCTCCCGGTAGCGTTAGAGCTCTCCCAGTAAGAGCCTTCCCCGGTAGCGCTAGGCTCCCCCAGTAACAGGCCCGTTCTCGGTAGCAGCAAGACTCCCGGTAACAGACCAGTTCCGGTAGCGTCGAGCCCCCGGTAACAGATCCTGACCCGGTAGCGCCGAGGCTCCCGGTAACAGATCCTTACCCGGTAGCACCGAGGCTCCCGGGGACGCGAGATGGCTTCGAGAAGGCGAGGAAAGGCCGCGGAGTTGTCTCCCGAGAAGCTGACGTCCGATTTCTTGGGGATCTCCAAGTTCACCTCCCAGGACTCGGCGGCCCTCGTAGCTCGGAGGGTTTTCGCCGAAGGGGACGTCCGTGTCCCGGGGGAGGAGATTGTTCCCCGCCATCGGGAAGGGGAGGTCGTCGCCTTCGACGCATTCGTCGACGCAGGTCTCCGGCTCCCGCTACATCCCATGATCCGGGAGTTCTTGCTGCAGTACAACGTGGCGCTCAACCACCTCACGCCGAACATCCTGGTTCGCATGGGGCTCTTCATATGGTTGTGCGAGATTGCAGCCGAGACGGAGGGGACGCAACACCTCTTCCAGCACTTCTACAAGGCCACCGCGCGGAGCTTCCCAGTGGTGCGTCACGGGCCGAAGTCCACCTTCGGTTCGGTGGTGGTGAAGCTCCTCCCGTCCCGGGTCTACCAATACCCGGTCACGGCCTCCCAGGACCATTGGGAGGATTGGTCCCAGAGATGGTTCTATCTTCGGGTAAGAGACCCGGAGATCATCTATTCTCCGGAGCCCCCGACCCTTACCCGGTCCTCAACACCTCCGGCCCCCAAGCTAAGCACCGGTGAGGCGGCCCTCATCGAGAAGATGGTGGAGGCCCAGTCCCGCCGGAGCATGAGGGACCTGGCGGAGGAGCTGCTTCTTCTCCGGTTCAGTCCCTTCGGACGCGTCCGGAGGGGGCTGGGCCTTTCAGCGGAGAACCCCCCCCCCCCCCCCCGTTACCCGGTGTCACGACGTGAGTTTTCCGAACTTTGCTCGAAAGAGCTTTCTCCCGGAGGGGCCTCGCGTTCTAACTTTTTTCTTTTTCGCAGTGCGCTCGTACGAATCGTCCCGGGAGAAAGCGGAGCATCTCCTCGGGCGATATTTCGAGGACGAGCACGCCCGGTGCTGCGCGGTCATCGGCGACGGCCCCCCCCCCCCCCCCCCCCCCCCCCGCGCAACCTAGTGGCTGAGGTCTTCGGGCTATCCTTGCCCGCTCGGACGCCGCTCCCGACGCCGAATTCCCACAAGAGGAGGGAGGCGCCCGGGAGCCACGGGGCGGGGCGCGCCAAGACCCCGAGAGCCACCGATGATAGCCCAGGGACAGCCCGGACGAAGTCTCCCGCTTCGGCACCGGGCCTGACTGAGACCCCCCAGGCCCTCGTGAAGGTGAAGGCGCCTTCCCCGTTAGTGGGGCTCACCGATAGCCCTACTAACACGGCCTCGCTGGTTGCCTAGCTCGACGTTGGGTGCCTCGGGGGTGCTGGACGGCATCCGGGTGGAGTCGGACTCAGAGGATTACGCCCCGTATCCTCTGAAGAGGGGCGTCCAGGTGACATCCTCGAGCACGCGCCCGGTCCCGGACATGCGTTACCGGATGCCGGGCGCCTTCCGGTTCCGTGTTCTCCTGGCCCCCGGGGCCGGGACGTCGGCGGTGCTGCCCCCGGCTGCACCGCCTTCCCCAGGGCCCTGGGGGCACGCAGCTTCTTCCCTGGCCCAGGCCGCTCTACCTGAGGAGCGAGGCGTCGAGACCACCAGGACCTGGGGGAGCGATGTCGACGCCCTCGGGGGAGGGGCGCTCTTCTCCGCCGACGAGACGAGGCGGCTTTCTCTGGGCCTCCTTACTCCTGGGTGCGGGCCTGCATGGCTGAGGGGGGAATTGACGACCGATACGAGGACGTCATCTCCCTCTCGCTCCAGGTAAGGAGCTCTTATGTTATTGGTTGATGCCCGGTTAGGGGCTTTCCTAACTGTGTTGCCTACGTGACAGACTGCCGCCACGGTATGCGCCTTCCGCGGTCGGCTTGCGCGGGAGACCGAGGCCGAGGACAAGGAGATAGCCGCCCTCGAGGCCTCCCGGGATGCGGCGGTCCGGGAGCGGGACACGGCCATCGAGGAGCTGGGGCGGGTGCGGTCGCAGCAGCTGGCTCCGGTCGAGTCCGCGAGAGACGCCGTGGCCCGGGAGCTGGAGCTCGTCCGGGCGTAGCTGTCGGAGTCGGAGGGAGCCAACTCCCGCCTCCGGGAGGAGTTGAGCGCGGCACTGGGCGCCGCTGATTCTTCCGCGGCCCGATCCTTGGTTTCGGCCAGGAACCGCGTCCGGGCCGCGCTCATCACCCTGGGATTCGACTTCCTCCCGGAGGCCAACCCTCGGAACCCGTTGGCCTCGGTCGAGGAAGCGACGAACTTCCTCGTCCGGCAGGTGTCCGCCATCTCTAGCGCGGTGGACCTTCGAGCCAGGGGTCTCGCCGTTCCCATGATCGCTGCTGCCGCGGCTCTCGCGGAGTACCGAGGCGCTAGGGCTCGGGCTCTTGGGGACTTCGCCGCTCCGGGCTTCCCCGACTTCTACGAGCCTCGGCAAAGGGAGCTGGAGGACCGCGCCGAGCTCTTCTTCGACTGAGTCCTAGGGACGCTGCCCGCGGCTGCTCCAGACGAAGCCTCCTCCGGGGGGGGTCATCATGGGCAAGTATGAGCCTTCCCCCCCCGGCCCTTAGTTTAGTTTTTTGCTAGGATTTCCTTTTTTATTTACGGCGCTCCTTCGACGGAGGCCCAAAAACTTGTAGAAAATTTTGACGATTGAATAGAACACATTTTTTGCTGAACTCGCTTGATTGGACTTGAATGGGACGTATTTTTTGCTAAACTTGCTTGATTGGACGACAGGTTGTCGCGAATGTCCCAGATAGGGATTTCGAGGAACTCCCCGTTGCGGGGGTTCCCAGTGAGGTTGTCACTTTGCTAAGATGGCTTCCCGAATGGCACATGGCCAACTTCGATGATTGTCGCGCCGAGTTGCCTTCACCAGAAGCTGAGGCCCAGAGGATTTTTCCACTCCGGATCTTACCACCAGACGGTTATGAAGAGTGGCCCGAGGACGCGCTAAGAGCGGTGTTCCGAAGGGTCCAAGGCTTGTACAAGGACATCTCCCAGGAGTTTGCCAAGGGACGTGGAGAGTAATTTCCCGGTTCCCAACGTAGGGGTTGTCTCCTGGGTTGTCCCCACGGGGATTTAGGTCCCCGACTTGTATGTTTCTTGCCCACCGGGGAGGGTTGTTCCCCGGCCCGTTTCATCAATAAAACATTTTAATTCACCCTCCTGAGGGAAATAGTCGTCCGGGTGAGGGAACGGTCCAAGGTCTGCACGCCCCTTACCGGGAACCACGTCCGGGGAAGAGGGGGACCCCTTACCCGGAGCCACGTCCGGGGAGGAGAGAGCCCCCTCACCCAGGACCAGGTTCGGGGAAGAGAGGACTCCTTACCCGGAGCTGCGTCCGAGAAGGAGAGAGCCCCCTTACCCGGGACCAGATCCGGGGAAGAGAGGACTCCTTACCCGGGGCTGCGTCCGGGGAGAGAGAAGGGCCCTTGGTCCCGTTACCTCCGTGATCAAGTTTCTTGATTACGGGCGATTCACATATAGGGGCCTAATTTGTCCCCTCCCCCCGCAGCGGGGGCCGACTCGAGTTAGACGACCCGCGCTGACTTTCTAAGAGAAATCCAGGCCGCCATTCTCATGCAGGAATGGGGATTCAATTAGACTTGTCAGTTGAGAGCGACCTAAATTTCTCCCGGAGGAGGAAGAGCGTAAATGATCTCTGCAGTTTATGGGGGGGGACTAGTCCCCCAAAGTGACTCGTTACCTCGGTTTCCTTTGAGAACCGGATTGCCGCTTACGCCCTCAGTCCACGAGGGGATATTGTAAGCCGCCCTAGGGGGACCGAGGTTCCCGCCGTCGGGACTTTTACAAGCTAAGCTGGAGCCCGTAATCTCCTCATAACGAGGGCATTCTCGAAAGGGCATCCTCACAGGGAGGGACTCCCCGTGACGGGGGCATCGCATCAGGGGCGGTTAGGAAACACCTGCAAGAGATTGACATGGTAGGGATAAATGGCGTTTTCATTGATCTGAAAGAGCCGATACAACGCCTCCTCCTCGCGTAACCGCGAAAAGGAGAGGGAATGGCCTTGGGCCAGTGTTACAACTCGCCGCGCCTTCCCCTTGTGAAGTCGCAAAGGGGGAAGGGGGAGGTTCTGAGACTTAGGTGTAGAACTTGCGAAGCAAGTCCGCATTCCACGTATGCTTTAGCTCTTGATCTTCGAGGGTGGAGAGTTTGTAAGCCCCCGAGCCAAGGATCATGGAGATCCTGTATGGCCCTTCCCACTTTGGGCTGAGTTTCCCTTGAGCCTGAGGGTCGGTGACGCGCTTGAGGACAAGATCTCCCAGGCGGAAGGCCCTCCCCCGAACACGCTTGTTGTAAGCGCGCGCCATTTCACGTTCGTAAATGGCGTTGCGGAGAAGGGCTCTGTCCCGCTCTTCTTCGACGAGGTCCACCTCCAACCTCTGGTTGTCTTCGTTAGCTTGGAACGCGGCAGCCGAGACTCCCTCGAGGAGTTCGACTCGCAGCGATCGAAAATTGATTTCGGAGGGGAATACTGCCTCTGCCTCGTACACGAGCGAGAAGGGGGTACGTCCCGTTGCTCGACTCGGGGTCGTCCGCATGGAGCAGAGGATGCTCGGAAGCTCGTCTGCCCATGCCCCTCGCCTGGAGGCCCTTTGCTCCAGGCGGCGACGGAGTCCTTGGAGAATAGCCCCATTGACGCGCTCGACCGCCCCGTTGCTCTTGGGGTGGGCCACCAAGGCAAAGTGGGGGGTCGTGGCCAAGTTCTGGCAGAACTCGCGAAAGATCGCGGAGTCGAACTGGGTTCCGTTGTCAACGGTGATCTCCCGGGGGACCCCGAAGCGACACACAATGTTCTTCCAGAAGAACCTCTGCACCGCGCGAGATGTGATGGTGGCCAAGGGCTCGGCCTCCACCCACTTGGAGAAGTAGTCCACGGCCACAACCGCGTACTTGTATCCCCCGACGCTGGGGGGAACGGGCCTAGGAGGTCCATTCCCCACCGCGCGAAGGGCCAAATGATCGGGATGGCATATAGAGCGGCGGAGGGTAGGTTGGAGCCCTTTGCCATTTTTTGGCAAGCCCTGCAGGCAAAGACGAGGTCTCTTGCGTCGCGGGCAACCGTTGCCCAATAGAACCCCTGGCGAATGGCTTTTGTCGCGACGGCCCGTGGGCCGAGGTGAGAGCCACAACACCCGAGGTGGATGTCCTCAAGGAGTTGAACTCCTTCCTCCCGCGGGAGGCAGTGAAGTAACGTGGAGGCTCCTCGCTTGTACAGCGTCCCTTCTGTTGGATCAAGGATGCCGACTAGAGGGGGGGTGAATAGGAGGCTTTAAAACTTTAAAACTTAAAGCAAATAAAGAACAAATAATATAAGCAAAGGGAAAAGAATAGAGAACGAACACAGTTGTTTTTACCGAGGTATCGGAGACTCGCCCAGTCTCCACTAATCCTCGTTGAACCACTCAAGTCACTTGAGTTTTGCCTCAATACTCACGAAGAGTATTATCAACTAAGGTTGCTCCTTGTCCACTCCGGAAAGGCGAGCACCGATGCCTTGTACACACTCGCCGAGCCTCTCCAACAATCTCCGAATGGAGAGATCAACGGCCATGCCTCCGAACCGTCTAGGTGAGGGCGCTCACCAAGAGTAACAGGCAGCGAGGTCTTCTCAAGACCTCCAAACACGCACCGAGAAGCTAGTATATGCAAATGCAAAAGAACTGAAACTCTCGGTGGATCGGAAAACACTCAACTTGATCAAAAGATCAAGATTTAATATAGAAAACTAATGCTCAAGAGTGTATAAGAGAGGAGGCTGCTTGTTGTAAGAAACACATGCCCAAAGCCCCTATTTATAGCCTCAAGAAGCAAATGAACCGTTGGAGCTAGAGCTGAAAATCAGCAATCCAAACTGACAGTCAGTTATGCAAACTGACAGTCAGTTTAGTGCACAACGGCCGACAAAATTTACGGATAAAAAATAGCTAGCCGTTTGCAGCCAAAACAGGAAAGCTGGAACACGCAACTGACAGTCAGTTACACAAACTGACAGTCAGTTTGTGTACTGGCTCGACCAGAATCAAATAGAAACACAGTAAAAATACTCTCTGGTCGAAACCCCAACTGACAGTCAGTATGGACAAACTGACAGTCAGTTTAGTACAAAAAATTTGAGACCAAAAAACACCCTCTCTGGACAATTGTCAGTTACACTAAACTAACATTCAAACTGACAGTCAGTTATGCAAACTGACAGTCAGCTTGAACAAAAACAGCTATAACTTTAAATCCAGAAATCCAAAAGAGGTGTTTAATAGCTCGTTGGAAAGATAATTTCAAGGGCTACATTTTTGTCAACAGAAGCAAAAGCCAGATCTACCTAGATCTTTCTGAAAAAATGCAAATACTCTTCTACTGTCAAAAACTGAACTGAAAAACAGATTTTTCCAAATAAGACCAAAAGCAAATCCACATAAAAAAGATGCGATGCAAAGACCTAGAATTCTCGGTTTGTGCTGGAGATAAAAAGAGGACTTTCGCTACCCCTCTTTATAGTACGGTCAAAACTAGAAAGAATTTTTCCTAACCGATCATCTCCACACGCCAAGATCGGTAAAATATAAAAACTCGTAATACCTGAGGTCTTTCGCATCTTCACGATTTTCGACTTGTCTTTTGCTCTTTGCTACTTGTGCTTTTATTTTACGTCGGGTTCTTCTTGTAATCCGTGCATATCTTCCCAACGCAACTCTGTATCAAATAAACTCAATAGCACAATTAGTCCGGAACACTTTGTTTTCATTAATCATCAAAATTAGGGTTAGGCATGAAGGCCTAGATGCAACAATCTCCCCCTTTTTGATGATTGATGACAACAAGTGTTCAAAAAATAAAATAAATGGAATAGCTCCCCCTGAGTATATGCATCTCATACATAAGTAAGTCACAGATATGCAATCATCCACAAGTCATATCAGAGCATATCATCCACAAGTCATATCAGAGCATACGCATGCACATCAAGACATCATATATATCAATGTATCAGAGCTATAATCACATATCAGAGCTCAAGAGCATCATCTCAAGAAATCAATGACATCATATATATATAAGCTAAACACAAGTCATCATATGTATCAGAGCTAAAAGGAAAAGATGACATACACAGATAACCAAAAAACATCTCTATATATAAATGATCATCATCTAAGATGACATACACAGATAACCAAAAAACATCTTTATATATAAATGATCATCATCTGTTCAGTACATCAAAAGACATAAACAGAACAGACTCCAATGTCCAAAATCCAAAATACTAACCAACTATCCAAAATACTTCTCCCCCTTTGGCATCAAGCACAAAAAGGGAGGCAAACAAAACAAATCAGAGCCTAATGCTCATCATCTGAAGGAAATCCTAAAATGGCTGTATCTCCGGAGCCATCTGGAGATGCAGTCGGATCGGCGGCTGGAGACGCCGGAGGAGTCACCGCTGCCACGGGAACAGGAGCCGCAGCGACTGGATCCGGAGCTGGTGCCGTAGGAGCTGGATCAACAGGTCCTGTAGCAGAGCTCGGGGACGAAGACGCAGGGCGGGCCCTCTTGCGAGGAACCGAAGAGTCTGACGCAGGCAGACGGCGCAGTATCTCCTCCTGCTGAGCAATCAACCGGAGCAACATCTGATGATGCTCCGCCTGGGTGCTGAGGATCTGCTGCTGCACCTGGAGGATCTCCTGAAGCTGGGAGGAAGATGACGCAGATCCGGTGCCTGTCCCTGCAGCTAGAGCTGGAGAAGACTCCTGGACAGGGGCCTCGTCCTCTGACTCCCCCGCAGCATCATCATCTGATGCCGGAGAACCAGGGCCAGCAGCTGCAGCAGGGCGAGCACCGAGCCGGCGATCAGCCTGGCCTGGAGGATAGAAGAGAAGAGGATGATGGGGCCTGGGCAGCTCAGTGTCCATGGCCCGGATATGAAGAAGCACCGCCATGATATACGGAGCGTATAGCAGCTGACGGCGCGGGGAAAGAAGGACGTGCTGAATCTCACTGATGATGAGATCAGCAACGTCGAAGGGCTCCTCCTGGAAGATAGAAATCAGGACGTGGAGTCCTAGATAAGTGACCCTGGCTCTGTCTCCGCTCATGGGGACCAGTGTGAGACGGAGGATACGCAGAGCCAGGTCAACATCGCGGCGCAGGCCAGCGATGTGATGGAGCTGGAAGGGGCCGGAATAGAGCATGGCCACCTCCCGACACTCGAGGTCAGGGAGAGTATGGAGCTGGCGGCCAGAAGGAGGGCGCACCAGACCAAGCGCTGACTCCAGCTGATCCTTCGTGACGGTGTGGACCTGGAGGCCCGTCATGAAGGTCATGAAGTCGCGCTGAGGGGAAACGAAGACGGTGGAATAGAACTGACGTATGGGCCCCTCAGCCCAGTGCAAAGAGGAATCCGCGACTAAGTCGCGAATCCCTACAGTGCCGAAGAGATCTGCGAGGGTAGCGATGCCTGTGCGAGAGGCGATCGTACCCCACGACAGAGAGCGGTGGGCAAAGATGGGAGCGCGGCTGTAGACGCTGGTAAACAGGTCTAAATGAAGGTTTGTGAAGCAAGTGAGCACCGCGCACCCGTCGTGACCAGTGGGTCGCGGCGACAGGTACGGGTTCACAGAGCGGAGCGTGCGCAGGCGGCTCGCGTGCCAACGTGAATAATCCACGGGCACGCGCTCAGGCGGAGGCGATGGCCGATTCTCGAACGTCTGGCCCGATGAACGCTGGCTGTTTGCCGCATTCTTTCGTCGGGCCACGCGTCGCGAAGACGACGGCTGATCAGACATGATGAAGGAATGAAACAAAGAAGGAAGAAGAGCAAGGACCTGAACAGAGGAGACCGACGACGAGCAAAACTGGTCGACGCCGATCAGAACTGACGAGCAGCAGTCGGGGATGATGCAAGGTACTGCCAAACCTCGGCACAAACGTCGAGGAACAACTGAGCCCCGGCGAAAGATGAAGCAGAGGCACCACGGGAGAGCACTAGGGCGCGGCTCAAACGGCGGTTTGATGCGGTCGAGGAGGCGCAACGAAGGTGGCGGCGCACGGCGGTGAGGTGGTGGTGCGGCAAGACGACGGCGGCGGCACGAAGAGGTGTTGAAGCAAGCGGCGACGGCGAGAGGACACAAAAACAGCAACGGCGGCGAGAGAAGAAGGTGAGAAGACAAGAAACAGAACGGGGTTTTAGGGTTCGAGATCCCACAACTGACAGTCAGTTTGATAAACTGACAGTCAGTTCCAAACTCAGATACATGGAACTGATAGTCAGTATACCATACTGATAGTCAGTTCACAGAACTGCGTTTTGAAACTGACAGTCAGTGTATGATACTGACAGTCAGTAGGGGCCTTGAACACGACCAGGAGCTACGACCAAAATCAAGTCCACGTAACTGACTGTCAGTTTGTGAAACTGACTGTCAGTTATGACACTGACTTCGACCAGAGACTAAGACCAGGCTTCTAACTACTGAACTGACTGTCAGTTAGGGAAACTGACTGTCAGTTTGGTCAATTTCGACCAGAGGCTGTCTAAGACAAGAGAGGGAATAATAATATTTTATACAAACAAACACTTTTAGCACATCAACTAGCATTTGATATATCAATTATGTTCAGTTCACCCCTTAAAAAGCAAAATCTTGTTTCATCTAGGGGTTTAGTGAAAATATCTGCTAGTTGCATATCAGTTCTAACATAATTCACATCAATATCTCCTTTTGCCACATGATCTCTAATAAAGTGGTGCCTTATTTCAATATGCTTAGTTCTAGAATGTTGAACAGGATTATTAGCAATTTTAATGGCACTTTCATTATCACACAATAGTGGCACTTTATCAAATAAAATCCCATAATCCAAAAATGTCTGCTTCATCCACAATAATTGAGCACAGCAACTACCTGCAGACACATATTCAGCTTCAGCTGTGGAGAGAGCTACAGAATTTTGCTTCCTAGATGACCATGATACTAATGATCTTCCCAACAGCTGACAGCTACCAGATGTGCTCTTTCGATCAATCTTACACCCAGCATAATCAGAATCAGAGTACCCAATTAATTCAAAATTTGCATCTTTCGGATACCAAAGGCCTAAACTGGGATAGCATTTTAAATACCTAAGGATTCTTTTAAGAGCAGTTAAGTGACATTCCTTAGGATCAGACTGAAATCTAGCACATAAGCACACACTAAACATGATATCAGGCCTAGATGCAGTAAGATATAAAAGACTACCAATCATAGACCTATACAGTTTAGAATCAACCGATTTGCCGCTTTTGTCCATGTCCAAATGTCCATTTGTCGCCATGGGAGTTTTGATTGGCTTGGCGTCTTCCATCCCAAAGCGCTTGAGCAGGTCCTTCACGTACTTTGTTTGACTCACGAACATCCCGTTCTTGAGTTGCTTGATTTGCAGACCGAGGAAGAAGCTCAGCTCACCAATCATGGACATCTCGAATTCCCTAGACATCATCTCTCCAAACTCATGACAGAAATGTTCATTAGTAGATCCAAATATAATATCATCAACATAAATCTGACAAATGAACAAATCCTTTTCAATTTTCTTTGTAAAGAGAGTTGTGTCAACCTTCCCAATTTTAAAACCTTTTGATAATAGAAAGTCTCTAAGACGCTCATACCAAGCCCGAGGAGCTTGCTTCAGACCATAGAGAGCTTTCGACAATTTAAATACATGGTTTGGAAATTTAGCATCTTCAAAGCCTGGAGGTTGTTCAACAAAAACAAGTTCAGAAATTTCACCATTTAAGAATGCACTTTTTACATCCATTTGAAAAAGTTTGATATTAAAACATGATGCATAGGCAAGAAGAATGCGAATAGCTTCAAGTCTTGCTATAGGTGCAAAAGTTTCACCAAAGTCTAAACCTTCGACTTGAGTGAAGCCTTGAGCAACAAGACGAGCTTTGTTTCTAATTACAATACCATTTTCATCTTGCTTATTTCTGAAAACCCATTTTGTTCCAATAACATTATGATCTTTGGGTCTTTCAACTAGAGTCCAAACTTCATTTCTAGCAAAGTTATTAAGTTCTTCATGCATGGCATTAACCCAATCGGGATCATTTAAAGCTTCATTAACATGTTTGGGTTCTAAAGAAGACACAAATGAATGATGTTCACAAACTGCAGCAATACGAGATCGAGTTTGAACACCCTTACTGACGTCACCCAATATTTGGTCTAGAGGGTGATCCTTGGTGATGGTTTGGTGTTGCCTTGGTTCTTCATCTTGTATTGCTTCATCTTGACTTTGTTCTGGAGGATCAACCTGAGATGATGATGCGTCTTGATCAACATTTTCAACGTTGATATCATCTTCTTGATCTTCCTCTGTTGGCTTGATGTCTCCAATGGTTATGTTTTTGATGGCTTCTTGAAGATCGTCACCTGAAACTTCATGAGATACTTGCTCCTTTTGTGAGCCATTAGTTTCATCAAATTCGACGTCACCAGATTCTTCAATACAACTTGTATTTTTATTAAAAACACGATAAGCTTTACTAGTGGTGGAGTATCCGACTAGAAAGCCTTCATCTACTCTTCTTTGAAATTTTCCACCAAAATTTCTTTTCTTAAAAATATAACATTTGCAACCAAAGACTCGGAAATAAGAAATATTTGGCTTGCGCCCAACAAGAAGTTCATAAGGAGTCAAATTCAGAAGAGGATGCAAATAAAGCCGATTTATAGAATAGCAAGCGGTATGCACGGCTTCAGCCCAGAAGCGAGTAGGAGTATCATACTCACTTAGCATAGTCCTTGCCATTTCTATAAGTGTTCGATTTTTCCTTTCAACAACTCCATTTTGCTGTGGAGTGTAGGATGTGGAAAATTCGTGTTTGATTCCAAGAGAGTCACAAAAATCAAATAGAGTTGAATTAACGAACTCTCCACCATGATCACTACGGATTTTCTTGATGGATAATTCGAATTCAGTAGAAACACGTTTTGCAAAACTTTTGAAAACATCGGGGGTTTCGGATTTTTGAGAAATAAAGAAAACCCAAGTGTAACGTGTAAAATCATCAACAATCACAAAACCATAGTTGCTACTCCCGATACTCTGGAACTCAGAAGGTCCAAATAAATCCATATGAAGGAGTTCCAAAGGTTTGCAAGTCGAAAGAATGCGCTTAGTTGGATGTGAAGTAGCTACTTGCTTGCCCGCTTGACAAGCGCTACAAGGTTTGTCCTTTTCAAAATTCACATCCTTTAAGCCAACAACCAAATCACGTTTTAAAAGTTTTCTCAATTGATGCATTCCAACATGTGCAAGTCTTCTATGCCATAGCCAACCTTTTGAGGTTTGAGAGACAAGACATGTTGAAAGAGATGCATCTTTTGAATGAAAATCAACCAAATAAAGATTTCCAAAACGAAAGCCTTTAAAGATCAAAGTTTTATCTTTTAAACTTTCAACCAAAACTTCTTTTGGGAAAAATGTGCAACTAAAACCAAAATCGCAAATTTGTGCAACGGAAAGCAAATTGAAATTCAGAGATTCGACCAATAAAACATTTGAAATAGATAGATCATTTGAGATTGCGATTTTACCCAAGCCTACCACATTTCATTGGCGATTGTCGCCAAAGGTAATCTTTTGGTTCTCGCTTGAGTTGTCTTCTATTGAGGTGAACAACTTCTTGTTACCGGTCATGTGTTCGGAGCATCCGCTATCTAGCACCCAATGCCTCCCACCGGTCTTGTAGTTCACCTGCATAAAAAGAATTAAGTTCTTTTAGGTACCCAAACCTTTTTGGGTCCTTCAATGTTAGCAATCAAAGATTTGGGCACCCAAATAGATTTCTTTCTTTTATTTAACATGGGTGCACCAACATACTTTGCTATAGCATAACCTTTTCTCGACTTTTGAAGCATGTAGCAAGTATCAAAGTAATTTGGGGTCATTAAGGGACATGCTTCATGCGAATGACCGGTTTCATGGCATTTATGACAAAATGTGTTGCATGCTTTAACAAATATAGTTTTAGAATTTTGTTTCCTTCCTTTCTTTTGAAAATATCCTAATCCTTCTTTTCTAAAAGAACATTTTTGTTTACTAAGGATTAGATCAAGAGATATTTTTCCTTTATAACAATTTTCTAAACCTTTTCCAAGTTTTTCAACTTGTGCCTTAAGTTCATTATTTTCATTTAAGATGTTATCATTAGAAACACATGGAATGTGATGACTACTAGAGGGAGAATCATCCAAATTACATGAAGTTGAAGCATCTTCCTTAGATGAGATATTTGTAACATCTTTTATAAGCATACATTCATAAGATTCTTTAAGTTCGGAGTATTGAGCGCGTAGGGAAGAATGTTCTTCCTTAAGCACCTTATACTTCTTTTTAGTTTTTCCAAAAACTTCATTTAATTCGGTTATCATTTCAACTAAATCATCATAAGATGGATCGTTTGAATGTACCTTTTCATCGCCTTTGGCCATAAGGCAAATGGATGAGCTAGTTGAAGTGTTGATGTTGCCGAGAGCTAGTCCGGCCATCTTCTTGGAGCAACTTCTTTCGTTGTCGGAGTCGGAGTCGGAACTCTCTCCGCCGGACACCCATTCTCCAAAACAAGCTTCTTTGATTTCTTCATTCTTCTTCTTGAAGAACTTCTTCTTCTTGTTCCACGCCTTGTTCTTGTTTGGACATCTTGATGCTATGTGTCCCTTCTCATGACATCCATAGCAAATGATGTCTTTGAAGTTTTTTTGCTTTTGCCCCTTTGGTCGTGTGTCAATGTTGACACGTTTTTTATGTAACCTGCGAAGAAGTTTTTGAGTATTCTTTACCATAAGTGCGAGGTCTTCATCGGAGGAGCCTTCGCTTGAATCGTTCCTTGCATTAGCTTTGAAGGCCAAAGCTTTCTTCTTCGTCTCCGTGGGTTCGGCCGCTTCCTTCTTTTCCTTCTTGTGCATCTCATGGGTGATGAGGTTCCCATAGAGATCGGTTGGTGTTGTGGTTGATAGGTCGGAGTTTGTGAGAACCGTGACCAAGGTGTCGAAGCTTTCCAGCAAGGCCCTAAGCATCTTTCTCACAAGCTCAAGGTCAGTAAAAACAACACCAAGACCCTTGAGTTCATTCACAATGTTGTTTAACCGAGTAAACATGGAATCCACGGACTCGGTTGATGACATGGTGAATGTCTCATATTTTTGCCTCACCATTAGCAATTTTGCCTCTTTAACCTTTGTAGTGCCCTCGTAAATTTCTTCGAGGGTAGTCCAAACCTTATGAGCAGTCGTGAGATTGCTCACACGGTTGAACTCGTTTAAGGATTAACCGGCAAAGAGAGCATTTTTTGCACGGGCATTTAAATGCAACTTTCTCCTATCGTCTTCGGATTGACTTGCCGGATCAACCGGAGGAGTAAAGTCGAGTTTAACGATATCCCATACATCAAGCCCCATGGCTTCTAGGAATACCGACATGCGCACTTTCCAATAAGGATAGTTTGTCCCATCAAAGATAGGCGCACGACCGGTATGACCGAGAAGAAAATCCCCACTTGACGACATCCTCTCTCTAGGCAGTAAAGCCTAATGAATCGAGAGACCAAGCTCTGATACCACGTGTTGGATCAAGGATGCCGACTAGAGGGGGGGTGAATAGGAGGCTTTAAAACTTTAAAACTTAAAGCAAATAAAGAACAAATAATATAAGCAAAGGGAAAAGAATAGAGAACGAACACAGTTGTTTTTACCGAGGTATCGGAGACTCGCCCAGTCTCCACTAATCCTCGTTGAACCACTCAAGTCACTTGAGTTTTGCCTCAATACTCACGAAGAGTATTATCAACTAAGGTTGCTCCTTGTCCACTCCGGAAAGGCGAGCACCGATGCCTTGTACACACTCGCCGAGCCTCTCCAACAATCTCCGAATGGAGAGATCAACGGCCACGCCTCCGAACCGTCTAGGTGAGGGCGCTCACCAAGAGTAACAGGCAGCGAGGTCTTCTCAAGACCTCCAAACACGCACCGAGAAGCTAAGTATATGCAAATGCAAAAGAACTGAAACTCTCGGTGGATCGGAAAACACTCAACTTGATCAAAAGATCAAGATTTAATATAGAAAACTAATGCTCAAGAGTGTATAAGAGAGGAGGCTGCTTGTTGTAAGAAACACATGCCCAAAGCCCCTATTTATAGCCTCAAGAAGCAAATGAACCGTTGGAGCTAGGGCTGAAAATCAGCAACCCAAACTGACAGTCAGTTATGCAAACTGACAGTCAGTTTAGTGCACAACGGCCGACAAAATTTACGGATAAAAAATAGCTAGCCGTTTGCAGCCAAAACAGGAAAGCTGGAACACGCAACTGACAGTCAGTTACACAAACTGACAGTCAGTTTGTGTACTGGCTCGACCAGAATCAAATAGAAACACAGTAAAAACACTCTCTGGTCGAAACCCCAACTGACAGTCAGTATGGACAAACTGACAGTCAGTTTAGTACAAAAAATTTGAGACCAAAAAACACCCTCTCTGGACAATTGTCAGTTACACTAAACTGACATTCAAACTGACAGTCAGTTATGCAAACTGACAGTCAGCTTGAACAAAAACAGCTATAACTTTAAATCCAGAAATCCAAAAGAGGTATTTAATAGCTCGTTGGAAAGATAATTTCAAGGGCTACATTTTTGTCAACAGAAGCAAAAGCTAGATCTACCTATATCTTTCTGAAAAAATGCAAATACTCTTCTGCTGTCAAAAACTGAACTGAAAAACAGATTTTTCCAAATAAGACCAAAAGCAAATCCACATAAAAAAGATGCGATGCAAAGACCTAGAATTCTCGGTTTGTGCTGGAGATAAAAAGAGGACTTTCGCTACCCCTCTTTATAGTACGGTCAAAACTAGAAAGAATTTTTCCTAACCGATCATCTCCACACGCCAAGATCGGTAAAATATAAAAACTCGTAATACCTGAGGTCTTTCGCATCTTCACGATTTTCGACTTATCTTTTGCTCTTTGCTACTTGTGCTTTTATTTTACGTCGGGTTCTTCTTGTATTCCGTGCATATCTTCCCAACGCAACTCTGTATCAAATAAACTCAATAGCACAATTAGTCCGGAACACTTTGTTTTCATTAATCATCAAAATTAGGGTTAGGCATGAAGGCCTAGATGCAACACCTTCCACCAACACATACGCCCGCGCTTTGGCGCGGAGGCGTTTGGCTTCGGTGTCGTCGGAGGGCTCCCCCTCTTCCTTGATGAAAGAGATAAGGGGGTCCATCCAGGATGTGGCCCGGACGATTTCCGTTACGTCGGGGTCACAGGACTCGGAGTTCAGGTTGGGGGCCGCCACGGAGGGTTTCAAGATAACCTCCAGGAAAGCTCCCTCGGGGAGGGGCCCTCGGCGCGGTCGTTGTCCCTACGTGGGATACGACGCGCCTCGAGGCCTTCGACATGATTTTCCATTTTTCTGACCTCGTCGAGGTAGAGGCTCAGATTCGGGTCATGGCACAAGTAGGACTTGTCCATCTGACAAACCACGGGCTGAGAGTCTCCCTTGACGAGGAGGCGTTGAATTCCCAAAGAGCGGGCGAGGCGCAATTCTAGGAGAAGGGACTCATATTCCGCGACGTTGTTCGTCGCGGGAAACTCGAGCCTAGCGGCGTATTCGAGGGTTCTCCTCTCGGGGCTTCGGAGGACCACTCCCACGCCGGCCCCTGCCAAGCATAGGGAACCATCGAAGAAGAGGGTCCAGTGGTCATCGCGTGGTGGTGGTGTGGTATGCATTTCTTCCTTGGGTCCCGGGACCAGAGCCCACTCAGCCACGAAGTCGGCCAGGGCCTGTGACTTGATTGCGGACCGTCCGCTTAGGGAGAGGGAGAAGGGGGCTAGCTCGGCCCCCCACTGCCCGATCCGGCCGGTCGCTTCCTTGTTTCGAAGCACTTCCCCCAAGGGGAGAGAGGAGGGCACCGTGATAGGGTGGCCCAAGAAGTAGTGGCGAAGCTTTCTGGATGCCATCAGGAGGGCATAACAAACCTTCTCCATCTTCGTGTATCTTGTTTTGGCACCCTGGAGAGCCTCACTCACATAGTAGATGGGGCGTTGATGCCCATCTTCTTCCTTGACAAGGACCGCGCTTACGGCAACCGGAGTGGCCGCGAGGTAGAGGAGCAGGGGCTCCCCCTGACTCGGGCTCACAAGCATTGGAGGGCTCACGAGATATTTCTTCAGGTCCTCGAACGCAGCATGCGCCTCGGGGGTCCAATGGAACCCCTCAAGGCCGTGGAGGATCTTGAAGAAATAGAGACCGCGCTCCCCCGAGCGAGAGACGAAGCGACTCAATGCGGCCAAGCGGCCGGTAAGTCGCTGCACATCCTTGACAGAACGCGGCGGGGACATGTCGAGGAGGGCCCGAATTTTCTCAGGATTGGCTTCAATGCCCCTTTGGGACACAAGGAAGCCGAGGAGTTTTCCTCCGCGGACGCCGAACGCACACTTTTCTGGGTTAAGCCTTAACCCATACTTGCGGAGGTTGTTGAAGGTTTCTCCCAGGTCTTCGAGGTGTGTGGTCGAGAGCGACCTCTTGACGACCTCATCGCCAACGTACACTTCCACGTTGCGGCCGATTTGATCCCTCAAGACTAAGTTCATAAGGCGCTGGAAGGTTGCCCCCGCGTTTTTCAACCCGAAAGGCATGTGGACATAACAGAAGGTGCCGAGGGGAGTTAAGAAACTTGTCTTTTCCTCGTCCTCCACCGCCATTCGGACTTGGTGATAGCCCGAATAGGCGTCCAAAAAGCTCATTAGCTCGCATCCCGCGGTGGAGTCCACCAATTGGTCGATCCGCGGGAGCGGAAAATCATCTTTTGGGCAAGCTTTATTGAGGTCGGTGAAGTCGACGCACATTCTCCACTTGCCGCTTGCCTTCTTTATGAGGACGGGGTTCGCTAACCACTTGGGGTGTAGGACCTCCCGAACGAACCCCGCCTCCCAGAGCTTAGCGATCTCAACCTTGATGGCCTCCTGCCGCTCGAGGGAGAGTTTTCTCATCTTCTGTTTTACCGGGGGGCGACCGGGCATTACTGCGAGCTTGTGCTCAATAACATCCCTGGGCACACCCCCCATTTCCGCGGGCCTCCATGCGAAGACATCTGAGTTTTCACGAAGGAAGTCGATGAGTCGCGTCACGTGTTCCTCGGAGAGATCAGCCCCGATCTTGACAGTCTTCCCCTTGTCCTGGAAGAGAGAGACTTCCCGGAGGTCCCCCTCGGGGCGAGGCTTGGGAAGGAACTTCCCGGGGAGCGTGACTGGCACGTCTAAGGCCGGGGAGGAGCTCCCTCCCCCCGGGGCCTTAACCAGGTTAACATCCCCGATCACTGCGGAGGCGCGCTCGTAAAGGGAACGAGCCACATCCTGGTCACCATGCACGGAGATCACCCCGCTCGGCCCGGGGATCTTCATGCAAAGATAGTTGTGGTGGACCACTGCTCCTAAGCGGTTGATGATGGTTCTCCCCATTATGGCGTTGTAGGAAGAGGGGAGATCCACCACATCAAACCGAACCATTTCGGTCCGGTAATTATCTGGGGCGCAGAATGTCATCGGGAGGTCGACCTTCCCCACAGGGTGTATAGTTTTCCCCGGGGCGAATCCTTGTAGAGGTCCCACCGCGGGTTGTAGGAGCTTCTCGTCCACCTGCATTTCTTTGAACGCCTTTAGATAGAGGACGTCCGCGGCACTCCCGCCGTCGACTAAGATTCGGGCGAGACGGCAATTGAACACGATGGCGGAGACGATTACTGCGTCGTTGTGGGGGAAGCGCACCCCGCGTGCGTCTTCCGCAGTGAATGTCAACGGGACGTCCGACCATTTTGGTGGCCAGGACGTGTTGACGACCCCTATTGCCTTTACTTCTCGTGCATATTCTTTGCACTGGCGTTTGGAGTCTCACCCGGAGGCAGATCCTCCCACGATGACATTAATATGTCTCTGGGAAGTTTGGAAGGGGAGCTCACCATTGGAGCCCCTTTCCTGGTCTTGCTTCTGACCTCCCCTCGGCGGAGCATGGAGTGCCGCCAAGGCTGGCGACGGAAGGGGTAAGGAGGTAGGGCCTCCTCCCCCCGATCCATGCTGCTTGAGGAATGCCGCGAAATGTTGGAGGAGCGCGTGGCATTCTCGGGTTGCATGAGAGTTGGACTTGTGGGAAGCACACCATAGGGTGGCTCTAGCCTCCTTGTCCCCTGGCCTGGGAGCCCCTTGCCCACGGGAGGATTGGCTTCCCCCGCCACCTTTGGGCTTGGAGAAGGGTCGTTGTCCCCGGTTAGGATTCCAGGAGCTGCCTCCGCCTTCAAGGACGAAAGCGTCCCGAGGCCTTGGCTCGTTGCGAGGTCCTTTCTGGGGACGTTTGTGGGAGGGGTCCCTCGAGTCCCTCTCGCCAGGACCGGAGGTTCCTTGATTTTTCTTCCAAAGGTCATCCTCTTCGGTTCTCGCGTACTTCTCAAGTACGTTGAAAAGCTCATCGGCAGAGGATGGGCAACTCCGGGAGAGCCTCCGGTGGAGTTCTCCCGGGAGGATGCCACTCTTGCATGCTTCAATCACCGTCGAATCGGGGACGTGAGCCACCTTGCTCTTGATCTGGGCGAAGCGTTTGAAGAAACTTCGTATCGTCTCCCCCGACCTTTGGCGGATGGTGTATAATTGCGACGAGTCCAGGGGACGAATGTAGTTCCCCTGGAAGTTCGCGCAAAACTCGCGCTTCAGTTGCGTGAACGACTTGATGGACCCGGTTTTAAGATTGTAGAACCACGACCGGGCTATTCCGGAGAGGTACAGGGGGAAGACGTTGCATTGGACGCTTTCGTCCCCCCCAACCACCGAGATAGCCGTGGAGTACACTTGCACGAACTCGTAGGGGTCGGCCTCTCCGTTGTAGTGCTCGATATGGGGCGGCCGATACGGCTTCGGCCACCGAACGCACCGGAGGCGGCGGCAAAGGGGTTGATTGGCCCCTTCCACTTCCTTTGGGGAGACCGCGTCGCTATCTCCCTTCACGGGGGATACGCACTCGCTATCCGAGTCGGGAAGGGGTCCTAACGGACCGCCTACCTTTCGGTATCGTCTTCGTTCTTCGGGGTAGGTGGAGCTCACCTCTTGCACCTCGGGGGGCTCCCCGGAGGTGACGGAGGTCTCTTGCATGGGTCTCTTACCCTTGTCTGTTGGGACGCGAGAACCACACCTGCGCGCAGGAAGTGATTCCTGGCCGCGTCGGGGTGGGGCGCCTTCAGACCTTGCCGCGCGCATGTGCTCTACCTCCTCCAGGGTGAACCTCGTTTGGTTCACCGGGGGAGCCCGGGGAGGGGGCCCCGGGGGAGGGAGTTGGTGCGCACCCGCTACTGGCGCGGGAAAGGAGTCGCGAACTGGAAGGGTTCCAGCGACGGAGAGGGCCCGCGGCGTGGGAAAACTTCCCAGCAGGGGAACGACTTGCATCACGGGGGCGGCGCCGGAGACACCTCCTGGGACAGGCGCGGTCCCTGGGAGGGGAATCCCTTCCGGGGCGAGGGACAACCCGGAGACGGGAGGATGTTCGGGGAACGGGAGCCCCCCGGGGAGAGGAGCACCCCCTTGGGGGGGAGGTCCACTGGGCGCTATAGCACCCCCCGCACTCGGGGGAGAAGGTCCGCCGGAGACAGACGCTCCTCCTGGGAAAAGATGATCTCCGGGGGCGGACGTACTCCCCGGGAGTGCAAGTCCCCCGGGGGCTGGCACTCCTACCGGGAAGGGATAGCCCCCAGAGACGGGCATACCTCCCAGGAGCGGAAGTCCTCCGGAGGTGGGAGCGCCTCCCAGGAAGAGGTAGCCCCCGGAGACGGGTTGACCCCCCGGGAGCGAAGGTCCTCCGGAGGTGGAAGAGCCTCCCAGGATGGGGAAGCCCCCGGAGCGAAGAAGCTCCTGGGTCTCCCATCATGAACGGAGGTGCCATTCCTCCGAACTGAAGCGGGTGTGGGTACGCCGGGGCCGGAGGCCGCGCTATGGCGAGCAACAACTCCTCGAGAGTATGTTGTGTGCGAAGCTGGCCCTCTACCAGCGCCCCGAGTAACAGGTCACCCGAAGTTGAAGGCGTTGCCTGGGAGACACTTGGTCCCTCCAGACCGGGACCTTCAGGCAGGCTCGTGGGAGCCCTTCCCCCGCCAAGGATGACAGGGGAAATGGATGTTGTCTCCCCCCGAGTGTCCCCGGGTGGAGGTGTTGCGACGACAGCCCCTCGCACCGGTGGTGCAGGGTTGCTAGGACCGACGTCGTTAGAGATTGAGGCTAAGTGCCTCATCCTTCTTGGAGCCATGACTATATGTCACGAGTCCCCACGGTCGGCGCCAACTGTCGTGGTATTAAAGTTACCCCGGCACGAGTCGGCTAGGGGAGCTCTCTTACGGGGAGAGTGCTCCTAAGCACGTCTTTTGATTTTTTGTATTGGATGCAAATGAATTGAACTTAGGTTACAAGAGGGGTTACAAGGGTATATATAGACCCCAAAAGATGCAAATTACAATATTGCCCTAGCTGGAACCGTCAGATCAAGGGTGTTGCGGTCTTTTTGCACGGTACGATGCTTGGATCCTTGACATGTGGCCACTCCAATTCCCGAGGGAACTCCCGGGTAAGTGGAGCCCCTTACCCGGGGCCGAGTCTGGGGAAGAGAGGGCCCTTACCCGGGGCTACGTCCGGGAGCCCCTTACCCGGGACCAAGTCCGGGGAAGAGAGGGCCCCTTACCCGGGGCTACGTCCGGGACCCTCTTACCCGGGACCAAGTCCGGGGAAGAGAGGGCCCCTTACCCGGGACCAAGTCCGGGGAAGAGAGGACCCTTACCCGGGGCTACGGCCGGGACCAAGTCCGGGGAAGGGAGGGCCCCTTACCAGGGGCTACGTCCAGGAGCCTCTTACCCGGGACCAAGTCCGGGGAAGAGAGGGCCCCTTACCCGGGGCTACGTCCGGGAGCCCCTTACCCGGGATCAAGTCCGAGGAAGAGAGGGCCCCTTACCCGGGGCTACGTCCGGGAACCCCTTACCCGGGACTAAGTCCGGGGAAGGGAGGGCCCCGTACCCGGGACCAAGTCCGGGGAAGGGAGGGCCCCTTACCCGGGGCTACGTCCGGGAGCCTCTTATCCGGGACTAAGTCAGGGGAAGGGAGGGCCCCTTACCCGGGACCACTTTACTCGACGGGACCTCATTTTTCCCCCAACAGAATCTATCTAATCTTGATAAATCTCATATTTTTAAGTGGTCTAATTCAAACCCAATCCTAGTACTACTCCCAAACTAGATGAATGTTAAGTAATTGTCTTTACGTGTGGCAACCGACAAGACTTTTGGTCTGGTTGCAAAAGTTTCCACGCTAATATTTGATGGATGATGAAATATATCACATGATAAAACTTTTTGACCACAATTAAAAAAGATACTAAATCTCATTGGCAGCTAAATATAGTTTTTGCGGGACAAATTGAGCCAAAAATTAGAGCCAACAATGATCAAAACTGGCCAAATCCCATTAACCGACCAAAATTTACTCAGAAAACAAAGAGATAATATTGGCACTGCCAAGCTTCGACTCTCCCTATCCCTAAAAAATTGATATTTATTTTCAATTTTTACTGTTACTAACATACAACTTTGCCTTTTAATTTTTTTTAAATATATCAATACAATTATAAAAAATATAATATTATAGAAGCAATTTTGACTACAAATATTCTAAAATCATTTTCTTATGACTAATCATAATAATTGTATACATATATATTTCTAGTCAAATTTTAAAAATTTGACTATACATATATCAAAATATCATTCTTTTGGAACGGAAGGAGCATGTGACAAACTATAGTCACACTCAGACATAACATAGTAAGTTTGTCTGCTTTCTTTATATATATTCATATTTTTTTTCTCTATGATATGCGAGGATCACAGTGATAAGTATATTAAGGAGAAATCAATCTTAAAATAAAAAAGAGAGAGATAATTTTGATCGTTAGATCGAATTTGAAGAACGAAGATGAAAACGCCAAAGAGGATAGGCTTGTTTGGTTTAGCGAGTAGTGATGCCTCATCCGGTGGCATGCCTCTGATGTACCAAAAATATGTGCAGAATCTTACTTCCCAAACATACCTCAAGATTTTGTTGGTTGGCCGTAAGCATACGTCGAAACCAAACCTCAATGATGAAGTACGTTTTAATACTTTGAAATCATAAAAGAGAATTATGCATTTTTTATTCCAATCAAGTAAGGTGCTAACCATCTAGCATAGAATAAAATGAGATGAGATGAATGATATATCATGAGTTGATTTAAAATGAGTGTTTGATTAGTGTGGAATATACCTAAATATCTTCAAACTCAAACCGAACTCGGATCGAGCCACCAAAAAGTCTAGGTCTATCAGATTAGCTCAAGCTTGGCTAGGCCAGTCCAAACTTAATAAATAGTAGGGTTGATTGGGTTTGGATCAAAATCGGATTGGATCCAGTTTGAATTTGACTTTTTGAATTTTAGGAGGTCTCAATTTTGGTGTGTAAGGCCCAAACTCAGCCTTAACCTCGGGCTAGGCCGAGCTGGGCCAAACCTGTTTGGGTTCAAGCGAACTTAAATTTGATCAAATCTAACTTAGAATGGAATGGTCCAGAATTTTATTTAGTTACTAGAATGAGTAAGTCAAGAATAGGATGAACTGGTGTCTGATTGTATTGCTAAGGTGTGTGTGTGTGTCTATATATATATATAGTAATGTATGCTCTATTACTGTCTTAATCATACATTATGTTCTCCGGATTTGTGCCATAATTCATTTGGAAATGAAACTTATTTTTGTATAATCATAAAATGATCCGTTTGAGATCTAGTCTTGGTTTTCGCACTAGGCTCGCCCAGATACTAATATGCGGAATAACGAGATTTTACTCGGAAATACCGAAACTCAAAGTAATTGCACAACTCTTTATTTCAAAGAGGGATTTACACGTCGAACGTTAGGTCGCACTCACCTATGTCGAGGGAACTATGTGTCTAAGACTTCAATCTAGACTCGGTGATCTAAACTAGACCTATTACAAGGTATTTATAGTCCAATCACATGAATACGTATCAGACTCAGTAACCTAAACGTATTAGACTCATATAACTAACTAACTAACTAATCCCAAACAGATAGGTTTAGTTATATATATTCGGATCGGATTACAATTCTGAACAGGGAATGAATTCCTTTTCATGGTCGCCAACTAATCCATGGTCGCGAAGCCGTATGCGATCAGGACTTGATCGCGAAGCCATATGCGATCAGGACTTGATCGCGAAGCCGTATGCGATCAGGACTTGAAGATCCTCCCGGATCATGACTCCCTTGTTAACAAGGAGCCAACCCCTGTTGCGACCTCTTGATCAAACTGGATATGTGGAAATTGGGCTTGTCCATGTTCTCTGGTGTACCACTTTGCCGCACGTGCTCGTTGATCTTTCCGACCGACTCAAAAAGTCTCCTTTGTGGCACTGCGGGTGGTAGTCACATTCTTTTCCAGAATTACATCTTCACTTAGAGATTCGTCTCGTTGATAGACCAAGTATTCAACAGATGGTACTATAGTATCTGGCTCAACATCCAGCATTGAAGGCTCAAAGAGTTTGAGGTGCTCAACATTGACAACCGAGTAAATATCCATGTATGGAGGTAACTCGAGCTGACAAGCATTATTACCCACTTTCCGCAAAATCCGAAAAGGACCATAACGAATGGGTTTGACTTTCTTACCTTCACCCTTAAGTCTCTCCTTACTCAGATGTAACTATACCATATCACCTTCTTCAAAATTGCGCATCAACTCGGTGCCGATCATGTCGCACTTTGTACTTGAGTTGAGCTTTCAGCAAGTTTTGTTCAACATCACGATGGAGTCGTTGAATACCTTCCAGGAACTTTTGTGCTCGATCCTGATCAGATGCTTCCTTGTTGTTCTGTGCTGAGGTAGGGATCGCAAACTCCATGTCGAATGGACTATGTGATAGAAATTCTAAATAGACCTCAAACGACGACTTTTCAGTCGAACCATGCACTGCTCAATTAAAAGCAAACTGCAGGTACGGTATGCTTTCATCCCAGGTCTTCGGGTGCTTCGAGTTATATCCTCTCAAAAGATGAACGACTATGCGATTTATCACCTCGGTTTGACCATCAGTTTGCGGATGAAAAGCAGTACTCCTCTTTAGCTTGGTGTCCATCATCGTCCAGAGCGATCGCCAAAAGTGACAAAGGAACCGGGTATCGCGATCAGACACAATAGAAGTCGGCAGTCCGAAGTGTGTCCAAATGTGTTGAAAGAATACTCGAGCTGCTTCTTCTCCCGTGATAGTCTTTCGACAAGGTATAAGAATAATCATTTTGGAGAACCGATCGACGACCACGAATAGATAGTCGTTGTCACGTCGGGTCTTAAGGCAATCCTCCCAAGAAATCCATGGATATGCTCTCCCATGGTCGCGATGGAACTGGTAAAGGAGTGTACAAACCTAATTTTTGGTTTGCCGGTTTCGAGATGCTGCAGAGACCACAACCTCGAACAAAACTAGCCACATCTTGCTGTATACGCAGGTAGAACACATGTCGGTGAAGATTTTGCAATGTCTTTGTAACCTCAAAGTGACCAGCTACCTTCGATGTGTGCGCTTCTCGCAACCATTGAATTCGAGGTGCTCCACAAGGTATGCAAAGTAAATTGCCTTTGTACAAGAGTCTTTCTCGATGAGCGAACTCCGTAGGTTTCCCTGTTTCGAGCTCAGTCAGTACTATTTGAAAATCAGGGTCTTCACTGTACATATTGGTATAGTCATCATGACATGAGGACTCAATCTACATGAATGTTGATAAACAGAGAGTCGTAACTAGTGGTCACGACAACATGTCCGCCAATTTGTTCTGTACGCCCTTCTTGTACTTAATCACCAGATTAAACTGGTCATTTTTTAGTATGTGGGTAAATCAGTGGTTCCTATGTTAGTCGTATTTTTTATGTTGGTTGCATTTTGGGTTTTTTGGTCGCAACAATAAAAGAATTGGTCGAATCAGCAAAAAATATTGGCCGCACCAATAAAAGACCTGATCAATTCAATAAAGGCAAACTGATCATAACTACAAGGCTTGTTCATCATCGTATAAGTTTAAAACTGGTCGTATCAGTACAAAAACCGGTCATGATTGTTCAGTTGAAAACTAGTTGTGTATCAGTACAAACTTTGTTCAAACTTTGTTCGTGGTTGAATCACTAGAACAGAAACTTGGTCGTGTGAGTAAACATGTTGGTCGTGACAGTAAAAGAACTGATCGAATCAGTAAAATATAAACTTGGTCGTGACAGTAAAAAATCGTGGCCACGACAGTAAAAGACCTGATTGATTCAGTAAAGGCAAACTGGTCGTATTAATAGAAGGCATGTTCATCATCGTATAAGTTCAGAACTGAGCTGGTCATATTAATAGAAGAACTGGTCATGGTCGTCGAGATGTGGTCGTGGAAGAGGATCGAAGAAGTGGTCGTCGTAGTGGATTGGAAGAATTGGTTGAGTTGGAGAAGGCGGTCGAGGTGGGCGTAGAGGAAGTGGTCGAAGGGGAAGAACAGGTGGTGGGTCCTGGACCAATCAGCGATGTGATCTATGGCGTTTGAGGTGGTTCGCCGGAGGTGAGGACGAATAGGCAAGGAGGAGGCGGCGGCGCTAGCAAAGAAGGGGCCGGCAGCAAGGAAGAAGGGGATGGCGGAGGCGCACATCCAGGTGCGAGCACACGAGATCTACAGTGGAATCTACGATGGCGGCGGATGCGAGCTTGATTGCACAGATCTAAGAGTGAGGCTGCGCGGTGTGGATTTGGGCGCAGATCTAGGGTTCCGGTGGTAAGGGTTTTGAAGTGGCAGCGCAGGATATGAAGAAGAAAGCGGTGACGATGAGCGGCCTCAGATGTAGTGAAGAAAGCCCAAGGAAACCCTCGCGCCTCGCAGAAATAAAAATCTAAGCCGTGAACAGACAGACAAGATCAACTTGAAGACGAATCCAACAGCTCAAAGGGGCAAAGGTGGGATGAGATGACGTGGCTCAACGTCGAGGCAGCCTCGAAACAGTAGGCCACAAGCAGGGTAGTAGATTCCACGCGGTCAGCTCAGATGAAGCGAAAACACCGATCCAGCAGCCAAGAACGCGACGACAACGTGGGCAAGGCAATGGGTTCAACGCGAACAGTGCGGTTGAAGCGAAACACCGATCGAACTGCCATGAACGCGGCGTTGACGTGGCCGGACGCAGGGCCAGGTTTGTGCCCGAATTGTATATCAACATATGATATGTCAGATAATGGAATGAGTTTTGGGGTTTGAGTTTTAAAAAATATACATAAGTTAAAACAAAATATACATCAATAAAGTTAAACAAATACAAGGTTACATCTACTGGTCAAGTACAAAATCCAAACTCAGCCACGATTCAACTACAAAACTTCAAGAAATCTAAATAGATCTAAGCAACTTTATGAAAACAACCTTGCCCCTAATAGGCTTTTCAAAGATGATGATAACTCCTAGCGGATTATCGTAGTTACTCAGATCTAATCAAATAATCAACATTGCCGGTTCCTAATTCAATTATATCCTATTAGAAAATGGTTCTTGTTTAATATATTGCCTTAAACACTCTGGTCCTAATACCAATTATGGCATAAACAGACAAACGTAATAGTACAGATTTCTCCTCCATCGGGATAAGGCTACACTTTCACAGGCTCACAACCTCCACATATAAATATTCACTTTACTCCCCACAAAACCCCAAAATTCTCGCAGACCCCCTTTCGCTTCGCTTCTCCCTTCATTCCTTCACGGTATCCTTGCCTCGCCGGAGATGCTGCCGTCGGCGACCGCATACCTGGACGGGGAGTCCTACTCGGCCCGCGAGATGTTCCATCCCTTCATGGTGTGAGTTCTTGCAGTTGCAGCTTGCAAGACTTGGTTGGTTCTTGGTAGGTGGCCGCGAAGGGATGAGCTTCAGCGCGGTGGACATGGGGGAGGACAGCGGCTCGGCGGCGGCAGCGGAGGAGGTGCGGCGGCTGCCGGCGGAGGTGAACTGGGAGATGCTCGACAAGTCGCGGTTCTTCCTCCTCGGCGCGGGGTTATTCTCCGGCGTCTCCGCGGCGCTTTACCCGGCCGTCGTCCTCAAGACGCACCTCCAGGTGGCACCGCCGCCGCAGGCGGCGGCCACGGCGGCCGCGGCTGCCATCCTCCGGCGCGACGGGCCCCGGGGGTTTTACCGCGGCTTCGGCGCGTCACTCGCTGGCACGGTGCCCGCGCGCGCTGTCTACATGGCCGCGCTGGAGGCCACCAAGAGCGCCGTCGGCTCCGCCGCCGTCCGCCTCGGCATCGCTGAGCCGGTGGCGTCCGCGGCCGCCTCGGCCGCCGGAGGCGTCTCCGCCGCCGTCGCCGCGCAGGTCGTTTGGACCCCCGTCGACGTCGTCAGCCAGCGCCTCATGGTCCAGCCCGCCGCCGCCTCCGCCTCCGCCAGCCGCTACCGCGGCGGTGCCGACGCCTTCAAGAAGATCCTCCTCGCCGACGGCGTGCGCGGCCTGTACCGCGGCTTCGGCGTCTCCGTCCTCACCTACGCGCCATCCAGCGCCGCTTGGTGGGCCTCCTACGCCATGGCGCAACGCCTCATCTGGTGCGCCATCGACCCCGCCCACCACGACAACTACGCGTCCCAGATCGCCGTGCAGGCCGCGAGCGCCTCCGCCGCCGGCGGCGCGGCCGCCCTCGTGACCATGCCGCTGGACACCGTCAAGACGCGCCTCCAGGTCATGGACTCGGCGGCTCCCCGGCCGACCCTCGCCGGCGCGGTGAGCGAGCTGGTTAGGGAGGGCGGATGGGCCGCGTGCTACCGCGGGCTAGGGCCGAGGTGGGCGTCCATGTCGCTCTCGGCGGCCACCATGGTCACCGCCTACGAGTTCTTGAAGCGCCTCTCGGCCAAGGAGGGCTCTCTTTGATCTCAGCTCTAACCCCACTTTTATGATCTGTATTAAATGATCTGATGATGGACTTATCGTAAAAAAAACATGAAACACAAAAACAATAGTGTGATCTTGGAAGGATTAAATTAAGGTTCTTGACATCTTGTATTTATTTAAGATTGTGGTTGGCCTCTTGTGGTGTATGGCATAGAGAGTGATGCAAGATTTTAGTGGGGTCTGTTGTGATTACGATGATGGAGAAAAATTTGGTGAGATGAATAATAATTCTTGACAAAGAAAACTTTTTGATGAGTTTTGTTGGTACAAAGTGAATAATGGCTCGAAGATGTGCACACATCTTGGTTGATTGTAATAAAGCTTGTTTAGTGTGAAGCCCTGGTGTGCTTTTTGCGCTTCTAAGGTGAAGTTTTAATAGGCTAATTTATTAGGAAAATTTAAAATAGGCCAAATACCTTTTCAAATATATTATAATTCATGTAATTAGCATAAGGCACCCCAATAAAATTTAAAGATGACATGAGCCCTTGCGTGGTGATACTTTCTAAGTTATATATATCTAGCAAGCAATCAACTAACGGTAATTTTACAGATATTTGAATTATCTTACTAAATTCAATATTCAATTCTTATCTTGAAATGATCTGTCTAGATTTGTGATGAAATAGTTAAGTTTCATGCTAAACTGAAGTTAGCAGCCCATTAATTATACCATAAAACACATATAATAATTCATTCAAAAGTCAGATCAAGGTAGGTTTGTAGCATGAATGCTGAGGTGTGATAATTCAATTATGTTTATCTATCCATCAGCCTAGTCATTCTGGATTAGGTTTGGCGGTGGTTGGCAGGACCAACAACAGTGATCTAGCAGCATACTTTAACAATTCATTCCTTATTTCTTCAGATTTTTCTTTTCTTCATTCATTCTTGTGCTAGATCTGATTATGATTTTGTAGATCATTTCATAGTGTTTCGGATCGATGCGGAGAAGAAATGGAAGAGTTCACAACTATTGACAAAAAATTTAGAATTTTTTGCTTGTCTCGGCCGCAACAATCCGAGAGTTGGTTCAATGGATGGGCCCGAAGGACACGCCCGTATTGTTTCTTGCGAACAGTCAGGTGATCCGTTTCTGGACCCAACTATATATAAAGTTCCATCTTTACTCTCAAATAAATTAATAAATAAAGTTGCATCTTTTTTCTTGTTTGCTTCAATTAGCAGAGATGTTAGGACTTGGACTAGAATTTAGTAATACTCAAATTTATAATCTGACTAGTAATTGTGCTGGTGAGATAAGAGCGAATCCAAACAAAAGCATTTTAGATGCATTACTCCGAGAGTTCCGAGGGCTTGTTAAAACAGTGAGGTGTACAAAAAAATTGTCAATTTCTCGTCCAAGAGGGTTAATCGTAAGTATTGATTTTTTTTATCTGACGAGCTGCTGCACTTTCTGAATCCCAAGTGCCACTCTTTTCAGTGTTTTTGCCTGAAGCAAGTTGCTTCCAGGTTGGAGGCAATCATTTTATTTCAGAAAGAAAGGTTGTTTTCTTTGACAGATAAGCAAAATTTTCAAGACTGTGAAATAATCCACTCCCATCCTAAAATATATGACTTATTTTGATCATATACATGAATTAAAGAAATTTTGAGTTCAAGAAAACATATAGAAAAATAGCTATACTACCTCATTAGCAGGTATATTGAATAAATGATGTCTTAAAAAAAGAGAATGCTATTGAGAAATTATTCATAAATAATAAAGTAGAGAAGTAAACGAGGATAAAATAAAAATAATAGCAATAACTTCATATATATTTGGTCTTATATTTTATAATAAGATTAAAAAATTATGTACAATTATATTATACAACAGAGGGAATAATGATTTGGAATCTGAACTGGTCTTAATTAATTGGGAAATTAAACTAATTAATTAAGAGTCGTTCAAGTGGGATTTAATTAGAACAAGCCTGTGAAATAATCTATGTTTCATAAACTGTTGTTGGCTGGAATGCTGTGCCGGCTATGAGCATAACAGCCGGCATTTTATTTGTGTAAAATTCCAACTTTGGGCAACAACAAAGTTCGTTGTTGTCAGATCAGAAGCAACATGTAACCTTTCTTGGAAAAGATTAAGATAACTCCTAGAAAAAAGTACTGGAAACTTGCAAAAGATTAAGACCCGTACTAATAATTAAATTTTCGTCTCATTTTACCTAAAAGAATTAATCTGATTAATATAATTGTTTCCCCAATATTTTATATGAAAGTATATTTGATACTAATAAGTATGTGCACTTATATTATCTTTACCAAAAATTTATTCCCGAGATTTGTGAAAAAAAATAGAATTGTAACTTATTTTAGACTAATGCAAGTGATTAAAATTTGTCAATTCAAACAGTACAATGAGTAATTAAGAGTATATTTCAGGTTAGTGGGATTAGTTTTGGGCTTTGAGCTTTAAATTTCCCTCCTTAACAAAAAGTTCAAACTTTGTGTTAAAGATAGCTAGTCATTTAGTTAAATAATTACCACTACATACTATGTCTTTTGACTGCTGCTCTTATGTATTGTGCAACCTTGGTATCATGGAAGCACGATGTAATAAGCATCAGAGTGCTCCACTTGAGAGATGTTCTCGACAGGTGTGTGAAAGCAAGGAAGATGTTTTTGTCTTTCTGTCCTAGTATCTTTAAGTGACAACATGTTGGTTTCATTTTTTTTCTTACCTTAACAGGTTTGCAAAATGATTTGTTGTTAATTGACATATACAGTTTCCAGCTATCTATTTGACATTGATTGCAACGACAAGTTAATGAAACATAGTCCTTGATTTTTTCAAAAAAAAAAAACAAATTACTTACTACAAAGACAAGCTCTTTATCCCTTGGTTTTCACTTGCTAATTTTGCTCAAGAACATTTTGTCTTTTTCAGCTCTAGTTGTCTACATGTTTTGTTTTTGGTATTTTCATGACCATAAATCATGAATTTGTTTGTATATTTTAGGGCAGAGAATGAATTCCTTCTTTTGAACATATTGTAATCCTTTTAGCTATTCTTGCTTACTAAAGTAGTCCCAGGACCAAGGCATTTTCTAGCAAACTGAGCAACACCACAACCAATGTTATGTCACCAATCTACCAAACGATTGCACTCAGATTTTGGATAGTAATATCGGATTTGCACCTATTTCTTTGGCAACTAGTCTTAGATATGTAGCTCAAGGCACATTTACAGAAAATGTTCATCCAGCAAGGTATGGAAAGAGGTTATCTGATTTTATATTCATTCTTATTTTTACATTAGTTGAGTAGTATCACCATATACTACAAATAAATCAGAGATGTTTGCATAATTTGTAGGAGGAGACTTAGGACAGGTGATAATGAAAGAAGAATAAGTGATGGACTCATGAGCACATTACAGAGTGCTTTGGGAGAATCTGCTGTTGAAGATCCAAGTTCATTACTAGAACTTATGATAGGAATGATTTTGAACTCTCTTAATGAGGCTTACAATTTTTATAACATGTATTCATGGAGTATTGGATTTGGTATAAGGTATGGAAGAAACTATACTAACAAACTAGAGTACCAAACTCAACAAGACCTCGTTTATGTTTGCGAGGTAAGTTACAATGTTACTAAATTTTCATAGCATATATAGATTCCTATCAGAATGCTGAATGGACTCGAAATTTTGATGTTGTGGTATTTGGTTGTAGGGTCATGATCATTGGAAGAATGAGTCAATTAGGAAGTAATTTAAGGCTATGATTTGGTTGGATAGGTCTGATGTTGATGAATGGGTTGTTTCGATGAAAATATTGGAACATAATCATATCCTTACAAAGAGTTGTGGCAAGAAGTGACAATTTTGCTCACACAACCATATAGATAATAATACAAAGGAGTTGTAAGGTATCTCAAACTGAATAACACAAAAACAAGCAAGATATTTCGTATCATGAGCAGTTTGCATGGATCTTCGTCTAATGTTCCATCCGGCAAGATATCTTTGAAGTCAGTATGTGCTGATATTGCAAAGAAAGTAGGTCAAGATGATATCAAGAAAATGATGGATTCGTTTGCTACAATGCAAAAAGATTACAAAGATTTTTTTCCTTTGTAATAAAGACTGGTGATGACATGAGAGTGAAGAATTTATTTTGGAGCCATGCAAGGAGTAGAATGTTGTTTCACTTCTTTGGAGATGTTGTCACCTTTGACACAACCTATTGCACTAATTTATATGATATGCCTTTTGGATTGTCTGTTGGTATAAATAATCATTTTCTATCAACAATATTTGGAGCAATGCTTTTGTGAGAGGAGACAATTGAGTAATTTGAGTAGGCTTTATCTACTTTCATAAAGGCAATGGATGAGAAGCATCCAATCTCGATCGTAACAGGTACGTTGGATTCTATTCTTTGATGTGTTTCTTCATATATCTACTGTCATAAAAGCTAGATTGCATTTCTTTCTAACTTGCAAATTAATTGTGAATTCTCATACCAATGTCATCAAATGGAAGTAACAATCAAGAACGTAATGCCAAGGACAACTCATAGACTATGCAAGTGGCACATTTTGAAGAATGCTAAGGAGAATTTTGGTTATCTTTATAGCAAATGGTCAACATTCAAATGTGATTTCCATTCTGTTCTAAATAATCAGCTGACTGTTGATGAGTTTGAGAATGCATGGAAGGTATTGCTTGATAAGTATGATCTCCATTGTTATGCATATCTCAGTAGACTTTATGGATGCAAAAGTCAATGGGCAAAACCATATTTGAAGGATTGTTTTTTTACCAAAACGTGTACCACTCAAAGGAGTGAGAGTATGAACCATGTTTTGAAGTCATATGCACCTATGCCATGTTCCATAAGCCAATTTGTTCAGCGGTATAGCAAGATTATTTCAAATAGAGATGCTGAAGAGGACTTTGCAGAGTTCCAAACTATCCAAGTATTTGTCTTACATCTAAATATTTCTATAGATAGTGTTCTTTTAAGAATTCCTAGATTTGTGTATGGCATATTCTGTCAAAAATGTGATGATAGTGTCCTTACTTGCAGACAAAGAGAGCTTTATGTTTTGGTATTCCTTTAGGGTGTGTTTGGTTGCCTACATGAGGGGTGAGCCTGGCCCTGAGATGCAAATTTCATGTGTTTGGTTGCCTGTATACCCAATTTGAGCCTGACCCGTGTGGTGCAACTTGTACTCTGGAGCCTGGCCTGCGAAAACGTGAGAGGCACTCGTTGTCTTTAGCCTAGCCCGTGGATACGAGAGGCGTTCATTTCTTCCTCATTTCATCGTGTTGTCCGTCGCCTGGTCAGACGCATACGGGTTACCGCCGACCACCACCAGTCCTGCCCGCCGCCCAAACTCTCACTCTACCCCATACCACACTCTAGTAGCAATCATTTGAGTTTCGCTGCCGGCAATAGCCAGAATTTTGTGTTTTTACTCCTCTGGCCGCCGTGCTCTGTCCGGCTCGTCAGACTATACTCTAGCCATCAAAATTAGTCCAGCTACTAGAGTAAAACATTTCCCTCAATCATAGATACATTTCCCTTCAAAAAGAATTCCCAAGAATCCCCACCGCTTGTTGTGTCTGACACTACCCTATTCCACGGCTTCACACCACCGTTGCCAGATTACACTGACCGGTCGCCGTCAAAATTGACCTCATCTTCCGTGTTCCCCTCATCCTTTCTAGCTTCCCTCCAACTCGATTGGACGATGGGGCCACATAACAAAAATACCCAAATTGAGCTCTTCTCTTGCATGGCCGCGTCACCGCGAACTTCGTTGATGTCGCCACTTTCCAACTCCCCTTAGCCACACTGAATTAAAGCCTATACGAACCTTCTCGACATAGTCCTGTGCATAATTACCCTTCGTATTGACCCCACATCAACGAGTACTTATTTTACCATTTCAGTGATGGTGAAACTCGCTGTTGGCCGTCGTCGCCTCGCCGCCGACCACGATGCTGGTGTAAATGGGTTTCAGTAACCCCAAGAAACTACCCCACCACCTGGATTCCCTCGCCGAGGCCTTGATCACAAAATCGCTGTTTTAGTGAACCAGCGTGCCGCCGCCATGCCGCGCCTTTGCCTCCAGCATAATCCGGTGAAGCCGTTTTGTCCTCCTTCCCTGCTTCACCAAAGCAAACTCATTTCTCAACCCGATTGTCAGCTGAAACCTTCTAGAACGCTCCTAGTTCGCATGTCAAAACCATGCTGAAACAGTGCTCCATGTCTTGTAGCCATTGTTGATCTTCACTGCCATTCTGCCATCTCTGGCTGTTCCAGACCCCTAAACTTCATCGACGAGTTTGTCCCTTCACTGCCTACACCGTGACACAGTCACCGATAGCCGCCGGTGACCAAAGTGCTGTCGTCTCCTCAATGTCTACGGCTGACATTGTCAAAACCTTGTCGGGCCGCGTCCAGACATCGTCGGACAATGTCAGCCCATGCCAAGACAATGTCAACCGATGTCCTGACAATGCCAACCAGAACCAGCCTCTAATACAGCCAACCAAACAAACTCATCATTCATCCAAAATTCAGAAATTCAGTCAACCAAACAACATCTCAATTGCATCTCATAGCTTGTTTCATCCAGTCTGTCCCACTGATATAGGCCAGCCTATCCTCATCCAGGCAACCAAACACACCCTTAGAGCATCATGCTACATCATTCTATACTATAAAGGTGTTTGATATATTTTGTGATGAGCTATATAAGTCAAGATTATATGTGGTAGATTATATTTCAATTGCATGGATGGGACTGTCAAGGGAAGATATGTATATGCTAAAAGTTGACACCATTGGAGTAGGACTAAATTTGAAGTTGAGGTTGATTTGGAGCAACAAGTTTTTCTTGCAATTGTGGGATGTTCAATCACATGGTCATACTATGTTGGAGGTAATGGTTAACTGTTAATATATAGAGGAAATTTTCTATGAATGAATATCTAAAAGATTAAGCACTTTGCGTTACTATCTGATGCAAACTTTGCAATAATCATCTCTAATTAATGGTGTGATGCTTTCCATTTAAAGCATTGTATTTGGCAATTTAATTGTAGTTAGTAAGCAAGATTTAGCTTGAGCTAGGCCAATTGTTCTATTATCATGTAGATTTGGTCAAAACCTAGCAAATGTATTTTTTTTCTTTGCATATAAGTATTCTAATAGATGGGTGATATTTTTTTGTAGGTAATTATGCACTGTGGGTTGACTAAAATTCCTGAGATATATATAATGAAGAGATGCTCAAAAGTTGCAAGAGAAGTATGAGAACAATCGTGAAGATCAAGCTTTTGCATCAAACAAAGCATTTAGTCACAATTTTCTTTATTCAAATACTCTTGATTTAGTTAAGATGGATAACCATGATGTTCGGAGCTTTGACATAGCATGGAAGCATATTAGTTTGGCAAGGAAGGAGCTGGCTTTGTTCAACACAACACAACCTAATCAAGCTTGTGCTGCCAAAGCATAACCAAATAGACATGATACTCAAAACACTAGTTTAGCATCAGTTACTGATGTGTAGGAGAGTGCTTTAGTTGATGAGGTAGGAGGAGAAAATGATAGAAATATTCAAACCAGTGCACAAATAATGCTGAAAAAGATTAAAAGGAAGACCTAAAACACTTAGAATGAAATTTTCAACAGAAGTTGGATCTTTCAAGAAGAGTAGGTGCAAGATTTGCAAAGAAATAGAACATTATTCAACTACTTGTCCACAAAATGGGATGACAACGATGAAAGGTGCTCCGCATTCGAATATCAAACCTCAAGTATCATCTATTCATCAGCCATCTTTAGATCTTGTAGATACTTGTGTTCCCCAAACATTCCTACAAGATGAAAAATTTCAGTACCCTCAGTGTGTTTACATGTACAAACATATGCTAGATAGTAGACAATATTTGGTGTAAATACTTGGTGTATTATGCTCTCTATGTCACTGTCTATCTTTCTTCATATATTGTAAGATCAATTGCCCAACATTTTAAAGCAGCTGTTGATCATTTCAAATCATTTTGCTATACATTTCATATCACCTTGCTGAACATTTCAATTGAGTTGATGTACATTTCATAACATTTCAATTCAACTGATGTACATTTCAGCCCAACAGCAATCATTTCAATTCACCTTGCTATACATTTCATATTACCTTGTTGAACATTTCAGCTCACTCGATGTACATTTCTATTTTCCTTGCTGAACATTTCAACTCAGCTAATCCCTCACCCGAGAATTGCATTTCCGTTTCAGCTTCCCCAGTTTAGTTGGTTTGGAGGATTAATTGATTTATGTACATTTCATGTCACCTTCGTGTACATTTCAGTCAAGCAGCATGACATACTTAGTGACTAGGTACTGAACACTACATAATTGGAGTTATTACCACAATATCAGTACATGACACAGCATTAGTAAGCTCAATGCACACAACATCAATATTCCTAGTGTAATTACATGACACGTAAGATGTATAACATGGAAGGAGAGGCACTCTAGCCTTCAATAATTACAACAAGCAGCCAAGATACATAATTGAAGTTGTTATCACAAGCAGTTGAGTTGAGCTACAAAACTACTAGTGTAATTAATATTGGAAGGTTATCGGTTGGTCATAACTGCCACACATCAAAAACTGCACATGTATAAATTATCTAAAAATAGATGAGTATTTGGTCCATCTCCAAAAGGTTCAATCAATTTGTTCAGCAAACTTGGATGACAGTTGTCTCTTGTTTCCTTTTATTGCTAATAGCTCATACAACATCTCTCACTTAAAAGAACCTAGCTCATACTAAATAGATAATAAAAAGTTATGTTAGAATAAATAGCAACAGTACAGGTAGGGAAAATAGTGAACACATGTCATTGTAGACCTTATATTGTACATAATCTTCCCTAACTGGGTTCCATTGTATTGTCATGCGTGGTGTAATGCATAGAATCCTGACTATGTCTTATTGGCAATATTGTACCATTTGAGACAATAAAACTAAACAACTGCTTTCTCTACATGAGATGTTATAGACAAAACTATTACTTTTTTATGTTTGTCCCAAGACACTTTGGGAACCATAGAGGCCAACCATCAAAATTCAAATGCCATCCCATAAAGAATAATGGTATGCATTCCTTTAGCGCTTCATGTAATTGCCTAACAATTTTCTCGTACACTTTCTCTACTTTTGCCGTATTTGTGGGACTTCATAGGGGATCTAGAATATTTAGTCATTTTCACTAGAAGTCCCACACATAACAACTGTAGGTGTCCTTCACCATGACACACATTATAATTTGAAAATACACACAACAACTTCCATCTAAGTTCAGATTAAATCAGATTATGTCCATTAGGTAGCTTAAAACACACACACACACACACACACACACACACACACACATATATATATATATATATATATAACATGATATACCATTTGACAGTGGCATATATCATATGAAATTTGATCAACAATAAATAGATCTCTGATGTACTTTGAATTCAGATAAAGCTTGTTCACCAAGACAGTTATCTGCATAATTGTTTTGCTATGTTAGATATTATGAACTGCATAAATGGACCATGCACAAAAAAACTGAAATTACAACAAAGTCTATCTCGACAAAGTAGCACCAACGGGGCTCTTTTTTGTTCTGGTACATTTCATCATCCAACTGGTTGAACCGCATAATGAGCAGATTACACAAGTCATACTCAAGGCTACCATGTGACCTTAAATGAAATTGAATTGATGATTCTTCCAACTCAATATGGTTCGGGATGTCATGAATAACCCAAACTTTGAGAAAAGACCAAGCATTTCAGTACATGATAAAATGTTAAACTTCATGACTAACTATGAGGCATGCTCCAGTCAAGATACCCAGTACCTGCTCAACTCCTCACCTACAGCAATTTGCACCCATGTATATAAAGCGTGCTGCTGTGCAGCAACGCGTGATTGCAATCCGCATCCAATGATCCGCATAGATCTAGCATAGCATCCTGGTTTGACAAGCCATTTTGTGACTGGAGAGTGGCTAATATTCTGCTCTGGTGGAACTAAATTTAGATTTGTGCCTTCTTCCTGGAGTGCAATTGACACTCGCACCATTCTCTAGTGATGGAGGCTAGGGAGATCTTTTCCGCATCAATGTTATTCAGTGCATTAGCAATTCTCCAGTCTACAGGTGTTTGCATTACACTGTTATCTTTGTTCAGAGAGCTTGGACCTTTTGCAAAGAAGAAATCAAGGATAGCTTGAATCAGCAAAGCATCCAAAAAAATTCACCTATAAACATACTAGGAAGAGGAAAAAGAAAAATAGTCGACCTGTTGCACAGGTTGCCATAATCTCTCATATAGATTGCCATATTTCTAGTGGGTACAAGTCAATAGATAATCTACTCCTAGGACATTTGATGAACCTATTTCAATAAGGTGGCCTCCATTGATTACCGCAACCACTAGTATAAAATGACCCTGCATAATTTAAAACTAATCACATTGTATTCAAAATACAATTGACATAAAAAACGGCAGCTAAGAACACTCAATTAAGATAAGGAAGACTTGTGTGTTGAGCTGGTGGTGGATGAGGCGTCATGGCTACATTAGGGGATGGTTCCATAAAAACCTGAAGATCAAAAGACAGAACATAGTATAGAATATCTGAAGCTGATTTCTGTGCCTACATCTCTTATCCCCCAGAAGTAGAAGTATGGTCATCTTTATTACTTTGACTTGACCTTTTATTAGGCATAACTGTATCAATATTTTGCTCTGCTAGCTCTATTAACTCATTCAAAGGGCCATAGTCTACATCATCATCACCATCTTGGGTTTTCTGTTTTTCCAGGACATGAACTTGTGCTTGCTGGGGTATACTCCCGGAATTCGACTGCACTTGTCCTTGCTTACCATTGTTCACATGAGAAAAATGGTGATCTAAATGCAGCTCATTCTGCATGTGATACTCCATGCTCTCTACCACGTTCGAGCACACATTACTTGTACCAGCATGGATACCGCTACTAGTTTGCAAATCTATGCAACGCATCACATCTCAGTTACGCTCAACTCAATTTAGTATCTTCACATACATCAAAATAACATGTAGAACCACTAGTACAGAAATGCAGTCTACTAACCCCTATCTTCTATCGGTTATTAGCGAAACAGCACAAAACCGATAGAAAATGTGCCTCGCGGTCATAAAATCCCGACGGATGTATTTTCCCTATCGGTTTCTAAGAAACTTACCGATAGAATAAATAGTATGATTTACTCTAGCGGTGATGAACATATTTGCCGTTAGAAGAGATGCATAAGTACTGACGGAAGAATGTTGTGCGCCGATAGGACTGGTCGACTTCAACAACTAGACTTATTCTATCGCTACTGTATGAATATACCGACAGAGTATATTAAAAATTCCTATCGGCAATATGTAGTTCGCCGATAGAATAGTTGACCTTCTACAAATATTTTTATTCTATCGGTAATGGATTCTTTTACCGTTAGAATATATAGAAAATTGCTTAGAACTGTTCGTCTTCAAATAGTTTTATTCTATCGGTAATGAATGTTTATACCGGTAGAATATTGCACAAAATATCTTAGAACTGTTAGCCTTCTACAACTAGTAATATTCTATCGGTAATGTACGTACACACCGATAGAGTATGTACAAAAATTCCTTTCGGTAATATTTATTGTGCCGATAGAACCATTCGGCTTCTACAGATGTTTTTATTACTAACGGTATTCTGTTTTCTTACCGATAGAAAATATATAATTGTATAAATACACGGGTATGTCTCTTTCATTCTCACAGTTCATCTGGTGCTCGTAGTCCTAACCCGTAAGCTCTATGGACGGCCGGCGCACCTCTACAGGGGACCGCTGCACCTCCGCACCTCCATCGACGCCCTCTAGACGTCGGCATCCCAAGGAAGGTACGTAAAATTTCTGCAATATTGTTAGATTATTCTAATCCGATTATGGCAATAATTCTACTTTTTTTGTATCCTTCATTTTGATGTGTCTTCTTTTCAATATGATTATGATCTGTTCAGGTCCTTGGATGATGCTCGTGAGGGGCAACGTATTTCACGGTTCTTCATCGCAGTACGCTGCCTACGTTGGCTTGTTGGCGAAAGAAATGGTGAAGATCACCGTCGAGAGCTGGAAGGACGTGAAGGGCGAGATCTTGGTTGGCTCAGTCGAGAAGATGCTTAAGCCCGGCGTGTTTCTCAAATCAGGACCTATAGAAAGCATCTTACATGTTTTTGCATGCACCAGCTTGTGGCCAGATGCTTACCTGCTTGGAGAAGAAGAATTGTTGTTATTTGCACAGCCATTCTACACCATCACTACACAGAACAACATCTTGGAAGGTAGGTTCTTTTTGTTAATGGAGTTGAGTTGAGTTGAGTTGAGTTGATCGAGTTTGAGTCCGAGGAAATCACCAATACGTACAAATGTATGTCGACGGCAGTTCCAGCTCCTCGGGCGTCTTCGAACTGAACTCCTATGGTTAAGTCCAATGTGGTTCAGACATTTGCTGTTTTGGATGAATGGATTTGTGATGTATCAGGTCTAACTTGTAGTCGGTAGTTGCATTGTGGCAACCTGCAAAGGTTCCCTTTTATGTAAAATGCATGTATGGGCCACTGGGTCCTCGTCGTGATCTGTTGTTAATTTCAGACGTGGCTTTTGTAATATACATCGAATGTGTGAATTGTTGTATTTGTATATTGTTGTATATTTGTGTATCATGTGTTGCTAATTGGGACATGAACTTGAATGTGCAGGGAGCATTTGTGTATTTAATTGTATTGGTAGGTAGGTGTGTATTTGTACTGCTGTTTCAGACATGCACTTCAATTTGTGAACTGGCATGTGTATGTTTGTACCTGAATTTGTATTGGTGAACTGGCATGTGTATGTTTGTACCTGAATTTGTGAACTGGCATCTGTAATTTCTTTGGCAAGATGAAATCCCAACTACCTACGAAAAGTATTTTTGTGTCTCCTAGTTAATCCACAAATTAGCATTTCTTGAAATATATTGCTTTATCTTCTAGTTAAGATCCGTTTGATGTAAGATCTGTTTGATGTTACATTGATATGATTCCTTGAATGTGAGAAATGGCATGTGCATGTTTGTCCCAGTTTGGTAACAGTACCTCCTCTAACGGTAAGTACACATATTTACCGATAGACAAATACATATATTTGCTCAGTCATGCATATTCTAACGGTAAATGCACATATTTACCGATAGACAAATACATATATTTGCTCAGTCATGCATATTCTAACGGTAAATACACATATTTACCAATAGGAAGCACATATATTTGTTTAGTCATGCATATTCTAACGGTAAATGCACATATTTACCGATAGAAAAATATATATATTTGTTCAGTCATGCATATTCTAACGGTAAGTACACATATTTACCGATAGAAAAATGCATATATTTGCTCAGTCATGTATATTCTCTAACGGTATGTGTGTGTTTGTACCGATAGAATATGTGAGCGGCAAATTACCTAAGTTAGTCTGACGGTTATTTCATGTATTTACCGTTAGAAAAATGTCCATTATAAGGAAAACCCCACTCGACCATTGCTGAGCTGCTCTTTAATTTGTTCTGTTGCACTCTGTGTCCCTCTGTTTGTGACGAAAGTTCCAGCTACACTGCTAGGGTGATCAGCGCAGGCTGGAGGGAAGTTGATTGCACCCCTCTCTTTAAGGTATGCTTAATCGTCGACACTTATCTCTCTCTCCCTCTAGATCTCCCTTCCTCTCTACTTGCAAGCTAGCTGTATTGTGTAGTTCCAAGTTTGTAGCTCTAAGCTTAGGAGCTTGGTAGCTGGAAATGCGTCATGTTTTAGCAGCTAACTAGCTTGTATTGTGTAGTTAGCTAGGTTAATTAGTGTTAATTTCGTCAGGCTAGCTAGGGTTCAACACATGTATCTGTTGTAAGAGGCTGTACATGTACATATACATAACTTAATCGGGCAGGTTTCATGCATGGCTTACTCGTTAAATTTTGTTAATTGTAGATGGACAGGAAATATTGGATGTATGGAATAAAACGTACTACTCTTGAATATTTGGATGGTGTGAATGAGTTTATTAAATTTGCTGAGCAACAAAAGGAGAGGAAGGGAGAGAAAAATATGCTCTGTCCTTGTACAGATTGTATGAACTTGAAGAGGTTTAGCAACTCTGATCAAATTAAGAGTCATTTGATTCGTCGTGGTTTTAACGCGCGATACACCCGTTGGATATGGCATGGCGAAGATCTTGAGGAAACAAGCACCACTACTACCAATCAGCACGACTCGGATGTGGATTGTAATAATATCGATGATCATCCCAATTTTGGTAATGTTCATTCCGATGTGCACGTAGATGATGATGATGACAATCTAAATGAGATGTTACGTGATGTAGAGGAAGATTACAACGAAAATGACTTCTGTGAATTTGAGAAACTGATTGCTGACTATGAGAAGCCTCTGTTCCCTGGATGTGCAACATTTACAAAACTGTCTTCTGTGCTGAGATTATATAACTTGAAGGCAGGAAACGGTTGGAGTGATAAGAGTTTCACGGCACTATTAGATCTTCTAGCGGACATGCTTCCAGAGGGAAATGAGTTGCCAAGATCTACTTACCAAGCCAAAAAACTGTTGTGTCCGTTGGGAATGGAAATCGAAAGAATACACGCATGCCCAAATGATTGTGTGTTGTACCGTAACGAGTACTCCAGTTTGCATGTTTGTCCAAGATGCGGCGCATCGAGGTATACGCGTAGGGACCGGATTGACAGTGAACGTGACGAGGTAAGGAAAGGGCCCCCGGCAAAAACTGTGTGGTACTTGCCTGTGATACCTAGATTGAAGCGGCTGTTTGCAAATCCGAAAGTTGCGAAGCACTTGCGTTGGCATGCTGAAGCCTGGAAACAAGACGGAAAACTGAGACACCCAGCTGATTCTATTCAATGGAGAAACATCAACAGAACATTTGCTGAGTTCGGCGGCGAACTTAGGAATGTAAGGTTCGGGCTGAGTACAGATGGTATGAACCCACATGGTAATATGAGCAGCCGGCACAGCACTTGGCCGGTTCTTTTATGCATCTACAATCTTCCTCCTTGGTTATGCATGAAGCGCAAGTACATCATGATGGCGTTACTAATCTCAGGACCCAGACAACCCGGAAATGATATTGACGTGTTTCTAGCGCCTTTAATCGAGGACTTACAGAAATTGTGGAGCGAGGGTGTGCAGGTGTGGGATGCATACAAGAAAGAGAATTTCATCTTGCGGGCCCTGATATTTTGCACCATAAATGATTTTCCTGCCTACGGCAATTTGTCGGGGTATAGTACAAAAGGAGCCAAGGCTTGCCCTATTTGCCTAGATGAAACTGAGAGCATGTGGCTGCGAAACTGCCGGAAAACAGTGTACATGGGTCACCGCAGGTTTCTTCCGGTGCATCACACGTACCGTAAGAAGAGGAAATCATTTAACGGGAAGCCTGAGAAGGGATCAGCTCCAGTGTTTCTGACCGGTAAGGAGATTTACTCACGCGTGAACGACATCAAAGTTGAGTTCGGTAAGCATTCTAAACCTCGAGAAAAAAAATGTTTGGAAGAAGAGATCGATTCTCTGGGATCTACCGTACTGGGAGCACTTACAAGTTCGACATTGCATTGACGTCATGCATGTAGAGAAAAATGTCTGTGACAGTTTGATTGGTTTGTTGTTGAACATTCCGGGAAAGACAAAGGATGGTGTGAAAGCTCATCGTGACATGGTGGAAATGGGGATAAGGACTGAGCTTGCACCTTTAGAGAATGGAAAGCGTACATACCTCCCCCCGGCCTGCTACACGTTGTCCAAGAGCGAAAAAACAGAACTCTGTCGGTGCCTGCACGGTGTTAAAGTTCCATGTGGGTACTCCGCGAACTTGAAAAAACTTGTGTCTATGAAGGACCTAAGACTGGTTGGCATGAAGTCCCACGACTGTCATGTCTTGATGTCACAGATGCTTCCCATTGCTATCAGAGGCATTCTCCCAGTTAAAGTCAGAGAGACAATCACAAATCTATGTTATTTCTTCAACGCAATATATTGCAAGGTAAGTACGTGCACTCGTACTATAAGTTCACTACCTCCATTTGTGGAGCTTAATTAGAAGATTTTTCTGATATGAATATTTGGCGCAACTGTGTCCTCGTAGGTAATTGATCCCGATGGACTGGACGCTTTGCAACGCAACGTGGTTACAACTCTTTGTCAGCTCGAGATGTATTTCCCTCCATCCTTTTTTGATGTTATGGTCCATCTGATTGTTCACCTTATCAGAGAAATTAAGTTTTGTGGACCCGTGTGCCTGCGCTACATGTATCCATTTGAGAGATTTATGGGTGTATTGAAGGGATACGTAAGGACTCGTCGTCGACCCGAGGGGAGTATCATGGAAGGTTATGCCGCCAAGGAGGTGATTGAATTTTGCACAGATTATATGGCCGGGGTTGACCCAATTGGTGTTCCTAGGTCCCGACACGAGGGTAGGCTTGAGGGAATTGGAACGATTGGATTCAAAGCTATCGTCCCCGCTCGTGATGTGTACGCAAAATCACATTTTTGGGTCTTACAACACATGACGGAGGTCGAGCCATACATACACGAGCACAAGGTAATGTTACGGTCACAGAATCCTTCGAAGTCAGACGTTTGGGTAAGCAGAGAACATAACAGGAAATTTGCTGAGTGGATCCAAGAAAGAGTCACGCGAGCTGCCGAGGGCTCCGTAAGTGAAACTGTGACATGGTTGGCTAGAGGCCCAAGATTCACTGTAGGGACTTGGCAGGGGTACGACATCAATGGGTATTCATTTTACACAAGAGCTCAAGACGCCAAGAGTAGCACGCAATGTAGCGGAGTGACACTGTTTGCTATTTCCGAGGATGCCAGGTCAGTAAGGGCGCTGAACTCATATTACGATGTTATTGACGAAATATGGGAGCTCGATTACGGATTACTTAAGATTCCCCTGTTTCGATGCCAATGGGTCGAAATCCCTCGAGGTGTTCAAGTTGACAGTTACGGGTTTACTCTCGTCGATCTTGGTAGAGTCGGACACCAAGACGATCCATTCATACTTGCAAAGCAAGCCACACAGGTATTCTACATCGTTGACCCGGCCAATCCAAACTTGCATGTTATCCTCCACAGCAAGAGACGTATTGTTGGGGTCGAAGATGTTGTCGACGAAGAGGAGTATAACCAATTCGATGAAATACCTCCATTTTTAGAGGACATTCAATCTATCCGTACTGAAGATATCGACGAAACAACGTATCTGCGAGATGACCACGAAGAAGGATTATGGGTTGAGAACCATTGATGATTAATTTCTATTTCAGGGATAAATGCCAAGCAAACAGCCCACAAGTTCTGCAGCAAGGTGAGGAACTTACATTAATACATCAGGCAGTACATTTTTCTTTAGAATTTAATGATAAGCTAGTTCACAGCATTAATACATCTCAATTTTACTCCACAGCATGAGTTCTAACATGTACAGTACCTTTATCCTGTAAATATTTAATTCTTCCCTTCAAATAGCACTTGCAAAAATCTCATCGCAGCCTCTTCAAATTAAGTTCAGCAAAAATCCCTGACGGTATTTTGTTATTTATACCGATAGAGAAGGACATCTTCTCTCAGGCACTTCAAAACGTTTTCTATCGGTATTGTTCTATTTTACCGTTAGAATAAATTCATTTGTCTCACGGTATTTGTTGTCTGACGGTTTTTTCCTGTTTTTACCGATAGAAGAATACTCTGCCGCTTCGAATTCTCAACCGTGTCGCCATGCGTCGCCTTGGAAACTCTATAAGTACCTCGCCATGCGTCGCGGTATTTTGTTGTTTTTCTAATTCTCGAACGGTTGGACTCCTCATCTTCTCTTTCACAATGGCAACCTCCATGGGATCGTCATCCACGGCCTCCCCGGTAAGAACTCTAAATCTCCTCGGTTTACCCCTGTATTGTTAATCCATGTTCAGTTCATTCTTGACCTGTTGATTTGCACAGGGAATGGTAGCCGTGGAAGACACTGCCAAAGTGAAGGCTGACCTGAGGGCCCTCCAGGAGGAGCACAATCTCCTTACAGACAAGCACACTCAGCTACGGCTTGACCTTGACGATCTCTTCCAGCGCATTAAGCGCATGAAGACGGATGGTGACAATTCTAGGGCGAGGACGAGGCGTCTTCGCGAGGAGAAGAAAGCCGCGGATATGACCATCGCTGGCTGCGGTTTGACTATGAAGGATACCATAGCGAAGCTGAGGGAGGTCGCAGGCCTTCTTGACGCGGTAGTAGTTGATCCTAGGGACAACTTGTCGCTAGAGGAGTCCTGCGTCCTGGCTGCAAGTCTAACTGACTCTATTCTACATGCAGCCAGGGCTAAGACCACCCCTTGACCTAGCATTTTGGGTTTTATTTTTTTTTTGTAAGTGATAAAACAACAATGAATGAACAATTTCTTTTTATATCAATTTTCCAATTTTCCGGCTATCTTCCCTCTTTCTTTAACATTCTGCAGCTTTCAACCACGGTCTGTTTGATGTTAAATTGTGTACCTTTTCATTACTCTGACGGTATTTTGTTGTTTTTACCGATAGAAAAAGGGCACACAAATCTCAAGCACTTAATCAAAAAAATTTTCTGGGGAAAATTGGGCTCACGGGATTTTTTTGTTTATACCGATAGAAAAGGGCACCTTTTCATTACTCTCACGGTATTTTATTGTTTTTACCGATAGAAAAATGGCACCCAATCTCAAGCACTTTAAAAAAAATTTCTGTGGAAAATTGGTCTCACGGGATTTTATTGTTTATACCGATAGAAAAATGCATCCACTAATTCGAATATTTTTCCGGGAAATTTACTTTTTCTATCGGTATTATTTTGTTGTTTCGATAGAAAATTACATAAGTCTATCGGTATCATTTTGTTATACCGATAGAAAAGTTCCTCCGCTACTTTATTACTCGTACACGGCCCTTTAGTTTCCCTCCACTCGAACAGTTCCACCTTAGAGCACTGCGTCTCTTCGAGAGCGAAGAAAACCCCAACCTCCGCCGTGAGCACTCACTTCCTCTCTCCCACACGACGATCGCCGGCTGGACACTGGTTCGTCACTGCCACCGGTTCTTATTTTCGTCCTTCGCCCGCCGCTGCTGCGCTCTACACCGCCTCTGCATCACCAGAACTGATCGCCGTCGTAAATACCCTAATTTGTCGTTCTATTTCCAGCATCTTCTTTATTTGATCCTAGTGTTTTGCACGTACTAATTCTTCGAGTTTTGCAATTACACTAGGGTTCCCTATTGTGTTGGCTTATGTACATTCCGCAGGCAATGTTGATTTTAATTAGGGTTTACATAATATGTTCCAGTGCTGTAATGAACCTGTTTTGAGATTTTAACTTCTCTATACTGCTGTATGTGTGATCAATTGTATCCAACTGCCATGTAATGCAGATTATATGTTGGAGGTGTTCTTACACATATTCTATCGGCAGCTCATGTGTTTACCGATAGAAAATTTTTCTGCACAAGTAGTAAAACTTAATTTGGATCTGGAAGGACATGAGCCATGCAATGTACTAGTTTGGTTGGGAATTTTTACTCACTTCGTATGAATATATGGCAATGTGGATGGGTCTTCGATGTATATGTTTCAAATGCCTATATACATGACTTTTCCCAACCTAATAGCTGTGAAGTCCTGATGACTCACATACAGGCTAGGCTAAAGATTATGCACAGTGGCACTTAGATGCTTGTGTGCATATTTACGTGTGAAATAATAATGCTGGCCCATGAATATTAGTGTAGCAAATCATCGAGAATGTTATGTGATGACAGTGAATGGTGGCTTGTCAACAAAATTCCATATGTAGAGAACATTGTTATGTTCTATCGGTATCTCACGTGTTTGCCGATAGAAAAATTGTCTTGTGTGGAGGTAATTGTTATGGTCTATCGGCAGCTCATGTGTTTACCGATAGAAAATATTTCTGAAGAGTTCAGTAAGTAATTTATGCATGTCTTTCTTTTTGTATTATTTTCCCTTTTGCCGCCCTAGTTAGTCTCCAGTCCTGGGCTGAGTTATGGAAGTCCAAGGCGAATTAATTGCCATATATATGGTTTGTTGAAGGTTTTGTAGGGGAAGACATGTTGTCGTCTTCGTCGGATGGTACTAGTGGTTCGACTAGGGCCAACCCCATCGTAACTACTGAAGATGGGGCTGTTACATCCCAGTGCAAGAGGGTGGGGCGAGGCGCGACGACGTTGGGGTGTTTGGCCAAACGCACTGATCTTTCTTGTGAGTTCAACCAATTTGGGAGGCCGATTGGAAAGAATGCTGGGAGGTACGCGGCCTACGTTGGGCTGTTGGCGAAAGAAAGGGTGAAGATCACCGTCCAGAGCTGGAAGGACGTGACGGCGGACGAGAGGGATAGGTTGTGGGCGGAAGTGAAGGTTAAATGAACTGAAATCGCTGAACTCTTTCGTAATCACGTTCTCTTGGCTTATACTAAAGTTTAACTAACTCGTGATTAATTGTATGCATTTTTCGGAAACAGGCTAAGTGGAACATCCCCGACTATACACCTAGGACTGCCTGCTTGAAGGACATGAACGGAACATGGAAAACCTTTAAGAGCTGGCTCGTCAGTAACTTCCTAGCTGCGGGGAAATCTCCTTGCGAGAAGTACCCCTTCATATCGGAGGAGGTATGGGAGGAATTCACCAAGCAGAAGGGGACTGAGGAGTTCAAGGCCCTTAGCGAGAAGAATAGGGCGATCCAGAAGAGGAACGACCACCCGCATCGGCTCGGATCCCGGGGCTATGCGGGGAAGGAGGAACAGTGGAAGAAGGAAGACGAACAAAATCCTGTCATCGACACCCCTGAGTTGCCACTCTCCGAGATCCGGGATGAGAGGTGCAAGCGATGGTGGAGGGGGAGGGGGTCCGTGTCGTCCACGGGGTCTGTGCAGTTCGCAACCCCTGGGGACGCCGACGTTATGAGGCGAATGGTAAGTTGGCTAACCTCGTAAACTGTGTGCGCACAAGTGTATATAAGGCAATTTGTCTCACAAGGTACCTTCAAATGTAACAGATCTCTTTTGAGAAGGAGGCAGCGGAGGGATTGTTTACCCCGCAGAGGGAGAACGACATCCTCACCCGGGCTCTAGGAAATAAGGAGCATCCCGGGCGGACACGGGCCGTGGGAGCCATTGTGTCGTGGAAGGCCGGTTTCGTAGATCCGGCTCCACCGAGGAAGAAGGCCCGCACCTGAAAGGAAAAGGAAGCTGACCTCTCCGATAAGATACGGGCTGAGGTACGGGAGGAGATACGGGCGGAGATGCGGGCTGAGATACGGGCTGAGGTACAGTCTGAGGTGCAGACCGAGGTCGCACAAATGAGGGAAGAGTTTGCACGGTTGAGAGAAACATTGCTGGCCAAGAGTGCAGATGCGGATCCCCAGGACGACGGTACCCCGCGGGGTCGGATAAGCAGTTGCGCTTCGAAGGTACTCGCGGATCCAGTGGATCTACTTGAGGTACTGCAAGCCTTCATCTGTGCACTTAAGTTGATGCCACTCCCATTCTGTTAGAGTTGTTTCGCTAACCTATTTTAATTGTTACAAATTTGCAGGGGCCGGAGGGCTGCATCCTACAGAATCACGTAGGCGCCGGGCAGGAAGTGGTTGGACACGGCTTCGTATATCCGTCTGGGCCGGATGTCCGGGTCCACTGTGTACCTCTGCGGTTGGGTTTCGCAAAGGTACGGTGGACATGGCCATGCCGGGCTACAACGATTCTCCGTTGCCAGTCCCAACAGAGGAACTGCAGACACTTGCTGAGGCAGTGGGCTCCTACGTACAGTGGCCCAAGAAGTGTCTTGTAATACAACCGGTAAATCCTACACATTTTAGATTACATCCTACTCAGTACACTCAACTTGCATAATCTAACATACGTGCTCATTAATTGAAGTGGCCTGCCGCGGGGCTACCAGGGGACTGCGCCCCCAGCTCGGGGCATGAGGGCCGATCTCGTGCGAACCTGGACACTCAAAGACGGCCTCGACCCCACCCAGCGCATCCACGCCTCCACCTCGGAAGAAAGCCGCCATCACCTCGCCCTTGCCTTCGAAGGTACGCGCTCAGTCCCCGGCAAAAGGCAAGGGCGGCAAAGGCAAGGGCAAAGGGCGACAGGGACTGCCGTGGACGTTCATGAACGCGCTCCCACTCCTGTCGGAGGCATCTTTGCGGAAATTGGATCGATCAACCAGAGACCTCCACGACTGGTACCTACATCGAGCTCGGCGCAGCCTGAACTTCTTAGTTCCCTACAGGCCTGGGCAGTTCCACCGTGAGCCCGGGACTATATCCGTGGCACACGAGGATCTGTTCGACCTCTACAACTGGCGGGAGCTCGATATGTCCATCATACGGACTGGAGTCCTGTGAGTTTGCTGATGCTATGTATTGCTGTTTTCTAACTCTGTTTGCTAACTCTGCATTAATGTTGCAGTTCATTTGAATACTGAGTAACTTTCTGTGAAATTAATATTAATCTCGTCCTTCGCATGCAGGTGCATGTACAGGCTAGCATCGGAGGCTGCGTGTGACAAGGTGGGTTTCCTCGACCCAGAGAAAATAAGCCTCACGATGCTAGAGCAGGACGCCGCGCACGCTGAGCAGTACATATCCAGCGCGCTGATGGCGCAGCAGGACAGGGACTTCATTTTGGTGCCGTACCACCAAAGGTTAGTGCATTTCGTACTAATTTAACTCAATCTTGTATGTTACACCTGAGATGTACTTTGAGCTAGCGGTCCTCTTTTACGTACAATGCAGGGGCCACTGGATCCTCATCGTGATCTGTCCGCCGAGGAACGAGGTGTACTACCTCGATTCGATGCGTGACAGATTATCGATGGAATATGTGCTCAAGGGGAATATGGAGGCGTAAGTAACTTATATGTTTGATTTATATTTTGACCTCACTAGCTAATGATAATACATTAACTGGCAATACTAACTGAAATGCAGGGCTTTTGATAAATATGTGTCCGCTGGAGGGAGGCATGCCGCACCGCAGGGCTCCGTACTAGCTTGGAAAGAATATGAGATACTCACGAGACTTTTTGTTAATGCTTAATTAGTTTATGGAAACAATATATAGCTAACATGTATTCGCATATGCAATTATCTCAGTGCCATCAGCAGCCGCAATCGTGGGAATGCGGGTTTTATGTGCTGCGCTACATGTACGACCTAGTGCAGACAAACTTTTCCCGATTCCCCCAGGTAAGCATCGATAGCTAACTCAAATTTCAAAAATGGGTGTCACGTTCTAAATTAGGATCGAAGTTAGTTACTCAGTATGCACACATGCTTGCAGATCGCCATGTCGAAAGACCAATATGAAAATGCAAAGATTATATATCTTCGACAAATCTGGGCACAATATGTCATGGAGGAAGTAGCACCCAACCATCCAGCATGACAATTTTCTCCTTTTTGTGTACTCTGCATAGACTGTTCATATACATGTGAATAAATATATATATATATATATATGTGAATAAATGTCCACATTGGATTGCAATCTGTATTTGTCCATACATATGTGAATAAATGTGAATAACTGCCTAATGTGTCAATTTGTTCTGTGAATTTACCTTGCATCTGTACTGTATTGTGTATCCAATCTATACTGTATTGCATCTGTACTGTATATGTGAATGTACTGTATTGTGAATGCAAATAAAGTACTGTATATGTGAATGCTCTATCGGTAAATTCATCAACAACCGAGAGACTACTGTCCTTTTTTCTATCGGTACAATCAAAATTAACCGTTAGAAGAGTGTGACCTTTCCTGCCGGTGAAATCATACATATCCGATAGAGTACTAAGCTTTTTTCTGTCAGTAATATTGTAATTAACCGTTAGAATAGTGGTACTTTTCCAACCGCTGACGACGAGTTTTCTATCGGTACACTCCTAATATGCCGATAGAATAGTATGATTTTTTCTGTCGGTAATCTTGTAGTTAACCGTTAGAATAGTGGTATTTTTAATCCGCTAGCGACGAGTTTTCTATCGGTAAACTTGTAAGATGCCGATAGAATAGTATGATTTTTCCTATCGGTAAACTTATAATTAGCCGTTAGAATAGTGGTACTTTTCCAACCGCTGACGACGAGTTTTCTATCGGTACACTCCAAATATGCCGATAGAATATTATGATTTTTTCTGTCGGTAATATTGTAATTAACCGTTAGAATAATGGTACTTTCCCTGCCGATGGACGTAAGACTACGACGGGTTTTCTATCGGTAGATTCATAATATGCCGATAGAATAGTGAACTTCTTCTGTCGGTTATTTACCGATAGAAAATGTCCAGTCTTGTTCTATCGTGTCTATCTCTATCGGTACAAAAACCGATAATAGAAGGGTGTTTTTTACCGATAGAAGACTGCATTTCTGTACTAGTGAACACTTATACGCATGCATAAGAAGATATTTATCAGATCCTAGTGTTAACACATAGCAACTTACTTGAGCTATGCAACCTAGTTGGGGGAGAGATTGCTCTGAAGACATTCTCTTCCTCTTTGGTCTTTCCACAACTTTAGAACTTGTGGATAAGGCGGCACAAATGAGTTTCATTTGCTCCAACTACAGCAATGACATATGTATCTTGTAGCTTTCTTTGCAAGAGTTGCAGAAGTTCCACACTGCAACTTATATCTGACGCAAAGACTACCAAATAAAAAACCATTCAGTTCCAATAATAATAAAATGCACTCCGTCATGGGAAGTCTATATCCTTCTATGTTATCAGTGATATACTTCCTACAACAGAAAACTTAGTCTACTTTCTTACCTCCGACACAAAGTTAGACTTGAACTGCTGCATTTGATCTAGTAGTTGAGTAGATGCTGTGAAATATTGGGGCTTCTATGTTCCATTCTAAGACTACGATGATTGTAGCCTACGTCATTATGGGGCCTCGGCTACATTAGGTGTTACCATTAACATTAATACAAATAGAATATATTTCCTATGGTTAACTACAAATTAATGGCTACATCTTACTAGACTCCGGCCGAAGACTTGATGCGGGGCATTTCGTGGAGTTAGCCAATCCAAATCAATTAACATCTTTAGTAAGTCATGGGTATAGCATTGTGCTCTTGGTAAATTATGATGCAGTAGATTGTCTACCCCAAAATCCAAATTATCAAAATAAAATGTATGCGTTGTGATTAGCAAACAACCATAACAATCAATTAGTGTTGCAGACTAAAAGAAAGTTATACATTCAACTTCCATACCTAGGGAAACAACAAGCATCCAGCAAGATTCCCAATAGAGCTACCACTTTACAATGCACCTCTAACTTTGTTAGAAGCTGCAAATATTTGTTTCAACACCACTTCAGATCAGTTGAAAGTATGGATCTCTGAAGAGTTTGTCAATGTACGCCATATATCTTGACATGAATATGCATGCCTAGAGTTAGGTGCAAAAAAACTCCCCATAACAACAATAGTCTTGAAGACTTCTTGTTCAGCTACTGACATCAATTCATCATACTCCTTGGTAATCATCACTTTAGTAGTCTTCAGTGTCTTCCTTTCACCAGCCTCTATACAAAGAATTTCACGAATATAATCCACTACCTCATCTGGCATATCCTTTGAATTATCTATCATAGATTTTCCAATATATGGTATTCCAAAAACCTTATTCATATCTTGGTCAAAGATTGGGATTTCATGCCGTCCATCAATGCATATAGCTCTTGCAGCCTCATCAACCTTGCTAAGTAGCCACACTAAGAATGTTTGGTCGGTTTTGGTGTGGTTCGGGATACAAAGAACACCACTGAACCATATTTTCTTCACAAGTTCTCTCTTGTAGTGAGAAAGACGGGAGACTATATTGTAAAGGAGCATTGGCGATGATCTTGATTGAATTCTTGTATCATTAGCCTTCATAAAACAAGCCTGCTATCGCAACTCACCTCAATCCATTCCATCATCACTTGACAAGCTAACAGGGATGTACTCATCACCTGATTCTGCACCAAGATCAACCCAATCAATATTCTCAGCATTACCCACTTCTTTGAACTCTAAATCTAGGCGTCTATGATAAACCCTCGGACTACACCGTGCACCAGTATTGGCCATCCTAGTGAAATAAAAAAACTCATTATTTCAAAAATAGCCCATACAACCATAAAAAGATAATTTATCAAATGCAAATTTTCTTGCAAACTGCTGTAAATTGCATTCAACAAATGTAGCTAAGATGTACTCGATGATGTAGTTCAGATAAATGCTTTAAACTTGCATAAATAAGCTAAAACTCATATTATGGCTGTTTCGCCGAGAAGATCTATCCTCCGGGAAATTGACCCCTTTTCGTGTTGCGGGCGTGCCAGTATACATAAGTATACAAATAAAAGGGTAGAGAATGCACAATCTTAGGAAACACTGTATTTTATTAATTCTGAAAAGAATTAAAAGTTACAAATCCCTTTGAGATTTACAATCTCTCATGCGCCAAAGTAAAGTACATCTTAGTTTCAGGGGATTGTAAGGTTCATGGTTCCTTATGTCTTTTGAAAAACTCCTGGTTAATTACATCTACAGAACAAGTCCATAGAAAATCTCTGATTAAGTTGTACTGATGGTCGTCGTCCTCAAGTTTCGAAATAACTTTGCTCTTAATAAATGTATGCAATGCACATGCACATGCACATGCATGCAAGTATGCAAATCCATAGGCTCATCAGTCTATGGTGCTATCACAAAATGTGGCTTCACCTCATCGGTGCCCGGGTAGAGGATTGTTCGGCCTCGTCGGTCGCAAACAAATGGATGCCTTCGCTTCATCAGTACCCAGCATAAATGGAGTCTGACTTCATCAGTCACGGACAAAAGAATATGTCACCTTCGCCTCATCAGTATCCAGTGACATGGAAAAGCAGATGAAAATGATTTATGATAACAACTTGGCTTTCTTAGCTTCAGGAAAAACACATTGCATGGTAGACTGCTCATTGGAATATCCATCAAGAACTTAGTAATATTTTGACTTGTCTTGACAACTTCAGACATGATTGATCATTGCACTGGCTCCTCTTTGACTAATTGGATGGGAGCCTTTCTAGCCTCTGATTAGGTGAAACTTGGTGGAATTACTTCATCATGAACCTGTTATTCTCCATAAAAATTTGGGGTCGATCAGACTTCTAGATCAGAAGTTATCATCGACCTTCTCCAGTAGGACAAAATGATCTTCAATTGGACAAAAGTCACCTGGTCTAAAGTGCACTTGGATTCGACCAAGAATGCAACTTTATTGATTTTTGATCGAAAGTGCAATTGGATTCGTCCAAGAATGCAACTTTATTGATCTTCGATCGAAAGTGCACTTGGAGTCAACCAAGAATGCAACTTTATTAGTCTTGGATCGTGATAAAAAATGCAACTTTGCCTCTGACCGAAAGTTAAACTTACGGGTATTGGTCGAAAGGCACTTTGATCATGATCGAAATTGACTGTCTGGTCGAATCTGGCCAAACCCAAAAGGAATGACCAGATTGGCAAATAAGATTTGGTCATGGTCGAAATTGACCATCTGATCGAATGGAGAATCGGACCAAACCCAGAAGAAATAATTGGATTTTCCAATAAGATTTGGTCGTGATCAAAATTGAGCATCTGATCGAATGGTGAATCAGACCAAATCCAGAAGGAATGATCGGATTTTCCAATAAAATCTGGTCGTGGTCAAAATTGACCATCTAATTAAATGGCGAATCAGACCAAACCCAGAAGGAATGATCGGATTTTCCAATAAGATCTGGTCGTTTTCGAGCCGCTCACTGAATCAGGGCTCGTTTACTCCATGGTCTTCTCCTTCTTCATGAACAAACCGCCACGGGCACCGACGGATAGGGCTCCACCTCTGATATGTTATGCATGATGATGCATACTTATGATGGATCAACACTCACCCATGGTAACCTTCATGGACTACTTGAGTGGATCTACAGAGGGGAAGAAAAAGCTCTCTGGTTGAACAAAGAAGCTCCTTCTTGATTTTCGTCTTCTCGTGACGCCGGTCTTTGGTCAGCCTTTCGTCCTCTGGCCACCTCTGTGCCCCTCATCTGCCCTTCAAAAAGCTAGCACCCCCTCTCTATTTATATAGCCTCTAGGTTGGTTGCAACCATCCAACAACTAGAGATTTTTAGGGGATTTGAATTTGAAAATGAGATAAACATTGTTATTTAAATAATTAAAAGATAATCTTGGTGTTTATCCTTATCCTGTTCGAACTCGGGCTAAATGTCGTGCGACCAGACCGACTGTGGGTCGAATTCGACCAGACCGGAGTCCGATTTGAACTCAACTAGGCCCATTTACTCGACTAGGCCCAATTGGTTGGTTCGACCAGGCCTTTTACTCAACCAGGCCCAATTGGCCCAATTTGTCAATGCGACCAGGCCTTTTACTCGACTAGGCCCAATTGGCCCAATTTGTCAGTGTGACTAGTCCCAGTTGAATCCGACTAGTGGGATTTTTTGACCACTGAGTGTTTACTGGGGTTTCAACTAGTTTTAGACTATTTATATATTTTTTTAACAGTCCATACATATATGTATTTTTTTTTATTTTAGTCCCTTTGGTCATATGGGACTTTTCTTGACAAATTTTATTACAAAAATTCGTCAAACAAGGGCTAAAGCTCATATTATGGCTAAAAGTTCATATCAAATCTTCTTTGTTCCCTATGTCCATATTGGAAAACCAACTCAAACTTTTGCAAACAATTCAAATTCGAAATTTCAAAATGAGTAACATGCAAATAATAGCCCCAAACAAGTTCATATTCCCAACCCACGAAAAGAAGGATAACTGTTCTGAAGAAAACTAACATTGCAAAAAAAAGGACTAAGGGACTAAATATTGTCTTCCATGTTTCCCATGTCCAGATTGCCAACTCAATTTAACTTCGTATCCATACAAGTAGGTCAAACTACCAAGTCGGCTAAAGCTCGAATCACTAACTTGCTCTCCTCGACACCTCTTATGATCAAATTGCCAGCCTATGTAACTTCATCTAAGTTCAAGGCTTGCAGCAAGGGATGGAAGAACCCTAAAAAATTTCTTACACATAAGAAACCATGAGACAAAGTACCAACATCTAAGACAAAAGTGAACATGCAAAAAAAATGGGCATGGTAACTACTTGGAAATGAACCACCTCAATGCGTACTACAGGGTACCTTGCCTCAATAGCTCCACCCAGTAGTAAGGAATGAGTCCATCTTTTGACATTTATTGTAATTACACTGACATGATATGACATACAACCTACCACGCCCTCTTGCATCAAACACAGCTCTCGTCAGTATAGACCAACTGGTGGTTTAGTGTAGACCGCCACTTAACATTTCTCTCAACTAGTGCATCAAGCATACACCAAGAAAAACACTAATAATACAATTTAAATTCAAATATTTCACACAAAAAAACATGAGAAGCAATTGTACAATTTGATCATAAACAACCATAACCTAGAAAGTGACAACGTTCATTGGTCACTTTGTATTGAACACTTATACATTTCACACAACTGCAAAAAAAGGTAGGCCTAATAATCTTACTTGAAGAGCCATACCACAAAAGTCATCTTACTCCAAGAGTTCTTAAAAATCAAAAAGTAATCTTACCAAAATATCCTCACCAACTTGGCAAACTACACATTAGACTCAAAACTTTGATCTTCTATAATACCCTTCAACTCATCACCCAAAGTTTCAATCATTTTGCTCCAGACCAACCAACTTTCCTTCCATTACCACCAAGATACCTTGCTCTTGCTCCTTTCAGAGTGCCGAAGCATTCCCTGCCTACTCATCAGTAGCATCACGTGCACAGTCTAGTAAAAGAGCTTCCCATACCCATATATTGCAACATTTATCCTTATCCTAAAAAAAACCACCCCACATTAAATCTACCAACAAGAAAGTTCCAGCACAACAACCTCAACTTCTCCAGATAAAATAACTACCAACAAGAAAGTTCTAAGAACAAAATGGCCCTTCTTGTCTGACCCGCTCAATTCCGACTAGTTTTGGCTCGACTTGACCCGTGGTTACGACTAGACTCAAATCTTCCTATATCTGACCTGGGATTCGAGTGGGGCTTGAGCTGGCCCAATGCACCTTAGCTTTTGGTTGGCCCTACTCGAATCCCATCCAAGCCAAAGATGCTAAAGTCTAGGCCTAATTTCTCATCTTGATCCCTATTAGGAGCCATTTGATGATAATCAACACATAATCTAGATTGTGATTCCATAGCTCTTAATTAAGTCTCACGCATAAGAAATAAATTGCTTCCTATAAAACATAAAAAAAAAAAAAACTCTTCTCATTACACTAGAAATTTAATGGCTTGGCAAAAAATTTTGGTAGCTTTTCAGAAATGGGTATTTTTGTTTTTCATGTTTTCCAGTTGGCCAGTTGCATATAATAAAAGTTACAAATTCTACCAATTCTTCCTGCCGTTTTTATATATTCTAGACGTATTTGATTAAACTTAAATTTTTCTAATAAATTTAATTATTGTAGTTTTTGCTTATAAATAAGTTTTAGTTTACTAGAGAGTTTCTAGTTCTAAGAGATTTATATTTACATAATAAATTTTAAAATAAATTAGATATTCAATCACAATTTTAATTTATAAATTCATAAATCCAAATTAAAACTCAGCCTGACATCCACTTGATTACATGCATATTTGCATATTATGTATGGTAAAGATTGAGTGCTCCGTCAAAAGCTAAAGGGTGAAAGTGAAGACGAACAAGTCCCAAAATATTCTTCCCTTACGCTTCTTGGGATCGAAGATGCATGGTCATTTCCTTTTCTTGATCAATCGATCGATCAAATTTTGTATCCTTTGATCTTTTGTCACAATCTTTTTTCTGTCACTTACTTTGAGTTTTTTTCACCATTTACAAAAGCTACTGGGGTTATTTTTATTATTACTCATACATGCATCAATGTTATGGATTGAGTTTTATTGGCAATCAAATATTGACAATTTTAATTTAGGACGGATGGGTTAAAAAACCTCAAAATAAATATTTTATACACTTTTTAGTCTCACAAATGATAATTTAAAATTTTCATAGTGATATGTAAAAGATTTTCGTAAGCTTTTTTGGTAAAAAAAGATCTCGGAACCCAGGTGAGAAGTATGCACGCCTATAATCCCACATCTCATTTGAGTATTTATGGGGGATTAAATTTATTACAATATTTAAATTTAAACTGAATTCTCGCATTTCCATAATTCAAAATCCGATTGAACTCGACATATCCTGATTTCTATTATTAGTATTTAAGTCAAAACTTCTTTGCTTGATGGGATACGGATCATATCCGATCGAGAAGTATGAAGTATCACTCTCCCAAGGGTAAGTAAATGATCCGTAAACCAAACAGAAATACCTGGTGAGAGCAGAAGCGCTGTAAAATATTTAGTGGCAATGGAAATATCAATTTCAGCAATATATTCTGGAAAAATATCTTAAAACAAGAAAAAAAAAAAGATAGAACCATCTAATTTTATTTGGTACACCTGCAAATTATAGCCACAAATACGCACATCCCAAATAATCCAAAGTTAAAATACAACAAAAAAAACAAATTTTTGCTACAAAAAAGTACTAAAGTAGACACGATTTTACATTTACCCCCTCATCTTCCATCAAATCAAATAACTCTACTACTCCGTCCATGGCCATACTGACAGGAATGGCTATGGCCAATGCCACGGCGAAGCCCCGCTCTAGTCGTCTCGTACACCGGCAGACCGTCCCTGTACAGGGAGGTCCGGCCACCGCCGCCGCTCGCTGGAGCAATGACTGTGAAGTTCTCGAGCTCGAACAAGTCCGAGCTCGCAGCACTGCTCTCCTTGCCGTCCGCTCGCCGGAGCAGCACCTCCTCCACCTCCACCACCGGTAACCGCCGGAAGTCCGCCGCAGAAGTGGCGACCGCCACCGCGCCGTCAATGTCCAAGAACCGCACGGTCCGCCGGCTTGCCCGCTCCCTTGATGACGACGCCGTCCTGGTGAGGCAGGCCCGCGCGTACGACGTCGGCGCCGTCGAGCACTCCGGCACCGCCGCGGGAGGCGGCTTCGGCGTTGGCGTCGGCAACCTCTTTCCGGAGAAGATGGAGTTCAGAATGCCAGCGATCCGCCCGCCCGGCGAGGCCGGCCTGCGGCAGCCTTGGGCTGAGGCGGCCGGTTTCTTGGCCTTCGCCTTCTCCAGCGGCAGCCGCGGCGGGCCGCCGGCGACGGACGTACGGATGGGGCTGAGGCGGCGGCGGCGGCGGTGATCAGAGTACTCGGCCTCAGAAGCCGAGAAGGTGCCGCAGCTCGAGCAGTCGGAGGTGTTCGACGCCGCGGCACGCGCCCGGCAGCTCGCCGACAGGGAGGGTTTGTAATAGTAATAGTAGTGCAGGGCGTCCTGGTGCTTCTTCTTGATTGGTGACCTTGGGGTGGTTGTCGTTGCCGCCGGGTTGGTCTCGTCCATGGACTTGTAGATGGCGTCGAGCAGCGTCGAGGAGAACGACGGCTGGTCGGCGCACCGCCGCGGCGGCGGCCGCGCCGACGCCATGGCGCACCTCTCCATTTGGCACAAATGGACGGTAAGTAGATACTGGGATCCTAGATTGGGGATAATATAGTGAAGTATGGGGAGACCAAGGTGCTAAATAGATTTGCCCCATATCTTTTTAAAGAAAGTTTAAAATCCAACTTTAGTTACATCTCGCTAGTTTTGCCCTAAGTAAGTAATTTGTGTGTTTTATTCTGATACAAAGACTTGTTTTATCCTAACACAAGAGAACAGAAATCTTAAACAGAATCAGAAGATACAGAGATTATTCGTCAAAATGCGTCATCAGGAGTCATTTAGAAACTTGATTAGAGTTTTTTTTTTTCACACGTCTTTATCGTGCCTAAATCAGTAATACCTAGAAGTCCCCTAAAATCCAAATTGAAGGCGTAAGAGAGTTAACAATACCTGCCTAATCTATGATGTACCAAACAAACAAACATTATACATGACTGATCAGACAACAATTCTCAAGTGTGCAAACAAAATTCAGACATATCAGACAACGAGGCATACGGACGAGAATGCCAATCAAACAGCGTCTTACAAGACGGTACCGCGGATGGATTCGTTGCACTGATCACACAGTTTCGAGATGTGAAAAAGAGAAAAAGGTAAAGACATGGAAGCGACAGACGCAGAGACATGGAAGCAAACGACAAGCAGAGAGAGAGAGAGAGAGAGTTTGTATTCTGGTGATCCCAAGAAGAACACAAGTATGATGATAATGATGATGCATGCGGGGCAAAAAAGTAGAAAAAAAGAAGCATCAATTCCATTGCATTCAGACATTGCAACTTCTCTCTCTAATCCTTCTCTCTCTGTCTTACTTTCTTGGGAGCAGCTTCTTGATGCACCTGCAGTCAGACCACATGTCACCATGGCCTTCGTAAGTCGTGCGGTAATATTATTTTGTGCGCCAATGACAAATATGTGTCACAAAATTACACAGATTTTTCGCTCTTCCCTAAAATATTAAAAACAGATATATTTTCCTCGACAAATAGATATTAGTTATAATCGATCACCTCTAAATGATAGGATAGAAATTTTCCTTATTAATTAAATTATACTTAAAAAATTCTAAATCATAGATAAACAGATTAGGTGCAATATCACCGATACAATGCACTTATCCAACGCCTTGCATGCATGGTTCATCATCAAATCTCAATTCTAATAAAAAAAACACCATCAAATTACACTTATGTATGTTTTTTGAGATCGATTGTTGTAGGTAGTAAGTTAGTAGCGGATATCTATGTTCTACAATTTCATTCAAAAAAATCAAATTTCACATAGATAAAGCACCAAGTGATCAATTAACAAAAACTAAAAATCAATTGGCACTTTTTGGATCAATTTGTGCAGTGGCTTAGATGGGATTGCCCTAAGCTTACACCACGCTGAGCTGAGCCGTCCACGTTGTGCCTAACTGGTGGGTTCCTTGAGATGGTGAGGGCAACAGCCCAACTAGCAGGTTGCGATAAATGAGCATACTAGCTATGGGGAAGACAGTAGGTTGGGTGGGAGCACTGAGACGGGGAGGACCACAGATTGAGAAATTTTTTTTTTATAATATCTAATCTTATAAAATTATATGATACCTCTCTCCTAATTATTGAATAATACGAATATGTGATTATGATGAAATGTGAGGATGAATGTGAGAAGGGCGAAAGGTAAAATTATTTTTACGTCTATACCTATCTCTTTGATGTGGTATATGATAAAGAAGATATTAATAAGTATCTCAAAATCTCATCTGTTAGATAGATTAAATTGAAAGACTCAAAAACTTTTGATAGACCGTAAAGAATATCATCTTTTATACAATTGTAACTCTTTAATTGAAGTCAAAGTATGTAATCCCTCTAATATTCGGGTTGGTACAATCAAACTGATTAATTCTAAGTTGTTGATTCTGCTTTTTAATTTGGAGTAACTAACAAATAGGTCGTTCTGCATGTTAACCATGATAGCACATGCCTCTCATGTATATTGACTCAAGATGCTAACGGAGTTAACGAAGAATGAACAAAAGGGGCATGTTTGCATCAGTCTAGGTGGGGTTTAGGTCTTCTCTAATGCAAGAGGTGTTTGAAGAAATATTTTGAGACAGTATTTATTTGATACATTTGTAAGTATATAAATAAAACCTCCTTTATCCAATATAAGCGCCTCACCATAAGTGTTCAAGGGTGACAATTTTGCAATAGCTTCTCGTTCTCTCCTACTAAATCTAAAATCTCAATCACAAAACATTCCGGGGCCCACCCCAATAGGAATAAAAGAGAATAAGCAAACAAAAGAAAAATATAAGCTCTGAAGTTTTGACAGGAGCCCAGTCTGTCAATTCTCTCCCTCTTCTCTCTTCTTGGTCAATTTTAGTATTTTTCTAATCTTAAGCACATGTCCACGGTATAGCATTGTAGAAGGCCATGTATGCTTTAATTTTAGGGAAATTTTAATGTACTATTAAGAGGTTTTAATACCTCTCACCTTTTAAGAGGTATAAATTAAATCTAACTATAGATCAAGAGAAAATAAAACTATTTTTTTATGTAATATGAATCCTCAACAAAACAAAAACAAGAAGTCCATAAATCTTGCATTATTCCCCAACACAACAACCAATCTCAAACAAGCAAGTTAGGCCCCCATTGACGAGCAGGAACAGCAAGAGCCGTCAGCCTATAGAGGACGAGGACACCAACACTGACACACTTAATTACGAGCAGAGATGTGACATGCTGGCGTCCACCGCGGTGCTGAAGTACTAGTCCTCGTTGAGCAGGGTCGGTGGTTGGAACACCCCTCCTCTTCCCACTACAACAAGCAGGTTCTAATCATGTCGGTCGAGGATAGGAAGGATAGGACGAAATTACAATTGTGTCTAATGCAAGATACTAGAGTACCTCATGTGAGACGTAAAAGTACTATAATGTACATCGAAATTTTGTGCAATATGCAATCTTGTTCCTTGGATCTTTCGTTTTGGATGATCCATAAACAACAGAAGTACTGAAAGAAAACTCTTAATTTTAAGTTGAGATATTTGACTGCCATAGTGAATGCATTAAATAGAAATTAACCTTATAACCAGTCGAATGGCTGGTGCAATTGCACGACTAGTATAAATATAATTTCATGTCTATTGTGAGTATTATTTAAACATATCACATAATATAAATAAATTTTAAAAAATACAAAATAAAAAATTCCATAAAATGGCTCCTCCGTTTCATAATGTAACTTGCAATAGTACTCACTCAATGATTTGAAGCACTAAATGAAAAAAAATTATTGGACTAACTCTATCTAATGATTTCATCTTAGCAAAAAAAAAATTCTACCAGAAGGAAATCATTTTACATAAATTATCAACTAAAAATAAATCTAAAATATACTTGATTTCAACATATGCATCTTTAAGACATGTATTCGTATCCTCTCATCTTTTTCTTGAGTTAGACTGTTAGATTAGAAATTAACTATTCAGGTCAAGATGGGTGAGAAGTTTAAAATTTTGACGAAATGATTAATCACATCAACCTTTTCTATAATAACTTAAACTATTCAAATTTTAATTAGATGATCAACATTATAAAAAAAAAAAGGCACCTTCTTTTTTTCTTAAGTAAAAAAGAGTATAACAATCCCTTCAGAAACAATTAATGTCGACTGTTGATATGCTGACACATGTTATATATACCTTATCATCCATGTGTGTATGCCACGACACACTTTGTTATGCATAAAAATTTTTATACCATACATAGCTAGCAGACGTATATAGAAAGCTATGGGGGATAGATTTTAAGCATTTATTCGCTTTTAGGGATTCATTTACATTTTCTAAGGCTTGTTTTCCCTTTGGCAAGCAGCTAGGGAAGCACGTATCCCCCATAACAAATTTGCAACAAAGTTCGATGCTCTTACAAATTTTAAAAGGGATTCACTGGAATCTTAAAAGACATCAAAAAAAAATAATAATAGTTATCACTTTTGTTTGCTGTATCCCATTCATATATGATATATTTATTATTGGAATGCTAGGTGTTTTATCGAAATCTCCCATGTAAGATCATAAGATCAAACCAGTACATATTATACCACAAATATTTTACAATAATTAAGACAAAACTCATTATTTTGATCAAGATTAGAAGCAAGTAATTCGACAAACTCCAAAACAACAACACAACTAGCAAATTCAAATCTTTTCATCTTTCATATGCTCCGACAATTAATTCTATATTGAGCAGTGGATATATGTCATGCCGGCATAACTTTGACTTGAGCACCTAAATTAGCATAAGAGTGAATTCTTTCACCTTAAGCAAATAAAAAGAAAAATTAAAAATCCAATCTCATTAAAAACATACACAAAAATATATCTAAAGGTAAAGAGCAAATAAAAAAAATCAATGCAAGAGATGGATACTGCCAATCGTGATATTTTTTTATGGAGGCGTTAGAATTGGTGGGCACGAGAACGCTGTTAGGCCAATCTCCTTATTTTTTTTTCCCGATAACTTTATGTTAAGATCTTTATAGATTGGATTTTTTTCCTTTCTTTTTTATATCATCTCTTACTCTCTCTAAATTATGTGAGAAAGTAGGATTGGAATAGGATTCTTCCCATATTATGTCCTTTATTCTTTCCAAATTACGTGACAAAACAATATTTTGATAGGCCTTTTACTATTGCTGTTATACTATTGATGAAACTATATTCCACCAAATCAATGTGTCATATCTCCTTTTTCCTTGATTTATCTGAGAATTTTTAGTAGTTTTTTTTGAATTAATGTGAGAAGTTTTATTATTTTGTAGAATTTTGCTAAGATACATGTACTAATTTTTTCTTATCATGCATACACTTTTTTCCACCATTAGATCAATCTCCTTTCCTTGGATCTAACCTTTTAAAAAAAATTTAAGAATATAAATTGTACAAGTTTTTTTAAAAAAAACATGTACATGCACTTTAGACACCCCATACTTTTTATGTGAAGTCAAAATTAATATGGTATTTCCAATATCACCAAAATTAATTATATAACAAATATGAGAATAATAACTAACATTCTGATCCATGCGATAAGATCTTAATCAATCAACCATATTTGCAAAGACCTCTAAACAATTCTACCTTTTACTCTCTTGTCCTTTTCATCTTCTTGTAGTATAAAGAGTTTTTTTTATAAATAATCTAGATAAAAAATTAATTATAAAAATGACCCCCCAGTTTTAAAATTTTACAAAAACAGTGCCACGTTAGCCTGTCGAGTCTTGGAGACTCGACAAATGACTGGTCGAGTGCTCAGTACTCGACAAGCACTCTGGCTCCTCGGACGTGGTCGTATATATTCAAAACTGGTCGTATAAGTTTTAGACCTGGTCGTGCTCATAACAATATTAGAACTGGTCGTGGTTATATCTAATGCACAAACTGGTCATATCAATATTGAATCTAATCGTGGTCGTACAAGTTTAAAATTGGTAGTACCAGGACCGAGTCATTACAGAAGTCAGAGGACTTATCGAGTGCTGGACACTCAACAAGTTGTTGTCGAGTACCCATGACGCGACAGGCTGACGTGGCGGTTTATTTTTGTAAAATTTTAAAACTGTGGGTCATTTTTGTAAATAATTTTTTAATATGGGTTATTTATAAAAAAAAATCGTTGTATAAACCATCTAACTTTATCTCTATACCATTCGAATCTAATCTAACTATCGAGTCGATAGTTCTCATTTTGCTTTCTTGACAATAGTTTCTACCAAATACGTCTATTTCACCTAATTGCTTAAATGATGAAAGTAGAAAAGTTTACTCTCTCTATTCTTTTTTACACATCGTTTTAAGAATAAGAAATTTGTATTGAAAAGAATATCGTTCTATATTTTCAAGGTAAAATGTGACTTTATCTTCCAAAAAAGTTATAACCATTACTCCACTTGATTATTAATTGATTGGATGTCAACATATCGATCACATTAATCACAAGTATTAGGGATACACATATATACAATCTTATCTCATTTCTTAAAAACTATGCATTAAGCTAAATTGACATATAAAAAAGCATGGAATAGTACTCCCTTCATTTCACTATTAGTCTAAGCCTATTATGCACACAAACTAAAAAATTATGAAATTGAGTGAAGAGAAATATAAAATAGAACATGCTACCCCTAATTAAAAATACAACATGATATTAATAGAAACAATTAGTTGTTCACTTTTTCTCTATTAGAAATAACAAAAATAGACTATCTATATGATATATGAGGAGTAAATAGGAAGAAATACAATAAAATAGTATCATTTTTACCCATAAATTTATATTGTGAAACAGTAATTTTTAAGAAAATACACTTATGTAGCAAAAGGGAGGGTGTAAATTGCAATTTTGGTGATGCCTATGCAAAACAGAGCCATGCATCAAAGTACGTGAAACCGTACGAAATCTCACGGATAAAAACGAGAAAGAAGCAGCTGATCCGAGGAGGAACAAAAGGCAAGATGCATCAATTTTTTTTTTATAAATAACCTACGGCAAAAAAATTAATTATAAAAATGATCCACAAATACTGAATTTTACAAAAATAACCCATCACGTCATGAACAAGACAGACTTGTCGAGTGGTCAACACTCAACAAACTCTCTGACTCCTATAACAGTTCGGTTCTGATACGACCAGTTTTGAACTGATACGATCACGATCAGTTTCAATACTAATACGATCAGGTCTAGTATTAATACGAGCACGACCAAGTCTGGTACTGATACAAGCATGACTAGATCTAGTACTGATGCGATCAGTTTTGAACTGATACAACCACGAACGAGGAACTGTAGGGCTTGTTGAGTACGTTTGTCACGTTTTGGAGTTAGACAAACAACTTGTCGAGTTTCCAAGACTCAATACGTTAATGTGGCGGATTATTTTTGTAAAATCTAACAAATTTGAGTCATTTTTGCAATAAATATTTCTCTATCGATTATTTATAAAAAATATTCCAAGATGCATAGTTATGAGCAATTGTTTGTGTATGGGTGAACTGTGAGGAAGAGGAGGGGAGGTAACTTAGTGTTTTGTGAAGAAGTGATAGTAATAATATCAGATGTTGTTGGGAATTGGGAACAGACAGATCATCATAATACATATTTCTGTGGGCAGTGTGACATGGTTGTCTCCCACGCGTGAATCCTCCAAGCCCACGTGTAATGTGACCTCGCTAACCTTTGTCTCTTTTCTAATCAATACTCTCCTTTGCTTTCTTGGCTTGGCCCATCATCACGCACACCACAATGTACAAAAGTAGCCATCAATACAATACTTTATGTGCACATGTACTCGCGCGGTCACAAAATATATAGGGGCCATAGTCTGGTGCATAACTATTAAAAAATGGAGAATTCAAGAAAAATAAATAAATAAAATAGATAATCCTATCATTATTAATTGTATTAGAGGTTGTTAATGAGAGAACGGTGCCATTTAGATTTCAAACGATAGACATGAAAAAAAAACTCATTAATTTCGGGCAAATAAAATTGTGGTTTTATATTTTGAAGTAGAGAGAGTATATAGTATATTTTGGTTATGTGTATGAATTAAGAAGGTTAAAAAGATTTAAGAGAAATACCAAATAAAAAGAAGATTGGTCCGACCCTTAGGAATTATTAGATGAATCATTTTTGTCCTAACTCAGCCCGACTTGGTGGGGTCTAGGGTTAAGTTTGGCATTTTTAACACGATAGCAAATAGGTTTGAACATGTTCAAGTTTAGACTGGGCTAGCAAAAAGTTTTGATGGATTAGGCTGTCTAAAGCTCAACCCAACGTATCCTAATAAACATGTCAAGCTAGTTAAGTTCAATCCGAGTCAGGTGAATTTTAACAAGCCATGTTCAAAATTTTGATACTGTTAGGCTTGATCCAAACTTTTTGAATTTTGAAAATTTGATTTTATTCCACTAAATTTTGGTAGTTAATACTATATATTACTGAAATTTCTCCTTGTGATTATATACCACTATTTTTTTGAAGTCTGATGTTATATGTCATTTTTGACTGATCAATTCAAAAAAAATACCAAAACATCCTTGTCAGTTGAGACATAACTATGATTTTAAATAAATAGAAAGACTGTAACACAAAAATTCTAAAATTTGAAAACTCTAATATGTTATGATCTTTCTATTTATTTAAAATTATGATTAGACCTCAACTAATAAATGTATTTTTTATCATTTTTCTAAATTGATCGATCAAAATGACATATAATATCATGTAGTGGCATGTAGTCAAGAAGTAAAATTGTAATGGCATATCATATAAGGCACTAAAGTTCAATAACATAGAATCAATTTTTCCTTTGAATTTTGGAGGGTCTTGGGGTTGACACCATTCTGGCCCTAATCTCGGGTTGGGTAGGTCTACACCAAACCCGATCAAGCTTGGATAGGTTGAGCAAGCCAAGCCCAATTATGCTTAGGCCTGGCTTGGTTGACCCTAGTCCATTTGTCTTAAAAATGAATCGTTCCGACCGTCCCGGCCCAATCTCGACCCAGCTTGCTTTTTGGACGAGCCGGCCCAAAAAACTTATCAGAGTGCTTGGCCCAAGAAATGCTCAAGTAACTATACCATATTTGTAAAAAAGGAATTCGCACGCAGTCTTTCCGCTATTTAAGCCCATCTAGCGGCCCACCCAGCCTATAAATATACTAATCCTAACGCATCCCACCACTCCCACACACCATTAAGCAAGAGAGAAAGTGTTAAGGAGAGATCCCAACTCGGAACCCTAGCTCCCCGAGGTGGTCGTCGCCGGCGAGACATCCGGCGTGCGAGCTTCCTCCCCAGCTTCGTTCTCCTCCGTCCCTCTCGCCGTAGTGGGCGCGTAGCTGCTCGGCCCGGCCGTCGCGGATCGAGTAGGGCCTGCCGAAACCCTAACGATCTGAGCACAAGCATCTTGTGATTGCCCGGTTTGGGATTTGGATTGGGGATTTACGCGCTTATGGGTTGGTTTGATCGGTATTGGGGGTTAGAATATAGAAAACGGATCTGATCGATGCTTTTGGGGACGTGAATAGCAGCAATTGTGCATGTTTTGTGTGGATTTGTATTGGATGGATTGGCTTTTGTAGGTATTAATTTGTGCCTTTTAGATATCAATCTCAGGGCACATCGCTTTGATTTTGCAAATTGATTGAAGACAGAATTTTGGATGGAGAATTTGGGATAGTAGCGATTGGGAAGTAGAAATATAATATATTTGAGGAAGACAGAAATGTGCTTACTTTTGGAAATTTACCAAGTAAGGTTTGTTTGATTAATTTGGCAGAGAAAGCTTGATTGCATAGTTTTATAAGAAAACAAAGGTCAAAGTTAAGAAGTATGATGGTGAACACAAAAGTTGGGGGTAGAAACATGTGATGGTAATGCTGTTGGTACTCTGTTTGGTGCTTCAAGAATAGGTTTCTTGTAGTAGTTACTATAGTACAAAATTATGTGCTGCCAGTTAACCAGAAGATGAACCCCTAAATTGTAATGTGTATAGATTGTAGAAACAAATCCTATGTTGGCAATCATAAGTTTAAAATATTTATTCGTATGAGCATAGTGGAAATAGAGAGATGAATGTGAACGTTGCTCTCTGTGTTCTACGCCAACAAGAGGGATATTCCCATGCTGAAATGTAGTGATGAAGTGCTTAGTAATGTCTGGAAGGGTGTTGTTTTCTTCAGTGTGTGTGAAAGATGTGCCAAGAACTATGTTTGCCATGTACCTTTATTTGCTCATGGAAATGTCTTTTAGACAGTGGGATTCAATGAAGGTTGTGAAGACTTGGAATCAAGAGTTGAAAACTTAAGGATGTCATTGGACTAAGGCAGAGAAATGCTAACATGAAGGATCTCTTGAAGTTGATGGAATTAGATGAATTGAGTAGAAAAGGTGGAATGGGGGCAAATGTCATTGTGGATTCTATAAAAAATTGATGGGGACAAGAATTTAACTTCACAAGAAATGGAAGTTTATAAGTAAAGTTAAAACTAAACAGCTGCGTATCTACTAGGAGGATATATTTGATTTGCAGAAATGTGCAGGCTAAAGAAATAAAAAATTGAATTAGTGTATTAAGAGGTTATCATGTGAATATCTAGGAGTACCTGAAACCTTTTACCCAATCAATTGATGAACATAATAGTTATTTTCAACCAACCCAAGCATATCCACAATAGTGTAGTGACTGGACACAGATAGATCTCAGTATGATAAGATGCTGATTCAAGATGTACCTATGTTGGTTGTGTATTTTGCTTGGTGTGTCACGTACCATGATGCCATATATGTATTTGCCTGTACCTTGGGTCTTACTCAGATCATATAACACAGACTTTTTTTTCCTGTGCAATTTTTTCGACTTATTCTTTTGTATCTTCGCATATTACTTACTCAAGTACAGGAACCTTTTTCCAGATGGATCTGAAGGAGAGCCTCAACAGATTTAAGCAACAGCAAGAGAAGTGCCAGTCAACTTTAACCAGCATAGCTGCAAACCAAGCTTCAACTTCAAAGCCAAAACATAGGGCACAGCCAATAAGCTCTTCATCTGCTCCAGCAAAGCCAACACAACCTATTAAATTTTCAAATGATACAGAAAGGCTACAACACGTTAATTCTGTTAGGAAATCTCCTGTTGGAGCACAGATTAAGTCTGTAATTGAACTGCTTTACAAGGTAATTAACCAAAAGTTCAACAGGGAGGAATTACTTACTCCTTAAGTTATAACCTTCATTCATTTTTCCAGATTATCCTAGTAAGTCAGCGTCTTTCTGTTTTACTGTTCTGTTCTTGAAAAGTAATGTATTGGCCAGGGGACTTATAATTCTTTATGTGTATTTAGCTGTCATTTTTTTTGGTACTTCGGTTTATTTAAGCCTTACTTTGGTGGTTGTCGTATGTTGGAGCTTTTGACCCTGAAAGGGGTAATATCATTTATAGATTGGAATATGTGGCCCTTTTCAATCATTTCAGTTGTAGCCTCGTTTTTTTGCTTATCCTTACATGTAAGATGCTCAGTGTTGGCATGCATAATACCTTGCAATTCAGAGTAGCCCATTTACCAACCAAGATATTGCATGTAGCTACTTTATCTTCAGCCTATGCAGAGTCCAGGATCAATAAAATCTGTGATAGTTCATACCAAGTTGACATGTGAGAAAAGATAATATGATTTATTGGTTATTATGTGCCATCATATGCAGATCATTGGCTTCTAATTTGTTGACAAAAAATCCATTTGCAATTGCACAGCATATAAAATCATGTGACGTTAAGTATTGAGCAGTGATGTACTATAACATACCATTTGACAAAATAGAAGAGAAAATACTGGGTGGTTTAAATAGAACTAAGTGCTTAAACCGAAGATAGAAAAATTAGAACTGCTCTAAAATGGTTTTCTACTCTGGTTCACTTTCTGCATTCCAGCAATCTTTTGGCTTAATGGCACAAATTACAGACGGCTTTGCAAGGAAGGAAAAACAAGTTTTCTATAACTTTCTTGCTGAAGTACAATTTGCAGCTTGGTTTCTCAAATCGAATGCTCTTTATTTTGAAATTTGCAGACAAGACAAGCTTTTACTGCAGAGCAAATAAATGAAGCAACCTACGTTGATATCCATGGTAATAAGGCTGTCTTTGACAGCCTGAGGAATAACCCCAAAGTAAATTTTGATGGGAAGCGTTTCTCTTACAAGGTAAATGCTTTAGGTACCATCTTACTAATTGTCTTGATGAATTGACTTGAATTGCTAATATCCGATTGTGTGGTAAAATTTTCAAATTGATAATCATTGGTGCATGAAATAGCTGACGAAATTATCATCTGCTGTTTACATTGGCTAATTCATAAGGTTATAAAGTGAATGCCCCTTCACTTGACCTTAGATCAACACATCTATATTTTGGCACCGGTTTGCATTGTCACTCCCAAGCACTAACGGACCCATCAACTCATTGTACAGCCAGTGTGCATAGTTTTGGCAATTTGACACCTTATGATCATCACTGATGTGACAACCTAATCCTTCTATGGCCAGGTGTAAACCTTGATTCAATGAAATATCTACTTGGAAGGTTTTCATCTTTTATGAAGTTGGATGTGTTCTGACTTCTCATATGTTGACTTACTATTGCCATTTGTGCAGTCCAAGCATGATTTGAAGGGAAAAGATCAACTACTTGTTTTAGTAAGAAAATTCCCCGAGGGTCTTGCTGTTGTGGAAGTCAAGGATGCATACCCAACCGTATTGGAAGATTTGCAGGTCTCTCTTAATTCTCCTCATTTGCCATTTTGAGATGCTCTCTTGCATGCCATGTGCTACTTTACACTGTTCTGCATGGTGCATGGCAAGTGGAATTTTTAGGAATCATGTAGTGTTGTGCTCTACATCTTGGTATAGTATGTAGTGCATTCTGGTATCTTTTGCTTGTGCACCTCTGTAGAAGCAAGTGCTTCCTCAGCTGCGCATCTCGACTATTTTACATGGTTATTTGTTGTTTGACCCTCTATTACTGAATGCTCCTATTCTGTTTTCTGGACTAATGAACACAATTAATTAGTGCGTAAATTGTGATTGAAATGCACAATTAATTTTTTGGCAACTATGACTGGATAATTTGCCAATATAACATGCTTGCAATAATGAAAATTTTAGTTCTGGACTAGAAAGGTTTAACTCTTATGTTAATTGTTGCCATGAAAAAATTATGAGGATGATTGATCAGTATACAGGAAGCAGAGATTTCTTTATGACATTTTAAATCATGATATGCTACAAGGATGGGGTTCAAGTTGGCTCAAGAAGGACAATTTGATATGTCACCACCATAGGAAGGTTGCCCAATCGTCCATTTTAGATCAAATAATCATTCTTTCTCTCCCAGAATGGGAAGCTTCCTATAGAATATTTGTCCATTCTAAAGGCATTGCAGTAATGGCCTAATGGGTACTTGAATTTGTGTTAGGCTGTCAGCACATACATTACTTTTCTGACTCACCGAGGTGGTTGCAATGTCTTAGTGAGTTTGTAGATGTAGATTGTCTTCTTTTTGTTACGTAGGTGCAAGGTTCCAATTAACATGCTAGAACCATGGATGTAACTAAAGGTAAATCTGTTTTATTCAGTTATTCTGTGTATGCATGACCCTCACTTTCAGTTAATCAGTGTGAGGGATAATCTTGTGCACTGCTCTGTAGGCGCTGAAGGCAGCAGGTGAAGTTTGGTTGTTATCAAACATGGACTCCCAGGAGGACATCGTGTACCCCAATGATCCGAAAGCGAAGATCAAGGTTGATGATGACCTGAAGCAGCTCTTTCGGGAGATTGAGTTGCCACGTGACATGGTAGATATCGAGAAGGAGCTCCAGAAGAACGGCATGAAGCCAGCAACCAACACAGCCAAGCGACGGGCAGCCGCCCAGATCCACGGAGCAGCACCCAAGCCTAAGCCCAAGAAGAAGCAGCGTGAGATCACGCGCAGGACCAAGCTCACTAATGCCCATCTGCCTGAGCTGTTCCAGAATCTAAACCCTTGAGTCTTCGCCACAAATTATGCTGTTTTGTCGAGAACTTGAGATTAAGATAAACTATTCAGCTTGTTACTGCAACTTGCGATGTATTGCACATCTGCAACAAGAGATTGTGTAAGATAGCCTTATTGAAAATGATTTGGCATGTAATTCCTGTCTACCACTAACTCCTGTCTATTATTACTGTGTTGTGACCTTCGGTGGCATACATGAAATTTTCAGGAATTACAATAAGTCTTAGAAGACATTGTTGTGCATTTTTCTTTATCTCAATTGTTGGATTGAAAATTAGATAGTTTAGATTTACTTGATTTGCGTGGGAGAGAAACTAGGATGGGTACTCATCTTGTTAGAATTTTGAATTTGTTACTTATTTTGATCTGAAGCGTAGATTTTTTTTTAGTCAAATAGTCGTAATGGAGGAAAAGGCTGTGAATCCGGACATGCATGGTTGGAAGAACCGCGCCGGTGGTGAATAATTTGCTCCAAAGTAATCTGCATTTAAAATGTGAAACACAAGGAACGACTCCTTTCTGAATACTGTGTACACTGGTACGGTAGTACTACACCAGTGGAAACATGAGTGTGTATTACGGAGACTTTGGAGTCAATCAGCGTACACATACAACCATGCTTCTCAAATGTTATAAAGACCATAGTCACTCGAGGGATCGGAAACTAATTAAGAATAATTGCCGCCGCCAACATGATCACTAACGCAAGAATGTGACTAGATAAGTGCTGTTGCTTCCTCATCTCCTTTGATTTCTCCTTTGTGGCTGAGCTGAGTTTGTTTTATAGGAGAAAGAGCTGGCTAGATCGAGCACTTACCTCAAAGACATATACACCAAAGACCTATCAAATCCAAACATTAGCAAACTCTTAATAAACATTCCCACGCCTTTGGTTGTGGGTTTTGAATCTTAAACTTAAATCAAGAAACTATTATCTTACCAATTGAACTACAATTAGCAGGAGTTGAACCAACTATTTTGCTTTGCATAGTTCTATTAAGATCGTCCTAAATATATGCACTAAATATATACCCATTCGGAGAAGCATTAAAACATGTCTGTATAGCTGGATACGGCCTAACTTTCGTATTCCGTACCCAACGACTAATGTATGGGTTCATGACCGTTAAATTTCACATGTTTTCCATCCATTTCACTTTGCAATTAATTAACAAATTATTATGTGTTAATTAGAAACATGAATTCTTCATGAGAACATATTCCCTGCAGCTTCTCTCTCTCTCAAATGATTAGGTTGTCTGCCATTTTCCCGCATGATTGAAAATGACAATTTTTGTGAGTTCATTGATTGATGTATGAAACTTAATTTGATAGTTTTGAGTTGGAGATATCCCAAATTATGGAGATGTCTAGATAATAGATATATGATTTTTCTAAAAAATTTATATCATCTAAATTACACATCTAAAATTTAGATTTAATCTTGATCCTCCATCTCTCCTCATACCTCCCTCCCATTGCCACCGCCACCACCCCCCTCTTGCAGCTGTCGACATTGCCCAAAAGCTAGCCATCCTCCCCCATGGCGATCAACACCATTGACGCCAAGGATGGCATCAGTGCTATTTGCTTCTCTCGTACCCCACCAACCACCACCATCTGTAGCTAACAATGCCACCGCCATCTCGTCGCACCATATCCCTCTCTCCTTCGCTACATCCCTCTCTCCGCCACTGCCTCCCTCTCTCTCTCCAGTTAAATAAAGAGAAAGATATGTAGTTTTTATTCTTTAAGACAGAAGACTATCATATAGACTACTAATTCTAGGGTGCGGGGATTGTTGGGTTGCTGGACATATCGCCTTCTAGAGGTAATAGAGACCAAACTCGAACATGACCACCCAATGCTCTTTCTCGTGCCAACAAAACTGCACTTATTGATCTCTTTATTATCTATTATATTATAAAAATAAATAAGTTTGCACACTAGATATTACTATATCACTAAGAGGGTAAAAAGCTAAAATTCATCACTCTAATCCAGAAAATCCATATAAATTATTTGGTGGATCCATATTATAGCACTGTGCATACATAAAAAATAGGAAAAATTGATTTTATACTATTGAATTTTGGTGCTTAATACAATATACTATTGAAATTTTACTTCTTGATTATATTTTACTATTTTTTTGAAGTATGATGTTATATGTCATTTTTGATTGGTTAATTTGGAAAAATGATCAAAATATCCTGTTTGTAGAGATCTAATAATGATTTTAAATAAATAGAATGGTTGGAACGCAAAATTTTTAGTTTTTGAATTTTTTTAAATTTTGTGCTAGAGTTAAAAAAAAGAAAATTGTGCGTTTCAACATTTTTATTTATTTAAAATCATGATTATGTCTCAACTGACATGAGTATTTTGATCATTTTTCCGAATTGACCTGTCAAAAATAACATATAACATCAAACTTAAAAAAAATAATGATATACAGTCGAGAGACTTCAATGATATATTATATGTGACACCAAAATTTAATAATATAGAATTAATTGTCCTAAAAAAAATATTTCATACCTGCTTCTACAGAAACGGTGTGGATCGCAAGAATGATTGCCACCACCAGCGTGATCACCAGAGCAAGAGTGAGGAGTTGTTGCTTCATCCTCTCCTGTATGAATACTGTCTCGGTGAGAGTAGCTGGCATGTACACTCAACCACCTAGCCTTTCTTTGGCAAAAAGAAGAGCTTTGAGTGCTCCACTGCCATCGGGCACCACTACCACATCCGCCTGTGTGAATGAAGGATTTATTTCTTGTGAGCTTCATCTCATGTTCTTGGTTTGGATAGTCTCTGGTGCACTGTGAGTGAATGTTTAGAACTTTGCTTTGAATGATTAATGATTTACTAGATGGTTTCTTTGTTACGATTTGACCATAACAACTATTGTTATAAGATGATATTGTTATGCCACATTTTGTTGGAAAATTCTCATCCCAACTGCAGACATTAGTATCACATATACACAACCAATCGATATATTTAAGGATCATCCCTCCCCTGCGCCATTGACTCCTTTGTTTTCCCATCCTTGCCTCATCTTCCCATCTGCCTCCTAGTTACACCCTCCCCGGGCTCTTTGATGCCGTTTACTATTTCACTATCTCACTTAGTCACCCTAAGGTGTCACCTTCCATTGTAACTGTGAACTCTCACCCCCCCCCCCCCCCCCCCCCCAACCCTCACAAGACCCTCCCACATCACATGAAAATTTTTTTTCACACATTTTACTTGATAACAAGATAACCATATCAACAAATAACTGACACAATTTATATAGTGGTACAATTTTGAGTCATCACATTTTTATCTCTTTTTCACAGCTTTTTTTTTTATATAGTGGTATAGATTTTGTGCATGAATATATCATCACTCATCCAAACCGAGTAAGATGCCAAGACCAAAGGCCTTTTTTTTCCATACCATTGTAAGGAACATGCTTGCAGTTGACCTTAAAAACCGCCGAGTTTTCAAGTTTCCAAAGACATGGATTAAACAAGACAGTTTTTTAAAGTACAAGTCCAAACATTGGCATTAACTGGACGGTGGCTACAGAAATAGACAACAAATATGCACCCACATGTCCCCATCTCTAGTACATGGCTTTCTTGGCCTAGTGGTCATGCTGGACGATCCAACACAATCCGAGACAAGGAAGGGTGGTTCTGGGTTATTAGTCATCTTGCCCCCTCCTAACCTGATTATTTATAATCATATTTTTAATATATTAGTATAATTCATAAATATGATTACATGACCTTACTTGATTCTATTATTCACTTTCAAACAAGTCTATATTGAGCCATATCATCTTTTTTATTTCAAACATTGATCTGATTTCTCACAGTTCCCGATCATATGAAGTTGAAAGATTATATCATTAGAAATATCTAATCACCTACTCTCTCACCATAATTATTGTTCTTACACCCATTTAATTATGTGAAGCTAAAAGGTTGTATTTTATATATATACAAAGACAATTATGCAACCCACTTACTTTTTAGAATTTGTATAGTATTCTTATACCATTGTTTTAAAAATTTTATTTGAAGTAGACCCATAGCAATGTGCGGGGCCTCAACTATTTTTAACTATTTTTTTTGCATCTTATAATAAATTATTATTAGTATCACATAGTTTTTATTACTTAGTTTCTAGATATTTTTATATTATAATAATACTTTATAAAATTAGAAATCAGAAAAATATTTTTTTACTTTGAAAATAGTTTTATCTACCAAATCCTAAAAGATACAAGTTCCCGAACGCTTAGGAACTTCCGAGATGACCCCGAGAGGTTGTGGAAAAGCCATAGACTTGATTGAGATAAAATTTTGGAGGAGTTGCTTCATCATGAGCCTACTGCAAAAGATATATTATCAAAAAAATAATACAAAAATTACGAAAAAGCCAAAAAGAAAATTACAAAAGATTAGTCCAACTGGATAAACCGGCTTTAGCAATTGGTTTAATTCTAAAAACAATAAGTTCAAGATCAGAGATGAATAACTTTAACCAATCTTCCAATTTCCCAACAGATTCTGAAAGATGGTTTTGTTTTTGAATTTCCATAATGACCACAACACTGAAATAACCACTTCCCAATAAAATTCCTTAATGACTGAAAAATACTTTCGTCCTTCAAATATTATATCCCAAATATTATTTTCAATATTCCAAAGGATACCAATGTGCCTCCAACAGGAAATAGCAAACGGGCAAAGGAAAAAAAGATGAAGTTGAGTTTCCAAGACATCATTCAAACAGCAAACACAATCTTGATTACCCAAATTAAAGTGCTTCCTAACAAGTAAGTCTCTTGTATGTAATCTGCCATGTAGAAAAATCCAGAAATTTTTTTTTGCTTGAGGAGACAACTATTATTCCAACACTTGGAAAAAAATTCATGCATCATCCCTTGACCCGACAAAGACATATAAACTTTATTCGTAATAAAACTCCCTTGATCAGATCCGAAGAAAAGCCATTTATCTTTATTATGACCTGAATTTTGAAGCTCATGCTGAAGATTAGCCAAAAGCAAGAATTGGTGATGCGCAATAGGAGACAAAGGAAAAAAAAAGATTCCTCCAACACCTTCAGGTTCACAAAATTACTAACTGAAATTTCCTGAATAGCAAAAGAGTATAATTCAGCCCATTCATGTGAAAGAATATTAGAGAGCCATAGATCCGTCCAAAGACTGCACATAGAACCATTACCAATTGAACAATGAAATAATCCTTGAAATAGAGAGAGATTAAGAAGCACATCTTTTCACCAAAAAGAATCGAAAGCAGAAGACCATTGAGGTAACTTATTAGAGTAATAATACTACCAGAGCAGATTAGACCAAGGAATGTTCTTTTTGTTAAAGAATTTAAAAAGGAATTTCATCAAAAGAGTTGAATTCTGCACTCTAAGATTTAAAACTCCTAACCCTCCATTTCTTTTCGGACAACAAATATTCAACCAAGCAACTAAGGAATTGCCTCCAACACAAGAATCATTTCCTTTCCAAAGGAAGGCTCTTCTAATTCTATCCATTCTGGCAATTGACTTTCCAGGAATCTTAAGAGTACTCATAAAAAACATAGGCAAAGAAGATAACACTGAATTAAGCAAAGTTAATCTCCCACCTATCGAAAGAAAAGAGAGATGCCAACCAGTCAATCTTTTCTCAATTCTATTTATTAAGCCTTCAAGCTCTAAAACCTTTGGCTTAGCAGTCCCAAGAGGCAGACCTAAATAAGTAAATGGAAAAGATACTAATTTGCAACCAAGAATTCCAGCTAGATGAGTCAACTTATCCTGATCACAACACACCGGTACTAGAAAAGATTTATCAAAATTAACTTTCAACCTAGTAGAATTGGCAAAAGACTGAAGCAGAGCTTTGACCAAGAAAATTTTTCTCGTAGATGCTTTAAGAATAATAAGAGTACCATCCGCATATTGAATTCTGGGAAACCTTGTGAACTGAGATTAGGAATAGGCAAATCAAGAATCCCTTTACTGTTGGCCAAATTCAAGATACTCTGAAGAAGATCAACAACCAGTACAAAGAGAAGAGGAGAAAGATGATCACCTTGTCTAACCCCTCTTGCACAATTAAAAATTTTTCCAGGAACATTGTTAAGAAGAATGTTAGAAGACCCCGAGTGCAGAATAGATGAAATCCAGCTTATCCATCTATTACCAAAACCTCTAGCTTTCATAATGGCCAAAATCGAATTATGTTCAATTGTATCGAAGGCTTTCTCAAAATCAAGCTTGAGTAACACAGAGGGATGTTTTTTGACTTTACAAATATGTAAATATTCAAAAGTCTAAGCTAGACAATCTTGAATAGACCTACTTTGAATAAATCCATATTGATTCATATAAATTGTCTCCTTAATAATTCTTTGAAGTCTAGAGGCTAAAATCTTAGTGATCAACTTAATGACACTATTAACCAAAGAAATAGGTCGAAAATCCTTAACCAACTGAGCCTCTTCCTTTTTAGGCAAAAGAATAATCCAAGAAGAATTGAGCCTTCTTAAATCCACTACATTTTCATAAAATTTCTTTAATAATTTATAAAAATAATGCTTAATAATATCCCAGCAAACTTTATAAAATTGACCATTAAAGCCATCAGGCCCTGGGCTTTTATTGATAGGTAAATGAGCAACACAATTATCAATCTCTTCCTTAGAGAAAGGAACTTCTAGTGACGAAAAATCACCCTTAAAATCCATAAGAACTCATCAAGATTAAAGTCAATGGAGGAAAAGTTAGATGAACCAAGCTTGCTTTTCAACCAAACCCACAAGTGATTTGCCATTTCTTGATGAGAATTGATAATACTACCAGAATCCTTATTCCTAAAATTTTTTGAAGCCACAGCATGAAAAAATTTGGTATTCTCATCACCAAATTTAGCCCATCTGAATTTACCTCTTTGCCTCCAATACTCCTTATCAACTTTCAAAAGGTGATTCAAATGAGATTTTAAGATAATCTTGAATTTGAATTCCAAGATACTTAAAGACCTCTGTTCCTCCAACCCATCTAAAAGGGCGATTATCAGATTAGAATTATCAATTCAGACTTTGAGCTGATAAGATTTCTTACACCACAACTTCAAAGCCTTTTGAAGCAACTTGAATTTAGAGACAATAGATTTAGCAATATTATCCTCACAAGGAACTGAATTTCAGACCGAAGCAATAGTGTCTTTAAAGCCAGCCCAATTAATCCAATGATTCTCAAATCTAAAAATGTGTCCCAAGGGTATATTAGAATTAACATTTAAAACACAAGGTGCATGATCTGACGTAATCTTGCTCAGAACAGAAACAGAAGAATTTGGAAAGGCTTCAATCCAGGCTCCATTAGCAAAAAACCAATCCAATTTCTCTAATAACGGATTAGCCTGCATATTCGACCAAGTAAATTTTCTACCTTTAAAAGGAATCTCTTCCAGTTGTAGATGATTAATGGCAGAGTTAAACTCATCCATCTCAAGCAAATTATTTCTACCTCTACTTCTATCCGCAACTGATCGAACCAAGTTAAAATCTCCCATGATTAACCAGTTAAAATGATCTGGCATAACAATATTCCTAAACCAATGAATAAATTACATTTTTCCCTGATGGGAACAAGGAGCATAAATATTGGTAATCACCCATGTCAAACCAGATAATTTATGAAATAACTCCACCGTCAGAGAGAACTTATTCTTATACACCCCTTTACCTTGGAAAATCTTAGAATTCCAAATTGTAAGGATACCTCCTAAAGCTCCCACAGCGGGAAGGAATTCAAGTTCCCTGAAAAACTTAGGACAACAAACATCCTCCGATTTAGATTCTTGAAGGCAGATTATACAACACCTAGATTCTTTAGCTTTATTATAAACTGCTCTTCTCTTTACAAAAGAATTAAAACCTCTTACATTCCAGTTGAGAATAGAAAATGTTTTGCAATTATCCAAAAACAAGTAAGCAGAGTTCATAACGTCCCTTACATATAATGCAATAGACCATCCCTAAACCAACCATTGATAAATCCCACAACAAAATGAAATACCAAACAGCGAGGTCAAACCAAGACCCCCAAACAAACGCCAAAATATCCATTACAACCAACATCATGAACCGAAAAAAATTAGACAAGTTTGAAACCAACTTCCACGGCCAAAAGAACAACCACACAAACACCACCAACAACCAAACATCTCAAATCATCTAGTTCATCAATTGTAGGCCCTTGCAAGTGGCCAGCTGATAACAATTCAGCGGCAATCCACACTTGGCACCAAGAGCTTGAATCATATCCAAAGAAAGGGAAGGCACCACTGAGGGTTTAAAGTCATGAAATTTAGCTGCCAGTCTCGGACTCTTTCTGAGTGAAACTGAAGAAATAGGAGTTGATTGTCTCTTTAGAGTTGACCTAGACATCTTCAAATATTTAGAAAAAGATTTCGACTTCTTCACCACCAGCCTCCAAGAATTGTTGGAAATTAATCTTCTAGGAGCTTTCAGGTTAAAGAGTGTCCAAGAGACCCTCAAACAAAGATAAGAACTTAAGATCCACTGATTAAAAGTACAAAAAGATAAGGAAGTCGTCACAAACAGCCAATTAACAGAAGGCGCGTGAAAGAACAAAACAAATTTCCCCACAGAAGGGCAAGATAGAACACCTTCTAAAGAATCAGTAGACTTTGAGAATGACAAAGAACCAATAGATTCTTGCATTTCTGCATCTCCCTGTGGCCAAACATAATCATCCTCTTGAACATGTGGCACTAAAGCATCCTAGCGAGGGTCATCCTCTTCTCCATGAAGATCAAGATCCTGATCACCATCTTCATCATCATCCTCCTCAAAATCACCTTCATTCTGAAAGCCAGCATCACCATGAGGCGCATTAGCATTATGATCACCATGATGAAAATCTTCTAGATCATCTTCATCACCATTCAAAGATTCAGTATGGCGCACAAAGCAAATAACAACTTGCATAGTCCAGCTACGCCCTAAGTTCTCATCCGGCTCTGTAATAACTCAAAAGCGAGGAATGTCAACCAAATCCGTAACAAGGCATTTAACCATAACATGAGATCAATTCCCATCCAGCTGAAACCCTCTATCCCATTCTTTCAATTGTCCAAAGGTGGACACATCCTTAGAAAGATTATGGACGGACCAAAAATCCAGCGAAAAATTAAGAAGCATGAGCCAAACGTACTGGTTAAAACTCTTCTTCCTCTGATTGGGCCCCTCATCATGTTTAGAAAGAAAAAAGAAGAAAATCTTTAGTAACATGCAAGCATTCCTCCATTATGCAGTCCCTCTCTAAAGATGAAGCAAAACGCACCATGGCAGATGCTGGCCCCAGAGCAGAAGGCGAAACCCGCACTTGCATTCCTCTTTCATTCTAGAAATAAATTAGCAACCACTTGACGAGGGTGGTTAGCAGCAGGCGCAAGGGACGCCATTGCCACAACTTCATTAGCTTCTGTTCTAGAGGTAATGCATCTTGTCCTAAGAGGTCTATCAAGAACAATGACTTCTTCTAAACCATTTCTAAGAAATGGGATAGGATCCACCCAAAAGTTTTCCATAGATAGATGAGAGGGAGGAGAAGAAATGACTTCTTGCTCAGCAACCTCAACTCGCTGATCCGGGTGGATCTCAGGTCGAGTTCGCAATGGATTCACGACCACAAAAAAGTTTGCGATCTTGGGAAGAATTCAAACTCTGGTCGGAATTGTAATTCGATCTGAATATTTATAACTAAGCTTATCTATTTATGGTTAGTTAGTTATATGAGTCTAATACGTTTAGGTTATTGAGTCTCATACGTACTCATACGATTGGACAATAAATACCTTGTAATAGGTCTAATTTAGATCATCGAAGAGTCATAGAGTTTATTTAAGTCTTAGACACTTATAGTTCATCGACGTAGACGAGTTTGTCTAACGTTCGACGTGTAAAACCCTCTTTGAAATAAAGAGTTGTGCAATTACTTTGAACTGTGTTTTCGATCATCTTTTGGGTTTCGGTAATTCCGAATAAGATCCTGTTATTCCGCATATTAGAATCTGGGCGAGCTTAGTGCGAAAACCAAGACTAAGTCTCAAACGGATCAAGTTGGTATTAGAGCAACTTTCCTATCCTATGGATGGTGAAGACTCGCCAGGGTTGTAAAACCCCCAGCGAAACTCCATGCGATCAATTGACGATTCCTACAGCCGCGTCTCCGACAATGTCTAACGATACCTCCGTTCAAGCTAATCTAGCGGAACAAGTAGCTAAGCTCTCCATCGACATGGAAACTGTGCTTGCTTGGATTAAGAAGCAGGCCATGATTGTACCTCCTGAAGCAAGGAAGCTTATAGGTGTGAAGACTGGTGAAGACTTGCGCAGGGCAGACGAAGATGGAGACGAAGGCGATCATAAGGCCGACGACCTCGCCAACACTTCCTTAGCTGTCGGATCTTTTAAGGTCGACGCTAATATTGATATACCCATATATGATGGGGTGATCGATGCCGAGAAACTGGATTCTTGGATCGACCAGCTTGAGACCTACTTTGACCTGAAAGGGTTCAGTAGCGCTCAAAAGGTGAAGTTCGCACCTTTGAAGATGAAGGACCACGCCAAGACTTGGTGGAAGGCCCTTGTCGCCAATGGTGAAGCTGACGACCTTGCGTGGGGTCAATTCAAACGACTTATACGACAAGAATTCTATCCGAGGGGTTACCTTGAGGAGAGATGGGAACGTTGGCGCAGATTGAACCAACGGCGTGACCAATCTGTCCAGGACTACACGACGGAGTTCCGAAGACAAGCAATGGTCCTTGGCATCTCACTTTCTGACACCCATACGTTCAAAAATACACGTCTGGACTTCGGAAGATAATCAGTGCTGAGCTAAGCCTATTCAGAGTTCAAGACATCTCAACCGCGAGCACGACTGCTTTGGCGATTGAGAAGAAGAATAAGACCCGCAACGACAAGAACGTGAGGGTGATTTCAACCACGACGAGCTCCGGAGAGGGTACCCACAATACGGGTAATACTTGTGAGCATTGTCATGTTGCTGGACACACAAAAGAGAAGTGTTATAAACTTCATCCTGAACTGCGACTAGAAAGAACAAGGAGGAATGAACCAAGCACACGAATAGCTATGGTTACTTCTATTCCGCTCGCAGAGGAAATCATCCAGTTGGCTTCAGTTGAAAAGGCGGACACGACCTTATCTCTAATGGAAATGCCGAAGGAGAAAGATTCAGATTCATCAATTGACCACAACCCGATAGAGGGATTGTTTACTGTTAACATACAGGTGAAGCACGAGGTGGTCCAACCATCTTCGACCCTAGAAGCCAAAAGAATTTGGTCTCCTCCGGGCTGGTTCGACGACTTGGTTTGCAGACGACTCATCATCCTCGACCATATCCTCTGGGATGGTTCACTTCCAACGTAAATCAGCAAATCAAGAGTCAATGTACTCTAAAGTTTGCAATATCTGCTCGTTACATTGACGAGGCTCAATGCGATGTCATCCTCATCGATATTTTCCAAGTGATTTTTGGAAGTCCGTTCTTGTACGATCGTGACGCCCATTACCACCGAAGAGCTCAAGAATACGACCTCACAAAGGATGGGATGAAATTCATCATCAGCAAAAACGACCACATCGATACCAACAACTTGTTGACAGCAAATCAGACGAAACGGCTTGTCAATGCATGCTCAAAGTGTGTGCTGAGCGTGATGCGTCCAGTTAGCCAAGAGGATTGTGCTGCATCGAGTATGGAAAGTGGTGGTTGTTTAGCGAGCTTGCCGGAAGAAAACAATGTGCTATTCGCAGAGGTACATAGTCGATCACCACAACGACTAGTCGAAATGACATGCAACTTGTCTCTACGGCGCCACTATTCAAACTTCGCAATCCTAGTTTTGGGATCGGTGATGGTATCAACCTCAACAAGGGGAAGGCTATCCGCGAGTGGCCAAGGCCACAATTCATGACAGAGGTGCCAAGCTCCATGATCGCCTATCCGTACATTCGATCTAACGATTGTAGCATTGCTCATCGTGTGTTCGTTCCAAGGCTCCCAATCGTTCTCTACATCTTCACAGCTGATCACCAACAGGAGTTGGCTCCTTCTCAACAGGGGAGTCATGATCCGGGAGGATCTCAGGTCGAGTTCGCAACGGATTCACAACCACGAAAAGGTTTGCGACTTTGGAAAGGTTTGCGACCTTGGGGATGATTCAAACTCTGGTCGGAATTGTAATTCGATCTGAATATGTATAACTAAGCTTATCTATTTAGGGTTAGTTAGTTATATGAGTCTAATACGTTTAGGTTATTGAGTCTGATACGTACTCATACGATTTGGCTATAAATACCTTGTAATAGGTCTAATTTAGATCATCGAAGAGTCATAGTGCTTATTTAAGTCTTAGACATTTATAGTTCATCGACGTAGACAAGTCTGTCTAATGTTCGACGTGTAAAGCCCTCTTTGAAATAAAGAGTTGTGCAATTACTTTGAACTGTGTTTTCGATCATCTTTTGGGTTTCGGTAATTCCGAATAAGATCCCGTTATTCCACATATTAGAATCTGGGCGAGTCTAGTGCGAAAACCAAGGTTAGGTCTCAAACGGATCACTCGTCGAGGAGAAGAGATAGGTAATTCAAAAGATGAAGAGCCTTTAATACACAACGAGGAAGGCCCATGTAACGAAGTGGAAAGTGAACCGCCTCTAAAAGACGCCAGCTTCTTGAAAAAATCGGAGAAATTCTTAGAAAAAATCATTTGCTTGTCATTCATGACACGAGTACCAAAGAGAGGATTTGAAATTCCAAAAGAAAAATCATTAACACTTCCATTAAAAGGCTTAGATGCATGTATGCCAATCGGGTGCATGGAAAACTGAGCCTTTGTGAAGGCACCCTTTCGAATGAAGATCTTTCGTTTATTGTTAGCTTTCAAACAGAACATGTCGATGTGGCCATAATTGAAGCAAATGAAACATCTAACAGAAGAAAAATAGTCTCTTCTAAGATGACTAGGAGCAAGACACTTAAAACAACTCTTAAAAGAATTAGGACCAACATCAAGCTTAAGAGAATTATGATCCACCTGAACTTCAAAAGAAGACCCATCTTGCCGAAAACAATATGAAGGACTGGTCGAAAGAGTATGACGAGCAGTTTGACGATCAGGGAATGAAGGCAAGATCGAAAGAATCCTATGACCAACCTGTCGAAAAAGAACCAAATTTTTGGTCGAAACAGGCCCTGAACTTTTCTTCGACCAGACCTTCCTAACCTCCGCTTTACCTTTACTTTTCAAAGAAGAAAACCGATTAGAGGATCTATAGTTAACCAATTTCCACTCATTGGCTTGCTCAGAAGTCCACTTAACAAATTCAGCTTACCAATTAGGGCCTCCATCTCTCCAAAGAAAGAAAGATAAGGAGAACTTCTCATGAATGATCTTATCAGATGAATAATTTTAAAATCAACCTTTTTATTAGCCTCTGAGAAACGGAAACCAAAGTCAGAGAATTGAACCACATTAAAAAGTTGAGCCTCACTTCCAAAGAAAGCAGCCAAAATGTCAGCAATCACTCTCTTAGAAGGCCTAAACGCTGAACGTCTGATGGATAGAGTAAGGAAGAATTCTTTGAAGTCTCTAACACAATCAAAAGTAACGCTAGAATGGAAAGAATTCTAGACCTCTTCCTCAAAAGAAACTCCAATATTCCAATCTCAATCCTTTGGATCAAACATGACGAAAATACAAGAAGTCTCCCAACAGAAACCAGAGAACAAAAGACCACTGAACAACCACCAGCACAGGAGAACCAAAGCTCAACCCAAATCACCAAACACCAACAAGAGAGTAGGACCAAAGCACGCCCAAATCCAGCAAAAACAAAACATCAGAAGGAGAACCCAAGGAGATCCCTCCAAAGAAACTTCTCTAACAAAAACCCAAAACTAGAAGAGGAAGGAACAAACCACCACCTCTGAGACACCCCAAGACACTGAGTACAGGTGCTAAAGAACCAAAACTCCGGCCAAAACCCGGCGAAGAACGGATCGGCGCATGGTGAGCCCCCAACGGCTAGAATCTCCCTCCTTCCTCCTCATCATGAGACTACTGTTCTCCATAAAATTTTGGGGTTGATCGAACTGGATGAGAAATTATCATCGATCATCTCCCGCACATCAGGCTGGAACTTAGCTCTAATCAAAATGTATCTTCAGGACTTCTGATTGACTTGAGACTTGGTGAAAATGCTTCACTTCAAGTCTTCTGTTCGGCATAAAAATTTGGGGTAGATTGGGCTTCTGGATTAGAAGTTATCATCAATCTTCTCCCATGGGACCGATTGAAATTCTTCTGAATAGAGCCTCTCCTTGGTCGAATTACAGCTTGAAGGCTTCTAGTCAAATTGGAGCAACTGATCATAGTCAAATTCAACCTCATCGAATTGCAAATTGGATCAAACCCAAAAGGAGTGATCGAATTGCGAATTCAATCTGGTCGTCATCGAATGCGACCTCTGGTCGAATTACAAATTGGATCAAACCAAGGAGTGATCGAATTGCAAATTGTGATCTAGTCGTGGTTGAATTGGACCTTTGATTGAATTGCTAATTGGATCGCACCCAGAAGGAGTGATCGAATAGCAAATTTGACCTAGTTGTGGTCGAATGTGACCTCTGATTAAATTACGAATTCAATCTGGTCGTGATCGAATGCGACCTCTGGTCGAATTGCAAATTGGACCAAACCTAGAAGGAGTGATCGAATTGCGAATTCAATCTGGCCGTGATCGAATGCGACCTCTGGTCGAATTGTAAATTGGATCGAACCCAAAAGGAGTGATCAATTACAAATTGCAATCTGGTCGTGGTCGAATTGGACCACTGATCGAATTGCTAATTGGATCGCACCTAGAAGGAGTGATCGAATAACAAATTTGACCTAGTCGTGGTCGAATGCGACCTCTGATCGAATTGTGAATTAAATCTGGTCGTGATCGAATGCGACCTTTGGTCGAATTGCAAATTGGATCAAACCTGACAAGGGTTATTACCCGAGCGAAGATATCCATAGTCGCGCATGTCATTCCATGGTCACGTACAATGTCCCATGATTACACATACCTTTCCATGGTCGTAGAAGGCCTAGGAAAAAGATAATGGGGATAGTCCAAGGGTATTCTGGACATGGCTCATCAATGATATTTAATTCCCATAGATTTAGCTATATAACTCTATATGTGTTAACACTTAGCATTAACAGTTCCATGGTTTCATGTTATACCCGCGAGAGCTATGGTCGTAGAGACATTTGCCTACGACCATACACTATCGCAAAGACAGAACCTAATATCAATGCGTGGTCACAGGAGGTGTGCGATCATGGTATTGAAGACTTGTACTACAATACGAAGATTATGTATTATAAGTCAACATTCACAATAATCATTCCTGATCCTTTTGATTATTCCCGAAATAATCATAAGTCCTTGACAAGGCAACCGTCGAAGAGGATGAGGATGGTGAAGCAGTTTTCATGACACCAGGTCAAAGTTGCTTAACTGCCACATAACCACGACCTGCGGCAACCACCACATAACCACAACTTGCAACAACCGCCCTGAAGCAGTTATGGGCGATCGTGAGGCACGTCTTCAGGAAAACAACCAACGATCTCTTCGGCCAGTATAAAAAGACCTTCAGTAGAGAGGAACAAGAGGACGATCAATCAACAGAGAGAACAACGAACTAGAGATAGCGATAAGAATAGACAATACATTCTCTTTGTAATCCTCTTTTTCACAGTAATAAATACACAGGAGTAGGGTTATCACTGAACCACGAGGGTCCGAACCTGGATAAATTCCTGTGTCATTAGATTCATAGATACCTGGAATTCCTTGGTACTTTTCTTGATTGCCTCATTTCACAACCCATCTAAATTCTGCATAAGCTCGACAGAAGGACCCCCGGGTCCCAATCGTCGAGAAAACCCATAAGGAGTGATCAAATTGCAAATTCAATCTGGTCGTGATCGAATGTGACCTCTAGTCGAATTGCAAATTGGATCAAACCCAGAAGGAGTGATCGAATAGCAAATTCAACTTGATCGTGGTTGAATGCGACCTTTGGTTGAATTGCAAATTGGATCAAACCCAAGGAGTGATCGAATAGTAAATTTGACCTGGTCGTGATCGAAGGCGACCTCTTCGACCTGCAAAGATAGAAATCTGTCGGGGCTCTCTCTGGATTGAGGCTCCCTTTGCTCCATGCTCTTCATCTTCATGAACGAACTGGCATGGACACCAACGAACAAGCCTTCACCCTCTTAATGCAATGCATAATTATGAATCCTTTATAATTGGTCAGCACTCACCATGGTAACCTTCAAGGTTTTCTTTAGTGGATCTATAAAGGGGACCAGAAAAAGGGGTCTTTGGTCGAACATAGAGGCTCTCTACGCCTTGTCTTTGTTGTCTGGCCTTTGTCTTCTCGTGTCGCCAGTCTTCTCTCCTCCGTCCACCTGCAAAAAGATTAGTATCCCCTCTCTATTTATAGAGGCTCTGGGTTGGTTGCAACCATCCAACAATCAGAGATATTTGGGGGATTTGAATTTGAAAAAAGATAAACACTGTTATTTAAATAATTAAGAGATAATGCTACCATTTATCCTTATCCTGTTCGAGCTCAGGCTAAATGTAAGTGCATGTTACCATTTATCCTTATCCTGTTCGAGCTCAGGCTAAATGTAAGTGCGACCAGACCTAATCTGAGTCAAATTCAACCAGACCTGAGTCTGATTTGAATCTGACCAGGATCTGATTCGACAAGACCTATTCAATTCGACCAGACCCAAGTCTGATTCGAATCCGACCAAGTTCTGATTTGACCGGACCTAGTCTGAGTTTGACTTGAACAGACCTAGTCCGAATCTGATTTCAACCATACCAGTTTTGAGTTGAATCCGACCAGGCCAGTTTTGTTCAAACTCGACCAATGGGGCTTTAGTGGGGTTTTGACCAGTTTTTGACTATTTATATATTTTTTTTAACAGTTCATACATATGTGTATTTTTTTTATTTTAGTCTTTTTGATCATATGGGACTTTTCTTGATGAATTTTATTACAAAAATTCATCGAACAATTATTTCTACTTATTTTTCATAATATGCTAAAATATCACTTCTAGTAGTGGTTCTACTCACTTTTTTAAACTGAAGACAAAATCCTGTTTGAATCATATTTTCAAAAGTTGAACTTTTACCTGTCCTAATTGACAAATCTTAAGAAACAATAAATTTAACGAGTTCTTCCCTACCAACCATAATACGGTCATAGCTCCATGTACTTACAGTGCCATCAGAGTCGAAACTTAACTGTGTTTGCTGACCGTGAGAACGTAGTTGTTTCTTAGCGCAGCTCTTTCCGTGACGGAGTTAATATTTGGTCTCACCTATAGATGCAGCTGATAAGATTTTTTTGCAATATTTATAAGTAGTAGTTTATACCTTTCTTTCACTCGGATCAACAGATCAGATGGATCAAAATACAGCCAGCATTCTGGCTTTTTTGCTCTTTTGCTCCCTACTAAGCTTAATGCCATTGATGCCATAAAGGCAGAGCCCGTCGTTGGAGGAGATGACATCAGATTAGGTTCGACAGACCCCTCAATGGCACCAAAATTCTCACTATTAATTTCGCCAGCACTGAAATTCTCGAAATAAATATCGTTAAAATCCATATAGCAGCAAAAATAATTTTTCAAGAGAGAAAAAATAATTTTTAGAGTGCAAAAATACCTTTTAGGGGAAAAAACAATTTGTAGACAACAAAAACAATTTTTAGAGAGCAAAAATTATTTTCTTGGGAGAAAATATGATTTTTAAAGCATAAAAATAAAATTTCTAATATCAAAAAAGATTTTTCACAAATATTTTGAATTAAAATATGATGTGATGCTACGAACCCCACGTCAGGTTTGATGATGTAAAACACACATAAAACAACGCGAGCTGATCGTGCGACGGGTCACCCCATGTTGTGCAGTCACAAAGAATGACATGAAATATTTATACAGGTTCAGGTCCCAGTGGAATCCATAGTCCTGTCGATGCGCCCCCGACGTAAGTCAGCTCGGGAGGCTCTCTTGTGGGGAGAGGACTCCTAGACACGCCTATTGCTTTTAGTGTATTGAGTGTAAAATGAGAGTCTTGGTTACAAGAGAGGGGGTACAAGGGTATATATAGGCCCTCAAAAGACGTGAATTACTAAACTATCCTATTTGTGATCGTCGGATCGAGGGTGTAGTGGTCTTTTCGTGGGACGTGAGGCCCAGATCTTTGACACGTGGTTGCACCGGTTTCAGGGCCTCCTTGCCTGGAGCATAGTCTAGAGAAGGGAGGGTCCCTTACCCAGATATCCGCCGGGGAACGAGGGGTCTCATACCTAGAGAACCATCCAAGGAACTGATGAGGACATCACGACCACACACTCACAAGTATTAACACGTGTGCATACGTGTCGCCTTGGACAACAAGTGAATTCGTTTCTTGGGAAAATTAATTATTTAATTACAGAACAAATGATATTGCCTAATGATTGTTCTTTGCTTGTTGTTACATGTGAGGGAGTTCTGGACGAAGTTGACTGCTCAACAACTTTGCAACACTACTCAAGGTCACAGCCCATGATCAGCACATGGCCACATCCGACCAAGTCTGAGGACCCATGGTCGCAACCCATGATCGGAAGCACCTGGTCGCAGCTTGAGGACCATACAGTCTGCCGACCAAGCTTGATTGTTCAGCGGGTTCAACCAAGTGCCAATTTCAGCATAGATATCCAAGACAGCCATGCGAGTACTTGTTGGAAAGATATTTGAAAGACTTTTCCAACGCATCAAGAATCATCGAATTCTAACAGCGTATGCAACCAGGAGACCTAAAACTATGGCAAGTGCACGAGGGGGAAGAGTCCTGTTCGGATCCGTGAAAATTAGCTCCGGATTTTCTTTTTATAGTTTGTTAGGATTCTATTCTGTTTCGAATTAGTTTAGAATTCTGGTTTTAAACCTTCTATCTTTGGTAGACATCATCCTCTATAAAGTACTATAGCCTGTTGCTAGAAGCCAAGCCTTTCATGTTTGATCAGCAATTAGGACTAGTACTCATGTGAACTATTATTCAATGTCGCAATTTCTGAGATAACTGATTGCTTTCCTTTGATACACATAATATTTCCCTACCTACAACTCCACATATTCACCATTGGTCCACGCGTACCTCACATTGCAATCGCTGTAATTATCTCCTTTTTTGGTTATCATGACCTAGTTGGTCGCAAACATTAAGAGGGGTAAGTGCTTCGGTTGGTAAGGTTTGTGAGGTTGAGAGTTCCACATATATTCAGTAGTTGATAGGAAATTTTTGTGTTTCTTGTGTTCACTAACCATGGCAGGATTGAAGGGTTCACAAGGTTCGTTGCATAAAAGTGATCCTGATGTTGAGGGGAGCGTAGATCGGCCACCAGTGCTCCCGTCGTCTCCGTGATCTCAAGAACTGTTGGGTCACTTTGAGTGGATGCTGAACGAACAGATCGTTCCTCGTTTGATCGGCTTGGAGAATCGTCTTGACAACACGCCGGGACAAGTTGAGCGGACACCGCCACGACAACACGCACCACCTCGATTCCCTCAAGGTCCAATCAAAGCCAATAATCATGGTGCGGCTGCCGTTCCACGTCAACCAAGGGCGAACTTGAACGCCGCGTTCCAGGAAGCCACCAATGACGACATACATGATCATTATGTGGCTGATAATGAGGAAGTCGTTTTGGATCTTGATCAACAATGACTTGCACGAAGCCACCAAGGCATGGGAGAATATGCATGTCACCACAATGAAGCCCGAAGGGATGATGCCTTGGGAAAGATCAAATTTTCTATGCCCAGCTTTGATGGGAAGTTTAACCCGGAAGCATATCTTGATTGGGAATTGCTCGTCAAGCAAAAGTTTAGTTGTCATCTTTATCCAGAAGATCATCGAGTACGTGCTGCACAAGTGAGTTTGTTGATTATGCCTCAATTTGGTGGAGTCAAATCCATCAAAGAGATAGAGCTCCTCGCACTTGGGCTGAGTTGAATCGCTTGATGAGGTCCAGATTCGTACCCGCTTATTTTGAGAGAGATTTGCTTAATAGAATTCAAAGATTGAACCAAGGTAGCAAATCTGTGAAAGACTATTATCAAGAGCTACAAGTAGGCATGCTTCATGCTAATGTGTAGGAGGAGGAGAATGCAAAGATGGCCAGATTCTTGGGTGGATTGAATCGTGAGATTCAAGACATCTTTGATTTTCTGACGTACGCCTCTTTGGATTAGCTGTTTCATTACGCATGCAAAGTTAAGAGGCAAGTACAAGGGAAATGACCAAACTACAACAAACATGGTCGAAGCTACCCTAGTGCGACCACACCTTGGAAGAGCACTACTTCAAAGCAAAAGAGTGCGACACCCGTTGGCGGAGCTGCTGCATCAACTGGTCGAGTACAGTCTGCGAGCCGCCCTACTACTTCAACATCCAAGGTCGCTAATTCGAAGACGATTACTGCTGCCCCCACCAAAAGTTCATCATCGGTCGCTTCTACAGGAAGAACAAGGGAGGTAGAATGCTTCAAATGCAAAGGGAAGGAGCATTACATGCGTGATTGCCCAAATCAGCATGCCATCATCGTCCAGGATGATGGAGAGTATGCATCGGCTAGTGAGGTCGGAGAAGAATTAATCCAACCACGAGAAGCAACAGGACATGTTAGGCTTTGATGTAGAGGAGATCACCTTTGATGATGGTCATACCAGCTTCATTGTTCGTAGTGTTCTTACCTCACAGATGGAGAAGGTGGAGCACGGGCAGCGCCACAATTTATTTCAATCAAATTTTGTGATCATGCAGCTCTCATGCAAGGTCATTATTGAAGGTGGAAGCTGCAACAACATTGCCAGTTCTGAGATGGTCGCGAAGCTCAGCTTGTCCACACGAACACACCCGCAGCCATACTACATTCAATGGTTCAATTCATGTGGCAAGTTGAAGATGACCGCGATGATATGTGTCCATTTTTCTGTTGGTTCCTATTCTGATTTTGTGGACTGTGATGTGCTACCGATGCAAGCTTTTGCATTACTACTTGGATGACCATGGCAATATGCAAGGATACTACACATCATGCGCATTCCAATAAGTACTCTTTTGTGCACAACAACAAGAAGGTTTCGCTGGTTCCAATGTCTCCAGATGAAATTCTCAAAGATGATTTAGATAGGGCTGAGCGTGAGAGAAAAGAAAGAGAGATGAGTGAGAGTCACAAATCAGGGAGTGAGAGCCACCAAACTAAATTGAGAGAAAAGAAAGAAAAGAGTGAAAAGAAAAGAGAGGTTCAGCTTAAGGGACAGGTTCTATTAGCCACCAAACGTGAGATGCGAGAGCTTGAAACCCATCCCCAAGAGTGCTTTGTGCTTGTGTGCAAAGACGCTCTCTTTTCTACTAATGCTTTACCCTCTACTTTGCCCGTTTCGGTTGTTTCTTTACTGCAGGAATTTAAGGAAGTTTTTCCAAACGAGATACCTGCGGGACTGCCACCATTGCGAGGGATAGAGCATCAAATCGACCTCATTCCAGGGCACCCTTGCCCAATCGACCTCCATATCGCACCAATCTAGAAGAAACCAAAGAAATTCAGCGCCATGTACAAGAGCTGCTCGACAAAGGGTACATACGCGAAAGCTTAAGCCCTTGTGTTGTTCCTGTTTTACTTGTGCCTAAAAAGGATGGGTCATGGAGGATGTATATAGATTGTCGAGCTATTAACAATATCACTGTTCGTTATCGTCATCCGATTCCTCGGTTAGATGATATGCTTGACGAATTGAGTGGTTCGACCATCTTTTCTAAAGTCAATTTGCGTAGTGGATACCACCAAATTAGAATGAAACTAGGTGACGAATGGAAAACTGCTTTTAAGACTAAATTTGGATTATATGAATGGTTGGTCATACCATTTGGTCTTACTAATGCACCTAGTACGTTTATGTGCTTAATGAACGAAGTGTTGCATGCTTTTATTGGACACTTCGTGGTGGTTTACTTCGATGACATCTTGATCTACAGCAGGATTTTTGATGATCATTTGGGGCATTTACGCCAAGTTTTTGCTGTCTTGAGAGAGGCACGTTTGTTTGCTAACCTTTAGAAGTGCACCTTCTACACGGATCGAGTCGTGTTTCTTGGTTTTGTTGTGACTGCACAGGGCATTGAGGTGGATGAACAAAAGGTGCAAGCAATTCGAGCATGGCCTACACCTACAACAGTCACACAAGTGCGGATTTTTCACAGACTTGCTGCTTTCTACTGCCGGTTCGTACAAGATTTTAGTATGATCGCCGCCCCACTCAATATGCTGACCAAGAAGAACATGCCTTTCAAGTGGGAACAGGCGCAAGAGGACGCTTTCAACACATTGAAAGGTAAGTTGACCAATGCACCACTTCTACAACTTCCTGATTTTAATAAAACTTTTGAAATAGAATGTGATGCTAGTGGTATTGGAATTGGAGGTGTTCTCATGCAAGATAGAAAACTCATTGCTTATTTTAATGAGAAGCTTAGTGGTCCAACTTTCGACAATGAATTGTATGCATTGGTTAGAGTCTTCGAAACATGGCAACATTACCTCTGACTGAAAGAATTTGTCATACATTCAGATCATGAAGCATCGAAGTACATTCATAGCCAAAGTAAGTTGAATGATAGACATGCTAAGTGGATTGAATTTATTGAATCCTTTCCATATGTTGTCAAATATAAGAAAGGTAAAGATAATTTGGTTGTTGATGCCTTGTCTAGATGTTACATCTTGTTCTCCCAACTTGATTGCAAAATTCTTGGGGTTAGAGAGTTTGAAAGAATTATATTCAACTGATTTGGATTTCAAAGACATTTACATTAATTGTAAAGAAGGAAGATGTTGGGCTCAATATGTACTAAAGATGGTTATTTGTTTAGAGCTAACAAGCTGTGTGTTCCAGCGAGTTTTGTTCATCTTTTGTTGTTACAGGAGGCTCATGGCGGAGGATAGATGGGACATTTCGGGATACGCAAAACCGAGGATGTTTTGGCCACCCACTTCTACTGGCCGAAGATGAGGCGAGATGTCGAGTGCTACGTAAGGCGTTGCACTACTTGTCAAACAGCTAAGCCTCACTTAAACCCACATGGATTATATATGCCTATTCCTATTCCGAAAGTACCTTGGGAGGATATTTTTATGGATTTTGTGTTGGGATTACCAATGACTAAGAGGGGAGGGATATGTATCTTTGTTGTCGTTGATAGGTTTTCTAAAATGGCTCATTTTATACCTTGTCATAAGAGCAATGATGCTACCTACATTGCTGATTTGTTTTTCAGTGAGGTTGTTCATCTCCATGGAGTGCTGAAGACAATTGTTTCTAATCGTGATACCAAATTTTTTAGTCACTTTTGGAGGACGCTTTGGGGGAAGCTTAGAACGAAACTGTTGTTTTCCACGACATGTCATCCCCAGACTGATAGCCAAACCGAGGTCGTCAACTGAACACTTGGTACCATGCTACGGGCAGTTCTGAAGAAAAATTTGAAGCTTTGGGAAGAGTGTTTACCACACATTGAATTCGCATACAACCGTGTCATGCACTCTACTACCAAGTTTTGTCCGTTCGAGGTCGTCTATTGATCCGGGAGGATCTCAGGTCGAGTTCAAAACAAATTCGCGCCCACGAAAAGGTTTACGACTTTGGAAAGGTTTGCGACCTTGGTAAGGATTCGAACTCTGGTCAGAATTGTAATTCGATCCGAATATATATAACTAAGCTTATGTGTTTAGAGTTAGTTAGTTATATGAGTCTAATACGTTTAGGCTATTGAGTTTGATACGTACTCATATGATTGGACTATAAATACCTTGTAAGAGATCTAGTTTAGATCATCGAAAAGTCATAGAACTTATTTGACTTCTAGACACTTATAATTCCTTCGATGTAGGCAAGTGTGTCTAACGTTCGACGTGTAAAACCCTCTTTGAAATAAAGAGTTTTGCAATTAACTTGAGCTGTGTTTTCGATCAACCTTTGGTTTCGGTATTTTCGAGTAAGATCCCGTTATTCCGCATATTAGAATCTGGGCGAACCTAGTGTGAAAATCAAGGCTAGGTCTCAAACGGATCAAGTTGGTATCAGAGCAACTTTTCTATCCTGTGGATGGTGAAGACTCGCCAGGGTTACAAAACTTTCGGCAAAACTTCAGGCGATCAATTGACAGTTCCTACAGCCGCGTCTCCGACAATGTCTGACTAAACCTCCGTTCAAGCTAACCTAGCCGAACAAGTGGCTAAACTCTCCACCGACATGGAAACCGTGCTTGCTTGGATTAAGTAGCAGGCCATGATTCTACCTCCTGAAGTAGGGAAGGTTATGGGTGTGAAGACTTGCGCAAGGCAGACGAAAATGAAGACGAAGGTGACCACAAGACTGACGACCTCGCCAACACCTCCTTAGCTGTCGGATATTTTAAGGTCAACGCTAAGATTGATATACCCATATATGATAGGGTGATCGATGCCGAGAAATTAGATTCTTGGATCGACCAGCTTGAGACCAACTTTGACCTGAAAGGGTTCAGTAACACTCAAAATGTGAAGTTCGCAACTTTGAAGATGAAGGACCACGCTAAGACTTGGTGGAAGGCCCTTGTCACCAGTGGTGAAGCTGATGACCTTGCGTGGGGTCAATTCAAACCACTTTTGTGACAAGAATTCTATCCGATGGGTTACCTTGAGGAGAGATGGGAACGTTGGCACAGATTGTACCAACGGCGCGACCAAACTGTCCAGGACTACACGACGGAGTTCCGGAGACAAGCAATGGTTATCGGCATCTCACTATCTGATCCTCAGGTATTTCAGAAATACACATCTGGACTTCAGAAATCGATCAGTACTGAGCTAAGTCCGTTCGGAGTCCAAGACATCGCGACCGCGAGTATAACTTCTATGGCAATCGAGAAGAAGAACAAATCCTGCGGCGACAAAGGCATGAAGGAAAGTGCGACCTCGACAAAGAGAAAGTCGAGTCCGAAGAACAACGCTTCAAAATCAGGCACGGTGCCTTTTGCGAACATTGTCAAGTCGCCGGACATACCAAGGACAAATGCTACAAGCTTCATCCAGAACTTCGACCAAAGAAAAACGGACCAGGAAAAAGAACAGCCACGGTGACTACAACTTCACCTGACGAAGAAGTTGTCCGAATGAATTCGGTTGCTGAGGCGGATACGACCTTGTCTCTGATGGCAATGCCGAAGGAGAAGGGTTTGGATCCACCAAATGACCATCACCCAACGGAGGATTTTTTCACCATCAACATCCAGGTGAAGCACGAAGTGGTTGCAGCGATATTCGATCCCGAAAGTCAAAAGAATTTGGTCTCCGTTAGGCTGATTCGACGACTTGGTTTGCAGACGACTCATCATCCTCGACCATATCCTCTGGGATGGTTCATTCCGACATGAATCAGCAAATCAAGAGTCAGTGTACTCTAAAGTTTTCAATATCTACTCGTTATATCGATGAGGTTCAATGCGATGTCATCCCCATCGATATTTGCTAAGTGATTTTTGGAAGTCCATTCTTGTATGATCGTGACGCCCATTACCACCGAAGAGCTCAAGAGTACGACCTCACAAAGGATGGGACAAAGTTCATCATCAGCAAAAACGACCACGTCGACACCAAGAACTTATTGACAGCAAATCAGGCAAAACAGATTGTCAATGCATGCTCAAAGTGTGTGCTGAGCATGATGCGTCCAGTTAAACAGGAGGATTGTGCTGCATCAAGTATGGTAAGTGGTGGTTGTTTGGCGAGCTTGCCCGAAGAAAACAACGCGCTATTCGCAGAGGTACATAGTCAATCACCACAACGACTAGTCGAAAATGACATGCAACTTGTCTCTACGGCGCCACTGTTCAAACTTCGCAATCCTAGCTTTGGGATCAGTGATGGTATCTACCTCGACAAGGGGAAGGCTATCCGCGAGTGGCCAAGGCCACAATCCATGACAGAGGTGCCAAGCTCCATGAGCGCCTATCCGTACATTCGATCAGACGATTGTAGCATTGCTCATCGTGTGTTCGTTCCAAGGCTCTCAGTCATTCTCTACATCTTCACAGTTGGCCACCAACGGGAGCTGGCTCCTTCTCAACAGGGGAGTCATGATCCAGGAGGATCTTAAGTCGAGTTCGAAACGGATTCACGACAACGAAAAAGTTTGCGACTTTGGAAAGGTTTGCGACCTTGGTAAGGATTCGAACTCTGGTCAGAATTATAATTCGATCCGAATATATATAATTAAGCTTATCTGTTTAGGGTTAGTTAGTTATATGAATCTAATATGTTTAGGCTATTGAGTCTGATACGTACTCATACGATTGGACTATAAATACCTTGTAAGAGGTCTAGTTTAGATCATCGAAAAGTCATAGAACTTATTTGAGTTTTAGACGCTTATAATTCCTTCGACATAGGCAAGTGTGTCTAACATTCGACGTTTAAAACCCTCTTTGAAATAAAGAGTTGTGCAATTAACTTGAGCTGTATTTTCGATCAACCTTTAGGTTTCGGTATTTCTGAGTAAGATCCCGCTATTCCGCATATTAGAATCTGGGCGAGCTTAGTGTGAAAACCAAGGTTAGGTCTCAAACGGATCATCTATGGATTTAAACCTATGGCGCCAATTGATTTTTTACCTCTACCGCTTTCCGAAAGAGGTAATCTTGATGTCGAACAGCGTGCTGATATGATTCATAAGATACATGAGACGACCAAAGCAAATATTGAGAAGATGCAACTTCAATATAAGAAGCATGCAGATAAAGGAAGAAAGAAAGTTGTGTTCGAAGAAGGAAATCTAGTTTGGTTGCATTTGCGTCATGATCGTTGTCCCAAACAACGCAAGTCCAAACTAATGCCACGAGGTGATGGTCCATTCCAAATTCTTGCCAAAATCAATGATAATGCTTACCAGTTGGAGCTACCTGAGGACTATGGAGTAAGTGATACATCAATGTTGCTGATTTATCTCCATACCTTGGTGCGAACGTGGGGCAAGAGTCGAGGACGACTCTTTTTCAAGAAGGGGAGTCTGATGAGGACATCACAACCACACACTCACAACTATTAACATGAGCGCATGTGCATCACCTTGGACAACAGGTGAATTCGTTTCTTAGGCAAATTAATTATTTAATTACAGAACAAATGATATTGCCTAACGATTGTTCTTTGCTTGTTGTTACATATGAGGGAGTTCTGGACGAAGTTGATTGCTCAACAACTTTGCAGCACTACTCAAGGTCGCAGCCCATGATCAGCACATGGCCGCAGCCGACCAAGTCTGAGGACCCATGGTTGCAACCCATGATCGGAAGCACCTGGTCGCAGCCTGAGGACCATACAGTCTGCCGACCAAGCTTGATTGTCCAGCGGGTTCAACCAAGCGCCAATTTCAGCATAAATGTCCAAGACAATCGTATGAGTACTTGTTGGAAAGATATTCGAAAGAGTATTCCAACGCATCAAGAATCATCGAATTCTAACATCGTATGCAACCAGGAGGCCTGAAACTATGGCAAGTGCACGAGGGGGAAGAGTCCTGTTCGGATCCGTGAAAATTAGCTCCGGATTTTCTTTTTATAGTTTGTTAGGATTCTATTCTGTTTCGAATTAGTTTAGAATTCTAGTTTTAAACCTTCTATCTTTGGTAGACACCATCCTCTATAAAAGAGAAGGCATGGTCTTAGTTTTAGGTAGACTTCGTTGATATACAGATTGTATGCTCGTGCCTTTGCCAACTTGTACAATTCAGAGTCTCAATGTTCAACTCATAATTCAGATTATTGAGTGTTATCCTTCCGCTGTTGCTCTTTCTTTTCTTATGAATTTTCTTGAGTTGTTCTTCGTGAACAGGTCAATCTAGCTTTGCTCGGTTGATAATCAATTGAGGAGTGGTTTAGCGATTGTAAGGTTGTTGGTCGCGTGTTGGATCGTCGTTAGCCGCCCCTTCGTCAAGGTCACAACTCGCATTTATCCACGGATTTTTCCTACGACAGAAGATCGGGACCAAACTACATGCACGCATCTTAAGGCGAGGCGTGTCCATATCAGGAAGGGAGGGTCCCTTACCAAGAGAACCGTCTGGGGAGGAGAGAGTCCCAAACCTGGAGCACAGTCTAGGGAAGAGAGGGTCCCCAACCCAGAGAACCATCCGAGGAAGGGAGGGTCTCGTACCTGCAGAACCATCTGGAGAACGAAGGGCCCCCTACTCGGAGATCCATTCGGGGAGGGAAGGGTCCCGAACCAGGAGCACAACCCGGGGAAGGGAGGGTCCCCTATCCGAAGAACCATCCGAGGAAGGGAGGGTACCGAACCCAGAGTACAGTCCAGGTAAGGGAGGGTTCTTTGCCCGGAGAACCATCCGAGGAATGGAGGATCACCTATCTGGAGAACCATTCGGCGAAGGGGAAATCTCCTACCCAAAGAAGCTTTGTCCACGGCTAGTATTTCTCCCCAACAAAATATAACTAACTTTCAAATTTTTAAAAATAGAAAATAGCTTTTTTTAAAGTAAATTATACTTTTCAGCAATAAAAATGTTTTTTTAAAAATAAAAAATTTCTAAGATAAAAAAAATAGTGGAATAAGATTGTAAGAATGAGAGTATTAGAGAGAGTGCAAAATTTGAGTGAAATGTGAGAGATTGGATGAGCTGTGAATTTATGTGTGCATTTGGGGATATTTATAGCAAAATAAAATCCAACTGTTGCCACTGTGTGTGTGAGACAAATCCAACCTTGCTTGTACACGCGTGTGAGAAATCCGTTCGTGCATTCAAAATCATTCAAAATCTGACCATTCCCTCGTTGGCCGCTTGCCATGCCGTACTGTGACGTGTCGGGCCGACCGCGTGCTAACAGGCCGTGCCATGCTAGCCCGAGCACGGCCCGTGTGACTATGCCACCCGTTGGGCCAATTTTTGCGGTCCGACACGATCCAGTAACCGATGTCAGGTTGTGCTGTGTCCCGGGCCAAATTTGCGTGCCTTGGGCTAACCCGGCAACGGCTCGACCCAACTTACAGGTTTACTCTTGCCCCTTAATAGGTCTGCCACTGGATGTAATAATTTTGCAAAGACCACTAGGCTGTTTGGTTCATGTCTTAGGCCTCCTTGGGGGTTGTCCCAGGCACAAGAGCATATTTTTTTTCTCCTTCGGCTTCAACAAAGGCTGAAATCCTCCCCTTCGTCTCTAATACTCTCGACACATCATCACCGCCGAAGCCGCTGCATCCGCATCCGTCGAAACCACCACTCGCCTCTGTTGCCTCCCCCCTACTAACACATTGTCATCTCTGCCACCTCTCGCCTTCACCTTGCCCGTCTCCGCCTGCCCGCCGCTTGCCTATAAAAGACCAACAATATCTAAAAGTGGTAAGACATCCCCGCGTGACTGCTGCTCCGCCCACCTCTTGCCTCTGCCACCTCCGCGTGCCCACCGCTTGCCTAAAAAAATTTAATTATATGTTAGGCTTTATCAAGACACCAACTAAACACCTCCTACAACAATATTTGAAGGGGTAAAAAAGAGTGGGGAGTAAAGGTATAGGTCCAACATGTCTATACATGGCTTGGCTGGCCCGTCCCGACCTGCACGACACTATCCATGGCCAGTGGCCCCCTCACCGTAGACTAGGAAAGGTGGTCAAATTTTTACAAGAGAAGAGGAGAGGAGTTGTTAACTAGCGAGAAAATTTAGGCTAAGAAGTTGGCTTTGAATGAACTAAGCAATACAAACCCTAGAATATTCGTCTACCCCCTCCATATACATAATACATTTGTGCTGATCTCTCCCTCACATCACTCAGAAACCGTAGCAGCAGCAATGGCGAGGCAGCAGGTGGAGGTGCTCTCGGCGCTGGACGGCGCCAAGACGCAGTGTTACCATTTCACGGCTATCGTGATCGCCGGCATGGGCTTCTTCACCGACGCCTACGACCTCTTCTGCATCTCCCTCGTCACCAAGCTCATCGGCCGCGTCTACTACCACGTCGATGGGTCAGGGAAGCCCGGCAGCCTGCCACCGAACGTCTCGGCGGCGGTGAACGGCGTCGCGTTCGTCGGGACTCTTTCGGGGCAGCTCTTCTTTGGCTGGCTCGGCGACAAGGTCGGCCGGAAGAGCGTCTACGGCATGACGCTGCTTCTGATGATCATTTGCTCGGTGGCGTCAGGGCTGTCGTTCGGGCACACGCCGACGTGCGTCATGAGCACGCTATGCTTCTTCCGGTTCTGGCTCGGCTTCGGGATCGGCGGCGACTACCCGCTGTCGGCCACCATCATGTCGGAGTACGCCAACAAGAGGACCCGTGGGGCGTTCATCGCAGCCGTGTTCGCCATGCAGGGGTTCGGCATCCTCGCCGGCGGCACGGTGGCCATCACGATCAGCTCGGTGTTCAAGAGCTACTTCCCGGCGCCGCCGTACGAGGTCGACCCGGTGGGGTCCACCGTGCCGGAGGCCGACTACGTCTGGCGCGCGATCCTCATATTCGGTGCCCTGCCGGCCGCGCTCACCTTCTACTGGCGGATGAAGATGCCGGAGACGGCGAGGTACACGGCCCTCGTCGCCAAGAACGCCGAGCGCGCGGCCGCCGACATGTCCAAGGTGCTCCAGGTAGAGATCACCCAGGAGCAGGCCAAGTTCGAGCCGCCGGCCGACGGCAAGACCTCCTCCTCCTTCGGGCTGTTCTCCTCTGAGTTCGTCCGCCGCCACGGGATCCACCTCCTCGGCACGACGAGCACATGGTTCCTCCTCGACATCGCCTTCTACTCCCAGAACCTCTTCCAAAAGGACATCTTTAGCGCCATCGGGTGGATCCCGGCGGCGAAGACCATGAGCGCGCTCGAGGAGCTCTACCACATCGCCCGCGCACAGACGCTCATCGCGCTCTGCGGCACCGTGCCGGGCTACTGGTTCACGGTGGCCTTCATCGACCTCATGGGCCGGTTCGCGATCCAGACGGTGGGCTTCTTTATGATGACGGCGTTCATGCTGGGGCTCGCTCTGCCGTACCACCACTGGACGACCAAGGGCAACCACATCGGCTTCGTGGTCATGTACGCATTCACCTTCTTCTTCGCTAACTTCGGCCCCAACGCCACCACGTTCATCGTGCCGGCTGAGATATACCCGGCGAGGCTCCGCGCCACGTGCCACGGGATATCGGCGGCGTCGGGGAAGCTCGGGGCCATCATCGGGTCGTTCGGGTTCCTGTACCTGGCGCAGAGCCAAGACCCGGCGCACACCGACCACGGGTACCGCCCGGGCATCGGCGTGCGCAACTCGCTGTTCGTGCTCGCCGCTTGCTGCTTCCTCGGGTTCCTGTTCACGTTCCTTGTGCCGGAGTCGAAGGGCAAGTCTCTCGAGGAGATGTCCGGCGAGATCGAAGACAACGGCGAGGCCTAAGAGCCGCTCTCTCACGTGCACACGCATGCATGCACGCAGTAGTAGTACTAGCATTAGAGCCACACAAATTTAGATGTCTTTTGTGGTGGTGTGTTCTTTCCTTTTGATTACATTGAGAGAGTACTAAAGTTGTTCCATTATCATGCTACAATAAGCGTCCGAATTGTTCATTGTAGACTTGTTGTAGATCTCAAGAATTATGATATTGTTAGTGCCACTTTTTGGTCTGAATTGTGGTCAGCTAAATTTCTGCTGTGTTGTGATTAGAGCTTAGAACAGAGTCATTTGTTGATTTCTTTCTGCTAGTGCCTGCTTTCTGTAATGATTTTGCGATTTATATCTGAGATGGTCAATTTACGCATGAATTTCTATCAGATATTGTTAAAACAGAGTTACTTCTAAACTCTTGCCACTCCTGCATTTGCTTGTTATTAAAAATGCAATTTTTATTTTTCTTTGTCTGAAAAGTTTTTTTTTCTTTTGAACTGAATTGCTGTTAATTTCAGATTAGTTGTCTTGTTTTTGTCATTTCTGCACTAAATCCTGATGTTTTCTTCCTCCAATCAGAGCAAATTACTGCGATCAGAATCGGCCGCAGAGCCATTCGGCATTAAGAACACCAATACCACCAACCGCAGGTGAATTTTTCTCATCAATTCACCTGTCCAAGATACCTTCTTCAGTTCCTTACTCTAATGACTAATCCCTACTTGTTCCATACAATTACTCAGAGATGTCAATGGCAGCAACTGAAGAGGAAAGGCGACGCTGCCGACTCCGCAGTGGTTTCTGTCATCTTTAGCCAACCAGAGCAAGAATGTCAAGCAGGGAGCATGGCTTCAGCTCGCCACTCAAGAAGCCACCGAAGGCTACTCCGGTACGCAGAGAGATCGGCTTCCTCGGTAACTGCGATTGCTTGTTGTCTCAGATCTTAGAATGAGATGAATTGTCAGCATCATACTCCTTGAACTGCTGCTTAGATGTTGATGTAGTTCTTAATCACGTAGTCACAAGAGAACTACAAAAATCAAATTTATGTTGTTTGATACGATTCAGATGTTCTATCGTCAGTTTGAGTGTGCATATAAGATGGTTTCATGCTAAATTACTCATATTGTTGGGGGAAACACCTGACGGCTCTACCGTGAAAGTACTCGGTGGCTTCATCAGCCCGCCACTGACGCCTCCCATGAAAAGCCACGGATATCCCCCGTGGAAAATCCCGGAGGCCTCCCGGGGAATGTCCCGGACGCCTCCCGTGGAAAGTCACAGATGTCTCCCGCAAACAGTCCCGGAGGCCTCCCAGGGGAAGTCCCGGACGCCTCCTACGGAGAGCCACGGACGTCTCCCGTGGGAAACCACGGATGCCTCCCGTGGGAAGCCACGGACGCCTCATGGGAAAAGTCCCGGATACCTCCTGTTGAAAGTCACGGACGCCTCCTGGGGAAAGTCCCAGATGCCTCCTGTGGAAAGCCACGGACGCCTCCCGTGGGAAGCCATGGTCACCTCCCGGGGAAAGTTCCGGACGTCTCCCATGGAAATCACGGACGTCTCCCGGGGATAGTCTCGGACGCCTCTCGTGGAAAGTCACGGACGCCTCCCGTGGAAAGCCACTGACGCCTTCCATGGATAGTCCCGAACAGGCCTTGAAGTCACCTCATCTGGAGGCCCGAGAGACGGGTGACGTCAAGGATACCTCGGGAACTAGTGAGGACACATGTCAAACATCCAAGTCATTCAACCTACGAAAGGACAATGGTGCCCCTCGATCTAGCGGTCACAGTTAGGAGATTGTAGTCATTTTGCATCTTTTGGGGGCTATATATGCCCCCCTTGTATCTCATTTGTAACCAAGACTCAATTCATTTTACACATACACAAAGCAATAGGTACTCCCCTGGAGACCTCTCCCCACCAGTGAACCTCCCCCGGGACGTACGTCCAGGGCGTGCCGATAGGACTAAGGTTCCCACTAGAACCCGAACCTGTATAAATCCTCCGTGTCAATCTCTCTGCTTGACCGACAGGAGGTAACCAGTCGTACGGTCAGCTCGTGTCGTTGTACAGGTGTTACGCACGTCCGAAAACCTACCTGCGGTATTTTTAATACCACGACAGTTGGCGCCGACCGTGGGGACCCGTGATGACTTGCCATGGCTCCACCAAGAAGAACGAAAAACCTCTCCTCACTGTCGAACAACACCGGTCCGAGCGACCCTGCACAAGAAATGGTCGTCCCGGTGCCGCCATCAGGGAACGCCCAGGTGGTCGCGGCGCCCCCGGCTCTGACCGCTCCCGAGGGAAGCCTCATCGGGTCGAGCTCACGGCCACAACTGCGCTCACAGGGCCTAGTGCCCCCCAAGCTAGGCTCCCGGTCACCGGGGACCCTTTGTTGGGGGCGCTGGTCGAAGGTCAACTCCGCGCCCAGTGCATGCTAGAAGAGCTCCTACGGGTCCTGGCGCGGCCTCTGACCCTCGTGTACCCACCCCCATTCCCATTCATGGGGTCGTCGTCTCCGTTTTTCATGGGGCACCCGACCGCCTTTCCCGGCACCGGGTGCATTTCCCGTTCCGAGGGGCCTTCCTGCGTCCAGGACCTGCCCCGCCCTGGGAGCCTTCCCCGCACCAGGAAGCTTCCCGGGGCCGGTGAGTTCGCTCGCACCAGCGGTCGCATTTGTGCTAAGAGGCCTCCCCGCGCTGGGGGTTGTCCCCGCGCCGGGGGGCCTCCCCTATGCCTACGGTCGCAACACACCGGGGGACTCCCCTGGGAATCCCTTCCGTGATGGTAGCCATCACCACCCCGAGAACCACCCTCCCCGTACAAGCCCCTGCTGATGCACCGGTGGCCTCTGATATGAACACGCCGATGAAGGACACATTCACAGAGGGTGGCCCGATCTTCACGACGTAGAACCTAGATAACTAGTATCTGAAGATACCTGGATAACTAGTATAACCTGATGAAACGAGATAGCTAACCACTTGCAGAACAAGGACCTGCGTATCAATGAATTCGCCCAACCACACTCTGAATTACCTATCCACATGGCCACGCACGTAGTTGGCGCACAGATAGAGTGATCACGAAGATCGTTCAAGCAATTCCGAAGGAAATCACAAGAATAAAGGATGAAGAGATTCAACTCTCAACTAAAACTAATGCTTCAATCTGAAATTTTAATATCAATGTCTTATATCTTGTATCTTGTATAAAAAAACTATGACCATGCCTCTCTTTTATAGAGGGTGGTATATACAAAAGATAGAAGAATTAAATTAGAATTCTAATCTGAATCTAATTCAAAACGGAATAAAAATCCTAACAAACTATAAAAAATAAAAGAAGTTCGGAATAAATCTTTTCCGAGTTGGATTCAGATTCGGACGAGACTTTTTCCTTCTGTGTAATCGTTACTCTTTTTGTTCTCCTGGTTGAATGTGATGACAGAATTTAATGATTCTTGATGCGTTGGAAAGCTCTTTCGAATACCTTTCCAACAAGTACTTACACAACCAAATTGGATATCCGTGTTGAGAATGGTGCTTGTTTGAAATTGGACTGTCGTTTGGTCGACAGACTGCATGCCGAGCAAAATTCTTTTGGTTGTAGCGGTTGCAATCCTTGACGGAATTGAGTGATCTTGGGCTTGTTGGAAAGCTTAGGAAATCTTCTTTCCACTCAGTAGGTGTACAGCCAGATTCAATGAAGTTATTTGGCCCATATGAGACTATGTTCTTTCTGTTATGCTCTCCCTCTCTATTCCTGATCAATTTTAAACAAGAGCTATTATGTAGCAGCATATTCTCATCATATTTTAATTCTTTAAGGAACAAAATCACATGTTGATGTAGTTGTTTGGCCTTCACTCGAGTGATTGGTCCTTTATATTCCTCGATTTGAGCTCTAATGTTACTTGTGCTAGTGATGTCCTCATCAGCCTCCCCCAAGTCCGCGGCCAACGCATCAGCTCCCTCCTCCCCCAGGACCGCCTCCGCGGGCTCCCCCAGCGGACTAGACCCGCTTCACATGGGAGGAGGTGGAGCACATGCGCACTACAAGGCCTGGGGGGCTCCCTCCTGTCGCTGCTCGGAACCACTCCCGAAGCGATACCTACGCCCGGCTTACAGTCACAGGGAGCCACACCCCCCGGTGAGCAAGGGGAAGAGGCCAGTCCAAGAGGCTACGGCCACCTCCAGGTTGCACCCGGACATTCAAGAGGTTAGCTCGACTAACCCCGAGGAGAAAAGACGCTACCGCAGTGCGGGCAGACCGCTGTGATGAGGACATCACCTATGCGAACATGCTCAGCACTCCTTCCACTACGTCGACATCATCCATGTATGCTATGGTGGCTCCATTGACATGGCTTCATCGACCTCCACCTTGGCCAGGTCGATTACATGAGTGGCCTCCTCGGCCTCCGGATATCGCGTCATCACCACCGGCAGTTCGGCTGCCACCTTGGCCTCCTCCCCTATGTAGTGGCATATTCAAGAAAGGCGTTTCTCCGTCTCCAACATATGCGAAGCTCCCACAAGCCACGTCGCTCAAAGACCGGTCAAACAGAAAGCCAATTCGTCCGCGAGTCCAGTTCGGCCACCAAGAGCAGTCCAACTTTAAACGACCACAACTGGGTCATACGAAGTCCGTTTTTGATGTTCTTGGTATGCATGGACAAGCCCACGACGAGATCTTTCCAACCGATCCGGTCCCAAGGCCAAATTCCATCCGAGTCAACGGGAATCGTGAAAATAAAATGATGGACAGAAGCTGTCAGGTGCTACGTCACCTCAACTTTGGGCCCAAGGCCCATGTACCCCTAGGGTTGCGTGCCCCATGGCCAGCACGCCCCCTCTAGCCGTCTACTTAAGGCCGCCACCCCTCTTCTTTATCCTTGGGTTTTGTTTAGTCATAGTCTTTCCTTCGTGAAGCTATTGAGATATTCTTCTTGGTCGGCTAGATCAACATCAATATCTGTATTCGGAACCCCAACTCATTTTCGTGATTCAATCTATATTTGCAATTTCAGATTGCTTGTCTATCTTGTTCTTGCTCGTTCTTCGATTGCTTGCAGGAATAGATCTTCGTGATCAGGTCGATCGTGCTTCTAGTTCGGTCGATAACAATCCGAAGTTGGTTCAGCGATTGCCAGGGCGTATCAGTCGTGTACGGTTGGTAGCCGGATCGTGAGAGTCGTCTTCACAAATCGATAGTTCTTGTTCTCATCGAAAGATCGGACCGCCCGCGTCGCATCACGCTGGGACCCCTCCCAGTCTCGAACAACGAGCGCACCTCTCCGATCAAGGGAGACAGCGACTGGGATTCCCCCCAGGAAGTCGAGGGGCCAATCAGCTGCTGTGCCACCGCCTGCGGCGTATCCAATGGCCACGATCGTATCGCCCACTGCACATAGAACACTACAGCAGTGAGGCTGACCCGTACGAGTTCGTGCAGGTATACTCTACGGCCATCTCGGCGGCTAGGGGGATGAGATGGTACAGTGCAACGCCTTCCCCTCTCTACCTTTCCAGAATTGCCCAATCATATAACCTGAAGGCGGGTTCCATAGAATCCTTCGGCCAGCTGAAGCGCGACTTCTACGCAAACTTCTAGGGGAACTATGTACGCCCCCTGGACTAGTCACAGCTCTATACCGTCAGGCAGAGGACGGGGAAGACCATCCAGAGTTTCTTCAAACGCTTCGCTCAAGTTAAGAGAAAAGTGGCTCATGTCCCTAACTCTACAATCAAAGAGGCATGCAAAAGAGGGATTCTCCCTAGGGAGCTCCACCGGAGGCTCTCTCAGAGTTGCCCCACCTCGGCAGACGAGCTCTTCAACGTCCTGGAAAAATGTGCCAGGGCAGAGGAGGACGAACTCTGAAAGAAAAACCAGGGAGCGCCTGCCCCCGCCAAGCGGGAGGCCGGAGACTCCTCTAGTAAGTGATCCAAGGGAAGCAACCACAATGAGCCACGGCCTAGGGACACCTTTGTCCTCAAGGGCAGAGGCGGCTCTCGCAAAGGCAACAAGGGTAATCGCCCCTTTCCCAAGCCAAAAGGCAATGGGGAGGACAGTCCTCCCGCGGTCGGGAGGGTCCCAAGCCAAGAGGCAAGGAGGGCGCAGCAACCCAGTGGTGCGCTTTCCACAAGTCAACTTCCCACGCTACATAAGAATGCAACACACTCCTACAGCACTTCGCGGCATTTCTCGACCAGCATGGGCAGGGGGGAGTCCTGCCTCCTTGCCCCTACCCCGGTCATACCAGCTCTCCCTGCTCCCCCAGGGAGGCTGCAGAAGCAAACTCGGGAGAGGGACTCGGTTGAGGAGCTTCTCTTCCAAACCTCCCAAATGCGTGTGAATGTCATCACAGGAGGATCCACATCAAGGCAAGACTCCAAGCGTTAACGTAAGGAGTACGCGCGGGAAGTGAAGGTAGTGGAGGTGCTGAATATGTCTAGGCCACCAAAGTGGTCAGACGTCCCCCTCACCTTCACTGTGGAAGACGCGAGTGGGGTTCGTTTCCCCACGATGGTGTGCTCGTTGTCTCCACCACCATGTTCAACTGTCGGCTGGCCCGCATCCTCGTCAACGGTGAAAGCGCTACGGACGTCCTGTACCTAAAGACGTTCAACGAAATGCAGGTAGATGGGAAGCTGCTACAACCCGCAAATGGGCCGCTACAGGGCTTCGTCCTGGAGAAGACAGTCCACCCGGTGGGAAAAGTCGATCTTTCTCTGACATTCTGCACCCCAGACAACTATTGAACGGAGATGGTCCAGTTTGATGTGGTTGATCTCCCCTCTTCCTACAACACTATCATGGTGAGGACCGCAATCAGTCGCCTAGGCGCTGCGATTCACCAAGGTCACCTATGCATGAAGATCCCTGGGTCTCGTGGCGTGATCACTGCCCGGGGCGATCAGGACGTGGCCCGCGCCCTTTACGAGCGTGCGACCACCACGATTGGGGACGTCAACCTGATCAAGGCCCCGAGGGAAGGAGGCACTCCCCTGGCTCCCGACGTCCTGGTCACCCTTCCAAGCAAGTTCCTCCTGAAACCGCGCCCGAAGGGGACCTCCGAGAGGTCCAACTGTTCCCGAAGAGTGGGAGAAGATTTTCAAAATAGGGGCGAACCTCCCCAGGGAGCACGCGGAACAGCTCGCAGCTTTCCTCCACGAAAATTCCGATGTCTTCGCATGGAAGCTGGTGGATATGAAGGGCGTCGCCCGGGACGTCATCGACCACAAGCTTGCTGTAACGCTCGGCTGCCCTCCGGTGAAGCAAAAACTGATAAAACTCTCCCTCGAGCGCCAAGAAGCCATTAAGGCTGAGATCGCAAGGCTCCGAGAGGCTGGGTTCGTTCGGGAAGTCTTACACCCCGAGTAGCTCGCGAACCCCATTCTCGTGAAAAAGTCTAGTGGCAAGTGGAGAATGTGCGTGGACTTCACCGACCTCAATAAGACTTGCCCAAAGGACAACTTCCCGCTCCCACGGATCGACCAACTGGTGGACTCGACCGCGGGTGCGAGCACATGAGTTTCCTGGACGCATACTCGGGCTATCACCAAGTCCGGATGGCCAAGGAAGACAAGGAAAAACGAGTTTTATAACTCCCCTTAGCACCTTCTACTACATTTACATTCCCTTCGGGCTCATGAACGCTGGGGTAACCTTTTAGCACCTCATGATTCTAGTCCTCAAAGACCAGATAGACCATAACGTAGAGATCTATGTCGACGACGCAGTCGTTAAGAGCCTCCATGTGGCCGCCCACCTCGAAGACCTAGCGGAGACCTTCCGCAACCTCTGAGAGTACAGGTTGAAGCTCAACCCAAAAAGTGCACTTTCCGCGTGCGCGGAGGGAAGTTGCTCGGTTTTCTCTTGTCCCAACAGGGCATAGAAGCCAACCCCAAAAAATTCGGGCCTTGCTAGACATGCCCCCACTGCACTCTGTAAAAGACGTACATCGACTCACTGATCGCCTGGCCGCGCTTAGCCGTTTCGTCTCACGATCGGGGGAACGCGGCCTTCAATTCTTTAAGATCCTCTAGGGACTCAAAGGGTTCCGCTGGACCCCCGAGGCCAGGCAGCGTTCGATGACTTGAAGAAGTACCTCGCGAGCAGAGGGTCTCCGACTCCTAGAGGACATACACTCTGGGAGCTGCGGCTCTCACCTAGTTCCACGTGCAGTCGCAGCGAAGGTGATCCACCAATGCTTCTATTTGCAGACGGTGGTCCGCGATGTGCAAGACCTTGTCTCTACTTGTGAGGCCTGTCAGAAGATGGCAAAGGGCTCTAACTTACCCTCCGCAATACTATGAACCATTCCTATTATTTGGCCTTTCGCGCGCTGGGGAATGGACCTCCTCGGCCCCTTCCCCTCGGCGCCTGGAGGCTATAAGTATGCGGTGGTCGCAGTGGATTATTTCTCTAAGTGGGTGGAGGTTGAGCCCTTGGCCAGCATCACCTCCCTAGCGATACAGCATTTCTTCTGAAAGAACATCATTTGCCATTTTGGGTCCCCTGAGAAATCACAGTAAATAATGGGACCCAATTCGACTCGACGTACTTCCGGAAGTTCTGTCAGAACCTAGGCACCACGCCCCCACTTCGCCTCTGTAACTCATCCCCAGAGCAACGGAGCCGTTGAAAGGGTTAACGGCTTGATCCTATAGGGACTACACTGGCGACTCGAGCAAACCGCCTCCAGGCGGGGCGTACAGGCGGAGGAGCTCCCAAACATCCTCTGCTCCATGCACACAACCCCAAGCCGAGAGACGGGGCGCACCCCCTTCTCGCTCGTATACGGGGCCGAGGCTGTCCTCCTCTCAGAAATCGGGTTTCGGTCACTGGGAGTTGAGCCTGGACGGAGCGCAACCTACCAAAACAACGAAGAAAGTCAGCAGCTGGACAAAGCGCTCCTCTGCCACACTGTCTATGAGCGCAAAATGGCATGCGCCTACAATCAACGCGTCCGAGCGAGAGCTTTCACCTTGGGGATGTTGTCCTCAAGTGCGTCACCAACCCCCAAGCCCAGGGCAAGCTCAACCCTAAGTAGGAAGGCATGTATAGGATCACTACGGTCCTAAGCTCGAGGGCTTATAAGCTCTCCACCCTTGAAGACCAGGAGCTGAAGCATACATAGAACGTAGACTTGCTCCGCAGCCCACTTCCGGGCTTACCCTCCCCTGGAAGCCAACCCCCACCTTTTACGGGTCTAGGAATTTTTTGACCGAGAAAAATTTTCGACCGACTCCCGTCTCGCGGTGACCGAGGGAAATTCTTGATCGGGTCTCGGAATTTTTTGACCGAGAAAATTTTCAACCGGCTCCTGTCTTGCAGCGACCAGGGGAAATTCTTGACCGGGTCTCGCAATTTTTCGACCGCAAAAAATTTTCAACCAACTCCCGTTTCGCGGCAACTGGGGAAAATTTTTGACCGGCTCCCATTTCATGGCGACCGAGGAAAATTGCCGACCGGGCCAAAAGATTCTCCAATACTGACCCTCGGGATTTTTCCTCTCCCACCAGGGGCTATACGATTCCCTAGTATTTAGTCGCTCGGGGCTTTTCGTCCCTTACCCATAGCACGTAGTAATCTACTCCCCGCTGGGGGGGGGGGGGGGGGGGATAACCCGGTCCCCGGACGGGTAGGTTCGGAAATTTGCAAAAACAAGTGACAAAGGAAAATTCTTTATTGATGTAACATTGGATCGGGGGACAACACCCCCCCCCCCCCCGGGGGGCTAAGGTGTCCCCGGGATGACAGTGCCCGGCACAAACACGAGTCCCGGGGTATTTAAGCTCCCCCGGGAGGCTACTCCGGAGGACAACCCCCTCCAATGAGCATCTACACCTAATACTCTCGAAGGTCCTTTGGCAGCTCTCAGGAGATATCCTTGTACAAGTTCCTTATTCGTCGGAAGGCCCTCTGAAGGAGATCCTCCGGCCAATACTCATACCCCGCCGGCAAACGTATCTGGAGAGGCGGAACCCTCTGGGACCCTGGTTTCGGAGGAGTCAACTCGGCACGACAATTATCAAACTTGTCTAGATGCCACTCCGGAAGCCGCCGTAGCCGGATGGGTTCCCGGGGGATACCTTCCACCGTGACCCGGGGAAGGGGTACCTCCCCAATACGCCCAGGGACCCAACACCCGGTGTTTCCCCTTGTGGCAAGGCTTAACAAAATAAAGGCCGCCTGGGCGCTCCCCGGACTATGCGTTCTGGGGATCGAAGACTCCTCCCCAGGAACAAGTTCCTTGGACTCCTTGCAATCGGACAAGACTTAGCAAAAGTTTTTCATTTCATCAAGAAAACATTTACATGTTTTCCGGGGCTTCTTCTAAGAAGCTATCGGGAGTAAAAATCCTAGAGAAAGGAAGCCTATCTAAGAGCCAGGGGGGACTCATACTTACCCGTTTTTGTCCTCGCCGGGGGGGGGGACCTCCACCAGTGTCGCTGCCCCCTGCACCGGATGCACGCCCGCCGGCTCCATCGCCCCAATGACCCGATCGAAAAGGGTCCCGGCCAACTCCTCGAGCCCCTCTCACCGAGCCTCGAAATAGCCGGGAAAACTCCAGGGGAGCAGCTCCCCGATGACCTGGGCACCCGCCCCCCAGTGCTCCACGAGAGCTGCCACCAAGGCTATGGCCGGGACGGCAAGGCCCCAGGCCTGGACGTCTGCCGCCACCGGGATGAGGGAGACCTGAATACCATGAAAATACGTGGCCTCCTTGATTGAAGTTGGGGCTGGGTTGAAATCACCCTCCGGCCCGAGTTCCTCTAAGGCGGAGCGGATCATCTTTCCCTCGGAGACGACGGCGAGGGCGCCCGAGGCCTCGGCCCCCTGGGCGACACCTCGTTCTGCCTGCAGCTCCTTCCGGAGCCGGGAGGCGGTGTCCTCGACGGCCGCGAGCCAGGCTCAAACCGCGGCGAGCTCCCCGAGCGCCCTCTCCTTTCCGGAGCGCTCAAAGGCTATCACCTCCTCGGCGGCAGCCAAGTCCCCGAGTGCCTTCTCCTTCCCAGAGCGCTCGGAGGCCATCGCTTCCTTGGCGGTTCGCAGGCGTGCGGTGAACCAACCTCGAATGCCCCGGGCCAAAACCACCATCTAGAGAAAATGATCATAAGAACAAACGAACACGAAACGACAAAACGGTGAACCCTCGGCATAGAAGCTCGAGCATTGCGCGGGGAATGAGGCGTTGCGTGGGAATCGACAAGCCACGCGCGACACGCGCAAACCAAGGAATTACATGGGAATTTGGCCCCAGAACTCCGGGGGCACGCTGTGTCCCCAAGGGACTGGGGGCTGCTGTTGGGGGAAACACCCGACGGCTCTACTGTGAAAGTACCCGATGGCTTCGTCAGCCCACCACGGACGCCTCCTGTAGAAAGCCACGGACATCTCCCGGGGAATGTCCCCAAGGCCTCCCGGGGAAAGTCCTAGACACCTCCCGGGGGAAGCCCCGGAGGCCTCCTGGGGAAAGTCATGGACGCCTCCCATGGGAAGCCACACACTCCTCCCGGGGAAAGTCCCAGAGGCCTCCCGTGAGAAGCCACGCACGCCTCCCGTGGAAAGTCATAGACGCCTCCCAGGGAAAGTCACGGACGCCTTCCCTGGATAGTCCTGGACAGCCCTCGAAGTCACCTCCTCTAGAGGCCCGGGAGACGGGTTACGTCAATGGTACATCGAGAATTAGCGAGGATGTGAGACCCCCATTTGAGGATCACCTTGGTAACCGCCCAGGTAGGTTACACACAGCAGGATGTCACATGAGCTCCGAACCACACAAGCATAGTAATAACATTAAACAAGTATCAGGCCAATCATGGCCAATATTACATAGCCAAAGCACCGAAAATGGCGCTAAGTAGAGTTGCTAAGAAAATAACTAGTTTATCAGAACTAGAATCGGTATCCAAGTACCAAACACACAACATAAAGCACAAAGCGACGACAAACAGCTTGACTTCCATCAGCAGCGGGGTTGGAGGGGCTTCTCCCACATCTGACTTGACTTGGTGCGCAATCCTTCTAGAACGTGGGCTCGTCCGGGGTGCTTCCATCTTCAGGTGAGTACTCATAACTGAAGGAATCGGGATCCTCGAATCCCTCTTCTACAGTTGGATATAAATGCAAGGGTGAGCACTTGGTGCTCAGCAACACTCATTCCAGGGATTAATGCAATTGTACTTACATGAGGGTGAAACATATGATTCCAGGGTTTCAGTTTCATATGGATAGAGATATATAGATTTCCAAGTCATTTGTTCAGTAAAACAGTATTTTGTCATATAGATGATACTTTAAACATTAAACAGGTTTTCAACAAAACATTAGATATAGTGGTCTCCCATGAGTCACTACTTTGTTAACCGCATTATGAAAACATTCCAAAACATTACTTGTGCTATAACCCATGGATAACATCCACTACGAAAAGACTCCTGAACCTGGGAGTACAGAGTATCTGATACTTCTTTTACACTTTGCAAAGGTGTACCTCTTTTTAAATCCACTGGTTCACTCGGCTTTCAAGTCGGATCAGCTCCATGTGACTTATACACATGTGACAGGGCCGAGATCACACAACGTTTTTACAGTTCAGTATTAACAGTATCCCCGCCCGGTAAATAGACAGTTAAGTCTCAAGTACCGTTGTGGGTCTTCCCCACTGCCTTACTTCCTAGCCTCTCTGGTCTATGTTCCCGCAGGACACATAGCCTTGGTCTATGTCCACGCGAGACATACGACCATTTAAGATTACAACCGCTCACGGCTTAATCAGGTCTAGGGCGCCTTCCTTCTTTTACGCCTTTTCCTCTCATTATTTTTCTGAACTCACATCACTCATGGCCGAACCTTGGCCTTCCAGTTTCCACGCGAGAAACCAGATCGACAAACCATGCAGGGAACTGCTAATACCAAAAAGCTACTAAGTTGTGCCTGTCCCATACCAGGCAAGTGGTTGGTACGTTTACAATTCGCATAGAGACACAGCACAAGGTTCTTGTCCTTATGAACCAATAGCGAGGAACATTCACATTCCCTGGTGCGCACCGCACCCTCTCCATACAATCCAATCCTCACTACTGATCCCTTTTATCAGTTTTCTTGACAAAACGGTTTTCATTATAACTTCTCATGTATTTGACCATTTCAAGTTTAATGTGGATATTCAGTATATGAGTCCTAGGGTGACAAAAGCATATATATGAAGGTTCAATAACAAAAGGGGTTTCATGATCCATTGGGTCATATCTACTCATGTCATTCAAATATAACTTGTATCTCAATTAAGCATGCATAGTAAGAAACAGTGAATATACTTCATATGAAAATATTGGGTGAGACATGATCAAAGGAATGAGGCTTGCCTTGCGATGTTGGGTCTAAATACTCAGACGGATCTTCAAAGACTTCTTCCGCTCCTTCAACTTCTGACTCTGCGGCAATCGACCAACACACAAAGACATACCATAAGCATACAGAAAATAGTTTCTATAGAAATTGTTAAGTAAATAAGTCATGCATGCAGGGGAAAAGGTTAGGGCAAGGTCTCAAGGGCTCTGGTCGAAGAAACGGCTAAAAAGGATTGAACGTCGAAGGGTCGACATTCAGTTCATGGCTTTGGCATGGCTTCAAACTAGTCTTAGAATGGTTTTCTGGAGAAGTGATAGAAGAGAAAGTTGTAGATCTCAACTCCAGGAATTTAAAGGACAAGGTGGCATTTCAATTGCTCAACCAGAAGGGGCTGAACAAGGTCAATGCCAGTGGCTGACATGCACTGACATAGTGCTGGACATGGCCAGAAACTAGGGCATGGCTTAACTTTTGATCCAGGGCTCCAATTGATGCAACACTTTGTCTGGGAGGTAGGCATTACTAACAAGAATAAAATACTCAACAGGGACAAGAGCTGAAAGTGGCCGGAGGGTGGCCAAATCCGGCGATGAACTGCGGTGGCGACACGGCACAGACATTGATCTGGACAAGAGTTTGACAAAGGCATAACTCACAATCTAGGCAGATCCAGGTGTCGAGCTAGTGGAAGAAATTGCTCAGGGAGGTGAGGTGAAGCTAAGGGACAAAGTGGTGTCGGCTGAATCGGCCGGGAACGAATTCCGGCGACCGGCGCTGGAGAAGATGACACTGGAGCCTAGGGGATTTCGCTACAAGGCGAATGAGCTTAAATCCAGGCTTGGGAATGATCTCTAGGGCACAACAAGGCTACTGGAGGGGTTAATTTTGCTGGGAGATGGCCGGAGAAGCTTGGTGCCGAAGTCCGGCGAACGGCTGAGGTTCCAGTTTGGGATTTCTTCGATTTGGACTCAATTGAAGATTTTGATTCTACAGGCTTGCTCTACTAAGCTTACTGATCAACTTCTTCTACAGAATCGAGGGTTAATTTGGAGGGAATCGAACGGCATTGGGGAAACAGGGCAAATCGGGAATCCGGCGATCACCGGCGATGGGGATCGATCTGGTGCAATTGGCTGCTATGACACAGAGAGGGTGAAGAGGGGAACTCACTGGTGAACTTGGATTGGAGAATGGTGCAGTGAAATGGGCTGGCACCGTGAGCTCACTCACTGGCTCGCCGGAGAAGAAGGTGAAAACGGCGAGAGCTCTGGAAAAATGGCTAAGTCCTGAGATGAAGCTTAAGCACAGCACTGGAGGGTTTAAATAGGTCCAAGGGCGGAGCTTGCGAGGGGGAAACGGCGCGAAACTTGTGCCGGGGACGAGACCGGCTGGGTGTAGCTGCGACAGCGGTGACCGGCGATGTGATGCGCTTCAGGCGGTGTTGCAGCCTTGCTGACCTTGTCGGGTGCATTGGAACTTCACCTGGGACGGCCCAGATGCGGAGGCAACAGCGAAGCTCCGGCGGTGACACGTACACGCATGCAATGCCACGGCAACGGGCACGCGCGCGCGAAAACGCTGCTGGAGCGCGGCCGTTTAACTGCTGGACATGGCGAAGCAACGGCGCTGGCACGTGCGCACGGGGTGGCACAGCAGCTCACGGGCACAAGCGACAAGAAGCGGTGACCGGCGGCGAGCAAACACGGCGAGAACGCGGCGCGGCAACGGCAACACGCGCTGGTCGTGGGCAACGACCAGGGGCTGGTCGAAAACAGCCGAAAAGAATAGAAGGGCTGATTTGCAATTTTGAAACTTGCTCCAGGGACTGTTCTGTGAGGAAAGTTTGAATAGGAAATGGACTTGATTGCAAATCTGGAGATCTGAGGGTCCGATCTGAATTCTGATTTCACAGATAAGTTGTATAAAATTACTAGAACTCATCTGGCCAAAGTTTGGTATGATCGGGTAAGATCTGAAGGGTTTCGACAAAATTAGGGAAAACAGTTTAGGGTAAAATAGGGTAATTAGGGTTTTAAAATGGCGAGGGTTGAAACTCAGCTTTAGGATGGGATTTTGGAGATGATCCCGAAGGGAAAAATGTTCTGAACAATGTTTAGAAGGGAATGGCTGAAGCAGATTAGGGTTTGGGGTCAAGATGTGGATTTTGGCTATTTTAGGGTTTGGCAAAAACAGGGGTGTTACAGAGGACACATGTCAAACATCCAAGTCATTCAACCTGCGAAAGGACAATGGTGCCCCTCGATCCAGCGGTCACAGTTAGGGGATTTTAGTCATTTTGCATCTTTTGGGGTCTATATATACCCCTTTTATCTCATTTGTAACCAAGACTCAATTCATTTTACACATGCACAAAGCAATATGCACTCCCCTGGAGACCTCTCCCCGCAAAAAAACCTCCTCGGGACATACGTTCAGGACGTGCTGACAGGACTAGGGTTCCCACTGGAACCCGAACCTGTATAAATCCTCCATGTCAATCTCTCTGCTTGACCGACGAGAGGTGACCAGTCGTATGGTCAACTCACGTCGCTGTACACGTGTGACGCACGTCCGAAAACCTGCCTGTGGTATTTTTAATACCACCACACAGATGTATGATTGTAACAATTTTCAGCATAAGTTACTTAACCAGTAGGTTAAGGCTTAATACTAAATATTATTTTAGTGTTTTAATTTATGAAGATACAATTTTATTATAAAATTGTGCCTATGAGTAATCAGTTGCTCATCATTGTGCATGTTCATTATTCAGAATCATGTGTTTTGTGCTGGATTTCTTCTTTATGATCTCCAATAGTATGAGCTGCTTCTCCATGAACACGGATATCATTAACTAATCTCCCATCATTATGCTTCATTCCAACAATACCAGAACAGATTTTGCTCTAATTCTCATTGTTGAGGTCTTTTAGTTGGTTTCTGAGATCTTTACTATTGACTTCTAAATATTGGAGATCAATTTCATTCAGAACAGCGAAGGTATCATCAATGGTAGAAATTAGATTAGATGAAGAAAACACAATTTACAATAAATGCAGAAACATCACCACCAATTTAGCATCACAAATACATCAACCAACCAAAAGCCTGAAGTTATTCTCACAATTTCAAAGTTTCACAAATCCAAATTTTCACTTGTTGCAACTATACCAGGATCAGATGATTAACAGGACACCAATGAAGAACCAACAAACTGTGACACACCCTAGTTACAGTTAAAATGCCCCAAGTTCAATCTACAAGAAAGTTCAATTGAGTTGCAAGACTCAACACATGAGCCAAGGATGATTTGCCATAGAGGCAAACAATGCAGGCAGCACACCTGCCTATTTCACCTAATGATCGGAGTGTGTCGCTGGGTGTCATTGCTAATGCCGCTGCCTCCATGGATTCCCCCTCTTGTGCAATAATGGGGGTCAGTGGACAACGATAAGTTGCGATCAAGCTTCAACAATGAGCCTCCACCGATGGCGATGGCACTGTCAGTAATACTACTGCTAGGGGCATTAGGTGTTGTAGACATATTGGCTTGGATATGTTCAGTGCCAAAAGAAGACTCAAGTTGTTGTTTTGTGTTGAGGAACCGCCCACCCTCTCCCCGAGCTCGCTTCATTGCATGGAGATGGCGGGCCACATGAAGGTATGGCTAAAATGATGCAGAAATATGATCAGTTGTGCAAGGAACTTTGATTTAGATATAATATGGTAGGAATGTTAAAGAAATAATAATTTGTGAAGTTTGTATGCAACATTAGTACAATATATTTGGATTCTACATTAGCCTTCTTATCTCCATCCAAGAATTAAGATGACATAAGAGAGTTTAACAATGTAGTATAAGTTGCAAATAGCAATTTACTCCTAGTTTCAAATCATTCATGGTAAAACACTACTAGAACAGGTTTATTAAGAACTTATTAATAAATTCATGCAAGTTAAGGATAGCGAAGAACTACCTTCTGAACTTTAACAAGTTTATTTTCAGCCTCTAACTTTGCCCGAAGTTGTCTCCTTCGGAGAATCGCATGGTATTGCTTTGCATTCACATAAATAGGCTCATCCACTGCTGGTTCAATTGATAATGGCACTCGAGAATACAATGTTGTACCCGCAATTTGGGGCTGCACCTGTTTACATTGTTGTTACAAGAAACTTTTCAGAAATATAGGAAAAGCAATAAAGATGAGTTTATATGATTTAATAGCAATTAAAAAAGTTTAGAAGTTAAAATGGCCAAAAAAATTTTTGGAGAAAGTTAAAATGGCCAAATTCAAAAATCAACACAAGAAAAAGCACACTTACCATAGCATGTGAGCCATAAGCCACCTCTGTGCCGCCATATGAACCAACATAGGAGTTTGGAAAGGCCTGAAGAGGCAAACATTGTGTATCACTCACACTTGTTTATGAGAAACAGATTTGAACTTTTGACATTTGCAAAAACTAATCAATGTTTACACAAGATAACTAATATTACAAGAGGCTGACTGTGGTTTGATTGAGGATGTGCATTGGCAGTTTCTGCATTGCCCAACGATAAAGCTGGAAGCAACATCTTACCTTCATCCCTTTTTGTGTGATCATCAAGATTACCTAGTATTGACAACAAAAGAAATAAAAAGAAGACATCATTTGACCATCGATATGTTGAAAGCAAACAAACTTACATTTATCACTAATTTACAAAAGATACGATATTACGAGTAAATTCAAATGCAACAAAAGCATGATGGTTGCAAATTTAGTGAAAACAAGATTGCGCATTTTGCTCACCAAAACTGCCTTCACCCATTGCAGGCACTCCTAAGAAAAACTTGTCAGTAGACTGGGCCATTGAGAAGTTGAAATCGTGCACTTGATGACTAAGCCACATCATTTAGGAGCCATTTTCTATCACAGGAACACAATCCAAGTTATAACAAGCCACTTGGAAGCTAATTAGCTAAACATCCACCAATATAGACAGTTATATAGAAGACTAAGAAATGCAGCAGCAGATGTAACTGAATGTTATCTTGCATATTACATGTCATTGTCATAGGCCTTTCTTGATTCGTGATCTTCAATTGACACTGTCGAAATATAAACATCTCATTAGTAATAACAACAATGAAAGAGATGATTGATAGCACCAACCAAGAATGGTTACTATGATTGATAATACCAATGAGTTATTCATTCCATGATTTCCTGAATTCTCTCAAACTGAGAGAAAAGTATACAACCGTTGTCTTGATCCATGAAGCCTCTGATGCAATCAAACAATGCTAAGGCATGCTTATATTTGACTTGCTAGTTTTGACAAACCATACTGAGACAATCTCCACACCCTTATTCTTGACATTTCCATACAATCATTATGGTTGGATACTAAATTGAGTTCTCAAAGAAATAGTAAGTAAACAATCACAACTGTTCTCCAGACTTGCCTGCCATGTGAATCTTAAGTTGTTTCTTTTTTTTTGTCCAATTACTAGAATTTGCACAGTTATACTAAACCCTATAATTCAGAAGTCCCAACAAATCCACCAAAAGCTATAGATTCAACATATCTCTATCTAAATCTTCTCAAATTTTCATGCCAGCAACTAACACAAAAGACATCTATGAACTCACAAGAATTACACAAAACAACACCCCAACACTACAAATGAGGAAACTTTAAAAAGAAGGCAAATGGTTCAGTCCTTGAACTTGTTTTAGACCGTCCATAAAACTTGATCTGATGGATCATATAAGTTGTTACCTAAAAACACATGTTGTTTGGTCCCATTGGAGACGGACCAGTGACGACTAAAAAACATATCCTATATAACTTTACACCACGAAAATAACGATAAGATCTAGTTACCTTGAATATTTTTCTATTTCTTATCATTTTCCATCAAGTTATTGTACAGTTTTACCTCATCAATAAATAGCTAAATTATTGAGATACTGGTACCTCTAGCATCTCCTTTGGGAGTGAACCATAGTTCTAAAAAGAAAACATAACCAGTGAACGTCATGATCTGAAAGATTCAAGAACATATGAACATGCTAAACTTTAAGCATAAAGTTTCCTCTTTTTTGTCATAAATATGATTGCAACAACCACCTTTCTTTCATCCTATAATGCAGTACCATCTCAACTTGCATCAAATTCTACGATAGTCCTAGAAACAACACAACAAATAATGGCTAGGTATGATCAGATCCATCAAGAAACACACAACAAATCATCTCTACAGCCTACAAAATAGCCCTTGAGTTGAACAGAACTCTCAACCACAAAGAAGAAAGAAACTATTAAAGAAAAATGATATGAGAAGATAGGAGACCTGTGAGAGTGGAGCATGTCTCCTTTCTTGCAACCCTCTCTCTCTACAACGTCTTCTCCAAAGTCCAAAGTCTGTGTGTGTATATATATATATATATAACAGTGATCAGAAAGGACAAGAAGAGTTGAAAAACTATCTTTGGGTACATGGACTGCACCACTAGTATCATAAACTAAAGTCCAAATGGTGAGATTTTCCACAAAAGACGTCAACAAAGTTGGGATTTCTTTTAAGGTCCATTTAAATGTGTGTAACATGTAAGTCCATTTTGTTTGTGTTGGGTTTTAATATGAGAAATTGTCGTTGTGATAGAAGGTTTTTCTGTTGAGGATAATATTAATTTTTGTTATATACATAACAAGATTGATGGTAAATTGGGATAACTAATATCCATGGGTATGGACTTTAAATGATGCGCTCTAATGTTACATTTGAGTGTAAAGTGATGTTATTTTAACTATTATGGACACTACACGGTACAGACAATGACAATCATTTTTGCCATTTTGAGCATGCAAACAACAAGACAATTACTTTTTAATCAGATCAATTATGCATAGGAACGACTACATATTTGTGCAAATAAAGGTTGATAAGTGAGTGTTCTAGCTTCTATCCTAGACGAGATTCACCTATTGGCTATTGTTCATATGCATTTTGTGTGCATGATTTCATTACCACAAGTAACAACTCTCACTTTTGACCCACACAGAAAAGGGTGTGCCATTTTTTAGTGTATATTACATGTTCGGAGGGGGAAAGATATGGAGAAGCCTTCTATGTAGAAATTATAATTGTAATTGGTTTTAAAATATATTAGAGTCAGAGATAAAATGAGTAAATACAAAATGTATTTAGTTCAAGTAAGGAATGAAATGAGGTGGGATGTTTTTGATATACATCCAAGTGGGATGTATTTGAAAAATGTGTTAAGTAATATTTTGAATACGAATATTGTAATTATGGAGTGGTTTAACCAAACAACAAGGAAGGTATTCCCATTATTCATTATTAGAATACATAGTAAAATTCGTGAACCAAACGCTACCTTATATTCATGGAGGGAGTAAACTCAACAAAAAAATAAAAAGTGTAAATATATAAAAGTAATTTATGTGCTCAAATATTTATTGTTAACTAAGACTATATAGTTCAATATTATAAGTTAGGACATAAAAATACTCACAAATCCATAATGATCAAGAATAAGTTTTCAATAACCTGTGGTTTGCTTGCAAGCCCAAAGGATTACTAATCCTTGGGAATTACTAAAACCAAATTAGTAAAGAGAAATTCTTTTATGTTACAACAAAATTTAAATATTTTGTATTTTCCACTAGATGTGAGACTAACATGTGATTTTGGTCTCACCTTATTAATCTCACAAACACAATAGTAAATTCGAACACTCGTATATAATTAATTAAATTCCATAAATTTAGTTTTAACATTTATAGAGGTTATGGGATTTGTTTTTGAGGAATGTTGTTCAAAAATAATGTTGATTTTTTTTAGTATATATTTCGCCATTATCTCCATTCAACAAGTAAATTATGACAAACCTTGTTATTTTCTACCAGAGACACACCATATTTTCCTAAATATACGGGCCATTTCACGATTTTGAAATATTGAAGGTTCTTTCCTTGAAAGAACAAAAATACAAGAACAATTCCCAGCAAAAAACCAACAAATACAAGATATAATGCAAAACATGAGACACATACCAAGCACTGCAAAAATGTAATATCACAAGAGGTAGTCTTCATTGGCTTCATATGCGCCTACATATATTGTTGTATTTTCTTATTATTACAGGTATGCCCCTAGCCATGTAGCTGAGGTGCCATGTGTAGCATAGTCCGATTAAGTCAAAAAGTGTTGTAGGTCTTTTAGAGTATGTGAATCATTCAATCAAGATTCACACTACATATTAAGATTGAGATGGGAGAAAAGTATGAACATCTCACGAGATATTCTAAACATCTCAAAAAATCTAGTGTATCTTTATTCTTAGTATATTCATGATGGAATGACTACCAATCATGACGCGTGTCATGCTTTTTGACTTGAGTGACAGGAGATTTGAATCTGCTCCATAGATACCAGGACTATCAAATAGAGAACTCTAGTAGTGTTAATATTGACAATAAATAAAGTTTACATAATACATTGGCGGGTAGAAATGTTTCAGTAAATATCCGACTTTGATCAAATAATTCAATTCGACCCTAATATATATTCTAGAGAAACAAGAAGGAATTGAGATATATTAGAGAAACATGAGAGAATTGTATATAATGAGACGACTCCTAAGACCATACTTCAATATCATAAACTTTCATATTATGTGGTTTTCATGCCAACTAATATGTTCATATTTTCACCTCTTCACCCATATTATGACTATGTGGTTGAATCCTTTATATTAACAAAAACAAAACCCTCTACATGGAGTGGTTGATATTAACAACATTTTCTTACAAAATCTATGCAATGCAATGCGGAGTTTGGATAACCATATCAATATACAGAAATCTTATATACCTGACATTTGTCTATCAAAATTGTAGTTACTATTTAAAATCACAAATAACAGCTTTCCAAATACGAAATTAAAACTATCTAACATTTTTTTTAATCAATACCATGAAGACATATTAATTAATATGTATAAGTTTGGGACATGATCGAGTTTGGCACATATAGCAAAGTTCATCAATGCATTATTATTTTTAGTTTACAATCCTAAAGTCTCATTAAGACACACCATCATATCATATCGATATAACATTGTTTGATAAGAATTCTTATTGAACTGCATCATCAAATTAACTTTTGCGGTCTATAAATTCATCTAATCTAATCATGACCTTTAATTTTCAACATCATCCTTTCCTTCTCACATACATGCTCTTTCGTTAAATCCATTGTTTCAACTCCACTTCAAAAGGATATCATGGATATGTAATTGATCACCATTGTGATTAACACTCTAATACTTAGTCTAGTTTAACTTAAACTTACAAATTCAATAAGCAAATCACTATCAGAATCTTGACAGTGTCCAAAACACTCAAAGGCAAGAGTACACTCGGCAGAAGATCACTTGGAAAATAAGATTCAGGGAAAAATATCTTTGTAGAGTGAAAATTTTCAGAGACTCGGAAAAGGAAAACAAACTTCAATTGCTATACGCTTCCCGAGTGTTTTGAAAACAAGAGCAAACAAATTGCTGGATCTAAAAAAAAATTGCTCGCGCGGCCGTTGCCTCGGGCCACCGCCGTCCAAATCTACACGCCTCCTCGCTGCCATCGCAGCCGTCGCTGCCGATGTCTGCTGCCGTCGTTGCCGCCGCCGCCTCTCGTCCTCACGCGGTCGTCGCCTCGGACCGCCAGTGCCTCGCGCCGCGGTCTTCCTCGCGCAGGCGTCTCCTAGGGCCGCCGGTGCCTAGCGCCGCTGTCTTCCTCGCGCGGTGGTCCAGATCTGCTCGGGCCGCCGTCTTCCTCGGGCCGCCGGTGCCTCGGGTCGTCCAGATCTACTCGCTGCCGTCGCGTGACGTCGCGGCGCTGTCCAGATCTGCTCGCTCCTCGCGTCACCGCCGCCGCCCTCCAGATCTGCTCGTGCCTCGTGACATCGCGGCCGCCGTCTGCTGCTGCCTTTGCCGCGCCGTGCCGGCATCCTCACGCCGCGGCCGCCGCCTCCAGATCTGCTCCCACCGCCGTCCGCTGCTGCCGTGACTCGCCTCTCGTGGTGGTAGATGGACCGTGACTCACCTCTCGTCACGGGCTTGAGGAAGTGTTAATGAAGTGTGTTTGAAATTTGAGTACGTGTGGGTGAAGTGTCAAGTCGTGCAGACTTTGCCGAGTGTTTCTTGGATGTGGCACTCGGTAAACTTTTTACCTAAAAACAAAAAAAATTATATTAAGGCCTGTGTCTAGTGTATTTTATAAACACTCCGTAGAGATTCCGAGTGTGATACAAACACTCGGAAAAAAATAAAACACTCGGGAACATCCAAGATTCTGGTAGTGGGTTAAGGATGACTTAATTTTTGTTTGGGCTCCTAGTTAAAAAAGAGTTCAGTTTGAATTTCCCGTTTGTCCCACCTTCTATTTATCTGAGAATCTAGAACTTGCATAAGTAGGGTCAAATGACCCTTAGCATTTCACAATAAGTGACTTAATTAGTGAGAAAACTTAATGACATTTTCATGACATCATGTTAAACACAGACGGAATTAATAAGAATGGTATGGGATCATTTAACCCTAATCATTTTGTAAAAAGCCTAAAATCTAACAAAAATTTGTATAAAAATCCTTGAAAATATAGAAATTTTAAAGAAATTTACCATTAAATATGTAGATTGTATAATTGACTCTGTATGTAGAAAATCGATTTTCCCTGATGTTAAAAGATATCTGTTTACTACACAGACCCTGTACCTACGCATGTTCAGGCATGCTCGAGCATATCAACAACCATAATAAATCTGAGTGGGACACGTGCTACTAGGTGGTTTTGCCACATGTTAGCAGAGGCATTGGAAGGCTTATAACCACTTTAGGTTACCTACTAGTCATTAGAGTAGTCAGTACACATTATCAGCCATTTAAGAATGAGATTGTGGTGGTAATCATTCTTGTCACGGCCTGCGCTCTAGTGGAAGTTGTAGGTATATGTGTAGACACAACGTATTTATGTTGTATTTTTTTGACAGAGTATTACTATATATTATTTACAAAATTAATTGTTATGAATACACATCGGCAGATGGATTCTGTGCAGCTACTTGTACGACCAAAATTTTTGTAGAAAATTATTACAAAAGGAGCTGATAGGGTCTAGATGCACATGTATGATAGCATACCATCGCCTTCTAAGTTCTTTTTATTGCTTCCTTGTTGGATGTCATGCCAATACACAACAACATTATCTTTTGCAATGATCCTCTCTTATGTACAAACCAGTTAAGAGCTATTAGATTTTATTTAGATCATATGTAGATTGCGATCGAATGGCTTCTGATTACGGTCTCACATGAGGCCATGAGGGGGTCTTCGCAAAAGGATTTTTTCACGGATGAGAACTCTTTGTCAAAAGGAACATAAAGAGTAAAATACACTTTAAGTTTCTAATTAAACTTGTGTGGCTATGCCACTTAGATTATTAAATTTGAAATTTAACTTAGCAACTCCATAAATTGTTTGGTCATTTCATTAGTTCCATTCGTCAATTAAACCAATAGAAAATTATATAACTTTGTGACATAATATTTCTAAGTTGATATTACATGTCACACAACTTTTCTAGCATATTATAGTGTCGCATGGTATATTATTTCAATTGTTTGATGACATGACACGTTAAAATGGAGGCTAACATATGATATTATCTGATTTAATACTTAGAAATTAGCATAAAGTGATGATAAAGTTCAAAAATAAAAAATAGATGGTACAAAAAATGCAAAATTTATATTTACTTCCAACACTTAACTGACCAAAATGACAAAATTGACTAAGATAGACAAATTTAAGAACCAAATTGATGAGAAAGACAAATTTAGGGATCTAGGAAGTTAAATATCGAGTTTAGAAATCTAAGTGACACAATTACACAAATTTAAAAACTAAAATACACTTTTACTCAAAAAGAAAAGAGAAAAAAAGTTTTAAGGTCCAAAGATGCACTTATATAGTATAGTATGCTTTTATTTACATAAAGAGGCTTCGGATGTGATTCAGATGGACAGTCGTCCCCTCATCAGCTCAGTGGCAATCAAACCAACACACCATGACATTGCAGCTGCACAATAACTTGTCTATGGACATATTTGTTCTGGTCTATTTAGACTTTAACTGCTGAGGTAAATCAACCTTGAGCTCAGGCTTATACTATTCGTTGAAGCAACTTTCAACCAGTGGCAAGGTGGCTTATTCGATTTTTATGATAATACCGGCTTATTGAGAAGCTAAACCAGGCCAAACACGAACTTGTATAGTATAGGTCTGGAAACAATGTTGTGCAGCCTGCGTGCACATGTCTGCATATACAAAGGAAATATTCTATATCAGCAACTCAACCTCACATCAAAATTTTCTATTAAATAATTATATTACTAAAAATTCAAAATGTGGTGCTAATTATCTTATTAACAATTTTTTAATTATATTACTTAATAAGAAAAAATTTTGGCAGTAAGTTGGTTTATTTGATAAGAGGTGTTAATGAATATCGAGAGGGAAGGAGGCGAGAACAATAAGCCACAAAAATTGTGTTGAGGGTTGCCGATTATTGCACTAGATAAGTTGAAGTCTCTCATTTAAGCTTTATAATAAAATTAAGGTCCTGTCTGGAAACACAATATGCAAACCGCACTATTTTAAAATCATGACTTTAGAATTGTCATGCAATCAAAACCACAGTATTCGTAGTATTACAAAACCACAATTTTTGAGAAAACTACAATTTTTATATGTGTTTGAATACACAGTTTTTTTCAAAATTTTCAGTTTGTGTAAATAAACTAACTGTTATGAGAATTTAAAAAAAACCGTTGGACAATTTCTACGGATATTTTAGTATAATAGTTTTTAGTATGATGTTTTATTCAAATAATTATATGTTAGACAAATTATATTCAACAATTTTATACAATACTCTTTTACAAATTACATTCAACGCTTTTTAGTACAATATTTTATTCAATAAATTATATATTAGACAAATTACTGTAGCAAAAATAGGGAAGCAGCCGATTCACTGTCGTTAGATCTGTTTGGCAAGGCTCACTGGCGAAGAACAAGGCTGGTCGACGCTTTAGAGTTCCAATTAAGCGTAATCCTAATTAATTTGATTTTAATGCTCAAATTGGTCCTCAATTCCTTGGGCAACGACTGAAAGAGGAGCGCCATGAACTCCGGTGCTTGGTGGGGAGCAAGAGGGGATCCAGAAGGTCTAACAGGTGCAATTAATTTGAACTAGGCACACCGTGTGGGGCTGACAACAGAAACTCATTTTTTGGTAGTGTGGGGGCTCGCCGGCGATGACGATCATGGTAAGGGTTTCAAGATTCGTTTGAGCAGAAATGTTTCTGAGACCAGGAGGTGTCGATTAGGAAGAAAATTTTGGAATTTTTCGACTGTTTTGGTGGTTTGATGGGTGGCTCAGGGGTCACGGGCGTCGCGAAGGCAAACGGCGGTCCCGCGACGGATTTTTGCCGGAATTTGGTCGATGAGGGGGCCGAGGAGAGGGGGCACGGTGCCGAGCACTCCGATGGCGGCGCGGTTGTCCTCATTGAGGGCTAGGTTGAATAGGGCGCCATCAGTATGCTCGCGCGCCTCTGGCATAGTGGTGCCCGAGCAAAGCACGTTGACGAGCGGTGGCACGGCCCCGGCGCGAATGATGGATACCTTATTCGCCGGCTGGAGGAAGAGGTTGACCAACGTCGCAGCCACATCGGGGCGCACAGTGGCGTGGGGGGGGGGGGGGGATTAGAAGTACACGGCGGAGCGTCGTGAGTAGCTGCTGCGTGCAAAGCGCAACTGTGGTCAAAGTTTTGTGTTAAAACTTTGTACCAAACCAAAATTTGCAAAACTGAGAAAAAATAATAGTTTTAAAAAAACCATGGTTTCAAAAATCATAAAATACTTTAGAACAAAACATCTCTTTGATTTTTAATATCACAGTTTCTTTTACAACCATAGTATTAGATAAAAATTCCAAAAAAATAAAACTTTGTAATCAAATAGGACCTAAGTGTTTGAGCACAACTTAACTTTTTTTTGTCAATTAATCTTAATCTAAGCTCATCAAACACCCTCTTAAATTTTCTATTGGAAAGCGAGACAAGAAAAGTAGATTCTCCAAGTCTTTACTATGGATTTTAGGAGCTACCATAAAATTTACGATAATTGCTGTGCATCACACGAGCAGTTCCCTACAGACGAATAACGAGGAAATGCATACTTTATTTTCTCATTTAAAAACAATTGTAATAGCAAACTGAGCATTAATTCCTCAACCCATTTTATTCACCAAACTAGTTCTATTTGATATTGCAATGTGTTCTAGAAACCATTTTTAATACAGTATTTATTATGTATATAACAATGCCTATCTACTTCTATATATTTTTTTGTTAAATAATCTCCACCTCAAATTAAACCCTGCCAATGCATTAAAAAATAATTTCAAATCAAACCTACCGGCAGTTCTTGTTTCCTTATCTATTATTATTAGTGTAAAGTTATGGTACAAATTTTTTTTATCATATATGTTTCTATTTTTGTTGTCGTATTTTCTTAGTTTCTTATTTTAAGTTATTGCATTTTCTTAGAATTTTTTTATATAGGAATTATAAGTAACTTAGCTATGTCCAAAATATATTTAATTTTTACAAAGAATAGTCAATAGTGTCGCTATTTATCTACGTCGGGTATAATTCCGAATATGCCAAGCCTATAAATGCACTACACAGCTGACAGTGGCCCAAAATGATCATGGATAATAGAATTTTATAAACATACGGGAAATGGAGACACCCGTGAGACATATTGGGCCCACAGGTGGCCCCATTGTCTCCATTCCTAGACTTGTGAGCATATCGATGGTTAAAGTGCACACCAAACAAACAAACCCACTGGGGATATTTGAAGTTTGAACTTGATTTCTAAATACAGAATAAAAAAATCTTATATCCAAATTTGAAGTTTAAATTCTCAAAGTTGAATTCTAAATTTAGAATTTTGAATCTAAAAGTTGAGTTTGACATTTCAATTTGAAATTCAAAATTTCAAACACAGTTCAAAATTTGAAAATCTGAAAATTCAAATTTTGAAAATTTAAAATTAGAAAATTTCAGTTTCAAATTCAAAATCCACAATTTATAATCCATAATTCAAAATTCAATTTCACATTCAATTTAAAATTTAAAATTTCAAAAGGAAATTCAAGTTTCAAATTTTAAAAGTCACATTTGAAATTTGAGATTGAAATTTTTGTAATGTGCTCATCAAATTGGGCTAATTCTATTCAATTTCAACTAGTGGTAATCCAAACAACATTTGGAGTTAGGTTAATTTTATTCAATACCAATTCTATTGGTAATGAACTTAGAATCGAATTTTATATTTTAATTCAAATCTTGAGTGTGCTTTGATTTATACTTAGAGAAATAGATAGACACAAAAAAAGAAAAGAGATAAATGACACGTTTTGACCCATATGTCAGTAATAAAGTCTCGGGATTAGTTGTGCCACTGGTTATGGACTCTCACGGAAAACATATCCAGGAGAAAAGCAAGCAAAATGCAAAGCCCACACAGCAGCAAGAACAAGGAAAAACACCATTAACTAGCAGCTGGGCCGAGATACTACTGGTGAAATCCTACCTGTCAGTGAGATAAACTACCAGACCATGCACAGACACACCAGAAGTCTCCGAGTTCTGTGCCCCACCGGTCATACAAAGACCCCTCCCGCAAAAGCATCCCGTAGACCCAAGCGCACAAAGCAAAATGCAAAACCCACACCAAAATGGAAGCTCACTTTACTGACGTCCGGGCCCCCAAGCCTCCTGTCCCACCTTTCAGTCAAATAAATCCATCTGTCCCCCCATCCTAAGGACTCGCACAACCTAAAGCTCCCGTTCCCATCTCGCCTCCTCTCTCTGATAGCTCTCGCCGCTCGTGAGCCCGTAGTGTACAACTCCTCACCACCCACACACAGATCCGCGCAAACCCTAGCCCCTCCCCTCCCCGCCACGAATCCCCCAAACTCCTCCCGGATCGTGCTCCGATCGCCGCGCAGCCGCCCCCGTCGGGAGTAGACGTTCAGATTCGACCACATCCGTTCTAATTTGGCGAGGTTTCGGCCCCGATTTGGGCGAATTCGGTGGGGTTTTGGGGGTGGTGGTGGGGGTTGGCCGGCGGGGCCGGGATGGCGGTGGTGTTGGTGCTAGGGTTAGGTTTTGGTTTGCTGGCGTGAGGGGATGGCGGACGGGCGGAGGGACAAGGCCGTGGATGCCGGCGCCGGCAGCGGCAGCGGCGGTGGCAGGGAAGTGGGGGAGGAGAGGAGGGAGGAGGCGCGGGAGGAGCTGGAGCTCGCGTTGTCGCTGGGGGGCCGGGGGTGGCGCCAGCAGCAGCAGCAGCCGCAGCCGCCGCCGTTCGTCGCTACTTGGACGAGGATATTTCCGGCGTGGGACCCCGACATGGCAGGGAGCTCGCGCGCTGCGGCCGAGCGGATCTGGGGCTTGCCTCCTGCTCCGCCGCTTAAGTTCCGCGACATGTGGCGAGGCGGCCGCGGGGATGTCGAAGCGGGCGGCAGTGTAGAGGCAGCGGCGGCCAAGGAGGAGGAGGAAGAGGGGGAAGAGGATGGGGATTGGGACTCGCAGAATAAGCGGCCCAAAGTGCTCGGCTTTGGCGAGTGAGTTGCTTAAAGATTATTCGTTTGTTCAGTACTTTGCATGCTTAGCTGTTGTATTTAGATTTAGACAAGTTGTTTTATGGATGGGGGTTTCTTTTTACTGGTAGTTAGTCTTTAAGCCATTGGGTAAAACTAGAAAGATTGCTAGTTATGGATGGATGAGGAAATCTTGGATATAGAGTATCTGTGGTGTACCTAGTGTAACTTCTCTTTTTTCAAGGAGCTAAGTCATTCCATAAAACTGGTAACATTTTTTATGTTCAAAGTGCGGTTTTAGGCTAGTAACGAATTAGATGAAAATAAAAATAGGTAAATTGCACGCATGCTGCAGGAAAGATTCAGCATTTCATAACCGCTTACGCTGGAGGCTTTTTTATATATAAATGTCGTCTAGTGCTATAATGTCGTCTATTATTCAGGAAAAAGGCCTCAAAGGGAAGAATAGTCCTCATCTGACAAGAAATATGCTAATCTGCAGATTATGTTGTGCATGTGTGCTATGTATTTTGTGCCATTCTTGCCCACAGCTTTCGGTTTTCTAAAACCTGCGTATAAAAACGTATTAGGCTTATTGATTCACGTGAAATTCTTTCTGGATGATAAGGTTTTTATTACTTGCCCCCATTTGTTGTAGCCTATCAAGGTTTTTCTTTCCTTCAATTTTTTTTGTGGAAAAAAATGCTTGGAGAAATGACAATTATAATGGACACCTTTACATGCATGCAAATATATAACTTGTATTAATTTGATATATAATTTCATTGTTTTGCTTTTATTGCTGCATCATTGCTAAATCCTACGGTATCATATCTAATGTGTGTGGGTTTTCTATTATTCTTATTATTCCAGATAGCGTTCTACCTGATTTGCATAGTGTTGTAGTTTAGGATTCTTTATGCATGGACCATGATTACCTTACATCTCTGTTTTGACGCATGGACTGTGTTGCGTGGTTAGGTTTGTGTCAAAATTGTTGTATCCACTGGTGTCCTGGTAAACTTAATGAGAGCCATGATTTTTGCCCTGTCTGGGAGGTGGGCATTTATAAGTGTTTACCAGTGATTATCTAGTTATTTAGCATCTTTTCTATTTGACTGAGTACGTGGCATGCATAACAAAAGGATGTCAATGCAGTCATTCTATTGGGAGGTGCTGGAAAGGCCCTTCTGTTTTGTGTTGTCAGATGCACTAATAATCTTTACCAAATTTCCTCACTTGTTTATGTAATACATTCCTGTTTACTTTATAATTAATAGTCTTTAGATAAATTTTAAGTAATGTTAACAGCTTTCTCCTTTATACAGAGAAAGCCCACAACATTCCACTGTTGATACAACCTTCTTTAGCTTTGAATCATCATCTTTGCGTGCTTGTGTTGAATATGATTTGAAGAAATCATCACTTTTATCGGATAATGAATTGGCTTATGGCTTGATGCTTTTCCCAAATGATGATGGTTCTGAGATTCCAACGGTCACCGACAATGAGCGGATTGATAATTTAGAGAGATCACATGGAAGTAATTCTGAGCAAGTTGAAATCAGGATGGATTTTTCTGATGATCTATTGCACCTGGTATGCTGCAAGTTTCTTTGCTAATAGGTCTATCTGTACGAAAGTAGCTACTTGATTCCAATTGTACTGACTTGTTAGATGTGCCATTGCAGATATTCTCTTTCCTGGGCCAGAAGGATTTATGCCGAGCAGGGGCAACCTGCAAACAGTGGCGATCTGCTAGTATGCATGAGGATTTCTGGAGGTGTTTAAAGTTTGAGAACACGAGAATATCTCTGCCGAACTGTATGTCATTTGCTGGCTCCTTTTTTGTTTACTGAATGCATATATTATCTTATTTGAATTGTATTTGCATTCTGTGTGTGTGGGTGATTGTCCAGCTAGGTGTGTTTTGGTTGGCTAAGATAATTGTGGACTTGTAGTCCCATTTTGCCATGCCATTTTCTTACCACTTAAAAGAAACACTCCTGCTTATGTAATAATGCTGGAAAGACCTGTATGGATAGGGTAGTTTCAAAATTTTATTAGCTTTAGTTGATCAATGTGGTTGTTAACCACATTTTTCCTGTTATGCTTCTAGAGGTGCCACTTTCAGCTATATGTGACTTTCATGCTGTTTATCATTCGTGTTTACCTTCATGCTAATGAAAATTTTTACCCATGAAAGACATGTTAGTCCCCGCTAGAACTTTGACATTCATCTATGTTGTGATTTTGAACACTTCGTGTCAAAATATAATTGTGTCTGGAATTGCATAAAGCCTGTTCTTCTGAAGCCTCTGAATGTATTGGTATCACTTTTAATTAATATAAATGTGGAATTATTCTTCTGCGAGTTGTTCAACTGAAGTAAACTTCCGGTTCTTTTTGAAGGTTGTAATTTGCAACTTATTAGCCATATTTATTTCAGTCCACAAGATGCTTGGGATCTCATTGGCTTTTTTGGCTGATGTTGTTTACATGTTTAATTGATATGTTGCTTTTGCAGTTGTTGATATTTGTCACCGCTACCAGAATGTTACAGAGCTGAATTTGTCTGGTGTAAACCATGCAGAGATACTAGTGATGGAAGCAATAGCATTCTTAAGGTTTTTTCCACTCCAATTTATATCTCTATTACTGTAATTTTCTGTTCTTTGTTATTGTATTCATCCAATTGAATTTCTTTTAGGCGTCTCAAGGCATTAACAATGGGCAAGGGACAACTGGGAGAAGCATTTTTTCAAGCTCTGGCAGACTGCCCGCTGTTGACTACTTTAACAATAAGTGATGCATCTCTTGGGAATGGCATCCAAGAAGTAACTGTTCATCATGATGGATTGCTTGAACTTCACATTTTGAAGTGCCGTGCACTCAGAATATCTGTTAGGTGATGAAATTTTTAGTGCAAGTATTTTTCTTGTGTAACTAGGTTCATATATTTTTTTTTTCAACTAAAATATTAATTTGTTTTGCAGATGTTCACAACTTCAAATACTGTCTTTGAGGCGAACTGGCATGGCTCATGTGTCACTTAACTGTCCTCAGTTGCTTGATTTGGATTTTCAATCTTGCCATAAACTTTCTGACAATGCAATTCGTCAAGCTGCTACAGCTTGTCCGTTATTGGCATCGCTAGATATGTCTGCTTGCTCCTGTGTTACTGATGAGACACTACGTGACATAGCTAGTTCATGTCCAAATCTTTCTGTTCTTGATGCGTCTAATTGCCCCAACATCTCATTTGAGGTTTTTATTACTCTATGCTTTATTGCTTTTTATGTGTTCTATCATTCTATGAATCAGTGGATCCTAGCTACCAGCACTTTATATCATATATCTAATGTATGTATTTTCTTTTTGTCTCCATGTGAAGTCGGTGAGGCTTCCAATGTTGATAGACATGAGACTACTTAGTTGTGAGGGCATTACGTCTGCTTCCATGGCTGCAATATCTTATAGTCGTATGCTTGAGGTAGTACACGATCTTTCCTTTGGCAATGTTTTGCAGACTTCTAGGCACAACAAGAATAATCTAGCTTCTTTTTCGTAATCATTCCAGGCATTACAACTAGATAACTGCAGTCTGTTGACATCTGTCTCTTTGGATTTGCCACAACTCAGGAATATAAGTCTTGTACACTTGCGCAAGTGAGTAGCAGTTGGTTTTGTTATACATTCTTTTTTAATTGATGCTGATGTTTCCTTTTTCAACTGCTCTCCCTGTTCATTGTATATTTTCCTAACCTGTCATTTAGGTTTGCTGATTTGAATTTGAGAAGCCCTGTGCTTTCTTACATCAAAGTTTCTAGATGTTCAGCGCTTCACCGCGTTAGCATAACATCAAATGCTCTTCAGGTTGGCTCTTGTATTTGAGGAAGGGCTTGATTTTATTGTTCTAGTTATTGGTCAGCTTGGATATTTTTTAACGCTGCTGATTATTCTTGATCATCTGTGCAGAAATTGGTGCTACAAAAGCAAGAGAGTTTGTCTAGTTTGTCATTGCAATGCCACAATTTGGTTGATGTGGATCTTAGTGATTGTGAATCATTAACAAATGCAATCTGCGAAGTTTTTAGTGATGGAGGTGGTTGCCCTATGCTCAGATCATTGGTTCTTGACAATTGTGAGGTATGCAAGTTTTTCCTTTGAAATTATTTGTATATTTGATTGTGTTATTACTCTCTAATCATCAACATATGCATGTTTAGTTTGGAGATGTGATTCTCACCTTTTAACCACCATCCCCCCACCCCCCCAACAACACACACACACACACACAAACCTCGCCCATGCCCACCCCATCAATAATTGTGGCTATGCATTTGTGGCAGAGCTCTGTGTTCACAGAAAACCATTGCTATTTAAATGCATCAGCTGTGATATTCTTCCATCATTTTTTTTTCATACTTTTAAGTTTCCATTTGATAGTTTGGTTTTGTCTTTGTCATCATTTGATGCTAATGTTATTCTTTTTAATTATATTTATCTATTGTCTGTGTTGTTGAAATGAAAATATCAACTACTGTTTCGTTATACTGAAGTTCTGTTGATGTTTTCCTTCTCTCATCTCACAGAGCTTGAGCATTGTGGAACTAAGTACTAGTTCCTTGGTTAATCTCTCTCTTGCTGGTTGCCGTTCCATGACATCCCTAAAACTGTCATGCCCGAATCTGCAAAAGGTGAATCTTGATGGCTGTGATCATCTTGAAAGAGCATCATTTTGTCCGGTAAGTTAACTATTGTTTCTTCTGCTTCTGAGATGCAAAAGAAATTATTTGGAGCTATTTGTGTACAATTTAGTTGGTATGAACTATATGCGATTAAATCTCTAATTCACTCGATCCGATAGTACCCATTTTTGGAACGTCCAGTGCCAAAGTCACTGAATGGGTAATGATTGGATATGGTTTGCCTTGATCTATTCGAAAGAATATGAAATCTGTAGTTTTTTGCATGTTTTTAGTAATGGAGAAAAAGCAAGAGATTTGCATTGTTGACTAGACCTATGATTATTCCTTCTGTGCCACTTCTATGCCATTTTGTATTTGTTGTGCTTGATTGATTTATGAACTTTAAACAGGTGCAAACCTTGCTAAAATAGTGTTATTTGTGCGCCATTGGGCATATAGGTATGTTTGGTTGACTACCAAAATTAGCCAAGCCAATATATGTAGTCATAGCCAATTCTGTGGTATGTACAACATGGAATCCACATGAACCAAAAATTTATTTTACAGTTCATTAAATAAAGACGCAATAATTAAATAAAGACGCAATAGAAATATCTACATAAACAATATTTATTCAATTATTTCAGACAACCAATGGCCATTATATGTGGGATTTAATTGAGGATAATTAATTGCGTGGATAATTAATTGCGTGGATGATTTAATAGGTGAGTTTTAATGTGGTTGAGATAGGACCAACTTAGAATATTGGCCATTAGATGTATTAAAATCAACAGTTAATATTGTTTGGATCAGACAGCCATGAAAAGAAAGAATTTTTAAAAATCAAAACTCATACATTATAGTAGTATAGATATAGATATAGATAACTGAAGTAAGCCAAATAAATTTTTTTGTTGCATTGTATATTTAAGTTCATATGTTTGTAAAGACTACTTTCTGATACTAGCTGCTTTTGCTTTTGTAGGTTGGCCTTGAGTCCCTAAATCTTGGAATTTGTCCAAAATTGAGTGTTCTACATATTGAAGCCCCAAAGATGTGCATATTGGAGCTCAAAGGTTGTGGTGTGCTTTCCCAGGCTTCAATTAATTGTCCTCGCTTGACATCTTTGGATGCCTCTTTCTGCAGGTTGTGTCATGCTTTCCATACTTCTGCTATGCATTCTTTATTGGTACTGATTGTCATTGTACTCTCTTTTGCATGTTCAGACAGCTTATGGATGACTCATTGTCTCGGACGGCAGGAGCATGCCCTCTTATTGAACATCTTATCCTGTCATCGTGTGTATCCGTAGACAGCAAGGGATTATCTTCATTGCATTGCCTTCATAAACTGACCTTGCTTGACCTGTCATACACATTTTTGATCAGCTTAAAGCCTGTTTTCGACAGTTGTTCATGGTTGAAGGTTGGTGATTGCATATTACTAATTTAATCATTCTTTTTGTTGATCTTAATATTTATAGAAAAACTCTACTTAATTGTTGCCATTCCATGTAATACTATTTGTGAAATTGTATCATATGCCCAATACTATTGTGGATTTATGTTTTAGTGGAGTTAATGCTGTTGTACATCTGAAAATTTGTCATTCGATGTGGTAGTATTTGGCAAATCATACCAAATGACCTCTTACTTTTGTGGATTGGAGAGCTGTTGTAGTTCATTTTATGCTTAATGTTCCTTATCTTTAATTTATTCTTATCTGCAGTCTTTTGAAACTTTTGACATCAGTTGCATTGAAAATGCATATTTTTCACTTAGATCTATTAAGGGGGAGGTGTAAATATGCGATAGAGGCTTGAATTTAGTGTGTTGTGACCATGTCTACTTCCTTTGGCAGGTCTTAAAACTCTCAGCTTGCAAGTATCTCGGTGATTCGTCTTTAGATGCCCTTTACAGAGAGCATGCCCTTCCAATGCTTGTTGAGCTAGATTTATCATACTCATCTATTGAGCAGACTGCTATTGAGGAGCTTCTTGCATGTTGTACAAATTTAGTTAATGTGAACTTGAACGGTTGTACAAACTTGCACGAATTAGTATGTGGGTCAGATGTTTGCTGCTCAACTGACATGCCCGTTGATGCTTGTGCATCGAATTCTGTACCAGTCAAGAATGACAAGGTCGACAAGTGTTCTGAACGTCAGCTTGAAGTTCTCAACTGTACTGGTTGTCCAAATCTTAAGAAAGTTGTCATTGCTTCAATGGCAAATTATCTACATTTGTCAAAAATCAATCTTAATCTGTCCACGAACTTGAAGGAAGTGGATTTGACATGCTCCAATATTTGCTTTTTAAATCTGAGGTAATATTACTGTGCATTGCTGTACTTCCAAGATTATCTGTCTTGCATGTTCTGCAATTACAGCATTACTTGTGCTTTTCAGCAATTGTTGCTCATTGGAGGTTCTGAAGCTTGATTGCCCAAGATTGACCAACCTCCAACTTCTGGTACTATTCTTCATGCACCTTTCACCTATGTTTGAACTTCTTGGCTAGCATAACTACTTTGTGTTTAGGTATATAGTTTTCCAAATAAAGAATTTAAAAGGTTACCGAAAATTTGTTGAACTTCTGTTGGTTGTATCAATGTGGTTTGTCTTCATTGTCATGTGATTGGTTCATTGTTGATAAGCACAATTAAAAAAAATTAGGAATAATTTGCTCCATATCACTACCAAAGTGTCAAATTAGCAAAATATCACTGGTTGTATGACATGTCAATGGTATTTTATTAAATTTGCAATTTTGGCAGTGCGTATGGAGCTAATTGCCCTATTAATTTAATCTGCCAGTTCTAAAGTATTTTTTTCTTTATCAATACTTAAAGTTCCCATTGATTATTTACACAATTACCTTGCTCTGTCGGTGCCAATGATCTGGACTTATTCTACAAATTCTCAAGAAATTTTATGAAACCTCCACCTTATTGTGACATGTTAGCAGTACTCGGTGCTTAGGACATTTGTGCAATACATGATAGTATCAAAGTTAAGGCCTGATTATGGGCCCTTGCTTGGTGTCATTCACTTGAATCCCTGTTAACTCTTAACAGTCCATATTGTTCCATATACCTGTTTGTTTGTTTCTCAAGTTTGTTATCCGTTGGTTTATTCATACAAATTCCATATGTACGTAACTTATCCAATACCATTTTCTCTTATAGTCGTGCACTATGCTGCAAGAGGAGGAGCTAGAATCTGCAATATCCCAGTGTATCATGTTGGAGATCCTTAATGTGCACTCTTGTCCAAAGGTCAACTTTAGTATATTCTGTCAACTACTTCAATCTAGTATATTTGTTGTGTTTAAAGTTTCTGCTAAACAGCTGGTTTTTGTTCCTAAACAGATAAATCCATTGGATTATGGGAGACTTCGCATGGTTTGTCCTAGTCTCAAGCGCATCCAGAGCAGCCTTATCACATAATTTTGAAGGCTGCTATCATTTAAAGGAGTGTTACCGAGGCAAGCTTTCACTTTCATGTACTGTTCCTTGATGGACCAGAACAATTGTAGTGTAGTCTGAAAAGGAAAAAAAAACCTTTATGGTATGGCGCTCTTGTACATACTAGAACAGCATCGCCAATATATTGCATGGCATCATATATTAGGAGCCTGGCATGATGCAAGCCTAATTCTCCGGTTGATTCTTGTGAGGTAATAAGTATGTAGCTGAATCTGGATTGGTGTGGGAACTTGGAACCATTTTTGTTTCTTAATTTGCATTGCTTCTGAGTGCACCACCCATGGAGCAAGCAAAATCTGTACTGTGGTTTACATGCATTAATAATCATCTTGTTTGGATCTGAACTAGTAAATATTCTGTACCGTTTGATTGTTACATGAATTTGAATAGTTTTCTTCATTCTGTTATAAAGTGTACTGATTCTTTGTATCTTTATTATATGAATCTTGTTATAATGCGAGGTAGCTGAGTTATAGCTGTCATGCAAGATGGACTGAAGGAATCAAGGAAGGGCATTATTTTCCATTTCTTGAAACTGAAGGGTCTGGGATTTTGTTCACACCTGACCAGTTGCTAATGGTGTGCCTTGATGGGAACTTTTAGTGAAGATGTTATCTTCTGCCACTTTTGATATGCTAATTGAGCTTGATTTCCAAAAAGTCCATTCCATTGCATTGCTGAAAGGGATGCATATGCTTATCTGTTGGTATGTCATTGAAAGATGAGCAATCTTTCTTTGACTGATCCCATCTGATCTGAGTTGTTGCTAGGCTGGCTGCCGGAAAAATATGTAGCATCTGTATCTCTTTGCATTCCTGTTCCCTAGTGTCTATCTATTATTTGTCGATGCTGCTACTAACATGCACAGCTTCTTGTGCTGACGTTGGAACCCACTGAAGTAATCAATCTGTATGCTATTTTAAAGGACTACAGAAAATATTAACTATCCAGATAAGGGAGACCCAAAAGCTTGTGAAAATACAAAGAACAACACAAGAAATGGGGTGAATATCAACTAGTATTTACTAGTGGGAGTGGGATATGTAAAAATTCCGGTAAATTGACTCTGCTTTCGGACAAGAACGACGGCACTAAACAAAAACATTTTAGCAGTTCCTTGCCATCTGATTAAAAAAATATTCAAATTGTCTAGACTTGTAGTTTCTCTTTTTGCTATGACTTAGATGCATACTGAGTTGACCGTGCAAATGACAATTTTATCTCGTAGAGATACATATTTGATATAAGAATATTGTTTATCTTAAATATGATATTTTAACACTTCTTTATAGAGATATATTTGTTCTATTTACAAGAGTAAAAATATCATCTAGTAAGAATAAATATGTCATTTACTCCATTGACTAATGATTTATTAAACAACGATGTCAAATACAGAATATTAGTGTACGTTTTAGTGGTAAATAAGAAAAAATGAAATTTTTTGGTAGTAAATATAAAAATACCCATCTTTCAATGGTACCAATGAAATTTTTCCAAAAAAATGTGATTAACTACATGAGTTAGTTCTCAGGAAAATTTCTAAGGCAGTGTTTGACTGGATTTTAGATCCTAACTTTAGGTTAAAGTTGGGGCAGTTTGGTCAAATGTGCTGATTTCAATTGATGATTTTTTTGGAGTTTAGGTGGAACTAAAGCTACTTTTATATTAGAAAAACAGAGTAATATTTGAGGTGTTTCGACAGTTTTAACTTTTAAATTCGCAATACAATCATAAGATTAGAAATAATTATATGGTTATATTGGTTATAACTAATATTATATTATATTTATAGGTATAAATATCATTTGAAGGTATAAAGTGAAGAAATTAAAGTTTTTTTTTTCAAACACTTCCAAAACTCTGATTATAATTTATTTGGAGTTGGAGATATATAAATCCAACTTCTCTGTGGTAGAAACTGAAGTTAGAACTACAACCTATCTAAACATGACCTTAGTTTCAAATCACGAATTTACCAATAAAATTTGTGACCTCTCATAACAATATTCGAACTTAACTAGTAAACTTAGCCATCTTGCGGGAAATTTCAGCACATATCTTGCTAGTGAGTAAGTCATATTCAATCTCAGTCTCATGATTATGAGATTTCTCAAGGTGTAGTAACTATAGTAAATAATTGTAACAGATTTATAAAATCTTTTCTTTTATCCTCATATTTAAAATATACATTAACCACCACATCAACCCCCAACTTGACACCCACCCACTATAAGAAAGTCATCATACTGTTGCCACTTATAGTGGATGTTACCACCGTTATTGATTGATACTTGGTCATAACTCAGGATTTTAAGGAGGAGACGAGTGAAGTTAGATGAGTTATATTGAATGGTGAAGAAGGTATCTACAATGTTATATAAAATAAGTATATTATCTTTGGCAAAAAAAAAAACTTTTTTTTTGTGCACTCCCTAATTGTAGAGAGAGAGAGAGAGAGAGAGAGAGAGTGAGAGATTGGGTGGGGTCCAAAGCAGAGAAAAAGGAGGCAGGAGCCAGCCTGGGAGATTGTGATAAACTTCTTCTCCTAAGTCCCCGCGAAACTCATCTAAATTAGCACCACCAACACCAACATAATTCATAAGAAATTAAAGGAAAAAATAAATTGCCACAACAATTCCGTCAAGATACAGGAGGGAAAGTTGTAGAGAGAGAGAGAAATCTGCACAAACATATCCAATTCTCTGCCTGGCCTTCTTATCCTTAAAAAATTTCTTGTTCTGTTCTGTTTCTTGATCACTTTATCCTACAAAGAAAGAAGAGAGAAAAACAGGGGGAAAAAATGAGTCTTTTTGGTCTTGGAAGCAAGTATATCCTGTCCCCTGTTCATGTTTTGCGAATTAAGCTTAATGTTTGTGGTCTACAAGCATGTTCTTTGTTGTTCTTTGTTAGTGTTTTTTTTCTTGTTGTTCTTCTTCTTCTCCCCTTGGTGTTTTTCATATCATTTTTATTTTGCACTATTCTTGTTTATGATGATATTCAAATGTGTATCAATGTTGATTCATGATCAGTGAATGTAAAGAAATATAAAGAGAAAGAAACAAAATTTTTTTGACAGAGGGAGGAATCATGCATGGTTCCTCTCATTGTTGTTCTATTTGTGTATTCTTTTGTGTTTTGTTTTTGTGTGTTCTTTGTGCATTGGTTTTGATTCAGAAACACAACGAAATTTTGGATTCTTTGCAGGACAATGAATGGGAAATTTTGCTTTCTTGGAACACCATTATCAAATGCTTGTGTTGTGTGTATAATCTGATCAATCTTTCTTTGTCTTGGTTTCATGGACAGAAACCAGAAGACCTTTCGGCCCAAGAAGAATGCACCATCTGGAAATAAGGTCACAAGTGATCTTTAATTCTTGATTTCTTGTTTCCATTATTGTTCCATCAGGTGATCTAATCATAAACTCCTCACAATCTTTTCAGAAAAAGAAAATATCATTAAAAAATGGTGGTGCAAAAACTCAAAAATATTGCATTAAACCAAAATAAACAACTACATATGAATGTCATCCAAAAATGATGCCATCTTGCTTTAATAATCAAAAGAATATTGTTCAAACACAATATGTTCAGAAGTTCAGATTGTGCGGCGTTAATGCCTTATTGTTGGCAATCTTACAGGGTGTTCAGCTGAAAAGGCACATTGATGCAACCTTAGGAAGTGGGAATTTGAGAGATGCGGTTCGATTGCCTCCTGGAGAGGATCTTAACGAATGGCTAGCTGTTAATAGTGAGTGATCTCTAATCCTGATCTGTTCTTAGAAAAATATCCACTGTTTCATGGTTTATGCTATGAGTAAATTTCACTATTAGCCCATATTATAATACAAACATTGTAATTTTGTCTTATTTTTTTAATTTTGCACTAAAAATCATACATTATATATAAGAATTGCAGTCCCTATTAACTAAGTTTCATAACTAATATTAATAAAAAATATTTAAAGAAGTATTAAAAACTAGTAAACTTATAAAAATTCAAAGAAGAATCCAATATCAGATAGATTCATAAAAATATTCTGAAATCAAAAAGTATATCAAAAAAATATAATTAATTATAGCACATGTATATATACAAGAGTGCAATTCTCTCTTCAATTTTTATTCAAGAAAATTGTAAAGTAAATCCATAAAAATAAAAAAATTATTTTATAATTTTAATTTATAGAAGTGTTTATTTATGAGTAACTTTTTTATTCTTTTTTTTGTTATGCTTAGTATTTTTTATTTTTTTATCTTACTATACTTTATAGTTTTTATAGTTTTAATGATATATTTTATTATACAAGATAATTTTGAGTTTCTAAATTTTTTATTTTTTTTTATTATTTTGGTTTCTTAGTGTTTCTTGACGTTGTTTAGTTCTTAGTTTTAGACTTATTTGGCATTTTTTTGAATATTTTCTCTAAATATAATCTATTTTTTATAATTTTTTGTGAAGTATTGTCGATGTCTCAACTTTTTATAGTTTTTATAAATGTTTTTTGTCAATATTATTTGGGGAATTTAATAGACATGGACTTCATTATAATTCTTGAGTATAATATGAGACTTTAGTTGTAACATGAAATTCTTATGTTGTGGTGATGGTTAGTAGTGAAATTTACTCTTTATGCTATTAATTCACATTACTTCCCTTCTTTCATATAATGTAAAGTTTGAGTTGCAATAGATATGCAAAGGTGGTTTTTGCGATCCTCATTTCTTTCTTATCATTCTTTATTTACTAATGATTATTATATGCTAGTCATTTAAGCATGTTTAGAAGAAATTTCCAAGCCTCGCAAATAGAATTACTCGACAAAGGCCAAGAATCTTAGAGCTATGGTACCATTCAAATTGTTTTGTAAATTACACTTTGATCCATGTACGCATACCTTCCATGAACTTACAAGGACTAGATCATGGCTCTATAAAACAATTATACTGCCTGGTATAATGCCCAATACCATATCTGGAGGGGTCATATGTATTGCTAATAAATGCATTGATTAAAGAATGATATGTAGTATTACTTTGACAAACTAAGGTCAAATTAAGTTTGTTTGACTTAGACAATACTAATATTAAATATTGAACAAAAAATCTATGTTTGATGCAAAATTTCTAGCAACTTGTATTATTTGGAGTTCTCAAACTTGCAAATATAAAAACATAAAAAAGAATACTAAGTTAAAACACCTACAAATTAATTACAAATTCATCCAAATCCATCCATTTTGCAAGAAGCAAATTGATAGTTTGGTGTACACCCAACATATGTAAAAATATAGAGTAAATGCAACTACTTACAAGGTCCTACCATATAACTATTTTATGTACTGATAGCTGCAATTTTTTTTTGTTTTCTCAGCTGTGGACTTTTTCAACCAGGTGAACATTTTGTATGGCACTCTAATGGAGTTTTGCACACCCACTACCTGCCCAACAATGTCAGCAGGACCAAAGTAATTATCATAATCTCAAATTCTTAATTTGGTTGGTGAGAGTCCTCAAATGGTGACAGCAAAATATTTTCAGGTTTGAGTACAGATGGGCTGATGGAGTTCAGATCAAGAAACCCATTGAGGTTTCAGCGCCAAAATATGTCGAGTATTTGATGGACTGGATCGAGGTTCAGCTTGACGACGAATCCATCTTCCCTCAGAAACTCGGTATTTTTCAGTTGATGATATTTCACCCAGTTCAGAAGCTACAAATTTTCAGTTTGATCTTGGGTGTCTGTATTTTGTTGTTGGATTGATTGGAAGTTGTGCATACAGGAACCCCTTTCCCGCCGAATTTTTTGGAAGTTGTGAAGATGATATTCAAGCGCCTTTTCCGGGTGTATGCTCACATTTACCATTCACATTTTCAGAAGATTGTGAGCCTCAAGGAAGAAGCCCACCTCAACACCTGTTTCAAGCACTTCACATTGTTCACCTGGGTGAGTAGCCTCTTGATTTTTCTCCTGTTTTCTTTTTCTTTTTCTTTTTTTTTTTGAGCATGCAATTTCTTATGACGCATTTTATTCGGCAGATGCATGTATTCAGATCAGTTAGTGTACCATTTGGTTTTGATCAGAAATAAGAATGAGATTTACCTGTTGGTTATTGCAAGTGAATCGAATCTCCAAGGAAATGTCTGAATTCAAGTGGCTATAGAAGTATAGAACACTAATAAATTTGGATCGGTTTGATTCATTTGTTGGATCTTCAATTGGTAGCATCTTGCTGTGCAATTTGTTCGGCGGAATTCCTTTTTTGCACAAAATTTTGTTTTGATGAATATAATCAATAAAATTTTTTTTGTGTCTTAGTTACTTATTGGAAAACTGGCTGAACATCTCGTGAAACGTTTGGATGTAATTGCTTCAAGCCTTGAACCAGTTCTAATCTTCATGCAGGAATTCAAACTGATCGAAAAGGCCGAACTCGCGCCGCTCATCGATCTGATCGAGTCCATAGTTTCAGTATGCTGAGAATGCATTAAAGAGTGGGTTATTTGTCTTCTTTTTATCTTTCTGTGGTGGCACAGGAAAATATGCAGGAAAAACTGAGTGAGGCTAGAAGAGACAGCAAAAGATAGTTGCTTTCTTCATGTATTGCTTTTGCATCTGCTCCATGAATTCGAGAAAAATATAGGGATGTCAACTGGGCGGGACGAGAATGGAGTTAGATACTCATTCTCGACTCCACTATATTAATGAGGATATTTTCATCCCCATATTAATCCCCATGGAGATTTAGCAGGGAATAGAGATTCTCATGTGGATATTTATTGTATTATTTAGATTTTTTTATTTTCGTGCATGTTATATAGTATAAGTTAGTTTTTAACACTACAAAATTAAAAAAAAGACTTCTTATGAGTCATATATATATATTCTCATACTCAAAACTCTAGATTTGTGCTTCATCTGTGATAGCATTCATATTTCATGAGATGATCGGTATTCGTATGTTAGGACAACACACAATTGCTACGCTCTAACAATTAATTTAGAGTTGATAATGGTGAATTCTCATCATTATTTACTATCATTTTGCTAAATAAATTAGTCTTCTCGCCTCATTTAGTTTTAGATTTTATTTAGAATCCATCAAAATTTAGTTTATTTGCTTTCAATTTGTCCTAATCTGTTGTTTTTAAGGTTCGGAGATGAAAATCACATAAAATGACAATGAAATTTGAAGAAACCCGAAGAATACCAATTATAATACTAGTTACAACTATTATTGCAAGCAATATGGAGTTCTGGAGTACAAAACAGAGGCAACACACATCAAGAGTCACATATGGTTTGCCATATGGGTTGGCAACCCGCATGTGCAACTTATATCACCTTTGACTTAGAGATAAAGCCAAGCAGTTTGTAATTACGAAGATTTTGATGTCGGATGACTTTCATACAAACAGAAAAAAAAAAACTTTGGAACTCTCTAGACTATTGGATTATAAAAAGACAAGGAGAGGCACAATCATCATGAGCATCTTTTATCAAGGAAATCATTCAGGATCTCTGATCCACTTCTTAGAATAGTTTTACTATATTTTGTGCAAACAGGAAAACAATTTCAAAACTCTCTGGACTCTTGGACTATAAAAAGACGTGGAGAAGCACAATCATCATTATCTTTTATCATGGGGATCACCAGGATCAGATCTCCTATCCACTTCATAGAATAGTTTCACTATATTTTTTTAGTTTATTTCTTTTGTAATCAAGATGTTGAAGATGGTGACTACGTTTATTGGATTGATGTTAAGGTAAAACCCTAACAATCTTCTGAAGTAAGGGATTCAATCTATGAATAACATATGAAGTGATTTCATTCTTTTATCTTTTTGTTATCTTTCTATTTTTGTTTTATTGGAGTGACTTGCTTAATGCTAGGTTATACTCAGACGGTCGTATAACTCTAGTTGTTAGGGCTGATTGCTGCTTTGAGAGAGGGTGAAAGATTTGGAATCTCAACCCATGAACAGACGGAGATTAGGATTTATACTATTAATTCGAGGAAGAACAGTTACTACAAAGTGTAAGAGTTTATCGGATCGTGTAGTAGTGTCGTGAAAGCTAGATGCACCTCGGTAGCTTATAAAGTGTAGTAGCGTCGCGAGAGTGTGATGCATCTTTTTAAGGGATAAACGCATACAAAATTAAATTGATTACAATAGACATTAAAATTATCCTCTGCAATTTATTCAATAGATTGAACAACCGAAATCTGAGAGATTGATTCAATTCATAATAAATAATATAAACTTTTTTTTTACTGATTTCATTCTTTTCCTTTGCCACTGATTCGAAATATTAGCTATTGTTTTTCCAAAAGAAAACGCTTGTGTCCTCGTGGGATCGACAACTCTACTCATCTAAAAGTTACAATTGACTCCGCGTGCTTGCGGGACATCAAAGGTTTCTTGTGCCTTTGTCGGAGATCATCAGGTTTTGAAGGAGTTCTTGTGCCTAGTTGAGTTAGAGTAACAACATGATCCCCTGTGACTGTTGTATGGTTTCTAAATCATTAACTTAATTTGTCTCATTGAGAATCCCAGTAATTAATTCGTTGATTTACTACCTTTTCAAAAATTGTGCCCGAAGATATGGAATACTGAAACCGTAGATTTTGTCTGTGATTTCTTTGAACCAATTTCTGTAGTTTTAGTAATTTAGGTTTAGCTCTCAAAAACACTCAAATACTCACAATTAGATCAGTAGTTTCAATCCGAGAGAGTTTCAAACTTGTTCCCTGTGGAATTGACCTTTAAATACTTAGTGATAAACCGTCTATTTGTGGCTTTAACAAAACACACCCTTCTGGGGCGTGTTAAGTTTTTTACGTTGTTGCTAGGGAACAATGGTAAATTTGATAATTATCATATTTTTGCATAATTTCTATATGTTTAAACCCCCGATCATGCACATATTAGTCATATACCTCGGCATTTACATAGATTATTCCAGATTTGCTGCCAAATTGACCGGATTATTTGTTTTGCAATTTTTATCGTAGGTCAGCGCGAATTAGATGGATTTCTGGCTAGCGGTCGCGCCTCATCGATTTATTCCGACCTTCGGTCGATTCCAGATGGAAGTGCGCGTTTCCGCGGACGCGTAGGAACCAACCGCGCCGAAATCAGAGTCTCCGGGGGCCCGAAATCTCAAACCCTAGCAACCAAGGAGCTTTCTGTAATTCTCTAAAATCCTGAGGGCCATTTCACAAATTGACCTTCTTCTCAAAAACCTCAGCAAGCCACCATTCTTCCCTAAGCCTAGTTCTTTGTATTTTGCCTTCTCCTTCTCTCTTTGCCCCCAATTTCCTCATCTCCGTCCACCACGCCGGCGGCCGCCAGGCCGTAGACCGTCGGCGAACTTCTTCTCTGCCTTCCCCACGGTTCTTCCACACCTCCGTCCATCTCTAAACCAAAACTGACTTCCCCTTCCTCCTTTCTCCTTCCTGCCTCTTCTTCAATTGCTCCTTCCTCATTCCCATTTCACAGCACCATCATAGCGACTCCACACACTCAGATCTGGTGCTTGTTCCCCAAATCCACCTCTCCTCTTCTTTTAAATCTCTAGATCCACAACACAAACTCCACCAAATCCATCATTTCAAGCCCCAAATCCACAGCTCAGCCACCGCGCCTTGAGCAGCCCGCGCCGCCGCCTCTGGAGCCGACCTGCGCCACCGAGCACCAGCCGCCTCCATCCTCGGCGCTTCTCCAACGCCTCCCGAGCCGGCGCCGCCGAGCCACTCCTCTCCTCCTCCATCTCCAGCACCGCGCCGTCCCCGCGCACATCGCCGCCTCTACAGTGCCGCCGCCACCGGGCGCCTCCATCCCGCACCGATCCACTCCAGCGTTGCGCTCTCGCGTCCCTACGCCGCGCCGCTGCCACTGGAGCCGACCACCACAGCGTCGTCTACACCGACCACGCCGCCTCCTGCCGCCACCATCCACGCCGGCGTCGCCCCTCCACGTCTAGCGCCGCCATCATCTTCTTCCACCTCTCCGACGATCCTCTTCTCCCTCGACAACTATTTCAGTGACATCTTCCCTTCTCATCCTTCTCTTTTCCCTCTTATTGTTTTCCTGTGATGCTTGTATGAGAACAGGGTTTGATTGTGAATGAGCATTTTGACATTTGATTAAATTCCAGATTAATTGTGTGTTTATTTCTCTGAGCTGTAGTCCCTGGATGTGTCTCTTGTTTGTTTGCGATCAGAATTTTCTTGTTGCTTCTGCTGATGTTGGATTGTGGCAATTGATGGGAATGAGGATTAACTGCAATTGAGTCGCAGCTCAAGCTTGATTCCAATTTATTGTTTTACTCGTTGCCCTCTCCTAGAATTCCCTGTGATAAATACTGTAGCACCTTAATATGATTGGCTGTTGAGATGTGTTGATTATCTATCTTGAGTTTTTATGCTACAGCCTGCGGTTATTTGATCTTCGTGTTTGATTTATATTGAACCCAATTTGCTGCATATCTAGTTTGGATTGCTGTGTGTAGACTCTTGTTGATTGTTTCAGCTAATCCTTTCCGCTTAAACTGCTTCCACTTAGTAGTGTTTTCTCGGCATACAATTCTTGTCTACCGCTGGCCTAGGGTACGAGTACAGAGTTCTATCTCTGTTAGTCGCACTTTAGTCGGTGATATGAGTCGAGGAAACCACCTCTCTTTCTCTTTATTTCTTCCAACATCTTCTCTCTTTTCCTTTGTCTGATTTATTTTCATTTACCATTGATTTAGTTAGTTTTACACGATTCGTTTTCTCTAGTCTCTGTGGAAAGAATGATAGAATACTTGCCTACTGCATCGTCCTCGTTCTATTGCGAGATGGCCTAGGCCGGTATCAAAATTCTTTCGGGATTGTATAATTACTAGCCTAAATCAATCTCTCCTCTCTATATTGTCTTTTTTCATTCTTTCTTTCTTTTTGTACAACTAACCCCATAGTTTGGTAGTATATGAGTGAAGTACCCTATGAAGATGTGAACATAACGATCAAAGAAATTCAAAAAGAATAAAAATATCAAACAAGGAGAACCATCAGAGAAGAATCAAACACTAAAGATGGGCAAACCTAAGTTGAAGGATTATGGAACCCCACTTACTAGAGTGTTACTGTCAGGTATCCTTGGGTAAAGATCTCAGTTTGTATCTCCATGTATTTCTTGAACCTTGTGATATTTTTAAGATTAACGGAATTTAGTGGGATGCGCTTCGGCTAGACTATTCCCTTTCTCTTTACAAGATAAGGAGAGAACATGGTTCTGCACTCTGCCACCCAATTCAATCACAACATCAGATGAACTCTCATGTGCTTTTCTCAGTACGTTTTTTCCACCTGCTAAAATTGCGCATATTTGAAGTCAGATTGCTTCTTTTATTTAGTAGGGAAGAGTCACTTTACAAGGCTTAAGAACGATTCAAGGACTTACTACTAAAGTGCCCTCATCATAGTTTGGAGAAGTGGCTGGTGGTTCAAACATTAAATAATGGACTAAACTACACCATATGAATGTCTGTAGACATTGTAGCTGGCAGCGTATTGATGAACAAAAGTGTATTAAATGAGTATGATCCGATTGAAGGTATGACACAAAACTACACACAGTAGGGGACCGAACGCTCTGTAATTGGTAAGACTAACAGTTTTGAGGTCAATGTGATGGCTTAATTAGCTGAGCAGGTTGCATGTTTGTCTGATAAATTGAAAAATCTTGAAATACCGACTAAATCTCCTGTTGATGCTATTACACCTATTTATAAACTATACGGCATACAAGGCACTTTGGCCATGAATCCCATTATAACCAATCTATGCAATAAGTTAATTCTTTTGAGGGATCGCAACCACAGCAAAGGTAATCCTTTCTCAACACTTATAACCTTGAATGGCGCGACCATCCAAACCTTTTGTGGACAGGACCCAACCAACAGCAACATCAGTTTCCCCAACAACAACAACCATACCAACAACAACAGTCATACCAAGCATAGAAGCCACTATTCCAGCAGCAACAATAACAACCATACCAGCCGCTACATCAACAACAAAACCAACCCGAACAATCCAAAGTTGAGCGCATGCTAGAAACTTTTCTCGCGAATCAAGAGAAAGAAAAAGTGAGTATTAATAAGAAGATTGACTCCATTTGTATGCATGTTCGCCTGCTTGCGACACAGATTGTGCAATTGGCCAATCCTGTAGCTAAAAATCTTAATTAACTTCCTTCAAAACCTATAAATTCTTATTATTCAAAACAACTTAATGCTATTAACATTGTTTGATTGTGTGATGCAGTAATTTTACGAAGCAACAAGGTACTACTACAGCCAATGAATGCGCCTACCAAGGATTCAATGTCGATGGCTAAACTTAAGCACGATGATCCACCTTAACCAACTAAAAAGCTCAGTAAGGACGAACAACCAAAGGAGTTAGGTAACAACTGAGGTGACACATGTTTATAAACCGGGCCCGCCTTTTCCTAGATGTTATCTTCGGTCTAAATTTGACAAATAATTTTAGAAATTCCTTAGTGTCTTGAAAAAATTAGACGTGACTATGCCTTTCACCGATCATATCACTAAAATACCTTCTTATAGAAAATTCTTAAAAGATATTATTACAAATAAAAGAGATTTGAATGAACTAGAAATAGTTGCTTTGATCAAAGAATGTAGTGTTTTGATTCAAATCAAGATGCCAGCAAAGCTCAAGGAAAAGGAAGCTTCTCCATCCTGTACACAATTGGAATAAAATAAATCATGTGAGCTCTCTGTGACTTAAGTGCCAGTGTTAGTGCGATGCCTCTTGCCATTGCACGACGCCTGGCTATGGGCGAGATCAAGAAAACGAAGATGGTATTACAACTCACAGATCGTTCCATCAAGCATCCCAAAAGAATCTTGGAAGATTTTCCTCTCCAAGTCAGTAAATTTTACATCCTTGTTGATTTTGTCATCTTCGATATGAATGAGGATATTGCTATTCCACTTGTTTTATGATGACTGATGCTTCCTATAACGAGGGCAATAATTGATGTACGTAAGGGTAAAATTGCTTTTCACATGAGGATGAGAAAATATTGTTTTAACTACATGAAATTTCTAACTACCTTATGTATGAGGAAACCGTATGAAGGATAGACTATCATGAGGTTGTGTTGCAGGATGAAGCAATTGTAAATGAAGCTCTTGATGACAACATAGAGTCCAGCAATAACATGGACGATTACACCACTAAAACTATGTCATCATTGCTTGTGTTGTAATCATTAGTTGGATAAAATTACTTCTAGAAAGTGTTTCCTATTTGTTTCAAGGCAAAATATGACGAATTGGAAGGAATCTGAACGAAATACTATAAGAAACGGGATTGAAATGGACTCTTTGAAGCTGAATCTGAGAAGACCGGAGGCCGGTACAGGTCATGCCCACCTGTACCCAATTTTGACAAAAAAAATGTAGAGAAATGCTAAGAAGCAAGCAAACAAAGGCTGATACGAGCTACAGCACACTCATGCTCCGCACGAGCACGGGCCACGCCACTGCCTATGCCCACCTCGATGAGGCATCTGAATGGTGGTATTTGAATTTGTATTTGCATGTATTTGCATAGATTTCGAGGGACTTTGCAATATTATTGTGCAAAGACATTTAGGGCTAGAAATACACAAGATTTTGACCTCAAAAATCATCCAGAAAAATTATTTTAGTTCCTTTCTCAAGTTTAGGGTTATGTGTTGGATCTAGGTAGATCTAAGTATTTAGGTTTTGATGATTAATGACGATTTAGATAAATCCATGATGATTAAAGTTAATCTGAAAAAATGTCAGATTTGATGATCAAATGACAAATTAGATAAACCCTAATTTAGTACGAGTAAGTTGAGTTGATTATCGGTAAACCCTGAATTGGATGTTTCCTCGGTTGCGGGTTTGATATTGATGCATATGTAGAGGGGGAGTTTGGTGGATGTATTAAGCTTGTACTAATTGATTGATCAAGATGTTACATGATAAATCTTGAAGTTGATGACTCCAGTTGTGGATTTGATATCAATTCATATGTTGAGAGGGAGCTCATCACTTTGATCATCTGATTTGATTGCTATCATGACATGAGTAGTATAGATCGTGTGCGTATGTTTTTATCATCTACAATCTATACGATTGAATTTCATCTCATACTCATTTACCTGCTGTTGAATATAGCTTTGTTATTTCGCTGGAAAGAGAAACTGTTGAGCTAACTCCTGTGTGGAATAGTTTCTCTGGTAGTGATTAATGACAACATATATATGAGACTAATGTGTGCATTTAGTGTATGTGTTGTAGTCTCAGTTTGATCGCAGGGTAAAAGCAGGCAAGGGCGTGAAGAGGATGAAAACGATATGAGACATCCCGAGCAAGGTCAAACTTAGCAAGGATGAGCTTTGCAAAGACAGGCATCAAGCGGTCGAGCTTCGCGTGGTCAAGCTTAGCGGGATCGAGCTTTGCGATGACGAGCGTCTAGCGATCGAGCTTTACGAGGTCAAACTCCACCTAAGGTAAAATCCAAGATTAAGGATTGGTTTCTTAGGGTTTTATCGGTCTCGGTGTTTGGAGACAGACTGGATTAATATGATTCTTTTTACTAGTTTGACCGTACTATTAAGAGGGGTCGGAAACTAGTAGCTTGAATCTATCTAGTGTGAAAGCTCAGATGCATTCATATCATCTTGCACTAGTGTCTTGCATTGCTAGAGAGTCTAAGTGTAGTTTATGTGCATTAGAGAAAATGTTTTGAAAACTGCACTTAGTCGTGATCGCCAGCTATTTGAATTGGTTTATTTTTATAGAGATGGTCATGGTTGTATTTGCAAATTCTGATCGTATCCGTGCTTGATACGTGGTCGTGGTCGTGTCGCTGGTTTGGCAGCTTTTCGATTAGAGTTTGGGTGTGGTCGTAGGAGTTCGAACTGGGCGTACTAGTCTTCGACTTGTTTGCGTATGCTCGACCAAACCCTATTGACCACTTGTTTTCGACCGGATGTCAGACTTGTGTGGTCGTGGTCATCGCTGAAGTGTCAGCTAAGATATCCGCGAGAAAACATCAAATCCGTATGTGCAAATACCCTAAATTGCAATTGAGATGATTTTTGGATTGGACATTTTGATAGTAGGAAAGTTTCTGAGTTTTCTAAAGGTTTCTAGAGTTTTCTAGGTCTTTCTCCTGTTGACAAAATTGTAGATCTCTGAGTTATCTTTCCAACAAGCCAAAAATTACCTCAATCGGACCTCTGGATCAAAAGTTATACTTATTTTACTGTCAGTGTGCAGTGGCCGGACATTGTCCGGCCTATACAAATTTTTTCAGCCTTTTGAGAAATGAAACAGAGACAAATGCATCCGTCCGGGGCTATCTGTCCGAAGTGGCTGGACATTGTCCGATATGGCCAGACAATGTCCGGCCTGTACAAATTTTTTGAGCCCAGAAATGAAACAGAGACAAATGCATCCGTCTGGAGCATTTGTCCGTCATGGCCGGACAATGTCCTGCCTTTACAGAAAAATCGCCCAACGGTAACTGACACATTGCAACGGCTGTTTTCGTTGAACTGGGCAGACACTGTCTGAAGTGGCTGGACAATGTCCGGCCTGTACAACTTTTGGTCCAGTTTTTTGCAAACGGCTAGTTTTTCGTTGAGGCTATATATACTTCGTGTTTGGCTTCATTTTTGGGTGCTCAAAGAGTTCATTCTTCAATTGAAAACCTAGCCAATTGAGTTGCATATGTGTTATTGCATTTAGAGGCTAGAATTGAGCCCAAATCTTGAGTAGATTTGAGAGAGAGCTTGAGGGAGATTGTGTGAGTGTTTAGTGCACTTCATCTCCATTAGATTGCTAGTGCTAGAGTGTTGAGGATCTCATTTGCATTATTGAGCTTCTAGCACATGGTTGATTCAAGTGAAAGTGCATCGGGCTTGTTACTCTTGGCAATCGCCTTCGCCTAGACGGTGCCGGAGGAGAGCCGAGATCTCTCCAATTGAAGTTTGTCGGAGAGGCCGACAAAGGATTGTGAAAGGTGTGGTGCTCACCTATCCGGTGTGGAGAAGGAGCAACTCTAGTGAGATATCCTTCGTGGATATAGAAGCGAGGCTCCGAGAGAGCGCTTCAAAGAGGAGTAGGGGAGACCGGGCGAGTCTTCGAGACCTCAGTAAAAATATTGTGTCAATTGCGTATTTTATACTTGCTTTACATTCATCTTGACACAATTGTTAAATTTACCATTGTTGCTTGTTTTATTGAATAGTTCATATGGTTGAATGCAATTAGTTGACTAAATTGCTTTAGAACCTCATTGTATAATCTATTTCAAACAATTATCTTGTTGAAATTGCTTAGTGTGGAAGAAAATTTAAAAGCCCCCTAATCACCCCCTCTAGTTGGCATCCTCGATCTTACATTATGTTCTAGTCTAGTTTTGGAGTTGAGTTGTAAACTGATCTGGATGGTCACTTTTTCTTTGTCAATTCAATTTGGTATATTTATTTTATGTTATTCACAATTTTTTCTTAATGACTTGTCATGAGTAAATTTTCCTCTAGAGTTAGGGATGACTTAATCTGGAGGGCACTATTTTGGTTCTGATTTGTTTGAAAGATTGTTGATTTAATTGTCTGAATTCTTATACTCTAAACTATAGATTCGCACTTCATTTGTGGTATTATTTGTACTCTATGAGATGGTCGATATTTGTAAGTTAGGATAACACACGCAGCACGCCCCACTGCATCAAACTCCAAATTGAAGCCACCAGTGAGTTCCCCTCATCAAACTCTCTGTGCTATATCATTTAATTGAACCCCCGTGCCCCACATTGCCGATGATCGCCGGAATTGCCAGAACCTCGTACTCTAACGATTTATTTAGGATTTGAATGGAGTTTTTGTATTTAATTAAGTTAGAGCAACATACATACTCCCGTATGACTATTGTATGGTTTTCAAGGTATCAATTTAATTTGTCTGGTTGAGAATTTTAGTAATTAATTCATTGATTTACTATATTTATCAAAAAAATTGTGTTCAAAGGTGTTAGAATTCCCAAAATCATATGTTTTCATTGATTTCTTTGAACCAATTTTTGTAGTTTTAGTAATTTTAAGTTTAGTTTTCGCAGATTTAGATTAGTAATTTTAATCCAAAAGAGTTTTATGTTTGTTTCCTGTGGAATTGACTGTTAAGTGCTCAGTAATAAGTAACATGCTTGTGGTTTTAACAAAACACACCTTCTGAGATATGTCACCCTACAAGTCATTTTGTGATTTTAACTCCATAGAAGTTCCCTCCAATCACAAACACCACCCATGGTGTCATTATTCTATTAAATTTAAACAGAAATGATTAGAACAAATTAAAAGACAATTGTCATTGACATCTAGTAGCAGCCGTCACCTAACCGAAAATCACATGCGCCACTGACTCTAACGTTTGAAGTTGCTTAGTACAACTACCACCCATCACTCTCAATGTTGTTGCCACCGACTATTGTCTCTAACGCTCATGCTACATGGGCTTCTTATATCAGTAATCGGTGTTTTTGAGTTTTTTTAAGTAATTTTCATTTAAATTTAACATATTAGTGACGATAAAAAATATTTCAAATTGGAGATAACTTGTGAGGAATTAAAGTAACAAAATGAGTTAGGTGGACTCCACTACACGAGGATGCGCTAACTTTGCTCCGCCTTTACTCGACGTGTGCTGACGCATGTGGAAGCAACAGATGTGTGAAAGCTGCATGTGGATCAGGCTTGACATGAGCAGAGTGAAACAATATTTTTATTTGACTCTGTGTGTGTGTGTGTATATATACACACACACACACACACACACGAGACACACTCTGTCTCATCTGAAATATTGGAGATAGTCTTATTGGTGTTATTGAGAGCGGTATTGATTTTTTTTTTTTTTACCCCTGTGAATTGTGACGTGAGCGAGAGCGACCCCCACGGTCCACGGATAAGAGGCAAGAAGCTCGCAGCTAAACCTTCTCCCCTCTCTACTCCTCTCCTTCTCCACCTCCAATTCTCCATCCATCCATCCATCCATGGCTCCATCCCTCCTCCTCTCCTCTGCTCCTCCTAGCTTCCATCTCACCACCACCACCACACCAGGTAACCAACCTTCTCTTCCATAGTTCCATTGCTGTTTATTGCTTCAGCGATTCTTTCTTGCCTTGTATTTGTCCCAAAATTTCTTTCCTGTTTCCCTGTTCTTTCTTGCTTTCTTGCTTTCTTGATCTTTCTCCGTTTTGCAATTCTTGTAGTTACCAAGATTTCTTCTTCTTTTTCAGGTGCTCGCGTGCACCACTTGTCACTGACTTCTGCACGCTCTGCTCGTGGTAAAGATTCCATCTTTTTTCTTAATTCTTTTCTTTTGTTTTCCCTTTTCCATATTGGTGAACCTGTGAATGTAGTGTATAATCTTTCTAAAATTGGCATTTGAAATTTGCAGGATTTCGATCGAATTCCATGAGCATTAGATGTGAGCAGGGAGCCAAAGGCGGCGGAGGCAGCGGCGGCGGCGGATTGGATGTGTGGCTCAGCCGCGGTGCGATGCTCGGCTTCACGGCGGCGATTACGGTTGAGGTGACGACCGGCAAAGGGGTGCTTCAGGTAGCTGCATGCTCTTTTGCGAGATGATAATGCATTTGGAGAGCTTATTAGATGCATAGCAGGGGGATCCAAGGCTAGAGAGGAGAGATCTCACGTGAGGAGACCCCACTTATCTATGTTTAGATCCATGTAGAGGATGTTGATCAAGGAGAGAGGAGGGGCCTGAGTCCCTCCCTCCATTTAAGTTTCTCCCTTTAATTTCTGGCCAAGAGAAGCTGATGCCGGGGTCAAACAGGTGTAGGGGCTTATTTAAGAAGTAGAAGCTGTCCGTTAACGAGAGGCCAAAGTCGGAGTGGGTAGGTTATGCAGCTTCTCACCCCGGCTCTGCACCCCTTATATGCTCCTCAGATGAAGTTCTTATCCAACAACTTTACCATTGAACATTTGCCACAACATTATTACATATTGAATATGACAATTCTCCTGTGTCAAGAGCCTAAAATTTCTCTTACGTGGTCTATATCATCAGTACACTACACGAGGGGCATATTCCATGTGTATCACAATATAGAATGACATAAAAAAAGTGGAAAAAGCTCAATAGTATATCTCATATTTCCAAATTTTCGAGTAGCATATAACAAAATGTTCCAAATACATTTGCAAGCCACATAATGTGATTTATGGCTCTATGATTTGTACTCAGTAACTGTTCAAATCATTAATAACTATCCTCTATGGTGTGATTTGGAAAGGATACTGTATGTGATAGATTGCTTTGCTTCTGCAGAATCTGGGCTTGATAGCGCCATTGCCAACGGTGGCGTTGGCTCTTACCGGAGTCGTCGGAGTTGTTACAGCATTTCTGATATTCCAATCTGCATCACAAGATTGATCAGTTTCTTGAGGCTTGAGTTGCCTTTCTTGTGCTGTGTAACCACCTATGCACGTGCGCTTGTGTGTGTGTGAGAGAGAAAGGGGGAAAAGAGATAGGAGAATGCATTAGAGGAAATTGTATTGATCAGGGATTCAGGGATGCTGCAAAAGTTTATGCAAAGAAAGCCTTCTCATTTTCTTTTATTGGCTAAATGCTTTCTTGATGATTGATGAATTTATGTATGAGAAGGTGAGAATGCTTCTTTGAACTGATCTGCCTTTGTTTTCAGTTCCATGATGCCAAAAGGAACGATGCAAGAACAAAATGATGCTTCATCTGATCATCAGGATATATTGGCATATAATGCAAACTGAAAGTTTGTAAAATTCTAAACTAGATCACCTACCACATTATGAGAATGTCAGCTCCTTGGGATGTATGTACAGTCGTTTAAATACAGATCATTGTTTTAAAATGGACTCATATGAATGGACAAACAAATTGATATAATAACGAGGTAAGACTATATTCGGGATTGCGGTGATTTGGTAATAAATGCTGCAACAAAATATTTTAAAAAATTATTTTGGAAAAGTTGCCGCAAATAAAATTTTATCTGTTTGGTAAAACAAATATTGTTATTAGTTTCACCTAGTTTGGTAGCAACATGATGTGCCAAAGATAGTTTGAATTAGAGATCTTATTGTTAGTTATACTGTAGATGAGAAAAAACATGTCAGTCACTTCTTTCACGGGTTCAACATTTTTTTATCATTGTTTTGTAACGAATGCAGGTACAAGTATTTCGTACACTTACATTGCACTTAGACGGTTAATGTGAACATCCACACAAAGAGAGGTTGTAAATTTAAATCTTGATCCCCTCTATTTTTTTTGTGTGTGTTTAGTTGGGGTATTTGTATTGGTGGGTGGGGGAGGTTAGGGTAAGAGTTTAGAGGTGGGTGGGGTGAGGTGTGTATTATTGATATAACAAATATTATCACTTGTAATGATAGATTTTTTAAACAAATAGTAAAAATATTTTCTAAATAGATAGATTAGGTAACCCAAAAGCGTCCGGGTCGAAATATGGCTTCAGTTTATAGAACTTGATTTTTTAAGATATACCGCACTCCAAATATAGCTTAAATGGTGTTTATAGTATAGTTGTGTGTTAATTGGGAAGTTTTTGTAATACTCTTTGAACTAAAAAAATTGTGTTTTTATTTATTTTTTTAAGGACTCTCAGATATAAGTTTGAACATTACTTTTTATAATTATATATTTCAAAGATTATTTGAATGACGACTCTATTAATATCATAAAATGTGGTCAATATTGCTAATTTTATTGTGGTGGCCATCTAGTAAACATTTAATAAATACAAAATAGTGGACACTTTTCTTTAACATTATCTTCCATTTTTCCGTATTAAGATGACTACTCTTTCTTTTTTTTTTTATTTATTTATAACATTGTCTTTTACCTTTCCGTATCAAGACAACCATCCTCAAAGTTTTTTTATTCCATGTGCCTTTCTTTTTTTCTAACAATATCCCTTCATCTTTCTATATTAGGATAATCAATATTTGTGTTTTTTTTCAATTTAATATAAATATATGGATCAACATTTACACAAAATAAGAGTATATGTACATACATTGTTACATATGTGTATTAAGAATTTATAATTGAGAAATTATAAACATATACATGAATGTTCATCTTATTTTCTTGAATAGTATATATGTATTTCTTAAGCTTGATATAAGTAGAATACCTCTTATACCATATTTCTTTTTTCCAACTTTGACATACTTATTTTAGATTCTTATCACAAAAGAAAATGCACTTACATGGATGTTAGCTTTGTATTACTGAAAATATATGTACTTACAAACACATATTGAATACTTAGACCAAATAATATTTGTGTTTACATATGTTCATTTAACACTTACAATTATATTTATGTGTTTACACATACCCATTAAGCATTCACAATAAAAAAAATATATACTCACACATACAAGTTAAGCATTTACAATTAAAAGATATATGACAATAACAAGTTACAACCATGTAAAAAACAAGACAAAAACAGAAAAAAGCCGAAAAAAAGAAAAGTGAAAAGAAAAAACAATAAAATCATGGTGAAACCAAAAAAAGGAAAAATCTAATAAAACATAAATCACCTACAACTATAGTTTTTAAAGAAAATAAGCAAATATATAGATCAACATACAGTGTAAGTACTAAGTTTTATATTTGTACTATAATTTTGAAAGTTAAAATAAAAATAATTTCGATGGGGATTGTTCTAATATATAAACATGGAGAGGCGCCATTGAAAACAATGAAAGGCATGTTGAAGAAAAAAAATTAAAGGATGATAGTCATAATATGGAAATGTTGAAAACAATGTTCTATAAAAAGAAAGGGTGTGAAAAATTGGAGGGTAATACTGAAAAAAGATAAGTGTCTACTATATTGTATTTAGTGGGCGTCCACTATTTTGAATTTAGTAAATATCCACTTAATAGCAATTTCCTAATTGTATATGTACTCGTGGTCAAGTTGAAAATTTTAATTGCACATATACAAAACATCATCCTACCCTACTATACTAGTAGTAGAATAACAAGAGTTTCTCAGCTGACATATGGAGAAAAAAATTCAACCGCCGTATATGTTGTAAAGTGGAAAAAAATTCAATGCCTGATTCGCCCATCGGGCTCGAACTAAATTTGGGCTAGGCTGCCAAGCCGAACCAATTTTATATAAGTCTAATAGATGTATGTTATCTTTAAGTCATATAGAAGACCCACTAATGACCCACCAACAATTATACTAATTCCTAGTATATAAATAGGGAAAAAAATTATAGAAAAAGTCTATATTACCTCTCTTATTGTCAAATCATAATTTGAGGACTTATTTGACGGTGTTTGAAATTCAAAAAATTTGCCATAAAAAAAATAGTAAATAAAATAGTAATTGTTGTTGTGCAAATTAGAAAGATTAGAGAGGTGAAATTGTAAAATTTTTCATCCACATCGCTAGTCAAAACAAGTTGAAACAAGTCAAAATTGGCTAAAGGATGGGTTTGAACCACATATACATTGGTTTGAAATTATAGTAGTAAAATATCTAATATTAAGGTATATGTGATTATTTGGATTTTTTCGAAAATAGAAAGGGTAATATAGACTTTTTCTAAATAATACTATAGAAGTAGTAGTAGTTAGGGTGAGTAGAAAATTGAAAAATCAAACTTGAAATATTGGTATTTGGTTTTTTTTAAGATGGGTTTAGTTTGGCTAAAAAAACATGTGAAATTTGGTTTTTGTTGGGTTAGTCGCAAACCAAACTAATTAAATAACTATTATTTTATTTTAAGAGTAGTGGTAGTTTGATAAATCGCTATAGTTTTCGAGATAGTTAATATATCTCGAGGAAAGAAACGTATTTTCCAATCGCCTATTGCCGTCTAAGGCGTATTTCTTCCCTCTTACAAGGTACAAACTCCCCAAGCACTGCAAAGTTTAGGACCTGACACGCGGGCGTTCGAACGCAAACACCGCCATTTTCTGTTACTCGCTTCCTCCTCCAAATGCTCACTTCCACACCACCCCAAATCCCCCAATCCCCACCACCACATCCGCCTCCTCTTCCTCGCCGCCATGCTCTTCCGTCCCGGCGCCGCCGTCTGGGCGGAGCTCCCCGACCTCGCCTGGGCAGAGGCCGAGGTCGTCTCCTCCTCCACCCCCTCCTCCGTCACCGTCCTCCTCTCCAACGGCCAAAAGGTGAGCCCTCCCCTCCTGTCGCGCAGCCTAGGTGCTTGCTGTATCGCCTGCATGTGAGTGATGGAGTGCGGTTTAGGTGTTTGATGTTATGCCTGCTTTGGAAATTGGAGCTGTGTGCGCGCGCGCTCGTGCATGGTTAGGTGTTTGTTGAATTGTGTGGTGAGTTTATAACTTTGTGTTTTGTGGTGGGTCAGATTGTGTTTGATGTGGGGAAGCTCCTGCCGAGGGATGCGGAAGCCGATCTTGCAGGTGTGGATGACATGACCAAGCTGGTCTACCTCCATGAGCCCGGGGTGCTTTACAATCTTGCACGGCGGTATGCGCTCAATGAGATCTATGTGAGTGTTTCCTTTTTTTTTTTTTTTTTGTTAGTGCCCATTCCATGTGTTTTAGTTGTCATTTGTAATCTCACATGGGAAATGTAGGTGGGGTGGGGGAGAAATGTTTTACTGGTGTACGCCTGTGATCATGCACACTGGAAGCAATGCTTGTATCCAAGGTTTCACAGACACGGATATTGGTACGGGACACGACACAATACCGATAGGCGACAGGGCATTTCTCCAAAAATGCCGATACGTGGATATATAATATGCTTAAAACATAAATTTAGTAGCTAAATATGAAATGAAGAAAATATCATAATCAATTCCTTTGTTTCATACACTAACATTACAAGTTGAGCAATATAACTAAAATTTTAAAATGCTTTGTATAACTAGAAAAAACATAGCATTAGAAATAATCAAACAAGACATATCTAGTTTCTTTTGTTTGTTTCTTTATCGTGGGCACAACATTTGATGCCATGTTTTTCCTTAGATACGTCATGGATACGATGTTGACAACTCAACATAGTGGGTACAGCTCTGATATGTATCGGAGGAGTATCAGTATCGGATATGGGTACACCTCTTAGTAAAAATATTGGTTCAACTTAGCTTGCGTCAGTTGCTCATATGCTGATTTGTGGCTTAATTTATGTTATCTTGGTACTTCCAAAATTTTGCTGATGGTTTTGTTTGTAGACATACACAGGAAGCATCCTAATTGCGGTAAATCCATTTGCAAAGCTGCCCCTTCTCTATAATATGCATATGATGGAGCAGTACAAAGGTGTCCAGTTTGGCGAATTGAGCCCACATGTTTTTGCCATTGCTGATGCATCATATAGGTACACAGCATGGGCTGCTTGCTTGCATCTTATTAGAATATGGAGTAACACTGTCCTCTTTCTTGAAGAGCTATGGTTAGTGAGAGCCGCAGTCAGTCCATATTGGTCAGTGGAGAAAGTGGTGCTGGAAAGACAGAGACCACCAAGCTCATTATGCGATATCTTACTTTTGTTGGAGGGCGTACATCTGGTGATATCCGTTCTGTGGAGCAACAAGTTCTAGAAGTAAGTTTTCACATTTTTCATCAAATATATTTGTGGAAGGCTAATTAGTCAGTCTTCACAAGATTTTTATGTTCCACATGATTGTTTATTGTCTTTCATGTATATCTTTTCTGTTGTCATTTGAATGCAGTCAAATCCACTGTTAGAGGCTTTTGGTAATGCTCGGACAGTGAGAAACGATAACTCCAGGTGATATTGTTTTAAGAATTTTCCTAGTGCCAATCAACTTGTTTGTTTCATTTGTGTCCTATATGCTTACACGACATAGAAAACTGAGGTTAGTTTAGTTCTTGATCTGACAAAAGTACAACAAATGGGTGCAATCCTAATGAATAGGAGAAAGGAAGCTGAGCATTCCTATTAGTATGCTCACAAGCAAGCAAGGTATTTTATATTCAGAAGGAGGAGAAATGATTGTAAATCAGCATGGTGTCTCTACTTGGTGGTGTATTCTTTTCTCGCATATAATCTTAAGTTACATATATATTTTTGTTTATTTTGTGGCAGTCGCTTTGGAAAATTTGTCGAGATTCAATTTGACGAATCAGGTCGGTTATCTGGGGCTGCAGTTCGAACTTATCTCCTGGAAAGGTCTCGTGTTGTACAGATATCTGAATCTGAAAGAAACTACCATTGCTTTTACCAACTTTGTGCATCTGGACAGGTTTGTTTTTATATTCGTTGTCTCTTGTATTGCACCAATTTTGAATCTTTGATGGTCTCTATCTTGTGAGCCTATGAAATTTAGATTTGGGATTGCATAGCAATCTTGATGATCTTACTCAAAGGTTTCATAGAAATTATTGTGAAATATACATGAATTTAATTAAAGCTTGTAAAGAAAAGAAAGGATCTGAGATTAATGAAGCATTTAAACAACTAAGTGAACTTAAGGTTGATGTATCATTGGAAGGAATACTACAATCTTGAGTTTTTAATCTGGGCACAGTCATCTCATTGTCACCTTGCGATCGTGTAAATTTTCCCTGAAATATCTCATGCCCTGTCATTTTTTTTTGGTAAACTACAGAGTGCAAAAAGGAGAAGTGCTAGGTCTATGTTATCATTTTGTACTCCACTTTGTTTTCAAGTTTGATATTTTCTTTTGGTTAATTTATTTGAAGTTGTCAAGTGCACCATTGACAACAAAGATCCAGATTTTGTAACATTGCCATCTTATGTAATTCCATATAGCTCTCATGCCATCTCTTGTCCCTAAAAACTGAATCTCATCTTGAGTTAAACTTTCTTGCGCTTTAAAAATCTTTCATGCAGTATTCTTCTCTCTAAAATTGATGTTGTACTGTCTTATACTTGAGAGTTCTTTTGCTTATTACTCGGAGGCTTATGAGCTGTTATTGTATAATCAGGATGCGGATAAATACAAGCTTGCTCATCCTAGGAACTTTAACTACCTAAATCAAAGCCACATGTACGAACTAGAAGGAGTCAGTGATGCAGAACAATATTTGAAAACACGGAGAGCAATGGACATCGTTGGTATAAGTTTTGCTGATCAGGTTAGTAACTTCACTCTCTTCCAACCTGAACAAGAAAGGTGTTTATTATTCAATCATTGTTCTCTTGATAGAATCCTTGACTTACATTGCTTCCTTGCACTCTCAGGAAGCCATATTCCGAACTGTGGCTGCTATTATTCATCTTGGAAACATTGAATTTTCTCCTGGCGAAGAGTTTGATTCATCTGCTGTCAGGGATGAGAAGTCCAAATTTCATCTCCAGATGGCTGCTGATTTGCTTATGTCAGTGCTTTATGTGTTTGAATTCTTTGTTTTTTGGCACGCAGTGGCTATCATGATGTTGCAAGATTGAAAAAGTTACTTTCTTTTATTCTGTTTTACATAATGGATTTCTGATGCTAGTGCCGTCAGATAACTTTTGTGCTTCTGATTTGCATCTTCTGGTTTTTTTTTCCTGCTGTTGACAAACTATTTCATATCCTCTTTCATCTCTTTGCATTGACTCCCATATTCTCCTATAGAGAAAAAGCCCATATTTAAAGAGATATAACCCCCAGTGTCTACAAGCCTCACATTTTTTTGCATACAAGTTGAAAGCTGAATTTGCTTGGTTCATCTCCATGCAATCAAAAGAACAAATTTGATAGCCTTCTGGTTCTTTCACCAGTTGTCAGATCAACATCTTACCGTTAATTGCAATGGTACACCTTAGTACATCAATGATTTTCTTTACTCGGCCATATCTTTTATTAAGTGTTAGGAGCCTCACTTTTTTTTTTGTGTACTCATCAGATAATTTTCTTGTACATTTGGAAAAAATAACACTTTGAGAAGCTTCCTTTGCTTTGTGCTGTAAAAAACATTCCTAACACCACTGCTTGCCAATGTGATTACAGTTCTAACTTTAGGTCTCACATTATTTTCATATTCCCCTATCCTCCTGTTTGTTTAGTTTGGCATCAATCATCTTGACAATATTCAAATGCTTACAATTTTAGCAGCTTGATATTGTTATTATTGGTTTTTGAGCATCCCCTACAAATTTTGTTGAGAGTCAAGCATTACCTACAAATCATGTGACTAAAGATCCTTGTATATTTTTCTTGTTTGTTTGTAGGGTTGAAAGAAGCCTTTTGCTTTCAGCCTTGTGCTGTCGCACAATAAAAACTCCTGAAGGAAATATCATTAAGGCACTTGACAGATCTGCTGCTGTAGTTGGTCGTGACGCTCTGGCAAAGACTGTTTATGCTCAATTATTTGATTGGTATGACCTTATACTTTAATGACTGGTATTGCCATTTTTAAATATGATTCTTATAGCATGGTTGCTGCAGGCTTGTTGACAACATTAATAAGTCCATTGGGCAGGACATGGGGTCGAGGGTGCAAGTTGGGGTCTTGGACATCTATGGTTTTGAGTGCTTTAAATATAACAGGTCATCTTTTGAGTCCTTTCTTTGTCAAGCATACAAGCAAATGGCTACTTCTATGACCCTCTCCCCTTGCCACAAAGCAGAATAATTAAGTTTTGAACGTTCATTGTGTTAGCTGTTCTTCAAGAAGCTGCATGATTGAAAATGCTACCTAGATGAAGTATTCCATTCCATTCTAATAGTTTACGTCTTCGATGATGCACAAGTGGTCTTGAAAGTTCTACATATTGATTTTTCCACACAGACAAGTAATGCCATGTACGATTACCTGGTGCATGAGTCATGAATCTAAATGCTAAGTTGTAAGAGAACTTTTAATGGCACCTGAGCCAAGTAAATGAAACATAAGATAGCTGACCACATCATTCTACTAATGCTTTATAGAAGATGTTTCTTTAGTTTATTTCTTAGTAGAATGGCAGTTTATTTAGATTATGTATTTAAAACCGTAACCATTAGTGGTCTAGAAACTACAAGAGTTGAAATTTTTAGAAGAAACATTTAATATTAAAATAATTTTATAAACAACATTTAAATTTTAAAATATATAAGAAACATTAATATTGTAATTTTTTAGAAGAAATAATATATAGAATTAGAGTTGTATATATTATAGAGTTCTAAAAGTCATATGATGGATCTACAACACTGTAATTTGGGCTCGCCAAATATCTCTTTTTATTGTGATTAATCTAAAAATTTCTAGAACTCAAAACAAATGTGATTCCGTCAATTCCACCTGTTTTTATTGTATAATAATAGACACTTATCTCTTGGTCAAAATTTTTGTTTGCATGAAAAACTGTAAAATGCCCTAAAGGCAATAAAAAAATGTTGTGGGAAGCCACACTGGAACTGTTTAGTCATGCTTTGCATTTTATTCTTTGTAATAACATATATATGCAATTTGTACATAACAATGTTGTGCTTACTTAGAGTAGTGTTTACATCTATGGTTTATCTTACTTGGACACTTGTTGAAACTTTTGGATGCCCTAGCATCCTTGTGTTACAAGATTACTTTATTTTATTATGGAACTTTATTTTATTTATCATAGCTCTGCACAATTCCAAACTTATTAGCAGTCTTGCTTTACATGCAGATCCTGTTAACTCTGTTTGGTCAGTTGCTATTCTGTCAATATTATTGATAAACTGTGATATGTAATCTATTTGATCTTTGTGGAATTGCTGATGACCTTTCCTGCTGCTAGCTTTGAGCAGTTGTGCATCAACTTTGCCAATGAGAAGCTTCAACAGCATTTCAATAAGGTGTTTATGACTCTCTCTCTCTCTCTCTCTCTCTCGTGCGCGCGCGCATGTGGGGCATGCTTTCATATTTGATCTATTTTTCTCTCTCAATCCAGCATGTTTTCAAGATGGAGCAGGAGGAATACAGAACAGAAGAAATCAACTGGAGCTATATTGAATTTGTTGATAACCAAGATATATTGGATCTAATTGAAAAGGTCTTAACTTTTTGAAGAATTGACAAAGCCATAAATTACCTTTCCAAGAATTTTAGTTGGTTATGCTAATACTGTTCTATCGTGCAGAAACCTATTGGCATAATTTCACTTTTGGATGAAGCATGGTAAGATGTTTGCTTTGAGTTATTGAGCATTCTGAGTTTCAGATTCTAATTTCTTTCTAGTTTTGCTATACAGTATGCTTGGAAAATCAACACATGAGACTTTTGCAATGAAGTTGTTTCAGAATTTTAAAGCACACCCTAGACTAGAAAAGCCAAAGCTCTCTAAGACGGATTTTTCTCTGTCTCATTTTGCTGGAAAGGCATGTCCTATGAACCAATGTTTCTTGTAAGAGATGCTCTATATTTTATTGTTTTTGAGTGGGTTAGAACATGGGGCATTGAACGGTTTATTCTTGCAGGTGACATACCAAACTGAGTTATTTTTGGAGAAGAACCGAGATTATATAATTGCAGAGCACCAGAATCTTCTATCTTCTTCAAAATGCTCTTTAATTTCTGGGCTCTTTCCTTCACAACAAGATGACCCATCAAAATCATCTTATAAGTTTTCTTCTGTAGCTTCTCGATTCAAGGTACGCCCGGCAAGAGGGATGCTTAAATTAAATTAGGGGCGGTATTAAGTTTGTACAACATAACGAGATGCTAGTTATTACAGGTTATCCAACAGCAAACAGAAAAACAAATTTGCACTATTAAGCCAAGGCCTTGCACATTTTTGTCTTATTTTCTTCTGAACTTGCAAAATCAAATTTTATTCCTTTATTCCTCTCTTTAGCTAGTGGACAATCTGTGGTTCTTATTTAGCAGTGATATCATATATTTATTTACACCTTTGTGCAAGCTACAGATTATTTGTAGCAATAAAAGTTTTGAAACTGATTTTGGATTGCTGCTACCATTGCATTGCATCCCATTTTTTAAGTTTTCTGCAGTCTTCCTGACCACCTTAGGGTAATTAGATGATAATAGGGTTCAAGTCATGTCAAATAATGAATCGCTGTTAGAATATTTGCATGTTGCCAAAAGAGGAAACTGGAAAGCAAAAGATGTGAGCATATGTCCAAACTTAACAATTCATAGTTTTCTATAATTCTCGTAGTCAAAGAAAAAGAAAATTCAAATGTCACCATGAAAGGAAGGCTTTTTTTTTTTTTTGGAGAATTTAGCATTAGGTTCTTTGAAAGTTGGTAGTGCTATCTGAAGAACATACATTATTTATTTGTCTGGGTGTTCATTTTATTTGATTTTATTTATGATGTGGTCAGTTGTCTACTCTCCACAGCAACAACTCCAAGCTCTTATGGAGACACTTAGCTCGACAGAACCTCATTACATCCGCTGTGTAAAACCAAATGCTCTCAACTGTGCTCAGAAATTTGAAAATCACAGTGTTCTACAGCAACTGCGTTGCGGGGTTAGTGCCACACTACCAGTATTTTTTTTTTTCTCATGCACTGACATATTATGGCCTTCTGATCCATGTCAACATTTTATTTATTCTACTCAATGCTTATTTTTATTCCCATATGCGTTGGTTGTAGGAAATTTTGTACATCATATAAGCTATTATGCTGCTTAAATTAGAGAGCATATGATTAGTTTCAGTGAGTTACTTTGTTGAGTTTGACTCCAGGGTGTCCTAGAGGCTATTAGGATAAGTCTTGCTGGTTATCCCACAAGGAGAACATACTCTGAATTTGTTGATCGCTTTGGACTTCTTGTTCCAGAACATATTGATGAAAGGTAGTTCAACATCCTTGAAAAACATTTTTTGAACTTCCTTAGCATATGCCATCTTGTGATAGTACAACTAGCTTTCTTTCATAAATTGGGATCATGGAATTCCTGGAGTAGAGTGCACTAGGCATAGACATTACAAACTGTTTAAACATTTCTAAGCATATATTTCCCCTGTTTCACAATAAAAAGCCTAGTAGCCTTGTGCACAAGGATTATGGAATTGTGAAATGAAGGAAAAGGAAGCAAATTAGACCATGCTACCTCTATTAATAGAGATGAATAGATGATTAATCACTCAATTTTCTCTCTCCCAGTATTATTACAAAGTTTAAAATTGGGAAAAACGCATCAAATGCAACATTGGTTTTTCTGTAGACCTTAAATTGTGAACAAACGAAAATGGCATGTAGATCTTATATTTTGAAACAGTTATGGAGGGAGTAATTTGTTGGGAATGGAAGGAAAAATCAGATCTTGATCTTTTTCTAGGAGAGCAGTAAACATTTTGTTTATAAAAACCAGCAAGCAACCCCTGGGTTAGGGGGGGCTCTCTAACTTCTCTGCGTCATCCTATAATTACAGTTTAATGTGCTAGAGATAGTAGTTTTGGTGTTAAGTGCATGAATTTTTTTGGGGTCCATAATATCTGGAACCCTCATCTATTTCTCTTGTTGATTATAGCCCACCAGGAGCGGAAAGGTGCAAATAAATATATTGCTCTTGTTGCTTGTGGAAGTTTTTCAATATATGGTTATGTAGTGATGACTTATCAAATCTTACATTCTTTTTGTTGCAGATTTGATGAGAAATCGTTGACAGAGAGAATCCTAAAGCAATTAGGTCTTGAGAACTTTCAAGTACAGTATCATAATTCTATCCACTTGAGACCATGAATTAGTTTAGTTTTTCACTTTGTTAAGGGATAGTACCATTGTGCTCCTTAAACTTTGAGGCTGAGTTGATTTTAAGCCTCAAACATTCAAATGAACCAATGAGTCCTCCAGCTTTCTTTTTTTTTTCCCTGTCCATATTTGTCTCTTAGCTAAAATTTCAAAGTTATTGGAATATATATCTTAAAATTGACCTGACTCTGAAGTTCAAGAACCAAAATTTCCTTCTTTTATTATTGAAGAGGCAATTTTTTTGTCATGGATTGTGCATGACTCGGTTAAGCATGCTATGGTTTAACTTTCTATGTAAAGAATATTTGTGATTTCATTTCCCCTATTTCAAGTCTTGACTATATTATTCAGCTTGGCAGAACAAAAGTTTTTCTTCGAGCTGGCCAGATTGCTGTTTTGGACTCCAAACGTGCTGAGCTTTTGGACAAAGCTGCCAGGACCATTCAGGGTCACTTCCGAACATTTATTGCTCGCAAGGAATTTCTTATTACAAGGAAAGCTTCTGTTTCCCTTCAAGCATATTGCCGAGGTATGTTGGACATTACTCTAGTTTGGTACTTTCCATGCAAAGCTATTCTAGATAATATGCCCATTGGAACTGTACTTAGTGGCATAGCCAGACCAGTTTTCAAGGGGACCAAAAGATATAAAGAAAAGTTGATTTCAAAATTTGTAGATTAGTGAGTGCACAAAATACCATAACATTGCCAAATAACTAGAATTTTCGACAAGTTGGGAGAAAGGGATGAAAATTCAAGTTCATAAATTAGGAATTTATACAAGAGAGAAATCGAACAAAGAAAATTTACATCTAAAGAGTATAACCAAAATTTGAATTTTCAGGATAATGATAATAGTCCCCATGGGCGGGGTGGGAAGGGTGAGGGTGGGGTGTCAGGGGTGTGGGTATTGGCCATTTGGTCCCTTTTCAAGATAATGTGGATGCTCCCCTCACTATACTTGAGTTTTTCTGTAATGTTCAGTAGGCACTATACTGAAGTACCATTTTCTTCCATTTTAAAGATTTGTTAATAAATCAGTCAGTGCTTTCATGTCATAACTACTACTAGCCAGATGTATCGAATTTTGTTGATATAGTGACCTTCTTCGTAGAAGTTATGTTTCAATAGTGTTTGAGTCTGTCCAACCCTTCTTAATTAGACAAAATATATTATGAAAGGTATACTGAAGTGAAGTTCATATGGTATTTATCTGCTTCCCTAAGGGAATTCGAAATTGTTAGATAGCTTACATTTTTGAAGCTTCCAATCTCCAGTTTACATTTTTGAAGCTGCCAATCTTCTTTCTTTTAGAGTATATCTTACTTTTGGAAAAATTCATAAAAATTGTAGTGTTTTACTTAATTTAAATTCCTTTTTTCATATAATACGTGTCTTATTAACCAAGGGGCATATCTATGCACACCTATGTGAACCATCCATTCCGGGTATCTTAAGTGATTTGTCACCTCATAAAAATTTCAAATCCTAACTTAATAGATACAAAGAGAAACAAAAAGGTGAAATTTGCAGTGAGTAGTGATTTTTGTTTTTTTATTTTCCTTTCCTATTTAATTTTTAGCATACTTTGTCTTTTTTGTTATTTTTATACATTGAATTTGAAATTGAAATTTGTAGGGTGATAAATTAATTATCTTTCTATTTTCTCTAGTTGTTTGAGAATGTTTTGTAGTAATTTGATACTTAAAATGAAGGGTGTGCATCGATCTGCACCAAAGTATGATTCCAACAGTGTTTATGCATTATAGAAGTGTTGTAAATTGATGCCTAACATAATTGCTTTCCACTTGAGTTGTTCTTTTGCAGGGTGTTTAGCACGAAGTATGCATGAAACTAAGAGGCAGATAGCAGCCACAATCTCAATAGAAAAATATGCTCGAAGATGGTTATGCCGTTGTATATATTTGCGTCATCATTCTGCAGCACTTGTCATCCAGTCTTGTGTCCGGTACTTACTAGCAGTTCAGAGATTGCTGCAATTGAAGAAGGATAAAGCTTCCACTATTATCCAGGTCCATCTTGAGTTTGTTGAACCAATTGAATTTTGAATTCTTGACCTTTTGGATGTTAATTTTTCACTAATATTTGATGTGTTAGCAAAATTAATTGAAGACATGTAGAATCAAAAAATAATTACTGCAGATATAAACTCTGTCAAAATGAACCTGCATTCTTTAGGGAAAGTTATATTTTGCTCCCTCAATTTTAGGATGGAGCCCATTTTAGGCCTAAACATTTTCGGGGCACCATTTTGGTCCTTCAAATTTGTGAGTACTCGTCCAAATCAAGCCAAGTCAGCAACAAGTGAGGGCAACTGACAGGGGGTCCCTCTTGTCAGTGAGTTGGAGATTTGGTAGACTTGTGAAGTTTTAAACAAGAGGAACTAAAATGGTATTCATCACCAAAGTTGAGGAACTAAAATAGTACTCTCCAAAAGTTCAGAGCTTAAAATGAGCCTGACCTCAAAGTTAAGGGGCCAAAATGGTACTTTTTAATGATGGCTATGTTGAAGTCTTGAAAATTTTGTTTTGAGCTAATTTTTCATTTCATTCACTTTGTGACGAAAGGTTTTGATCAGTAGTTTCAAGTTACAGATTGTTTTCATTGTATTGAAAATCCAGTTACCATTTACAGAGCTTCATAATTATTTTATGTTTATCCTATTTTCCTTCATTCATCTAATTGGTGACCAAAGGAGGTACTAACAATCCCTGTCCATTTAACATATAGTCTTGGTGGAAGATGCGGAAGCTCCACTTATTCTATCAACAGTATCGACATGCAACAATTCGCATCCAATGTTGTTGGAGACAGAAGTTTGCTAAAAGAGAATTTCGGAAGCTTAAAAATGTATGAATTATGCTAGTAATCTGAATTCCTTTTAACCTTTGATTATATGGTTGAAAGTATAAGCAGCTTTAAATTTTTATACATTGTTTGAAGCTCTCTTAATTTTATTGTACATAAAAAGGGAATTTCTCCAAAATTAAATGAGCAGTTAGCTACCAATTAGTCACACTTATCGGAGCCTGCTTTCCTCACATTACTAGAGTTTACTGTACCAAACATTGCACCCATGTATTGGCAAGTATGCACCATAGCCCATAAGTGGGCATGTTGGCCAATAAGTATCTGTACTTGCTAGTACAGCAATATCATTGATGATTGGCAAGCTAGTGTATAAATAGCAGGGTGCTAATGGCTTCCAAGCCACAAGCCAAACATAGCAAATATGATATCCATGTTCTTGCTTAATGTTATCAGCCACTACTGTCTGTAACTCAAGTCAGGCCAGTACGGAGAAGATTGTTCTTAGACATTGATCAGGTTTACCATTCCTTGATGAATGGCCTTTATTTTATTCATTCTGCTTGCTGTTCTTTTTGTACTCGGATTAAGCATCAATATTATAAATTTATAAAAGATTGGGTGTGATGATACATTGCTGACAAGACATGAGTACGCCTGTATGGTGGTGATGATACATTCAAAAGATCCAAAACTTAACTTTTGTGCATATCATGGTGGTAACTAATCACTTAGCAAAAAAGAAAAAAATCTTTTCCATCACAAACTACAACTGCAGTAACTTTTCTCGTTTGTACATGTCCTAACTGTGTGTATTTACAGTCATATGATATAGATTATAGAAACATGTATCACTTTTGGCATAAGACATCATTTATGTATTATGCCCTCTACTGTTATTCATTTGCCAAATTATTGTGGATCACATATTGCATATCCCTGTATGTTCAAATGATACTTTTTTTTGTGCAGTAATTCATTTCAGCTGTCTTTTCTGTATAAAGATTTCTCTTATAATTGATTTATTTTAATATATGCAATGTAATGTCAAGTTGAATAATCAAGTGATAAATCTTAATTCCATTTTTGTCTAATGGAAATACTCCAATTACTGAACTATTTTATTTTGAAGGCTGCATATGAGACTGGAGCTTTACGTGAGGCAAAAGGCAAACTCGAGGAGAGCTTGGAAGATCTTACGTTACGATTCACCTTAGAGAGGAGGCAGAGGGTATACTTCTAGTTCTATGTGGTACTAATTATTGATGTTAAATTATAAAGTGAACTGCTTCTGCACATTGAGTTAGCCACAAGATGCTTTGTATAGAAACATGATAATTGCTTTTGAATGACCTAAAATGTCCATTAGCATTTAATGAATATCTACAGAGCATCTCAGTTCCATGATGATTATTCACTGCATAGGCATCAAGGATCACAAGCATTTTATAAAAATTATCAAATCATTGTTTTCTTGGCAGTCTAATTGAGTTCTTTCTCGGTTATTAAGAAATTTTAAATTTTAGTTAATTTTCTAAAATTCGTTGTTCATATATATGTTCCCATTTGATAACTTTTATCATTTCTGTAATCATGCACATTGACACAGCTAGCTGCTGAAGAGTCAAAGGCATTGGAGGTCTCTAAGCTTCTAAAAGTGTTAGAATCTTTAAAATCTGAGTTAGAGGCAGCCAATGAACAAAAAAATAATGGGTACGAGGTGATTGCCTCACTCCAATATCAGTTAGAGATATCGACCAAGGATCAAGAAGCCCTCCGTAACAGCCTTGCTCAGATGGAAGAAGTAACAAGGGAGAATATGTCCTTAAAGGTGTTTCCTCCATCTATGACAGTTACAAAACTATTCTATACGCATCCTTCAAGTTCATGACTTCTATTTAAATTTTCATGCCACTGCTCCCAGTATGATGGATTTGTAACTTCTGAGTTTCTACTCCCCCGTTCCCAATGTAGTTCTTTTGGTAAATGTATAATCAAAGTTTTCCAACTTTGACCACTAACATACATAAAAGTGTCTAGGTTGACCACATGATAATAACTAGTACATTATCAAAATGCTTTCAGAACATCATACTTTATAGTATTTTAGCAACATATTGTGATAGAAATTAATAGTTAAAGTTGTATCTTGGAGAGCGTAAAAAGTCAACAAAGACTTATATGGTTATATTCAGTATATTCAAGAACAAAGGGGATAGATAATTAATTCTCAAGAATCTCTTGACTCATGACCTACGAATTTTCCTCTTGGTATCAAAATAATAATGGTATTCCCTGTGTAGACTCGTTCCTGCATTAAATATAAGAATCTGTTGGGCTCTAATGACAATACTTCTCTAGTGCCTATTACTTGACCCTTAAGTAGGTTGATGAAAACTTGCTTGTTCTGAAGGTATTGAACATTCTCTTCGATGCAGGACACAATGGAGTCTCTATCAGCAAAGAATGTAGAAATGGAGCAAGAGCTTTCACAGGCTCGAAAATGTAGCCATGACAATATGGACAAGTTGTATGAAGTGGAAAGAAATTATCTGCATCTACGTGAGAACTTGCAAAAGTATTTTTCTTCACGTATAGTAATATCTAACATGTTCAGTATGTACATTTTATTTTAGTGGCTATTTTTTAGAAGCTTTACCAGAGTGACTACTGACAGAAATAATTTTTTTATTCACTATACTGGCATGTACAAGTCCCATATTATCTAGCTAAATAATTTGGATCTTATTTTACAGCTTGGAGGATAAGCTGTCAAATTTGGAAGATGAGAATCATGTATTGAGGCAGAGGGCATTAAGTCTATCTCCTAGGCACAGTCTGAGCGGGGTAGTTAGAGTCTTTCCTTATATATTCTAAAAATTATGCCTTTTGTTGTTTGGATAATACACTTTGTTTAATGAATGATTAATGATGATTATTTTTTGGTTAACTAGAACCTCTCTTTTGGAGCTTTTCCACTCAGCCCAAGGTCAACCTTTGTAAGAAACCTCATCTAACTTCCAGTTTTATTCTTTTTCGATAATCAACTTCCATTTTTATTAATTATAGAGCCATTTCAGCTGCCGTTAAAAAAATTTTGTCTCCTTTTAGGAATCTTCACCTGTAAAGCTTTCACCTCTCCCGCATAACCTGACAGAATTGAGAAGATCAAGGATAAACTCTGAGAAACATGAGGTTAAATACTTCCTCTAATTGAAATTGATACCATGTTTCATTATCTTCAGAAAATATATGTACATTTCCTATATAGCTTTTAGTTATTTTATCAGGGTGCAATTGTTTTTGTATGGTATCAAGCATATTTGGATGCATTTTATTTTTGTATGATGTTAAGCATGTTTGGATTGAAAAAATGGGTTCTTCTAGGAGTATCATGAACTGCTTCAACGGTGCATCAAAGAAGATATGGGATTCAAGAACGGGAAGCCAGTTGCAGCTTGTATTGTTTACAAATGCCTTCTCCATTGGGGAGTATTTGAGGCTGAAAGGACAGCTATATTTGATTTCATAATTCAGGCGATAAATACTGTTCTAAAGGTTAGGGACCTGTTTTATATCCCTGATTATGTTAATGTGCTGCTCTAGTTACTGGTTTTCAACATTTCGTTTTTCAGACAGAAAATGAGAATGACATTTTGCCATACTGGCTAGCCAATGCTTCTGCCCTTTTATGCCTGCTGCAAAGAAACTTAAGGTCAAAAGGATTCATCCCGGTGCATTCTAGATCTTCTTCAGATACTCGGTTAAACGAAAAGGCAAATCAAGTGAGTTCCATCTTCTGACCTATATAGTTTATGTACTTGGTCAAAATTTTCTCTTTTTTGGGCAACCAGGATCAGGTTTACCTATGCTAAAAGCCTAAAACAAATTTCAACCAATGTATTATTATTCAGTACTTATACTGGTTTTCTTGGAAACACCGTTGGTCTATGCTGGTCAGAAGGCATATCCCAGCAGCAGAATGATGAAGCCTGAGTTTGGATAAGTACTGAATAATAATACAAATCATGTTTAAACAAATCATCGTTTATACTTTGAAATTATATCATATCATGCTAAACTTTTGCAACAGACATTCAGATCCCCTTTGAAAATCCTTGGACTACGACAGAGCGTGTTTCATATAGATGCTCGATACCCAGCTATGTTATTTAAGCAACAGCTAACTGCCTGCTTGGAGAAGATCTTTGGATTAATTCGTGACAATCTGAAGAAAGAGATATCACCTCTCTTGAGCCTTTGCATTCAGGTATGTGTTCCAGTTGCTCTAATGGCTAGCTAACTTTGTCTAGTATTAGCTACACATAACTGATGTAGAAATTTAAACAAGTAGTATTACAAAATGCAATGTATATCCTTTTCTCTTTTCTTTTTGGGGGTTTGACAAGAGAGGGGAGGGGCAGTATGTTCAATGTGGTTATATGTGAAAACAGCCAACTTGAAACTTTCATTACATTGCTCTAAAAGGCACCAAAACTTTCTCGAGGAGGCAGCGGGAGAAGGGCGAAATCACCTGATGTGATATTGCAGCAACCTGTTAGTACTCACTGGGATCGGATCATCAAGTTTCTGGATTCACTGATGGACAGGCTGCATAAAAACTATGTGAGTTGTTTTGCACAATGATAGCTCTCGCTTGTTCCAATATGCAACATCTTCTTTGCAAATTCCATTTCAAGCTACTAGTACCAGAGAAATTTTATGCATAGTAATCATACATTCGTATTCAGGCACATTTATCTAGGAATTCAATAAATGCTTCTTTAATTCTTACTCTACTTCACTACTTGACACTATCCATGATTATTGAAAAGCCTCCTGTTGTATTTGATAACTAGATGTATAGATAATTGATACATCCTCATGTGTTTTTACCCTCCTCTGAACTTGTTGAGCCTTGTATGAAGTGCATGGTCAATCTTCTTTTTTCCAAGCAATGAAATTCTATTTTGTCCTTTCAGGTTAAAATTTCTCTACCATATACAGTTCCAGAAACATTTATGGTGCTAATAAGTAGATAAATGCTCATACATCTTTCAACTCAAGAGGCGGACTGGTGACTTAATTGTCTTCTGTTCTATGCTGTTCACTTGAACTTACGCCTTAGATCTTCCTACCTGTTTGACATTCCTAATTTATCATGAATCACTTGTAAGATTTTAAATTTGCATTTTTTTATCGTGCCCCATGTTTGAATAAATGCAGCTTATTCAATTTAGATGAAGAATAAATGCCAAAATTTGCTAAGTTTTGAGATCAAAGCAACTTCATCTGTGTATAATATTGCTAGAAAAAGGAAATGAATAGATAATTGTTTTAATTGATTTTAGTTGTATCATCCCATTCATGTACTATTTTCAGTATGGTTATGTAATATGTAGATGCCCAACCCATTAGACAGCATAACATTGCAATCAAAGGTTGATAGGATCATATCATATGATTTGAATTCATCATTTACCTGCTTTTCCTAATCTCTCAACTGTTTTTATTCATGATCTATGCACACTTATTATCTTACAAATCAAGTTTTCTTGTGTACAGGTACCTTCCTTTTTCATCCGCAAGCTTGTAACTCAAGTTTTTTCCTTCATTAATATACAGCTGTTCAATAGGTCAGTCTCATTCCTGTATGCCAACTGCATTTCAGTACAACTGGTAGGTCAACAAACATTTGATTTAGTTTGCTCACCTTAATATACCCCCAGCTTGCTCCTACGACGAGAATGTTGCACATTTTCCAATGGAGAATATGTCAAATCTGGGCTTTATGTGCTGGAGAAGTGGATTGTGGATGCTACAGAAGAGGTATGCAGCAAGTGCAGCCCTCATTTGTTCAATCATTACCAACTTAGCACCTAATCTTTTCCACTTTGTAGTATGCAGGTTCAGCTTGGGATGAGCTAAAATACATCAGACAAGCAGTTGACTTCCTGGTAAAAACTAGTATCATGTGTCTACAAAGCTATATGGTGATATTTCTGTCATGACTTCTCATACCATAACATTGGAAATTACAGATTATCCCTCAGAAAAAGAAAAAGACCCTTGAACAGATTAAGAAAAACATCTGCACGGTATAGACAAATTTTGATAGTGGTACTTTCAAATGGTGCAAGTTATGCTTCAGATATAATGATCTTTCCCAATGAATGCCCTTACTGTTTCTCTCTCTGGTTTTTGCCAGGCATTGAGTGTGAGGCAGATCTATCGTCTATGTACGATGTACTGGGATGACAAATATGGTACGCATAGTGTATCAGCAGAGGTATGCTGTCTTGTCTTCATCTTGTGCTGGCTGTGATTTACAGTCTTGCTGCCACTGACAAGTGCACATTATGCACTCCCACAGGTTGTTGCGAAAATGAGGGACATGGTGAACAATGATGCGCAAAATCCTGTGTCAAATTCATTTCTTTTGGATGATGACTTGAGGTCAGTGATCACAAAAGACTGATCGAAGCCGCATTTTATGAGTTAATTTTAATGTTTTATTGCTTGTTCAAAAAAGATATAATTGTTTTTCTTTTATAACTCTTTACAAAGGATTAATAAGAATCATAATAGAAGAACCAATAAGAATTATAATAGGCTACTAACTATTATCCCTTATCCAACACTCCCCCTCAAGTTGGACGATAGATATCAATATCTCCAACTTGTTACAAGCTAATACACATTCTTTGGGACTAATTCTTTGTCAAACAATCAGTAAGTTGCTCTCCAGAAGATATATACTCTAGTTTCAAGCTTTTTTGTCTAAGCGCTGTTTAATAAAGAAGCAATCAATTTTCACATGCTTAGTGCGGTCATGTTGCACTAGATTATTAGCAATATTGATTGTTGATTTATTGTCACACCGCAATGTCAAAGCTCCACCTCGAAACAATCATAACTTTGACAACAAACCTCTCAATCAGTGCATTTCACACAAACTAGAAGACATAGTCCTGTACTCTACTTCTACTGAAGATCGAGAAACGACATCATGTTTCTTACTTCGCCATGACACCAAGTTGTCTCCCACAAAGACACAATACCTTTTCCTGTACTACCCTTCAGATATCTTAGAATCCTATATATTGATTCCATGTGCTCCACTCTTGGGTCATGCATATATCTACTTACCACACTCACCGCATAAGCAATATCGGGTCTTGTGTGACAAAGGTAAATAAGACGCCCAACAAGTCTCTGATAACTCTCCTTGTTAGTTGGGTCTCCAGCTTGATCACTTAACTTGTGGTTCTGCTCAATAGGAGTAGAGACAACACGACATCCTAACATTTCAGTTTCATTCAGCAAATCTAGAGTATATTTCCTTTGTGAGAGAACTATACCCTTTTTAGACCGTGCAATCTCTATGCCAAGAAAATATTTGAGATGACCCAAAATCCTTCACTTCAAATTCTTTACCTAACTTGTTCTTCAGACAGACAATCTCTTCAACATCATCACCTGTTATGACAATATCATCAACATAAACAACCAATATTGTAATGAGTGCTCCAGAGTGCTTGAAAAAAACAGTGTGATCCCCATTACACTGCTTGTAGCCCATACTACATACTGCACGTCTGAACCTATCAAACCAGACCCACAGAGATTATTTTAAGTCATACAAAGACTTTTTCAACTTGTACACCTTTCCACTATTACTAAAACCTGGTGGGATCTCCATATATACCTATTCCCGTAAATCATCATGCAAAAAGGTATTTTTCACATCAAACTGATGTAGGCGCCAGTTGAAGTTTACTGCACACGAGATTAAAGCTCTCACTGTGTTCATTTTTGCTATTGGTGCAAAAGTCTCATCATAGTCAATCCCGTACGTTTGATTATATCCTTTTGCCACCAGTTTTGTCTTATATCTCTCAATTTTGCCTTCTGCATTTTGCTTTATGGTATACACTCATTTTCATCCAACAGCTTTCTTCCCAACTGGAAGAGAGACTAGTTCCCAAGTCTCAATTTTTCTTCAATGCCTGAAATTCCTCCTGCATAGCACGAAGCCACAAAAGATCTTGCATTGCCACTTTCCAATCTTTTGGTATGGGCATATATTGTAATAATGTAATGAAAGATTTATATGCAGGAGACAAAGAAAAATATGAGACAACATGAGAAAGATCACCCTCAAAGTCATATCTAGCCAGAGGCTTACCGACATTAACTCGAGGCTCTCTACAATGAGCAATAGGAAGATCAAGAGATACATTACCCACTGTTTCAGAGGGAGACGGGGTCAAAGGTGAGACAACTGATGAGGGGTCAGGGACAATGACTTGCGTGGATGACTAGTTGTCAATCTCAATCATAGGAGACTGGTGGTGGTGCTGCTCCCCCTGAACTCCAGTGCCATGAAAACGCTTCCTCACATAAGTCTTCAGAACTCCATGATCTTCACCTCCATTGGCACACACACCCCCTCATCGGCAACAGGACATAGAATTATACCCACAACAACATCGCCACCTCCACTATGGTCACCACTACTCACTCCATGGTCACCACCATTCACCTCATCATTCTCCCCCTCTCGACCAGCACTAGGCAGGCGAGAAGAGATATCACCAAATAAAGACGTCAGTTCAGTTTTCTCACCATAGAAGGGCTCAAACTCCCGGAAAGTAACATTCATACTCACAAACATCCGTTTGGCCTGAGGACTCCAATACATATAGCCCTTCTGTCGAGAAGAATATCCCATAAATATACACTTCAAAACCTGAGGGTCTAGCTTTCCTGCAGAGGGTCGATAATCCCGAACAAAACACACACAGCCGAACACCTTCGGAGGGACAACAAATGTATTCGTTCCCATAAACAGCTCACAGGGAGTTTTCATGCCTAACACTCTTAAAGGTATGCGGTTAATCAACTAAGCCGCTGTCAGAATGGCTTCACTCCACAAAATTTTTGTGGACATTCATCCCATACATGAGTAAGCGGGCAGTCTCCAAAAGATGCCTGTTTTTACGCTCGGCCACACCATTATGTGCCGATGTATCCGGACAGGTTTTCTGATGCAAGATCTTGAGCTGAAAGAAAAGTAGCAAACTCCTTGTTGATATATTCAGTTCCATTGTCAGTTCTAACAATACGAACATGAGCATTGAATTGTCTTTTGCACTAGAGCACAGAAATCTTGAAAGCAACACAAAACTTCAATCTTATTCTTCATCATATAGAGCCAAGTCATACGATAATTAATAACAGTCAATGAAAGTAACAAAATACTTAAAACCATGAATAAAGATAACTGGAGAGGTCCAAACATCTTAGTGAACAAGTACAAATGGTTCAATACTACGAAACCCAATACTACCATAAGATGACTGTGTGTGCTTTCCAAACTCAAACATCACACGAGTTTCTTCATGGGCACTCAACTCATAACATCCGGATACATACTCCTGAGTCGGTCAAACGATAGATGACCCAAACGATAGTGATAAAGCATCACTTCAGCCTCTACTCCACCTACAGCAGTAGTTAAAGCAGCACTGACAGCATCCACAGTCGCCTAATCCAAATACCACAGTCCCCCACCTAGTCCCAGTCCCCAAGACCCTCCTTGTCTGCCTCTTGAATATGACATACATCTCGATCAATGTAAACACCACAATCAATTTGATTCACGAAAGCACCCACAGAAAGAAAATTAATTGGGAAGGATGGAACATGCAAATCAGCGAAAAGTGTAATGGTAGGTGTACACTGAACTATGCCGATTCCTTTGATGGGTTGTACAGTCCCATCAGCAGTTTGAACAGTTTCACGATGCATGAAAGAATATGGAGAATATGATGCAAACTCACTAGAAGCACCAGTGACATGCCTAGACGCATCTGAATCGACTATCTAATCTAAAGGAGAAGTATGTGAGGATGCAAGAGCATGTGCCTCAATACCTGTGCCCGCATTGGGTATAACTGGCAAAAGTACCAAACGTAGTGGTCATAGGGATCTCTTGGGTGGTCATGGGCTTGCTGATAGAATCCTCAACCCTTGTTTTGAACTGTCGTAACTCCTCCAACTCAGAAAGCTCTGCTCTGTCATGCGCAACCGATTTCTCATCAGACACGACAGGATTGGCTTTAGGACCTTGGCGCCTACCACCACCACGCCCTCTACCTCGGCCTCTACCAAATCCACCACTACCCCTGCCACGCCCAAAATCGCGTGATTGTGGGAAATTCCAGCTAATGTGGTCAATCTTCCGGCAAGTAAAACACTCGCGGCTATCTGCAACAGTCAACGCAGATCTAGCAGGAGGTGGTAGGGTACTCAATGTCATCACCCGTAAGCGGGTCTCCTCCATCACCATAGCAGCAAATGCTTCCTCCATGGTGGGCAGATTCGGCTGGTGACAAACTGCAGCTCTTTTAGGCTCAAACTCAGCATTCAAACTTTGCAGAAAGTTAAGTACTCTTCTGCGATCCACCCATTTTTTGAACATAGTCAGATGTTCAACATGAGGAATGTCCAACGGATCATAGTGGTTCAAATCTGTCTACAGTCGCTGGAGTTCATTGTAGTACTCGGATACAATCCACCCCCTAGTCATACCTCGAAGCTTCCCATGCGCCTCAGCCATCATCATGGCATTGCCAGCTCCAGAATATAGTTTAGCCAGTACAACCCACATCCTGACTACAGTTGGAATGACTTCCACCATTCTAGCAATAGAAGGGTTCATTGAGTTCAACAACCACACTTTCACCAGAGAATTAGTGGTTTTTCAGTTCTGCCATTCCGAACTATCTTTAAGGGGCTCGACATATTTTTCCTGCACACAGTTAGCAAGCCCTTTCGCCTCTAAAATCATAATCACTCTTCTAGACCAACTAAGATAGTTTTTGGTCTCATCCAGCTTCACATCATTTGGCATGAGTTCTATCTTTTTCACCGTCTGTGAGTATGACACCGTCATCCCAGTTTTGTCTGATGATGAAATGTCATTCATCCACATCGTCATCATCTCCATCATCTTCGCCATAAACTCTTCCATAGTTGGAACTATGGTTGTCATCGCAACAGTTCCAAACAAAAACCAAAAAATATCTAGCTCATGCACTCACAATCTCTCCCTCGCTTTTTTGTCCACCAACTCACATCACATGATCAAAAAAGACAGCCACAGAAAATCCAAGAGTCGCATATGATCCAGATCTGCCACAGAAAATCCTTCCTCTTCCTTCTCTAGTGAGTTAGAGAAGCATGGAGGAGAAATTTCGGGGGCAGCGGCACGGGCGGCGGCGGCCGTCGGGCGTGGGGCACGGGTGGCTCTACGTGGGCATGGGAGGAGCGCGTGGGCGCGAGGGAGTGCGCGGGGTGCGAGGGGGCACGACAACGGAGGTCGGGCAGCGGGGCATGCGGGAGCGCAACAGCGGCGGTCGGTCGACGGCAATGGCGGTCGGTGAACTCAGGTAAGTTGCCGGCCGGCTCTGATACTAAATTAATTTTAGGGTTTTATTGCTTGTTCAAAAAAGATACAATTGTTTTCTTTTATAATCCTTAACAAAGGATTAATAAGAATCCTAATAGAAGAACCAATAAGAATCTTAATAGGCTACTAACTATTGTCCTTAATATCCAATATTATGTTTCGTGCTGATTTCTCCAAGCACTTATCAATCTATCGTAAAATCATGTTTGGATCATAGTTCCACATTTTGAGACAAGTTATATACCAACAGCTTTTAAAGCATTTAGAGCACCGAAAAGGATGACCCAAATTTCCAATATAAAGCCATTTTATATTTTTTTTCACAAAGATTTAGCAATTTAGAATTTCCAATCTATTTTAAGGACAAATGGTGAAATTTACAATCCTAGTTTCTTCAATCCATTAATCCTGTCTCACTCATTCTTGTTAACTTCCACTGTCACAGCATTCCTTTTACGACAGAAGAAATAGCAGCAGAAGTACCAGCCATGGACATGTCAAACATTGAGATGCCCTTGTCGCTTCGCCATGTTCACTCTGCACAATTCTTGATGCAGCACCTTCAGCCACCCTACTCTCCAAGATGAACTGCCAAGGTGTGAAACTGGTGCTTCTGTAGAGATCTTACAGGAATGCTAAGTTAGTAATAACATACATACACTGTTCATTTCTTTCTGAAACGGACTAGTTCAGTGATCCTATTGCTTCTTATCCATTCTTTGCATCCTATTGTTTTTTCTTAGAAGAAAATCCTTAAACATCATCTTTGTAAGCTTCTTGTGCTTTCTTATATGTCTTCTTCTTTTTTTTTTTTTGTTGCCTTTTCTTTTCTGAAACTGAAATTATGTGTTGAACTTGAAGGTGCCACTGTACCAACACATATAAGATCATATTTGGCTAAGCTTAAGTTTTTCAAATGACTTATTGAGACTTCAACTTATAAACTTAACAAATCTTCTTCCACTTGTTAAAAAGAAAAAAAAAATCCTTTTATCGACTTCAATTTATTTGAAGCTTCCTGTTCAAAGGTGGTTATGTTTATACAATAAATCTTGAAATAAGTTGGATGTTTGATTATAATTTCACTTTAAGTTTAAATTGAAACTGAAGATGGACAAACATCTCCTAAAGGTCATGGCCTCATGGGATCAAATCCCACCGGTAATAAATAACCCTTGAACCCACAACCATAAGACTTAAACTCAAAGTCTGCAAATGTTCATGTTTGAACCCTGGTCTCCACTAGAGAAATCAGGTGCTTTAGCAGTTGGGCTAAAACAAATCATTGGTATTTGTAATCTTCATGCCTGCATGGCTTTGTTCCTTACGTTCAATGTACCTATACCATCTACAATACAAATTTCCAGTTGAAAGCCATTTCAAGGGTGTAATTTTCAGTTGTAGGTAAGGACTAATTTTGTCAAATTTAGACTTCCCAGCTTGTGACTCGTAAATTTGTCTTCATCTTAAGTCATGTAGAAATTGGAGACGGTACTAATTTGTTGGTTAACCTAATAGGTCTAGTATCTAGAACTTCTCCGCCTGGCCCCCGACTCCGGTCGTCGCTTTTCTTTCTGCCCACATGTTAGTAAATGCCGTTTTATCAGAACTAAAACAAAATTAGACCAAAGGGTCAACTACATCTATCTGAATAATATTGAGAATTATTTGTTCTAATTTCAAATATAATGATTTAATTACTCAAGAAATGATATTTTTTTTAAAAAAGATTAGAAACAGTTGATTAGTGTAGTTATACAAAGACAGACAATAATGAGGTCTATCTAGAGACACGCAACGACGGGTACACGTTCATGTAATCAAATGTCAGATAATCCTCACGAAAACAAATACTCCGATGACATACTATTTCACCATCAAGCTTGAAAGTGAATTGTATTTTATGAATATAATATTTATTTAAATTGTATATGAAATATATGACAAAGATGGAGTCTTAGCATATTTCGATGGATCGGTCATATAGGCCTGAGTCTAACATCAAATTGATTAATTTCTCGATTCAATAGAAATTCAAAAGAGGTGCATATGGTACTCAAATAAGAATAAGATGTCAAATGCAGGTCTGATTACACTTATTCCTAATTCTAAATAGAATGTAAAGGCATAGAGATTTTTATGTAAACAGAGTATCTTATTTATAGATTTGAATGATCCATTCTCATAATAAGAATGTTCACGGTCTGATCCAATATAGAATGAAGTTATAATCTGATGATTGAGTTGATTTTATGATTATAAGTTCATAACCCCAGCTCATTCTCGGGCGGAACAGATCTATTAATTCTTTTATTCCAATTAGTAAGAGAGATCTTGAATTAAGAAATAGATCTAAATGCTAAAAAGAGGGTATCGTGAGCAATTGTAAGAATTGGGTTCATTGATATTCCTGTATAGTAGATGCTATCACACATACAATCATACTCAATTTGATGGAATTGTTTGATCTTAAAGGGGATCTTTTATAATTTCACACATAAGAGTTATTTCTTGGTTTCGTTCAGTCATTAATAACTTAATTTTTTATAGATAATACTAGATAGAAAGAACGCTCGTAAGGAGTCCTATTGCCAGGATAGATAGAGTTTTTCGAAGAAACCTATTAGTAGAGTAAGGCCTCTTAGGGATAAGAGATATAGAGCTAAAGAGAGCCAAAAAGATTCTTTCGTGTATAATTCTGCATAATCTCGAATATTATCAATTCCAGTACCAAAAATACAATGCAAGCAAAAGTTTTTAGATTCATATAGATATAGAAAAATATATAAATTATCATGCTTGTGTATCCATTATTTGAGTCTCCAATAATTATTTCAATAATTACATGTCTGATTTGTCCTATAGACGAATATATAAGTATATGTTTCACGCTTGTTGGTGTAATAGTAAGGAGATTTTTTAATATCATACTAAGAATAACTAGGATTTTTAGAAGAAGATGCTATTCATTTGATGAGAAATAAAAAAGAATATCGAGAATTCATAGTAGTTGAAATACCACCTGCTAGTGAAAGCTCACTCCATGAATTCGTTAAAGTAACGATGAAAATGCAAGACTTGCCTAATACTAATTAATTTAAAGACGTAGACACCAACAAATCTATATAGTGACATGCAACAGCAGGTTGATGTGATCAAATATAAAAAATATATATAGACAATCCACACAATAAAATATACATAGATGCCATATAAGTTGGAATACAAAAGGTGACACGACTCACACCAAGGATTGGTTAAATTAATGACGGAAATACGAGGCCCGCCTAATATTAATTAATTTAAATTAGCAAATCTAAATAATTTGTCTATTTAGTGATGCTACTGGACATGCCAATGGTGAGTAATTAAATGCTAATTCTTGTCGAAAAGCAACGTCAGTCACTTTAGTCTAAAGCATCAATACATTACCCAAAATTGGAATAATTCCGAAGGCAATGGCTTACCTAGTTCGTCCATGGACAATAGTACGTAGTTGGTTTGCTCAATTCCTTGAGCCATTTTTCACTTAAGAAATGCATGATATGCATGAGTTTCTTTTAAAAAAAAAACATCTATGAAGAAAACTTTAAAGAGAAATGCTTCTACGCTCCATGAAAAAAAGAGATTTAGCTTTACAATATTGTAAAAATTAAGTGTTTAGTATAATAATACTGAATGTCTCATTAACAAGTGGACCTAGATCTCATATGTCATTCTTAACCAATTATGTTTGCTAAAGTGGAATACTATGGAGTTGATTTTTGCAAAGAAAATCACACTACTACTATAATCAATGTTCCAAAAAGTGAATGGTGTGCACATAGCGGTTTGGGTGACCTATGGTGGATAGCGGATGGTGGTGACATATTGGGTGTCATGTTCCAAAATTAAATTACATATTTTTAATTGTAATAACCTTTCTATTATATTTCTATCATGGAAAATTTAATATAGCACATACGATGATTTAAAATTTTGAATTACCAACGCTAAGTCCACTCCTGCAGCTTGAACCGACGGCCCACTGCCAAATAAGGCCCGCGCTGACGCTTGAGTTGTACGGCGAGGCAGCTACTACTTTGAGCACTGGCAGGTCGGTTCCATCGGTGTCGGTATGTGTAGCGGCAGCGTTGGGGATTTAATGGTGCCTGACGACGCGTTTTGTGGGCCCCATTGTTCGTGAACTGTGCCTGGCGAACCAGTCGCAGAAAATGTACTGACAGGTGAGGCAGAAATTTGGGGGCCCGCTAGTCAGTGGTAGTGTGCAAAGTTAACGTGTGTGGTGCGCAGAGCAAGGCGGCAATGGCGGCCCCACAAAACGCATGAAAGCGCATGGGTCCCGTTGTCTCGCGTGCCACGCGCACTACAGCAAAGTCACCCCCTCTCATTGACGGGTTATTCCAGGCATGTTTCGGTCCACATGTTAGTTACTGAAATGGTTTTTTTTGTTTAGCATAAAGTTTTAATGTAATTTTTTTGTTTCACTTATTTATTTCGTTCGCAACGGTTGACAGTGGGTCCACATTCTTCCAGGGCCCGCACATCATGAGTGTTGCTGGTTGAGGATGAAAACTAGATGTTGGAGGGAAAAGTAGGTGGGACCCACTTGTTAGTCTCACAAAAAAAATTAATATTGGAATATATCTATTAAATATAGTCAAATTATCCGACTTATATGATTAATGTTATTTTCTATGTATAATTTAAGTAAGAAATTTATAATCTTTATCTTGTATTTTATAATTTTCTTTTTGTTATATTTGAATTATCTGAAATTAATTTTAGTAATTTTTTAACCATTAATAATCATATACTGCAACAACTTATCATATAAATATTTTATACATGAGTCACACGCGAAATGCCACTCAAGCGCCAATGCATTGGAGTGTTTGGTGCTTGAGTAGGTGCTTTGCACGTGGGCTCGTACGAGAAATCTCTCAAGAGCCTCTGCATTGAAGTGGTACAGAATATTTATCTGGGGAGTTTACTCAGAAGTCTATGCATTGGACTTAGCCTAAAGGAGAACATATGTAAAATATCTTTAAAACATTGCCTTTTATGATAAATAACTATGATCAACAAATAATTTTGATAATATATGATATTTAAATCAAAATTATATTAAATATGTCAAAAGCATCAATTTAGTATGCTAAAGATCATGAAAAATTCAAAGTAAAAATTTGAGGGGATAAAATTTAACTCTAAAACGATATGTCAGCTACTATTTCTGACATATCGCCTACCATGTGGGCCTACTTGTTCCAAAATGATATTTTGAGATTCGAAAACAAATACCTTGTCGTTGTCGGTTCCATACTGATATGGTGGTCAAGGAGGCTACTATTTGGAACACTGTCTAAAATATTTGTCGTTAGTCATTATTAATAGATAGGTATAGATTAGCAGTCAATCCCTTATCTATCATATATAAGATATTGAACCCCCACTAAATTGCTACTGTTTACGATATCTCCCTCCTGGTAGAGCCATGTGAAAAGGATCTAGGATATCGATTAGAGGGGGGGTGAATAGGTGATTTTAGCAAATTACAATAAATCAAACAATTTGTAATAAATGAGAGCAATTTAAGTAACACAAGATGAACAATGAACAATTTCAACACAAGGATATATCCCGTGGTCTCGGTGATTTGCCGATCACCCCTAATCCACGTTGAGGCAAACTCAAATCTCTAACCGCTCCTCTATCTAGTCAACCTTCTCTCGAGAAGTGACCTAGATCTTGAGCCGGACTAGTGTGATGAGTTATCCAAACCTCGATTTCACTAAGGATGCACTTTACCGCTCCGGCAAGGCGTGCTCAACCTTTCACAAGACGTTTTGAAACTTCTTCACAATCTTCCTTGAAGAGCTCTTCAAAACCTTTCTCCTAGCCGTCTAAAAGCCGGCAAACTCCAAGAGTAACAAGCCGGTGATGATCACTTTGCCTTCTCCTAGTGCCACACGATTGATTCAATGATCTAAATGCAATGCACTAGAAGATCTCAAATGTACACTCTCACAAATTTGAGAATTTGAAACCTAGAGTGTATGAAACAAGCTTAGGCTCTCAAGGATGATGACAATGCTCAAGATTATGCCAAAAGTCCTGAACAGGGCCGTGCATGGGAGTATATATACCCCCACAATTAATATAGCCGTTACAGGCCGTTGGGAGAAAAAGATCACCTGGCGGTCAGACCGCAGGCACAAGTTCGGTCAGACCGCCGCAATTGCAACGGCATTAAACAGGCGCAATAAATGCTCAACTGCCCTTGTCAGGCACACATACGGTCAGACCGGAGCCTATTTCGGTCAGACCGTGAAACTGTCCAGAGACGACATAGTTTCTGGACACCTTATACGGTCAGGCCGATATATACGGACATACCGGCCAAACGGTCAGACCGCAGTACAAAAACACGGTCAGACCGATTTCACGGTCAGACCGGTATAACAAACGGTCAGACCGTAATAGCTCAAAATGCCAGAAGGATAAAACAAGAGGTTCTAGGAGTCTGACCGAGAATTTAACTACGGACAGACCGACCTTAAAAAGGAATACACTATGCATAGACACAACATCGGTCAGTCCGAGATCTTAAACGGTTAGTCCGATAATTCGGTCAGACCGGTATAACACACGGTCAGTCCGACTGAGACAGACATGAGCTGAAATAAGCATTCTCAAAGGATGTGACCTTCTAGCATGCAATGCAAGTGGATTTTATTATTTGTGGCACATAGATGAAGTATTTTGTGATACACCACATGCTCCTCTTAATAGTACGGCAACTATCCTAAAATCCGGTCAAAATTCTTCTCTAATCACCTTAGACCGGTAAAAATGGAAAAGATCCTATTTCGTACCTTTGCCCTTTTGATCAATGCCCTTTCTTAATCATGATGCTCTTTCTTTGCCTTTCATTGACCTGTCTTTTAAGTACCTTCTTTGACACAACTAGACAGGTAACATTAGTATAGCATTTGTAGTTGTCATTAATTATTAAAACACTCTATAGGGGCCTAGAAGCTACACCATGTCGCCTCTTTTCTTTTGGCCGTTCGATCGGTTCCGTTTACCTCTTTGATCGTTCCACGTCCGTGCGTTGTTGCCTCCCACATTCGCTGCTCCTCCATCGACCGCGTGTTGTTTTTCTAGCTGATCGCTCCACGTCCGTGCCCAAAACCCAGATGCGCTCGAATCCGTCCCCAAAACCCTCGTCGCCGCAACTCTTCCTGCCCAGATCTCACCAGATCCACAGCCGCCGCCTCATCACGTGCCTCACTGGATCCGCACCTCGACGCCGCTAGGTCCCCACTACCTCCACACCGTTCTCGTCGCCGCTGCAACTCCTCCTGCCTAGATCTCACCAGATCCCCCGCCGCCGCCTCATCGAGCCTCGCCATATCCACATCGCCACGCCGCCGGGTCCCCAGTGCCTCCACACTGTTCCCGTCACCACCCCACAGCCACCACCAAACCCTAGCGCCGCAACTCCTCACGGCCGGACCTCACCAGGTCTGCCGCCACCGACGCCACTGTGTCGCCGATCTGAGCCAGATCTGCTCGGATCTGAGCCGCAACGTCGCCCCTCACACGCCACTGATCCGCCGAGATGCGCCGCATCGCATTCCACCATGATGACCATGACTTCTTCTTAGACAACCTAGTCGACGTCTCGACCTTCGACCTCCTCCATGGCCACGTCTTGTCGACCGAAGGCGGCTTCGACCACGACAGCGACATCAAATTCTGAAGGCTTATAAACAATAAAAAAATACAGCCACAGCTCATGGTCACCCGTTGCAAACACTATTCATTTTTCCCTCCCGTGCCCAAAGTTTGTACCTGCTCGTGGTCATCTCATCCAAAACTGGTCGTCTAACTACGAACATTGCTCATCCTGATCGTGTCCAAAAAAATGGCCGTAGTTGAACACTGCTGCTCATGGTCATCCATATAAAAAACTCGCCCCATCTGCTCCTCGTGGCCGCCGCCTCCAATACCTCACCGCTGCCGTTCTACGCCACACCGCCACTGTAACCCCAGATCCACTCGGATCCGTCCCCAAAACTGTCGCCGCCGTAACTCCTCTAACCCGGATCTCACCAGATCCATCGCCGCCGCCTCATCAGACACCTCACCGGATCCGCACTGCCACATCCCCCAGTACCAAATGCCTCCACACCGTTCCCATAGCCACCGCACAGCCACTACCAAACCCTAGCGCCGCAACTCCTCCTGCCCGTATCTCACCAAGTCTGCCACCGACAACGCCACTTAGCCAACGATCCGAGACAGATCTGCTCGGATCTGAGCCGCCAATCCGCCCCTCACACACCATCGATCCGCCAAGCTGCACCGCATCGCATTCGACTGGATGACCACAACTTCTTCTTCAACAACCCCGTTAATGTCTTGACCTTCAACCTCCTCCATGGGCACGTCCCGTGAGCCGAAGCCGACTTCGACCACCACAACTCCGTCTACCACTGCTCCTTCCAAAATCACTCTGCGGCCTCTTTGACCATCAATGTCACGATCACGGATGCATCAACCACTTTGACCAGTCCAAACCTGGTCGTTTAAAAAATTATTCGTCCCAGGCAGATCGTGCTCCTCCAACTATATAACTAATTCACTGCAAAATAGCTTAACCAAGCACCAAAAACTGAATACCCTCCGCTATCATCTACATATAATATATTCTCTCAATACCCGCAGCAATGTGCGGACATCTACCTAGTTTTCTCTAAAATTGAGCATTAGTGGAGCGTAGAAGCATTTTCCAAACTTCAATTATATGATTTTTTTTTAGAATTTTACAAGTAATAATATTTTTTCATGTTGACAATACACAAACACAAACACACATGCACAACTCAACCCCATCACCAAACGCTAAAAAAGCATACCATGAGTTGAAACTCACAACATCCCTTTATTTGAGCATACATTCTAATTGTTTGAATGCATATATGAGTGTACTTCGATTATATGACTTTGTTAATTTGTAAGTCATAACTTGAACATGTTGGGCTAAAACCGGAAAACTTTTTTTTTTGTTCTTACAACAGATTATTTGTGTTCTGTGATGGTGACAAAGCACTTTGACAAATTGTATGTCCAGCTGTTTACAAAGATGAGCACTAAAAACAACACAAGTCGCTGTAGTGTTTATTCATCATTTCGGGTTTTAGCAGGACTTGGAGACTTGACTGATCAGTCGATGATCAAATAAGACCTGTTATTAATTAATTAATTAGGCACTAGATGCCGTATTAATGGTCAAGGGATCATTAGTAATGTTGAATCTATTGCAGCCATTCATATTATGCATGATCTTTTCATTTTTTTTATCAAGGTATTTTTTGTTGTTGTATTATGTCAGCCAAATTCAAAAAAGTTCAAGAGCCTTAATATTTTTGTTCTTTAGCAAATGGTATGTGCTTGCAAGTCCCACGATTAAAACAATGAACTTTGATTCTTACGTCAACATTTTTTAGTGGCAAGTAAATTCTATATATTGATCTTGTAGCTCAGCCCATAATTTAGGACCCTACATCTACCTCCACCCTTCTCTCCGCATACCCACCGTCACCACCCTTGCCTCCAAAGCCATGGGCCCATCCCTGACAATCATCATCATCGTTGTTGATGCACCCACTGGTTGGCTGCCACCCCTCCTATGGTGTTCACTGGTGTCACCTGTAGGATCGAGGATATTGACTAGAGAAGGTGAATAAGTGACTTTAAAAAATTTTCGGCTAAAACAATTTTTGCAAGATATGAAAGAAAATCGACTTTTCACAAAATGGTCTAAAACAATATAGGATCAAGTTACATTTAATAAGATAGAAAATGAAATACAATATGCAACTAAGAATAAGAGGAAGCAAATAAGTCAAAATAAATATAAAGAATGCAAGAGAGAAACCAAGTAACACAACAACTTTTTTTACCAAGGCCTTGAAGACTCATCCAGTCTCCATTACTCGTTGAAGCGCTCACGCGTGAGCCTCGCTTCTATATCCATGAAGGATATCTCCACTCGAGTTGCTCTTTCTCCAACCTGGAAAAGTGAGCACCAAATCTCTCAGAATCACACTAGGTCTCTCTAACAAGCTCCATCTATGGAGAGATCACAAGCACACCTCCAAACCATTTAGATGATGGTGATCACCAAGAGTAACAAGTGAAACACCTTCACTTGATTCACTTCTACACAAGAAACTCAATATACAATACAATTCCCTCTCTTGTCTAGCTCTTCAATGCAAGAATTTGTGAATTGGATGAAGAATTGAATGCTCTAAGCTTTGCAATCAACTAGCAACAACCAACAATGAACCTGAGTGCAAAAACGTAGTTGAGTGAATGCCACATGAAGTGTATTTATAGCCCTCCAACAAAAACTAGTCGTTTGTAAGTGTCAGACGAAACTCCGAACACATCAAATATTGTCTGGCTAATACATGTGAATAGTGACCGTTGAAAAATTAATACAATTGTCAGTGATAATTCAACACAATCTTGTGAAGGCCGGACAAATATATATTTGATTGCCAGACAGATGTATACATTACTGGTTATATTCAGTTTAAAGATATTTCTTGTGATGGTACTGCTCGGACTTTGTCCGGTCAAGTTAGACAAATAGACCAGACGAATGCATATGTCTCCGGTTTCATTTTTGCTGGAGCTAAATATGAACATGTGTTTTACTAGTACGACTAGGTTTTGTACATATACAACCACGGCTAGGTCTACTACTGAAACGACCATTTTTGAATTGATACAACAACGAACAAGTCTAGTATTGATACGACTAATTTTGAACTGATACGACCGGGTTTTGTGTACTAGTCAGACATTGTCCGGTAACATCAGACTTTATCTGGACATATCAACCAGTTATGACTTTACTAATTCGATCAATTTTTTTACTAATACGACCAAGATTTTTATTGTGACGATCAAATTTGTGTACTGGCCGAACATTGTCCGGTAATATTAGATTTTGTCTGACAATATAAGACACTTTGTTTTCGGACGGATTCATTTGTCTCTGGTGAACTAGTGCACAATTTTTATCTCTGAAATTCACACTTTGCCCTACTTTGTTTCTAGACTATATGGATATGCACTTGAGATTCAAAGCATTAGATGGATCAAGCTACTAGGTCTACACCATTTTTCATAGTACGACCGATAAATATAAAACTAAAAGAAATGAATCAGGTCGGCTTCACAACCAATGATCGATAAAAATCTAAGAAATGATTCTAAATTTTCATCTTTATCTCGGCCATCAGTCATGAGGTCTTCATCATCTCTCGCTTTTGTCATGACGTTATCATATTTTGACTTGAAACTTAAATCATTCGGAATAAACCTGTTAGTTATGTTCTTTGTCATTAATCACCGAAACCCTAAACAGAACTTATATTCAACACCACCCACCTCCATGTTGCCCTACTCCACCACTCCATCATGCCTATTGTGGGTTATTTATAGATTTTTTTACGATTTAATCTCATGATCTATTGTTGCCTACTTCTTTAGATAGCTACACTAACCGATTCTTCCTAATCTCTCTCAATAAATAAATAACAGAATAGAGTTGATACAAACATTTTTATTGGATTTTCATTTTTTTTATGTAAGAGTTGTGAGTACTTTTGTAATACCCACAAATCAACACCTGGTCAACATAGTCAAACTTGGCAAAGAGGTCAAAATGGTCAAGGATAATTAATGTGAAAAAGTAGGTCAAAGAAAGTCAATGGAAGCTTGAGCAGTCAAACCGATCAATGTCTGTCTAAGACAGTAAACGAAATGTTAATATGAGTCAAACAAGATAAATTATGGTTGTGAAGTGGTAAAATGATAAATTGGAGGTCATATTTAGATTACTTAGGAAAAACTGAGAATAACGGTGTATTTTGCAATTTTCAGGTTTTGAGGGAAAATTGGACTTCCGGGCTGCTGCCAGACCTGTTTGGCCAAAATTATTATAGCCCCATCAGGTTCTCTCCAACCCACCGGCGCTTCGTTTGACGTTTCAACAGAATATTCTCCAGCATATTTTGTGTCACGTATGCGAAGCACCATCTGAAACACCACCCTTCTCCAACCCACCGGGGCTTCACTTGGTGCTTCGCGATGCACCTTCTCAAGCACCACTCTTCTCCAACCCACCGGCGCTTTGCTTGGCGCTTCGCGTGGGGCCCTCACATATATTATTTATTACACATTAACAAATTGATAAAATAAAATTCAGATAATTCGAAGACAACAAATTAAAATAAAATTGTTGTAAATAACAAAAACAATTTAAAATTATTTTTATTTAAATGGCACACGGGAAAAAACATGGCATATACTAAATTAAAATTCGGCAACAGTCGGCCGTTAACAACCGCACAAACAACTACTCATCGGTGCCGTCGACCCCGAAATGCTGCCAAATGTGCTCGATAAGATCCCGTTTCAGTTGCCGATGTGTTGGGCGAGTACGGATCGCATTATTTCGATCTAGCATATGTTCAAAAATTGGCGGAGCACTGATGTGGATAGTAGGCGGTGTTACGGTTGATGTGCCTTGAGTATCGTACAATTGAGTGATCGGGTCATGAGAGTGCCGCTCATCCTCGATTATCATGTTATGGAGGATGACACACGCTTTCATGATATTGGCAAGAGTTGATCATTGCCAAAATCGAGCCGGGCCGCGGACAATAGCAAATCGAGCTTGCAACACCCCAAACGCTCGCTCTACATCTTTTCTTGCCCCTTCTTGATGTGTGCAAATAACCTGAGTTTGTCCGTTTGGGGCAAGGGTGCGGTCTTCACGAAAACAGCCCACTCAGGGTAAATACTGTCGGCCAGGTAGTACCCCATATTGTACTATGTCCCATTAACAGAGTACTGAACCGTAGAAACTTGACCGCGCAACACATCAGTGAAAAGGGGGGATTGGTTAAGCACGTTGATGTCGTTGTTGGATCCAGCGACACTAAAGAAGGCATGACATATCCACAAGTCTCTGGATGCGACCGCTTCAAGTATTATTGTAGGGACTCCTTGATCACCACGGGTGAATTGGCCCCTCCATGCAACTGGGCAATTGCGCCATTCCCAGTGCATGCAATCGATGCTTCTCAGCATCCCTGGGAAACCTCGGTCCTCTCCTTCCTGGAGCAGACGCTGGAGGTCTTCGATAGTAGGTTTACGGAAATATTCCTCCCCGAACCGATCAATGATTCCTTCGACGAAATTCTCCAGGCACCGAATGGCCGTCAACTCTCCGATGCGTACGTACTCGTCGACAGCATCGGCGAGCGAGCCGTACGACAACATGCGCAAAGCTGCAGTGCACTTCTGCAATGGAGATAGCCCCTTTCGGTTGAGGGCATCTCTCCTCTCGGTGAAGTACGGGGACCACTCCCCGAGAGTTTCGACGATTCGCAGAAAGAGGGGTCTCCCCATGCAGAACCTTCTGCGAAACAAGTAGCCGGGGTAGACCAGAACATTGGCGAAGTAGTCCGCGACTAGACAGTTATGACCGTCTTCGCGATCTCTTTCGATGTACCTTCTGCTACTTTGTCGGCAGCGGTGCGAGGTACCAGCACCAATACTGGCTTCAACATCATGAAGAGTGTGACGCATAAGGGGTTCGACCTTTAGACAGGTCTGTGCTAACCCCACCGCGAACTCTTCCATTTGGTTGATGCCTTCGTCCTCACCACTACTTGTGGTTGAGCTGGACGACATTTTTTTGGGGTTGGTTGTGAAGTTGAGATCACCAAGAGCGGAGGCCTCGGTTGTGAAGTTGAGATAACTGAGTTGTGAAGATGAGGGCATGGAGGGGTCCAAATATATAGGGGTCTAAAATCCGGAGGCATCGATCACATGCGTCGGCTCCAATGGCTAAAATCCAAAGGCATCGAGTAGATGTCTCAACTCCAACGGCTAAAATCCAAAAGTACCGATCACATGCTTCAGCTCCAACCGCTAAAATCCAAAGGCATCGAACAGATGTGTCAGCTCCAACGGCTATAATCTAAAAGTATCGATCACATACCACAGAACAAACAAGTGAATCCAAAACCACTTAAATTAATAGTGCGAGTACAAATTTTTAAATGAAAAGTACAATGTTCGGTCTACTATTTGTTTTTCAGATCGTTAAGCTGCTCGTTGATGTATTCTATTGCAGACTCATGCGTCGCCTTACGGTTCTCCGATAAATGGGATGTATCCATCCCAAGTAGTTTCGTCAACGACTTCATCAATGAAACCTTCTCTTTGCTTCTGGCCATCCCCTGCAATTTATCGGCTACAGCAAGGGGTTTGTCGGCCATAGTATTAAGCTCGGCGTTGGCTTTGTCGATGCGTTCTAGGGTCTCCTCGCGCTCTGATGATGTTCCGCCTAGTTTGCTCTTACCCTTCCGCTTTGCCGCGTCTCGCCCTTTAGGTCGTCGAAGCTCGACGAGGACATCGTCGTTGTTTGACGACGACTTGTGGGCACCTTCTTCGTTGAGGCGAGTTCTTTTGGAAGAATCCAAGTAGCTTCGGCACCATTTCGGTTGACCACATACGGCTCTCCACCAGTGCTCCATGATGAAGGCCTGACCCATCTCCTGCTTGTACATGTCGCGTGCTTGCGACATCAACTGGTCGTCTGAACGACCACTAGCATAGGCATCGCGCAACCTGCAGTAGATATGAACTGAACAATTTTTTTATTGCTCTTTTGCCAATGGTCTTTGCAGTGCCTGAGATCTCGTCTGCGATCAGGCGGACTGCTCTTGTTGTACGACGCAACCACCTTTGACCAGTACCCGTCGCATTTTTTATTATTCCCATCGACCGGGTCGAGGGAGTTATTCAACCATGCACTGATCTGGAGCACGAAAAATCCAAATTTAATAACAAAGTCTGCGATAGCGGAATTTTGTAGTTAGATGAGCACTCACAAGTCGCATGTCATCCTGTTGGGACAGAGCATTCGTTTACGCTGTGCCCCAGCCCTTCCTTCGCCTTTGCTAGCGTTGTCGTTGGCCTCGCTCACTCCCAGGGCCGAGCTATGCGGACTGCCGGTATCCGATACGGACGTGGAGCGGGAATTTTTGCTTGGTGGTTGAGGAGGCGACATTCCTGCAGACATGGTCGGAGCTCCAACGTAATGAGGATTTTGGCCGTAAGGGCCGTAGGGGGATTGCGCGTACGGATGTGCATATGGATGTGGTTGGCCGTATGGAAGGGGTGCAGCGAACGGTGGATATCACATCGGGAATGCTGGGGGAGGGGGCTGAAAATTGGGCGGATTTTGACTGTTTGGCGCTTGGGAGTTCTCCTCATCTAAATTTGGTTCGCCAAACCAATTAACATAACCGCCGGGGGGATTATTGGCCATTGAAAATTTTTTTAGAAAATACTGGATGAACAGGAGAGTGCAAAGTGTGTGGGTTTTGGTTTGCTTGAGGGTAAATGTGCTGAAAATTGGGCATATTTATAGACAGAGGGTCACACAAATTTTTAGGAATTTTTTGTAATTTTTTTGGAATTTTTTGGATTTTTTATGAATTTTTAACTCAGAAATGAATAAAATAACTCTAACGGCTATTTTTTAAGTCACTGACAGGTGGGACCGAGGGCACAAAATCTTCAAATGGCTATTTTTCCCAACCCCAGCTCGAAACCACCACTGACATGCGGGCCCTCTACACACGCGAGCTCACCTGGCAGCGACCCAGCACGCGCACGCGCACGAAATGCGTTCACATCGGCCCACGCGTTTTGTGGGGCCCACCGCGCCTCGTCCCGCACCTCCACACCGCACACACATTCACTGTCACGTGGCCCCGAGGTGCATTTGGGCTCACCTGTCAGACGGATTTCATGGGAGGGTACGAAGCCACCGTTTCTCGCACCGTGGGTCCCGCAAACCGTGTGACGATGCGTCCCCGCGTGCTCCAACGCAGCCGCTTCGCCCAATCACGCGTCGCGGGCCCCACTTGTCAGAGCCTCGCCGGTGAAGCTTCGCGTGGCGTCGTCTCTCTCCTCTCGCGATTTTTTTATTAATTTTTTCCGGTAAGACCCGCTTGTCAGGGCGTCGACGCGCCGGGGTTGAAGAGAGCCTCAGTATCCCTTAGCTGAAGCATATAGGTATCAGGGTTCTCCACCCCAAGCACTGGCCTCGATTTGCCTCCCACCAACCTAGTCTCAAACCCATCTCTTCCTCGCTTCTCGCCACATCCAGAGAGAAAAAAAAAAATGAAGGGAAGAGAGATGAGAAGAGGAGGTGGTCCTGCCGCCATGGACAGGGAGGGGAGGAGATGTTGCTGTCCAAGAAGTAGAAGAAAAGAAGGGAGAAGAAAAGAACTCATTTTCTCGGTTTTCAAGCCTGATCTCTCTGATTCCGTAGTAATTTTGTGATCCAAACCTTTATAATAGCGGATAATATTCTGTATGCATTATAGATGGATGATTTGAGGTCAGAATTAGTTGATTTGGAAAAAGATTGGACTTTTGCCACGTTTTAGAAGATTTGAGGTGCTGTTTGTGTATAGGATACCACTTAAAATAAGGCCTAAGCAGATGAGATCGCGAGAGTAGACGAATATACCGTTCTCTCCAGAGAGACTAAAAGAGAGTGAAATATGTCTAACTAAATCGAATTAGAAAATCAAAAATGCAAAGGAAAGAAGTCAATTCGTCTCGACGTGCCTCACCTACTGAAACACGACTATCAGAAACCGAGTTCTATAATCGAATTCCAGGCAAGCGGTGAACGAGAGTGCAAAGTCAGGAGAGCGTTGGAACAAATCTTTCAAGCCAACCAATCCTCAACGCAGATTCTAAAGGATCAAAACAAGTCAATCCAGAAGTGAAAGATGGAAAAAGAGAAACAGGTTATCCAGCGCATTGTATAAACATCATCATTGAAGGAACAAAGGCTGCAATCGATCCCACAATTCAAGGCTCAGTACTCAAATCAAACCCAGAGTGGAAATCAAGTAAAGGAAAGAACCAACTCAGCTCAAAGCCTCTAATACCAGCTCCCAGTAGATGAAATTGGCGTATTCAAATTGTTCAACTCAGGATTTAGCTCTAGCATTAAGTAGCAGACAAGGATCAAGTACGAACATCATTACAGTGACTGAAACTTCACAAACAACATAATGATCTCAAAATCCACATAAAGATGGTCAATTTGGTTCACTGAAATCGATTTGAAAGAATTTCATTTAGTCAAGAATCTCAAAGACTCAAAGTTACAAACAAAATTCAGTGATAAAGTCAAGAACAAAATGGCTTACAATCAAGAAACTGGCATTATCAGGGATTAGAAGTGAAAAGACTCAGTTTGATGGAGGGCGGGGGTGGGTGGGTGGTGTTTGGTGGAGGGCGGGGGGGTAGCGAGATTGAGGTGAGGAAATTGTCACTGAAGAAAATCGTCGAGAAAGAAGAAGCTTCCGGCGAAGAGGAGGAAGAACGCGGCCGCTGGTGTTGTGGTGGTACAATTGAAGTCGTTGGCGCCGGGGTTGGAGAAGAGGTTGAAAAAGTTGACGAAGTCGATGAAATCACCGTCCTTGGCTGTGGAGCCGAAGTTGAAGGAGAATCGGGGAAGATCACTGGGGTTGTCTCAGTGGCAAGTCGTCGGTGAAGAAGCGAAGCTTGGCGGGGGAGAGAGGCACACTGGCGGCGGTGGTTTCTGGAGGCGAGCGGCTATGGTGGCGGCGGATCCGTGATTCGGGACCGGCGGTACGACAGGGAGCGAGAGCAAAGAAGGAGGCGGCGGTGGGTGAGGGTTTGCGGCGAAGTGGAGCAGCGATGGATTTAGGGGCGCCGGAATTGGGGAAAATGCTGGCGGCGGCGCCTCAAACGCGAAAGCGGCAGCGCGATGGGGCCTGGCCGCCGGCAGTGTGGTGGACGGAGGTGAGGAGAGGACCGAAGGGAGGAAGAAGAAGAAGCTAAAAAAACAAAACAAGGCTCAAATGAAATCGGCGGCTGGCGGCTGGCGGCTGGCGGCTGGCGGTATAGCCACAAATTGGCAATTTTTCAAAACAACCCTCAATTTAAAGATATTACTAAAAGGCCCTCCCCGAGCTAGGGCTTAGTTTTCTGTGTCTGCCAATTTTGAATTGGGTACTCAGTTTTTAAGACGATTTCACTTAGGTCCTCCTCCCACTTAAGATTTTGGCTTTTCTGTGTCTTGGCTGTTTTGCCGACGGATGTTTGAGGTTTTAGATATTTACAAATGGATTTTCTACTGTTAGGTTTTGGAATTTCAGTCCCTGGAGACTCCGATTTTAGAACGGTCAGTTTCTACGCATCCGTAGAAAAGTATACTTCTGTCCGGAATCGATGGAGGGTCAGATTTAGTCTATGAGGTGTGTCTCATTAGGCAAAATCCGTCCAAATCGCGTCGACCTACAATAAAAAATTGCAAAGTGAGTAATCTAGTCGATTTGGCAATAAATCTAGAATAACTTATATATATGACGAGATATATGACTAAAATGTACACAGACATGGGGCAAAATAGAGGAAAAAATCAAGGAAATCAGATAAATATCAGTATAGAAGTGTAATTTCAAAGCCCTTAGAGGTAGATTTCATGGATGGTTGCTGAACAAAAGTTGTGGTAATTTAATGGTTGCTGAACAAAAGTTGTGGTAATTTTGTTATCTACCTAAAAGTTAAAGAGCACCTCCAATCCGAGGTTTGAATTAAAAGTTATGCTCTTTGGAAGCTAATTGTGTTAGGAAAAACAATTATTGTGGTGAATTGAAACTTTATTTTCAAATCTGAGAGCAATCCATGCATAGTTTGGGGAATTTTGAATTAGAGACATGTAGATTATTCTCTTTAGATGCTTAAAATGTCCTAATTTGCATGATTTGGACTCATCTAGTGAAAGTTATGCATCTTTGAAATTTCAGTAGTAAGTGCATGTGAAGCTAAATGTTTGTTTCGAATTTTGGTATTAATCTAGGCTGAATTGGCTAAAAGTTTGAACTACGAAGTTATATATTATATTGATTAGATGCTCTATATGTATTTATTTGCTTGATTTGCTGTTGTAATTTGCAAGTTATGGCCTTTTTAAGCAGCGGACAGCATACCCGATATATAAGAATGTGGGAAAGTTCGTAGGAATGATTATTCGTCATTTTTTGTTTGTCTTATGTTGAAAATGGAGTGTGATGAAGATGTGTATATTGATGTAGCTGGGCAACATGCTTCTCAAGGACTGTCCACCCCGTGTGGTTTTGGTACAAGCCGGGCTACGAGGCAAGTAACCCTATATTTTCAAAAAGTATATTCTCATAATATGTATATTTTAATTGCAGTGTGTTGATGAATTGTAATTGTGGTATGTGGTTCAAGCTTTGTGATGGTAATATAGCATGTTTGATGTATGAATTAGAGAACATTGGAGCAAGTAGCACGTTGTTTTCAACAAAGGAGGCATGAAAGATTCTTATAATTTGGTATGCGTCATTCACCTTGTATATCTTGCATGTTGAATTATTGCCCATATAGGGATTCATATGCCTTGTGGTGAATGTCTTAGTCATGGATGAATGCGACATTTCTTCACTATGTGAGCTAGTTATATTGATTATATAGATATTACTTTTGCCATCTGTATGTCCAACAATTGTACCTGCTTAGTTTGTTGATGATGATATATCTCATTTGTGGTTTCTTTTGATTTTAGATTAGGACCAAGATGATTGGCATGCACATCATGCGCAAGGTGGTATAGGTTGCACAACCGAGATCCCCTTTGATAATTGGTTACTTGCAAATTAGCTTTGTAATTTGTTGTATAATGTGTTAATTAATGAAAAATGAAGTTATTTGAGATGTAGAGATACCTTTTGTGTCGAAGACTACTAGTGTAGATTTGGTTTTTACTCATTTAACAATTGTAGTAGATAATGATTATTACTTTATTTATAATATCAAACAATAAAATGAAATTGTGATATGTGTTATTATGTACTTGTAGTTTTAAGTGTGTGAAACTCATTAGGTTGACAGCAATAATTTAAATTGTGATACAGAATAGTACGACCTAGCCACACCAAGAAGGTCAGGGTGTTACAATCTTATTTACACTTAATTTTTTTTTTGTATACAAGAATTGTGATTGCTTTAGTAATACTTAATTTTTTTAATACAAGAATTGTGAGTATCTTAACCACAGCCAATAAATAAATAAATTTTCTACCAATGACCATTAGCTGATTGATTTGTCAAATCTGGAACAAATTCAATCACTTCTTAATTATTACTAGAGCATGACTTAAATACAAACCAAGTATTTTTTTCTAAAGAGAAAACATAAGCATGGACTTGGACTAGATATATAGTCACATAAGCATACAAATCCACACGTACGGTTGCAGGTCGAATCCATCTCATGCCGACATCTTAATTTCATGTTTTGTCCATATACTATCGAATTGATTTTTACGACTTTACAAACCATGTTTGTTGTAATACGAGCGATCATAGATTAAAATTTTTTTACCAAATCACCATATTCTAAGTTAAATTGGTTTATTTTTAACTCAAATGACTTTGTCTTGTGATTTAGATCACGATCAAGATCTCTCAATTAGATTATATATGAGAAAAATTTTCACAAAAATTACTTCTGTTCATCAGCGAATGAGTTTATTGATCCTTCGACTTAGTAATAACGACGAAACCATATAATGAAATGGAATATATGTATAAATGTCTTATGAAATATATAGGTACTCTAACAGTACGTTTGGATTTTTTTTTTTTAGATTTTTCTCAGCAAAGTACGTACGGTACGCTAGACTCCGTTTGATTAAAGAAACATCGGCAATATATTTACCAGCTGTTGATACGCTTGAACTGAGGTGTACACAAGATCACAGACATAGATGTTGAATTCAACAATCAAAGTACTTGATATATTAAAATTTTTGGATTTTGCTAAGTAGTTTGTGTCTATTTTTTTATCTTAATATATATTTTTTTATAGTTGGATCAAATCCCACTGTTTATATCTAATATTGTAGGATTCACCTAATCTCTTCCTACATTGATTTAAAAAAGAGAGATCTCATATAGAACTCTTGCCCGTTGAATTTTTTGTCCTACTCAAGCCATGTTGAGCACGTTTTCTTTTTCCCATTATTTTAGTTTGTTGAGAGCATATTTTTGTTAGTCCTTTCATGTCTCCACTACTACAGTAACATATATTATTCTATTTAACTCTACAATTCATTCTCAAATAGACCAATATATTACGCCACATCATTTCTTCTATTTCAACATTTGATTTATTTTCTCATATAGTACAATCATATAAAACTAAAAAATTATAGACAATCATTTATCCTCTCTATAGTTACAAAGACAGCAAGCAACTAAATCTCTATATGAAACCCTAAAAAGTCCAAAAAAAACCGACACAACTTATAACTAATGAAAATATATTATATATTAAATCCTAATATTTAACTTGATAATCAAAATAACATACTAACTAGACTACAACTCCCTCCTTTCTTTTACCTATTGTTTTAATTATATGCATAGTTTTTAAGAAATAAGTAAGATTATATATCTATTTTTAAAACTTAAAGTTAATATAGTATGAATGTTATTTATATCTTAATAATTAATGATCAAATAAATAATAATCAGGAGAGTAAATTTAGAAGGTTATCATCTAGCTTTTTGCTCTACAGTCTTACGAAAACCCTCAATCATTATTTCAAAGATTATCTTTTCAAGAGGTCGGCATTAACGCGAGGGACTGCAACTAATTCTTCTATGTGATTCAGGTCAAAACACCCCACCGCACCGCACCACACCAAACCAAACCTCTCATAACAACAACTTAACCCATCTCTTAACAACAAAATTACATACACAAACCATGGGGAAGACGACGTCGTCGTCGCCGTCGTGGAGCTCACTCTTCGGCCTCGCCGGCTGCTTCAGCTCCCACGCCGTAGCCTCCAACAAGAGCAAGAAGAAGCCGAAGCCGAAGCTAGCGGGGCTGCAGAGCGACCTGGGCTTCTCCGGCGGCATGCCGTCGCCGGAGGACCTATCGCTGCCGCTGGCCGGCTCCGACGTGCACGTGTTCGCCATAGCGGAGCTCCGGACGGCGACCCGCGACTTCTCGACGAGCAACTTCGTCGGCGAGGGGGGATTCGGGCCGGTGTACAAAGGCTACGTCGACGAGACGGTGAGGCCCGGGCTACGCGCGCAGGCCATCGCCGTCAAGCTGCTCGACCTCGAGGGCTCCCAGGGGCACAAGGAATGGCTGGTAACTAAGTTAATTAACTCTTTTCAATTAATTAATTAATTAACTACTTAGTTAATTATTGTTAAAATGAAAAAAAAAAAAGTTTTTTACAACCCAATTATCAGAAATACTTGCTCCTACCAAATTCATGGGTCTAAATTCATTGATAATACTCACCTAACACTTTTTTAATCAGTTAATTAATTAATTATTGTTAAAATGAAAAAGTTTTATACAATCCAATTATCAAAAATACTAGTTATACTAAATTTGAGTGTAAAAATTGTGTCTACTCTCTAAATTCATTAATAATATCCACTTAATACTTTTTTCAACTAATTATATTGAACATCGTTAATTAATTTCAACAATATTTGTACTCGGAGCCGACTGACCAGTTATCATGCAATCATCGACACATATCCATAAAACCTGATGGATAAAAGTGGTCCTACATTCTTAGTTTTAGAGTTGGTTTTATATAATTTGCTTTTTGGTAAAAAAATTATGCCCTCTATTTGTAAATATAAGATACTTACACTTTAATTCTATTTATTTCACTAAGGTTATTTGTAAATGATAGACAACTTATTGATAGGATCATAGGATTATAAAAGAGGTATACGGAAGAAAAGAACACGATAAATTCTTAGAAAACATAGAGTAAATTAGTTGGGAAACTATTTGTACTAGGCCGGCAATTTAAATGTGACGGTACACTAATAATTGTTTTGTGAAATTTCTCTTTCACAAAGGCGCGATGTTGACTAATGCAATTAATGTTGACTTAATTTTTAAGCATATGCGCACTTCATTTCGATATCGAATTAAAAGAAAAAAAAAAGCAAAATTTAAAAGGCTATGGTAGTTAATAACTCCATCTATTTTTTACTTGTCATCTTAAGAAAAAAAAATTGTGTAGAAGAGAATGTTGTTTTGTATTTTGAGGCAAAATTTTATCTTATTTTTCAAAAATATCCTCGTATCTATTACTTCACTTAATCATTAGTTTCTTAAACAAAAAAGCAACCGACCAGTGTGTATATGAAGTGAATTTGCTACAACATGTAGTAGTTACGTAGAAATAGGGTTTGGAGGTCTTCGAGTTCTAAAAAAATCTGAAAAAATTAGAGAGTGTAATATAATGAAAATTTACAAATTATTCTGATGAAACACAAATGTATGTGAGAGAAACAAAAAAGAGAAGACCAGATTGAACATAGATTGAACATATATTTACTGGTTACTTGTTTTTTGGTTCTCCTATATATAGTCATATTTAGTCATAAAATTTTGTGAGAATTAATAATATACCATTCTCTATGTCCAGTGATTTTTCATAATTTTTGAGAATTCAGAACCACCCGAATCCTTATATGTCATAGCTACTCACCGTCATATTAAATAATTTCTACACGCGCGTGTGTGTGTGTATATATATATATATATAGTCTGAGTTTATTTTTTCTCCTATACATAATCGTGCTTACTTATGAAATTTTGTGGGTTTTGATAATATATATTTCTCCATGTCCTCTAATTAGAACTTTTAAGAATTTAGGAACACGTGAACCCATTATATGTAGTTCGCACTATGTATAGTGTCAAATCCGCATCCTAATAATATGGAAGAAATTTTTCCAATAAGGGGCAAATTAATTTTGTCACAACAAAATTTTAATATTTGTATTTGCCATTGGATCTTACTTACATACGAATCTAGTCCCATCTTATCAGACTCACATAAACCACAATTTTAGAACTCTTGCTGTGGCATAAAAGAAATTTTCCCAATAATATATAGCATTGCATTGGTCAAATATTTCCTAATCAACATATTTTTTGAGTAAATTTCACTATTAATCCTTGCTACAATACAAAAATTTCAATTTTTTCCCACTTTTCAATTTTGCATCTGAAATCCCACATTGTATTCAAGAATTGCAACTAAGCCTTTATCCATTAAATTCCACAATTAATATTAACAGAAAAAAATTTGAAAATTACAAAAATTTCAGACATCTATGAGACTTCAAAAAAAAACAACAAAAATATATTATAGTTAGAGAAAATATTTAAAAATGCAAAGTAAGTCAAAAACAAAAAACTAAAGAGTATCAAGAAATATTAAGAAACCCAAAATCATAAAAGAATTAGAAGCTCAAAATTATCTTGTAAAATAAAAAGTATATCATAAAAACTACAAGAATAAAAAGATAAAAATAATACTAATTATAAAATAACTAAGAGTTACTCATAAATAAAAATGAATTCTTTTTTATTTTTATGGATATGCTTTGAAAAAAGTACTTTACACATTTTCCGGTAAAAAAAATGATAGAGAAAATTTCACTTTTTTACATATGCTCATGCTATAATTAGTTTTGGTTTTCTAATGTACTTTTTTGTTGCAAAATATTTTCATGAATCTATCTAATATTTGATTCTTTTTTCAATTTTTATATGTTTATTAGTTTTTAGTAATTTTTTAAATATTTTCTATTAGCATCATTTATGAAATTTAGTAGGTAGAGATTTAATTGCAATTCTTATACGCAACATGGGATTTTTAGTACAAAATTAAAAAGAAATGAGACAAAATCGCAATTCTACTCTGGTAGTAGGGGCTAGTTGCAAAATGTACTCTCTTTTTTCTCAAGTTTAAAGCAAACTAATTAGAAAGAAAAATGTTGCTTTGTTTTTGTTGATCTAAACACATATATACATGATTCATATATGTGGGCAGAATGAAGTGATATATCTTGGACAATTCAGGCATCCTCACCTTGTCAAACTCGTCGGCTATTGCTGCGAAGACCAGCACAGGCTTCTCGTCTACGAGTTCATGGCAAGAGGCAGCTTGGAGAAACATCTCTTCAAAAGTAAGTAGGACTAATTTTAATTAAATTATTCTGGTTTTATCTAAGAGTGAATTGTATTGAATTTCTTCAAACTTATTTGACTATCCCACTTGTATTTTTAACCTCGAATTCTGATCTTATATGTCTCCAAATTTGTCTAATTGTGTCATTTAGATTCATCTCTCAGTTATATAACAGAACAATGTTGTATGGCATGTAAGTCTCTAAACTTGTTTAATTTTAAGAGTGTGATTAAGATATCGACAATTTTTTATATAGCAAAAAATTTTGGATGAGACTAGTATTCACAATTTTTACATACAAAAAATACTCATAATTTTTATATACAAAAAATAGACGTTGACAAAAATTTTGTATCATAACTATTCCGTAATTTTAAATATGTCATTGCAATCCTTCATACGTCAAAATTTTCATAATTAACTAATTAATGAACCCAAATGGTACCATTAAGCAAATTCAAAGACCTGTCAAATTAAAATTCAAGTTTGTACTTTATGCATGGACAAATTTGAGAACCTCTGTTGCACAATCAACTTGATCTTAATCACAACAAAAGCAACTCGAGACCCAATCGAGAGTGATCGAATCGTGATTTAGATTATAAATAAATCAAGATTAGATGACTTCTAATGGAGATCTCATATCAACAGACTTCTCATAGAAGTTACTTTCCAATGAGAATCTCTCTTGTAATTAGTCAATTAATTAACATTGTGTTTGGATCTCAGAAATTGAAGATAGAATTCAAGAATTGAATAAGTAATTACACACTCAATTCCACTTATTTCAATTATAACTATGAATAAGGTAAACTAATTTTTACTCTTACTCCCAAGACTTCGATGAAATTTGTTTGTTCCAACTCTCATAAAGATATTTAAAAATTTAGATTCAAAATTTGAATTTGGATTTGAATTCTAAATACATATTCAAAAAAAGCTTGTATTCAAATTCAAAGTTTAAATTTTTGAAATTTGAACTTCAAATCTCAAATTCAAATTTTGAATTTGGAATTTTCAATCTGAAAGTTGAGTTTGACATTGCAAATATCAAGTTGAAATTTAAAATCTCAAATTTCAAAGTGAATTAAAGTCTCAAATTCAAAATCGAATTCAAATTGAATTAAAAAAATCACATGCAATTTAAAATTTAAAAAATCAAAATAATTTCAAATTTTCAAAAGAAAATGCAAATTTAAAATTTCAACAGTCAAATTTCAAATTTGAGGTTAAAATTTATGTAATGTGCATATGAAATTTGACCAATTTCGTTGTAATTGCAACCAGTGGTAATTGTAATTTTATGGGAAATGCCATATTTCAAATTAGAATTGGGTGATTCCTTCGAATTCTAATTGTATTGGAAATACCATATTATGATTCTAATTTCGGAGATCAAACTGTGCATGGATGCATGCAGAATACAGGTCGTCGCTGATGTGGTCAACACGGTTAAACATCGCCATTGGAGCCGCCAAAGGTTTGGCCTTTCTCCATGAAGAAGCCGATAAGCCCGTCATCTATCGCGACTTCAAGACCTCCAATATCTTACTAGACTCCGTATGTTATGTGCCTATTTACCTACCTACTTTAGTTAATTAAGCTTCTAGAGATTATTAGATATATAGTCGCATGTCTCAAAACAATGAGAAAATTATCAATTTTCTTGTCAACAGTTTGAATTACTGTCCCATGATGTCCGTACAGCAAATGTGCAAATTAATTAATGTGGCACTCGTGTAACACTAGTAGGTCATTTTAGTTAATTAAGTGAATAGAGATAATTAGATGGCTGCATATTCACAATAGTAGTATCACACGAGAGGGTGTATTGAGTGAGAATGTCTCTTCAAATAGGGGAATGGGAAGTTGCAAACTCATATTTGAGAAGTTCTATCATACGATTATCATTAATTTGATTATAAGATGTTAAATACTAGCATCTCGAGAGAACTGGCAAGTCAAATTTCTCATAAAGGAGATTTAATATATATGATTTGTTTCTATGTTGATGAGATTGCTCATATCACAAATTTACATTCTATTTTAAATATAAATATATATTAAGTTTATATCTTTTAAGTTTCAATTTTTAGAGAAAAAGTCCTTTTTTTCTTTTTTTTTGGTTTGGCATCTGCTCCGTTAATTTCATCATACACAATCCAGGTATATCACAGACAAAGACTACAATTTAAGGGGAAAAAAATTGTATGGTTGTCCTTATAATAGTTTCTATGACCTTGTTGTGTCATCAGTAGTTTCCACACAAGAAATATGTAACACTGATTGATTTAAAACCACTCTATTATATGTGAGAGGTCACTATTTTGGTTCTCACATGAGTAGGTCGCATCTATAGTTGTCTAATTCAAAATTTCTTAAAAAAAGCAGCTATAATTCCAAACTTTATATTCAAAGATAAATGATAGGATCATACAAAGTCATAAAACTGCTTGCCCAATTTTTCTCATGGCCGGTCAAGCATGTCTTTCACGTTTAAAGTTGCAAAACAAAAGCAAAAGAAAAAAAAAATCTTATAGATTACTGTTTGTGTATTACTGTAATTAATTATTTTTGGGTTATTAATTGACAGGATTACAAAGCGAAGCTATCGGATTTTGGACTTGCAAAGGATGGGCCGGAGGACGATGAGACACACGTGTCAACACGGGTCATGGGCACGCAGGGTTACGCCGCACCAGAATACATTATGACTGGTATTTTATTACCCTATTATTCATTCATTTCTTTCTACTTGTAGTTTTAATTTCTTATACGAGTTTAAAAATTACTACATAAAATTTATAATTTTACCTCTAATACCTATGAGTAATATGATAAGTATGATGTTTGTATCTAAGTAATCAATAATGAAATGGATAATAATCATAAGGATATTTTAGAAAAATATAATCATGTTTCATTTGGAAAAACATAGTGACATTCTTTTAACTATAAAATATTCTTTTTAAATGACAATTAAAAACTGAACGGACATAGTGATTCAAATTTAAGAGAAATATACCCCTTTCATTTTAAAAAAAAGTTACTATGACATATGTACAGTCAACTTATTTAACTCTGACTATTAATATATTTATAAATATCTAGATTTATCAATTCAAAATAACATAGGTAGATTTATCACAAAAATACTTCTATAATACTATATTTTGTAATTAAAGTGTCAAACGTGACTCTTTTTAGACAGAGTATACAAAATATCGACTATCTTATCATGAGCCTCACCGATTAAACAACATATTTAAGAAAAACTTTCAATTTACCAGAGATATGTTTACATTTGTTTCAGTTTATTATTGATGATTTGAATTTCAATTAAACATGCATATTTGTTTCTTCAGGTCATCTAACAACGAAGAGCGACGTGTATAGTTTTGGCGTGGTATTGTTGGAGCTATTAACAGGACGAAAGTGTCTAGATAAGAACAGACCACACCGGGAGCAGAACCTAGTAGATTGGGCTCGACCATGTTTGCACGATTCTCGAAGACTAGACCGGATCATCGACCCGACCCTAAATGGGCAATACTCAAGCAAAGCAGCCCAAAAGGCAGCGGCACTAGCATACAAGTGCCTTAGTGCTAGCCCTAAATCTCGACCCTATATGTCAGTGGTTGTAAAGGGCCTGGAGCCACTCCTAGTCCTAGATGATGTTGACCATGTGGAGCCATTTGTGTACACTGCACCGTTAGAGAACAAATAATTTAATTAGAGAGCTAATTCCCTACTGCATTAGTATTAGGCAACATTGGCACTTGAAAATAAAGCAAAAAAAAATGAGGGTTTTGTGCATGTAAATGTCCTGCATTTCATACATTATATGCTTCCGTTGTAGTTCTCAATTTTGATATATTTTTTGTTCTAAATATACATTTTGAGATATGTTAGTAAGTTTCTGTGTAGCATGAGAACTCTGTGTATTAAATATTTCTTACGAATTTTTTACGAAAATAAACCTAAACCTTTTGTGAATATTCACATCCAAACCTCACCTTGCTCTGCACCCACCAATTTTAATCTACGCATTATATTCAGAGCTCATAAAGATTTCATAAGAAAAATTTAGTAAGTATAACATTGCTCTTTGAATAGTTGCGCGTAAGAGTGGAACTTTAGCTCGTGGCTCGCGAGTTACTCGGGCTAGACTCGGCTTTTGTCTCAACTCGCTAACAAATGAGCTGAGCCCGAGTCAGACCCTAGCTAGCTCGAACTCGACTCGGTATATAAATACATACAAAGTAAATCTCCTATCACCCAACACCTCCCCGCCGCCCCGCACCTCCTCCGCCGCCTCCTTCGCCACCCTGCGCCTACTCCGTCCCTCCCGTCCACCCGGCGTCGCGCCCCTCCTCCATCACCCCCAAATTCCCGGCACCACACCGCAACTCCTTCGCCGCCCCCGATCGCCCAGTACCGTGCTGCACCTCCTCTGCCACCCCACACTTCCTTCATCGCCCCCAGCTGCACAGCGCAGCACCTCCTCTGTCTCCCCAAGCACCGCGCTGTGCCTCCTTCGTCTCCCCTGGCCGCTTGATGCCTCCTCCACCGGCCCCGACCACCCGGCGTCTCCTACACGGCCCCGAGCCTCCTCCCTCCCCTGATTGCCTGGTGTCTCCTCCGCCGCCCCACGCCCCTTTGTCGCCCCCGGCTGCCCCGCGCCCTCCGTCTCCCTTAGCTGCCCCACAGCTCCTCTGTCGCTGCACACCTCCTCCGTCGTTGCCGATCGCCCGACGCCTCCTCCACCGCCCAGCGCCCCTCCCTCTCCCCCGGCTGCCCCGCGCCCCCTCCGTCGCCTCCAGCTTCCCAACACCGTGCCACGCCTCCTCCGCCACCTCGCGCTTCCTCCGTCGCCCCTGGCCGCACGACGCAGCGCCTCCTCCATCTCCTCCGGCCGCCCGGTGCCTCCTCCGCTGCCCCAAGCCTCCTCCCTTGCCCCTGGCATCCTGCACCGCACCACAAAAACAATGGACTTGGTCCAGATCGCGAGCTAAATTGAGCCGAGTTCAAGCTGGCTCTTCAGCTCGGTGAGATAATCGAGCCGAGCCGAGCTAGCTCGCCAGGGTGAACAAGCTCGAGCTCAAGCCGAGCTAGGACCAACTCGCTCAAACTCGACTCATTTCCACCCCTAGTTGCCTGTAACTAGAGTCCATTCTTTCTGAAGGTGCATTGGAATACACACACACACACACACACACACACACATATATATATATATATATATATATATATATATTATTTAGGGGGTGTATAGTCATCATGTATATTTTTTCAATAAAAAATTTACACAAATCTATACCATACATTTAAAACCTAGATTAAATCTCCACCCTCGACCCCTCTCATCTTCCTCCTTCTCTCTCCCTCCCACTACCGCCACCACCCACCCTAACCCAAGCGCCACCGCCCCCAGGCTAGTGCTAACACCGCCCACTGGTTGCCCACCGCCCATCGGGGCCACTGACAATGAGGATGGTGTTTGCACTGCTGGCTCCTTAGAACCTGACCTCCCTAGAACCAAAACAAGTACAAGGGTATGTCACAACAAGAGTCCAAGTTATTGAAGGCATATATAGGACTGATCAACCTACTAATGTTGTTGCTAAGGAAGACAATCAAGCTTCTAATTATTATCTAAATTAAGGTTGGAAACAAAATTGGAGAATCAAAGAGGAAGGCGAATTCAAATTCAACTTATATTCATACTCGGTATTTGAAATCAATTCAAATTGAACTTTAAGTTGTTGCATCCAATATTAATTCGAATTGGAGTAGAAGATTTGAATCAAGTTGCTGCTAAAAATTAAAGGAGTGCAATATGATAACAACTAGGATTTGTGTGCAAGACGAGTCCAAGTCGAAGCCCAACCCAATTCCAAGTCTAGGGCCTATTCTGAGTTATAATCAAATCCAATTGCTAGGTGAGAAGGGTATTGTTGCTGACAATTAAGAGCTCTTCTACTCAAGTTTCTTCCTTTAGGAACCAAGAAATTGAGTGTTTCAAGTGCCATGGACGAGGCCGTAGGGCCAATTATTGCCCACATCAGCATACCATGATCATTAATTTGCAGGGTGAATGGGAGATGGAGGATGAGCAAGAGGATGATCCATTTGCTGAATTGGATGAGTTTAATCAACATTTTGATGGAATTACAACTAAGGAAGATGGGGAGTGCCTTATCACAATAAGGATGCTTAGTGTACAAATGTTAGAAGTCGAGAAAGGATAGCAAAATGACCTTTTTCATACCCATTGCAAGGTGCAAGATAAGTTGTGTCATGTTATCATCAACGGCAGGAGTTGCAATAATGTGGCAAGTCTAGAGTTGGTTGAGAAGTTGAACCTACCCACTATGCGTCATCCACGACCATATAAGTTGGATGAATGATAATGGAAAGCTAAAGGTGTTGTGTCAAGTCACAGTTCCTTTCTTCATTGGGAAGTATCATGACATCGTGGGTGCGATGTTGTTCCAATACAAGCATGCTACTTGTTATTGGGATGCCCATGGCAGTATAATCGGCATGCTAGTCATGATGGTCATACTAATAGGCACTTGTTCAAGATGAGAGGCGAGCAAATTACCCTTTTTCCACTTTCTTCACAACTAGGGATGGCAACAGGGCGGGTACCGCGGGTACCCAAACCCGTAGGGGAGGGTATGAAGAAAAATTAATACCCGTGGGGGTGGGGGTGGGGAAAAATCAATACCTGCGGGTATTTTGGGACCGGGTAAAAGGATTCAATACTCGAACCCAAAAACCCGCCCCCTAACCCAAAAATTCTTGAATCTACGCCCTATTTAGGGTTTCGGTGATTAATGACGAACGAAAAACAGGCGACTAACTCAATTATTTAGAACTAATCAGTTTCAGGTCAAAGTATGATGATGGTGATATGAAAACGACAAATGGTGATATGAAAACGACAAACGGGTACCCCTCAAAGTTCCCCAAAGCATGGCCGAGGTAAAAATAAAGATCAAGGATCATTTTCGTAGTCTTTTTTCGGTCATTGGTATAGAAGTGGACCGCATTAGTGTTTTGATTTTCTAATTTTATCGGCCGTACTATTAAGAGGGGTGTAGCCCTAATAGCTTGATCTATCTAATGTCTTGAAACTCAAATGCATATTCATATAATCTAGAAACTAATTAGTGCAGTGTGTGAATTTCAGAGATAAAAATTTATTCCAGTTTACATTGGCTGGACAAAGTCTGTCTCGAACTGACAATGTCCGACCAATACAAGTTGAGCCCTAATTGTGCACTATTTCACCAGAGACAAATGAATCTGTTTGGACACAATTTGTCTAATATGGCCAGACAAAGTCCGATGTGACCGAACAATATCCAGCCAGTATAAAAAACTCGTGATATCGAGTGCTTCAAGTGCAAGGAACGAGGGCATGTTGTTGCTGAGTGCCCTAGCAGGAGGACCTTGATATTTAATGATCAGAGCGAATGGGAGTCCGAGAGCGAAGACGAGGATGCTATCGCTAGTGATGGAAATGATGGCATTGAGGAGGGATGTAGTATCCTTCCTGACATGGGAGATTGTCTCATCGCTCACCGTGTGCTAAGTGTCCAAGCTGTCGAGGACGATAAGGGACAGCGTCACAACCTTTTCCATACACAAGGCACAATTAAAGTAAATGTATGCAAGATTATTGTAGATAATGGTAGCTACAATAATATTGCTAGTACAGAGATGGTGGAGAAATTAGGCTTGAAGCTACATCAATATCCTAGTCCCTACAAGATGCAGTGGCTTAATGATTGTGGCTTGTTGTGAGTCAGTTACATTGTGAGGGTTCCCTTCTCCATAGGTCTCATACGGAACTTACGAGCCCAATCACTCATAGTCGTGCTAAACAGATTCCATCTCAGGTTCGTTGGAGAGGAGACAAGCGAAATAAGTGCATAGGAGGGGAGACGAGGATCCTAGATTTAGCCAAATTCACGAGGAATCACAACTAGAGAACCAGGCTAACAACTATCGAATTGGGTCAATCCAACATATGTCCACCTCACCTCACGGCTAGGGTTTCTACCCACATTTAGAATTATTTTACTTTTGTTTATTTTGCTATTTTTGCTCAATAAATAGAGGAGAACAATGTTATATAGGGGAACAATTCAACCCAACGGTTAGGAAAGTTTTTATAATTCCAATATATTTATAAGTCCAATACCAATACAAATATTACTCTCTAAAACTAATCCCATATCCATATCTAGGTCTTGAGGTAGGAAAGTTTTTATAAGATTTGGGTATTTGCATATGAGAACATCAAGGGACCGCATATAATCTATATCCACCTACATCCCAAGTTTAGATTGTTTATTTAACTCTCAAGTTAATTAGGGATTTCTTCATTAGTCCTAAAATTGGAGCAGGATCAAATTTTGACTGTAGGACAGAGAGTCGGGGATCGCAAGGGATTTGACATTCCAATCAACCCAGGAGGAAGATCAAGCACCCAAAACCTTTTGTCTTTTATTTCAAAATCAAGGGTTTTAAAACAAAAAAAATATTAAAGAGCACGACTAGTTATGCATCCAACCCGACAAACGGGCAAGATTCTGCAAAATCTACTCGATGGATTTGAGAGAATTTTAGAAGATTTTATTGTGATTGTATTATTGTCTTTAGAACCATATTTTTGAAGGTACATTTGAGTTTGCTATAGTTAGAATGGAATTGAAATTAATTCTAGCAAATGACTGTCACTTGAAATTGCTAGTTGTATAAAGGATTTATGCATGCACATGAAATTCATGTAGGGGAAGAGAGAAACCACCCAATACTATTTTCTTTCTAATACCTCGTCTTTTCTTCAGAGAAACAAGATAAAACTGGCCGTTAGAACTAGTATGGTTAAGCAGAATCAAATTGGGATGGTAATAATGACACTGTAGAATTTGACAGTCCAATCAACCCATGAGATATATATTTTTTAAACATTGTAGTGCTTTGAAAAGTCAATGATTATCAAATCCGACAAATATATGAGATTGTACGAAAGACAAATAGATAGAGAAAATGGTTTGAAAAAGGACAAAATATCTTTTAGAACAAATAGTTTATTTACTTTAATAATATTTCTCTCAAAAGTTAATGAAAAAAAAGATATGGAGATATAATAGGCACACATAATTGAACCATACATATGCGTCTTAGTTGGATTAGAATCTTCTATACTATACTACTTAGTAAACATGTCGAAACATGTCAAAATGTAGTACAATCTTTCAAAAACAGACAAAAACTCAATACTTGAGATTGTGTTTACAGATGTGATCATGAGATATTAGTTATTCAATTTTTCTTTAAAAATTTATATCTCTTCATTGAAGCATAATTTAGAACATCTGTTTTCAACTCAACGGTTCTCAAAATAAATAACACATGTATATTTTCTTATAAAATATCCGATTAAGTGGGTCTCACACAAATTACTCTAAAATTTAAACTAGCCCAAAGTATCCATACCCGCTCTCTCTCAACAACCTAAAATATCAGCCATGGAGGCGGCGGCGGCGGCTGCGGCGGCGGCGAACGACAATATCGCCAAAGTGCAGAGGGTGGCCAACTACCTGCTGGCGGGGGTGGGAGTCTACGCCAGTGCCGCCGGCGCCGCGGTGTGCTTCATGGAGGTGCCGCCACTGGGGCTCTCCTTCGGGGCCGGCTACAGAGGCGCCCTCTTCTTGATGGCCTTCGCCGTCTACGTGCCCGTGCGGCTCCTCCCCGACGTGTTCGACGTGTCCAGGACCGTGGCCGCCGGCATGGTGGCCACCTTGACGGGGCAGGTGCTCGCGTTCGCGACGGCGGTCGTCCTGGGGGCGAACGACGAGCAAGTCGCCGCCGCCGGCGTCATGTGGGCCGCCGACGTCCCCTCCGCCGTGTTCTTCTGCTGGTGCCTCTTCACGAGGGGTGGGACCTCTGCATGCTTCGGCGCCACGTCAGCACAGATCTTCCCCGTTTAGTTGTCCCGATTTTTATTCTGTTTGTTTGTTTGTTTAGACCATCCTGTTTTCCTTCATTCTTGAAGTTGCTTGCTAGTATTTTGTGTTCAACTGTGTTTAAACTGGATACAGAATACATATTAACAAAATCATGTATGTATCCATAATTTTACTCAAATACATGTGTGAATTCAAATGAATATTGGATAAACTCATATTTCAGTTTTTATAGAATATTGGGCTAAACAATAGGAGAAAACTCTCTATCAGTTTTCTCGTTCTTATGTTTAATTCTAGGGATGAAAATAGATAGGATACGAAATAACTATTAGCAAAATCATGTATATATCTATAATTTTACTCAAATGCATGTAGCAATTCGGATAAATATTGAATCAAACACATATCAGTTTTTTTTTTTCTAAATATCAGGGTTGACCATAGAAGAAAACCCTCAAGATGTTATTATTTGCTTGTTTTTCATGTTTAATTGTGTGTAGATTAGGGATGGAAATTGATCTAATACAAAGTAGATAATTTTTTTAGAAAGAACAGTTGGAGGGAATTTTACTACAAATCTTATAGTATGTACATATGGGGAAAAAAACAAAAGAAACAGTGAAAGAAAACTATACATACTTACAAAAGAAATAAGCTACCTATTTTGTCGTGGCTCAGCTACCAACTCTTGCCATTTGAAATATAATCTTGTTTCTGGTCTTTCATATGTTCCAGATTACCAGTATTAAAATTTATTGTAGAAGTCTTTTGTATAGTTCAAAGTCATTTTTGACAATGGAACGCCAGAAGGTGACTTAAATCCAATCTATCTCCAACAAGCCTTCGCATATTCACCTTCAAAGAACAAATTAATGATATTGGATCTCCATGACATCATCTTGAATTTATTTTCCAAATAACCCCCAAAAAAATATAAATTTGAAAACTAACCCCTAACTTTTACACCGTTGGCCCAACTCAATAGCGACTAAAAATTGAATTGAAAAAATATTTGCAAAGGTGGGATTCAAACCGTGGTCTCTCCAGACAGAGAGAGTATCTTAACCAACTAGACTACAACCAGTTATTGTAACTTATTGGTATGACATAATTTTATATCTTTTCAGTCGCTAACCCGGCTAGCGACTGAAAGCATATGTGGCACGCGAACTGGTCCAGCGGAGCGTTGAGCCAGATGGTTAGACGGATATACACGGATATACAACTGAATTATAAAGGATATAACTGGTATAAACTCTATTATAAATCTTCTCCCTACGTTACCCTAATTATTTTTTTTAGAGAAATTATAGAGTAATACCGATTCGATCTTACAGGAATAAATGATAAAGATGATAGCTTGTCACCTAGTGATTTTTCCACTATATTAGAGACTCACCTCTATTTTCCTAATTGTTACTATTGTACTGTTAATATTTTTTGACTTAAAGAGAATATGGCTCTCTTCTCATTACTTCTACCATGTTTTGCTTGCTCTCTTCCTTTTCTTGATTTGCTTACCATATATTTATACTGGTGATAGAATGATTCTAGAAGTGTTTCTAGAAGTGTTTCTAGATTTTTCCAATCACAATTGTGTATTGCAAAACCACGAGTGATCCATGATTTTGATCCATTTACATATTAGAATCTACAGTATATAGAAGGTGATGTCGATGATTTCCAGGAAGATGTGATGGATATATTGATTATATTTTTTTTTCTTTTTCTTTATTAAGGTGGGAATAGTAATTTTTTTTTATTTTCCTCCAATTCATCTGAATTCTATCTCTTTTTTTTTTCTTCAATTAATTTAGGACTTTCTAACCAACTGAGCTGTCCAGTAGTGGATCCAAGATTTTATCACTTGTAGAGTCAATTATAATAGAAGAACCTTGTTAGGTTCAGGAATAAAATACTAGTAGGAAGTAACATATTGCAAAATTTCTTTTGTGTGTTAGGACTTAGGGAGGGAGGCTCTTTTACGATGGGAATAGCTTTTAAGGTGTTTCATAAAATTTCCAAATATTATTTGGTTTAATAAGTTGGATTAAAAGGATTTTGTTTGAAATGTCATATTGCTCTATAATATTATATCAAGAGAGATCCAATAGTTATTTAGTTTTAGTATTGAAAAAATAAATAAAAAGAGTTTAGTCAGGTTAGCTTATTGCCTTATTCCATATTGTTGTTGGGTTAGTCTAAGTTTTAGTTGGGAGGTTGGAGGCGCTTTTAACCGGAATAAACTAATTTTGTCAAGTCACCTTAACTACAAAGAAATTATGTGATCAGATCTCATCATCAACAAATAAAGCATACATAAATATCGCTAGACTCCAATCCATTATCTATATATTTCAGTGTTTAAACTTTATTCTCCACAATAGCAACCAGTTCTTACTAGATTTGAGTATAAATTGACTCACCTAGACTACCCAAGCGCAATGACGCCTAGTGTAACATGACACAAGACCCACAAATATTAGATATAGTCTAGCTCGCTCAATATTTTTAAACACAGCCTAATCAAACTCGCTCAGTTCAACTCAAATCCAACCAACAAACTAACATATTTTGTTAGGCTAGTCCAATCTCGAGCCAACTCAATACAACCAGGATTTTTGCCGACTCGGCCTAAACCCACCAAGGCCCAAATATATTCAGATCTAGTCTTCACATAATTTCACCCAAACCCGAAAATAACTAGGTATTTATACCTTGCGAGCTAGGTCACAATTGTTAAAACACACCTTGGATGGTTTCTCTCTAATTATTGGAATGGGCACGTGAAAGAAAGCGAGGGAGCACGCGTGCTTTAGGGATGTACACTTACACGCTTGTTGGCGCAAAAGGCTGCATGCTGAGACATTGTATGTACAGCCTTTCCTTTTCTTGTCCAAAAGCAAAGCAAATCGTCTATGTATAAAGTTGGAAGTTATGACATTGGCCTGCAAATTACACTTGATTCAAGTTAGTGTCATACTCTCCATGAAATAAAAGTGTTTATCTGATTAGAATGTGAGCTATATGTGATATTATGGTGTGTTCTTTAAATTCTATTTGACATGATATTTTGAGTGTGAATATTTTAAATCATTCATCGATAAAATAGTATCAAACTAGATGTGACAAATACCTATCATATTCTCACAATACAACAAAGCCTAAAATGCTTTTAGAAAACCACTGCACAAACAAACAAAGTTATAGTGTGTTTTATTTATAGTTATGTATGACCGCACTTAATTGTGGTGTCAAAAAAAAGTGTCACAACTCATTTGAATATTTGTGTCTATCATATCTGAACTATATTGTCTAAGATTTTATAAATCACCGTAACCTTGAACACAAACCAAACAATGGTTAAGTAGTTATTATATTTAACTTTTTATAACCATCAACCAAATACACCCCCAGATGCAAGTATACAAAGTGATCACATACCACCCCTTGAAGCAAGATGTAATAAAGAATGCATAGACTTATTTGGGCATGGATAGTATTTCATGCCTGATATATACAACAATCTAATTAGGTTCAGTTTGATCTAGTTTCAACTCTAAATTTTGACAAAGAAAAACTAAAACTAAGATCAAATGTATGACTTTTTCAAGAACCTTAAGTCTTGTTAAAGAGAAGCTAGAGTATAGGGTCAAGTGGCTTCTTGGTTTCTCATCTCCATCCAATCTCAAACATCCCTATAAATTTATAAGCTAAATTTTTTATTAAATAGTTTTTCATGCATTTAAAAAAAATAGTTTTTTTGACTTAATCTCAAAAGCTAGCTTCGCGAAGAAGCCATATTATAGCTAGGCCAAACAGAATAGTAAAAGGTTATAGAAGCTGCTTAGGTACTTTTGAGGCCAGCAACTTGAACCAAAATAAAAAAGTGGTCAAGGTACAGAGCTCATTCTGCTACCACGAGGCCCTACTGCTACACAGCAATTCACCAGAAGAATATTTGGATGCATTTGCTTTAAGCTACCAAACCGCCTTTTACAGTTCATCATGGTAAGAACTCACTTTTACCAGATTCCCACTGATGTAACTTAAGATGGAGGCAAAAAAGACATACCCATGATTCAACCTTGAACTCTGGGAAAAAATCCAGAGGAATGACAATTCACAAGCAATTGGAACTACAGCAGGGTTATTTCAAGTTTGCAGACATTGAACTGAAGAGAAAGGGAAAACCATTGACAAATCATTGACAACTAGAAAGGAACTACAATTTCGGCGAGTGGTCGACACTGGGGAAGAAAGAACAACGGTGGGTTTGCGGTCGCGGCGCTTCACTCCGATTCTCTTTGTGAAGCCATCAGCAAGTTACATCAGACTATCTATCTTTCACCAGCTCAAGCTTCCAATCAAACATCAGGGATGAACTTACTTACTGTCCTTACATCTTCCATGTGTAAGCGACAGGACTGCGAACGACATGCTCGTTGTTCACCCAGGATATCCAACCGAAATCTGGTTTTGCGCGGTTCCGGTCGGCTTTCGACACGAATGTGACATAGTATCTCAGCTTTTGCCCCGCCTTCTTGAAGACGAGCTTTGCAGGTGTCACTGAAACACCGACGGCGTCAGGGCTACTGACCTTCACATTGTATACCGACATCGCCGGACCAACATTGGTTAGCTCCCTTCTATACCTCATAACCCGGCTCGATTTCTTCTTGAACACGACCGAGAAAGACGGATAATTGAGGTCACCGGGTCTGGATTTCCTTGGGCAAGAGATGTTGGACGTCTTGGTGATCACTTGGATGCGTGGAGTGCTGTAGTTCAGGGAGCAGAGGAAGACGACATAGTCATCAGTAGAGATGTCGTATACAAGACCTGGCGAAAAAGCCTTCTGAGGATCCACATGGCCTGCACCAAAGGCAAATGGAGTTGCAAACGAGCCTCCGGCGGCGTCCCGAAGAGAGGAGTTTGTGTTGTCCACAGTGTACGCAGTGGTCATCAGCGCAGACTTGATGGCAGCAGGGCTCCAATCGGGGTGCGCGGCCTTGAGTAAGGCAGCAACCCCGCTGATGTGGGGGCACGACATTGATGTTCCTGCAAAGATCAAGAGGAGCGATCAAATCAATAGATCGAATTAGTAAGGCAATTGCCATCAATTCATGGGGGAAAATGTCACTGCACAAGCATTGCCACAAAAGCGCATGAATGGAATATATCAAGACAGCAACTCAAAATGCAAGTCTTTGATTAGAAAGGAAGTAAAGATTAGTTTCTTTCATCCATTGTGATTTTCCAGAGCCTCAGAGACAAGTAGCTATTCGTTTTATCCCGACATGCAGTCCTCCTATTTTCTTGGGAAAGAAACTACATGCATCTGCTAACAACAGCTCAAAATACAGTACATCAACCGAACGTCAGGTAATGCAAACCATAACATCGAAATCTAGGATAAATTTTCCTTGAAAACATTGCATGAGCGAGGTATTAGTCGATCGTTATTGAGCAAGAGCTCAGAGACTTCCTCTCAGCAAGTGCCAAGAACCAGTATTTGCAAGACATCTTTCTTTTAAGCACATCATGAAGAATGCTTCATAAAAAGATGGAACCACTCAAACTAGTTGTGTCCTTTCCTCCTCATGTTAGCACTATTGTTTGAATTGGACAATCAAAAGAAAAGAAACAAAAGTAAAAAATGTAAGTTGTCTAAGCTGTTGTTGCCTTGGAACTTCGAAGACATCACATCTGCTCTACTAGCATCACATGTGCCATCCCTGACAGAAGGCAGTAAGAAAGCAAATGCCATTTCCAACCCACAACAGCAAAAGTTGAAACGAAATGGCCTTTCTGCAACAGGGTACATGGTTACAGCTCTACTTCTTATCTTGTGATTGAATTGTATCCATCTGTATTCTGTAGTAGTACTAGTACTGGTAGTGGTAGTAACTAGTAAATGAGTAGTTCCAAACTGCAATACAACATGACAAAGATAGGATTTGAATGTTTGCAGAGTAACAGCTTGACAAGGATGGAAGGCTAACCGGACACGATGTTGAAGTGGGTCCGGCGGCCATCCTTGGGGAGCCCGGTTGGACCGGCGACGCCGGACCACCCGGCCAAGATGTTCACGCCGGGACCGATAATGTCCGGCTTCAGGATCTCCGGCACGACGGTGTTTGGACCACGGGAGCTGAATGCGGCCACGACGGGCGATGGACGGACGCCAAGAACCGTGCCGCCGAAGGTCAGTGTTGCCATTGGCTTGGTGCTGTGCAGTGCGTAGTTACGTATCTTGTCGCCGGCCACCCTGCCCACGGCCACGGCCGGCAGAAGGTGGCTGTCTGCCACGAGCTCCTCACCGCTTGCTGCGGTGTTTGCAAGAACCATGCCGGCGCCGCCCGCGGCCTTTACAATGGCGCCCTTCTCGACACGCGCGCTGACGCCGCGGTCGCAGAGCACGATCTTGCCGCGCACGGCGGCCGGGTCGAGCGTGCCGGAGAGGCAAAGCCTGCTCGCGTTATCGCGGCCGCCACCGTAGACGAGCGGGAGCATAGCGCGTGGAGGGGAGGCGGAGGCGGCGGATCCCGCGTAGAGGGAAACGCCGGCGAGGCGCTCGCCGGTGGGGAGCGTGACATAGGAGGGGAAGTCGCGATCGAGCGTGCCGGCGCCAACGGTGGCGACCCACGGCGCTGAGTTCGCGACCGTGGCGCCAGACGGACCGGAATTGCCGGCCGAGCAGGCGACAAACACGCCGGCGGCGACGGCGCCGAAGGCGCCCACCGCCACGGTGTCGTGGAAGTACGGCGCCGAGCCGCCACCGAGCGACAGCGACAGCACGCCCACCCCGTCTGCCACGGCGGCGTCGATGCCAGCGAGAATGTCAGAGCCGAGGCAGCCATCCGGCCAGCACACCTTGTACGCGGCCACGCGCGCCCCGGGCGCCATCCCTTGCGCCGTCCCCGCCGCGTACCCGAGCAGGCTCGCGTTCGCCACCACGGCGCCCGCGGCCGTCGTCGCCGTGTGAGTCCCGTGCCCGTCCCTGTCCCGCGCGGACGCGAACTCCCGCCTCCTCCCCACGTCCGCAGCGCGGAGCCCTCGCGAGAAGCTGCGAGCGCCCACCAGCTTCCGCCCGCACACGCTCGGCGAGAAGTCCACCCCGGCCTCACACTCCCCCTTCCACCGCGCCGGCGGCGGCGGGAGCCCCCCGCCGGCGAAGCTGGGCGATTCCGGCCATACCCCTGTATCAAGAACCCCTATAACGACATCATGCGTGGCGGCCTCCAGGGAATGTATGGCCGGCTGGTAGGCCGGCGCGAGGAGGCCCAAGAACTCCGGAGAGCGCGTGGTGTGTAGATTGAACACCGCATCCGGGACGACATGGAGCACACCGCGGCTTCGGCGGAGGAGCGGGAGATGCCCGGGGAGCAGCGCGGCTGCGAAGCCGTGCGCCGCTGCGGAGTAGGAGTAGAGCAAATGAAGGGCCGGGTCGATGTCGAGCGACTCGAGGTGCGCCGCGTGCCACTGCGCCGGCGTCCGGTGCACGGCCGGCATTTGCGCCGGGTCCATGAAGACGATGTAGGTCGCGATGGTGTTCGACGCGCCGGCATTGGCATGGCAGTGGCTTGCCACAAGGAGGAGAAGCACATGGAGGAGGAGTAGTGTGTGCTCCATTGCTAGTGTGAGAGGGCAAGTGGGCAAGTGACTGAGGAGTGTGTGGGAAAGCACTTTGAGAGGGAAGGTGGCCTTTTTGCAAGGGCTTTTGGGAGGGTTTTGAGGGGGTTTTTTTTTGGGGGTGAGGATTAGTATGCATGGGAATGTTTTTCTATTTTTTTTGAAAAAAAATTGAGCGATTGATGATTCAACGTAGAATGTTTTCCAAATTATTGAATTTTACAATTTCAGTATAGTTAAATTGTCTGGTTGAAGCTCCCTCCCATGGTTGCAAAGGCCTATATGCATCTAAGTGTGACTAAGGATCTCTCAATTTAGCTCAACTAAACAGTTTTAAAATTTCATTTTACAATAGTAGATTAAGAACTTATATCATGTGAGATCAAATATAATTTAATAAATTAATTTCTCAAAATTAACATATAATAGTGCAGTCAATTCCTTTAAAAACTTTGAATTTTACATACTTTAACACAGATATTAAAAAAACAGAACTATTTTGCAATAACTAAACCGATATCTCAAACTCCATCCACCATTACCACTTTAAATATGAGATTGTTCCGATTATCTTATGTCTAAAATATGATTGACATCTATCTTGTTATTATTGGTCTATTTTTGGTTAAAATTTTTATATTAGATTGTTTCAATAATTTTTATCTTCTCATATAGATCCCTATTAAGTGGGATTCTGGTTTATTTTTCTAAAATTACATTGTCAGGACTCCCCAGTTGAAGTTTGTCAGAGTTGTTCTGCAATTCGTGCTACCTGCTCCGCTTGCCTGCTGCCTGCTTCTGCCATGAACAAATGCAGCAGAGCTTGCATTGCATTGCAGCAAGATTTGAATTTTGTACACACCCAACACCCCCCCCCCCCAAAAAAAAAAAACAAAACAAATGGGGAAGAAGGCAAGGCCCAAGGAGGATTCATGTCGGCTTGCACTTCGCTAGCGACATTACTTTCAATATTTCCATGTCATGCATGCACGGGCATACGCTAAAACTAAAGTCTCTCACACAGTTCTCTTGCTGGTTTCTAGGGATGTGTTTGTATGTGGGTAGGTGTGCATTTTTGTTGGACCTCACCTCTATGTCTGTGGCTATGTGGCTATACACCATATTAGGCCAAGCATTTTTGAGTCCAAACCAAATTTGAGCCGCACGACTAAAAATATTGGGTCCTTCTGACCAACTTGAGTTTGGTTCATTCCAACCCAATAACTCCATAGATATGTCAGATTGATTAGGTTCAAACTGAGTCAAACAGATTTAATTGGACATATTCAAAAAATCAGGCCGCAAATTTGAATTGGGTTTTTTAAATTTTGAGGGTCTTAGACTAAATGCAGAGATACCCAAGTCTAGTCTAATCTCGATTTTAGGCCAGTCAAGCAGGCCAGTGCGGACCGATCAAATTATGCTCAATTCTACACCACATACTTGGAGATTATTAACTAGTTGGTGTTCTGAGCAATACGTCTGTCCAAAATATTACGTTTTCTTGCATGGCATGACAACTTAGGTTGTTTAGTTGGTTCTTGATTTTCTAGGTGCCTAAGGTGGGCATGATGATATTGAATACCTATTGTAGATATAAAGGTCGCATTTTGTTGTATACATGAGTTCAAGATGTCTTGGTGGGGTGAGCTTGTTTTGTCAAGAGAGGTTGAAAGAATGTAAGTAGAAATTATTTAGTTGATTGTGTGAGATGATACAAATTGAGTTGAGATGTTGTTTGATTGATTAGATGAATGATGCAGGTAAAGTGTGGACGCACGAGATAGAGATCGGAAAGGATATTCCCAAATTTGTAATCTATCTTAATACATTGTAACAACTCATACTCTATTTTAATTACCTTTAATCTATTCTAATAATACTTAATCACTGTTTTAATCACCTCGCTGTCCGAGTCAAACTTACTGCTGCGCTCAATGCTATTGTTTCTCCCACCCTAACCTAGAATCATATTTTTGCATCATATAGTCAAACACATCTATGCAAGTCAGGTCACCAAACGTATTCTCTGGACTCCAACAAAAAAGATTTTATATCTCTGAACCAAGTTAGAAATCAACCAACCAACCAACCAAACACCCACATAAATCAAACATTGTTTATTTTTTTACTTCTCTAGTCTTAAAAAATATATTCATCTTAGATATATTCTAAACTGACAATTTTATACGAGAACACAAATCAATCGGTCTCTTACGTTGTGTTGCATGTTGGCAGCTTAAGATAATGTTTTCTTTTGGCAGGAGTGCTCTTTGGTGCCAAGTTGCCATCAGCATGCTCTGTGGAGGCCCCCGCGTACTGTTCCTTCAGCATACACCGGGCCCACGTTTTAGGTTAGAAACATTTTGAGAAGTTTGTAATTCCTGCACATATTTGCAGACAAAAATTATATGTGAAGGTTCCTATGCTATAGGCAAAAAAATTTTGTGAGGACCATCTTTAGTGAGACATTTTTGGATCATTCACTCATAATTTAGTTGTGATCTAGATTATATTATGACTATTTACAACTGAACTTAAATATAGATAATTTTCACATAAGTTATTTTCAAAGGAGTAAGAAGGTGCTTCAAGACATACGATCATAATTCATAAGTAAAAGACAGTTCGGATTGATCAAGTATGTCCAAATCGAAAACCAGCTTGGTATATCATATCGATATTAGTGTCTTTTTTTTTATCGGATAGCTATATCAACCTCCTTATATTATAATTCGACAATTCACAATGAACTTAGTCTAAGTGGGAGAGATCCTCGTATGAGTTACTCTAAAAAAGGTTAATAAGGTTCGTCGAGATATGATACTATTATGGATATTGGACATTCCAAAAAAAAAAAGGTCAATTTAAGAAACTGCAAACTTATAACGGCCGTGAAAAATGCAAAACTAATAAGTTTAGTTATAGAATACTGCCGTTACGAATAGTTAGATTGATTGTGGATATTATGCCCTTGGTTTTTTGTAGTTTTGGATGACTAGATCAACTTCTCTAACACTTTCTAAGAAATTTTTTTTGATGATTTGACACTATACGTAATGTGTACTACACATAACAAACTCATATATTTAGAAATTCTTAAAATAATGTAAAATAGAGAATATGAGAAATGCATATTATGAAAACTTATAAAATTTCATTAGCAAACATAACCATATATATTCACTGATTAATCTTTCTTGTTTCTCATGCATATAATCATATTTTCTCATGAAATTTTGTAGGATGTTATAATATGTTTCTCTATGTTTTCTAATTTTTTAAAAGTTTTTGAGAATTTCAAGATATATGAATTTGTTGTAGTATTTATTAACTATAGTGTAAAATAAAGAACTTTTTTTTTTACATAACTTGGATGATTATGTTTGTGGTGGGGTCCAAATTGTGCATGAAAGGTTGATAAAAGAAGGTTGCATGCACGGTTTGTTTGGGGCAACGGTGATCGCGGGACTTCGCAGCCAATATGATTATGTTCTTCGTCTCACGATGATGGAATCTTTTGGTTGGTTGGGACTCGTGAGTGGTGATGAGTTCAGCTAGCCGGACCCACATGCTAGTTACAGTAAAAGTAAAACATGTAGTAAACCATGCTACTACGTTTTCTCAAAATATCAACCGAGAGCACCTCAAATTTATAAAGATTCACTTATTCAGTTATTCTCCTAACATAATTAAGGATGAAAGTTGTTGATGGTGGGTGGTCATAATGTGATAAGACGGTGGTGGGTGTTGACAAAGGCAAGAGAATAGAGAGGAAGAAATGGTAGAAGAAGAGGATGGTGAGGTCATCGAGGAATCAGAGCCACGATAGAAAGAGTATGTGTTTCGACTGTAGATATTGTCTTGTTCCAATAAGATATTATTGTGAAGTAATATCATTTTTTAACTTGTTTACTCATAGTCAATTGCTTTTAGTCCCTTTTGAGAAACTATATGAATATTTTTTCTTTTTTAGAAGATGAGATATGAATGGAAGAGTCTAGAAAATGAGATCTCATTTTATCTCTACGAAGGAGATTAATGTCTACAACAACACCACTGCCGCCACGCTCATCTTCAACAATAGTTGCCATAGCCTTAACACCCCCCACCCGTCCCTCTTTCCCACCACATTATCCTTCTTATTCCCCACCAATTACTGCTAACCACATCTTTATCGAGCACCACCAACACCTCAACTTCTCCAGCCAATCTCTTCTTCTATCTTCTTTTGGTATCGAATCAAGTCAACTAGTTCCTATAATTTCGATATTCAAATTCAAAAAAAATAGAACACTCATTAAATATTATACTGGGTAGCAGTAGGTTATACTTGGATGCAAAATTAAAAACACTAGCTTTCATGTGCAACATGTGCTAACTATTGCCATCGGCTACAGTGTATGTGGTAATACGTGGTGCTACAATATTTATTTTGCTACAATCATTAAATTCTTGTAACAAATTCCATATATAGCCATTTTGTTATAAGAACCTATATGCTACTATATCTATTGTGTCCAAGGTTTTAAAAAATGGATGACGAATTCGTGCTGGTTGGTTCTATGTATATCAGATCTCAGATATTGAGCAGGATATATCATACCATGCATTCTTGTATCAAATTCTCAAAAATCTAAATTATCTTCACATCAATAGTTAAACTACAACATTCTTTTGTGCGTTATCATTTTACTTAAATGTCTTATTATTATAACAACCCAAAATAATACATGTTACTATATATTTTAGAATGAATGTACACATATGTTCAATATATGATATTTATATTAGTTATTTTAGATTGAACATTGCAAATTTCAAACAAAAGTAATTTAATATGAATTTAACATAATTATATTTGCAAAAATCAAGTTTTACAATCAAAATATCGGGTGGTAAGTGTTGTGTATCGGTCTGTATCAATTGACTCCCTACAGTGATATATCAAATGATATATCGGCTGATACCAACAATAATTAAAACTGTGTGTAATTACTACAAACAATGTGTTTTGTTGTTATAGAAAGTTGGTATAAGTTTATAGATTTGACTAGGGATAAGATTTCATCCACTCCAAATGAGACGACCCATAGTCATTGATGCAGGTTGTCTCCTAGTTAGTCACCACCACCCATAGCCAGCAACGATGGTCGTCATCACCTCAGCACCCACCACCAGTTTGTTTTTTTTTTAAAAAAAAAACTAAGTTCGAGGGGATAAGTAAATTTATAAGAGTGTTAGTGTACATTTTCCTCGCTATCATCATGGTTGTCATTGTTATTTTATCAAGATCATAGCCGGTGGTATATTTTTATTGTGTAGTATTTGATTGAACTTGTTATTTAATACATATTTATAACTAAACACTACCAATATAATATTAGACACAGGGCAGAAAATTCTCTTGAGGAACACACTTTTTAGTAGTAGAAAAGCAGTGTAATGATGAAGTGCCACGATGGTAGAGGATGACGCTAAAATTAGCCTCATGATCCAAAGTCTAATTACTTTATTCTGGTGGTGATCCATTATCAACCCATCAAAATTTTCAGGGTCAACAGACAAAAAAAAAAGAAAAAGAAAAAATGCTTTAATTTTGCAAAATGAAATGGATGCATATGTAATGATGACGGATGCAATACGACTTCGAGTCACCTCAATGCTTGCCCATCTCTTTGGAAAATAGATTGCGGGGAGAAGTTGATGTCTTTTCTTATGTTGGAGGCTTCGCGTAATCCAAATCCTTAAGAGGATAGGATCCAATTCCATTCTCTCCGACATCAATCATGCTGGGAGCTGTCTCTCTCTCTTTCACTACTTCTATCCAACTTTCCTCCCATAAATCTGACGACTTGAAACTCTGTCCGTACACTTGCTACTGTCCACCACTACCGCTTGCGACCAACACTATTACCTCACTACACCACTAATCACCTACCCTACATTAAAATTAAAATAGGTAAACATTTAGTATACTGTCATCATTGTCATCGTCACCGTGACCTCATTTTCCACCAAAAAATAGCTCATCATTGTTTAATTTTTGTATAATGTTTAGAACATATACTGTTGGGAGAGAAGCCCATGTATCTGGGCCACAACCTTCGAGAAAGGATCCAAACCTTCATGCCAAGGGGCCTCTGGAGAGATTCTTAGTTCCCGGGTGATTCTCCTGAAAGAGTTCAAGTCTCTGGGCCCCGATTCTTCAGTAGTTCGCTAAGAAGAGCCTACATCTCTAGGCCCCAATTCCTTGGATGGTTTCCTGGAGAAGGGTCATGCCTCTTAGACCTGGTTTCTTAAGTGGCTCTCTCAAAAGAGTTTATGTTTTTGACTCCAGTTCTCTATATAGTTCTTGAGAAGAGCTCATACATCTGGGCCCTATTTTCTCATGTGGTTCACAGAGAGGCCCAAGTCTTCAGGCCCGCCTGAGTAGTTCTCGAGAAGGGTCCACATTTTCGGGCCTTAGTTCCTTGGAAGGGTTCAAGTCCTCGAGCCCTGGTTCCCTAGAAAAGATCTAGGCTCCCGAGAGCTAGCACCTCCAAAGGCACCTCAGAGACCAAAGAAGACACATATTCAAGATCCACACATCATGCTCAGTGAAAGGACCATCGTACCCTCGATCCAACAGTCCAAACTAGGGTATTTTAGTAATTTGTATCTTTTGAGGGTTATGTATATGTAGGAAACCGAGTAAGCTACACTAGCAGAATTTCAAAAATTTTACTCGAAAACTGCAAGTAATAGATCATAAATTAGATTGTTACCAACAGCGGAAGCAGATTTGGTGAAGCGATCGAATGTTGACAGCAACCGTTTACGGATCGTCCTGATCAGCAATGTAGATAACAACGACCGCTCACGAATCGTTCTAATCAGTGCAGCAATTGTAGTAGTGCCTCTACCGATATCCACACGTACCGGGATGGAACGTCGTATGATGGTGTGCTAGTACCAACGCGCACAACAATGGTTTAGGGGCTATTTAAAGGAGAAGGTAGCTATGGCTTTTGTGATGGTTCTTAAAGCCCATCATATCTCTCTTTATATAGGGCCATGCAGAAGAAATCCTAACAGATTAAGTTTCCTGATGTAATATGAATCTTATCCTAATTACCCATGCAGAAGAAATCCTAACAGATTAGGTTTCCTGATGTGATTTAAATCTTATCTGAACTGCCCATGCAAAAGGAATCCTAACAGATTAGATTTCCTGATGTGATTCAAATCTTATCCAAACTGTAGGATGAGTTTAATATTAAATCTTCGTATCTGATACGTAAACTCTATAACAGACCCAATCCGGATCTGATACGAAAATCCATAACAAATCCAATCCGAATGCATAAGGAGTCTAATATTAAGTCTCCGAGTCTGATATAGAAACTCATACCAAACCCAATCCAAATGCATAAGGAGTCTAATATTAAGTCTCTAAATCTGATACAGAAACTCATAACAAAATAGACTTAATCCGAATTGCATTGTTTCAATCCGTTAAGTGTGTGACCCTAAAGGTTCATGTATATCTAGTCACGACCCAGGAATACTTACCTGAATTGTAAGTCGGTAGTGGTCCCTAGCAGGACATAACGACTATCCAAATACACATAAAGATCATAATCAGCAAACCTATATAATATCTTCATGTTGATTCTCTTGTCATACAATACCAGATTAAACCTAAGGTAGGAAATGTGCCACCCTTGCACAGTTCAATCCTTTCTCGATCTCATAGTGAATTGATTTTCTCGTAGTTGACACTCAACCACAAATGGTATGGTCATGCACTTCTCAATTCATCTATATCGAGGGGCCCGAGATATCTCTCTCATTATATGAGAGATGCAAATTCCATCTTAACCATTCATATTCCTCCGCATGGCTCATAGTATACCCCAATATTACCTTTATTACCACTTAATTAAAAGTAGCGTTTGGTAGTATCAAAGTATACTACTACGCATGTAGGAAACTATGATGGTCTCAGGTCTGAGGATCAATCATAAACATTATTTAAGACCAACTGGTGACACTTAAATAACAAATCCAAACAGTGTCTCAAAATGGGTCTATCCAACATTATATTCTCAAATATATGTCCACATTATTGATTTGATATCTTATATCCATGGTCTGTGAAACATAACCATCAATCAATATATGCGCTGATCTATTAATCAATAATATCTTAATTAAAGATAATGGATCAGGGACTTTATTAGAATAATATCATCAAATAAATTTAGAGTCTCACGAACAAGTCACATACTTGTTGATCGAACCAGGATAATAATTTATTCAAAAATAGCATATTATTTAAATATTCATAAATATAACAAAGATAAATACATCTCTGTGATTTTTCCTAGAACATATCACTAACAGTATATACCCCTTGTACCATCTCTCTTGTAAGACAACCTTTTCATTTATATTCAACACACATAAAGCAATAGGCGTGACTAGGAGCTCTCTTCCCTCGAGAAAAGTCTCCATAGCCGGTTTATGCTTGAAGCACGTCAATAGAACTAGAGTTCTCACTGGAATCCAAACTTGTATAAATCCTACGTGTCACTTCTCTGTGATTATCCAACACAGGGTGACCTGTTACACGATCAACTTATGTTGTCTTACGCATGTTTCACATAAGAAAATCTATCATAGAACTCCTAACACCACAACATATGATATTATAGCATAGAAGACCCTCTATACGGGTCATATCATCATTTTCTTCTTATACATAGGTGATGAGGATATACATGTATTCAACCATATAGGGAACACGGACCGATCAATGGACGTCATGCACAAATTTTGCCAATGTTTCATCTAAAATCAATCCCAAGAATTGATTTATCTTATATGATAATCGTGTGGCATGTAATCATATATACCATGCCTACATCGTCATAGCTGTTCTAAACTCAATATTGTTATGTATGACTATTTTTTCTTTCCATAACAATGGTAGTTATCTTCTATCTCTTCTTATGTTCCCTTCTCTTATAATGAAGAGTCGATAGTCATATATTTTTGGCTTCAATGAGAAGTTGTAGTCAAAAATTGCAGTGAGAATATTTTATTTTAAACTGTGTCTAATTGACCAACCTTTATTTAAATTTATAAACCCTGATTGAAAAACAATTTAAACTTATGTAAAATTTTCAACTTAAATTGGGTTGTAGTTTAAAGGATAAACTCAGAAAGTTAAGTCCCATCGAACTGAAATTTATGGGAGGTTGAAGCCTTGGTAACCTCGGCCGAGCGGGATTTAAGGTGGAATGGGAAGACAGTGTTTGTATTTATGATCTTCCATGTATGGAATTTGAGAAAGGTCCATTAATTTCAAGCCCAGATGAAAACTAGATCTGCAGACCAATCCAGCACAATTGTAAAGCCCACAGCATAATTCTAGCCCATCCAACACCTTTCACACAAGCTTAGCCAATTATGATGAAAAGAGCGCATTTGTCCCGGTTTATACATTTTAAACCATAGGAAAGTGCAATAAGCATATTCTGGTTTCGAACAAAGTTTCTTCTAACCCCAAAACTTGTTTAGTTAAATCTTATAGACTGAAATGTTGTTGTACTCTAATCTATTTGAAGTCTAATAAAGAATTTAGTGCTAATTAGACTGAAGGTAGATAGTTATGTATAGATATCATCGTTTATGTCAGTGAATGGTGTATGTCATAGAACATGTCAAGATATTATCATTATCACCCAGACAATTTGGCAACCAACTTATAATCTTGACGTCTTTATTACAGGAGCAGAACTCTATCAACTCATCGTTTGACATGTCAAAATGAAGGCTACCTCCTTTTCTCTCTTGTCTCTTTAGCCGAGTTGTCTCCTCTCCCTCCAACTAAGCACGCCCTTCTCATCCTCCCTTTAGACCGAGTCGCACTACCGTTCACTTCTTCCCTTCAACTTTGGTTGCTATATTATTGACATCCCTTCCCTGTCATCGCAGTCCTTCCTTCTCCAATTAGTTGTGTCACCCTTCTCTCCTCAAATCGAGCACTCTCAAAACCATCGCTTGTTTTGGTAGCACCACCTCCCCCTCTCTTAAATCCATGTGTCCAGTTAGACTGATTCATACACTTTTCAACTTTTGTGACTTCTACCAACACTAGATTTGACTTCCTCATAAACTACAATGATATTAAATTGTGATATTTGTATTTGCTAATATGCATGAAAAATGGAGCAAAATCAGAAAATTACTACGAGGTGACCGATTAGTAAAGAATCAATAGTTAAGAGGTAATTGATAACTTTTATGCGTTCTATATGGTGAAAAATTTGTAGAAAAGAAGTGTGAGCCAGAAGTTGCCATACCAATCTCCTCATTTGTCGTAACCCAAGAATGAGGCGTTAACCGCCAAAAGTGAAGCGGTGAAGTGGTGATAACTGCAAAGAACTCAATCCACAAATGGCTGGCTGAGAAGGAGAGGTAATCAGGTAACTCACTCACACACACACACACCCCTTTTACAATGCCCCAAATTTCTTTGTAGGATGCAGCAGCAGCAGCTATGTGTTCTTGGCTCCATTTCATTGTAGGAACTCATAGTTGCTGTGTGTTCTTGGCCCCACTTTCTTTCTAGGACTTCATAGTTGTTGTGTGTTCTTGGCTCGGCATGGCAATTCTTTCTTTGAGGCTTGCTGCTACTGCTAGTTTGTCCATTCCTGGACCTGGAGTTGCTGCTGCAAGCAGCAGGTTTTCTTCTCCCTGCCGTGCTGTCGAGGGAGGCCTCCGTCCGATCACCGTCGCCGGCGACCCGCCGACGTTCGTGTCGGCCCCCGGCCGCCGCATTGTCGCCGGTGAGCTCAGTTCCTACATGCTTATCTCTCTCTCTCTCTCTCTATCTATGGTTTTGGTGAAGAACAGTAGTTCTTGTCTGTCTTGTGCCAAGAACAAAAGAACTGCATTTGATAAGCATCAATGTTTACTGAAACAGTCTCCATGCTGAATTGAAACACGGAAGATTCTTGTCTTAGATAAAATTTTGATTTCTTTATTGTTTCTGGTCATTTCGTTTGGTAATATCTTTGCAATTTAGGTCTAAACTTTCCTACTGCAGCATCTGAACATTGTGTGGTAATTTCTTGATATGGTGTGTGTGTGGATTTGATCAGTTGGTGATCTCCATGGTGATCTGTACCAAACTAGAGCTGCGCTGGTGATGGCCGGTCTCCTCAGCTCAGAATCAGATGGTCATGTGTGGACAGGCGGACCAGCGGTAACGCCTTTGTTGTTCCATGTTTGATGCTCATTTGAAGCCCTCTCCATTGATTCATTCAAGATGTGAATTTTTGTCGCAACTTTGCAATTAAGATAATAGAATCTGCAACCTGAAAGCATTATGCACCTAAATAGCTCTTTTGGTTCAAATTTTCAAGATTTTGCACATTTTTTGGGAGGAAAATTTCACACAGTAAGGGGAAAGCAGTTTATGATGTGCTCAGATGCAGGTGCTAGTTCAAGTTGGTGATATCCTTGACCGCGGTGAAGATGAAATTGCTATACTGTCTCTATTGAGTTCGCTGAATATTCAAGCGATATCGGAAGGGGGCGCTGTATTTCAGGTTTGGCTATTACTTTCAAAAATGTTCAGACTGTAGAAGCTTATATCCGCGGCTGTTAATTTCCTTTACTTGCAGTTTAGCATTTCCTAACCTCTTCAATGTGGAGGGCATTACCATATTGTCCTGTCACCCTAAGTGTGTTATGGATTTCTTGATGCCTGTTCTGATTTAGTGTTTGACTGTTTGGTAGGTTAATGGAAATCATGAAACCATGAATGTAGAAGGTGATTTCCGGTACGTTGATCCTGGAGCATTTGACGAGTGCATACGCTTCCTTGAGTACTTGGATGAATGTAATGGCAACTGGGACGATGCTTTTCTCAACTGGATTAACGTCTGTGAAAGGTGGAAGGAGGAATATCCAGTGTCATCCAATGGCGAATGGCGTCCTTGGAACTTTGTCAAGGTAACAACACCATTAAGTCGACTAAATTACTACGTCAAATTGTCAAATACCAGACAATCAAATCAGCAAACTTAAGAACCAAGAGATCTTAAATAGAAGGTAACAAGCAGAAGATCATTTCAACAAGAATTTAGACACCTGTTCTACCTTACTACCCTAATATAGCAAAGAATCCGGCCAACACCATGCTATGACCCTGTTTGGGAGGGCTGAGTTTCTTTAAGAAACAACTGTCGACTGGTTTGTCTTGACAAATAGTTGATGGGCGGTTTGGACTTCTCTGTATATGTGCGACTTGAGTTAAAGTCATAAACTGTTGTAGAAACTGAATATTTAGGAGAGGTTAATCTTAAAGCTGGGATAAGCTCAAATTAAGCTCTCCAAACAAGATCTATATCTGGCCCTAGCACCACGACACCTAAACCCACACAACTCTAAAAATAATCAAAACCGTGAAACACATCCACAACACATGTAAAACCTTTCATAAGGAAGCATACACGTATTTGTTATCCTATTTGTTTACAGCCAACTTTAGTAATATCTATAAATACAAGAATGAAATTAGATGTGGTTTATCCGATCATGGAGCCAAGACTTCTTTGTGATATTAAATGATTTGCATCATGCACTTCATATGTTGCATGGTTTGGAGAAAGAACATGTATGAAGAAATATTCTCTCCTAAAGTGTTCTCCTTCCGTTGTTGATAAGCTATGAAAATATTGGGACAGAGGCAGAAAGCGGTTGCTACTAGATCATCACTTTTCAAGCGAGGTGGCCCGTTAGCTTGTGAATTGGCACGGCATCCTGTAATCCTTAATGTTAATGGCTGGATCTTTTGCCATGGCGGTCTTCTTCCTCATCATGGTGAGGCCCCTCATCCTCTCATTGCATCATAGATTTGTATTTGTTCATGTGATCTTGCCTATAAAATATAAACATTTACGGCCTCTAATGTATTGAGTTATATATTGTACTGCAGATGTTGAAATATGAGTAGATTGTCCATTTTATTTTAATAAGTTAAGTTTTTAGGTGAATTAGTTAGTGTATGAAAACTCTACAGTACATGTTATGACCTATTTAGAACACTAGATAAATCAAATGGAAGCATCCTAGAAGAGGAAACGAGCTTGACCATCTCTCATAATGGTTCAAAAACTAATGGAGCATTTTTGTGGTGATATTTTACTGAGTTGAGAATTTTGAGTGGTATTTACTAATTCTGCACTTTCGGAGTGCTACGGTGCTAACTTTTACTTTGTAATTTGAGCTTGGCATGAACTAATGTGATTCATGTATTCTTGCAAAACTTCACATATATTATTGTATTTGATGATACATATTGCATCAAGCGACCCTCATTGTCTCAATCTGCTCCTTTCCTGTTTAAAGTTGAGTATGGGATCGAGCGTATGAACAAAGAAGTATCAAATTGGATGCAACGTCCACCAAGTGAAGACGGTGATGATCCAGTTATTCCCTTCATAGCTACTAGAGGTTACGATAGTGTAGTATGGAGTCGTTTGTACTCGCAAGACTCGGTGGAAACGAAGCGCCGTGCTTGGAAGGTAAGAAATTTTGATTCCGTAAACATTACTTGCTTCCCATTGCACTTTGGAAAGCACATTTCGGTGACGCAATAATTACAAACTTAACAAATTTTTCCCGTGGAATATAATGATTAGGATGATAGTATATTACTATATAAATGTTCTTTTTGGGGGGTTGGTTTCAGATATCTTCTATTGCCGATCAAACACTGAAAGCTGTAGGAGGTAAAGGGATGGTCGTAGGGCATACTCCCCAGACTTTCGGAGTGAATTGGTATTCACCACAATCTCAATTGGGTAATTGCAAGGTCACAAAGGTTTTTTCGGCTAAGTTACAAATGAGTCATTTTGTGTGTCCAGCAAATGCAATGGCAAAGTTTGGTGTGTTGATGTGGGCATGTCTTATGGTGTTCTCTACTCGAGACCAGAGGTAAACCCTTCTTTTTTTTTCTAACAAAATTTCCGTTGAATATTGTTGTTGGAATTTCATTTTTGGCTAAATTGGCTAATGCGCTTAAATTTTACATGCTGTAAATCAAAATTATGATACTTATTCTGGGAAGTTTAATGAAGAAATATTTATTGGATAAGTCACTTGTTTTCTTTATCTATCTAAAGTTCAATCCTCTTTGATTAAGGTAGAACATAGTATACTGATATCCATAAGCATGTTTTTCTATTGATTTGGATTTTGGACAAAGCACATTTCGGTATCTAATGTACTGTTCTTTTCGGGAACTAGGTCTTAGAAATATTCAATGACAAACCGAGGGTTTTGAGCAGCCAGAGCGGCTCCTACGATGAGATGGAAGTGTTGGACTATTTATGAAACCTTCAGAAACATACGTAAGTACTTTTAATTTCATTTGGACCTCTTGTTTATCTCCAAAAGTTGTCTGATAAGCTTCTGAAAGATAAGAACCCAAAAAGTTCATAACATTTTGTTACTCTTAACCATCTTGTCATCTGTAGTTCCACTACTATCATTGTGATGGTATCAAATCTAGTTATTGTTTTTTGATGCACCGAAAAGATTCTTAGAAGAAATAAACTTGTTAATGCAGGTACATAATAGCAAACATTCTTTGTTCTGGAAGCTATACTATAGGACAATTGTCCTGGAAGATGGAAGCAAAATGCTAGAGTGGCAAACATACACATCAAAAGGAACTGATCAGCAATTTATTGTGGTTAGTTTATTTTCTGTTTCATTTGAAGAGTATCAAGTCAATATTGAAACAATGCATATTCTATGTTTGGAGAAAATTGCATATACTAGCACTCTGATCCATGCATTTTTTGGTTTGAGCTATGCTGGCACAAAATCTGGTTACGCCAGTTTGAGCTCAACTCAGTCCAACCTAATATATTAGTCGGGCTGGGCGGGTTTGATTGGACCACATTCAAAAAATTGGTTTGAGCTAAACTTTGATATTTGGGGGTATCTGCTTAAGCATAGGGAAAGCATGCCAAGCTATCCCTTACATCAAGCATGCCAAGCTATGTCTAGTCAAACTCGAGTGTATTGGACAAACTAGGCCAAGAGTGCCTATTTATGCTTAGGACTACTTGTACTTATATACTTTAGGGTTTTAGTATATTTGTACCTATATACCCGTATTATGATTTATCATATGAACTATCTAAATTGCGTCACTCATATGTGTATCTAGACGATTAGAGCGTGTGCCCACACAAAATGAGGTCATAGGTTCAACTCCCGATTCTCTCTATTTTCATGTATGTGTTTAATTAGTTGGAGTATTGTGTTGGTGTGTGTGGTGATTGGGGAGGGGTAGGATAGTGGCAGGGGGTGAGAAGGAATGTGTGTTCCCAATATAGTTGATACTAAAATTTGTATAACTTCAAGTTTTCAGAAAATAAGAACACTAACTAAGCACCCCAATCTCAAACATGCCTCGAACAAGAGTATTCAATGTTTTAAACAACTTTTAAGCATGCCTTATAAGCAGACTGTACACATATAGCCTAAGCCACTAATCAAACAACCTCAAAGTGCGTAAGTGCTTAGAATGTTTTTTTGTCAGATCTGTGCATGCTCCTCTTGAAGTATATGCATTTATCCTGATTGAATCACTCAAATAAATTTATGAAGGTTAACTCTTTGCAGAAACCTGTGGCTTGCACATATGAAAGGCCAAGGCCAGCAGCTCATCTCATTGAGTTGAATTAATTTTGAAGGTACATACTTCTGTCAGGATTAAAGGATCACTCCATCAAATATATGAAATTGTTTAGAACCCTTTGAAGATCTGTTTGAAGATAAATCATTATTATGCAACAGGGATTAGTTGGACAAAGACATGTCCTAGGCTTTCTCATATAAATTGTGTATATCATAACATACAGTTGTCATGATGAATATCAAAATTCAAATCCCTCCACCTGTGAGATGTGTGGATTATTTGTTGATACTATTATGATTCAGCCATATGATCTTTGTATTATATACACCTCTTTCTATGTAAAGAAAAAGTTGCTTGTATAGTTTCAAGCCTTCACTAACATTTTTTCGGTACTCATAAATCTGGTGATGAGCATATGGGCTCATTCATATATGAAAATTTGCTAAAAGATATTATAAAAATAAGATATTGTTATAAAACATTGATTGTGAAATTGACATGCGGGTTCAAAATCTAGATGTCATAGAGACACTAATATTATTTAGTAAATTCAAATTTTTTTGACTGTTTAGTGGAAACTGCCCCATCCATTTATATATAAGCAGTCTAATTCCGAAAATGAAAGTGAGAAAAAAATGACTGATGAATATATTATATACATGTCATTCATTCATTGTAAATGAGATCTGTAAAATTTCATTGAGCCCATCGTGAATCCAAGAAGGCTTACCTGTTATATCTTCTATGTATATGTATCAATTTTATGCATTTTTCCTTCTTTTGTGCACAACTATTTGAAGAATACTAACTCAGAGATGATGTGTTAAAATTGGGGCTCCAGCTAGTTTTTACATCATATCACAAGCTGTTAATTTACGGTGTTCCATGCACCATATTAAATGCAAGATTTGTGCTTACATGCCACTTATCCTAACCACAACAAAATCTTCCTTTTTTTTGAAAAAAAAAAAACACTCTTCCTAATCTTTTTGCCCACCCCAAAACTGTTGCTAGCTATCAAGTTTTCACTCCCATAATCTTTGCAATTTAATCCATGTTACAAAATTCTTACAAGATTCAAGTTGGGGACAGAAATAACACAAGTAGCACAAATTTAGGCGATGTCTCTTCGGTCGAGAATTAAAAATTATTTTTTTGACAGGAGAGAGACTACGCTGGCGAATTTTTAATTTTTTATTGCCTTCATTTATGTGGGATTAAATTGTATACAATTTTAATTCTTGATTTATGTATTAATCTAATTTAAATTAGATATTAATTAATTGAGAAAGTTGTAGATTTTTGAATTATCTTATAGATACCAAACATCACATATATTCGATTTTTGAATTAAAAATTATTAATATTTTATTAAAATCACTTAAATTCTAATAAAACACCTCCTCTATGCGCCTTTGTATTAGAGTGATGAGTGTTTTGGGTAGCGTTTCGCACAGAATATATTGAGAATATTATTTTAAATAGGCATTGGATTCGACCTTAGATACAAATAAAATTTATTCTCTCTGTTCTTTTTTATATATCGCTTTAGTTTTCTACATAGTTTTTAAGAAACAATGTGAGATACAAATCTATCGATAATATTTGTGATTAACATAATGAATACACCATTTGTATCTGAGTAATTGATGTTTAAATTGAGTACTCCCTTATAAAATATAAGACATATTTAACTATATACACAAATAAAAAAATTCTAAACTCAAAAAACAGCAAAAATAACGAAACTACCCTTTCAACTCAGGGAAACATGGACCACGCCCACGGATTACTCATTTTTTTAAGCAAAAAAAAAAAAAAAAAAAGCTAGATGGTAAGTCCAGCACGTGCAATGCTTCAGAATTTGATTTTTAGAGAAGCAGCTAGTTCTGTTGGCACCCACCTTCTGGAAGAAGATACCACTGTCCTTTGTCGTTTTCTGCAGGCTGCACCAACTCCTGAGCCTAGCTTTCCAGGATCTTCTGTTTAACCCCCACAAATGTAGCACTAAATGAGGTGTTTGCTTAACTTATGACTAACTTCGCCCACAAAAAACATGATGCGTCTGATTTTCCATCATCTCTAATAAATAACTTTGACCACTAATTTCTATTATGATATATTACTAAAATTATAAAAATGTAATATCATAAAATGATTTTTTATTACAGTGTAACCATATCATTTTTATTTGGATATTCTAAATATTTATAAGGGTGTTTGGGTGTGGCCAAGATACTCACAATTCTTATCTACAAAAATGTTGAAGTACAGCAAAAATGTTTGCACCATAACTATCTTGTATTTATAAATATATTAATAGTTAAAATTAAAGGCGTTTAATTACACGCATAATATAGCGATAGATTTTATAGTATTAAGTTATACTTGACCCCACAGGACATGACTATGAGTTCTTGATCTGCTAGCGAACTTCAATTTATGCAATTGCTTATATAGGTTTGATTCTTTATCAGGATAAGGGTTAATGAAACATATCCATGCTACTTTGGTTGATGGTCTGGCTCGTCTATTTTAGAATTCTACTCATAGTTGGTTGGTATTTTCTGTGTTCGATCTTGAAGTGGGGTTAGTTCTAGAGTTGAAATTGTCTCTACTAGATCACTGGTATATTTCTCCATGATATATGTACATTTGTATCAACTTTGTCTAGATTATGAGAATTTATTGAACATCTAATTACTAGGAAAGGGAGAAATGTGCATATTGAAAGGTATGGTTTTTGGCTGTAGCAATGGAATATAATTTTTTTTAAAAAAAACCTAAGTAGTTAAATGAAAGTCCAGTCAATCTGAGAGGACAGAAGATTTGAAATGCTACACTAAAAATTCATATAAAAAAAATACAAAAAAGGAAAATTTGAAAAATTACATGGCCTCAAAACATATTTATAGACAACAAACTAGAGCTAGCCAGATTTCAACTTGATAATGAAATAATACAGCACAGTAAAAGAACAGATATTCATGTTATCCCAAATCAGATATATAAGGTTGACCCATGTATCTAGACTCCAATAAAAATCTCAACTACCTATATACTGTTTGAAAAGACGAAAAAGCAACAAGAACAAAAAATAGAAACACAGACAATAGAAAATCAAATTCATAAAAGAACATGTACATCGATTGTAACGACCAATAGATTAGATATGTTATGTGAAGTAACTTTGCTATGCATGTACACATCACATGTTTAACTACCCACTCGGAGTATAAATTCAATCACACTTGTACATCAAACAAAAAATCTCTTGACACATCTTCATAATATAGTTACATAGTATAGATTTTCCTATTAATAAATTATAATAATTATAACTTTCTTAAAACCAGCAGTTATTCATTAATTAATTAGTTTTCTAACCCTTGATTGCCTCCTCGCCATGGCCGGTGATGACGAGAATGACGACAACTATTACAATACAAATTATGCGATGAGATCACAAAGAATGAGCAAGACAATTATAATGATGAGGAGGATGGAAGGGAATGGTTGGAGAGGGGACTTTTTGATGTGCAATATGGTGTTCAGCAAAGGTGAAAGAGGTTAACTTAGAGAGGTTTTGAGACTAAGATTGTGTGATGAAAAAATAAGAGAAAAAGGAGGTTGGCAATAAAGTTTGCTGTGAACTATGTACAAGTATCATCATTTTAGGATATGTAATAATTAATATTACTCATTATTAGAATATGAAGGATTTATGCAAACCAAATGTCTTGTAAAAAATATATCATACATACATGTAAACTAAATTTTTCGGATGAAATTTTGAGTTAATCATCTCTTGTTGCAATTATCCGACTTTTTATAATATATGAATTCACTGTCTTTGTCAACTTCTCCATTTTGTGGATTCAATCGCTTCTAGTTTTATTATAACTATAATACTTTTAGTTTTAATACATGTGAGACGTAACATTATTACTATATCTATGTTTATATAATTATATTCGTCCACGAACATAAAACGGTGATGCAAAATAGACACACACAAGACCATAACATTCCATGCGTGCGAGGATCGCTATGTACAAAGTACGATATCAGAACCAAATCATTACGCTCTCTCTCACGCACACACATCGAAGTGCGCACCCCACCACTCGCACCAGAACTAACTCCCTCACCTGCATGACACGTGGTCCTCCTTTTTCCGGAATCCACATTGTCAGTGACAGTGTACTCAGCATCTTCGCTGTGCCAGGCTCGTTCACATCCAAGTGGGGCCCAGGGCCCTCTCACGGGTGCAAAAGGACACATTGCTCGGTCCCACCTGTCATTGTCCAACATCTCGGTGGCCCCAGACGTACGCTCGATACGTATCGCATATAAACGGACGGCTGGATGTGCGTTCGTGGTCAGATCGGACGGCTGAGACTCTCCCAAAGGACCCTATCGTGTCCACGAGTAATATAAGGCTACGAGTCAACAGAGAGGAAACAGAAGAGAGAGAGATAGAGAGCAAAAAAAAAAAAAAAAAAAAAAAAAAAAAAACCACGAAGCGAGAGAAGAGAAGATGCGAGAAGTCGGCGAAGGCGAGATCTCCAGATCCTTCTAGAAGCTTCGGGAGCTCTCCGTGGTCCTTTTAGAAGAGGTGGGTGCGGCTGGGCGTGGAGGCCTCGTGCACGGGTTGGGGGTTCCCGCGTCCGTGCAGCCAGCCAGCTCATCGATCCCCGGAGAGGTATGGGGTTCCCGACGCTTCTAGATCCTTCTAGATGCTTCTCTGTGCGCCGGATTGCGCTTGCTCGTATGGTTGGGTAAATTAAGCTAGTTCCTTCCGTAGCCTTCTGCACGATTCTGGATGCATCGAATTTGGTGTCGGAATGGTACGTTTCGGGGTGCGCGCGCGTGCGGTAGTGTGGATTAATTGTTAAAGCTGCTAAATTTGCACTTTTTTTCTGGTGCTTATTGCTAATTCCGAGTTCCTAATGCTACTTCCGCATCCTTCAAGAAGCATCGATTTGGGGTTCGATTAAATAGATGACACGGTGGGTTTTTCTTTTCTCTTTTATCTAAACTTAGTTTTAGATGCTTCTCAATGCGTGGTGGTGGGGAGTGTCTTCTTTTTTTGTGTCTTTGTTTGGTGTTTTGTGGACGTATTGGTGTTTCTGGATGTCGACCCAGCATATAATGTGCAGAGCAAAGGCTTGTAGAATTTGCGTTGCAACCTTCAGAAATTTCTCTGTTTTTATGCATTTTAAGTTGGAATGGTTGATGTCCTTGAGCCATTTCTTGAATTGGGAAGGGTGTCATAACAGATGAGGTACGTAGAGTAACAAACTATTGGTTTTAGTGGATCCAAAGTTGGAATTATTGGGTGCTTTTCCTTGTCTTCTAGTTGTTCATTGCAATCATGGGAATTGTTAGTTGTAGGAAATGAGTGCTAGTGTAACGGATTCCTGGCTTTAGTGGATTTCATTTCATTCTTGAAGCTTTTGTTATGGAAGATAGGGTCTAAAACAATGAATTCTTGGTATTAGTGGACCATGAGTTTGATTCTGCGAGTAATTGAAGTGCAGCTGCTCAATGCCTTTTAGTTAAACTCTGTGTCGTTGTTCTGTGTAAGATACAGTAGTAAACACCAATAATCTTAAGTTAGCTATGCTTATTGCTGTGTTTGTTGTATCTGGCATTTGAGTTGTCACAGCAACTGAACAAATTTGTGGCTCTTATGGACCCAAGTTGGATTCTTGGGAGGAAACTTTATGCCTTTTCTTGAAGTGGAGTGTGTCACCTTTTTGCAAATTTCTTGCCTTTTAGTTCATGGAAACCCGGATCTTAGATCATTGTTATGTGATGCATTGATTGGATATGCTATACGGAGACACATGGGGGACCAGGATAAGGTGGGGATGGAAAGGGATGCATGGGCTGCTCTTTTGAGGTGGTTGACAGCTGCAGTATTAATTCTGATAGCTGAACTGGGATATTTTGCTGGATTAATTCGCACCAACTCCCTATAATTGGTAACCATGCTAAATCAAGTAGCTTTAGCATATGATGTTATTGATTTGGATGGAGAACAGCAACTTTGATAAGAGCGGTGACATACTCATTTACAGGCCTTCTTGGTTCTTGTGTTGTTTCTTTGCTGGATTAAAGGCCCCTAGGCGTCTCACTATTACTGGTATTCAAAGTGTTTACTGAATTTGCTCTTTTCTTTTCTAGTTGTGTAGGAAAAAGAAAATTGTTCATGAAGTCATATAAGACTATTTGGATTGACTGGATTAAGTTCAACCCCAGCTGCATAGACACGGGCACGAGACATGGATATGACATGATACACACACGGCAACAGAACATTTCTCTAAAAATACCGACGGGGAAACAGCTCTATACATTAAAAAAATTCATATTTATTTTCTAACTTAAACCTAGTGCTGCATGTTTAAAACATGAATTCAGTCCAAGTATAAAATGCAGAAAATACTATAATCAATTGGTTAGGTTCTATATGCTATCACCACAAGTAGCATGGCCAAAATAAATCAAAAATGTTCCATACAACAAGAGAAAACATAACATTAGAAATAGGACATATCTAATTTCTCGTGTGTTTTCTTAGATATCTTGGAGACGACATTGACAACTTGATACAACGGATACAACTTTGATAAGTGTTGGGGGAGTGTTGGTGTCGGACATGGACATGCTGCTTAGTAGAAGTGTAGCTGCAACCTAGATAGATAGTAATAGGATCTCAAGTGGGCTTCTAGATTTGTTTGGATAAACCCAAATTAGGATCGGAACACCCCTAGATTTCCCAATCCTAGTGGATTTAAAAAAGTACCAGCACATAAGTCTTGGAATTCCCCCAAATCTGGGCACCTCAATCCTTATCTCTCACCATTTTTGCTGGTGACTCCTTCCCTAACCTTTACTTCTACCCACTCACGATCTACCATTGCCTTCTTCCCACCTCCATGGTCATTGAACAACCGTCATAACATCACCCTCCTCCATGGCCATCGAAACCCTAATCTACCTATGAGCTTCCTCCAATGACATTTTCCTCGGTGGGGACTTCCTTGCTCATTGATCAGGTGCACAAAAAAAAACTCCTTTCTACAATTGTTAGGTCAATGCTCTTGTTTCAAATAATCTGAACTAGATTCTACTAATGGATTTTTTTACTGTTTCTGTTCTTTGGTTTTTGATTTAGATGGTAACTGTTCTGTTCTGATTTGATATAATTATGAATTGTTTTGACGTTGTTTAATGTGATATATAGAGCATCCAAATTAGTAAATTCTGAAGTATCATTCCCATTATCCAACACTACCAACGATTTAAATAAGAAGTGATTTCCATCCTTCAGGTTCTCTTGGAAGTTGGAACATAAAATCCAAGTAGGTTTTATTATTGGTTGGGAAAATATTTGAGGAATCCAATGAGGGTCTAAGTGGATTCTATCATAGGTATAAGTGTATAGTAATTATAGTAAAATCTCTTTTGGGTTTTGTTGCAGCCTGCAGGGTAAAACAGAAAACAATTAAGTAGCAAATGCTGTCAGTTATGCTTCACATTTAGGAATTGGCTCAGTATGTTCTTTCCTTTTGCCTCAACTCATGCCTCATTTTTCTTTTATAGAAAAAGAAAAATACAAAGCACATTTTGGGATTCAGTGATGGTTTGAGGAAGATGTGAATGTGCTTCTAAGTTTTGTGTTGGTTGGCAGCAGTACCAGGTTTTGATAGTTATACTGGATTTTTTTAGGGGACTTGCTTGGTAAATTTGATTTTATTTCTGTCCCATGTGATCTTTTACAAACTCATAATTAGTGGACATAATTTCTAGTTGCATTGAAAGTACTTATGGCGTCCTGAGTGGACCATGGAGTGTCTGTTTTGTAGTAGATCTGGAGAAGTCCCTTTATTTTTCACCTTTTTCATCACATTATGTTTTGATCAAGCTGGTTGGCTGGATACTTGTGATTGAACAGCAATCATCAGGCTATGGATTGCACACAATATAGAAGTGTCATATTTAATCCCAGAGGATGCTCTGTTGGAGTGTGTATTGGAGCAATTTGAGATGGTTAGTCTTGTGGTGTAGTTTACATATTTTGGCTTTGGATTTGTGATCTCCCAGTGTGCCCAATTTTTCTTGTGTTTCTCTATGTACCTCTTTGCTTTTCTTTTTCTGGTGGAGTATTGCCATTTTTAGCCAGAAGAGAAACAGGAAAAAGGGATACTTTAACATTTTGTGTGTGACTTTTGTTTTTCAACAGTTTCATATATATCTTCTGGCATCCAAATGCGTCGCCACTTCTCTTCACATCCTCTTGTTTAGTTGGCTTTGCAACCTATAGGACAACTATTTCTTCTGCTAGTTGGCCTTGCTGAGAACTGTTCGACCGGACCAGTTTGACAGATTGTAACTATTTCTTCTGCTAGTCGCCACTTCCTGTTGGTCATGCCAGAAACTTAGAATTGTCTCAAAACACTGGAGGTATTCCATGTTGACGTGTGTTTCAGTTTCAACTTATTCACAATTCCTCTAGTTAAAAAGATTCTAATAGGGTGCGATTCAAAGTTGACCTGGTGCCGTAAATACATTCCTTCTACTAGATCACAATTAGTAAAGTTACTCCACTTTTTCTCATCGTTGCGTGAAGGGCATAACTTGTACTACACAATTGTAGGAGATTCTCAGAATTCAAGCTATCAATGATTGAACCAATTGCGCATTTCTGGCACAACTAACGAGGCAACAACAATATTTTCCTGGAAAATGTTGACCTGAAATTACGTCTTCCTTGAAATGTTGAGCTCTTTAGAGTTCACTCCCCTCCCTATGGTAATTTGAGGTGCATCCAGCTCTGAGTCAATGAGGCAATAAAAATGTAGCATTCCTTTTCCATCTTTATATTGGATGTGAAGTCAATGGATGCTATTGTTTTTGCTAATTCCATTTGTAGTTGGAGGTCTGATCTGCCTTCAGGATTAAGCTATATTCTCAAACAAATTTTTGGTTACCCATCCTTACCATCTTACTTTTGAGTGTTCTCAGGCAAAGACTATACAATCCTCTCCTCTTAGGAAAATAATCAATGGTTTTGTTGAATAATAGGCAACCATCTTCCTTTTCTCATAAGGACCATGTGGCGGGTGTGCATTGTGTACCATGATCAAGCTTGTATTCAGAGGAGCAAACACATAGATCAGGCTGTATTAAAAGAGCAAACATGAACATCAGTTTGCTTAAGTTGAAAAGCTTAGGTTATGTTGTATCGAAAAATTATTTGATGTGTTAGTTTCAAATTTGGCATAATTGTATTATTGTATTTAAGGCTTATTTGCTTCATTCTTTTGAAATAATTTATGCTCCTCACTTTGCACTTACAGAAATCTAACCACCACTAGTCTACTACTCTATCCGATTCTAACAGGACTGGGATAATCTCTCTCCAGAAGAAGTTTTTCCCTGCATTACTAGGTCCTGTTCATCTCCTTTTCAGTATTCAAGAAGAAATATTGGCTCATGAGCAGTATGTCTATTGAAGAAAGAAAGTCAAGTTTGATGAACAAGAACACCACATTAAATCCAAATGCAGAAGAATTTGTTCCTTCATCCTTCAAATCTGCCAATGATGCCTCAAAAGTATCAGATACAATCAGGCATACTATGTCAGGATCCTTGAAAGAGACTTCTTCAAATCAACTGGAATCCACTGTACCAAGTTTCTCTGATGAAGAAGCTCATAAATATTGGCAACATCAACTCCCTGATGATATCACCCCTGATTTCAAAGCCCTGGGACAGGATGAGATGCCAGAACCTGATAGTCTTTCACTTTTGGGCTTGTCAATAAGTGACAACATCAGTGCTTCCATATTTTCTCCAAATCAGGGGTCGAGTGTACAGCATCATACTTCTCCTTTTAGCAGAGACAGGCTTAGTACATGGCCAAAGGTTGGTCCTTGCTTAACTTATGCAGAAGAACAGTCACAAGCAAGTATTGTCAGTCCAACTGCAAGGAGAATGAGTCCTACTGCTGCTCCATGGGTGAAGCCTTCAAGAAATGGTGGACAATACAGTACAAACAGAAGGAATGTGAGCCACTATAATGGAGATTCCAGCAATGGTAACTATAGTCAATGTTCTGATAGGTGGATTTTTCTTTATTGAAGGCAGTCCTTGGAAGCCTAAGTTTTCTCCTTAAAATTTCAGGAGCTTCTTTGCAAAATCTTACCGATGCTTATTATGGAAATGGGCAGAACTTGGACTCAACCATGGAAATCCTGAGTCAGTTGGAGGTGCATCTTTATCCGCCTCCTTTGCCACTTACCTCCTGTTTACTTCCCTTAAATGGTATTCCTCATATTGCTCCTGAGGGGTATGAACTACACGAGAACTATAATAGTAGTTGCTTGGCAGGAATCCTGTGCATCGTGTGGGGCCTGTAGGATAACTAATATTTATCTTGAATCTTGCATTGCATATAGCAAGATTGTTTTCCACTCCAATTCTTAAAGCAGTAATCAGCTAGTTTTTGTAAATATCTTCACAAAGTCTTAATTAGAACAAGCTTATAAGCCTGTGAGAACATTTGTGCGGACATGTTGTTGCTTGCACGCATGCTAACAATGTGTTGGGAACATAATCACTTTTCATATTGTCAGGGTGTTAGCACTGTTATGCTTCATGGTAGGAGCTCCATTAGGTGATCAAGGAATCTACTGTTGCCCCCAATTACTCAATTGTGTCCCTACCATTGTTCTCAATATCAGTTGTCGCCTAATAATTTGGCCGATATATTGGTATTGCCAGCCTACCAATATTGGTTTGCTATATTGATTTGAAATACCGGACTGGAACATATCAGTCATATATCGGTCTGACAACGGATATATCAGTTATCATACTGTAATTGCAACTTTGTCAGATATAGACACTTGTTATGTTCGTAAATTGACATATGAATTAATTCTACATTAGTTTGATACTAGAACGGTATGATATATACATATATAACTCGAAATTATGACCATATTTAAAATTTTGATGTGAGAATATATTGTCTGATATATTGCCCGATATCTGATATCCAATACACGAAGTCAATCTGATACAAATCCCATATCCGCTATTTAGAACCTTGGTCCCTACTTTAGGGATTATCTAGATACTGATTTGATTAAAAATATGTTGGGAAGTGCTTCAATACTTTTCAAAAAAACGAATCGCACAATTTTTAAACAAATTGAGGGTTTGATTTGTAACTATCCACTACTTCACTATTAACTGCGTTGCTTAAAGATTTGTGCAATTTAATTTTTGGAAAGCATATAAGCATTACTCAAATATGTTTCATTTTTTCTTTATATATATATATATATATATATATATATATATATATATATATATATATATATATATATATATATATATATATTTCATTGGTTTTCAACAGCATAGGGTGGTGAGTAGAAACTTTGGAAAAGTAGTATTTTACGAGTCGCTCATATGACACTGATTGAAAAACTATTGTGCCACTATTTTTTTGGAAAGAAAACTTCCATGGTTTTCAAATGTATATTCGGAACAAGGAGAGGTCCACTGCATTCAAGACTTTGATGAGTATAAGGTGGGGAACTTATATTATCATTCACTCTTAAGTAATAGAGGGGTAAGACAATTTACAGAGGTGCACAGGAAATAATTTTGGATGATTAATATTGTTTTAATCGATAACTCATGTATTCAGAGTTGGCACTGTGTTTTTATGATACTATGTCTTATGCTTTTAGTGAGTTTACTGTTAAAATTTACGGAGTGATGCATATTTAATAAGTTATTGAACATCATATTATTGGTTTATGTGGTCTGAGGCTATTATTTTGACAAAAAACTCCTCTTTTTTTCTTTTCACTGTATAAATTTTAGGATATCTATAGTGAGCAGTGACAAAAAACAGCTGTTCCCTATTCTGACCATGCCTCAGATCAAATGCCTCTTTAACTGGTCTGCATTGGTACACCTCTGGTGACCAAAATCATAGGTGTTGATGATTTTTTTTTTATTTTATTTTTTAGTAGTCTTGATAGTGATGACTATGATATGTTTATACACACGAAGTATACTTCTAATATTTTTTAAATATTATCATATGCTTTAATAGCAGAATAAAGCTGATGGTCGACTCAATCAGAGCCTTAGGTCACTGTCCTTTGGACTTTCAAGTCCATCATCACCAGCAGCATATAGTCAAACTGGTCTTTCGAAATATGACAAAGAAGCTCTTCATCCGCTACACAGTACATACAGATCTTCAGCTATGCTTACAGATGACTCAGTTTCACCTTCAGCTGTTTGTGAACATGTGTCCCTGGATGCTCCTCCATGGAGTTATAGAAGGGCTAATTTCTCTGTCGATGGTCTTGGCTCAAGCAGAGGTTCTCAGCTTTTAGCTAGGTCATGCAATGGCAACTCTGATATGATCTCAAACAATAAACTACAGAACCTTGGTGGAGTTCAGATGGGACCAACTTGGCTCAAAACTGCTGCTGAGGGTAGTGTTCTTGGATTACAATTTTGTGTTTTGCCTCATGATATCTTGACGGCATACTCCCTTATTTGCTATGTTTTTTCGACTGATTTTGTATTGACAGCAAACAAGTATTTGGAGCCTAAAGAGGATGTTCATGATCTTGCCAATCCACGAAATGCTTTTCTTGAACAGGTAGATATGTTGCCAGCAGATGCTAAACCACATTGGATTATTGCCTTCAAGCAAAATGTATTGATGCAAACAGTTTAGAATAGCAGTTTTAACTAGTTGCAAGCAGATTTGATAATCTTATTAGTTGGGTTGCAGGCATCTAGGAAACATTAAGGAAACGCTGAAAATTATTGAGCTATATGATCTGTGTTCTACTGCATTTTGTTGCAGTCCTTGACTGCTGTGCTATGTCACCAATACAACCATGTGCTTTGTATCTGGAAATTTTGATTCTTACAGTAGAAATTTGCATAGGACCAGGTGTATCTCTTGTACCATTGATTCAAAAGTGCTGTCTTATATCACATAGGCTGGAGATATGGAAAGCTAAGAGCATAATATCATCTCTTGGTAAAATGTAGCCACCATCAACAAATTTTCTCAGCATCTTGTGAAGTTAATCTCAGATATGAATCATATGATCTACTTCAGTTGAACATCTAACAGTATCAGAGTGTATTGCTTGATATGGGGCTGTTACTCATGGATTAGTTATTTGGTGGTATTTTTGGGATTTCAATTTATTGTTCTTTCTGACAATACAAGAATGATTCTGTGGATATCACTCACCATAAACTTGGTCTGTTTGCTCCTGGTTCTTGCTAACACCAGCCATGAATAGTATAAATATCGTGGCTGTGCATATCAGTTTTTACATGGTTCAGTTATATGGTTCTGAATCTATTAAATTTCGAATATTTTTTGTTCAATTTATGATTCTGTGACTCGTTTTTGCTATTATTTCATTGTTCCTTTAATAGGCATCCAAAACTCTTGAGTTCTGTTTCACTGTAATTATTAGCAGGAAAGGCAAGCTTATTTAACTGGCAGCGACCCCTTAGCAAAGGAGCTAAATCTGAAGGAGCTATACAATATCCAAAGAAGGTTAGCTCAAGAGAAGGCTAGAGAAACGATATACCGGCAAAGGTCAGGCCCCACCTTTTATTCACCTCTGTGATATACAATAGATGTTTGTTCTGTATTGGTATTCTTACCATATGTGCTTTGTGTTTTGAACGGTTCCATAATATGTGACAGATTACTGCAGATCCCTAACGCAATGGGTAACAAATGCCTTTTAGCGGCTAGCAATTTTATGAATGAATCAAGTATGATGGTGCTGATGGCTTGATTGGGCACAATCTGTTAAACTCGTATAGCATTGTTGATCTGTACTGGATGCGAAAAATAATCTTAGTTCCGCATATCTAATCTACCGCCTGGTTTTATCAGATTCCAAACGCCGGAGTTGCAAGGCTTCACCCAGGAGCAAAACACCCCTATCGACCTCTGTGGTCTCCATGTAAGCGAGGCGTTACATGTCCTGAACTATGAACTCAACAACCGGAGGAAGATTGCAAGGTCTACTGGGCGGCGGCTTCAGGTCATCATAATATCAAGCACCTGTGCTCCTTCACGTCTGACGGCCGCCGTCGAGCACTACCTCCTGGAACACGGACTTCAGTATCTGCAGTTACAGCCAGGCCTTTTCCGTGTGCTGCTACAGTGATATAAAGACCACCATGATGGCATGTCATGTATGTACACAAATCAGATGCAGAGGAAATGCGAGGCAAGAATAAAAAAAGAAGAGGGTAAAAAAAAAAAAAAAAGAGTTCCCGTACTTTTGTATATGGCAGAGAAGAGTAGCAGATACAAAGTGTTACAGTAGCTCCTTAACTTGTAATATTCGTATAGCAGCTTTTTGTTAGTCCACACACACACCCTTGTAAAATTTGCGGAATTCCGCACTGTGTTCTTCTCATAGCACCAGTGTCACCCCTCTCGTTTTTTTTTTTTTTTTTTTTTTTTGGGTTTAGTTTTTAGTTAGTAGTAGGCACTTAGTTCGCTCGTTTTTGTTTTGCTTTTTTGTTAAGTTTTTACTTGGTAGTAGGCACTTAGTTATTTTTTTCGATTTTCTATGCATTTTTTTCATAATTGATCAAAACATTGGTATACTTAAATCTAATCTCTCTTTGGAAATCATCAGTCCCGCTCAACTTCCCTTGCGGTGGGTGGCAAGGGTGCTATCAGTTGCAAGTGTTGTAATTGATGGTGGTGGTGGCTGGCAAGGGATGAGGCAACAATGGCGATGCAGTTGAGTGTAATCGATGGTCACTTTCGGGCAGGTGACGGCCGACTGGGAAGCAACGTCGGCATCTACCAGGATAGGGCAAGAGGTGATAGTGCGGTGGTGGTGGTGATCAATAGTAGGAGGGGGTGATGAAGGGTGGGATGAGTTGAGTGATTTAGGTTTATGTGTGGAAAAAAAATTATTTTTAGAAATAATTCAAAAAAATATTGCAAAATAATCTAGGGGATATTGCAAGCAATGGTAATGGCTTAGTTGCACCTTCCCTGTGCAATTGAGGAATAGATGGCTGGGAGTTGTGCTGCCTCAGTTCAACGTAGAAGGTGCGACTGAGAACTCTCCGCAGTTCACTTGTAGTGCAATTGGGTTATTTTTACAATAATTTTGTTCTACATGTCACATGTGGAATTTTTATTTTTTTTGTCCATTATTTGAAAATAAACTGTCGTGGAAAAAGATGACAACAATTTTTAAATTATACCGGACTCACAGATACTTTGTTAATTTGGTATTTTTATAGTAATATGGAGTTAATTTTTTTAAATAGAGTTTATATTTGCACTCTAAACATGTAAAAAAAATTTAAGCTAGACAATTGAAGATAGTTCTCTCTAACAGATTTGTAACCAAAATCTATTCTGATTGTGAATTGAACTTGTGGTCTCTTATTTATACGAATGATACTAATTACTTGACCTATCATATGAGGGTAGCAACTGCATGGCATCTTATTGTTTTTGTGCTAGACGTGTGAGAGCACGGGGCAAATTCGCAGCCCTATCGTGATGCCGCAATTCTCGCATATATTAAACTTTTGATTATTGTATTAGCCCACTTATTTTTTAAAAAAGAAAACATCGTATATATTAGCCCACTTGTAAAAGAAAATAGGAAGGATCACTAAAAAAAATTAGGCTAAGAATTCTTATATCTGGATTATATGACTAAGATATTACGCCATGCATGCCGCCATTTGAATGAACAAATTAATAATTAAAGTATTTTTCCTCTTTGATTACTTTGTTTACACTCGAGCGATGTGTCAAGACAAGGACATCTCGCATTGACTTTGGAAAAAACAACATGTTGTTCACACACACTACATAATTCGGGAAGAAAATAATATGTGACTGCCCTTGTGCGAAAATGTTATTAAATCAGCATAATTTGTGCCGATCTAGAATATAAAAAATCTTTCCTAGAATATAGATGCATGCATGTCTACTCATACATGCTTAATTTGACAATATCAGAGGGTTGATATATGATCCTTCCAATATGTCACAAGCGATGAATAGATAAATAATCTCAGTATAATGTATTCTATTTTAAAAAATATAGTTAGACGGATCATCAGACGCAGTTGACCTCGCCACATCGCACATCACCGTGAGGTTTACATTGTACACGCCACCACCGCCGGCGTAGCACACTGCCAAAGACGTATCACCAAAATCTACATCCAAGTAATCCTAATATAGACCACGTATATACCATAAGCGTGCCGTGTCAGGATTGATGTACAATTGCATATAGTTCACCGTGTTTGCGGGACGACACGGTGAAGTCGACGACAGAGTGGTAGTAGTTGGCGTAGACGATGGCCATGCCAGGGTAAATCCCTTGGATCTCGTCTAGCATTTGGTTGAGCACGCAGTTGTGCTGCTGGGTGAGATCGTTGAGGCTGGTCATGCAACTTGATGCCAAGTCATAGTCATCGGAGCGGCGGTCACGCTGAAAGAGGACCAGGAGCCATGGCTTGCAGCCGAGTGGCACTATTCCCGGAACCACCACCGTTTTCTCTCCTTTCTCCATCAATTCCTATAGTAATATATGATAATAGGCAAAAGAAACTTAGCCATACTAAGTTAAGTTGTTTTTTACTTAAATATCATTGATGATGAGATTAATAAATAATACTGATACTCATATTTTAATGAGATACGAATAATATTCAAATTATCCTGTAGACATATATATTGTAATACACTGTTCTAGAATGTCATGAAAACCTTTTTAATATGATGCGATGAAAGTATATATTTTAGGTTCTCACTAATCAAATATTCTCCCCGACCACAAAAACTTGTTATTTTTGACATTTTACAATTTTCAAGATGCAATTTTCACCCTTTTTATATGTTAGTAAAATTCTGAACTTTTTTTTAGACTCAAAACTCATAAAAAATTCAACACATTACAAAAATATTTTTGATCCAACCATGTTATTTTTACATAAAAAATCCAAATGCTTATATTGGTGGTCAAAATTGAAGATTTTATGGTGACAAATTTTTGTGATCAGAATGTGTAATGCCTTCATGACAAAATCAAATTCTAAATATTGCAAAACAACAATCTTTGCCAAACAAAAAAAAATCTTACATGGTACTCTGCCGCAAATAGAGAGATAACTACTCACAGACTAAGAAACACAGCTGAAACAAATATATATCGAACGGTGCTACGTACTTCAAGGGACGAACGGACGGCTTGGATGATGTTTGGGACGTAGGTCTTCATCATGTTAATATAGCAAAACCACCGATCATATTACACGTAGATGAAATTTACATTAATTTTTAAAGTATAAGGTGTAATTTGTCTGATTTCAAAATACAAAGATTAATTGGACTTTTAAAAGGGGTAATTTGGACTTTTTCCCGCATACATACATGACAAACTAATGTTGTTTGTTTAATTTACTTCAAAACCAACAGCTAGCTACCTTTCTAATAATTTCCTGGTAGTTTCCGGAGTTGTAGTCTAATTAGTGAGAGGCACGATAGTGTGTTGTGTTGATCTTTTGACATTCTTAATTGATGTAACTATTCTAGCAAACTCGTCTTGGAAAAAGAAAACTTAATTTTTTTAAAGACATATTTGATTGGGTACTATAAATTATCATATATTAGATTAGACACATATTATATTTGTGGTACTACCACACATTTCATAAGTTAAAATTGTTTAATTTGTGATCATAACTATGATAAAATGAGGCAAAAGTATGCTTAACAGCGTGGAGTTTATTTTGAACGTCACACTTTGGCAAAAATATGTGTTGTAAGGGTATTAAATTTATCTACCAAAATCTAACATATTTAGACATAGTAATAGAGCAAACAATAGTTTAATTAAATATGATACATCTAAGTTAAATATGATAATTTATGATCACAAACTAAACATGCACATAAAATAAAACACAAGTTGAGCAACATGGATGCAGTTTGAGTACATGCAAGTATGTAGCTATGTATGTGTTCGCCTTGACCTGAAGAGCCAAGAAGCTGCAAGAATTTCCTGAACCAGATCAGCTCAGTGCTAAGGGAGACAGGCACAAACACTTGAAGGCCCCTACTCCCAATCGCCGTCGCGCCGTGCCGGAAGCCCCGCGCCGTCTTGCCGGCGAGGTATGGCGTGAGCTGCGGTGTCCGCAGCGACTCCGCCATTATCGGTGAAAGGACTCCTCCATTTGTAAAGGAAAAGAGGGTCTCAGGAGGTCTGGTCCATGGATGCCATGGTCACCACCGCTTTCGTCACCGCCGGTCGCGACCATCCACCATGTCGTCCAAAAAGCAACCCATGCCACTTTCGTTTCCAAGAATGTTTACTTGTTGGTTTTTTATTTAGGAAATTTCGGTTGCAATTTGAAGCTAAATACAAGAATAATTGAACACAAGTATATCTCAAGAAATCAATTGTATTGTAAATTTATGTCTGTTTTCTTATTACAAGTGAAAAAATAAATACAAATAAAATCCAAACAATCCCTCAATTGAAAAAAAAAACAAAGTAAGATTGAATGGTGTAACAAAAACAAGGACGTCTTGTATTAACAAGAAAAGTTCAACATGTTGTGCACACTGCAAAATATGAAATTATGAATGCAGCCAACGGCTCGCGGTTACTCATACTTAATTTGACAGTATCGAAGCGTTGGCATGTGGCCCTTCTAATATGCCACGAGCGATAATTCGATGAACAGTCTCAGTGTAATGGATTCCATCCCAAGAAATATACTTGGACGGATTGTTGCACGTCGGTGAACCCACCCCACCGCACATCACCGTGAAGTTTACATTGTGACAATCGCCACCGCCGTAGCATGCCACAAGAGGCGCATAACTGAAACCTACATCCAATTACCCCGTATGTTACAAAACATATCGTAAACATGTCATGTGTGGAAATATTGTCAAATGTCATGCGTCGTATTTGTGAGGTAATAATGATGTCAGTGATGATGTGGTAATAGTCCGTGTAGACGATGATCGTACCGGGGTGGATCTCTTGGAGGTCACACAGCATTATGTTGAGTGCACGATTGTGTTGCTCGATGAGCTGGTTGATGCAACCAGATTTTTTAGTCATAATCGTCGAGACTGCCACCCCAAAAGAGGGCGAGGAGCTGCGACTCGCAACTGAGTGGCAGTATTTCTGAAACTATCACTGTTTTTGCTCCGGCCACAATAATATCCTCCATATGTTACATTTATTATAGTTAACAACTTATGATGACTAACTTGAGTATATAGGATGGTAAATTGGATGAATCGGCATTTTCTTTTTTTTTTGCAAAAATACCCCTTTACATCTAAGAATTTACATGTAAGGTTTTAGTGCTTTGAAGGTTTTACAGAAATCAATTAACCCATTAAACCTATAAATCTGCACTTAAATAGAAAGTTTTCTGAACCAGCCACTACCTACAAACGTACCTTCACAGCCGATCGGATGGCTTCGACGATGGTGGGCACGTAGGTCTTCACCTCCTCGACGGTTCGGTTCAGGCCGAGCGCGACGTAGTAGTCATTGACACCGATCTCTCCGACGAGGACGAGTGAGCTCCCCATGATCTCTCTTTGCTCTATATCCATGTATGTTCACAAGATGGTAAAATGGTTGTTGCAAGATGTCACATAATCACGGTCGTCACAGAAGATATGGTAAATTAAGGGCACATTTGATCTTGTTTATTCGGATTATATTTTCTCTGTGTTAAAATAGGGTTTAAATTTTAAATTTATTTTTTAACTAAAATTATTTGAATTAGAAGTCTCAAATAAGTTTAATTACTTCTTCATCAATTTATTGAACTTATAAATTTAAACTGATTTATAATTTTGTTTATAAATTTAAATCAAACTAGACAGAATAGGCCCTAACTATGTTTTCAAAAAGCTGCAAACCCTTTTTGAACCTCAGACAAATAAAACTAGATATGTTATGTTTCCGATGCTTTGTTTTCTCTGGTTGCAGAGGATAATTTAATTTTATTTTGATTATGCTGCTCAACTTGTAGAGCTATGGTATGAAACTAAACAATTTATTAAATATGATAGTTTCCAAGTTAGATATCAGTTGCCGAATTTATGTTTTATAGAAATATTGTGTAATCGTGTTTTGTGTTTGTGTTCACGTAGATGCAACTTTGGTGCTAAAAATAAAAACACTTATAATAAAGTTTATTCGAAAAATTGAAGCTCTTAACTCTACTTATGTTTTATAAAAACACTATTTGATAAAAAGTTTGGATTTTTTACTTGTAATTTCTCTTAGGCAGTTTGTGAATTGGCTTGTTGTTGTCGTCGTGCATGTCATAGGTAAAAAATTTAAGAGTAAAATTAATGAAGTTTTGTAGATCTGGTCACCCTGCTTCAATACTTCTTGTAGTTTATGTGCAGTTTATGATAAAATGTTAAGAAATCAGTTGCGTTAGTATGCTTAGATTCTTTTTTTCGGTCTGCTAAGCTATGAGTAGAATGGAAACTTGAATTAGGTACGTATTTGATTAAGTTCAATCTAATTTATTAAGATTTCAGTTTATAAATCTAATAAATTTTATTTTATTAACTTCAGATTATTGTAGATTTCTAAGTCAGAAAAACTTAAACTTATAAAATAAATTAAATGTTTAGATTCAGTTCGAACTTATAAGTATATAAACTTAAGTTTATGTTAAAATTCAATCAAACAGCTTCTAGTGCTATTTGCTGGGCGCCTCTCTTTTAGCAAAATCGTGACTCCGCTGCCGACTAAATCCATGCAATTGCCAAATGAAAAAAATAGAAAAATGTAGTTCACCTTGGGATGTAGAGGCAAGAAGCTCCAAGGTCTTGTTGAACCAGCTCATCTCAGTGCTAAGGGAGATTGGTAGGAACACCTGGAGCCCCCGGCTCTGGAAGAACTCCAGCTCGAGCGCCGTCGCCCCGGCCACCGCGAAGTTTGCACCGTGCCGGAAGTCCGCCGCCGCCTTGCCGGCGAGGTACGGCGTCAGGTGCGGCATCCCCAGCGCCTCCGCTGGACTCGAGTACGTCCACAAATACCACAGATGGGTTAAGTTGAGACTAGAAATTTCCCGGCTTTTTTAAAATATCAAACTAGGTGCATGGTAGACAGAAATGGACCGGCTTTTTTAGTTTCAACTGTGTGGAGACAATTCTATCGATATTTTGTATTAATTAAACTCAAATTCCAAACATGATCTATATAAATCTTCTATGAACAAACTAAAAATTGTCTCTCCAAATTTACTATATTTTTTTATACATCTAGCTAAATTGCAATTTTGTTTATGGTAGTTAGGTACCTCACTAATTTGTGCGTCCGATCCTTCTTTAGTCATTCTTACAACAGAAAAATGCATCTTGGTTATTCCACACATACTCTAGATTAATCAAATCCATCCAGTAATTAATCTCTAGGGGCATCTACATAGTGCACATACATCATTTAATAACTTGATGCATATTTTTTTTAAATTTCTACTTTTTGTATATATTAAATTTCAAGTTGGTCTTCCTCCATCCACATATAATTTTAAAATAAAAATTTATGCTTTCTCATAAAAACTAAATTAAACTAGTTTTATCGGCTATCACTTAAATTATATAAAAACTTACAACTAAAATACATGCACTTACAATTAGTATTAATACTTACAATAAATATTTATAGATAGTAGTATAGATTTAAAACTAAGAGATATAAGTTTAAATTAAGAAAACAGTAATTCTTTATATATGTGGGGGGGGGGGGGGTGAGGGAGGGAGGGCCGGAGGGGTACGCCCGTTCAGTGAGTCCTGACACCGCAATTGCTCAAGATACAGTTGCTCTCACATTTGTGGATCTCAATTTTTGCTTACAGTATAATAGTAGTATCTGCACAGAAAATTACAACCATTACTACTTATGGATATGGATATGGATATGGATATGGATATAATATAATAATTACATTAGAGGGGCTGACAGGGTGAAAATAAGAAGTTGATTTGCTTCTTTTTGACAGATACAAGCGCGGTCTAGAGTCCTTCACAAGTTATACTTGACTTGGCACATAATCTCAAGATATCTTGGTATCTTGAAGTTTTCACCAATTTTTTCACTAATCAGATGATCAGTTAGAGTGAGTATAGAGTACTCAGTAAGTCACAGTATAACAATGCATATTTATATACATGTAGGGTTGACCAGTGGAGTGGATATATAAGTTATAAAAGCAACTAAGAGATGCCAAATATACATATATGAATTGACAATACTATTTAATATATTTTTAAAATGAGTCTTTGTATAGATAGTTTCATGAGGGAATTGTTCAAATTTTTTATGGCTGAATAATTATTCAACACATCATAATTATTCAAAATTTGACAACACTATTTGTGCCACATAACATGATTTGAACTCATTGGCTGCGGCATGCCCCAAGAACCCTAGGGCACGAAGTACTCGAATACTTTTTTAAACTCTGCAGAAATGTACTACTTTACCCACAATATTCCTTAACTTATTACTGTTAGATCATTTACATGACACAATTATGTATGTGACTGAGCTGAGGATAACACGTTGTTCACCTTGCTTTATAATAACCTTGGCTTTATCCAGTATAAGATTTACCATCAAATTGATTGTCTTGATACCGTTTTGGCGAGCTAAACCCTCCACCCTGACCCCTTCCCAGTACTGGTCTGCGATAGAGATTTTCCCCTTGTCCAATAGTGGTATAGTGTAAGAGTCAATACACGGAAGAGGTGTTTTCCCCAGCTGGCAATCATATAGTCAAATGCGATACTCCCAAAATGTCTCACTTTTCCATGTAGAGTCGGGTTAATTACTTAGCAAGGTTATTAGGTTGTTCCTATCTCATACCAGACTTGTGGTTGATGAGGACATCCTTACAACTAGTCGCAAAAGGGCTCGACTAGAAGATATCTGCTCTCGACGAGAAGAACTCCGCTCGACATACATCCTGCCGACCAAGCGACAATCAAATGTTTGATCAGAAATTTTGACTAAGCGCCAATTTCATCAAAGATTTTGGAGTTGGTCGTGTTAGTACTTGTTGGAAAGATATTCGAAAGAGATTTCCAACACAAATAAAATCATCAAAATCCGACATCATATGCAACCAGGAGACACGAAAGAATGACAAGTGCACGAGAGGGAAGAGTCTAGTTCAGATCCGTGAGAAATAGTTCCGGATTCCTATTATCTCTTATAGTATGTTAGGATTTTATTCTGTTTCGAATTAGATTAAGATTTGAATTCTAGTTTAAACTTCTATTCTTTGTAAATACCACCGTTTATAAAAGAGAGGCATGGTCATAGATTTAAAAAAAATTACGAATTGAATACACAAATATTTTCAGAGAAGTTTTTGCTCTTGTTCTAGGGTTTGTGCTTATTAAGCCGCCACCTAGAATTGAGAGTTATTCTCTTTATCATAGTTCTTGCAATTTCTTTGTTGATTGCAGGAACTGTGCGTCTACTTTTGCGTGGTCAAGTAGACAATGATCAAAGCGTGTGGTTGGGTGAATTCTTTTGTCGCAGGTTGCTGTATTGACAGTGGTTGGCACCATCGGTTCGTCAGGTTACACGAATTAACGAGTTATCAACGATCCTACATCGTGAAGATCGGGCACCCCGTATCAGTGGTGGTGCACTTTCACGCCACTAGATGTATAGCACAACTGTTTAGTTCCTATTTGTCAGGTGAGGTATCCAACCATTGTCCTGTTGCATCTAGGCCATTATGTCTGATATTCATGATTAATGAAAACAAGCGCTTTATGTTGTATCTAGGCCCCTATTATTGTGGATTTTGATTATTGATGACATTAAGTGTTTTTGATCTAATCATGTCTTTGAGTTATATGTATGCAAAGACCTAAAAGTTATTTCGCCTAAGATCGCAGTATTGCCAAAGTCGCAAGCACAAGATCGGCAAGTAGAAAGCCGCAGAGACCTAAGCTATCTGGAGGATCTGCAAGTCGCAAGCACAAGGTCGCAAGCCGAGGATGAATGCACAAGGTCGCAGTGTCGTCAGAGGTTGCAAGTTCAAGGTCACCAAGATTGAAGATGCAAAGAACTTAAGGTAATAAGAGTTTTTATTTTTTCCGATCTCGGTGTTTGGAGTTCGATCGATTAAGGACTTTGTTTTTAGTTTTAACGGTACTATAAAGAGGGGTTGCAAGTCCTCTCTATATCTCTAACATGAACAGAGAAATTACTAGGTCATTGCATTGCATCTTTTTGGTTGGATTTGATTTGAATTTGGTTGAAAGATTTGGATTTTCAGTTGTGTTTTTTATAGCAGAAGAGTTTTTACTTTTTCTAAAAAGATCTAGATAGATCTGGTTTTTTCTTCTGTTGACAAAAATGTAGCACTTTAAATTATCTTTCAAACGAGCTATTAAACTCTCAATTTGGATCTCTGGATTAAAAGTTATAATTATTTTTATCTATATTGACTATCAGTTTACCAAACTGACTGTCAGTTTGTATTGTCAGTTTTGTTAACTGACAGTTGTCCAAAGAGTGTATTTTTTGAGCTAAAATTTTTTGTACTAAACTGACTATTAGTATGCCATGCTGACTGTCAATTTGCATTTCGACCTCGAGTGGTTTTATCTGAGTTTCTATTTGATCTGGTCGATGTTTTGGTCGAACTAACTGTCAGTTTGCCTAACTGACTGTCAGTTGTGGGTTTCAAGTTTCCTTATACAACCACAAACGGCTAGCTATTTTTTATCCGTAAATTTTGTCGGCCGTTGTGTATGTAACTGACTGTCAGTTATGTGAACTGACTGTTAGTTTGAGTTGCTGATTTTCAGCCCTAACTCCAACGGTTTTTTTGATCCTTGAGGCAATAAATAGGGGCTTTGGGCATGTGTTTTATACAACAAGCAGCCTTCTCTCATATACACTCTTGAGTTTTAGTTTCTTATACAAAATCTTGATCTTTTGATCAAGTCGAGTGCTTTTCAGATCTACCGAGTGCTTTCGTTCATTTCACTTTGCATACTTAGAGTTTCTCGGTGATTGTTTGGAGGTCTAGAGAAGACCTTGGTGCCTGTTACTCTTGGTGAGCGCCCTCACCTAGACGGTTTGGAGGCGTGGCCGTTGATCTCTCCATTCGAAGATTGTTGGAGAGACTCGGTAAAGTTGTAAAAGGCATTGGTGCTCGCCTTTCCGGAGTGGACAAGGAGCAACTAATAGTGGATAATATCCTTCGTGGATATTGGAGCAAGAATCAATTTATTTGAGTGTTTCAACGAGGATTAGGGGAAATTGGGCGAGTCTCCGAAACCTTGGTAAAAAATCGTTGTGTATGTTCTCTCTTTCTCTTGCTTATATTATTATTTGTTCTTGATCTCTTTATTTGCAAATATTTGTTTTAATTTAAAGTTTTTAAAAGTCTCCTATTCACCCCCCCTCTAGTCGGCATCCTTGATCCTACATTTTGCACTAACTGTATTTCTTGAGCTATTTGGATACAGAGTTCTTTTGGCACAGATATGCAAGGTGATCAAGATAGAAGTCATACGAACCCAGGTGAACTCAAGTACAAAGATGAGACGCAATTCGCGAGCTTCAAGTTGCAAAGGACTTGAGGTAAAATGAGTTTTTATTTTACCGATCTTGGTGTTTGGAGTCTGATCGATTTAGAAATTTATTTTAGTTTTCAACCGTACTATAAAGAGGGATTGCAAGTCCTCTCTACATTTCCAGCATAAACTGAGAAACTGTTAGGACACTGCATTTCATTCTTTTCAGTTGGATTTGTTTTTAAATGATTTGGTTTTTCAGATGAGTTTTTCGTAGCAGAAATGTTTTTTCCTTTTATAGAAAGATCTAGGCTGATCTGTGTTTTACATTTGTTGACAAAAATATAGCCCTTTAAATTATGTTTCAAACGAGCTATAAAATACTTCAATCGGACTTTTGGATCAAAAGTTATGACTGTTTTTATCCACGTTGACTGTCGCATGAATTGTCAGTTTTCTTTGCTGACATTTGTCCAGAGAGCATGTTTTTTGAGCTGAAATTTTTTAACTTACACTGACTGTCAGCATGTGTTGCTGACTGTCAGCATGAGTTTCGACCCCATCTGTTTTGTTTCTGAGTTTGTTTTAATTGGCCGTTTTTGTGGTCGATGCTGACTGTCAGCATGATGCTGATGCTGACTGTCAGCATGAGCAATTTCTTTCCATATGCGACCACAAACGGCTAACTAAGTTTTATCCATAATTTTTGTTGAGCTGTTGTTGTGGATGCTGACTGTTAGTATGTGCTGATTTGTTTTATTTTTCGACCACAACGACTAGTTGAGTGTTCTCTGAGATTTGCTTGTTTCTACTCGTGGTCTATGCTAACTGCCAGCATGCACTGTCAATTCTCAACTCGAGCACAACGGCTCTTTTGCTCATTTGAGCTATAAATAGAGGCTTTGAGCAGATGTTTCATACATCAAGCAGCCTCATTCTCATATATACATTTGAGCTTTTGTTCTTAGCATAAGAATCTTGATCTTTTGGTCAAGTCTCGTGTTTTTTGATCCACCGAGTGTTCTGTTCGCATCATCTGCATACTTAGAGTTTTTTTGTGCTTGTTGGAGGTCTAGGAGAGATCTTGCAACTTATTACTCTTGGTGAATGCTTTCACCTAGACAGTTTGGTTGCATGGCCGTTGATCTCTCCTGTTCAAAGATTGTTGGAGAGGCTCGACGTGATTGTAAAAGGCATTGGTGCTCACTTTTTCGGAGTGGACAAGGAGCAACCATTAGTGAGAAATATTCTTCGTGGATATTGAAGCAAGACTCATTCATTTGAGTACTTCAACGAGGAGTAGAGGAGACCGGGCGAGTCTCCGAGACCTCAAGAAAAATCCTTGTGTTTGTCTTCCTTTCCTCTTTATTTTTAACTGTGCAATATCTTATTCAATTGTTTTTTGTTCTTTTCTTTGCAAAAGTTGTTTTGTTTAAAAAGTTTTAAAGCCTCCTATTCACCCCCTCTAGTCGGCATCCTCGATCCTACATGTCCTACTTATGCAGTTTTCATCCACCAATCCTACCATCTTCACTACTAACATTCATTGGTTTTTCAAATAGACATCAACAGGTTAAATATAATTAGTCAGGAATTCTCTTGTATGAGTACATATTATATTTGACTAAAAGTAGCAGTTGAAATGAGATTCTTGTTGAGATACTTTGGGGTTTTGCTTACTCAGTATGAATTTCCACTCTAAGTGGCTTAGATCCATATCGTTGTGGTGAGTTTGGTTTGTTTGATAAAAATTTTCACTCAAGGTGGCTTAGATCCTTACCATCATGACATGTTTAATTTACTTGGTAAGCATTCTACTATCAACTATCTGTGATTGTTCACTCACATGCATATACTCATACTTATCAAAAACAACATACATAAGTTTTTGTAACATGTAGGTTCAATATGGTCAAAAGCTAGTGACTTGCCTTGCCTTGCTTGGTGTGATGTTTAGTTGGAGTTGCTAAAACGGTGAGCTCTTGGGGCTTGATTTGCTTGAGACCTAACCGAGCGACAAACAATGTGGGCATAGGTCCACCAAACATAAATTAGTTATATAAAATTATACATGTATACATGGAAGTTAGTCGGTAGCCGAGATCGAGTGAATAAGATTATGAGATTGATTTGGATAGGATGAACTAAATCAAGTTGGGCGATGAAATTGAATGGGCGAGACGAGATAGATTCAACTGAACGATGAAATTAGATGGACAAGATCGACCTAGTATTGGAAATAGAATTTTAAAAAATAGAGGATACAGATTAGAGTTTGAATTTATGGAGAGATTAGTTGAGTGGAAATGCGAGTTGAAAATAACTTGGTTGAAATTCTAAGATTTTATAAGTCTACGTAGATTTACTTTTCATCAGCTAACTGAAGTATATTTAGGATGAGTTGATTAGCAAAGTATTTAAAAGGTATGCTTTTAAATTAATTCTAATAGTTTAATTGTTCAGTTTCATAATAAACTACTTCATTTTAGAAAGTTATTTGAACATTAGCAGTTATTTTAATTTGATAAAATCATCTAGTTATTTTAGATTAACTTAGTTGTCCATAATATTATTTTAGTTTTAAGAAGATCTCAAAATTTTACATTGCAATAAAGAAAAGAAAAGAAAATATTTATTTGGAATACTAATTGAGATTGTTTAAATTTACATTGGTTTATTCTAACTTTGCATAGGTTAGAATATATTAGAATTTGTGCAAACTGGTAACTTTTAGTTATGTTGTCATTTTAGTTAACTTTTAATAGTTTCAAAAGAAAATTTGTTCCTTATAGTTTTTAAATCAAGACTTAATTTAAAATCTGGATTCATTTGAGTGATAACTAAATTTTAAATAATTTAATTCAAATTGATTCAATTTTGAGTTTGAATTGGTTTTGATCTAAAGTTTTAGCTTATTGGGTTTGATAAAGTATAAGTGTGTATATATATGGAGTAGAATTGAAATTGAGCTAATTATATCTATACATATATGGAGTAGAATTGAAATTGAGCTAATTTATTTTAAACTTCTAATTCCAGTTATGGTTTAAAATTTGATTGAATTGGATTAAAACTAAATTGATACAATTTAGGAAAATTAAGTTAGTTTATTATTACTATCTTCTTACAAGATATTAAATTCGGGAATTTTACATTCTGGTCTTCACTGCTTAAAAGATATTTTGATGAAATCCCAATTCAAATTCCAATTAAATTGAATTAGAAATCTGATTAAAACAATAAGAAACAAATTTAGTTTAAAACTTCAAGCCTGAGCTCATCTCTGCATCGAAGCCGGCTGGGATCGATTAGAAGCCGGAGCTGAGCTCCCGATTTCAATTTAAATCTGGCTGCTGCTGTGCCGTGGTACCAGGACAACTAAATTCGGCCACCACCGACGATCATCGGCGATGGAAACGGTGAGGTCTCGACTAGAAACACCTAATACAAGGATCTCAGGAGCGGCGGCGACGGCGAAGCGGTGTAGCGCGGGCGACTGTGATCCAGAGGAGAAAACAGGGGAAGTGGCTGGCTTGTCGTCGTTGGGCCGTTCCAGCGAGGCTCACCGGCGGGGAACAAGTCCGGTCGACGAATTAGAGTCCCAACTCGGTGTAATCCCAATTCATTTGATTTTTACGCTCGAATTGGTCCTCAATTTCTCGGACGACGGCCGAAGGCGGGGCACGACGAACTCCGGCAAGGGTTTATCGGAGGCAGCAGCGTTTGGTGGGGAGTAAGATTTGGGTCCAAGGGATTATAATTGTGAATTTGGATTGGATGGAGGCGTGTTTTAGAGGTTTAATGTCGAGAGCTCGTTTCCTGGCGGAGTGGAGCTCGCCGGCGACGAGGAAGATGAAGAGGAATCTAGAGATCGTCTGAGAAGAAATTTTTTTATGGTTGAGGGGGTTGGATTGGGAAGAAAATCATTGAATTTTTCTGCTGTTTACGTGGTCCGATGGGCGAGTCAGAGACTATGGCCGCCGTGGAGAAAAATGGCGGTCCGTCGGCGGAAGTTTGCCGGGCTTGCACTAGAGTGGCTAAGTTCAGGTGAGGAATATAATAGGAGGGGTTTGGGGTCCAATCGATGTTCAACAGAGTTCAATTGAAGGCGAGCGGCAACAGAACAGTAGTTAGTAGTCACACAAGACTGAAAACGAAAATAGAACAGTAAAAGAAATGTGATGGCTGGCGGCGAAGTGGTGATCCGGTGAGGATTTCTTGCCGGAATTGGGTTGGAGCAGTTGCTAAGCGCTAGAGGAACTTGTTTGCGTTGGTTTGGAACTCGGCAATGCTTACCGGAGTTTGATCGGCGATGACCGACAATAGAGCTGCTGACCGAAAACGTTACAGTACTGGCAAAAACATAACAGTGCTGTGGTGCAGTGCTGAAGAATAGAAATTTAGTTGGAGATTTAGGATTGCAACTAGTTCCAATTACTGATATAAAAACTGAATTAGGTAAACAATTAAGTTTGCAGATAGATTACCAGGTCTGGAGTTGAATTTAATTGGATTACTCCAGTAGGTTTTGATCTGAACTGGGTTGATTTCCTGGATCCAATTTGCTGTTTGCAAGTAGTTTGGGGTTGAGCAAGTAAAATAGTAGACTGGTTCTCTATATGGATGTGTATATATTGCTGTATAAATATGTGTATGTACTAAGTTGTTACTGCTGTCAGATGCTGCAAAGATTCTTTGATTCCATTGTGTGGTTGGGAGGGCAAGTGTGTATATGTATACAGTCTTTTGTTATGGCTAAGCATGTATAACCTAAAGTGTTTTTTGTTGACTAAAGGAAGTAGTAGATGGTTAGTACGTGTATATACAGAGGATAAGAACAAAAAAATTGTGTACGTATGCCTACTATGTTCATATGCATATGTGTCTTGGTGATAGTCATACATGTATACAGTGTGTATGAATGTGTGAAGTTGCTTCTACTACTATTGTCATCGTATATGTGCAAGCTGGTTTTGTTGACTTGAAGGAAGTGGGTGGCTAGTATGCCTAACGAGGTGTATAAGTATATATATATATATATTTGTTGTGTGGTGTATTTGGTTTCTGGAAAGAAGTGGAAATTTAGTTTCTCTGCTACACTAATAATAAGTTTTTTGATTAAAAGACTGAATTGCCATTTAAGAAGTTTCGAGGACTAAATTGAAAATATCCATAATCTGGAGGTTTACTCATACTTAGTTCAGTACATAGGATTTGTCTAATAATTCCAATTGGAAGATATTTAGATCGGAACGAAAACGAAAAAGGTAAAAGTGAATATTATTTTTATTGCAAACAGCTAAAAACGCGAATAACTAAGTTTCGGGGCTGAATTTGAATTCGTTGCAGAAGGGAAAATTGTGTTGAATAGTTAGAAGAACATGACCGTTTAGTCGGATTTGAATTCGGAAGTGATTTGGAGAATTTAGCCATTTTAGTATCTTGAAAACAGAAAAAAAGACTAATTTGCGATGAGGTTTGGATTGAATCGCGAAAAGTGACTAAATGAATTAATTTGGCTGAGAAGTTGTAGGACTAGGATGTAAGTATAATACAGTTCAGGGTTTGAAAATGACCCAAATAAAATTTGTAGATTTGTAAAATTAACTAATTGAGTTCACGTAATTAGGGTAATTAGAGTAATTAGGAAATTCTGTTTTCAAAAACAGAACTGGTTATGATTTTTGAGTTTTAGGAGCGAAATTTGATCTGGATGCTGAAGAAAAATCTATATAAAACATGTGTGAGGTGCTATCTGTTTAATCTGATTTGGATTCCGACCTACGTGAAAGAATTTAGCTAATTCTGGGGCTAAAAGGATTGAACGGTGATTAGAAAAAATACAAGGGGAAACCAATTTGTAAATTATTAAATTAAAAGCTTAATAAGTTTGGATAAATTAACAATAAAAGTAGAGAATAATTACGAACTATTAGGTGTTTCACCGAGAAAAAAATTACTCTCTTCCGGGGTGAAATTTCTGTTTTGCAGACGTGTCAGTATACATAAATATATACATATAAAAAATATAGAGAACACAAAATTAGAGAAACATGTACTTTATTAATTCACAATGAATTATAAGTTACAAGTCCTTTGGGATTTTACATATTCTCATTGCACATATATAAATGACTATTAAAAATTAAACAAAAATTTGAAAATATATACATAAAATTAATCTCACATTCCACAAAATTTCCGATCCAGATTCAATCTACAAAAGGAGAATGTTGACATAAAATTAATCCAAACAAGACAAGTTCTACTGAAAAATAAATCTGAAAAATAAAAGGATAAAAATTACTATTAAGTGAAATTTGTTTTTTTCCCTAAAGTACGTTGAGTTTAGGATTATAAATTTTGTAGACTACTTGACTATCCAAATGCACATCTTTAATTTTTGTGATATTTTTTATGACTATTTGTATAGTATTTTGAGATAAGATACATGAGAATACCGAATAGTTAGTTTGCACTGAATAATTAAGATTGAGTTTTCAATTTATAGCTTCAATCTGTACATAAACAAGTTAATACAGAGACAGAAAAGGTTTATGTTACCATTCAAGGAAGAAAAACAAATAATTTTCAATTAGCCCATCAATTATGTGTATAATGAATAATGAGTTTGCTCCAATATCACATTAAAAAAAGATTTAGGGCATGCTTGGTTTCTTAGGCAAAGTGTGGCGTGTCACACTGCCACTATTTGGTTCGCAGCTATAAAAAGGTGTGGTATGAATGGTATTGAAAAAGAATGTACATGTTATAGTTATATCTTTTGCCTAACAAATGTAGCAAGTGTAGAAAACTTTTTATTCGTCATACAAAATGTTGCACACCACACTTAGATGTGACATGTTATATTTTACTTTTACAAAATATGACTATCAACCAAACAATCTATTAATTTTTTATAATTTTTTACTGCTAAGTGTTACAGGCAACGTAAAACAACCTGTAAAACAAAAAACAAAGCAAGACATATGGACTACACTAGATGTGAAAAATAAAAAACGCAACAATAACAATTTAGCTCAACATCATGGATGAAACCAAAATTTTAAGTTTTAACAAGAACTGAAAACCACAACTCAAGAGAATGGATAAGACCAATAGCAAATTTATAGAATGCTTGTCTCTCTTATAGCTCGAGGATACCGCAAAATTATTCAAAGTTCTGACACTCATCAACAAATTCATTAAGGATAATATTGAAGAAACAAGAAGGATTAAATGACAACAATGCTATGATTTTCAGAATTTTAGATCTCACATACAAACTGCCCTTGTCATCCTATCCAATCGAGTTCATGCTTCTATATGGAGGGATCAAGAAACAAATTGAACATTATATATTTTTGTTTAGTTTAGTTGTTTGTTTTTCCATAACATGTATTTTCGATGAGAACCCCTGGAAGGAGTAATACAAATATATTTTCTTTCTAATGCAGAGGATCTAGATCTATAATATATGAGCCAATACCAATGATTCAGATGAATGTCAATTTATGGTCTAGATTTAATATTTCTGAACTGCGCCATGAGACTCTTTGTTTCTTGATCTACCACTGAGATATGAACAAAAAAGATAGCAAAAGGAGAAGCATAACTTATAGATTGAGATCAGTCTATAGTTTCAATCAGTCCATCAACCATGTGTTTATATGGAATGACAATGAGTTTGTCTCCAATGTCACATAAGAAAAGAAGATTTATATTAAATTCTATTGACATTGAAATAAGAGATAATTGTGGAAACGTGGGAATTTGCAACTTTTGGTACTAGAGTAATGATTATTGCATTATGTACACCACAACCATACTAAATGGGATAATTTTTCATTGCAAAGGTTGAAAATTTGGTATACACCACTCCAAAGGAGTAATTACTCTGGTACTAGTACAAAAGTTGGAAATATTTGTTTTTACAATTATGATCACTTGATGGCATCAAATGATCATTCTACTCTTTAAAGAAATGCCACTAACCGATGTATTGTGTATTCAAATTGACCAGAAATGTTTGGGATCTTTTAAAGTCATGTATTTTTGCATATATAAAATGTTTACTCGATCTGCAATACCAATATAGGACCATCTCATGCACAACTAGACCTCTTGATAGTTGCGGATCGAGGGATTGGAGGGAGGGTGAGCACAAATGTCGATATACTTATTAAAAGGACTTCCTTTTCTCACTAAGGCTAAATTCAAAACACACTAAACGATAATTCAAATTGAAGGATTTTTTTTTGAAAACTACCATGAATTAACCAAAACTAAAGGATTTTTGTATGAAGTTCCAAGGACTTATATTTAATTTTGTTGAGCCGGAGCGGCGAATTACTACAAATAGCACAAATGATGAACTTCTTTGTAAATGAAAAGAACCTATTTACAATTTTCAAAACCCAAGAGACACTTGCCCACCCTTGCCCTCAGTTGAGTCCATTGATATCTCTTGGGCTAAACTAGATTGAGAGATACAAAACAAAGAACACTAGTATGAAGGCTAAATTGGGTCAAGTTTAAAGTCAGGTTTATTTTATATAAGTCTAAATTTATGTGATAGATGTATTGTTTGTATATAAATAATTAATAATTAAATAGAATAATAATTATGAAAGTATATTTAAAAAAAGAAGTCATATCACATCTCAAAAATGTAAAACGACATTTATTTTAATACAAATTTTGCTCACCGAAAAGATATTTTTTTAAGAATAGAGAAAGTGATAGACAGAATATACAATTATGACAAGATCAATCATATCTTTTATAATTTTATATTAGATAAAATTTTAATTCGATATATCTATATATTTATTACGTTATTACTTAATGCTATTATATACAAATGTTGTTTATTAAATTACAGTGCAATTGTGCGGTACTTTCATTTCGCTAGCGAGTAAAATTACAAGTGCTCTGGTGTTAATTTGGCCTTCTTCCTGCTCTCCGGAAAGGCGAAAACCCTAACCCCTCCCTCCTTCCTCCTCCTCCCGCCGATCCAAACCCAAACCCTCGCGCGTCGCCATGCCTGACGTGCAGCCGCTCGTCAGTGACTTCGTCCTCAAGCTCAAGCGCCGGTAACCAGCTTCCTTCCCGCCGTTAAATGCTACTGTGCATGCCCACCCTTCACCATTCTGATGTATGTGTGTATGTGTGTGTGTGTGTGGCCGCAGGAAGGTGGAAGGATCGCACGCGGTGGCGCGGCAGGCGGCGGAGCTGCTCCGGTCGGTGGTGTCGCAGCAGCGGGTGGGCAGCGCCAACCAGGCGACGGCCCTCGCGGACGCCGTCCGCGCGGTCGGTGAGCAGCTCATCGCCGCCAACCCCATCGGTGCGCCCGCTAACCCTAGCTGAAGCACTAGTTTCCTCGAATTGTGATGCTATTTCGTATGCTTGTGGTGCTTAATTTGAACAAAAAAAGTTCGTTGCTCCTTTGGACGGCATCGGTATCCAAAGCAGGTTTAATTAAAGCTGGAATGTGTTGAATTGGGACACAATCCATGAGTCTTGCGATATGTTGTTACTGTTGAGTGTTGATGTTTGGTTTAGTTGAAGCCTTGAAGTTGTAGTGAAATGCTCATGTGCGAACATAGTTCATTTCCTCCTCCTGTATCAGTGTGTTTACAGAGGCTAACTGAGCAGGGAATATGTTAACTGGCGCTGGTGTCTGTGCAATTGGACTTTGTTTTGTATCTACCACTTTATTTCCTCTAATTGTGTCATACCATTATAGCAACCACAAAGCATAACTGAGTACAGATATTTAGTAGTTCTGGTGCCTCTGGCCACTGCTTGTTAGTTAATTGGTAGAGTAGCTCATTGCTTACAACTGCAATTGTGTACCCACAAAGCCTGGTTGGATCAGAATATGCTGGATTATTCCTGATGCGATTAATTTATGTATGTGGTATATCATGTTTTAGTGCGATTGAATTTGTTTTTACACAGCATTGTCTTGTTCTCAACTATGAGTATAGCACAGTGCAGCCAACCACTTGACACAGTAGCCCTAAATGAACTGAGCAATCTTATAACTTAAAAGTAAATTATAAATAAATAACAGTATTTTTTTAGAACACTACATCATTAATATTTCCAAGGTAAACTATGTTCTTTGAATTAATGGGCTACATTGTTCTATTGTATATGTGATGCTAATTTACACAGACTATATTTCTTTCTTTCTGTGCTAAGTTGATGTTGATCATAGCTGATATCCTGGACCTGCTGTGCAGTGTGGATCGTGTCTTTCTTTGCAAGCTTAGCTCACCTACTGCTGAGTGCTGACCATTTAAGAGAATATAATTCAATCCACCATATGGTATATTTTGTGGCCCTCCTGTGTGATATGTGTAATTATCAGTAAAAGAAAATTCAGTTTCACTTAAAATAGTATTTTGGTCCCAACTGTTTATATTAGATATTTGATCATATATCTTTAGTTAGGTTTTGATTTGCTTATTTTATTTGAGTAATATAGAAGCGGCCCTACATTCGCTGAAAACAAAGTTAGTAGAAGATGAAGGCCTACCAACGAAGGTTGTAAAATATAAGTTGTACTACAGGCTCCTATGGGAATGAGCGATACAAGTCAGAAGTCAGAACAGACAGATTCTAGTCCGAGCATTCTTTAGAAACTTATTAGTCCATCCATACTAGCAGGCTTGTTCCGCTGAGGCATCATGAGCTTCCTCCGGATTTAGGTAGAAGGGGAAAGACCTATTTCTTGAAGAGTCTGTCTCATTTATCTGGCTTGTACACTGCACAGAAGTATTAAATATGTTGCTATTTCATTTTCTGTTTTCCATGGAGTGGAATATATTAAGTAGAAATGTAGAATCATGATATGTTGGAGTTAGTACCACTATAATTAATTATAGAGTAAATTTCACTGCTAATCCCTACTACAACACAAGAATTTCAATTTTAGCTCACTTCTTTCAGTTTTGCACCCAAAGTCTCACATTGTACTCAAGAATTACAATGAAGTCTCTCTCTACTAAATTCTACAAATAATATTAACAAAAAACATTTTAAAAGAGTACTAAAAATTGAGACATTCATAATGCTTCACAAAAAATATTAAAAATAGATTATAGTTAGAGAAAATATTAGAAAAATGCAAAGTAAACTAAAAAACTAAACAACATCAAGAAACGTTAAGAAATTAAAATAATCACAAAATCATAAACAATTTAGAAGCTCAAAATTATCTTGTATAATAAAAATGATATCATGAAAACTACAAAAACTATGAAGTATGTAAACATAAAAAATAAAAAAATAATACTAAGCATAACAAAAAAAAATGACTAAAGAGTTAATCATAAATAAACACTTCTATAAATTAAAATTTTCAAATGAATTATTTTTATATCTTTGTATATGACTCGAAGAGAAGTACTTTATAATTTTCTGGTATAAAAATTAATGAGAGAATTGCACTCTTTTATATATACATGTGTTATAATTAGTTTAATTTTTTCTGATATATTTTTTAGTTTCAGAATAATTTTATGAATCTACCTGATGTTTGATTCTTCTTTAAATTTTTCTTAGTTTTTTGTACTTTTTAAAATATTTTCTACTAACATCAATTATAAAACTTAGTGGATAAAGATTTGATTGCAATTCTTGTACACAATGTGAGATTTCTTGTGTAGTAGTGATTAATAGATGTAATTTGCATATCTCATGATTAACTATGCTAGTTTTTGGAGGTGGTGCCTGGCATTATTAAAAGAGCTTTATGATTATAACTCATATGTGCCCTGAGTAGAGATAGTTAGATTACACTAAGGTTCATGTCTAGTGCCATTATGTGTAGTTAAATGTAACTTGAAGCAAAGATAATGCATTTCCCATCCTTTTGTAACCCTAGAACTAGCTGTTGAGCGATGTGGAAATTTGTTTTGCAGAGCTTACCGTTGGAAACATGGTGAGGCGTGTTTTGCATATAATAAGAGAGGAGGATATATCTTCCATGGCAGTTGGGATTGAAGGTCTTTCCTTGGCTGTCGACAGTGATGATGACTATGACAGTGGAAATGATGATTGTCCTACCTTGTCTGCTGCTGCTCTTGCTGCCCATGCTAGAAGTGCTCTCCGGGCGCCCTCATTACAAACTCTTCTTGAAGACATTCCTGTGACTGCAGCAGTTACGCATTCCACATCATTCAATGGGGACTCAGATGGAAAATCCAAGTGTATGGTCTCATGAAATCTCTTTTGCTGCTTTTAGAGAGCTTATATATTCCAAGTTTTGTGTTAACCTTTTAGGGACCATATATTCTCAACTTTATGTTACTTCTGGCATTAAAAATTTTATACTGTACTTAAGCAGCAGGAGATATGAGCTCAAAAGGTAGGAAGCTAAAGCACGATGTGATCGCAGCCATTGGTGAACTGATTGAAGAGATTGAAACATGCTATGACCAGATTTCTGAGCAGGCTGTGGAGCACATTCACCAGAAGTATGATATCCTTTGTGCCAACGTGAAATATTTTCACTTTAAACTATAGCAAATTATGTTTTAGGAACCTTGAATTGTTAACAATTATGAGTATCTTTCTTCAGAACTTTGAACAAAGGTGTTTTTCAGCTGTTCAATAGGCTAAGTTTTCTGGACTTAGTTGCCATGTAGTCCGGTGCCTGTACAAGAATGTGATTAATGATAGGAATGTAATTGTTCCATACTTTAAGTGTAAGTTTGTAACAATCCATTAGGTATAAAACAAAAGACTTCAATACATGGTTATCACGGCGTTGCCTAGGTGTCCGGTCGCCGGATGACAAGGAGGGTTGTCTCACCTTGCGAAGGCAAGGTACCCACCTAGTGAGTTCTTGCGTTGCCAGGCCATGGCTGGGCGATCGCCTGGGGGGAAGGGGAGGGGGGTCTATTAAATTTCAGGGTTTGTGGGCAAACCTGTCGCCAAAGAGAGAGGTTGAGGTTGAGGGTGAACCCTAGCAGCTTGTAGTCCGGTGCCGCCGCCACCTTCTGAAGCTCGCCACATCGCCATTGCCTTTCTCCCTCTAGGCTATTCAAAGCTGCCTCGCCATCGCCTGATCGCCTCCCTCCAGCTCATCCGAAGCTTGCTACCTCGCCATCACCTCCCTCCGGTTTGTTTGACGTTGCCGTTCCCTTGCCATCGCCTTTATCCAGCTCGGCTGAAACCGCTGATGTCTTCCTTTAGCTCGCAGCGGCGGCCCAATAGATCAGGAGGGGGGGGGGAGGGGATTGAACAAATATGAAGAGGAAAGGAAAGTAGATCTGAGAAGGGGAGAGTGAGAAGGGGCTCACAGAGGCCGCCTTGCAATAGCCTGAAACCACCGTCACCGCCGCTGCCCTCCAGCTTGCCGCCTCACCATTGCTCGAAGCCGCGACCACCCGCCTCCATCTGCTGATCTCCTCTGTTCTCTCTGTGTTTGAGACTCAACAATATTATGGTAGAGTAAGCTCAAGGTACAAGTGCCGGCAAGCTATATAAAATTGTTCGCCTAATTGACGCCTAGGCGCCCTCCTAGGCGTCCAGTGGCTAGGAGGCCACTCACCTCGCCGGGACGCCGTGATAACTTTGTTTCAATATAATATTATGGGTACTAAGTTGGTGTTTACTCATTAGATTGCTGACCTCAGTGTGCTTTTCAATTGCTAAAATATACTAAGCAAAGTAGTCAACCAACAAGAATATCATTGGAACTTTCTGTGGGATCTATATAATCCAGTTCACAGTGTCATCAGAGAAGGAATTAGTAGAAGATATTTACAATATAATAATCAAATAAAGAAGAGTAGCAGACGAAGATAATGTGGAAAGGTTACTTTTCCCACCATTGATTTATCCTTGTCTTTTGCAACAATACAGTCAGCCTAGAATTTTGTTTCTTCCAATGTAAGGTGCTGAATGTCTCTTAACCCTTTGTAAACCAAAATCACAATCCTAGAAATTAGGAGTGCTAGATATGGTCAACATTGACAAGTCACAACTACATGCTGCTTATGTTCTGTTCCGAACTCTGATGGAGAAGAAAAGCAAAAGAAAAGAAAGTTGGAGATAAGATTGATTTTCTCTTGTTTGGTGGTATTGTTAGAAGAGGAATGAGAATTAAGGTGAGAGAACAGAAGAGGAAGCACAAATTACCTTCCATAGTTGTGATTTTCTATGTCCAAGTTGGATAGGGGGAGGGATAAACGCTGGAGTAGGCATTAACAGTTACTGAAAAAGGGTGAGAAAGTACGAGAATTCTGAAAATAGAAGCTCATGCCAAAATTATTCCATTGCTTTTGATTGGGAATCTTACAAGTGAAACTGTATTGTGCATTTTTTTCTTCTCTTATATAGAACTATAGAAGTATAGAACCAAACAACAGGAGCAAAACTGGTTTTCATTTCAACCAAACAACAGGAGCAAAACAGGTTTTCATTTCTTTTTTCTCTCTCCTTCATGTTGTATCTGTTTCTCACCACCTGAACAGATCACTAAGGAGAAAAGTGGTCTTTGCCTTTGAGTAGACACCATTATTATTAGAATTTTAATCCAGCAAACTTTCGTCAAGTACTTATTTCTTTTTAGGTGTGACTGAAAATCTATTTTGCTTGCATATACACATTATCTTGTGATTGATATATCTTGCTGTATATCTCACTAAGTTATAATCCTCTTGATGGATATATGAAGTGGGTTCACTAGGTTGCACTGATACAGATACAGGATACGGGTGATATGGCGATTTTTCAAAACTAACAATACAGTGATATGCCTCTTTGTATATATAGTGCGCGAACACTTTACTCCTAGGAGTAAATATTCCTAATAGTGGTTCAGCTATCTCTAAGTCCTCAAAATTTTTTAAATTTTTTTTTAAAAAAATTAGTGAACATAGTAGAGAACATATTATGGATTCATGCAAAATTTCAACACAAAATATGATCATATGTGGGAGAAATAGAAAAAACAAATCTAGACTAAATATATATTTACTGGTTGCAAATCTGAGTTTCTTTTTTTTTTTTTTTTCTTTTTTTTTTTTTTCTTCAGGTGGTTGAGTTGGGCCATGAAATTTTATAGACTTCAATAACATTACACTTTATATACCCTAATTATTTTGAACTTGGAAATAGTTGGAACCGCTATCAGGAGTAACCACTAGTAAGGATATATTACCTCTATATATATAACAAAAAACTTAGACATAAATATTATACCATTATCACATACATTTGTTCTTTTCTTATAAATTAGGGGATAAGAAGGCACATTGACACCTCAATACCAGATACAAATACAAAACAAACAATACCTATCACCAACATCACTTCTCACCACAATTGAGTCAACATGGAGCAGCACAAAACAAACCATACCAAAAATCACTAGAAATGACCACTCAACACAAATCATCACAAATCTAGAGTAGAGAGTAGAAGAGAACATAAAAATTACCACAAATTAGGTCATCAAAGATCAACCACGAGATAGATCTTGAAGAGACTAGAGAGATCTTGAAGCTGGAGTTAGACCGAAGAGGACACTAGCCGTCAGAGAGGAGGCCGGTCGCCAGTATTTGCACAATCTGGTGGCTTCTCTTCGTGACAGCGCAAGGCCGCGTCGTCTCTTCACGAAAAGGCAATGGGATTTGTTGTGGTCGCCGGAGAGGAGGCTGGCCGTCGAAGATGCGATCTGGTCATGTTGCGGCAGTTTCTCTTCGTGATGGGAGGCGACGACTCTCTTCGATATAGCTATCCCATGGTATATGAGGTTACAGTCTGGGGTATAGAATAGATCTAGCCCATATACCCACCCCACACTTGTATCCCGCCACATTCAGCTAGTTTTTTTTTTAATTGAAAAAAAGGATACACATATTGGTGCCGTATCGGTATCCAAATCGTATCCAGATATAGGTACGCTAGCTTGAGGACATATCGGTGCAACCTTGTTGGTTCATGATTTCCTCACCTTAAGGAACTGTATGAAACATTTGGTAACTTCTTGAAATGTTAGCTGTCACTAATCGATGGGTTTGTTTGCCACAGTGAGGTAATTCTGACTCTGGGTCGTTCTAAAACCGTAAAGGAATTCCTTTGTGCTGCAAAGGAGAAGAAGAGATCTTTTCGTGTGTTTGTTGCTGAAGGTGCTCCAAGGTTTACACACCATGCCAACTTTATTATGAAATGATAATTTTTGTACACAGGAGCTCATCTCTTGATTCACTGTTATCACATTGGTGTTTTGAATCAGATATCATGGGCACGTTCTTGCTAAAGAACTGGTTGAGAAAGGTGTGCAAACTACTGTAATAACAGATTCGGCTGTTTTTGCTATGATCTCCCGTGTTAATATGGTATGTACAAGGATGCCTGATGATTATTACTTAGTCTTCTTTGTTTTCTATAACACATGATTTCATCATGTAGGTGATAGTTGGAGCTCACGCAATAATGGCAAATGGTGGAGTCATTGCACCAGTGGGCATGAACATGGTCGCACTTGCTGCTCAAAGGCATGCTGTCCCCTTTGTTGTGGTTGCTGGCAGCCACAAGGTTGATTTTTGTACTTCATGCACTTCTCAGATGACATCTATGCCCAAACTTAGCGTTCCTAAGTTACTAAATGACCAGGATATATGCTTTTCTAATATTTTGAAGATACAACTGCATGGTACATCTGTGAACTTTCGATCAACATGCATATTGTGGTTACTCTGGGTTTTTTTTTATTATTTTGATCAAAATGGTGCAACAAACTCTTTTATCACGTACCCGCTTCTTCCTATATCCAAATTGAACAAAGAGCAAAAGTGTGCTAAAAATGGCCATCATATGTGATGCAATCTTAGTGTCAAACCATGGAGATATCACCATATTGCATCTTAACCAAATGTTTCTACTATGTAACCATCTATACTGAATGGGTATTACAAGCATTAGCTTTTGCCATTTGCTAAAAATGGCCATCTCATGACATATTTTTTATGCTTCTGTACTTCATAGTTAGGATCAGACTTGTGATAGACTTACAATATGTTATATGAATCTAGATAAACACATGTGCATTTAAGGAATGATGCCTTAAAATGCTACGGAAATTTCCATACATAGCGGTTATTGAAAGCCTGAGCAATATGTAACGTCAATGTTTGGGTCATATGTGATATCATCTTAACAAATGATTTGAAGTAGAACATCTATTTTTGAAATTTTCATTTACCAAGTTGTGTATATGGTGCAAACTTAATATTCTGTCCTCATGCTCAAATGGCAGTTATGTCCTTTGTATCCACACAACCCTGAGGTGTTGTTGAATGAACTCAAGTCGCCTTCTGGTTTGCTTGATTTTGGCGAGTTCTCAAATTGCATGGACTTCAGTACTTGCAATGGCACTCCTCTTCTAAATGTTGTCAACCCAACATTTGACTATGTGCCGCCAAAACTTGTCAGCCTTTTCATCACTGATACGTAAGTCCTTTCTTTGTTTCTATTACCGGGACCGCAACTTAGAAGAAATGCATCTTATGCTTTTCATGCTTGTTAGTTGTTACTTTAATGCATTCTGTTGGGCATCTAAACTGTTAACAAAATTGAAGAGTACTTTATGCATTATGTACCGCAGGATAGTTAGTAATTCCTTTGGTGCTAGGAAAATTTTTATATGATGAATTTCTACTTCAACATGAAGATATTTCTTTTTGTATATAGAGTTCTGGCTTGAATTGAAGGTTATACTTTTTATCTTGTGCATTTCTGAAGTAAGAGCTGTGTCTTCTAATAGTGGTAATTTGAAATTTATTATTCAGCTCAATGGGACATAGATGTCCATCACTATTATTTTTCTGTGGATTTTTCCATCCTTTCATCAATGCTGCTTGTTCTGTTAGTGACATATTTATCTTGGCAGTGGAGGGCACAGTCCATCTTATATATACCGGCTTATTGCCGAGTATTACTCAGCTGATGATTTGGTAGTGCGACAGAAGGCAACCTCTTGAAACAAAGGCGACCCATACTAGTGTGTTAGCATTCTGAAGGTATATTAGATGATCGAATCAAACTGCTATTGTTTTCTCCTCGGTTCTTCTATTTGACCTATAGAGCTCTGCAGTTTTGCTCCTGAATTGCAGTAATGTAATCAGTATCAAACTGCAGGAAATCAGTGCAAGCATACTCCTTGCAATTGTGTTGATGATAGCGGCATTTTGAGTTTTTGATTGTTGACTGTTGAGGCATTGGGGCATGACACTTGTTGATGCAATCTATTAATGAATGAACTGTATATTGTGAGCGTAGAGAGGAGGCTGTTGTCTGCCCACTGCATCCTGTAATCTGAACTTGATCAAAATTTTGTTGATTCTAACTTGCAAAGCCTCCATGAGTGTATTAATAGCCTGTACATTATACTCTCTTTTGATGCTGTTCATGATTGAAGTTTCTCAAACCCTCTGAAACAACATTGTCAGATGCATTCGTTGCTGAAATTTTGTTGTCATGATAATTTTTAGACCAAAGGTGGGGAAGGAGCATGATGTAGCCTTTAAATATTGAGTGTTAACTATTTTGCTGGGAGGCATTCATATATATGGTTAAAATGCGTCCATACAAAAGAAGAATTGTGGGTTTGATTTTTGGTCCTTTTTATTTTTATGTGTCAATCTTGGTGGGGTTCTTGTATTGGTGTGTGAGGGCGTGTTGTTAATATAGTACATATTACCATTATTAAAATTAGTTTTCTAAAAAACTTTTGTTGTGATTAATTAATGTAGTATATATGAACTTAAATCATGGATGCTCGTGTGTAAAGTTTTGCATCTCAATACATATCTAAGTAGGGGTGAGTAAAAACCGACTATAGCGGAATAGTTGAACCAAACGAAATAATCAATAAATTCGGTTATTTCAATTATTTCAGTTGATTTTAGTTTCTGACTTTGGAGAACCAAAACAACTAAAATAACTAGATTGATATATAGACATTGGATTATTTACTTAAATTTAGTATATTGTAAGAATATATAATGCATTTATATTGGTAAAAATCAATAATTATAATTATTAAAACTTTATTATGCTACAATGTTAAATAAGATAGTATACTAGTGAAATTATACGTGCTTATTCTTCAGTATATGTATTATTGAAATGACACATTTATTGACTAATGTCATGAAAACCAAATTAATCGACTGAATTAATTATTTTATAGTTTGGCTAATATGGTTTTAGAAATTGTAAAATCGAAATTAATAATATGGTAAGACTGACAGAATTAACTAAATACTCACCCCTTAATCTGAATGGCACTTAGCCGTCGAAACATATAGCTACAGTTCTCTCATGTCACCTATAGAGTAAGACATCTCTGTCTCTCTGCCTTAGATAGGGATAGGATCCGCGACTTGGATAGACTGGAGCATGCCGGACTCCGGCGAGACAACCGCCATCGGCGGCAGCGAGAATTTCCCGGACGTGGAGCTCCCGCTGCGGAGCTCCTTCATGGTCAGCAGCGCGGCGACGGTGCTTCTGAAGATGCCCTGCTCCGCCTCACCATCGACCTCCACCTTCTTCCACCGATGATCTTTGGTCGTCGTTGTGGTGGCGAACACAGAGTCCATCATGGTCTCGCAGTCGCGTACGAGCCTCGACATGAGCTCCGTGCTGAAGAAGGGCTGCTTGAGCACCTTCTCGATGAACGGCAACCGGAGGAGGCGGCCGTTGCGCTTGTCGTACTTCTTCAGGATCTTGCCCAGACCTGCACGTTCAGTTTTGGTTAACTCTAGATGCAGTTAATCTCTGATTACTGAGTAAATTGCATGGGAGGTCATTCAATTTATTTAGTTGTATTACTTAGGTCAATTTAATTTAATTTGCTGTGATCATAAATTTATTTAATTGTTTCACTCAAATCTATTGATATAAAACCGAGTGCTGTTCACTTGTTTGGATTCAAAAGGTTGCTTCTCAAATTCTAGATAAATACTATCGCATACCCAAGATTTCAAAGGAAAAAAATCTACTCTGGACTGTTTGGAATATGCCTATTGCAGAGAAATTTTGGTGAAAAAAAAAATCTAATGAGAATTTAAATAAATTTTCTTTAAATTTTATGTATTCCAAACATAATCTAAAACCTGAATTTTTTTTTTTACTTAGACTAGTTTATCTTAAGGCTAAGTCCAATGCATCAACGTCTGAGTAAATATTTTAGAAAAATATTTTTAGTATATTGTATGTAAAAGTGTTTGGGAGAGACTACTCAATATTCTGATGAGTAGGATTTTAGGTGATTTTAATAAAATATAATAATTTTTAATTTTAAAATTAAATATAGTTAATGTTTGATTTCTATAATCAAAAGTTTATAATTTTTAAATATAATCAAGATTTAATTATATCAATCAATTGTATATAATTTGATAATAAGATAATCGAGAAAAAAATAAAAAATTCTGAGCGTCCGTCTTCTCTCCTCGACAGTCGAAAAAAAAAATTTAATCGCCGCTGCCTGCCACACCATCGGGCCCTGCCGGCCGCACCATCCTCGTCGCCGGCTCAACCCATCCATCACCTGCCCCCGCAGCTGCCCCATCGATTTTTTTTTTTTTTTTGTTTTTTGAGAAAGAGAGGCACGAATAGATTTGGAAGGAGTTGGCAGGAATTAGAAGGGATGGTCACCAACTTATTGTGCATTCCTCATGGGGTATTTTACTTTGCACTTTCTTATTTTATGTTCCCGTATTTTTACTATTTCTCATCCAAACACTCGATCATATATTTTTTTTTGGAGTTTTGAATCTCAAGTTTTCCACCATCATTCCTATGATTTTTCTACATTTTCCTATTCCTGTGTTTTAGATTTTTTGTTTTCAAATAAGCGTTTACTCAATTATGTCATTTAGATTCTTAAATTTATTTAATTTTGCCATATCATTTTTCTGATACTTAACTAACTAACGGGTGATCAAATTACCAAAACAGAATTAAACAAATTCGATTACCTCCCAAATTAAAATTCAAATTTAGAGACTTTACTAACACACTAATACAATTTTGAAGTCCAAGACAATTTACTCTGAAGTATAAGGTATGTATGTGTCAAGTCCAATTTGTTCAGCGGAGAAAATCCAAAAGTGCAAGTGTGCATGAAGCTGCTGTAGACTTTGTTTGAGGACTATGACTAGTGTCTGCAGTCTGGCGTGTTCAATTAATTGGACGAAATTTCAGAGTAAAAAATGTATCAAACTCCATTTACATAAACATGCTTCTGTTGAGTCCTACACTGACTAATTTTTGGAGAAATTTTTTATTTTTGACAGACAAAAGTGCTAGCCAATAGTGTAGCAATTACATTTCTATGTAGTCAAGGGCATTTGAATGGCAAACTTGTATTAAAATAAAGCGGGGTAATTCTTTGAATGTCATTATAAAATTTTAATATTTATATTTGTTATTGGATATTTCATTGACATTTGGATTCTATTCCTATTTTGTCAGTTTTATAAATCATAATTTTAGAATTTTTTAATAATATAAAAAAAAATTCCAAATAAAAAAGAGAAAATACATGTTTGGAACTTATATTAAAATAAAAACGGGTAACTTTTGATGCCACTATAAAATTTAAATATTTTATAATTGTCATTAGATATATAGTTAACAAGTGATTTTGACTCCATTTTATCAATCTCATAGATTTTAATTTCAAAATTTTTGTGGTAGCATGAAATAAAATTTTCCAAATAAAAAAATTGAGAAAATACAAGTTTGGCCCATTTACTGTGCACACAATCCAAAAAAAAAAGAAGGGAAAACTGTATATGCATGGTCAGACTCGGAGAGTATGAGAACGAATTGGCTTCTTTGCGTTTTAGTCTAAACACAAAACACAAAACACATTTTCATGAATCGTTTGATCAAAAATTAAATTATACTAAAAAGAAAATAAAACGGTCCAAAATCTGAACTAACTTTGGTCAAAAAAAGACAGAGTAGCCAATCTGACACTCCACGTACCCAGAGAAGACAAAAACAGACGAGTTACAGTAGTAGCCTCCATTTAGCAAAAACTAAATTCTCACAAAAAATTTCAAGAAAAAGATCAAAGCAGATGGTGACCTGTGTAGTTGATGGCGCTGTAGTTGAGCATGAGAACCATCTCCCCATGCAAATCCACAACCTCCTTCCTCACCCTACTTCTCTCTTCTGGCCTCACCTTCTTCACCATCTCTTTCACCTCCTGCACATACATACTGCTAAACTTCTGTGCATAATACCATACATACACTACTAGATTTTAGATGTTCATGTAAACTGTAAGAAGTGTTAAAATTTTTTGGATTTGCTGTTACATGGTGACATGGCATTATCCCAATGCCCAAAGAATAGCATGCCCTTGTATTGAACATATATGCATTGAGCTATCCAGTGTTATATGACAAAGTGGGAAAAATTCATCTACAAATCTAGAATTGTGTTATTTTTTAGTACCATAAAATAAGTTTAGCAAGCCGTACTAACTGTATTACTTTAGAGTTTATGTAATTTAGTTTTGGAAAACAGACGACAACTAGTCGACAAATCATGCGATACACATAATTAATTAAACTCATGATACACGTATCTCTACGTAGACTCGTACGTATACACATATATGTACCTTCTGCCGTATGATGAACTCTTCCTCTTGCTCCAGGAAGAAGGCGTTGAACTTGTCGACCTCGTCGTTAAGCAGCCGGACGAACGCCGCCTCCACGGCACCGCCGCTGCGGCGCGGCGGCGTCGCCGAGGCCAGACGGATGAGCTTCTTGAGGTTCTTGTACGCCAAGAACTTGCTCCTCCACTCCGGGAGGCTCTCCTCCACCTGCTTCTTTAGCCTCTTCCCAAACTTCATCTGTGTGTGTGTGTGTGTGTGATATGAGTATACATGTGTATATGTGTCAATGTCCAAGGTGGTTTGGTTTGATTTTAATGGACAGCTGATGGATGGAAAGAGTTGAGACATTTGTGAAGGAAGTGTGTAAGAAGAGGGAGGGGCTACTTGGGAATATTTCATAGTATATGCTATGACATGCGCATAAAAGAGATTGAGACTATTAATTGCCCATTTGGTGAGTGAATTAACAAGTTTTCATAAATCCAAATACTATAACACCAGTTTGGATCCTCGAATTAGACTTGAATTTTAAGAACTAAAATTGCAATTTCAAATTGAGCATCGAATTTTTTTCTGTTTGGATGCATATTAAGAATTCGCATCGCAATTTCATACAATTCATTAAAATTCGATTATGACTGTAAAAAATTAGATGAAACTCAATTAATATTCTCATTGTGAAATTTGTTGGGACTTATGAGTTGGATGGAACTCAATTAATATGAGCTGCTATCTCATTTGTGGTATTATTTAAATTTTTAGGTCTTGTTTGAAATACATAAATTTTAGTTGTATTTTTACTCGGAGCCAAAAGAAAAAATTAACTAAAAACCAATAGAAAATTCACTGTAAAAATTCCTATCTTCCAAGCAAAACTTTAATTGATTAGGTCTATAATCTTGTTAAGTTGAGGATTTGACACCAAATAACTAAACCTAACCGTTAATTGTTCGTCAGATGTTATACATTTGACCTCTATGTCTTGTAAATTAAAATGTAGCGCCAATTTACTATGAAACACTATAAAAACAATAGATTAGTTATAAGAAATTGATATCTCGATGACATGTAAACTTTAAACTCACATATTATCCTCACAATTAATATTTTATAGTAACATTCTATTTTTGCAATGGTTATCAGCTAATTTTCTTTAAAATATAAAGTAAAGTACATGACCTAACTTGGTTGTTTTTTTTTTGTGTGACTACTTGTGTTTTCTAATATTGTTATAACGATATGTGTCGTTGTGATTTGAAAACACAATTGTATAAGTTGATATATCATAGAGATAAGAATATAGGTAGATATAGAAAGAAAAAATAGATAAATTATATTTTTAAGAGGCTAGAATTTTAATATTTTAGAGTAAAGCTGCTCTATGGTGCAAATACTGGGTCAAAGTATGGAGAGAATTCTTGGAGAAGAGTAAAAGCTACACAAAGAGGACTGAAACAAAAGTAAGCAAGCGTACATACTACCCAGTTTCCATGACACAACGTTGGGTCATCTCTCACTCTTCAATGCTTGCATAGGCCCACTAGAAAAAAAGTGCTAACCAGGATTTTCTTAATTTAGACTCTCTGGCTATGTTGTGCTGTGATTAGACCATTAGAGTAAGATATTTATAAGATCACTCGCCATATTTAGTTAAATTTTCTTGTTATGATTGTAAAAAGAGTTTGGTAATTAGTTAACATATCCGAAATAGTAAATTAAACTGACTTTTTTTTAAAAAAAAACACCGATTAGCCAAAAAGAGCCTTGCACTAATGTGTATTAACAGACTTTTATATCATGTTTGGAGATACATATAAAGACCTTCTCACCTGCAACTGGCCCAATACTAATAGTGATATATATCGATCAATCTGTCAGTGACAAATATTTCATATACTCAAACAAAAAAAATTCTATCACATATCATAGGCAATTATTTTTATCGATATATTATGTAAGTAATTTTTTTTAGAACAAAATAATCTTGATATCTCTATTTCACAAACTCATACACAGCAAAGTATATGTTCCAGGGGCGGGTTTCGTCGAACCACAACTTGAGCTTATGATCCTATAATATGAAACTAGGATCAAATAAAAAGCTTATTTAAGTTCAATCCTCTTTTGAATTAGAAGTATAAGTTTATTAGTCTTATAGCCTCAAAGATGCAATAAACTAATTTATTGTAGAATCTTAAGTTAGGCGAGTATGTCCACAGGAATATCCGTGCCCTGAACTGCTGCCTTCTGTGTGAAAGTCAAAAGATTTTGACATGCGAAAAAAAGTCCCTTAGTTTGCGGGTTTCACGATGCGATGTAAGACCTTCTCCAACAGTGAAACTTAAAATCGGATCTCTATATCTATATATACATATCTCTAAAACAAAATTCGATCTCTATAATGTAACCTACTCCAACAACAATCTCCAAATCGGATCTGTAATCCTTAAAAATAACCGTCGGAACACTGTTGGTGCGAGGAAGCTTTCTTCGAGGGTTGCTTCGTCACAGGCGGCACGGGGGTGTGTGCCAGGGGGGGGGGGGGGGGGGGGGGGCGGCGACGGGAGGCGGCCACGGCGGGGCCCACAGCGCGGGGGAGCAAACAGAAGCCTTGGGGAGCGGCGGCCGCGGGTGGCGGCGGCGCGGGGGAGCGGCAACGGGGGGGAGCGGCGGCGCGTGGTAGCGGCGGCGCAGGAGGCGAAGAGCACGGGGGACCGGCGGCGGAGGGTGGCGGCGGCGCGGGGGACCGGCAGCGGGGAGGCTCGGGGCGGCGTGGTAGCGGCGGCGTGGAGGCCCAACAGCGCGGTGGAGCGCAGCGCTGGGGAGGAGCTTCTGGAGGACCGGTGGCCGCGGCCCGGGGGATCGGCAGCAGGGGGGGGAGCGGGGCCGCCGGTTGGCGGGCAGGCGGGGATCGGCGGCCAGGGTTAGGTCCGGACGACGGGGGAAGAGTGGCTGCAGTCAAAACTGAATGTATGTGTTCGACAAACTGAAAAATTGTGCATGCATTGTTCAATGTTTGAAGCTGTTTGTTTTTTATGCCAGATAGACAGCAAGGTTTTGTGTTAAGTTAAATACGTAATTTTCGTGTTGTCTGAGTTGATGCATCCAATTGGGAAATGATTTGTACATTAGCATCATCGTAACTGGATTTTGGGTTTGCAAGAACAAATAAGGTCAAGTTGAACATAAATCACTTCGACTGAGTTTATACAAGACGTACACTACGCCTTCAATTTTAGTGAATAGTGTGTGTCAATGAAATTTTGTCTCTTAGTTATATATGCCAAAACCTGATATTTATATATCATTGACCGATCAAGGTAAAAAAAAGATCAAAATACTGTTCTCAGTCCAGATCTAATTATAATTTTAAATATGTTTAAAATTTGAAATGCAAATATTTCAATCTTTGACAATTCAAAAAGTAAAATTTTTTTGTTCGAGCATATCTATTTAATTATAATCGTAATTAAGTCTGAAATGACAAAAACATTTCGATCATTTTTTACAGTTGATTGACAAAAATTAATATATAAAACATCAGGTTAAAAAAAATAGTGGTACATAGTTAAGAGCTGTCTGATATTTAGGGACTTAAATTCATTGGCATAAGATTAATTTTTCCAATATTTTATTGTTATTTCCACATCTACCTTAAATGTCCGAAGATCAACCATTGTACAGTGCTGACGAACCCCCATACGGGCCATCCTCAATGCGTCACCGAGGGCTGCGCTCGTTGTGCCTCGGTGGCGACGGGTCGTCCAGTGAGGACGATGACTTCATTGTCGCGGTTGCATGTGCCGGACAGGCTGAGCTAGAATCTACGAGTTCGGCGCGCAGTGGCGGTTCCGTTTTCGGCCACAATGTTGTCGATCGTGATAGGCAGGACGGGTTCGCCAGGCTCCATAAGGACTACTTTGCTGACGACCCGGTGTACGGCCCAAGGTTCTTCAGGCGGAGGTAATAATTTGAAGATTACGCTGTTGGAGTGCAATTTATTTTCCGTGTCATTGGTATGATATGGTCGGACGGTGTATCGCGCAGGTTTAGGATGCGTCGTACCCTTTTTTTGCGCATCTTGGAAGCCGTTGAACGGCATGACCCGTACTTCAGACAAAGGAGGAACGCAGCTGGAACCCTCGGGTTGTCATCGTTGCAGAAGGTCACGGCGGCTTTAAGGATATTAGCATACGGTGTTCCCGCCGATGCTATCGACGAATACTTGCGTATAGCAGAGAGTATTGCTATAGCGAGCCTGAACCGATTTGTGCAGGCTATACAGGAAGTGTTTGGGACTGAGTATCTTCGAGCACCTACTGAAGAGGACACAACAAGATTGCTTGCCATTGGCGAGCAAAGAGGTTTCCCAGGCATGTTGGGGAGTATAGATTGCATGCACTGGAGGTGGCAGAATTGCCCGAAGGCATGGCAGGGGATGTTCACCGGACATGCCCGCAAGCCTACGATCATCCTAGAAGCCATAGCATCGTACGATCTATGGATTTGGCATGCTTTCTTCGGTCTACCTGGATCTCACAACGATATTAATGTCCTACAGCGTTCTCCTCTATTTGCGCAGCTTGCAGAAAACAAGTCGCCAACGGTGCATTATTGCATCAACGGCCACGACTACAACATGGGGTACTATCTTGCCGATGGGATTTACCCCGAGTGGGCAACATTCGTTAAGACCATTCCACTTCCCCAGGGGAACAAGAGGAAGCTCTTTGCGCAAGCTCAAGAGTCGGCTCGAAAGGATGTAGAGCGTGCTTTCGGGGTGCTCCAGGCCCGATTCGCGATTGTGCGAGGGCCCGTGCGGTATTGGGACCAGGAAACTCTTCGAGGCATAATGACTGCTTGCGTGATATTGCACAACATGATAGTGGAAGACGAGAGGGACATCGGCTCCGTCGATTATAACTACGATGGTATGGGTGAGACCGTGAATGTGTCCCACGACCATACGCCGGCCGTGCAAGACTTCGTGCGCATCCACCGTACCATACGGAGTTGTGAGACGCACAGGCAGCTACAGGAGGACCTTGTCGAGCACTTGTGGCAGTTGCACGGCGTTCACTAGGGTTTACGTATGGAATGTAATGATTATTGGGCATGTACTAGTTGCAACCACTTGTATGATCGAACCATGTATTAAACGACGAACATCAGTGCACTACATTCTGGACTTCCCAAAAGCATACATCATATGACATCGAAATGGTTTACTAGAAGCATACATCATAGCTCGTTACGTAAATAGAATTTAACAAGAGTAGAAGTTCAGTCCAAATATAGGTGCATAGTACGTAAGCAGACACGCAAAGTACATAAAAGCACACAACTGCCATCAGTCCTCCACATCGTCGCGGTCTCTACCCACGATCTCCCTCTGCTTTCGCATGAAGTACTCTTTCTGCCACTCAGAGCACTTGCTCAGATCGACTGACATGATCCGCTCCTCATACTCCTTCTTCTTCAAGTCTAGCTTCTCCTTCTCATACGCCATCATCTCGGAGTACCGATCGTCCCTTTTCTTCTCTATCTGCTGCCTACTCAGTGTCATGTCCCGGATGGCACTCATGTATGGGCTGTCCGAAGATGAATGTTCCGAACCGCGACGGAGCCGAGACTTAGCCTTATTGCGGCCTATAGGCCGAATTAGTTCATCACTTGGACCCCCCATGGAAGGGCCCGGTGACCCCCCCTCGAAGGCCGGCTGGGTTGCCTCTGCTGGCGCCGAACTGGTCCCCGGGCTGGCTCCAGAATACCTCTTCTGCCTCTTTTGTGATACCTTGTCGCTCCACTTTGGGTGCAGTCGAAGCTCGACCCAGCAATGAAGAAAATTGAATGGACGATTCTCCTCAGCTACGTACAGCGTCTTCGCGTCCACAATCTGCGTAATGTGTTGCACAAAGAGGTCACGTCCTTCGTACTGGTGACAACGGTTGGGTAGTGTTAAGGGTACATTACCTTGTCGTGTTCTGTCTTCCCACTTTGGTTGCGGCGTTGTATGCGGTCGTAGCAACCACAAAACTTGTTGACAGACTCTTGGATGGACTGCCACCTATGCTGCAACGCGTTCTGTGTACGTTCCGAGCCGAACGTCTTCTCATTGTGGTAGTACTCATGGATGCGTGCCCAATAGCTTGATTCCTTCTGATTGTTACCTTGCACGGGGTCAATGCTGACATTCAGCCACGCCGAGACGAGAAGCTTGTCCTCCTGCTCAGAGAAGTTCTTGGAACGTCGGTTGTTTGTCCTTATGTCGGCATCATCAACAGTCTGCGTTGCCTGCGCTGGAATTGGGCTCTCCAAGGGAGTGAACTCAGTCGCGGCCCAATCGAAACCATCGTCCCCCCCCACCAGAAGGTTAGCCGCGAAGGGATCCATCTCTACGGACCTGTGAATAAATGATGAAACATGCGAGCTTAGTGTATATTTGTTCAATGCAATCAACAACAACATAGGATTTACATAAGAACAACTGCAATATGGATGATGCGCAAACAGCATGCAAGTCAACGATCATAATTAAGGTACGAAGTAAAATTAACGTACGAACAAGAACTCTGTTTACAAAAGAAGGCCAGATGCCCTACTTAACAATCATATTGTAAATAAACAGCATTTCAAAATATGCTTGCCGGGCAACGTCTACCGGTTGGCGGACCGGTCACTATCGTACTCTACTCCGGCTTCATCACAATACATCTGGAAGTCAACGATCCGATCGTCGGGGGACTCGTAGTCAACAGGAAGGCATAGGTCGGGGCTGACATCTCCGTGGGGATTGTACTCAGGGCCCACAACTTGACTACCATTCATACCTTCGGAGCACTGCAGGGCCACTTCATCGAGGGAGGTCGATATAGAGTCGATCTCTACAAGCACCCTGTTCAATGCAATGCTGGACGGATCGGTGCTTGGGCTGAAGTTTTCCCTGCAGAGTTTCTTCAGATCGGCAGCCGTGCTCTCCAACTCTTTTATCGCCCAAGCCAACAAGTCTTTAGCTTTGCTCGGCTCAGACGCCATTTACATGCAATGGAGAACTGTGAACTCAAATGCAAGTACCGGCAATAGCTATTGATGCGACCATTGTTGGCTGTGCCACACTTTCAATCTAGGTTCATGTATGTATTCATGCAATATCTCATATTACGATCAAAGTAATGTACTCACTCGAACTTCTTTTCAGGAAATGATTAACATATTAGCTAACATTTTCATTCACACTATATCCGATTAGGGAACAGTTACAGACTACTTCCAATGAGAAGATGTAAAAAATCTTCAGACATGGCCGAAAATATGCTAAAATGACCTTTACTCATAAATCAACCTAGAAGTGCCAAAAAAGGATGTCAATTTGGGTCCAGACCGCAGCTCGTCTCAATGTTGGTCAATGCAGTACTGTAGGCCTTGTTTTGAATATGCTAGTAGCATAACTTTAAGACCGAAGCTCGTTGACAACTTAATATGCAATATGCACTACAGAACTCCATAATCAATATGATAGTAGCTTATTAAACATCAGAGGGCCTGTGTACTACAATTCTGACTGAAATCACCCAGCTTTTATAGGCATCATCAGCAGTATTACTACGTACTATTGTGTTCAAAATGATGGAACCAACATGCAACCTCACTGTGGTTCTACAGGAAAGCACAACCTCCTCTGGTTTTTCGGTAAGGGTGTACATAACCATGAACAAGATTGTTCCTCACTGACTGTAAAATATATAAACTTCCATAACAGCCAACAGGGCCTTTCAAGGATTAATTCCCTTTACTCCCACATTAACATAAGTTAAATCCATGTGCAAAACTCAGTTTCTATAAACGAATAAAATGACCATTGGCTTTTTAAATGGTGAACAACTTCATATGCATATGATTAGCGATTAGTCGATCTACCAGCATACCCTGCATGCACATTGCTGTATAATCTGCAACCAAACTTCCTGCACCTGAACTATAAAATGCAAGTTTACAGATTATGTAGTGCTATGCACTGAATGGTGGCCTGGGTTTTGGGAAGTGGTTTAATCCCTTGTGGGAGAAAATGGGTTTACAATTGCAATAGTACACACATCAATACAGAGATGTTCCTCAATCGGCCGGCTGGGTGTGCCACTGTGCAACCAAACCATATGCCGAAAAACGCAGGGGATGTTCAGGATCAAAATACTCTGGGCAATATTTGTTCAAAATTATTTGCTCATACAACTGGTTTGACAGAAATTGTTCCAAATCTCACACAATCTTAAAACCATTACTAGTTCGTGAATTGGGTAGTACTAATTACTGATAACTTGTACAAATCAAACTAGTTCAAAGCAAGTATGAACTGAAAACAATTAGGCTGGAAGCTTTGCCTCTGCACACAACAAAGATGACGACTACACCATCAAGCCATGCCAACCCCGGCACAGGCTAGCTAAACAATCTTTTAGAGTATTCAAAGATTGGGGCACATACCTCACCCAGCCGGAGGACGTCGACCCCTGGCTTGACGGGTATTGCGTCGCCGGCCCAGGGGAAGACGGATCTGCTCGGAGCACACCCGGGTGAAGCGCTTCTTGCGGAGGAATCGTCGCCTGGCGGCTCGCTCTGCCACTGCTACTCCTCCGGCGCAGCAACCGTCCGGCCGGTCGACGCCGCCGACGGGGACGACGCACCGGAGCCAGGCCTTCGACGAGAGACGTCTCCTCTTCTGCGGCCAAAAGCGCGCGCGGGGGAACGACAGTTGGGGGCGGCGTCGCCTCGGGCGCAGATAGCAACCGGAGAGAGGATGTCGAGATTTCGACATCCTCTCTCCGATCTGTATCAACCCCCCCTCGGATGCGTGTGCTGTTGGAGCGACCGCCGTAACCCATATCGGGGGATATAGCGTATAAGCGCCGGATGAACAGTGTTTTGCATATGCTGTTGGACTCGGTCTAAAGGGCATATGCTTCAAAAAGAATTTTTACAAATAATCCATACAAAAGAATTAATTACAAAAAAAACCTATCATGTCCAATCCTAGAGACTCCATAAGCGATGTGTCATGTTGTAGGAGTGAAAATCGGCTTGTCGAGTGCCCAGAACCTGACAAACCCTCTGATTATTATTCAAGCAGAGTACTGGTCGAATGTAAGCATTTTAGCGGATACTTATGCGGACTGTTTTTAAAAAGATATGACCACGACCAGATTTAGTACAGAGACCAGTGTTGAACTAATATGACCACGGCCAGAGGAGCTAGAGAACTTGTCGAGTTATAGACATTCGACAAGCAGTTTGTCGTGTTCTGGAATCATAACAAACGACCATCACTTGACAAGTCAAGTTTCACCCTCACAATTCGACATGTCACTTTCTAGACTTCAGGACTCAATACGTTGATGTAACGAGTTATTTTTGTAAAATACGGCAACTCTGGGTCATTTTTGTAATTAATTTTTTCTGTGGATTATTTATAAAAAAAATACCTTCAAAAATGGTACCTTGTTTATGGTTCTTGATGAATTGCTTCCATGTTGAATAGAGCCCAATAAATGAGACCTAATCAATACATGATTTACACACACACACGCAAAGGAAAACAGCAGGGAGAAACTCTGTCCAAATAAATATAAAGGAACTGCAGGGAGAAAATCTGTAAAAGGAAATTGTACAAGCAAACTCTATCAAATTGATCCCTTGAATTGGACTGATATGTGGGCACTTTCGTTAGTCACTGTCGACGTTCAAAATCTCAACGGTAGCTGGTTGGTTTGTGATGGATACCTGCTCTTCTAGTTAGGACCGGTTTCTCAGAAAATGTGCGGTTTAGAAAATTTACATATTTTCAATTTAAAACTGAAAGCCTTTCCAAAATAAGTGACACCGGCAATCAATCAGAAATTTAATGGTATCCAGACGATCCCACTTTGAAACACTAAGTACTAATACTTTTCAAATAGCAAATTCAGCTAGTTTCTTTTACCAATTCCCTCAAGTAACCGGCCAGAACAGGTAGTGGCCCCATGAAGGGAACCATCTGGTTCTATCTAGAAGTAATCTAATTTTCCTCTCTTTTACATTTGAGAAATTCCACAAATGGCCTTCTATTTGGCTTGTTGGATTTACAGTCAACCTCCTATAACATATAACATGTGACTAGTCTTAAGTTGGTAAAAAAATAACTCTCATATCTTATAAAATTTAAAGGCTAATAGAAATCAGACATTGTAGATGATTATATGTATTGTCCACGAGGACCGATAATGATCGATATTGGCCGGTTTAAGAGAGGTTTGTTGTTATTGTGAAAGAACATAGGAGATAGTGTAAAACACAAAAAAAAAAAAAAACTTTCAAACAACCGGTTTCTCTGATGTTCTGTCTAGTTCTGATGGTTTTCTTATAATCGAGAAAAACGAGGAGAAAAGAAACCTAGTTATACAAGAGGTCATATTTTCATTATTAGAATATATTGTGTTCAGAGAGTTTCTAAAAAAAAAACTTCACCTGTCTAGATAAGACGTCCCGCCCCACACACACATGATAAAGAAAAAAACGTTAAAAGAAGACTACTATCTGGTTAACAACAAAATATGATTTATGTCATCTTTTTGTCTAATCTCATTAGGACTTTGGAACCTACGGCTTCTCATTTGGCTATGGTGTTGGGCCAAGTAGTGCATTTGGAGTACAAAAAAGTGGCCTTCAGGCTTCAGGCCCAGTACATATATTGTGCTCTCTCGCATGCATGCAAATCGAGAAGCATCTCCCTCACATCATGTTTAGGGCTACTTATCTTTCACCACAAGTATTTTCTCGAGAAACTCATCCTAAAACATTCTGTTTGAGAAGATGTATACATCTAACGATCTTAAATTGAAGTTAAAACCCTCTCAAACAAGGCCAATAGTTTTCGCAAGGCAGAAGCTACTTCATGTGCTACAATGACACGCATTAGCTTTCGCCGCCATAGAATCGAAAAGTATAATTCGATATTTGTCTAGTGTACTGTATTGTATAGATTTTGGGACCATAGCACGGTACTGTAGTACACATGGTGTAGCTATTGATCTGGAACATCACATCTTAGAGCGGACGGTCGGAAAGAGATCCAATTAAGTACATAGTAGTGTACCTGGAGTACATCTTAGTACTAGAATTCACCGTTCCTTCAAATTTTGTTCTTAATGGTGGGCTTGAGTTTATAAGAGAAGTTTATGTGAGAAACCATCCGTGATATCATAGCTCCTCTTGGGTCGGCTTCTTTTAGCAGAAAATTAAAGCTAGATCCAGGCTTAATAAGCCCTATATCTAGGGATCAACTAGCCCATGCACATAATTTCACCATAAATGAATTCAATTTCTATAGATGCCAATATATAAAATAAGGTATGACTATGATATCCACAACTTTTACATACACAAAATTTCTTAAGAAAAAAATATGATGACCTAATAAAAAAATACAATAATCTAAAATAAAAAACGATAATATAAAAGAAGTGATAATCTAAACTAAAAAAAATACGACAACCTAAAATAAAAAAAATATGACAACCTAAAAAAAATAATTTAAAATAAGAAATTGTGATAATCTAAAATAAAAAAAAGACAACTTAAAATAAGAAAATGCAACTTAAAAAACATTTTTTTCAATAACCGTACCGTATAAAATATTATAACTTTGTAAATTTGAAAAGAATTGATCCCACCGCCGCCGCATGTAAATTATGAATGAGGAATTAACTAAATTATCTCCCCTCCAATGGCTCTTGCCGGTAGGGGGGGCTTATTTCTTGTTATCTTTAACTCCTTCCTTGGAGTTGGTAGACGAGCATTTATCACTATTAATTAGTCAGACTTACTCAATCCATTCTCCATGACACTATTGATAAATTTTGTGAAATTTTACATAGATTTATTTTTGTTAGTATCATTCTTGATCTCAACAGATGTGAGTCCGTGATGATGGTGATGTTCGGCCTCCAAATCCGGTACAAAAAATCACAATCCTTCGTGGCAGCTGGGATTAGATCTTCCAAGGTAGGTTATCTCAGTGCCGTCCATGTCTAGTTATGTCCTTGAAAGGCTGGCTCTTGGATCAAGACTTCTTAGCGGTGGAGTTTTTACACACATGAACTTCCTAAGGGAGTCTAAGACAGCATCTTTGTCATATAAGACATGGTTTACAATTTTATATTCTTGTTTATCTTTTAAGCCATTCGGATGTTACTTTATAATCTTTCTATATTGCTCCATACAGGAGCTTGAACCTTAAGAAACTGATTAAATTATAATTGAGTTCACGAGATGTAAATTTTCGATCTGCCACTAAGCTTCTTAAAAACATGAGAGCACGTGAAAGTAGCTTCCTTGTGGTCACGAGCGTAGTGGTAGGCCCCTAAGCTCAACGCAATAATGCATACAAGTTTTTCTTTTGTTGCCCCCCAAAAAATTATATTTTGATCGTCCAAATTTGATGTAAAATTTAATTTTGGATTACCAATTTTTTTTTTGAAGAACAAGAAAGAAGGCCTTCAACTTTCGCTCCAACCCCAAAATTTATCCTCTATTTAAGAAATTATTAAGTTTAATGCTATTGATATGTGAAATCTGAACCCGCGTAGTAGTGTTATAAAAGACTTATTCTGAACCATGTTTAACAAATTATGGGATTTTTTTGTTGGACACTCTGAAAACTATGAGTCTTAAAATAGACTAGCATAGAATTCAAAGTTGTAGGATCAGAATATTTGATCTGTTTTGGTTTTGGGTTAAAATAAGAATCATATGCACATTGTTAATTAATTAATTTTCAGATTTTTGTATTGAACAACGTGGTACTACGTTGTACAATCACGAGAAGCATGGCACATCCTCGCATGCTAATTAATCAGCTGTGATCACAAGAACTTTGATGTGTAACGGAATATAGTAGTGGAAGCTCTACGTATTGCTGCGGTTTTGCTGAAAAGAGAACTTTAGAAACAATGATCAGGAGGTCCCATACCGTAACAAGGAAACTGGTAATTGCTAAATAGTTTTCATGGTTACAAGTGTTTAATTTCACACAATAAAATAGTGTAAAAAGGGTAATTGTACACGGAGAGGGTGCGCAATTGCCTATTTTTAGTTACTTCACGTAATTAGATAATGTGAAAAAACAAATCAACTGTCGAAATAGGAAGGACGATGTGGAGACTTGTTTGAGACTAAATTAGAGAGGTAACCAGGATTTAACATGATGAAGCAACTAATCAACATGTGCCAAGACGGGCATGGAAAGTGTCAAGGTAATCCAATTTGTTGGGAAATCTTCAAGGCATGTATGCTCATGTCACCCACGTTAATTAGTACAAACGTACGTATCTTGTGAAGTCACGACTCACAATAGTTGTAGCGTGCAAACTGCCACATACTAAATACATTTGTTGATATGCTCATATCTGTCTTGTCACAAGTCATACACATCTTGTCTTTAAGATTTCTTGCTACCGTGGAAGAAAAAAAATTAAATAGAAAACTTTTCGCGTAGAGAATTGAAGCTGAAGATTGAAAGATATTTGAAGCTGTAGGATCTAGGCAATAAACAGTTCTGATCAGTCGAATCCACAGAAAATAAGTCTCTTCAAATGGTATAATTGATTTATGTTGTTTATTTCTAATCGATCAAATTAGACTATTTCTTACACACCTCTAATATACAAAGTTTTCTATGCAAAATTTGTCTTTGTATAGAGAGAAATTTATTGTAGTGTGTGGGAATTATCCTCTATATATTGGGGTATAATTAATTGGATGGTAGTGATTAAGCAATGGATGTTTTTTTTATACTTGTTTGTTTAGATGTGGTTTCTCCGAAAAGCAATTTTTGGAAACTTATGTTAGAGAAATGTAAAAGGTTACGTTCTTAGATAAACTTGATTAGAAAATAATTCGCTTAGAAATTTAACTTATGAGTTTATGAGAGAATATTGAAGACAGATGATTTGAGAAATCACAAAAACTACTCTCACAGTATAGGACTTCAATTTTTGGAACAAACCACTGTAAAAAAACTACCCCATTTAACCACAGACTTTCACACATCTCACGACCAAAACAGAAATCTGAACAAACAAATCCCACTATTTCTCGAAATAAAATATGTTTATGATTCCATTCTGATTAAATTTAATTTTTGGTTGCTCCCGTGAAGCATACATGTCCTTGAATAGGTAGCCAGCTAAAGGTCACAAGAATTGTGCCATGCAACTAACCCAGCTTTTATTTGGACTTGCTCATATGCATGGCATAAAAGAATAGGCAATTTTAACTTTTTTGGGTGTGCATGCTTGTGATGTACTCTTCTCACTTACCTCATTGCTAATTAAGTAAAGCAAAGTAGTGGTCCTATGTTTTCCAAATATTAAGTTATATAAATCTTAAAGTAATATATTTAATAGTAATATAGTGGATAGTTATATATTAGACTCTTAATTAGTTTTGAAAATTTTATAACTTGCATTTTGAAAAATATTGGAGCACTTCCCAATAAACCATTGTGCATGTGAAAATGCCAGAGAAAGTAACAATTAGGTGTAATGCTTGACAGTTAGTGAATTCAATCCTATGCCTTAAAAAACAAGGCAAATCTTTCTTATCATCTCAATTACATTATCAGAATTTGAATGACTTAAATTGATGTTAATAAAAAATCGAGATGATTGATAAGAAATATTCTGAATTTTTTTATCCATTTTGATATAGAGTATTAATTTTCTATCTAACGATCCAAAGAGAAAGAAAGATATATTTTATCTCTTTTTTTTTGTTAAAGATACAAAATATGGGTATGACAATTAGGCATAGACAAGGTTATTTGTACTCTCCATAATTATTCATGTAAGTAATTGTGGCCGTGCATTATATTATCAAGATGGCGAGACGCGCACCGACAGGGAGGAGGTGATGGTGTTGTTTCGAGAAATAATCACTATTTTAGGATATTAATTTTGTTTTAGGACAAAATGCATCAAGAAAACATAGGAATCGGATGCTTGAGACCAATAGATACAAACGACTAATTATATAGAAAGTGACTATATGAGTGTGGACTATCAGATTACGTATAGCCAGTGACCAGAAAATGAGTGAGTTAAATTTCATAGCTCGTATTTTCAATTCAAATTCTAAACTAATTATATAAAATGTCATCTTACATATTTTTCAAAATTTTTTCTATTGTATTCACTAAACTCCTATACATTTTGTAGTTAAAAAATGCAATTATATATGGTGTTACACTCTCTTTTATTATGTGCTTTATTTAATATTTATTTTGTAAAATACAACACCGACCTACTTCCTAAACCAATTACTCAACTAGGAGTATTTTTTGCTTCAAAAAAAGGATTTTTTTTCCACAGCATTGTTTTCAATTTCGGGTAGAAAGAGTGACGTACAAGCCAAGCAACATTGATCAATTCATATACTTTTCGCTTTTTTCTATTATTTTTATTTTTATGTTTCAAAATTATATAAGTAATAGTATCTATTATATTGACAAGATATATCTCCACTCCGACCATTCCCCATTCATTCCCTGGATTAAGAGTAGGATCCATGACCTCTCTTTGCATACACATATGTTTTAACTAGATCTAAACATTTTTTGGTTCAACTCAGTTTGACAAAAAGTCTGAGCCCTTTAGCTCAACTCAAACTCGATCTAGCCCAATCAGCTCAATATGCATGTCAGTCAGGTAGATTTAATTATACCACAATTTGAAAAATCATATTGGTATAGGTTGAATCGGATCAAACTTGCTCGTGTTGAGACAGGTCAAGAGGATTGAGTCAAGTCGAGCAGATCAAATAATACTCATATTTAATTCTAACCGTCTGGGTATATATCATGATGGTTCTTTATCTTTATTAGTCAACTATTTTTATTTAATCTTAACTTTTTCCATTAAGAAGCACGTTTTTTGCATTTGGCTTGGGCGGCAGCATCTGGAACCCACCAACAAGTCGTTCGATGGAGACATGCAACAAGTTGCTTCTTCTTGTCTGTGGGCCCCTTATTATTAATTGATTTGCCCCCAAAATTAATTAATAACTTGCTTTTGTTCTTCCTTCTCTTCTCAAATTTTTAAGGTTTTTTTTATTTTCCAACCTGCACGCGTTTGTCCTCGAGTCCTTGTTTTTTTGTTTTTTGATTAAAGCATTCATGATTGATAACCGAATATTCATGTGGGACGAAGCTTCTTTGTGTGTTCGGTGCATTTGATCTCGTGTTTATGACTCGTGACTCTAGTTCATCCGTATTAAGTATTTTTATCGTTGATTCATCTTATTTATGATTTGTGGATTCCTATTATCTATATTTAATACTTTAGTTCTTAGTCTATTATCATAAAAAAATATATAAACAGATACACAAAAAAGAATCAGACAAATCATACTCTTTGGATGAAGAGCTCCTAAGAATCATGTGATAGCTTATATGTTAGACCATATGTTATTGTATAAGAAATTATATAAGTGTGAGTTTCTGCTATGATGGATTGGGTTAAGAGATTTTTTAGAAAAAGTTAGCTCCAGTTGTCGAGCACAAAACTCTTAAGTGGGAAAAAAATTCTATAACTTCCTAGTAGATGCAACAAAGAAAATATCATCTATTTATAGTGCAAACCTCCCCTATCTTGTAGTTTAAAATTTATATGTAATTTTTCACGGTTCCAACTATTTGATTAAAAATCAACACTTCGAGTATAAGATAAGATGGAAATTCAAAAAATTTTGTGAGATAAAATGACTAAGCGCTAAGCGTCTCAATTTCTCTCTTACATCATTTTAGATTGACAGAGCTCCAATCCGTAAGCCGAGACAAGGGAAAGGCAAAAACATCCTTTTAGACCAAAATTTTTGTATTGATAATCCTAAAAAAATATAATCGTAAAATAGACTAGAAGGGGTGGAAATTGCAAAAAAAGACTTAACTCGCCAACCCAATTGTTGACTTACTGCAAAAAGGCCATCAGTTGCCATCTAAAATGGCGAATGATTTTTTTTTTTTGCACTAGTCATCAGTTGGGGTGGCAACTGGTAGATGACTATAAAAAGACCACAGGGTCTCCTGATGACCGAACAGATTCCAGAATTAAAAAAACAGAGGAGAGAAGAGAGAAGAGGAAGAGGAAGAGGAAGAACAAAAAGGAAAAGAAGACAAAAGTATCAATCTAATTTTTATGTAAATAATTATTGTTTAGATTTGAATAATTTGATTATTTTTGTGTAAATTAGTTTAGATTTGAATAATTTGATTGATGTTTAGGTTATTAATGTACAAAATATAGATTAGATTAGAGAAATACTGTTCTGGTAAAATAAAAATTTAGATTAGAGAAATACTATTTATGTCAACTAAGAATTTAGGAATTTTTGGAAACAACTAGATTGGGTATCAAATGTCTACTTCAAATTGAAATTTAAGACATTCAGATCTGATGATTTGAAGATCTACTAATTAAATTAGAGATCGTATAATTAAATATTTGTAATATTAAACTTGTTTATTTATACTACATATTGATTTGTAAACAATGTCTAAAGAAAGAGCACTTCACATGTTCCATGGGGAACAAATTATTAGAAATGGGCCATACGGGAATGACATGAGTGCATGTTATTGTATAGAAATTGAATTGGATAACTTCAGCAGTTTAAATCTTGAAAAGTTTAAGAGTTGAGTTCTATACACCTTCAATCTTGATCAATGGCATATAATGTTGATATAGAGGCATTAATGTTTTTTGGTGGAATAAATTGTTGGAAACTGTATAAACTTAGAAGTGACATGTCTTGAGCTCTTATGTTAAAAGGGTGAAAAGTCCTAACCATACACCAGATGAATGTATACTGTATGTATTAGTTAAACATAATGTGCCACCAATGAATATCAACACTGAGGCAGTAGATGAGCTAGTTGAGGCACGGGATGGAGGGAAATATATGAATATGAATACGATCATACCATAAAATTTTGGTGTGTTTGCAGAGCAGGCGCACACAATATTCATGACTGGTGATTTCTGCTTTGGAGATGAAGTGTTTATTGACGAAGGTGAAGAATAGGGACTAGAAATCTCAGACAATGAAGGTTTTAAGATTGATCCAAACTATGAGAGTTCTTCGAGTCAAGAAAAGGACTATCATTGAATGGGGCCTCTCCGACAATGGTTAGATTCAAGTGGGTTTGATTCTGCTTGAGTGCATGAGGATGGTGGATCAGACTGGGCAGAGGATGGTGCATGAGGATGTTGGTGAATTGTTCAAAAATAGTTCCATCAATACTTTGCGAAGGCGCTCAAACAATTGAGCCAAATAGCCAGCTTCTTGCCAAATTTCAGCTTGACCTTCAAGTGGAAGATGAATTCTAATTTTGATCTAGAGGTCTGATTAACCTCAAATGTTTATGTCAAACATAAGACTCATGCAGGAATATGTTCACCAAATTTCACTTTGATCAGAGGTCGAAAACACTTCGATAAAATCATGGAAAACAAACGTGTTCTGCTGAGTTTCAATCTGACATGATGGTAATTCATGATTGACAATTGTTGATCCAACGACCCAATTGACCTAAAATTTTTGTGAGCAATAGAAGACTCAAAAGAATATCTCCACGAAATTCCACTTTGATCAAAGGTTAGAAAGGCCCCCATCCAACTGGAAAGGAAGAGCCTGATTCGTCGTGTCAAGATATTGGACTGTGGAAGGCATGAGACGCGTCGATCCAAATCCATCTTCATCATGCTAAAGGATTAGATCTCAAAGAGACACAAGACGTGTCACTTCAAATCTATCCTAAAATTATTGTGGTGAGCCATCTACCTCTATTCGGAGAGTGCAATGCTGAGCTGTCGATGGACATCCCGACATACCTCCATACTAAGCCATATGTATCTCCAAACACTAACAAGATTAAGGCACTATCACAACACCATTACTACACCAATTCATCCACATCATATCGCCGGGAACCAATGAAACAAAGGCGACCATATTGTCCTTGACTGATGAGACCAGACACCACCATTGATGCTGAACACAGACGAGGCGAAGGCATCCATTTTTCTATTCATGACCAATGAGACCGAACAAGATCAAAGCCAGGCACTGACGAGGCAAAGGCCACACACTTTACGTGATAGCATCATAGACCAACGAGACTATAGAGTTGCATACATGCATGCGCATATGCATTGCATATATAGAGAGCAGATTTGAAGTTAGAAGACGACGACTATCGGTGGCTTAATCGGAGATCTTCTGCAGATTCAAAATCTGTAGATGTAATAAACTAGGAGTTTTACGAACTCCTACGAATCAAGAATCGTGCAATCCTTGATGTCAGATTATTTCCATAGGCGCATGAGAATGAGAATATGTAAAATTTCAAAGAGGACTTATAACTTGTAGTACATATTGAATTAATAAAATACAAGTTTCCCTAATTTTTTATGTATTCTCATTTTTTTATGTGTATATTTATGTATACTAGCACACCTACATACTCAAAAAATTTACCCGAAGAGAGTGAATTTTTCTCAGTGAAACGCTTAGAAAATTTGATATTTTCTGAATAAATTAAATTTCAAATTTTATGATAATGTAAAAATCAACAATACAATATAAGATATAGTCATAGCTTATTATTTTTTCTTGGTGTAGAGAAAGCATATCAGTTGCATGCAACAACGTGTGATTCATCTCGAGCACTACATTTTTGCAAGTGCTACCCAAAAATCTATTTACCTAGCTTCAGGAAAATAGTCCTACAATAGTTTTAGAGACAGTGTTCAGCCCAATCATAGTGCACGTCATGAGTTGGATAGGTGCCATAGGAAAATAGCACAACACACAAAATTATAATGACTCAAATGGAATACAGAGAGAAAGAAGAAATATGAGTCTATTTTGCTGTGTGTTTTGTGTGTTTTCAGGGATATCTTCCTACCTTTATACAGGCTAACATAAAAGGAAACTGATCTAGATCTATAGATAATTGACGTCCATTTCAACCATAGTTTTGTAGTAATTGATGTACGTAGAGCTGGAACTTTAGCTCGCGGCTCGTGAGCAACTCGGACTCAGCTCAGTTTTTGGCTCGGCTCGGGCTCGGATCGTTAACAAACGAGCCGAGTTCGAGCTATCTTCATAGCTCAGTTCGAAAACGATCCGAGCCCGAGCTAGATACCAGCTCGCTCAGGCTCGGCTCGGTACACTAAGTAATACAAATACAACTATACAAACCAAACCCGGTAGCCGTCTAGCCGATACACACACCTCACAAATCCAGATCTAGGGTTCTCGTCTCCGTCGCCGTGGCCTAGCGCCTCCTCCACCGACCGGCACCTCCTCCATCGCCTCCGACCACACCATGCGGCCACGCCTCTGCGCTCTCAGCTGCCCGGCGCTCCTCCGCCGCCCTCGGCCGCACCCCTGGCTGCCTGAGCCTCCTTCGGGCCCCCGGCCGCCTGGTGCTCCTCCGCGCCCTCAGCCGCCTGGTGCTCCTTCGCTGCCTTTATTTTTCCTCTTTTTCTTCCTCCCCTTCTTCTTCATCTTTCCCCATTTCACCACCACAAATCCACTCCAAATCCTCTATCCCGAGCTCAACTCCCTAAAATCCACATCATCTCCTCCACACCACACAACGCCACCAGATCTGCCACCGATCCCGCCGTGGCCAGATCCGCGCCTCCCGCCGCCATAGCCTCCCTCTGCGCCGCCACCGGATCTCCACATCTCCAGCAGCCGGATCACCACCGCGCCACCGCGCTGCGCCTTGGTCCTGAGCTACACCTCCACAGCGCCGCCCCCGGTCTCCACATCGCGCCGCCTCACCCACGACCTGCGCCGCCGAGTTCCCTGCGCCTCCATCCTCGGCGCTGCTTCACAACCCGGAGCCAGGCCACCACGGCGATCCCTCAGCCGGAGCAGCCATCTTCTTCGCGCCACCGGTCATCCTCCACGGCGCTGCCTTCTTCACCAACTCCGGCGCCTTCTTCGTTCTCGGCCTCCTCTGCCCCAAGCCGGCCTCCTCTGAATTTTGATAATTTTGCGGAACTACAAGTTTGCAAAACAGACAAATATCCCTGTTTTTTGGAAACGAGCCGAGTTCAAGCCCAAAACAACCGAGCTGGTCTAGCTCGCGAGCTGGCCGAGCCAGACTGAGCCGAGTTCGAACTGGTTTTTCAGCTCTGTGAGCTAAACAAGCCGAGCCGAGCCAGCTCGTTACTCGACCGAGTTCGAGCCGAGCCGGGACCAGCTTGCTCGAATTCGACTCGTTTCCACCCCTATATGTATGTTACTGTACGTCTATAATCGACGCAAAATTATTCTAAAATTAAATAGGACAAGCAATTATTCTATCCCAATCAACGCTTACGCGGCAAACAATTGCATGAAAAAACTGTAGGATTTTATGCCCCGACAAGCCTCAAGTCATAAGTCACACAAATACGTGTGTGAGCATGGTTGTGTCCATAGCTTTTATCACATTTACAAACCTATGATTACATAGACCTTCAACTCTTCTATATATGTTTGAATGAGATAATATAAGACTAAAATTCTCAACCAGATTTAAAAATTAACCGGCTTAAAATCCACCAGACTTTAACTCCAACTCATTGAGCCACACAATAAAAGAGAAGTCGGCAATGTATGACAATTGAAGCGCATGAAGATGTGTGTATGATGGTATATATGTCAATTATTGAGTGGTTATTAATTGGCTTGTAAAAATATTGTACTTATGCATGCGCGTGTATTCATATGATAGCTACGGGAGATGGTGAGGCGTAAGCGTCGCGTCGATGCGGAGGAGGTCATGAGCACAAGTTCATTAAGCCGTTTCAATTTTGTGTTTTAATTAGTTTCCTTGGAAGTTCCTTTTATATATGATTTTATCTAATCTTCGATTTTTTTTTAAATAATGTTGGACTAATTGGTTAGCGCACGATACTGTCTCAATATGTTTTCACGGCAGCTTCTTCTTATCTATGGGTTTTTTTTTCTTTTGTTATTATAAAATTTTTATATTTTGTATTTGTTATTAGATGTTTCACTGACACGTGAGTCTAACTCTAATTTATCATCCTCACAAATCATAATTTTTGAACATTTGTTGTAATATTGTAGAAAATTTTCATTTATCTATTTTTCTCCCAGCTACTTCTGTTTTTAAAGAATGTTAGAATGGTTGTTAGCATACATAACTCAAGACTATTCTACAACATAGGGTAGATCAATTTTCATGAGTAGAACAAAAAAAAAAAGTACTCCCTTTATTACAAAAATATATATGAAGTTTTAGCTAATAGCAGCACAAAGAAAGATATATAAAATTACCAATTTATCCATCATTAGTGGGTATTAAGAGCGTGTTTAGTCTTACTTATTTAGATTTTAAGTTCTCATATAAATCAAAATCAAACCAACGGGGATTTAAATTTAGAGCTTATTTCATAAATCAAAACTTTCTTTTGAGTTGAAAGTCCCAAATGAGTCCAAGATCTTTTCTATTAACTTATTAAACTTACAAACTTCTACTCGGCCAGGTCAAACATAAGAGGTCTTTAATACACCAAGTCTTTAAGGTTCAGCTATTTTACCTTGAAAATCTAAAACACCATATACTTTGTAACAGTAGGTTTTTGCTAAAAAAAAAAAAAATCATATATTCTTATAACGGACTGAGTACTGAATTTGTGGTTCTGACATGCTTTATATTTTTAAATCAAATTTCGTGTTCTAAATCATTTTCGAATGGTTCAGATTGCAACACATGTATATTTTCTTATTTTTTTTGAAAAACCAATTTATAAAAGAAGCTAAACCAACGGATCGTCCAGGGTATAAAGGGGCATTCGATTCTCACCAATGTTTTCGTTTAGGCTCTTATTTTGCATGTTAAAAATATGTAATTAGTAATTTATATGTGTATTTGGACAATTAGAATATATATGCAAAAGAAGATTATGGGTTCATCAATCATGATCATATTTGCTCTCCATCTGTTTTTTAAAAATTGTGTAGCAAACTACAACGACAAACAAAAACAAACAGAATTTACACAAGAGCAAATTCATACTCGTATTTTGGGGTTGCTTAAGAGTTGGAGGGGTTAGCTACAGAAGGGGGCAAGCGGGTGCGTGTGTGGGGTTGAACAGTGACAAAGAGAACGTGAGGGAGGGAGTGGTCATATGAGCTAAAACATATGTCAATGGGCTCAACTGTCACAAATACAATAGAGTAATTACATGAAAATTTAATAAGATCAAACCTAATTTTTAAGTTTACTAACTAGTTGGTTTAATAGAATTGACGACGGTGATATATAGCATCTTACAAAAGAAAATCTAATAGCGGACATAAGAGAACCTAAAAAATAAACCATAGAATTCAATACATTGCTTTATTTTGAATTTTTTTTTTCAAAATTCAAAACTCATATAGTATATAGTAGTATAGTGTGTGTAGATAGTTGGTTTTACATAATATAAATTTTGTACCTGTTCACACTTTGTTGGACATGATATAAAGTCTAACCACTAAACCACATGATCCCAAAACACACTTAAAATAAAATAAAAAAACAAAAAAACAAAAAGTAAAATTAGTGCAGTCCCTGCAATATAATATCTTTTCCATCCCATCTCTTTCCCCTCGCCTTTCACGTGCTCCTTTGCCTCCTCCTCCTCCTCCTCCTCCTCCTCCACTTGCAACCCACCCACCCCGTCCATATAAAAACATACACACACAAGCCTCCCCACACAAACAAACACCTCACGCTCACCATTTCCCACATCTCCATTACTCCCACACCGAGAGAAAGTAAGAAGGACATGGCCGCCGGCGGGAGCAGGTTCGCCGTCACTTGCGGGATGCTCCGGCAGTACATGAAGGAGCAGCAGCAGAGCGCCTCGGCCGCCGTGGCGATGACCGGCCTTCTGCCCCCCGCCGACGTTGTAGACGCCGTCCTCGAGGCGCCGGAGGCAGAGGAGGACACGAGGACCATGCAGCTCTTCCCGCCGCGCGACGGCCTGTCGGAAGCCTCCCTAGAAAGGTGAATAGTTCTTGCAAGGTTCTTGCTGCGATCGAGTTCTTGGAATTTTTTTTTTGGTTTGATGGTTAGGTGTTAATTCGACGGTATTTTGGTTTCAGCAAGAAGGAGGAGGAGGAGACCCAGACGGCGGCGCCGGCGCTGACGATCTTCTACGGCGGGCGGGTGCTGGTGTTCGACGATTTTCCGGCCGACAAGGCCAGGGAACTGATGCGGCTGGCGGGCTCCGGCTCCGGAGGCGCGTCACCGGTCGACGGCGTTGCCGCCGCCGCACGGCCGGCCGGGCTCTCCGACATGCCGATCGCCAGGAAGGCGTCGCTTCAGAGGTTCTTGGAGAAGAGGAAGGACAGGTGACAACCCATCCCAACTCATTTTTTTCAAATTTTTTTTTCTTTTTAAGATTCAATACCGAAAGGTGGTTAGTCAAAACTGTCGCGACTCAAAGTACCCAGTCTTTTATGATCAGATCTGTACAAAATTCGAGAGTGAAGACGAGAGACTTCAAGGCAGGACCGTTTCTATAAAAGTTTTTTTCACTTGTGATAATATGCCTTCGACTATTACATGAGCATGTTTTGTATAAATCTGTCAATTGAATATCTAGTTATCATGTTAAGCACGGTCTTTGGAATAAAATTGTTTTTAAAGCTTTATTCATGGAGTTTATCATTCTGGCTTTTTGGAGAAACTTTTTGGAATATTTGAAAAATTCGGAATAAAAAGATTTTTCAACTTCAAGTTTTGATTCTTACTGGACTATGATTTTTGACTCAAGGCTAGTAGCTTTTCGAACACTACATTTTTATAACATATCAGATGTTATTAGATATGTACCTGATATGGTACAGAAACTAGGTAACTTGAGTTGGAATTATATTATCTTCTTTATTTCTTGAATGGGTTATTAGTTTTGCGGGAGACTAATATATGAAATGATATTTGTAAATTTGCAGGCTCGTGGCGAGAGATCCATATCCGCTTGTAAAGGCATCACCGGCAGGAAAGGATGTTTCTTCCATCAATGGCGAGCATGCGCCATGGCTCGGACTTAGCTCTATGCTCAGCTTCAGCTAAAGCCCAAAGGAATTTGCCCAAAGGAATTTAGGGTAGAGAAGGAGAAAATAGAAGCTACTAACTAATTATTTTCATCATTATCATATTTGTAATATTTGTCCATGTTTGAGAATTCTTTGACCAGAAGAATTCTTTTGCTAATGATTTGCTCCTGGAGGGCATGTAATTTGGTATCAGGAAGGTTAATGGAATCGATCATCAATTTTTTTTTGCTGAAATCTCAGATTAAGTTTGGAAAATGTCTTATAAATTTAGATTTAGACTTTGGTTTTGATGAATTCATGTAATTAACATGATCACAGGATCCAACTCACAAGGGGAGATAATGTTTTGTTTACAAAATTGTTGAACGACGCTTAAATATTGGGCCGGAAACAAATAATTCAAATCTAACTTTGCGAACACAACTTGCGATCGTAGTAATTGATAAAAAAAAAAAAAAAAAACAAACATACAAACCTCCTTGTCGCCCTACACGTGATCTCATAGTCTATGAGACATCCAATCGGGGATGATTCTGAACTGAATCTTCCCCATGTGAGTGCGAATGGTCCTCGCTGAGGGTGCTCTCATCTTCATGTGCAAGATAGTACAATGTTGACCTGGTTTCCCTCTCAAAATTTTCTCTTGAAAAATAAAATTTAAATATAAATTTGAAGGAAGAACACATGTGAATGTAAGGTACAAAATCACGCGGAAATTTCTGAGCCCAGCGACAGCTGGACCGACGATTATCAACCAAATCCTGTCCCTGCTGTAAGAAAGCGAAGTTTGCTTTCTTGTCCCCCATTTTTCCTTTACTGGCTTTGTTTGCATATCAAACATAAATTTCACTAGCCCTCCTCATCTTTATAGTCCCCCGTTTACATCCTTAAACTTCCATTTTTTCTTATACATTATTTTCTCTGTTGCCTATATAAGATGTACAATTTTTCTAATCTTGTTACAAAATATAAGACATACTCGTTATATTACTATATTTATATTCTACCATTATTTACTTCACCACTCTCTCTGTTATTTATAACTAACCCCACCCCACATTCTAAGATTCTCCGTAATTTTCAAAGCAAATTGAATGGGATAGTTTAATCATTTGTCCTCAGTGTTCTCTTGAACTCAAAACTTTGTTAATCTGTGAGTAGGATCAAAATACATTTTATATTTTTTTTATCATTTACCCATCAATTAAATAACTAAAAAAGTAATATGACAAACTCCTAACTGACACAATTATACAAGTGTAGAGACCTAATTGATACGATTAAACAAGCTTAATGATCCTATTGTAGCTTTGTATATCATTTTTCTACTACTTAACTAAGAGATAGACCTAAGTGATACAACTAATCAAGTATGGGGATTTGCCGAGCTAAAACTATAGTTAGGACTTTAAGGACTTGTTTGAGATAGTTGTTAAGTTTGAGGACCTGATATGCAATTTACTATTTTTATGAAAGTGCCGTCCGTTTTATGCGTATGAAAGCACGTGAGGAAGTCACGCGCACTATTGTATTGCCCACCTCACGCGGCATCTTCTTTAATTAACTAATTAATTAAGTAATTAACTTCTTTGGTCCTTACCTAAAGAAAGTCTCAAATGGCGACAAGTGGCTGCCGGTGGGTCCCTGTCTTTCTCCCCGTTGAGGTGAAACAACGTGCCAACTTGTTAAAGTCGGACTCCATATTCTTCCGTCGATGTGGACTCGTGGGCAAGATCAGCGTCTTATCTCTAAAATAATTTTTATTCCGTGAGCGACACATTTTACGATCGGTCTTGCCGGATTACTAAGACCTACTTAACTATTTCACTGCCTATTATTATTAATTTATTGTTTTCTCCATTCTTTTTTATTTGTACTTAATATATGTACAAATCATATTTTTAAGTTTTGATTAATAGTATAAAACTATTATTAAAATAATTTTCATAAAATTTCTTTCATATTATGGTTGTTTTGTGTTTTTTATAGGTATGTAATTATAAAAGTTAATGATTAAAATTGTGCTTTATAAATCATAAAAAATCTAAAGTAACACGTAAGAAAGACCCTATCAAATTCTGTCGTGTCTCCTGTTGTTCTGGGAAAATGGCATGAATGTACGTGTTATTTGTCGGCGGTCTGGAGCTGTTCCATCCATCTTTCACCGATTGAGACCGGAGATATTGGTGAGAAATTCAGAAGGTCTTAATTTCTTCAATATTAATTTGAAATGTTGATTTCTAATTTAATGACCCTTAAAATTTAGTCATTAGATTTGTTTGTACGATGTTGCAGGGGATGCAAATCTCTGTTTAAATTGGTTCGTGGAATTTCAATTGCACTTTTTATCGCTCTATATTTCACAAAAATTCATTTTAGTTTTTTTACTTAAAAAAAGCCAATTTAATCTCTTTATTTGAGAACCGACTCAAAATGACTTTTTAATTCGGCAGATAGGGCACAATTGATGTAATCCAACGGAATTAATAAAATTTTGGTGGATCAAATCTTAACCAATTTGACTCCTCTACATATTTTATTTTTATCTTACACACACTATTTTTCGCTGTTGGATCAAAACCCCTTTCTTTATATGTAATCATTCTAGAGTTAATCTAGCCTCCTCCTTAACTTCTTCAGCGACAATGAGCTGACCTGAATGGAGGTGGGGCAATGGGACAGTGGTGGCTCTGCCGACCATATGTGGCTGCGGTGGGCGGTGGCGGTTGGCAGAGGAGCAAACAGAAGCAATGGCGATGCAGTGAGGTGGTGTTGTGATTGCTAATCATGAGTAACGATGCTTGACGAGAGAAGGACTGAAGGAGAAGATGCAATGACACAGTCCTCTATGTCCGTAGCTGCAATCGAATGGCGGTGGCAGACAGGTAACATTGGTGTTGTCGTCAGTGGCTGCTAGAGATGGTCCAGTGAGGTAGAGGTGGGTGGGAAGGAAGTAGAGGGTATGGAGGAGGAAAGTAGGGGGGGAAAGATAGAGATTGATCTAATTTTAAATCACTGATATACATGATGTAAATTTTTTTTAAGAAAAAATAGATATTTGCATTCTAGATAGTCTTATTGATATCCTCATAATTTTCTAGTGGATTTGATTCGTTGGTGGAAAAAGTTTCTAAAATTTTGAAATAGACCCTTAACGCTGGAGCTTGAATAATGTTCATAATACATATCTCTTCTATGGGTTTCTAGATTACTGGACCCTTAACATTGACATGTCTGGATTTCTAGATTACTTCAAATTGTGTCTCTGATTAGTGATTAGTTATATTTTAACAAATCCTATTTTGCAGCTATTTATTGAACCAGAGATGCGTACAAATACGCACTGGTGTAATGGTTAAGAAGGAAGAAGAGGTACATGATGCCATCCCAGTCTTCTCTTACAAAATTCGCGATACTTGTTATAATATATTCTACTACGCCATTCATTTTATAATATGAGACTATTTTTTATGTTTAATATTTTATAATATGACTCTATTTACAATCACAATATATTTTTTGACATATTTTTATAATTTTATTCTCACAAATATTCTTTATAACTTCTCCATTAATATTTATTTTACTCACTCTTAAATTTTATTTAATACAATCACTATAGTCCACTACTATTTATGTTCTATCCATTTGGTGCATCTTAATTTAGGTACAAATAATAGATGAATTTATACGGTAAAACAGGAGGAGTGGTTTTGATGTTCGTTCTACCGTTTGAGGATAGCAGGATTTGACACAGGCTCGACCGCTGTCCACATATTTCAGGTGTATCTCAAAGTCAAGCTCGGATCGAGAAGCCATTGGCCGGCCGGTGGTGTGAATCATAGCGTGAGCTGATTTCGCTTATAAACTAAAAATGGTCGATGGCTACTTCACCTTACATAGACGAATTTCATTTCTAATTTTCTTCGGGAGGTTATAACTCCAAGATGGTGTTTAATTTAAAATCGTAGTCGTAATCATCATGGATTGTAGAGTCTACTTTAAATAGGGGTAGAATGAATTCAAAATACATTCAATTTAAATGAATTTAAATTTTTATTGATGTATATTTTGAATATATCTAGTATGATTATGAAGTGTTTCAATCAAATATTAACTAATATATTCTTATTATGAGTATTAAGAATACCAACAGAAAAAAACTCCGCACCAAAAGTTTGTATATTGTCGATTTTACAGATGTTTTTAGCTTACTTTTTTGTTCAGAACAGCTGACATTTAGTTTTCATTTGGGACGGGCTATTTCGTACTTTTAAATTTTTTTAAATATTTTTATATCTAACTGTGCAAAGGTAGAAATTGTCACATTCTTTCTTAGAGGGGAAAACAACACTAAAGACTCCTCTATTATTATATTTTATGCAAGCAATCTCTCCATTTGAAATTAAAACATATAAGATCTTTTACTATTTAAATAAGAATAATTTGGTCTTTCGGTCTTTTCTCTATTATTTTAATCAGTATATTAACTCACTAACAAGTGAGATCAGTCTATGATGACTGACATGTAAGACTCATGTGTTATTGGCTATTATTTTAACGTAGTTAGTGGAGATATGAATTGAAGGAACTAATTGCTTCTATTTAAATAGTAGAGATGTTTAATTGCTTCAATTTTATGATAATAGAAAAGTTTCTAATGTTATTTTCCTCTCATAGGTATTTTTATTGTGGATGTCAGATAAACAATATTTCAGTTTGTGCAATCCCTTTATGAAGTGGCGTGGCCATTGTTGAATATAAGTCCTGTTTAGGGTTTCAATGATTAATGACAAAGAACGGAAATAACGTGTTTATTCTGAGTGGTTTAAGTTTCAGGTCAAAACATGATAACATTGTGACAAAAGCGAGAGATGGAGAAAACTTCATACCGATGGCCGAGATAAAGATGAATGTTAAGATTCATTTTTTAGGCTTTTACCGATCGTTGGTGGTGAAGTCAATCGGATTCATTTTTTAAGTTTTAGATTTATCGGTCGTACTAATAAGAGGGGTGTAGCTCTAGTAGTTTGATCTATCTAATGTTTTAAAGCTCAAGTGCATACTCATATAGTCTAAGAGTAAATTAGGGCAGGGTGTGAATTTTATAGATAAAAATTATGCATTAGTTCACGAGAACAAATGAATTTATTCAGACAAATTGTCTGATATGGCCGGACAAAGTCCGGTGTTACTGGACAATGTCCGACTAGTATACAAAGTTGGTTGTGATAGTAAAAATCTTGGTCGCACCAGCAAAAAAAGTAGTCGAAAGGTAGGTCTCTAGTGTAGTGGTAAACTTATTATATGGCAAGCTAGAGGTCTTGAGTTCGACTCCCAACCTCTACCATTTATTCCTATAGGACTGAATCGGCGGTATCAGTTCAAAATTGGTCGGATCAATATAACCAGAGACACATACATTTGTCCGAAATGATCGGACATTTTCCACCCAATACAAAAACAATGTATGTGTAATCAAATCGTAACCAGAGACAAATACATTTGTCCGGAATATTTGTCTGGTTGAGTATGTATTCGTTCGGCCTTTACAAAATTGTATCGAACGGTCACTGACAAACTTTGTCTGAAATTTGGCTAACGGCTAGTTTCAGCTCGTGGGTTATATATATATATACTTCAATTGGCACTAGAACACATTGCATATTGAATTTTTTGTGCAGAAGTAGATGAAGTGAATGTGCATTACTACAAAAATGCTCAGTACTAACGGTTCGAAAAAGTCTATACTAACAGTTCTCCAACCGCTAGTGATGGGTATGATAGAACAAGCCTAGTACTGTTCTAATGGTTCGAAACCATTAGAATAGTTTACTATATTCTAATAGTTCTTCTTAGTGAACCGTTATAATAGCTTTCTATATTCTAACGGTTGATTTGTAATAACTGTTAAATTATTACAATATATTCTAACGGATCGTACTACTGAACCGTTACAATATGTTGTTCTCTTCTATCTTTCTATGTTAGTGAACCGCTAGAAGATGCTTTGATACACAATACATATTAAAAAAGGTACATTCACAAATACACAGATTGAATTTATTCACAGATTTATTCACACATTGAATTTATTCAGAAATACACCAATACAAATACAAAAAAACACCAATTCACACATTCAATGTATTTTTGACCAAAGGTAGTAGGCTAAATATATTAATAACTAAAAGGACTACATAGAGTAGAATAATGCAAAGAAAAAGTAGAAAAATTACAATAAGTTGACAACCACTTCTTCCATCACATATTTGTAGGATCAAGGATGCCGACTAGTGAGGGGGGGGGGGTGAATAGGAGGCTTTTAAAATTTCTTTTCAATTAAGCAATTTTAAAGAATAATTGAGAGACCTAAATTATACAATGAGGCTTAAAAGGAATTTAATCAACTAGTTGCATTCAATCAAATGAACTATTCAATAAGACATGCAACAATGGTAAATATAGCAACTGTGTCAAGATGAATGTAAAGCAAATATGAAATACGCAATTTGACACAATATTTTTACCGAGGTCTCGGAGACTCGCCCGGTCTCTCCTACTCCTCGTTGAAGCGCTCACTCGGAGCCTCGCTTCTATATCCACGAAGGATATCTCACTAGGGTTGCTCCTTCTCCACATCGGATAGGCGAGCACCACACCTTTCACAATCTTTTGCCGGCCTCTCCGACAAACTTCAATTGGAGAGATCTCGGCTCTCCTCCGGCACCCTCTAGGCGAAGGCGATCGCCAAGAGTAACAAGCCGGATGCACTTTCACTTGAATCAATCAAGTGCTAGAAGCTCAATGATGCAAATGAGATGCTCAACACTCTAGCACTAGCAATCTAATGGAGATGAAGTGCACTAAACACTCACACAATCTCCCTCAAACTCTCTCTCAAATCTACTCAAGATTTGGGCTCAATTCTAGCCTCTAAATGTAATAACTCAAATGCAAATCAATTGGCTAGGTTTTCAGCTGAAGAATGAACTCTTTGAGCACCCAAAAATGAAGCCAAACACGAAGTATTTATAGCCTCAACGAAAAACTAGCCGTTTGCAAGAAACCGGGCCAAAAGTTGTACAGGCCGGACATTGTCCGGCCACTTCAGACACTGTCCGGCCAGTACAAAAATTTCAGCCGTTGCAAATGTGTTAGTGACCGTTGGACGAAATTTGTGAAGGCCGGACGGATACCATTTGTCCGGACAAATGGATATGTCTCTGTTAACTCTCGGCTCAAAAAACTTGTACAGGCCGGACAATGTCCGGCCATTTCGTACAAAGTCCGCCCATAACGGAAAAATGCCCCGGACGGATGCATTTGTCTCTGTTTCATTTTTCGGCTCAAAAAATTTGTACAGGCCGGACAATGTCCGGCCATTTCGGACAAAGTCCGGCCACTTCGGACAAATAGCTCCGGACGGATGCATTTGTCCGGTCACTGCACACTGACAGTAAAACATACATAACTTTTGATCCAGAGATCCGATTGAGGTGATTTTTGGCTTGTTAGAAAGATAACTCAGAGCTCTACAATTTTGTCAACAGGAGCAAGACCTAGAAAGGTCTAGAAACTTCTAGAAAACTCAGAAACTTTCCTGCTATCAAAATGTTCAAGCCAAAATCATCTCAAATGCAATTTTAAAGTATTTGCACATACGGATTTGCCGTTTTCTCGCGGATGTGATTTGTGTCACTTAGCAACGACCACGACCACACAGGTCTTGACATCCGATCGAAAACAGGTGGTCGATAGGATTTGGTCGAGCGTACGCAAGCGAGTTGAAGACTGGTACGACCAGTCCGAACTCCTACGACCACGCCCAAACCCTAAACAGAAAGCCGCCAAACAAGCGACACGACCACGACCACGTATCAACACTGATACGATCAGAACATGCAAATACGACCACGACCAGCTCTAGATAAATAAACCAATTTAAACAGCTGGCGATCACGACTAAGTGCAGTTTTCAAAACATTTAATCTAATACACATGAACTACACTTAGACTCACTAGCAATGCAAGACACTAGTGCAAGATGATATGAATGCATCTGAGCTTCCGCACTAGATAGATTCAAGCTACTAGTTTCCGACCCCTCTTAATAGTACGGTCAAACTAGTAAAAAGAAACCTATCAACCCGGTTTGTCTCCAAACACCGAGACCGGTAAAACCCTAAGAAAACAATTCTTAATCTTGGATTTTACCTTAGGTGAAGTTCGACCTCGTGAAGTTCGACCGCTCGACGCTCGTCATCGCAAAGCTCGATCTCGTTAAGCTTGACCACGCGAAGCTCAACATCTCGACGCCTGTCTTCGCAAAGCTCGTCCTCGCTAAGCTTGACCTTGCTCGGGATGTCTCATATTGTCTTCATCCTCTTCACGCCCTTGCTTGTTTTCATCCTGCAATCATTCTGAGACTAGAACATATACACTCAATGCGCAAACGTTAGTCTCATTTGCAGTTCGTCATTAATCACCACCAGATAAATCACTCCACACAGGAGTTCACTCAACAATTTCTTTCTTCGGTGAAATGACAAAACCAATTTCAATTGAACAACAAATGAGTAATGGATGAATCTCACAATCATATAGATCCATATATGATACAAGAAATGCGCACACGATCCATACTACTCAAGTTATGATATCAATCAATATGGATGACTAATATCATGAGCTCTCTCTCAATCATATATAGAGATATCAAATCCAGAACACGGAGTCATCAACCTTTTGCACAAACATGGATAACTAATCATCCTGAGCTCTCCCTCAACATGTGCATCGATATCAAATTCACAACTGAAGTCATCAACCTCAAGATTTAACATATAACATCTTGATCAATCAACTAGCACAAACTTGATGCAACCACCGAGCTCATCCTCTATATATGCATCAACATCAAACCCGCAATCGAGAAAAACATCCAATTCAGGGTTTACCGATAATCAATTCAATTTACTTGTGCTAAATCAGAATTTATCTAAATTGTCATTTAATCATCAAATCTGATATTTTCATATTAACTTTAATCATCATGGATTTATCCAAAACGTCATTAATCATCAAAACCTAGATACTAAGATCTACCTAGATCCAACAATATTGAGCCCAAATTTGTCGCAGCTCTCTTATCTTTGAATTCTCGTATTTGTCTTTGGACATAGTGCTCTTCATGCATGTATGAAGAGTCAGTAATTAATTTCCTAGTTTCGAACGTCACATCCAATTTTCAAATTTGAGTTAGGTAAAATGCTTACCTAAGAGAATTGGGCAAAATTTGTCCTGACTAGGTCATACATAAACCGCATCAGATAAAACCCACATTCCCACAATTCTGGCTACTGATGGCACTGAGATAATTGTATATGCGAAGATATATTAGGTATTCTTTCCATAAACTAATTAAGTATAAACTAAAAGACTTGTGAGTAGTTCAATCCTTATTAATTACCTCATATTCTTTCTAAGAAATTCTTATGTCCTCCGATGCGTTATGCCTTCCTCCAATGGACACATAATTTGTGAAAGCCTTACATTTAATTTAGCATGTCGGTTAATATGTTATCAGTAGCTAGTGAGATAAAAATTTAAATTAAACATGTTACTTACGCGTCCATATGCCACGAGATCACGATTTATTCGGTAGCCTGTTGTGCATCGAATCGAGATAGTACACCCCATTCCTCCATAGATAGATCATGAGGAGAATCCAGTGGCCCCTATGTTGTACACAAGAGTGAACTGTTTAAAGTACATGTTAAGCGTAACATACAATAATGAGTTAACTTAGTACGAAATGCACTAACCTTTGGTGGTACGGTGCTAGAATGAACTACCTGTCTTGTTGCACCAGCAGTGCCCTCAATATGTACTGGTCTGCATGTGTTGGATTTTGCTCTAGCATTGTGTGGCTTATTATCTCTAGGTCAAGGAAACTCACCTTGTCACACGCCCTCATTGACGACGCCAGTCTGTACATGCACCTACATGCAAAGAATGACATTAGCATTGCATATGGTGTGATTAGATTTATTAAATGAACTACAACAACATATAGGATCATCAAACTCACAGGACTCCAGTCTGTATGATGGACATATCAAGTTCCCCCAGTTAAAGAGGTCGAACAAATTCTCGTGCGCCACAGATATGCTCCCGGTCTCACGGTGGAACTGTCCAGGCCTGAAGGGAACTAGGAAGTTCAAGTTGCGCTGGGACCGGGTTAGGTACCACTCGTGGAGGTCTCTAGTTGTGTGATCCAATTTACACAAAATGGCCTTCAACATGAGTGGTAACCTGTTCTTGAATGTATCCGGCTATCCCTTTCTCCCTTTTCCTTTGCCCTTGCCTTTTGCCGGGGAGTGAGTGTGTATCTTCGAAGCTCGGGGTGGGGTGTTGGCGGCTTTCTTTGATGGCGAAGGGGCTTTCCAAGGAGGCGTGGATCCTTTGCTTGGGGCTGAGGTCGTCTTTCGAGGCTTGAGGGCCAGAGGAGATCCCTTAAGTCCTGTGCTGGGGGTGGGCTCTTCAGGTAGTACGCTGGCATCCATCGTCCACTTCAATTTATGAACACGTATGTTAGATTATGCAAATTGAGTATATTACGTAAGTTGTAAACTAAAATGGGTAGGATTTATTTCCTTTATTATAACACCCTTCTTGGGCCACTGTACATACGAGTCCAATGCCTCACTAATTGTCCACATTTTCTCCATTGGGGCGGGTAACGGGAAAGCTGTGTAGCCCAGGAGGGGCATGTCCACTTGTACCTTTGCGAACCCCATCTTCAGAGGTACGCAGTGGATCCGGACATTCTCCCTAGACGGATATACGAACCCGTGTACAACCACTACGGGGTCATCGCCTATGTGAACCACTAGGCTGTAGCTCTCCGGTTTCTGCAAATTTGCAACAATGAAAACAAGTTAGCAAAACAATTCTAACGGAATGAGAGTGGCATCAACTTAAGTGCACAGTTCAAGGTTTGCAATACCTCAAGTAGATCCACCGGATCCACATGGACCTTCGAAGAGAAACTGCTCGGCTGACCCCGGTGGGTACCGTCGCCCTTGGGAGCTGGATCTACACCCTTGGACTGCACAATTTTGTTGAGCTGTCCCAACTGTTCACTCATTTCAACGAACGGCCTCGAATTGTGCAGTAACGTCTACCCGTATCTTCTCGGCCAGCTCCGATCCTTATTCTTCCAAGAGTGGGCCTTCTTCCTCGGTAGCCCACACTCTTCAAAGCCGTCCTTCCACGATAGCACGACTCCCACGATCCACATCCGCCCGGGATGCTTCTTATTTCCTAGAGTCCAAGTGAGGATGTCGTTCTCCCATTGGAGAGTAAACAATCCCTGTATTGCCTCCTTCTCGGCAGAGATCTATTACATTCAAAGCTACATTGTGAGACAAATATATATATAAACTTGTGCATACACAATTTACGAAGTTAGCCAACTTACCATTCGTTGCATGACCTCGGTGTCCTTAGGGTTTGCAAACTCCACAGACCCCGTAGACGACACGGACGCTCTCCCTCACCACCATTGCTTGCACCTCGAATCGCGGATCTCAAATATCGGCAAGTTAGGGGAGTCGACGAGAGTAGTTTCCTCATCTTCCTTCCTCCACTACTCCTCCTTCCCCGCATAGCTCCAAGATCCGAGCTGATGCGGATGGCCGTCCCTCTTCTGGATTCCCTTATTTTTCTCACTAAGGGCCTTTGAAGCAGAAACAAGCAAATGCACTGTTGGTTAGTCTATACGATCAACCATACAGTGTAACCAAGCAAAGGAAGCATATATACCTTGAACTCATGGGTCCCTTTCTGCTGAGTGAATTGCTCCCATACCTCCTCCGTTATGAAGGGGTACTTCTCGCAAAGAGAATTCCCCACAGTGAGGAAGGTACTGACGAGGAAGCTCTTGAAGATTTTTCATGTGTTGTTCATGTCCTTCAAGCATGCCGTCTTAGGTCTATCGTTGGGGATGTTCCACTTACGCCTTCACGTCCTTCCAGTTCGCAACGGTGATCTTCACCCTTTCCTTCGTCAACAAGTCAACATAGACAGTGTACTTCCCAGTGTTCTTTCCGTTTTGTCTCCCAAACTGGTTGAACTTGCATGAAAGATCAGTGCATTTCACCAAACGGCACAACATCGTCGTGCCTCGCGCTATCCTCTTGCGCTGGGATGGCGCAGCATCAGCTACGTTGTCCCTCGTTGAACCACTACTATCAAACAAGGAAGATGCTGACATGGCTATGCCTAAAATTCCATGAACAAACATAAAAAAGGCTGACTACATATACATGAAAAGTTTACATGAAAAAGTTCATAATTGAAGCAATGCCATTATTAGTATATATAAGATTAAACAACTTAAAAATAGAGAAGTTAGAACCATATAATAATTATCAAACACAAAATAGGCCAGTCTTTGATTGGAGGTTTTACAAAAATTTCTTAATGTACATCTCATCTAACCTTGAAAACTATTTCTTCTAACCGTTAATACATGAACAACCATTAGAAAATGTGGTTTCTTAAACTAGAAATATCTCAAACACTCTTACAAAACTAAAACAAGACATATTCATACTCCTGTTTTTTTAATTTGCAATGGTTAACACAAGATAAGCACAAAATAAAATTTAATGAATCAATTGATATTTTTTGACCAAAGACATTAGGAAAGGAGCATACTGTTAATTAATAAATTTATATATATATATATATATATATATATATATATATATATAAGAAAGAAGAGAATACAAGAGAACAAAGATACAAAGTTGAGGAACAAAAAAGAAGATTACAAAAGATCAATCCATCTAAAAATTTGAAGTCTAATCCTTTCCTGCAAGTGAAGGGCTACAAGCTTCAAATCAGATAAATAAACCTGTTTCCAATCAAAAGGATTCAAGATCTTAAGTTGAAAAATCTTCTTGTTACGAATTTTCCAAATATTCCAAAATACCACCATGATGATCTCCATAAAAAAAATCTTTAAACACCATATTATCATTTCTTGCCCTCCAGATCATATCTATCATAGAGGGATTAGAAACCCATTTAATTCCAATTAAATCCCAACATTACTTGGCAAAAGAACACTAAAAAAAGATATGAAAGAGTTTTAAGAATCCCTTCTGAACATAATTGACAGGAACTTGAGAGAATAACCATGTTCTTCGTATTCAGCATATCTCTAGTGTTTAATCTCTCCCAAATAAAGATCCAAAAGAAGACTTTAATGTTGAGAAGACAATGATTCTTCCAACAGTATTTGAAAATAGGATGAGTGTACAAAACACCCATCAATCTTTTATAGACCTTATTAGTTTCATATTTTGAAAGATTACTATTAATCATAATCCAACAATCATCCATGCTTGAATCTCCAGGAGTGTCAAGTTGTAAAGAGAGAAAGTGTTGATATTGAGTATAGGCCAAGTCAGACAAAGGAAACTGAAAATTATCTCCTCCTGAATCCAAATTCATAGTGGTATTTACCTTCTGTTCTACAACTAACTAATAAAAAATATTAATCAATCACCTTGCTCAAGGCCAAGGTATGATTAGTGGGATTTAGCATCAAGAGCTCACAAATAATCCACACAAGACAGAACATATAATTGTAAAAATTGAATCTTAACCTAAATACAATATTACATTTTGATAGTCGAAGAAGATACTCTGGCACTACAGGTCATCATACCCGTTCTTGAACTAAATCTCAAAAAAGAACAAACCCTAGTTTAAATCCTAAACAAGAGTAGCCAAATCCTAGTTTAAATACTGAAAAGAGCAAATTAAGCTAATCTTAGACTTAGAACCATGCACTAGGGATAGGGCAGGGGTACGTTACTGCGAAATATAGTGGTCGGCGGCGGTGGAGAACAGTGCTGCGGCGGCTGGCGATGGTGCAACGCAGTGCCCGGAGGCAGTGGAGAATAGTAATCCCGGCGGCGATGGTGGTCCGGCAGCGAGGAAGCAATCGTTGGCGAGGTTAGGGAATTTCACGCTCGAGGAGAGAGATTTGGAACGGTTCGACTAGAGGGAAACTTTCTGGGTGAAGTTTATGTAGTGAGTAAGTTCTTATTCTAACGGTTCATTCAAAACAATCAGTTAGTACAATTACCTTTCTTCTAATGGTTCATTCAAAGCGATCCGTTAGTACACTAACTTTCTTCTAACGGTTCGACAAAATGAAACGTTAGTAAAAGTAATTTCTTCTAATGGTTCGCCTAAATGAACTGTTTGTAAAGCACGATTTCTTTCAGTCCTGCAATTCTGTAGTAGTGCAGTACACTGGAAAATGATTTTCCAAAATAAACTTTTAGGCTTGGTGAAGAAGCAGAGGACTGCAAAAGTGCTTCTAACAAGGAAATTTCTTTAGAAAAAGCTCTTAGGATTATAAGAGTGTCATCTGCATATTGAATTAATGATGGGAAAATTTTGATAGGACAACTTAGGAATTGGAAGTTCCATAAAATCTTTTCTTTTAGCATGCAAGATTCAAAATACTTTTAATAACTTCGTGGAGTCTAGAGGTAAGAATCTTTGTAATTAATTTGATAAGTTCCTTATCTCAGTGATGACAGGGAGCCATCATTCTCTCCAATGTCATGCCTCGAAATCCTTCATGCTAGAGCTTGATGCTAGAACTTGTGGTTCGACTGAGATTTTTTCTTCAATTACAAAATAGTCAAGAATGATTGTCAACCCATAATCCTTCTTCGTGATCGTCTCGTAAGTAACTTGTTTCGTCAATATCTTCGATAGGGACAGATTGAATGGCATCTAGAAATAGAGGTACTTCGTCGAACTGATTATACACTTCTTTATCGACAACGTCTTTGACCCCAACAATACGTCTCTTGTTGTGAAGGACAATGTGCAACTTTGGATTGGCCCGATCAATGATGTAGAATACTTGTGTAGCTCGCTCAGCAAGTATAAATGGATCATCTTGGTGCGTGACTCTATTGAGATCGACGAGAATAAGCCCGTAATTGTCAACTTTAATACATAGAGAGATTTCGACTCATTGGCATCGAAACAAAGAAATCTTAAATAATCCGTAATTGAGCTCCCATATTTCTTCAATAGCACCGTAATATGAGTTCAGTGCCCTTATTGCCTTGGCATTTTTCGAAATAGCAAATAGTGTGACTCCACTACATTGCATAGTACTCTTTTCGTCCTGACTTCTTGTGTAAAATGAATATCCATTGATGTCTTACCCTTGCCAAGTCCCTACAGTAAATCTTGGGCCTCTAGTCAACCATGTAATATTTTCACTTACGGAGCCCTCGGTAGCTCGCAAGACTTTATTTTCGATCCACCCAGCAAATTTCTTGTTATGTTTTCTGGTGACCCAAATCTCTGGGTTTGAAGAATTCTGTTTCCGTAACATTGCCTTGTGCTCGTGTATGTATGGCTCCACCTCCGTCATGTGTTGTAAGACCCAAAAATGTGCCTTTGCATACAGATCACTGGCGGGGACAATTGCTTTGAATCCAATCGTTCCGACACCCTGAAGCCTACCCTCGTGTTGGGAATTAGGAGCGATAATTGGGTCAACCCCAGCCATATAATTGGTGCAAAATTCAATCATCTCTTCGGCGGCATAACCTTCGACGATACTGCCCTCGGGCCGATTACGATTCCTTATGTATCCCTTAGAGATACCCATGAATCTCTCAAATGGATACATATAGAGAAGGAACACGGGTCCACAAAACTTAATTTCTCTAATAAGGTGAACAATTAGATGAACATAACTTCAAAAAAGATGGAGGGAAATACATCTCGAGCTGACAAAGAGTTGTAATCACATTGCGATGCAAATCGTCCAGTCCATCCGGATCAATTACTTGCAAGGGCACAGTTGCAGCAAATATTCATATCAGAAAAATCTAGCAATTAAGTTCCATGAATGGAGCTAATTAACTTAGTAGGAGTACACTTACCTTGCAAGATATTGCGTTGAAGAAATAACATAAGTTTGTGATTGTCTCTCTGATCTTAACTGGGAGAATACCTCTGATAGCAATGCGAAACATTTGTGACATCAGCACATGATAATCATGGGACTTCATACCAACTAGTTTCAAGTCCTTCATGGACATAAGTTTTTTCAAGTTCGCAGAATACCCACATGGAACTTTAACACCGTACAGGCATTGACACGGTTCTGTTTTTTCGCTTTTTGACAAAGTATAGCAGGCCGGAGGGAGGTATGTTCGCTTTCTTCTCTCCAATAGTGCAAGCTCAGTCCTTACCCCATTTCCACCATGTCACAGTGAACTTTGATACCATCTTTTGTTTTTCCCAGAATATTCAACAACAAACCAATCAAACTGTCACAAACATTTTTCTCTACATGCATGACATCAATGCAATGTCGAACTTGTAAGTGCTCCTAGTATGGTGATCCCAAAGATCGATCTTTTCTTCCAAACATTTTTTTCTCGAGGTTTAGAATATTGACTGAACTCAACTTTGATGTCCTTCACGTGCAAGTAAAGCTCCTTACCGGTCAAAAATACTAGGGTTGATCCTTTCTCAGGCTTCCCATTAAATGATTTCCTCTTCTTACGGTAGGCGTGATGCATTGGAAGAAACCTGCGGTGACCCATGTACACTGTTTTTTTGCAGTTCCGTAACCACATGCTCTCAGTTTCATCTAGGAAAATAGGGCAAGTCTTGTCTCTTTTTGTACTATAGCCCAACAAATTTTCGTAGGCCAAGAAATCATTTATGGTGCAAAATATCATAGCCCGCAAGATAAAATTCTCTTGCTTATATGCATCCCACACCTGCACCTATTCACCCCACAATTTCTGTGAGTCCTCGATTAAAGGCGCTAGAAACACGTCAATATCATTTCCAGGTTGTCTGGGTCCTAAGATTAGTAACGACATCATGATGTACTTGTGCTTCATACACAACCAAGGAGGAATATTGTAGATGCATAAAAGAACCGACCAAGTGCTATGCCGACTACTCATATTTCCGTGTGGATTCATACCATCTGCACTCAGCCTGAACCTTATGTTCCTAACTTTTCTACCAAACTCATCAAATGTTTTGCTAATGTTTCTTCATTGAATAAAATCAGTTGGGTGTCTCAGTTTTCCGTCTTGTTTCCGGCCTTCAGCATGCCAACGCAAGTATTTCACATCTTTCAAATTTGCAAACAGTCGTTTCAATCTAGAGATCATAGGCAAGTACCATACAGTTTTGGCCATATGTCCTTTCTTTCCCTCGTCACATTCATTGTCAATTTGGTCCCTACGCTTGTACCTCGATGCACCGCATATTGGACAAACATGCAAATCCTTATACTCGTTATGGTACAACACACAATCGTTCGGGCATGCGTGTATTCTTTCGATTTCCATTCCCAATGGACACAATAATTTTTCGGCTTGGTAAACTGATTTTGGCAACTCATATTCCTTTAGAAGTATGTCTTCTATAAGATCTAATAGTGCCATGAAACTCTTATCGCTTCAACCGTTGCTTGCCTTCAAGTTATATAATCTCAGCACAGAAGACAACTTTGTAAATTTTGCACATCTAGGGAACAGAGGCTTCTCAGAATGAGCAATCAATTTCTTAAATTTACTAAAGTCATTTTCGCTATAATCTTCTTCTACATCACATAACCTCTCATCTAGATTGTCGTCTTCTACATGCACATCGGAGTGGACATTATCAAAATTTTGATGATCATCATTACTACAATCCACACTAGGGCATGCCTGCTGATCGATAGTAGTGCTTGTTTTCTCAAGATCTTCACCATACCATATCCGATGGGTATATCGTGCGTTAAAACCACGGCAAATCAAATGACTCTTAATTTGATCAGAATTGCTAAATCTCTTTAAGTTCATACAATCTTTACAAGGACAATGCATATATTTTTCTCCCTTCTTTGCCTTTTCTTGCTCAGCAAATTTAATAAACCTGTTCACACCCTCCAAATACTCAAGAGTAGTACGTTTTATTCCATATATCCAATATTCTTGGTCCATCTACAATTCACAAAATTGACAATTGCAAAAAATAATGATCAGTCAGGTATGCATGGAACTTGACCAATTAAGCTATATATATTGTACAGCTACTTACAACTGATATATGACAAACCCTAACTTGATGAAACACTAACCTAAGTACACAATACAAGCTAGTGAGCTCATAAATTATAATGCATTGTAAGAGCCAGCCAGCCAGCTAGCTTCCTAGCTTGGAGCTACAGCTAGCTTGGAAAGTAGAGAGAGAGTTGATGAGAAGTTACATTAGAGAGAGGGATCAAACTTCCTTTCTAGCTTAATTGCCCTAATCACGCTAGCTTGGAGCGTCGAATCGAAGGAAACAGAGAGAGAGAGAGAGAGAGAGAGAGAGCATGGAACAGAACAAAATAGCTAGCAATGGTCGAGTGGGATGGACTTATTGTTGAACATTTACTAACGGTTGCATCACTAGAACAGTTAGAAGATAGTACAAATTTTCTAACGATTATGTATATCTATTTGTTAGAATAAAAAAAAAATCTATTCTAACAGTTCCCAAATAAGAACTGTTACTATAAGTACGTTTGTTCTAATGGTTAATATATTAAGAACTGTTAGAATAAAATCAAATCTATTCTAACAGTTTCAAAAATATAACCGTTAGTACAAGTATATTTTTTGTAACAGTTAATATATTCAGAACCGTTAGAAAAAATCATGTGGTTTTTATTAACGGTTTCTCACAACCCAACCGTTAATACAAATATATTTCTCCACTGCGCACCATGTACACTAACAGTTTTCTTCCAGATTCTGTAAAACTGTTAGAAGATAGGGGTTAGTAGACTGTATTTCTGTAGTAGTGGTGTTTCACTTGTTACTCTTGGTGATTGCCATCACCTAGATGACCCCGGGAGTCCAGCGATCTCTCCATTGACGGTGTTTGTCGAAGAGACTCGGTGTTTGGGTCTGAAGACTTGTTGCTCGCCTATCCGAAGAGGAGAGGGGCAACCACTAGTGGAATTGAGGTGATACTCTCATGTAGAGTGCTTCAACGAGAATTAGTGGAAATCAGCAAATTTTCAATACCTCGGAAAAAATCGATTGTATCATCGGTTATTTCTTCCTCTTGTAAATTTTATATTTAGAGATATTTGGTGTTGTCTTGATCACTCTAGGAAAAAACCCTAATTTGTGCAACTACACTGTTTGTGATAATCTCACAATATTGTTTTAGATTGAGATTGCAAATTGGAATTAAAATTTTAAAACCGCCTATTCACCCCCTCTAGTCGACATCCTTTGATCAACACGTGGTATCAGAGCTCGGTCTCTTATTTCTAAGACTTTACCGTCTTGAGAGAGGATGTCTTCTATTAGAGAAAATTATAATGGGATGGTGCGCTTCTTCAAGGGTGAAAATTATTGTTAATGGAAAATTAGGATGGCGGTTTATCTTGAGTCTATTTCTTTAGATGTTTGGAAAGTCACTAGGGATGGTTTTAGAACATCTCTTGATATTAAAAATATTACCCCTTTGGAAACTAAAAATCTCCAAGCAACTGCTCTAACTAAGAATGCTATTTTTAGTGGTCTAGACTTAATGAATTTAATAGGTAAGTAATCTTGACACCGCTCATGAAATGTGGAAATCATTAGAACTAATTCATGAGGGAACTTCAAAAGTAAAAGAAGCTAAACTCAGTAAGTTAAATATAGAATACAATTCTTTTGCCATGTTAGAAAATGAGAATGTAAGTGATATGTTGATTCGGCGGAATCATTTGATCAATGATCTTAAAGGACTAGGTACGAAGTTTGAAAACATTGATGTTGTTTGCAAGATGCTTATTGTTTTGTCACCAAGTTTTGATAGAATTGTGACTGTGCTAATCAACGACGATCTCTCCTCCACAACATCCACCGAGCTCTTGGGTATTCTTATTACTCATGAGCTGCAAAAGGAGAAAAGAAAGGAAGTCACGGAAACCTCCGGATCCATGAAGAAGAACTTGGCATTCAAGGTTAAAGCCGAAGTATCAAAAAGGGACGATGAGAGTTCGGATGACTCATCAGTTGATGATTTGGCTATACTTGTGAGGAAGACGTGGAAGCTCCTAAACAAATTTAACAATAAAGGTTTTGACTTTGAAGAGAAGAGAGAACCTCACAAGAAAACATCCTTCAAGAATACCACATGCTATGAATGTCATGAAAAAGAATACATCGCTTCAAGATGTCCTAACAAGAAGGCAAAAGGTAAAGCATGTGTCGGAGAATGGTACTCTGGATCCGAAGAATCTGACTCTAATAATGACGCACCATCCACCTCCAAGAAAATTGCGGGAGTCGCAATTGGAGAGCCCACCTTGTCAAAAGATGACTTGTCTCTTTGCCTTAGGGCAAGTGATGACACCAAGGTATCGGAATGCGATCCATCTTATGATGACTTAATGGATATGGTTATGGAGTTAAATGAAACTCTTGACAAAACAACAAAGCAATATAAGTTACTCAAGAAAGAGCATTCCACGCTTAACAACTTGTATAACAAGTTAAAAGACTCGCATGAAGCCTTACTTGTCAAGGACTTTGTTAGTCCTAAACCAAAGGTGGATGTAGGGATTAATTGTGATATTTCGAAAAATCCACATTGTGTCATTTCTCATTCTATATCTACATCTTGTGATGATTTAATAATTGATGATGATCCTATTGAATTATCCTTTGCAAAAAATATCTCTCATGTGGTACAAGAAAATGTGGAACTTAAGGTTTAAGTAGAAAAATTAAACAAAGGGCTAACAAAATGTTTCAGGGGAAAAATCGCATTCTTAGTGATCTAACATGTTCTTTTAGAAAAGAAGGCTTAGGTATTTTTTTAAGGCTAAAAATAAATTTTGTTTAAATGTCATGACGTAGGTCACTTAGCCGATAATTGTCCATTAGCTTTTAAGAGTAGAAAAACTGTGTATGATTCACACTACATACTCAAAAAGAATAAAAACGGACATATTATTGCAAAATTTGTTGGTGCCCTATTCTTGAACCACCATAAGAAGAAAATTTGGGTGCCTAAATCTCTTATCACCAACATTTAAGGACCCAAACAAGTTTGGGTACCAAAAGGTACTTGATGTATTTTTGTAGGCAATGATGACTTGAGGGGAGCAAATGACAATCATGACCATTGATGAAATTAAACTCAAGGTTTCTCTCAAGTTGAAAGTTTTAGGTTTGAATGAAACTTTTACCCTCATTGCACAATACGAATGTATTCGTATCCTGTTTGCATTTGCTTTCTTTATTCTTTCTTGTTTTAACTCTCATGGCCAACTATACAAAAGAGTGAAAATTAGAAATTTATCAGGTTACATTTTTAGGGGTAGTAATTTGTAAATTTCTTCTATTGTCTATTGCACTCCTATATGTGAAATATTTCAAAATTGCAAGTACAAACTCTTAAAATGAGCTCTTTTGGTCAAAATGTCAAATTTTCATTTAAAAGGCCAAAAATCATCAATTCCTATCAATATGGTCTTCAAAATGTATTTAAAACATATTTGGATGTTTTGGATGAAAGAAAATTGAGTTTAAAATGTTTTAATTAAAACTAGCCTCAAAACGATCTTCGAGGATTTTGTTTTTTTTAGTGAAATCAGTTTCGAGTGAAAATAAAAATTTATTTGGATTTTGCTAAAACTTGCTTTGCAAAACTCCTAAATATTATTACCCTAAAGATGTTTTCAATTGAAACTTTCTCAAAAGAGTTTTAGTTTGAAAGTTATGGGTATTTGAATTTCACCAAAAAACTTGTTTGAACCGAAATATCTTATACTTACAAAAAATGATTTTAGCTATTCATATGGTCTTTACTCATGAATTTTGGTTCAAAATGATATGACTACCTCATGTAAACTCTTTCATGTCAAAAATCCCATGAAAATCAAATTTGAACTCAATTTACAAAAGAATGCTGAATTTCAACCTTCTTGCTTAATGTGAAGTTCATTTGATCATATCTCTTGATTGAAAAATTATTTTTGGAAAATTATTTTTTCAAAATGGGTGTCATGTATTAAAAGTCATTTCTACAAATTTTCATTCCAATTGGATTCTCTTTGAGCAACATTTGACTTTTTCACGAATCAAAAATGAAATCTATGCTGAATAGATTCTCTTGCTCCTAGCATGACATAACCTTGAGTTGATATCATTTCAAATATTCTTTGCTTTAGGTCATAAAGAGGGGGAGTTCATGACTTTTATTCTATTTTGATTCTTGTTGAACTCTCTTTATCATCAATAGGTCATTTGAATCTCTTCATATTTGCAAAAATCAAAATTGTTCATCAAATTGTCCATTTCATCAAAAATGAGATGACACATTAATGGGGAGTATTTCAAACTTCATTGAAAACCCACAAACCTCATATATGTGTTAAAATGGATAAATATGCAAGGGTGTTAAGATTATGATTTTTGGTAAAAAAAAGTCAACAATAGCTTAAAAGCAGTCAAAGCTTCCCAAATAGGTTCAAAATTTTCAAAATATGCTTCAAACAATGTTTCAAAGGTTCTAAAAGTTGGAAAATTGAATTTCGAGCTCAAATGTCAATTTTGACAAAATTTGGAACTTCAGATATCTTGTTTTGCTTCAAAACGTTTCATTCTCTCAAAACAAGATACATTGAGTTTTGACAAAAACTTTCTACATGAAAATTTTAGAGCTCATACCCTCGAAGATAATTCATGTTGAAAATTTTCTCAAAAGACCTATGTTTTTCAAGTTATTCTCTTTTGAAGGTCACTGAAAAATTACCTTTGACCTGAAATTACCTAGAACTTGCATATTGTGAGTTTGGCTGTCTGAGCCGGATTTCTTCTCATATCTAGGCTTGAAATAGTATTTCAAACTCAAACAAATCCAAACTTTTCACAAAAACATTGAATTTGACTGAAACTTGGCTATTTGATGAACACATTTCGAACATACCTTTATTGCCCCTTCCTAACTCTAATTCAAATCAAGTTGAATTCATTCCCTTGCAAATTCTTTCCGAATCGATTCAACCATGTCCCACATACATATTCTCAAGCTCAAACCAAATATGGGACAAATTAGAATCAAATTGTATCAAAATGCTAAATTTTTCAAAAGTTTCACACTGTTTTACAAGGTTTCAGCAAAACCGGACTTTGGCCGGTTCTTGCGGACTTTGTCAGCCATGTACTTTGAAGTCCAGGTATGCATGTATATATTTTCTTAAAGTAATTCAAAGCTAGCATGCATTTGACACATATTGATCATTCATATATATATATATATATATATATATATATATATATATATATATATATATATATATATATATCTGATTGTTCATTGTCACATAAATATAAGCCATCACTTTTTCTAATGGTTCTATCGTAACAACCATTAGTAAAAACTTTTAGTTGGAAAGAATATAGTGCAAATACTTCTTCTAATGGTTGTCTCTGTACGAATCGATAGAAAAGTTTGAGACAATGCCTCATAGAATTGTGCATGTTTTTCTAAAGTGCTGTCATTTGCTTCCGTTGCTTATTATTATTATTACCCTCTTGTGTGGTTGATGTCAAAGCTGGAGAGAGCAAGCCGATTGTTTCCTATATAGTTGTATGAGTGTTCGACATGTCTTGTTATCTTGCTTTTGTCCCTTTTGGGTGATTAATGCCATAGGGGGAGAGAAAAGAAAAAGTATAATGATGCACATAAGAAAAGAAAAGGTATGGTGATGCATATAGGGGGAGCTTATGATTTAGGAAGAGTTTATGAACTTATGACTCTTTTCATTCATTTGATCTTGTGTTTATGCACCATACTTTTCTGTTGTCATTAATCACTAAAGATGGGGAAATTGTTGAATATAGGCCATGTTTAGGGTTTCAGTGATTAATGACAAAGAACAAAACTAACGTGTTTATTCTGAGTGTCTTAAGTTTCAGATCAAAATATGATAATGTTGTAACAAAAGTGAGAGATGGAGAAAACCTCATAACCGATGGCTGAGATAAAGATGAAGGTTAAGGTTCATTTCTTAGGCTTTTATCAATTGTTGGTGGTGAAGTTGACCGAATTCATTTTTTAAGTTTTAGATTTATTGGTCGTACTATTAAAAGGATGTAGTCCTAGTAGTTTGATCTACCTAATGCTTTGAAGCTCAAGTGCATACTTATATAGTCTAGGAGCAAATTAGGGTAAAGTGTGAATTTCAAAAATAAAAATTATACACCAGTTCACCAAAGACAAATGAATCTGTCTAGACACAAATTGTCTGATATGACCGGACAAAGTCCGATGTTATCGAACAATATCTGGCTAGTACAAAAACTTGGCCGTGACAGTAAAAATCTTGGTCGCATCAGCAAAGAACTGATCGAATCAGTAAAACAGAAACTTGGTTATGATAGTAAAAATCTTGGTCGCACCTAATAAAAGAACAGATCGAATCAGCAAAACAGAAACTTGGTCGTGATAGTAAAAATCTTGGTCGTAGCAGTAAAAAAACTGATTGTTTCGGTAAAGTCAAAACTGGCTGTATCAGTACAAGACCTTTTTATGGTCGTATTAGTTCAAAATTGGTTGGATCAGTACAAGACTTGTTTGTGGTCGTATCAGTCTAAAACTGGTCGGATCAGTACAAGACATATTTATGGTTGGATCAGTATAACTAGAGACACATACATTTGTCCGGCTTATTTGTTAGAATGACCGGACATTGGCTGCCCAATATAGAAACAATGTATGTGTAATCAAATTGTAACCAGAGACAAATACATTTGTCTAGCCGAGTATGCATCTGTTCGACCTTCACAAAATTGTATCGGTCACTAACAAGTATATTAATTGCCCAACGGTCACTAATCACGAAATTTTAATCATATGTGCAATTGACAGTTAAATTGAGATTGTAAATTGGAATTAAAATTTTAAAACTGTCTATTCACCCCCTCTAGTCAGCATCCTTTGATCAACAACCATTAACTCGAGACAAACTAAAAGAAAAAATTGCATCATGCATATTTCTTCTATGTTGAAATTACAATTTTTTTGTAATCATATGTGCACTTGACAGTTCAAATGTGTGTGATATCTATTTTAATTTTGATGATCACCTATTTGATTTCCTTCTTAATTTTTATGTATTTGATATCACTTATTATGGTATGAATTATTTGACCTATGACCTATCCAATAACAAAAACTAGTTTGTAAAGACAAAAAAACTAGTTTTGGGTGGCACTTGATGTACACGCAGATGATTAAAATGTATACCTACGCAAAAAGAGGTCACTTGGATAGCCACTCAGCAAGATCCAACGGCAATCACCCATCTCACCACCCACATTACCAAACTGAAGCCTCCAACATTATTATCAATAAAATACATTTTTGTTTCCTCTATTTTCATCAGTTCAAATTAGTCTCAGCTTTTTAAAATTAGATCTCTTTTAATCCTTGAGGACCTGTTTGGAAGGTAGTTTTTGGCTTATTTCTAGAAGATTTTTTGGCCAGATTTGGAATTCTAGTTTAATTAATACAAATCCTGCTGAAATCCTCCGTCTAGAAAATTTTCGTTTTTACTCCAACAGAGCCTAATTAGTTTTGTGAGTTGTTTTTTGACATAGATTATTATATATTGTTGATATATGAAATAATATGATAAATATGAGTTGACTAGAAAAATAAATAAGATGAACACAATCAACACAACACCTATCACATCATCTAGGACATTGTTTTATATTGGTGTGTTTTGCTACCAACCTATTAAAAGAGAGAAAATAAGATAATTTTGTGTTACCAAAATATTGATGTGGTCATAATCACCGTATCATCCATTCACTCAAAACCAAGTATTAAAACTACTCACAAAACTGCTTAGGAAATAAAAAATTTTCATTTTTTTTCACAATATAATCCTATTTTTTTGGTTTTTTATGTTTCACAATATAAGATTTCTTACAATCTCAATATACTTTTTAGTACATCTTATAATTTTACTCTCAATATTTTTTTCACTCTTCTATTAATACTCATTCTACTCACTTTCAAATCAGTAATATTCTTTCTCACTCCTCCATTAATACCCTTTTACTTACTTTCAAAATTTATTTAATAGAGGTACTATAGTCTACTACTATTTTATTTCATGCACTTTAATTCTGGTGTACAAAGTAAATTGTTAAATTGTGAAACAAAGTGAGTATATGGTTTTGAAAATAAAAAAACTAATTTGAGCTGTTTTGAAGTGAAGGTAGTCCTATGTAAACCTCGACCTGAAACTCTAGGTCCTAATTGAGTTGGGTTTGCTTTACTCGAGCCCGACTCTATGAACAACAGTGTTAGACTGGGCTATAGACCAAGTCAGACTAGGAAAATTTTGAACAAGTCTAAGTAGACCTAAGAATTTTCTGGTTGGGGTCGAGTTCGAGTTGGACCAGCAAAAAACTCAGATCAAACTCAGATCATTTAGGCTGACTTGAGCTTGACTTCGCCCAGTCAATATACATGTAGAGCCAGTCAAATTCGGGCGAGGCTCGGGTTGAGTTGAGCGAGTTTAACGAGGATACGATTCAAAAAATTAGATCATTCTAAGTTCAAAATAAGATTTTTGAATTTTAGGAGGTCTTTGGCGGGCATGTAGGGGGTTCGAGTCTGACCTTAACCTCAGGTTAGACTAGATCAAGTTTGCTCAAGCTCGAACAGATCGGGAGGATCTAATTATGCTCATGCCTAAGTTTAAGTAAAAAGACTAAAGTGAGTTGACGATCAAAGTAGAGCAACAAGAAATGTATTTTACCCTTATTATTATTATGGAATAATTAGTGATATTTCATTGCAAAAATGCCCATTATGAGTAAGACATATACGGGCCTGGTCCCATCTGTCAACGAGTCATCAACTCAGTCCGAGATCCAAACGTCTAAACCCGGCCTCCATTCCTGTCTCTCTCTCCGATCGATCTCCTCGTCTTCTCCACTTCTCCCTCCGCGGTTAGGTTAGGGCTTCGCCGTCGCCGGAGTCGGAGACGACGAGAGATGCTGACCAAGTTTGAGACGAAGAGCAACCGGGTGAAGGGGCTCAGCTTCCACCCGCGGCGGCCATGGATCCTCGCGAGCCTCCACAGCGGCGTCATCCAGATGTGGGACTACCGCATGGGCACCCTCCTCGACCGCTTCGACGAGCACGACGGCCCCGTCCGCGGCGTCCATTTCCACTCCACCCAGCCTCTCTTCGTCTCCGGAGGTACCAGCCCTTAGATCTCCCTCTCTCACTCCCTCTCCCCGCCTCGCGGATTAGTTACTTGTCGTATGAGATGCTGTTTATTGATTAACACGTGAACTTCTAGCCATGTTTGTGTTCATTTCTATATAGATAATTATATTGATTAATTGTGTTAGGTCACTTGTGTAAATTAGAAGATATTAGTTAATTCTGTGGTTGTATTGTTGGTGCAATTTAATTGTGAGATTTTCTTACATGTATTATCTGTCATCTAATGTTAACTGGTGTCATATGTTTCTTATCAGAATGTAATTGTAAGGTTGATTTGATTGCACTTAATTTTATATATTTCTTGTGGTTCGTGGATTCTTTTTAAGACTTAGAATCTTTTTATGTATTGTAGGTGATGATTACAAAATTAAGGTGTGGAACTACAAGACTCACCGGTGCCTTTTCACGCTGCATGGGCACCTTGACTACATTCGCACGGTTCAGTTCCATGATGAGTACCCGTGGATTGTGAGTGCTAGTGATGACCAGACAATCCGGATTTGGAATTGGCAATCACGTACCTGTGTGGCGGTGTTGACGGGGCATAATCACTATGTTATGTGTACTTCCTTCCACCCCAAGGAGGACCTGGTCGTGTCAGCATCTCTGGATCAGACTGTTCGGGTATGGGATATTGGGGCATTGAGAAAGAAGACGGTGTCCCCAGCAGATGACATTCTGCGTCTAACTCAGATGAATACAGATCTGTTTGGAGGCGTTGATGCAGTGGTCAAGTATGTCTTGGAGGGTCATGACCGTGGGGTCAACTGGGCCTCATTTCATCCCACATTACCACTTATTGTTTCTGGGGCTGATGATCGGCAAGTGAAGCTGTGGAGAATGAATGGTAACATTGCAATTACCTTTTGAGTTTTACCCCCATTCATTTCCCATTTTGCATGGTGTTCAACAAGCATTCACAAATCTAATGTGTGGGAATGTATCTCGTAGGAATCACCTCTAGAATAGGAGAATGAGAGTTACATTCTTGGCAGCGGATTAGATTTGGGTGGTGCTAATCAAGGCGGACTGGCTATGCCACTAGAAGGTGGGAGGGCTGGGAGAGTTAGGGTGGAATGGTTCAAGCAATCTTTTGGAAAGATGTCAATGGCTTTTATTGGCTAATCTAAGCTACCCTGATCCGATTTAATTGCCAAGATTGCTAGTTCTCATACTTCTATTATAGAGTAGTTCCTATGTTCTCCCTGATGTGTTTATATGTAATCCTATTAGAAAGAATGGCTTATGTTTTATCAGAACTTCCTTCTTTTCATCTTGCTATATGATTCATGAATACAAGGGACATATGTCCTGGTTCTTGCAATTTTAAAACATAGTGCACTGAAGTATCTGTTAATGAACAGACTCGAAGGCATGGGAGGTTGATACTTTGAGGGGTCACATGAATAATGTGTCCTGTGTAATGTTCCATGCAAAGCAGGACATCATTGTATCCAACTCAGAAGACAAAAGCATCCGCATTTGGGATGCTACAAAACGGAGTGGCATTCAGACCTTCCGGCGGGAACATGATCGCTTCTGGATTCTTGCCACTCACCCAGAAATGAATCTTCTTGCAGCCGGGCATGATAGTGGCATGATTGTTTTTAAGTTGGAGAGGGAACGCCCTGCTTTCTGTGTAAGTGGTGATACAGTATTCTATGTGAAGGACCGCTTTCTCCGATTCTATGAATACTCCACACGGAAGGAAGTCCAGCTTGCTCCGATTAGAAGGCCCGGATCAGTCAGCTTGAATCAGTCGCCGAGGGCATTATCTTATAGCCCAACTGAGAATGCTGTCTTAATTTGCTCTGATGCAGATGGGGGCTCATATGAGCTATACATTGTTCCTAAGGATTCAGCTAGCAGGGCTGATTATGTACAGGAGGCAAGGAAGGGATCTGGTGGCTCTGCAGTTTTTGTAGCTCGCAATCGGTTTGCAGTACTTGAGAAGAGCAGCAATCAAGTTTTAGTAAAGAATCTTAAAAATGAACTTGTGAAGAAAAGTCCTCTCCCTATAGCTACTGATGCCATTTATTATGCTGGGACTGGAAATTTATTGTGCAAATCTGAAGACAGGGTGACGGTCTATGATCTGCAACAGAGGCTTGTTCTTGGTGAACTCCAGACTCCCTCTGTTAAGTATGTAGTTTGGTCCAGTGATATGGAGTCTGTTGCACTGCTTAGCAAGCATGCTATAGTTATTGCTGACAAGAGACTTGTACATCGATGCACACTGCATGAAACTATTCGTGTGAAGAGTGGTGCATGGGATGAGAACGGTGTGTTTATATATACCACTTTGAACCATATCAAGTACTGCCTTCCTACTGGAGATAGTGGGATCATCAGAACACTTGATGTTCCTATTTACATAACTAGAGTAATTGGGAACAACATCTTCTGCCTGGACCGTGATGGAAAGAACAAGATGATAACAGTTGATGCTTCTGAATACATTTTCAAGTTGGCTCTCTTCCGGAAACGCTATGATTATGTTATGAATATGATAAAGAACTCACAGCTCTGTGGTCAGGCTATGATTTCTTATTTGCAACAAAAAGGGTTTCCGGAAGTAGCTCTCCACTTTGTGAAAGATGAGAAGACCAGATTTAACCTCGCTCTTGAGAGTGGGAACATCCAGATTGCTGTTGCTTCTGCAAAGGAGATTGATGACAAGGATCACTGGTACAGGTTGGGAATTGAGGCTCTGAGGCAGGGCAATGTTGGTATTGTTGAATATGCATACCAACGAACCAAGAACTTTGAGAGGCTTGCTTTCCTGTATCTTATAACTGGTTGCTTGGACAAGGTGGGCTTTATGTGTAAGATTGCCACGCAAAATAACAATTTGATGGGCCAGTTCCACAATGCATTGTATCTTGGAGATGTTAGGAAAAGAGTCGAGATCTTGGAGAGTTCTGGACAGCTACCTCTTGCATATGTTACTGCTGCCACACATGGGCTCACTGAGATCGCTGATAGGCTTGGTGCTGAACTGGGAGAAAATGTGCCTTCCCTACCTTCACTACCTGAAGGGAAATCTTGGTCACTTTTAATTCCTCCTGCACCTCTCACAGCCACTGGTGATTGGCCATTGTTGAGGGTGATGCGTGGTGTTTTCGAGGGTGGACTGGATGCTACTGGGATGGCAGAGCACGACGAAGATGACGAAGCTGCTGGTGCTGACTGGGGTGATGAGGACTTGGATATAGTTGATGTAAATGACATGATGGCAAATGGTGGTGGTTTTGTTGGTGCTGAGGGCGAAGAAAATGAGGAGCATAGTGTGGAAGGTGGCTGGGACTTGGAAGATCTTGAATTGCCGCCTGAGACACAGACTCCGAAAGCTTCTGGCAATGCACATTCTACTTTGTTCGTTGCTCCTTCTCCAGGCATGCCTGTCAGCCAAATATGGACACAGAAATCATCTCTTGCTGGGGAGCATGCAGCAGCTGGAAACTTTGACACTGCCATGAGGTTGCTTAGCCGCCAATTAGGTATCAAGAACTTCACTCCTTTGAAGCCCTTGTTTCTCGATCTGCACATGGGCAGTCATACCTACCTGCGTGCGTTTGCAACTGCTCCAGTTATATCTGTTGCTGTTGAGAAAGGCTGGAGTGAGTCTGCTAGTCCTAACGTGAGGGGCCTGCCTGCACTCGTGTTTAGCTTCTCACAGATGGATGACAAGCTTAAGGCTGCTTACAAGGCAACAACTGAGGGGAAATTCCCAGAAGCACTGAGGCAGTTCCTCAACATCCTACACACCATCCCACTCATTGTTGTTGACTCACGGAGAGAAGTTGACGAAGTGAAGGAGCTGATTGAGATAGTGAGGGAGTATGTTCTTGGTCTTAGGATGGAAGTCAAAAGAAAAGAACTGAAAGATGATCTTGTCCGGCAACAGGAGTTGGCAGCATACTTCACTAACTGCAAGCTGCAGAAAGTTCATATGAGGCTTGTCCTTACTAGTGCCATGGGCCTTTGCTTCAAGGGTGGAAACTATGCTACTGCGGCCAATTTTGCACGAATGCTCCTCGAGAACAGCCCGAATGAAGCCCAAGCAAAGAAGGCTCGGCAGGTTCTTCAAGCTTGTGGGGATAGGAAAGATGGCCATCAGCTGAACTATGATTTTAGAAATCCATTTGTTGTTTGCGGAGCGACCTTTGTTCCAATCTACCGTGGCCAGAAGGATGTTTCTTGCCCATACTGTGGTTCTCGGTTCATGCCCTCCATTGAAGGGCAGCTTTGTACCATATGTGAACTCTCAGTGATTGGAGCAGATGCTTCAGGCCTCCTTTGCTCTCCTACGCAGTTGAGATAAGTTGTGGTAGTGGCTTCCCTCTCTTCAGTGTTGTTGTTATATTTGCCAAGGAATAAGTGTATCACATTCTCAGCTTTGCTGGGCGAGGCCAAACAATTTTAACTCGTGTTCGACTAAACTTTTGTTGTTTGGAGTTGGGACCCTATGTTGGGTATTGTGGTTAATACTTAATATGCAACAGATGGGTTTTTGACAACAAGATTACAAACCCAATGGAAACAGTGTTTAAACTGGTTTATTTTCTGCAGAGTTGGAGGCCTTTGCTGTTGAAGATAGAGGACTTGATTCTACAGATAAGGCATAAGCGTAAGGGATATTGAAGCAGCAACTCAGGGGCCCTGAATCCCTGATGATGGGATCTGACCAACACGCAAAGAAAGGATCTGTGTTGTCTCGACTTGGTTCGTGTTGATCTCGACTTTTTTTTCTTTAGGCTTTAGCACTGGAGCGGATTCTAGCCTGTCTTCTTTTGTTTAAGTTCTTCTGGATTGTAATGAGCTAAATACTCTTCCTGTACCGTTGTGTTGGGTTTCATTAGAAACCGGAGTTGATTCGCTCTCTCTAAAAATAACACACATGCTTCTCTCCAACTTTTTTCATTCTTTTTTTTTTTCTTAAATTTAGTTTTCTCATACGGCTGTTGTGAAGTGCTTTAGGATTTTGGATTGCTCACCCGGATCCTGTACTGGGGATAATACAATGTATGGAATTTTGCTCTAAATTTCTGTATTTAGTTGAGTTCATTATATGATGTTGTACCTTAATTTCATCGTTCTGCAGCATAACATGCTGCTGTTTTTTTTGCTTTGCTGATATGCTTTGACCATTCAGGAGTGACTAATCCTTGGAGGTTAATTAATCATTAAGTAATTTTCAGTTAATTAGGCCACCATTAATGCAATAAGCTCAACTTGCACATGTGTACGTACGACTCAGTCCACACAAGGAGACGCCATGCTTTTACTACTACTAAAAAAAAAACCCACAAACTAGAGTTTTTTTTTATAAATAACTCAGATTAAAAAATAATTACAAAACTAACCCACAGTTGTGAGAATTTACAAAAATGGTCTGCCACGTCAGCATGTCGAGCTTTCAGAGCTCGACAAGCTGGCTGTCGTGTTTCGATCAGCATGTCGAGCACCCAACGCACGACATGGGCCTTGTCAAGCCTCTTGACCACGACCACAGCTTGTCGTCGACCACGACTGCTTGTCGCATTGCCAGAACTCGACAAGCTTTCCACGCGGGTGCGCGAGCCAGTTAGGCTAGGACTCTTAACTGCACTAAAAGAGTCGGCCTATTCAATATCCAAATACTTGTCGAAGATTCAGAGTTCGACAAGCAGAAAAATGTTTAATTACGGGAGCGGGGATTTGAACTCGAGCCAACGACCAGCAACCGGGGGCTCCCACCAGTTGGGCTAAGAGATTTTAACTGCTGTAATACCACTGGACATTATACTATTGTTTCACTTGTTGAGTTTCCAGAACTCGACAAGCTGCTGGTCCTCTCTTTATCTTTCTCTGGTCCCCTCCGCCCAACACACATTCATTCACTTAGCAACAAAACAACAGCAGCACACACACACGCTTCCTCTCATTTTCAATCTTCAACTCTAGATCTAGTAAAATTCGTCCGGTAAATTTATTTGGTGTAGAAGAGAAACTTGTAGAGAATTGCGAGCTCTTCGAAAAGAGGTTTTTTTTTCGAAATGCATTTAAGATTCTGTTAATTATGTTACTAATGACGTAATTAGGGTTTATATTTATGTTTATGTGTATAAAACCACTAGAGTAGGTATTATGTTTTTAGGAATATGTTTAGGAAATATGTGCATGTGCATGTGTATGTATGTTTGTAAAATAGGTTTTTTTAAATGTATGTGTGTATGTTTGTAAAATAGGTTTTTTAAATACATGTGTGTATGTTTGGAAAATAGAGTTTTATAAATGTATGTGTGTATGTTTGGAAAATAGAGTTTTATAAATGTATGTGTGTATGTTTGAAAAATATGTTTTTGAAATATATGTGTGTATGTTTGGAAAATAGGGTTTTTAAATGTATATGTGTATGGTTTTAGAAACTATGTGCATGTGTGTATATTTTTAGAAAATATAAAATTAGATTATTTTTAATTGTGCACATGCATACTTTATGTGTAAGAATTATGTTTTGTAAATATATATGTGTATGTATTTAGAAATTATGAAACTAGCTTATTTTTAATTACATGCATGCATGCATGCATGCATGCTCTATGTTGAGATATTATGTTTTTGAAATGTATATGTATATGGTTTTAGAAACTATGTGCATGTGTGTATGTTTTTAGAAAATATAAAATTAGGTTATTTTTAATTTGCACATGCATACTCTATGTCTAAGAATTAGATTTTGTAAATATATATGTATATGTATTTAGAAATTATGAAACTAGGTTATTTTCAATTACATGCATACATGCATGCTCTATGTTTAGAAATTATATTTTTCAAATGTATATGTGTATGGTTTTAGAAACTATGTGCATGTGTGTATATTTTTAGAAAATATAAAATTAGGTTATTTTTAATTGTGCACATGCATACTCTATGTCTAAGAATTAGGTTTTGTAAATATATATGTGTATGTATTTAGAAATTATGAAACTAGGTTATTTTCAATTATATGCATGCATGCATGCTCTATATTTAGAAAATATGTTTTCCAAATGTATATGTGTATGGTTTTAGAAACTATGTGCATGTGTGTGTTTTTAGAAAATATCAAATTAGGTTATTTTTAACTATACACATGCATGCTCTATGTTTAAGAATTATGTTTTGTAAATGTATATGTGTATGTATTTAGAAATGGGTCCATAAGGTTGTTAAACATAATGGTGTCATGTTATTTACGCGTGAGATGAATGTGTGTAGGGAATGGAGAGTCCGAAAAAAATTTGCATATTTTATGGTGACGGCGTAATTCGCGAGGGGCAAAGCGGGGTTGATATGAGCTGTTACCAGTATGTGATGGGTGAGCTGATCGTACATAACACCTCATTCTTAAAGATGAACTTATGGATCCTGAATATGTTCGGGAAGCGGCTTCGTGATGAAATGACTCTAATTGAAGGGCTCATCTTTCATGAGGTAGATAATGAGCCATACTGGATGCTGCGTGAAATTAAAGGGGACAAATCTTGGAGCTCTTATATTCGAAGAGTGGAAGACCCCCATGGCGGAGTGCTCGGCCAATTCGCGATGTATGTGCAGTTCTGCAACGTACGAGCAGTCGAGTGTGCGGTGGAGGGTGAGCCAAGCGTCATGCCCGGTCTTGCGAGATTTAGGGCTAGCAAGTGGTTGGATGTATTCTGCCATACTCGCGTAGATGTGTGCGAGGTACTGGATTGCCTTCCATCAGTGTCCAACGAAGATGATTCGACGGACTCGGAGGCATCCGATGGCTCAGACGATATTCCTGGTCCCCCGCATGAGTGGCTAGATCATTCAGCATACAGTCAAGCTGTGTTGCCAAGGGATCAGGGTTTGAGGTAGTCTTTCGAGCACGGTGGCATACAAGTAGAGCAGGAGTTTCAAAGCAAGGAAGATCTAAAGAATGCCTTGGCGAGTTGGTCTCTTGCAATTAACCGGCAATACAAGGTTGTCAAGTCGAACCCCAACCTTTTTGTCATAGCCTGTGTAACAGCAGGCTGCCCATGAAAGATTCGTGCGATGCGGCCAAAGGACGACATCGGTTTTGTGGTGACAAGAGTTACTGCACACACATACATATATATACATGCACACATATACATATATATGTATATAAATATACATACATAGGTACATACATACATATACATATACATATACATATATATATACATACATATATACATATATACATATATACATACATATACACATACATATATATACATGCATACATATACATATACAAACATACATACATACATACATACATACATTCATATACATATACATATACATACATATACATACATCAATATGAAAAACTCTTGTAGTACTAGAACAGTTAAAGCTCCTAGTCCAACTGGTGAGAACTCTCTTCTGCCATGTTGTCCACTTGGATTCGAATCTCCGCTCCCGCAATACAAATTCTTTTTGATAAAACGCGGTCGTGGACTCGATAAACTGTGCTCGTTGACTTGTCGAAGAGCTCGACAAGGGTCATGTCGTGCGTTGGGTGCTCGACATGCTGGTCAAAATATGACAGCCAGTTTGTCGAGCTCTGGAAGCTCGACATGCTTACGTGGCAGGTTATTTTTGTAAATTCTCGTAACTGTGGGTTAGTTTTATAATTATTTTTGTAATCTGGCTTATTTATAAAAAAAACTCCATTCTGTACCATTGCTCCCACGTGTTCTTCGTGCATGCAAATTTTGAGACCAATTCCCGCGCGAGCGCGTGTATATATATATAAATAAAACCACACAGACATACACACAAAAGAAACATAGCAATGGTGCCGGTGGGCAAGAGCCGCCGGTTCGCCGTGGCGTGCGGCGTGCTCAGCCACTACGTCAAGGCGGCCGACAAGGCGATAGAGGCTACGATGGCTCTCATACCGGGCGGCACCGACGTCGTCGCCGGCAGAGAAGAGACTGCCCAGGCGCAGGTGACCATCTTCTACGGCGGGCGGGTGGTGGTGTTCGACGGCTTCCCGGCTGACAAGGCAGCCGAGCTGCTGCGGCTCGCCGCCGTGGGCAATGTGTCCGGCGGCGGCGGACTCGCTGACGACCTGCTGGTGGCAAGGACGGCGTCGCTGCGGCGGTTTCTTGAGAGGAGAAAGCGCCGGCATGCAGCCGTACCGCCGGCCGGAGGCTTGCCGTGATCGTCTCACGCTTGCACTGTGATTTATGTAATGGTCTTTAATTAAGTAGTTTAGAAGCAATAGTTTCAAAGATTTCTTTTGTATTGGGGATTTATGTTGGAAAAATGTTTGTTTTAAAAATTTATATGGATCCAATTTTCTAACTATTGAATTCGCTATCTACAATTAAAATCTGGACACGACTACTCGTGCATTTGTAGAAAATTATTAAATGTGGTGACCGATGACGAATTCTTTTACCGCTGCACCGGTTCGGGAACACGGCTAGCAGCAGCATGTGGTACCAGCTCGCGTACCTGGAGGCGAAGGGCCGCGTCCGCCTCGGTGACCGCGTCTGGCAGGCCGCGTACGGGTCTGGGTTCAAGTGCAACAGCGCCGTGTGGCGTGCCGTCCGCCGGAGCGCAGCCCGTGGCTGGACTGCGTCTATATTTGTAAATACTTATGATGTTCCAAAAATATGATCATTGATAAGTAAATCTAGTAGGGTAATAATCCTAACATAAAACAAACCAAATACAAGACAGTTAAATTTCCCTCCAATGCCTGTACAATTGTTTACTGAATTTCTCAAGTTCCAATGGCAGAAATAAGCAAATCAATGATTAAGTGAATTGGTATCAGTATCATATATACAACACACATATCATCGTACTAGCGCAAATCCCAAAACTAGTGAATAGTGATTCGTTTCAAACGAAGAAGAAGAAGAAGAAAACAGTGGATAAAAGTTGACTGCATCATTACACAAGCAAATCAACACTCTGCGTAGAGATAACATATGGTTGTTCCAGAATTCATTGTAATGTTTAATGTTAAAACATGTTTTGAAATCTAAATATTTAGCAACATGTATGATGAGTTAGGTAGTTGACTCAAGTCTGGCAGCAGCGGTTAGTTCAAAAAATAATGAAGCTTCATTACATCTTAATCATGAATGAATCTCGATAATTAGAGCAAAAAAGAGTGTACAATTCTGAAACCAACAAGATGAAACCAATCAGAGCAATTATGTCTAATTGTGAAAAGGTGCCTTAATCTTGATAACTAGGGCAAAAGCAACACCTAATCACGAAAAAACATTCAGATAATAGAATTGTTATCGCAAAGTTATATATAATTATATTTATCTCCAATGTTTGTTTGCGAATCAATTAGCAAGTTCTTTGTGACAGCGTTTGATTTGTGCCTAATGATTTTAATCCCTCACAGCATATCATCTACATTACATTCACCACTATTTTACTAATATAAAAATATCCATTTCCATCAGTTTATATATTTATGCCTAAATTGGACTACATATTTGAGGTATTGCATTTTACATAGTTTATTTTAGACTGGGATATGCACTGGAAACCAGGTATCTCACAAAACTACTTACACTTGATGAAGCATACCCTTTATTGGATCAAAAGCACCTGCAAGAAAATAATGAAAGTTTCATCACATCGCTAGCATGAATGTAGTCTGCACCAGGAAGCACAAGGATCCGTAGTGTAAATGTTTTCTCAAGAAAGTATGCACAGGAACTCATGTATCTCATAGAGCTACTTACACTTGCAGACCCTTTCTTTAATCAAAACACAGTACTTATAAATGATAGAAGTGGTTAAAATAAGCATTGAAAAGAGCAAAAATAGGTAAGCAAGTGAACAATAACATATGAGATATGTCTAGTTACCTTCATTGTAAGACAACTCGGGGGCATCAGAGCAGTGCGGCATCTATATCGCCTAGCCCGATCTTGATGTGCTTGCGAACTTCTGGGTATCGTATCACTCTATTTCCTTGCAGGTGATCTCAAAGCTTGCTTATATTCGCTTCGTTGGACGTTTTGTGGCAGGCCAAACATACCAAGTTAGTTCTCATTATTTATCCACATTGCGAGACATCCCTCATTTCTGTCCATTTCTACCCTTCCCCATCATAGGTCTACACAAAATACTTAAAAAAATAAAACTTTGCATTAAAGCAAACAAGAAATAAAATTTTTCTTTACCTGAGTTCTGGTCAATAAAGCCGCAGATAAGATTTGATGTGTTCTCGAGTCGTATTCAATTCTTGTAAATGATCTCCCCTAAAAATAAATGAATTAAAATCATTAAATACTTCACATAGATAATCATTTAAAAGTTTTGAACGGATACGTACATGGGCTAGCTACACACGGTTTTGAACCATTTCCTTTAAATTTCCAATAATTTTTTCAACGGTGGAAAGTCCAAATGAGCGCAAAATTTCAATATTTTGAATATAGTATTCTTTTGACTCCATCAATATCTCCGGTTCTCAGAAGAATTAAAGAATGTTGCTTTCGTGCAAGGCCAATAATTTTGGATGTTTCTCAAGCAAATTTCCAGAAGAAATAACATTAGTGTGCTGGTTACTAATGAAATTCAAATTAATTTTTGGCCGTAATGGAAAATTTTGATATGATGAGTTTAGATTTGTGTGTTTATGTGGTCTACATTACGATTAAAAATGGTCAATTTGGAGAAAGTGATGAGGAAATTAAATCTCTATTCATATGTTTGTAGTACGAAATTATGAAAAATTAATAAATTCTTTTTATATAAGATTATGCATAGTTTGGTGTTTCACAAAATACATGAGATATTAGTGTCTCCATCAAATATAGCTGTTCATTCATTAAGGATAACACTGTTGAAAGCAAAATAGTTTTTCAAATTAAGTAACTAACTCATTTTCACTTTCTAGGTTTTAGAGGGTTATTTAAAAGAAAAAAATTAAAAAACTCTCTTGTTGAACTCTTGCCTCTCTACTTTTTTTAAAAAACTCCCATAGCATGTGGGTGCCGTCAAGGTGTAAACGGAGTTGTTGAGAATGATGAAAAATGATATAACCATGGTATTTGGTGGAGTATGAGGAAAAATACTACAAGTTTACAACTCTTGTCTAATAGAGAACGAGAGGAATGAGAGGATTAACGGTAATTACCCAGATTGAGAAGAGGGAAGACAATGGATTGGGATTTGGAAATTTGATTTTTTTTTTATAAAATTAATTTTATGCGCTTTTTGTTATTAGTACTTGCCAAATTTTTTAATAATATGAATCAAAATATAAAAAATCATTGTTACAAATTAGGTGACTCACATATACTTGTGAGATGGCTGTCTACACTCTAACTTAGCATTCCTTATGGCTTCTTATGTTTATGATTTTATCTAAATGAGGTATGATGTTTCTATTTATAGGTTTACATGACTATTAAATTTTATTATATGGTAAGATCCTAACCATACGACAAAATACATCTTCTAGTAAATATCAAAAAACAATTTCATATTCTAAATAAATCTAGAAACTTCTTAGATTCTCTTGCAAAATTATATTTCTCTATAATTTTCTAGAGAGTTCTTGTCATATAAAATATTAGCATATTCTAAAACTTTGCAAGATTTTCAATCTCATATAGTTTCAGGACCTTCTTACAAAATATCTTCTCCTAACAATTTTATATTTCTTCTATGACATTCTTTAAATAATTCATGCATTGTTTATTTTTAACACATCCAAATCCCCTTCTCACTTTGGCACCAGTTTGGAAGGGCAGGCTTGATTTCCCGCCTCTCCCGGTGGGTGCACCTATTGCAGAATTTGTTCTCTTCCCTTCCAAGAGATGGGCAAATTATCACCAGTCCGCTTCTTTTCGTGCGGATGTACAAGTTCATGAAAAATTACTGCTCTGGACCCGTATAATGATAAGAAGCAAATTGGACTGTGATCAACTGTTAAAAGCAGAAGTTGGCACTCGTGTATTAGCTTCATTGCGAGAGCAACACTATAGTAATCGGCCAAGGCGAGATGGGTTATCCTCTTCATGCTGTAGACGATGCGATGGGCATTCTGATCACAGGTGAAGCATACGAGGAACTTATACCACCTCTGGGTATATAGCTCGCGGCAATCGTGAAGACTCTGCACGCGATTTACGCATCCTTGTGCCTTGAATTGCCACAGCAGGCCTCGAGTCTGGTAACAATTTCTGGATGGCTGGATCAGTTTCTTAGCGACCGAGTGGTTCCTCCCCGCACTATTCTCGCCGACTTATTTGCGGACCTAGAGGATCCTCTATGGGAGCGGCTGTCATTCAAGACGTGCACCGAATGACTGTGTTGTGGCATTATTGGGTGAATACATGATATCATACTGCTTTCTTTATTGACGAGAGGAGTACCGAGCAGTCGGGAGCAGCATCTATGGTGGACATGGACGCTACCATGCCCCACATCCTGCTTACTTGTGAGGAGAGTTTGTTTTTTTCTAAATTCAAGATAAGCAATCATCCTCTCTAAAATACTATTATTGGTTTTCTTAGAGAAAAACTTGATGTAACATTCTCAACAAGAATTTTTGAATGTGAGCATACATTCCTTGCTACTTGCACCCTCTCCTCATTGCTCTTTGACATTGACTCACTGATATCATGGACTAAATTCTTATCATCATCCCTATCATCTTTTTCCTCAATTGTTGCTCTACCTTGTACAGGCATTCCCTTCTCTATCATTGTAGTATATCTTTTTTCAACATGTGCATCAATATTGCTATTAGGTCTCTTCCTTGTAATGGTTTGATAGAATTCGAATGGTGCTTACCTTTAGCAATATGACCTGTTACAATTAATGACAATTTGGATATTCATATAAATTTTGATGATAAGCTTCATTAAATCAAAACAAACTATTAGCAATATGGTTTAGTGATATGACCTTGGTAAAGCTGATCTAAGGACTCAAATCATGGAAAATTTTTGTGCTGAAATTTCTGAACCTTTTCATTCTCCTATTAAATTCAAAATAAAGAATTATGTTAAGAATTATGTTAAGAACATTTAATTCGGACTTTTGTTAATAGTTGCTATCCCATACTAACTACAAGGTCCATAAGTTTTTAACTTACCTCTGATAGTTCATCCCAAACATCATCGGTAGTAATCATCATTTCAAGTTTATTATCAAATGATACGCCACTTTTTTTTATGCAAAACATCTTTTAGCACCTTGTAATCTTTCTTCATCTACAACTCATGCTCCTAGATTTGACTTTTGCTAAAATTTGTTTCAAGAAACTTTGCATTGAATTCTTTCACTATCTTGTTCCATCCTTCGGAGCTCCATCCGTTGTTTGTTTGATATCTTGGTATATTATGTTCATGGAGCAGATCAACCAACACCCTTTCATGTCTTAGTGTCCATCTTGCTCGAGTTGCTATGAAACCTAAATATGGGTTGAATATTAAACAGAATAAACCAATTATGTACCTCACAAATTTGTGTACCTCTAACATGATATGCCTATCAATAGCAAATCAATATCAACAACCACAAATTGAAATTCACACCAAATCAAGTATATCTTAATTCTCAAGTGAATTATAAAAAAATATTTTTATACATATTACATTCAACAAAAATCAATTAACAAGATATTAACTAAATATTGATGACGCCTATAGTTATTCAACTCTTCATTGTTGAAGCCACCTATTCCACCTCTTGTAATCATCCCACATCTTGAGAGCAATCTCATCTAGCAAAGAATTATCAGCATTTCGTTGACTATTCATCGACTCAACATCACCACCATACATGTCATCACCATTAGGTACCTCTACAAAGTGGCTCTCTGAAATCAGATTTTCTCGTCGACTCAACCATTGCTCATCGCCATTGTGACCTCAAATCAAATTATGTAAGACAATCACCACCACTGAAAATTTAACTTGAGCATCCATTGAATGAAATGTCCCAATTTTTAGAATTGGAAACCGCATTTTTAAGATGCCAATAGTATGCTCAATGTGTTTCCAAAGTTGAGTGTGACGGAGATTAAAAAGTTCCTTATGATTATTTGGGTGAGAACATTGCGTCCTTGTTCCTTGATATGATATTGCACCCCTTGATATGGAGCAAGAAATGATGGAGTATTAGCATACCCTACATCGACAAGAACTTTGATCTAGTCCCATATTCAGAGTCACATTCACACTCAATTCAATCACAACCAACCTTCCAATTTCTAAAGTTCGCATTTCCAATTTCTAAAGGTCATATGTGCATGTGTTAGATCGTAATCGTTGACATCCTGTTTAGAGAGCTTTTGCTCAAATCCCTCACAAAATAGCGTGTAATCGAAGTGATTTTTCAAATAAACTTTGTACCGGTAAGCTAAAATCCCTCTTTTCAGCTTATCTTATAAGTCAATTCTCAAAAAAAAAAAAATTCAAACCTTCCTAGATAGGTTTGGATCAGCTTTGTCAACTCTTACATGCTAATGCGTGGGCATATTTCACAAGTTTTTTATGTTGAGGATTTTTTTAGAGCATTATGTTGAGGATTTCTAGCAAGTATGTTTGAGTAAAAGGAAATTCATAACCCTATAGCAGCTTTTAGGTTGGAAGTTACCACAATGCATGTATTTTTGGTTGAAACTTTGAGACATCATATTCCTTTTGGGTCTAAAATTCTCAAATTAATCAAAATAAATTATAATTACTTAGACCGATTAGATAGACTCCATAACATATATAACTTTGATTGTATATAGAGATTATTTAAAAAAAATTATAATAGCTCTATTTTTCTAAGCAAACTGAGCATTTGGCAGGCATGACTATAAGTTCAGAAGCAAAAAATAACCAAGAACAAGACAATGTAGGATGTAATGGAAATAAAAAGAAAATACTCAAGATATAAGATAGTCATATATATTTGTTGAAAAAGCAACTCTTTGTGTCGACGATTTGGACTCGGGGTCCTCTGTCGATCTTATGCAGATTTCTGAGTTGTGAGACCTTTCAGGGTGCTTCTCAGGAAAGATAGGATAAGCAATGTCGATAGGGATGCGAGGATTTATACAGGTTCGGGCCCTCGATGGTGGGAGTAATAACTCTACGTTCTGTTGTGATTCCACTATATAGGGTAAAACTGTTTACAGGGAGAAGAGATTATCACAGGCGATGATCTCTCCTATACTCTCGTCTATCTAACTATGACTAAGTCTTTAAGTTCTGTTGACTCGCTGTCGTGCTTGTTGGTTATCTTAACCGCCCTTTTCATCATGCATCGACCCTCCTTTTATACTGACAAAAGGGCGCCAACATGAAGCGGTTTTGGACAGTTGTTCATGGTGCAGTTTGTATAACCGCACTCCTCTCCTATGCAGGTTTAACACGTGCAATTAGTAGATAACCGTACATGCTAATGTCCTGGTAGTTGTCTTCAAACGTGGGAGAAATTATCTTGATCCTGGAGACGTGTCTGTAAAAGACTTAAAACACCCTCAAATTGTCTTGGTCGCATGTAGTCATCGACCTTCTGACCGCGCACTATCTGCGATCTCCTGAACGCACATTGTCTGCGGCCTTGTGACCATGAAAGGACTATGATCACAAACTACCTTTGTGTCCGCGTTCTTCTAGCATATAGAAGACTAGTCGTCTGAGACCATAGCGGCTACTACGACATATAGACACATATCAGATTCGAACCTGACTTGAACCCGATGTGTGTTAATCAAACTAGCTTGGGTGACAATCCTCGTCAGCTAGCCCCCAAATTTGAAGAAAATGAAGAAACTTATTTAATTCAAATTTTTAGTTCGCATCGAATTATGAAACCCGATGCTTCAAATTCCTCAGTTAGCACTGTTCTGCCGTGTGACGGTTCATATCCAGAGAAAAATCTTGAGTTTTTTTTTGACAGGTAATAATGAATTTATTGACATATTTAATCAAGGCAGCAACTGTAAATTCTAGTTTTAAGAACCCAAGACGCGCATGGAAACGAACTGTCGCCTCCAGACTCTATAAATAGAGGAGCCTTTTAATCCTTTGAACTTACAATTTTTCCTCTTGACTAAGTATTTTAAAGTTACTTCTCCTCTCTTGTTCCACTCTCCATCTTTTGTTCCTACCTCAATGGTGAACCAAGGCTCCAAGAACATTATTGAGATTGAGAGTGACGAGGGAGAAAAAGAAATTATATCCAAATTTGATCAAGATTCCCAGAAGGTAAATCTCTTCTAAAATTCTAGTTGTAAGTTCTTCTTTTACATCCTAATCATTTTCAAAGCAATGCATTTTGAAACTCACATGCGCTAGAGGAACTGGTTCCTCCAAAGAAGAGAGCGAAGAATGAAGAAGGATCCTCAAGTGGAACTGCATCAAAATCGTTAAAGGGGACTGAAACCTGGGTTGGCACATTACTCTTCTCTTCGGCCCCAGCAACTCATCCAGTTGCATCTTCATCTCCACCTTTGGGGATCCACAACAATCCTTCAAACCTTCCTTCTTCTGGAATAAGTCTCACATCAACGCGACCAGACGATACACCTCCTTTGGATCATCAACTTTTGTCGAGTGATCGACTTTCTAGTGAAAGTCTCTCACTCCCACACCTAAATCTACCCCAAAGCCTGGCTTTCTCCTCTGCTTCTCAGATAATGACCTTCATTTTGTCTGCTGGTCATGTCTTCTGGTCGAAACTAACCCATGCAGACACTAACATAGGAGGCTAGGGCTTCTAGGTCCCTCAGCGATTAGTTTGCTGAGGTCTAGGGCCTTTTTGGTGAGAGAGTAGCCTTGCGCTGAACTCTCCAAGAAGAAAAAGAGGCCCTGGAGAAGCGTAATGAGGAGATGTCTTCGGTTATTCTGCATCTGGCAGAATGTTATGATGGCTCACACGGCGCGTAGGTTTCGGTCGGAGAGAGATTACGCTCGGCAGCAGCGAGAACTCTCCGATACAATAAGGAACAACTGTACTCCTTTGCTGAGAGATGATGTAGATAGGCTTAGAGCGGTTGCTAGTTCTCTTGGGGTGGCCAGTGTAGATCCCACTGATGCCAATACTTCCCTAGGAGAACTTTGTAATTTACTTTCGGATTAGGTCGGTACTCTAGTCTCCTGTATCCCTTTTGTATGTAAAGACTGCAAGAAATAAAAAATTTCTTTTCATTACATGTCTGGTGCTTTGAATGATGATGTATATAATCACCAAAATGATATTCTCTGTGTGAAAGATGGTAACAGAGAAAATGCTTCTGCGATCAGAACATACACAGGTAATTGACTTTTCTGTCCGAAACCGACTTCGGACCTTGGTCTCAAGCTAGTGTTTGAGGCCATGAAGAACATTGCGATCACAGAATAACCTTGAGACCACATTTAACATTGAATTCGAGAAACTATACCAAGATCACAAGAATGCCTTGCGGTCATGTATTTGAAGAAATCTCTTTTTTTAAGGTTATGACCGTGCCAAATTTATTAACTTCCCATAAATGTACCATAGCCCTTGAATGTGAATTAAAATGATTTTTATTAACTGGAGACAAATACATTTTATTTCAAAATCACAATGATTCGTGATTTTCAAGTTTTTTACAACGAAATCATCAACGTAAGCTTCGAGATTACGCCCTATCTAGAAAAGAAAGGTCTTTTGCATCAAGTGCTGGTACGTGGAACCGGCGTTCTTAATACCAAATGGCATTCTGACGTTGCAGTAGGTGTCAAATGGTGTGATGAAGACAGTTTTCTCTTCATCTTCTTTTGCCATGCTAATTTGATGGTATCCTGAGTAAGTGTCCAGGAAGCTCATCAATTCGCAACTCGCAGTAGAGTCGACCAACTGATCGATGCGAGGAAGGGAAAAATCATCCTTCGGACAGGCACTGTTAGGTTGGTGTAATCGACACACATGCGCCACTTACCATTTGACTTGCGGACCATGACCGGATTTGCAAGCCACTCAGGATGATGGACTTCACGAATAAATCCTGCCCTTTGGAGTTTATCTAACTCCACAAGGATGGCTTCTTGCCGATCAACAGCAAAGCGTCTGAGATTTTGCTTTATTGGTTGCTGTCTAGGTCGAATTGTTAACCTGTTCTCAATTACCTCCCTTGGGACTCCAGGCATGTTGGATGGTTTTCACACAAATATATCTGCATTTGCCAGGAGGAAAGTAACGAGCTCAAGTTCCTATTTATCATCCAGGCCTGATCCAAACCGAATTGTTCTAGATGGATCATCTGGGTACAATGGAACTAGTTTTAACTTTTCGTCTAGTCGTGGGGCAACTTTAATCGTATCCGCTGTCGTGGTCGCTATCTTGACGTCTCGAAGGGGAAGCTGATCCACTAACTCTAGGGATAACTGATCACAAGTTAATGCCACATTCCGGCTGCCTCGGACCGAAATAACGCCTTTGGGACCTAGCAACTTCCCGCATTGATAAGCATAGTGCGTCGCCATCATGAATTTAGCGAGAGTTGGCCTACCAAAAATAGCGTTGTACGCCGAATCACAGTCAATTACATCGAAAGTAACCAATTCTGTTCGGAAATTATCTGGTTCCCACAGCGTTACTGGGAGTACCACCTGTCCCATCGGCATCATCGAGGGACCAGGAATTTATCCCATAAAATGGATGAATTATGGGCTTGATTTTTGAACGAGGGATCTGCATCTCGTCTAGTGCCTTGACCAATAAAATGTCCAAGGAACTACCTCTGTCGATTAGAACTTGTTCGACTCGAGCATTGCTGATAATTGGGGTGATGACCAAAGGTAGTCTCAATGGCCGCGTAAGCCCAATAGGACAATTAGCGCAATCAAAAGTCAAAGGAGTTTCCGACCAACGGGGGTACTGAGGCTCGTCGAGGGGAGCCTCTACTTGATTTACCTCGCAGTAAAACGTCTTAAACTGACGCTTATAAACAAAAGAGGAGGAACCTCCAAAAATAACATTAACATGGTTTGCGGTACTTAGTAGGACATCTCTTCGTCTTGGTCTCTGTCGGCGTCCCTAATCCCGCAAGCTTGAAATTTTGGCGGCAAAGTCGGCATCAGTCCAATCCCTTGGTAGAAATTGTCTAATTGTTTCAACCAATTCCTGCAGTTCTTGAGATCGTGTCCCGAAGAGTTGTGGAACTGACACCACTTCTTGCTTCCCTGCGGATTAGTTTGTTTTCCCAGCTGGTCGCTATCGCGGCCACCAGAAGAGGTTTTATTCTTAAATGGAAACTTGTTACCTTTTGCCAGTGGAGGTTTTTCCGCGACTGTAACTTCTCAGTATTGTCCTGTCCTGTTTTTCTTGGACTTCTTGGACTTCCCACCTGATGACGATTCCAGCTTCTTGCTTGAATCCTCCTTCTTGTCATCTTTTAGACCTTCTGAGGCGGTAAGTTTCCCTTATCCAGCATCCTATTCCATTCCACAGCCTTAGCCGCATCGGAATAGCGGTCAGCCATGTCGAAGAGGTCGGCTACTGACCGAGGGGGTGGATAAGTAGATCTTCGGTAAATCTCCAATATCGGATAACATGTTTAAACGCCCTAATAACGAAATTGTCGGATATCTTCGGGATGGTATTCCTCACTGTGACAAATCTTTTGACAAACTGCCGAAGGGTCTCAGTAGAGGTTTGGCGCAAACGATGGAGATCATCTTCTTTGCCAGGCTTCTGATAGCTGTTCTGGAAGTTGTTGAGTATAGCATCACACAACATTTCTCAGTTATAAATTGAACCCTCTGGCTGATTGAACAACCAGGTTCTCGCCGGTCCTTCAAGGATCGTGGGTAGGTAATTTTCCATGACGCGATCATCCCCACACGTTGCTTGAATAGCGATGATGTAGATCTGAGGAATTCGGATGGATTCTGAGTTCCATCAAATCTTTCAATTGTTCCGGGCTTGAACTTGTTCGGCTAGACCACCGCACGGAGGCTTGGCCTTGCAACCGACATAGGAATTGTGGAGAGTCCTGCGACTTTCAACCTAATCGCGGGCAACCTCATGCCATGGTGATACACCTCGCGGTCCCAGACGAGAATGAACAGGAACGCGATCTCAATCGCGGGAATTACCAACTCGTCTGGCTTTGTCGTGCCGAAATGACCCTGGTGGTAATCGAGTACGTTCGCCATGACTAGAGTAAGAATACTCCCTTTCACGGGGGCGAATCGTAGACCGGGATGAGGTCGTTGGGGTTGCATCGGATGCAACCTCGTCCAACTTATCCGCCAGGATTCTAGCAACAGCCGGCCTTTGCGCGTCTTCGACATTAGGAGGGAAATTACGCAGGACATCTGCGATAGAATGAAGTTGTCCATGCATACTCCTTCTGGCCACTCCAGGCATCACCGTTTCTACATCCACCAGCGGATAGTCTGGGACCAAAGAAGGTGTCTGGTCGCACCTACGACCATGAGGACGACGAGAAGAACTTGGAGCAGCATCATAACAAGACTGCGCATTTTGCAGAGCTTCCAGTGCAGTCTTGCGGAGCTCGTTATCTTGTCGCTCGCATTCTTGGTCCTCCCTTTGTTTCAATTCCTGTTCCTCCTTTTGTTTGAGCTTCTGTTCCTCCCTAGCCGCTCGTTGCTCAGGAGTTTCCTCTGATAAAGCAGCAAACTCTCGGGGGAGTGAGATCGCAGAAGGAGAGAACATCTCTGTCTGTTCCAAATCGGATTCGATATCAAAGAGGGAATGGAGGTTGTCAGGATCAAACCTCACAGGGCTGAGTCCTTGGTCACCATCATCCCTGTCCTCATCGTTGACGTACATGTTGCGGCGCAGATTCAACCTCCACTGTGGTAGGACTCTTCTGGAGTTCCTGATCTATCTTCTCTATTCCCTGGTCGATAGACATGACCTGGGTGGGAGAGGACGCATCCTCATGATGTTCCTCAGGAACATCTTCGCGATCAATCTCTTCCATTGGAACGGGATCGCTAGGTGAAGGCATCTGTATATGGGCATAATCATCGAGATCGAAATCGTTCTCGGAATCATACGCCCTAGACATGACTTACCGAATCTCCTGATGAAAGAAAAACACCTTGAGAAAAGCCCCACGGTGGGCGCTAACTGTCGACGATTTGGACTCAGGGTCCTCTATCGATCTTATGCAGATTTGTGAGTTGTGAGACCTTTCAGGGTTTTTCTCAGGAAAGATAGGATAAGCAATGTCGATAGGGACGCGAGGATTCATACACGTTTGGGTCCTCGATGGTGGGAGTAATAGCTCTACGTCCTGTTGTGATTTCACTATATAGGGTAAAACTGTTACAAGAAGAAGAGATTATCACAGGCGATGATCTCTCCTATATTCTTGTCTATCTAACTATGACTAAGTCTTCAAGTTCTGTTGACTCACTATCGTGCTTGTTGGTTATCTTAACCACCCTTTTCATCGTGCATCGACCCTCCTTTTATACTAACAAGCGGTTCTGGATGGTTGTCAATGGTGCAGTTCGTATAACCGCACTCCTCTCCTACGTAGGGTTAACACGTGTAATTAGTAGATAACCGCACATACTAATCTCCTGGCAGTTGTCTTCAAACATGGGAGAAGTTATCTTGATCCTTGAGACGTGTCTGTAAAATACTTAAAACACCCTCAAATTGTCTTGGTCGCATGTAATCATCTACCTTCTGACCGTGCACTATCTATGGCCTCCTGACCGCGCATTGTCTGCAGCCTTGTGACCGTGAAAGGACTGTGATCACAAACTACCTTTGTGTCCGCGTTCTTCTAGCGTATAGAAGACTAGTTGTCTGAGACCATAGCAGCTACTAAGACATATAGACACATATCAGGTTCGAACCTGACTTGAACCCGATGTGTGTTAATCAAACTAGCTCGGGTGACAATCCTCGTCACTTTGAACTTTACAAATTTTCTCTAGTAAAGACATGTGAAAGTAGAACTGCATAAACATATATAGACATCATGAACCAGGGAACTCTCAAGTATTACTTAAGAAGAAAAGAAGGCTTTAAAAAGATACATGGTTACTATCAGTACCATACATGTCGTTTGTTTAGGTTCTCACCATATAACGCTATGTAACCAACATGTCAATTGCACACATCTTCAGTTATGTGTAATCCAATCCTAGAAGTACATCTTCAATTAGCTTTTTAAATACATGGGAACCTGAAGTTTATAGTCAAGAAAAATCATGTGCAACTAGTCTAATTCTGTGCTCTCTTAGTTTCCCATCTATCATTCATTCCTTAGACAACCAGTGCACACATAAGCATAATCATTTTCAAGAAAATAAACTGTTCAATCAACACTATAAGAAGGTTAGTTTTCACTAACCATAGACTAAAGAAAACTTGGGAAACTATATGTGCTAGGGAAACTATTTCACAAAATTCTAATGGAAAGAGGTGTAGCTAAACCTGAACCAAGTCAGAAGCTCACACACATACTAGAGTTGCTACACATTCTCTGGTTTATTCACACAGCACACTTTTGTTTAGAGTTTATTCACACAGCACACTCACAGCACACTTGTGCAAACAACCACAGCTCTGCAGCAAGCTTGAAAACTCACATATTAGCTCCAACTTGTTGCATTACTCTCATTCCCCTTGACTTCATCATCCAGTAAGCCACACACACACACACACACTATTCTTAATAATAGTGATACGAAAACTTGGTCGAGAGGGAGAGAGAGAGTGATCACCAATTCTATTGTTGCAGTAAGTTGAGGGCCACTGGACTTCACTAGAGGATGCTGGGAATTGTGACGGTCGATGAAGAAAGGTCGCTGAAGAAGTCAATGAAGAAGTCATCGCTCAGCTCCTCCGATGTTGAGTGCTGCGTCGGCTGGTGCTGCACCAACCTCTGCATCCACTCACACATGCAATCCAATCAAACACACACACACACACATAGATCTAGCCATCCAACCAAGAAACCATATAGAGAGGAGACGTAAGACATAATCAAAGATATAGATACCTTGTCGTCGATGCTGGAGAGTTGGAGTTCGGTTGGTGAAGAAGGATCATAGAGATCGTCGATGCTGTGGCTGAGGAGGATGCCGCCAGAGGATTTTAGAGGTGAGAAGCAACAGGGAAGATTGAGGAGGAAGAGAGAAGAAGAAGAGAGGGAGAGCGGCATAGGTGGGAGTCGAGCGTGTCGATCTGGTCTACGGCGGTGACCTTGGCTCAAGAGTGGAGGCGGTGCTCGGGCGCACTAGATTCGGCGGATCTGGTGGTGACGCACGAAGAGGGACTAGAGTGGAGCTCATGGTAGTGGAGCACGACGAGGGCACGAGATGTGGATGAGGCTGCGCGAAACAAAGAGATGAAGGAAAGAGGAGAGAGGCGAGACCTAATTGGCTCACCCCTCTACCATCGCACACCTCTCCACTCCGCCTGCACCCTCCGCTGCACGTCGCTCCGCTTTGCTTTGTCCAAATTTCATGGGAGAGGTGCTAGGTTTTCGAGGGCGACACGATGTGGAGGGCGGCGACGCGGGCAAGGAGGATGAACACATAAAGGCCAGGCTTGCTTTCCGGGCCTCTCATCCAAATTTTCCAAACCCCCCCGATTGGGCTTCCTGGCCTGTTTAGAATTCCGGATTCTGGCCCATCCAAACGCCTTCCTAAATTCAATTTGGATTCTAATCCCAATCCATGAAATCCACCTGGAAATAGGACAAATCCTAGGCTTCCAAGCAAGCCCTGAAGGATTTGTAAATACTTATGATCTTCCAAAAATTTGATCATGGATAAGTAAATCTAGTAGGGTAATAATCCTAACATGAAACAAACCAAGATTACAAGACAGTAAAAATTCCCTCCAATGCCTGCACAATTGTTTACTAAATTTCTCAAGTTCCAATGCTAGAAAAAGTTAATCAATTATCAAATGAATTGGTATCAGTATTATATATGCAACACACATATCATCATATCAGCACAAATCCCAAAACTTGTGAATAGTGATTCGTTTCAAAAGAAGGAATTTTTAATAACCTATTAAGAAATATTAATTTTAAAAGTAACCCAAAACTTTTAAAAATAGCAAAAATGGGTCACTGATCACAAAACACAACTGAGCTTCAATCGCTTATTGGGTCAGCGACTGATGAAGTGCCAGTGCGTTTCGACCTAGCTAACCCAGCCCACTACCACGCAGGATTTCAGTCGCTGGCTGGGTAAGCAATTGTTTCATCTGAAAGATGTCTTCTAGGTGAAATTACCCCTTTCGTGTTGCGGGCGTGCCAGTATACATAAGTATACACATAAAAGAACATAGAGAATGCACAATCTTAGAAAAACATGTACTTTATGAATTCTCAAATTAATTACAAGTTACAAGTCCCAAGTCCCCTTGGGATTTTCTATGTTCTCATTGTGCCTTATAGAAATACCTCTTGATTTCAGAAGATTGCGTGGTTCATGATTTCTCAGGGCTTTTGAAAAACTCCCGACTAATTACATCTATATAATAAATCCGTAGAAAACCTCCGATTAAGGTGTGTTGATGGTCGTCGTCTTCAAAACTTCAAAATTTTGCCCTTGATGAATGAGTGCAATGCGTATGCCTATGCATGCAAGTATGCAAACCCATATCTTCATCAGTCTATGGTGCTATCACAAAAAAAAATTGTGGCCGTCGCCTCGTCGGTGCCCGGCCAGGGGTTGTTTGACCTTGTCGGTCACGAATAAATGGATGTCTTCGCCTCATCAGTACTCGACATTAATGGTGTCTGGCTTCATCAGTCACCGAGAGGATGTCGCCTTAGCCTCATCAATACCCAGCGACATGAAAAGTATGAATAGGAACAAATTGTGTTAACATCTTGACTTCCTTAGCTTCTGAAAATGTACATTGCGTGGTATGGTAGCACATTGGAACATTCATCAATGCCTTTGATTGTTTTGACAACTTCTGACACAATTAGAATGCATCGGCTCCCCTTTGCTTGACTGGATGGGGGACTTTTTGGCCTCTGATCGGCATGAAACATGGTGAGTAGCTTCTGGACAAATCTTCAATTACTCATCAAAATTTGAGATCAATCGAACCATCAGATTGGAAGCTATCTTCAATACATTGCTCGTATGTCAGGCTGAAATTCAGTGAGACAGAGCATGTTTGCAATCATCTTTTGGAGGTTTCCATGACTTCTGATCAAGTTGAGACTTGGAGGAACTATTTCAATTTAAGTCTTCTATTCTGTATAAAAATTTGGAGTCAATTGGACTTCTGAATGAGAAGTTATCGTCGATGCATCTCCCGTATATCAAACTAAAATTCATTAGGAAACAACTTATTTGCTGCAATCCTTCTGAACTCTAGCCAAATTGTAACTTGGCGACCTCTGATTGAATTGATACTTGGTGGACATATTGAACCTTGAGTCTTCCGTCTTGCATAGAAATGTAGGGTTGATCGGACTTCTGGATCAGAAGTTATCATCGATTCGTCACTCATGGGACAGGCTAAAACTCATCTGGTCAAATTGTAACTTGAAGACTTCCAATTGGATGCAATTAACAACCTCCATTCGAATTGAAGTGTAGATCAATAACTTCTCATCGGGTAGAAGTGCAATCAACAACTTTTGTTCGGATTGAAGTGTGTATCAATATTTCTCATCGATTAGAAGTGCAATTAGCAACCTTTATTCGAATTGAAATGTGGATCAATAACTTCTCATCAGGTAGAAGTGCAATTAGCAACCTCTATTCGAATTAAAGTATAGATCAACAACTTCTCATCGACTAGAAGTGCAATCAACAACTTATGTTTGAATTGAAGTGTGGATCAACAACTTCTTATCGATTAGAAGCACAATTAGCAACCTCTGTTCAAATTGAAGTGTGGATCAACAACCTTCGATCGATTAGAAGTGCAATTAGCAACCTCTATTCGAATTGAAGTGTGGATCAACAACCTCTTATCGATTATAAGTGCAATTACAACCTCTGTTCGAATTGAAGTGTGGATCGACAACTTCTCATCAATTAGAAGTGCAATTAGCAACCTCTGTTCGAATTGAAGTGTAGATTGACAGCTTCTCATTGGGTAGCAGTGCAATTAGCAACCTCTGTTCGAATTGAAGTGTAGATCAACAACCTCTGATCGATTAGAAGTGCAATTAGCAACCTCTGTTCGAATTGAAGTATAGATCGACAACTTCTCATTGATTAGAAGTGCAATTAAAATGCATTGACTCCCATTCTCCTGATTGGATGGGGGGCTTTTTAGCTTCTGATCGGCATGAAACTTGATGGAGTAGTTTCTGGACAGATCTTCAATTTCTCATCAAAATTTGAGATCAATCAGACCTTCGGATTGGAAGTTATCTTTAATATATTGCTCATATATCAAGCTGAAATTCAGTGAGACAAAGCCTGTTTGCAATGATCTTCTGAGGATCTTCTTGATTTCTGACAGAGGTGAAATTTGGAGGAGTTTCTTCAGCACAAGTCTTCTATCTTTCATAAAAATTTAGGGTCGATTGGACTTCTAGATCAGAAGTTATCATCGATGCGTCTCCCGTGGGATAGACTGGAATTCATCAGAAAACAACTCATTTGTTGTAATCCTTCTAAACTTTGGTCGAATTGTAACTTGAAGACCTTTGATTGAGATGAAACTTGGAGGGATGTTTCACAACAAGTCCCCTGTCCTGTATAAAAATTTGGGGTCAATGAAGAAGAGTGTACACTTAAAAGCCCCCATGTACTACTACCTCACCCTCTTCGACTGACCCTGATACTCCGATGGTGTGTAGCAAGAGAGGGGATGATGATCCTTAATGCGACACATCTTGACAGTCAGTGTATGTGCAGCTGGTGGGGCCTCCGGTGGAGCATCAGGTAGCTGCGAATGCTGCGTAGGACGTTGCTCTGGATGGGGGCATCATGGTGCCATATAGGATCTCGCAGATTTGTTTGGGTCAGAATATACTGTTGCATTGCATCCTGACCCTCCTCCACCACCAAATCCTGACCCAACCCCTGGTCCAAATGAACCTTGTGTGCCGTAATATCAAGTTCTTCATCTGAAGAGCTATCGCCAAGAGCGACATGCAATTGTGGAGGTGGCGGTCGTGATGAAGAGGGCCGATCTACTAGTGGCATGCGCGAATAAGAAGGATGGTCTGCTAACGGGAATGGTGGAGGAAGCACAATTAGGTGAGGTGGCATGAGCATTTTGAAATCGACCAGAATCTGATCTAGCCGCTGCGTGGCATCTGCCAAGTGAGCCTACAACTCTGCTCTAGGGACATCCTAACCATCATGTACCCTGACCACCATGTCGTGTGAACTGGCGGAGAGGGCTCTAATGGTGTCGAGCTACACACACAACGAACCTTAAATTAAAGAATGACGATAAATGTGTAGTTGAGATTACAGAGAGTTAGAATGCTCACAGAAGAGTAAACCCGCCTTGCAAGGCGTCGGTCGAAGTGCTCATCGATGGTAGGCGCAGTGGTGGGCTCATTAGTTGTCGGTGGTGGCTGCGGCGACAATCTATGTAAGGTGCGCAGTCGGAACCACGCTAGGTATTAAAAGTGGATATTATGGCTGTAAGGTCTGTCCTCTGCGACCGTCCATATGTGTGCCCGATCCATCCACTCCTGTACGTAAGGGCGCTACCGATCGACGAAATCATCTCATCCATGTCCCTTTCTAGATTGCCTACAGATAAAATAAATTATCAACAGAATTCATTTTGGAGATAAGAATACAAAATTAAAACATAAGTGACATATACGTACTCATGAATATGGTGCGGAAATGTTTGGGGTGGGGACACAGGGACATACTGGCGTAGGCTGAACTGGTGCATAACCTGCTCAGGCGAGTACCCCTTAACCATGTGAGAGAAGACTAGAAGAACCTGTGTACGGCAATGAGATGAATCCTGAGTGCATAGAGACGAAAGACTCTGTGGTGCGACCGACTGTATATATGTGCTACGGTGTCCATAGACGCCACATAACACTGTTGTCAAGAAGCAAATCGAAGCTCTGAGTGTATGATGGATAGCACTGGTGCGTCTGATCCATGGCCCATCGTAAACTCAGTCTGGACCACCTCTACCCCATCATCGGTCCGTCTCACATATTAGGACTGACCGCAAACTGATCCTGCAGTACTAATGGTCAGCTGATGAGGAAATGCTCATAGGACCACAACTGTAGCCATATGGCGCATGCTACAAACAGTGATCCATCCTAGTCTCAGCTCGTGGCATCACACAATCCCTTGTACGTGTGGCACAACACAGCCGAACAGAAGCTGAACTGCGGCATATGTCCCAACTATGAGTCCGCAGTAAGTCTGACGAGCTGAATAAAGTGCCGCTCACATATATCTCCGTGGGTGCTGGGGAACAATAGCCACCCAAATAAATAAAGTAGATAAGCCTCAAAGTGACGTCTAAATACCTCCTCAAGAGCGTCCATAGGGAATGCAGGATCTCGAATGACGCACAAGTATGACTGCGGCACTCCTGTTGGCTATGCAAACCCTATAGTTGCTCGATCCCCTGAAAGCGTTGCAAGAAATCCAAAAGCCATGCAGCTCCGTCGGTTGCAGTAGGAACATATATGTAACCTCTGATAGGCAAGCCGAATAGCATACTGACATCCTCGATTGTGATGGTGAGCTCGCCCAAGCTGAAATGGAGTGTGTGCGTCTCCGACCTCCATCGATTTACAAGTGCGGTGACCAATGCTCTGTCAAAGGGAAATCGTTGGGCCTGATCCACCATACGGGCGAAGGGAAGCAGCCCAGCCTTTAGCAAATGAGGTGTGAAACACTCATCCAGAGGCCACATCTCCCGCAGTGTCCTCATATGCAGACCCAGCAGAACGGTGCCCTCTAGAAGTCGACAGGCACAATGATGCCGGTGATGGTGATCTCTAATCAACTCAGGAAGCTGCTACTTGTCCACCATATCTGCAGTTATCACATATTGGTCGAAACAATTATAAGCGTACATATTCATATTGATCGAAACAATTGCTAGCATACATATTAATAAATGAATTAAAATCATACGATTAATGTGAAATACAAAATCGTTCAGTTCGAATACGAAAATATTAAAAACATTACAATACTCAAATTCACAGATTACATTGAAACCACAATTAAATTACACATGAAGAACAACACCGAATACATATAACAGACAACTGATTTAGTTCCTCGTAGAAGTCAATGTGGTTGCCAGTTGTGGGCATTGGTTTCTATTGTGACCAGGCTGTTTGCAAATGGTGCATCTACAGAGTCTATCTTCACGCTCTTCCGCATCCATATCATTTTGGATCTGCCTAGTTCAACGTTGACCGACATGTGTCACCTGCACCCTCCTATCTGGGATCCACAAAAAGATATCTTCTGGCAATATGTTTCGATAGTTGCCTATTGCCACAAAGCCATGGAAGACGCCATCCCAAGTTTTTGACAGGTACTCCAGAGTATAATATTTTGAGATATACTGTGTTGGAGTAATTCCTGAGAGGGCACAAGCAGCGATAACATGAGAGTAAGGAATGTGGAGCAGCTGAGGCTTATTGCATGTGTATTCTGCAGCTCCATTTGTAATTGTACATTCGTGGACCCAACCAACTCTCAACGTAATAAGAACGAACTTGTACCTTAGCCGAACCTCATAATTTCCATTCAAACGGCTTAACAGGGAGACTTCATGCGACATTGCCTTCCTCATCCTAAATTAAAAATATTCATTAATCGTTTTAGGCCAATGCACCAAGGGATCGTCCATAAGATTTTTAACCACCAAATTTCGACTGTCATAATATGTTATTGTGTGATAGAATATCATCTCAACTATGATAGTTAGGGAAAACACCGCACAATTTTTAGGATGAAATTGTATACCTCGGCAAGATTTGTTGTCATAATTTCATATCAAGCCCCATCTGTGTCATGCAGCAAGGACCACTTCTCCTTTGGTTTTGATTGAATCCACTGACTAAAACTTAGTCTCCTGTTGTTGGTAACGTTGTCTACTACCGATTCACCTATCCCTTCATTTTGTTTCAATGTAGTCTCATTCAATGACTTCTATATAGCTATGAACTTGGACACTTGATTCTGTTTGGCAAGCCTTTTGAACACCTGTATCTAGCGCTTACTCTTGAAATGAGTATGAAAATTTGTGTCAAATGCCGCAAACACCAATGACTCCGTAGATCCTCCCAAGTCAGTGATGGATCCATTCCAGACTACAGGTACTCGATTGCACTCAGCATTCCTCTGTTTCAATCGTGAATTAAGCATATGCACTCATGATTTTTCACCACCTCATTCTTCAGTTTGCCTAAAAACCATAACCAACTATTGTAGTTCTCCCCTCAACCATTGCATATGATATGGACAGAACCTGGTCGTTGGCATCAGTTGCCATGACAGTCAACAGAGTACCCTCGTACTTTCCTGTTAAGAACGTTATGTCTATGCAAAGCACGGGTCTTATGTACCTAAAAGATGTAACACAGTGCTCGAATGCCCAAAAAAAACTATTGTAGTATCATACATTCAGGTATAATAAAGCCATCAGAGCCAATAGCCGGTGTATCCACAATTCGATGACTGTCCCTGGATTTGCATCACATATACAGTGAAGCAGCATTGGTATGAAGTTATATGTGATAGAGATATGACTTAGAGGCAATTATGGAGATGATTGTATCATGATATATTTATGAATTGTTACGAATAAAATATTATTGCATTCCTTAAATAAAGTATCACTTTTATTGATCGAACAAGTATGTGATTTGTTTGTGAAACTCTTTATTATGATATATGAACTGTCGGCATTATTAGTGATACTTATTCTAAACATCCTTAACTTTCAACATTACATGGAATAATAATACAAGAAAAGTCAGTACGATCATTGATTGATAGTCAAGTTTCACGGACCATGGATATGAGATATCAAGTCAATGTCGTGGACACATGTTGGAGAACATGTTGTTTGGATTGACCCATCTTGAGACACTGTTGAGTTTTTATGTGTCATTAGTTTGTTTCTAATAGTTATTTTGGTTTATCTTTAGATCTGAGATCATCACGATTTCATACATACGTAGTAGCATACTTGGTATTATCAACCGCTACTTTTAACCGAGTAGTGATAAATGTGACATACAAATATATTATGAACCATGTGGTTGAAAGTGAATGGTCGAGATGGAATTTTCCCCTCTCATATCTTGAGAGAGATATCTCTGGACCCCTTGATGTAATTGGACTAAGAAAGTACATGGTTGTGCCAAATATAGTTGAGAGTCAACTATGGAAAGATTAATCCATTACAAGATCAAGAAAGGACCGAGCTACTCAAGGATGATACGTTTCCCACCTTGAATTCGATCTGGTATCGTGAGGCAAAGAGATAATCCATGATAAGTTGTATAGATTCATCGGATATGATCTTCGTGTACATGTGGGTAGTCATAATGTCTTGCTAGAGACCGCTTATGACTTGTGAATTCAATAAGTTGTTTCCGGTCGCGTCCAAATATACATGAACGTACAGGGTCACACACTTAACCTGTTGGAGTATTAATTCAGATGGGATCTGAAACGGGTCCCCTATTGATAATAGATTTATCATTAGAATTAGGGTTTGCATTTGAGTAGGACTTATCTTCAAGGCCCTATAAAAGGAGGTGCGGTGGGCATACATCCATCATCTGATCTATTCTGGCTGCCACCACCATCCACGAGATAGATCAAGGATGCCGACTAGGGGGGGTTGAATAGGAGGCTTTTAAAAACTTTAAACTTAAACAAATATTTGCAAAGTAAGAACAAATAATAAAATGAGCAAGAGGAGAAGAGAATGAACACAGTAATTTTTACCGAGGTATCGGAGACTCGCCTAGTCTCCACTAGTCCTCGTTGAAGCACTCAAGTCACTTGAGTTTTGCCTCAATACTCACGAAGAGTATTATCAACTATTGGTTGCTCCTTGTCCACTCCGAAAAGGCGAGCACCGATGACTTGTACAAGCTTGCCGAGCCTCTCCGACAATCTCCGAACTAGAGAGGTCAACGGCCACGCCTCTGAACCATCTAGGTGAGGGCGCTCACCAAGAGTAACAGGCAGCGCGATCTTCTCTTGACCTCCAAACACGCACCGAGAAACTAAGAGTATGCAAATGCAAAAGAACTGAAACTCTCGGTGGATCGAAAACACTCAACTTGATCAAAAGATCAAGATTTTAAGTAGAAAACTAAAACTCAAGAGTGTATAAGAGAATGCTACTGCTTGTTGTGTAAAACTCATGCCCAAAACTCCTATTTATAGTCTCAAGAATCAAATGAACCGTTGGAGCTAGGGCTGAAAATCAGCAACTCAAACTGACAGTCAGTTTAGTGCACAACGACCGACAAAATTTACGGATAAAAATTTGCTAGCTGTTCGTGGTTGTTTATGGAAACCTGAAACCCACAACTGACAGTCAGTTATGCAAACCGACAGTCAGTTCGACCACAGATTCGACCAAAATAAAAAAGAAACTCAGTTAAAAACACTGTGGTAGAATCCCCAACTGACAGTCAGTTTAGTACAAAAATTTTGAGCACAAAATACACCCTCTCTGGACAATTGTCAGTTTAATTAAACTGACATTCAAACTGACAGTCAGTTCAGCAAACTGACAGTTAGCCTAAACAAAAACAGAGATAATTTTAAATCCAGAAATCTAAAAGAGGTGTTTAATAGCTTGTTTGAAAGATAATTTCAAGGGCTACATTTTTGTCAACAGAAGAAAAAACCAGATTTGCCTAGATCTTTCTAGAAAATTGAAAAACTCTTCTTCTGTCAAAAACTGAACTGAAAATCCAAATAACTCAAATTAAGTTCAAATCAAATCCAACCAAAATGATGCAATGCAATGACCTAAGTTTCTCGGTTTATGTTGGAGATAAAGAGAGGACTTTGACCACCCCTCTTTATAGTACGGTTAAAACTAAAAACAAATTTCCTAACCGATCAACTCCAAACGCCGAGATCGGTAAAAAATAGAAACTCATAATACCTTAGGTCTTTCACATCTTCATGATTTTTGCGTCTCGTCAATGTTCTTTGCGACTTGTGCTTTTATTTTATGTCGGGTTCGTCTTGTATACCGTGCATTTCTTCCCAACACAACTCTGTATCAAATAAACTCAAAAGCACAATTAGTCCGAAACACTTTGTTTTCATTAATCACCAAAATTAGGGTTAGGCATGAAGGTCTAGATGCAACATCATTGCCATATTTTCTTTTATAATCGATAGTATTAGACTGGCAACAAAACTAGAAGTGATATTTCTATGTTGCTGCAACATGTCCTTTGCTAGACATCTGTGGTCCGCTACTCTTGTCACTTGAAAGAAAAGCTCATCTTGCGGACGTGTGACATGTACGTGCCATGAGCAATTGTCAACTAAATACTTTACAACTCACAAGCCCTGATTTGATTTAACCACCCAGAATGGCTTATTCAGTGAAACAACCCATGTAGTGATGGCCTTTTCCACATCTTTCTTGGTCCGAAACAATTGTCCAAACTGTACAGTTGTTTCATTGAAGGACCATTTCAACGATTAGTGTACTCCTCATCATTGAAATTCTCCTCTAATTCTAGCAATTCATCAGCTAAATCTACTTGACAGTTACCAAAACGATTTATATGCGTAATGCTTGCATTCTGCATAGCTACACTAGCACTGGTGCTGGCGTTGGCGTTGGAACATTCACTACTTGTGAGATTTAGGGTTTTCGATACTCTTGTTATCGAATGACTACTTTCTGAACTATTTACATTTTTAAAAATTTTAGCATAAATTATAAAATCTCTAATACCATGGAGTGGATTTTTCAAAATTTTAACAAACAAACCCCACAATTTTTCACTCTTCAGTTTCTTAAGTATTCATTTATTTCCTTCTGGTAACAGGCCTTCAATCTTGACATAATCTGTCGCAAGATTAAGTTGTAACAAATCAATTAACCAAATCTCCAAATCATTGAAAGACATTGACAATGTTTGCGACATTTGCCCATATACATGGGAACATGCATTAAGATCATCACCATATGATCCATTACGAATTATATCAGTTCCATAATAAACACAAACCATATCGAGTTGTTCCATAACCTACTCAAATTAACTTTTCGTATTAGGTTACACAAAAATATGTTCTTCTAACTCAGACAATATTTTAATATAGTGAAATCTATAAGAGTATCAAATCCACAATAAGATTATGCTTTTTTGGAAATCAAAATATAAATAGGTTCTCCTAACGCACATAAATGTAATTAATTATACATAATTTAATATGACAAATATTAATAAAATTGTAAATCTACACTGAAGCAAAACAATCTGTCTTAAATTCTAGATCAGACGAACCTAAACGATACAAAAAACTAGAGTGAAGCAAAAAAATAATTCTCTAGGGTGAATCTTTAACTTTATCCTAGATCACACGAAACTAGACATGTCCTAAACCTTACATCACACGAACCTAGTTCCTATATCCTAAATGAAGCAAAAAAATAAATTTTTACCTATCATAAATTCTGTAGTGATACAAAAAAAATTAAATTTCTAATTTGTCTTTAACCCTAAAAAACTATAAACAGTTAAATCTACATATTGCCTTGGAGTTCACAAAATTTCACTTGAATGAGCAAATGATCGTCAACTGTTTTTGCTTTTTTCTTTTTTTTGTTTTCCTTTTCCTTCCTCTCCTTCTCTTCTCCTCTTTTTCCTTCTCCCCTTCCTCCTTCCCTTTTTTTTCTCTCTTTCAGTTGCTGTCTGTTTTTTTTGGTTGAAAATGACATTTCAATTCTCAACAGAATTGTTGCTGAGTTTATATGCAAGTTTCAGTTGCTCACCCAGCCAGCGACTGAAATCTTGCGCGGCAGTGGGCTAGGTCAGCTAGGTCGAAAAGCACTGCCAGCTCATCAGTCACTAACTCAGTAAGCGATTGAAACCCAGTCACATTCTGTGGTCAGAATTGAAAGCCATTTTTGTTTTTTTTTAAAAGTTTCGGGTTACTTTGGAATTAATAATTTTTAATGGGTTATTAAAAAAATTCCAAAAGAAGAAGAAAACAGGGGGGATAAAAGTTAATTGCATAATGAGTGCATTAGTTACACAACCAAATCAAGACTCTATGTAGAGATAACAAATGGTTGTTCTAGAATTCATTGTAATGTTTAATGTTAAAACATGTTCTGAAATCTAAACATTTAGCAACATGCATGGTGAGTTGGTTGATTGACTCAAAGTCTAGCAGCAGTGGTTAGTTCAAGCAGTTGCAAGCAAATAATGAAGTTTCATCACATCTTAATCATGAGTGAATCTTGATAATTAGAGAAAGAAAAAGTGTGTACAATTCTGAAACCAACAAGATGAAACCAATCAGCGAAATTATTTCTAATTGAGAAAAGGTGCCTTAATCTTGAAAATTAGGGCAAAAGCAGCACCTAATGACCAAACAACATTTAGATAATAGAATTGTTGTTGCAAAGTTAGATATTATCTCCAATGTTTGTTTGTGATCAATTAGCAAGTTCTTCATGACAGCGTTTGATTTGTGAGTAATGATTTTAATCTCTCACGGCATATGATCTACATAACATTCACCACTATTTTACTAATATCAAAATATCCATTTCCATCAGTTTATATATTTATGCCTAAATTGGACTACATATTTGAGGTATAGTTTATTTCAGACTGGGATATTACTACCACAAGAATGGTGCATATTGAATCCCTATTGATTTTGCGTGTAAAATTTTTGTCAAGAAAATATGCACTAGAAAACAGATATCTCATAGAACTACTTACACTTGATGAAAGCATACCCTTTCTTGGATCAAAAGCACCTGCAAGAAAATAATGAAAGTTTCATCACATCGCTAGCATGAATGTAGCCCGCACCAGGAAGCACAACGATCTTTAGTGTAAATGTTTTCTTGAGAAAGTATGCACATGAACTCAGGTATCCCATAGAACTACTTACACTGGCAAACCCTTTCTTTAATCAAAACACAGTACTTATAAATGACAGAAGTGGGTAAACTTAGCATTCAAAAGAGCACAAATATGTAAGAAAGTGAGCAATAACATATGAGATATGTCAAGATGCAGTACTTAGGAATTACATCACAAAACTTCTACATATCTTTCTTCCTTGCTCTAATGTAATGCTTGAACATATTTATTGCCCCGCAGAAGGAAGTTCTGATGTGGTAATCTTTTTCTTTTTCTTTAGGAAATTGTAGCGATAGATCTCTATCTCTTCATCTCTGTTCTTGAGTGCTGTAGGCCTGCAATGTTTTGGTTAGTGACGAATGCAAGGCCTCTTTTGTTAGTTGTTGCAATTTACTCATTGTTCTTTTGTTGGTGCCTCGGAATGTTTTGCTAGTTAATGTGATAAGGTTTGTGTAACTTAATTCTTGTAGGGCCTCTGTGAACTGGGATAAGATTAAGCTCAAACAGGTGGAGCAAGTGAGGACTTGGTTCATAATTCTCCCTGGCTGAAACACAAGCTGCAAATGCTGCGACGTCCTCATATGCCCAAGTTGTGTGATGTGATCCATCTTGGGTATGCCTTTTCAACTTCCGAGCTCTGACCATATTCAAAGTGCTCTTGATTTCTTTTTCCAATACCAGTATTGACCACTATCATGTTACATCTTACTAGTATACGGAAATGTCAGTCATCCAAGGAAGAGATCAGTCATCACTTGCTCTTGCCCTTTCCCTGACTTATGTGCAGTCAATTTTCTGTGTAAATTCACAGAGTTTACTTCTAGACATGGACAAATCATTTAAATCTGAATTTTCTGTTCATGTATCTTACTGAGCATCTTTTAAATTATAGGATTTCTCAGTAATGCAACCTCAGAGTCTATAGCACTACACATGCAAAAGGAACAAAAAATTGCTTTCACGTCCCAAATGAACGTACCACTGACAAGATGCCCCACGCCTAGGCGTTCTGTGGACCCCACAAGTCAGCATGTCTGTTGAGCGCACTCTATATAAAAACACACCCTCCATCCACGCGCCACTACCCAACAAGAGTATTCCGGCGAGATGGGGCTGCGTTCCGGCGAGTACTCCCGCTTCACAAGGTTTCGGCTCCGGCGGCTGTTCGTCTCCCTCAAGTACAACGGCCTTTACGACATCGCCTACGAGTATGCTTTTTTTTTCTCTTTATTGTTTTCCCCTCAACTCTTTTGTGATCAGGATTTAGGTTTGCATGATGTGTTCGTCGTCAGGATGAACAGGGAGACGACTGTGTTCTTCGACGCGGCGTATGTGAGGCGTATGGACACGTGGCGTTGCATTGAGGAGTACCTTTTCTGCTTCGTCAAGGTCGGGGAGGGCAGCGAGGAGGCCACGAGACTCTTGTGCCGCGTCCACGAGAACCTCATCTTCGCCGATCTCGCCGGCGGCGACTGGGACACCTTCTGCGCGGCCGCCTTGTTCGACCGTCCCGGCGCGGCCTTCCTCGCCAACTCCAACTCTGCCCAGCAGGTCCGCGACACCTTTTTGTCCTTCCGATTTGAACATAGCAGGTAATTGGAAAATCGATTTGCTTTGCTTTGATCATTGCCTGCATCTTTCTCTTCTTGATGTGATAATCTTTCACAATGTATCTAATTGATGGAGTCTCTGTTTGTTTGATCTGATATTGCAGGGATCACATGTACCGGGATAAGCTAAGGACCGAGTTATTGGAGGAGGTGTTAGGAATGGCTGCTCAGTGTCCCGAACTGAAAGACAAGATGTATTCGCCGTGCTGCGCAACCAAGTTGCCGGTCATGCCGTTGATAATTCCCGGCATAATGCAGGACCTTTGGCTCCTTCGTCTGCACTGTTTCTTCAAGCACCACCGTCTCTACAAAACCGCCGATGTGTATGTCTTTCTTGTCCTTGCAATTGCAATGAATTAAACCAACTCTCTTGTCCATTGCGGAATTAAACCAAGCCATTCCTCGGGTTGGAGCGCTATACGGGGGCGCTCATGGACGTGGCCCATCTGGAGCAGCTAATCATGGAAGGGCAGTGGGGAAAGGCGCGTATGCATTTATCCCGCTGTATCTATAATAATAATGGTAATGGTTTTAAACAGATAATTGACACGGAGAGTGCAACCCTCTTGTGGGAGTTTGGACTCCTCAAAATCCTCTCCGAGCTCACCAGTCCCGGCGAGGGAGGCGACTGGAAGGCTTGGAAACTTAAGTACATAAGTGACCACAACAAGCCCGAGCCCAAGTTTTCCAAAATCTGCGGATTCTTCTACTCTATCCGCTCAGACGAAGCCAGGTAATGCAATATATTTATGTCCTTTGGCTAGATTGTGGAGTGAAATTTTGGTTCAAATAAACACGTAATAAGAAAACGCCTCCTATGCTTGGTTCAAACTAAATTCTTTATATATTTTTGGGGGAAAATATCAGCCAACGCCAGAAACGTCATCAGGGGGGTTCTTTCTCCGGGGTTGAGAGAAACTTCCCGCGGCGCACCTCCTCAGGGCTAGGGAGAGCTCCTCTCCCGGAGCCCCTTCTCCGGGCCGGGGAAGACATCTCCCGGAGCCCTCCCCCGGGCTCGGGAGAGACTTCCCCCGGCGCACCTTCTCCGGGCTAGGGAGAGCCCCTCTCCCGGAGCCCCTTCTCCGGGCCGGGGAAGACGTCTCCCGGAGCTCTCCCCCGGGCTCGGGAGAGACTTCCCCCGGCGCACCCCCGCAGGGCTAGGGAGAGCCCCTCTCCCGGAGCCCCTTCTCCGGGCCGGGGAAGCCGCCTCCCGGAGCCCTCCCCCGGGCTCGGGAGAGACTTCCCCCGGCGCACCTTCTCCGGGTTAGGGAGAGCCCCTCTCCCGGAGCCCCTTCTCCGGGCCGGGGAGGACGCCTCCCGGAGCCCTCCCCCGGGCTCGGGAGAGACTTCCCCCGGCGCACCTTCTCCGGGCTAGGGAGAGCCCCCTCTCCCGGAGCTCCCTTCTCCGTGCCGGGGAAGACGTCTCCCGGAGCCCTCCCCCGGGCTCGGGAGAGACTTCCCCCGGCGCACCCTCTCCGGGCGACGGGAGAGCCCCCTCTCCCGGAGCCCCTTCTCCGGGTCGGGGAAGACGTCTCCCGGAGCCCTCCCCCGGGCTCGGGGGAGACTTCCCCCGGCGCACCCTCTCCAGGCGACGGGAGAGCCCCCTCTCCCGGAGCTCCCTTCTCCGGGCCGGGGAAGACGTCTCCCGGAGGCCCTTCTCCGGGCTCGGGAGGGGTTTCCCCCGGCGCTCCTCTGGTGGGCACTAATTTCAAAGGGCTGCCACGTGTCGGAAATCGGTGCCCTGGACCTCGTCCAAAGACCGTTTTGCCCCCGATCCTACGGTGGCAGGAGGGGTAGTTCAGTAATTTGCGTCTTTTGGGGTCTATATATACCCTTGTAACCCTCTTTTGTAACCTAAGACATTCATTTGTACTTTATCCAAAAAAGCAAAAAGGCGTGTTCTGGAGCCCTCTCTCCGGGAGAGAGCCCCCCTAGCCGACGCTCGTCGGGAACACGTCGACAGGACTAGGGCCTCCACTGAGGCCCGAACCTGTATAAACCCCTGTGTCAATCTCTGGGATTGTCCAACGCGGGGTGACCCGTCGCACGGTCAGCTCGCGTTGAGGAACACGTGTTACGCACGTCATCAAATCTGCCGAGGTATTTTTTATACCACGACAGTTGGCGCCGTCCGTGGGGACTCGTGACAAATAGTCATGGCTCCAAGAAGGATGAGGCACTTAACCTCCATCTCCAACGACGCCGGCCCTAGCAACCCTGCGCCACCCGCGCAAGGGGCCGTCGTCGCGACACCCCCTCCCGGGCACACTCGGGGGGAGGCAACACTCAACTCTCCCGTCATCCTTGGCGGGGGAACGACTCCTGCGAGCCTGCCCGAAGGTTCCGGTTTGGGAGGACCAAGTGTACCCCAGGTAATGCCTTCAGCTTCAGGTGACCCGCTACTCGGGGCGCTGATGGAGGGACAGCTTCGCGCACAACGTACTCTGGAAGAGTTGTTACGCGCCATAGCGCGGCCTCCGGCCCCCGCTTACCCGCACCCGTTCCAGTTCGGAGGGATGGCACCTCCGTTCATGATGGGACACCCAGGAACCTTCTTCGCTCCGGGGGCTTTCCCCTTCCCGGGAAGCACCCCCACCTCCGGAGGTCCTTCACTCCCGGGGGGTCAGCCCGTCTCCGGGGGCTACCCTTTCCCGGGAGGCGTCCCCACCTCCGGAGCTCCACTCCCGGGGGGTCAGCCCGTCTCCGGGGGCTACCCTTTCCCGGGAGGCGTTCCCACCTCCGGAGGTCCTTCACTCCCGGGGGGTCAGCCCGTCTCCGGGGGCTACCCCCCGCCGGGAGGGTGTTCGTTCCCCGGGGGTTCTCCCGTTCCTGAACCATCCCTTGCCCCGGAAGGAATTCTCCCCCCTGGGATTACGCCTATCCCAACGGGTATCCCCGGGGTGATTCCTACATTACAGGCCGTTCCCCCATGGGGAAGTCTTCCCACGCCGCGGGCCGTCTCCGTGGCCGGGACTCGTCCGGCCCGCGATTCCTCTCCCGCGCCGGTGACGGGCGCATCTCCGCCTCCTCCCCCGGGTCCCCCCCCTCGGGCTCCCCCGGTGAACCAAACGCGGTTTACTCGGGAGGAGGTGGAGCGCATGCGCACGGCAAGGTCCGAAGGCGCCCCGTCCCGGTACGGCCGGGAATCACTCGCGCGCAAGCGCGCCCCCCTTGTCCCTACAGACAAGGGTAAAAGACCCATGCAAGAGGCCTCCGTCACTTCCGGAGGTCCCCCCGAGATACAAGAGGTGAGCTCCACCAACCCCGAAGAGCGAAGGCGATACCGGAAGGCCGGCGGTCCGTTGGGACCCCTCTCCGATTCGGACAATGAACGCGCTTCCCCCGTGAAGGGGGATATCGATGCAAACTCCCCAAAGGAAGTGGAAGGGGCTAACCAACCCCTTTGCCGCCGCCTCCGGCGTGTTCGGTGGCCGAAACCATATCGGCCACCCCACATCGAGCACTACAACGGGGAGGCCGACCCCTACGAGTTCGTCCAAGTGTACTCCACGGCCATCTCGGCGGTTGGGGGGGACGAAAGCGTCCAATGCAACGTCTTCCCCCTCTACCTCTCGGGAATAGCTCGTTCATGGTTCTATAACCTAAAGAGCGGGTCCATCAAGTCATTCGCGCAGCTGAAGCGCGAATTCTGCGCAAATTTCCAGGGGAATTACATCCGTCCCCTGGATTCGTCGCAGTTGTACACCGTTCGCCAACGGTCGGGGGAGACAATACGAAGTTTCTTCAAACGCTTCGCGCAGATCAAGAGCAAGGTGGCTCACGTCCCCGACTCGACGGTGATCAAAGCGTGCAAGAGTGGCATTCTCCCGGGAGAGCTCCACCGAAGACTCTCCCGGAGTTGCCCGTCCTCCGCCGACGAGCTCTTCAACGTACTCGAGAAGTACGCGAGAGCCGAAGAAGACGATCTCTGGAAAAAGCACCAGGGGACCTCTGTCCCTGGGGAGAGGGACGCGAAGGACCCCTCCAACAAACGTCCCCGGAGGGGGCCCCGCAACGAGCCAAGGCCTCGGGACACTTTCGTCCTCGAAGGCGGAGGCGGCTCTCGGGAGCCTAACCGGGGACAGCGCCCCTTTTCCAAGCCCAAAGGTGGTGGGGGAAGCCGATCCTCCCGTCCGCAAGAAGGCAAGGAGTCTGGAGCCACTCTGTGGTGCGCTTACCACAAGTCCAACTCCCATGCAACCCGAGAATGCCACGCGCTCCTCAACCACTTCGCGACATTCCTCGAGCAACATGGGCCGGGGGGAGGAGGAGGCTCTACCTCCTTACCCCTTCCATCACCAGCCTTGGCGGCACTCCCCGCTCCGCCAGGGGGACGTCAGAGGCAAGGCCAGGAAAAGGGTTCGAGCAACGAGCTCCCCTTCCAAGCCTCCGAGAGGCACATCAATGTCATTGTAGAAGGATCCGCCTCCGGGCGAGATTCCAAACGCCAGCGCAAAGAATATGCGCGGGAGGTGAAGGTAGTAGGGGCCGTCAACACGTCCCGGCCGTCCAAATGGTCGGACGTCCCGTTAACGTTTACCATTGAAGACGCGAGTGGGGTGCGCTTCCCCCACAATGACGCGCTGATCGTCTCAGCCACCGTGTTTAACTGCCGCCTTGCCCGAATCTTGGTGGATGGCGGGAGCTCCGCGGACGTCCTCTACCTAAAGGCGTTCAAAGAAATACAGGTGGACGAGAAGCTCCTGCAACCCGCGGTGGGGCCCCTGCAAGGATTCGTCCCGGGGAAAACCATACATCCAGTGGGGAAGGTCGACCTCCCAATGACATTCGGCACCCCAGATAATTACCGGACCGAAATGGTTCGGTTCGACGTGGTGGATCTCCCCTCCTCCTACAACGCTATAATGGGGAGAACCATCATCAACCGCTTAGGAGCAGCGGTCCACCACAACTATCTTTGCATGAAGATCCCCGGGCCGAGCGGGGTGATCTCCGTGCATGGTGACCAGGGTGTGGCTCGCTCTCTCTACGAGCGCGCCTCCGCAGTGATCGGGGACGTTAATCTGGTCAAGGCCCCGGGGGGAGGGAGCTCCCCCTCAATTCCAAACGTGCCAATTGCTCTCCCCGGGAAGTTCCTTCCCAAGCCTCGCCCTGAGGGAGACCTCCGGGAAATCTCTCTCTTCCAAAACGAGGGGAAGACTGTCAAGATCGGGGCTGATCTCCCCGCGGAACACGCGACGCGACTCGCCGAATTCCTTCGCGAAAACGCGGACGTCTTCGCATGGAAGCCCGCGGATATGGGGGGTGTGCCCAGGGATGTTATCGAGCACAAGCTCGCGGTAATGCCCGGTCGCCCCCCGGTGAAACAGAAGATGAGGAAGCTCTCCCTCGAGAGGCAGGAGGCCATCAAGGTGGAGATCGCTAAACTCCGGGAGGCGGGGTTCGTTCGGGAGGTCCTACACCCCGAATGGCTGGCGAACCCCGTCCTCGTAAAGAAGGCAAGTGGCAAGTGGAGAATGTGCGTCGACTTCACTGACCTCAACAAAGCTTGCCCCAAAGATGACTTCCCGCTCCCGCGGATCGACCAACTGGTGGATTCCACCGCGGGATGCGAGCTGATGAGCTTCTTGGACGCCTACTCGGGCTATCATCAAGTCCGAATGGCGGAGGAGGACGAGGAAAAGACGAGTTTTATAACTCCCCTCGGCACCTTCTGTTATGTCCACATGCCTTTCGGGTTGAAAAACGCCGGGGCAACTTTCCAGCGCCTGATGTGTTTGGTCCTGAGGGATCAAATTGGCCGCAACGTGGAAGTATATGTTGACGATGCAGTCGTCAAGAGCATGCGCTCGGCCGCTCATATCGAAGACTTGGGAGAAACCTTTCGCAATCTCCGTAAGTACGGGTTAAGGCTTAACCCGGAAAAATGTGCATTCGGCGTTCGCGGAGGAAAGCTCCTCGGCTTCCTTGTGTCCCAAAGAGGCATCGAAGCCAATCTCGAAAAAATTCGGGCCCTCCTCGACATGCCTCCACCGCGTTCTGTCAAGGATGTACAACGACTCACCGGCCGCTTGGCCGCGTTAAGTCGTTTCGTCTCGCGTTCGGGGGAGCGCGGCCTCCAATTTTTCAAGATCCTCCGCGGCCTTGAGGGGTTCCATTGGACTCCCGAGGCACAGGCTGCATTCGAGGACTTGAAGAAATACCTCGCGAGCCCTCCAATGCTCGTGAGCCCGCGTCAGGGGGAGCCCCTGCTCCTCTACCTCGCGGCTACTCCGATCGCCGTCAGCGCAGTTCTCGTCAAGGAAGAAGACGGGCACCAACGCCCCGTTTACTATGTGAGCGAGGCTCTCCAAGGCGCTAAAACGAGATACACGAAGATGGAGAAGGTGTGTTACGCCCTTCTAATGGCCTCGCGGAAGCTCCGCCACTACTTCCTAGGCCACCCTATCACGGTGCCTTCCTCTCTCCCTTTGGGGGAGGTGCTTCGGAACAAGGAAGCCACCGGGCGAATAGGGAAATGGGGGGCCGAGCTAGCCCCCTTTTCGCTGTCCCTCACCGGACGAACCGCGATCAAATCGCAGGTTCTTGCGGACTTTGTGGCCGAGTGGGCTCCGGTCCCTGGACTGGAAGAAGAAGCGCGTGCCGCCCCACCGCGCGACGACCACTGGACCCTCTTCTTTGACGGCTCCCTCTGCCTGGCGGGGGCTGGCGCGGGAGTAGTCCTGAGAAGCCCCGAGGGGAGAACCCTCGAATATGCGGCCAGGCTCGAGTTACCCGCGACGAACAATGTCGCGGAATATGAGGCCCTTCTCCTAGGGCTACGTCTTGCCCGCTCATTGGGTATCCGACGCCTCCTCGTCAAGGGGGATTCTCAACTCGTGCTATGTCAAATGGACAAGTCTTACTTGTGCCATGACCCGAATTTGAGCCTCTACCTTGACGAGGTCCGGAAGATGGAAAACTACTTCGACGGCCTCGAGGCGCGCCGAATCCCGCGTAGGGACAACGATCGAGCCGACACCCTCGCCAGGGTAGCGAGTGCCCGAGGGCCTCTCCCCGAAGGGGCCTTCTTGGAGGTCATCTCCAAACCTTCCGCGACGGCTCCCGGCCCGGACTCTGAGTCCCGCGACCCAGTCGTCGCGGAAATCGTCCGGGCCACATCCTGGATGGCCCCCCTTATCTCTTGCATCAAGGGAGAGGGGGAGCCCTCCGATGAAGCCGAAGCCAAGCGCCTTCGCGCTAAGGCGCGAGCGTACGTGCTGATAGAGGGGACATTGTACAAGCGAGGGGCCTCTGCGCTGCTTCGCTGCCTCCCGCGGGAGGAGGGAGTTCAGCTCCTCGAAGATATTCACCTCGGGTGTTGTGGCTCTCACCTCGGCCCCCGGGCCGTCGCGTCAAAAGCCATCCGTCAGGGCTTCTACTGGCCAACCGTCGCCCGCGACGCGAGAGACCTCGTCTCTGCTTGCGGGGCTTGCCAAAAAATGGCAAAGGGCTCCAACCTACCCTCCGCAACTCTGCAGGCAATCCCCCTCACGTGGCCCTTCGCGCGGTGGGGAATGGTCCTCCTAGGCCCGTTCCCCCCGGCGTCGGGGGGATACAAGTACGCGGTTGTGGCCGTGGATTACTTCTCCAAATGGGTGGAGGCCGAGCCCCTCGCCGCCATCACGTCTCGTGCGGTGCAAAGGTTTTTTTGGAAGAACATAGTGTGCCGATTCGGCGTCCCCCGCGAGATTACCGTGGATAACGGAACCCAGTTCGACTCAGCGATCTTTCGCGAGTTCTGCCAGAACTTGGGTACGACCCTCCACTTCGCCTCAGTGGCTCACCCTAAGAGCAATGGGGCGGTGGAGCGCGTCAATGGAGTTATCCTCCAAGGGCTCCGTCGTCGCCTGGAGCAAAGCGCCTCCAGGCGCGGGGCATGGGCGGAAGAGCTCCCGAGCATTCTCTGCTCCATGCGAACGACCCCAAGCCGAGCAACAGGGCGTGCCCCCTTCTCGCTGGTGTACGGGGCTGAGGCAGTGCTACCCTCGGAAATCAATTTCCGATCGCTGCGAGTCGAACTCCTCGAGGGAGTCTCGGCGGCCGTGTTTCAAGCTAACGAAGACAACCAGAGGCTGGAGGTGGACCTCGTAGAAGAAGAGCGGGACAGAGCCCTCCTCCGCAACGCCATTTACGAACGCGAGATGGCGCGCGCCTACAACAAGCGTGTTCGGGGGAGGGCCTTCCGTTTGGGAGACCTTGTCCTCAAGCGCGTCACCGACCCTCAAGCCCAAGGGAAGCTCAGCCCAAAGTGGGAAGGGCCATACAGGATTTCCACAATCCTTGGCTCGGGGGCTTACAAGCTCTCTACTCTCGAGGACCAAGAGCTGAAGCACACATGGAACGCGGACCTGCTCCGCAAATTTTACACTTAGTCTCCGAGCCTCCCCCCTTCCCCTTATTCGGACTTCGCAAGGGGAAGGCGCGGTGAGTTGTAACAATGGCCTCAAAGGCCCTTTTGCCTTCCGCCCCTTTTCTTGCGATCCCGCAGGGGGTGGGGGCATTGTACCAGCTTGTTTTAATCAATGCGAATGGTCTTTTCTCCATGCGTTTTCGTGCAGACTTCTTTAATCGCCCCTGAAGCAATACCCTCATCACGAGGATGCCCTCCCCGTGAGGATGCCCCCTGGGGATGCCCTCATCACGAGGAAGCTACAGGCTCCAGCTCAGCCTTAAGTCCCGACGGCGGGAGCCTCGTTCCCCCTTGGGCGGCTTACAATATCCCCTCGTGGACTGAGGGCGTAAGCGGCAACCTGGTTCCCAAGGAACCGAGGTAACGAGTCACTTTGGGGGACCAGTCTCCCCCCATACACTCTAGAGCTTGCTTTTATGCTCTCCCTCCTCCGGGAGCGATCTAGGTCGCGCGACCGATAGATCTTTTACCACACTCGCCTGCACGAGGATAACCCTTCAAGGGTACCACCCCTCATGGGAACAACCGCGATATTTTCTTATGATTTCAGCGCGGGCCGCCTGTTCAGGTCACCCCCCGCTGCAGGGGGAGGAGATGAAATACCTAGCCAAATTCCCTTCGGGGGGGGCATCTAAGGCATCTAGAATCCTCCGGAGATGGAGCCCTTGCTCTCCGGACCCTCGTCCCCCGGAGGTGGAGCCTTGCTCCCCGGATGCTCGTCCCCCGAAGGAGTTGTCTCCCGAGGAGCCTCTCCTCCGGAAGACGTCCTCCGGAGATGGAGCCTTGCTCCCCGGATCCTCGTCCCCCGGAGGTGGAGCCTTGCTCCCCGGATGCTCGTCCCCCGGAGGAGTTGTCTCCCGAGGAGCCTCTCCTCCGGAAGACGTCCTCCGGAGATGGAGCCTTGCTCCCCGGATCCTCGTCCCCCGGAGGTGGAGCCTTGCTCCCCGGATTCTCGTCCCCCGAGGAGCCTCCCCTCCGGAAGACGCCCTCCGGAAATGGAGCCTTGCTCCCCGGATTTTCTCCGGAGAAGCCTCTCCCCCGGACCTTTGTCCGGAGGTGGAGCCTTGCTGCCCGGACCTCCGTCCCCCGGAGTCGTTGTCTCCGGAGGAGAACCCTCCCCCGGAACATCGTCTCCGGAAGTGGAGCCTCGCTGGAGCCTCGCTCCCCCGGAGTTTATCCCCCAGATACTCTCCCGGTGATTTAGAAGCACAAAATAAACGAAAAGTGCGATCTTTTTTATTCCATAAAAAATAAGCCGGGAGACAGCCTCTCCCGGTAGGCTTACAGGGCACAACCGGGAGTTGATTACTCCCAGTGGGCATATGGGAGGCTACCTACGTCTAATGCGGAGAACCAGCATCTCCTAGGCCCATCGTCAAGTCCTCGCCATGTCCCGGTACAAGCTTCGAACTCGTCGCCTCGCTGCATTGAACATGTCCTCCGGCCAGTATTCATACCCTTCGGGAGGTTCGATGCGCAAGGGGATTGCCTCCCACACTCCCGGGGGAGGTGCTGGCAACTCCGCGCGGTGGTTGTCAAAATTCGCCAAGTGCCAATCGGGCAACCACCGGAGCAAAGCTTGTCCCCCCCGGGGGACACCGGGGGCGAGACTCCCGGAGACGGGAGTGAATTCCACGTCCTTCTCCGGGACTCCCGCCCCGGGCACCTGACCATGACAAGACGCGACTTAGCAAAAATTTTCATTTCATTGACAAATGATTTACACATCCGGGGTTCCCCCTACGGAACTACCGGGAGCAAAAATCTTATACAACAAAAAATCCCCTAATCTACCCAGGGGGGACAGGAGGCTCATACTTGCCCGACATCGTCCCCCCCGGAGGAGGCGTCGCCCGGAGATTCCTCCCCGGCAGCTTGGGGGCGTCTTGTTCGCGGGGGCTCAATCACCCGGTCGTAGAAAGCCCCCGCCAACTCCTCCAGCGCCGCCCGGCGGGGCTCGTAGAATTCCTGGAAGCTCCGGGGGACGAGGCGCCCGATAGCTTGGGCCCCGGCGCCCTGGTACTCCACCAAGGAGGCTGCGAGCGCGGTGGTGGTGGACGCCAAGGCCCGGGCACGGACGTCCGCGGCCTCCGGAATGGCCGCGATGTGCCGGGTGAGGAACCTACGCGCCTCCGCCAAAGATACCAGCGGGTTGCGAGGATTCCCCTCCTCCCGGAACTCGACTCCGAGCCCGATCAACGTGGCCCGGAGTCGATTCCCCGCTTATACGAGGGCTCGCGCCCCCGTAGCCTCCGCCTCCCGAAGCGCCCGGGAGCGAGCCTCCTCGGAGGATGCGAGCTGCTCCCGGACGCCCTCCAGCTCCCGGACGGCGGTGTCCCGGGCAATCTCCGCGGGGGCCAGCACTTCCTCCCGGAAGCGCTCCAGCTCCCGGGCGGTCGTGTCCCTCTCTTGGACGAACCTCTCCCGGGCCTGGACTGCCGCGTCCCTCTCCCGGACAGCCGCGTCACGCTCCGCTTCCGCGGCGGCCAAGGCCGCCCTCATGTCCTCGCTCTCCCGGGCGAGGCGAGTCCGGACGGCGCGGGCTACGGCGGTGGTCTAAGGAAAAAGAATCAGTAAATGCAAGCGAGGAGGAAGGAGTTTTTAAGTTTCTCACCTGTAAGGCCAGGGAGACGACTTCCCTGTACCGCTCGTCAATGCCGCCCTCCCGGACGTGAGCTCGCACCGTAGGGGTGACGAGGCTCAGGGAGAGCTTGTGCGTCTCCTCCGAGGAGAAGAGAGACGCTCCCCGCGCCGGGGAACGGGGATCTCCTCCCATGGGCAGGCCCCCGTGGCCAACCCCACTCCTGGAGCCTTGGAGAGTGTCTCCCGGTGGTGGGGCGGGGGACCTCCCGTCCCCCGCGCGGGGAGAGCGCTGTAGCGTCCTGGGGGCTCCCTTCCCCGGTTGCGGTGTCGTCGAGGTGCCGCCCCCGGGGGGGACGTGATGGCTCGCTCCCCCGGCAGGCGGTGTTGGGGAAGACGCGACGTCGGGGGCAAAGAGCGCATCCAGGCGCGCGAAGGCCCCGTAGCCCCGGAAGTACACCCCCGGGGGATCCTCCCGGAGAGCTTGCTCCGGGGAAGGAGTAGCGTCGTAATCCCCGGAGGTGGGCTCATCCTCCTCCACGACCACGTGGTCGTACACGCCCGATGCCCCCAAGGCATCAAGCTGCGCGACCAGCGTGGCCGTGTCCGTGGGGCTCTCTTCGTGCCCCACCTCCGGGGGCTGCGATCCCCCCGGGGGAGTCACCTGCGCTGGAGGTGCACCCGCCGGCAACAACCTGGCCTCCCCCGGCGTCTTTGGCATCTCCAGGGTTGCCTTGACGGGGGAGGGCCTCGCTTGTCCCGGGGGCCTTGTCCTCCCCGGGGCACTGGGTGTCCCCGCCGGCCTCCGCGCCGGCGCCGGTGATGCGGGGGCTTGATTCGAGCTCGCTCCCGGCGCCTGCGCGGCTTTGGCGCGTTTCGCCGCCGGGAGTGCCCCCGTCTCCCGCCGCCTGTGAGAGCCCGGGGTTGGGAGCGGGGCCCTTTCCGGGAGGGTCATCCCGAAGGCTTCAGCGACGATGTTCCGGGGGGGACCCTCCCCGATGGCGGCGAGGCACCGGGAGTGCTCGTCCTCGTAGTACCTCCCCAGGAGGTGCTCCGCTTTCTCCCGGGTGGACTTGTAGGACCTAACTGCAAAAAGCAAAGTTTTAACAACCACTCCCTACAATGTGGGTCGCCGGGGAAGAAGAAACTTACGCCGTGACACCGGGAATCTCGGGGGACGGAGCTCCGGGCCAAGTCCCGGACCCTTCCTGCTCCGGCTAAAGGGGCTAAGCCGGAGGAGGAGCAGCTCTTCCGCCAAGTCCCGCATGCTCCTCCGGGAGCGGGCCTCCTTCATCTTCGCCACAGAGGTTAGCTCCTCCATCGTCAAGACCGGAGGGCCGGGGGAACGACCTAGTGTCGCCGGCCTCGCGGAGTAAGTCATCTCCGGGTCGCCCGCCCGGAGATAGAACCACCTCCGGCTCCATCCCTCCCAATGCTCCTGGGAGGCCGTCACTGGGTACTCCTCCGCCCGGGAAGGGGCGTACTTCAGCATCACTGAGCCGCAAGTTGCCTTCGGCCCGTTCTTCGTCACCGGGGAACTCTTCGCTTGCGCCCGGTGGAAGTAGGAGAAGAGCCGGAGTGTCCCTTCCACTCCGGCGGCGGTCTCGCATAGCCACAAGAACAACCCCATTCTCACGAGAACGTTGGGTGTCAAGTGGTTGAGGGCTATCCCGTGCTCCCGGAGAAGCGGATGGATCGGGAGCCTCAGCCCTGCTTGGATGAAGGCCATGAAGGCCACCACCTCTCCGTCCCGGGGGCTCGGGGTCACCTCCCCCGCAGCCGGGACACGAATGTCCCCCTCCGCAAATATCCTCCGGGAGACGAGAGTGTCCCGGTCCCCCGCGGAGAACTCGGTTGTCCCGAGGTAATCCGAGGTTGCGTCCTCCGGGACACTTGAAGCTTTCCCGCGTCCCTTCGACGCCATTTCGTCTCTCCCGCGGAAGGTTTTGTGAAACCGGGGGAGAAGTCTCTTCCGGAGAGCGACCGGGGAAGAGGTTACTCCCGAAGAATTTGGTGGATTATGAGGATTGAGAAGGAAAGCGTGCCTCCCTTGAGGTGGGCCCCTCCTTATATAGGCAACTAAGGTGCTCCCGATGGCTGCCACGTGTCAGCTCGAGGGATCTACACCGTGAATACGAAAGGTCGCACAGATATCGAGGCAATACATGGCTAACTTAAATAGTACTCCTCCCCCGGATGAGGGCGAGTTATGGACGTTACATTCGCTCTCCGGGAGAGGGCCGTGTTTCTAAGGTAACGGATCGCACCCCCCGGCGACATCAGAATGTCCCCGGGGGTGCGGGGGGCTTCTGTTGGGGGAAAATATCAGCCAACGCCAGAAACGTCATCAGGGGGGTTCTTTCTCCGGGGTTGAGAGAAACTTCCCGCGGCGCACCTCCTCAGGGCTAGGGAGAGCTCCTCTCCCGGAGCCCCTTCTCCGGGCCGGGGAAGACGTCTCCCGGAGCCCTCCCCCGGGCTCGGGAGAGACTTCCCCCGGCGCACCTTCTCCGGGCTAGGGAGAGCCCCTCTCCCGGAGCCCCTTCTCTGGGCCGGGGAAGACGTCTCCCGGAGCCCTCCCCCGGGCTCGGGAGAGACTTCCCCCGGCGCACCCCCGCAGGGCTAGGGAGAGCCCCTCTCCCGGAGCCCCTTCTCCGGGCCGGGGAAGCCGCCTCCCGGAGCCCTCCCCCGGGCTCGGGAGAGACTTCCCCCGGCGCACCTTCTCCGGGCTAAGGAGAGCCCCTCTCCCGGAGCCCCTTCTCCGGGCCGGGGAGGACGCCTCCCGGAGCCCTCCCCCGGGCTCGGGAGAGACTTCCCCCGGCGCACCCCCGCAGGGCTAGGGAGAGCCCCTCTCCCGGAGCTCCCTTCTCCGGGCCGGGGAAGACGTCTCCCGGAGCCCTCCCCCGGGCTCGGGAGAGACTTCCCCCGGCGCACCTTCTCCGGGCTAGGGAGAGCCCCCTCTCCCGGAGCTCCCTTCTCCGTGCCGGGGAAGACGTCTCCCGGAGCCCTCCCCCGGGCTCGGGAGAGACTTCCCCCGGCGCACCCTCTCCGGGCGACGGGAGAGCCCCCTCTCCCGGAGCCCCTTCTCCGGGTCGGGGAAGACGTCTCCCGGAGCCCTCCCCCGGGCTCGGGGGAGACTTCCCCCGGCGCACCCTCTCCAGGCGACGGGAGAGCCCCCTCTCCCGGAGCTCCCTTCTCCGGGCCGGGGAAGACGTCTCCCGGAGGCCCTTCTCCGGGCTCGGGAGGGGTTTCCCCCGGCGCTCCTCTGGTGGGCACTAATTTCAAAGGGCTGCCACGTGTCGGAAATCGGTGCCCTGGACCTCGTCCAAAGACCGTTTTGCCCCCGATCCTACGGTGGCAGGAGGGGTAGTTCAGTAATTTGCGTCTTTTGGGGTCTATATATACCCTTGTAACCCTCTTTTGTAACCTAAGACATTCATTTGTACTTTATCCAAAAAAGCAAAAAGGCGTGTTCTGGAGCCCTCTCTCCGGGAGAGAGCCCCCCTAGCCGACGCTCGTCGGGAACACGTCGACAGGACTAGGGCCTCCACTGAGGCCCGAACCTGTATAAACCCCTGTGTCAATCTCTGGGATTGTCCAACGCGGGGTGACCCGTCGCACGGTCAGCTCGCGTTGAGGAACACGTGTTACGCACGTCATCAAATCTGCCGAGGTATTTTTTATACCACGACATATATGCTTTTAATTCACATCGACAACCTATCTACAATGAAATAAGATCATCGTCTCAAAAAGAAAATAAAAGAAATTCCATGTGCTGCTAGCCAATCTAGTCTGATGATTTGATGAGCCAACAACAAATTTGCCATGTGGTTTCTTGCATCCTCAGACATGTCAAGAATCCAAACATTCGGAACTTATCAGATATGAGCCGGGACAATATATTTGGAACTTAGATTTTTCAACAGCATATCAAGAATCCAAGCAAGAAGATAATTAGGGCGCAAAAAAAAAAAGGCACCATAAATTGTGAACAAAAAGAAAAGTTCCTATGAGAATTGCCTCTTTGGTGAGAGGTCAAAGGCTTAGAGTATGCGGAGTAGGATCTTTATAGGAGCGATGTTGTCATTTTGAACGAAACGCTTCCATGGCGATGTTGTCATTCTGATGCTTTTTTTTAACATGCAGAGAAGTTCTGCATATTTATTTAGAGAAGTGAAAGAATTTACAGGTAAGTGTGACTAGAACAAAAAAAGAACTACAGGGCCATGCATTGAGGATGTCCTACATCTTCTCGATGTGTGTACTGTAGCTAGCAATCTTCTGCCTGAAAAAACAATAACAGGCCGAGACAAACTATCTAAAGTAAACGACTAAGAAAGGACTCTTAGAGTCAGGGCCGCATTTTACTGATACTCTTTGATGTTGTGTGCTGCTCTGCTATGTCGCAGCCTCATGAATCAGACCCGTTTCTTTCCATGTCCCTCCAGTTGTCCTTGAGTATTCCAACTAGTTGCGATGCTGGTTTAGTTTCCTGCTGGAACATTGTTCCATTTCTTTCACACCATATAGTGCATATGATCAAAATGACCAAAGTGTCTACTATTCTTCTCGTTCCTTTTAGGAGCCGTTTTCTGAGATCACACCATCATTCTTCCAGATTTCTTTGGTCCCTCGCTGGTGGGCTCTGTTGCGGGGTTTGTTCTCGTAGCACCTCTGTCCAAGCTACAGCCCAAACAGTGTCTGTGAACTGCCATGTTTGGAAGAGGTGGTTCACTGTTTCCTGTGCTGCATGACAGAGTTGGCATATCTCTTGATTTGGTCATCCCCTTCTGATTAAGTTGTCAGCTGTTAAGCACCCGCCTTGTACCATTAGCCAAGTGAAAAATCTGCACTTTAGATGTGCTCGCGTTTTTCAGATTGCCTGGTGAAGCTTGAAGGTCATGTCACCACAAAGAAGCTTTCGTATGCTGATTTTGTGGTGTAAGTGCCATCTGGAGTCAAATTCTAAATTAGTTTATCCTTCTCATCCGGATTGACGACTTTAGTCGGAGGTATTCTAGGATTGCCGCAATCAACAGTGAGCCTTTGACGTCATCAATCCATCTCTGGCCCGTCAGTCTGTCTAGTATCGCTTTCCTGTACCGTCTAACTACTTGGATAAGTTTGGCACCATCTCTTGGATGCTTCTGCCACCTAGCCATTTAGTGTGCCAAAATATGGCTTTCCGTCCGTTGCCTAGTATGTTTTCCGATGATGCTTCAAACATTGCTTTGGCTTGGTTTTCTGCTTGCTGTAGGAGGCCTACAACAAGGCTTGTCTGGTCTATTACAGCTGTACGAAAGCCATCTAATTTGCAGTGCAGATGTGAAGGATTTGATGTTGAAGATGCCCAGTGCTCCATAGCGTATCGGTCTGCAGATTTTTTTTCTCCATACCACTAGGCAGTGCCCACCGTTGATATCTCCTTCACCCCTCCATAAGAAGTTTCGATGTAGCTTGTCGATTTTCTTGATGACCCAGGCGGGGAGGGTTTAGACCGGACTGTAGACAGCACTGAACGGACCAGAGTCAGGCGTCCTCCAGTCGATAACAGTTTGTTTTTCCAGCTAATCGCCTTGCCACCTTGTCGATGACCGGCTGGAGGTCATTCCTTCAAAGTCTCTTTAAGCAGAGTGGCAGACCTAGGTACGTCATTGGAAAATCCTTGAGAACGTAGTTCATGGTTTCCATGATGTTTGATTTTGTTCTATCATCACACTGATTGGTGTTATTTGTCATTTTGATGTTAAAGCATAAAAAATAGGGGACATGGAAAATTATAACCATGGATAGAATATATGGAAACCCCTATTAGGAATTACATCACAAAACTTCTACATTTCTTTCTTCATTGCTCTAATGTAAGGTTTGAGCATATTTATTGCACCACAGAAGGAAGATGTGGTAATCTTTTTCTTTTTCTTTAGGAAATTGTAGCTATAGATCTCTATCACTCCATCTCTGTTCTTGAATGCTGTAGGCCTACGTTTTTTCGGTTATTCACCTATGCAAAGCCTCTCTTTTGTTTGTTGTTGAAATTTGTTCATTGTTCTAATGGTGTCTCGGAATGTCATGCAGGAACATTGTAAATTTAAAGCAATGAAACAAATGTTGTTGTTTAAGTATTCTTGCATGATGTGAAGCATCCCTTTTTTTTGAAGTTGCTAGTTGATGTGATAAAGTTTGTGTAACTTAATTCTTGTAGGGTCTCTGCGGCCTGGGATGAGATTAAGCTCCAAAGGGTGAAGCAAGTGAGGAACTTGGTTGATCGTTGTCCCAGACTAAAAGAAAGGCAGCAAATGCTGCGTCGTACTAGTACACCCAAACTGTGTGATTTAATCCCAATTGGATATGCCCTTTCAACTAACTTCCGATCTCTGACCATTTTCAAAGCGCTCTTCATTTGTTTGTCTAATAATAGTATTGACCACTATCATGATACGTCGATCTTACTAGTATAGGGAAATGTCAGAGTCATCAAAGGAAGAGAGCCAGTAAGAAAGTCAGCCGCACACCATCACATGTTCTTGCTCTTTCCTTTGAGCGAACTAGGTATAACATACAGAAATTCTGTCCCGCAGCTTTTGATAAGTTGATAGAATTTACTTCTAGCCAGGGGATAAATCATTCAGGTCTGCATTTTCTTTGATTAGTCGATGTTGGTACCATATTTTCATATAATTTGTGAAGTTCATGACTCCTATGCATTTATGTGTTTCTAGATGGCTCTTTGCAAGCTACAAATCCTACTATGCTTAATCAAGGATAGATATGCCCCCCAATTGTCCTGCAATGAAGGTAACTAGACACATCTCATCCCATATGTTAATGTTCACTTGTTACCTATTTTTGCTCTTTAAGAATGCTTAGTTTAACCAATTTTATCTTTTATAAGTAATGCGTTTTGATTAAAGAAAAGGTATGTCAGTGTTAGTTCGATGAGATACTTGGGTTCATGTGCATTCTTTCTTGAGAAAATATTACACTACAGATCCTTGTGTTTCCTGGTGCAGATTGCATTCATGCTAACAATGTGATGATGATTTCATTCTTTTCTTGCAGGTGCTTGAACTAACCGCTGTTGTCAGGCTTGAGTCAACTACCCAACTCACCATGGATGTTGCTAAATTTCAGAACATGTTTTAACATTAAACATTACAATGATTCTTGAGCAACCATTTGTCATCTCTACATACAATGTTGATTTGGTTGTGTAGTTAATTTTTATCCCCTTGTTTTCTTCTTCTTCTTCTTCTTCTTCTTCTTCTTCTTCTTCTTAAGTCAATTTATTAGGGTTTTATTTATTTAGAGTTTCTAGTTCAAATGTGGTTTATATTTCTAGAATAAATCTTGAAATTAGTTGTTGTTTGACCACATTTTCCGTTTATAAATCCATAAATTTAAGATGCAACTCAGTCAAATACCTCAAGTCTTGGATGGCAGGTAAAGCAGAACCACAGTATATTACTTATTTTTTCATTAGTAAGACTGTAAGACAGACTGAAGTGAAAAGCTCGAAAGAGAAGTGCTCAGGTGATCTTTTGAAAATGCAATACAGCAGGCATCAATCTTTCATAAAATATCAAGAAATCTACATCAATTGCAACATTTTTTTTGCAAATTAGGCACGTTTAGACAGATAGTGTGTGGTTCAAAACCACAATTTTAATAAAATGGGTTATAATTCATGTAAGTGTCCTTACATCTCATGTTTTAGTTGTTGGCGCACGTAAAATGTCACATCGTACTTCTGTTAGTGAAATCGATGGAACGACCCGGTTGGAACATCCTGGTGGTGGTGACCCTGAATGTACAAATTGCGAGTACAAGGGCTAGAATGCATAAATATGCAAAATACTGGGTGTCTAATATACACACAAATTCATTTCGAAAAAGTCCAATCGTACAAAAAATGCGAAGTACAGGACCTGTGCAATTTTGTCGAAACATGTAGGCTTACTCCAACGTGGGGCAACGAGCTAGCATGCCGCGACTAGATGAGTGCCTGATGTGCAGCCAAGAGGGGCTTGCGAACCGAACACACTTTAACTTCACGAGCCGCGTGCCAACACAATCGAGCACGCTTTAACTTCTAGCGATATGGTTTGTTGGACTCACCTGTGCCACACAAACCACCGCTCACCCACAAATTGACAAGATCAAGTGGCAGCAAGTGCGAGTGTGCAAAGCGAGGCGCATGGCCCATAAACCGCATGAGTGGTGTGGGAGTGTGCATGCGTTTCACATACCTCGAAATTGACAGATAAGTCTAGCCAGTTTGGCCTACCTATCAATTTTTAATGCACGGTTTTTTTAGTCATTTGAAATATGTTGTGTTAATTTATTTCAGCCACAGATATTGACATATGGGTCTAAAGAAGGTTTGGCCCACACGTGAGCCTAATGTGTAGATGACAGATTATTTTGACTAGTTCTTCAATGTTTTTGAATGAAAAATTTTAAATGAAATGTGGGTTATGATTTTGATAATGTGGTATATTATTTCTCATCAAAAACTCATGTATTGGAGTGCTTGCTTTTCGTGTGTTTTTGTTTGACTCTTCGCACACAGGGCATGCTCTCTCTTCTCTCAAGCATCACCTTACATTGGAGATAGCTAGAGGTGTACACAAGCCGAACTTGAGTGCGTTGATCTTTAGATAGGCTCAATTCAACTTATGAGAGAAAATGAGTTAGAAATTAGGCTCAAACTCGACATACAACAACTAATTAAAATATTCTTTTATTTTCTCACATGGGGACATACATACGTCTCATTTTTTTCATTAATTAAGACCCATTACCGTATGATGCATAACCATAGAACATGTATTTATTCAAATTTAAATACATTTAACAATTTTTATGAGAAATGTTGTCTGTATATATATATATATATATATATATATATATATATATATATATATGACTTTTAGATGAAATATATCTTGTTGGGGGAGACCCCTAGTCCTTCGGGCCACAACCCCTAGATAAGGGGCCAAGTCCCCAAGTCCTAGTTCCCCCGGCGTTGCTCCAGTAAGAGCCCAAGTCTTCAAGCCTCGATGACCCAGATATTGCCCCAATAAAGGACCAGATCCTTAAGCCCCAGGTCCCCGGGCAATTCCCCTAGGAAGGCCAAGTCTCTGGGCCCCGGTTGCCTGATGAGGGCCCATGCTCTTAGACCCAAGGCCCCTGGGCAGCTCCCTAGTAAGAACTCAGACCCTTGGACTCAAGATCCCTGGATAGTTCCCTGGTGGGGGCAAAGTCCCTAGGCCCAAGATCCCTGAGTGGTTCTCATCAGGGCCAAGGTCTCAGGGTCCAAGATCCCCACATAAGGACCCAGACCCTCAGACCCAAGTTTCCTGTGCAGTTCCCTAGTAGTGGCCCAAGTCCCTGGTCTTAAGTTACCTAGATGGTTCCCTAGTGGGGGCCAGGTCTTTAAGCCCTAACTCCTTGGAAGGGACCTGGGCTCCCAAGAACTGATGCCTCCTAAGTCACCTTAGGAAACAAAGGGGACACATGTCGAAGATCCTCGTATTGTGCCCAGCAAAAGGACCATCTCGCTCTTTATCCGTCGGCCCAAGTTATAGTAGCTTTGTCATTTGCATCTTTTGGAGCTTATATATACCCCATGCACCTCTCTTTGTAACTAATTAATTGTAATCAATATACACTAGTCAATAAGCGCATCTAGGAGCTCTCTCCCCACAAGACAGCCACTGTACCGGGACACATCAACAGGAGTAGGGTTCTCACTGGAACTCGAACCTGTATAAATTCCTCGTGTCACTCTCTCTGTGATTGCCCACCGCGGGGTGACCCATCACACGGTCAACTCTAGTTATCGAATGCATGTTCTAGGTAAGAAGACCTGTCGTGGGGTTTGTAACATCACGACATATCTTGTAAAACAAATTTGATCAAATTATGAAATCTTACGACTTGAATTCAAGATACAAAGACAAACAATTTACCTTTTCATATCCAATGAGAGTTATACTGAGTGAGCATAGTCCTCTCTACTCAATGCTCCATGTGTTATGTCAACTCAACATTTTATATTGTGGGAAATGATAGTGTGGAATTATTTGCAAATAATACAACAAAGGAGAGAGTTGATTACAAATTTTTTTTAAAAAGGAGCTGTTTTGTAATATTTGAGATAAAAGAAAGATTAATGATGAAAATTACTCAAAAGATCTTTCAAGGGTACGAATGATTGTGAAAAAATTTAGGGTGTTAGATAATTAATTAATTTTCCTAAACAAACGGTTAATTCACAAACCATGGCGAATCCGCCTCATCTAACTAAACCATTGGCAATTCTGCACAAATCTTAAAGACATTTGCACACTCTCATGTGCCCTTAGAGCCTTAGAAGTGTGCGCACTCTTGCCCGTATAGCAAGTGCCTGCACTACTACAGAATACAACATCACAGTCGGTTCAAAACAGTCATCACAGACGTTTCTGAACCGTCAATGATATTTGAGTCAGTGATAGTCCGAGTACTATCACTGACGGTTTTGAACCGTCTGTGATAATGATTATCACAGACGGTTCTGAGCTCAGAACCGTCTATGATAATTATTATCAGAGACGGTTTTAATCATTATCACAGAAGGTTTTGAGCTCAGAACTGTCACTGATAATGATTATCACAGACGGTTCTGAGCTCAAAACCGTCTATGATAATCGCGTCCAATTAATTCTAATCTGTCGCTGTCTAGTTCATTATTTTCATCATATCTTCTTCATACGAACTCAGATTTTCACAATCTTGTACTTGCTGGAAACATCAGATCATGCTCTACAACTTTTCTGTTGAGGTCGAGGTCACATTCAGCATCCATCTATGAGATATTGGGCCGTTAATGTCGACGGCGTACAGTTTGAATCTAATAGATCTGTTTCGGTATTTTCATCATAATTCTTTCATCCGAACTCGGATTGGGATAAATTTATACTTTCTGGAATCATTGCGAGAAATACCACAAAAAGTTTGTTGGGGTAATCTTCAAATTCGGTCATTTTCATCACACTAAAATTTGGGCAAAGTTAGTTGTGTAATTTTCAAATTCTAGTCCAATTCGGATTCAAATTACTCAATCTGAGACAGTTTAGGTAAAATTACCATATCTTTTGATTTCCAATACCTTTTTTGACGTTCTTATACTTTTTGGAAAGATAAAAATATCCTCTACAACTTTGGTGTTGACCAGATCCTCTAATTCGGAGTTTTTGGGGCTCGAAATTGCTAATCACTATCACAGACGGTTTTTAGCTCAAATATAAATCACTGAATCATCACATAAACATTGAATTTAGAGTTCATAAGTCTATTCATAGTTAATAGCCAAACACAAATTTTAGATACCAAAGACAACACAGAGTTTTAAATTTGTAATCACATTCACTAAGAGCTTCAATTAAGCATAAAAAATTACCAACTAAAAATTGGCAGCATTCAAACAGAGAATGGGTCAAACAGATTCAACATAAACAATTATCAATTAAGATTCAGTTCACATCAGATTTTAATTTTCACTATTCAGCTGTTCATCACACAACTACAAACTAGTCACTTTACAACATCTAGGAAACAAGGAGCAGGGGGAGAGAGTGTTTAAGAGAGGGAATTGTCATCGAGGCTTGAAGGAGAGATGATGCCATGGTGCTGAAGAATGCAGCCGCAGAAGAACTTGAGGAAGCTGTTGGAGGAGGCCGTCGTAGCTTGACCACAACCGAAGAGGTGCTGAAACCGTCAGCTGTCTCGTGGCCGAGGAAGAAGAAGTGGTCGTCGGATGGTCGTTGTTGAGGGATCTGCTTGTAGTCATCATTAGCCCATGAGACGTGGCCGACGAGATGATGGTGGGCAATGGAGTGGTGGTGGCGTAGTCGAGGTCGGATCGGTGTGGATCTAGGGTTATAGTGGCACCACGGTGTAGAACGGTGGAAATGAAGTGAAGTGTCGCAAAGTGTGCCGCTTTGAGTTAGGGCAAGTGAAGTGAAAAGTCACAAAGTGTGGAAATGAGCGGGACAAAGCCCGCCTTAAATTTTATAGTCGCAAAGTCGCAAAGTCTGATAAACATTATCAGAGACGGTTCTGAGCTCAAAACCGTCTCTGATAATGATTATCACAGACGGTTCTGAGTTCAAAACCGTCTCTCATAATGATTAGCAATTTCGGGCCCCAAAAACTGCGAATTAGAGAATCTGGTCAACACCAAAGTTGTAGAGGATTTTTTTATCTTTCCAAAAAGTATAATAACGTCAAAAACGGTATTGGAAATCAAAAGATATGGCAATTTTACCGAAGCTGTCTCAGATTGAGTAATTTGAATCTGAATTGGACTAGAGTTTGAAAATTACAAAACTAACTTTGCCCAAATTTTAGCGTGATGAAAATGGCCGAATTTGAAGATTACCCCAACAAACTTTTTGTGGGATTTCTCGCAACGAATCCATAAAGTACAAATTTATCCCAATCCTAGTTTGGATGAAATAATTATGATGAAAATACCGAAACAGATCTATTAGATTCAAACTGTACGCCGTCGACATTTACAACCCAATATCTCATAGATAGATACCGAATCTGACTTCGACCTCAACAGAAAAGTTGTAGAGAACGATATGATGTTTCTAGCAAGTACAAGAATGTGAAAATCTGAGTTCGTATGAAGAAGATATGATGAAAATAATGAACTAGACAGCGACAGATTAGAATTAATTGGACGCGATTATCATAGACGGTTCTGAGCTTAGAACCGTCTGTGATAATGATTATCAGTGACGGTTCTGAGGTCAGAACCGACTGTGATAGTTCAGCATTATCACAGACGGTTTTGAGCTCAGAATCGTCTCTGATAATTAGAATATCACAAACGGTTCCAAGGTCAAAACCGTATGTCGGACTATCACAGTCGGTTCTGATCTCAAAACCGTCTGTGATAACTTAACATTTTCTCCCTACAGACCTTCACAGACGATTTTCTATTGAAAAGTTCATAATCGTCTGTGATGTGCCGTCCTAGATGTTTGTTTCTGTGGTAGTGCTGACTTGCACGCGACGTCCAGTGCCTGAGCCGTCAGATCACCATGTATCTAATCAGAGTCATCCATTTCCAAGGCCACTCCACTATATATAGGCCCTCTCGTCTCTACTTGGCCCTTACTCCTCTCACTACTATTTCTTCTTCCATTTCAATTTGAAATTTAATTAGTTTAGTGCTTAATTTTTAGTTATTCTTAATGAAAAGTTCTTTGCTTAATTTTGTTTGCTTTATATTGCATGTGTGGATTTTTTTTAAATTTGCACGCAAATCTGCTGGGATTTGAGCATTTTTTGCAAATTTTTTTGTTGCCATTTAATGTGCACTGCTTTTGATATTTGCTCCTATCATGCTGTTTCTTCCATTTCAGTTTGAGCTTAGCTACTCTATTAATCTGTAGTTATGCTTAATGCAAGCTCTTGCTTAATTGATTTTATTTTGTTCTTATATTACGACACAATTCAAGTTTCTTTGGTTTATATTGGAGGTGTAATTTTTTCGCATGCAAATGTGATGAGATTTGAGGCACTTTTTGAAATATTTTTGGTTGGCATTCAATTTACTCTGTTTTTGAGATTTGCTTCATGTGATTTACATTTTTAAATGGCAATGACAAGGGTCATGCGAATCAATTTTTTTTGTTCTATGAGATTTTCCAAAGATTTGAGGGATTTCAAGATCTTGGGTTCTAAGGTTTGAGGTGATTGTGAGTTTAATTGCATTTCTTCCCAAGAAATTCTCATATTTATAATTTGATGATATTTTCGTTGCTGATTACAAAATGTTTTAAACATGTTTATGTTTAAAACACCATTTTTTATGGTTTTTTTTATTTCTTCTGCAAATTTTAAACATTTATTTACCACACACTCGCATGAATACAAGGACTTGCACGCCCCGACTCGCGTGTGACAAAACTTTTACAAAAGCATTTGAGCCATCTATTCCGGATCAGAGTAGATGGTATCTTTTTTTTCAGTAAAATATCCTTATAAATGATAATAATTGTTGTGTCAACAACACCCACCTCACTCACTACCCTATCCCTACATCTCTTTCTCTACAAATAGCCAACACGTGAAAATAAGGGAATTGGGCGTCCAACTGGCCCACAATCTCTCTTACGTTTTATTTGTTTGAGAGAACATGTAAGTGCATAAGTTTTTCTTCTAATCACTCATTTTTCTCTTGTTTTTGGTGTTCTTTTTGCAGTTTTTGTTTTAATTTTTTTTAATTTTCAAGTTTAATGAGCCTGTGATAAAACTTTGGTGCCCTTTCATTGATCCAATATGGAGCTGATATCATTGTGTTGAGATTCTGAGGCTATTTGCAATTTGTTTTGCGTTTTTTAAATCATTCAATTATTAGTTCTTGGATACAATTTGTTCAATGCAGTTTTTGAATTTCTTTTTTCCGATTTTATGGTTTGATTTATGTTACATTATTTTATGTGCCGATGACTTGTACAAACACTTAAAACAATAATGAAATCTCTATAATTTGGTACAAAGTCGTATTCCTTTCTCCATACGAGGTGTTATTGAATACCTCCTTTTTTCATAAAAATTTTAGTTCCTTGGTTTTATAAAAGGTTTTCAACAAACTTCCCTCACATTGTCTTTTATCCTTTGATCACAAATTTTTCATTTAAAATGTACATTTTTTGAAGTTCCAATGAACACTTGTTTTGCCGTCATTTTTCTTACTTAATTCGATCTGCATGTAGCAACTTCTGGTTATTTGTGCTGTATTTCCCTGACAGATCAGACTGCGAAATGGGCCACACAGAAGAAGCACAAATCTCCAGGCAAACAGCTTTTAAATGACATGCACACAGCAATGACTTCCGCACAAAGCAACTCCTCCGAAGTCATGCGAGCCGTCCGTTTTTGGGTGAGAACAGATCGAACCCTCCACTTGTCTCCTTTTACTTTTTTTTCCTCTGGACTTTTTCTTTCTGTGTTGCTAACTTGTCCCTTTTCCAAGTATGGCAATTGATCAGTTCTTGTCCCTCTTATTTTTATTTTCTCTTGATTATTTTTTCGGTCAAATTCTTTGGCTTTCCACAGATATTCTGACTTTCTTGTCCTTAATTTTTATATTTAAAGAAAGCCGAAATGTGCCCGTGATAAAAAAAAAATTGGTGAATGTTGAGGAATACGATGCTTTCCGTTGTGTGGAGCTCAAATTTATGATAGTTCTTTTTATTCAATGGAAGCACATTTTGCAAACAGTTTAATCCCATTTGCAATGTATGTAAATTGTAACTTAATTGTTCTTTAGAAACTATTTCTTTTGTACAAAACTTCATACATTTTGAGCCATACATGATTCTTGCTTGTGTCTAGGATCTTTACAAACATGCCATTTCATTTGTATGAAATTAAAACCTGTTTCTTGGCTTTTTATTGCATACACAAGTTCATCAACGTGAGGCGGAAGATTATTTTTCTTCTCATAAAAGTTTGTTTGTTTACGATTGGCTTTTCTTTTCTTTTTCTCTTTTGTGTTCTAGTTCAGCTTTTGGTTTGAAATTTTAATCAAGTTCGAATTTGCCAGTGATAAGAAAGTTTCGTGCCCATCCATTGATCCGTCATGCATGGAGCTGATATTATCATTTTTGTGATATTTTCGTGGATTTAAGGCACATTTTGCAATATCTTCTTTAGTTCTTGCCTATAATTTGTTATAGTGCAAATTGACTCAACAATTAGACCACAAATTCTTTGAAGTTTTGTTTTACCTTCCTGGCATGTTTTTTCATGCATTTCTATGCGTCAGTGATTGGTCAAACATTTATCTGATGAATCATTTGTGTTTTGATGTGTGAGATCACTACATTTTCTTCTCGGTGAAGCCTTCTTTGGATGTGCCAACGATGAGTATGTTTAATGAGGTTGAATATTGATGAACATTACTTTGCGCAGTTCATCTGATATAATCATTTACATTTTTATTTGAGACAACTTCATATTTCAATGTTATATACAGGTACTTTCATATCAAATTTGTCATTTACTGTTAATTTTTTTTTCAACCGTGTTCAAAGTTCTGCATGCAAATTCTTTCTTTCCAACCTTTGGGCTCCATTGTTTTCTTCATGTTCTGTGCGCCCATGATCAGTTTAAATACTTAACCGACGAGCCCTTGACGATTCAATGTGTGAGATGATCATTATGTATTCCTCTTGAGGCATTCTATTATTTATAACTAGGTTGAATATTCATGAACGTTGCTGTGTGAGTTCATCTAATATAGCCATTTATCTTTTTTAATTTGAGGCACTCTTGTTATCCCCACTTGAATTTTACCATACATTATAATCAACTTTCCTTGTGCTACTTTGATATTGAATTTAATTTGCTATAAAAATTTTCTGGTTTCAAAAGTTTTCCAAACTACATGTATAAAAATTTTTTTTGCCCTTTTTTTGCCTGATTTTCTTGTATTTTTCATATGCTAATGATTGGTTCAAATAGTTATCAATGAACCATCGATGATTCAATGTTTCAATGTGTGAGATCACTGTGCATGTTCTTCTTAATATGAAGTGCCTTTTTGCTGTGTCAATGATGTAATATATAACTAGATTGAATATCGATGAACGATGCTTTGTGCAATTCATTCTGATATAACACTTTATTTAGGTATTTATTTGAGACATATCTCCAAGTTATCCCCCTTCCTCCTCTTGCAATTTGTATGTGTCAATGATTGATCTAAGTACTTACCGATGAATCATTTGTGGTTTTATGTGTGTGATCACTACATGTTTCTCCTTATATGAGGCGTCATGTGCCAATGATGAATATGTATAACTAGATTGAATATTGAGGAATATTGTTATGTGCAATTGATCTAATATAACCATTTTGTTTATTTATTTGAGGTACATCTCCAATTTGTCTTCCCTTTTATTTCTCTTAATTTTACCTTCGTATTTCTATTTTCCACGCTGATACTTTGATACCGAATTTGTCATTTATTCTGAAAATTTTTTCTTTCAAATTGTTTTCCAAAACTACATGTTCCAAAAAAAAGGTTCCTTTATTTTTCATTCTATAAATTTAGTTGACATCCATTAGGGGTACAGTCATGCATGTTCGTGTAGCTGATTGAGAGATCTGACGGCGAAGGGCCCACCAAAGCAGGCGACAGTTCGTACGTACAGGTACCACCTGGCATGCGCGCAACAAAACACCAACGGAATCATCTGAGCCGTCCATTCTACGTGAGAGCCTCAAGGCCGCTTCCATAGTGTCAGATTGACTACATGAATTTAGTCCGGCTCAATAGAATGAGTTTATTTGATCTGTGAGCCAGGGTGAGAGATATAAAAAGAGTTGTTTATTTAGTTGTATGAGATGATACAAATTAAGTTCAAATATTGTTTGATTGATTGGATGAGTACTACAAATAGATAGTGTATGTATGAATTAAGATGAAAATAAAATTTTAAAAAAGAATTAGTGTGTTTTAAATTATCATAATAATTTTTAATCCATCTTAATTAGTCTTAATTTACTCTAACAATCCTTCAATTCTTTATAATAAATTTTATCACTAGTCCCTACGTACTAGAACACAAAAATTGAAATTGCGTCCCATCTCTTTTAATTTTGCATTAGAAGTCCCACATTGTATACAAAAATTTGCAATCAAGTCTCTGTCCACTAAAATCTATATAGATTTTATATGAAAATATTCTAGAAAGTATTAAAAACCTAATAAACATGTGTCTCGGCAACCGTTCTATTTTGACGCCGTTTTTTTTTTTCTGAGGTCATATAACAAACAAGTTGACCGGTTGAGTGTAACTATATATGGCCAACTTGTACGAGATAGGTAGATAGAAATTAGAGATCAAAGATAAATTTTAAGAGATTTTGCCTATTTTGGCACTGAACTGATTGTCTAAAGCTTCAATTGATGTGTTAATTGTTGGGAATATTAAATTATGATATTTTGTTTGATCAAAGAATCTTTAATTACTAAATTTGATTTGTTAAGTTAGATATGTGTATCTACAACTGCTCTATTCTTGTGTCCAAGTCGTATTGTTGATTTCTTAATTTTTTGTACTTTTTAAAATGTTTTCTATTTAACATCATTAGTGGAATTTAATAGATAGTGACTTGATTACAATTCTTGAGTAAAATGTGGACTTCAAATGCAAAATTAAAAGAAGTGAAATACAATTGATATTTTTGTGTTTTGCAGTGGGGACTAGTAACGAAATTTACTCATATTCCTTAATTACTCCTTTAATCACCTCATTAGAAGAATCTAACTCACTCGTAGACTCAATTCTCATGTTTCTCTCAGTCTAATCCAAAGCAACTTTTTTTTTCTTGTATCCTGCAACTTGGCTTACCCATAGTGCAGTCTCATAAATTGTCGTTACTTCTCTTGAGGTATTCCTTCTTTTATTTAGTTATAATTATTTCTGATTTGCAGATTTTAGTGTGAGTTTAACGTTTGATACAACATCGATACAATTTGAAAGTTATTTGTAATGCCCAAAATTTTTTATGTGGCTTGAAGCAAAAAAGCTTACTATTTCAGGTTCTGATGGTAAGCTTCTATTTCTCTTCCCTCTGATTTCAATTTTGTTTGCAGTTGTATTCAGTTTGCAATATTTTTTGAATTATTTTTGTTTCCTCTCTTCATTGTCAGTTTGTTTTGCTAAAGCTATTGTTTGTCACTCAGTTCTCCACGATTTTGCACTCCTCATGCAATATTTGCAAAATTCACCTCCATGTTGAAAAATCATATTGATTTGCAAGCACAAATTTCACTCAGATTTCAGAACTTACCACCAATACAGAGTGCAGAATGCATTCACAAAATATTAAGGTTGTGCTCTGATGTCATATCATTTTGTCCCAGTATTTTTGCTGATATTTGTTAAAAACATAAGCCCGTTGTCTTCCTTCATGTTGTGAATCAGAAATTGGTTAGAAAAACTGCATATTATGGTGCTTATACATTAATCCCAATATTTTAGGATCTCCCTATTTCCTCAATTAGAAAATCTGCATATTCTGCTAAATTTGAAAACTAGTTAAAATATCACAGAATTACATGTCTAGTTTCTATATAATTTAAAATATCTATGTTTCATAGAAATATGTCTATTTTTAATAATATAATAGAAATAGAGTTGATTTTAGATAAAATTTTTCATATGAATTTGTACCATAATAGAGAAAGTTAGTTTTGCATATGAGATGATAAATCTATATTATTATAAACATAATGAATGAGATAAATCTCTTTTATTTTACAGACTAATGGGGGAATTTCTAATATCTTTTGTAATTTATTTGAAAATTTTTAATATTGTTTTATGAGAGGTTAGAATTAATATGGTGTTTTCCATATCATCAAAATTTTTTATATGATAGAATTGCATTTGTCACCAATTTGTAGATAAAATATTTCTTCGAATCTACAATTTGACACTTGGCAGGAGGCAATTCAAGCTGTGAAGGAAGTGCAAAACATAAGTCTAAATGGTGTTTTGGAGATATGAGTGCCGACTAGTACAACTTTTGGAAGGAATTTAGTTTTGGAATTATATTTTCTTGCTGTACATGTTTCATTAATGTAAATACACATGTTTTAGTCGGGATTCAAACCAATGCTTGTAAATCCAAAACCATATTCTTTGGGTGAAGAGTTGATGAGGATCAAGATATTTATTTAACTCTCGTACTTAGATAATGTAAGTTCTTCTATATTACAATAAGTCTTTATCAACAATTTCGACCAGCTCCAAACTATTGATTGGATCAGAAAGTTTAGACCAATACACAACTTGTAATTCAACTAAGTCTAGATTTGGTCGAATGCACGACCAGACTTGGTCAAACATAGAAGTCCTCATTAAATTTTCGGAGACAGTACTCCCAACTACTACACAGAAACCACTTCCAAAACAGTTTATGCATGAAGACCACAAGCAACCATCAAGTAGTTCTTCAGAAACCGCCAAATAGTTTTTTTTCCACTAATTTGTGTATGAAAAATCGCTGATCGACCACTATTAAAGGGGATATAGGATCTTTTCAAGAGTGGGGATTGGTAAACTCATTACATTGTAAAAATTCTATCTTTTGAGTGATCACATATACACAAGAAGTATGACTATTACTTATTCTTTGAAGATCTGAACCTGTATGAAACTTCACCTCTTGTTTGATTTATCATTTTTTCTGGCCACCTGATATTGTTTATTGTTAGTAATATGTCCTAGAGAAAATTATAGAGATGTATTTATCTTTGTTATGTTTATGAACATTTGAATAATATGTTAATTTTTTTGAATAAATTATTATCTTAGTTTGATAAACAAGTGTGTAACTTGTTCGTGAAACTCTAAATTTATTTGATGATATTATTCTATAAAGTCTGTATCCATTATCTTTAAATATGACATTATTAATTAATGAATTAGCACATATATTGATTGATGGTCATATTTTACGGACTATGGATATAATATATCAAATTAATAATGTGAACATATATTGGAGAATATAATGTTGGATAGACCCATTTTAAGACATTGTTTGGATTTGTCATTTAAGGTCACCAGTTGGTCTCAAATAATATTTATGATTGATCCTTAGATCTGAGACCATCATATTTTTACCAAACGCTACTTTAAATTGAGTGGTAATAAAGGTAATATTCGGGTATGATCCATGAGTTGGTAAAATTTAGTTTGGTTCAACTCTTTTTAGGTGTATATGAATTGTTCTTTTATTGACATCCTTTTTTGTAAGCTTGATTGCACATTACATTGGTAAATTGATATGCTTTTTTGACATTATAATTTGTTCTTGCTGCAGATGTTCCTTTTGATGCTAGCAAGACCAGGGAACTTCTATATGTTGAACACATTTTTGTCTGAACATTTTGTGTTGAATTGTGATGCATAAGTAGTTCCATGGATTGTGGATTGTACTAATGTACATTTTTCTTGTTATGTAGGCTGTCAGTGACTCAATGTAATTGTGGACTTTGGTTATGTTCTATGGACTGTGCTTAATTGGTTGGTTATGTATGTAGGCCATGGAGTTTAAACTAACTTTTTCTTCTTGTTATGTACTTCTGTATTATGGATTATGGTTGGTCTGACAACAGTAATGCTATCAATTGTACTTGAGGTTGGAATTCTTTCTTTGCTATTATTGAGTGTTAATTCATGAACTTTTAATGGTTTAATGTTATTTGGTGTTTAATTTTACTTTTTGGTCACTTTGAACCTTCAATACTACGTTATTATGTGGTACTTCAAATTGTAATGCAAAGATGCCAGGTAGGTTTACGTTAATTTGGTAAATTTGGTATTTACCAATATCGTACCGAATTAATTTGGTATTTACCGAAACCGAACCAAAATATTTTTTTGGGTAAATATGGTATTCAATGTGCAATACCAAAATTTTAAAAATACCAAAAAAACCGAACCAAAAAAATCAAATATCCTAAATGCATACGCCTATTCGATAGTAATTATATGTGGTTTCGATGGTGATTGCATGCAGTTTTCATAGTAATTTCCTATGATTTTGATAGTAATTGCATGTGGTTTTGATGGTAATCGCCTATGGTTTGAATAGTAATTGTTTGTGGTTTCGATATTAATTGCCGGTGATTTTGATGGTAATTGCTTATGATTTTGATAGTGATTGTATATGGTTTCGATCATAATTGCCTATAGTTCGGATAGTAATTGCACATGATTTCGATGGTAATTTCCTATGGTTTTTTTCCTAACGCTAACATGAAATATAAAGGCACATTACTTAAATAAATTAATCATTAATCATTACTTGAACAAAGTCACTAACATAATTTTAATATAAATCTAGCCACATAAAATATAATGTATGTTATTAACATAAATTATACATTAATCGTACTAAGTCGCTGTGGTAATCTTGTGATTATCAAGTAAATTTTTTATTTAAATCGTAATCTTCTAATTATAAATCAAATAATTTATTTAAAATGGGGACTTGAGCCAGTGGCTTGTCGCGGCTCAAAGATTATTAAAATAAATTATATAGTAATTATAATACAATATTATCGTAAACTCGTAATTATCAATCAAATACTTAATTTAAATCCGAATATTCCAATTATAAATCAAGTAATGTAAACTAATATCAAATAATTGGGGGAGCCGAGCTAGTAGCTTCGATTATTTATAAGAAAAATTCTATCTCTATCTATAGCATAAGATTTAAACTATAATCTATATAAATAAGAATTTGAACTCCAGAGTCTAACCAAAATCATGAATGATAGACAAGCCTGCCAAAAAGTGAGCCACGGGTGAAAAGGAGACGAGCCTGTCGCGGCATGGACTCTAAGCCAAGCTGACACGTCCAATCGAGCCATCAAGACTTGTCACGGCTCCAAGGTGCGACAAGTTGACGTCGCACCATTTTTTGCACTGGGGAGGTTGGGTAGGTTGTAGGTGGCTTGAGCCACTATCATGGCTCGTAGCCGTGACAAGCCGCCTATCACGGTTTGGAGCGGCCTATTACGGCTTCAAGCTACGACAAGCTGAGATGGCAGATCAAAAATGCAATTTTACTCCACTGTGGGTCATTTTTCAAATTGATTTTTTATTTTGAGTTATTTAAAAAAAAATTCAGAGAAAAGAACACACCTATAAGCCGTCGAACTCACGGCCTAGCTAGTCAACTAAGAACCCCAATTCAACACTTGAGTACCTCTTTTAAGCCCTTGCCACCATTTTAGAACATCTTCTCCATAATGCCATACTACATACAATGTTCCATGGAGTAAACCAATGCTCTTTAGTTCATTACTCGATCCTTCAAGCACCTTCAAGCAAAAGGTATCCCCATAAGAGTAGGAATTTGTCTAAAAACTCTTTATGATTTCATTCTTACATGGCATCATACACTTTGGTTCTCTATTCTCTTTATCTCTTACCGACCAAAGATCAAAGCATTGACACAAATAATCCATTAGAACAGTCCATCGATACGCATCTCAAAGCCAAAGAATACTTACCTCCATTACACACATATTAGACAAAAATCATATTAAAAGTTTACAATATGGGAGGAGTGTGCAAGAAAGTTGATCCAACAACTCAATATAAAAGAGACAATCAGATTAACAAAAATATATCTATCATATTAATTAGATTATCAATTCCAATCCATTCATCCCATAAAAATGGTTGGATTACCCTTCATATACCCTCATGGACCAGCCCCACAATCAGTGGCACGTCAAAACCCACCCAAGCTGCCGGTACTGTCCGTACATAGGCCACCCTGCTATGAGGAAATGTGCTCTAGGTAGACACGTGGCAAGCGGGTCGTCACTTTGCCATTCCCACCAAATTAGAGCCGTCCATTCAGCATCCTCTCCACTATTTAGGCGAACTCCAACCCCGCCGCTTCAATACTCTGCACGCGGGCCCATGATTAAAAAAATAATTTCTCGGCGAAAGGGGAGAGAGAAGCCGCCTGTTGAAGCGTCGGAATTTTTCTCTCTGTGGGTGGGCCCATCCTTGCTTTACGTGCGATCAAATTACATATAATATTTATTTCTTAATTTATGATTAATCTAGTTTGAATTAGATGTTGATTATATTGAGAAAGTTGTAGATCTTTAAATTATCTTCATATAGAGACCAAACATCGCATATATTCAATTTTTAAATTAAAAGTTATTTATATTTTACTAAAACCATCTAAATTTAATTTACTCATGGGCCCGTACGAAGCGCCTTGCATTGGAGCAGAGGGATGCTTGAGGTGGTGCTTCGCGTACGTGGCATAGAATATACTGAAGAATATTCTGTTGAAGCGTTTCACGAAGCGCCGATGGGTTGGAAATAGCCTTATACGCCCCCACCCCACTGCTTGCTCCCCCTAGAGTTGCTTTAACTATTTTATTAGTCATACTATTAAAATTTCTGGTAATTAATCTAATCTTTTAGTTCATGTACTGCTCTAACTATTGTTCTTGTTGCATTATTGTTCTAAATTTTTATTTTTTTTCCTTGATGCTTCATGTTTGTATATTTTGTTCTTGTATTGCATTTATGATTTTTCACTTCTGTTTTTTTAGAGCTGTGTTGTGTTTAGTGTCTTTGTCAAGTGCTAATGATGTTTGAGTCATGGATTTTGAGCGTGGAAATATGTATCCTTATGTCCTTATGCATTTCTTTGACTTTTTTTTTGAATTTGTGCTGTGTTTTGTGGCTTTAGGTTGTGTCAAGGATGCAAATCTCACTAGCTCTTTATAAAATATGCTTGCAAGTGATATGAGATTTGAGACAACAACCTAATAGTTATTTTCTTGCTTACTTTTTGTTCTAATTATTATTCTGATGTTTTATGTAGTGTTCTCTTCTCGTTTCCCCTTCTGCTCATTTATTTCTTCGAATTGTTTTTTGGTTTTGTATTCTGTTGTGTCTTTGAAGTGTCAGTGATGCAAATGTCACTTGCTCTGTACGAAATGTGCTTGCAAAGTGCAATGGGTTTTGAGGCATTTAGTTAATGATTTGTTCACTGCTTTCAGCCCATTTCTTCATCTGAGGCACACCGATCTTGATGGATTTTCTTGTTCATTGATCTGTATGTATGGTATTTTTGTGCTGGGCCAAATAATACAATCTGTACTGCTTTTACATACATTTGTGTTGAGGCCAGGTAGACATCATCACCCACAAGTTCTTGGAATAGTCTTCTTTTTTTCCTTTGACATCATTTTGTTTTGCTTTGTTGTGTGCTTTTCATGCTTTAATAGTTATGTTACATTACTAGATGAATCAAGCAATTTGATAATTTGTCATTTAATTTTATATTTTTGGCAATTTCACCTGGATTTGTCTTCTAAATCTTCGAGAACTTGTTATGTTGTAGTCATTTTCAAGAACATTTTCAAGACATAATGATATTGTTTGAGCCCTAGAATTTTCACATGGAAATACGTATACTCCTGTTCTCATTTATTTTTTGTAATTGTTTCAGATTTGTGTTAAGTTCTGTGCCTTTCTGTTTGTGCGAAGGACGAGAATCTCACTTGCACTTTAGGAAATGTGCTTGCAAGTGGCATAAGATTTGAAGCAACAACCTAATGGTTAATTTCTTGCTTACTTTTTGTTTTAATTTTTTTTGCAGATGTTTTATGTTGAGTTCTGTTCTTGTGTAATGTATTGCAATGTGTGTTTTTCTCATGCAATTATCGCAAGATTTGATGTGCTTTGGCTACTTTTGTTGGCTTGACATGTTTCAGTGTTACGCTTATGCTGTTCTTCCACCTTTTTTCTTCTCCTTATTTCATGGATTTCTTTTGGTTTGTGTTGTTTTTGTCTTTTTGACATGCCAATGATGCAAATCTCACCTGCTCTGTACGAAACGTGCATGAAGGTGACATGAGATTTGAGGCATTTAGCGAGTGATTAATTCACTGTTTTGAGTACTGGGTTACAAGATCTTAATGTTTCATCTCCTTATGGGACCTGTGAGTCCATTTCTTCATTTTTGATGGAAAGTTTCTACTACTTTTCTTTGTTTGTGTCTATATGGTATTTTGTGATTTGTATTGCTGATAGGCCGCATTTGTATTGAAGCCATATATACATTACTCACCCACAATTCTTGGATTAACCTCCTGCTCTCTTTTACTTCTTTTTGGTACCATCTGTTGTGCTTTTCATGCACCCATGGCTGTACCTTGCTTTTGTCTTTTAAATCTTCATGAATTTGTCATGCTGTAGGCACTTCCATATGAAGGATGCAATAGCTATCAAATATGAGTGTCTTTCTTCTTTTTCTTTTTTTTATTTGGTGTTTCAGAAACTTCCCGTAGTGCATGTGAACATTTCTTCATATGAGGCTACTATTGTTGATGGAAATGTTCTTGTTTTTTCTCTTGTTTATGGATATGTGTGCATGGTATTCTTGCTAGGCCAATGACTTGATTTGTGTTGCTTATAAGGTCATCTCCAACGCAAACTCGCAGCTCGGCGCTCGCCACCTCAACTACAGCTCGGTTGATTCACATCAGCGGGGTTCACGCACGCCTGCAGGTACATATCAATCACCATTCACCCACAAGTTCTAGGATTAATCTTTTGCTTTTAATTTTAATTTTATGGTATGATCAGTGTATTTGTGTCATTTTCATGCTTTAATGGTCACATTACATTCCTAGATGAACCCAATGTTTTGATACATGTATCCTACTGTTCTTATGTATTTCTTTGACTTTTTTTTTTGAATTTGTGTTGTGTTTTGTGGCTTAATGTTGTGCCAAGGATGCAAATTTCACTTACTCTTTATAAAATGTGCTTGCAAGTGATATGAGATTTGAGACAACAACCTAATGGTTACTTTCTTGCTTACTTTTTGTTCTAATTATTTTTCCGATGTTTTATGTTGTGTTCTCTCCTTGTTTCCCCTTCTGCTCATTTATTTCTTCGAATTTTTTTTGGTTTTGTATTATGTTGTGTCTTTGAAGTGCCAGTATTGCAAATGTCAACTGTTTTGCACAAAATGTGCTTGCAAAGTGGCATAGGTTTTGAGGCATTTAGTTAATGATTTGTTCACTGTTTCTAGTCCATTTCTTCATTTGAGGCACACCGCTCTTGATGGAATTTTCTTGTTCATTGATCTGTATGCATGGTAATTTGTGTTGGGCCAAATAATACAATCTGTAGTGCTTTTACGTACATTTGAGTTGAGGCCACATGGACATCATCACCAACAAGTTGTTGGAATAGTCTTCTTTTTTTTTTCTTTGACATCATTTTGTTTTGATTTGCTGTGTGCTTTACATACTCTAATTGTTATATTACATTACTAAATGAACCTAACAATTTGATAATTTGTTTTTTACTTTTATATTTTTCACAGTTTCACCTTGATCTGTCTTATGAATCTTCGAGAACTTGTCATGTTGCAGTCATTTTCAAGATATAATGATATTGTTTAAGCCCTGGATTTTTCACATGGAAATATATATACTCCTGTTCTCCTTATTTCTTTCTTGTAATTGTTTCGAATTTGTTCTAAGTTTTCTACCTTTCTGTTTGTGCCAAGGTTGAGAATCTCACTTGCTCTTTATGAAATGTGCTTGCAAGTGGCATAAGATTTGAAGCAACAATCTAATGGTTAATTTCTTGCTTACTTTTTGTTTTAATTTTTTGCCGAATGTTTTATGTTGTGTTCTATTCTTGTGTAATGTATTGCAATGTGTGTTTTTCTCATGCAAATATCACGAGATTTGATGTGCTTTGGCTAGTTTTCTTAGCTTGACATTTTTCAGTGTTATGCTTCTGTTGTTCTTCCACCTTTTTTTCTCCCCTTATTTCATGGATTTCTTTTGGTTTGTGTTGTTTTTGTCTTTTTGACATGCCAAGGATGCAAATCTCACCAGCTCTGTACAAAACGTGCATCAAGATGACATGAGATTTGAGGCATTTACCTAGTGATTAATTCATTGTTTTGAGTATTGGGTTGCAATATCTTAAATGTCTTATCTCCTTATGGGATCTGTGAGTCCATTTCTTCATTTTTGATGGAAAGTTTCTACAACTTTTCCTTGTTTATGTGTCTGTAAGGTATTTTGTAATTTGTATTGCTGATAGGCCACATTTCTATTGAAGCCATATATACATTAATCACCAACAATTCTTGGATCAATCTTCTCCTTTCTTTTACATCTTTTTGGTACGTTGTGCTTTTCATGCACCAATGGTTGCACCTTGCTTTTGTCTTTTAAATGTTCATGAACATGTCATACTGTAGTCACTTCCATCTGAAAGCTGCAATAGCTACCAAATATCAGTGCCTTCTTTTTTCTTTTCTTTTTTTTTTTTTGGTTTGGTGTTTCAGAAATTTCCCATAGTTGATGTGTCCATTTCTTCATATGAGATTTCTATTGTTGATGGAAATGTTCGTGTTCTTTTACTTGTTTATGAATCCGTGTGTACGGTATTTTGTACTGGACCAATGACAAGATCTGTGCTGCTTATAAGGTCATCTCCAACGCAAATTCGCGACTCAATGCTCACCATCTCAACTCTGGCTCGGTTGGTTCACAGCACCGGGTTCGTGCACACCTGCAGGTACACATCAATCATCATTCATCCACAAGTTCTAGGGTTAATCTTTTTTTTTCCTTTTACATTTTATGGTATACACTGTGTATTTGTGTGCTTTTCATGCTTTAATGGTCACATTCATTCCTAGATGAACCAAATGTTTTGATATATGTATCCTACAGTTCTTATGTATTTCTTTTGCTTTTTTTTTTTTTTGAATTTGTGCTGTGTTTTATGGCTTTATATTGTGCAAGAATGCAAATTTCACTTGCTCTAGATAAAATGTGCTTGCAAGTGATATGAGATTTGAGAGTACGACCTGGTTACTTTCTTGTTTACTTTTTGTTCACATTATTTTTCTGATGTTTAATGTTGTATTCTCTACTTGTTTCCCCTTCTGCTCATTTATTTCTTCAGATTTTTTTTTGGTTTTGTATTCTGTTGTGTGTTTGAAGTGCCAGTGATGCAAATGCCACCTGTTTTGTACGTACTGTGCTTGCAAAGTGACATGGGTTTTGAGGTATTTAGCTAATGATTTGTTTACTGTCTCCAGTCCATTTCTTCATCTGAGGCACACCATTCTTGATGGAATTTTCTTGTCCATGGATCTGTATGCATGGTATTTTGTGCAGGGCCAAATGATACGATCTGTACTGCTTTTAAGTACATTTGATTTGAGACTTTATGTTGTGCATGCCAAGGATGCAAATCTCACTTGCTCATTTATTTCTTCAGATTTTCTTTTTTTTTCTTTTACATCATTTTCTTTTGACTTACTATGTGCTTTTCGGTCTTTCTTTTAATTTTTAGTTTTTGCACTTTTTGCAAAATTCTATGGATTTGAAGTTTTGAGTGTTTGACTTCTTGCTCATATGGCATCTATGGCTTTTATTGGATTTTTTTCCTTAGTTTTCAAGAAATTTTGGAGCATGTTATGAGATCCTTCTTCATTCTTTGTTTTGAGGCCCTATACATTTATCATTTCACAAGTTCTTGGATTATTCGCCTTTTTTCCTAGACACTTTTTTTAGCTTGTACTGTGAAATGTTTATTTACGTTACTAATTTTAATGCTTTGCAATTCTTTAGCTTTTCTTAACCTGCATTTTTGCAGAGTTTTCAGAAAGTGTCTTTTGACCAAAAGATTTTAATAATTTCTTCAAAAGCTTTTAATTAATTTAGTGTTGATCTGTTGCTCTATAATATTACGTACGTGGTGATGATGTTTATATTATTAACCTGTCACCACATCGAAAAGGACTATATTATTTGGTCCCATGTGGAAGATTAACACTAATTGAGGGAACTTTCAATTACTTCAATAATATTGTCTATTGTTACAACAATTTTTTTCCCAATATTTCCTATATAATTCGATTGTGCATTTGTCACATTTTTAAGTTCATATCTTATCTTGCATCAAGTATATATTTTGGATGATGGTGCAACAAAATATTCCCCAATGACCCATGAAAGTATTAATATCTAAATCTGAGATGTTATTATTCTTTTGAGTAGCTCTAATTTTTTTTTGTGTTTCTTGGCTGCATGGCATCTGATAGCACTAATGATGAGACTCAGTCAGAATGTTGAGCTAATTTGTTAATTTCTCAGTTGATCACATAAAATTTTATAATGTTTTTCTGAGGAATATATTGCAAATTTGTTTCTATTTTTCCTCCATATTTACATTTCGATGGAAATGTTAACTATTCCAAATTAAGATGTTTTGTGCAAACAGTATCAAACTTTTGCATGCAAATATACTAATATTAGAAGCACTTTTGGTAACTTTTTGTTGCCAATTTAATCTTTTTTTCTTTTGAGATTTACATCCTGTGATTTGATTCCAAAGTCTTCCTTAATTTACACATTGTTGTTGTTCTTGTTGTTGTTTTGCATTTATTGTTCTTGCTTTGTTCGTTAACGAGTGTGCATGTAACAATTTCGGGTACTTTATATTATGTATTGTTCCGATAGGTCCAACTGTGAGATGGGCCCCATAGAACCAGCTCAAATTCCGAAGAAAGAAGAGTCGTTCGTAGTTGAGCACACAGCCTTGTGCTCCTGCCAAATCATCCGAGCCTTCCATTTTCGGGTTAGAATAGATCGGGTGCCTCCATTTTTCTTTTTTACTATTTTTTTGGCTGTTCTTTTCCTCTGTATGTTACTGATTTGTCCCCTTTCCTAATATGGCAAGTGAGCACTGTGATTGGATAGGTTTGTTCTGTTTCTCATGTGTAGTAATGGTTGTGTTCTAGCATGCAATGTGGTGCAAATTACATATAGCTTGTTTTTTAGATATTTTTGTATGAGATTTCCTTAATTTTGAGGTGTACATGATACTTGTCGGTGACTATGATCTTCAGAAACTATTTCTTTTGTACAAAATTCATACATTTTGAGGCATACTTGATTCTTGCTTTTGAGAGTGCGACCTGGTTACTTTCTTGCTTATTTTTGTTCTAGTTATTTTTCTAATGTTTAATGTTGTGTTCTCTACTTGTTTCCCCTTCTGCTCATTTATTTCTTTAGATTTTTTTTGGTTTTGTATTCTGTTGTGTCTTGGAAATGCTAGTGATGCAAATGTCACCTGTTTTGTATGTACTATGCTTGCAAAGTGACATGGGTTTTGAGGCATTTAGCTAACGATTTGTTTACTGTCTCCAGTCCATTTCTTCATCTGAGGCACACCGTTCTTGATGGAATTTTCTTGTTCATGGATCTGTATGCATGGTATGTTGTGCGGGGCCAAATAATACGATCTGTACTACTTTTAAGTACATTTGATTTGAGACTTTATGTTGTGCCAATGATGTAAATCTCACTTGCTCATTTATTTCTTCATATTTTCTTTTTTGTGTTTTACATCATTTTGTTTTGATTTGATGTGTGCTTTTCGGTCTTTCTTTTATTTTTAGTTTTTGCACTTTTTGCAAAATTCTATGGATTTGAAGTTTTAGTGTTTGACTTCTTGCTCATATGGCATCTGTGGCTTTTATTGGATTTTTTCCCTTAGTTTTCAAACAATTTTGGAGCATCTTAAGAGATCCTTCTTCATTCTTTGTTTTGAGGCCCTATACATTTATCATTTCACAAGTTCTTGGATTATTCGCCTTTTTTCCTAGACACCTTATTTTAGCTTGTACTGTATAATGTTTGTTTACGTTACTAATTTTAATGCTTTGCAATTCTTTAGCTTTCCTTAACCTGCATTTTTGCAAAGTTTTCAGAAAGTATCTTTTGACCCAAAGATTTTAATAATTTCTTCAAAAGTTTTTAACTAATTCAGTGTTGATCTGTTGCTCTATAATATTACGTGGTGATGATGTTTATATTATTAACTTGTCACCACATCGAAAAGGACTATATTATTTGGACCCATGTGGAAGATTAACATTAACTGAAGGAACTTTAGTTACTTCAATAGTATTTTCTATTGTTACAACAATTTTTTTCCCAATATTTCCTATATAATTTGGTTGTGCATTTGTCACATTTTTAAGTTTACATCTAATCTTGCACAAAGTATATATTTTGGATGATGGTGCATCAAAATATTCACCAATGACCCATGAAAGTATTAATATCTAAATCTGAGATGTTATTATTCTTTTGAATAGCTCTATTTTTTTTTGTGTTTTTTGGTTGCATGGCATCTGATAGCACTAATGATGAGACTCAGTTAGAATGTTGAGCCAATTTGTTAATTTCTCAGTTGATCACATGAAATTTTATAATGTTTGTCTGAGGAATATATTGCAAATTTGTTTTAATTTTTTCCTCCAAATTTACATTTCGATGGAAATTTTTACTATTCCAAATTAAGATGCTTTGTGCAAACGGTATCAAATTTTTGCATGCAAATGTACTAAGATTAGAAGCACTTTGGCAACTTTTTGTTGCCAATTTAATCTTTTTTCTTTTGAGATTTACATCTTGTGATTTGATTCCAAGATCTTCCTTAATTTACACATTGTTGTTGTTGTTGTTTTGCATTTATTGTTCTTGCTTTGTTCGTTAACGAGTGTGCATGTAACAATTTCGGGTACTTTATATTATGTATTGTTCCGATAGGTCCAACTGTGAGATGGGCCCCATAGAACCAGCTCAAATTCCGAAGAAAGAAGAGCCGTTCGTAGTTGAGCACACAGCCTTGTGCTCCTGCCAAATCATCTGAGCCTACCATTTTTGGGTTAGAACAGTCGGTGCCTCCATTTTTCTTTTTTACTAATTTCTTTTTGGCTGTTCTTTTCCTCTGTACGTTACTGATTTGTCCCCTTTCCTAATATGGCAAGTGAGCACTGTGATTGGATAGGTTTGTTCTGTTTCTCATGTGTAGTAATGGTTGTGTCCTAGCATGCAATGTAGTGCAAATTATATATGGCTTGTTTTTTAGATATTTTTGTATGAGATTTCCTTAATTTTGAGGTATACGTGATACTTGTCGGTGACCATGATCTTCAAAAACTATTTTTTTGTACAAAATTCATACATTTTGAGGCATACCTGATTCTTGCTTTTGTCTAGAATCTTTTTAAACACGATATTTCATCTGCTGGAAATTAAAAGCTATTTCTTGGTTTATCTACTGCTCTTATTATACATTTATCATTTCACAAGTTCTTGGATTATTCGCCTTTTTTCCTGGACACCTTTTTTTAGCTTGTACTGTGAAATGTTTATTTACGTTACTAATTTTAATGCTTCGCAATTCTTTGGCTTTTCTAACCTGCATTTTTGCAGAGTTTTCAGAAAGTATCTTTTGACCAAAAGATTTTAATAATTTCTTCAAAAGCTTTTAACTAATTCAGTGCTGATCTGTTGCTCTATAATATTACGTGGTGATGATGTTTATATTATTAACCTGTCACCACATCGAAAAGGACTATATTATTTGGTCCCATGTGGAAGATTAACACTAACTGAGGGAACTTTTAATTACTTCAATAATATTGTCTATTGTTACAACAATTTTTTTCCCAATATTTCCTATATAATTTGATTGTGCATTTGTCACGTTCTTAAGTTCATATCTTATCTTGCACCAAGTATATATTTTGGATGATGGTGCAACAAAATATTCCCCAATGACCCATGAAAGTATTAATATCTAAATTTGAGATGCTATTATTCTTGTGAATAGCTCTATATTTTTTTTTGTGTTTCTTGGTTGCATGGCGTCTGATAGCACTAATGATGAGACTCAGTCAGAATGTTGAGCCAATTTGTTAATTTCTCAGTTGATCACATGAAATTTTATAATGTTTGTCTGAGGAATATATTGCAAATTTGTTTTAATTTTTTCCTCCAAATTTACATTTCGATGGAAATGTTTGCTATTCCAAATTAAGATGTTTTGTGCAAACAGTATCAAACTTTTGCATGCAAATGTACTAAGATTAGAAGCAATTTGGCAACTTTTTGTTGCCAATTTAATCTTTTTTCTTTTGAGATTTACATCCTGTGATTTGATTCCAAGATCTTCCTTAATTTACATGATGTTGTTGTTGTTGTTTTGCATTTATTATTCTTGCTTTGTTCGTTAACGAGTGTGCGAGTAACAATTTCGGGTACTTTATATTATGTATTGTTCTGATAGGTCAAACTGTGAGACGGGCCCTGATCCGGGAGGATCTCCAAGTCCTGATCGCATGCGGCTTCGCGACCAAATCCTGATCGCATATGGCTTCGCGACCTTAACCGTATTCGGAAAGGTTTCGCGAACATGGATGGGTCCGCGACCAGGAAAAGGAATTCGCTCCCTGTTCGGAATTGTAATCCGATCCGAATGTGTATAACTAAGTTTATCTGTTTAGGATTAGTTATATGAGTCTGATACGTACTCTTACGATTGGACTATAAATACCTTGTAATAGGTCTAGTTTAGATCATCGAATTCAATCGAAGAGTCATAGAACTTATTTGAGTTTTAGACACTTATAGTTCCTTCGACGTAGACAAGTGTGTCTAACGTTCGACATGTAAAGCCCTCTTTGAAATAAAGAGTTGTGCAATTATTTTGGGTTTCGGTATTTCCGAGTAAGATCCCGTTATTCCGCATATTAGAATCTGGGCGAGCCTAGTGCGAAAACCAAGACTAGGTCTCAAACGGATCAGGCCCCATAGAAGCAGCACGAATCCCAAAGCAGGAAGAGCCGTTCGTAGTTGAGCACACAGCCTTGTGCTCCTGCCAAATCATCCGAGCCTTCCATTTTTGAGTTAGAACAGATCGGTGCCTCCATTTTTCTTTTTTACTATTTTTTTGGCTGTTCTTTTCCTCTGTATGTTACTGATTTGTCCCCTTTCCTAATATGGCAAGTGAGCACTGTGATTGGATAGGTTTGTTCTGTTTCTCATGTGTAGTAATGGTTGTGTCCTAGCATGCAATGTGGTGCAAATTACATATAGCTTGTTTTTTAGATATTTTGTATGAGATTTCCTTAATTTTGAGGTGTACGTGATACTTGTCGGTGACTATGACCTTCAGAAACTATTTCTTTTGTACAAAATTCATACATTTCGAGGCATACTTAATTCTTGCTTTTGAGAGTACGACATGGTTACTTTCTTGCTTATTTTTTGTTCTAATTATTTTTCTGATGTTTATTGTTGTGTTCTCTACTTGTTTCCCCTTCTGCTCATTTAATTCTTCAGATTTTTTTTTTGGTTTTGTATTCTGTTGTGTCTTGGAAATGCTAGTGATGCAAATGTCACCTGTTTTGTACGTATTGTGTTTGCAAAGTGACATGGGTTTTGAGGCATTTAGCTAATGATTTGTTTACTCTCCAGTCCATTTCTTCATCTGAGGCACACCATTCTTGATGGAATTTTCTTGTTCATGGATCTGTATGCATGGTATGTTGTGCGGGGCCAAATAATACAGTCTGTACTACTTTTAAGTACATTTGATTTGAGACTTTATGTTGTGCCAAGGATGCAAATCTCATTTGCTCATTTATTTCTTCAGATTTTCTTTTTGTTTCTTTTACATCATTTTGTTTTGATTTGCTGTGTGCTTTTCGGTCTTTCTTTTATTTTTAGTTTTTGCACTTTTTGCAAAATTCTATGGCTTTGAACTTTTAGTGTTTGACTTCTTGCTCATATGGCATCTATGGCTTTTATTGGATTTTTTCCCTTAGTTTTCAAACAGTTTTGGAGCATCTTATGAGATCCTTCTTCATTCTTTGTTTTGAGGCCCTATACATTTATTATTTCACAAGTTCTTGGATTATTCGCCTTTTTTCCTGGACACCTTTTTTTAGCTTGTACTGTGAAATGTTTATTTACGTTACTAATTTTAATGCTTTGCAATTCTTTAGCATTCTTACCCACATTTTTGCAGAGTTTTCAGAAAGTGTCTTTTGACCAAAAGATTTTAATAATTTCTTCAAAAGCTTTTAACTAATTCAGTGTTGATCTGTTGCTCTATAATATTACGTGGTGATGATGTTTATATTATTAACCTGTCACCACATCGAAAAGGACTATATTATTTGGTCTCCTGTGGAATATTAACACTAACTGAGGGAACTTTTAATTACTTCAATAATATTGTCTATTGTTACAACAATTTTTTTCCCAATATTTCCTATATAATTTGATTGTGCATTTGTCACATTTTTAAGTTCATATCTTATCTTGCACCAAGTATATATTTTGGATGATGGTGCAACAAAATATTCCCCAATAACCCATGAAAGTATTAATATCTAAATCTGAGATGTTATTATTCTTTTGAATAGCTCTATTTTTTTTTTGTTTTTCTTAGTTGGATGGCATCTGATAGCACTTATGTTGAGACTCAGTCAGAATGTTGAGCCAATTTGTTAATTTCTTAGTTGATCACATGAAATTTTATAATGTTTGTCTGAGGAATATATTGCAAATTTGTTTTAATTTTTTCCTCCAAATTTACATGTCGATGGAAATTTTTACTATTCCAAATTAAGATGTTTTGTGCAAACAGTATCAAACTTTTGCATGCAAATGTACTAAGATTAGAAGCACTTTGGCAACTTTTTGTTGCCAATTTAATCTTTTTTCTTTTGAGATTTACATCCTGTGATTTGATTCCAAGATCTTCCTTAATTTACACGTTGTTGTTGTTGTTGTTGTTTTGCATTTATTATTCTTGCTTTGTTCGTTAACTAGTATGCATGTAACAATTTCGGGTAGTTTATATTATGTATTGTTCTGATAGGTCAAACTATGAGACGGGCCCCATAGAAGCAGCTCGAATCCCAAAGCAGGAAGAGCTGTTCGTAGTTGAGCACACAGCCTTGTGCTCCTGCCAAATCATCCGAGCCTTCCATTTTCGGGTTAGAATAGATCGGTGCCTCCATTTTTCTTTTTTACTATTTTTTTGGTTGTTCTTTTCCTCTGTATGTTACTGATTTGTCCCCATTCCTAATATGGTAAGTGAGCACTGTGATTGGATAGGTTTGTTCTGTTTCTCATGTGTAGTAATGGTTGTGTCCTAGCATGCAATGTGGTGCAAATTACATATAGCTTGTTTTTTAGATATTTTTTATGAGATTTCCTTAATTTTGAGGTGTACGTGATACTTGTCGGTGACTATGATCTTCAGAAACTATTTCTTTTGTTCGAAATTCATACATTTTGAGGCATACTTGATTCTTGCTTTTGTCTAGAATCTTTTTAAACACGATATTTCATCTGCTCGAAATTAAAAACTATTTCTTGATTTATCTACTGCTCTTGTTATATTAACTTCATCTTTTGCAAACTAAATATAGTAGCATTGATGTTTTCTTGATTTTCTTAATTTTCTATGAGCCAATGATTGGTTTAGACGCTAATCCGATGAACCATTTGTGGTTTAATGTGAGACCACTACACGTGCCAATGATGAATGTATATGTATAACTAAGTTTAATATTAATGAATGGCACATCCCAAAGTTATTCTCACATGTTCGCTTGAATCTTATCGCACTTCATATTTTAATTTTCCATGCTGCATTTGATATTTAATTTGAATGTATATGTTTCTTTTGTTTTTAGTTTTGCATCTGTGATTTGATTCCAAGGCCTTTAATTTGCACGTTTGTATCTTTTTCTCGTTGCTAAGGATGTGAATGTAACAATTTCAGGTTCTTTATATTATGTATCGGTTGGACAGATAAGCTTGCGAGAAGTAGCACGAATCCTGAAGTAGGCAATAGTTTGCAATCATCTGACCCTCCATTTGTCTCCTTTTTACATTCTTTCTGGTGTTTTTCCTTCTTCAAAAGGTTTTAACTAATTCATTTTTGATCTGTCGCTATGTAATATTACGTGCTGATGATTTTTATATGTTATTAAACTATCTCCACGTTGAACCAGACTATATTATTTGGTCCCATGAGGAAGATTAACACTAACCAAGAGCACCTCTAATTACTTTAATAATGTTGTGTATTGTTACAACAATTTTTTTTTTCAATATTTCCTATATAATTTGATTGTGCATTTGTCACATTTTTTAGTTCATATCTTATACTGCAACAAGTATATATTTCGGATGCTAATGCAACAAAATATATATCAGTGACCCATGAGAGTATTAATATCTAAAACAACTCTAACTTTTTGTGTTTCTTGGTTTCATGGCGTCTGATAGCACTAATGATGAGGCTCAGTCAGAATGTTGAGTCAAGTTGTTAATTTCTCAGTTTATCGCATGAAATTTTGTAATGTTTCTCTGAGGCATATATTGCAAATTTGTTAGTATTTTTTTCCTCCAAAGGCAAATATTCCAATAGTTTTGCATTTTTCTTGGTTGCTCAAGTCCGGTTGCTAGAGTTTTTATAGTATACTTGGTTTTTCTTTGACGATTGATGCACCTGATCTACCAGTGAACTACTGATCTTGTTCAGTATATTCTTCACTTTTTGAGGCAGCCAAGAGGTCATTTACTGTATTCTCATAATTCTTTTTATCAAGAACAAACCTGACCTACCATTCATGTTCTTGTTTAGTTGCTAGTTCATGCTTTCCTAGTTTGATTCGTTTGTATATTTGCCTTTGATGTGATTAGAACCCATAATAAAATCATGATGCATTTCTCTGTATTTTTTTGTTGATGGCATCGAATACTGGTACTCAGAAAATCAACAACTGAAAGCACATTTCTCATGACTTACCAATGATATTATTTCAAGTCATCACCACTTCAAAATTGGACCAATGCTCGAATTCTTGAGTTCATTCAGATCCATTAGAAAGTTTAATTTTTACAGCATTTGGTTTTGTGACTTATCAGCACATTTCTTTATTATTTGATTTTATATGATATAACAGATTCCAATGTATAAACAATGGCGGGAGAATCGTCGTTGCAGACATTAATACACTTACTCCAACGTAAATTCTTGCTATCATTTTTAATACTAATGATAAAATTTTAGGTTTAGCATTCTAAATTTATTATTTATAGGGATAGGTCTGAGGTTGAGCGAATAGAAGGGATGATGCGGGATGAAAATTGGGATCTACTGGATTGTTTCTTAAGGTGCACTCATTTGCACTCATTTGGACTTTCCACTTTCCACAGTTGAAAAAATTATTGGAAATTTAAAGGAAATTGTTCAGAACCGTATGCAGCCCATGTACGTATCTGTTCAAAACTTTTAAATGATTGTCTAAGTGAAATATTTAATGATTTTAATTTGCTTATTTTTAGGGAGATCATTTAGAAAAACTGAATATGACTCGAGAATAGATCATATCTGTAGCTTTATTGTCCATATTTCAGGTAAACAAAATTTTTATTTCTTGTTTGCTTTAATGCAAAGTTTAATTTTTCTAAGTATTTTGTGCAGACCTGAGGTGGGGGAAGGGTAGAAATGGACGAAAGCTAAGTGATGTCTGGCAATTTGGAGAAATGAGGGGAACTGTCTTGATATGTTTCGCCTGTCACAAAACATTCAACGGAGTGAATATAACCAGACTTCGAGATCACCTGCAGGGAAATAGAGTGACGAAATGACCAGAAGTGAGCAAGCATATCAAGATCCGACTAGAAGCGATAGAAGCTCCACTGCCCTGATGCCCTCCAATTGTCCTGCAATGAAGGTAACTAGACATATCTCATATGTTATTGTTCACTTTCTTACCTATTTTTACTCTTTTGAATGCTCTGTTATCTTAATGTTGTTTGGTCATTAGGTGCTCCTTTTGCTGTAATTATCAAGATTAAGGCACCCTTTCTCAATTAGAAATAATTTTTCTGATTGGTTTTATCTTGTTGGTTTCAAAATTGTACACTCTTTTTTCTCTAATTATCAAGATTCATTCATGGTTAGGATGTGACGAAACTTCATTATTTGCTTGCAGTTGCTTGAACTAACCGTTGCTGTCAGACTTGAATAACTACCCAACTCACCATGCATGTTGTTAGATGTTTAGATTTCAGAATATGTTTTAACATTAGATATTAAAATGAATTTTGGAACAAGTGTTTGTTATCTCTAAATAGTGTTGATTTGGTTGTGTAACTAATATACTCATGATGCAGTTCACTTTTATCCCCTGTTTTTATCTTATTCTTCTTTTGAAACAAATCACTCTTCAGTAGTTTTGAGATTTGTGCTGATACGATGATATGTGTGTTACATATATGATACTGACACCAATTCACTTAATCATGATTTTCTTATTTCTATCATTGGAACTTGAGAAATTCAGTAAACAATTGTGCGGACATTGGAGGGAAATTTAACTGTCTTCTAATCTTGGTTTGTTTCATGTTGGGATTATTAGCCTACTAGATATATTTATCACTGATAATATTTTTGGACCATCGCAAGTCTTTACAAATCATTCATATCTGAATTTTCTTTTATTGGTCGGGGCTCTGGTAGTGTTTATATTTGTAGCAGCACTGCATGCAGTATTCCATGCACGCCCCTAATTAACAACTAAACATTACTAGTAATTTATTATTAACACTTACTGCAATAATGTAATTGCATTATTAACTTGCATGCATGCACGTATATATGCATGCACCCTAACTTCGCCTTACGCGTCGTTCATGCATGCCGGGTACCGGTCGACGCAGTCCAGCCACGGGCTGCGCTCGGGCGGGCCGACGCGGCGGACGGCACGCCACACGGCGCTGTTGCACTTGAACCCGGACCCGTACGCGACCTGCCAGACGCGGTCGCCGCGGCAGACACGGCCCTTCGCCTCCAGGTACGCGAGCTGGTACCAGATGCTGCTGCTAGACGTGTTCCCGAACCGGTGCAGCGCCGCGCGCGCAGCCTCCAGCTGCTCGCCGTTGAGCCCCAGGTTGCTCCTCAGGTTCTCAAGCACGTCCCGGCTCGGCGCGTACATGCAGAAGTGGTCGAACGCGCGCTTGAAGTCCGCGATGTACGCCGCCGCCGCCGCCGCACCGTTTTCGGCTGGCGTCGTCGACGTTGTCTTCGACGGGAAGAGGTGGCGGGACAGCACGCCGGCTAAGAAGAGGAGTTGCTCAGAGAGGGGCAGCACGAGGGGTCCAAGTGTGGTGAGGTTGGCCTTGAGCGCGTCGCGGCCGACCTCGACGAGGTCGCGGTCGATGGAGAGGCCCTTGATGCCTTGCTCGTCCTCCACCTGGTACACCGACCGGAAGCTCCGGTCGTCGGCTCCCCGATGTGTGCGCACGACGTGCTCGAGCCGGTACTTGGCACAGCGGGCGTCCCTCCGGCGGCTCGACAGCAGCACGGCGGCGCAGCCGGAGCGGAAGAACACGTTGGGGATGAGCATAGATCGCCGGCGCCCCGCGTACCACGTGAACGACACGGCTTCGGTGCTGACGACGACGGCGAGGCCGGCGCCGATGGACTGGAGCATGTCGCGGGCGATGTCGACGGCGATGACACCGGCGCTGCAGCCCATGCCGCCGATGCTGTAGCTGAGGATGTTCCCACGCATCTTGTAGTGGTTCACGATCATGGCGGAGAGCGACGGCGTGGGGTTGAAGAGGCTGCAGTTGACGACGAGCACGCCAACGTCCTTGGGCCGCACGCCGCACTTGGAGAAGAGCTCGTCCAGGGCGGAGAACATGGCCACCGAGGCCTCGGCGCGGCCCTCCTTCATGGTGGCGCAGCTGCCGCCGGGGGCGAACACGCAGCGTGGCACGTAGGACTCGTCGCCGATGCCGGACTTGGCCAGCAGCCGCGACTGGAACGCCAGGCTCGCCTCGTCGAACTTGCCCGACTTGCGCGCCAGCTCCAGGAACTCCGCTTTGGACACCTATATCCATATCAGCTAGTTGCGTGGTTAATCGCATGCTTGCATGCAGTACAACATATATGTTTGCACATTTCTATTGAACAATACCTTTAGTTACTAAACTAATGTCATTTAGGGTGATAATATTGATTTCATTTCATGAACTTTTTATGCATACTATGTAAATATGTTTTTTTCTTACAAATAAGCTATACGTGCAATCCGCGTCAATTAAATTTGTTTCACAACTCATTGAATAAATATATAAAAAAAAATAACTCCAAAAACAAATATAATTATTCATTTATTTAAGATATTTAGCGACCAATTACAAATAAGTCAATTTTGTGAATGATTTAATGGATGGCTTTTAATGTGGTTGAGGTCAGCCAGTCTGCATATATTAAGACTAGTTAAAGTATTTATGTACTTGATATCTAGTTTAATTGTAAAAATTATGTAAATTGTATTTAATTTTCTGTCTCTAGTAGCAACATTTTACTAGGTTTGTGTATGATTTCTTTTAAATTTGGTTGAAATGATAAAAAAAAAATTATCACACGATTTGGGACCAAATTAAGGGAAGTGTACAATTAGGTTAATTAATAAAATTGATCAAATTAAATTAATTTCCGAAAGTAATTACAAAACCATCATCAAATTATAGAACTTCCAAGATTCTAAGTGAATACGTCGACAAGAGAAGGATTTGAATCTCTTATCTTTGAAGTCAAAAGTCACAAAAATATGCTAGTATATATTTAGCAGAAATATACTGTTATAAATCAATTGCTTGGAGATTGTTGTGTCACATTTAGAGATGCTTGGAATTCTCGAGAGATGTTCAAATTTCTCTTTCCTCAATGTAAACCGCATGAACCTTAATCAAATAGTCCATATGTTTTGACAGCACTCATGTTTTTCTTTACTTTAAAGACATCGGATCCAAATTTACATGATAACCACACCATATAACTCTTGCAGTCTACATAGTAATAGTATTACTAGTGTTACAAGATTCATTTGTTTATATCTTAGACTATAGAATTGTTTTTTTTCTTGTGGGACCGCCCTTTCATATTGAGGATGATCCCCATATAAATTTTATCCATAAACGCTTTTTTCCTGCTTTTATTAAACAATTATTGTTCACCAACCAACCACAATTCCATGACATAAACTGAAATCTCTCCAACTACTTTTCATAAATTTTTTTATCTATATCCATTAAAAGGAGTGGACCCTAAGACACTGATGCTATTAATTAGGACCAAACTTGTAGAAAAATTTGGATCTTAGCCAATAAAATAAAAATCTCCATGTCACTCATAAGATGGTCTGGACCTCATTTTTGTAACACGAATACTCAGCGAACTTCGAGAAGATCAGATGCTAATACAAGAGAGACAAGACTTGAAGTTGGAGGACCTTTGCGAGACCTATTAAAAAAGTTTGTACTTGTTATTCCAACGAAATCAGAGGAAATATACAATAAATAGTGCAGGACCAATAGTACATTGGCGCATGTTTATAACTATTTTTTTTCTCTGCTCCATCTAATCATTTCCTTCAAACTTGAATTCAAGTATTTTCTTTCATTAAAGGGTAGAAAATACATTATATGAATAATAAGTGATATTTTTATAAGCTATTTTGTCTCTTTTTCTACTCCATAACTCTCAGAGAGTGTTAGACTGAATTTCTTTGCGGCTTCAAATTCTCTAAAATATTAAACCGTCCAAACTCCTAATTGTTTGAAAAATTATAAACCAGTTGTAACTTCTTTGAGTTTATAAGCTACAGTCGCTCTCCTCATTTTCTTGGGCTTATTTGGGAGTTTATCTCCAATCCCCTCATTCTCTCAAAATATTCAAGTTTAAAAGACTAAATTTTTTTATCAAAAAATTTTTAGACATATCAAATAAGTTGTCTTTTTGGATTTACAAGCCAATAAATCCAAAAAACTAGATTGATGAATAACTTTAGCTCAGCTAAACAACTCATTATTCTGTAAAAAAAAACAACTATAAAAATTCAAAACTCGATCCAGTAGTCAGGAAGACCTTTCTAATTAAACTCCAAACATTAAAACTTTATATTTAATTTGCATTCTTGGATGAGATTGCACTTTACAACCCCCGTTATTACGTGAGAAGTCATGAGATTTATGAGAATCGCTAATAAACACATACCGTTGAACCCCATGTTAGCGGCACATCTTAGAACCATTGAATGATTCTAATAATTATTGACCGAACCTATTGTACGTTTGATCATTAAATCAATTGGTTGTGCTGTTTCCTAACACCACAGAAGTTATAGGTTCGATGCCTATGTATGTCACTTTAATTTTTATTTTTATTTCATACTATTTAAATAGAAAAAATCAACAGAGTATTCATATTGCCTGATTAACTTCTATCTTTCTATTATACTTTTTGGAAAAAAATCATCCGATTTATTTACATTGGACGAATCATAGTACCTCATGCATAATACCTCATGCATCTATACTGAAACATGACTCTGAAACCTGAAACCATAAAATTAATCTAAATCCTGAAAGTTGAAACTTAAGCTTGAAACTTGAAACATATGATGAGCTGAAACCTAAAACATATGAACTTAAAAGTTGAAACTTGAGACTGAAACTTGAAACCATGAAATGTGAAATCTAAACCTAGTTCATAACAATAAAAAAGATGAATGAATGTGAGCTACACTTACTGAGATTCGAACCCTAATTGCTTGAGTAAAAGGCATAAAAACTAAGTTCGATACTACAATGCATTTGTTGTTTAAAAGATTGGACGATCACGTAAAAACTAATCGTACGTACAGTACTTGTGCTGCTAATCACAAGAAGTACGGACGCCGGAAGTAGTCGCGCCGAAGATTTATTGCTATCAAAGACGCGTTAAATATTTTTTTTTTCTTCCACAGAAAGCAAGCACCTGTCGCCTAGCCCAGAATACTAGTTTAACAACCTAACACCATCCAATGCTTCTTTCTGTATGAGCTGCCAGCCAAAAGACTTGGTGAATTATAAGAATCTGTGACACAAGCGAACACGTAGAAAAAAAAACAGAACAAACTATCGGTGCACATACACACACACAAAACCAGGCATCCATACAAATACCCCCATTGTGGGATGCATCCATGCATGCATACAACAAGAACACACACGCATACACACTATACGTGCATGCATGCATGCACGTAGTAAGAACGTGCATACCTTGAGCGCGTCGTCGGGGCGGTAGCAAGCGAAGTCGACGAGGTAGACGGGCCTGGGCAGCGACATGACGTAGACGGCGGCGGTGAAGGCGAGCACGGCGAGCAAGGCGAGCACCGTGGCGAGGTCGTAGGCAGCCTCGCCGCCCCAGTCGACCTTGTGCCAGAGCTCGCCGCGGCCGAGGCTACCGCAGACGAGCACGACGACGGGGACAGCGGCGGCCAGGTACGCACCGTGGCTGACGAGGTAGCTGTACCCCAGCCGCACGTACTTGAGGTTCACCGACTGCAGGAAGTCCGGGAGCCCCCGCCGCTGCCGCACGTGCACCGAGAACGCCGGTGACCCCGCGTCGGGCCCCGACGCTTCCACGCGGCGGTCCACGATCTCCGCCGACAGCCGCGCCTCCTCCCGCGCCATGGCAGAACCAGGTGGAGACTGGAGAGTTCTTGGTCTGGTGTGTGTGTGTGTGTGTGTGTGTGTGTGTGTGGAGAGGTAGTTATAGAGAGGTGGGTGAGGAGTAGTTAATGGTGGAGGGAGATGGGGGAGGTATGGATTTTAATTAATGGATAGGAAGACTAGTGTGAGAATGACGTGGCAAGTGAGAGAGGATACGCTGCATTGGATGTACAACTGTGCAGAGAGCGACTATAGGCTAATCTCTCGTATCCTCTGGTTATGTAACGATGCTCTAGATCAAAGTCTTAAGAGTTCGAAACATACATAAGAGATCACAGATTGGTTTAAAGTTAAGACTCTTCTATACAAAATTATAGTGGGTTTCATTCTAACTTTATTTTAAGAGGGGTATTTTCAGCAAAAACATCAGGGCACATGCTCTGAACTAGTCTGAATTGGTGTTGCTTGATTTAGTTCAAACTTAAAATGAGATGCAAATACAAATTGATCTTGCACTCAACTTTGAGCTCAAAGGGGTGTTCATCCCCGAGAGGCAATAGGCGATTCTAGGGTGAGACAAACTTGACTCAAATCAGTTCAAATAAGTTTTTGTACATATGTAGAGTAAATTTCACAAATAGTTCCTCTATTATCTAAAATGTTTCATTGTACTCCCTTATCTATAAATTTTGGTAATCAAGTACTCTTTTTATTAAAATCCATCCAAAGTGCTCCTCCCTTCCGCTAATTGACCCGGATAGATCAGATTGGATTTTCTGTGTTGGCATCTACATGTCAAAGTTGGGGTGTTTGGCATCCTCGGTGACAGTGGATTTGGCAGCTCGACCCATAACATGTGGGAGGCCCTTTCTCTCTCTCTCTCAAAACTCTCATCTAAACAGATATGATCTATGCAAAGTGGAGACCATCAAATCGTGTAAGGTTGTGTCTCCTCCACGAGCAAAAGAAGCTAGCTGAATATGGGCACTAGAAGGAGCAAAGGTGGTTCCACACCAAATTATGATATGATCTATCATCTAACTCTGTTGAAATGAATCTTCATGTGGTGATGAATGTATTAAAATTTCCTTTTTCTTGTATTTTTTATATTCAAACAAAGCCGATAAGGTGCAAAATTTTTCTTGTATTTTTTAATTTTTTGTCATTATGTTTGGCTGAAATAAATTAGCACTAATGTATGAAAAAGCTAAGTTCTTGTTGGTTCTTCCTAATAAATTGGTCCATTCCATTGTTTTTTGTTGTGCAACAAATTACTCTGTTACATTACTATATTTCTTTATTTTAGGGCTTTTTTTTTTTGTGTTTCAGATGATGGAAGTGAGTTCTTTTCTCTTGGAATCTGCCATGGGGGGCAATTCATGGGAAGAGGGTATAACAAATGCTACATTGAAGGGATGGATGATTACTTTGATAACTGTGATAGTGACAAAATGTCCATTCCTGTTCTAAAAGACCTAATTGAGCAGCTTGGTTATGAGTTTGATGAAAATTTGAAGTTTTATTGGTGTCTTCCTGGAAAGATATTGGGTGATGGATTGAGGACGCTACAAAAGGACAAGGACATTAGAGCAATGATGTCATTTGTACCGAAACATAAGACTATGTGGGTATATGTTGAGCAGCTCATCAATGTCGAGGATGATCCAACTAGAGATAGAATTGGCACTAGTGACCTGGTAATGGTGTCCAATGGAGATCCTATTGTCGCTGCTATTCCAAAATGTGCTGATTCTTGAAAGGAGCAAGTGAAAGCAAGGAATTTGTTGTACGGATATACCATAAAAAAAACAAAATTGCAGAAATAATCCACACCTTTTATCAATTGCAAAAATGACTCTCAGTCGGGACCGCGCGCTCGCAACAGAGTTTCAGTCGCGATCCTCGCAACTGACGACGTGGCGGCTCCCAAACGCCCCGCTGGCTCCCCCGCATGCCACATCGCCCTTCAGTCGCGATCCCGGCTCGCGACTGAAGGCCCAGTCTAGGATTTGGAGGACTTGGAGGACTTGGAGGACTTTTGGTGCGTTTCAGTCCAACCGCTAGAGTTCGAGTGAGTTTTGGACTCGTTTTGGTAGGGTTTGAGTGGATTTTGGTGTGCGACTGAAGGCTACAGTTAGGGTCCGATCAGTAGCGATTGCGTTTTGGTTCGTTTATGTACTGTGCGTTATTAAATGATGAGGTACGGTTTCAGTTTCAACCTCGTCTCGTAAGCATTTAATCGGTGGTTGGACTTCCGTGTTGGAAAGCTGAAAAACGGAATAGTCGAGACTAATAGTACAAAAATGGAAACGTGCAATATATGAAATGAAGAACCATAAAAAAGTTGAACAGACAGAAAGTCAACAAAATATCCAAAACGGTGGAAGCCTATAAAAAACTACTGCCCTCTCCCCCTCTTCGGCCGACCCTGGTACTCCGACAGCCTGTAGTGAGAAGGGGGCTAACGATCCCTAACACGCTGTCTCCTCGCCGATGGTGCCTGCACAGGTGGCGTAGCCTGCGGTGGCTGTGTCGGCTGCGTAAGTGGTGGAGCATAGTGAAGCTGTGATGGCTGCGTAGGATGTTTCTAGTGCCACACAGGAGGCTGCACCTGCGCCAGGATGTCGTGCTGCGTCACAACCTGCTCCTCGTCCGCCGCCAAGTCCTGAGCTAGTGCATAGTCTAGGCTTACCGCATGCGCGGCGATATCGAACTCTTCGTCTGTAGAGCTACCGGACGGCACGGGACGCGGCTGGGGCGGTGGCGAGCGCGATGACGACGGGCGGTCGGCCGGCGGCACATGTGATGTAGAAGGACCGGGCGCCATCGGTGATGGTGGAGGTATCACGGTCAAGTGCGGTGGCAGCAGCACTCTGAAAGTGACAAGAATCTCGTCGACGCGCCGCTCGATCTCTGCAAATTGCGCGTACACCTCATCGCTGGGCACTGGCCCACTGTCGTGAATCCTGATCATCATGTCACGTGCACCAGCAGAGACGGTGCCGAGAGTGTCAAGCTGCGTGCACGAATTAATGCATTTATGAAATGACAATCCATTTGAAAGTAAGGTTGCAAAGAGTTATAGAACTTACGAAGGAGTGGATTCGGCGTGGAAGGTTTCGGTCGTAACCCTCGTCAATGGTGGTAGGAGGGACAGGCTCATCAGGCGCCAATGGTGGACCGCCCGCCAATATGTAGAATGTGCGAGATTGGTACCACGCTAGGTAGGAGAAATGGATGGCGTGGCTGTAAGGACTGTCCTCCGCGACCGTCTGCGTGTGAGCCCGAGCCATCCACTCCTCCACGTAGGGGCACTGGCAAATGACAAAGTCGTTCCTGTGATTTCCCTTCCTCGATTTCCTGCGGATAAAATAAATTAGTCACATAAATAAAGTACAACGGAGACTCACGAAAGTAATATATGAGTAAGATGAACGTACTCGTGAATATGGTATGGGATCTGTCGAGGAAGCGGGACGGGAACACGCTGGCATAGCCCAAACTGCCGCATGAATCACTCAGGCGAGTAGCCCTCAACCATATGAGAGAAAATGAGCAGAACCTGGGTGCGCCAGTAAGCAGCATCCTGCGTACACAGCGAAGAAAGTCCTGCTGGGGCGAGCGTCTCGATATACTGCTGTGTCCATGAATGCCAAATCATGCTGTCATCCAGCAGCAGATCAAAGCTCGTAGCGTACGAAGGGTAGTAAAGATGCGCCTAATCTGTGGACCATCTCAAGCTCAGCCTGGCTCACCTTCATCCCATCGCAAGGCCGTCCCTCATATGAGGACCCATCGCGAACTGGACTCGCAGCACCAGTGGTCGGCTGACAGGGAAATGCTTGTACGACCATAGCTGCACGAGTATGGCGCACCCGGCGATCAGAGAGTTCACCTGGTCCCTGCTCGTGGCATCACACAGACCCCTGTAGGTGTGACAGAGTACAATGGAGCCGAAACTAATCTGCGGCACGTGTCCCAACTCGGAATCCGCAATGAATCGAGCGAGCTGAACGAACTGCGGCTCCCAGATGTCTCCGTGCATGCCGGGAATAGCAGCCACCCAAATAGGTACAGCAAGTACGCCTCAAGGTGGCACCTGAAGACCTCATCTGGAGCGGCCACAGGGAACGGAGCGTCGCGGACCGCGTGTAGGTAGGTCTGCGGAACTCCCATAGTTTGTGCAAAGCCTCCCGCTGGCCCAACACCCTCAAAGCGCTGCAGGAAATCCAGACGCCATGTAGCTCTATCGGTGGCGTCGGGGACATATATCTCCCCACGAATAGGCAGGCCAAGAAGCATGGAGACATCCTCCAGCATGATGGTGAGCTCGCCGAAGCTGAAGTGGAAGGTGTGCGTCTCAGGCCTCCATCGGTAGACAAGCGCGCTGATAAGGGCTCGATCGAATGGGAATCGTCTGGCCCGATCCACCATGCAGGCGAATGGCAGTAGTCCAGCCTCAAGCAAATGAGGCACAAACCGGTCATCCAAGGGTCACATCTCCCGCGGTGTCCTCATGTATAGAACGGGCAGAACGGTGCCCTGCAGAAGGCGCCAAGCACGGTGACGCTGATGGTGGTGCTGATCAATCAACTCGGGGAGCTACTGGTCGTCCGCCATACCTGCATTTATCGCACATTTGAAAATCAAATAGTTAAGGGCATTACAGACGCAGTTAACAAAATTTACAACATCACATACGGCCACAGATATTACAGACACAGTTAACGAAAATCACAACATCACAGTTAATACATATTACAGATGCAGTTAATGAAATTCACAACATCACATTACAATAGTACTAAAAAATTCACAACATCAAATTATAGATAGACGTTCGTTGCTTCAGTTCGTCGACGTGCCAGCCACCTGCGGGCATCGGTTTCTTGGTGCCCAGGCTGCCTGCACACGGTGCATCTACGGAGGGCATCTCCACGCTCCGCCGCATCCATGTCGTTGCGTATCCGCCTGACTCGACGTCGGCCAGCGTGGCCCACAAGGAGCCTCTTGTCTGGGATCCACATGACAGCATCTTCTAGCGAAATCTCTCGATAGTTTCCTCTCTCCGCAAATCCGTGGAAGACAACATCCCACGTTTTTGCCAAGTACTGCAGAGTATAATATTCCAATATGTATTGTGTCGCATTGATTCCACGAACTGAGCATGCAGCGACAACATGGGAGCAAGGAAGGTGTAGCAGCTGAGGCTTGTTGCAGGTACACTCAGCCTTTTCATTTATAACCGTACATTCGTGGACCCGGCCTGCTCTCAATGTGCCATGAACAAATCTCTGCCTAAGCCGAACCTCGTAGTTTCCATTCAAACGGCTCAGCACTATGACATCGTGTGTCAATGCCTTCCTCGTCCGAAACTCAAGGTAACTATGAATCTTTCTAGACCAGTGTACAGCAGGATCGTGCACAAGTACTGTTGCTGCTGAACTTCGACTGTCGTAGTATGCTATTGTGCGGTATAATGTCATCTCAACCAAGGCAGTGAGGGGTAAGCATCGCACACCTTTCAAGGACGAAGTTGTACACCTCGGCAAGATTTGTCGTCATGAGTCCGTACCGTGCCTCGGCAGTGTCGTGTAGCAACGACCACTTCTCCTTGGGTTTGGGCTCAATCCACTGAGAGAAACTTAAAGTCCTCCTGCTACTCCCCTTGCCAGTACCATTACCATCTTCGGGCTCACCTGCCTCGTGGCATTCCTTCAACATACTCTCTTCCAACAACTTCCATATAGCCGAGAATTTCGACTCTTGGTTCTGCTTGGCAATGACTTTGAACAAATAAAATGAGCAATAGGAGAAGGAAATGAACACAGTAATTTTTACCGAGGCATCGGAGACTCGCCCAGTCTCCACTAGTCCTCGTTGAAGCACTCAAGTCACTTGAGTTTTGCCTCAATACTCACGAAGAGTATTATCAACTAACGGTTGCTCCTTGTCCACTCCGGAAAGGCGAAGCACCGATGCCTTGTACAAACTTGCCGAGCCTCTCCGACAATCTCCGAACTGGAGAGGTCAACAGCCACGCCTCCGAACCGTCTAGGTAAGGGCGCTCACCAAGAGTAATAGGCTGCGAGGTCCTCTCTAGACCTCCAAACACGCACCAAGAAACTAAGAATATGCAAATGCAAAAGAACTAAAACTCTCGGTGGATCAGAAGACACCCGACTTGATCAACAGATCAAGATTTTGTGTAGAAAACTAATGCTCAAGAGTGTATAAGAGAATGCTGCTACTTGTTCTATGAAACTAATGCCCAAAACCCCTATTTATAGCCTCAAGAAACAAATGAACCGTTGGAGCTAGGGCTGAAAATCAGCAACACAAACTGACAGTCAGTTTCGTGTACAACGGCCGACAAAATTTACGGATAAAAATTTGCTAGCCGTTTGTGGCCATTTAAGGAAACTTGAAACCCACAACTGACAGTCAGTTATACAAACTGACAGTCAGTTCGACCAAGTATTCGACCAAAACAGATAAAAACTCAGTTAAAAACAACTGTCGGCGAAACCCCAACTGACAGTCAGTTTAGTACAAAAATTTTGAGCCCAAAATACACCCTCTCTGGACAATTGTCAGTTTAATTAAACTGACATTCAAACTGACAGTCAGCCTGAACAAAAATAGCTACAACTTTAAATCTAGAAATTCAAAAGAGGTGTTTAATAGCTCGTTTGAAAGATAATTTCAAGAGCTACATTTTTGTCAACAGAAGCAAAAACCATATCTGCCTAGATCTTTCTGAAAATTTCAAATACTCTTCTGCTATCAAAAACTCAACTGAAAATCCAAATAACTCAAATCAAGTTCAAATCAAATCCAACCAAATAGATGCAATGCAATGACCTAAATTTCTCGGTTTATGTTGGAGATAAAGAGAAGACTTTCGCCACCCCTCTTTATAGTACGGTTAAAAGCTAAAAACAATTTTCCTAAACCGATCTATCTCCGAACTCTGAGATCGGAAGAAAATAAAATACGGATTACCTTAAGTCCTTTGCTTCTTCACGTTTGCGTCTTGTCTTTGCTCTTCTGCACCTCGTGCTTCACTTTATGTTGGGTTCATCTTGATCATCTCGTATTTCTTCCCGAATAAACTCTGTTTCAAAAATCTCAGAAGCACAGTTAGTCTAAAACACTTTGTTTTCATTAATCATCAAAATTAGGGTTAGGCATGAAGGCCTAGATGCAACACCAACGACTCTGAATGTCATCCCAGGTCATAGAAGGGTCCGTTCCAGCTTGCATGTACTCTATCGCACTCAAAATTCCTCTATTTCGATCATGGATCAAGCACACGCGCGCTCGATCTTTGACCACCTCATTTTTCAGCTTGCCCAAGAACCAAAGCCAGCTGCTGTAGTTCTCCCCCTCAACCACGGCATATGCTATGGGGAGAAGCTGGTCGTTGGCATCAGTTGTCATGACAGTCAATAAGGTTCCCTGGTATTTACCGGTCAAGAACGTCCCGTCAATGCAAAGCACGGGTCTCATGTACCTGAAAGATGCAACGCACTGCTCGAATGCCCAGAGAAATCTTCGCAGTACCATACATCCAGGTATTATAGAACCATCCGAACCGATTGCCGGTGTATCAACAATCTTGGTGACTGTGCCTGGATTGGCTTCGCATATGCACCGAAGGAGCCGCGGTACGAGGTTGTATGCCTCAACATATGTCCCAAATAGCTCCTCCAGTGCCCTTTGTTTAGCCCTCCATGCCTTCGCGTAGTTGATCTTGTACCCGTGCTTCTTCGCGACATGTGCAACAATCACTTTCGGTGCCATTGCCGTATTTTCTTTCAGTACTGGGAGTATCAAACTGGCATAAAACCCGGAGGTGATATTTCTGTGCTGCAGCAACATGCCCTCCGTCAGACATCTGTGATCGCACACTCTGGTCACATGAAAGAAAGGCTCATCTTTTGGCCGGGTGACACGGACGAACCACGGGCAGTCAGCAACCAAGCATCTCACAGTCCACAGGCTCGAAGTTGATTTATCCACCTGGAATGGCCTATTCAGCGAAACGGCCCAGGTTGTGATGGCTTTTTTCGCATCTTTCTTGCTTCGAAACAACTGCCCGAGCTGGACGGTTGTTTCGTTGTAAGTTCATCGCGAATTCAGATCTTCAGGAACCACAGCCGAAACCAAGGATGATGGATCAGTCCATTCATTTATAGGATCCTGTGTTTCTGCGGGTTCTTTGGGAGATTCATACGTATCTGACAGATCAGTGTAGTCCTCATCGTTAAAATTCTCCTCCAACTCCGGGAATTCATCCGCTGCATCTGCATGATTGGCACTGGCATCGACACTGCCGTGGACACTGTGATTGACAAAAGCATTGGCACTAGCATTGACACTGCGATCGGCACTGCCATCGGCACCTTCATTACAGACATTACTGGTGCTCTGTGCTCTTTGTGCAGAGTTACTACCTTCTGAACTTTGAGCGCTCAATATTTCAATGTAAAGAACGAAGACTCCACCACTACAGGCTGGATTTGTTACAAATCGTACAAATGAACCCCAGGATTTGTCCCCTCTGAGTCTCTTCAGCACCCATTTATTTCCCTCTGGCACCAGGCCTTCAACTCTGACACTATCCGTCGCAGGATTGAGTTGTAAGAACTCGACTAACCAAATTTCAAGTCACTGAAAGACATTGATTGTGCATGTGCCATTTGACTATAAACATGGGTACACGCACTTAAATCATCACCATTGGCTCCATTACGGATTATACCAGCTCCGTAATAAACAGATACCATACTCGGTTGCTCCATAGCCTATTCAATTTAAATTTTTGTATTAGGTTAAAAGATTAATTTGTTATGATTCTGCGAAAATCCTACGATAAACTAGATATGGTCTACTGATTACCTTGAGTACAAAAGCCTTCAGAAGCTAGATCAAATTCAATCTCTAACTCCCAGAATTATCAGTCTCAGACTGTTTTTGAAAATGAAATTATTTAATATCCTAATTACCTTAAGTACTCTGAAATTCAGAAAGCCGATCTGATCAAATCTTTCCCTAGTCGATACCAAATTATCTTTGGATTATAATCTAGGGTATGGCAATACCTTAATCTAAAAAGTTGGCACCAGAATTCCATCACCCCGGTCATTTTCACAAATTAGTCCTCAAGTATTGCAAATTAGTACTTTTTAGATTTTCCAAAAGCCTGAAAAGGCTAAAAACCTCAAATCAACTCCAAATCTTGATCTGCTTCAGGGGATATCTCCCAAACACTATTCAATGCAAAATCTCCTTCTTCGATAATCTCAAAATCTCATCCTAGATCTCAGATTTTTAACCTCGACAAAACCCAGATTCTAAATACCCTAATTACTCTATTTTCGCAGAAAAGTAAGTTTTTATCTGTCCTAAATCCTAGGGTGAAGCGGAAAAGTAAGTTTTTATCTGTTCTAAATCCTAGGGTGATACAAAAATTAAATTCCTAATTTTCAGTAACCCTAAAATATAATAATTAAATACAGAAATCAAAATGTTATCTACATGTCAAAGAATATGTATCCCACTATCGAAAATCGAAACGGGTATATCGACGAACTTTTCCTTCTCCTTTTCCCTCCTCCTCTCTTCCCTTCTCTCTGTAAAATTTTTCTGAAAATTCAATAAAATGAGAATGACAAAGACGTTTCTATAAAGGTCAAGCCTTAAATAGCACGAGTTGCGGCCTTCAGTCACGAGCCGGAATCGCGACTGAAGGGTGTGGGCTTCAGTCGCGATCCGGGATTGCGACTGAAGGGCGACGTGGCATGCGGGGGAGCCAGCGGGGCATTTGGGCGCCGCCACATCGTCAGTCGCGATCCGAGATCGCGACTGAAACTCTGTCGCGAGCGTGCGGTCACGACTGAGAGTCATTTTTACAATTGATAAAAGGTGTGGATTATTTCTGCAATTTTTTTATGGTATATCCGTACAAAAAATTCAAAAGCAAGGAAAGCATGTGTAGGAAAAAGAAGTCAAGGAGATAGTGAAGATGAGCAAAGTGAAGATGATGTTTTTTTAGACTCTTAACTACGAGTTTGAGGGTGATGAGCAAGTACAGGAGGACTTTGCTGATATTTATGTGATAGAGGATTTTGTCCATAAGCAACCATGCCAAAAGGTTATCTCATTTAAGCTTGCAGACAGCAAAAAAAAAAAAAGGAATAGATCATTGGTGAATGAAAATTATGATGTAGCAAGTGACTATGCCTCAAGTGACGATTTGGAAATGTTTGAAGGGTCAGGTGATGAGATGAACAATAGAAGAGAAACATTCCCTGTGTTTAATCCTAATGTAGACATGAAAGATCCAGTGTTCAATTTTGGCATATTGTTTGCCTCCATGAAAGAGCTTAGGGCTACAGTGAAGGAATATAGTGTTAAAAACAGAGTTCAACTAAGGTTCTACAAGTGTGATGTTGCTAGATTGAGAGTTAGGTGTATTGGACAACCTATAGTGTGAATTCAAGCTCTACAGTAGATGGATAAAGTTCAGGAGGGCTGTACAGATAAGGTTTATAAAAGATGAGCATGCTTGTTGCAAGTAGGGAAAAGTCATGTGGGTGACATGTAAGTACCTTGGTAAAAGTGGATAGGTTCCAGGCAAATCCTAATTTCACTTTGCGGTCATTTGATGAGACAATAAGAAGGGAAGTACTAGAGGTTAATGTTGCTATTAGATGAGAGACAAAAGTTTGATACTCTAATTCTATAGCTCCCTTGATATATATGATATATTCTTTACCAAAAACCCCTTATAAGTATTTCATATGCCAACACTCCTCAAGATGAGCGATAAATATCAATCATACACATCTTATTACAAAAAAACAAAAAGCTCTCTAGACCCTAATCTCTTAGTAAGACAATCAGCTAATTGTTTCCCAAAAGAGATATGCTTCAAGTCTAAAACTCTATTGTTTAGTTTCTCCTTGATGAAGAAGCGATCTATCTCAATATACTTTGTTCGGTCATGCTGAACAGGATTGTTTACAATGTTAATTGTAGACTTATTGTCGTACCAAAGCTTTAACCCAAACTTAAACAGATGCAACTCAGTTAGTAAGCCCTTTAACCAAAGAAACTCAGAGGTTGACTGCCATAGCTCTGTACTCGACTTCAGTTGTAGATTGTGCCACGTACAACACTTTGCTTCTTGCTTCTCCAGTATACTAAATTCCCCCAACAAAGACACAGTATCCTGAGGTGGACCTTCTATCATCAGCACAACTAGCCCAGTCTGCATCACAATAACCTTCCACTCTTAGATGTTTATGACATCTATAATAGAAGTCTTTCCCAAAGCTTCCCTTCAAGTATCTGAGAATCCTATTGCCAACCTCCATGTGCTCCTATCTTGGGGTCATGCATGTGACAACTAATTACACTCACGGCATATGTGATATCTGGTCTTGTGTGGCACAAGTATAGCAAATAACCCACAAGTCTCTGATATCGCTCCTTGTCAACTGGATCCTCACCTTGTGCACATATCTTGTTATTCTGATCAATTGGAGTGGATGCAACCCTACACCCCAACATCCCAGTCTCTGATAAGAGGTCCAACACTTGCTTCCTATGAGAAAGGAATATGCCAGTGACTGACCTTGCAACCTCAATACCCAAGATTTATCTCAGAGGTCCCAAGTACTTCACCTCGAATTCCCTATTCAGCTTCCTTTTTAGCTAGGCAATCTCCACTACATCATCTCCAGTGATCACAATATCATCAACATACACCGTGAGAATAGTGATGCCAGACTTGGCATGCACATAAAACACAGTGTGATCCCAGTTGCACTGTTTGTACCCCAAATTACACATAGCACACTTGAACCGATCAAACCACGCCTTTGGAGATTGCTTGAGGCCTACACACCTTACCAATTGTCTATGAAGTATTGAAGCCTGGTGGCATTTCCATATACACCTCCTCCTAAAGGTCACCATGCAGAAAATCATTCTTCACATCTAGTTGATGCAAAGGCCAACCAAAAGTTGTGACATAAGAGATCAACATCCTGATTGTGGTCATCTTCACTACCGGGGCGAATGTCTAATCATAATCAATCCCATATGTCTGACTATATTCCTTAGCCACCAACCTGACCTTGTATCTATCAATCTTCTCTTCTGGGTTTTGCTTCACCGTATAGACCCATTTGCAACCTATCGCTCGCTTCCCAGTTGGAAGAGAGACAATCTCCTAGGTGTCATTCTTCTTCAAGGCATTTAGCTCCTCCTACATCGCACCCAATCATCTAGGATCTTGCTTTGCAACTTTCTAGCTTTCAGGCACAAACATTGAATGCAACGATGCAATGAAGATTTTATATGCAGGTGGTATGGATGCATATGAGACATAATATGCGATATCCGTTTCCCATGAGCCAAAGTGCTCAGGGGGTGTCCCAACATTAACTTTAGTGGATCTATGGTAAACTGGAGATGGAGGATGAGAGTTGTTACCACTATCAAATAGGATCTCAATCGGAGGAGGAACAGAAGAGGGACTTGGGACTACAGCAGGTGGTACAAGGCAGGGTGCATTCTACTACTCAGGAGAAGCTGACTATTTCTACTGCTCATCCTCATGAGCATTCTTCTCTGATACTACAATTTTCTTCCTAGATCGCCTCTTGTAAACCTTCCACCCATCTTCTCTTCTCATTTTAGCCTCATGTCCTCTACAAACAGTCTCTTTTCAACTGGAGACCAACACCTGTATCCCTTTTGACAAGAGGAATAGCCCACAAACACATACTTCACGGCCTAAGGATCTAGTTTTCCCACTGCTGGTCTATGATCTCTAACAAAGCATGTGCATCCAAATACCTTTGGGGGAACAATAAATTTGTTTTCTCCAAAAATCATCTCACTTGGAGTCTTCATCCCCAATATCCGAGAGTGCATCCTATTTATCAAATATGCTGCAATCATGATTGCCTCAGTCCGCAGATAATGTGACACATTCATTAGCAGCATCAAGGAACATGCTGTAGGATCGAGGATGCCGACTAGAGGAGGGTGAATAGGAGGCTTTAAAATTTTTTTGACTAAAACAAATTTTGCAAGATATGAAGAAAAACTGAGTTTTCACTAAAGGGTCTAAAACAATCTAGGATCAAGTTGCATTTAACAAGATAGAAGATGAAATACAATATGCAACTAAGAGTAAGCGAAAACAAATAAGTCAAGGAAAATATAAAGAATGCAAGAGAGAAACTAAGTGACATAACAATTTTTTTTTACCTAGGTCTCGGAGACTCATCGGGTCTTCCCTACTCCTCGTTGAAGCACTCACGCATGAGCGTACCAAGTAGACCGCTAATCAATTGAATGTGTTTTTCTTTGTTATAGTCTTGAGCATAAAGGTTATCGTTGTTACGATCCCTCTACTTGACGTCTTCGTTTCTCTCAAGACATCACCTTCGATGAGAGTCATCCTTTCTTCTATTCCTCTCATACTCACTTGTTTGTTTCCACAGAGTCCATCAAATCCCTCTCTTTACCCTTCTATCATATGGTTCTTTCTTCTAATTCTTCAGCTTCTGCTTCTCAGTCTGATTCTATCCCTACACTTGTCCAACCGTCCTCTATAGTACAACCTTCATCTTCACCTTCAGTTTTACCTCCCACCACTTGTGTTTCTTCCTATCCTTTTCATGTTTCTTCTGAGTCTCCGCCTTCATCTTCTGATTTTGGAGGTGCGTCCCATTCTTACTCTTCAGATCATGCTACTCGTGATTTAGTCATTTCTAATGAGACTCCTACCGATAATCTACCAGCATCGTCATCACCTAGGTATGCACTTCGAGATCGCAGTACTATTTTATCTCCTGCCCGTTATGATATGCTTGTCACTACTTCCATTCAGGAGCCTCATAGTTATTAGGATGCGGTAATCATACCTGAGTGACAGCTAGCTATGACTGAGAAGCTCTCTGCATTGGAGCACACAAGGAACTGGGATGTTGTTCCTTTACCCATTGATGTAGTGCCTATTCCTTGCAAGTGGGTATTCAAGATTAAGACGAGGTCGGATGGTTCTATTGAGCATTATAAGGTGTGTCTTGTTGCTCGAGGGTTTCAGCAGCAGTACAACAGAGAATATGAAGAGACTTTTGCTCCCGTTGCTCACATGACGACAGTGCGTACTCTTGTCGATGTTGCCGATACTCGTCAGTGGGCTATCTCTTAGATGGATGTGAAGAATGCTTTTCTTCATGGTGATCTTCAGGAGGAGGTCTACATGCATCTGCTGCCTGGTTATTTTACACATGTTGGTCGTGTTTATCGTCTTCATCGTGCTTTATATGCTCTTAAACAGGTGCCTTGTGCTTGGTTTGCCCGCTTCAGCTCAGTATTCCTTGCTGCTAGTTTTGTTGCTAATGATCATGACCCGGCTCTATTTATTCACACTTCTGATCAAGGTCGAACACTCATATTGTTCTATGTTGATTACGGGGGATAATGACCAGTATGTTGCCTTTGTTAAGGAGTGTCTCAGCGAGTAGTTCATGATGTCTGATCTAGGTCCTCTAAGCTACTTTCTAGGTATTCAGGTTCTCTTTGCTGCAGATGGTTACTAACTGTCTTAGGAATGGTATGTTCATGATCTGCTTGATCGTTCTGGCCTCACTAATACTCGGATAGTCACTAATTTTATGGAGTTGCATCTGGAGTTGCAACCCACAGATGACACTTCTCTTGAGGATCCCTCCAGGTATCGTCACATTGTTGGTAGCTTGGTTTACCTGGCAATCAGCAGACGGATATTTCTTATGCTGTCAGTATACTCAGTCAGTTTGTCAGTGCTCCCACCTCAGTACATTATAGTCACCTTCTTCGGGTACTTCGCTATCTACGAGGTACTTCTTTTCGCAGTCTATTCTATGCACGAACTAGTCAGCTTCAACTCTATACTTACTCTAACTCTACTTGGACCAGTGATGCTATTGATCGGCGTTCTATCACTAGATATTGCATATTTCTTGTCACTTCTCTTCTTGTTTGGAAGTTCAAGAAACATACAATTGTTTCTCATTCTAGTGTAGAATCTAAGTTTCGAGTTTTGGCTACAATTACAACTGAGATCATATGGCTCTGTTGGTTATTTGACAATTTTGGTGTGGACTGTACTGCTCCTACGTCACTTCTTTTGTGACAACACGAGTGTTATATAGATTGCATGAGCTCACCAAACACATTGGTATTTATGCCTTTTTTACTCGTTATCATTGTGAGTACGGCACTATTACTCTTTAGTATGTCGTATCGGATCTTCAGGTTGCAAATTTCTTCACGAAGCCACAAACCAGAGAGCGTCATGACTTCAGTCTCTCCAAACTCCATATATTCGATTCTCCTTGAGTTTGAGGGAGTGTTAAGTATAGTATGTCTATATATTAGATTTGGACTCATGTGTGAGTGTTGAACTTGAACTGGTTTAGTTTTGTTTGGACTTGGACTCATTTAATCTTATACATCTTTAAGTTGTATATATATATATGGAGTTTTAGATCCTAATATGATTTGAAGTTTTAATATAACATTTGGCAAGTTAGGGCCGAACATGAGCAATTCATTGTTGATATCAGAAAAAGGGAGTGTACCTGTTAGGCGATGGCAGCTAACAGGTATACCTTGTGTACGCTCAATCACTCCAATACTGAAGGAGAACAAGTCACAAGAGGGCTTACTTCATGATTGCTATTCACTAGACAAGTTAGTGGAAACTTACAGCTATTTCATCAAGCCAATTAGACACCCAAGAATGTGGCCCCAAACGTTTGACAATCCAATTAAGCCACCAGTATACACCAAGAAGGTAGGAAGACCAAGAAAGCAAGAAAAAGAAGTGCACATGTGATTGGTGAAGGTACAAAATTTACTGGCATGGTGGATTAAAGAGTTTCAAGCTTTGTGGAAAGGAAGGACATAATAGAAGGACATGCCCCATGAAAAAGACATCTATCGTACTTCAAACAAATCTTCACAGGTATGACAAATTGTGCCATGTCATTTACTATGTTTGTGACTGAAGTACTCATTGCTAATTATATTGCCACATCTTACTACAGCCCAATGTTGAAACTAATGGACCAAACATAATGAATGTCCATGTGGAGCAGGTATGATAACTTAGTACTAGGTTCAATTCATTACTACAACTTATACCCACTTATCTTTCTAAACGTCAGGTCAACATTTTCAAGCAATGCAAGCACCACTAATAAACAATCTACGATATCAAGTCAATTTACTGTTTCAATATGCTCTATTGTTTCAAGTCAATTTATTCTTTTCTAATTGGCATGTTTATAGGGGAACGCTGAAGTTAGTTCTATACCTCAAAGGCCACCTCCAGCTCTTACCTGTATGTTCTTTGATGATAACGCAATTCCTCCAAACAACAGCTACCAAAAAAGGACGTGCAGCATTAGCTGGTCTTCATAAGGACAAAACGACCAAACTCAAGTCAAGCTCAACTAACATACAGAGCAAAAACTGAAGGTGTGAAGACAGATTACAAATGTCACCTGCTAAGAAGTCATTTTTATGCAGTTAGGCGTCACTGGAGTAGGGTTAAGTCTCTTTTTGGGCAGCTCATAGGAAAGAAAACAGGTTTACTCACCTTTTCCATATTTGCAAGGCAATTGATGGGTCAAATTATTCCTTTGTACAGCTCAAAGGAAAAAAGATTAGTCCGTCCTTATGGTCTTTTTTTTTCAGCTACAAGTGAATATTATTGGTTTAATAAGTGACATACATGTACTTTTGTGAAGGCACAAACACAATAGGTTAAAAGATTTTGTCTTGAAGATGTTTCAATGTTCCATTAGTTTATGATGGTGGAAGAATGTCACTGTTTGTCCGTGTGTAGAATAAATTTGTCCTAGTACGATTTGTATCCTCCACAAATCTTTCAAAAAGAACTCCGATCTATTTTAAGGAGTATATCTCTAGGTGTTATGTAATTTTTAACAGCTAAAACCTCCAGAAATCACATTAAGATTATCCTCATATCTTGATCAAATACCATCGGGAAGTATCCTATATAAACTCGGAGGCCACCAGCCTGAGAGGGACCTGATAAAGTTGAGAGACATCAGATTACATCGAATCAAGTCAAAACAAACTACTACACGATCAATCTTGGGAGAGTTACAGATCTTGAATCACTTATAGTTCGCTAGATCCAAACTCGTCTAAATTAGCTACATACATATTCGCCAAGTAACTCTCGAGCGTTTGGCCTAGAGTAGTTTTCTTACATATGTTAGTCATATAACCACTCGGAAGTGCTCTCGAGCGCTTTCGACTGTTTTGTATATCTGTCTTGTACTTCATATTTTCACAATATAATTATAGTATAGATTAAACTGATATTTTTCTTGATGACTCCCTCTAGAACAATCCAAGAGGAAATATCGTTAGGAAATAGAGGATAGATCTTCATCTATGAATCTGTATAAATCTCGGTGCCTATCTCTCACTCAATACGGACTATATCTTATCACACATGTGTTCTATAATATAAATCTTTGTTGCATATATTAGGATACCAAACCCTCTCCTGTTTTTGATATAGGACAAAACTTATTTAGCTTTTTTGCCGAACGAAATAATGTGGCCAGAATATATATATGCCTGTATGTAGAATAAAGCTCTTGTAGGCTAAATCCACATGCAGCGGCAAGAGGATTTGGTTACCACAATTGATAAAAAAGGAAATATAATGAAAAATCATAGATAGAAGAGGGACCGTATGTGAAATTTACTCATATATGTAAGCAAATATACTCCCTAATTGAGTGATACACAATTGTCAAGCTCATCCAACCCACGGTAGAGTCCAATTTTGTTTCTATTTTGAAGAAAAACACCAAAAAGTAGTATATAATTTTTTTAATAAAAAATCACTTTTTTTTTGTGAAGAATTAGATAGATAACACCATAAAAATAAAATTTTGTTATAGGATACACTATGATGTGACATGTTATCAGTAACACATTAATATTTATTGTTAAATCCAAAATTCTTGTATTATTATCATGCAAATTGCCTTCAAAAAAATTTTCTCCAACCTTTCCAATAATATCGTTGCCATAACTACAGCTATTCATGAAACCAACATACGTGGCAAAATCTGAGCCGCTGGTTCTCTCACCCTCCCCCTTAACCAGCCGTCTATTAATTCCCCACCAAATCCCACAAAAATTTCAAATCAAAACCAAAAACCTCACAAATTTTCAAAAAAAAAAATTATTCCATTTCCCAACGGTCGGCGACTCTGCCTCCGGTGACCCAAGAAGCTGTCATGGCCATTTCCTCCGAGCTCCGCGGCCTCTCTGGCTCGGAGGAACAGCACGAAGAGGAGAACGACGAGGCCCTTTCAGAGGAGGGGGAGGGGGAGGAGGAGGAGTTGGAGAGTGAGGAGGAAGGCGACGGCTCGGAGGTCGCGAGCCTCGCCGGTTCTTCGACCCCCTCGCCAACGGCGATAGGGAGGTCGAGGCCGTGCTACTGTCGAGGATGGCCCGGCTGTCCATTGGTAGCGGCAAGGCCAGGTTGGGGGTTTTCTCCAAATTTGTTTGGTTCTTGGATCAAGAAACGGAGTTTTATTTTGGTTTGGTTGTTTGGATCTATAAATGGATTCGAATCTGCTTTTATTTGTTTATCTGAGAAATCTACCTTGGAGTTGGAAAGGGTTTGCCCTTTCAATTTAAGATCAAGTAATGATTCTTGTTTTATATGTAAATTGTTTGGTTTGGCTCTTTGCATCAAGAAATGGATTGAATTGTTATTTGCTTTTATTCGGCCTGCTTATTGAATCAAGAAATGTAGATTGGAATTGAAAAGCTTTATACTTTTAGTTTCTTAGGGCGTATCAAGAAATGTTGCTTGTTTTATTTTTTAGTTCTTTAGATGCGATAGATTAACTCTTCTTGGATTTCCGGACAATGGCATGTGCTTCTCTTGAGGTGTAATGGTGATGAAAAGATTTAACTTTTTATATGGATTTCGCAATGTGAGGCTATCTTTGTCCCCTTGGAGAGGTCATTTAATCGTGTCTTTTCCTCCAAGGACGCAACAGCACCAGAGAGTTCCTCATCCTTCTCCCTCAAAGCGTTGGCCACCGCAACCTCTTCATTGTTGCGCACGGTGGCAATCTCTTTCAGTAAAGCAGAGTTTTCTCTGCAACAGACAAGAGATTGATATCCTGATCCATACCAAGAATTAAAGGTAACGCAAGACACGGACTGCTTTACGAAGTAACGCTCTGCTTGCACGACTCTAAAACGCTCTACCAGCATACCAACCATGGTCGCGCTGCGAGCAGAGTTCTGCAAACATACGTCAGTAGACCTTACACAAAACTCAAAACGCATGTCGAAAACTTAGAGTAAGAACTTCCCTTTCCCCTAAAAGATCTTCTAAAAATTTCTCTGATCCAACTCCTTGGCTCAGAGAAGACGCATCACCGCACACCGGCCCAGAGCTTTGAGCTTCGGCAATTATCACCGGTGCGAGGTGCTGCATATCGTCATCAACCAGCGGCATGGCAGCTTCCTCCATGTCCGCGGTCGCGGTCGCTGTTGCGACCACCGCCCCTCCATTTCAGGAAAGGATCAGGGATGAGAGAGATGGGGAAAGAGGATATTGAATTTGTAGCCATGGTGGAGAAGCTCATGCAAGGTGAGATCTTTATTCTTGTTTTTGTGGACAGTATGTGTTCTTTTCAGTATTGTGATGCAAAAATTAAAGCACAATGACTTTGTACACGTGTCTTTAAGTGTAAATTTTGGGACAAATGGTGTGAGAACAAAGTACCAATTTTACAAAAGCACGCCTTTTATGGAATGTTATAGTCTTGAATAGTTAGCACTTAACAATTGCACAGTAGAAAAGTAGAAAAGAAGTTATGTTATGCATTTGCTTGCTTCTTTTTGTCACACTTGATACAAATACCCAAGTTAAACAACATTGTATGTTGCGCGTAACAGTGTAATTGATGTCGAAACAAGGTAGCAATTGACAACCGTGTGATTTCCTCGGTTTATTGCGACAGCTATCTATTTCATGGAAGAAATTTTTCGATATTGGATTTCTACTTCTGATCTACTTTCAATTTTTTTATGTAACTTGAAATAGAAGAAGAGAAGGCATTTGCATGAGATTATATCCCATAAAATGTGCTTTGACCCTAACTTTCACGATTAAAGATGAAGATTTTCCTGTCATTTGTGGTGCTCATGTAATCTTTAATATATAACATATTGCCTCCCACTAATATTGATTACTGTTCATTGATTGATAATACGAGTGCAGTTGAGCTGTTGAGATATACAGATGGCCAGATGGAGAAATTAAAGGTCGACCAGTGTAAAACATACCTGAGGATATACAAATTGAGATTGTCGGGCATCCTAAATCGCATCAGTGAGCATCTCAAATATGAACTATGTTCCGTGTGTGATATATCTTGTTCTATTTTTACTCTACAGCTCCATCATAGCTAGATCATAATGCATGCAAGTTTGTCTCTTGTTCAGATCACTATTGACTGGTTTGATCATTTCTAGGTTATTAATGTACTTTGTTGTACTCACACTTTTTCAGGGTGAAAAAACGGGGGAGAGAAGTATCCAGCGTGTAGCTTTGTGCTTAATTGCAAAGGTGAAATGTTGCTTCCAACCTACAACAAAATGTGAATAAAAAGAAATGTGAACTGATTTATTAACTTCTTGTGGAAAATGAGTGACTTAATACATGTACATAAGGAACCATCAACCTTAGCTTCAGGAGATTTCATGTGCTATGTTCCCATCTTTAAGTACATTTGTAGAATGAAATGTCAAATCATATTTATGATTGCAATGAACATTCCAATTTACTTTGTATGTCGTGTAAATGCTACTTATGTCACACTAGCGTAGAACTTAACTGTTGTAGGTGATGCATGCAAAAGAGACGTGGTGATGTTCGAGCAAAACATTTACAGAAAGTAATGTATATCAAGTGGAAATTATGAACTTCAGTCCACCAGAGATAATGGCAATTCTCCCTACCATGATATTTCTCACCTCAACCTTACCTTGTTTTTCTACTTGCTGAGTATTGTTCTAGGAGAAAAGGCACTCCTCGGGAAGTCAAGGGCCATCTCTGCGGTCAGAGGACAAATGCAGGCCGAATAATCAAAGAAAGCTATGGCACTGCAAAGCAACAACATACCTTCACTGTAAGTTTTTACCAAGAATTTACAAAAATTGTGGCAATGATCTGAAGACTTTTTGAAGCATCAAAAGAATGTTGAATATAGATTGAGATTTTATGGAGCAAAGGATACAAACCATGGCCTCCCCTTCATCAACTCCTCATAAAGGGTAGAAATCTTTACAAGGATAAGACCATGAGACAGGTAGGATGTAAATAATGAGCAATGCTTCTTTGCAGAAGAACAAAACCTACTGTCATTTTTAACAGATTTCTTTGGGAAATTCACAGCCATGGGCTGATGAGGAGCAAAGAAACATAGTCCTCCAAGAAAAACATGAAAGAGGTTTCTTGGCACGGAAGTCAAGGGATGTTAGGATTCAAGAGAAAGAGATGAGAAAAGCAAATAGGTACGCAATAGATATTACAACATGATCTACTCTAGTGATGACCATACTATAATTTTTGGCTTGGCACATTTGCATTATGGTCAGTACCAGGGCACAAAAAACCGGCAGTGAGGGGATAAAATGGATGTTTTAACCCACAGCAAGATCGTTAGTTTGTGGCGCTTTCACACTGAGCTAGGTTGAGTATGGAATAATTTTATGCTATTTTGAGGCCTATTCTATGTTACCGAGCATGTTTCAACATTAAAATTTGCCGGCTGTTCAAAAATTTAAATGGAGGGAGGAAAAGTTTAGATTTATAACTGATTTGGACCTATCGGAGACCCATCCTGGTTCCCCTTTTCTAACCCTAATCTCGTCAAATAATCTGGGATGAAGGTTTTCTAAAGTGAAAGGAGTACTTTTCCGTTGCCTTTATTTTTTAATAAGGTCATTTCCAAAATCAGTCGCTGGTTGTAAGGCTCTTTTATTGATTCAAGGAATCTTACAATTGTGCTGATAAATCATGACAGAATAGGAAGTTTTTTTCTTTCCTGATTTCTGAAAGGTCATTGTGGTGAACAGGATGAAGGAGAACAAGAATCAAAAATCATCTCAAGCAACTCTTCAGCTACAAAAGTTTCAGTCCAAGCATATCATTCATCAAAGGTACTGCTATCTTCATAGAGCAATGTGTTACTATTGCATCCAAACACAGCACGGCTCCTTCGGCCATGGGAGCATTCAGAGCGAACACCAAATGCCTCAACCCCGTAGGACAAGAAACCAAGATTCCCGTCCAGGAGACCGTTTCACGATGGTTACAGGCAAGCAACACAAAGCTCATATGATCCACGATGGAACCAGTCATGGAAGCAGTATGATATGCCCCAGTGGAATCAGCATCAACAGCAGTGATTAAATGTTTGGAAGTATTAAGTAGATTAAATGTTTTCCCTTAACCATTTAAACTTTGAGTGAATTGATTAATGTATGATACTCAACAGAAATATTTGGCTATTTGTACTGAATTTTTTAATTACGCTTATGTAAAATGTTTGAAAAAAATATTTATGATTGCTAACATAAATGCTGATTTACCACCGTGAAGAAAATTGTGATACCTGTGGGTTTATGCAAGAACCAAACCATGTAGAAAGTAGAAGCTGAACAAAATAGTTTGATCAAAGAAAGAACATCCAACAAGATATGTAAGCAAAGGATAAAAATTAGACCTCATGGAAAAGGTTAAATTCATGCTGCATTGATGGTAACACAATGATAAGACCATTTTACAACACATGTAAGTACTCTAAAAAACAGGAACACAACATAAAAGTTTCTGCTCAATTTACAGCTTAACACATTACAGTTTCAAATTTGATCAACAACACACCAGGGAAAATGCCTAAATCCAAGATACTTTCAGGCATCTTTAAGCTGTTCAGCAAAAATGCGGATTTTACTGCCTACATTGATATGATACAGATAGAAACATCACAAAACCAATATGCAGTTGAATAATAAATCTATGGCATGTTCAAATTTGAGATGATAATTATTCCAACAATTGACAAGTATTGAAATTCAGAACAATGGTATACAGCTCATCAGAATTGCTGATAATACTTCTTCCAATACTGAACCATCATACCAGATTATGTAACAAGTCAAGAACACAAAAGGTATGTTGGCAATCAAATAGATATTTATTAATGAGCACAAAGATTATGTACCAACTACATAGAATGGACAGTAATAATTTAAACAGGGAAAAAATGCAATCTGATTGAACAACGCTTCCCCCAATGACGAAATCGTACAGGCACTATTTCATTAGCTAAAATCTACAACATTAGCAATCCTACCATCACACTCGCCTTACATAAGAACTGCATCTATAGGTATAATACACATAATTTAACCTCATTTACCCCAACAAACAAGAAAACATAGTGATCTTTGTTGTGTCTTTCATTATTGTATAGGTCAAGCACCGGATTAAGATACTTGCAACTACTACATGTTACCTGGACCTGCCTTATTGGCACCTTGTAGCTGCTCCATTGGAGAGTTTGCAATGCTGCCAACAGACCCATGTGTCTGTGAGCTCAGTTGCGGGCTAGGGGGCGGGCCAGGTGTTGTTACAGGGTTCCCAACAGTGTTATTGGCTTGCTGCAATGTGCCTGAGCTCAACTGTGGGCTCATTGCGGCATGCTGCCCCATTTGCTGCGGACTTATTTGTTGCTGCTGCTGCATCACCAACGATTGTTGTGAACCAGCCGGTGAGCCTACCTGTGGCTGCTGTAATGGAGAACCAATTTGCTGTTGCTGCTGTTGCTGCTGCTGTTGGATTTGTTGTTGTTGCTGCTGTTGCAGCTGCTGTAGTTGTTGCTGCTGTAGCTGTTGCTGCTGCTGTGGGTTCTGCTGGAGTTGCTGTGGGTTTTGCTGGAGCTGCTGCTGTTGCTGTTGCAACTGCTGCTGGATTTGCATTTGATGATGAGCATTCAGATGAAAATTACCACCCGGCATCTTTGGTGGGCCCATAGAAGACATCATGGCCCTCTGCAATTGGTTAAGGTTGCTTCTGTTTAGCGCCTGGCTCATCATGGACAGGCCAGCAGAACCAGGAAGGATTGGGGAATTGTTCCCAGGCATACCGACCATTCCAGCCTGGGGATTATACATGCCCGCTGCCCTTTGCTGCACCAGCTCCATTCGCATCTTTGCAAGAGCAGCAGGAGACATAGCTGGACGAAGCCCAGCAAGATTGGATGGCATGCCAAGGCTCATCTGATGGGCATTGTTGCCTAAGCCCGACATGGAACCCATTGGGGAGGATAATGGCCGCACATTGCCCATCCCCATAACATTACCAAGACCACTGAGGCCAACAGCATTGTTAGGCACATTACCCATGTTCATGGCCGAGCCGAGCCCCATCATCATTTTCCTTGACATCTGCATTGGTTGTTGCTGCTGCTGTGCTTGCTGCAGCATCTGAAGCTGCAGGGAAGTAGGAGTACCCTTGTTGTTAACCATGTGGTTTGAACCCATTGGAAGATTTGTGCCAGGTCGCAGCATATGAGATAGCGGGTTCGTCGATAGGAGTTGCGGTCTCTGCACCTGGTTAAGAGGAAGAGATGCCGGTTGCTGCAACTGTGCTTGGGCGTTTTGCTGCAGCTGTTGCTGCTGCTGTTGCAGCTGTGGCTGCGGCTGCTGCTGCTGAACCAAAGTTTGGTCGAGTTGTTGGCTCCTTGCAGGCATGTTTGCCCCCTGCATATACCCTTGCTGCATTGCTAGGGCCTGGTTGTTACTCCCAGATGGAAGCATCCTACTGGCAGGAAGCTGTTGTAGAGGGGTTCCAGGCGCCATAGCATTGTTATTTGCATGGGCTGCAACATTAGGTTGTTGGCTTATAACTCCCTCCTGTTTCATGTCACTAGCTGAACTGTCTGGCTGAATACAATCGTCTAACTTTTCATATCCATCATGCTCCATCTAGGGTCAAAAGTCAGGAAGTTCAAAATCCAGAAGAATAAGAATATTAGTTTTATGAGATCTTTGGGATAATGTGACTCACCAGGGTAACAAATTGTGAGCCAAGCAAATCGGCATAGTGCTGACAAAACAACCAATTGAAAAATTAGCCAGGAATACAGCAAATAAATATGACAATTGACACCCAATATTTTTGGTAGTAAGTTTTCCCAAAAAAAATAAAAAAAAAACTAAGCAACAAGGAATTGATTGCATACCTTAGTGGGTAATATGAGTGCATAATCATGTGAATTTGGGTTGTCAAAATCTTCTAGATCTCCATACTGCATTGCCACTGTGCCTTCAAGCTTCTCCTTGAGAATCACCCGGAACTGCTTCGCAGGAAAACCTGTAGAATGTATTGCCAATTAGACTCTGAAATGCGTTGGTAATTTGTTTTTGGGGACTTGGCTGATTCTTGAGTGGAAGACAGACCTTGATACATGCGGTTGATCACAAAGTTCATTATTCTAGTCCTAGAGGAATTTATACTTCCGCGTACAAGGGACTTAGAAATAGGACTAGTTAAATTTGTGAAATCCTCAGAATTGAAGCAACTGGAGAGACTTGCAGCAACTTGTTGGCTTGAATTGATCATGGGTTTCCTTGGAGTTGACATCTTTGTTAACTTGTCAACTTTGTTCTTCTTATGATTCAGTTGATGCCTGAAATAAAATATACCAGCAACTTCAGAGTTGCAAACATAAATGATTTGACATCTAAAATATTATAATAGAGCAGTCAGCAAGTGCAAATCATAGGGTTCTATCAAGGGTTCACTTTTTCGGCCCATCGAGAGGCAATTTTCCGGCCAGAACACCAGGATGAAACTGGCTGGCTCAAATTTATATTAAATCTTTTAATACAAAAGCCACCTTATAAAACTACAACGACTAGTTCATATCTGTTTATGCTTAAAATGCATGCTTCTTTAGGTCGATTTAGGGTGGGTGTGGTTTGTGGCCCCAACTTGCCCCATCAATATTTGAATTTTGTTTGGTTTGAAGCTAAAAATTTGGTCATGACCCAAGAATTGACAATTTTTGTGTGCTTTTCAATCAAAATTTTGGCCAAATTGGGGTGAAAAAAAGCTTTACCCCAAATTAGCAAACCAAATATTCTCTCTTCCTCTCTATGACATATGGGCCACAAATTGGTTTGTCAAATTTTGATTTGTTAAATTTTGACTACCGTTTGATTTGCAACCAAATTTTTTTTGTTCATGTCTCACAATTGGTCATGATCAATATTTGACATGACTAGATAGGTATCAAACCAAATATACCTCACTCTTAAAAGAAAAAAACTGTGTTGTCAAACTTTTCCAGTCAGTCACTGGTTTTCAATTCAATTGTCAAATTGCCCAGTTTTTTTCCTTCTGGTTCCCACCTAGCTCCAGGATTTTTACCAAAACTGGTAACCTGAACCTTGGTCCAATCAACAACTAGCATGCACAGTTTCTTAGTTTTGGGTCGGTGTATGTTACTAGCTTCAACAATCCCTTGTGCCAACAGTTGTATACAGTCATTTAAGCATCACCCAAATTGAATCATAATAACACAGATAAGAATAGCTAATGCTCAGAAATAACATTAACCTAAAAGTAATATTGTAGAAATATGAAGTTTATCCTATTCTTCAATTAGTTGTGAAGTAGTTAGCAAGTTTCTGACCTGAAGATGACCTACTTGTATATATTGTTAATGATAAAATCTGCAGAAGCCCCGACACCCCCCAACCCCCCACCCACACACACAAACCATAAATAAAAAGAAATGCTATTTCATACCGATGGGTAAGAGCTTCAATTTTTGCAAATCTTTCAAGGATTGCTTGTTCACCCATAGTCGCGGTCCCAATTGATGGGCTGCTAGCATTGAGCGCAGCATGCATGTTTGAGACACTGGCTGGGGAACCCACACCACTCACAGGTGGTTGAGTCTTGGGGACAGAATTTGTTTTTCTCTTCGATGGAGCAGAAGGCTGCTGCATCCGGTGCATGGAATCACTGGGACTGGAAGCCACATTGGCGAATCCAACAGCAGCATTGGAGTTTGCAGCAAATTTATCTTTCTGTTGTCCAATTACAGCAGATGTAACAGCAACACCAAACTGGCCCCCCATTGAACTGCTTGAAATCTCTCCGGATTTAGAGGACACTGGAGACTGAACCATTGGTCCAGAAGGGGCACGGGGACTAGGAGCCAACTTTCTTCTCACATCATCTTTCTTCATATCCTTCTCAGCTGAAAACCGAGGATTCTGCCACTGTGCCATGTTTGGAAGATTATTTCTTGCAGCTACTTGTTGCGAAAAATGTTGAGCCTGAGATTGCTGCTGATCCAGCACAGAATTTTCTGATGCCATCGCCCGCGAGGTGTCTTTGGACCTGTCCTTATCATCCATCTGCTCTTGTTTAGCACCATATCTCAAACCCTGCTGATTGAAATATAACGGAGGTCCTGAATCTTGCATATTGTTCACCACTGGAGAAGGATACCTCTGACCACTCAATGCCGAAGCATACTGCATCCCCTTGACATCTAATTGTGGATGAAGCTGTTGGTTCTTCCATTGCATCTCCTGCCCACCAAGGCTAACTGATTGAGGCCTTATCTGTTGCTGCTGCATATCATCAATAGTAACTGTTGGTTTTACTCTCTTAGCATCTTGTAGAGGAGCATCTTGCATTTCTCTCTTGACAGATAGAAGGCCATTAGCAACAGCAGCTTCATTATAAACCATCAAGTTCTGAGGAGACGAAATGCTTGAATTGACTCCAGACAAATTGACAGGAGGGCCTGTCCCACGATCATTACCAACAGCAGGGTAATTCATAGTTTGCTGGATACTGGATTGTGCCAGCAGAGACATTCTGGCAGTATCTTGTGTAGAATTATTTGGTCTAAGTGGTTGAGAACCACCTGATATACTTTGGATCGTTATGTTATCAAGGACCTGCTGAGTGGCATTGCCACCTGCAATGCCCATCTCATCTGCTTTGGCCTGTTCAGACATCCTATCGATGCACACCTTCTTACTATGAGACATGCTGGATGTGACAATAACTTCAGGATTTTGCCTCAGCCTCCTCTTTTTTCCAACACCAAGGTTCAGCTGCAAGGAAGGCAAATCACTTAGTTTAATGAATGTGTAGCCTCCATGGCAGTGTTTCTTGCTTTGCATGTGTTTGTACCTTATGAGGAACAGGATCCCGACAAAGTCGGTCCAACTTTGGAGTAGGGTCCAAGCAAAGTTCTGGTTGTAGGGCTTTGAGTATCCGTGCCTCAGCTTCCTATAGAAACAAGCATGGCATGAGATTAGATAAGATCCAATGGAATTGAATTAGGCTAAATTACACCAAAGGTCCCTGTACTTTTTAGCAATTATTCATTAGGTTCATGTACTTCAATTTGGCCACTTGAGGCGCTATAATTTTAGAAATAGTTCATCTATGTCCTTGAATTCTTATATTGGTCAATAAAATCTCCGTACTCAGTTTTCATCAAATTAGTCCTCCAATCGGCTAAGTGTTTGCTTTAAAATGACTCAAAATCATTCTTTTTTTTTGGTGCAATTATGGAGATAAATCCACAAATATTTTACCTTACCATGTTATTTCATTTTTATTACTTAGTCAATGAAGAACCAATTTAACTAAAAGTAATTAAGTACAGGAACTTAAATTAAGAGTGAAATAAACAATTCTAAGAAGTACAAGGATGGAAAAACTGAAAGAACATCGACTCAAATAACAAATTTTGAGAAATACAAAAACCTGTGATGCATTTTGCCAAGAAAACAAATAACAAATTTTAATCACAAGAATACTTACCATGAAATCCCTATAACTCCAGGAATCATCAGATATCAGTGGTATGTCCTTTACAACATTTTCAAATGTCATTTGTAGCTGTACTTTATTCACAACAGGTACTCCCAGCTCAGCAGACGATGCAGGCACTTGATTGGATGGATGTTTTCGATAGTCACGTATCTATGAAGAAATACCAGTTTATAGAATACATCAGAAAATGAAGAGCAAGAACAATAAGAGTACTTCCAGACTAATAATGAGCTAATGGAGCAATGCTGTCATAACAGTAAGGTACATCAACACAACAAGCATGAGATGCCACATAATCTTTCAGAATATTATTTGACATATTTCATTGGCAATATTTGGCATTTCTGCATTACCTTTGGAGCTTTTGCCCAAAATTACTGCCTAGGTTTAGCTATTAAATGTTTGATCTTTCTGCAGCAAATGGTGGTTGCAGATTAAGATGCAAAAATACCATTTATAGAGCCAAACTAAGCCATACTCCAATGTGGCATGAACTACTTAGTACTGTAAGGTACAGAAATCCACATTCCACACTTTTAAGGATCCGGACAATCAACATAGAAAAAGAGAGGATCCAAAAATTCAAAATGCATAATGTTTATTTCTGAAAAATATCATTAGAAACATGACTTTCCTGGTAGGTTGAGCATGGCATATTGGCATAATCTACTGAACAGGCTAGTCAAATTTCTAGTATAAATGAAGGATTTCTCCCATTTAGAGTAGGAAGACAGGAAAGTTGTCACCATACAGATATAACTTGTCCAGATGTGCCTACCTCATCATATAGCAAAGAGCAGCCAGGGAAAGAGAATGACTTCAGCAAGGTATAGCATCTATGATTGAATTACATATTTGCATGCAACTCATATCTAGAGTTCAAAGCACATTTCATGAAACAACTAACCTCACAGATAGCTGATCCATTGTAGTAATTGCTTGGAATATCAACCAGAATATCTCCAGGCAGCCTACCAGCTTCAATAGCCTGCAAGCAATGAGGGGAAGAACTCATATAATTTTAACTAAAGCTCCTATATTGAACTCCACATGCTAACTGTTTCATAGTAATCTTAGGCAGCTAGAAAGGATTACTAGATCTATCATTAGGATGCTGACAAAAGAACTGCATAAATAATTTTGTATTGTACTGAAATTGGCTTATGTGAAGAGTATTTTGCCTGTCAGCAGCTGTACTGATTAATATATCGAGTCATCAGTTTATGCACAACCAGTGCGATAGATCTTGCATGCTCATTATTGTTATATATATTACTTATCTGTTCAAAATTTCTTTTTGTGTCCATTTTCGTTCATTTGAAATGTAGTTAATTCAAATAATTGGAAAGTGTTTCAGCATTTCAGTAAGTTGCATTTTGTGATAAATGGGAAAGTTGGAGTATTATATAGAACTTTTTTGTATAATTTATGTAATGAAATAATCAAGTATAAATTGTTTAGGGGTTAAAGGTAGAAATCAACTAAAATAACTAAAACAAAGTGCAAGATTGACTACTAATTAAGATTATTTCTGTAGACTGTACATTGACCAAAGGCCAGATTGGCAAAATTTATAAGTAAGAAAAAGAACGCAACAAGAAAGTGACACCATACTTACAGAGAATAATTTTTCTGACGCTCTATCATAAGGATGCAGTGTTTTCCCATCCTGAAGTGTGGATTGGCAAGGTTCCATCTGAACATAAATATCTTTAGGTCAAAATACATTCATATTTGAAGGCTTTTCTCTCTCAAGTATTCCTTATATAAAATGTCAATGATCATGGTTTAATTTGCGAAATTTATCTTGAAATTGCTAATTTGAAAACTCACCTCTGCTGCCTTCCCTATGAGATAACCTCTATCATAAAGAATGAACGTGAAAGAAACCTCATGCTCTGCAACAACACAACACAGAATGCTAAGTGCAGGCATAGTGTGCATACCCCAATTAATCTAACCAAATAATTTATCCAAACATGCCTGGCAAAATTTCCCTGGAGCTCGTCGTTGAAATTGTGATGCCATTGCCATTGTTTGCTCTCTCAATACTACCATCCTACATAAAGACGAACAGACAAGCACAGCATTAAAAGAAGGGGGTGTCATTCCGGAAACAAAGTAACAAGCAAGCAAAATCTATCACAAAACAAGTTCCCTTTCCATTAGCAACTTAAGCTAAGTAAACATCTCACATCAGTGTTTGCAAAAGCAACCACTTTCTACTGGAAGCTATGATTGCAACATCCCTACAAAAATTCTACAAAAATTAAACACAACGAGATCTGAGCTCAACAAACTTATGTTGGAATGGGATGGAATTGGATCAAACTCCTCCAAACCACATCAAAATTCCAACTCCATGGCCAACGATATTAAGGTGAATGGAACAAGTAATAGACTATTGTCACTGCAAATTGAGATCGCTAATACTGTAAATTCGCTCGAAAGGACAACAATCCCCAAACTCCCTCTCGAATTCTCCAATCCAAAACCCAGTCTGCAACCAAAAACACCAACGAAATCCGAGCTCTCTCATAGCGAAATAACACGAAAATATTTCAACTTTTCAACAAACTACTGCAAACTCCTAAATAAAAGCCCAATCTGCAATCAATTGCACTACCAAGAAATAACCTTGCAACGCGCAAATTACCGCAATTGAAAGGAAAAAATTCCACATTTCCGCAAAAACCACGCGCAGATCACCCAAAACCACCGCGAATTCGCCAAGAAAACCCCCAAATCACAAACCAAAAATTCGAACTTCTTTCCACTCCCCCGCACAAAGCTCCAACATTTCTACACCAGATCGCTGTCAATTCCACCATCTCGTCACGAATTCCAAGCAAACTACAGAAGCAATCCCTCACCTCGCGCTTGGTCTCCGCGCCGGAGCTCTCCTTCTCCCTCGCGTCCGGCTTCTCCTCCGCCGCCGCCGCTGCCGGAGGGGCGGCCGCGCGCGGGGCCGGGTGGACACGGACACCGATCTTGGACAGCTTGAAGGAGATCCCCATCTCGCCGGTGTTGGCGCCTCCGCAGAGGAGCTACGCTTTCGCCGCCGCCACCGTCGCCGTCGCCGACGAGACAGAGCGAGGGAGAGATGGAGAGGTATTAAGAGGTGGCCTCGGTGTATGGGTCTATACATGTATGGCCTTGGTCCCAAGGGCCGTGTGGTGGACGTGTCGGGCAGGGGACTTGGGCCCTAGCGGTCAGTGAGTTTTGGTCTATGAGTATAGTGGTGCGGTGGGTCTACGGAGGGAGGTTTTGTTTGCGTGCCCGGACCTGATTCCTGGGGGTATTTGTAGGAGGTAGTTTTAATTAATTTTCTTAAGGCAATTAGCTCTATATCATTCGTCAAGACATAAAATTAGAAAAATATTACTGATATCTTACTGACATAATAATTAAATCCCATATATCATACTCACATCAAGTGATATTTTGTTAATTTCATATCTTTTCAATAATATGAAACTAAATATTCTTTTTTCTTAAGATAATATTAATATGACCTTTTCCAACGATAGCATAACACCCACGCTGTGTGTGCACGTTAGCACCAGCTCAAGTTATGGTTGGTTCAACAGGTGCGTGATGCTTGCCGAACTCTAGGTGTTGAGTGCATGCAAGTGGGCCCCACAAGTAGCGAACTGATTTCACGTTGGTATTAAAGGTGCTCAACGAGACACGATGCATTTTGGTCCATGCAGGCATCATCTCCTATGCCACTAGTGCCCACATGACTTCCATCACTAATAGATAGGGCTGAAAATGGCAAAGGTCGAGTAGCAGTGAGAGGAGATAATCAAGCAGATAGGTTTGTGAAGCGACACACCTAGGGCCTCAAATCTGTGTGGGCAGTATGAGTGCATATACCTCATTTGCACATCCATTTGTAGACATCCACACTCCAAAAGTTGATAAATGAGATAGTGCTATTTTAGCATACTGTCTTAAGGATCTTTTTTACTATTTTTTTATGTTTTTAGGAAATAATTAAAGTGTTGTTTTGGATAATATGACACATTAGATAAAGTATTAGAGTGCTTGGTTCTAGAGAGATTATATATCTATGTGACACTCTCTCATCATAAATCTGGTATAGAGCCAATGTGCATCGGACAAGGCTAAGGAGAGTTTGCTAAAACATATGTTGAGAGATGTAGGGGCTGTTTTGTTTGATGCCAAATATTATAACACTTTTTTGTCATTGTTGTGGCGTCGCAACACTTTTTGTGACAAGTAAAATGGTTGCCACAATTGTGACAAAAAAAAAATATCTATGACAGGTATCCAGTTGCAGGACTGAAAAACTGTCGCACCATACTTGTGGACACAAAAAAATCGAATTTTTCTAAAAAGGATATGGCAAACCAAACAACCTGTAGATATTACAGGGAGTGTGATGGAGTTTTAATAGATCATTGAAATCTAAGCCGAATTATTCAACCAAATGAAATTACGGTTCTACTCATTCAAAATTATGTCATCTCTAAAAATGATATCTCATAGAGGAGGTAAGAAGAGTTACATGTAGATTTCAATCATTAGATTTAATTTAGATTGATTAAATTAAAGTATTCAAAAAAATTTGAAGGACACAACAAACCTCAATTAAATTACAATTTGTTGTCCATACAGTTATTTGACTATGAAAGAAAACTATTTTATACAAATCAAATTTAAATTTGAATTTAGAAATGCTGATATATCATTTCGTTGAATTTGAATATGGGTATGCATATCAAACCTCGAAGTTGGATACATATTTAGATAAATAAAAATATTACTTTATATGGAAAAACTTTTATATAAACAATGTTTTATTGGATTCTGTACTTCGAAAATTTATTAGATAAAATCATATCTATATTTTGCCCCTGAAAAAACTATTCAAGGGAGTATAGAGTGGCTATAACACATACGGTATAACTAGGAGATGGAGTTTTTTTTCTTGAGAGAGCGTTGGCTACAGGGTACATCAGTGAGATAAGAGGTATTCGGAGAAACCGATCATATTTTTTTGGGAGAGAGAGAGCATACTTCCTCCATCCAAACAAAACTTGTCGTATTTACCTTTTCAGGATTTCCTATAAAAAATTTTAATCACTAATTTCTATTAGAATATGTTAATAAAATTTATAAAAATATAATATTATAAAACTATTTTTTAAGAAAATCTAACAATGTTATTTTTACTTGAACAATCTAAATATCTATAAATATATTAGTGGTGAAAATTAGACAAATTTGACTGCACGCATACCATAGTGACAGATTTTTGTAAAAAAAAAACAACTGACTATAGTGTATACTCGAGAGGTGTAGATATTAGTAAAGGTTGGAAATAAAATTCTAATTGTCGACGATCGGTGAGTGACTATTGATCTTACGAACAGAATTAGGATGAAATTATAGAGAAAATAGAGAGAAATTATGGGAGACAAGAGGATTTTTTTAACAGGTTCAGCCGTTCGATAGAATGAGTAATAACCCTATGTCCTGTATTTAGTACAATGCATCAATCTCCTCCCTAGATTCTTACAAGAATCTCCTTTTTTTAGATGTACAGAGGCGGTTTTATGCGAGTTAGTTATCACTATTTATTCCACTACTTGCGGTTCCTAGAAATCGTGCCTTTAATTGAGGGAACCACTCGTTATGGAAGTAGTGGAGTAGTTATGAGCTGGCGACCACAGGCCACGACCAGAATTGATTGTGCGTTCTTGACTCCGTGGTCGGTTTAGATGTGGTATTTCGACCAGGGTTGGTCGTGGTCGGTGACTGCAATTTCAAGTGAGTCATCAACCAAAAAGGGTCACAGCCTTTTGACTCTTTTTATCTAATATTTTCATATGTTGAATGATTAGAGAAAATTGGATTAATTCTCGCCAGCTAGCCCTCTAATCTTAAGCAAATAGATCGCCTTTGAGACTTTGTCTTTGTGGCTTTTTCGACAAGCAAAGGGAGTTCATTGGTTGAGAGGGGCGTTTTAAAACATTCTCGAAACTAGCATTCCATTTGCTTTGAGATTATTGATGTTTTTTTTGCAATAAATTCTTGATTGGACATTTTTTCCATGATGATGATGAGAGCTCGGGAAATGAAGAGACGTGTATCTATGGAGATTGCCTTGATTTTCAATTTCAATCCATTTAAAATCACCGTGTGTGGCTTGGTGTTTCCACTTTCGGCAAGCCACACCTTTCATTTTCATGAGTTCATCAAAGGGAGCCTTGATCCTTCTTGGCGAACCAGCTCCCTTTGGCGTTTTTCTTCTTTGGCAAGAAAACTTCTTTTTATATGCAATGGCAAGTTGGAGCGCATCATGTTGCGCTAGGGCACTCCTTAATGATCTGGAGGCAGACGGGTGCTTGGATCCAGAGGTGATACTTGGTCGTCGCTTGGCGACGAAGAGTGAACAAGCCCCATGCCTGTTGACGGAGAAGTAGTGATGTTTAGTCATTTTTTTTTAGTGTGGGTTCCATCTCCAGACCGAGTTGTTTCTTGCGGCGGTGATGGGGTACTACGAGGCAAAGCTCATCAACTTGACTCCCAATTCTCTAGTCATCATGAGCGTCTTCGTCCATCTTTGCGAGGCATATTTGGGGGCCGAGCCTTTTGTCGAGATCTTTTCTTACTTTTACCAACTTTACTTCTCTAAGAGTGCTGGAGCCCATGGTTGTGTATATTTCTGCCTTCTAGAAGGTAGGAAATCGGAGTACCTCATCGTGCCGCTAAAGGAGTCGCAAGCGGGATGGAAATCTAGGTAGTTCTACACCTGTATCCTTGGCGGTGATCCTCTGTTCTATGCTAAGAAGCATGCAGAGAAGAATGAGAGCTGAGACACCGCCCCAAGGAGAAGCACCTTCAGCAAATAGCCACCATCAAATAACTGCTGAGGCAGGGTTTGACTGGTCACTTTGTTGCTGTGGGCTTTGTTCGCGTCGCATCAGCCCCCTATAAGCATGTGATCATCCATCTTGGAAGTATACGAGGGACAACGATTCGACCAGTGACAGCAACAAGAGTAAGTGTCCTTTTTGTTGCGGCTAGTTTGTGTCGACCAATTCGTCGACGGATAAAAAATTAACTTTTGTCTATTTTATAGACTTGGCTCTCTCCGACCTCAAGTCGCATGTCAGCTCATGATGGGTCCTTACAAGAAGTATGTGGAGGGTACTACCAAAAGTGTCCCTCCTAGTTTGGTCCACGCTTCTGCTCAGGAGAGGGAAGCGAGGAGAAAGGTAACTTCTTTCCCGTCCGATAGCTTTTCCATTAGTTACTTGGAATTTATGCCTTCATTTTCAACCAGTTTATTTCAAGTTCGAAGTCATCTCCATCAGAGGAGGGCTCAAAACAAAAGAAGAGGGCAGAATCACCCAAGGAGACTTTGGCTGAGAAGAGCCAAAGGAAGAAAAGGAAGCTGGTGACACTTCACGACCAGGAAAGAAGGCAGTCATAGCTTCCTATTGATGTATCTTTGCCACAAACTGACATTGAGGTTGCTCCTGTGGGAGGCGTTAATTCTTCACCACAGGGGGACATGGTGCCCACTGAAGGGGAGGCATCTGCGCGATCGCAAGCCCCTGCACCGGATGCGCATGGGCCTGAGGAGGTGACGCCTCATAGGACCAGCAAAGTGGTCTCTGAAGTGGGGGCTTAGGCCAAGCCGGCACCCAAGAGCGCGGAAGAACCTGGACCAGTGTATGGGGTGACCAGTTCTAAGTAGTGCAAGCCTCCACCAACGCACTCTATTAAATTTCAAACTAATAGCGATGGCCTTCAGGACATTGTTTTTAAGAGTCACATCGGATGGTTCCCTTCAAATTCAACATGAGGGCCCAATTCAGGCCATCAACCAAGTAGAACACTCCTAGTTCCTTCCCTCTTTGTAGCTTGTTTCATACATCTGTGAATTGGACAATTTTCTCTTGGTCGTAGGTCGGGTGAGCCCATGACGGAAACTTCAATTCCGAAAGCCTTGACAACTCAAGAGATCATGGTGAAAGAGGTTTTCGATGTTCCTTCTGCTACGGGCAATGAAGGAAGGGCATCCACTCCTCCACCCTCCGAGGCCGAAGTTGAGGCGGCGATGGAAGTGGTGAGGCTTCAAAGTGGCCCTTCTGAGGCAGTCCCTGTCGAGGTGGATCTCACTTCTCTAGTCTCTGGACTGGTCGAGAAGACGGGAACACTAGCCCCCAGGCACAGCCAAGACACTCCTCCTCCACTCGCTAATCCTTAGCCGAACATGGAAGCGGCATCTTCAGGGCAACGAGGCTCCCTCCCTACTGTCACTTATTCTTTTTCTCGAGACAGGCTGCAAGAGATGTGGAGGAGATAGGTCGCTACTTTGCAGGAGACCAGGAGTAGCAAAGAGTTATAAAGAATCTTCGCTGAGGAGATTGAAAAGTGCACTGATACACTTGGAGATCTGGTAGACTCCCTAAGGAGGGAGGGTTGCCAAAAAGATGAGGCCCTAGCAAAGCAGTCTCAGGCCAATGAAGCTGCTGAAAAGGCTTTGGCTGAGGAGAAGGCGACTTCGACCTTCCTTCGGGAAGAGGTCGAAAAATTAAGAGCTGCACTTGCTGACAAGGAGCAGGCCCATTCAAAGGTCGAGGTCGAGAGAGATGAACTCAAGAACCTGGTCCAAGTACTAGAGAAATCATTGGACTCTCAATCTTCAGAGCTTGAGAGAGTGAATAACAATGCTAAGACTTGGATTCAGAGGTATGATGACTAGACTGCCTGCGTGAAGGTAGTGGAGATGAATCTAGAAAGTGAGTCTTCAATACTTCAAGTTTCTCTAGTAATCATGACATTTGTTGACCTGACCTTGTTTTTTTTCTTTTTTTTAGAAGTCGTAAAGAATGAGTAGAAGGTCTCTGCGCGCCTGGCCGAAGTCCTCGAGGAGAGGGAAAAATCAGGGCCTTCTGCCATAAATTCAAAGGCCACCTTGACAAGTTGTACGACAAGCTCAAGATCGCCAATTCATAGCTTGGCCACACTATGAAGGACCTGGAGATCGCCACTGAGTACGAGCTCAAGAAGGAGTCCATCTTCTATCATGGTTGAGCCCTGGTCCAGCAATCGTCCCTATTGATCGACCGCATTGCCGTTTTAAAGGAGGAGCATAGGGACAGTCTGTCACAACCATTGAATGTACAACTACAACCATCCTTGCAAAGTTGAAAGCTAGATATCCTGATCTTGACCTTAGTCCTGCTGTTGAAAGACTCCAGTGTGACTATTTGGAAGAGACCACTAAATTGTTCGAGTAAGTTAATCCATGAGCCAAGAGGATAGTGGATGACTTTGAGCTCACGTCCAGTGATGAGGAGGATGCTAAAGAGCAGGAAGCAACCCCAAGCACTAGTGATCAAAAAAGAAAGGAAAAAATAGGTGATCAAGCTCCTGATCCCTTGGACCTTCAAATGTATAGATTCTCTTGCAACATCTGTAAATAGTTTTTGTAAGAATAACACTCAAAAGATTTTGAAGAAATGAAAAAAGAAATTTAAAATCTTATTATTTCTCAGTTATTTGTTATTTCGTCATTTTCTCTAGCCCCTGCCTGTTAATGTAAATGTGGTGAACACATTTAGATTAACCAGAAGCACTAGTGAAATTATTCTGCGTATGATCTGAACTCATTCTGGCGGGTGTATAGTTTTTGCGAACTAATAGCCGGGATAATAGGGTTGGTTTGACCACAGGAAGTTCCTTTTGTGACTGTGTCACAGAGAAAAGAAAGGTTTCGACTAGGTAACTCCCTATTATTTTAGTTAGTGAATCTATAAATACCAGAGAATCATCATGATCAAGGTTTTTGTTATTGGTTTTTGAGATATGTACACAATGAAGCAAAGTAACAATAAGAAAACTTATCTTTATTGTTTTGAAGAGTTTACACAAAGAATTTTCTCAATTGATCAACATTCTAAGAATTGGCTAGCATGCAACCATCTAGGAAACCTATCCGAATAGAGCTAGATTTAGTGGTCATGACCACTTTATAAGGGCCTTCCCACTTGGGAGACAGTTTGTGCAATTATAAGGACCAAGTCTTCTTCTCGGAAATCATGTTTGTTTACTCTCCTGTTATAGTGTCGCCGAAGTGCTTGTTGATAACTTGTTGATCTTAGGAGAGCATTGTTTCTTTGTCTTCGAGCAGGTTAATATCATCTTCCCTCCTTGAGACTTGTTCTTACTCATTAAATATTCTTGTTTTCGCTGATCCGATTTGTAATTCTAGTGAGAGCTGATCGCACGCGGAGGGGTGCACGCGATTGTGAAATAATAACCGCAAGAAAATAATTGAATGTTGAGCACTTGAGGGTCGAATTCCATGAGAAATAAGCGTATTCATCTTTTAGGTTAATGGATCACTGAATAAGTCTAAACGATTTGGGAGGTTTTGTTGCTCTATAACTAAATCTACTACTAAAGCTATTAATCTAGGGTTTAAAGTAGTAAATAGCAAATATGAAACCTATAGTTTAAAAAGCAGGAAGGAAAACCTAGGGTATCAGGAATTCTATAACCATCAGGCGTAATTCTATTCAAGGTCTGAGAATTGCAAGTTAATTTCAGTTGTTTTCCAAGATAGATTAAGTTGCCAGTACGGTCGCTGTTACAATAGTCAGAGGATCACTTCCACTATTACATTTGGTGAAAACCTCTCTCCTGTTCAGGATCCCATGTCAAAGCGCTAAGGACTCAAGAACTCCCCTAAATTCTTGTTAAGGCTCAACTGTTACGTCTATTGTCGAAACGAGAATTTAGGTTTGGAGGAAGAAAATATCAGGAACTAACTCCAAAACTTAAAATCGAGACCAAGGAATAAATCATGCCTTCTAGATTAGATCATCCCTAACCCTAGAAGTGAATTACTCACAAAAAGTCATAATAATACAGAAATAATAAGAAATAAAAGAAAACTTACTTGATTGCTTGAAAATTAAGTCTGCTGTCCTTGCTGGCTTACAAACGCAGGAAAAATAGAGAAAAGAGCTATACTAAGAAAAGTATCTAAAAGCTAATTAAAACTACCTAAGAGAACATATCTAGAAAGACCTGTGAAAGCATATCTAAACCCCTGAGCGATTGTGCAAGCGATCAAATACTCTCTTTTTAATTCCTTGGATTATCTGTGGGTGAGCTACATAGGCAAAATGTATTTTTATTCCCATGTCCTCACAATATTGCTGGAACACATCACTTATGAATTGTCTTCCATTGTTTGCAATTAGATGATTTGGGACATCAAAGCGCGTGACAATATTTTTAATGAGGAATTTTTTGGCTGCTTGAGCAGTTATGGATACCACAAGTTCAACCTCAATCCATTTTATGAACGTGTCAATGGCAATGAATAGAAATCTGAAGTTCCCTGTGGTGCGTGGAAGTAACCCCTAAATATATATCCCCCAATGCAGCGAAAGGCCAGGATAACAGGATAGTTTGTAGTGTGTTGGCTGGTCGTTCATTTGTTGTGCATGGAGCTAGCAATGTTCACATGTGAAGACCAGTTTTCTTGCATCTTGTAGGGTTGTAGGCCAGTAAAAGTCTTGTCAAAAAGCCTTTCTGACCAACGTTCTATATGAAGCGTGGTTTCCATACTATTGCATCTAGGCCCTCACTTTTCAATTTTGATGATTAATGACATTAAATCTCTCGGACTAACTTGTTTGTTTAAGTGTGATTAAAGGAATCCAAAAAAAGTTGAAAGGCGCGATAAATGATAAATCACCAAATGGAAACTGTAACACCCCAGATTTTGCTACCTCTTTAGTATGCCAGTCAGTGCATCTCCGTTGGATTTCCTGGATGTCTCGACCCCATCTCAGATTAAATCCTAGGTTGATCCCTAAGTCTTGACTTGATCTAGATCAATTATCTCAGAATTGTAATCCAGGGTATGCCAATACCTTAACCTAAAAAGTTGGCAGCAGAACTTCACCATTCAGACCATTTTCGCATTTCAGTCCAAACTATCACATATTGATCCTTTTCAGATTTTCCCAGAGGCTTGAAAAGGCTAAAAGCCACGTATCAGCTCCAAATCTTGATCTAATTCAGGGAATACCTCCCAATTGCTATTCTGAATAAAATCTTCCTCAGAGAGAATCTCAAAATCTTATCCTAGATTTCAAATTTTAGCCTCAACAAAATCCAGACCCTAATTACCCTAACTTCCCTGTTTTCGTTTTGCTCAAAACCTAATCAAAAACACCAGATTAGGTCATCTATCCTTGCAAACCTGCTTGTTGAATTTAGTAAGCCTAGCTAGTCAAATCAGTTTCAGCCAAATCCAAGTATTTTGCCAGATTTATAATTTAGTCCTAAAACCAAATTCTAGAAATTGCGTTTCAGTCCTAACTTCTTTTCCAGCCCTTTTGACCAGACCCCAGCTATTTTTGACCAGGGCCTCGGCCAGCCGTCTTCGACCAGAGCGCCGCCGCAATCTTCGCTACCGGCTAGCGTCTACCTTCACCAGCGCCCGTGTTCAACGTGTCCGCATGTCGTGCCAAAGAACGCCATCGTGGCAGCGTCCGCGACGACCAGCAGCACCATCTCATCCCGGGCGCACGTGCCTGCAGCTGTCAGAGCTTTTTCCCCACGCCATTTGTTGGATCAGGATGTCGACTAGAGGGGGAGGGGGTGAATAGGAGACTTTGAAAATTTGTTTTTGCAAATGAAAATCCAAATTAAGGTAAAGCAAGTAATAGTAAAAGATAAGAGATTGAAACCGATATATCCCGAGGTATCGGAGACACGCCCAGTCTCCACTAGTCCTCGTTGAAGCACTCAGTCCTTGAGTATAGCTTCAGTATCCACACAGGACACTATCTACTAAGGTTGCTCCTTGTCCCCTCCGGAAAGGCGAGCACCAAGCCTTTTACAAGTTATCGCGTCTCTCCGACAGTCTCCGATTTGGAGAGATCAGCGATTTCCGCCTCCGAACCGTCTAGGTGAGGGCGCTCACCAAGAGTAATAAGAAGCAAGGTCTACTCTAGGCCTCCAATGCACACCGAGAAAATATCTAGAAATGGGATTGCAAGAACAATATGCTCGATGTGACTAATACTCTCACGACTTGATCAAAAGATCAAGTTTTAAGTAAAACAAAGAAGCACTAGTGAGAAAGTATGAAAGGCTATGTTGCTGTATTTGCTTATATTAAAACAGCAGCTCAACACCTCTATTTATAGCCTTCGTGGTCAAAAGAGCCGTTTGTGCTCGAGCTGAAAATTAGTAACCAAGACTGACAGTCAGTTTCACAAACTGACAGTCAGTCTAGTGTATCACCAGAAAGAGTAAAAACAGGATCAAAACAGCTCGAACGTTGTGGACTAAAACGGTAAAAAGAAACAGTCCATACTGACAGTCAGTGTCCACAAAATCAACAGTGAAAAGCAACGGCTAAAAACTTTATAACCGTTGAAGCAGATAACAGTAAAAATTTACTGCCCAAACTGACAGTCAGTGTGTCAAACTGACAGTCAGTCTCAGTTTCAGTAACACAGAGAAAAACAGAATAAAAACCAACTAAAAAACTCTCTGTGGTCGAAACCCACACTGACAGTCAGTATACTCATACTGACAGTCAGTTTAGTACAAAAAAATCTGAGACAGGAAAACATGCTCTCTGGAGATTTGTCAGTTTGCACTAACTGACATTCATACTGACAGTCAGTTACCAACACTGACAGTCAGTCTGGATAAAAACAGAGAAAGCTCAAAATCCAGAGATCTGATTCAAATGATTTCAGTTTTGTTTTGAAGATATTTTTGACAACAGCAACAAAAATTAGATCTTTTCAGATCTTTTCTCAAGAAGTAAAAACCTCAACTGTTGACAAAATTCAATATATCAAAACAAATTGTCGAAAAACCACAGATAATGATATGCGTGCATTGACCTAGATTTTTCTCGGTATAATTGGAGATGTAGAGAGAACTTGCGTCCCCTCTTTATAGTACGGTTTAAACTAAAAAACCTTAAACCGATCGATCTTCATGCACCCTGAGATCGGTATACCTAGAACTACAACATACCTCGATGCATCAGTTTAGTCCAGCAAAAACAATTTCTTTTTGCGTCTTCTTATGCTTTTGAACGACTTAAATTGAACTTCAACATTTTGATCACCAGCCCTCACTTTTTGTGCGGTTGTCTGAAATCTGTAACACTAACTCAAACATATAGTTAGTCCAAAAATACTTATTATCATCAACCATCAAAACACATCAGGGTTAGGCATGAAAGGCCTAGATGCAACACCATTGACATGCCAAGGCCGACCATCACTTCACCTTTGCGCCAACCAGGAGCTCGCGTGATTCCCACCTCCCAGCTGACAAAGCCGTGGGAGCTGTTGCAGCCGTCTCGTCACCGTTGCACTCTGTCTCGATCGTTGCCACCGTTGCCAGTCAAATCCATATCTTCCCAATTTGCTTCAAGTCTTGAGAGAGTGCCAGCCTCGCCTATTTAAGCCCCTTCGCCCAGAGCTTCTTTACACCACCAGAAATCAGCTAAGTCCTAATTTTTCCTGTTTTCTTCTTCGTCCCCGGCGAGCCACCGAGGAGGAGCACGACGCCAGCTCGATTCGCTGCATCAATCTCCAAACCGACTTCACTAGTGAGTACCTACTGCCCATCTCCTTGTTCCATAGCAAGTAATCGAACTCTGGTGGACCCTAACACTGGTGATCACCGTGGAACTCTTTTGCCCTGTTCCGGCAATGTAGCTCGATTTTGTCCAAATTAGCCCTTCTGTTAGTAGAGTTAGAGGATCATTAGAGTATTCTTAGCAAGCCTGTTCAAACCAAATTTGAATTCAACTAGTAATTGAAGTTCTTCGTTTCTTCACATGCCGCCGTGAACACCTCACATCATCGGCACGCCTCACTGAGTCTTCGACCAAACTAACTACACCAACTCGTTCCTTAGATCCTGTGGATGGTGTAGCAGCCTTCAATTGCTCAGCATTGCCCTAAATCACATACGCACGTTTCAACCATCGTCTTCGAGTCTGGCCATGACGCCGACGAGCCCCTAGCCGCCACCAAAACCAAATTCCTCTCCCCCACACCTTCCACGTCGTTCCAGAATCGAAACCCCTCAACCAATTTTGCGAATCATCAACCCCTGTGCCCTGTCACCATAGCCCATCTTCTGTCCCAGCGGCCGATGACTTAAACCTCGCCGTTTGCCGCCGTCAAGCCGCCATTTCCCAATTAAACTTGTCAGCAGCACCCTTTCTACCTCGCCTACGTGATTGACAAAATTGGCGAAGCAGCGCATGCGTGGATCATCGGGACACGCTAAACCTAGAAACCAACAGTGCACTGGCATTCAAATTCTTTGTGCCAGGGACTTAACTGCAAAATTCCTTGAACTTCTAGACTTTTCTGCAAAAACTAGTTTGTCAATCAGGCCCCTCACTGTGTTTGGCACCTAATATCCTAGTTTAATCTTGTTTTGACATTCCGAGAGCCCCAGATTAACCCAATGCCACTCACTGACATTGCCAGGCTGCAAACCAAATGTCGGCCAGTAGACATTCGCTGTGTCCGAGCCAATCCTTGTGTTCTTAGCCAAGCCCCGAGTGTCTTTCTCCCTCTCAAGATCATTCCCTATCAGATTATCTCTCTTGCATGCATATTTACACCTTACTTATAATTTTCCCTACACCAAGTATTTTCTGTATGCTTATGTAGTGCGATATGTTGAGTTGTTTCATTGTTTGTGTGCGAGAACAGAGCAAGAAGCGGAAGAAGCAGTAGAAGTCTTCGAAGATCCCTTAAAGCAGTCAGACCCCACATTGCAAGGCAAGTCTCTACCCTTTGATCATGTCTCTCCTAGTATTTTGAGTAAACTAGGTCAACTTCTGTTTTAAAGTATATGCATGCCATATATTCAATCAAGTGCTATGTTGAAAGAATATGAATAGATATGACCTAATTCCTTGTAAAGCCCCTCATGTTCATATGACTCTTGCACCCTTGTCACCCTAGAATATCATGCTTAGGCTATGCTTATGCTTAAATATATGTGTTGAGTGCTAAATGGTCATGTGAGTGAAAAACGTGCTTAAAAACCTCTTTTGTGAAGGATAATGTGATTAGAATCAATAGTGAGGATGGTTTGTATGGTTGGTGCTGTATGTGCATCGGGAATGTGAATGGCTCCTCACTAAGGATTCATAAGGACAAGAACGTTGTGTTGTACTTCTATGTGGCACGAAAAACGTACTAACCATTTGCCCGGTATGGGACGGACGCAACATAGTAGTTTTCCCGGTATTAGCTTTTCCCTGCAATGGATGTTGATCCGGTTTCTCGAGAGGAAACTGGTGGGCCACAGAGGGCCATGCGTGGTGTGAGATCAGAAAAAAATCAGAGGATAAGGTGTAAGAAGGAAGGCGCCCTACGCCTGGATTCTGAGTCGTGCGCGGCTGAATCCAGAAGCTATGTCTCGCGGGACCATAGGCCAAGGCTAAGTAGAATTGGCTGTGGGGAGTACCCACAACAGTAATGAGGAATGAAATGTCTATTTACTGGGCAGGGAATTGTTAATGCTAGGATTGCAAACTGTTGTGTGATCTCGACCTTGTCACATGCGTAAAAGTCGCATGGAGAGGTACCGACTTGAAAGCTGAGTGATAGGTGGATTAAAGTGGTACACCTTTGCAAAGTTTCAAAAAGTATCGGATACTCTGAGCTCCCAAGTTATGGAGTCTGCACGCGGTGGATTCTACCCACGTCGATGCAGCACAAGTAGCTTTTGAAAGATTTTGGTAATATTGATAAAAGTGGTGACTCACGGAAAACCGTCACGCATAACATTTTCTAAAAATCTAGTTTAAGCTTTTAAAGTCTCGCTTTTAGAAAGCAAAACTTTTCCTCAAAACTTTAGAGTGAAAATCTATTCTATCCTTATCTATAAACCAAAGAGCCCATCTCTTGGATGTTCCCCTCATCTATATACCTACATTCTTAAATTTGAGACTTGTTGAACACCGTGTGGACAACGTGCTCACCCTTGCTTTTGCAAACATTTAGAGGAAGGATTCGTTGATCCCGACTCCTATGGTCTTGAATCCAATGAGGAGGAAGGAACCATCCCCAAAGATCCAGCTTACTAGAGGGTCACTCACCAAGTGGAGTCCGACGTGGAGGAAGCCCATGCAACGCCGCTGCCAATGAAGATGAAGACCTCTGTAGTTTTATTTTCTTGTTGTTATTGTTCTGTTTTTGTGCCGACCTTGGTGTCGAAGAAAACTCCTTAACTTTGTATCAACTTTAAATTGCGTTAAGGTAAATTCTGAAGGTCCCACAGAAACCGCGATGCCCTAAGGTAAAATCTGAAGGTTAAGGACAAGTTTTCTAGATTTTATCGGCCAAGTGTGTAGTAGTCGGTGGAATTGCTACTAAGAGTTTACTTTTATTTTGACCGTACTATTAAGAGGGGTGCGAGAACCTTTATTGACTATAGACAGAACCGAGAAACTCTAAGGGCATTTGTTGCATATCCTCTGTCTCTCATGCTTGCATATCACTTTACTTAAGTCTAAATTGAGGTGTTCAAACCTAAAAATTGAAACTAGACTTAAAATTGGAGGTTCAAAAATTCTCAGCGTATGCAAACAGTTTGCATGTATCTCCACGTGGACGTGGACGTTTGTCCAGTAGCTCAACAATTTTTGGGTTGAAAATTTTGTACTGTGAGGACAGTCCACTTGTGTGTTCGCGTGGACGCGGACATTTGTCCAATAGCCTTTGCCAGTTTGGAGGAGAACTTTCATTTACCTATGCTGATTGTTTGTCTGTGACGCGGGCTGTCCGCATACTGTTCTGACACAACTCCAATAGAACTTTGATTGCATCACAACTAGCCGTTTGACACAAACACTAACTGTCCATCTTTAGTGCGGACTGTCCACGTGGACTGTTTAATTTCCTACTCGTTCCAAACGGCTAGTTGGATTGCTTGGATTATATATACTTGCTTTGAGCATATATTGACTATCTCTCTGAGCTAGCATTCAGTACACTTGAGCCCATATATTCTCTTGCATTCAAGACTTGATCTTTTGATCAAAATCATTCACTTGGCTTTGTGAGAGATTCTTTGAGTGGAATTAATTGCATCTTTACAGTTTCTCGGTGCTTGATTGCAGTCAAGAAAAGACCTTGAAACTCGTTCTCTTGGTGATTGCCATCATCGATCTAGACAGTCTTGGAGGTGTACCGGTGATCTCTCCATTGACGGAACTTGTCGGAGAAACATGGCATGGTTGTGAGAGGTTCGATGCTCACCTTTCTAGAGAGGAAAAGGAGCGATCAAAGTGGGCATCGGAGGTAGACTCATCCGTTGAGTACTTCAATGAGGATTAGGGGAGACTGGGCTAGTCTACGAGACCTCGGGATACATTGCTTGTATTTAATTCTCTAGCTCTCATTTCTCATTTGTTTTATTGTGATTTGTTTGAGATTTTTTCACACTCACCTAGCTCTTTTAGCCTTTGATTATAGAAAAAATCACTTTTTATTTCTCATTATTGCAAAAATTGTATTTAGCCAAAAGATTTTAAAAATCTCCTATTTACCCCCCTCTAGTTGACATCCTTGATCCTACACAGACCCTTATATATTTCATGTAGGAGGAACAAGCCTTCTCCTTGCGAAATACAATGCACTAATACACCTAGGGCACCTTTGCGGGATAATTTGCCCTCGACCAATGTATACATGTGTGCTTTGCGTGTTATTTGATCAGACTCGATTTCTTCCTCAGGCAAAGTCACATTTGCTAGATCATGTTTGAATGGGATCATCCAACTGGCATTATCCTCGAGGAGTGCAATATTTACTATTGTTTCTTCCCTTTGTGTGAGGGAAGACTTGTTCAATTGCTCTAGAAAGATTCCTATCAGGATAGGTGATCATGAAGAACCGATTTGAGCTAATTGATCCACCATAAAGTTTTCTTCATGGGGGATGTATTGGACTTTGAATCCGTGCAAATGTCTTTTCTTTTTCCTTACTTTGACCAAATACGCTAACATTTTTGGGTCAGAACATTGATATTCCTTTCCAACTTGGTTGACAACTAGTTACGAATGTCCTTTTATGAGCAGTTATCAGATTCTGATGGTTTGAGCCAGTAGGAATCCTATTATTAAGCCTTCGTATTCTACTACATTGTTTGTAGCAGGAAAATCAAGCTGGACAGCATACTGGAGTTTCTCGCCGTCAGGAGAGACTAATACTACTCCAACTCTTGCTCCATGGAGGCTTAAGGAGCTGTCAAAGTACATCATCCATTGATCGAAATGTTTGTCAACGGGCTGAGCTTGTGGATGGGTCCATTCTGCAATGAAGTCAACCAGTACTTAAAACTTGATTGCTATCTGAGCAACAAAGTTAAGATCGAATTCCCCCAACTCCACTGCCTATTTTAACACTTGACCAGATGATTCGTTGTTGTTAAGTACTTGTCCCAAAGGGAAAGAAGATGAAATTGTGATTTTATGTGCTTGGAAGTAGTGTCTGAATTTCCTTGAAGTCATAAGCAGTGCATACAACAATTTCTATACTTGTGGGTAGTGTTCTTTTGGTCCGAGGACTTCACTGATGAAATAAACTGGTCGTTGAATACCATCTCTTTCTACGACCAAGACAACACTCATTGTTTGTTTGGTCGCGACCAGGTACACCATCAGTGATTCTCCAGGAAAAGATGAAACCAAGGTGGGTGGATTGGTGAGGTATTTTTTGATATCCTCAAATGCGATATTTGTTTCTTCCGACCAGTGGAATTTGTTCTATTTCCTGAGAATTTTTAAAAAAGAAAGTCCTCTTTCACCTAGGCGTGATATGAAGTGACTGAGCACTACCATCCAACTAGTTAGGCATTGTACTTTGTTTCGATTCGGAGGTGGTCGCATCTGTTTGATCACTCGGATTTTTTCCGGATTGGCCTCAATTCTGCAAACTATTATGAGGAATCCAAATAATTTTCCAAATGAAACACCAAAGACACATTTCTCTGGATTCAACTTGATTTGATGCTTTCGCAAGTTGTCAAAAGTTTCTGCTAAATCCGCTTAGTGATATGATGTTTTGATACTTTTGACCACTAAACCGCTAAGTTTCTTCATCTTCGCATGCCATGTTTATCTAGTGATACCCCGAGTTGCATCCAAAAAGCTCATCACCTCACAACTTGCAGTTGAATCTACAAGTTGGTTGATTCGTGGAAGGAGAAAGTCGTCCTTCGGGCAGACACGATTAAGGTTGGTGAAGTCGATGCACATGTGCCATTTGCCATTGGCTTTCTTTACCATGACTAAATTTGCAAGCCATTTGGGGTGATCATTCCTTGAATGAATTCAGTCTTGAGAAACTTGTCAAGTTCAGCCTTGATTGCCTCTCGACGATCAGGAGCAAAATGTCTGAGTTTTTGCTTTGTTGGTCGTTTGTTAGGTTGGACTGCCAACCTGTGCTCGATTACCACCACCCTGGGGACTCCGAGCATGTCGGATGGTCGCTATGCGAACACATCTACATTAGCTTAGAGGAAGGTAATAAGGTCGCTTTCCTATTTACTATCTAGACCGGAGCCCATTCGAACAGTTTTGGAAAGGTCATCCAAGAGTAATGGTACTTCACATATTCTGTCTTGGGGCTCTGGAGCCGCTTTTGTCTCTCTGTCCGTTGATGAACACACAAGGTTTACCTCTCAAAATGGTGGTTGATCGATGAGTTCCAGTGCTTTCCTGTCACAAGACAAAGCGGTTTTCTAGTCACCAAACACTGTGATGAAACCTTTTGGCGCTGATAGCTTAATACATTGATAAGCGTAATGTGTTGCCATCATGAACTTAGTCAACATATGACAACCAAGTATAGCATTGTAGGCTGCTTCAAAATCAACCACTTCAAAGGTGATTAGTTCAGTACGAAAGTTTCCTGGGCCACCATGTGGAGGAATGTGAATGGTTAAGATGGAATTTGCATTTCTCATATAATGATAGATATTTCTGGGCCCCTCGATATGGATGAACTAAAAAGTGCATGGCCATGCCGTTTGTGGTTGAGTGTCAACAGGGAGATCAGTTCACTATGAGATCAAGAAACGATTGAACAGTGCAAGGGTAGCACATTTCCTGATTTGAGTCTAATCTAGTATCGTATGACCAAAGGATCAATATGAGTACATTATATAGGTTCATTGAATATGATCTTGTGTATATTTGGATAATTGTTATGTTCTTCTAGGGAACTCTATCGACTCACAATTCCCGTGTCATGACCAAATATGCACGAACCTACAGGGTGTTACAGTTAACAGGTTGGAACAAATCAATTCGAATTAGATCTATTATAGGTGTTTCCGTATCACACTAGGAGACCTAACATTTGACTCCCCCAATTCGGATAAGATTCATAATGTGATATTGTATCACATCAGGAAACCTAATGTGGTAGGACTCCTTCTGGGGAGCTCTATATAAAGGGAGGCATGATGGGTTTTGATGAATATCAAGAAAATCTTCGCCGCCACCTCCTCTAGAGCGACAACTCCTAAACCCTTGTCATGTGTATTGGTGCTAGCACACGAACGTACAACGTTTCATCTCGGAACATGTGGATACCAATAAAGGTGTTACTGCAATTGTTGCGCTGATCAGGACGATCTGCAAGCCGCTACTGTCATCTACGTCTGCTGATCAGGACGATCCATGAGCGGTCTCTGTATACATTCAGTTGCTTCACCAACTCTCCTTCTGCTGCTGGTAACAATTTAATCTGTGGTCTAATACTTGCAGTATTTGAGTTAAATTTTTGAAATTCTACTAACGTAGTCTACTTTTTTTCCAACAATTAGTTCGGTAAGGATGTTTCCTGGGTCACCAAACATCATGGGGAGCTTTATTTGCCTAATTGATTTAGTTAAGGACCCCAAAATCATACAATGAAAGGGATTTCTGATTGGTTGGAGTTTGGACTGAGAGATTTGCATAGCATCTAGGGCATTGAAAAACATAATGTCCAGTGCACTACCTCCATCGACCAGGGCTCTCCCACCTTGCAGTTGCTGATGTTGGGTGTGAAGACCAGTGGATATCGGTGTGGTATCGACAGATTCCTTGGGTGGTCAGTTCTCCCAAAAGTGAGAGTAGTTTCTGACCATGTAAGGAATTGAGGTTCTGTTAGTGAGCACTCTGTGCAATATACTTCATGCCACGCGGCCTGAAACTGCCGCTTAGAGGTGTAGGCTGAGGATCCTCCAACAGTTACATTAACGTGTCGATTGGGTTCTTGGTATAGTAATTCTCCATCTTCAGGATCCTCATTGGATTTCTCTTCCTCCGATGGGGTAGGAAAAGGTCCTTTTCCTGTGTAGAAATCATCAAGTTTGCACTACCACATGTGACAATGCTTCAGGTCGTGCCCTTTCACCTTATGCAAGGTGCACCATTTATGATGATGATTGTTTCGCCTTCGGCCTTGGTTGTTGAGACTCAAGAGCCGTGACTTCTCGTAGGGAATGATTCCCCTTCTTTTTCAGGCCTAACCTTTTTTTGTCTTTGTTGTTCTTAGTGAATTTTTTGCTTGGACCTGACTGAGGGGTGGTTCTCCTTGTTTATCATTTTGTTCCACTGAATTGCCTCACTTGCCATGGCATAGAGATCAGCCATGACGAACAATTCTTCCACATTCTTTGAGGGTTGATGTTAAGTTCTTCTTTAAACCTTATGCATTGAACTTCCTGTTTGAAGGCATGAATGATAGATGACTCTGATATTTTAGGGATTGAATTTTGAACCCACACGAAACATTTGATGAATTGTCGTAGTGTTTCATCTGGAGTTTGGTGTAACCGGTGGAGGTCGTCCTCCTTACCTAGTCACGAATAGGTTCCTAGGAAGTTGGCGATCAAGAGGTCGCACAAGTGCTCCCAGGAATAAATGGATTCAACTCTTTGGTTAAGTAACCATGATCGAGTTGATCCTTCTAGCACAGTGGGGAGGTAATTCGCCATGATCTTATAATCTCCTCCAGCAATCTGGATTGCAATGCAGTAAATCTGTAGGAATTTGGATGGATTTTTGGTTCCATCAAAACGCTTTATAGAAATAGGCCTAAATTTGGATGGCCATTTTACAACCTGAAGATCAGCCAAAAATGCTTTGCATCCGATTATGACCTAGTAGCGATGACGCTGAGCATTTGGCTCGAACATGGAACTTGGCGAACGCAGGCATACATGTCCCACTTGTTGCTCTGGACCAAGGCGATCACGAACACTGCAAGGACCAAGGCGTTTGTGAACGTTACATCTGGCCAAGTGTTCATCGTTTGTATTTGGAAAATGCTGACCACTACATCCACTACTCTCAGTGCTTGAATGATGACCAGGTTGTGGGTACTCCCTATGGAATGTAGGCTTGGTCGACGTCTACTTCCGCCCAAATGGGTGGTGATTTCCTTGGCAGCTTGGCTAAGTGTTCTCACTAAGCTTGTAGCAAATTGGGTAAAACTTGGCACCCGATTTAACTTAGGTAGTGGTTTACGCAATTGTTGGGCAACAACCCTGAGCTGTTGTGCCACAAAGTCGTGTGGTCGCGTGGGCCACTTCCCACGCGCCAGCGCAGGAGGAGTTCGTTGCGAACCAGTATTACTGACCATTGGAGTGCTTAAGGCCAGTGGTGGTTGCGAGTTATCCTCGACCATCTGAGCGGCCGTTTTCGCGGCGTGAAGAACATCATCATAGAAATTTTGATTAATTTTCTCACTGTCCCCATTTCTGGTGATATCGTTTGCTCGAGGCGAGTGATATGTGTAGGATCAAGGATGGCGACTATAGGGGGTGAATAGGAGGCTTTAAAAACTTCAAATTTAAAACAACATTTTGCAAAGAAAGAATAAATGAATGTATATTGCAAAATAAAAAGAGTAGAAGACAAACACAAGATTTTTTCCCGAGGTCTTGAAGACTCGCCCGGTCTCCCCTAATTCTCGTTGAAGCACTCAAAAGAATGAGTTTTGCTTCAATATCCACGAAGGATATTACTCACTAGTGGTTGCTCCTTGTCTATGCCGGAAAGGCGAGCACCGATGTCTTTTACAAACACGCCGAGACTCTCCAACAAACTTCGAACTAAAGAGGTCAACAGCCACGCCACCAAACCGTCTAGATGAGGGCATTCACCAAGAGTCACAGGTTGCAAGGTCTTGTCTAGGCCTCCAACACGCACCGAGAAATTAAAAGTATATAGATGATATGAGGTGAAAACTCGGTGGATCTCAAAAACTTACGACTTGATCAACAGATCAAGATTTTAACTCCAAAATAAATACTCAAGTGTATAAGAGAAAAGAGAGCTGCTTGGTGTATAAAACATCTGCTCAAAGCCTCTATTTATAGCCTCAAGAATCAAATTAGCCGTTGGAGCTCCCAAACAAAAGCAACAGTGCAAACTGACAATCAGTTTAGGTCAGACCAGAAAGAAGTAAAATCCGGAGAAAACTGAGCTAGCCGTTTGAGGTCGTATATGGAAATAAAATTGTGCAAACTGACAATCAGTTTCTACCTCAACGGCTGACAAAAATCACGGATAAAACTTTGCTGGTCGTAAATGGAAACTGATATCTCATACTGACAGTCAGTATGGACCACAAAATCGACCAGCTAAAACAGAAACTCAAATAAATCAGCTTGTGGTCGAAATGCAAACTGACAGTCAGTTATCCAAACTGACAGTCAGTATAGGTCAAAAGATTTTTGGCACAGATAACACACTCTCTGGACAATTGTCAGTATAAACAAACTGACATTTAGACTGACAGTCAGCACAGCAAACTGACAGTCAATATGAATAAAAATAGTCATAACTTTTAATCCAGAAATCCGATTTAAGAGTTTAATAGCTCGTTTGAAAGATAATTTTAAGGGATATCTTTTTGTCAACAGAAGAAAAAGCCATATCTGCCTAGATCTTTCTAGAAAATGAAAAAACTCTTCTACTGTCAAAAACGCAACTGAAAAACTAAATCTTTCAAAACCAAATCCAACCGAGATGAATGCAATGCAGTGACGTAATAGTTTCTCTATTTATGCTGGAAATGTAGAGAGGACCTGCAACCCCTCTTTATAGTACGGTTAAAACTAAAAACAAATTCCTAAACCGATCAAACTCCAAACACCAAGATCGGTAAAAATAAAATCAGATTACCTCAGGTCCTTTGCATCTTTAACATCTGGTTTTCATCTCATCTTTGTCCCTTGCTAGTTGTGTTTTTTCTCTTTTACGTCGGGTTCATCTTGATCATCCTGAATGTCTTCCCAACCGAACTCTATATCTCAAAAACACAGTTAGTCTGAACCGCTTGTTTTCATTAATCATCAAAATTAGATCAGGCATAAGAGCGTAGATGCAACAATCTCCCCCTTTTTGATAATTGATGACAACAAGTGTTCGATAGAAATAAATAAAAGAATAACTCCGCATGAGTGTTTGCATGAGATCTCAAATCATGAATAAGTATAGACCATATCGTCCACATCACATATAAAAACAATAAGCCATCCACAACATATCCAAAAACATATCATATATCCATATCATCCGTAACATAAATATAAAAAATTATATATCCATATCATCCATAATAGAAGAATATCTCCATGACATAAATGTAAAAAAAATATCCATCCAACATACAACAAAAGTCATACAATAACTCATAAAGTCATAATAATTCTCCCCCTTTGGCATCAAGCACAAAAAGAGAGCTAATACAAACAGAGCCTAAGGTTCATCATCATCCGAGAAGCCCAACACGGCTGTATCCCCGGAGCCTGTGGGAGATCCAGTCGGGTCGATGGTTGGAGAAACTGGAGGGGTGGAGGCTGGCGCAGCGGGAGCCGGTGCAACAGGGCCTGAAGCTGTATCAGACGAAGATGCAGTTGGGCGGGCCCTCTTGCGAGGGACAGATACACACCAGACGAGGGCAAGCGAGCCAGAATCTCCTCCTGCTGGGCCTGAAGACGAACCAAAAACTGATGATGCTCCTCCTGAGTGCGAATGATTAGCTGCTGAACCTGAAGCAGCTGATCCAAAGTGTACTGGAGCTAAGAGGAGGAGGAAGATCCAGTGCCTGTATCTGCAGTTGGTGCCGGGTCAGTCTCCTGGGCCGGAGCCTCATCCTTTGACTCACCCACAGCATCATCATCAGATGCGGGAGAATCAGGGCCAGGAGCAGCTGCAGGGCGGGCACCGAGTCGGCGATCGGCCTATCCCGGAGGGTAGAACTACAGTGGATGATGGGGCCGAGGAAGCTCAAAGTCAACGGCCCGAATGTGAAGAAGCACCGCCATGATGTACGAAGCGTACAGCAGCTGGCGACGCGGAGAAAGAAGGACGTGCTGAATCTCACTGATGATGAGATCAGCAACGTCAAAGGGCTCCTCCTGAAAGATGGAGATCAAGACGTGGAGAGCAAGATAGGTGACCCTAGCTCTGTCTCCGGTCATAGGGACCAAGGTGAGACGAAGGATCCTAAGGGCCAGGTCGACATCGCGGTGCAGGTCAGCGATATGACGGAGCTGGAAGGGGCCGGAATATAGCATGGCCACCTCCCGATGCTCGAGGTCGGGAAGAGTGTGGAGCTGGCGTCCAGAAGCGGGACGAACCAGTCCGAGAGCAGTCTCAATCTGCTCCTTCGTGACAGTGTGGACCTGGAGGCCTGTCATGAAGGTGAGAAAGTCACGCTGAGGAGAGACGAAAACGGTGGAGTAGAACTGACGAATGGGCTCATCGGCCCAGTGGAGGGAGGAATAAGTGACTAGATCGCGAATCCCGACGGAGGCAAAGGAATCTGCCAGGGAGACGATGCCTGTGCGAGAGGCGATCATCTGCCAAGACAGAGAGTGGTGGGCGAATATGGGGACGCGGCTATAAACACTGGTGAAAAGGTCAAGATGGAGGTTCGTGTAGAATGTGAGGACGCTGCACACGTCGCGACCAGTAGGACGCGGCAGGAAATAAGGGTTTGTGCAGCGGAAGCTGTGGAGGCGACTCACGTGCCACCGGAAGTAATCCACTAGGACAAGCTCAGGCGGAGGCGAGGAGCGGGGCTCTGTCGACTGACTCGATGAACGACTGATGTTTGAAGCGTTCTTTCGTCGGGCAACGCAACGAGAAGAAGACGACTGATCAGACATGGTGAAACAAAACAGAGGAGAGAAACAGGGACCTGAATGGAGAAAAACAGAGAACTACGAAGCACTCGACGACGGTGAAGAAGGATCGGCTAGAGAGGTGAGATGGGAAGGGAGCAAAAACCGGTGAGTTGGTGGCACAAGAGCAGCTCAACGACGGCGAGACATGGCACGACGACTACTAATGCGGCGGCGCACTATGAGTCACGGCACAGCAGTGAGGTGCGGCACGAGGACGTGCGACGGTGGCAGCGGCGGTGATGTGGAGGCAATGGTGGCTGCGCAACACGGAGAGAGGAGGCACCGGCGACGAGAGGCACAACGGCGGGGAAACACTGGCGAGGTAGAGGCGACAAAAAAATGGCAACGGCGGTGAAGAGACGCAAAAAAGAAATAGGGTTTTAGTGTTTGGGGACCCAAACTGACAGTCAGTTTAATATACTGACAGTCAGTTCAAAAGCCAGCAGCATGGAACTAACAATCAGTGTATACAACTGACAGTCAGTTCACAGAACTGAGTTTTGAAACTGACAGTCAGTGTGAGTCACCAACTGAGACCAAAGTAAATGACGAAAGTTGAAGTACATAAATGATAGTTAGTTTGTGAAACTGACTGTCAGCATGGTCAACAACTTCGACCAGAGGCTACGATCAGGCTCCTAAGCAAAGGAACTGACTATCAGTATGGACAATTTCGAGCAGAAGGAGGATTTTGACCAGAGGCGGAATAAACTATATTTTAATACAAATAACATATCAACTAGCATTTGATATATCAATAATATTCAATTCACCTCTGAGAAAACAAAATCTAGTCTCATCTAAGGGTTTAGTGAAAATATCTGCTAATTGCATGTCTGTTCTGATATAACTCACATCAATATCCTCTTTTGCCACATGATTTCTTATAAAATGGTGCCGTATTTTAATATGCTTAGTTCTAGAGTGTTGAACAGGATTATTAGCAATTTTAATGGCACTTTCATTATCACACAAGAGTGGCACTTTATTAAATTTAATTCCATAATCCAGAAACGTTTGCTTCATCCACAAGATTTGAACACAATAACTTCCTGCAGACACATATTCCGCTTCAGCGGTGGAGAGAGCTACAGAGTTTTGTTTCTTAGATGACCATGACACTAATGATCTCCCCAATAATTGACAACTTTCAGATGTGCTTTTTCTATCAATCTTACAACCAGCATAATCTGAATCCGAATAACCAATTAATTCAATGTTTACATTTTTCGGATACCAAAGACCTAGGTTGGGATAGCATTTCAAATATCTAAGGATTCTTTTAATAGTAATCAAATGGAATTCCTTAGGGGCTGACTGAAATTTATTACACAAGAAGACGCTAAACGTGATATCAGGCCTAAATGCAGTGAGATAAAAGCAAACTACCAATCATAGATCTATAGAGTTTAGAATCGACCGATTTTCCATTGTTTTCCATATCTAGATGTCCATTTGTGGCCATAGGAGTTTTGATTGCTTTAGCATCTTCCATCCCAAAGCGCTTGACCAAGTCATTCATGTACTTCGTTTGACTCACGAACGTACCGTTCTTGAGTTGCTTGATTTGAAATCCAAGGAAGAAACTTAGCTCGCCGATCATAGACATCTAGAATTCCCTAGACATCATTTCTCCAAACTCATGACAGAAATGTTCATTAGTAGATCCAAAGAAAATATCATCAACATATATCTGACAAATGAACAGATCTTTTTCAATCATTTTTGTAAAGAGAGTTGTGTCAACCTTCCCAATTTTAAAACCTTTTGATAATAGAAAGTCTCTAAGTTGTTCATACCAAGCTCGAGGAGCTTGCTTAAGACTATAGAGGGCTTTAGATAGTTTAAACACATGGTTTGAAAATTTAGAATCTTCAAAACCGGGAGGTTGTTCAACAAAGACTAGTTCAGATATCTCACGATTTAGAAAAGCACTTTTTACATCCATTTGAAATAGTTTAATATTAAAACTTGATGCATAAGCAAGAAATATACGAATAGCTTCAAGTCTTGCCACAGGTGCAAAGGTTTCACCAAAGTCTAAACCTTCGACTTGAGAAAAATCTTGTGCAACAAGACGAGTTTTGTTTCTAATTACTACACCATTTTCATCTTGCTTATTTCTGAAAACCCATTTTGTTTCAATTACATTATGATGCTTGGGTCTTTCTACTAAAGTCCAAACTTCATTTTGAGAAAAATTATTAAGTTCATCATGCATAGCATTTACCCAATCAGGATCATTTAGAGCTTCATCTACATGTTTGGGTTCTAGAGATGATACAAAAAATGATGTTTACAAAAAGAAGCAATACGAGAGCGAGTTTGAACACTCTTACTGACATCACCCAGTATTTGATCTAAAGGGTGATCCTTGGTAATCGTTTGATGTTGCCTTAGTGCTTCATCTTGTGCTGTTTCTTCTTGATCTTGTTCTGGTGGATCAATATGAGATGATGATGCATGTTGATCATCATTCTCAATATTGTCATCATCTTCTTGATCATCTTCTCTTGGTTTGATGTCTCTAATGGTAATGTTCTTCACAGCTTCTTGAAGATCTTCACCTGAAACCTCACAAGGAACTTGCTCCTTTTGCGAGCCATTAGTTTCATCGAATTCTATGTCGCATGATTTTTCAATACAGCTAGTATTTTTGTTAAAAACGCGATAGGCTTTGCTAGTGGTAGAGTATCCGACTATAAAGCTTTCATCTACTCTTTTCTAAAATTTACCACCAAAGTTTCTTTTCTTAAGAATGTAGCATTTACAACCAAAAACTCGAAAATAAGAAACATTTGGCTTGCGCCCAATAAGAAGTTCATAAGGAGTTAAATTCAGAAGAGGATGCAAATAAAGCCGATTAATAGAATAGCAAGCAGTATGCACGGCTTCAGCCCAAAAGCAAGTAGGAGTGTCATACTCACTTAGCATTGTTCTTGCCATTTCTATTAGTGTTCTATTTTTCCTTTCTACAACTCTATTTTGCTGTGGAGTGTAAGAAGTAGAAAATTCGTGTTTAATACCTAGCGAATCACAAAAATCAACCAAGGTTGAATTAACGAATTCTCCACCATGATCACTACGGATTTTCTTGATGGAAAGTTCGAATTCAGTGGAAACATGTTTTGCAAAACTTTTGAAAACATCGGGGTTTCAGATTTTTGAGAAATAAATAAAAACCAAGTATAGCGAGTAAAATCATCAACAATAGCAAAACCATAGTTGTTTCCCCCGATAATTTGGAACTCAGAAGGTCCAAATAAATCCATATGCAGCAGTTCCAAAGGTTTGCAAATTGAGAGAACACGCTTAATTGGATGTGAAGTAGCTACTTGCTTGCTAGCTTAACAAAAGTTACAGGGTTTATTCTTTTGAAAATTCACATCTTTTAAGCCAACAACCAAATCACGTTTTAAAAACTTTTTAAGTTGATGCATTCCAACATGTGCAAGTCTTCTATGTCATAGCCAACCTCTTAAGGTTTGAGAGACAAGACATACTGAGAGAGATGTATCTTTAGAGTGAAAATCAACCAAATAAAGATTTCCAAAACGAAAACCTTTGAAGATCAAAGAATTGTCCTTCAAACATTCAACTAAAACTTCTTTAGGATAAAGTGTGCAACGAAATCCAAAATTGTAAATTTGTGCAACGGAAAGCAAATTAAAATTCAGAGATTCAACAAGTAAGACATTTGAGATTGAGAGATCATTTGATATTGCAATTTTACCCAAGCCTACCACATTTCCTTGACGATTGTCGCCAAAGGTGATCTTTTGATTTTCGCTTGAGTTATCTTCTAGTGAGGTGAACAAATTCTTGTTACCGGTCATATGCTCGGAGCATCTGCTGTCTAGCACCCAATGTTTTTCACCGGTTTTGTAGTTGATCCGGGAGGATCTTCAAGTCCTGATCGCATACGGCTTCGCGACCTTAACCGTGTTTGGAAAGGTTTCGCGACCATGGATGGGTCCGCGACCATGGATTGGTTCGCGACCATGAAAAGGAATTCGTTCCCTGTTCAGAATTGTAATCCGATCCGAATATATATAACTAAGCTTATCTGTTTAGGATTAGTTAGTTAGTTATATGAGTCTAATACGTTTAGATTATTGAGTCTGATACGTACTCATACAATTGGACTATAAATACCTTGTAATAGGACTAGTTTAGATCAACGAAAATCTATCGAGTATTATTACAGCCTTGGATCATATATCCAGCTTATAGTTCCTTCGACGTAGGCAAGTGTGTCTAACGTTCGACGTGTAAAGTTCTCTTTGAAATAAAGAGTTGTGCAATTACTATAAACTGTGTTTTCGATCAATCTTTGGGTTTCGGTATTTCCGAGTAAGATCCCGTTACTCCGCATATTAGAATCTGGGCGAGCCTAGTGCGAAAACCAAGGCTAGGTCTCAAACGGATCAGTAGTTCACCTGCAAAAACAAAAGAATCAAGTCTTTTTAGATACCCAAACCCTTTTGGGTCCTTTGATGTTAGCGATAAAAGTTTTGGGCACCCAGATTGTTTTCTTCTTTTTGTTTAACATGGGTGTACCAACAAACTTTGCTATAGCATATCCTTTCTTTGACCTTTGAAGCATGTAGCAAGCATCAAAATAATTTGAAGTCATTAAAGGACATGCATCATGAGAATGACCAGTTTCATGGCATTTAAAATAAAATTTGTTACATGCATTTACAAAGATGGTTTTAGTATTTAACTTCTTTCCTTTCTTCTGAAAGTATCCAAGTCCTTCTTTTCTAAAAGAACATTTTTGTTTGCTAAGAATAAGATCAAGGGATACTTTTCCTTTATAACAATTTTCTAACTCTTTCCCAAGTTTTTCAATTTGTGCCTTAAGTTCATTATTTTCATTTAAGATTGTTTCATTTGAAGCACATGAAATATTAAGAGAACTGGTAGGAGTAGCATTAGTAGGAGTATCATCTAGATCACATGAAGTGGCTGCATCTACCTTAGATGGAGCATTAGTAATATCTTTAATGAGAAAACTTTCATATGAATCTTTTAATTCTGAGTTTTGAATGCGTAAAGAAGAATGCTCTTCTTTAAGTGTTCTATACTTCTTTTTAGTAATTCCAAAAACTTCATTCAATTCAGTGATCATTTCAACAAGCTCATCATATGAAGGATCATTAGAATGTACCTTTTCATCACCTTTAGCCATAAGACAAAGGGATGAACTAGTCGAGATGTTGCCGAGGGCTAGTCCGACTAGCTTCTTGGAGCAACCTTCTTCATCGTCGGAGTCGGAGTCGGAGCTTTCTCCTCTCGACATTCATTCTCCGAAGCAAGCTTCTTTGGTTGCGCCATTGTTCTTCTTCTTGTCCCAAATTTTGTTCTTGTTTGGACATCTCGAGACTATATGTCTCTTTTCGTGACATCCGTAGCATATGATGTCCTTGAAGTTCGATTGCGTTGGCCCTTTTGGTCGTGTGTCGATGTTGACTCCTTTGTTGTGTAACCTGCGAAGAAGTTTTTGAGTGTTTTTTACCATAAGAGCTAGATCTTCGTCGGAGGAGCCGTCGCTTGAGTCCTTTTTAGAGCCAGTTTTAAAAGCCAACGCCTTCTTCTTCGTCTCCGAAGATTCGGCTGCTTCCTTCTTCTCCTTTCGATGCATCTCATGGGTGATGAGGTTCCCATAGAGATCCGTCGGTGTGGTGGTTGATAGGTCGGAGTTGGTCAGTACCGTCACCAGAGTGTCAAAGCTTTTTGGAAGAGCCCTGAGCATTTTTCTTACAATATCGATGTCAGTAAAAACAACTCCTAGCCCCTTTAGTTCATTTACAATGTTGTTCAACCGAGTAAACATGGAATCCACGGACTCGGTTGGCGACATTGTGAATGTATCGTATCGTTGCCTTATCATGAGCAACTTTGCCGCTTTGACGTTAGTGGTACCCTCATATATCTCTTTGAGGGTGATCCATACCTTGTGAGCGATGGTAAGATTGCTCACACGGTTGAATTCATTTAAAGACAAAACGGCAAAGAGAGCATTTTTAGCACGGGCGTTTAAGTGTAGTTTTCTCCTGTCGTCATCGGAGTGACTTGTCGGATCATCCGAAGGAGTAAACTCAAGCTTAACAATGTCCCATACATCAAGCCCCATGGCCTCTAGAAATACCGACATGCGCACTTGTCGCGCCCCGTGACTGGGACAACGACTACTCCTGTAGAGACCTAGCTCGCTGCAGCTAGTCTCAACCACAACCCTTTGACTTCCCAGGATGAGTCAAACACAGGAGTATATTACATTGCAACAGAGTACTTACAAAATATTAAGCAGTGTGGCCTGCTGGCCTTAATATTACATAAAGAGGATTACAATGCCTGCAAGGCATTCAGGGTTTAACAAAATATTTAACTACACAGCAGAAGATAGGTGACCCTCCCACAAAAGAAGTTGACGGCAGAACAACACACTTCAGGGTTCTGGCGGAACTGATTCTCCTCCTTCTGGATCCACGTAGTACTCCGTGCCATCATCTTGATCAAGGTAGGCTCCATCTATTGAGTTGAATGTTGCAAGGGTGAGCACTTACGTACTCAGCAAGTCATAGGTAAGAGTAGATACATATAGTAGTGATGATATGAACCTAGACTAGTCAAGAATTATGGATATTTGTAAAATAATCCTTTTTCTTTCATACCTCATCTCATGGCAGCACTTTTTATAATATAACATCATCATTCATGTTCACTAGATTATAGCACTACTGCGACACGTCGACACACGACAGCCCACGGTAGCACTCCTTATCATGACAACACATGTCATTTGGGTAATCTTGATTTAAACATATTTTATTTAGAAAATAGTACTTGTGTCACACCCCGTGGATTTAATCCACCGCAGCAGACTCCTATAAAACCCGGGAGCTCGGAGTATTCGAATACATTTTTAACTCTGCAGAGAGGTACCAATTTACCCGCAAGATATTCCACTTTCAAACCTTTCCTATCATAACAAAATGATTGGACCCCTGACTTACTTCATACTGTGAGCGGCAAGGTGGAAATAACAAGAACTTTTGTTATGTATCACTTACAATTCACCCCCGACCCTGTGGCTCTCAGCGAGGCACAGTTGTGGCAGGTTGTATCCAAACCTCCACCCCATTGCTTATTCCCATTACTGGGTCAGCGTGCTTGATCACCTTCAGTGATATGTGTGGGAGCCGCGCTCCGTGTTTATCGTGCATCACTACACATCTCATGCAGGGGTTTCTTGTGCGATCCACATAATTACTTGTTCAGGCCTGTCCCATACCAGGCTTGCGGTTAGCACGTTGTTCATGCCACTAGACGCACAACACAAGGTTCTAGTCCTTATATGCCAGTGACCAGACCATCCACATCCCTGCACCTTCAGTGCCTGCATTCCTTTGCAGTCTAGCACCTCCAGTGCTACAGCCATCCATACCATTTTTCTGGTCACGGCTAGGGGTTTTATTTCATGAATATAAGTATATAAATACATATAATAGTTCATGGCTCAAAACTTGTTTATTTCACATTTCACCGATAACCAGTCTAGTACTGCCAATTCATAAATCAACCATTCTCAATCTTTCACATGCAATATTGCCTATATTCAAGGTTATGTTTTAGCAACATTTAAAATATAGGTTCAAGATGACCAAGGATATGACTTGCCTTCCGCGTCGTAAAAAACAGCAGTCGACGTCGGATCCACAGTGAAGTCCTCGAACTCGGGCTCTTGATCTGCTCTCAAATCAAACAAACAACCAATAATCATAATCTTTTCAATACATTATTATACTATATGCAATGATGCAAAGATGAAGTCTTGATGATTCTGAAATGATTGGGTTAAGAGGCTGATTAGGGTTAAGTTAAGGAAACCAATGTTAAGATTAGCTGTCAAAGGTTTACAAGGTTCCAAATGTCTCAAAATATCAGAATGATGTCAAGGTTGCGACTGGTTCGCTCAAAAACAGCGAACGTCTTTAGATCGACATTCGGTTCAAAGCATCGACATAGCTTTAAGAAAAGCTAGAGTGTTTAGCTCAAGTTGTGGTAGAAGAAGAAATTGTGGATCACAACTTCAGGAATCTAAGGGACAAAGTTATGCTCAAGATGCACATCTGGAAGACAGTGAAAAGGGCTAATGCCACTGACTGACATAGCCTGGCATTAATCTTGACATGGCCAGAAACTAGGGCTTAGCATAACTTTTGATCTGGAGCTCCAAATGATGCACCACTTTGTCTGGGAGGTAGGCATTGATAACAGGAACAATTAAGTCAACAGGATCTAGGGCAAGAAATGGCTGGAAAGCAAGAAATTTGATGATGAACAGAGATGAACTGGCTGCACTGGAGCAGTTCTGGACACAAACTTGGCATGGCTATAACTTCCAATCTAGGCCGATCTAGGTGTCGAGCTAGAAGACAAAAATACTCAGGAGGCTAAGGCACATCTAAATGACAAAGTTTCGAGGGCTGAAATGGCCGGGAACACTTTTCCGGTGAACTGTGCCGGAGAAGAACACTGCTATTTGGGGGTTTTTGCTACAAGCCGAGAGAACTTAATTCTTTGCTTGGAGAGCATCTAGGAGGTATAGGGAAGCTTCTGGTAGCATCAAATTGACTGGAGGATCACCGGAGAAGCCTGGCGACGATCGCCGGTTTTCTGGTAGAGCTTGAATTTGGGAAAAGCTTCGAATGATGTTTAATTAGGGATTCTAAGCTTACAGGCTTGCTTGAAATAACCCACTGATCAATTTGCTTCACAGGTTCGAGGGCTAATTCGAATTGATTTGGCCTGCATTGCCGGAACAGGGCAATCTTCGATTTTCAGCCATTTCCGGTGATCGCCGGCGTTATGGGTCATCGGGGAGCAATTAAATAGTACGGCACGATGAGGGAGGCGAGGGGAACTTACTAGTGCTGTCAATTTGGTGGTTGAGGCTGCGGTTGAGGCTGTCACCGTGAGGCCTCGAACTGGTCTCTCCGGAGAAGAAGACTAAGACAGAAAATCTGAGACGTGGATGATTTCCAGTGAGGTTTGAGGGAGCTGCTGAGCACAGGGATGCTTAAATAGGCAGGCGAAGCATGCGAAGAGAAAACAATGAAGAGATTGGCTGCTGGTGACTTGACTGGTTGCGTGCTGGAGCAACAGCGGCGAAGACACAGCGAAGAACGGTGATGCGACGGCGACAAGCCTTCAGCTGATCACAATGTCGCTTCATCGGGACCTGGCGAAGCTTGTAGCAAGCGGTGGCGACAAGTACTGGCGCGGCGAGGCTACGTGGCGATGGATTGCTGACAAAGTTGCTGCTGATCGCGCGCGGGAGCAAACGCTGGTCGTCGACGTAGCAACGGCGCTGCCACGGTGACGGCTGAGGCGAGGACACGTGCGTACTGGCATGCACGGTCACAAGTGCGGTGAAGCTTGGCCGGCGGCGAGCGTGCACGGCGCAAGAAAACACGGCGAGCTTCTGGTCGTGCACTGGCTGCTTCCCTGGTCGAAAATGGGCTGATTTGCAATATTTGATTTTCACAATTGGACCAATCTGTAATTCTGGAGATTTGGAAGGTTAGAGTTGAATTTGATTTCACTAATCTGGTAGATTATATTCAACAGGTTAATTGGCAATGATAATTGATAAAATATGATACGTTTGAATAGTTTTTGATACAAACTGAAAATAGGGTAATTTAGGGTAATTGAAATCTGAATTTCATTTGGTTTTGAATTCTGGTACTTAGGATGAGATTTTGGAATTTGAACAGAAGAGAAACTTGTGACAAATAGCATTTTGAGAAGATTTGCCGAAGAAATTTTGAATTTGGAGTTAATCTGGAGATTTTAGCCTTTTTGGATTTTCAAATAACAGATAAGGACTATTTTGCGATAATTCTTGGACTGATTTGTGAAAAGAGTCTAGATGGTGAAATATGGCTGTCAACTTTTTATATTAAGGTATTGACATACCCATGATCATATTCCAGGAATAATCTGGTCTGAACTTGGTCAAGATTCGGATTAAATCTGTATTTCTGAAACTTAGGGTATTTAAGTAATAGAAGGTATTTCTGTTTTCGAAAACAGAAGGAGCTGATAAATCTGAGAGTTAGGGATAGAATTGGATCTAGGTTCTGAAGGCTTTTAAGTTCAAAGTAACTGATAGATCATATCTGAACAATCTGATCTTCATTTGAGGTCACAGGATAGATTTTGGAGATTTCAGGGCTTGAGATAGAAACTGATCTGGCTATTACTACAGATACATGCATGCATGCTATTGAAGAAAAAGGAAATTTTTCACCCTTAACTCAGGGCGTTACAGCACTTTCCAATAGGGAAAGTTAGTCCCATCAAAGATAGGCGCACGACCGGTATGATCGAGGATAAATCCCTCATTTGACGTCATCCTCTCTCTAGGGGGTAAAACCTATTAGATTGAGAGACCACACTCTGATACCATGTGTAGGATCAAGGATGCCAACTAGAGGGAGTGAATAGGAGGCTTTAAAAACTTCAAATTTAAAACAACTTTTTGCAAAGAAAGAACAAATGAATATATATTGCAAAATAAAAAGAGTAGAAGACAAACACAAGATTTTTTCCCGAGGTCTCGAAGATCACCCGGTCTCCCCTAATTCTCGTTAAAGCACTCAAAAGAATGAGTTTTGCTTCAATATCCATGAAGGATATTACTCACTAGTGGTTGCTCCTTGTCCACCCTGGAAAGGCGAGCAACGATGTCTTTTACAAACACGCCGAGCCTCTCCAACAAACTCCGAACTGGAGAGGTCAACGGCCACGCCACCAAACCGACTAGGTGAGGGCGTTCAGCAAGTGTAACAGATTGCAAGGTCTTGTCTAGACCTCCAACACGCACCGAGAAACTAAAAGTATGCAGATGATATGAACTGAAAATTTGGTGGATCTCAAAAGCTCACGACTTGATCAACAGATCAAGATTTTAACTCCAAAATAAATACTCAAGTGTATAAGAGAAAAGAGAGCTGCTTGGTGTACAAAACATTTGCTCAAAGCCTCTATTTATAGCCTCAACAATCAAATTAGCCGTTGGAGCTCGCAAACAAAAGCAACAGTGCAAACTGACAGTCAGTTTAGGTCACGACCAGAAAGAAGTAAAATCCGGAGAAAACTCAGCTAGCCGTTTGAGGTCATATATGGAAATAAAATTGTGCAAACTGACAGTCAGTTTGTGAAACTGACAGTCAGTTTCTAGCTCAACAGCTGACAAAAATCACGGATAAAACTTTGCTGGACATAAATGGAAACTGATATCTCATACTGACAGTCAGTATCACAAACTGACAGTCAGTATGGACCACAAAATCTACCAGTTAAAATAGAAACTCAAATAAATCAGCTTGTGATCGAAATGCAAACTGACAGTCAGTTATCCAAACTGACAGTCAGTATAGGTCAAAAGATTTTTGGCACAGAAAATACACTCTCTGGACAATTGTCAGTATAAACAAACTGACATTCAGACTGACAGTCAGCACAGTAAACTGACAGTCAACATGAATAAAAAGAGTTATAACTTTTAATCCAGAAATCCGATTTAAGAGTTTAATAGCTCGTTTGAAAGATAATTTTAAGGGATATCTTTTTGTCAACAGAAGAAAAATTCAGATCTACCTAGATCTTTCTAGAAAATGAAAAAACTTTTCTGTTGTCAAAAATGCAACAAAAAAACCAAATCTTTCAAAACCAAATCCAACCGAGATGAATGCAATGCAGTGACCTAATAGTTTCTCGGTTTATGTTGGAAATGTAGAGAGGACTTGCAACCCCTCTTTATAGTACGGTTAAAACTAAAAATAAATTCCTAAACCGATCAAACTCCAAACACCAAGATCGGTAAAACTAAAATCAGATTACCTCAGGTCCTTTGCATCTTTAACATCTGGTTTTCGTCTCATCTTCTCTTTTATGTTGGGTTCATCTTGATCATCCTGAATGTCTTCCCAACCGAACTCTGTATCTCAAAAACACAGTTAGTCTGAATGCTTATTTTCATTAATCATCAAAATCAGATCAGACATAAATGCCTAGATGTAACAATATGTCGGGTCTCCGACAGGAGTAGGGTCATTAGTGTAAGTAGAATCTCCCTCAATAACTCCTACCTCTCGATGGAGAAGGCCATTGGAAGCCGACTGCATTTCACTATCCCTTGGGGGTTGACCCAAGTTCTAAGTGAACATTGTTATGGTTTGGGAGCTCCATTCCCATGGGCCCAACTTTATGATGATCAAGGTCGTCAATAGTTGACGGTAGTTCATTAACCATCTTGGTTACCTCGTGATCGGAATCACCATTAATTGAAAATGATTTTTTAACTTTAGAGTCAGATTCGATGTCTAAGATGATGTTGCCTTCTTCCTCATCAAGGTTGAGGGCTAAATCATCATCTAGTCCATCAAAGTCCAACTCCAAGTCATTTTTTTCATCATAACACGAAGATAATCCCATCATTGTGCTAGTGAAGGTCCTCAGAGTAACTCGAAGGCAAAGATCCAGACAAGTTACTCACGAAGAAAATCTTTGCAAATCCACATATGGGTGGGTTTAGAAGTGTTTTAGGGGAGGAAAAAAGAAAATTCAATTCACCTTCCCCATGGTCGGCGCCAGCTATCGATGATCAGTGAGTGACCGTCGATCTTATGAACAAAATTAGGATGAAAGTATAGAAAAAACAGAGATAATGATGGAAGACAAGAGGATTTGTTTAATAGGTTCAGGTTCTCGATGGAATATGTAATAACTCTATGTCCTGTGCTCAGTAGAATTCATCAATCTCCTCTCTAGATTCTTACAAGAATATCTATTTATAGATGTACAGAGATGGTTTTATACGAATCAGTTAGTACTAATTGTTCCACTACTTGCAGTTACCGATGCAGTTCCTGAAGATTGTGCCTTTAATTGAGGGAACCACTTATTATGGAAGTAGTGGAGTAGTTATGAGCTAGCAACCATAGGGCACAACCAAAATTAGTCACGAGTGTCTGGTCGTGGGTTCTTGACTTCGTGGTGAGTTCAGACATAGTATTTCGATCAGTGCTAGTCATGGTCGGTGACTATAATTTCAAGTGAGCCATCAACTGGAACAGGTCATAGTCTTTTGACTCTTTGTATCTAAATTTTGGTTTGTTGAATGATTAGAGGAAATTGGGTTAATCCTCGTCATTAATTAATCACTAAATAACCCCAAACAACTCTTCTGACATGTATAGTGGAACTTGAAAACTAGTATTCACTATGACAAAGCATATGAAAAAAAAATCAAGTAATCATTCAATTCTCTTCCGTTATTGGGAAGGAGTATCTCATAAACTATCAATAAAGTAGCTGATGAGTCATTTGGGCCAAAACTTGAATTGTGACATTTACTGTAGGCCCAATTGTCCTAACTGATCGTTTATGACCATTCCACTGGTATCATCCGCCTTTTAAGTCTAAAGATGTGGTTATGTCTTTTTTTATCTTAATCACTGGATTGAAATTTACATAGTTTAGATTGATATGAGAAAAAATTAAGATGATTGTTCATCTTACAATATTTTTTAGATTGCTTACCTATCTTGATTTGAGTATTGATTTTTGATTAAACAATCAATATTCTAAATATCGTAAATCGGGTTCATAACGTTTTGGCTCCAATGTATTGGTTATCGGATATCAGACGATATATTGGTTGATACATTCTTGTAACGGATGTAATAATATATATTCTTCTAATTGGGATACAATACGGTTATAGGTTTGATTCTCACTAGAAGCAGTTTTGTGATTTAGAGTTAGAGGTTAGGATGCATATGATTTAGGAGTCTTTTTAGAGAGTAGTTCTATATTATGACTTTCCAACCCATTGTGATCATGACGCCCATGTGCATGCGATGCATGAAGTTTAATGTGTGTATGTAATGAAGGACAAAATCATAAATGAGTTAGTGTGTATTGTAACATATCCTTAGTGGTAGTGAGAGTGTGTTAGACCATGCAGTGCCCTAACATAATTTTCTAGCCCAATATCTAGAAGAGGTTTCATATAACATATTGTAAAATTAATAATATATGGTACTGAAGATTTAATTAGCCTTTCACAAAAATGGACAACAAAACCATACTTTTACCACTAAAAAAAATAAAAAGAAACAAAATCAAATACTTTTATCACTACAAATAAAACCATATAATCATATACTGTCTACCAATAAGCAATTATGACACTATAATTCATTCTCTGGCTTTATTGCATACATTGAAATTGATTTGATGATCACTTAACTATCATTTACCACTTCTCAGCCGTCACCACAATTCTATCGTTCAAACCAACATGCACGAGAGAGCAAAAAAACATAAGGAGCTTTTGCTTGGAAAGGGAGAGGATCCAAATTCATCATGTGACCCGAAGGGGTGAGACAATGTAAAAGTTGCTTTTAGGCTACCTTCATATTGTCTCTTTTGTGTTCAAGGTTGTGCTATTTGATACTGCCTGTGCTCCTCATCATGCAGCATGGACCAAGTCAAAAAAGGAATTTAATATCCAAAAGAGTCTTAACAATTCACATGTTCACAACATAAGATTTAAACTTATAAGATTTAAACTTATAATCTACAAGTGTTCATAAACCAATTGATCAACAAGGAATAACACAATTTCTAATATATATATATATATTAACCACTTATTAAAAGAATCTTTGAGCCTTGCATAATCACTCCTTGCTAGGGTGTTTCTTGGCATCGCAGTGTGTCTTAAGAAATTTTTTTTGATATATTATTTTTCGATGCGATTATTTATTAACTGTTTAAATAATATTAGATATTCTAAATATCTTCCATCGCCACCTTCCCAATGGTTTAACACCGTAATCCCAATCAGAGTTTGAGAAAGTTTTCCCCTTATTATCTATCCTGCTTATCCATATAGTACAGGTATTTGTGTGTCCCAATTACATTGTTCAATCTATCCTTTTCTTTGGGTATAAGACATTTTTTTTAACAAATTGCGGCTTACATGGTGTTCAGAAGCAGCCATGAAGTCTTCTTAATTAAGGTGCTTCTATAATTCAGTTACTTGTTAAATCTTGATATGAGAATCCAATAGTACATTTGACAGGTGGATTAGAATTTTCTTCAAGCTTTTAAAAATTCAAAATGTAGGGGAAACGTGAACTAGACTGGCTCTTTAACTACATATGATATTAGATGATTCCATATGAATGGATTTCCAAACTTCCAACACTGAAGACGAAATAAGAAAGAAAAAAATTAAAATTTTTCTCTTTACAGTCATGTAGCTCAGAACGACATGACAAAACTAAAAATATATATGCTATTCGGGCTACATACATGATAGAGAATATATTTGCCGTTGTCATTCATCTGAGTTGAAATCATATTAATTCAGAGTCCGCAGGGAACTCAACTCACGGTACACCTACATGCAGGTCTTCCCATTAAAATTATAATCTTGCATCACATTATATAATTAATTTTTTTTATAACATGCCATACTCGTGATTAATATGAGTATTAGTTTTAATCCTTGACCTCTCTTCATTGAGTAAAATAATATTGACAGCTAGTGCAGCTCGTTTCACACACTCGCTAGGAGAAGAAAAGGCACTGATCTGGCCAAGTCACACAAATTGCATTATGCATTAATTAATTGTGACCTCAACAGCAAGAAATGGTGATTAATTAATGGTGATAACTAATTGAAATTGTAACAACATATAATAATATGCTGAATTAGCCAGGATGATTATGAGTTGTTTAAAATATAGCCCACTCGAAATCATTTTTGACTTTTTCTTTCTTTTAGGATTTTTCTTTGAGAAATTTTATACTACACATTGGAACAAAATTCAACACCTTTATTTTGTGTATCAGCATAAAATATGGGGATTCAAACAAAAGAATTTATTTTTTCCCAAGTTTTTGCTATGAAGGCTTAGTTTTTGTACATATCATAACTAAGTCAATACAAAATTTTTTAGGTAATATACTCCTTGAAAATTTTTATCTAACACACACACAAAAAAGGAACAATATGAAATGAAAGTACCATTGTGCACTCATCTCCACACCTAATAAAAAAGGATCTTGAAAAATGATAATCACACATAAAAAATCTTTATGCACAAGATTATTAGATTCTTTTTATTTATGTATGCCCTATTTAAACATACACATGTAAACATAGAAAATAGAAACAGAAAACAAGAGTTACAAATAGAAAAAGAAAACTTTTAGAGTGAAGACACATGATCAAACTACTTGGATATGTATGTGGATTGCAGAAACATGAAAAGAAAGAAACGCTAGTAATAGAAATAGGAAACTTCTTTACCGCTAGGATAAATGATCACATGATTTGGACATGCAAATACAGATCAGAAACAGAAAAAGAAAAGAGTTACAAATCGAACAGAAAACTTTTAGATATGGGACAAAAGATCAGACAGCTTGGACATGAGCATATATAGGTAAAATAGAAAAGGGAAAAAATTACCAACAGAAAATAAAATTTTTAGAGATGAGAGAAATGATCAGACGGCTTGGATAAGTGCATAAATAGCAGAAACAGAAAAGAAAAAAAGTTACTAACAGAAAAGAAAAACTTTTAGAGATGGTGCAAACGGTTGCCTTCGACGTATACATAAATGGTAGAAATGGAAAAGTGACTAACAAAAAAAAAAGGAACTTTTAGAAGTAGAACAAATTATTAGATGACTAAAACATGTGCACAGATTTAGATAGTAGAAACAGACAAAGGAAGAAACTTGCTAGTGCTAACAGAAAAATAAAACTTTTACAGATAAAACAAATGCCGAGACAACTTTATATATGTGTAAAGTTACTAATATAAAGAAAATTGTACAGATAGGACAAGTGGTCGACGGCTTCGTACAGATCTAAAATTATTAAAAAATACTTTTAGAAATAAGACAAATGATGAGATGGTCTAGAAAATTTTAGATATAGGAAAAATTACCAGACGACTTGATACATATCTAAAGTTACTAATAGAAAAAAAAAATTTAGAGCCAAGACGAATAATCAGTTAGCTTTATACATGTCTAAAGTTAGCACCAGAAAAATAAAATTTTTATAGATGGGACAAAATACATGCCTAAAGTTATCAGCAGAAAGGACAACTTTTAGAAATAGGACAATGATAGATGACTCGAAGCATGCCTATTGCCTGGTAGTGGGGTCCATTGAAATTTTGCAAAAAGAACCCATTAGGTATCGTATATTGGCATTGAAGTTGCCAATGATAGCTAGTGGGTCCATTGAAATTATGAATTTACTAAAATAAAATAAGGTAAGGTAATAAATAGTAACTACTTTTTGGAATTCTCCTCCTATACTAGATTGATTTAAAGCATGAGTCTTGTTCATGTTATAACATAAATCAAAATATACCTCAATTGTTATTTTCATAAATTTTAGATGCACGTCTCTACCATTTTACTGTTATTTTGCACTGCTTTGTATGTCAATTACACTTTTCAATTAATAACATCAAATCAAATTAAACACTTGATATTAAACTTGAAATTTTCTATTTTCATTTTTATGTTTCTCCCCCCCCCCCCACAACCCCAAAAAAACTCTATTTTCATTTAAACTGCCCAGAATTTAACTGTTCATCATTGTTTTTGGAGTGAACTAAGATTTTTTTTACAACTATCATAACTAATAAATGTTATTGTGCTAACCAAAATTGAATTAAGAATTAAATTAGCTTGAATGGAAAAAATGAGAGCATGAACATTTACTTGCATTATAATATACACAATATCTATATTATTGGTATTACTTGCACTATAATATACGCATAAACTATTGCAACAATGTCTATATTGTTGGTATTTTAAAACAGTTGGTGTTGAATTATATCTCTTTGACATAGATAATTGTCCCTTCCCTTTGAGTGTTCTTTTCATCATAATCATTGAAATTGTCTGTCAGTCTTCTTGCTGTCACCAACAACTTAATGCCCTCAACTGCATCTTCCACCCCATTCCATTGCACTTACTCCTACCCATCCAAGCCAATAGCACTATTACCTTCTCGTTGCGTAGCCATCGCCCACTACCATCAACTCCTCTTGCCCTACTCTAAGATCGGAGAACAAATTGACCCTTATAGGTTCAGTGCACCCCTCATTCGCTGCTGTCGCTTCAGTTATCGTTGTCACTACCGACTGATTATCAAAAAGATCCCCTTTTTGAGCATTTCTTAACAAAAATAGGTACTATCATCTTCTCTCTTTTGATCTATTATTTTCTAAACAAGACAATCAAGTAAAAATATAATCTTTTTTCTAAAGTGAAAGTCCGCACAAGAAAGACCAAATTGTCAATCCAAGATCAGAGAGCAAGCGAACCTCTACATGTTTAGTGCAACCTCCTCCTTTTTCGTCATCGCCACCATTATTGTTGTTGTCATTACCAACCAATTCTATCAAAAAAAAGATCTCACTATTGAGTATTTCCCAACAAAAATAGGTACTATCATCTTCTCTCCTCCTATGAGTCATTTTCTCAACATGAAACTCAAAGAAATCAACTAAAAAAATATGTTTTTTTTAAAAAGAACAGATCAACCTGTTCACAAAGGACCAAATTGCGAATCCAAAAACTCAAACTAGCTTAGATGCAAAATCAAAACTGCAGATTTGTCTCTTCCCTGATGCCGGACTACTTATACCCCTCCATGACGAATCAAAAATTTCCCAGGAAAAAAGGTATATTTTATTCCCCCTGTCTGTGCGAGGGTGTTCCTGTGAACGACGGCTTCCTCCCTCCTCCCCCTGAAGTTTCCAATCTTTCCACCCAATTTCCTGTTTTCTTGGTCTGTTTGATCCAAAGCTGGGATCTTTTCGGGGGAATTTATCGTTCTGGGCGGCGAATTCGACCAGTTTGATCCAGTCCTTGGCCCCATTAGTTCTTGGGTCCGTGCTTGATCGAAGTGTAGGGAGCTTTTCTCGGTTTCTTGCAGCAGCATTGGTGGTGGGGGAGTAGGATGCTGAACTTGAAGCAGCCTTAGGAGCTGAGCTAAAGTTTTGTTCATGTTTGTTCGGCTTCTTGGTTTGGATTCTTGTGCTTGTGGTTGTGAGTGCGTTGCTTGGATCTGATCAGATGGCGGCAATGGAGGTCCGCAGATTTCTCGAGAAGTTTAACCTCTACGAGACGAGTTCGGTCGGTGCATTTGTTGTGAATTTTAGTTTTGTTTGTGTGTCGATTTGGTTTGGTTTGGATTGTATTGAATTGGATTGCATTGGATATTGAAATTTCTATACAAATGAGAGAACTTTTTGTTTGTGTGTGTGAATTTATTTCTCTAGTCTCTTTGTTTTGGTTCCTCTGTTTGTCTGATTGGATTGCTGTGCTAATTAATGCTTGCACTGTGGGATTGGATCATATGTAATGATTAGCTGCACTTTGTTTGGTCTCATGGAAAGGGTACAATGCTGAATAGAAGGGGGGAGAAGGTAAAAAAGGGTCATGCCTTTTTGTTGGTGTGATGGTGTGATCGCAATTTGTTTGGTATCAAACTTCAAGTGAGATGAGATTGTGCACCTGTATCTAGACTTCGTAAGTTTGGGGAGTGATTAGCTTCAGAATGCAGAAGCAAAGATTTCAGTACCTCTTCCGTTAGAAGTTGTTCTCTTGTCATCTCATGTATCGTCTGATTGATTGATTGATTGGAGGATCAGGCTTTGGGTCAAAGGTGTTAAGAATTTCAGCTTGTACTATTTCTGTTTTAATTAACGTGTGTACTTTGTCGTGTAGAAATTTTATCTTGTTGGAAGAGACAAGAGCGGGACTCTATGGAGGGTGCTAAAGATCAACCGATTAGAGCCTACTGAGCTTACCATCGACGAGGATCCTACTCACTACACGGATATCGAATGCCAGGAGTTGCTTCAGCGGATAGACGAGGGGAATAAGCCAACCGGTGGGCTGAAATTCGTCAAAGGATGCTATGGAATAGTTGGTATGAATTTTAGGCCTTTGGGAGGTGCATCAATCAAAAGATTTGGAGCATCTTTCGATTATAACATTTAATTCAACTTTGCTTATTCAGGTTTTGTAAAGTTTCTTGGCCCTTACTACATGTTGCTGATTACTGGGAGAAGGGAGATTGGCACAATTTGTGGTCATGTTGTTTATGCCGTGTGCAAGAGTGAGATCATTACAATTCCAAGTCCTAAAGTCTGGCCCAATGTGGCTTACCCTAAGGATGACAACAGGTCTTCTGTTTACTTCATTTGTAAAAGTAGTGTGATACCCGTTGTAATTCCATGGGAGCTTACGAACAGTAGCAATCTGCCAGCTTTCCTTTGTTTTGTACTTGGACCTGCTGTGGTTTTGTCAGTCACTTTTCCTGTTGCAAGGTCCATTGGTTTCCAAATATCTGAGTGCACTGTTGCTGCATCGTGTCGCAGCATGTGCATCTTTTGATATTAAGTTTGTTTTGCAATGACATAATAGAGATTGTTCTGTGTGTATCTAATGCTGGCTAGTTTCTGAGATTTCTTCTTGATAATTTCTGTATTCAACCATGTGTTGATAGTCACTGCAATTCTTGCAGCTCTGAGCTGTATAGGATGTTCATATGGTCCGAGGTACATATATATGTTTCAGATTTATTTGCTCTAGTATCAGTGTGCTATAACATATCTTGTACCTTCCCTAAATGTTTCCTCACTAGTTCTTATAGCTTGCAGAGATTCATTTTTGGTATCTCTTTTTGTTGTTGATGTAGATATAAACGGCTTCTTTGCTCGGTGGATCTCTCGAAGGACTTCTTCTTCAGCTACTCATACAACATCATGTACAGCCTTCAGAAGAACATAACCGGCAAGGGTACAGGGCAGGCTCTTTATGAAACAATGTTTGTGTGGAACGAGTTTCTGACACAAGGTATTCGGAAGCAACTCAAAAATAGTATTTGGACTGTTGCCTTAGTCCATGGATTTTTCAAACAGGTATTTACTTTTGCAAAACGTAGTTGCTGGAGTTGTATTTGTTTGATTTCCCCCTATAACTTTTAATCAAGGAGTTAACCAGAATCACCTAGCACCGAGGACTCATATAGAGATGCCGCTAACTCAGTGCATCCCACTAATGCATCTTACCTGCGCACCGCCTGAAATCAGTGTTTGCGATGGCTTGTCTGGTTGACTTTGTATTACCTGCTGACATTATTCCTTTTGAGTTTGCTTGAGGCTTTCCTCACTCGAGGCTTTTGCAGTTTTGCTTATAAATCTCAACAGACTGTTAATCCTTTTGCTCAATTTATCCTTAGCTGTCCTCTGTATATTAATATTGCATTATAATATTTTATATTAAGTCTATGTTAGAAATCACTTTATTTCGCTACTTTTATTTATTTAAATGTTCATTAGCTAGTAGAGTACATGGTACACTTCCATACTTCTGGTGTAAGGCATGCCAATTTAATCGATTGTTACTTTTTGATTTGCAGTTCTATGCCTTGTTAAGATGTGTTTTATCTGTTCATGTATTATCTGAATGCAAGATAATATTTCCTTTTATGCTCACTCAGTGGAAACTGTCAGCATCTGGGAAGGATTTCTGGTTGACACTCGTATCTAGGCGGTCACGTCATTTTGCAGGAACCAGGTGCTTATCAAAAGTGTTTAGAATTACTGGCGTAATTTAGATTGAATGGGACATATTAAAGTGGTGAGCTCAATCTCTATTCACCTAAGAGTTACAATTTGTTCATCTTGCAATATAGGTACTTGAAGCGAGGTGTTAATGAGGAGGGTAGGGTTGCCAATGATGTAGAGACGGAACAGATTGTGTTTGAAGATACACCAGATGAAGTCCCACCCCACATAAATTCTGTCGTGCAACACAGAGGATCAATACCTCTTTTCTGGTTTCAGGAAACTTCGATACTTAATATTAGGCCAGATATCAAATGTAAGTTCCTGACTGCAAGTCTATCGCAAATTTGTTCGTACATTGATTTTTCTGATACTCCTATTACCCTCCCATCTTAGTAAAACCGGATGAAGAATACAAAGCGACCCGTCTTCATTTTGAGAACCTTGCTCATAGATATGGAAACCCAATAATCATCCTGAACTTGATCAAGGTGTGTAACACTTATGCAGTTTGTACTTTAGATGCATGATGTTATGTGGATTTAATCACCAACATGGTAACATTTTGCTCTTTGTTGCTGGTCTACGTATTAATTTGGACTCTTGATATCTTTTACGCAGAGTTGCGAGAAGAAGCCTCGTGAATCTTTGCTCCATACAGAATTTGCGAAAGCCATCCATCACATAAACGATGAGTTACCAGACGAGCATCATTTAAAGTTTTTACATTTGGATCTTAGTAGTCATTCTCAAAGGTGAATTATCATACCCCAAGAGAATTGTTTTCAAATTTGGTATTGCAATTGGAATCGATTATATTAGAAAGTTATTGTAATGTTAAGTACCACGTCATATTTGTTGCAGAGGCACCAATGTGCTTGCATTATTGGACAAGGTGGCGTCATATGCATTGGATCTAACGGACTTCCTTCATTGCAAAATAACTTCGAGACCCGAGGATACTTCAAGGTAGCTTCTAGGCCCATGTACTGACAGTATTCTAAAGCCTACAAGTAACATTTTTATTAGAAACAATCTAAAGAATCCATTAATTCTAATAACACCAAACCCTGGAAATTAGCTGCCCTGATGGCCCTTGTCTATATATTTCTGTCACCTTAATTGGAAGTTCTCACAGTGGACAAGGAACTGATAACAGCTCATGTGACAGCAGAAGTTATGTGGATCCAAATTTCTTGGCAACAAAGGCGGTACCCCTTCTTTTGCAAAATGGTGTACTACGGACAAATTGCATAGATTGCTTGGACCGCACAAATGTGGCACAATATGCTTATGGTCTAGTTGCTTTGGGGTGTCAGCTTCACATGCTGAGGCTCATTGAAGTGCCTAAAATTGAGCCAAATCATCCTTTGGCCAATGATATGATGAATTTCTATGAAGAGATGGGGGATACATTAGCCATTCAATATGGTGGTTCTGCTGCTCACAACAAGGTATATATTACGTATAAGTTAATGCTTGGTTGTAGGGAATATTTCATCCACATTTCACTTCTACTAGTAAGCGTTCATGTGATATCCAGGTAGCTGACATTTTAGGGTTTAGGGTTTGAAGGAGACCTCGACTTTAGGTGTTAGTCCAATTAACATTTTACATTGTCCTGGTGCATTGTGTGTTATATGACCTAAAGTATTTCTTTGCATTTTCTTTTGTTTTTGTTGTACTTTTTGAATTGCTTTTTTTTCTTCTTGCATTCTTTTCTTTCCTTTTTTTTGTTTGGTCTTGTTCCAGCTGCAGCTTTTAGTTTGAGTTGAATAGCATGTAATCTGAAATTAAATTCTGTTAGCCTGTTACCAATATATAACAGTAAAAGATCCTTATATTGTAAGAGTTCATTCGGTAGTTTGATTGTTAGTTATGGACCATACTGAATTAGTAAAGTTAATAATCATGAGCTTGTTTTGTTCCAAACAGCAATTCTGAATTACCTAGGTGGTAAATAAAAAATCTTGAACATGTTTTCTTCCAAAGGACCATTGCAAGTTACCTAACTGCACTGTGGTGTTTGGTTATGCCGCAGATCTTCTGTGAGCGAAGAGGTCAATGGAAGGCAGCAACCCAATCTCAGGAGTTACTTCGGACCATTCAGCGTTATTATAGCAATGCTTACATCGATGCGAAAAAGCAGGACGCCATAAATGTGTAAGCACCTATTGGTTATATCGGTCAGATACATTTGTTTGGAAATGACAAAATCAATGGGAAATTGTCGATGTTTGCGTTGAACCTTATCACACTGTAGGTTCTTGGGTCATTTCCAACCTCAACAAGGGAAACCTGCATTGTGGAAGTTGGACTCAGATGAGCACTACAACATTGGCAGACAACGAATGGTTAATGAAGAAAATGGGAGGTGCGCACTGCTTTATACTCAATACTTCCAATAAAAAGCCTATTGGAGAGTTACCTAGAATTTTTGGTAGAGGCCTACTCTTTTTATAGGCGTTCCACCTAATTTGAACTCCATGAGATATCAAACTAAAACTAACCACCAGTGTTTAAATCCTTGCCTTACTGCATATGCTCTCCATTTCCTTCTGCACTAAACATGAAAATATCTACACCATTGCTTAGTCTGTGATAATGGGCCAAAAGAATAAGGCAATTGGATTGTTTATGGCAGACTGTAAAAAAAAACTTACTTTGAAACCGCAAATTCAGTTCTTTTCTTTTTGAAAAAAATACTGTAAATACATTGGGCTGCTTGAACAACATAAGTAAGAAAGTTTGATCAGTTTTCGTGACAACAGATGGATGGAATAAGATCTGTTAATTAGCTTGTGCAAGCATCAAAGTTTACAGTTTTATTAATCGCTTACATGAGGCAGTGACGGAATCAGAAAATTTTTACCAGGGGGAGCATGTTGTAATGGATAGGTATAGAGGGAACCAAATAAAAAACTCATGTATATTTTTATATGGTAAATATGAGTGTCATATAGGGTGTACATGTAGCATAGGGGGGTCGTGGCTTCCACCAGCACCCCTAGCTCCACCATTGTGATGAGGGCATTATCCAAGCAATGCCCAACAGGAATCAATGTTTCTGTCTGTTATTGCTTAATACATTGATTTTCTTAAATATTTAACATGTCCCAGTGACGACTTTCATATCAACAGATCATTCATTGTAAGGTCTCTGTCGGATGACAATATTCTATCTGAAGACAGCACACCAGTATCAACCTGCAATGGAAAAAGCAAGATGGGAAACTCAGAATTGCTTCCAGAGGTGCAACAGCTGGATGATATCAGGGAAGCTTCTGATTCTGCACCAGAAATGTCCTGGTGCCTAGATGAGCCAAGCTGCTCCAGGTCTGTAAACTTACCAGGTTATCCTTGTTGGCCATCGGAAAGCTTTAGCTTATTCATGAGCGTATATGAGCTAACTGCAACTTATTAATTTTCAGTAGTAACTATAGCACAATATCTGGAAGACGGCTCATTCAAGAAGAGTGGCTGAGTTATTTGAATGTGTTAGGTTATCAGGAATCAAAGGAATCAAATTTATCACACTTCATGGAGCTTGATATGCTGTCGTCTTTGGGAAATTCTTCTGATGAAGTTTTTGAGGGGTGACATACATTACTGTTAATTTACTAATCCAGCAAGTTGTGCTAGATCATATTTAACTTCCATTCGATGTCACCGTTAACCAATAAGCTTTTCTAACATGGGAAAATTGGCTATGTAACATTGCTTTGGCTTATCTTATGTGCTAGTTTATTGGTGTAGTAGCATACAAACTCAATAAGCTAGCTGTGCTGTTTGACTAAATCCGGCTTATCTTTGGAAAAAAAAGCGATTTAAACTTACATATTAGGTCTGAGAATAACCCTAGTGTTTTGCCCTAGCTTAGGCTTATTTTTACAATAAATTTAATTCATATTAAGCAAAATGGGCCCTAAGGCTGTAGATGGCCTTTTTGAGTGTGATATTACTTCAAGCTATTGCCGACTGATGTTGACGTAATCTGGATTTGCAAATTCCAATTTACAGGTCCTCTCTGATGAACTCAACTGTTGATGTTGTCAGTGTTGAACCAACTTCATCTAACCAAGGGCAGAATGATGAGGTCAGATCATCTCTAAATATAGCAACTCTCCTTTTGGAATTATTACATAGATGATTATATATATAATGTATGCAACTGAAATCAGCTAGAAAAGCGGCGGGGGGTGGGGGGGGGGGGGGGGGGGGGGGGGGGGGCGGGGGCAGATAAATTATTTTGAATCAATTTGCTTCAATGTTTGCTCTTATTATTTGTTTCTCCTTTTGTACTTAATGGAATACTTAGTTACAACTTTTGTTGAAACATTGGATCAGAATGCACTAACTGTAGGACAATCACATAGTAAAATTAACCAAATGTTGTTGAGCTCACTTTCCTATATTCCACAGTTTTGTGAATCCAAGTTCTTTCCATATCAGGGAAGGGAAGAAACTGATCTGTCAAGCATGAGCAGTCAAACCTCCAATGTTTGTGACTTTTCTGACCGCTTTGCACATTGGGTCATCAGCGGAGACACTCTTTGCTACTAAGTGCAAAATTTTGATCGTGGAAAAGAAATTTTGTGATGAAAAGTTTTGAACCTAGAACTGAAGAAGCTTGAGGATGAGATAGATGAATTTGGGTGCATTGGAAGTGTAATGTAACGACCTGCGGTAGCGAGAAGTGTCTGCATAATAGATCAGCAGAAGGTACCAATGCCAAAGTCCAATTAGGCATCAGAAGCACAAAGGTGAAAGGTATAATCATGGTGGAATTGAATTTACTGTAGTGCCAATTGGCCATGGTTCATACAATAAACATGTGAATACATGTGAGATTATGCTCTAGGATTAGCTTAGAGGGTTTCTCTTATTTTCTCCATTGAAAAACATCAAAGAAGTAAAGGGGGAAGCAAGCCTGTTGTATATATGACCTAACATATAGGTTTGGTTTGCCCCCATTGTATACATGCATTTGTTTTTATTGTGAACAATCTTTGTTATTGCCCAGTTATTTTCAGCTTCATAAGCCCTACATGCTACAATACTTGACCTTGGCTATTATTTCTGTTTACCATACATACCAAGGCAGAAACAGAAAGTAAGAAATTTTTCACTGCGAGTCCATCCATTTTCACCATTTCTTCAAATATTAGGATTTCTTTTCGGATTTGGCATTTGAGTCCCTCAATTTTCAAGAAATTGGCAATCAGGTCATTTCTCTCAACACACGACCACTTATACCATGTGAAAAACCATGGGGTTTTGGATGCGTTGTTTCATCTACAATTTTCTTTATGACTTATGGGTCTTCATGATTGTATCAAGTGTTTTGATTCACATTAACACAAATAGATATAGAAAAAACAGGTAAGTCATACTCCTTCAACTAAGGATGTGATGAATATCCATGATGATCAAGCCTAGTAAGAATTAAGGTTAGAATTTTTCGTTGTACAGAATGGATTAGAAAAAATTACACTTATGTTATTTTAGATTCGCAGTTGTTTCTTTTCTTTTAGGTAAAAGAAAGAATACTATAAGGAAAAGTAAATACCTTGATTTTAGTTCGGACAAAATGCTTTTTATATCATATTTTTCTTTCTTTTGGTACTCAATTTCAATAAATATAAGAATTCTATAACTACCAACAAAAAAATTTCTATCTATTCATTGGAATACTTATTTAGTTAATAGTTAATTGCTTTTCTTATGGGAGTAGAAATATATTGCTAGTATATAGTAATTAAATTAAGATATTTTTTTGTGGCAGCTATTTTTTTTAATCTTGCATACATCTCTCTGTATTCTTGTATTTTAGCTTTTTAAGATTCATTTAACCTCCTCCTTAACTTCTCCGGTGGCTTAACAGCGAGGTGGCCAGGTGGCAGTGGCGTTGTCGACCATGGGTGGAGGCAGTGAGAGATGGCAGTTGTGGCGGCGGTGGTGATAGATCCGGGGAGGAAAGGGGAGAAGATGTGTGGGGAAGAAGGGAAGGTGAAGATTAAATCTATATTTGTATGTGTGGTGTAGATAATGCAAATTTTTTTTAAAAAAATAGTTACTGTCGAGAGATTGTCTCGGCAAGTAGAATTTGTTTGTTTGGTGGTAGAACATGCATGTGCTAATCCGAGTGAAGATGAATAAGGAGGTAATGGGGGTTTTTACAGGTTTAGGTGGAACAGATCTTTCCTTACGTTCTGGGGTACTGTCTTGGGGTTCTACGGAGGAGACAAAAGGTCCAGGAGTATCATGACTATATTGTAACAGGGGTTACAACGATAGCCAAGCGTTGGAAAGAAAGTCGGTCCTTTTTTTATCACTGGAAATGTACAATTCGGGTTTTGAAATAGACAAGTTCTGTCTTTAAGCGCTAATATGAAGTGTCTATCTAATCTCTTCTCTATTTTGGATCTTCTTGAGTCGATCCTCGTTCCCCCTTGTTCATGTTGGATCTTCTTTACTTAAAGCCTTCAATCGACACAATGTTAAAGCACATAACATTCATTGAGTGTAATTGAAAGAGAATCACAGTGTTAAAGAACTAAATTCTCATACATGGACATAAACTTGTACACTGATTGGCATAAGTTTCACTTGAATACTCCACCGGTCGGCAAGGAACAATCATTGTTCAGGGCAGGTGTTTCACTGTTAAGAAGCTGGTACATTCATACCATCACAACACCATTTATATAAAATTGTGTGCTTGCGTAGTAAAGAAGATTAGTAAAGAGGCAACTTGTTTAATGTTTACTCAGAGGATAAAGACACAAGACTATGCCAATTACGCAACCGTTGTTATCCACGTGATTTTTTTAATTAATAACTCAAAATAAAAAATAATTGTGAAAATAACCCATAGTTTACCGAAATTATGAAACTAACCTGTCAGGTCATTTAATCGCGGTTTAGAACTGTGATAGTTTAATCGCGGTTTAGAACTGTGATAGTTTAATCGCGGTTTGGAACCATGATAGGACGAATCGGGTACTTATCGTGTCTCACAAACGCGATACAAACATTTTGCTCACCCCATCCACCACAGAAACTGGTCGAGTATTCGAATGGTTGAAGCATACCTTGACTGGTACTTGCCCTGTGTTATGCTAAATAAAATCGATCTAGTCAGTCGCTCGATGGTACGCTTCAATCACTCAACCACTCGATCGCTTGACCAGTTATTGTCGTGGATGGGGTGAGAAAAATGTTTCTGTCGTACTTATCAAGTACGATAAGTGTCCGATTCTTTCTGTCACGGTTCCAGACTGCAATAATTGACTTCTAGCGCCCAATCAAATCATTTTTGTAATTTTGACAAACTGTGGATCATTTTGACAACAACTTTTTTATTTTGAGTTATTTATAAATATTATTCTATCCACGTATGGCTTATATTGTAAAATAGGAAGAAAGAAAGATGTGTCTTATGTTCTGAGATGAGAGTAATAGCTTAGAGTTAGGTAGCTAGCCTAAGAACCATGCTGCAACTTTTGTAGCCTTCACTTGGACGTATATGTACAGCTATACATATATGCACCACAACAACAATGCAAGGCCCTACCCATATGTTGTCAAAATTTATGAGCCCAATAAGACACTGGAAGCAAAGAAAAAAAATTGTAGAAATAACCATGAAGGTACATAAGCCATACCTTTGCTTGCACGCATGGGTTTGCATGCAATTGTGACATCATGTGTTGCATGCACCCCTTTGCCCACAACTTATATTTAAACACATAACTCTTTCATACTTCGTACATATCTTGTTCTCTAGTATTGGAACACACTGTCCTTTCATTCAACATCACCATTTTTTTTGTTGTCTACGCATCCATGACTCAACTTTCTACTGGCAGAACTTGTCCCAATTGGGGCCCTGGCCTCCCTCATGAGTTTCTTGAAGCTATTGCTGATCGACACCTCTCCACATTGACTGTGTGTCTGTCCATTTTCTTTGGTCTTTCTAGCATAATAGTCTACTTTTAATGAGCCTTACCCAGCTCTTGCTACTTCCCTTCAATCCTACATGAAAAAGTAACACTTTTTTACAGTATGTTAGATGACAAAAAATTCTCTTGATCTCTACCAAATATTTGTGACAAGGTCTAGTTTGGATCGTCATATGGATGGCTAGCTATAATGGATGGGGCCACCTCAGTGACGTGAAGAGCACATCAGTGCATCTTCTCGGCAGCGTGTATCAATGGTTTATGGCCAATGAATGCGCTATTCCAAGTATGAAGATCATGCTTATGTTGTCTTCCGTGCATTCATACTATCTACACCACCCTTTTCAGAACAAGAGCGTCTTACCTCGGCCACAATCCCGTACTCAATGGAAGTTGCATTTCGTAGGTTGGGGCAATGCATGGTCTTTACTATCTAGAAAAGTTGTTGGTGGTTGGTTGTTTTTGGAGAACTTTTTGCCTCTAGTATCAATGCAGTAGTGTCTATGGTCACCTCACTACCGTCCTTAGATCTACATGTAGATCTCTCACACCGTCATTACTTGGAAGTTAATGGCGAGTTGCATCTCGTCTCGTCGGTTCTGTCGTGCAAGTACTTCATGAGACAAGGAGTTTCACTTATTATAGTGAGGTTTAAGAGTACAATCTAAATTGGGAACTGACGTGGTTTGATGTGCAAAACATTGGCAACTTGACAATGTTTGTGTCAAAAATTCCATGACAAACTTCGTTGAGAAGAACACATCAAGGTGCTGGAGAAATTGCATCTATTTCTATGAATATTTCTATAGGAGTGAAGAAGACTATCACTTGGAGATTGTTGATGTTGCCACAAATGCATCAGAAGTTGTTGTTTACTACCAAATGATGCAGGGTTCAGAGTGCCCATGTTGGTTTCGACCAAATATATGAACAAATGATGTATTTTCTTGCTGTTAATATAATGTGTACATGTTTTGGAATTTGTGAATGTGTCATTGTAATTTTTATGGTTTAGCATATAAAAAATTGTTTGTCACCCAGTTCTTTAACAGTTGCCCGAACACGTATGGTTGATACTCGGATGGTAACTTGCCATCATTTTATCCCTCCTCCCTCCACTACCTTCTGAATAGATTTAAATATGTTAAGAGTAAATTGCAACAGAAGTCATTAAACTTGTAAAGTTGTGTCACTTTAGTCACTGACGGAGTTAATCCAATTTCCTCTAATCATTCAACATACGAAAATATTAATACAAAGAATCAAAAGGCTGTGACCCGTTCTGGTTGATGGGTCGCTTGAAATTGTAGTCACCGGCCACGACCAACCCTGGTTGAAATATCACGTCTGAACCCACCATAGAGTCAAGAACCCGCGACCAGGCACTTGCGACCAATTCTGGTCACAACCTGTGATCGCTAGCTCATAACCATTCCACTACTTCCACAATGAGCGGTTCCCTCAATTAAAGACACAATCTCCAGGAACCGCAAGTAGTGGAACAATTGGTGATAACTGACTCGTATAAAACCATCTCTATACATTTATAAATAGGAGATTCTTGTAAGAATCCCGGGAGGAGATTGATGAATTCTACTAAACACAAGACGTAGGATAATTATTTATTTCATCGAGAATCTGAACCTGTTAAAAAAATTCTCCAGTCTTCAATCATTGTCTCTATTTTCTCTATATTTTTATCCTAATTCTGTTAATAAGATTGACGCTCTCACCGATCGTCTACAGTCACTAAACTCTCTTTTTAATCGGATAGGTCATCAAATTTGCTTCTGCTAATTATTTAAGTTATAATTGTCATTAAACTAACAGAGATTGATCACGTGGCACCAAAAGTTTTGATTCAATGGAAAGCAGACGGATGTCAGTGGCCAAGGACGGCGGGCCGGGGCGTTACTACAGGCTCCACACAGACTTGGAGCATGCGGATCTCAGGGAGGCGCCATAGTACCCTTTCTGCTCGTGCTTAAGAGACGTGGTTGATGGCATGTAGGCTTCGACTTCGAGTTTGTTGATCTGCCCATGGTAACGATGTTGAAGGATGCTTCCAGCCAACTTGTTGCCACCGACTACCTATACAAGTATGGTCATAAGATAGAGAGGAGATCATGAAACACGCAGGGATGAGTCAAAGTGTCTTCTTTTTGTGAACTGTTGTAAAACTTGCCATAAATTCTGGAATTCAGTTAAATAACATTTCAATGATGCTGTTGAGTAGTCTCATGTAAACATAAAAAGGTTCCAAAAGATATACTTATGTGTTCGGTAAAAACTGCTAACTTTTGTTATGACGTAATCAATTTTGTTAGTTTATGACAAATATGACTTAAGTAATTAGCGGTATAAGTTTGATGATCTCTCAGATAATAAAGAGAATTTAATAACTAGAGTGACATAATTTTACATGTTTACTGACTAAGACTGTATCCAACCATTTTGGCTCTTACTTATTCTTAAAAAAATATTTCTTGCCACACGTGTAAGGACAATATCAGAAATTCAAGCAACAATCAAGCCTCCAATCATTTGACTCTTATTTGACTTTTAATGATGTGATAAATAAATACTAAAATCTATTAAAAGTTTTGTATCACTGGCAGGTGGGTCCCACCAAAAAATTTTGTATCACTGACACCAGAAACAAAATGTTATTTGTCACTTATGAGTGGGGTCAAGTGTGACTGGGCACACACGTCAATGACTCAAGTTTGAATTCGTACACGTGCACAAACAAATCGAGCCTGGCGCACTCACGCGGTTTACGCGTCAGATGGGGCCACGCGCCTCGCTCGCGTGCGACGAAAACAGATCTGACCCTCTAACTGACATGTGGGGACGGTGATTGTGGGACCTAGATGTCAATGATAGTGGCTAATGTGTGGATCAGTGTCACACGTACTGGCAACACACACTATGCCAGTTGTGGGCCTCATACCTCTGATTTTGTTTCATGCGTGTACCATAAACACCTCTCACTGATAGTGGGACTATTTGTTCCATTGACTCACTTGTCAAATTTAAAAATTTGTGAGTAAGGTTAGACAGTTTTAATTTTAGTGGGGCCCACAAAAATGAGTTACGAAGCATTGCCTTTGTCTCCAATGGTGACATGCTTGTCGACGTGCGCTTGCCCGCCGCTTGCCTTTGCCCGAAGAACGCGCGTGTCCCATCACGTTGAGCAAGCAGTGAGCACGTGGTTGCCTTCGTTGAAGCATGTCAGCCATCGTGCCACTATTGGAGACAGCCTAATAGTGCAATTTACTAAATATATTACAACACAAATATCACTATATATTCATAAATACCATCGAATTAAAAATCAACGTTTCTGATGGATACATTGGAAAAATAGAAATTTAGTTCTTTATTATTTGACACATTGGTGTGTTTGATTGCCTATATGAGGCATAGGTTGGTCTGTATCAGTGGGACATGTTGGATGAAGTAGGCTGTGAGATGCAGTAGAAATGTTGTTTGATTGGCTGAATTTTTGAATCTTGGATGAATGTTGTGTTTGTTTAGTTGGCTGTATTAGAGACTGGTTCTGATTGGTGGATATTTCAAATAAGTTGAGACCGGATCTTCCTCTTGCGTGCTAAAATGCCTTTCCTTTCTCTTATAGGGTCTTTCTTTGTCCCTCCATTAAAGGCTGATCCTGGGGGGAGATGAGATGCTGTTTGGTTGGTTGTATGGGTTTGCCCAAGTTGTAGGATGTGGTGAGATAATCCCTCTTCATTTGAAGGGAGGGAATGCAGATTTGGTTAAGTATTAGATGAGAGGAGTGTGTCGCTGTATTGTAACACAAAATATTTTTGGAATATTTAAATTTAATTATGAAACTAATTAGACCAGCAGTTCATTTATAAAAGATCTAAGTTTGAGGATTACTTAAATTCAACTTCCATAACACAATCACAATATAATACAATACCAATCACTGACAAGAAACTCAAAACTTAGGCAATCAATAGATCTTAGACAACATTTACGAATCAATGCATATTAAATAAGTTGAATAACAATGTCATCCATAAACAATTATCTCACATTCAGCACACAAATGATCGAATTGATACACTGGAATTGAATTCCAGGATCAAGTACTCACAAAGAATATGTTGGAAGAAAATCAGAGGCAAGGAATTCACAATTAGGAACACGAGAAAAAAAATAAACAATATGGACGAGAAAGAGGATTAGTCACCAATTTCTTGCTGCTTGAGTTGGTTGCGGTGTATTGTATCTAGGTTTTGATGATTAATGATAATTTGGATAAATTTTGATTCAGTAGAAGTATTTGAAATGTTATTTGTTAAACCCTTATTTTGGAGCTTTCTTATCTTGGATTTAAAGTTGATGTTGAAGGAAAACGGGCTACTACTTTAGTGATAATTTCAAAATTTTAACCAAAAAACCCAAGAACCATGCAAGCATAAAACCATAGATCAAGAGGTTTACCACTAGACGCGTGGATGCGACAACGTAGTAGCGGAAGAAGAGTCGATGTCGTAACTGGATCGTGACCAGCAATGCAGCAGTAGCAACTGCACCTCTACGGAAGTCCACATGTTTGGGGAAAGAGCACCGCGTGTTCGTGTGCTAGCACCAGCTCACGCGGTTAGGGTTTCACGAGATCTATCTCGTGGATGCTGGTGGCGGCCATAATAGATCAGATATCATATATCTTTTGCATGCCTACCTGTCTTCCTTTTATAAGGCCTTGCAGATAAGTCCTACTCAAATACGAACTCTAATCCCAATTGTAAATGCATTACTGATAAGGACATCACGACCACACATTCACATGCATTAACACGAGCACATGCGCGTCGCCTTGGATAACAGGTGAATTCGTTTCTTGAGTAAATTAATTATTTAATTACAGACAAATGATATTACCTAATGATTGTTCTTTGCTTGTTGTTACATGTGAGAGAGTTCTGGACGAAGTTGCTGATCCAGCTCTTAGCTAAGGAAGAATGAATATTTTTTTGGCAACTTCGACCAAGAATCATTTTGACCTCATCAATCAGAAGAACTCTGCGTTTGACCAGAAAGGCTCCAGGTCGCAACACCGCCCAAAGTCGTAGCCCATGATTAGAAGCACAAGGTTGCAGCCCATGATCGGAAGCACATGGTCATAGCATGGGAACCAAACAGCCTACCGACCAAGTGACGATCAGTTGTTTGATCCGAGAATTTGACCAAGCACCAGTTTTAGTACAGATGTCCAAGTTGGTCGTGTGAGCACTTGTTGGAAATATATTTGAAAGAGATTTCCAACGCATCAAGAATCAAAATCCGACATCGTATACAACCAAGAGACCTGAAAGAATGACAAGTGCATGGAAGGAAAGAGTCCCGTCCGAATCGGTGAAAAATAGTTTCGGATTCTCTTTTTATATTTTGTTAGGATTCTATTCTGTTTCGAATTAGATTAAGATTAGAATTCTGGTTTTAAATCTCCTATCTTTTGTAGACACCATCCTCTATAAAAGAGAAGTCATGGTCTTAATTTTAGGCAGACTTCGTTTGAATGTTGTACCACTACAACACGGTAGGCCAGCGCAAGCTGTAAAACTGCTGGGAAAAACTTTTCTTTCCAGCAGTCCTGCAGATAAAAATATAATTTTGATTTTTCACCGATGTGTCAGCTAGGAAAAGTTATTATTTTTAGCAGATCTACCGCTAGGAATAAATAATATATAGCAAGTTGTAGATCAGTTTGGGAAAAGATTTTTTTTAGCAGATCTACAGCTGAGAATATTTTTTTCGCTGGGAAATTTTTTTTTTTACCAGTAGTTCTATAGTTGAAAATATAATTTTTATTTTTCACCGATATGCCAGTTGGGAAAAATTATTATTTTTAGTAGATCTACCGCTAGGAATAAGTAATTTATATATTTTTGACGTAAAACTGAAAATTTTCAGCAGAATAATAACAGATTTATTATTTTGGGAGGAAAATTTTCATGAAAAAATATTTTCTGCTGATTTGTTGGTTTTGCGCCAAATGTAAAATCTTCCTCTGCAAATTTATTAGTTAGCTTCCCTGCTTCCCTCCATCGGTTCCCCCAATCCAACCTCCACCGAGAATTAAACCTCCCTCCGGCTGCCGAGAAAACCCCCAATCAAACCTCCTCCACCGACAAACCTCCCCCAATCCTCTCCATCTCCAGCTCTCCGGCCGCCGAGAAAACTCCCCCAATCAAACCTCCTCCACCGACAAACGTCCCCCAATCCTCTCCATCTCCAGCTCTCTGCCGATAAACCTCCCCAATCCAACCTCCTCCACCGAGAAATCACCCCCAATCCTCTCCATCTCCAGCACTCCGCCGAGAAACCTCCCCGATCCAACCTCCTCCACCGAGAAACCACTCCCAATTCGCCGAGAAACCTCCCCAATCTTCGATCTGGTCTCCCACCATGCGTGAGGTGTCTCGCGGTGTGGCCCTAGAAACGCTACCGGCAGGATGTGCGGTGAACGGCAGAGGTGGAGCGACAGCGGCGAAGAAAGTGCGCAACAGGGAGGTGAGGCGCAAGGCCAGCATAGCATGAGATCAGCAAGCCCTGCACGGGAGTGAAGCAAAGGGAGAGGTCAGGGGTTGAGACCGGCGACCTGACGCGGCAGAGAGGCGAGTGCTAGCGCCCGGTGTGATAGAGCTCCGGTGGTGTAGTCCCCCTGAATTCGGAGCCACCTCTAGTTGGTGCGAATAGATTGGAATAAAAATCCATAGGTAAGAGTGGTATTCTTATCAAATCTCTTTTAGAAATTTCACTCTTGGATGCGCCTGTTGCTTAGGTCATCAATCTTTTCATCAACTTTGATCATTAGTTGACGACTTGATGTTCAACAAATTTGTTTTGTTGCCTTCCAGTTTGCATATGCATTTTTCTACATTACCATGAGTTACCTTCTACACATTAGCATGAGTGGGCATCATGAAATTATTATGGGGCATGATTGCAATGTTCTGATATCTAGAGTACAGGCTGAAGTTTCGATGGTTGTAGTTCTGATTGGCCTGAGCAGGCAATTATGGATCTAATTTTCCTAATTCAACAAGTACATGATCTGTTCTATAGCCATGTCTCAGTGATTTGCCATTAGAATCAAATCTTATATGTCTTTTGAGGGTTTTGTGTTGATCTGTTCACAAGGTAGCTAGGCCAGTTTTTATACAGTTGTATCTTCATAAGCTCACTGAGTTTTGATAATCCTATGGGTTTCTATTGAAGTTGTCATCAGCTTACTAATATGATTGTTTCTTGTTTCATATCAAATATGATTGTTTCTTGTTTCATATAAAATGATGTTAAATTTCCTGTGATTTGTACATGTTTGCAGTTTAAGCCAGTGCTAAACTGGTAACGGTAATAGATCTTATTATTGTTGTTTATTGATTTCATATGAGGTCAGTAGACTCTAGATTACTAAATTTCTCTTGTAATTTTCTTCAAGTTTTGCTGTTTAGATTAGTCAATTAATTATTTGAGAATTTGACAAAATCTTCAAAAGTAAGAAATTAGCATGGTGCAAGCAAAGGCAGCACAAAGCAGATTGTGGATTGCGAAAAAGATGCTTTGAAATGTTGTTTGAACTTCTTTTAGAGTCTTGGAGATAATTTTGTACGATGATGTAAACCAAACAGACAAATAGCCTCCAAAATCCATTGTGCTTACATGATGTATGTGCATATGTTAATCAAACCCTTGTGCAAAACATCTGAAACCAATAAGCATTTTTTGTGAGCTATAGTGATAATTTCAACTAAAAAGTCATCACATTGCTTTGGTCAAATAGTTAGCCTATTTCTTTTGCTCAAATTCTTAGTTTTAGACATAATTCCTCCTCATTCAGACAATATCAGGGGCCCTTTAAACAATTAAAGAATCTAAAATTGAAAAATTGATTCTATATCATAAATTTTGATGCCAACAATATATTAGTGACTTTTGAATTCTTTGATAAATGTCATCCTAATTTTTTTCCCAATGTTATATGCAACTAATCATTAGGTTTGAAATCTAATTCTGATCACGTGGGTGGGCAGGGGGCCCCTCTACTTCTTCATTCGGGGGGTTTAGCCTCATGACTTCCCACTGGGTGAGAGGTGCACCTAACCCACCTACTCACTCATCAATTACGGTGTTTAGCTGACTTACACAGAAAGACCCCTATTGTTTAGTAATTTGGTGCCCCATCTGTTGATTGAGTGTTGTCAACTAATCTTTTCAATGTTCGATTCTACTCTATGTTTGAACATTTTTGTGAATGCTATTTCGATCTAAGTGGTCCTATATTACATTACAAATATTACCTTTCTTGGAGTTCACAAACAACATTGGGTGCTGATGCTTCAGGACCAGATTCCTTCTTCCCCTCTACCCCAGAGTTGACTGGATGCTTAGGGAAGCCCTGAGACTCTTGCTGCTCCTGCTCCTTTTGCTGCTTGCCTTCTGCAGCAATGGCAAATATAGCAGTAGAAGCAGCTGTACCCACAGCCACACCATAGTTCAGCTTCTTATCTACTTCAGGAAACCATGAAATCACCACCTTTGAATTAAAAGACCTCACTAATGCAAGAAACAGGGATTGCTCAGTACCAAAAACTGTACATTGGCTTGTGGCATCCTCCAAATGAATTGCATATCCATTCTCATTGTCACTGCGCATGCCATCAGGAGGTCCTAAAGCCGCAGGTGAACTCACTGGGGAGTTGAGATGGTGGTGACCTATGTTCTTAATGTCAAGAACACTAGTACAGAAATGCAGTCTACTAACCCCTATCTTCTATCGGTTATTAGCGAAACAGCACAAAACCGATAGAAAATGTGCCTCGCGGTCATAAAAGCCCGATGGATGAATTTTCCCTATCGGTTTCTAAGAAACTTACCGATAGAATAAATAGTATGATTTACTCTAGCGGTGATGAACATATTTGCCATTAGAAGATATGCATAAGTACTGACGGAAGAATGTTGTGCGCCGATAGGACTGGTCGACTTCAACAACTAGACTTATTCTATCGCTACTGTATGAATATACCGACAGAGTATATTAAAAATTCCTATCGGCAATATGTAGTTCGCCAATAGAATAGTTGACCTTCTACAAATATTTTTATTCTATCGGTAATGGATTCTTTTACCGTTAGAATATATAGAAAATTGCTTAGAACTGTTCGTCTTCAAATAGTTTTATTCTATCGGTAATGAATGTTTATACCGGTAGAATATTGTAAAAAATATCTTAGAACTGTTGGCCTTCTACAACTAGTAATATTCTATCGGTAATGTACGTACACACCGATAGAGTATGTGAAAAAATTCCTATCGGTAATATTTATTGTGCCGATAGAACCATTCGGCTTCTACAGATGTTTTTATTACTAACGGTATTCTGTTTTCGTACCGATAGAAAATATATAATTGTATAAATACACGGGTATGTCTCTTTCATTCTCACAGTTCATCTGGGGCTCGTAGTCCTAACCCGTAAGCTCCATGGACGGCCGGCGCACCTCTACAGGGGACCGCTGCACCTCCGCACCTCCATCGACGCCCTCTAGACGTCGGCATCCCAAGGAAGGTACGTAAAATTTCTGCAATATTGTTAGATTATTCTAATCCGATTAGGGCAATAATTCTGCTTTTTTTTGTATCCTTCATTTTGATGTGTCTTCTTTTCAATATGATTATGATCTGTTCAGGTCCTTGGATGATGCTCGTGAGGGGCAACGTATTTCACGGTTCTTCATCGCAGTACGCTGCCTACGTTGGCTTGTTGGCGAAAGAAATGGTGAAGATCACCGTCGAGAGCTGGAAGGACGTGAAGGGCGAGATCTTGGTTGGCTCGGTCGAGAAGATGCTTAAGCCCGGCGTGTTTCTCAAATCAGGACCTATAGAAAGCATCTTACATTTTTTTGCATGCACCAGCTTGTGGCCAGATGCTTACCTGCTTGGAGAAGAAGAATTGTTGTTATTTGCACAGCCATTCTACACCATCACTACACAGAACAACATCTTGGAAGGTAGGTTCTTTTTGTTAATGGAGTTGAGTTGAGTTGAGTTGAGTTGATCGAGTTTGAGTCCGAGGAAATCACCAATACGTACAAATGTATGTCGACGGCAGTTCCAGCTCCTCGGGCGTCTTCGAACTGAACTCCTATGGTTAAGTCCAATGTGGTTCAGACATTTGCTGTTTTGGATGAATGGATTTGTGATGTATCAGGTCTAACTTGTAGTCGGTAGTTGCATTGTGGCAACCTGCAAAGGTTCCCTTTTATGTAAAATGCATGTATGGGCCACTTGGTCCTCGTCGTGATCTGTTGTTAATTTCAGACGTGGCTTTTGTAATATACATCGAATGTGTGAATTGTTGTATTTGTATATTGTTGTATATTTGTGTATCATGTATTGCTAATTGGGACATGAACTTGAATGTGCAGGGAGCATTTGTGTATTTAATTGTATTGGTAGGTAGGTGTGTATTTGTACTGCTGTTTCAGACATGCACTTCAATTTGTGAACTGGCATGTGTATGTTTGTACCTGAATTTGTATTGGTGAACTGGCATGTGTATGTTTGTACCTGAATTTGTGAACTGGCATCTGTAATTTCTTTGGCAAGATGAAGTCCCAACTACCTACGAAAAGTATTTTTGTGTCTCCTAGTTAATCCACAAATTAGCATTTCTTGAAATATATTGTTTTATCTTCTAGTTAAGATCCGTTTGATGTAAAATCTGTTTGATGTTACATTGATATGATTCCTTGAATGTGAGAAATGGCATGTGCATGTTTGTCCCAGTTTGGTACCAGTACCTCCTCTAACGGTAAGTACACATATTTACCGATAGGAAAACACATATATTTGTTCAGTCATGCATATTCTAACGGTAAATACACATATTTACCGATAGGAAGCACATATATTTGTTCAGTCATGCATAGTCTAACGGTAAATGCACATATTTACCGATAGAAAAACTAATGCTCGAGTGTCATGCATCATCTAACGGTAAGTACACACATATACCGATAGAAAAACTCATGTGCATGATCTAACGGTAAGTACACATATTTACCGATAAGAAAACACATATATTTGCTCAGTAATGTATATTCTCTAACGGTATGTGTGTGTTTTTACCGATAGAATATGTGAGCGGCAAATTACCTAAGTTAGTCTGACGGTTATTTCATGTATTTACCGTTAGAAAAATGTCCATTATAAGGAAAACCACTCGACCATTGCTGAGCTGCTCTTTAAGTTGTTCTGTTGCACTCTGTGTCCCTCTGTTTGTGACGAAAGTTCCAGCTACACTGCTAGGGTGATCAGCGCAGGCTGGAAGGAAGTTGATTGCGCCCCTCTTTAAGGTACGCTTAATCGTCGACACTTATCTCTCTCTCCCTCTAGATCTCCCTTTCTCTCTACTTGCAAGCTAGCTGTATTGTGTAGTTCCAAGTTTGTAGCTCTAAACTTGGGAGCTTGGTAGCTGGAAATGCGTCATGTTTTAGGAGCTAACTAGCTTGTATTGTGTAGTTAGCTAGGTTAATTAGTGTTAATTTCGTCAGGCTAGGGTTCAACACATGTATCTGTTGTAAGAGGCTGTACATGTACATATACATAACTTAATCGGGCAGGTTTCATGCATGGCTTACTCGTTAAATTTTGTTAATTGTAGATGGACAGGAAATATTGGATGTATGGAATAAAACGTACTACTCTTGAATATTTGGATGGTGTGAATGAGTTTATTAAATTTGCTGAGCAACAAAAGGAGAGGAAGGGAGAGAAAAATATGCTCTGTCCTTGTACAGATTGTATGAACTTGAAGAGGTTTAGCAACTCTGGTCAAATTAAGAGTCATTTGATTCGTCGTGGTTTTAACGCGCGATACACCCGTTGGATATGGCATGGCGAAGATCTTGAGGAAACAAGCACCACTACTACCAATCAGCACGACTCGGATGTGGATTGCAATAATATCGATGATCATCCCAATTTTGGTAATGTTCATTCCGATGTGCACGTAGATGATGATGATGACAATCTAGATGAGATGTTACGTGATGTAGAGGAAGATTACAACGAAAATGACTTCTGTGAATTTGAGAAACTGATTGCTGACTCTGAGAAGCCTCTGTTCCCTGGATGTGCAACATTTACAAAACTGTCTTCTGTGCTGAGATTATATAACTTGAAGGCAGGAAACGGTTGGAGTGATAAGAGTTTCACGGCACTATTAGATCTTCTAGCAGACATGCTTCCAGAGGGAAATGAGTTGCCAAGATCTACTTACCAAGCCAAAAAACTGTTGTGTCCGTTGGGAATGGAAATCGAAAGAATACACGCATGCCCAAATGATTGTGTGTTGTACCGTAACGAGTACTCCAGTTTGCATGTTTGTCCAAGATGCGGCGCATCGAGGTATACGCGTAGGGACCGGATTGACAGTGAACGTCACGAGGTAAGGAAAGGGCCCCCGGCAAAAACTGTGTGGTACTTGCCTCTGATACCTAGATTGAAGCGGCTGTTTGCAAATCCGAAAGTCGCGAAACACTTGCGTTGGCATGCTGAAGCCCGGAAACAAGACGGAAAACTGAGACACCCAGCTGATTCTATTCAATGGAGAAACATCAACAGAACATTTGCTGAGTTCGGCGGCGAACTTTGGAATGTAAGGTTCGGGCTGAGTACAGATGGTATGAACCCACATGGTAATATGAGCAGCCGGCACAGCACTTGGCCGGTTCTTTTATGCATCTACAATCTTCCTCCTTGGTTATGCATGAAGCGCAAGTACATCATGATGGCGTTACTAATCTCAGGACCCAGACAACCCGGAAATGATATTGACTTGTTTCTAGCGCCTTTAATCGAGGACTTACAGAAATTGTGGAGCGAGGGTGTGCAGGTGTGGGATGCATACAAGAAAGAGAATTTCATCTTGCGGGCCCTGATATTTTGCACCATAAATGATTTTCCTGCCTACGGCAATTTGTCGGGGTATAGTACGAAAGGAGCCAAGGCTTGCCCTATTTGCCTAGATGAAACTGAGAGCATGTGGCTGCGAAACTGCCGGAAAACAGTGTACATGGGTCACCGCAGGTTTCTTCCGGTGCATCACACGTACCGTAAGAAGAGGAAATCATTTAACGGGAAGCCTGAGAAGGGATCAGCTCCAGTGTTTCTGACCGGTAAGGAGATTTACTCACGCGTGAACGACATCAAAGTTGAGTTCGGTAAGCATTCTAAACCTCGAGAAAAAAATGTTTGGAAGAAGAGATCGATTCTCTGGGATCTACCGTACTGGGAGCACTTACAAGTTCGACATTGCATTGACGTCATGCATGTAGAGAAAAATGTCTGTGACAGTTTGATTGGTTTGTTGTTGAACATTCCGGGAAAGACAAAGGATGGTGTGAAAGCTCGTCATGACATGGTGGAAATGGGGATAAGGACTGAGCTTGCACCTTTAGAGAATGGAAAGCGTACATACCTCCCCCCGGCCTGCTACACGTTGTCCAAGAGCAAAAAAACAGAACTCTGTCGGTGCCTGCACGGTGTTAAAGTTCCATGTGGGTACTCCGCGAACTTGAAAAAACTTGTGTCTATGAAGGACCTAAGACTGGTTGGCATGAAGTCCCACGACTGTCATGTCTTGATGTCACAGATGCTTCCCATTACTATCAGAGGCATTCTCCCAGTTAAAGTCAGAGAGACAATCACAAACCTATGTTATTTCTTCAACGCAATATCTTGCAAGGTAAGTACGTGCACTCGTACTATAAGTTCACTACCTCCATTTGTGGAGCTTAATTAGAAGATTTTTCTGATATGAATATTTGGCGCAACTGTGTCCTCGTAGGTAATTGATCCCGATGGACTGGACGCTTTGCAACGCGACGTGGTTACAACTCTTTGTCAGCTCGAGATGTATTTCCCTCCATCCTTTTTTGATGTTATGGTCCATCTGATTGTTCACCTTATCAGAGAAATTAAGTTTTGTGGACCTGTGTGCCTGCGCTACATGTATCCATTTGAGAGATTTATGGGTGTATTGAAGGGATACGTAAGGACTCGTCGTCGACCCGAGGGGAGTATCATGGAAGGTTATGCCGCCGAGGAGGTGATTGAATTTTGCACAGATTATATGGCCGGGGTTGACCCAATTGGTGTTCCTAGGTCCCGACACGAGGGTAGGCTTGAGGGAATTGGAACGATTGGATTCAAAGCTATCGTCCCCGCTCGTGATGTGTACGCAAAATCACATGTTTGGGTCTTACAACACATGACGGAGGTCGAGCCATACATACACGAGCACAAGGTAATGTTACGGTCACAAAATCCTTCGAAGTCAGACGTTTGGGTAAGCAGAGAACATAACAGGAAATTTGCTGAGTGGATCCAAGAAAGAGTCACGCGAGCTGCCGAGGGCTCCGTAAGTGAAACTGTGACATGGTTGGCTAGAGGCCCAAGATTCACTGTAGGGACTTGGCAGGGGTACGACATCAATGGGTATTCATTTTACACAAGAGCTCAAGACGCCAAGAGTAGCACGCAATGTAGCGGAGTGACACTGTTTGCTATTTCCGAGGATGCCAGGTCAGTAAGGGCGCTGAACTCATATTACGGTGTTATTGACGAAATATGGGAGCTCGATTACGGATTACTTAAGATTCCCCTGTTTTGATGCCAATGGGTCGAAATCCCTCGAGGTGTTCAAGTTGACAGTTACGGGTTTACTCTCGTCGATCTTGGTAGAGTCGGACATCAAGACGATCCATTCATATTTGCAAAGCAAGCCACACAGGTATTCTACATCTTTGACCCGGCCAATCCAAACTTGCATGTTGTCCTCCACAGCAAGAGACGTATTGTTGGGGTCGAAGATGTTGTCGACGAAGAGGAGTATAACCAATTCGATGAAATACCTCCATTTTTAGAGGACATTCAATCTATCCGTACTGAAGATATCGATGAAACAACGTATCTGCGAGATGACCACGAAGAAGGATTATGGGTTGAGAACCATTGATGATTAATTTCTATTTCAGGGATAAATGCCAAGCAAACAGCCCACAAGTTCTGCAGCAAGGTGAGGAACTTATCATTAATACATCAGGCAGTACATTTTTCTTTAGAATTTAATGATAAGCTAGTTCACAGCATTAATACATCTCAATTTTACTCCACAGCATGACTTCTAACATGTACAGTACCTTTATCCTGTAAATATTTAATTCTTCCCTTCAAATAGCACTTGCAAAAATCTCATCGCAGCCTCTTCAAATTAAGTTCTGCAAAAATCCCTTTTTTCTGACGGTATTTTGTTATTTATACCGATAGAGAAGGACATCTTCTCTCAGGCACTTTAATTCAAAACGTTTTTTATCGGTATTGTTCTATTTTACCGTTAGAATAAATTCGTTAGTCTCACGGTATTTGTTGTCTGACGGTTTTTTCCTGTTTTTACCGATAGGAGAAGACTCTGCCGCTTTGAATTCTCAAACGTGTCGCCATGCGTCGCCTTGGAAACTCTATAAGTACCTCACCATGCGTCGCGGTATTTTTTTGTTTTTCTAATTCTCGAACGGTTCGACTCCTCATCTTCTCTTTCACAATGGCAACCTCCATGGGATCGTCATCCACGCCCTCCCCGGTAAGAACTCTAAATCTCCTCGGTTTACCCCTGTATTGTTAATCCATGTTAAGTTCATTCTTGACCTGTTGATTTGCACAGGGAATGGTAGCCGTGGAAGACACTGCCAAAGTGAAGGCTGACCTGAGGGCCCTCCAGGAGGAGCACAAGCTCCTTACAGACAAGCACACTCAGCTACGGCTTGATCTTGACGATCTCTTCCAGCGCATTAAGCGCATGAAGACGGATGGTGACAATGCTAGGGCGAGGACGAGGCGTCTTCGCGAGGAGAAGAAAGCCGCAGATATGACCATCGCTGGCTGCGGTTTGACTATGAAGGATATCATAGCGAAGCTGAGGGAGGTCGCAGGCCTTCTCGACGCGGTAGTAGTTGATCCTAGGGACAACTTGTCGCTAGAGGAGTCCTGCGTCCTGGCTGCAAGTCTAACTGACTCTATTCTACATGCAGCCAGGGCTAAGACCACCCCTTGACCTAGCATTTTAGGTTTTATTTTTTTTGTAAGTGATAAAACAACAATGAATGAACAATTTCTTTTTATGTCAATTTTCCAATTTTCCGGCTATCTTCCCTCTTTCTTTAACATTCTGCAGCTTTCAACCACGGTCTGTTTGATGTTAAATTGTGTACCTTTTCATTACTCTGACGGTATTTTGTTGTTTTTACCGATAGAAAAAGGGCACACAAATCTGAAGCACTTAATCAAAAAAATTTTCTGGGGAAAATTGGGCTCACGGGATTTTTTTGTTTATACCGATAGAAAAGGGCACCTTTTCATTACTCTCACGGTATTTTGTTGTTTTTACCGATAGAAAAATGGCACCCAATACTATAATCTCAAGCACTTTAAAAAAATTTTCTGTGGAAAATTGGTCTCACGGGATTTTATTGTTTATACCGATAGAAAAATGCATCAACTAATTCAAATATTTTTCCGAGAAATTTACTTTTTCTATCGGTATCATTTTGTTATACCGATAGAAAAGTTCCTCCGCTACTTTATTACTCGTACACGGCCCTTTAGTTTCCCTCCACTCGAACAATTCCACCTTAGAGCACTGCGTCTCTTCGAGAGCGAAGAAAACCCCAACCTCCGCCGTGAGCACTCACTTCCTCTCTCCCACAAGACGATCGCTGGCTGGACACTGGTTCGTCACTGCCACCGGTTCTTATTTTCGTCCTTCGCCCGCCGCTGCTGCGTTCTACACCGCCTCTCCATCACCAGAACTGATCGCCGCCGTAAATACCCTAATTCGTCGTTCTATTTCCAGCATCTTCTTTATTTGATGCTAGTGTTTTGCACGTACTAATTCTTCGAGTTTTGCAATTACACTAGGGTTCCCTATTGTGTTGGCTTATGTACATTCCGCAGGCAATGTTGATTTTAATTAGGGTTTACATAATATGTTCCAGTGCTGTAATGAACCTGTTTTGAGATTTTAACTTCTCTATACTGCTGTATGTGTGATCAATTGTATCCAACTGCCATGTAATGCAGATTATATGTTGGAGGTGTTCTTACACATATTCTATCGGCAGCTCATGTGTTTACCGATAGAAAATTTTTCTGCACAAGTAGTAAAACTTAATTTGGATCTGGAAGGACATGAGCCATGCAATGTACTAGTTTGGTTGGGAATTTTTACTCACTTCGTATGAATATATGGCAATGTGGATGGGTCTTCGATGTATATGTTTCAAATGCCTATATACATGACTTTTCCCAACCTAATAGCTGTGAAGTCCTGATGACTCACATACAGGCTAGGGTAAAGATTATGCACAGTGGCACTTAGATGCTTGTGTGCATATTTACGTGTGAGATAATAATGCTGGCCCATGAATATTAGTGTAGCAAATCATCGAGAATGTTATGTGATGATAGTGAATGGTGGCTTGTCAACAAAATTCCATATGTAGAGAACATTGTTATGTTCTATCGGTATCTCACGTGTTTGCCGATAGAAAAATTGTCTTGTGGTAATTGTTATGGTCTATCGGCAGCTCATGTGTTTACCGATAGAAAATATTTCTGAAGAGTTCAGTAAGTAATTTATGCATGTCTTTCTTTTTGTATTATTTTCCCTTTTGCCGCCCTAGTTAGTCTCCAGTCCTGGGCTGAGTTATGGAACTCCAAGGCGAATTAATTGCCATATATATGGTTTGTTGAAGGTTTTGTAGGGGAAGACATGTCGTCGTCTTCATCGGATGGTACTAGTGGTTCGACTAGGGCCAACCCCATCGTAACTACTGAAGATGGGGCTGTTACATCCCAGCGCAAGAGGGTGGGGCGAGGCGCGACGACGTTGGGGCGTTTGGCCAAACGCACGGATCTTTCTTGTGAGTTCAACCAATTTGGGAGGCCGATTGGAAAGAATGCTGGGAGGTACGCGGCCTACGTTGGGCTGTTGGCGAAAGAAAGGGTGAAGATCACCGTCCAGAGCTGGAAGGACGTGACGGCGGACGAGAGGGATAGGTTGTGGGCGGAAGTGAAGGTTAAATGAACTGAAATCGCTGAACTCTTTCGTAATCACGTTCTCTTGGCTTATACTAAAGTTTAACTAACTCGTGATTAATTGTATGCATTTTTCGGAAACAGGTTAAGTGGAACATCCCCGACGATACACCTAGGACTGCCTGCTTGAAGGACATGAACGGAACATGGAAAACCTTTAAGAGCTGGCTCGTCAGTAACTTCCTCGCTGCGGGGAAATCTCCTTGCGAGAAGTACCCCTTCATATCGGAGGAGGTATGGGAAGAATTCACCAAGCAGAAGGGGACTGAGGAGTTCAAGGCCCTTAGCGAGAAGAATAGGGCGATCCAGAAGAGGAACGACCACCCGCATCGGCTCGGATCCCGGGGCTATGCGGGGAAGGAGGAACAGTGGAAGAAGGAAGACGAACAAACTCCTGTCATCGACACCCCTGAGTTGCTGCTCTCCGAGATTCGGGATGAGAGGTGCAAGCGATGGTGGAGGGGGAGGGGGTCCGTGTCGTCCACGGGGTCTGTGCAGTTCGCAACCCCTGGGGACGCCGACGTTGTGAGGCGAATGGTAAGTTGGCTAACCTCGTAAACTGTGTGCGCACAAGTGTATATAAGGCAATTTGTCTCACAAGGTACCTTCAAATGTAACAGATCTCTTTTGAGAAGGAGGCAGCGGAGGGATTGTTTACCCCCCAGAGGGAGAACGACATCCTCACCCGGGCTCTAGGAAATAAGGAGCATCCCGGGCGGACACGGGCCGTGGGAGCCATTGTGTCGTGGAAGGCCGGTTTCGTAGATCCGGCTCCACCGAGGAAGAAGGCCCGCACTTGGAAGGAAAAGGAAGCTGACCTCTCCGATAAGATACGGGCTGAGGTACGGGAGGAGATACGGGTGGAGATGCGGGCTGAGATACGGGCTGAGGTACAGTCTGAGGTGCAGACCGAGGTGCACAAATGAGGGAAGAGTTTGCACGGTTGAGAGAAGCATTGCTGGCCAAGAGTGCAGATGCGGATCCCCAGGACGACGGTACCCCGCGGGGTCGGATAAGCAGTTGCGCTTCGAAGGTACTCGCGGATCCAGTGGATCTACTTGAGGTACTACAAGCCTTCATCTGTGCACTTAAGTTGATGCAAGCCTTCATCTGTGCACTTAATTGTTACAAATTTGCAGGGGCCGGAGGGCTGCATCCTACAGAATCACGTAGGCGCCGGGCAGGAAGTGGTTGGACACGGCTTCGTATATCTGTCTGGGCCGGATGTCCGGGTCCACTGTGTACCTCTGCGGTTGGGTTTCGCAAAGGTACAGGTGGACATGGCCATGCCGGGCTACAACGATTCTCCGTTGCCAGTCCCAACAGAGGAACTGCAGACACTTGCTGAGGCAGTGGGCTCCTACGTACAGTGGCCCAAGAAGTGTCTTGTAATACAACCGGTAAATCCTACACATTTTAGATTACATCCTATTCAGTACACTCAACTTGCATAATCTAACATACGTGCTCATTAATTGAAGTGGCCTGCCGCGGGGCTACCAGGGGACTGCGCCCCCAGCTCGGGGCATGAGGGCCGATCTCGTGCGAACCTGGACACATCAAAGACGGCCTCGACCCCACCCAACGCATCCACGCCTCCACCTCGGCCATCACCTCGCCCTTGCCTTTGAAGGTACGCGCTCAGTCCCCGGCAAAAGGCAAGGGCGGCAAAGGCAAGGGCAAAGGGCGACAGGGACTGCCGCGGACGTTCACGAACGCGCTCCCACTCCTGTCGGAGGCATCTTTGCGGAAATTGGATCGATCAACCAGAGACCTCCACGACTGGTACCTACATCGAGCTCGGCGCAGCCTGAACTTCTTAGTTCCCTACAGGCCTGGGCAGTTCCACCGTGAGCCCGGGACTATATCCGTGGCACACGAGGATCTGTTCGACCTCTACAACTGGCGGGAGCTCGATATGTCCATCATACGGACTGGAGTCCTGTGAGTTTGCTGATGCTATGTATTGCTGTTTTCTAACTCTGTTTGCTAACTCTGCATTAATGTTGCAGTTCATTTGAATACTGAGTAACTTTCTGTGAAATTAATATTAATCTCGTCCTTTGCATGCAGGTGCATGTACAGGCTAGCATTGGAGGCTGCGTGTGACAAGGTGGGTTTCCTCGACCCAGAGAAAATAAGCCTCGCGATGCTAGAGCAGGACGCCGCGCACGCTGAGCAGTACATATCCAGCACGCTGATGGCGCAGCAGGACAGGGACTTCATTCTGGTGCCGTACCACCAAAGGTTAGTGCATTTCGTACTAATTTAACTCAATCTTGTATGTTACACCTGAGATGTGCTTTGAGCTAGCGGTCCTCTTTTACGTACAATGCAGGGGCCATTGGATCCTCATCGTGATCTGTCCGCCGAGGAACGACGTGTACTACCTCGATTCGATGCGTGACAGATTATCGATGGAATATGTGCTCAAGGGGAATATGGAGGCGTAAGTAACTTATATGTTTGATTTATATTTTGACCTCACTAGCTAATGATAATACATTAACTGAAATGCAGGGCTTTTGATAAATATGTGTCCGCTGGAGGGAGGCATGCCGCACCGCAGGGCTCCGTACTAGCTTGGAAAGAATATGAGGTACTCACGAGACTTTTTGTTTATGCTTAATTAGTTTATGGAAACAATATATAGCTAACATGTCTTCGCATATGCAATTATCTCAGTGCCATCAGCAGTCGCAATCGTGGGAATGCAGGTTTTATGTGCTGCGCTACATGTACGACTTAGTGCGGACAAACTTTTCCCGATTCCCCCAGGTAAGCATCGATAGCTAACTCAAATTTCAAAAATGGGTGTCACGTTCTAAATTAGGATCGAAGTTAGTTACTCAGTACGCACACATGCTTGCAGATCGCTATGTCGAAAGACCAATATGAAAATGCAAAGATTATATATCTTCGACAAATTTGGGCACAATATGTCATGGAGGAAGTAGCGCCCAACCATCCAGCATGACAATTTTCTCCTTTTCGTGTACTCTGCATAGACTGTTCATATACATGTGAATAAATATATATATGTGAATAAATGTCCACATTGGATTGCAATCTGTATTTGTCCATACATATGTGAATAAATGTGAACAACTGCCTAATGTGTCAATTTGTTCTGTGAATTTACCTTGCATCTGTACTGTATTGTGTATCCAATCTATACTGTATTGCATCTGTACTGTATATGTGAATGTACTGTATTGTGAATGCAAATAAAGTACTGTATATGTGAATGCTCTATCAGTAAATTCATCAACAACCGAGAGACTACTGTACTTTTTTCTATCGGTACAATCAAAATTAACCGTTAGAAGAGAGTGACCTTTCCTGCCGGTGAACTCATATATATCCGATAGAGTACTAAGCTTTTTTCTGTCGGTAATATTGTAATTAACCGTTAGAATAGTGGTACTTTTCCAACCGCTGACGACGAGTTTTCTATCGGTACACTCCTAATATGCTGATAGAATAGTATGATTTTTTCTGTCGGTAATCTTGTAGTTAACCGTTAGAATAGTGGTACTTTTCAAACCGCTAGCGACGAGTTTTCTATCGGTAAACTTGTAATATGCCGATAGAATAGTATGATTTTTTCTGTCGGTAATCTTGTAATTAACCGTTAGAATAATGGTACTTTCCCTGCCGCTAGACGTAAGACTACGACGGGTTTTCTATCGGTAGATTCATAATATGCCGATAGAATAGTGAACTTCTTCTGTCGGTTATTTACCGATAGAAAATGTCCAGTCTTGTTCTATCGTGTCTATCTCTATCGGTACAAAAATCGATAGCAGAAGGGTATTTTTTACCGATAGAAGACTGCATTTCTGTACTAGTGGAAGCTACAGCCCCATGAAACGGCGGCCCTGGAGCTCTATAGCCTGCTGCAACTCAGCCGCTTGCTGCTGCTCCTCCAGCTTCATCCTCAAAAGCGCCTCCTGGCTCGCTTACATCATTCTTGGCCCTAACAATTAACAATTACAGCACTGTCCTATTCTCTGTCCCCTGCTAGGAAGCATTACTCCTCTTTTCATTCCAAATTCTTCAATAAGACCGATATGATTGATTGGCCTGTGCGTTTCTCTTATTACTTTTTTGTATCTCCCTGTTCCTTAGATACAATTCGATCCTTCCATAGCCAAATCTCAATTTGTGGAAAGCCTTCGATGGCTTCCTTATGAAAACATCCATTTGTATATGGGTATAGACAGTCTTTCATTATTCTTTGTGATATTGACCACATTGACCACATTTCTGATCCCTATTTGCATTTCAGTGGGTTGGTCTGGTATGAGAAGTTTTGGTAAAGAGTATATTACTGCATTTCTAATTCGTGAATTTCTAATGATCGCCGTGTCCTGCATGTGGGATCCTCTACTATTCTATGTTCTTTCCGAAAGCGTGCCAATCCTTATGTTGTATGGATTTCTAATGATCTATGTTGCATTTGTATTTTTTTGCCTTGAGTTGTTTTTTCAATCTACTTTCTGTTTACATAATTTCAGATTTCATAGATTGGACTTCCAACTTGGAGATTGTTCCTGTCAGGTTTTATCTTTGGAAAAATTAGTTGCAATCAGGTAATATTATTATTATTTTTGCTGCTATATGATTCTTGTTTGTGCTATTTGTATATGAACAAGGAGTTTGTTTGCTATAGATTCTTTGAGAAGTATGTCAAAGAGAGGAGCTAACTAGTGGTTATTGTGCAGATATTTTAGTTCATTTGGAGTAATATAGCATTGGTATGAGCTAGTGATTTAGATATGATATTTAGAGATTCAAATTGTAACTCCAAATTTTTGTAACTGGCTATTGTATACAGATTTTAGTTTATTTGGAGTAATATAGTATCAACAAGAGTTAGTGATTTAGATATGATATTTATAAATTCAAATTGTAACACCAAATTTCTGTACTTTCTAGTCTTATATTGATCAAATTCTTGTTAATAGGCTCTTCTATTCCCATGTTGCATAGGTGGATGAATGTTCAAAACTATTTTGACCAAAATAATAAAGTGCAAGGACTCAAGTGATCAGTGATCAGCATCAAAGTGGATTCTATAATAGTTGGTGCACATGGTCCTAAAGAACAAAGGTTTTGAGTATGGATAATGTGTACACTAATAATGCTATATTTTGAGTAGTTTCCATCACTAATCACCCTTAAAAAGTTCTATATGTCAGGAAGGCTGGACAGAGTCAATCATTATATTCTAAAAGGCATGCATGCCTTTTAATTTATAGGTGTTACACAATGTATCCACTAAACAGAAAAAATAGTATTCTTATGTTATATAGTCATAACTATTTAACAGTTTTGTATCTATCTCTTTAGATAGACATTAGTGAATTTTTTATAATTTTGGTGCATAAATGTGAAATGTATGGAAATACTCCTAGTTATGTGATTGTGTTTGTGCATATATATGCACCTACAGAATCCGCAGGTTAGATCCATTGTGGTGTTGGTGCTTCTGCATGAAGCTGAAACCACTTTTACACTAAAGAATTTGATGTGTTTTAACAGCTCTAACTTCAAGTTTACAAATAATCATAAAGTTAAAATTATTTATATGGCTATGTCATTGATTACAACTACAATTACCTTCTATTATAAGATGTAAATTTTATTTAAAACAACAAAATAATAGTCTTTTGTCAAACACTATCAGAACTCTAGTTTTTAGTATATGTCGCAGTAGAGTTATATCATATATGACTTTAGTTTCTCTATCATAGAAGTTGAATCCAAAACTTGACCAAATTAAGTCTTGAACATCAATTCTTTAAAACTAGCATTTAATTTTTTTTGAAATATTATTTAACTTGGAAATCAATGATTTAGAGGGACCAATAGTATATTTTTTTTTGGCATACAATGTTAATCATATAAGTCTTTAGACTCTTAATTGGAGAAGTTAAATATCAAATGGGTTTTTATTTTCACTTTGGTGAGAAAAATTGGACAAGTAGGAAGAAAGTCTCACCAATTGTGTGCCTTAATTTGAATTTTTTATGGTTTTTGGAAAAGTAATTTTTACCCCTAATCCCATATTTTTCAATTTTCCTGGTAGATCTATATTTTTTCCATTTAAGTACTTATATTTGTTTGCATGTTGTAATTATGCCTTTGTGTCATACACTTTCCTTTTCACAATTTAAGAATATTTTTATTTTTCTATATTTCACAATATAAACCTTACTATAATTCTAATATATTATTTAGTACATGTTTGACTTCTTTATCCTCTATGGTATCCTCTCACGCCTCTATTTACATTTTTTCCTCACACATCCAAACTTTATATAATAGAGGCATCATTAATTTATTATGATTATTTTCTCTCATTCAATACTCTTAATTCACATGTGAATAAGAAGTAAACTTATATTATGAATCAAAAGAAGTATTTCAACAATGAATGAATGACTATATAGAATGATGTTATTGCTTGCTTACATGAACAATAACATGGTGTGATGGGCCAATACTTACCTTATCAAATTGTATTTTGCTATCCAATTTTTGTAGTTAGTTGAGATTATTATTAAAATTAACCTAGTAATTTCAAATCACTTTGGAGAGAGAAATTTTTGCAGTAAGCTATTACTTCTTTCTAAATAGGAAGTATTTGTTAACCTTCCCTCCCCCGTCTATTTGTGTTCTTGTTTATAAACTCATTTCAGACTAAAATCCGTATTAAACTAGTAATGATACTAGCTGATTTTATTTCAGATATACTAGCTGATTCTTACAGTAAGCCATATAATAAGGAAAGACTACGAGGATTTTAAGGTCTTTGGCATTTATTATGGACAAGCGTTGGATGAGTGCGGCTAGGTAGAAATCAAACACTCAGTCACTAAATCAAATACAATGCTACATTATGTGATTCTTTTGATTGAAACTAATGATAATTAAATGTAGGTACTCAACTGAATATAACCAAGGCATAAAGGACTTCATAGAGTTTGCTTTTGCAAATTCTGCAAAAGCAAATGAAATTCTTTGCCCTTGTAGAAAATGTGTGAACTGTGTTTGGAGAGAAGCTGAAGTTGTTTATGAACACTTGATTTGTGATGGGTTTTTAGAAGGATACACCAAGTGGATATTTCATGGTGAACAAACATCATTGCACAAGGCAAACAAGAAATGTAATATAGAAAATGTTCCTAATATGGATAGTGAGCCGCAGCTAGATGAGATCACTGAAATGATCCATGACATAGGATGTGGATACCAAGAAGTTGGTGATATAGGTGGTGATGGTTCCGATTCGGAGGATCAAGATGTAGATGTTGAGACATTCTATAGGTTAGCAAGTGATATTAGTCAAGAACTCTACCCTAGGTGCAAACTCACAAAGCTATAATTTCTTGTGAGGTTCCTTCACATAAAATTCCTAGGTGGATGGAGTAACAGTAGCTTTGATTTGTTATTAGACTTACTGAAGGAAGCATTTCCAAAGAATGCCACAATGCCAAAAAACTTCCATGATGCAAAGAAGATGGTGAGAATTCTCGAGTTGGGTTATGAGAATATTGATGAATGTGAACATGACTGTATACTATTTTGGAAAGAGCATACAAATATAGACTCATGCCCAAAATGTGGAACTTCCAGATGGAAGATAGAAAAGAAGAGCCCTGATGAGAAGCGAATACACAAAATTCCTAGAAAGGTTCTTCGATTTTTTCCACTTAAAAAGAGGCTCCAGAGACTGTATATGTCATCAAAGATAGCAGCTGATATGAGATGGCATAGTGAAGGGCGCACTAGAGATGGGTTGATACGCCATCCAGCTGATTCTCCCGCTTGGAAGGATTTCGACCACAGGTACCCAGACTTCAGTTCTGACTGTCGCAATATTAGGCTGTGTTTGGCAACAGATGGTTTTAATCCTTTCCGAAGCCTAAGTTCATTACATAGCATATGGCCTGTTGTCTTGATTCCCTACAACCTTCCACCATGGATGTGTATGAAGCAACCAAATTTTATCCTCCCTCTGCTTTTTCCTGGTCCTAACGCTCCTGGAAATGATATTGACGTCTACCTTCAACCTTTGATCGATGATTTGTTAGAGATGTGGCATGGTGTCAAAACTCGTGATGCATCATCTGGTCAATGGTTTCAATTGCGTGCCGCCTTGTTCTGGACTATTACTGATTATCCACGATATGGATATGTATCTGGACAAGTTACTTCTGGTGAGGTTGGATGTGTTGTTTGCCATGCAAATACTTGCTCACTTCGTCTTAAAAATGGTAAAAAACATTGCTTTATGGGACATCGTCGATTCTTGCATTCTTGTCATGAATTTAGAAATGATAGTGAGTCATTTGATGGTACCAAAGAGTATAGGGAAGCCCCAGTTTCTCTTTCTGGATATGATGTTATAGAACAAGCAAAAGATGTAAAAAATGATTTTGGGAAGGACCCAACAGGGAAAAGACCATCCCGAAAGTGTAAGGGTAAGGATGGTGAACCAAAAACTATTTGGAAAAAACAACCAATATGGGTGCAATTGCCCTATTGGAAGGATATTTTGTTGCAGCATAATCTTGATGTGATGCATAGCGAGAAAAATGTTTGTGACAATATAATTAACACACTTTTGGATATTGATGGCAAATGAAAAGACAATTTGAACACTCGCTTGGACCTCCAACTGTTAGGTATCAAGAAGGATCTGCATCCTATCTCAGTAGGGGACAAGTTCTATTTACCTCCTGCATCTTACTCATTGAGTTCTGCAGAGAAAAGAATGTTTTGTGAAGTATTAAAAGGAGTTAAATTTCCAGATGGATATGCAGCTGATATATGAAGTCATGTAAATGTTCATGATAAGAAGATAATTGGGTTAAAAAGCCATGACAGTCATATTCTTTTAGAACACTTGCTTCCATTGGCTGTTAGAAGGATACTACCAGAAAATGTTAGTATTGCATTGATTCATGTAAGCAACTTCTTCAAGAAAATATTTTCTCCTGTAATCAATGTAACTGATATGGAGAGATTAGAATCTGAAATTTCTAAAACCTTGTGCTTTTTTGAAAAAATATTTCCGCCATCATTTTTTGATGTTATGGTGCATTTAATGGTCCATCTTCCTACTGAGGTAAGGATTGCTGGCACTGTCCAGTACCGTAATATGTATCCCATAGAAAGGTATAGTAATTCCATAGTAGAAGGCTCAATTTCATTAGACTGTTATTAATATTTTCATTAATTAATTATTTCAAAACTTTTATAGATTTTTGATGAGGTTGAAGAGATATGTTCGAACTAGAAGTCACCCAGAAGGATCAATTGCGGAAGGTTATATATTTGATGAGAGTATGACATTTTGCTCTCGTTATTTGCATGGTTGTGAGACTAGATTTAATCGGCCGAGTCGAAATGATGATGCACAATTCAATACCTTGTCAACTGGTACCACATACTTGAACAACATAGGTCGCGGTTTGACTAGCAAGTGCACTATTACCTTGGACCATAAAACATGGATTCAAGCTCATAGATATGTCTTATTTAATTATGAGCATATTGAGCCATATTTGATGTATGTTCTCGAGCTAATTTTTTATTAAATGTTATTAAATTAGTTCAAATATATATTTTATAATATCTTACATTCAAAAAATATTTGCAGAAAACATTTGGGGTATCTTTCATCTATTGGTCATCAAAGGATTCATGAGAGAGAGCGTATACATCATGCAACATTTCATGAGTGGTTTAGATTGCATGTAAGTTCATAAACAACAATTTTAGTTAAATACATATTTCAATGTTTTTGTATTAATCGTATAAATAAATTTTTCTAGGTGAATGAGTTACTATCAACTGGGGAAGGTGTAGGAGAAGAGATTCAGATACTAGCAAGTGAGCCTTTTATGGTCGCAACAAAATATAACAATTATTCAATAAATGGATACAATTTTCATACAATACCTTATGATGAGGGCAGATCAGTTCAGAGTAGTGGGGTAGCTATTGTTGCAAAAACTTGTAGTTTTTTTAGTTCAAAGGATCAAAATCCACAAATAGGAGATATAACATACTATGGTGTCATAACTGAGATACTTGAGTTAGATTATCGTCGAAAGGGTAAGTTGTTCTCTTCAAATGTGATTGGGTTGATGTTCTCAGAAAGGACAAATGGGTTAAGAAAGATAAATTTGGGATTACGACAGTGAACTTCAAGCATTTAATTAATACGGGGGAAAAATTATCAGATGAGCCATATATTTTAGCATCACAAGCTACTCAAGTCTATTATGTTGAGGATCCTATCGATAAAGACTGGAAAGCTATCATTGAGTCAAGGCCAAGAGACCTCTATGACATGTCTGTGGAGGAAGAAATTGAAAATACAGTGATAACTGACAAAGTTAGTGAAATCTCTGAGTTGAATGTTGGTGCTAAAATAAATCTTCCAGATGGCAACAATAATTGTGCTAGAACAAAACATTGATGGTATACTTGTTGAGAAATCTCCACCTCAAATGAGGAAGTAAGATGCTATTCATTAAATGTGTTGTTTATGTCTATGTTCTTTTATTTTTTCGTCTAATATTGTAAAATTTTATTGTAGCCGTAAAGATGCAAAACGCAAGAGGAAGAAATAATGGAGTTATGCGGAATAAGTATGAAGAGTTACGACAAGAAAACATTGAAAGAAACAATGAGGTATTGAGAGCATTGAGCTTGCCTATACGACTTCCTGGAAATGAAATGAGGGAAAATGTCTTGAGACCATCTACAAGAACTAAAAAGGTTATTTGTTTTACTTGATGTGTTGCTAATTTCTGTTTCTAAGAACTATTTTGTAATTATCTCCCAATATGATGCATGTTGATTATGTCATAGCACACCAATGATCAGCCTGTAGTTCCCCATCAAGAGCCATCACAACATCAAAGGCATATCACTAGCAATGAACATATTGAAAATGAAGATCCTGACGACATTTCTATGGAAGAACAACAACTTGGTGATAATGAAGATGAAACATTGAATATAGGTATATTTAAGTATAGTTTTGCATTATATTTCTCTCTTTTTTATATCATTGGTTATTATTTTCAATTGCATATTTGTGTAGAGCAAACTCATCCAGGTCAAAAAAATAAAAGGAAGGGACGAGGACCCACTACCAAGCATGACATATGGAAGCAAAGGAATGAACCAAAAATTCATGATGACCATAATATGAATAATCAACCAGTTGGTGATCAAGGTTCACCATTAACCAACTTTATTTCTACAATAGTGAGATCAGGAATACCACTTTCCTATAAAAACTGGAATGAAATTGATGCAGATAAAAAGGAATCTGTTTGGGCTACTGTAAAGGTATATTTGTATACTACTAAGAATAAAAAGTCTAAATTAATTTACTCTCATTTCAGCCTTACATGTATATTTTAATAGAACTGAGATATGCTTCAATAGCTCCTCTTATTATACATAGCACTGACTAATTTTCCTTCTAATTAAGGGTGAAAATATATATGTGGAGCTTTGCAATTTATTATTAGATGTGTCATTCTAATATGAAGAGAGAGTTTGATTCTATATTTTATTTTTTACTTGCATTTTGAATTTTACTTCATAAATTGGATAGCATTCCTTTATAGTTATTTAAAATCATCAAAAATAGTAACTAGTGACAAGTTTTGTAGGCTCATGATCTATGTATTCCATAGACATGTATAGTATAATAGTATATAATCATTGATAACTTGATAATTTTGTAGGAATTTTTTGATGTTCATGATGACCTTGAGGATTGGGTTTTACAAAAAGCGGCAGTGAAATGGAAAGATTTCAAATGTGAAATAAAGAGGAATTATTTTGATGAAACAAAAACTAATGAGGAACTTTTTTCTATGAAGATTGATTCTAGAATACCTAAAACAGATTGGATGTGGCTTATAGAGCATTGGAGAGCTCCGAAAAGTCAGGTAAAACTTCTTTATAAATGATTCTTAATTACAAATTAAATATATTTTATGCAATTAATTATGTTCTCATCTTATAGGCTCTAAGTGAAATTGGAAAAGCAAATAGTGCAACAATGACAATGACACATACTGCTGGAAGCAAGAGTCTTGCTTGGATTGCACATGATATGGTATTAAATGTCTTAATATTTATTTCTACTTTCTTTAGATAACTAATTGTCAATATTAATGGAAGTGCAGTCCAAAGAGCTGGGTTATATGCTCGCTAGACATGAAGTTTTTATCAAAAGCACATACCCATAAAAATGGAGTTCCAGAAAAAGGAGCTGAAGACATAATTGTAAGTGTCATTGAAGGGTTACATGTATTTATAATCAACGATCAAATGTAAACATACATACATACATACATACATATATATATATATATATATATATATATATATATATATATATATATATATATATATATATATATATATATATATATATATGAGCTTTATCTAATTTTCAAAAAACAATTGCGGAGACATGTGCCAACAAGCCAGAACTCGCTAAAAAACCATAACAGAAGGAGATCTATTTTACCATGTCTCTGGAAAAGAAAAATGCTCACGTGTACGTGCTATTGGTTTGGGCCCTACTCCTCAAGACTTAAAGATGCCGGGGGTACAAAAGTATTCATCCACTAAGCTTCAAATAGCTAATGCAGCAAGGATAAGACTTCAAAATCAGAATAATCTTTTGATAGAGAGGCTAGATAAAATGGAGAGTGAGAGTGTGGGAAACAAAGAGCAATTGGCACAAATGGAAAAAGAAATTGAAGAATTGAAGCAAATGCTTGCTTCACAGGCTAGGCAAAATATAGATAATGATTACAATCAGAGATCTAAGGGTCACTGTGCAGGTGATTTTTTTTATATGTGTTCTTTGTAATATTTAAGCAATAATATACATATGGTTATTTACTAAATTGCTCAAATGTTATGTACTAATTACTGTAGGACACGGGAGACGAAAGTGATGGTTGTTCTATAGACTCATCTGCAGGTGAAAATAGGGTTCCACAAAACGTAAGTTTACATTTTATTATTTTACCTCAAAGTTGTACCTAACCTAACAATATTTAGACTATCAACTTATCCTTAATTTTTGTATAGATAATGCAAAGGAGAGTTGGTAAGACACATGATGTACCACGCTATAGGCATGAGGAGGTAATAGTTGCCAGTTAATTATACTCTATTGAATTTGGATGCTCATTATTGAGGTAACCATTGAGCTTATATGAAATTCTATTTGATCTTTAGGGAGGAAAGGAAGTTATTTTGATTTCTTGTATGAGGCCATATATTCCTGTTGCTAAGGGTACACTTCAAATGGCATCTCGAAGTGTAATAGTTGGTGATACACCTCTTGGGCCCGAGTGTTGTGAGGTGGTTGTGAACTATGTGTTGAAAAGAGATGCTCGATTGTTACGTCCATATGGGAATGTTAGAAAAATGTCTGATGCACTTGGACGATCAATTGCATGGCCACATGAAAAAGTAATCTATTCTATCTAGTATAATCACTCTTATTTACTTACTAATACCATCTAAGTAAACAAACTATGAACTTTTACTTGTAGATCCAAGATGATACTACAATAGGTGGTGGTCCATCTCGTGTTCTAGGTATATATAATTCTAACTGTTATTTACCTGGTTAGTTACTATTTTTCCATTTGTCTTGTTTTGTTATTAATAAAACAATACTTACAGGTGAAAGGGACAAGAGAATTAGTTGAAACTAAGTGGAAATACTTAATAATTTTATAAAGGTGAGGTGTTATCAACACAATCCACATGTTATTCATTTTTTAAATTTTAAGTGTATGTTAATTGTGCTTTGAACTAGTAGCTCACTTTCATATGATTAATTTATTTTATCAAGTGTATGCAAGTCATGTCAACCAACACAATTTTCTCATTCTCATAAACAACAGCTTGTACTTATTCTACAACAATCGACCAACCATCTTTTATTATAATTGTCATATGTTTTATATGTTACTTAAAGCAAAAGTTATTGATTTGTATATATTTATCTCAAGGCTATTGTAATCAATATCTTTTCTTATGCAGGTGGTTAACAGTAAGGTGTTAAAATCATATGAAGTGATGAAGATATTTTACATCATAAGAGGAGTTTGAAAGTGGAATATTTTACTTTTGATAGTTGTAGTTGGAACAAAATATATAAAGTTAGGAATATTATATATGGGCATACATTTGGTGTAAAGAATTCTTAAGTGATATTTTTATCGCAATTATTTCAGAGATTCTATATCTATTTTGTTTGGTTTTGTCAATTGAATAATTTGTTACCATTACGAATCTTGTCAATGGCTATATAAAGCAAAGAATTCAATAAAATATGGTGTGATTTCTGTTAGGATAGTGCATATTATAATTTTAGTTGTAATATTGTTGCTTAATTACTTAAAAAATTTATATTTAAAATTAATTATTGACACAATTCCTAGTGATAAATTTACTACAAATAATTCACATATTTAAATTTGATAGTCTAAATTCTCAATAACAGATCAGCTGGTAATAATTTATTTCAAATAGTTGTACAGCTTGGAATAATGTATTACAAGTGGACATACATGTGGGAAAAGTTCAAACTTTCCAAGCGACCTACAGTTGGGAATACTCTTTGCCACCGGATCTACAGCTAGGAAAAATATTTCAAATAGTTATACAGTTTGGAATAATGTATTACAAGTGGACATATAGGTGGGAAAAGTTCAAACTTTCCAAGAGACCTACTGCTAGGAATACTCTCTGCCACCGAAAAATATTCCAAATAGTTATACAGCTTGCAATAATATATTACAAGTGGACATACAGGTGGGAAAGTTCAAACTTTCCAAGTGACCTACAGCTGGGAATACTCTCTGCCACCGGACCTACAGTTGGGAAAAATATTCCAAATAGTTATACAGCTTGGAATAATATATTACAAGTGGACATACAGGTAGGAAAAGTTCAAACTTTCCAAGTGACCTACAGCTGAGAATACTCTCTGCCACCGGACCTACAGCTGGGAAAAATATTCCAAATAGTTATACAACTTGGAATAATATATTACAAGTGGACATACAGGTGGGAAAAGTTCAAACTTTCCAAGCAACCTACAGCTGGGAATACTCTTTGCCACTAGACCTATACTTTTTACAACCAGATCTACAGCTGGAAAAAATATTCCAAATAGTTATACAGCTTGGAATAATATATTACAAGTGAACAACCTACCGCTGAGAATACTCTTTGCCACTAGACCTACAGCTTGGAAAAAATATTCCAAATAGTTATACAGCTTGGAATAATATATTACAAGTGGACATACAGGTGGGAAAAGTTCAAACTTTCTAAGCGGTCTACAGCTGGGAATACTCTTTGCCATTAGATCTACAGCTGGGAAAAACTTTTCGCAGCACCTTTTTGCCCAACTGTAGCAAACCTTATTCCCAGCAGCTAAAGTGCTGGGAATACTGGCTTTTGCCAGCTGCTCAACTGCTAGCATTGAAATACTATCTTATAGTGTACTCTCGTGCCATGGTTACTGACTTGTACAATTCGGGGTCTTACAGTTCAACTCATAATTCAGATTATTGAGTGTTGATATCTTTCCGTTGTTGCTCTTGCTTTTTTTATTGATTTGTTTAAGTTGTTCTTTATGAACATGTCAATCTAGTTTTGCTCGGTTGATAACCAATTGAGAAGTGGTTTAGCGATTGTGAGGTGGTTAGTCGCGTTCTTGGATCGTGGTTAGCCTCCCCTTCGTCAAGGTCATAACTCGCATTTTTCCACGGATTTCTCCTATGACGGAAGATCGGGATCAAACTACATGCACGCATCTTAAAGCGAGGCATGTGCATATCAGTTGGTATCAGAGATTATGTTGCTGGTAGGAATTCATTTATCCCTAGTTTAGTAGTTTGGTTTTTTTAACCTAGAGTACAGAAAATTGCCAGACAAAAACAAAGAGTTTCTTAGCCCATTGTTGCTTTCAATCTGTTAATTTCAGTTTGCTTAATTGAGTTTTTGTTCCGTTGAGTCGTGTCCAGTTGTTGGTCTTAATCTTATTGGCTGATAATCCAAAGTTAGATTAAGCTCCAACTATTGAGTTAGCAGATTGCTTCTTACCGTGAATCCTATAACAAAAAAAAAATGCCAAAAGGAGGCAAGAAAGTATTAAAAAAAAGAGAGAGTATTCAGTCAAATTGAGGAAAAAGAAAATCTTTTGAAGTACTTTAGATTGTTGCTAGACACCAAGCCTTTCATTGATTGATCAGCAATTAGGACAGTACTCGTGTGAACTATATTCAATTTCGCAATTTCTGGAATAACTAATTTTTTTTCTTGATACACATAATTCTTCCCTACCTACAACTAATTGTCAGCACACTTGCTGATAAAAATTTCGACGACTACTGACTGTGTTATAACTAGCCGTTAGAGGTTGATGCTGACTGTCAGTCTTTGAGGTTGACTGTTAGCATGTACTGATAATTCACCTGCATGACCAGAATAGTTAGTTTTGTGGTGTGGGCTATATATACTTGTGAAGAGCATGAATTGGACAGATTTTTGGCACCTTATTTCATATCTCTAGTAAGATCATTGCATCTTTGAGCATATAAGTGATATTCATAAAAAGATTAGCCTCATTGATTGACTTAGTGTATTTGTGAGAGACTAAGAGTTCTTAGTGCACTTCATCTATCATTGTGCAAGCTAGTGCTAGAGTGTGGGTATTTATTTGCATCATTTGAGTTTCTAGCACTTAATTTATTCAAGTGAAAGTGTACGACTTATTACTCTTGGTGATCGCCATGCCTAGACGGTCGTTGGAGGAGAGTCATGATCTCTCCGTTGGAGTTTATTGGAGAGGCCGACAAAGACTTGTGAAAGGTATTGGTGCTCGCCTATCCGGAGTGGAGAAGGAACAACCAGAGTATGTTGGATCTAGGTAGATCTTAGTATCTAGTTTTTGATGATTAACGATGATTTTGATAAATCCATTGTGATTAAAGTTAATCTGAAGATGTCAGTTTTGATGATCAAATGACAAATTAGATAAATCCTGATTTAGCACAAGTGAATTGAATTGATTATCGGTAAACCCTGAATTGGATGTTTCCTCAATTGCGGGTTTGATATTGATGTATACGTAGAGGGGGAGCTCGGTGGTTGCATCAAGCTTGTGCAAATTGATTGATCAAGATGTTATATGACAAACGCTGAGGTTGATGACTCTAGTTGTGGATTTGATATCAATACACATGTTGAGGGGGAGTTCATTGTTGCATCTAGGCCTTCATGCCTAACCCTAATTTTGATGATTAATGAAAACAAAGTGTTCCGGACTAATCGTGCTTTTGAGATTGATTGATACAGGGATCAGTTGGGAAGAAATACAAGATGATCAAGATGAACCCGACTTGAAGTGAAGCACAAGATGCAGGAGAGCAAAATACAAGACGCAAATCATGAAGATGCGAAAGACCTCAGGTATTATGAGTTTTTATTTTTACCGATCTTGGCGTATGGAGATGATCGGTTAGGGAAATTATTTTCTAGTTTTAACCATACTATAAAGAGGGGTGGCGAAAGTCCTCTTTTTATCTCCAACACAAACCGAGAAATCTAGGTCATTGCATTGTATCATTTTTGGTTGGATTTGGTTTTGAACTTATTTGAGAAAAATCTGGTTTTTCAGTTCAGTTTTTGACAGCAGAAGAGTTTTTCAATTTTCTAGAAAGCTCTAGGCAGATCTGGCTTTTGGTTCTGTTGACAAAATTGTAGCCCTTGAAATTATCTTTCAAACGAGCTATTAAACACCTCTTTTGGATTTCTGGATTTAAAGTTATCTCTGTTTTTGTTCATGCTGACTGTCAGTTTGCTGAACTGACTGTCAGTTTGAATGTCAGTTTGTTTAAACTGACAATTGTCCAGAGAGGGTGTTTTTTGGGCTCAAAATTTTTGTACTAAACTGACTGTCAGTTTGTCCATACTGACTGTCAGTTGGGGTTTCGACCACAGTGCTTTTAACTGAGTTTCTATTTGATTTTGGTCGAGTTAATGGTCGAACTGACTGTCAGTTTGTGTAACTGACTATCAGTTGTGGGTTTCAGCTTTCTTTTTTTCGACCACGAACGGCTAGCAAAGTTTATTCCGTAAATTTTGTCGGCCGTTGTGCACTGAACTGACTGTCAGTTAGGCTAACTGACTGTCAGTTTGGGTTGCTGATTTTCAGCCCTAGCTCCAACGGTTCATTTGATTCTTGAGGCTATAAAAAGGGGCTTTGGGCATAAGTTTTCAACAATAAGCAGCAGCATTTCATATACACTCTTGAGCATTAGTTTCTTATATAAAATCTTGATCTTTTGATCAAGTCGAGTGCTTTCCGATCCACCGAGAGTTTCAGTTCTTTGCATTTTGCATTCACTTAGCTTCTCGGTGCGTGTTTGGAGGTCTAGAGAAGACCTCGCTGCCTTTTACTCTTGGTGAGCGCCCTCACCTAGACGGTTCGGGGGCGTGGCCGTTGACCTCTCCGTTTGGAGATTGTCGGAGAGGCTCGGCAAGTGTGTACAAGGCATTGGTGCTCGCCTTTCCGGAGTGGACAAGGAGCAACCACTAGTGATAATATCCTTTGTGGATATTGAGGCAAGACTCAAGTGATTTGAGTGCTTCAACGAGGATTAGTGGAGACTGGGCGAGTCTCCGATACCTCGGTAAAAATCATTGTGTTCGTTCTCTTTTCTCCTTGCTTATATTATTTGTTCTTGATTTGCTATTATTTGTTTTAAGCTTTAAGTTTTTTAAAAGCCTCCTATTCACCCCCCCTCTAGTCGGCATCCTTGATCCAACACGTGGTATCAGAGCTTGGTCTCTCGATTCATTAGGCTTTACCGCCTAGAGAGAGGATGTCGTCAAGTGGAGACTTTCTTCTTAGTCATACCGGTAGTGCGCCTATCTTTGATGGGACAAATTATCCTTATTGGAAAGTGCGCATGTCGATATTCCTAGAAACTATGGGGCTTGATGTATGGGATATCGTTAAACTCGGCTTTACTCCTCCGGTTGATCCAGCAAGTCAGTCTGAGGACGATATGAGAAAGTTGCATTTAAATGCCCGTGCAAAAAATGCACTCTTTGTCGGTTTATCCTTAAATGAGTTCAACCGTGTGAGCAATCTCACGACTGCTCATAAGGTTTGGACTACCCTCGAAGAAATTTACGAGGGAACAACAAAGGTTAAAGAGGCAAAATTGCTAATGGTGAGGCAAAAATATGAGACATTCACCAGTCATCAACCGAGTCCGTGGATTCCATGTTTACTCGGTTAAATAACATTGTGAATGAACTCAAGGGTCTTGGTGTTGTTTTTACTGACCTTGAGCTTGTGAGAAAGATGCTTAGGGCCTTGCCGGAAAGCTTCGACACCTTGGTCACGGTTCTCACAAACTCTGATCTATCGACCACAACACCAACTGATCTTTATGGGAACCTCATCACCCATGAGATGCACAAGAAGGAGAAGAAAGAAGCAACCGAACCCGCGGAGACGAAGAAGAAAGCATTGGCCTTCAAAGCTAATGCAAGAAACGATTCAAGCGATGGCTCCTCCGATGAAGACCTCGCACTCATGGTAAAGAACACTCAAAAACTCCTTCGCAGGTTGCATAAGAAAGGTGTCAACATTGACACACGACCAAAGGGGCAAAAGCAAAACAACTTCAAGGACATAATTTGCTATGGATGTCATGAGAAGGGACACATAGCATCAAGATGTCCAAACAAGAACAAGGCGTGGAACAAGAAGAAGAAGTTCTTCAAGAAGAAGAATGAAGAAATCAAAGAAGCCTGTTTTGGAGAGTGGATGTCCGGAGGCGAGAGCTCCGACTCCGACTCCGACAACGAAAGAAGTTGCTCCAAGAAGATGGCCGGATTAGCTCTCGGCAACATCAACACCTCAACTAGTTCATCCATTTGCCTTATGGCCAAAGGCGATGAAAAGGTACACTCTAATGATCCATCTTATGATGATTTAGTTGAAATGATAACCGAATTAAATGAAGTTTTTGGAAAAACTAAAAGGAAGTATAAGGCGCTTAAGGAAGAACATTCTTCCCTACGCGCTCAATACTCCGAGTTTAAAGACTCTTATGAAAGCATGCTCATAAAAGATGTTACAAATACCTCATATAAGGTAGATGCTTCAACTTCATGTGATTTGGATGATTCTCCCTCTAGTAGTCATCACATTCCATGTGTGTCTAATGATAACATCTTAAATGAAAATAATGAACTTAAGGCACAAGTTGAAAAACTTGGAAAAAGCTTAGAAAATTGTTACAAAGGCAAAATATCTCTTGATCTAATCCTTAGTAAACAAAAGTGTTCTTTTAGAAAGGAAGGATTAGGATATTTTCAAAAGAAAGGGAAGAAACAAAACTCTAAAACTATATTTGTTAAAGCATGCAACACATTTTGTCATAAATGCTATGAAACTGGTCATTCGCATGAAGCATGTCCCTTAATGACTCCTAATTATTTTGATACTTGCTAATGCTTCAAAAGTCGAGAAAAGGTTATGCTATAGCAAAGTATGTTGGTGCACCCATGTTAAATAAAAGAAAGAAATCTATTTAGGTGCCCAAAGCTTTGATTGCTAACATTGAAGGACCGAAAAAGGTTTGGGTACCTAAAAGGACTTAATTCTTTTTATGTAGGTGAACTACATGACCGGTGGGAGGCATTGGGTGCTAGATAGCGGATGCTCCGAACACATGACCGGTAACAAGAAGTTGTTCATCTCAATAGAAGACAACTCAAGCGAGAACCAAAAGATTACCTTTGGCGACAACCGTCAAGGAAATGTGGTCGGCTTGGGAGCAAGTCTCTCATGAAGTTTCAGGTGAAGATCTTCAAGAAGCAATGAAGAACATAACCATTGGAGACATCAAGCCAACAGAGGAAGATCAAGAAGATGATGTCAACGTTGAAAATGTTGATCAAGACGCATCATCATCTCATGTTGATCCTCCAAAACAAGGTCAAAATGAAGATGTACAAGATGAAGCACCAAAGCAACATCAAACGATCACCAAGGATCACCCTCTAGATCAAATATTGGGTGACGTCAGTAAGGGTGTTCAAACTCGATCTCGTATTGCTGCATTTTGTGAACATCATTCTTTTGTATCTTCTTTAGAACCCAAACATGTTAATGAAGCTTTAAATGACCCTGATTGGGTAAATGCCATGCATGAAGAACTTAATAACTTTGCTAGAAATGAAGTTTGGACTTTAGTAGAAAGACCCAAAGATCATAATGTTATTGGAACAAAATGGGTTTTTAGAAATAAGCAAGATGAAAATGGTGTTGTAATCAGGAACAAAGCTCGTCTTGTTGCTCAAGGTTTCACTCAAGTTGAAGGTTTAGACTTTGGTGAGACTTTTGCACCTGTAGCAAGACTTGAAGTAATTCGCATACTTCTTGCTTATGCATCATGTTTCAATATCAAACTTTTTCAAATGGATGTAAAAAGTGCTTTCTTAAATGGTGAAATTTCTGAACTTGTGTTTGTTGAACAACCTCCTGGCTTTGAAGATTCAAAATTTCCAAACCATGTGTTTAAATTGTCAAAAGCTCTCTATGTTCTCAAACAAACTCCTCGGGCTTGGTATGAGCGACTTAGAGACTTTCTATTATCAAAAGGTTTTAAAATTGGGAAGGTTGATACAACTCTCTTTACAAAGAAAATTGAAAAAGATTTGTTCATTTGTCAGATTTATGTTGATGATATTATCTTTGGATCTACTAATGAACATTTCTGTCATGAGTTTGGAGAAATGATGTCTAGGGAGTTCGAGATGTCCATGATTGGTGAGCTGAGCTTCTTCCTCGGTCTACAAATTAAGCAACTCAAGAACGGGACGTTCGTGAGTCAAACAAAGTACGTGAAGGACCTGCTCAAGCGCTTTGGGATGGAAGACGTTAAACCAATCAAAACTCCCATGGCGACCAATGGACATCTGGACATGGACAAAAGCGGCAAATCGGTCGATTCTAAACTGTATAGGTCTATGATTGGTAATCTTTTATATCTTACTGCATCTAGGCCTGATATCATGTTTGGTGTGTGCCTGTGTGCTAGATTTCAATCTGATCCTAAGGAATGTCATTTAACTGCTCTTAAAAGAATCCTTAGGTATTTAAAATGCTATCCCAGTTTAGGCCTTTGGTATCCGAAAGATGCAAATTTTGAATTAATTGGGTATTCAGATTCTGATTATGCTGGGTGCAAGATTGATCGAAAGAGCACATCTGGTAGCTGTCAGCTGTTGGGGAGATCATTAGTATCATGGTCATCTAGGAAACAAAATTCAGTAGCTCTCTCAACAGCTGAAGCTGAATATGTGTTTGCAGGCAGTTGTTGTGCTCAATTGTTGTGGATGAAGCAGACATTTTTGGATTATGGGATTATCTTTGATAAAGTGCCACTCTTATGTGATAATGAAAGTGCCATTAAAATTGCTAATAATCCTGTTCAACATTCTAGAACTAAGCATATTGAAATAAGGCACCACTTTATTAGAGATCATGTGGCAAAAGGTGATATTGATGTGAATTATGTTAGAACTGATATGCAACTAGCTGATATCTTCACTAAACCCCTAGATGAATCAAGTTTTTGCTTTTTAAGGGGTGAACTGAACATTATTGATATATCAAATGCTAGTTGATGTGCTAAATGTGTTGTTTGTATAAAATATTATTATTTTATTCTCTCTCTGGTCTTAGAATGCTTCTGGTCGAAATTGACCAAACTGACAGTCAGTTCCTATAACTGACAGTCAGTTTAGTGCTTAGGAGCCTGGTCTTAGTCTCTGGTCGAAGTCAATGTCATAACTGACAGTCAGTTACGTGCATTTGATTTTGGTCATAGCTCCTGGTCGTGTTCGAATCCCAAACTGACTGTCAGTCTCATACACTGACTGTCAGTTTCAAAACTCAGTTCTGTGAACTGACTGTCAGTGTGGCACACTGAATGTCAGTTCTATGTTTCTGAGTTTGGAACTGACTGTCAGTTTATCAAACTGACTGTCAGTCGCGGGATCCAGAACCCTAAAATTCCCCGTTCTGTTTTCTTTGCCTCTTCACCTTTCTTCTCGCCGCCGTTGCTTCTTGCGCCCCCTTGCCGTGCCTCGCCACCACATCCTTGCGCCACCACTCGTCGCCGGTGAGCTCCTCACCGCTGGCGCCACCGTCCTCGTTGGTCTCAACCTCTTCGTTTTGACTCCTCTGTTCACGGCTCCTTCTTCTCGGCACCTCACCCGTTCGTCGTGTGCCTTGATCGTTGACCTCCTCGTCGTGCTGATCTTCGTCCCTGTGGTCGTTTTGGCTGTCTTTTCGGCATAAGCTTCCTCGACCACATCAGTTCGTCCTCAGTTCAGGTCCTTGTTCTTCTTTCTTCTCTGTTTCGTTTCTTCAAAATGTCTGATCAGCCCGGTCCTTCGCGACGCGTGGCCCGACGGAAGAACGCGGCTAACAGCCAGCGTTCATCGGGTCAAACGTCCGAGAACCGGCCTTCGCCTCCGCCTGAGCGCGTGCCCGTGGATTATTCACGGTGGCACGCGAGCCACCTTCGCACGCTCCGCTCCACAAACCCGTATCTGTCGCCGCGTCGCACTGGTCGCGACGCATGCGAGGTCCTCACTTGCTACACCAACCTCCACCTAGACCTGTTCACCAGTGTCTACAGCAGCGCACCCATCTTTGCCCACCGCTCTTTGTCGTGGGGTACGATCGCCTCTCGCACAAGCATCACTACCCTCGCAGATCTCTTTGGCACTGTAGGGATTCGCGACCTAGTCGCTGATTCCTCTCTGCATTGGGCTGAGGGGCCCATTCGCCAGTTCTACTCCACCGTCTTTGTCTCCCCTCAGCGCGACTTCATGACCTTCATGACAGGCCTCCAAGTCTACACTGTCATGAAGGATCAGTTGGAGTCGGCGCTTGGACTGATGCGCCCTCCTTCTGGCCGCCAACTCCATACCTTACCTGACCTTGAGCGTCGGGAGGTGGCCATGCTTTACTCCGGCCCCTTCCAGCTCCGTCACATTGCCGGCCTGCGCTGCGATGTAGACCTAGCCCTGCGGATCCTCCGTCTCACTCTGGTCCCCATGAGCGGAGATAGGGCTAGGATCACCTATCTGGCTCTCCACGTCCTGATTTCGATCTTTCAGGAGGAGCCATTCGACGTCGCTGATCTCATCATCAGTGAGATTCAGCACGTCCTTCTTTCCCCGCGCCGTCAGCTGATATATGCTCCATATATCATGGCGGTGCTCCTTCACATCCATGCTGTCGATTCTGAGCTTCTCGGCCCCATCATCCTCTTCTTTTCTATCCTCCGGGCCAGGCTGATCGCCGTCTTGGTGCCCGGCCTGCGGCTGCTGTGGACCCTGGTTCTCCCGCATCAGATGATGATGCTGCGAGGGAGTCAGAGGATGAGGCTCCTGCTCAGGAGGCTGATCCAGCTCCAGCTGCGGAGCCAGGCACCGGATCGGCATCTTCCTCTCAGCTTCAGGAGATTCTCCAGGTGCAGCAGCAGATCCTCAGCACTCAGGCAGAGCATCACCAGGTGTTGCTCCGTTTGCTTGCTCAGCAGGAGGAGATTCTGCATCGCCTGCCTGCTCCCGAATCTTCGGTCCCTCTCAAGAGGGCCCGCCAGGCTGCGTCTTCTCCGAGCTCAGCTTCAGGATCTGCTGATCCAGCTCCTGTTGCACCAGCTCCGGCTCCCGCTGCTGCTGATCCAGCTCCTGTTGTAGCTGCGACTCCTCCGGCGTCTCCAGCCGTCGACCCGACTGCATCTCCAGATGGCTCCGGAGATACAGCCGTCCTAGGATTCTCTTCAGCTGATGAGCATTAGGCTCTTATGTGTATTTTGATTTTGCCTCCCTTTTTGTGCTTGATGCCAAAGGGGGAGAAGTATTTTGGATATTAGAGTCTTTTGCTGAGAGTCTTTTGCTGTATTGAACAGATGTTTATTTTTTATATATGGAGATGTCTTTGATTATCAGATATATTTGTGTGTGATAGATATGTCTGTGTGTGATATGTTTATCTGATCAGCTTTGATACCTTGATTTATATATGATGATTTGGTTTCTGAGTTCTGATACCTTGATACATGTGATGTCTTGATTTTGAGATATGTATGCTCTGATATGATATTTGCATATCTGTGACTTGGTTTTATATGAGATACCCTGATGTATATGTGTTGGTTTATGCTCTGATATGATGAGATGCATATACTCAGGGGGAGTTATTTCATTTATTTTGTTTTTGAACACTTGTTGTCATCAATCATCAAAAAGGGGGAGATTGTTGCATCTAGGCCTTCATGCCTAACCCTAATTTTGATGATTAGTGAAAACAAAGTGTTCCGGACTAATCGTGCTTTTGAGATTGATTGATACAGGGATCAGTTGGGAAGAAATACAAGATGATCAAGATGAACCCGACTTGAAGTGAAGCACAAGATGCAGGAGAGCAAAATACAAGACGCAAATCATGAAGATGCGAAAGACCTCAGGTATTATGAGTTTTTATTTTTACCGATCTTGGCGTATGGAGATGATCGGTTAGGGAAATTATTTTCTAGTTTTAACTGTACTATAAAGAGGGGTGGCGAAAGTCCTCTTTTTATCTCCAACACAAACCGAGAAATCTAGGCCATTGTATTGCATCATTTTTGGTTGGATTTGGTTTTGAACTTATTTGAGAAAAATCTGGTTTTTCAGTTCAGTTTTTGATAGCAGAAGAGTTTTTCGATTTTCTAGAAAGCTCTAGGCAGATCTGGCTTTTGGTTCTGTTGACAAAATTGTAGCCCTTGAAATTATCTTTCAAACGAGCTATTAAACATCTCTTTTGGATTTCTGGATTTAAAGTTATCTCTATTTTTGTTCATGCTGACTGTCAGTTTTCTGAACTGACTGTCAGTTTGAATGTCAGTTTGTTTAAACTGACAATTGTCCAGAGAGGGTGTTTTTTGGGCTCAAAATTTTTGTACTAAACTGACTGTCAGTTTGTCCATACTGACTGTCAGTTGGGGTTTCGACCACAGTGCTTTTAACTGAGTTTCTATTTGATTTTGGTCGAGTTAGTGGTCGAACTGACTGTCAGTTTGTGTAACTGACTGTCAGTTGTGGGTTTCAGCTTTCTTTTTTTTCGACCACGAACGACTAGCAAAGTTTATTCCGTAAATTTTGTCGACCGTTGTGCACTGAACTGACTGTCAGTTAGGCTAACTGACTGTCAGTTTGGGTTGCTGATTTTCAGCCCTAGCTCCAACGGTTCATTTGATTCTTGAGGCTATAAAAAGGGGCTTTGGCCATAAGTTTTCAACAATAAGCAGCAGCATTTCATATACACTCTTGAGCATTAGTATCTTATATAAAATCTTGATCTTTTGATCAAGTCGAGTGCTTTCCGATCCACCGAGAGTTTCAGTTCTTTGCATTTTGCATTCATTTAGCTTCTCGGTGCGTGTTTGGAGGTCTAGAGAAGACCTCGCTGCCTTTTACTCTTGGTGAGCGCCCTCACCTAGACGGTTCGGAGGCGTGGCCGTTGACCTCTCCGTTTGGAGATTGTCGGAGAGGCTCGGCAAGTGTGTACAAGGCATCGGTGCTCGCCTTTCTGGAGTGGACAAGGAGCAACCACTAGTGATAATATCCTTTGTGGATATTGAGGCAAGACTCAAGTGATTTGAGTGCTTCAACGAGGATTAGTGGAGACTGGGCGAGTCTTCGATACCTCGGTAAAAATCATTGTGTTCGTTCTCTTTTCTCCTTGCTTATATTATTTGTTCTTGATTTGCTATTATTTGTTTTAAGCTTTAAGTTTTTTAAAAGCCTCCTACTCACCCCCCTCTAGTCGGCATCCTTGATCCAACACTCATCAATTTGGTCATCTAGGTTGATTGATATCTTGACATGAGTAGTATAGATCGTGTGCGTATGTGTTTATCATCTACAATATATATGATTGTATTCTATCTCATACTTATTTGCTACTCGTTGAATATGGTTGCGTCATTTCACTGGAAAGAGAAACTGTCAAGCTAACTATTGTGTGGAGTAGTTTCTCTGATGGTGATTAATGACGACCTATATTTGAGACTAATATTGTGTATTGAGTGTACATATTGTAGTCTCAGTTTGATTGTAGGATAAAAGTGAGCAAGGACGTGAGGAGGATGAAGACGATATGAGACATCCCGAGCAAGGTCAAGCTTAGCGAGGATGAGCTTTGCGAAGACAGGCGTCAAGCGGTCGAGCTTCACGTGGTCAAGCTTAGCGGGATCGAGCTTTGCGATGACGAGCGTCGTGCGATCGAGCTTTACGAGGTCAAACTCCACTTAAGCTAAAATCCAAGATTAAGGATTGTTTTCTTAGGGTTTTACCGGTCTCGGTGTTTGGAGATAGACCGGATTGATATGATTCTTTTTACTAGTTTGACCGTACTATTAAGAGGGGTCGGAAACTAGTAGCTTGAATCTATCTAGTGCGGAAGCTCAGATGCATTCATATCATCTTGCACTAGTATTTCATCGTCTCTTGTATTGTTAGAGAGTCTAAGTGTAGTTTGTGGTGCATTAGAGAAAATGTTTTGAAAGTTACACTTAGTCGTGATCGCCAGTTGTTTAAATTGGTTTATTTATCTAAAGCTGGTCGTGGTTGTATTTGCATATTCTGATCGTATCAATGTTGATACGTGGTCATGGTCGTGGCGCTTGTTTGACGGCTTTCTGTTTAGGGTTTGGGGGTGGTCGTAGGAGTTCGGACTGGTCGTACCAGTCTTCGGCTTGCTTGCGTACGCTCGACCAAACCCTATCGACCACCTATTTTCTATCGAATGTCAGACCTGTGTGATCATGGTCGTTGCTGAGTGACAGCAATCACATCCGCGAGAAAACGGCAAATCCATATGTGCAAATACCCTAAATTTCATTTGAGATGATTTTTGGATTGGATATTTTGACAATAGGAAAGTTTTTGAGTTTTCTAGAAGTTTCTAGACCTTTCTAGGTCTTGCTCCTGTTGACAAAATTGTAGAGCTCTGAGTTATATTTCTAACAAGCCAAAAATCACCTCAATCAGATCTCTGGATCAAAAGTTATGATTGTTTTACTGTTAGTGTGCAGTGGCCAGACATTGTCCGGGCATGGGCGGACAATGTCCGCCCTGTACAAATTTTTTCAGCCTTTTGCAAAATAAAACCAGAGACGTTTGTATCTGTCCGGGGCTATCTGTCCAGGGAGGCTAGACATTGTCCGGTCCGGCTTATACAAATTTTTTGAGTTTTGAAATGAACCAGAGACAAATGCATCTGTCCGGCTCATCTGTATTGTGATGGCCGGACAATGTCTGAGGTGGCCGGACAATGTCCGGCCTTCACAAAAAATGCCCCCAACGGTCTCTGACACGTTGTGCAACGGGCGTATTTGTTGTACTGGCCGGACAATGTCCGAAGTGGCCGGACAATGTCCGGCCTGTACAAAAATGACGCACCTGATTACAAACGGCTAGTTTTTCTTTGAGGCTATAAATACTTCGTGTTTGGCTTCATTTGTGGGTGCTCAAAGAGTTCATATACCATCTGAAAACCTAGCCAAGTGAGTTGCATATGTGTTATTGCATTTAGAGGCTAGAATTGAGCCCAAATCTTGAGTGATTTGAGAGAGACAGAGCAAAGTGTGTGAAGTTAAGAGTGCTTAGTGTATTTGAATCACCATTTGCTTGCTAGTGATAGAGTGTTGAGCATATCATTTGCATATTTGAGTTTCTAGCACTTGATTTGTTCAAGTGAGCGTGTCCGACTTGTTACTCTTGGCGATCGCCTTCGCCTAGACGTTGCCGGAGGAGAGCGCGATCTCTTCAATTGAAGTTTGTCGGACAAGTCGGCAAAAAATTGTGAAAGGTGTGGTGCTCGCCTATCCAGTGTGGAGAAGGAGCAACCCTAGTGAGATATCCTTCGTGGATATAAAAGCGAGGCTCCGAGTGAGCGCTTCAACGAGGAGTAGGGGAGATCGGCGAGTCTCCAAAACCTCGATAAAAATATTATGTCAATTGGGTATTTTATACTTGCTTTACTTTCATCTTGACACAATTGCTAAATTTATCATTTTTACTTGTCATATTGAATAGTTCATTTAGTTGAATGCAACTAATTGTTTAAATTGCCTTTAAGCCTCATTGTATAATTTAGCTCAAACAATTATCGTGATTAAAATTGCTTAGTGGGGAAGAAAATTTAAAAGCCTCCTAATCACCCCCCTCTAGTCGGCATCCTCGATCTTTTAGAGTAGAGGTATCCTTCATGGATATAAAAGAGAGACTTACGCGTGAGTGCTTCAACAAGGAGTAGTGGAGACCGGGCGAGTTTCTGAGACCTCGGTAAAAATTATTGTGTCACTTGGTTTTAGACCCTTTTGTGAAACTTAGTTTTCCTTCATATCTTGCAAAAATTGTTTTAGTCGAAATTTTTTTTAAAGCCTCCTATTCACCCCTCTCTAGTCGGCATCCTTGATCCTACACGGAGTTACTGGACTAGAGTTCTGGTTGAGGAAGAAGCGGCTGAGTTGGTCGTGGCCTGAGGTAGTTGATGGAGGAGTTGAGGTCGCCGTCAGCCTGGTCAAAGGAGTGGTTGGTCGAGGTCGTCAGCGGCGATGGAGTGCGGCGACGACCAAAGTCGTTGGAGTGGTCAAGTGGTCGTCACGGTGGCGAGGTTGTGGGAGATGAAGGAACTAGCCGTCGCGGTCGTAGCGGTCGTGTCGAAGGAGGAGCTGGCCGTGGAAGTGCTTGAGGTTGTCGAAGGCGTCGTTAGCCCACGGGACGTGGTTGACGAGGTGATGGTGGGGTCAAATTGGGGACAATGGCGGTGAGGCTCTCGAATCTAGGGTTTTAGCGGCGACGCCTGATTGTGTGGAGCTGGGTTGGCGGCGTAGAGTTGGTGGTGGGGAGGCAGTGGATTTGGTGCGCGAGGCGCGGTGGCAATCGGCGGCGAGGGCGGTGGTGAGATTGTGTAGACCTATGAGGAGCGAAGTAGAGAAACGGTGCGAGGCGTAGTGGCGATTGGATCTAGGGTTTGCGGGGGTGTAGGTGGCGCAAGTGAATGTGGTGAGGGCATCCTTCGCATCAGCGATCGACTAGAAGAACTTTGTTCTCGATCAGAAGAACTCTGCGCGTAATCAGCATTGCTCAAGGTTGCAACACTGCTCATGGTCGCAGCCGATCAAGCCTGAAGGCATATGGTCGCAACCTGAGGACCATCCAGTCTGCCGATCAAGCTTAATTGTTCAGCAACTTCAACCAAGTGCTAATTTCAGCACAAATGTCCAAGTAGGTCGTGTGTGCATTTGTTGGAAAGGTAATCAAAAGAGCTTTCCAACACATCAAGAATCATCGAATTTTAACATCGTATGAAACCAGGAGACTCGAAACAATGGCAAGTGCACGAGGGGGAAGAGTCTTGTTCGGATCCGTGAAAATTAGCTCAGGAATTTCTTTTTATAGTTTGTTAGGATTCTATTCTGTTTCAAATTAGTTTAGAATTCTGGTTTTAAACCTTCTATTTTTGTAGACACCATCTTCTATAAAAGAGAGGCATGGTCATAGTTTTGGGACAACCACGAATTGAATACACAAATATTTTGAGAGAAAGTTTTGCTCTTGTTCAAGGGTTTATGCTCAGAAGCCGCCACTTAGAATTGGGAGTTATTCTCTTTACCATTGTTCTTGTAATTTCTTCGTTGATTGTAGGAACAATGTGTCTATTTTTGCGTGGTCAAGTAGACAACGATCAAAGCATGTAGTTGGGCGAATTCTTTTGTCGCACGTTGCTGTATTGACAGTGGTTGGCGCCACCGGTTCATCAGGTTACACGAATCAACTAGTTATCAACGATCCTACGTCGTGAAGATCGGGCACCCCGTATCAGAATGGATCCAAGGGCAAGGCTGCATGACAGTGTTGGATTTGCGGCGCGGCGGAATTGGCGGATTTGAGAAAAAGAGAAAGGAGGATGAGGAGAAGAAGAGAAGAAGAAGAAAAGAGGATAAACTCACCGGCGGTCGTGAAGATGAACTGGATTTGTCGCGGAGGTGGCCATAATACTGAGAGGTGAAGGTGCGCGACGCGATGTGTGCGAGGGAGAGGAGGAGGCTGAGGTAAGCGACGGAGAGTCGGAGGCGGACGTGGAGGCGGAGGCGGAGGGAGAGAAGAGAGGTAACCCTAACGTGTGTGAGGCGATGTGACGAGGACGCGAGGAACCGATGGATGCGCGTATCCGCGGCCCAGACTGAGGAAAACGACCGTATTTTGCATTTCCGTGGGCCAGACTGCAGGAGACGATTTGCACCTCATTGGCTAGATTGGAACGAGCAATCCAGGCATTCAAAAACCTGAATTTTACATCGATGGGTTCGATTGACCCCAGCACCAAGGAACCAGAAACAACCTTTGTGATTGGACGGTCACGAACGCGTGCAGTTGCAGCAACAAAACCATCCACTACTGCTCTCCTACGCCTCCGACTCTTCTCTTCTCATCTCTCGCGACTCCTCTGAAGCTTCCTTCGTCCGAGGTCTAGGGTTAGGATTAGGGTTTCCATCTCTGTCGGCCATGGCGGCGGAGGCAGCGGCGGCGAGCTACACGGTGGAGGAGCTGGTGGCCGTGAACCCCTACAACCCTGACATCCTCGGCGACCTCGAGGCCTACGTCAACGAGCAGGTAACTAGATACGACATGGTTGGTGTTCTTCTTGGCAAGATTGGACGACTGTATTAGAGTGTGGGAACCCTAGGACTAGGAGTTAGCATGATTTGGTGCTTACCGGTGTTTTGCGGTGGAGTTTGTTGGAGAGGAGTGGGAAAGTTTGGAGCTTTTTGTTCGAATTTAAGAATTTTTTTTGGCGTTATTGGATTTGCACTAGTGTTAAGTGGTTTGTTCCTTTGGACGAAGTGGGAATCAGTAAGTTTTTGTGTTGTGATTAGTGAGTTAATTTTGGTGGAATTGGTTCGTGGGAGGAGGATTTTTTTGGTTGATCAAAGCTGTTTCTGGCATGATTATTTACACGGCCGTAGTTTAAGAGTTTGCAAGCTCGAAAAATTGACATGGTTTTTGTACTTGTGTGATGAATTCTGGTGGAATTAGTTGGTGGGCAGTGGTTTGTTTTGTTTCTTTATTAGCTTAATTGATTATAGGTGTTTTGAAGCAGAGTATAGGTTGTTACGAGTTCCAAGGATAGTCTGCTCGATGTAACTTCAAAGGTGTATTAGGTTTGGCTGTGCCATTGCAAGGTGAATAAGTACATTCATAGGTGCCAAAAAATAAGAGATTTGCCGGCTGGAGGATTAGTTAAATGCGTCTCAAGAATGGCGGATAGATGGTCATATAAATTGCTATTTGGGAGCAGCGTAGTAAAATATATGGTGTGTAGCTGGCAATGTGAAGCTGTTTGGCTAATGATGTGCATATAACACGATTTAGAGCTATTTTTGCATAACACGAGTTAGAGCTATTTTTCTCGCTTCACAGCTTATTTTACTGTTGGCTCTACATTATGCTGTGCCTGTTTCAATTTTTCAATCTGTTCTTTTTCTTTGTGATTTAGGTTTCATCTCAAACGTACAGCTTGAATGCAAATCTGTGCCTTCTTCGGCTATATCAGGTAACATTTTGTCTCCAGAGGAACAGTTTGTTCTCCAACAGGTTTAATTAGATTATAACTCATTCATTAGTTTGCTTAACATTTGGTTTCTTTGTGCAGTTTGAGCCAGAACGGATGAGCATACCAATTGTAACCCGTATTTTGATTAAGGTCAATATTTTACAGAACTTAACCAATGTTAAAATCAGTTTTGTCATTTCCTATTTTCTTCATTCACTTCTTCCTACTATTTAACTTTGTATATGTTGTTCTGTTGGCAGGCTCTCATGGCAATGCCAGCCCCTGACTTCAGTCTTTGCTTATGCTTAATTCCTGAACAAGTGGTATGAAGAAATCCTACCTTTTCCTTCTACCCCACGGGATCTAAATTTAGCACCATCACTGAGATAGCTAGATTTCTCAAGGAAATGAATTGGTATATGATCTAATATGCAAATTGTACATCTCTAGATAAGAAGCATTGGAACATATATGTTCCTGTTCTGTTTAGCTTGAGTGGTGATTGTCTTTGGATCCTCAAATAATATTCTGACTTTCTCAGTTCTTTATGCCTGCAGATATCCAATTACATAATGGTGCATAGTTATTACATAAGAATATTTGATATAAATTCAATCTGTGGTCATAAAACATATTTCAAGACAGCTTTGGTTTTTTTTATTAAGGAGTTTTTCATGAACATATTTTTGAGACTTTCCAAAATATATTGTACTCAATCTTATAGCTATATCAATGCTGGACTTGATCTCCCAGTTCCTTTTGTTCTTTTGCTGACATTTGTCTTTTTTTCTGGTGCATGTTTGACCACAGATTTTTTTGTTACATAAGAATATTTGAAATATTGTTTTGTTGTTACATTGAGCTGACATTTATCTTCTTTTTTTCATTTAAGCAAATGGAGGAGCGATTCAAGACACTGAGTGTTCTTTCTCACTACCTAGAGGTACTAAAGTTAGGTTGGCTAATATATAGACGTTAAAGAATTGGTACAGAAGCTCCTACTAATGTCAATTGTTTTACTTGTAGACTGCTAGGTTTCGTGAGTTTTGGGACGAGGCAGCAAAGAACCGCAGCATACTAGAAGTTATTCCAGGTAATAATTTTGTAATGTGTCAACTCATTTTTATCATGTATCATGTCTTATACAATGAACTTGGCATGTTTAATTGTGGTTTTTTAGGTATGATGTACCTAAGATGCCACTTAACCTTATTGGTCTGCTGACTAATGGCAGCTTCACCTCTTGTCCTTAGTTCTTTGGGCTGGAAAGAAGATCCTGTATTACTGTGGTCCTTTGGTCCTTTCCTTGCCTATTGTGTGTAGAATTATGACATATGTTATTTATTTAGGATCGTAAACTCGATCTGAATTTCTGCTTGTCTTTTGAGTTAGGTTCACTTGGATTGCTCCGGCTTATGCCAGTTGACCTAATGTTCTTAGAACACCTTGAAATCCTGAATTCTTGTGCAGGTTTTGAACAAGCAATCCAAGTCTATGCGATTCATGTCCTTTCATTGACATACCAGAAAGTTCCCAGACCGGTATTTGCAGAGGTAAAACATCTCTGTGTGTGTGTGTGTGTGTGTGTGTGTGTTAATTGGGAGGTCTCTTGCACTGTACGGCATATTGTCACTGAGCTTGGTTCTGTACATGTTAGATTATCAAAAATAATGTAATGAACTTTTTATGTGTCAAAAAATGGCTTCTGATCGCTTCTTTCCAATGATTCAAAACAGTTCTTTCCGGTTTAATGATTTGTTGTTTTCTTGACAGGCCATCAACACTGAAGGTCCCTCTTTGGACAAGTTTCTGGAGCACCATGTCGCAAACTCTGGATGGGCCATCGAGAAGGGCCTCACCCATTCTCAACTGATCATCCTACCCCGCAGCGAGTTCAATCACCCCAAGATGAAGAAGAACGCAGCTGACAGCATCCCATTCGAGCACATTACTCGCATATTCCCTGCCCTTAGCTGATTCAGTTACATTCTGGTGACCCTCATTGCCTCTTGGCATGTGAAGATGTTGCATAATTTGAGCAAATGATCCCACCTAACTAAATCATCTTATTCTCGCTTTTGGAGTTCCACATATAGAGATGCCTGTTTTAACGAATGGGAAGTTTTGATTAATTGCCTTCCCGTCAAATTGCTTAATCATTTTTTAACCCTATCTTTCTTTCTGTCATTTTCCTTTCCCTCTCCCTTTCCCTTTCCTTTTCCTTTTATTTTGAGATGTGCTTTCATGTTGGGATTCGGATCTATTACAACTGCACGAGCATAAGCATTCTGGTTGTTGGATAAAAAATTGATGCTCATTATTTTTATTGATGTGTTGATTTGAGTCGTCAGCTGTGTGGTTTGACGGGCCAAAATGCGTGTAGTTGTAGCTACGACTGCAACCGACTAACAAAAACGTATATATTCACTGCAACGCAGCCCCTCCATTCGCACTATTTCTTCAATCAGATCCTGCCTTTTAAAATCGAGAAAATTGATTTTAAATCACTGAATTTTGATAATTAATATAATGTCATTAGTTTTTTGGACTTCGTTATATGTTAAAGAAAATTTTTTTGTTCTAATGTTATTTAATTTTTGACCTACCAACTTAGAAAAATAACTAAAATACCTCTATTGGTTGTCTTTTTTGTTAGACTTTAATTGTTATTTTAAAAAAAAGAAAGATTAGAATGGAAAATTCTCAATTTTTTGAATATGTAACACAAAATTTCAAAAATTGAAAAATTAATGTTCTAGTTTTTCCATTTATTTAAAGTTATGATTAATTTTAACTAAAATACAATTGAAAAGAATATTTCAATCATTTTTTTAAGTTGATCAATCAAAAATAACATATAATGTTAGAAAAAAAATCCAATAATATGTACAAAGAATCCAAAAAAATCAATAATATATAATACTAAATACCAAAGTTCAATAACATATAATCAATTCTCTTTTTAAAATTTCAACATGGGTCCTTATTTTCAAAAAGATTACAATTAAATCCCTCTATTTACTGTGAGAGGAACTATCTAAGTTGCCCACATGAAACTTCGCTCCAAAAGTTCCCTGCTCTTCATTTGGTTCGAGTGAAAATGATCAATTTCTCCTCAACAAATAAGTGATCAACCTCCAAAAAAGTTTAATTAATTTAGGGGGTTGTCTATTACCGGTTGAATATGATCATTACTATTGTTCACGTCACAAATATCCAACTGTTAAACATGATCATTCCCACCATGCACGTGGCGAATATCCAACACTCTCAATCTGTCACAAATTCGGACGGTTACATTGTAAGGATCATACCAAATAAAAACTACCGAAACCTTGACATTACAACCTCACAAGTCACCGAGGATAGTAGTTCTTAACCACGATCTCTCTACAGATAAAACACTAAAACCACTACCCCGGATTTGCCGCCCGAATGTAACCGTCCGGGGTTACTTGGTGATATTTTAAGAGATTTGATTAATCAGTTAAAGACTTTAAGTAGAGAAGATCCAACATGAACAAGCACAGAAGATCCAACACAAAGAAGAGACTAGATAGACACTTCATACTAGCACTCATCCTTACATTACACTTCCAATGCACCCAGATTCATCTATCTCATCCTCAAGCTTCTTCAGTTCTAGGTTCAAAACTTTTCATCACAAAATTACTTTTCCGCGATCAAAATTTTGCACTTAGTAGAAAGCGTGTCTCCGCTGACGACCCAATGTGCAAAGCGGTCGAAAAGCCACGAACATTGCAGGTTTGACTGCTCATGCTTGACAGATCAGTTTCTTCCTTTCCCTGATATGGAAAGAACATGGATTTACAAAACTGGGGAATATAGAAAGTGAGCTCCAAATACAACATTTTGGTAAATTTTACTATGTGGTTGTCCTACAGTTAGCGTATTCTGATCCAATGTTACAACAAAAGTTGTAACTAAGTATTCCATTAATTACAAAAGGAGAAACAAATAATAAGAGCAAACATTGAAGCAAATTGATTCAACATAATTTATTTCTAGCTGATTTCAGTAGCACACATTATATATATAATCATCTATGTAATAATTCCAAAAGGAGAGTTGCTATATTTAGAGATGATCTGACCTCATCATTCTGCCCTTGGTTAGATGAAGTTGGTTCAACACTGACAACATCAACAGTTGAGTTCATCAGAGAGGACCTATGAATTGGAATTTGCAAAGCCAGATTACGTCAACATCAGTAGGCAATAGCTTGAAGTAATATCACACTCAAAAAGGCCATCAGCAGCCTTAGGGCCCATTTTGCTTAATTTGAATTAAATTTATTGTCCAAATAAGCCTAAGCCAGGGCAAAACACCTGAGTTATTTTCAGACCTAATATTTAAGTTTAAATCGGTTTTTCAAAGATAATCGGATTTAGTCAAACAACATTTTCAGACCTAGCTTATTGAGTTTGTATGCTACTAGACCAATAAACTAGCTCATAAGATAAGCCAAAGCAATGGTAAATAACCAATTTCCCATGTTAGAAAAGCATATTGGTTAATAGTGACATCAAATGGAAGTTAAATATGATCTAACACAACTTGCAGGATTAGTAAATTAACAGTAATGTATGTCACATCTCAAAAACTTCGTCAGAAGAATTTCCCAAAGACAACAGCATATCAAACTCCATGAAGTGTGATAAATTTGATTCCTGATAACCTAACACATTCAAATAACTCAGCCACTCTTCTTGAATGAGCCGTCTTCTAGATATTGTGCTATAGTTACTACTGAAAATTAATAAGTTGTAGTTAGCTCATATTACGCTCATGAACAAGCTAAAGCTTTCCGATGGCCGACAAGGAAAACCTGGTAAGTTTACAGACCTGGGGCAGCTTGGCTCATCTAGGCACCAGGACATTTCTGGTGCAGAATTAGAAGCCTCCCTGATATCATCTAGCTGTTGCACCTCTGGAAGCAATTCTGAGTTTTCCATCTTGCTTTTTCCATTGCAGGTTGATACTGATGTGCTGTCTTTAGATAGAATATTGCCTTCCGACAACGACCTCACAATGAAGGAATGATCTGTTGATATGAAAGTCATCACTGGGACATGTTAAATAATTTGAGAAAATCAATGTATCAAGCAATAACAGATAGAAACACTGATTCCTATTGGGCATTGTTTGGATAATGGCCTCATCACAGTGGTGGAACTAGGGGTGCTGGTGAGAACCACGACCCCCTTATGCTACATGTACACTCTATATGACACTCATATTTACCATATAAAAATATACAGGATTTTTTATTTGGTCCCCTCTATACCTATCTATTACAACATGGTCCCCCTCATAAATATTTTTTGGTTCCGTCACTACGTCATCATGTAAGAGGTTAATAAAAATGTAAACTTTGATGCTTGCACAAGCTAGTTAAAAGATCTTATTCCATCCATCTGCTGTCACGAAAACTGATCAAACTTTCCTACTTATGTTGTTCTAACAGTCCACTGTATTTACAGTATTTTTTTCAAAAAGAAAAGAACTGAATTTGCGGTTTCAAAGTAAGTTTTTTTTTTTGCACTCTGCAATAAACAATCCAATTGCCTTATTCTTTTGGTCCATTATCACAGACTAAGCAATGGTGTAGATATTTTCACGTCTAGTGCAGAAGGAAATGGAGAGAGCATAGGCAGTAAGGCAAGGATTTAAACACTGGTGGTTAGTTTTAGTTTGATATCTCATCGAGTTCAAATTAGGTGGAGCGCCTACAAAAAGATTAGGCCTCTACCAAAAATTCTAGGTAACTCTCCAATAGGCTTTTTATTGGAAGTGTTGAGTATAGAGCAGTACTCGGTGCGCACCTCCCATTTTCTTCATTAACCATTCGTTGTCTGCCAATGTTGTAGTGCTCATCTGAGCCCAACTTCCACAATGCAGGTTTCCCTTGTTGAGGTTGGAAATGACCCAAGAACCTACAGTGTGATAAGGTTCAACGCAAACATCGACAATTTCCCATTGATTTTGTCATTTCCAAACAAAGGATCTGACAGATATAACCAATAGGTGCTTACACATTTATGGCGTCCTGCTTTTTGGCATCGATGTAAGCATTGCTATAATAACGCTCAATGGTCCGAATTAACTCCTGAGATTGGGTTGCTGCCTTCCATTGACCTCTTCGCTCACAGAAGATCGGTGGCATAATCAAACACCACGGTGCAGTTAGGCAACTTGCAATGGTCCTTTGGAAGAAAACATGTTCAAGATTTTTGATTTACCACCTAGGTAATTCAGAATAGCGGTTTGGAACAAAACAAGGTCATGATTATTAACTTTACTAATTCAGTATGGTCCATAAATAACAATCAAACTACCGAATGAACTCTTAAAATATAAGGATCTTTTACTGTTATATATTGGTAACAGCCTAACAGAATTTAACTTCAGATTACATGCAACTCAACTCAAACTAAAAGCTTGAACAAGACCAAACAAAAAGAAAAGAAAAGAAAAGAATGCAAGAAAAGAAAGAGCAATTCAAAGAAATACTTTAGGTGATATAAACACACAATGCACCAGAACAATGTAAAATGTATGGTAAACTGGACTAACACCTAAATTCGAGGTCTCCTTCAAACCCTAAACCCTAAAATGTCAGCTACCTGGATATCACACGATTGCTTACTAGTAGAAGTGAAATGTGGATGAAATATTCCCCACAGCCAAGAATTAACTTATATGTAATATATACCTTGTGAGCAGCAGAACCACCATATTGAATGGCTAATGTATCCCCCATCTCTTCATAGAAATTCATCATATCATTGGCCAAAGGATGATTTGGCTCAATTTTAGGCACTTCAATGAGCCTCAGCATGTGAAACTGACACCCCAAAGCAACTAGACCATAAGCATATTGTGCCACATTTGTGCGGTACAAGCAATCTATGCAATTTGTCCGTAGTACACCATTTTGCAAAAAAAAGGGGTACCGCCTTTGTTGCCAAGAAATTTGGATCCACATAACTTTTGCTGTCGCATGAGCTGTTATCAGTTCCTTGTCCACTGTGAGAACTGATAATTAAGGTGACAGAAATATATAGACAAGGGCCATCAGGACAGCTAATTTCCAGGGTTTGGTGTTTTTTGAATTAATGGATTCTTTAGATTGTTTCTAATAAAAATGTTACTTGTAGGCTTTAGAATACTGTCAGTACATGGGCCTAGAAGCTACCTTGAAGTATCCTCGGGTCTCGAAGTTATTTTGCAATGAAGGAAGTCCGTTAGTCCAATAATGCAAGCACATTGGTGCCTCTGCTGCAAATATGATGTGGTACTTAGCATTACAATAACTTTCTAATATAATCGATTCCAATTGCAACACCAAATTTGAAAACAATTCTCTTGGGATATGATAATTCACCTTTGAGAATGACTACTAAGATCCAAATGTAAAAACTTTAAATGATGCTCGTCTGGTAACTCATCGTTTATGTGATGGATGGCTTTTGCAAATTCTGTACGGAGCAAAGATTCACGAGGCTTCTTCTCGCAACTCTGCATAAATGATATCAAGAATCCAAATTAATATGTAGATCAACAACAAAGAGCAAAATGTTACCATGCTGGCGATTAAATCCACATAACATCATGCATCTAAAGTACAAACTGCATAAGTGTTACCCACCTTGATCAAGTTCAGGATGATTATTGGGTTTCCATATCTATGAGCAAGGTTCTCAAAATGAAGATGGGTCGCTTTGTATTCTTCATCCGGTTTTACTAAGATGGGAGGGTAATAGTAGTATCAGAAAAATCAATGTACGAACAAGTTTGTGATAGACTTGCAGTCAGGAACTTACATTTGATATCTGGCCTAATATTAAGTATCGAAGTTTCCCGAAACCAGAAAAGAGGTATTGATCCTCTGTGTTGCACGACAGAATTTATGTGGGGTGGGACTTCATCTGGTGTATCTTCAAACACAATCTGTTCCGTCTCTACATCATTGGCAACCCTACCCTCATTAACACCTCGCCTCAAGTACCTATATTGCAAGATGAACAAATTGTAACTCTTAGATGAATAGAGATTGAGCTCACCACTTTAATATGTCCCATTCAATCTAAATTACGCCAGTAATTCTAAACACCTGATAAGCACCTGGTTCCTGCAAAATGACGTGATCGCCTAGATACGAGTGTCAACCAGAAATCCTTCCCAGATGCTGACAGTTTCCACTGAGTGAGCATAAAAGAATATATTATCTTGCATTCAGATAATACATGAACAGATAAAACGCATCGTTAACAAGGCATAAAACTACAAATCAAACAGTAATAATCGATTAAATTGGCATGCCTTACACCACAAGTATGGAAGTGTACCATGTACTCTACTAGCTAATGAACATTTAAATAAATAAAAGGCGCGAAATAAAGTGATTTCTAACATAGACTTAATATATAACATTATAATGCAATATAAATATACAGAGGGCAGCTAAGTATAGATTGAGCAACAGGATTAACAGTCTATTGAGATTTATAAGCAAAACTGCAAAAGCCTCGAGTGAGGAAAGCCTCAAACAAACTCAAAAGGAATAATGTCAGCAGGTAATACAACGTCAACTAGACAAGCCATCGCAAACCACTGATTTCAGGCTTTTGCTATTGTCCGCAGGTAAGATGCATTAGTGGGATGCATTGAGTTAACTGCATCTCTATATGTGTCCTCGGTGCTAGGTGATTCTGGTTAACTCCTTGATTAAAAGTTACAGGGGGAAATCAAACAAATACAACTCCAGCAACTACGTTTTGCAAAAGTAAATACCTGTTTGAAAAATCCATGGACTAAGGCAACAGTCCAACTAAACACCACTCAGCATGTTGATAGAAGGGATATGTTGCACCTGAAAAAATAGCAACTTGTGTTTTTGCAAAGGAACCCAAGCACTGAAAGGCTAATAATATTCAAGTGACACCCTTTTGGCTAGGAATGTTTTACAAACTTTTCCATGTGGTCACACAGTTGGCTAGCCATCATATAATAACCATCCTTTGTCAGTGCCTTAAGCAACAACTTATACAAAGGGTAACGACCTACAAGGCCCCTCTTGGTCATTTTCTCATAGAGATCAAATGCTTCTAAAGGTTTTCTCAGCTTGCAGTTTAGCTTTATAAGCATATGATATGGCACATGATCAATGTCTATACCAGATATCTGGACCTTGTTAAACAGCAGTTTAGCTTCCACCACCCTTCCCTTGGAACAAAACCCTCTGATTAACTCTGTGTAAGTGATGATGTCAGGTTCATAGCCATGGCTTAGCATTTCACGAAGCAATTGCCATGCAATACTAATACGTCCAGTATTGCATGCACCATTGATCAACAAATTGTAAGTGACAACGTCAGGGAAGAGCCCAATAGAAAGCATGCCCTGTTTAACCAATAAGGCCTGTGCGACATTCTGCGCTTTGACAAGAGCATGTATCAGGGCATTGTAGGTGTAGAGATTGGGAGCTACGCCAGAGGCAATCATAAGGTCTTTAAGGGCGTAAGCACGAGCAACATCACCAAATCTCCCATGCCCATTAATAACAAGATTCCACATCAGAGGCTCGCTGGCCATCGAGTGACTAAATGCCTCATGTAGGAAGTTAGCTGCTTTAAAGGTCTTACGATGATCACAAAGTCCACGAATTATCAATTTGTATGATGTTTTATCTGGTAGAACGCCAGCAAGCATCATCCTGTTGTAAACATCACAAGCCTCATTCATTTTCCCTTGTTCAAACAAACCACCTATGAGACTATTAAATGTCACAGTGTCTGGCATTATACCTCTCTTCAACATTTCAGACATGTAACACCGTGCAGCTTTTATAGAAAGGGCTCGACAAAATCCTTTAATAATCACATTGTAAGCAGTTCTATCCATCTCAACACATCTACTAGATATCCAGTTCCTAATCTCGAGGGCCTTTGTCACTTCTCCTCTTCTAAAGTGCCCATCCATTAGTATGGTAGAGGTTACTAGATTTGTTGGCTCATGGTCAACCAGTACATCAGTCAACAACTTCTTTGCATTATCTAATAAGCCCCTAGTGCAAAGGGCATGGACTAGTATATTACAAGTAATTCTGTTGGGCCTTATGCCTTTACCCACCATAATGGAAGCAAGACTCAGAGCTCTATCCACAGAATCCCATCGGCAGTATCCATCAATAACTGTATTATATGTCACCACATTAGGCAAAATATTTACATTTGGCATAAGATCAAGAAGCTGAATGCCCGTTGATAGGTCACCATTTTTGCAGAGCCCATTTATAAGAACATTGAAGGTATACAGATCTGGAGCCACATGCCTACCAACCAACTCATTGAGAAGCTGAAGTGCGGCTAGTACCTTTCCATTATAACACAAGGACCTGATTAAAGCACAGCCTCCATGATCAAAATAAAATGTTGTGTTACTATCTGGACTCAACATGCCAACCACTCCATGGTAGTAGCTGTTACATCTCCCCATGGTTGTTACGGTTTCTCTGCAAAGGCAATACCACTGCACTTAGTTGGCATTGAATTTGTTCCACCATTATGGGAGTGATGCAAGACAAAAGCATGATAAGGAACAAATGAAACATACCGCAACTTCTTCAACCGCTCCATTGCGTCGACAAGGACTGCATCCAATACATTGTAAACAGCAGGCTCATCACCAACATTTCCCGTGCCACCATGCCGGCTTCGGACAGAAAAAATACCTCGAAGATCAAATGCTCCCCCAATATCCGAATCATCACTTCCTACCATGAAAGGTGATTGATCATCAGCTCTGTTGAACAAAATTCATCAAACAAGAAATCAGAAAATTGGACTGTGAGCCTAATGGCACAGCACTGAGCCATGTATATTGAAAGCAAATAGATAAGACAAAAACTATATTCAAGCAACAAGATGGTAATAGGTGTGAAAACAAACGTCTGCTCCACTAAACACTGAAATCAATAAATAAAGCAACCCATAAATTGTAACTAGCAATAAAAGACAAGATGATTAATAAAGAAATGCATATGAGAAGGAATTTAAGTAATACAGCCAAGTCAAACAAATAACAAGAAACTGCATGTTATGTTGCCAATCAACTGAACAAACAATGCCACCAGCTCGGCTTAAACCCAATCAACCGAACAAACAACGCCAAGTTAGCTAACTAAACTAAGAATGGCAAGAATGGCAATCAACACAAAGAACTGACACATCATGTGCAGCAGGAAGCGTTATCCACCCAAGTTAATCCCCAAGCAATGTAACTCAGTGAAAGATAAGATTTTATAGCTAAACGGTTGTCGATGAAGCTATCAATGATGAATTTCTATGGTAAAAGATTGGTATCCTATGAAACGACTTTACAAAGACAAATGGTACAAAAGAAATAGCATCATGTAGCAAGTCAGACAAACAGAGATAACAATTTCAAACCATAAATATATCAAACAGGGAGAATGTTACACCCCTGCCCAATTTGGCCCAACGAGGCTTACTAGTGCATGGGATTACTCCCATATGGGAAGTGTAGGATGATAAAGTGCCGTATGTAATACCCAGGGAACCAACCATACTAACTCAAGCTAACCCTTTTGTGCAAAACAAGGACGAAAGAAAGCCCATGTAGTTAGTATGTAACCACATACTAATGCATGCCACACATATGCTTGAATAGGTGATAAGCATGATAGTTTGAACCTGCACATCAGGTATAGCAATATTAACCAAACATTTAGCAACACATGCCAGACAAATATTTTTAGCTGTGCAATTGCATAAGAAGGTATTGGCCTTGACGAAGGAACCAGTGCTCGCCTACCAGCTTTACAAGCAAAATTCCTAGCAAACAACTAACCACATAGAAAAGTTGAGTTGCAAACACTGGCAAATGCTACACTCTCAACCAAATAATTCATCAAATAGGTGTTGTGCATTGCTGGGACCATAATGCAGACTGGAGTCACATTCCCGGCAGTAACCGGCAGGTTACAATTGGGAACCAGTTTTCAAGTCCAGACTGGGAGAAGACCAGCCGGGTCATTTAAAATTCAAGATTGACAATTTTGAGATAATCCCAAAAGTGATCTTAATTCCAGTTCAGTTGTCCGCCAAGAACCCGGCAGTAACAGTTTTCAATTCAAAATTCATTTTAACATTTAGAAGTTCCAACCCACGCAGTATATCTCCAGTTCAAGACAGCAACCAATACCAAACAGCCAGCGCGAAGTTAAACCTTGACGCCAACATGTAAAAAGAGGCAAGATTTCTAGCTAACAAAGCAATCAAGCAAGCAGGTGATAAGCATCACAGCAGACCCAATGCAGGCACAGACAAAGGTAAGATATTTAGCAATGAAATGAATCAAACAGCTAATGGGCACTGCTAGAAACACTTATAACACATCCACCACTGCACCACGCCTCCTTGCAAGTCATAAACCCACCAAGAGAAATACGTCGAACAAGTGGTGTGCATAACAGCAAATACAACAGATCTACACATCACACATCAAGCAGGTGATGCAAAACATCAAACAGGCAATGCACACTGCGACAAACGGTTTTTTAGTGTCCCATCGACGACCCAGTTTGGGATTGGAGAGGCTCTTTTTGGATCAAGAAACGCGCCGAGGCATCTGGGCACGCACCTGGAGCAGGTGGTCTCATCGGGCTGAGGCTCGCGGGCGGCGAAGCGCGCGAGGAAGATGCCGCCGAGGCCGCGCGCGATGAGGTCTCCGGCGCCTGCGGCGAGGGCGCGCAGGGAGCGGTGGACGTCCCCCCCGACGACGGCACACTGCACGCGCGAAGCAAGACAGCGAGAGCCGGTGAGGAGCAGAGAGAGAGAGAGAGAGAGAGAGAGAGAGATGGTGGGCTTACCGCCATGGGAATGGGATGCCGGAGGCGGCGGCGGTGGCGGGCGCCGGGCGGAGAAGGGGTGGGAAGGCGTTTTGGAGATTTGAAGGAGATGACCAAATTGGGCTCGGTGATGGAAGGCAGGAAGCCGTAGAGGTGAAGGGCATTTTAGTCCTTCCAGTGCATTCAACAACACAACCAAATATTTGGGGCGTTTTTGGCAGATCTGCTGCTTCTCAAACAAAGAGGCTTATAAGTTTACTGGTTTATAAGTCTAAAAGGATAGTTTATTTTCATGAGTCTAGAAATTGTTCGGTAAAAATTTTGAGTTTAAAAACTTAATAGGTTGAGAAATATGTGGAGAAACTGCAAGAAGTTAGGGTGTAGAGCTACGGCTTAGAGGGCAAAATGAGTTGTAATTGGGTAAAGTTGTTTTGAGAAACTACACATTTGTTAGATTTGAGCAAAAAATCAAAGTTGAGTCTCGACCAAACGCATCTTTAATAAAAATGTATATATAGTATAAACCATCCATCAAATGCTAATTTGTTGATCATATTGGTTAAAACATCATACCATCATAGAAAATTCTTAACAAATTTATGTAGATAGTCTTACAATTCACCTACCATCACATAAATTTGACTGATACTAGGAGAAACAAAAATAAAATAAAATCTTGATTGTAGAAACTAGAGTGAAAATTCTTAGATGGACTGATCTATTGTAAATCTTTGTTTTTTGTTTTTTGTTTTTTGTTTTCTTATTGCTTTCTTTGCCTTTTGTACCTTACTACTTCGGTTACTCTTTATTTATTATTATTATTAGCAGTAAACTTCTTGCCTACTGTCTTCCCTTAAATAAAAATTCTGACAAATAAGAAATAGAATAAGAAAAAAAGACAAAAGTCACTATTCACAATAAATTTATTTATGTTTTGTTTCTCTCAATTTTGATTAAATTTGAACTTAAATTTTATAGGATGTTAGATTACTCTGAGTACTATCTACATAAGTTTATAAGCTTTTTTTTTTGACAATTAGGTGGTTAGCATGCAGAATTCAACTAGTGATTTGTGTTAGATATGCCTGCTTAAATAAATCTATCTATTATATAATAAATTTTGGTGATATTAGAAATATTAAGTTAATTCTAACTAATATAAAAATACTAGAAATTCTGATATTAATATGAATAAGTTAGAAATTACTAAATTAGTCCATAAAAAAGAAAATGATATATTCTACTCATCCTATTTGCAAAGGTATAGATTCATCATTTGAAAAAAAAAATCAAAAACTAATTTTTATCTTGGTTATTGTATATATTAATATGAAAAATTGTAATCAAAATTAACTTTACCTCTCTAATGATATTAAAAAGAGAACATAGCTATATGTTAGCTGAGTAAAATTTTTAATCATGTTGAGATTAGCCGCATAATTGCACGGGATTTTCTGCTAATTAAATTAATGAACCAAAAGCGTTTCTAAACAGATGTCATTTTAGCATTCTTATTTTATTTTTAAATATATATCATTCTACAATTCAAAATAATTTTCATCGCATTTTCACTATATACCTTATTTTTTAATAATATAATCAATTATTAAAATTTACTTTCTCCAGCAAGCTTTTCTACTAATATTAAGAAGACAAAATAGGTAATAGTTGTGGCCATGCCACGAGCAAATGCCACACTAACAAGTTTTTCATTCATTATTTGGGGAGTTGGGAGGGTTACTAAAATAATATATATTTTTAAATCTTGTTCTTAGGTGCATAAAATAAGGTATATCAAACAAGGGTATCATAGTATTTTTTTTTTCTTTGTGTCTTATTTTTTTATATTAGATGCTAAAATGATATATATTTTTAAAATTAAAGAGAGTACTATGTTATTAGTTTTTGTCGCTCAAACCCATCCATTTCATTTCACATGAATTAAATCAAAAAGTTTCAAAATATTGTTAAAAGTGAAGGAAATTAACCAAATAAAAAAAAATTCCTCCCAACTGTAAGATTGCATGGTCCCACTTTTTGTTTCATTCATCTTATTTTATGTACATATAAATGGGGTGGAAACGAGCCAAGTTCGAGCGAATTGGCCCTGGCTCGGCTTGAGCTCGTTTACCCTGGTGAGTTGGCTCGGCTCAGTTACCTCACCAAGCTCAACAGCCAGCTCGAACTCGGCTCGGCCCAGCTCACGAGCTGGACCAGGTCCGTTGTTTTTGCGGCACGGTGCCGGGAGGCCGGAGGTGAAGGAGGAGGCTCGGGGCGACGGAGAAGGCACTAACAGGGCGGAGGCAATGGAGGAGGCACCGAGCGGTAGAGGAGGCGGCAGAGGTGGCGCGGGGCAGCGGGGAGGTGTTAGGCGACGGGGGATTTACATTGTATGTATTTATATACCAAGCGAGCTGGGGTCTGGTTCGGGCTCGACTCGTTTTTGAACCGAGTTTTGAGGACAGCTCGAACTCGGATCGTTTGTTAGTGAGTCGAACCCGAGTCGAGCCTGAGTGATTGGTTAGCCACGAATTAAAGTTCCACCCCTACCTATAAACAAGTATTATTATTCTCTTGTCTAAAAACCTATGTTAAAAACAAAGCTATTGAAATACTTGACTCTTAACTTATATAAAATACTATTTTTCCTCCCACCGTCTATTCCCATTGGACTAAGCCTAATAAGTAGGGCTGGAACTTTAGCTCGCGGCTCGCGAGCAACTCGGGCTCGGCTCGGGCTCTGCTCGTTAACAAACGAGCCGAGTTCGAGCTGTCTTCGTAGCTCGGTTTGAAAACGAGCCGAGCCCGAGCTAGACCCCAGCTCGGTACACTATACAAGTAAGTAATACAACTACAAGTGAACCAAACTCGGTAGCCGATACACACACCTCACAAGTCACAATATCCAGATCTAGGGTTCTCATCTCCGTCGCCGTTGCCTAGCGCCTCCTCCGCCGACCCGCACCTCCTCCATCGCCTTCGGCCGCACCACCCGGCCATGCCTCTGCGCCCCCAGCTGCCTGGCGCTCCTTCGCCGCCCCCGGCCGCACCTCTGGCCGCCTGAGCCTCCTCTGCGCCCCCCGCCGCCTGACGCTCCTCCCCCGCCCCAGGGCGCACCTCTAGCCACCTGAGCCTCCTCCGCACCCCCGGCCGGGGGCCGCCTGGTGCCCTCCGCGCCCTTGGCCGCCCGGTGCTCCTCCGCGCCCCCAGCTGCCTGGCGCTCCTCCACCGTTGTAGCTTCTAGGCCCCTATAGAATGTTTTAATAATTAATGACAACTTCAAATGCTATACTAACGTTACCTGTCTAGTTGTGTCAAGAAGATACTTAAAAGACAGGTTAATGAAAGGCGAAGAAAGAGCCTCATGATGAAAAAAGAGCATTGATCAGAAGGGCAAAGGTATGAAATAGGGTCTTTTCCATTTTTACCGGTCTAAGGTGATTAGAGAAGAATTTTGACCGAATTTTAGGATAGTTGCCGTACTATTAAGAAGAGCATGTGGTGTATCACAAAATACTTCATCTATGTGCCACAAATCATAAAATCAACTTGCATTGCATACTAGAAGGTCATATACTTTGAATATGCTTGTTTCAGCTCATTTCTGCTCAGCAATGTCTCAGTCAGTCTGACCGTATGTTGGACCGGTCTGACCGAATTCACGGACTGACCGATTAGAATTCTCGGACTGACCGACGTTATTTCTTAGTATAGTATATACCTTTATAAGGTCGGTTTGTCCGTAGTTAAAACCTAGGTCAGTCTCCTGGAACCTCATGAACTATCTTTCTGTTGTTTTGAGCTATTACGGTCTGACCGTTTTATTAGACCGGTCTGACCGCAAAATCGGTTTGACCGTGCTTTTGTACTACGGTCTGACCGTATGGCCGGTCTGTCCGTTTTTATCGGCCTAACCGTATAAGGTGTCCAGAAACTATGTCGTCTCTGGACAGTTTCACGGTCTGACCGAAATAGGCTCCGGTCTGACCATGTGTGTGCCTGATAAGGGCAGTTGAGCATTTATTGCGCCTGTTTATTGCCGTTGCAATTGCGGCGGTCTGACCGAGTTTATACCTGCGGTCTGACCGCCAAGTGAGCTTTTTCTCCCAACGGCCTGCAATGGCTATATTTATTGTGGGGGGTATATATACTCCCATGCACGGCCCTGTTCAAGACTTTTGGCATAATTTGAGCATTGTCATCATCCTTGAGAGTTTTAGCACATTTCATATACTCTAGGGTTCAAATTCTCGAATTTGTGAGAGTGTGCATTTGAGATCTTCTAGTGCATTGCATCTAGATCATTAAATCATCCTCGTGGCACTAGAAGAAGGCTAAGTGATCATCACCGGCTTGTTACTCTTGGAGTTTGCCGGCTCCTAGACGGCTAGGAGAAGGGTTTTGGAGAGCTCTTCAACGAAGATTGTGAAGAAGCCTCAAAACGTCTTGTGAAAGGGTTGAGCACACCTTGCCGGAGCGGTAAAGTGCATCCTTAGTGAAATCGAGGTTTGGATAACTCATCACACTAATCCGGCTCAAGATCTAGGTCACTTCTCGAGAGAAGGTTGACTAGATAGAGGAGCGGTTAGAGATTTGAGTTTGCCTCAACGTGGATTAGGGGTGATCGGCAAATCACCAAGACCACGGGATATATCCTTGTGTTGGAATTGTGCTTTGTTCTTATTGTGTTATTTATTTGCTCTCATTATCTATAAATTGTTTGATTAATTGCTAAATTGTTAAAATCGCCTATTCATCCCCTCTAGTCGATATCCTAGATCCCTTTCAATTGGTATCAGAGCAAGGACTCCTTTTTAGTGGATTTAACCATCCCGGAGTAGGATAAAGATGGCTAGTGAGGGTTGGATCAATATTGGCAAACCACCACTCTTTGATAGATCTAACTATACTTATTGGAAAACTAGAATGATGGTTTATCTTAGAGCCATGGGTGGAAAGATTTGGAAAGTGGTGGATGAGGGTTTTGCAATTCTTGATGATGATGATATGACCAACCTAGATAGAGATAATGCCTTAGCTAATGCTCAAGCCATGAATGTTCTTTATAGTGCTCTAAATCTAGGTGAATTTAATAGAATTTGTAAACTTGAAACGGCCCATGATATTTGGAGAAATCTTATGGATATTCATGAAGGAACCTCGATGGTCAAGGATGCTAAATTATTTATCCATAAGGGCCAATTTGAAAAGTTTGCTATGTTGCCCAATGAAGGCTTGGTATGGATGTCACAAATGTGGAATTTTGTCATAAGTTTCTTAGAGTTTTACCTTCAAAATATGACACAATTGTAACCTTACTTGTGCGTTCAAACTTGAAGAATGTGACTCCGTTGGAAGTCTTAAGTGAGATTCTCACTCATGACATATTCAAGAAATCTCAAGAAGAAGTGAAAGATGAGGCTTCCAACTCCAAGAAGAAGAATATAGCACTAAAAGCTCAAACTTCCAAAAGGGAAGACAATGAAAAAGAAAGCGATGAGAGAGACACCGATGAGGAAATGGCTTTCTTTGTGAAAAGGTTCAAGCGGTTCATGAAGAAGAGATATCAAGGAAAGTCCTTCAAGAAAGGACAATCATCCAAAAGGGACCCATTTGAAGAGAGAAGATGCTTTGATTGCGGTGAAAAGGGTCACATCTCCACACAATGCAAAAACAAGGAAGAAGAAAAATCAATGAAGAAGAAGAAGTACGAAAAAGAAGGAGAAAGCAAGAAGAAGGTTTTCAAGAAATACTATAAGAAGAAGAAGGATGGACAAGTTTGCTTCATTGAATGGGATTCGGATGCTTCAAGTTCCGATTCCGATGATGAAGATGAAGCATCACCCAAAGGACTCGCCGGGGTAGCAATCAAGGAAGCTCCATCTCTATTCTCCACTCCTCATTGCCTCATGGCTAAAGGAGAATCGAAGGTATCATGTGACGAAGATGAATACACTTATGATGACCTAGTTGAGATGATCACCGGTTTTGATGACTATATGAGTAAAGAGAAAGAAAAATTCAACGAATTGAAGAAGAGATACAAAACTCTTCAAAATTCCTATGAGGAGCTAAACACATCTCATGAGATGCTTAAGGAAGCTCATGACCCACTACTTACTCATAAAGCCAACAAAACGGGTAATGAAATAGGCATCACTTGCAATATTTTGAATGACTTGCCCATGATGTCTACTTCTAGCATATCTACTTCTTGTGAAGATTTAATTGAATTCCCATCTAGACCTAAAATTGATGATAATGTGCTTAGTCTTGAAAACAATGAACTTAAGGACAAAATTGAAAAACTAACCAATGACCTAGCTAAATGCTATGTAGGAGAATCAAAATTAAGACATATTCTAGATAGTCAAAGGTTTTCCTTAAGAAAAGAAGGACTAGGCTACATTCCTAAAAAGGGAAAACATGCTTTTGTCCCATCTAAAACCGTTTTTGTAAAAGAAAAGGGATATTGCAACAAATGTAAAAGTTTAGGTCACATTGAAAAGAATTGCCATGCTAGCAAAATTAATTCATCTCTTATATTCAATTCTTGCTATGTTTTAAAGAAAATGAACAATGGCCATGTTAAAGTCAAATTTGTTGGAACCCCGATCATTGGTGCCAAAAAGAAAGCCATTTGGGTCCCAAAATCCTTGGTAACTAACCTCCAAGGACCCAAAAAGATTTGGGTACCTAAAAGGACCTAACCTTGTTTTGTAGGTAAATTACAAGGACGGAGGACAACATTGGGTGCTCGATAGTGGATGCACTCAACATATGACCGGTAATCACAACATGTTCTCCTCTCTAAATAATGAAGGTGCGGAATATGACAAGATTACGTTTGGAGACAATAGCAAAGGAAAGGTAAAAGGTTTAGGTAAAATTGCCATCTCAAATGACCTCTCCATATCTAATGTATTGCTTGTTGAATCTCTAAATTTCAACTTCTTATCCGTAGCTCAACTTTGTGATCTTGGATTTATATGTGCATTTTATCCAAAAGAAGTGATTATCACTAGTATTGATGATAATAGGTTAATTTTCAAAGGTTTTAGACATGGCAACCTCTATTTAGTTGATTTCAATTCAAATGATGCTAATCTTGGTCATGCTTGTTTACTAAATCTTCTAAAGGTTGGCTATGGCATAGAAGGCTTGGGCATGTTGGAATGAAACAATTAAATAGACTAGTTAAACATGATTTAGTTGTTGGATTAAAAGATGTCAAGTTTGAAAAAGATAAATTATGTAGTGCTTGTCAAGCCAGATAACAAGTTGCAAATTCACATCCAACTAAAAGCACCATGTCAACTTCTAGTCCACTTGAATTATTGCATATGGATTTATTTGGACCAACTAATTTTGTGAGCATTGGTGGCAATAGTTATTGTCTTGTCGTTGTAGATGATTTTTCTAGATATACATGGATATTTTTTTTACATGATAAGTCAATTGTGTTTAACACTTTCAAAAGCTTTACTCAAAGGGCCGAAAATGAATTTAGCTTCAAGATCAAGAAAGTGAGAAGTGACAATGGCTCCGAATTCAAGAATACCAAGGTTGAAAATTGGTGTGATGATAAAGGTATCAAACATGAGTTTTCGGCCAAGTATACACCGGAGCAAAATGGAGTAGTCGAACGAAAGAACCGGACATTGATAGACATGGCAAAGTCTATGCTTTCGGAGTACAATGTTTCGGACACCTTTTGGGCCGAAGCAATCAACACCGCGTGCCATGCATCAAATCGTCTTTATTGTCATCGACTACTAAAGAAAACTCCTTATGAGCTTCTCATTGGAAGGAAGCCAAACATTTCCTACTTCCGTGTGTTTGGATGTAAGTGCTATATCTTGCGGAAAGGTACACGCTTATCTAAATTTCAAAGTAAATGTGATGTAGGATTTCTATTAGGATACTCATCAAATAGCAAAGCATATCGTGTCTACAACCAAAACTCCGGTTTGGTTGAGGAGACACATGATGTTGAATTTGATGAGACTAACGGCTCTCAAGAGGAGCAAGACAATTTGAATGATGTAGGTAATGAAGGGTTGAGAGTGGCAATGAAGAACATGACCATTGGGGATATCAAGCCGAAAGAAGATAGTGATCAAGATGAAGATCCATCCACTCAAGCTATCCCTTCTTCATCAACTCCTCAACATGAAGATCAAATAATTGAAGTGGTCAATGTGGAAGACTCCTCTCAACAACAATCGGAAGTACCTTCTACCTCTATCCCACAAATCCCGGTTGATCATCCAAGAATTCATCACTCAATTTCCAAAGATCACCCCGTCGATCAAATTGTTGGTGACTTGCGTAAGGGTGTCCAAACTCGTTCTCGTCTTGCCTCATTTTGTGAAAATTACTCTTTTGTCTCCTCTTTTGAGCCCACACTTGTAGATGAAGCATTAAAAGATCCGGATTGGGTGAATGCTATGCACGAAGAATTAAACAACTTCACTCGCAACAATGTTTGGGAATTAGTAGAAGAACCAAATCCGGATGAGCATAATGTCATTGGAACCAAATGGATTTTCAAGAATAAACAAGATGCTAACGGAGTGGTAGTAAGAAACAAGGCAAGATTGGTGGCTCAAGGATACAATCAAGTTGAAGGTTTGGACTTCGGTGAAACCTTTGCTCCCGTAGCTAGACTTGAGGCTATTAGAATCTTACTTGCTTTTGCTTCATCTCATAATATTAGACTTTATCAAATGGATGTCAAAAGTGCATTTTTAAATGGAAAAATTAATGAATTAGTTTTTGTTAAACAACCTCCCGGTTTTGAAGATCCTACAAAGCCAAATCATGTGTATAAACTCTCCAAGGCTCTTTATGGTCTTAAACAAGCACCTCGTGCTTGGTATGAAAGACTTAGAGACTTTTTAATTTCAAAAGGCTTTAAAATTGGGAAAGTTGATACTACCTTATTTACTAAGAAAATTGGGAATGATTTCTTTGTATGTCAAATTTATGTTGATGACATCATATTTGGATCCACTAACCAAGATTTTTGTGAGAAATTTGGTAATATGATGTCTAGGGAATTTGAGATGTCTTTGATAGGTGAACTAAGTTTCTTTCTCGGACTACAAGTCAAACAACTAAAGGAAGAAACTTTCATTAGTCAAAGCAAGTATGTGAAGGACCTACTCAAGAAGTTCGGACTTGAAGAAGAAAAGCCAATCAAAACACCAATGGCTACAAACGGTCACCTTGTCTCTGACGAAAGAGGTAAACCGGTAGACTCAAAGCTTTATAGATCTATGATTGGTAGTCTATTGTATCTTACTGCTTCTAGGCCCGATATTATGTTTAGTGTTTGCATGTGTGCAAGATTTCAAGCCTCTCCTAAAGAAAGTCATTTAATGGCCGTTAAGCGCATTTTGAGGTATCTAAAATATTCATCTAGCATAGGGTTGTGGTATCCTAAAGGTGCAAAATTCGAATTAATTGGATATTCCGATTCCGATTATGCGGGATGTAAAGTGGATAGAAAAAGCATCTCTGGCAGTTGTCAACTGTTAGGAAGATCTTTAGTATCTTGGTCCTCTAAGAAACAAAACTCTGTAGCTTTATCAACCGCCGAAGCGGAATATGTTTCCGCGGGTAGTTGTTGTGCACAATTGCTTTGGATGAGGCAAACATTGTTGGATTATGGAATAAAATTTGAAAAAGTGCCTCTTTTGTGTGATAATGAGAGTGCGGTGAAAATAGCCACAAATCCAGTTCAACACTCTCGGACCAAGCATATAGATATCCGACACCACTTCCTTAGAGATCATGTTAGCAAAGGTGATGTGATGGTGGATAATGTGAGAACCGAAGATCAATTAGCGGATATATTCACTAAGCCCTTAGATGAAAGTCATTTTTGCAAACTTCGAAATGAGCTTAACGTCATTGATATATCAAATGTGGCTTGAAATGTTGAACTCATATTGATTATGCTTAAAGTTTCACTTGATTACTTGAACTTCCTCTTTTAGAGCTTTTTGGGACTCCTTTATCGGCAATTGAGTAAAATGAACCAAAAATATGTTAAGTTGTAAAATAAATACTTCCCCTTTGGTGATATTGCCTATATCTTACTTATAATTATCTTATATTTATATATCTCCCTATCCAAATCTCTTGAGCTTCAAATCATTCAAAATCCTCCAAGAATTTTAGTCCTTCCAGCGGTCTGACCGAACCTTTTGCGATCTGATCGAATGCATCTCCAGAGAGCATCTTAAATTTCTACTTCCAGCGGTCTGACCGGTATCTTTTCTACGGTCTGACCGAAATTTCATGACCAGAGACCTTTTTAACCCGAATCTCTTGTCCTTTTTCACTTTCTTCCCCACACCTGTCTCTTTCATGTGCGCCTCAAATCTTTGGATTCTTCCTCTCCGGTCAAACTCTCGCAAAGCTCGGACGAACCGTGGTTCAAGATCTCCTCCAAACCATGTCTTCTAGGTACATTTCTCGGATTCTTCTTCATTATCGAATTAGTCTCCTGTTCATCTTGAGGTTTAGGGCTATTATTGTGAATCTTGTTTAAATTCTCTCTTTAACCTGTAATTGATTCATCCCCCTGATGCAATGAGTATTCTCTCTCATATATTTGTCTAGATTGCATCTTAATTTCCCTAAATCCCAGAAATCATGCCAAACCCTAACTCTACGGTTGCGCCGGTCTGACCGCCTCCTTTTTTTCGGTCTGACCGACTGCAACAGCAGAGCCAAAGTTTGCTAATCTGTTATCTTGTCAATTCAATCTCTCTTACCTTTGAGTATCTAATCTGCTGTATCTCTTGCAAATCTTCTAGTGGTCGTGGTACTCAAGGCATTGCCTCCATCCGGACAAACAAGAAGAAATTGGCGAAACGGCCAAAAAGGACTCTACCCTCGAGCAGTAGCGACAGTCACGATGACGATTGGGTACCCTCGGCCGGAGACTCAGAAACAGAACAGTCATCTCATCATGGTGGATCGTCTCACAGGGGTATGGACATCGAGAGTGAGGACGATGAAATAAACGTCCATGCTTATCAATGCCCGAAGAGAAATTGGACTTCAAGCGACTATACAAAGGCTAGGACTATCTATGCCTACAATCACGAGAATGACGCCTCTACTCCTCATTTCCACACGATGACACAGCAGGATGCCTTCTACAGTCATTTGATCCACAAGAATATCTTCGAACACAAATGGATCGAATGGGCTTATGTTGTGAATCAGCCCATCATGGCTCCCTTGGTGCAGATCTTCAAAGATATAGGACTGTATGACTTTGTGGAGCACAAGTGCCCATGGAACGCCACTGCCATCAGACAGTTCTATGCTACAGTTGAGATCAGATGGGCGGACCAGCAGATCATATGGATGACAGGTTCCAGGCGTTATGAGGCCACTTTTGAGAAGTTTGCTGCGGCAAACAAGCTAAACTATGAGGAGATGAAAGAGGGGATCGATATGGAGGATGAGGATTACCTCCATGAGGACGACTGGCTCCAGTTTTATGAGCAGCCGGGAGGTGGACAGCGGATTGTACCTGGCACCGTTACAGGTCTCAAAGTCCTCCCTGCTGTAGTCAACAAGATCGTACGAGCCACGATCCATCCAAAGAGTGGAAACCGAGAAGCGGTCCGGGATTACTACTGGAACTTCATCGACCACATCCTCAAGAGTCATCGGATCAACATTGTCTCTTTTATTTTGAAGACAATTGAGGATGTCTCGGCGACCACTCTGCCGAATCTCTACTATGCTCCTTTTATCATGTCCTTGCTGCTCCAGAAGACGAAGTTCCCTCGCGATTCTTGTGATATCAGACATCTCGGCTATAAGCCGTTTAGTGTCAACCCACGCGTCTTGGCTCGAGGCCATGGAGCACAGCATCAGCAGCAGCAGCAGCAGACTCAGCCTATGCCTCCTCCTCCTCCACCTCAGGCTCAGCAGGCAGCTCAGTCTAGCCAAGCCCTAGCCTGGTTCACATAGTTCCAGCAGCAGTTCCATCAGCCGATGATGGATCAGTTTGCTACTCTTCTCCAGGGGCTTGAGCTTGCTCGCTCGGACTTGGCGGCATTGTATGATCAGTTCCAGACTTTCTCGTCGCGCCAGGATCAGTTCGAGCAGCACTTCGACGCCTTCTCCGCTCACTTCTACACCCGTTTCCCTCAGACTCCTCCTCACCATCCTCCCGATGATGATGCTCCAGCTGATTCTTAGCTTTTATGGCATTTGATGCCAAAGGGGGAGAGAAGAGAGTAGAAAAGAGTAGGAAAATGAAAAACTTTTGGTGTAAAGTTTTAAGTAACTTGTTTAGTTAAATATCTCTTTATGTGGATGACATTTATGATTGGTTGACTCTTATATGAGATTGTTACTTCTTGATATATGAGATATGCTTATGTTATTTTCATATGACCTTGTGTTGATAATATCATGTTGTAGAATTGAATGTTGAATGTCTTATTTGTGATACTTCATGCTCATATAATGGATGATTTGAGATAGCATCTGATACACATGCTTGAACTCCTCTAAAATTCTCTTATTCATACATTTAGGGGGAGTGTCTTATTCTTCGATGCTTATTGTAAAATTCCCTTTATGCTTAAAACTCTTTCATCTACTCTTTATGTTGTCATCAATTATCAAAAAGGGGGAGATTGTAGCTTCTAGGCCCCTATAGAATGTTTTAATTATTAATGACAACTTCAAATGCTATACTAACGTTACCTGCCTAGTTGTGTCAAGAAGATACTTAAAAGACAGGTTAATGAAAGGTGAAGAAAGAGCCTCATGATGAAGAAAGAGCATTGATCAGAAGGGCAAAGGTATGAAATAGGGTCTTTTCCATTTTTACCGGTCTAAGGTGATTAGAGAAGAATTTTAACCGGATTTTAGGATAGTTGCCGTACTATTAAGAGGAGCATGTGGTGTATCACAAAATACTTCATCTATGTGCCACAAATCATAAAATCAACTTGCATTGCATACTAGAAGGTCATATACTTTGAATATGCTTGTTTCAGCTCATTTCTGCTCAGCAATGTCTCAGTCGGTCTGACCGTATGTTGGACCGGTCTGACCGAATTCACGGACTGACCGATTAGAATTCTCGGACTGACCGACGTTATTTCTTAGTATAGTATATACCTTTATAAGGTCGGTCTGTCCGTAGTTAAAACCTAGGTCAGTCTCCTGGAACCTCATGAACTATCTTTCTGTTGTTTTGAGCTATTACGGTCTGACCGTTTTATTAGACCGGTCTGACCGCAAAATCGGTTTGACCGTGCTTTTGTACTACGGTCTGACCGTATAAGGTGTCTAGAAACTAGGTCGTCTCTGGACAGCTTCACGGTCTGACCGAAATAGGCTCCGGTCTGACCATGTGTGTGCCTGACAAGGGCAATTGAGCATTTATTGCGCCTGTTTATTGCCGTTGCAATTGCGGCGGTCTGACCGAGCTTATACCTGCGGTCTGACCGCCAAGTGAGCTTTTTCTCCCAACAGCCTGTAACGGCTATATTTATTGTGGGGGGTATATATACTCCCATGCACGGCCCTGTTCAAGACTTTTGGCATAATTTGAGCATTGTCATCATCCTTGAGAGCTTTAGCACATTTCATACACTCTAGGGTTCAAATTCTCGAATTTGTGAGAGTGTGCATTTGAGATCTTCTAGTGCATTGCATCTAGATCATTAAATCATCCTCGTGGCACTAGAAGAAGGCTAAGTGATCATCACCGGCTTGTTACTCTTGGAGTTTGCCGGCTCCTAGACGGCTAGGAGAAGAGTTTTGGAGGGCTCTTCAAGGAAGATTGTGAAGAAGCCTCAAAATGTCTTGTGAAAGGGTTGAGCACACCTTGCCGGAGCGGTAAAGTGCATCCTTAGTGAAATCGAGGTTTGGATAACTCATCACACTAATCCGGCTCAAGATCTAAGTTACTTCTCGAGAGATGGTTGACTAGATAGAGGAGCGGTTAGAGATTTGAGTTTGCCTCAACGTGGATTAGGGGTGATCGGCAAATCACTGAGACCACGGGATATATCCTTGTGTTGGAATTGTGCTTTGTTCTTATTGTGTTATTTATTTGCTCTCATTATCTATAAATTGTTTGATTAATTGCTAAATTGTTAAAATCGCCTATTCACCCCCCTCTAGTCGATATCCTAGATCCCTTTCAACCGTCCGGCACTCCTCCGCCGCCCTCGGCAGCACCTCTGGCCGCCCGAGCCTCCTCTACGCTGCCCGTCGCCTAGCGCTCCTCCACCGCCCCAGGCCCGCCCGAGCCTCCTCCGTGCCCCCGGCTTTGAGAGGTCCAAAATTCTATCTTGATTTGTGCATTAATATATCAAACTAAAAGCATGTTTAAAATACTGAAATTTCATAAGAACTGTAGAGAATGTCATATCTAAAAAGAGTGGGTGTTACTTTTCCTTAAAATTATATTAATTTCCTATATTCCAAACAAAATCTAACTCTTATAGTGAAAGGAGAGGAAAAAAGGCAAATGATCATGTTTGTTTCCTGGCTAAACCTTAGAGGAGAAGAAAACGATATAAACTACTTTTTTTTTACAAACTTTTTAAAAAAATAGATGCACACGCTTGTCCCATCCAATTCTACAATTGAACGGTTGATCTGTATTCATCTGCCCCTAATTTGCATCATTTATAAAATTTTGTAAAAGAAAATTATACATGATGTATTGTTTCATCTTTTTTTGCAATCCAACAGAGGTTTTCGGATAGCCAGGTAAGTTTAACCCTTTGTGATATAAAAACTCTGCATTTCTAAATAGTTTTGGTTGAATTCTTTGCACTTGTCTCGTTTTGGTTGAATTGTTTGCACTGGTCTCTGTTGGCATTCCTTTTAAGGTGCTAGAATGAGTACTAATTCTCAAGTATCATGTAAGCTTGTTGGTATTCCTCCACAGTTTGCCTTGATGTAATAATGAATATTGATATCTGTTAGATTTTATAGCCCTGTACATAACTGACTCCATGTTAGTAATCTAAGCAACTTAAACCCTAAAGTGATGCAAACTAAACAAGATCTGAATATAACCTCTGCCTTTTTGGTCACCAAATTAACATTAACATGGTCAAAAAGACAAAAACAGAAGTTGACCCTTTCTTGTTTCAATTTGTAGATGTCGGAAGAAAACTCTATGAACTCATCAAGTGGTAGTGAAGATGCAGTTCTTGCTTTCGACTCACCAAGTAAAGGGAACAAAACAGGAGATGAGGAGATTGCCGGTAGTAAAGCTCCTCCAAAGTCGAACAAAAGAAAACATTCAGATGTTTGGAAGGTCTTTGAAGTTATTCAAGTACCCTCCAAGAAAAAGAAAGGTGAGACAGAAACAAAGACAAAGTGCAAGCATTGTCAGAAGCTTTATATATACCATCCAGGAGGAACTACGACAACATTGAAAAAGCACATAGAAGGTTGCTCTATTTTGAAGAACAACGAAGCAAAGCAAAAGAAGCAACTGTCACTCAACTTTTTGGGGTTGAATCAGGTGATGCACATTGTCCTATAATTATCAATCCTAGCATCAGTGGCATGTATGAGCATGAAAAAATTCGTGATATTATTGCTAAGATGATTATTGTGCATGAGTATCCATTTAGAATGGTGGAGCATGTTTGGTTTAATGAGCTATTGAGGTCTCTTAATCCACATTATAAAAGTATTGGTAGAAAGACCATTAGAAAGGAGTGCATGAAGGTTTTCCAAACAGAGAAAGAGATCTTGAAGAAGAGTTTTAAAAATGTTGGTAAAATTAGTTTGACTTGTGATTTGTGGACATCTAACCAAACCCTTTGCTACATGAGCTTGGTAGCTCATTATATAGATGCCAATTGGGTGATGCAAAGTCGTGTGATTAGCTTTGTTGAGTTAGAGCCTCCACATAGAGGGATTGTGATTTCTCAAGCCATGTTTGATTGCAATGTTGATTGGAAATTAGAAGATAAAGTTGCTACAGTTACTCTGGACAACGCATCCTCAAATGATGTTGCTGCAAGGCATTTGATGTCTAAGTTCATATCTAGAGGCTCACTTCATTTTAATGGTAGATATTTTCATATCCGGTGTTGTGCACACATACTGAACTTGTTAGTGAATGATGGTATGAAACCATTAGAACCTTTGATAAACAAGATTCGGGAAACTGTCAAGTACCTTAAGAAATCTCCAGCTTGCTTAACTAAGTTCTCTGAGATTTGTAAGTCTCTTGCATTGCCAACAAAAAGAGGGTTGGTTCTTGATGTGTCAACTAGGTGGGATTCTACATATAAGATGCTTGATTGTGCTTTTGATTTTAAGATTGCATTCACCCATTATGCTGATGTGGGGGCAAATTACAAATGGGAGCCTTTGAATGAAGAATGGGTGATATATGATAGAGTAAGACATGTGCTGAAAGTATTAGACACAGCGACCACTGCTTTTTCAGGTTCCACATACCCCACTGCAAATCTATTCTTCCCTTACATTATTGATGTTAAGGTTGCTTTGGATAATGCTTTCCATTCTAATGATCAATACTTGAAGTTGATGGGACAAGCAATGTTGGAAAAGTTTGATAAGTACTGGGGCCAATGCAGCACTCTTTTAGCTATTGCCGCAATTCTTGATCCAAGGTATAAAATGAAGTTCATTTTATGGTGTTTTGGAAAGATATATGAACCCTCAAATGTTGACAGTATGGTCTCTTTGATTCGTTCTGAGTTGCTTGAGGTGTATAATATGTATGAGCTGGAGCATCGCCATAATAGGGTCATCAACAAGGACAGTTCTGCATCCACCTCTTCAGTTAGATTCGGGTAGCACAGTTGCCTTAATTTCAAGTCAATTTCAAAGTTTCTTGCGAGCTACTGCCGGTGCACAACCATCTAAGTCAAATTTGATTCAATATTTAGATGATCCCAATGCGGACTGTGGTGACACATCATTTAATATACTTGAGTGGTGAAAAGTGAATTCATTGAGATACCCAATAGTGTCAAAGATGGCAAAAGATATCTTGACCATACCGGTTAGTACTGTATCTTCTGAGTCTACTTTCAGTGCTGGAAGTAGAGTACTAGATGATTACCGGAGTTCTTTAGAGCCTTCTATGGTTGAAGCATTTGTATGCACATCTAGTTGGATAAGAGGTGCTTACCGTAACATGAAAAGTCTCTTGGTATGTAGTTTTCCTAATTTTTTTCTTTTGCTTCTGACTGATATTTGTGTTCTAAGCTCAAGTATATTTTTTTCTATTTTGCTCATTTATAGGAAGAAGGCAATGAGGAGGATGTTGAAAGCATTTCTTTAGTTGATAGCATAGTGGGAAGCAACTAGTAAGTGTAAGTTTATTATTGTTTTTGTTGAACATTTCTCATTCTTGTGCTCCTCATGTGATATCATGTATGTGACTTGTGATGATTGTTCTCTAAGGATGATTGTTCTTGCGGAAGGCCTATTCTGGAAAAATGTCGAGATGATTGTTCTCTGAGGAAAGATGTTCTTGCGGAAGGCCTATTCTGGAAAGATGATTGTTCTCTAAGGATGATTGTTTTTGTTGAACTTTTTGACTATTGTATCCTTGTTTATTGGTTTCTTTCTCAATCGGTTGCACAACTTGTTGCTATGACAGTAGAAATGCATACTAAGATGTTCATGCCCTTTGGTTTTCACGAGGAAACAAAAGGGAAAATCTGATCAGTTCTCAGAATGTACTAGATGCAATGACATTTAATTTTGTGAACTACAGGTTGCATATCGAATATGATGAAATGCTAGTTCTGATAATGTGAAATAGATTGTGTTGTGCTACAGGTTGCATAACATATTTGATGAAATGCTAGTTCTAAATTTCGATAATTTTGCGGAGCTACAAGTTTGCAAAACAGACAAATATCCCTGTTTTTTTTGGAAACGAGCCGAGTTCGAGCCCAAAACAGCCGAGCTGGTCTAGCTCGCGAGTTGGCCGAGCCAGCTCGTGAGCCAGACCGAGCTGAGTTCGAGCTGGTTTTTCATCTCGGTGAGCTAAATGAGCCGAGCCGAGCCAGCTCGTTACCCGACCGAGCTCGAGCCGAGCCGGGGCCAGCTCGCTCGAACTCGGCTCGTTTCCACCCCTACTAATAAGTAGAGGGACACCCTCTGACGCTTCTAGCATCTGTGTAGATCTTGCACCATCTGATCCCCATCGTGTACTCGTGTGTTGCTCTTTGTGTTGGATTTCCACCTGCTCACTAGGTATTGGAAACTCCATGTCACTGAATGGTGGGCCGTATGTAGCCATGGGGCCCAGTTGTTGGCTAGCTTTGGTCTCATGCTGGCGCCGGTCGGGGACGTGCCCTTGTCTACCTGCGTCTCTTTACATAATAGTGGCATGACAAAATGAGGAGCTTGTGTCAAATTAACAACACATCGCTTTGTTCTTCTCACAAGTGGGGCCAACTCATACTCATGGGCAACTTGGTTTTGTTCTCTCCTAACCAAAGGCAAATTCCACCGTGAGATGTGAGATGTTCTGAGCTTATGTGCTTTTGTCAACCGATTTGGAGTACGGAAACTAGCTTATGAAAAACCAAAACACAATCAGTTTCCAATATTACGGCTTGTCAATCCATTGTTTGGCGCCGTGTCAGACCCTTGTTGGATTTGGTACAGGGACTCTAGGGACGATCTCGAGTTGTTTGTATACGAGTACGATATGACTAGTCAAGTTCGATACGATATCGAATCATCATGTATTAGCAGTTAGTTAAAAATACCTTGTAATAGGATAGATAATCATCGAATTCAATCATAGAACTCATAGACATAGATCGAGAGTGATCAATTGTCAGGTCGACTCGACTTGTACAAGTTTCTTCTTTTTATTAAGGAATCATTTTTCCTTTAATTCTGTGTTTGATTACCTGGTTTTGTTTTTCGAGTAAAAGCCAGTTTTCACATCCAATTAGGTCTAGTACTCAATCGGATCAAGTTGGTATCAAAGCACTGTCCTGTCCTGTGGATGGTGAAAACTCGCCTTGACTATGAAAAGTTCGGCCAGATTCCACAAGAACTTTCTATGATCGAAGTTCAGCAAATGTTCGACGACACCGACAGTCATGTCTTCAACCATGTCTGAAGGAACCTCCGCTCAAGCTGACTTGAACGAACAAGTGGCCAAACTCTCCGTCAACATGGATACCGTGCTTGCTTGTATTAAGCAATAGGCCATGACCTTGCCACCTGAAGATGATGCTTCGAAGGAAAGGATGACTGGTGTGAGAATTGAGAATAGCTCACGTAGGCCAGTTGATGACAACGATGTGAACGACCTCAAGGCCGACAGCCACGCCAACACATCATCCTTAGCTAACGGACCGTTCAAGGTTGAAGTTGTAGGATCAAGGATGCCGAATAGAGAGGGGTGAATAGGAGGTTTTAAAAATTCTTTTCAACTAAACAATTTCTTGTAAGATAATCATGGAAACCTAGTTTTCACAAAGGATTTGAAACTATCTAATATCAAGTTGCATTCAATAAATATAGAACATGCAATATAACAAGCAACAAGAGTAATTCAAGCAATTGTGCCAAGATGAATACAAATTGTATAAGAGATGTGTCAATGTAAATATGAGTTAAGTAAGAGAGAAACAATTGACACAATGATTTTTACCGAGGTCTCGGAGACTTGTTCGATCTCTCCTACTCCTCGTTGAAGTACTCACGTGTGAGCCTCGCTTTTATATCCACGAAGGATATCTTCATTCAGGTTGCTCCTTCTCCACATTGGATAGGCAAGCACTAAACCTTTCACACTTGTTTGTCGGCCTCTCCAACAAACTTCACCAGAAAGATCGTGACTCTCCTCCAACACCGTCTAGGCGAAGGTGATCGCCAAGAGTAACAAGTCGGATGCGCTCACTTGAATGAATCAAGTGCTAGAAACTCAAATGATGCAAATGGATACCCAACACTCTAGCACTAGTTTGCAAATTGTGGATGAAGTGCACTAAGCACTCTTAGCCTCTCACAAATGCTTCTCCTCTAATTCAGTCAATAATTTTGGCTCAAATCTAGCCTCTAGATGCAAGAGATTGAATGCAATGAACTTGGCTAGCTTATACACATGAATTTCGATTTCTTGAGCAACATCAAATGAAGGCCAACACAGGGAATTTATAGTCCACCTCAAAGAAACTAGCCGTTTGCAACAAACTGAGTCAATTTTGTATAGGCCGGACATTGTCCGGCCATGCCAGCCACTGTCCGGCCAGTGCAAGTTAATATGACCGTTGCAAACGTATCAGTTACCGTTGGGCCATTTTTGCGAAGGCCAGCCAAATGAACTTTTGTCCAGACACAAAGCCCGGACAGATGCATTTGTCTCTGGTTACACTTAATAATTAAGGCTCACATGATTTGTACAGGTCGGACAAAGTCTAGCCATGCCGGACAATGTCCGGCCCGTCCCAGACAAAAGCCCCCCAAACGGATATATATGTCTCTGGTTACATCTCAAATTGAACCTAACAAGTTTTATACAGGCTGGACAATGTTCAGCCATCACGGACAATGTCTGGCCTTCCCCGGACAAAACCATATGTCTCTGTTATGTTTTGCAAAAGCCACTAGAGTTTTGTACTAGCCGAACAATGTCCGTTCACCACAGACAATGTTATGCCTGTGAAAAGCGAAAACAGGGCTTTACCAATTTTACTCAAAACTCAATTTTAGGATATTTGTCAATGCAATTTGTCTATTTTCTCGCGGATATGTTTGCTGACACTCAGCAAAGACCACGACCCAGTTTGATTTAAGAACATAAAGCTACTGGTCGAATATCCGGTCGAAAACAGGTGGTCGAGTGGATTTGGTCGAGCGTACGCAATCGAGCTGAAAACTGGTACGACGTACAGTTTGAACTCTTACGACCGCGACCAGCTCCAAACAAAGATACAATCAGAATGTGCAAATACAACCACGACTAAGTGCAGTTTTCAAAACATTATCTTTAATGCAATCAACTACACTTAGATTTTCTTAGCAATGCAAGAGGTGATTAAGCATTAGTGCAAGATGATATGAGTGCATTTGAGCTTCTACACAAGATAGACTCAAGCTACTAGTTTTCGACCCCTCTTAATAGTACGGTCAAACTAGTAAAAAGAAGTCCTATCAAACCGATCTATCTCCAAATACTGAGACCGATAAAATCCTAAGAGAATGATCCTTAATCTTGGATCTTACCTTCGGTGAAGCTTGACCTTGTGAAGCTTGACCTCGCGAAGCTTGACCTCGTTAAGCTTGGCCTCACTCAAGATGACTCATATCGACATCATCCTCCATATGCCCTTGCTTGCTTTTATCTCGCAATACACCTTGAGACTACAACACATGCGCTCATTGAACAATGTTAGTTTCATAGTTAGGTTGTTATTAATCACCAAAGAAATTACTCCACAAAGGAGTTAACTCAACAATTTCTCTTTTCGGTGTTTAATGATAGAACCATTTTCAAAAAACCACAAATGATTAAGAGATGAAATACTCAATCATATAGATCGATATATGATAAGAAATACAAATAAGATCTATACTACTCATGTCATGATAGTGATTAGCATAAGCTCGATGTAAGCACAGAAGACATACATGATGAGCTTCCCCTCAACACATGCATCGATCTTGAACCACAACAAGAGAGACATCAACTTTGCACAAGCATAGATAACTAACATTATGAGCTCCCCCTCAACATATGCATCAATATTAAACCATACAAAGGGAGACATCAACTTCAGGATTTAACACATGACATTTCACTTAACAATTAGCACAAGTTTGATACAAGCATAGATAATACATATGAAGAGCTCCCCTCAACATATGCATTGATGTTAAACCATGACAAGAGAGACATTAACTTTATGATTTATCACATGACACTTCAATTTACTTGTGCTGAACAGGTTTATCCAAATTGTCTTTTAATCATCAAAACTGTCATTATCATTAATCATCCAAATTATCATTAATCATCAAAACTTAGATCCAACAGAAGCTAAGGTAGACATACCCATATATGATGGGGCGATCGATGTAGAGGAGCTGGATTCATGGATCGACTAGCTTGAGACTTACTTTGACCTGCGAAGTTTCAGTAGCGCTCAAAAGATAAAGTTTGCACCATTGAAGATGAAGGACCACGCCAAGACATGGTGGAAGGCACTTATCACCAGCGGGGAAGCAGATAACCTCACGTGGGGTCAATTCAAACGGCTCCTACGGCAAGAATTCTACCTGATGGGGTATCTTGGAGAGAGATGGGATCGGTGGCATCGGTTGTATCAACGGCGCGACCTGACCATCCAGGACTACACAACGAAATTTTGGAGACAAGCGATAGTCATTGGCATCTCTCTTTTTGATCCCAAGTGTTCCAGAAGTACACGTCAGGACTATAGAAAGCGATCAGTGCTAAGTTAAGCCTGTTCGACATACATGACATCTCGATTGCAAGCATGATTGCTATGGCGATCAAGAAAAAGAACAAGTCCCGCAACAACAAGAATGCGAGAGAGAGTTCGACCCCATTGAAAGGAAAGACAAGTCCAAAGAAAAGCACTCCCAAATCTAGCACGGGTATCTCTTATGAGCATTGTCAGGTTGCAGGACACACAAAAGAGAAGTGCTATAAGCTCCATCCCGAGCTTTGACTTGAGAGACCAAGGAAGAACGGACAAGGAAAGAGAATAGGCACGGCTACCACGGCTCCACCCGAAAAGAAGTTGTCCGAGTGAATTCAGTCAAAAAGGCGGATACGACCTTGTTTCTGATGACAATGCCAAAGGAGACAGGCTCAGGTTCACCTATAGACCATCACCCAACAGAGGAATTGTTCACTATCAACATACCGGTGAAGCACGAGGTGGTCGTTGCCATATTCGACCCTAGAAGCCAGAAAAATCTGGTCTCCACCGGACTGGTACGGCGACTTGGTCTGAAGACGACCAAGAACCCACAACTGTATCCCTTGGGATGGTTCACATCCGACGTGAGCCAGCAGATCGCGAGTTAGTTTATGCTGAAATTTACGATCTCTTCTCACTATATCGATGAGGTACAATGCGATGTTGTTCCTATCAATATTTTTCAGGTGATTTTTGGGAGTCCGTTCTTATATGATCGGGACACTCATTTCCACCGGAGAGTGCAAGAGTACAAGATTACCAAGAACGGGGTCAAGTTCGTCATCAGTAGAGACAACCACGTCGACACCACAAACTTGATAACCGCAAATCAAGCCAAACAAGTCATCAACGCATGCCAAAAATGTGTGTTGATTATGATTGGTCCAGTTAGCCAAGGTGATAGTACTCAGGCGACACTGTCGTTAGCTTGCGGGGAGAATGGTGGTCGTTTGTTGGGACTACTAGAAGAATATAGTGATCTGTTCGAAGATACTCATGGTCAACCATCGAAATGACCAGTTGAACATGATATGCAGCTTGTCTTGAATGCACCACTTCTCAATCTGAGTATGTATCATATCTCAGTATTGGAGAACGAAGAGATCAAAAGGCAACTCGGTGAATTGTTGAATGATGGTGTAATCCAACCAAGTAATTCGCCTTGTGGATCCCCTGTGGTGCTGGTACCGAAGAAGGATGGATCTTGGTGAATGTGTATCGACTATCGAGTACTGAGCAAGATCACCATCAAGAATCGATACCCTCTTCCTTGTATTGATGATCTGTTGGACCAATTGAAGCATGCTGCAGTCTTCTCGAAACTAGATCTAAAGTCTGGGTATCATCAGGTGCGCATCTGGGAGGAGGATACGTGGAAGACTGCGTTCAAAATTTGACAAAGTCTGTTCGAATGGCTGGTCATGCCTTTTGGACTATGCAATACCCCAACCACGGTCATGCGTATCATGAATGATGTGCTGCGGCCGTTCATCGACGACTTCGTGTCGTTTACCTCGACGACATACTGGTCTATAGTCGTTCATGGGAGGAGCACCTTATCTACGTGAAACAGGTGTTCGATCAGTTGAGGCAGCATCAGCTCCGCCTTAATAATAAAAAGTGCAAGTTTGGGAAGCAAACTCTGCTTTACCTAGGATTCATGGTCGGTGAGGGTACGTTGCAAATTGACCCCGACAAGGTAAAGGTGATCTGTGAGTGGCCTTGACCACAAACAGTAACAGAGGTGCATAGCTTTATGGGAGCATGCCAGTATCTTCATAAGTTCATTCGACACTTCTCTGTGTTAGCTTCTCTACTACATGCTTTGACCAAGACCAACCAGAAGTTCGAGTGGAGTGGAAAACATGAGGGCACATTCCTCCTGTTGAAGAAGAAAATCAGTGAGGCTCTTGTTCTCTCTCTACCAAATCTGCAAAGGCCTTTCGAGTTAGAGGCAGATGCATCGGGTTATGCAATGGGTTCGGTGCTCATGCAAGATGGTCGACCAGTGGCATATCATTCCAAGCTATTCCAGGGAGCTCAGAAGAACTATCCAACATACGACAAGGAGTTGTGCGCGCTACATCAAGCCGTGAAACATTGGCAATGTTACCTTTTGGGTAAGGAGACCATTGTACACATTGACCACTTCAGTATTTGCAAACTCAGTCCAAGTTGCAGCAAGCCTGTCACATGAAGTGGATGTCGTATCTATAACAGTTCAACTTGGTGATTAAATACAAAAAGGGCATACATAATAAGTTGGCTGACATGTTGTCACGACCAACAGTTGCTGCCCTTTGCTTATCAATGTTCATGCAGATCGAACCTTCATGCCACGAGGACTACACTACAATGTACAGGGAGGATCCGGATTTTTGACTAGTTTTAGCTAAGCTCGAGACAGGATGACCATATGAGTTTGCTCATAGAAGAGGACTCCTGTATAAGGGCATGCTTTGTATACCATGTGAAGCACCTCGAGTACAGTGGCTATGAGAGGCGCATACATCAAAGATTGATGTACATTTTGGGGTAACAAAAACACTCCAAAACCTTCATCGATATGTGTTCTGGCCGTGTATGCAGCAGGACGTGGCTAGTTTCGTTAGAGGGTGCGGTCTCTGTAGCATCTCCAAACTGGCAAACCAGAAGTTGGGTTTGTATACTCCTTTGCCAGTTCCATCATGACCATGGGAAAGTATTTTCATGGATTTCTTGGGTGGATTACCCAAGACCCGGCGTGGCAACGACTATCTTTTTGTGGTCGTTGATTGATTCTCCAAGATGGTGGTTCTTATACCGTGTAAAAAGACCATTACGGGAGAAGCAGCTCAGGTATTCTTTCAGCACATTTGGACACATTTCGGGCTCCCAAACTCTATCGTGTTTGATCAAGATACCTGATTTCTCAATCACTTCTGGCGATCGCTCTTGTCGATGATGGACACCAAGCTAAAGAAAAGTATCACTTTTCATCCACAAACTGACGGTCGAACCTAAGTGGCAAACCGTACAGTTGTTCATCTACTGAGGGGCGAAGCATCCAAAAATTGGGATAAAAGCATATGATTGCGCTCGAAACGACGAGCGCGATGCGATGTGATAAACCGCAAGTGGACGGTTGAACGTTGAGCACTTGAGGGTCAAATTCCATGAGGAACAAGCGTATTCATCTTCCTAGCTGAATAGATCACTAACTAAGTCTGAATGAGTTTGGGGGTCTGGTTGTTCTAAACTAAATCTACTACTAAATCTATCACTCTAGGGTTTAAAGCAGTAAAGAGCAAATATAAAATCTAGGGTTTGTAAAGCAGGAATGAAAATCTAGGGTTTCGGGAGTTCCATAACCATCTAGCGTAATTCTATCCAAGGTTCGAGGATTGCGAGTTAATCTCAATCATTTTCCAAGACAGATTAAGTTGTCAGTACGGTTGCTGGTACAATGGTCAGAGGATCAGTTCCACTATTATGTTTGGCGAGAGCCTCTTTCCTGTTTAGGATCCCGCGTCAAAGTGCTAAGGACTCAAGAACTCCCCTAAATTCTTGCTAAGGCTCAACTGTTACGTCTGTTGCCGAAACAAGAATTTAGGGTTTAGAGGAAAAAAACATGAGGAAATAACTCAAAAACTTGAGGTCAAGACCGAGAACGAATCACACCTTCCAGATTAGATCATCCCTAACCCTAGGAGGGATCTACTTGCAAAAAAACCATAATAATGCAGAAATAATAATAAGAATTAAATAAAAACTTACTTGATTACTTGGAAATTGAAGTTGCCGTCCTTACCGGCTTACAAAAGCAATAAAAATAGAGAAGGAGACTCTACTAAGAAAACTAAGCTAAAACTAAACTAAGCCTAAAGGGTTGTATGTAAAAAAGCCTATCTAATTGAGCCAAAAGCTTTCCTATTTATAGTACATGGATAAACATGCCCAAAAACAACTCCTTAATGTGCAAGCGATGAAGTCTGGCTTCAAATGGCTTGAGAATGGATAAATTTGAGTCAAAACCGACTAGATTCGACCAATTCTGATCAAACCCAGCTAAAACCAACCAAAACCAACCAGTTCTGATCAAATACAACTAAAACTGACCAAATTTGACTAGTTTTGATCAAATTCGACCAAAACCGACCAGTAAAAGCCGAGGAAACCGAGTCGAACATGACCAGGACATGTGGCGTAATTGTAACCACACATGTGTCGTGATCGAAACTGACTCAAACACAACCAAGACACGTGGAGTGTTCGCAGCCAAACATGTGTTGTGATTGAAACCGAGAAGGACTCTTTTCGACCACGTTTATGTTCGATCATGTCTCTTATTTGAGTACAATTCCTTTTTTTGTCGTGTCGTGTTCGAATAGGTCCCTTGTTCGCCCAACTGTGTATGGATGTGGTCATTTTCCCACCAAAATGTGTTCCACCAGGTCTTTTGTCCGAAGAATATTCCATCAGAACCCTTTTGCTATCCAGTTTGGTTTCTTGGTCGTGTTGGGCCCAAATGTGGTCGAAATCTTCTCAAATTTGGTAGGTTTGATACTTGAAACATGGTGAACACAGTTGTGAAAGAAATTTATAAAAATAATGAAAAATTACATATAAAATGTCACATCAAAGGAGTTTTAAGCATGATTTTGCATGTTTTCAACACTAACCTAGGGTAAAAATGCTACCAATTTAGCACTTATCAGCATACCATATCTACAGTTTGCTTTTAATTGAGCAGTGCATGAGTCGATCGAAAAAGTCCCCTTTTGAGGTATGTTTGGGATTTCTGCCGCAAAGTCCATTCGACCTGGAGTTTGCAATCCCTATCTCAGCACCAAACACCAAAGAGGAGTCTGACCAGAATTGAGTTCAATGATTCTTGGAAGGCATTCAACGACTTCATGGTGAGGTCGAACAGAACTTGCACAACGCTCAACTTAAGTACAAAGCGCGATATGATCGGCATAGAGTTGAAGCCCAGTTCCACGAAGGTGATATGGTCTGGCTACATTTGAGCAAGGTGGGGCTCAAGGGTGAAGGTAAAAAGCTTAAACTAATCTGTTATGGTCCATTCAAAATCTTACGAAAAATTGGTAATAATGCTTGTCAGCTCGAATTATTTCTATATATGGATATTTACTCGATGGTCAATGTCGAGCACCTCAAACTCTTCGAGCCCTCAATGCTGGATGATGAGCTCGAGACAACAGTACCGTTTGTTGAAGATTTGGTCTATCAACGGGAGGCACCTCTTACTGAGGATGTGATTTTGGAAAAGAAGGTGACAACTACTCGTAGGCGCACACAAGAGACATTTCAGATTGGATGAAGAAACCAACGTGCACGTGCAGCGAAGTGGTATACACGCGAGGACGGTCAATCTCGGTTTCCACATCTTCTATTTTGATTACCAACAGGAGTTGGCTCCTTCTTCAACAGGGTAGTCATGATCCGGGACGATCTCGGGTTGTCTGCATACGAGTATGATACGACTTGGTCGGGTGTCTGTATACTAGTACGATATGACTAGTCGAGTCCGATACGATATCGAATCATCATGTATTAGCAGTTAGCTATAAATACCCTATAATAGGATAGATAATTCATCGAATTTAGTCATAGAACTCATAGATAGAGATCGAGAGCGATCAATTGTCAGGTCGACTCGACTTCTACGAGTTTCTTTTTCTTATTAAGGAATCATTTTTCCTTTGATAACATGTTCAATTACCTGGTTTTGTCTTTCGAGTAAAAGCCAGTTTTCACATCCAATTGGGCCCAATTTTCAATCGGATCATTCTCCCCACCATGTACGTATATAACACACTATTGTACACACTCCATGCACATTAAAATAACATAAAAAGTAATTTGCACAAAAAATTTCATATCTTTGTTCATATTTTCATCTAGATCCCCAAACTTTTAGTTTCTCCAATCAAGTCCCACATCTTTCCAAGTAGTTTCAATTAAGTTTCAATAGATAAGTAATTATTAGTTTATGTCCACATGGCATATGAGGGTGTCATGATATACTAACAATGTCTGTCTCCCCGCTAGGGTTGGCAGCTATATTGCATCCTCCACCTCATCGGTAGCTACAATTTTTCTCCCCAGATGCTCTCTCTCAGGGTAACCATCTAAACTTTTTTTCAAAAAACCACGGTTGTTTTTTTGCGGGATCTTGCAAAGGTTTGGGTCTTGGATTTGAGTTCATGATTTGTTGGTTAGTGTGGTAGATGCTCCTAGATTGGAGTTTTTAGATTAGAGTAGTGCCAAAACTTTGGTTAACTATTTTCTTGAATTTTACTGATTTTGCAACTTTCTTGAATTTTTATATTTTATAATGCCATGTGGAAATCCACATCAGTATATGATAACACCTCATAAGCCACGGGGCATAAGCTAGTAATGAATTAATGGTTGGGACCAATTAAAATTATTTGGAAAGACGTGGGACTTGATTGGAGAAATTGAAAGTTTAAGGGACCCATATGAGAATATGAACAAGATGTGGGATTTGTGGTGTAAATTACTCTTTATGCTATTTTGGTATCTTTACCATAGAGCTCATATGCCATCTCCTTGGTGCTCAACCAAGGCCGGCGCTACGGCAATCACCAGGGTTGCAAATCCCCTGGCCTGGATGTATGTCGCCTCTGGGATGACCGAGACTTGCCAGTCGAGGAAGTGTCTTGCTTCCTTGATTGACGTGGGCACATCCTTGGCACCCTCCTCATGGTCGATCTTGAGCTCGAGCCCCTCTAGGGTGGCTCGGACTTTGTCCTAAGCGGTGATCAAGGCCTTGGCCACGGAAGCCTCGAGACCTGGAGAGCCTCCTCTACCTTCAGCTCCTTCCGAAGCTGGGAGTTGGTGTCCTTCGAGGCTAGCAGTTGCACTCAGACCTTCGCCAACTCCCAGACAGCCTCATCCCTCTTAGATTTGAGGGAGGCCAAGGCGGCGTTGCCCACCTCGGTATTGTTGGTGAGCTAGTCCTGGACGACTCGGGTAAGGGCAGCGGCTTGCAACCAAAATCAAAGAGTTGGATAATTTTCCTACCTGGAGGGAGAGGGAGATAACCTCCCCATAGAGGTCTTCAACTGTCTTGTGCCAGGTGTACATCTAGAACTTCAGGGTCAAGAGCCCCTAGGTGAGTCGTCGTGACTTGTTCGACGACATCAATGGTGTCTCCCTCCCGGAGGCGTCGTCAGTGCCGCCCCCCAAGGGCCTCTCCCCTCGAGACCTAGGGTGGGGGTAACTTCCCCGGGCCTCATTGCCTTGTGACTGGTCTCCGCGGCTTCCTCCTCCGGAAACCCACTGTTTGTGGAACTAGACATCAGCTCCACCAGCGGGATGTGCCCTTTCGAAAGGAAGAAGACTCCCTTAGCTTTCCTGGGCCCCAGAGGCATCGATCCATCCCGGACCGTCACTACCGGGGGGTCTGCTTCGGGGGCAAGGAGAGAATCAAACCGGGGTGGAGTGCCCGCGCCCCAGAAGTGAACCACCGGCCGGCTCTACGAGACTGGGGGAGGCTACATCCGGGGAGCAGGCGTCGGAGATGGGGTTGGGGCGTAGGCCTCGGAGTCGAACGCCTCTGCTTCCTCGGCCTTTTTCTTCTTGAAGTCGCCTGACTTCGCCAAGGCGTCCAGTTGGGACACCAGCTTCGCAGTGTCCTCAAGGGTCTTCAAAGACTTTGCTGGGGGCTTTGTCGTCGACTTCACCAGGGCGTCTTCACTATCTTGGCTGGGGGTGTCACCGTCGTCTTTACCGGGGGCACCGCCATTTTCGCCAGAGGCAAAGCTGTGCACTTTCTCGGGTTTCTCCCCAGAACTCCACGCAACTTTAGCGCACTTGGAGTCCGGGGTGCCGGACGTGTCCTTCTCCCGCTTGTGGGAGTTGGGAGTGGGGGTAGGCTCCTAGGAGAATAGTAGTAGCCCGAAGGCCTCCACCACGATATTCCGCAGGGGGCCCTCCCCAATGACTTGCATGCATCGTGCATTCTCGTCCTCATATTACCTCCTGAGGATGTGCTCCGCTTTCCCCCGGGAGGCGTCGTACGATCGGACTAGAAAAAGGGGTTGTTAGTCAAGTTATAACCTAGAAAGAGCTACTGGTTTTGGGTCCTTGAGAACTTACGCTTGGTGACCAGAGACATTGGGGGCCAGTGCTCAGGGCCCAGCCCAAGACCCCTCTGGCCTCGCCTGAAGGGGGTGACCCAGAGGAGCGCCAACTCTTCCGCGAAGTCCCTCATACTCCTCTGGGACCTGGTCGCTGTTATCTTTGTGACGAGGGCCATCTCTTTGTTGGTCCACCAGGGGGCTTGGGGCCTCGAGGACTGGGAGTAGGTGGGGGCCTCTGGGGTACATACAATCGTCGAGTCCCTCACGCAGAGCTAGAACCATCTTTGGGCCCAATCCTCCCAGTGGTCTTGGGAGGTCGTCACCGGGGACTCCTCTGCTTGGGAAGGCAGCAACTGCACCAAGATGGAGCTAAAGGTGGACTTCGGCCCATTTTTCACCACTGGCAAGCTTCTTGCCGAGGCCTCATAGAAGTAATAGAAGATCCAGAGAGTCGACTCTTCCCCGATTGTGGTCTCGCACAACCAAATGAATAGTCCCATCCAGACAAGGGCGTTCGGAGTAAGATGATTGAGCACCACGCCGTATTCTTGAAGGAACTCCCGAAGCATGGGATGCATTAGGAGCCAGAGGCCGGCCTTGATGAAGGCCTCGAAGACCACCACCTTGCCTTCTCTTCCTTGCTTAAGATATGAACATCACTTTCTTCGAGAACCCCCCAAGAGCCGAGGCCCTCGAGGTCCTTGGAGGTGAACTCGGTGACCTCGAGGAAGTCCAAGTTGACTTCCTTTAGGGCCAAGTTTAGGGCTTTCTCGTATACTTTCAGAGCCATACCGGGAAAGCTTTGTTTGTCCTGGAAGGAAGCTAGTGGAAAGGTGAACTAACCGAGGGCTTAGGTCTTCGGGAGGGTTGTGGTTACCGGGAGAGGCGTTGGGTTCGAGAGTTCGGAATGAACCTCCCAAATGCTAGCCCCCCTATTTATAAATGAAGGAGAACTGACAGATGGACACCATGTGTCGTTCCTGAAGATCTCAGCCATTGAATCCGAACCGTCGCGCCGGATCTGAATTGTTGCACGAAATTCGTAGCATCACCGAGGAAGACGAACCATCGCCCTCTTTGGGGGGTAGCTCCGGGGTGTTGTTCTGGGGAGTGGTAAAACTTGTTGCATCTAGGCCCCTATTATTGTTGATTTTGATTGTTGATGACATTAAGTGTTCTTGATCTAATCATGTCTTTGAGCTATCTGTATGCAGAGACCTAAGAGCTATTTCACCTAAGGTCGCAGTATTGCCAAAGTCACAAGCATAAGGACGGCAAAAAGAAAGCCGCAGAGACCTAAACTATCCGGAGGATCTGCAAGTAGCAAGCTAAGGTCGAAAGCACAAGGTCGTAGTGTCATCCGAGGTTGCAAGTCCAAGGTCACGAGCTATGGTCGCAAGCGCAAGATCGCAAGATTAAAGATGCAAAGGACCTGAGGTAAAAATTTGTTTTTACTTTTCCCGATCTCGGTGTTTGGAGGTTGATCGGTTTAAGAATTTGTTTTTAGTTTTAACCGTGCTATAAAGAGGGGTTGCAAGTCCTCTCTACATTTCCAGCATAAACCGAGAAACTACTAGGTCATTGCATCTCATCTGTTTCAGTTGGATTTGATTTGGTTTTTCAGTTGAGTTTTTGATAGTAGAAGAGTTTTTGCTTTTTATAGAAATATCTAGACAGATCTGGCTTTTGCCTCTGTTGAGAAAAAGGTAGCTCTTTAAATTATCTTTCAAATGAGCTATCAAACACTTCAATCGAATCTCTAGATTAAAAGTTATGACTGTTTTTATTCATGTTGACTGTTAATGTGCTAAACTGACTGTCAGTTTGAATGTCAGTCTGTTTAAACTAACAATTATCCAGAGTGTGTTTTTTTGTGCCAAAAGTCTTTTGAACTATACTGACTGTCAGTTTGCCAATACTAACTGTCAGTATGCATTTCGACCTCGAGGTGTTTGTTTTGAGATTGTGTTTTAACTGGTCAATTTTGTGGTCGATACTGACTGTCAGTATGAGATATCACTTTCCTTATACGACCAGCAAAGTTTTATCCATGATTTTTGTCAGCCGTTGAGGTAGACACTGACTGTCAGTTTGTGCTATTTTATTTCCATATACGACCTCAAACGGCTAGCTGAGTTTTCTCCGGATTTTATTTCTTTCTGGTCGTGACCAAAACTGACTGTTAGTTTTACACACTGACTGTCAGTTTGCACTGTTGATTTTACAGCTCGTGCTCAACGGCTCCTTTGATGTTTTAGGGCTATAAATAAAGGCATTGTACAGTTGTTTTATATACTAAGCATCCCTCTTCTCATACATACATTTGAGTATTTGTTTTAGAGATAAAAATCTTGATCTTTTGATCAAGTCGTAAGTTTTATGATCCACCGAGTTTTCAGTTCGCATCACATTTGCATACTTAGAGTTTCTCGGTGCGTGTTGGAGGTCTAGGAGAGACCTTGCTGCTCATTATTCTTGGTGAACGCCCCACCTAGACGGTTTGATGGCGTGGCCGTTGACCTCTCCAGTTCGGAAATTGTTGGAGAGGCACGGCGTGTTTGTAAAAGGCATCGGTGCTCGCCTTTCCGGAGTAGACAAGGAGCAACCACTAGTGAGTAATATCCTTCGTGGATATTGAAGCAAGACTCATTCATTTGAGTGCTTCAACAAGGGGTAGGAGAGACCGGGCGGGTCTCCGAGACCTTGGGAAAAATCTTGTGTTTGTCTCTATTCTCTTCTATTTTAATTGTGCAATATAAATTCATTCGTTCTTTCTTTGCAAAAGTTGTTTTAAATTTAAGTTTTTAAAGCCTCATATTCACCCTCCCTCTAGCCGGCATCCTCGATCCTATACGTGGTATCAAAGCGTGGTCTCTCAATTAAATAGGCTTTACCGCCTAGAGAGAGGATGATATCAAATGATGGTTTTCATCTTAGACATACTGGCCGTGCGCCTATCTTTGATGGGACTAACTATCCCTATTGGAAAGTGCGTATGTCGGTATTTCTATAGGCCATGGGGCTTGATGTATGGGACATTGTCAAGCTTGGGTTTACTCCTCCGGATGATCCGGCAAGTCATTCCGATGATGGCAGGAAAAAACTACACTTAAATGCCCGTGCTAAAAATGCTCTCTTTGCCGGTTTGTTTTTAAACGAGTTCAATCGTGTGAGCAATCTTACCACCGCTCACAAGGTTTGGAACACCCTCGAGGAAATATATGAGGGCACTACCAAAGTCAAAGAGACAAAGTTGCTCATGATAAGGCAACGATATGATACATTAACCATGTTGTCAACCGAGTCTGTGGACTCCATGTTTACTCGGTTAAACAACATTGTGAATGAACTCAAGGGGATAGGAGTTGTTTTTACTGACATCGATATTGTGAAAAAAAATGCTCAGGACTCTTCTAGAAAGCTTCGACACATTAGTAACGGTTCTCACAAACTTCGACCTGTCGACCACCTCACCTACTGATCTTTATGGGAACCTCATTACCCATGAGATGCATCGAAAGGAGAAGAAGGAAGTGGCCGAACCATTGGAGACGAAAAAGAAGGCGTTGGCTTTCAAAGTTGGCTCCAAAAATGACTCAAGCGATGGTTCTTCCGACGAGGATCTAGCTCTCATGGTAAAGAACACTCATAAACTTCTTCGCAGGTTACACAAGAAAGGAGTCAACATCGACACACGACCAAAGGGGTCAAAGCAAACGAACTTCAAGGATATCATATGCTATGGATGTCATGAAAATGGACACATAGCCTCAAGATGTCCAAACAAGAGCAATAATTAGGACAAGAAGAAGAAATTCTTCAAGAAGAACAATGGTGCGTCCAAAGAAGCATGCTTCAGAGAAATGATGTCCGGAGGAGAAAGCTTGGACTCCAACTCCGACAATGAAGAAGGATGCTCCAAGAAGCTAGCCGGACTAGCTCTCGGCAACATCAACACATCGACTAGTCGATCCCTTTGTCTTATGGCTAAAGGCGATGAAAAGGTACATTCTAATGACCCTTCATATGATGAACTTGTTGAAATGATTACTGAATTAAATGAAGTTTTTGGAATAACTAAAAAGAAGTATCTAGCACTTAAGGAAAAACATTCTTCCTTACGCACTCAATACTTAGAATTAAAAGATTCATATGAAAGTCTTCTCATTAAAGACATTACTAATGCTCCATCTAAGGCAGATGTAGCCACTTCATGTGATCTAGATGATACTCCTTCTAATGCTATTCCTACTAGTTCTCTTGATGAAACAATTTTAAATGAAAATAATGAATTTAAGGCACAAATTAAAAAACTTGGAAAAGGATTAGAAAATTGCTACAAAGGAAAAGTATCTCTCGATCTTATTCTTAGTAAACAAAAATGCTCATTTAGAAAAGAAGGTCTTGGATACTTTCCGAAGAGAGGAAAGAAACCAAATACAAAAATCATTTTTGTAAAAGCATGCAACACATTTTGTTATAAATGCATGAAACTGGTCATTCGCATGAAGCTTGTCTTTTAATGACTTCAAACTATTTTGATACTTGCTACATGCTTCAAAGGTCAAAGAAAGGATAAGCTATAGCAATGTTTGTGCACCCATGCTAAATAAAAAGAAGAAATCAATTTGAGTACCCAAAGTTTTGATTGCTAACATCGAAGGACCCAAAAAGGTTTGTGTCGTGGTATAAAAAATACCTCGGCAGATTTGATGACGTGCGCAACACGTGTTCCTCAACGCGAGCTGACCGTGCGACGGGTCACCCCGCGTTGGACAATCCCAGAGATTGACACAGGGGTTTATAGAGGTTCGGGCCTCAGTGGAGGCCCTAGTCCTGTCGACGTGCTCCCGACGAGCGTCGGCTAGGGGGCTCTCTCCCGAAGAGAGGGCTCCAGAACACGCCTTTTTGTCTTTATGGATTGAGTATAAATGAATGTCTTCTTTTACAAAAGAGGGTTACAAGGGTATATATAGGCCCCAAAAGACGCAAATTACTGAACTACCCCTGCTGCCACCGTAGGATCGGGGGCAAAACGGTCTTTTGACGAGGTCCAGGGCACCGATTTCTGACACATGGCGGCCCTCGAAATCAGTGCCCACCTGAGGAGCGCCGGGGGAAACCTCTCCCTAGCCCGGAGAAGGGACTCCGGGAGATTCCCCGGCCCGGAGAAGGGGCTCCGGGGGAGGAGCTCTCCCTAGCCCCGAGGAGGTGCGCCGGGGGAGGTCTCTCCCGAGCCCGGGGGAGGGCTCCGGGAGACGTCTTCCCCGGCCCGGAGGAGGGGCTCCGGGGGAGGAGCTCTCCCTAGCCCGGCGGAGGTGCGCCGGGGGAGGTCTTCCACGAGCCCGGGGGAGGGCTCCGGGAGACGTCTTCCCCGGCCCGGAGGAGGGGCTCCGGGGGAGGAGCTCTCCCTAGCCCCGAGGAGGTGCGCCGGGGGAGGTCTCTCCCGAGCCCGGGGGAGGGCTCCGGGAGACGTCTTCCCCGGCCCGGAGCAGGGGCTCCGGGGGAGGAGCTCTCCCGAGCCCGGGGGAGGGCTCCGGGAGACGTCTTCCCCGGCCCGGAGAAGGGGCTCCGGGGGAGGAGCTCTCCCTAGCCCCGAGGAGGTGCGCCGGGGGAGGTCTCTCCCGAGCCCGGGGGAGGGCTCCGGGAGACGTCTTCCCCGGCCCGGAGAAGGGGCTCCGGGAGAGGAGCTCTCCCTAGCCCGGAGGAGGTCCTCCGGGGGAAGTTTCTCTCAACCCCGGAGAAGGAACTCCCATGGTGACGTTTCTGGTGTTGGCTAGTATTTTCCCCCAACAGAAGCCCCCCGCACCCCTGGGGACACTTTGATGTCGCCGGGGGGTGCGATTCGTTACCTTAGAAGCATGGCTCTCCCGGGGAGCGAATATAACATCCATAACTCGCCCTCGTCCGGGAGAGGGGCACTATTTAAGTTGGCCATATATTGCCTCGATGTTTGTGCGACCTTTCGTATTCACGGTGTAGATCCCTCGAGCTGACACATGGCAGCTATCGAGGGCACCTCAGCTGCCTATATAAGGAGGGGCCCACCTCAAGGGAGGCACGCTTTCCTTCTCCTTAATCCTCATAATCCACCAAATTCCTCGGGAGTAACCTCTTCCCCGGTTGCTCTCCGGAACTAACTTCTCCCCCGGTTTCACAAAGCCCTGCAGGAGAAGAAATGGCGTCGAAGGGACGCGGGAAGGCTTTGGGTGTCCCGGAGGACGCAACCTCCGATTATCTCGGGACAACCGAGTTTGCTGCGGGGGACCGGGACACCCTCATCTCCCGGAGGATTTTTGCGGAGAGGGACATTCGCGTCCCGGCTGCGGGGGAGACGACCCCAAACCCCCGGGAAGGAGAAATTGTGGCCTTCATGGCCTTCATCCAGGCGAGCCTGCGGCTCCCGATCCACCCGCTTCTCCGAGATTTCCTCCGGGAGCACGGGATCGCCTTGAACCACCTAACACCCAACGTTCTCGTGAGGATGGGGCTGTTTCTGTGGTTAAGCGAGACAGCCGCCGGAGTGGAGGGGACTCTCCGCCTCTTCCAATACTTCTACCGGGTGCAATCGAAGAGCTCCCCGGTGGTGAAGCACGGGCCCAAGTCTACTTGCGGCTCCGTGATGCTGAAATTTGCTCCCTCCCGGGCGGAAGAGTACCCGGTGGCCGCCTCCCAAGAGCACTGGGAGGGATGGAGCCGGAAATGGTTTTATCTCCGGGCGGGCGACCCGGAGATGATTTACTCCGCGAGGCCGGCGACATTAGGTCGTTCCCCCGGCCCTCCGGTGCTGACGATGGAGGAGCTAACCTCCGTCGCCAAAATGAAGGAGGCTCGCTCCCGGAGGAGCATGCGAGACTTAGCGGAGGAGCTGCTCCTCCTCCGGCTTAGTCCCTTCAGCCGGAGTAGGAAGGGTCCGGGACTGGGCCCGGAGCTTCGTCCCCCGCGATTCCCGGTGGCGCGGCGTAAGTTTCTTCTCTCCGGGAGTTCACACATCGCGGGGATTAGTTTCTAAAACTTTGCTCTTTGCAGTTAGGTCCTACAAGTCCACCCGGGAGAAGGCGGAGCACCTCCTCGGGAGGTACTACGAGGACGAGCACTCCCGGTGTCTTGCTGCCATCGGGGAGGGTCCTCCCCGGAACAGCGTCTCCGAGGCCTTCGGGATGACCCTCCCGGAAAGGGTTCCACTTCCAACCCCGGGCTCCCACAAGCGGCGGGAGACGGGGGCGCTCCCGGCGGCCAAACGCGCCAAGACCGCGCAGGTACCGGGAGAGGGCTCCAATCAAGACCACCCCCCTTCACCAGCGCCGGCACAGAGGCCGGCGGGGACGCCCGATGTGCCGGGAAAGACAAGACCCCCGGGGCAGGTGAGGTCCTCCCCGGCCCAGGCGACTCCGGGGATGCGTCGAACGCCGGGGGAGGTGAGGCCATCTCCGGTCCAAAGTACGATGGCCCCCCGGCGACCGGGGGAGACTACTCCTCCGGCTCAAGTCACCCCCCAGCGGGGGTCGCAGCCCCCGGAGCCGGGGCATGAAGAGAGCCCCACGGACACGGCCACGCTGGTCGCGCAACTTGATGCCCTGGGGGCATCAGGCGTGTTCGACCACGTGGTCGTGGAGGAGGATGAGTCCACCTCCGGGGACTACGACGCCACTCCTTCCCCGGAACAAGCTCTTCGGGAGGATCCCCCGGGGGTGTACTTCCGGGGCAACGGGGCCTTCGCGCGCCTGGATGCGCTCTTTGCCCCCGACGTCGCATCTTCCCCAACACCGCCTGCTGGGGGAGCGAGCCATCACGTCCCCCCCGGGGGCGGCACCTCGACGACACCGCAACCGGGGAAGGGAGCCCCCAGGACGCTACAGTGCTCTCCCCGCGCGGGGGACGGGAGGTCCCCCGCCCCACCACCGGGAGACACTCTCCAAGGCTCCGGGAGTGGGGTTGGCCACGGGGGCCTGCCTATGGGAGGAGATCCCCGTTCCCCGGCGCGGGGAGCGTCTCTCTTCTCCTCGGAGGAGACGCGCAAGCTCTCCCTGAGCCTCGTCACCCCTACGGTGCGAGCTCACGTCCGGGAGGGCGGCATTGATGAGCGGTACGGGGAAGTCGTCTCCCTGGCCTTACAGGTGAGAAACTTGAAAACTCCCTCCTCCTCGCTTGCATTTACTGACATTCTTTTTCCTTAGACCACCACCGTAGCTCGCGCCGTCCGGACTCGCCTCGCCTGGGAGAGCGAGGACATGAGGGCGGCCTTGGCCGCCGCGGAAGCGGAGCGTGACGCCGCTGTCCGGGAGAGGGATGCGGCAGTCCAGGCCCGGGAGAGGTTCGTCCAAGAGAGGGACGCGACCGCCCGGGAGCTGGAGCGCATCCGGGAGGAAGTGCTGGCCCCCGCGGAGGTTGCCCGGGACGCCGCCGTCTGGGAGCTGGAGGGCGTCCGGGAGCAGCTCGCGTCCTCCGAGGAGGCTCGCTCCCGGGCGCTTCAGGATTCGGAGGCTATGGGGGCGCGAGCCCTCGTATCAGCGGGGAATCGACTCCGGGCCACGTTGATTGGGCTCGAAGTCGAGTTCCGGGAGGAGGGGAATCCCCGCAACCCGCTGGTGTCCTTGGCGGAGGCCCGTAGGTTCCTCATCCGGCACATCGCGGCGATTCCGGAGGCCGCGGATGTCCGTGCCCGGGCCTTGGCGTCCACCACCGCCGCGCTCGCAGCCTCCTTGGTGGAGTACCAGGGGGCCGGGGCCCAAGCTTTTGGGCGCCTCGTCCCCCGGAGCTTCCAGGAGTTTTACGAGCCACGCCGGGCGGCGCTGGAGGAGTTGGCGGGGGCTTTCTACGACCGCGTGATTGAGCCCCCGCGAACGAGACGTCCCCAAGCGGACGGGGAAGATGCTCCGGGCGACGCCTCCTCCGGGGGGGACGACGCCGGGAAAGTATGAGCCTCCTGTCCCCCCTGGGTAGATTAGGGGGTTTTTTTGTATAGGATTTTTGCTCCTGGTAGTTCCGTAGGGGGAACCCCGGACTTGTAAATTATTCATCAATGAAATGAAAAATTTTTGCTAAGTTGTATCTCGTCATGGTCAGGTGTCCGGGGCGGGGGTCCCGGAGAAGGACGTGGAAATCACTCCCATCTCCGGGAGTCTCGCCCCCAGTGTCCCCCGGGGGGAACAAGCCTTGCTCCGGTGGTTGCCCGATTGGCACTTGGCGAATTTTGACAACCACCGCGCGGAGTTGCCTGAACCTCCCCCGGGAGTGTGGGAGGCGATTCCTTTGCGAATCGAACCTCCCGAAGGGTATGAATACTGGCCGGAGGATATGTTCAACGCAGCGAGGCGACGAGTTCGAAGCTTGTACCGGGACATGGCGCGAGCTTGACGATAGGCTTAGGGAGTGCTAGTTCTCCGCGTTAGACAGGTAGTCCCCCATATGCCCTCCGGGAGTACTCAACTCCCGGTTGTACTCTGTAAGCCTACCGGGAGAGGCTGTCTCCCGGCTTACTTTCCATGGAATAAAAAGATTGCACTTTTCGCTTATTTTGTTTAATCACCGAGGGAGTACTTGGGGGATAAACTCCGGGGGAGCGAGGCTCCACTTCCGGAGACGATGTTCCGGGGGAGGTCCCTTCTCCGGACAAAATTCCGGGGGAGAGGCTCCTCTGGAGAAAACAACTCTGGGGGACGGATGTCCGGGGAGCAAGGCTCCTCCTCCGGAGAAAACTCCTCCGGGGGACGAGAATCCGAGGAGCAAGGCTCCTTCTCCGGACAAAACTCCTCCGGGGGACGAGAATCCGGGGAGCAAGGCTCCTTCTCCGGACAAAATTCCGGGGGAGAGGCTCCTCCATCGAAGACAACTCCTCCAGGGGACGAAAGTCCGGGGAGCAAGGCTCCATCTCCGGACAAAGCTCCAGGGGAGAGGCTCCTCTGGAGAAAACAACAACGGGGGACGGATGTCCGGGGAGCAAGGCTCCTCCTCCGGAGAAAACTCCTCTGGGGGACGAGAATCCGGGGAGCAAGGCTCCTTCTCCGGACAAAATTCCGGGGGAGAGGCTCCTCCATCGAAGACAACGCCTCCGGGGGACGAAAGTCCGGGGAGCAAGGCTCCATCTCCGGAAAAAGCTCCGGGGGAGAGACTCCTCCTCCGGAGAAAACTCCTCCTGGGGACGAGAATCCGGGGAGCAAGGCTCCACCCCCGGAGGATTCTAGATGCTTTAGATGCCCCCCGATTTCGAATGGAATTAGCCGGGTATTTTTATCTCCTTTTTGTCTCCTCCCCCCACAGCGGGGGGTGACCTAGACAAGCGGCCCGCGCTGAAACCATAAGAAATATCCCGGTTGTTCCCATGAGGGGTGGCACCCTCGGAGGGTTATCTTCGTGCAGGCGAGTGTAGGGATAGATGATCTATCGGTTGCGCGACCTAGATCACTCCCGGAGGAGGAGGAGCATAAAAGCAAGCTCTAGAGTGTTTGGGGGGGGGGACTAGTCCCCCAAAGTGACTCGTTACCTTGGTTCCTTGGGGACCAGGTTGCCGCTTACGCCCTCAGTCCACGAGGGGGTATTGTAAGCCGCCCGAGGGGGAACGAGGCTCCCGCCGTTGGGACTTATGGCTTAGCTGGAGCCTGTGGCTTCCTCGCAATGAGGGCATCCTCAGGGGGCATCCTCACGGGGAGGGCATCCTCGTGATGAGGGTATTGCCTCAGGGGCAATTAAAGAAGTCTGCACAAAAACACATGGAGAGAACCATTTGCATTGATTAAAACAAGTGGGTACAATGCCTCCACCCTTTGCGGGATCGCCGACAAGGGGGCGGAGGGCAAAAGGGCCTTTGAGGCCATTGTTACAACTCACCGCGCCTTCCCCTTGTGAAGTCCACATAAGGGGAAGGGGGGAGGCTCGGAGACTAAGTGTAAAATTTGCGGAGCAGGTCTGCGTTCCATGTGTGCTTCAATTCTTGGTCTTCGAGAGTGGAGAGCTTATAAGCCCTCGAGCCAAGGATTGTGGAAATCCTGTATGGCCCTTCCCACCTTGGGCTGAGCTTCCCTTGGGCTTGAGGGTCGGTGACGCGCTTGAGGACAAGGTCTCCCAAGCGGAAGGCCCTCCCCCGAACACGCTTGTTGTAGGCGCGCGCCATTTCGCGTTCGTAAATGGCGTTGCGGAGGAGGGCTCTGTCCCGCTCTTCTTCGACGAGGTCCACCTCAATCCTCTGGTTGTCTTCGTTGGCTTGAAACGCGGCTGCCGAGACTCCCTCGAGGAGTTCGACTCGCAGCGATCGGAAATTGATTTCCGAGGGTAGCACTGCCTCAGCCCCGTACACGAGCGAGAAGGGGGCACGCCCTGTTGCTCGGCTTGGGGTCGTTCGCATGGAGCAGAGAATGCTTGGGAGCTCGTCCGCCCATGCCCCACGCCTGGAGGCGCTTTGCTCCAGGCGGCGATGGAGCCCTTGGAGGATAACTCCATTGACGCGCTCGACCGCCCCATTGCTCTTGAGGTGAGCCACCGAGGCGAAGTGGAGGGTCGTACCCAAGTTCTAGCAGAACTCGCCAAAGATCGCTGAGTCGAACTGGGTTCCGTTATCCACGGTAATCTCGCGGGGGACCCCGAATCGGCATACTATGTTCTTCCAAAAGAACCTTTGCACGGCACGAGACGTGATGGCGGCGAGGGGCTCGGCCTCCACCCATTTGGAGAAGTAATCCACGGCCACAACCGCATACTTGTATCCCCCCGACGCCGGGGGGAACGGGCCCAGGAGGTCCATTCCCCACCGCGCGAAGGGCCATGTGAGGGGGATTGCCTGCAGAGTTGCGGATGGTAGGTTGGAGCCCTTTGCCATTTTTTGGCAAGCCCCGTAAGCAGAGACGAGGTCTCTTGCGTCGCGGGCGACCGTTGGCCAGTAGAAACCCTGGCGGATGGCTTTAGACGCGACGGCCCGGGGGCCGAGGTGAGAACCACAACACCCGAGGTGAATATCTTCAAGGAGCTGAACTCCCTCCTCCCGCGGGAGGCAGCGAAGCAGCGCCGAGGCTCCTCGCTTGTACAACGTCCCTTCTATCAGCACGTACGCTCGCGCCTTAGCGCGAAGGCGCTTGGCTTCAGCTTCATCGGAGGGCTCCCCCTCTCCCTTGATGCAAGAGATAAGGGGGGCCATCCAGGATGTGGCCCGGACGATTTCCGTGACGACGGGGTCGCGGGACTCAGAGTCCGGGTCGGGAGCCGTCGCGGAAGGTTTTGAGATGACTTCCAAGAAGGCCCCTTCGGGGAGAGGCCCCCGGGCACTTGCTGCCCTGGCAAGGGTGTCGGCTCGATCGTTGTCCCTACGCGGGATACGACGCGCCTCGAGGCCGTCGAAGTAGTTTTCCATCTTCCGGACCTCGTCAAGGTAGAGGCTCAAATTCGGGTCATGGCACAAGTAGGACTTGTCCATTTGACATACCACGAGTTGAGAATCCCCCTTGACGAGAAGGCGTCGGATGCCCAAAGAGCGGGCGAGGCGTAGCCCTAGGAGAAGGGCCTCATACTCCGCGACATTGTTTGTCGCGGGGAACTCGAGCCTGGCTGCATATTCGAGGGTTCTCCCCTCGGGGCTTCGCAGGACTACTCCCGCGCCGGCTCCCGCCAGGCATAAGGAGCCGTCGAAGAAGAGGGTCCAGTGGTCGTCGCGCGGCGGGGCGGCACGCGCTTCTTCTTCCAGCCCAGGAACCAGAGCCCACTCGGCCACAAAGTCCGCCAGGACCTGCGATTTGATCGCGGTTCGTCCGATAAGGGATAGCGAGAAGGGGGCTAGCTCGGCCCCCCATTTCCCTATCCGTCCGGTCGCTTCCTTGTTCCGAAGCACCTCTCCCAAAGGGAGAGAGGAAGGCACCGTGATAGGGTGGCCTAGGAAGTAGTGGCGGAGCTTCCTGGAGGCCATTAAGAGGGCGTAACAAACCTTCTCCATCTTCGTGTATCTCGTTTTAGGGCCTTGAAGAGCCTCGCTCACATAGTAAACGGGGCGTTGGTGCCCATCTTCTTCCTTGACGAGAACCGCGCTGACGGCAACCGGAGTAGCCGCGAGGTAGAGGAGCAAGGGCTCCCCCTGACGCGGTCTCACGAGCATTGGAGGGCTCGCGAGATATTTCTTCAGGTCCTCGAATGCAGCCTGTGCCTCGGGGGTCCAATGGAACCCCTCAAGGCCGCGGAGGATCTTGAAAAATTGGAGGCCGCGCTCCCCCGAGCGCGAGACGAAGTGACTTAACGCGGCCAAGCGGCCGGTGAGTCGTTGTACATCCTTGACTGAATGCGGCGGAGGCATGTCGAGGAGGGCCCGAATTTTTTCGGGATGGGCTTCGATGCCCCTTTGGGACACAAGGAAGCCAAGGAGTTTTCCTCCGCGAACGCCGAATGCGCATTTTTCCGGATTAAGGCTTAACCCGTACTTACGGAGATTGCGGAAGGTTTCTCCCAAGTCTTCGATATGAGTGGCCGAGCGCGCGCTCTTGACGACCGCATCGTCAACATACACTTCCACGTTGCGGCCAATTTGATCCCTCAGGACTAGGCTCATCAGGCGCTGGAAAGTTGCCTCGGCGTTTTTCAACCCGAAAGGCATGTGGACATAACAGAAGGTGCCGAGGGGAGTTATAAAACTCGTCTTTTCCTCGTCCTCCTCCACCATTCGAACTTGATGATAGCCCGAGTAGGCGTCCAAGAAGCTCATCAGCTCGCATCCCGAGGTGGAATCCACCAGTTGGTCGATCCGCGGGAGTGGGAAGTCATCTTTGGGGCAAGCTTTGTTGAGGTCGGTGAAGTCGACGCACATTCTCCACTTGCCGCTTGCCTTCTTTACGAGGACGGGGTTCGCCAGCCATTCGGGGTGTAGGACCTCCCGAACGAACCCCGCCTCCCGGAGTTTAGCGATCTCCACCTTGATGGCCTCCTGCCTCTCGAGGGAGAGTTTCCTCATCTTCTGTTTCACCGGGGGGCGACCGGGTATTACCGCGAGCTTGTGCTCGATAACATCCCTGGGCACACCCCCCATATCCGCGGGCTTCCATGCGAAGACGTCCGCGTGTTCGCGAAGGAATTCGGCGAGTCGCATCGCGTGTTCCTCGGGGAGATCAGCCCCAATCTTGATAGTCTTCCCCTCGTCTTGGAAGAGAGAGATTTCCCGGAGGTCTCCCTCAGGGCGAGGCTTGGGAAGGAACTTCCCGGGGAGAGCAATTGGCACGTTTAGGGTTGAGGAGGAGCTCCCTCCCCCCGGGGCCTTGACCAGGTTAACGTCCCCGATCACTGCAGAGGCGCGCTCGTACAGAGAGCGAGCCACACCCTGGTCACCATGCACGGAGATCACCCCGCTCGGCCCGGGGATCTTCATGCAAAGATAGTTGTGGTGGACCGCTGCTCCTAAGTGGTTGATGATGGTTCTCCCCATTATGGCATTGTAGGAGGAGGGGAGATCCACCACGTCGAACCGAACCATTTTGGTCCGGTAATTATCTGGGGTGCCGAATGTCATTGGGAGGTCGACCTTCCCCACAGGATGTATGGTTTCCCCGGGACGAATCCTTGCAGGGGCCCCACCGCGGGTTGCAGGAGCTTCTCGTCCACCTGCATTTCTCTGAATGCCTTTAGGTAGAGGACGTCCGCGGAGCTCCCGCCGTCCACCAAGATTCGGGCAAGGCGGCAGTTGAACACGGTGGCTGAGACGATCAGCGCGTCATTGTGGGGGAAGCGCACCCCACTCGCGTCTTCGATGGTGAACGTCAACGGGACGTCCGACCATTTGGACGGCTGGGACGTGTTAACGGCCCCTATTACCTTCACCTCCCGCGCATACTCTTTGCGCTGGCGTTTGGAATCTCGCCCGGAGGCAGATCCTCCCACAATGACATTGATGTGCCTCTCGGAGGCTTGGAAGGGGAGCTCGTTGCTCGAACCCTTTTCCTGGCCTTGCCTCTGACGTCCCCCTGGTGGAGCGGGGAGTGCCGCCAAGGCTGGTGATGGAAGGGGTAAGGAGGTAGAGCCTCCTCCTCCTCCTCCTCCCCCCGGCCCATGTTGCTCGAGGAATGTCGCGAAATGGTTGAGGAGCGCGTGGCATTCTCGGGTTGCATGGGAGTTGGACTTGTGGTAAGCGCACCACAAAGTGGCTCCAAACTCCTTGCCTTCTTGCGGACGGGAGGATCGGCTTCCTCCACCGCCTTTGGGCTTGGAAAAGGGGCGCTGTCCCCGGTTAGGCTCCCGAGAGCCGCCTCCGCCTTCGAGGACGAAAGTGTCCCGAGGCCTTGGCTCGTTGCGGGGCCCCCTCCGGGGACGTTTGTTGGAGGGGTCCTTCGCGTCCCTCTCCCCGGGGACGGAGGTCCCCTGGTGCTTTTTCCAGAGATCGTCTTCTTCGGCTCTCGCGTACTTCTCGAGTACGTTGAAGAGCTCGTCGGCGGAGGACGGGCAACTCCGGGAGAGTCTTCGGTGGAGCTCTCCCGGGAGAATGCCACTCTTGCACGCTTCGATCACCGTCGAGTCGGGGACATGAGCCACCTTGCTCTTGATCTGCGCGAAGCGTTTGAAGAAACTTCATATTGTCTCCCCCGACCGTTGGCGAACGGTGTACAACTGCGACGAATCCAGGGGACGGATGTAATTCCCCTGGAAATTTGCGCAGAATTCGCGCTTCAGCTGCGCGAATGACTTGATGGACCCGCTCTTTAGGTTATAGAACCATGACCGAGCTATTCCCGAGAGGTAGAGGGGGAAGACGTTGCATTGGACGCTTTCGTCCCCCCCAACCGCCGAGATGGCCGTGGAGTACACCTGCACGAACTCGTAGGGGTTGGCCTCCCCGTTGTAGTGCTCGATATGGGGCGGCCGATATGGTTTCGGCCACCGAACACGCCGGAGGTGGCGGCAAAGGGGTTGGTTAGCCCCTTCCACTTCCTTTGGGGAGTTTGCATCGATATCCCCCTTCACGGGGGAAGCGCGTTCATTGTCCGAATCGGAGAGGGGTCCCAACGGACCGCCGGCCTTCCGGTATCGCCTTCGCTCTTCGGGGTTGGTGGAGCTCACCTCTTGTATCTCGGGGGGACCTCCGGAAGTGACGGAGGCCTCTTGCATGGGTCTTTTACCCTTGTCTGTAGGGACAAGGGGGGCGCGCTTGCGCGCGAGTGATTCCCGGCCGTACCGGGACGGGGCGCCTTCGGACCTTACCGCGCGCATGCGCTCCACCTCCTCCCGAGTGAACCGCGTTTGGTTCACCGGGGGAGCCCGAGGAGGGGGACCCGGGGGAGGAGGCGGATATGCGCCCGTCACCGGCGCGGGAGAGGAATCGCGAGCCGGACGAGTCCCGGCCACGGAGACGGCCCGCGGCGTGGGAAGACTTCCCCACGGGGGAACGGCCTGTAATGTAGGAATCACCCCGGGGATACCCGTTGGGATAGGCGTAGTCCCAGGGGGGAGAATTCCTTCCGGGGCAAGGGATGGTTCAGGAACGGGAGAACCCCCGGGGAACGAAAGCCCTCCCGGCGGGGGGTAGCCCCCGGAGACGGGCTGACCCCCCGGGAGTGAAGGACCTCCGGAGGTGGGGACGCCTCCCGGGAAAGGGTATCCCCCGGAGACGGGCTGACCCCCCGGGAGTAGACCTCCGGAGGTGGGGACGCCTCCTGGGAAAGGGTAGCCCCCGGAGACGGGCTGACCCCCCGGGAGTGACGAACCTCCGGAGGTGGGGACGCCTCCCGGGAAAGGGTAGTCCCCGGAGACGGGCTGACCCCCCGGGAGTGACGGACCTCCGGAGGTGGGGACGCCTCCCGGGAAAGGGTAGCCCCCGGAGACGGGCTGACCCCCCGGGAGCGAAGGACCTCCGGAGGTGGGGACGCCTCCCGGGAAAGGGTAGCCCCAGGAGATGTGCTGACCCCCCGGGAGCGAAGGACCTCCGGAGGTGGGGACGCCTCCCGGGAAAAGGTAGCCCCCGGAGACGGGCTGACCCCCAGGGAGTGACGAACCTCCGGAGGTGGGGACGCCTCCCGGGAAAGGGTAGCCCCCGGAGACGGGCTGACCCCCCGGGAGTGAAGGACCTCCAGAGGTGGGGGTGCTTCCCGGGAAGGGGAAAGCCCCCGGAGCGAAGAAGGTTCCTGGGTGTCCCATCATGAACGGAGGTGCCATCCCTCCGAACTGGAACGGGTGTGGGTAAGCGGGGGCCGGAGGCCGCGCTATAGTGCGTAACAACTCTTCCAGAGTACGTTGAGCGCGAAGCTGTCCCTCCACCAGCGCCCCGAGTAGCGGGTCACCTGAAGTTGAAGGCATTACCTGGGGTACGCTTGGTCCTCCCAAACCGGAACCTTCGGGCAGGCTCGCAGGAGTCGTTCCCCCGCCAAGGATGACGGGAGAGTTGAGTGTTGCCTCCCCCCGAGTGTCCCCGGAAGGGGGTGTCGTGACGACGGCCCCTTGCGCGTTGCTAGGGCCGGCATCGTTGGAGACGGAGGTTAAGTGCCTCATCCTCCTTGGAGCCATGACTATTTGTCACGAGTCCCCACGGTCGGCGCCAACTGTCGTGGTATAAAAAAATACCTCGGCAGATTTGATGACGTGCGCAACACATGTTCCTCAATGCGAGCTGACCGTGCGACGGGTCACCCCGCGTTGGACAATCCCAGAGATTGACACAGGGGTTTATACAGGTTCGGGCCTCAGTGGAGGCCCTAGTCCTGTCGACGTGCTCCCGACGAGCGTCGGCTAGGGGGCTCTCTCCCGAAGAGAGGGCTCCAGAACACGCCTTTTTGTCTTTATGGATTGAGTATAAATGAATGTCTTCTTTTACAAAAGAGGGTTACAAGGGTATATATAGACCCCAAAAGACGCAAATTACTGAACTACCCCTGCTGCCACCGTAGGATCGGGGGCAAAACGGTCTTTTGACGAGGTCCAGGGCACCGATTTCTGACACGTGGCGGCCCTCGAAATCAGTGCCCACCTGAGGAGCGCCGGGGGAAACCTCTCCCGAGCCCGGAGAAGGGACTCCGGGAGATTCCCCGGCCCGGAGAAGGGGCTCCGGGGGAGGAGCTCTCCCTAGCCCCGAGGAGGTGCGCCGGGGGAGGTCTCTCCCGAGCCCGGGGGAGGGCTCCGGGAGACGTCTTCCCCGGCCCGGAGGAGGGGCTCCGGGGGAGGAGCTCCCCCTAGCCCGGAGGAGGTGCGCCGGGGGAGGTCTCTCCCGAGCCCAGGGGAGGGCTCCGGGAGACGTCTTCCCCGGCCCGGAGGAGGGGCTCCGGGGGAGGAGCTCTCCCTAGCCCCGAGGAGGTGCGCCGGGGGAGGTCTCTCCCGAGCCCGGGGGAGGGCTCCGGGAGACGTCTTCCCCGGCCCGGAGAAGGGGCTCCGGGGGAGGAGCTCTCCCTAGCCCCGAGGAGGTGCGCCGGGGGAGGTCTCTCCCGAGCCCGGGGGAGGGCTCCGGGAGACGTCTTCCCCGGCCCGGAGAAGGGGCTCCGGGAGAGGAGCTCTCCCTAGCCCGGAGGAGGTCCTCCGGGGGAAGTTTCTCTCAACCCCGGAGAAGGAACTCCCATGGTGACGTTTCAAGCGTTGGCTAGTATTTTCCCCCAACAGTTTGGGTACCTAAAAGGACTTGATTCTTTTGTTTTTGCAGGTGAACTACAAAACCGGGGGAAAACATTGGGTGCTTGACAGCGGATGCTCCGAGCATATGACCGGTAACAAGAAATTGTTCACCTCATTAAAGACAACTCGAGCGAAAATCAAAAGATCACCTTTGGCGACAATCGTCAAGGAAATGCGGTAGGCTTGGGTAAAATTGCAATATCCAATGATCTTTCAATTTCGAATGTTTTACTTGTTGAATCTCTAAATTTTAATTTGCTTTCCGTTGCACAAATTTGCGATCTTGGATTTAGTTGCACATTTATCCAAAAGAAGTTTTAGTTGAAAGTTTAAAAGATAATTCCTTGATCATTAAAGGCTTTCGTTTTGGAAATCTTTATCTGGTTGATTTTAATTCAAAAGATGCATCTCTTTCAACATGTCTTGTCTCTCAAACCTCAAAAGGTTGGCTATGAAATAGGAGACTCGCACATGTTGGAATTGATGCATCAACTTAAAAAGCTTTTGAAACGTGATTTGGTTGTTGGCTTAAAAGATGTGAATTTTGAAAAGGATAAACCCTGTAGTGCTTGTCAAGCTGGCAAACAAGTAGCTACTTCACATCCAATTAAGCGTGTTTTTCAACTTGCAAACCTTTGGAATTGCTACATATGGATTTATTTGAACCTTCCGAGTTCCAAAGTATCGGGGGTAGCAACTATGGTTTTGTTATTGTTGATGATTTTACTTGCTACACATGGGTTTTCTTTATTTCTTAAAAATTTGAAACCCCCGATGTTTTCAAAAGTTTTGCAAAACGTGTTTCAATTGAATTCGAACTTTCCATCAAGAAAATCCGTAGTGATCATGGTGGAGAATTCATTCATTCAACCCTAGTTGATTTTTGTGATTCACTAGGCATTAAACATGAATTTTCTACTTCTTACACTCCACAGCAAAATGGAGTTGTCGAAAGAAAAAATCGAACATTATTAGAAATGGCGAGAACAATGCTAAGTGAGTATAACACTCCTCGCTTTTGGGGTGAAGTTGTGCACACTGCTTGCTATTCTATCAATCAATTTTATTTGCACCCTCTTCTGAAGTTAACTCCCTATGAGCTTCTTATTGGGCGTAAGCCAAATATTTCTTATTTTCGAGTTTTTGGTTGCAAATGCTATATCCTTAGAAAAAGAAATTTTGGTGGTTAGTTTCAAAGAAGAGTAGATGAAGGCTTTCTAGTCAGATACTCTACCACTAGCAAGGCTTATAGAGTCTTTAATAAATATACTAGTTGCATTGAAGAATCTTGTGACATAGAATTTGATGAAACTAACGGCTCGCAAAAGGAGCAAGTCTCTCGTGAAGTTTCAGGTAAAGATCTTCAAGAAGCTGTAAAGAACATTACCATAGGAGACATCAAACCAAGAGAAGATGATCAAGAAGATGATGAAAACATTGAGAATGATGATCAACCTACATCATCACCTCATATTGATCCACCAGAGCAAGATCAAGAAGCAGCACAAGAAGAAGCACCAAGCCAACATCAAACCATCACCAAGGATCACCCTCTAGATCAAATATTGGGTGATGTCAGTAAGGGTGTTCAAACTCGCTCTCGTATTGCTTCTTTTTGTGAACATCACTCTTTTGTATCATCTCTAGAACCTAAACATGTAGATGAAGCTCTAAATGGTCCTGATTGGGTAAATGCTATGCATTGAACTTAATAATTTTTCGAGGAATAAAGTTTGGACTTTAGTAGAGAGACCCAATGATCATATGTAATTGGAACAAAATGAGTTTTCAGAAATAAGCAAGATGAAAATGGTGTAGTTGTTAGAAACAAAGCTCGTCTTATTGCACAAGTTTTTTCTCAAGTCGAAGGTCTAGACTTTGGTGAAACTTTTGCACCAGTAGCAAGACTTGAAGCTATTTGTATACTTCTTGCTTATGCATCTAGTTTTAACATTAAATTATTTCAAATGGATGTAAAAAGTGCCATTTTAAATGGTGAGATATTTGAACTAGTCTTTGTTGAACAACTTCCTGGTTTCGAAGATTCAAAATTTCCAAACCATGTATTTAAACTATCTAAAGCTCTCTATGGTCTCAAGCAAGCTCCTCGAGCTTGGTATGAACGACTTAGAGACTTTCTTTTATCAAAAGATTTTAAAATTGGGAAGGATGATACAACTCTCTTTACAAAAATGATTGAAAAAGATTTATTCATTTGTCAGATATATGTTGATGATATTATCTTTGGATCTACTAATGAACATTTGTATCATGAGTTTGGAGAAATGATGTCTAGGGAATTCGACATGTCAATGATCGGCGAGCTAAGCTTTTTCCTTAGACTTCAAATCAAGCAACTCAAGAACGGTACGTTCGTGAGTCAAACGAAGTATGTGAAGGACTTGCTCAAGCGTTTTGGGATGGAAGATGCTAAAGTAATCAAAACTTCCATGGCCACAAATGGACATCTCGATATGGACAACAATGAAAAATCGGTCGATTCTAAACTTTATAGGTCTATGATTGGTAGCTTGCTATATCTTACTGCATCTAGGCCTGATATTATGTTTAGCGTGCGCTTATGTGCTAGATTTCAATCAGACCCTAAGGAATGCCATTTGATTTCTATTAAAAGAATTCTTAGGTACTTAAAATGCTACCCCAACCTAGGTCTTTGGTATCCTAAAAATGCAAACTTTGAATTGATTGGACATTCGGATTCAGATTATGCGGGTTGCAAAATTGATAGAAAGAGCACATTTGGAAGTTGTCAATTATTGGGGATATCACTAGTATCATGGTCATCTAAGAAACAAAATTCTGTAGTTCTCTCCAACGCTGAAGCAGAATATGTGTCTGTAGGAAGTTGTTGTGCTCAAATTTTGTGGATGAAGCAGACATTTCTGGATTATGGAATTAAATTTAAAAAAGTGCCACTCTTGTGTGATAATGAAAGTGCCATTAAAATTGCAAATAATTCTGTTCAACACTCTACAATTAAGCATATTGAAATACGGCACCATTTTATAGGAGATCATGTGGCAAAAGGGGATAGATGTGAGTTACATCAGAACTGAATTGCAACTAGTAGATATTTTCACCAAACCCCTAGATGAAACTAGATTCTGCTTTCTCAGAGGTGAATTAAACATTATTGATATTTCAAATGCTAGTTGATCTAAGATAAATGTCTGATTTTCCTGTCCTCCCGCTTTTTGTGCTTGATGTCAAAGGGGGAGAGATTCTTGAGTTTCTTGCTTCATTAAAGACATTGTTTATGCTTGGGGGAGAGATTGGGGAGAAAGATTCTTGAGATATCTCATGATCTATCATTATAGATTCACTCTCAAATCTCAAATGACTCATATGGGTATTTATATATGCTTGCATTTAGGGGGAGTTTCTGAATATCTGTTAATTATGCATGTATTTAGGGGGAGTCATTTGATTTATTCATTTAAACACTTGTTGTCATCAATCATAAAAAAGAGGGAGATTGTTGTATCTAGGCCCCTATTATTGTTGATTTTGATTATTGATGACATTAAGTGTTCTTGATCTAATCATGTCTTTGAGCTATCTGTATGCAGAGACCTAAGAGCTATTTCGCCTAAGGTCGCAGTATTGCCAAAGTCGCAAGTACAAAGACGGCAAGAAGAAAGCCGCAGAGACCTAAACTATCCGGAGGATGTGCAAGTTGCAAGCTGATGTCGAAAGCACAAGGTCATAGTGTCGTCCGAGGTTGCAAGTCCAAGGTCACGAGCTATGGTCGCAAGCGCAAGATCGCAAGATTAAAGATGCAAAGGACCTGAGGTAAAAATTTGTTTTTACTTTTACCGATCTAGGTGTTTGGAGATTGATTGGTTTAGAAATTTATTTTTAGTTTTAACCGTATTATAAAGAGGGGTTGCAAGTCCTCTCTATATTTCCAGCATAAACCGAGAAACTACTAGGTCATTGCATTTCATCTGTTTTGGTTGGATTTGATTTGGTTTTTCAGTTGAGTTTTTGATAATAGAAGAGTTTTTGCTTTTTATAGAAAGATCTAGGCAGATTTGACTTTTTCTTCTGTTGACAAAAAGATAGTTCTTTAAATTATCTTTCAAATGAGCTATCAAACACTTCAATCGAATCTCTGGATTAAAAGTTATGACTATTTTTATTCATGCTGACTATGAGTGTGCTAAACTGACTATCAGTTTGAATGTCAGTCTGTTTAAACTGACAATTATCCAGAGAGTGTGTTTTTTGTGCCAAAAGTCTTTTGACCTATACTGACTGTCAGTTTGCCAATATTGACTGTCAGTATGCATTTCGACCTCGAGGTGTTTGTTTTGAGATTGTGTTTTAACTGGTCGATTTTGTAGTCGATACTAACTGTCAGTTTGTGATACTGACTGTCAGTATGAGATATTAGTTTCCTTATACGACAAGCAAAGTTTTATCAGTGATTTTTGTCAGCCGTTGAGGTAGACACTGACTGTCAGTTTGTGCTATTTTATTTCCATATACGACCTCAAATGGCTAGCTGAGTTTTCTCCGGATTTTATTTCTTTCTGGTCGTGACCCAAACTGACTATCAATTTGCACTATTGATTTTACAACTCGTGCTCAACGGCTCTTTTGATGTTTTTGGGCTATAAATAGAGGCAATGTGCAGTTGTTTTATATATACTAAGCAGCCCTCTTCTCATACATACATTTGAGTATTTATTTTAGAGATAAAAATCTTGATCTTTTGATCAAGTCGTGAGTTTTGTGATCCACTGAGTTTTCAGTTCGCATCACATTTGCATACTTAGAGTTTCTCGGTGCGTGTTGAAGGTCTAGGAGAGACCTTACTGTTCATTACTCTTGGTGAACGCCCTCACCTAGACGGTATGGTGGCGTGGCTGATGACCTCTCCAGTTCGGAGATTGTTGGAGAGGCTCGGCGTATTTGTAAAAGGCATCGGTGCTCGCCTTTCAGGAGTGGACAAGGAGCAACCACTAGTGAGTAATATCCTTCGTGGATATTGAAGCAAGACTCATTCATTTGAGTGCTTCAACGAGGAGTAGGGGAGACCAGGCGAGTCTCTGAGACCTCGGAAAAATCTTGTGTTTGTCTTCTACTCTCTTCTATTTTAATTGTGCAATATGAATTCATTCGTTCTTTCTTTGCAAAAGTTGTTTTAAATTGAAGTTTTTAAAGTCTCATATTCACCCCCTTCTAATCGGCATCATTGATCCTACACGTGGTATCAGAGCGTGGTCTCTCAATTAAAGATCTCTGGGAACGACCCAAGCCCCTGGGCTCTAGTTGCCTGGGGAGATCTCAGGCCACTGGGCCTTGGTCCCCCCGAGTAGAACACAGGCCCTTGGACCTTGGTCCCCAGTGAGGGACCCAAGCCCTAGTGCCCTGGAGAGATCTTTAGGCCTCTGGACAAGGTCCCCCAGTAAGGACGTAAGCCTCCGAGCCCTAGTTCCCTAGAAGGGACCCGATCTCTAGGCTTCAATCCCTCGAGAAGGACTCAGACCCTAGACCCTAGTTCCCTGGAAGGTACTGATGAGGACACGGATGCCCGATCTTCTGGTGAGAAGGATAATTTCGATTTGATGGAGAGTAACCTTGGCGATCCGGCTACCAACCAAACAAGACTGGACGCCCTGGCAATCGTTAAACCACACTCACGAGTCGTTATCGACCATGCCAAGACGCGGTTGACCTGATCACGAGAATTGATTTCTGCAAGCAACCGAAGAACAAGCAAGAACAAGATAAAAGCAATCTGAAATTGCGAATATAGATGAAGCATACAATAAATTTGAGGTTGTGTAACTTGTAGTTGTTGGTCTAGCCGACTCAAGAATACAAGGATGATGTTTCACACATGGGGAAAACTAATCTAAACAAAACCTGAGGAAAAACGGGAAAGGTGACGGCCATATATAACAGGGGCGGTGGCCAAGGAGGTGGACGTGAAACCCTAGGGGTACACGAGCCTTGGGCCCAAATTAGAGGTGGCACAGCACCCGGCAGAATCTATTCACGAATTGTTTCATCAATTGCGGGCCATCCAGATGGAATTTGGCAGTGGGGCCAGATCCATTGGAAAGGTGGCGTCGTGGGCTTCTCTGTAAAGTGCTCATTCACCCCAAAAGGACTCTGTATGTGGCCTGGGCATCTGTTTGAAGTTGGACTACTGCTGGATGGCCGAGTTGGACTCACGGACGAGTTGGGCTTGATCTTGGGCTGGGCTTGATGCGTCGTGGGTTGTTCCACCTTTGATGTAGCTCTCTGATCCTCCGTTGTGGGCGTAGTGAAGGGCTCAGTACATGGATTCATGCCGACTCGCCGTTCTCCTTGATCTTCTCATGGTGGCGAGGAAGTAATGGAAGTAGTGGAAGGAGTGGATGGAGTCTTGTTCATATCTGAGCTAGTAATGTCCTCATCAGGTACCCAAGCCTCTGGCCCTACTACCCTGGAGAGATTTTGAGTCCCTCGAGAAGGACATAGGCCCTAAGTCTGGGGAGATCTTTAGGCGCCTGGGCCCCAATCCCTTGGAAAGGACCCAATCCCTTGGGCCCTGGTCCTGGGAGGGACCCAAGCCCCTGGGCCCAGTGCCCTAGGGAGATCTCGACGCCTCTGGGCCCCAATCCCCTTGTAAGTGCCCAGGACACCGGACCTTGGTTTCCTAGGAGGGACCTAAACCACTAGCCCCTGGTGCTCTGGGGAGATATCGAGGCCTTTAGGGCCTAGTTCTCTGGAAAGGATCCAAACCCCCGGTCCTTGGTGTCCCAGGGATATCTTCATGCCTGCGGGCCCTCGTCCCCTAGGTATGACCTAGGCTCTCGAGCCCTAGTCTACAGTGAGGGACCCAAGCCCTCGAGCCCTGTTGCGCTGGGGAGATCTCCAATCCCCTGGGCCTCGATCCCTTAGGAAGGACCCAAGTCCTCGTACCCTGATTTCCAGGGAGGGACTCAAGCCCTCGAGCCCTAGTGCCCTTGGGATATCTTCAGGCCTCTGGACCCCGATCCCCTGAATAGGAACTAGGCCCCTCGACCCCGATATCTCAGAAAAGACCCATGCCCTAGGGTTCCAGTACCCTGGGGAGATCACTAGGCCTCTGGGCACTGGTTCGTTGGGAAGGATCTAGGCCTCCAGACCCCAATTCCCTATAAGGGATCCAGGCCTCCGAGCCCTAGTGCCTCAGGGAGATCTTCATTCTTTCGAGCCCTAGTCCTTGGGAAGGACTTAGGCCCCCAGGCTCTGGTTCCTTGAGAGGGACCTAGGTCTCGAGACCACATTCTCCTGGGAGGGCCTAAATCTCCAAGAGGTGTTGCTTACAAAGGCGACAGCACAAGGATCAAAGAGTACACATGTCAAAGATCTGTGTGCCGCGACCAGCCAAAAGACCCTCTTGCCCTTGATCCAAGGGTCTAGACTAAGGTAGTTTAGTCTTTTGCATCATTTGGGGTCTATATACCCCCTGTACACCCTCATTTGTAACTCCAATTCATTTGCAATTGATACACAAACTAGTCAATAGGAACGTCTAGGAGCTTTATCCCCATGAGATAGCCTCCCCAACTGGCTCATGTCGGGGGCACGTCGACAGGAGTAGGATTCCCACTGGAGTCCAGACCTGTATAAATCTCTTGTGTCATCTCTATGCGAATGCTTGACGTGTGGTGACCCATCACATGGTCAGTTTGCGTCGTTGTCCACATGTTCCACAAACGAAAAACCTGCCGTGGTATCCTAATACCACGACAAAACTATGTTTAGATAATGGACTCAACAATCTTTCTTTGTGACACTCACATTAGCTCTTTAACGATTAGAATGTGTACCCGCGCAAAGTGAGGTCTGTTCTCACACGCCTTGGCTTAGTTTTGTAAGAAATCTCATACATCAATATAATGTTGGAGTCCAATTATAACAACTTAGATTTTTTTAGCTCTTTAGTTAGATATAAATTCTCATAGTAACTAAGAGATCTTTATATGCAAGAATCCATTTACTATCTTTGAAGGATTCTATTCAAACTATCAAAATAAGTTAAAGAATCTCACGAAAAACAAAAACAACGTGATTTAAAAAAAAGCAACTTAAAAAATACAATTATGGAGTTTTGCTAATTTTGCTATTATAGAATTTAAAGCTCAACGAATCTGGCAATCATGGAGTTGTTGCTAATTTTTTTTTGTTATATTTGTCTTTCAATAGGTTTTTCAAGTGAGGAAAATGGTGAGTTCTTCTCTTTTGACAAATTAAATTTAGTTTAGTATAAAATTACATACAGATTGAGTAAGATTGGGCAAATATTCATGTACCTTAATGCTTTTATTTTTTTGGTTCACTCTTGATAAAATCACATATTCTCATTGTTGAGTCACCTTTAGTTTTAAAATTTTGATGTGAAGAAATTTTATTTTTTAAATCTTTGACATGAAAATGCAAGTAATTTATTTGTCTCTCTACTCCTGAATTATTAGCTCCACACAATTATGTTGGGATATGGGGGTGGTGGGGTGGGGGTTGGTTTTGAACAACTTTTTATTTTAGAGAAAAAAATCATGCATGTTGAAAAATTGGCAATACCTAGTTTGAAAAAAGAAAACTTTTTGCATGTACCTGTTCTTTTTTTTAAAGAAATTTGCACGATCTATACTCTTCATTTTTTACCATAGGATTAGATCTAAGAAGAGATTAATTTAATGATGGAAAGGGGAGTATGCAAAAAAAATTAATAAATACATCTTAACAAAACTCAAAGTTTTTTTAGGATTTTTGCAAGTTTTGAACCCTAACGATTTTCCTTGGCTGTTCCCTTCTCGCTGTGAAACAGTCTTCTATATCCCAAAAATATAGAACCTAATATCTATTTCTTTAGAGAAAAAAAAATCGAAAGAAGTCTTCCATATCCCAAAATTATAGCATATTATATATTTCTTTTGGAGAAAAAATCTAAATGTGCAGAGTCTTCCATATCCCAAAAATATAGCAACTAATATCTATTTCTTTAGAGAAAAGAAATAAAAAAATAAAAAAAATGCAGCAACTTACACAACTGCCGGCTAGTTTTTGTGAGAAGAAATCAGAAATAGCAAAATGTCTTTTTATTTTTTTTAAAAAAAGTTTGTTATCTAACAAATTGCCGGATAATTGGGATTAGCATTAACAGATACACACAATTTATTACCACAGTTGCTATCTCAAAGCCCTAAGAAGTAGCGTGCTAGCCGTAAAGTGTCCCACTACACAAAATTTAACGGATACTAAATCTTGCACCCAGCTGATTCCGGGCTCCTGGCAACCACCCAGTCCGCTTATGACCGTAGAAAACTAATATAAATACCTCACATAACCACCTCGTCCCCTCACTGCACCCTTCTCTACTTCTAGTAGTCTCTTACATCTACAGCAGTAGTAAGTCACCGGCAAGATGGGGAGCCTCACCAAGATCATATTTTTCCTTGTGTTCTTCTGCATTGCGGCATCAGCGAGCGCAGAAGAAGACATGAAGTACAAGGATCCAACGCAGCCTATCGCGATTCGTGTCAAAGATCTTCTTAGCCGAATGACCCTCGGTGAGAAGATTGGCCAAATGTCGCAAATCGAGAGGGTCAATGCAACATCCGACGTGCTGAAGAATTACTTCATCGGTTCGTCGTCGTGCAATCATAGTATATCTGCTTCAGTTCTTGATTTATTAGGTGTTGTGTGTAATGTGAGTATGTGTTGGATGCAGGTAGTGTGCTGAGTGGTGGAGGCAGCGTGCCGGAACCAAGAGCAGCGGCAGAGACGTGGCAGAAGATGGTGAACAAGATGCAGAGGGCTGCTCTGAGAACCCGCCTCGGCATTCCAATCATTTACGGCATTGACGCCGTTCACGGGCACAACAATATCTACAAGGCCACCATCTTCCCCCACAACGTTGGGCTCGGAGCTACCAGGTCTGTTCATGCACTGTTCTTGGATGCAGCTAATTTGTTTCTAAAACTATATCATGTGTACCATGTGATCATCTTGTGTTCTTGTTAAAGGGATCCTAAACTGGTGAAAAGGATCGGAGAAGCGACGGCCCTTGAAACCAGGGCTACTGGAATTCCTTATGTTTTTGCACCATGTGTCGCGGTAATCATATACACATTGCCAAAAACTTTCTGAAAGTTTTGAGACAAAACATCAAGAAATTGCAATGCACTGTTGTTATATGAACATATGGTGTGTGTTTGTCAGGTTTGCCGTGATCCGAGGTGGGGCCGGTGTTACGAGAGTTACAGTGAGGACACCAAGCTTGTGCAAGCAATGGCGTCGGAGATCGTCCCCGGCTTGCAGGGTGACATCCCCTTGAAGCACCCCAAAGGCATCCCCTTCCTCGCCGGGCCGTAAGAACTGTTACACTTGAACTCATTCAAAGAATTTTAAGTTCCAATTTGCCTTGTCTGAATTTTGGTAATGTAGGAGGAATGTCGCCGCGTGCGCGAAGCACTTCGTCGGCGACGGTGGAACGCACGACGGTATTAATCAGAACGACACCATAGTCAGCTTCCATGAGCTGATGAAGACTCACATGCCGCCGTACTACAATGCGATCATCAAGGGCGTCTCTACCATCATGGCCTCCTACTCGAGCTGGAACGGGGTGAAGATGCACGCCAACCGCTTCCTCATCACCGAAATCCTCAAGAAGCGGCTCCGTTTCAGGGGATTTGTGATCTCTGACTGGCAAGCCGTCGATCAGATCACGGACCCGCCGCATAAGAACTATTACCACTCCATCTATCAGTCGATTCACGCCGGCATTGACATGGTAAAAATAAACAAAGTACAAGTGATGCGAGCCACTTATACATACTGCAACTTTCTAAGCTGAACTATTTACTATCTCACAGGTTATGATCCCATATGCCTATCCTGAATTCATTGATGACATGACCAAGCAAGTAGGACGTGGCGAAATCAGCATGAGCCGCATCGACGATGCTGTCACGAGGATTCTTCGGGTCAAGTTTGCCATGGGCCTTTTCGAGAACCCCTTCTCCGACCCGCGTTTGGCCGGAGAAGTCGGCTCGCCGGTCGGTTTCAGCCCATATCCACTTCTTAACTCTCATGTTCCAAACCCACAAATATCAACATTTGTTTCCTGCTGCACAGGAGCACCGCGAGCTGGCACGGGAGGCGGTCAGGAAGTCGATGGTGCTGCTGAAGAACGGTAAGTCCGGCGCTGCGCCGCTGCTGCCCCTCCGGAAGAACGCGACGAAGATACTCGTGGCCGGAACCCACGCTCACGACCTGGGCTATCAGTGTGGCGGTTGGACCATCGAGTGGCAAGGGCGGAGCGGCAACAACCTAACTGTCGGTATGTACGAATGTTTCTACGTGCCGGGCCGAATTTGCCGAGATCTAGCGTGGAACTAATAAAGAATTGTTTAATAATCAGGAACCACAATTCTCGAGGCCATCAAGGCGACCGTCGATAGGAGCACGACGGTGGACTACTCCGACAACCCGGCGAAGAGCGACCTCTCCAAGTACGGTGGCCAGTACGACTACGCGGTGGTGGCCGTGGGTGAGCCGCCGTACGCCGAGTTCAAAGGCGACAACAAGAACCTGACCATCCCTGCGCCGGGCCCGGCGGTGATCGAGAACGTCTGTGGGCGCATCAAGTGCGCGGTGGTCGTCGTGTCGGGGCGACCGGTGGTGGTGGAGCCGTACCTGGACAAGATGGACGCCTTCGTGGCCGCGTGGCTCCCCGGCACCGAGGGTCAGGGCGTCGCCGACGTGCTGTTCGGCGACTACGGGTTCTCCGGCAAGCTGCCCCGGACGTGGTTCAGGTCCGTCGACCAGCTCCCCATGAACGTCGGCGACAAGCACTACGACCCGCTCTTCCCGTTCGGCTTCGGCCTCACCACCAAACCAAGATTAGTTTAATTGGTTATAGTTAATTCTTCTTAATTAGAGTTTTGGAATGAGCAAGTGAAGAGTTTTAGAACAAGCAGGTGAGAGTTTTAGATTAATTTGAGTTTATCTTTAAGTGAGAGTTAGTTTATATTTGTTTTGTTATGTAATTAATGCATGACTTATGATCCGAATTAAAGATTGCATTGGAAAAATGTTACTTAATTTAAAAATGTTACGTTCAATTTGAATCAAAATAAACGAAATTCTAATACTATGATAAAACAATTCGATCGTGAATATTAAGTAATTTTTGTTAACATGCTAATACCATTATAACAACCTTAGCTGTGTTTATCGAATTTTTTGAAAAATTTGGTTCTATTATATCGGTGAAAATGAAGAATCGAGATATGCCATAAAAAAAGATTAATTGATTTCATACATTAGAATTTTAAAAACTTTCAAAACATACCATTCTTAACTTAATTTTTTTTAAAATGGTAAGAATATCTCATGCCCATTGGTTTTTTATACATGTTTGTTAGCCAGCTTATACTATGTAACCTTGAATTTTTTTTAAAAATTTGACTCTATCATTGGCAAAAGTGAAAATTTGAAATATGCTATTAAAAAAGAATAATTGGTCTTATACCGCAGGAATCCAAAAAACTTTTGAAAAATACCATTTTTAATTTAGTTTATTTAAAAATGACATTCTTTCTTTATACATGTTTGGCATTATTGAGACAATTCATCAAATATGAATAAACATTGCTTACATAGATGAGCAGTACCTGCTGCCACTGTGCAAGACGTGATTGTTGTTTGAACTTGAGGATAAAAGAGTTATTTTAACTCAAGTTAACTGTTTTGACTTTCTCATAATGTTATTTTTCAAAAAATTTTAAGATTTCAGTGGTATGAAACTAATTAGTCTTTTTTCGACAATATATTTCAAATTTTCACTTTTGCCAGTAGTACAAATCGAAATCTTTTTTTGAAACAATATTCTAGCGTCATTAAATCATTGTGCATGCTCTAACTTATTTTAAGGTTTGTTGCACAGGCTTAAATTTTTTTGAATTAGAAAATCTTAAAAAACTAAAACGCATAGGAATAGGTATATTGGATGGTCTGACACTCTCTAAATTGATAATAGATAGTTCTCTCGCTTAAATGGGAGAAAAAAAATTAAAATCCTCACGACATTTAGACTACCTTAAAATCAATCAAGAGAAAAATCCAAACATCCACCTTATCATGGTGTTAGGAACCCCATTTTCTTCACGACAAATTTTCCTATGTGGAACACGCATTTGACAACGCAAACTGATCATGCGATAGATCACCCCACCCCATGTTGGACCATCATAGAGAATGACATGAGAAATTTATACAAGTTCGAGTTTCAGTGGGAACTCTACCCCTGTCGACGCACTCCGACGTAAGCCAGGGGGAGGTTATCTTGTAGGGAGAGAGTTTCTAGACGCGTCTATCGAGTAGTGTGTATTGATTGCAAATGAAAGGTGTTTTACAAGAGGAAGTACAGTGGTATTTATAGATCCCAAAAGGCCCAAATGACTAAACTACTATAGTCTGGACTGTCAGATTGAGGGAACGATGATCCTTTTGCTGGATACAACACGTGGATCTTAGACACATGTCCTCTTCGGTCCCGAGGTGCCTTTGGAGGTGTCAGCTCCCGAGAGCCCAGTTCTTTTTGGGGGAACTGTAGTCCGGGGGCTTCAACCCTTCCCAAGGAACCACCCAGGGAACTGGACCCGGAGGCCCAGATCGTTCTCACGGAACCACCCAGTGAATTGGGGTCCAAAAATCGGGGCCCTTTCTGGGGAATCACCCGAAGAACTGGGGTTCGGAGGTCTGCACCCTTCCTAGAAAACCGCTTGGTGAATTGAGGCCTAGAGACCTGAGCCATTCCTAGGGAACCACTCAATGGACTGGGGTTTGAGGGCCTCCGCCTTTTCTATGGAACTATTCAGGGAACTAGGGTTAGGGGCCTAGGCCTTTTTTAGGGAACCACTCGAGGTACTGGAGCTCAGAGATTTGGATCCTTCCCAGAAAACTGTTAGGGGAGCTAGGGAAACTAGGGCCTGGGGCTTGAGCCCTTCTTAGGGAATCACTAGGAGAACTGGGGCCTAGAGGTCCAGACCCTTCCCAGAAAACCATCTAGTGAATTGGGGTCTAGAGACCTCGGCCCTTCCAGGGAACCATCTGTTGACCCATGGCCCAAGGGCATGAAGGTTTCCCCTGAAGACCTAGGTCCTTTTCGAGGGGTTGTGGCCTGGTGTCCTAAGAGTCTCCCCCAACACAACTGAAATAGAAATTCTAGATCTTGTGCACCTTCGTGCAAAGGGATTGGATACTTTAAGAACAAAAAAAATATATAGAGGTGCCTTTCTCCTCGTCTCTTGAACATTCAATTCAAGTTTGAATAATCTATATTAATATAGATGAGAAATTATCTTTGCTAAAAATTTAAACAGTATCAGTTACCTTGACTCCAACTGCCCAAACAAAGAGAAAAACACACACTTTATTTTTGAAGTAGAACATATGAATCATCCTTTGAGTAGTTAACTTGGAATTGAACCGTCCTCAAAGATACTGGGTTCTCTAATTATAGATTTGTATTCTCCGCCTTATGTATCTTCCTAGAATCTTCATGAATTTGTATAGTTTAGATTAATATGAAAAAATTTTGAGATGATTAATCATCTTATGAGAAATTTAAAACTTCTTACTCACCTTGATTCAGATCAATAATTTCTGAACTAACAATCCAAATATAAGGAAAGATAAGTACATACTGTTTTATTTCTAACATTTGTTGTCTAGAACTTAAATCCCATAATTCACAGATGCTTGAATTTAAATTTTGGTCTCCACTGATATATGTTCCAATTTTCCTATATTGCATGTGATTCAATTTTGAACGGATTATTTTTGTGAAACACAAATTGTTCTAGAAAAATTTAGAGATATTGTTTGGCTAAATTTGTCTTTTTTAATCTGTTATTCTAAAATGATTTAGAAATGAAACTTTGCCAAATTAGAGAACATGTAAAACTCTATATCCAGCTTATGTTTTTCAAATTTTGGAGGTAATTTGCATTACTTTAGGTGAACACTACGAAGCTGTCAGCAGTTGAGGCCACGAAATTGGCCAGAGATCACATTTCTAACGAAAAACAAAACAAGAATTTCAAGTTTAATGGAGTTTTAAAATTTTTGCTGTCAGATTTGTGGTAGTATCTGTTCTAGGATTTTTTCGTAGTTACATCTCAACCTTTTTGGTGAATACCGTTGCTGGCCTTGTAAGCTTTGTCATCATTCAACATTCTAGGAATCGGGTCTTTTCTGGGTCATTTTATTTTTCGGGTCTCTTTCTCGCGTTGATTTGGGTCTATTTTCTGGAGTCAGAGAGGGAGGGTGAACTTGCTCCCATCCTAACCATCCATGCCCTAATTTTTCCACAGTCTATTTATTTTAACCAGATATTTCGCAATTTGGCCCCTGGGACTTCCTGGGAATTTCCAACAAGCCCTAAGACTATTACATCTAAGTCCTCAGATTTTCAAAAATCACAAAAACACCCAAAGGACACCTCAAAAACATGCACCTTGACACCTAAGGTAATGCTACAATAGAATTTGGCAGATCTTACCCACTATTGGGCGACAACAGCAAGAAGGAAACCCCTACAAAAGCCCCTAACCAGCATACACAGCACTTGGGTACTTTCCATTTCAGGAGCGAGGTAAGGCAGCACCTAGCAATCCTCCAGAATTCAACTATGCTTAGCATCACAAGCTCACAAGCCAGCAACTTGCATTTCGTTCCCATTGTCTTTGCTCCTCACAGGAACAGAAAGAGGAGCTAAGACAGCAGGAGAGCAGAGGAGAACACTAGAGCCCAAACAGCAAGGAAAACACATCAAAAAACACAATTACATCACAGTATCATTTCATACATACATGCATTCTAGAATCAAACACATTGCACATTTCAAGCACTGAACAGCACAATTCCAGCACAAGCACAGAGCAAGCCAAACCCAAAACTCCAATCACAACACAACAATGGTGCCACAACCAAAGGTTAGAATTAGAGAGAGAGAGAGAGATAGAGAGCTTACCTGGATACACGACGCCGACGAACTAGGCAGCCCGTGAGTCGGTTGGCTGCGCATCCACCAACGCGGCAGGGAGAGAGGCAGCGATGGCGTGGCACGGCCTATGGCCGGCCGTCGACGAGTGCACCGTAGAAATATGCCGCTGAGGCAGCGGTTGCGACTAAATTGGTAACTAGGGTTTCAGCCGCAAAGCCCTAGCGAGTGTGTGTGAACTTGTGTGAGTGGTGGAGGCGGCGGCGCATCTGATTTGGATGGGATTGTCACCGGCGGTGCTGTGGCGGCCGGCGACAGAGTCGAAGGCGAAGACAACAGAGGAACCAAATCGAGCAAATCTGGGTTTAGAGGGGCGCGAGTATGTGTGAGTGTGCGTGTGTGGTTTCGAGAAAGAAGAAGGCAATCAGCGAGGCCGCGGCGGCCGATGAGGAGGCCAACAGCGGCACGGGAGCGATCACGGCGACGTCGACGGTGGCGATTGGCGCGAGAGGGAGGGAGGAGGAGACAGTGAGAGTGTTGTGTTGAGTGCGTGCGTGCGTTACACGTGCGTGGTGCGTGCGTTACACGTGCGTGTGTGTATATGAGTGCTGTGTTGGGCCGTGCGAGTGTAGGCCGAGTGCGTGTGTGTGTGGGGGTTAGGCCAAGAGGGCTGGCCCCAAATAGAAATCTAAACTTTTAACTTCTATATTTATTTTTATAATTTTTTTAAAATTTCTGTTAATCTATTTTACTAAAATAATTTCATCTATAAACAACTAATTCCTATTTATTTGCTTTTACTGCACAGATTTTATATTCTTATTTATTTTAGATATAAATAAGTATATTTCTTATAACTGAGCCTTAATATAATCCTAATTTTTTAAAAGCATCAAAATATTAAATCTTTATTAACGTTCTGTTTTAATTTCAGATCGTTTCAAATAATAATATCTTTTCAGTTTTATTATAAACCAAAATATGATCTTTTAACTACTTATAACAATTCAAAATATATGCTCAGGAAAAATACCCAAGCACAGGTCTGGTCTATCTCAACAAGATAAGACTTATATAATGGTTCTAAAATAGCAATGGAGATATGAGAAGCACTATTGCTATTTTTTTTAGAAACCAAGGATGAAAACTAAAGTAATGCAAAGAAAGAAAATAAGAAAATAGTAAACATGCAATAAGAAAGAAGATAAATAGTAAATATGCAAAAGAATATAGACAGTAAATCACATAAGAAAAGTAATAATATAGCAAATCCTAAATTAGAAAAACAAAGCAAATAGATAATAAGAACATTAATATACAAAAAGAACAATCATATTAAGAAAGTATAATACTTACAAAGGCATAATATAAGTTCTTCTGTTGCGTTCTCGCACGTACAAGTTCAAGTTTAGTACAAACCTTACACACTATGGCTCTCTATATAGAATCTTTATTTAGTGCAAGTCTATTTACAATACTCCTTAGATTTTATTTACAAGTGGAGTGGAAGTGTAGGTGGAAGTGGAATGGAAATGGAAGTGGAATGGAAGAGTGTTGTGGATGTATGTTGTGTGTTCTCTTCCAACTTGTTTCTTCCTCTTGAGAGACTTCTCCTTTTATAGAGGTCTTGGGCGTATGCAGATCCATGAGAAGGACTCTTTCAATAGTTTCTTCATATAATTTGTCCTTTTGAATAGTATTGCCATATAATTTGTCTTTTTTGTCTTCAAGTAAAGTGCTTTTTGACTCCTATGTCTTGTCGAGCTTGTCTTCAAGTAGAATACCTTTTGACTCTTACATCTTGTCATGCTTCTATTATTGGTGTATCTTGGAATAGTTTAATTTTCTTTGGAAGAGATCTTCTTTTTCAGATTCTTGATAATATTCTTCTGTTAATCTGTTAAGGAGGTAATAAATTTTGATGTCTCCTCTTGATCTTCTTTCTTTAATGGGGAACAGTAATTAAACTTTTGGGAAAAGGAGGTTCTAGAATCACTGGCTTGTGATAATTAATCTTCTAGTCTTCAACAGGGAGCCCTTGAATCTAGCGGCTGTGGACTTTCTTGTATCATCTTGAACATTGTTTCGTAGACTTGAAGTTGCAACTCAGCTTCTGATAATCCTGGTTTCTTTAGGAGTAATTCCCTTGTAACCTTTTCTTTTAGTTTAACCATGTTAGATCTGTGGGACTTTGTTATGTTCCCTTTTCCTTGTATAATTGGTTTTATGTCAAACTTATCCCACCATTTTACCTAATATTTTCTTATCATGGCAGTTGTAAACTGATTGTAACATAAGTCTAATTCCCACTTCATAATCCAAGGCATCCCTATCTTTGAACAAAATTGTATCAGGACAAATGGATATTCCTTCAGATTTCTAGTAGATTCTTTGGCCACCTTCTTCATAACTTTGGCTAGAAGAATTTTTGGACTAGTTCCTATTTTGAGTCAGAAGTTCTTAAAGAACCATAATGGTATATTGGATAATTTTTCTTTGAAGCGAATAAACTATGAATGTTTCATTTGAATATTTTGAAATAGTAGAACATTTTGCCAAGCATCTTGATAGCCCCAATAATTATATTTTTTAGGACTATATGAATAAAGTGATCTAGATACATATGAGTTGGCCAAATCTATAATTTTGTTGATGAGTAACTTGGTATATGTTGTTTCCTTGTCGTTCCCCATAGTGTGATATATTTGAGCACTTCTAGTTTCAACCAAAATTGCTTCAAATATTTTTGATCTTTGCCTGGAGATTTAGGCACAAAATATGATTGTTTTGGAAAATTCTTGGTCATAATATTTTTGAGATCAAGATTCAGATCATTGAATTCCAGAGACAATATATTTTCCTCTGTTTTGAGAATATATTGAGATGTATGCTCAAAATCTTGTGGCACCATTGGGGGTTTTTGAGTTGAACTCTCAACATATATATTGGAGATTTTTTTTTCTTGGGGAGTACTCAACCGCCCTCCCACTTGCTGAGATATCTCTCCTTGGGGCCATGTGCTTGTAAAAATTCAGGAGACAGGATGTCTGGGAGTGAATTATTTTCTTCCTTAATATGCTCAATTTGAAAGTCAAAACATGATAATATTGCTTGCCATCTAGCAAATATTTGCTTTGAAACCAGATTTTTGACATCCTTTTGAAGGACATCTTTTGCTGCTTTACAATCGATTCGTAGCAGGACTTGTTTATTTAGAAGTTCTCCTTGAAATTTTGAGATAACCTTGACAATTGCCAAGATTTCCTTCTTGATGGTAGAATAATTTTTCTAAGCATTATTCCAAGTCTCCGAAGTGAACTTGACTAATTGCTCAGAGGATCCCATCTTTTGTTTTAAGATACCTCCGAAACTTATGTCTGAGGCATCAGTCTCAATAATTTTGAGAGTATCTTGATCTAATATATGTAAACAAGGTAATTTCTTAACCTTGTTTTTAATCTGTCTAACTGCCTGAGTATGACTCGAGGTCCAGGTAGGAGGATCTTTTTTCAATCTATCTGTCAAGATTTTTTCTGTCTTTAGCAAGATCTTCATAAAAATCTAAAACATAATTTAAACAACCCAAAAACCTTTGTAGTTGCTTTTTATCTTTTATTTCATCTCAGAATTTATCAGCAAAGTCAATAACCCTGGCAATAGGTGTGACCTGATCAAAACGAATTCTATAACCCAGAAATTGAATATCAATTTGGAAAAGTTCATTTTTCTAGCGGAGTACTACAAGACCGTTGTACATAATAGTTTTGTAGAAAATATTTAGATGTTTCCAATGTTGATCAATATTTTGAGAGAATACCAAAACATTATCTATGTAGACAATGATAAAAGATGTGTAGGGCAAAACAATTTCATTCATTATTTTTTGAAACTCAGAAAGTGCATTTTTTAAACCAAAAGGCATGACATTCCACTCATAGTGCCCAAAAGGAGTGGTAAAAGCAGTTTTATACCTATCTTCTTCTTTTATCTGAATTTGCCAAAACCTGGATTTCATATCAAATGTTGAATAAATTTTAGCTCATTGAATTATCCTAATCAAGTCTTGTTTATATCTAATCCATTGAAGTACTTTATTCAGAGGCCTATAATTGATTACTAGTCTAGGCACACTCCTTTCCTTTTCAGCAGCATTTTCAACATAAAAGGCAGCACAACTCCAAGGAGAAGAGTTCCTTCTAATCAGATTTTTTTTGCAAAAGATTTTCAATTTCTTTCTTGCAAATTTCAAGTAGCCTTTTATTCATTTGTATAGGTCTAGATTTAGTGGGAATATTTTCTTCATTAAAATTAGAAATATAAGGCAAACCCACAACATATTTTTTTCTATGTCAGAAAGCAGAAGGGACATCAGAACAATTTCTTTAGTAAATTTTTCATGTAAAGTTTTCTGCTTCTTTTGAAAATTAATATCATCAAGAATTTTATCTATTCTAATATTTTGAATATCTGAAGAGATCTGTTGAACAAATTGCTCTTTGTAACATATGATTTCTCTAAGTTGATTCAACATTGTTTCACTAGGTTTTGAACAAAATTTGATAGTAACATTCTTATCTCTAGCTAGCCTTGAATTGGATACCTTGAGTAGTCACAAAAAGGGTCTAATAAGAGATAGAAATGGTGTTCCCAAGATAACTCATTGTCTAAGATTTCTTCCTAAAAGAAAAGAGGTTTTGATACAAACTCTAGAAATGCAAACATGAATTTCAGGAATTTTATATCTCACTTCTAAAGGATTACCATCAGCTGCATTAATTTTGTGAGTAGTTTTTTGAAAATATCTTAGAGGGACGATGCCTTCTCTAATACAATTAACATCAGCTCCTGAGTCCAGCAGAGTTTTGTGTTTAAAGATATGACCATAAGGAAACTTATAAAGAATCTCAGTATGCCATTTTTATTTGAAATATTTTTCTATTGAACCAACAAAATCTTCAGAAGTTTCTTTCAATCCCAAATCATTTTGGAAAATGTTTTTAGAAATACTAAGTTTATGAAAATCCAAAATATGAGCTTTCCTTTTGAGATCTTGCAACTCTCTCTTTATAATATTTTGTTCTCTTTTCATATCATTAAGAAAAAATTGCTTTTCTTTAAAATCTTAAGTCTTCTGGGTGTCTTTTCCTAAGCTGGAAAACCCTTTACTATGGCTGAACCTTTTATCGAATTCCTTGGGGTCTGTAATCAAGGAGATATGTCTTTCGAGTTGATTTCTCGTTTCTCCTGGACCTTGAATTGAATCAATTGTTTCCAAAATAAATTGTTCAAGGTTTGTAAAAACCCAAACGCCCTGATCAGGGACTTCTCCCGATCTCATAATGAACCAACGTCTATTACATTTACCAACAACTTCTAAAGTTGTTTTCCAATCATTAGAATCTGAACACAACAGAGATTGCTTTTAAAGATTAAAACATATTTCATTTTTATGCTTTACATCTCTGTTTTTCTTTTTTCTAGAATCATACCAATCCTTTTGAGCTCTAAAGGAGAGACTAAATTCTTCCAAGAAGTTTTGCTTCCCAAAATATAATTTAGGGAGAACATAAATCTTATCATTATTTTCTCTAAAATCTGATATGATTGCACATCTTATGTCAATCAATTGTTCTTCATCAATTAATTTTTTATTCTTTCTTTCATAATTTTCTCCACAATTGCTAATATTGCTCTGATACTAAGGAGTAGCCATAGTAGTATTTTTTAAAAGAGAATTGATTCTTTGGTCAGGATCATGATCTATTTTTCTAGGCTAGCTAACTAGTCTATTAGATAGAATCATGAGATTTTCCAGCCACAAGTCTCTAATCATCATATCTGAAATTCCCAATTCTTCATTACTCCTAGACTCAAAATGTTGGTCTTCTTGATTCTTCTTTCTAATATTAGTCTCAGGGTGATGAAGGCTAGAGAGGGGATCTATTTTGACCACATCAGTTTGGTTGACAAGAGTATTTGAAGAAATTTCTTTTAAACCTTGATGATCTAAAAGATGATTTGTATGTATAGATTCATCAAGGGTACTCTCATTCAACTCTTTTAAAGAGTCTATATGTTTAAGTTCATCAAGAATACTCATCTGGCTCTTCTGAAGAACAAGCTTCTTTAAGGACCTGAACAGGCTCAGAAGGAAGATGATCTTTGAGAGAGATGTTCTGAACAGGTTTAGAAACAGGATGATCAAGATTTTTTAATTCCTTTTTGGAAGTATGATCCGATTTTTCATATAAATAATCTTCAACGTGAATCCAAAAGGAATCCTCATACCAGTCAAAGAAAAAGATATTCTTTTTTGTTTTATCATATCAGCATACAAAAGGTCTCTGATTTTAGTTTTGAAAGATTCTTTAACTTTATTGAAAAATACTTCTTTTTCATTTTGTTTTTAGGAAGAGAAAACTCAAGTCTAAGAAGATATTTATCTATTTCAAAATTAGATTTAATAATAGTTTCCCTGGATGTGTTCCAATTTGCAATATTTTTTTCCCGCATCCTCAAAACATATAGAAGAACCACTTTTACCGACATTGTTTTAATGTACCTTTCCTGCTTGAGGCTACAACCTTAATAGCATCACTTAGAGTCCTGATTAACCAAGACTTCTTTTAGTACAGAAGAGAGAGTAATGGATAGTTTCCAGTCAACGGCAGGGATATTCTCACAGCTAAGATCAACCTTGTTTCTTTGCAGTGTTCCTTTCACGATTTATGCCCACCAAGCGCCTATCACACGGCTAAAAGGGCGACGCTACCTCGGAACCCCCAACAAAACCAACGGGGATCTCTGTCTGGACCTACTATACCAAGTCCTCCCTCTCCCCGGACAAAAAGACGGCGGGGCTGACTGGGCTCGGATACCAGGAATATATATATATATATATATAGACACACACACTAAAGTAATGTAATCTCAAATAACACTATTGTTAAATAATTAAAATTTATTTATAAACACATGCACGCACGCACACGCACACACACACACACACACCTGCAGATTGTAATTTAAATCTCTTTTAATTTGAAGTGTTAGAATGTCGGTTAGCCGTATTCAATCATGGGTGAAGGAAAACGAAAGTATAGATGCATTCATCTTTTTATTTCTATTCCTTATTACACCAATATTGTTCTAAAATATATGTATATAATTATGTTTCTCAGGAACTGACAGTGGCAAGGAGTATCGGGACGAATTACCGAACTCCGATTTCAATCCCGTTTACTCAGGCAAGTTCCTTCTATTTGATCATGTTGAATATGATTGAACTAATTGCTTATAATATAGTTTCGGATCTAGCTAAAAATTATCACTTGCATGGAAAGAGTATTTTTCAAAAATGACTAGGAAATCTATGGAGAATTATATACATATGATATGACATATATGAGATGTTGAGCAATGATAGTGGAAGTCACTGACCCATTTGAGACTTAGCCTTAGTTTTCGCACTAGACTTTCCCAGATCCTAATATACTGAATAACGAGATCTTACTCAGAAATACCGAAACCCAAAAAATTGATCGAAAATACAGCTCAAAGTAATTGCACAACTCTTGGCCAACACCCCCTAAGCAGGCCAACTGTAGCCTTTTGAAGAGGGGAAGTGTTCTCTAAGACTTGGTCTTGTAAATTTGTACAAGACTCACTTCCTTCTTATTGAATCATGTGATCTATGGATAGATGTGAATATAACTATCTAAATATTTTGAAAAATACAACTACCTGATATCGATCAAAATTGCATCTTACCAATGCATCTATTTGTACAATCTAACAAACAACGAACGAGTCTTATTTTTTTGAGGAAATTACAAAAAGCCCACGTATTTGTATCCTATTGTCACAAAACCCCGGGTTTAGAAATACTGGCACATAACAAGGGCTATTTTTTTTCCCTCTTTTGTAGTTCACCCATTTTTGTCTAATGGCTGTTAGAAGTGATGGAAAACGATAGGTGGGGCCCACCTATCAACTAGGGCCACATGTCAACTGGAGGTAGCTGAGTTGGACTGGTGGGAGAAGACAAGGATGCTAGAGAAGATGAAGACCGTGTGGTTATTGGAGAATATGTCAACCACGTTCAGTGACCAGAGAAGACAACGATTGCGTCTTGTGGCTGCTTGACTATGGAGGTGGCTATGTGCGATAGTTTTTTATGGCCATGGAGGCTGCGCACTCGTCGCTGCTTGGTGATAGTTACTATGGTGGTGAGAGCACCACCAGCTCGCCATCGTTTGTCAACTAGGACTTAGCACCTTGATGAACACCCTTGCGACCCTCTGGCTGCTGGACACAGCCGCCTAGACCCTAAATAGAGCGAAAGCGCTAGGGTAGTGATAGATTTGGGCGTCGGCTTGAGGACAAAGTGCGCGCGAGGCCGAGTCAGAGAGAAAGGGAAAATGGGTGGCGCACCTAGTGATGAAACACGGGGTGCTCGATCTTCCGTCAGGTAGATGATAAGTCGATTTGGTGGAGATCTCGACGTTGACGATCCGGCTTCCGATCAGAACTGATCAAACCCAGCAATCGTTACACCACCGCTCTGTTGGTTATCAACCGTGCCAAGACGCGGTTGACCTCGCCAATAAGGCTAATTCCTGCAAGCGAATCGAGAGCACAAGAAAAAACGTAGAAGAAGCAATCTGGAAATTGCAAATCAAATTGAATTAAGCTCACAAGTTGGGGTTCCACAAACTGATCTACGGCGAAACTGCAAAGGCAGAATAATCTAAGCAAAACCCAAGTCTCCCTGTGACGGCTACGGAGTATGTATATGAGAGAGAGAGAGGCGGCGGCTAGGGTTTAGGTCGCAGCCTAACTAAGATACATGGGTCGAAGGCCCAAAAAGAGGTGACGCAGCACCAGTCTGACTCTATCTCGCGCGCACTATTTGGATGATTCCTGGTGACTTGGAAAGAGTTTGGTGGCAGGACCAGATGCGTTGGAAAGCTTATCTCCTAAGCTTTCTGTGAAGTGGTAGAACGTCGAAAACGGACTTCGTACGTGGCCTGGGCGTCCGTTTGAAGACAGACGTGTTGCTGCAGTCCGAACCGGCGTCCATCTCGGGATCAACTTGAACCTTGGCTCGTCTCGGTGTGTCGTGACATCCTCGCTGATCCAAACCATGATTCCTAAGTACAAGAACAATATCATTGGGTAGTAACTATCGCTCTACGGTAGTTTCACATAAACTTAGGAACGAGCTCACCTGGTAATTTAGCTGATGTGCGCGTGCCCTTGTAATTGGTCCTTGCACAAGCGGTGTTAGAGAAGTTGACGCATCTATAGGAGTGATGTCCTCATCACCTAGGGCGGTGCGGTGGAAATCATCTTGCCAGCAATGTGGGCAATAGCTAGATTTGAGCTATTTGCATCATATGTGGATGACAGCGAAACAAGGAAAGGAAGAAAGAGGAGTATGCAACGTGTTTGCTAGTTGGTTCACCCTCGCTGGCATGTGCCCAACTTGGGTGGTTGAGGAGGTGAGGAGACAGAGATGGCAAAGGAGGCAGAGGAGATGCAATGCCTCCAGCTGGCAGGTGGGCCCTGCCTATCAGTTTTCTATCGCTTCTAACAGCCATTTGACAATAATGGGTAAAGTGCAAAAAAAGTCAAAAATAGCTCATGTGATGTGCTCGTGTTTCTAAAACTTGATGTTTTTGAGAGATCGAGAATTTTTTTTTAAAAATAATTCGTTTGGTCTAATGCTTACTTGCTTGGAGTTACGATTATGGTTTCGTGGAGTTAGGATTGGGGTTTGGGCTAGTTAGGGTTAGGGTTTTTGAGCGTTAGTGTTGGGGTTAGTTTTTAGGTTGAATACGATGCATATGATGAAAGAAGTAGTGGTAAAAAGACTGAGAGCATTAGCCTTGAAGGATGAGTCTTGTTAATATTGGAATAGAAATTAAAAAGAAAGTTACACGCGATGGTTGCAGTTGCATGAATAGTTGGAGCCAGTTCTACAACAAGAAAAGGTAACAAATTGTAGGAGCGCTACCTTTTCCGAGTAGAGATTATCCATCTCGTTTATGAGGGTGCTAATAGTGTTTATACTATATTTTCATCTATAATTCCAGTTGACTATTTGCTTGTGTCAATCTGATAGTTTCGACTCATAATTTCACTGGCTCAAACAGATTGTCAATTGGAGGTATATATCAAAAGATATCGATTCTAGAAGAATAGAAAAGTTTGAGTTCAATTTTCCCCGATTAAATTTTTATTGAAATTTTTTACTTTTCTAGCATTCATATCTTTTAATCTATAAATCCGATTGACGATCTGTTCAAACCACTATAATTGTGACGTTAAAACAATCAAATCGACAAAATTGGATCATCAATCAGACTTATATATCTTAAGATATAACAAGATATGTTATCTTTTGATACATAACTCCAATTGATGATTTGTTTATGTCGATCTAATTATTTTTTCTTCATAGTTTCAATGGTTCAAATGAATTGTCAATCGGATTTATGATTTAAAAGATATCAACATCAAAAAATATAAAATATCCTATACAAAATATTGCGACTAACCTAACAAGCCTAGTTTCTACTTTAGAGGGGGTATGTGGCAGGAATCTTCCTACTACACAACACATGTGTAGTAGACTTATTTTCTACTGTTGCATTGATTTTTTTCTATCACACTAGAAGAAATGCTACCGCACATGCGTTGTGTGGTACGTGGCACGTGTCGCCTTCTCACCTTTCTATACTTATAAAATGGGTTATTTTTGTAAATTCTTTGAATTGTGGATTAGATTTGGAATTTTTTTATAAAAGATTATTTCAATAAAAAATTCCTATTTGGAAGTTGTATTACTATCCGTTCTATATATTTTTGTTGAAAGTCTAAACAATTCTATTGTATGTAAATATGTATTTTTGGGGTGGTAATCATGCCTATTTTTGCTTCAGAATATGCTTAGAGGGCCAAATGTTACTATTATTTTAAATAAATGAGTATGTGTGTTAAAAAAATAAAGACAATCCAAAAACAAATTGTTTGATGTCTTGGTGTTTGATTGATGTCATGTGGAAGATTAAAAAGGAAAAAAAACATGCGAGGGTTGTTGTCTTAATGTCAAAAGGTGGACGGCCAGCAATGTTGAAAAAAAAAGAAAGTGTGTCCACTAGTTTATATTTAGTGGATGTCGACTAGATAGCTGATCTCATAAAAAAAATAACAAAAAAAAGTACGTGGACCATTATAGTCCCTAAATATAGTATTTCATCGACACTATTCTTTTTCATCCACACATAATTTGGACACCATGACACCATGCTCTTCTTTCTATAAAATCCTCCTTTCTATGTGGGTAGAAATATGCTAAAAAAATAACTATTTCTGTTGCACAACTACCTTTATAAAAAAATAACAAAAAGTGTGTGGTTGCAAGTAGTAACCCTCTAAATATAGTATTTCATCGAGACCAACCTCGCTCATTCACACATATTTTAGACACCAGACTCTTCTTCTCTCTATAAAATCTTCATTTCTACGTCGGTAGAAACGCACAAGGAAAATAACCCTTTCCTTATATATTTTTTCCAAATAAAAAAAATATGACGAAGGGAAATATGCAGGTGACATTCTTGGCCTTGGCCTTGGCCTTGCTGGGGTTGATGCTAATGGCAAGCCAGCAAGTGGGGGCATCACAGTCAATTTATCCTCCTGCAGATGCTAAAATTAGTTGCACCGTCCTTGGCAACTGCAAAGATCCATCAAGGCCACAGCTGCCACCACAACAAGCGAACTCTTACACACGCGGCTGCTCCAATATTCACAAGTGCCGTGACTAAGATAAGCCTATATGGTGGTTGCAATTAAAGATTCTATCAACAAAAAAAAGTGCCAATTTTTTAATTTCAATTTTATTTGTTGTTGTTGTTGTTACTGATGATTATGATGATTCCCAAAAGAAATTTATTTATCACGTAATAGTTTTCCTTGGGTGAATTTCAATTTGTTATTTTGGAAAGGGTGTTCTTTTATGTAATAATGCACCTCTTGTTATGTAATTTGTGAAATTTTTATTTGATTGTATTATTTTAATATTAAATCAATCAATTAATTTGAATGTGCCATTATCATCACTTTGTAGAAAAATAATCAGACCTTTTGTAAAGCCCTAACTACCCTTACCTAAAACTACATTTACCCTAATTAACTCTGGAATCCCATTCTCTCCTCTCCCCTCCCAAATTAAGGCCAATGTCAGTGGAAGAAAAATTAATGCTATTGAAAATGACGAAGTTGATTTCTCATTGTTTACATCGGTGTTTGGCTGAGAAATTTGCTCGGAGTCATCGGTGTTCTTTTATGTAATAATGCTACTGAAAATCGCCCCCTCCTCCGGAACACGCCTAGGACTGAGAAATTTGCTCTAAGTGAATTTCTCTTTAGTTGCAGCTGTGCCATTCTGTCTTCACAAAAATAAAAAAAATATAGAAATAAAGAAAAGAAAGTTGTACAAATAAACTTGTAATTTATTAATTCTTAACAAAATTAAAAAATACAAGTATTTTGTGCTTTTTTTGTATTTCTTCATCTTCCGCGTTATGAGTGGATATGGCTAAGTGAGACTTAGTAGAACACCTTCAATTAAGTTACGCTTGGAGTCATCATCTTCAAACTTCGTCTTTGCTCTTCATGAATGTGGATGGATGCAAATGTGTTGGGGAAAATGATAAGTCCCTTGTGGTGTTTTTTCGGGTAAGAGGCTATGCCCTCTCCGGATGATTCTTCGGGTAGAGGTCTTGTCCTCCCCGAAAAGTTCTATGGGTAAGAGGCCACGTTCTCCCTGAATGGTTCTTTGGGTAAGAGGTCATGCCCTCTTCAGATGGTTCTTCGGGTAAGAGGCCCCGCCCTCCCCGAAGAGTTCTTCGGGGTAAGAGGCCTTGCCCTCCCCAGATGGTTCTTCGGGTAGAGGCTGTTGCTTCTAGACTCTTAATCTTGATTTTGATGATAAATGACAACAAGTATCTTGGACTAATCTATTTGCTTTGAATATAATTAATAAGATTAGATGAAAAGAAGTAATGTCAAATGGGAGTCGCAAGCGCAAGGTCGCAGTCCCGGATCTGTAGGTCGCGAGCTAAGGTCGCCCGAGGTCGCGAGCCAAGATCGCAACCTCAAGGTCGCCAAGAAAGAAGCAGCAAAGACCTAAGATAAGTGCTTGTTTATTGTACCGGTCTCAGTGTTTGGAGTATTGACCAGTTTTATAGAAATTCTTTTTAGTTTTTACCCGTACTATTAAGAGGGGTTGCGAAATCTCTTTTAGTTCCGACAAAAACTGAGAAACTTTTAGGTCATTTGTTGCATTCGTATTCATTCTATTCTTGGTCAAAATATGAGAAATATATAGATTTCAAAGAGGGACTGAAACTGGTCTTTTGAATACTGTTCATTTGACCAAAGTTACTCGAGTACTGTTCATTTGACCAGACACTATTCATACGACTAGTAACAGTACTGTTCATTCGACCAAACATTCCAACGGCTATTTACTAGCCGTTAGAGGTCGTAGCTGGCTGTTAGCTGTACTGATTTCTTTCCTTTTCGACCACAACGGCTAGCTGAGAGGTTGAGATATAAATATAGGTGTTTTGAGAAGTATTCTCATCTATCTCAAACTATATTCTCATATACACCTTCAAGCATCATCTCTCTACTCTTTTGAGTAGTTTTTAGAAGAAGTTTTGAACACTTTTGAGTATATTTTCGATACTGTTTTTGAGCAGTTTTTAAAACACTTTTGAGCAGTTTTTCTCTATTGTTTTTGAGCAATTTTTAAAACCATTTTTGAGCAGTTTCTGTTCATTTTCGAGCAGTTAAAATCATTTTTTGAGCAGTTTCTGTTCACATTTTCGAGCAGTTTTATAAACAGTTTTTGAACATATTTTTGAGTAGTTTCTGTTCACATTTTCAAGTAGTTTTTAAACAGTTTTTGAGCAGATTTCTCTACTGTTTTGATCAGTTTTATAAACACTTTTCGAGCAGCTTTTGATCAGTTTTACAAACACTTTTGAGCAGATCTTTGAGTAGTGTTTGAGCAGATTTTTGAGAAGTTGCTGTTAACATTTTTGATCAGTTTTATAAACACTTTTGGGCAGATTTTGATCAGTGTTTATAAACACTTTTGAGCAATTTTTCTAAAGAACCAAGAGATATAATTTTTGATATACACTTGAGTGCAAGTGCTAAAATTTTGATCTTTTGATCAAGTATCATTCATTGTGATTGAGAGAGATTTTCTGAAAGCATTCATTTGCATCATTTGCATCATTAGAAGTTTCTTGGCATTTGTTGGAGGTCAAGAGAAGATCTTGCTACTTGTTACTCTTAGTGAACGCCCTCACCTAGACGGTTTGGAGGCGTGGCCGTTGACCTCTCCATTAACGGAGGTTGTCGGAGAGGCTCGGCATATTTTGTGAAAGGCATCGGTGCTAGCCTATCCGGAGTGGAGAAGGAGCAATCTTAGTGAAAAATATCCTTCGTGGATATTGAAGAAAAACTCAGTCATTTAAGTGCTTCAACGAGGAGTAGGGGAGACCGGGCGAGTCTCCGAGACCTCGGGATAAATCACCATTTTGATTTTCTTACTCTTTCTTAGTGCAAAATATTATTAAATTGTTTTAGTTTATTTGCTCTCTGTCTTTTCCTTGTAAAAATTATTTTTCGTCGAAAAATTTTAAAGCCTCCTATTCACCCCCTCTAGTTGGCATCGTTGATCCTACAGAGGCCCCTCCCTCCCCGAAGAGTTCTTCAGGTAAGAGGCCTTGCCCTCCCCAGACGGTTCTCCGGGTAAGAGGCCATACCCACTCTGAAAGGTTCTCCAAGTAAGAGGCCATGCTCTCTTTGGATGGTTCTTCGGGTAGAGGCCCCACCCTCTCCGGAGAGTTTTCTAGGTAAGAGGCCGCGCCCCCTCCGGATAGTTCTCTGCATAGAGGCCTAGGCCTCCCCAAGTGGCCCTCCGGGACGAGGCACCGCCCTCCTTGGGGAGTTCTTCGGGTAAGAGGCCTTGCCCTCCCCGGATGGTTCTCCGAGTAAGAGATTGCTCCCTCTCTGGATGGTTCTCTGGGTAAGAGGTCTTGCCCTCCCCGGACGGTTATCTGGGTAAGAGGCCATGCCCTCTCTAGATGATTCACCGGGTAGAGGCCCCGACTTCCCAGAGAGTTATCCGGGTAAGAGGCCACACCCCCTCTAGATAGTTCTCTGCGTAGAAGCCCAGGCCTCCCCAAGTGGCCCTCCGAGTCAAGGCATCGCCCTCCTCGGGGAGTTCTCCGGGTAAGAGGCCACGCCCTCTCCAGATGGTTCTTCGGGTAGAGGCCACACCCTCCCCAGAGAGTTCTCTGGGTAATAGGCTTTACCTTCCCTCGACGGTTCTTCGGGTAAGAGGTCATGCCCTCTCCGGATGGTTCTCAGGCTAGAGGCCATGTCCTCCCCAGGAACCGCCCCTTGGGGAGGGAACATAGCTACTCTCAGGAAACCCTTGTCCCCGGGTATCTTGGAAATTGAAGTGGACATGTGTCGGAGATCCGGGCCTCATGCCTTGCGAAAGGAACACTACACTCTCGATCCGACGGTTGCAGCTAGGGTAATTCAGTAATTTGCATCTTTTGGAGTCTATATATACCCTTGTACCCCCTCTCTTGTAAGAACACACTCTCATTTGTATCTAATACACACAATGCAATAGGTGTGTCTAGGAGCCCTCTCCCTGCGAGAGAGCCTTCCCAGCCGAGTTATGCTTGGTGCGCATCAACCGGACTAGGGTCCCCCATTGGAACCTGAACCTATATAAATCCTTTGTGTCACTCTCAATGATTGCACAATGTGGGGTGACCTGTCGGAAGGTGAGATTTTGTCGCCTTACGCGTGTTCCACGTCACCAAACCTGTCGTGGGGTCGTAACACTACGACAAAATGCAAGTGCAATGATGTGGCCTTCACTTCATCAGTCTTGGCCAATGTTGGTTGCCTTCGCCTCATCAGTGCCTAGCAAAAAGATGTCTAACCTCGTCGGCTGCAGATAGGTATGGGGTCTTATAGCCAGCTTTGTCCATACCAGGCTATATGATTGTTCGGCCTTGTTGGTCACAGATGGGTATGGGGTCGCATAGCCAACCACATTAGTACTAGGCTATACGATTGTTTGGCCTCGTCGGTCGCAGACGAAAACATTGCCTTCGCTTCATCAATACCCAATAGCGGGTTTGTTGGTGGGGATAGCATGTTACAATGTAGTGTCAACCTTCGCCTTGGCAATACCTGGTCGAATGAATGTTCGGTCTTATTGGTCACGAACAAAATGCATGAATGAGAAAAAGGGCAATAGAACTGTGATGGCCTTGTGCAATGCACATGTGATGCACATAAAACCATGTTTGTTGATGGATATGCAATCCCATAGAGATTGGGTGGGGGGGGGGGGGGGTGCAAGAAACTTAATATGAGAAGTGAAGCATTTAGTTGCGACTAGTCAGATTGGCCTAGGGAGTATGAACACTTATCGTGATCTAATTGGAGAGATCCTCTATGAAGACTTAGGTGAAGTGGAATATAACTCCAGATCTTATGAAAATTGAGTGGAGAGTTACTGATCCTCTGCCTTACTGATAGATCATGAAAGAAGGGTGCGGGCTGCACTCCCAAGTCAAGGTGTCAGCAGCTTGGTGTGGGATGCGACACATTTAGCCTCACCTGGTCAGATCAACCTGGTGCATATGTCGCGATCTAGTTGAAGAGATCCTCCACAAAGACTTAAGTGAGGTGTAACACAAACTCCAGATTTTAAAAGATTGAGTAGAGGGTTACTGTCCCTCTGTCTTATGGATAGTTTATGGGAGAGAAAGTGAGCCACGTTCCTGAGATTGGAGTGCTATGAGCTCACCTTTGATATTTAATGCTCACCTTGGAAAGGTAGAGCCATTATGGCCGTTGTGACTCCTAAACTATAGTGCTCCTCTATGTTGGAGTTGATCTGCCTATGTGGAATGGCTTGGAGGAGGTCTCCTTATATAAGGCTCTATCTCCCCTTTTTTAGAAGATAATTCTTTTGATGCTTGAAAAAACTTACCCCTTCTCTCATGATAAATGAGGCCAATTAAAGGGCATGGCTTATCTCTCAGAGCCATCACTTATCCTGATGGTTAGAGAGGTATTACCAAGCTCCTGATATGTCTTTCATAACACGTGGGGTTTGCCTAGTTTAAAGGACTCATCTTTTATTTCTTTATTTACTAGTATTTATTTTTTATTTATTTGCACAAAAATCCATCAAACAAATATCCCTGCCAAGTAGAGTTTGTGCACAAAGAAGCTCAACCTCAGCTTGGTGAAACTTGACTTCGTATCTCATGTCATGATGCTTGTTAGCAACACTCACTTCTTCCTTTTTTTTGTCTCTTGAAAGGAAAAACTCTTGTCGTGTTTAGCAACTAAAAAGAACCTGCACACTTTTCATCTAGAAACAAGTTGTAAGGGAGAGAACAAACAAATAGAATAATTTCCTCTTGAAATCAGAATTTCAACATGGCAAACCATTGGCGTCAGCCTGCAACACTACATTGGCTGAACCATTAATGCCAACACTAATCATGCATACATCCCGTGAATCATGTGGTGCACCTCTTTTACTTACTCTATATTGGCTGAACCAAGCAACTATAGCACATAAATTTCCACATATGTTCTAACCATATTTTGGATTCAACAATTTAGCCAATTAGAGTTTAACCTGAAAGCTAATCAATAAAACCAACAAATTTCAAAACCACTATAAGATAAAACTTCTTTCTTATGCATATGATGAGAGATGGACATAATCAACTAGCATGCATACATATGTTTTCTTCTAGCTCAAGCTAATCGGCAAGCATCAAAGCTGAATCCAAACAACATGGAACAACATGCAAGTATCTTAGATGAGTCTGCAAGTAACCGACCACAACAAATGGTTTGAGTTGAAGACGATCCTTGCTTGCTTATATATCCGACAACGATGCTACTATCCTTGTGGCAATTCGGTGTTGTGGAAAGCTGCGGCTCCAGTCAGTTGGCGCACTGGTGTCGACCAACTCTCCTAGTGGAATAGGCGAGGGAAGAAGTGAGAGAGGAGTAGAGCCAGTATATTGTGGTGGTGCCCGGCCGATCGGACGCGCACCAACAATGGTACGTGTTGCCATCCACCTTTTTCTCACAACTGCCATTGCTTCTTGCTTGCACGCTCCACGCAACGATAGGAGGAGGGAGGAGAGATGAGGTAGAGGGGAACGTCGGGGGTGGCGGTAAGCAGGCCAGCCGATGCACCAGTGACAGCTAGTCCACCTCTTTTGCTCACACGTTGCTTCAAATGAGAGCGAGAGCGGGCGGGGGGGGGGGGTGTGGTGGTGTGTGTGTGGGGGCGGGCGGCGCTTCGGGTGGTGGCCAGACAACACTGCTGGTGCTGACGCACACGCCCAACCAAGGGGGAGAGAGAGGCAAGAGAGATTTTGGGGGGAGGGGTCTAACCACAACCCCCCACCTGGTGGCTAGGGTTAGAGGGGGTATGTGCGCTAGCTTGGGCAAACCCCAAGTGGTCACCACCCTCCTTTTTTTTGGCAAATTTCTTTCTTGCATTTAATTTTTTTTCACTTAATTCCATCAAAAAAGAATTTTTTTTGCAAACTGCCAACTCATATATATTTATTTTCTATTTTATTAGGCGCATGATAATGCAGCCAGATCAAAATTTGGGGAAGATGAGGCATCTATGGCGCATGAGGTAGAAAAGAAGCGGTAGCATATGTTTACCAGCCAAGTTCAGTGATGATGCAGCTTCTCCTGGTGATATTTGTTGGGATTCCGCTATTCAACCTCTGAGTCGGTGGTTCCGATTAAGCCTCTGGGTCGGTGGCGAGTCCGACTCATGGCGCACTAACGGTGACTGTTCACCAATTAGGCTCTGAGCCGATGATGAGTCAGAGTGGTGCAGTGATGGCGGCGGTTTGCCAATTCGACGTCTGAGCCAGTGGCACCAATTCGACCTTCAAATTGGTGGTGGGTCCATGTGGCACCCTGACAGTGGTGGTTCACCTATTTGGCCTCTAAGCCAGCAGCAGGTCTGAGTGATGGCACAATGACAACAACGATGGAGGCACCATGCATTGTCTCCATGCGAGCAAGAGAGACAGAGGAGGGAGGCGGAGGGGGGCTCCATCGTCCCGTGTGGTGACACTCTGTCACCGAAGCTGGTGTGTCAAACCCACAAACATGTAGTAGGGACGGATTGAACTGCAAAACCCACCAAGATGCCTCATGTGTACAATGAGGAAGTGGTTTGACAACAATTTTCCACCTGAGTTACGCCGGTTCGTGGAAGTGTTTCTTTTATGGACCTACAGAGAGAAGGTGCTGGCATCCCTTCCAAGGTTGGCAACCTTGATGCAGAGAGAAAGCACATTGATCAATTATTAGGTTGGTCACGAAAATCAATGACGAAGTCATGCTAACGCTTCCTTCCATTAGTTGTATATTCGGGCTCATGCCGCATGGGACCAATAGGAGATCGAGTAATGTTAGTGAGAAATTTACGACTAGGAGCTCAAACTCCATCAAGTGCATGAGAACTACTCTTACGCATTGCAATGTAGGGAAAGATCTACCACCTATGCAAAAGGTGTTGTGACTTGGTGGAGGGTGATATGAAGAAGCTCAGCGCTAACCACAATGGAGAACATGGTCATGGAGTTGTACAATTAAAGTGTGTTAACTGGTTTATGGCAGAATTTTATGGCGATTCAGGTTTCTTGTGCCTGATGCGCTCCATAATGAATTTTGTTACCCTTTTTCCTTTAAGGGAGTAAGATTAACTCCAAAGAAAGATAGGCTTAGTCTCTTTTTTTAGGAACTTCAACAATTTTGGGGCATTTAATCATATGCACATAGAATTTTTTTTGTTTTAGAAGCTTGGAGGCATTTAGTCATGCTCTTCTAAAATTTTTTGTCTTGTAATATATAAAATTCCCTTTTTTTTCTTTTAGATAGTTTTGAAGCCATTTCCACACATATGTTTTTTTTACTTCATGAAAATAAGGAACTCCTTTTTTATGTAATATAAAGGACAACATGCAGATCATCAAGTCTGCAACACCTTAAGAGAGGAAATTTAGGAAGATTAAAACCTGGATTAACTTATTGATTCACAATCTTTTTTTTTTTGAAAGAGGCTATGCATGGAATCTTTTGATTTTCTTTAGTCAAGTGAAAATCCATGCAGTGATCAAGATTGTAATTTTTTTCCTTAATCATGCGAAACTCTATGCAATGACCAAGATTCTAATTTTTCTTTAGTCATGCGAAAGTCATGCAATGACCAAGCTTCTAATGTTTTAGCCATGCAAAAGTCCATGCAATGACCAAGATTGTAACTTTTTTACTTAGCATGGGGAGATATCTTGCTCTTCCTTGAGCATGAAGAAAGTCCATGTCATACTCTTGAACAAGTTGTTGTGTACTATGGCGAATGTCCATACCCACAACCTTTGCTAACATATGATGATAATTGCCGTGATCATTTCCAATCACATGATGTGATCCGGCAGGAAAGGCCAACACCTTTGAAGATTTCAAAGTGTTGACGGCAAATGTCCATGTTAGACCTTAGGTACTTCATTGCTTCTGTTACAACCACCTTTCAACTATGGTGCTTGCTAACATGCCCGAAATAGGTGCATTTCGTAATAGAAGCAAGTGAATAGTTGTTCATCAAGCACTTGTGGATCGAATCCACATGAAACAAGCGGAAACTTAATTTTGGATCAAAGTTACTGAATTAAATCGTGCGAGTGTTTTTTTTGATAGCTAATCCTAAAATTACTAAAACTATTGAAATTGGGTTAAAGAAATCAATGAATAAAAACCTAGGGTTTTGAAAATTCCATTTCCATCGGGTACAATCGAGACAAATTAAGTTGTAGGCTCCCACTCCAATCAACATTCACAGAGGATCACATTTGCTACTCTAACTCAGCTAGGTGAAAAACCTCTTCCAAATCATAGATTTAGCATTAGAGCACAGTGGTCATGTGTTTCCCTAACGTATAAATATTGATGATCTCATAGAGTACAAACGATATCGGGGATGAAGCACAAATCCAATGTTTAGAGAATAAAATTCAAGAAATTAAGATGACAAACTTTCAGAAAAAAGTATAGCTAAAATCACGCACTCCAGCTTAGGTTAACCCTAACTCTCTAGAGGGAAAACTACTCACTAATAACCATGAAAAACAGTAAATATGCAAAAAATAATGAAAATATACCAAATTGGATTAATCAAAAATAAACGACTGTCCAGGTTGGCTTACAACTTGATGTGAAAAATTGATTGAAAACTAAACTAAAAACTAAACCCGAAAGTAACCTAAACTAGAGAGGGGGGCTAAACCGAATTTTCCTGCATGATAAAGTATGCCAAAAGTTTCTATATTTATAGTACAAAAGTTCTAAATTAATAAAATTGTAAACCATATGCTTGTGGTTTTGAATGTTTAGTGTAGTGGGATAATCAAACATGTAATCTAGCAATTTAGATATTTCAGCTTCCATCATAGTTAATTTTAATCGATGTTGAGACTCAATGCCGATCAAATCATCCATTGAGTACCCTAATACCTTGTGTAGAAACTCAATGCCAATCAGATCATGGGTAGAGTTCCCTAATGCCTTGCGATGCAATGTTAATGTATCTATTAAGTTGCTTAATTGTTCATTAGTGATATTAACATTTATAGGCATAGGGTTGTGTTTATCACTATTAAGAAACATATATTTCACTGAGGAAGGAAGAAGTTTTAGAATCGGTGATGGTACCTTTTTGTCGCACGATGTGTCATAATTTTTTGTCGGTGAGGCTCACTCGGGCGTGGATGATGTGTGCATAGTAGCGTGATCGTCGTTTTTATTGCTTGTCCATGTGTTGTCATCAACATCATTTCCAATTACTTCACCTTGAAACACAGTTTCAAGAGAGTCTATTCTGAATGCGGTTTCCTCATATATAGCGCAGTTAGCAATTTCAGGTAACTTAAACAACATTTGCTACTCCCCTACACGGAAAGCAATTCTATCCTCTCTTACGTCGATTATTGCACCTCTTGTACGAAGCATTGGTAATCTCAAAATAATTAGTATAGCAATATTTTCATTCATATCTAAGACGACAAAATTGATAAGGATATAAAATTTACTGACTTGGTGAGGTACATCTTCGAGGATCCCTTTAGGGTGCTTGATTGAACAATCTGCAAGTTGTAGCACCATCTTTGTTTTTATTGATGTCGCTCATGGCCAAGTGTTGTGCAATTGCCAGAGGCATCATACTAATGCTAGCATCCAAATCGCAGAAAGCTAGCCTGAATTTCATCATTCCAATCGCGCATGGGATGGAGAAACTTCCTTGATCATGCAGCTTTTGCAGCATCCTATTTTGAATAAAAGCAATACATTCTTTGGTCAAAGCAACTATTTCTAAATCATCCAAATCCCTTTTATTTGTAAGAATATCTTTTAAGAATTTTTCATATGAAGAAATTTGAGTAACAAGATCAGTGAAGAACATGGTTACATTCAATTTTTTTAGGATATTAAGGAAGTTCTCATATTGCTTATGAAAATTAGACTGGAGATAACGTCTAGGAAAGGGCAGAACCGGTTTATAAACACATGCTACCTATTGTTACTTGATTTCATTTCCTTTCAGGGTGCTTGATAGAACGATTTGCAAGTTGAACCAGCTTAAGAGTGCAGGCTTAATTTCAAAGTTATTTGTATCATTATTGGGCTTAAAGTACCTAACTGCAACCCTCTAGTGAGTGGGGTTGCATGTTCCTTCTTCTGTTCACCCATCTTTGGTGGTTCGGCTTCCTCTAGTGTTTAATTGTCTAATTTGGCTCGACTTTGGTCGTATCAGATTTGTGAGGCGGATCTGCTTGATTCACTAGATGAAGGTTGAAGTATGCACTTCTAATATGCAGGGGTTAGTTGTGCATATAAAAAACAAAAAAGAAAAATAGAAGAAATAAAGAAAAGCTAGACTGATTTGATTTAGTGCACATGATGTTCTTCATAGCGTAGGTTTCTGAAGATGGATCAATAGCATAACCTGACAAAGACTAGATTTCCAACCACAAGCCAGTGCAAGGACCTGCAATCTTTGTAACTGCCCAACAACACTCTAAGTTTCCAATCCACGTGATCACACACGAAGTTGACACACGGATTAGTCATTCTCAAACAACCGCCTTTACAATCACCGAAGGAAATCACAAGAGCAATGGAGGAAAAAGATTTTCATTCTCAAACAACAACATAGGTTTTTGTTCAAATCTAACTTAACATACTAAGGCTTGCTGCTTGGGTTTATATGGCGCCTAGTGCGCACAAATAGAAATGAAAAAGAATTCCTAAACCTAAAACAACTTCTAGCCATGGATCTTTAATCCAAATGCCTCTCCGCTTGGACATCGACTTAGACTAGCCTTAAATTCGAAATGCTTGAATTCGGAGTGCTTTTGGGCTAGGGTGACCTCCTTCACCTCCCGCTGGCCCATCTCAACATGTATGGCTACAAAAATTAATGCTCTTCCTCTAGCGAGCTCCCCTGATCAATATACCTAACAACAATCAAGTTAGAAAATTTAGGTAGTAGCACATTCTCATGTGAATCGATAGAAAACTTAGTAAGGAGTGAATTCACATGTGTTTGGAATTTCTTAGCACGGTTCTTTGTAATTGGACACTTATAATCTGAATGTGGCAGAGAAGTGCTAAAATTAGGGATGTACGTCCTCATTAGGCTTGACGACCGTTTTGTTGCTACGGTGCCCACCAACAGCACTGAAGGGTTTCACAAATTTGCATAGGCCGCACTGCTATGCTTCGCTACTCCCACTAGTAGACGGGGCAATCACTCATCAATATGTCACAAGTATGGTGAACGCTTATGCCATGACTTGGACAAGTTTATCAGAATTGTCCATTGTTATGATGCTACTATGCCAAAAAACAATTCTAAAGTGTTTACATATCTGCATGGACTGTACTAGCGTACTTTATTGCTCCCATCGGTAGACTAGACAATCAATCATTGCTGTGTTACAAGAATGGTGAATTCTGATGCCATGAGTTGAAAAAGTTACACCTTTCCTTGTTACAATCACTCATGGTGCTAGCTAACATGCCAAGGGAAGGTTGAAAAGCCATAGCGGAAGAAGTTTGCTGTAACCGTATTACTACCACGCTTCTAGCCTGTAGAATTGAAGGACATGGATTGCCACATGTGTAAGTGTCGCTGTTTAGCATTCTGAAGAGTTTTGATGAAAGTTCATTCCTCAAATTGAAAAGGTTTGCAAATTTCATTGCAACCATCTTGCTACTTAGATGTAGTCAATGGAGGTGAAAAGACTTGGCAACTTCACTTAGACACGATGTTGCCTTCAGTTTTCAGAAGCCGTGGCGGAAGGCCATACCACGACATAAATAGATCCAACTTCACTAGGACCACCTTACTGATGCAGTGTCATCTAGTGGAATCGTAAGGACTTGGAAGCTCTACATGCACATGTTGATGCCCCCAGTCTTCAAAAGTTGCAGCAAAAGATTGTGCCACGATGTGAATAGTTTAAACCTCATTGCAGCCACCTTGCTACAGTAGTGCCATCTAGTGGAGGGGAAGGCACTCGATAGCTCTAGATGTAAGTGCCGTTGTCCCAAGTCTTTGGATTCTCGGAGAAAGATCAAGCCTTGACTTACATAATTTTAACTTCATTGCGATCACTCAGCTGTTGTGGTGCCAACCATTGGAGTTGAAGTCCTGGAGAACATCATGATAGTATGTTGTCGTCCCTATATTCTCAAGTTGTAGTGCAAGTTCATGCCATAGTTTGAGGGGATTTCATCAACCATGTTGCGACCATCTCGCTATCACTGTGCCAACCAGTGGAGTCGAAGGATTTTGCAGGTCTACATGGATTGCACCATATACTTCAATACTTCCACATAATGCTATTGCCCAAAGGCATGTGATGATGTCACTAGGAACATGGGGCTTTATAGCCCGCCTTTAGAGGTCGGCTCCTCAATCATGAGGCACCTTGTGTATCGTTTCATGCAAAGATTGCTACCACACATACACGAGCATGCAAATTTTATGATGTAAAGAAAAAGAAATGGAAATTTTTTTTATATGCCCCACTTTTGGCTGCCAAACTGCAAAATAGCCATTAATAGAGCTATAAAAGGACTAAATTTTTGAAGTCGTCGGATGACCATAATGACCATCTGGTCACAAATTCACTTTCCTTCATGCATGTGCATAAGAGGCATTGTGTTTTAGTAGAACCATCAAGAGCGGTGAAGGACTTCCCCAATCCCTTCTTCTAGAGGTTATCAAGGTCATACATTTCACATCTCTTGCCCCATCGAATCAAGAGACTTGGGATATGACTTAGTTGATTGAGTGATTGGAGGATAGAAGTTTGAGGATAAAAGGCTCATGGAAATTTGGTTTTACTTTTTTAAAGAATGGTGGATGGCTTCGCCAATCTTGAATGCTTTACTTGAATATTTGTTTGAAGTTTCTTTGGATTTTGCTTCTTTGGCTTTTTGCTTCTTTGACTTTGAGGTTGTGGAAGAAGCTTTATCCACATCTTTCTGTGACTAAGTAATTCTTGCAGACACATTTTTTCCCTTATTTATGCCTCACAGCTGCAAGCATGCACATTGCACCACAACTTGTGTTGGGCTAGGTTGCCCTTTCATGCTCTTCAATCTATAGCTTTCCCGCAAGACTTACATGTCTCCATTGATCTGGGTTGGATTAAGAAATGCAAGGCACAAGGCACATGATGAGCTCCACTACTCCCGATGGTTTATACTTCATACATGTCATGTGTAAGTGAAAAAGGTCACTCCATTGCTAAGATGGATCAGCCATGGTCATACTCAAACTTCAGCAAACAAGTCCTTAGACAGTTCTTCCCTTAGCAAGCAGTTTGGGACAGGGAAAAAGGGCCATGCACATTGAGCAACATCGACTATGCTGTCAAGAGGATTCTCCGGGTCAAGTTTGCCATAGGCCTCTTAGAGAACCCCTTCTCCGACCCGCGTTTGGCTAGAGAAGTCGGCTCGCCGGTCAGTGCATACGCACTTCTTTACTCGCATGTTCCAAATCAACAAATATCAACATGTTGTTTCCTGCAGGATAAGAGCACAGGAGGCGGTCAGGAAGTCGATGGTGCTGCTGAAGAACGGCAAGTCCGACGTTGCACCGCTGCTGCCCCTCCCGAAGAACACGAAGAAGATACTCGTGGCCAGAACCCACGCTCACAACCTGGGCTATCAGTGTGGCTGTTGGACCATCGAGTGGCAAGGACGGAGCAGCAACAACCTAACTGTCGGTATGTACGAATGTTTCTACGTGCCGGGCCGAAGTTGCCCAGGTCTAGCGTGGAACTAATAAAGAATTGTTTAATAATCAGGAACCACGATGGTGGGCTACTCCGACAACCCGGCGAGGAGCGACCTCTCCTAGTACGGTGGCCAGTACGACTATGCGGTGGTGGCCGTGGGTGAGCCGCCGTACGCCGAGTTTGGAGGTGACAACAAGAACCTGACCATCCCAGCGCCGGGCCCGGCGGTGATCGAGAACGTCTGCGTGCGCATCAAGTGCGCGGTGGTCGTTGTGTCGGGGCGGCCGGTGGTGGTGGAGCCGTACCTGGACAAGATGGACGCCCTCGTGGCCGCGTGGCTCCCCTACACCGAGGGCCAGGGTGTCGCCAAAGTGCTATTCGGCAAATATGGATTCTCCGGCAAGCTCCCCATGAACGTTGGCGACAAGCACTACGACCCGCTCTTCCTGTTCGGCTTCGGCCTCACCACCAAAACAAGATTAGTTTAGTTGGTTATAGTTAATTCTTCTTAATTAGAGTTTTGGAATAAGCAAGTGAAGAGTTTTAGAATAAGCAAGTGAGAGTTTTAGATTAATTTGAGTTTATCTTAAGAGTTAATTGAGAGTTAGTTTAGATTTGTTTTGTTATGTAATTAATGCATGACTTATGACCCGAATTAAAGATTGCATTGGAAAATTTTTAATCAATTTAAAAATTTTGTGTTCAATTTGAGTCAACATAAACGAAATTCTAAATTTCTAATACTATGATAAGAATATTAAGTAATTTTTGTTAACATGCTAATACTATTATAACAACCTTAGTTGTGTCTGTTAGCCTGCTAATACTACGTGACTTTGAATTTTTTTTTGAAACAATATTTCTCACGTCATTAAATCATTGTGCATGCTCTAACTTATGTCAAGGTTTGTTGCATAAGCTTAAATTTTTTTGAATTAGAAAATCTTAAAAAAACTGAAACCCATACAAATAGGTTTATTGGTGGTCTAACACGCTCTAAATTCATAATAGATGAGCTCTTTGGCTTAAATGGGAGAAAAAACTAAAACTCTGGTGTCATTTAAACTACCTTAAAGTCAAGAGAAAAAAAATCCAAGCATGCACTTTGTTGTGGTGTTAGGAACCGCACGGCAGGTTTTTTTACGTGGAACATGCGTTTGACAACACAAGTTGATCGTGCAACAGGTTACCTCGCGTTGGGCAATCACAAAGAATGGCATGAGGGATTTATATAGGTTTAGATTTTAGTGGGAACTCTACTCTTGTCGACGTGCCACCGGCGTAAACTAGCGGGGGAGGCTGTCTCACGGGGAGAAAGCTCCTAGATGCACCTATTGACTAGTGTGTATTGATTGCAAATGAAAGGTGTGTCACAAGAGGGAGTATAGGGGGTATTTATAGACCTAAAAAGACGCAAATGACAAAACTATACTAGCCTGGACTGTCAGATTGAAAGCATGATGGTCCTTTCGCTGGGTACGACGCGTTGATCTTGGACACGTGTCTTCTTCGGTCTCGAGGTGCCTTTGGAGGTGTCAATTCCCGGGATCCTGGGTCCCTCCTGGAGAACTAGGGCTGACCTAGGGAATTGTCCAGGGAACCAGGGCCCTGCAAACTGGGCCTTCACAGGGAACAACCGGTGAACTAGAGCTTGGAAACCTGTGTCCTTTTCAAGGAGCCAACCTATGAGCTGGAGCTTGGAGGCCTAGGCCCCTCTTGGGGGCCACACGAGGAACTAGGGTCCGGGGCCACAGCCCTTCCCAAGGAACCATCTAGGGAACTAGGGCCCAAATCCCGGTGAATTGGGCCCAGAGATTGGAACCCTTCCCGAGAAATCACCTGGGGAACTAGGGTCCAGAGGCTCGCACCCTTCCCGAGGAACTACCTGGTGAACTGGGTTCGGAAACCTGGGGCCCTCATAGAGAACCATCTAGTGGACTGGGGCCTAGAGATTTGGACTCTTCTCTGGGAATTAGGGCTCGAGGACCTGGGCCCTTCCTGGGGGACCACTTGAGAGATTAGGGTCCAGAGGCATGCACCCCTCTCAGGGAACTGCCTAGGGAGTTGGGGAACTGGGGCCAGGGGCCTCCCCAAGGAACCACTCAGGGGACTAGGTCCTTGAGGCCCGAACCCATCCCAGGGAACCACCCGATGAATTAGGGTGTAGAGACTCGGGCTCTTCCCAGGGAATCACCTGGTGAACTGGGGTCCGGAGACCTGGGCGTTCCTGGGTAACCACCCAGGGAATTGGGGCCCAGACCCATCTCAAAGAACCCCCGGTGAATTGGGGCCTGGAGATCTGGGCCCTTCCCAGAGAACCATCCAGTGACTCAGGGCCCAGGGACCTGAAGGTTTCCCTGGAGGCCTCCTGGCTCGGAGGCTTGGGTCCTTTTCAAGGGGTTGTGACCTGGTGTCCTAGGAGTCTCCCACTACACACCTAAAATAAAAGTTCCAAATCTTGTGCATCTTCGTGCAAGGGAATTGGATACTTTAAGAACAAAAAAATCATAGAGGTGTGTCTTTCTCCTTGTCTCTCGACCATCCAACTGAAGTTTGAATAACCTATATTAATATAGATGAGAAATTATCTTTGCTAAAAATTTTAACAGTATCACTTACCTTGACTCCAATTGCCCAAACAGAGATAAAAACACACACATTTTATGTTTGAAGGCAGTATATACGAATCATCCTTTGAGTAGTTAACTTGCAATTGAACAGTCCTCAAAGATAACGTGTTCCCTAATTATAGATTTGTATTCTCTGCCTTATGTGTCTTCCAAGAATCTCCATGAATCTGAATGGTTAAGATTGATATGAAGAGAATTTGAAATAATTGATCATCTTGTGAGAAATTCAAAACTTCTCACTCACCTTAATCCATATCAATAATTTCTAAACTAACAATCCAAATACAAGGAAAATAAGTACATTATGTTTTATTTCTAACATTTGTTGTCTAGAACTTAAATCCCTTAATACACAGATGCTTGAATTTAAATTTGGGTCTCCACCGCTGATATATGTTCCAATTTTCCTAGATTGCATGTGAGTCAATTTTGAATGGATTATTTTTGTGAAAGACAAATTGTTCTAGAAAAATTTAGAGATATTGTTTGGCCAAATTTGTCTTTTTTTAATCTGTTATTCTAAAACGATTTAGAAATGAAACTTTACCAAATTAGAGAACACGTAAAACCCTATATCTCGAGGGCATGTTTTTCAAATTTTGTAGGTAATTTGCATGACTTTGTACCATAACTCTATTTTGCACTTGATATCAATCTTGCACATGAAAAATAGCCAAAGTAAAGCTAATTAAATCTTGATTCAAAGGAAAAACTAAGTAAAAATTAGACTCCTTTACAAGCGGAAGGAAAAAAATTAATATTTATATACTTAAGCTTTAATAAACTAGTTTTTTGGATAATGCTGTGGGCATGTTTGCACTGAGTTTAAGTTTTTCAAATAAGTTGGCTTATTGAGACTTCAGCTTTTAAGCCTAATAATTCCCTTTGCACAAGTTTCAGCTCATTTAGGGGTTTCTAGTTCAAACAAAACTTATGATTATAAAATAAACCCTGAGATAAGTTGGGTGTTTGACCACGACTTCAACTTATAAACTCGTAAATTGAAGCTAAATCTTGGCAACACCCCCTAAGCAGGCCAATTGCAGCCTTTTGAAGAGGGGAAATGTTCTATAACATTTGCTCTTCTAAATTTGTACAAGACTCACTTCCTTCCTATTGAATCACGTGATCTATGGCTAGATGTGAATGTAACTATCTAAATATTTTTGAAACATACAACTACCTGATATCGATCACAATTGCATCTCAGCCATGCATCTATTTTTACAATATAACAAACAATGAATGAGTCTTATTTTTTTGAGGAAATTACAAAATGCCCAAGTATTTGTATTTTATTGTCACAAAACACCGGCTTTTAGAAATACTGGCACATAACAAGGGCTATTTTTTACTCTTTTACACTTCACCCATTTTTGTCTAATGGCTGTTAGTAGCGATGGAAAATGACAGGTGGAGCCCACGTATCAACTAGGGCCACATGTCAGCTAGAGGGGGCTAAGTTGGACTGGCGGGAGAAGACAAGGATGCTAGAGAAGATGAATACTATGTGGTGATTGGAGAAGATGCATGTCGACCATGTCTGGCGACTAGAGAAGACAATGATTGCATCTGGCAGCTTCTCGACTATGGAGGTGGTTGCATGCGATAGCTTTTTTATGGCTGTGGAGGCTGCGCACTTGTTGCCGCTTGGCTATAGTTGCTATGGTGGTGAGAGCGCCACCGATTCGCTGTCGTTGATCCGGGAGGATCTCCAGGTCGAGTCGCATAAGGCTTCGCGACCTGAACCATGTTTGGAAAGGTTTCACCACCATGGATTGGTTCGTGGCCTTGAGAAGAATTCGATCTCTGGTCGGAATTGTAATCCGATCTAAATATATATAACTAAGCTTATCTGTTTAGGGTTAGTTATCTGAGTCTAATACATTTAGGTTATTGAGTCTGATACATATTCACACGATCGGACTATAAATACCTTGTAATAGGTTTAGTTTAGATCATCGAAGAGTTGTAGAACTTATTTAAGTTTTAGACACTTATAGTTCATTGATCGATGTAGGCGAGTGCATCCTAACGTTCGACGTGTAAAGCCTTCTTTGAAATAAAGAGTTGTGCAATTATTTTGAATTGTGTTTTCGATCAACCGTTGGGTTTTGGTATTTCCAAGTAAGATCCTATTATTCCACATATTAGCATCCGAGCGAGCCTAGTGCGAAAACCAAGACTAGGTCTCAAACGGATCAAGTTGGTATCAGAGCAACTTTTCTGTCTTGTAGATGGTGAAGACTCAGTAGGGTTACAAAACTTCAAGCGATCAATTGACGGCTCCTACAATCGCGTCTCCGACAATGTCTGACGATACCTCTGTTCAAGCTAACCTAGCCGAACAAGTGGCTAAGCTATCCACCGTCATGGAAACCGTGCTTGCTTGGATTAAGTAGCAGGACATGATTGTACCTCCTGAAGCAGGGAAGGTTATGAGTGTGAAGACTGGTGAAGACTTGCGTAGGGCAGTCGAAGATGAAGATGAAGGCAACCATAAGGCAGACGACCTCGCCAACACCTCCTTAGCTGTCGGATCTTTCAAGGTCGACGCTAAGATTGAAATACCCATATATGATGGCGTAATCGATGCCGAGAAGCTGGATTCTTGGCTCGACCAGTTTGAGACCTACTTTGACCTGAAAGGGTTTAGTAGCACTTAAAAGGTGAAGTTTGCACCTTTGAAGATGAAGGACCACGCCAAGACTTGGTGGAAGGCCCTTGTCACCAGTGGTGAAGCTGACGACCTTGCGTGGGGTCAATTCAAGCGATTCCTGTGACAAGAACTCTATCCGATGTGTTACCTTGTGGAGAGATGGGAACGTTGGCATAGATTATACCAACGGCGTGACCAATTTGTCCAGGACTATACTATGGAGTTCCGGAGGCAAGCAATGGTCATCGGAATATCGCTGTCCGATCCTCATATTTCATAAGTACACATCTGGACTTCAAAAATCGATCAGTGCTGAGTTAAGTCTGTTCGGTGTCCAAGACATCGCGACTGCAAGTACAACTGCTATGGCAATCGAGAAGAATAATAAATCCCGCGGCAGGCATGAAGGAAAGTACGACCTCAACAAAAAGAAAGCCGAGTCCGAAGAAGAACACTTCGAAATCGGGCACGGGTACTTTTTGTGACCATTGTCAAGTCACGGGACATACCAAGGATAAATGCTACAAGCTCCATCCTGAGCTTCAACCAAAGAGAAACGGAGCAGGGAAAAGAATAGCCACGGCTATTGCGACTTCACCCGACGAAGAAGTTCTCCGAGTGAATTCGGTTGATGAGGAAGATACGACCTTATCTCTAATGGCAATGCCGAAAGAGAAGGGTTAAGATTCACTTGACGACCATCACCCGATAGAGGATTTGTTCACTATCAACATCCAGGTGAAGCATGAAGTGGTCGCAGCGATATTCAATCCCGGTAGCCAGAAAAATCTGGTCTGCGCTGGACTGGTTCAGCGACTTGGTTTGAAGACTACTACACACCTGCGACCGTATCCGTTGGGTTGATTTACATCCTACATGAACCAACAGATTACGAGTCAGTGTGTGTTGAAGTTTGTGATCTCTACTCGTTATATCGATGAGGTTCAATGCGACGTTGTTCCTATCGATATCTGTCAGGTGATCTTTGGGAGTCCGTATCTGTATGATCAAGACACTCACTTCCATTAACGAGCGCAAGAGTACGAGTTCACTAAAGACAGAGTTAAGTTCGTGATTGGTAGAGACGTCCACGTCAACACTTCGAACTTGATTACCGCAAATCAGGCCAAAAGAATCGTCAATGCATGTCACAAATACGTGCTTGTTATAATTCGATCAATTGGTCAAAGTGATAGTACTCGAGCAGTATTGTCGTTGGCGTGTTGAGAAGATTTTGGTTGTTTGTCGGGACTACTGGAGAAGTATAGTGATATGTTCGAGAATACCCAGAGTCGACCGCTGAAATGTCCAGTCGAGCACAAAATTCAACTCATGTCTGATGTGACACTTCCCAATCTGAGTATGTATCTCAACTCGGTATTGCAGAATGCAGAGATCAAAAGACAACTTGGTGAGTTGCTAAATGATGGTGTCATTCAACCGAGTAGTTCACCTTGTGGATCTTCTGTGGTGTTAGTGCCAAAGAAAAATGGGACTTGGCGTATGTGCATCGACTATCGAGCACTAAACAAGATCACCATCAAGAACCGGTACCCCCTTCCTCGTATTGACGACCTGCTAGATCAATTAAAACATGTTGTTGTCTTCTCGCAGTTAGATCTCAAGTCAAGGTATCATCAAGTCAATGTCCGAGAGGAAGATACATGGAAAACCATATTCAAAACGCAACAAGGTCTGTTCGAATGACTGGTCATGCCATTTGGCCTCTACAATGCTTGGTAACTTTCATGCGTCTCATGAATGACGTCTTGCGACAGTTCATCGATGACTTTGTGATCGTTTACCTCGAAGACATACTGGTCTATAGTCGTTTATGGGATAAGCACCTCATTCATGTGGAAAAGGTGTTCGACCAGCTTCAGCAACATCGACTTCGCCTCAACCGTAAAAAGTGCGAGTTTGGCCAGCAAACTCTTTTGAACCAGGGATTCATGGTTGGCAACAGTACGTTGCAAATCGACCTGGATAAGATAAAAGTGATTTGTGAGTGGCCGCAACCGCGAACAGTTATGGAAGTGCGTAGTTTTGTGGGAGCATGCCAATACCTTCGGAAGTTCATACGACACTTCTCAATAGTGGCTTCTCCATTGCATGCATTAACCAGGATCAACCAGAAGTTCGAGTGGATAGGGAAACATGAGGACACGTTTCTCTTACTAAAGAGAAAGATCAGTGAGGCGCATGTTTTAGCTTTGCCGAATCTCCAGAAACCATTTGAGCTCAAGACCGATGCCTCGGGTTATGCAATGGGTGCAGTGCTCATGCAAGAAGGTCGACCAGTAGCATATCACTCTGAGTTATTTCAGGGAGCTCAGAAGAACTATCCAACTTACGACAAGGAGCTGTGTGCACTGCATCAGGCCGTAAAGCATTAGCGGTGTTACCTCTTGGGTAAGGAGACTATTGTCCACACCGACCACTAACCTTTGCAATATTTGTAAACTCAATCGAAGCTACAACAAGCTCGACATATGAAGTGGATGTCTTATATGTAGCAATTCAATCTGGTGATTAAGTACAAGAAGGGCGTATACAACCAACTGGTTGACATGTTGTCGCGACCATCAGTTACGACCCTCTGCTTATCAGCATTTATGCAAATTGAGCCCTCATGTCATGATGACTATGCCACAATGTACAGTGAAGATCCTGATTTCTGATCAGCACTGGCTAAGCTCGAAACAGGGAAACCTACGGAGTTCATTCATCGAGAACTCTTGTACAAAGGCAATTTACTTTGTATACCTCGTGGAGCACCTCGAATTCAGTAGATGCAAGAAGCACACACATCGAAGGTTGCTGGTCACTTTGGGGTCACAAAGATTTTGCAAAATCTTCACCGTCATGTGTTCTGGCCGCGTATGCAGCAGGATGTGGCTAGTTTTGTTCAAGGCTATGGTCTCTACAGCATCTCGAAACTGGCAAACCGGAAATTATGTTTGTACACTCATTTGCCAGTTCCATCACGACCATGGGAGAGTATATGCATGAATTTCTTGGGAGGATTGCCTAAGACCCGACACAGCAACGACTATCTCTTTGTGGTCGTTGATCGGTTCTCCAAAATGATAATTCTTATACTTTGTTGAAAGACTATCACGAGAGAAGAAGCGGCTCGGGTATTCTTTCAGCACATTTGGACATATTTTGGACTGCCGACCTCTATTGTGTCTGATCGTGATACCCGGTTCCTTAGTCAATTTTGGCGATCACTCTGGCCGATGATGTGCACAAAGCTGAAGAGAAGTACTGCCTTTCATCCTCAAACTGATGGTCAAAATGAGGTAATAAATCGAACAGTCGTTCATCTCTTGAGGGGCTATAATTCTAAGCATCCAAACACCTGGGATGAAAGCATACCGTACTTGCAGTTTGCTTTTAATTGAGCAGTGCATGGTTCGACTGGACAGTCGTTGTTTGAGGTTTGTTTGGGATTTCTACCACAGAGTCCATTCGACATGGAGTTTGTCATCCCTACCTCAGCGCAGAATAGCAAGGAAGCATCTGACCAGGATCAAGCGCAAAAGTTCCTGGAAGGTATTCAACGGCTCCATCGTGAGGTTGAACAGAACTTGTTGAAAGCTCAACTCAAATACAAGGCGCGATATGATCAACACCGAGTTGATGCTCAATTCCAAGAAAGTGATATGGTATGGTTATATCTGAGTTAGGAGAGACTTAAAGGTGGAACTCGAGTTACCTCCATACATGGATATTTACTTGGTTGTCAATGTTGAGCACCTCAAACTCTACAAGCCTTCGATGCTGGATGATGAACCAGATACCATAGTACCATCTATTGAAGACTTGGTCTATCAACGATAAGCCTCTACTTGATGATGTGACCTTGGAGAAGAAGGTGACTACCACTCGCAGTGGCACACGAGAGTCTTTTCGAATCGGATGGAAAGATCAATGAGTATGCGGTAAAGTGGTACACCAGAGAAGATGGTCAAGCCCTATTTCCACATCTCCAGTTTTGATCATGGTCGCAATAGGAGTTGGCTCCTTCTCAACAGGGGAGTCATGATCTGGGAGGATCTCTAAGTCGAGTCGCATAAGGCTTCGTGACTTGAACCTTGTTTGCAAAGGTTTCACGACCATGGATTGGTTTGCGACCTTGAGAAGGATTTGATCTTTGGTCGGAATTGTAATCTGATCCGAATATATATAAGTAAGCTTATCTATTTAGGGTTAATTATATGAGTCTAATACGTTTAGGTTATTGAGTCTGATACGTATTCATATGATTAGACTATAAATACCTTGTAATAGGTCTAGTTTAGATCATCGAAGAGTTATAGAACTTATTTAAGTTTTAGACACTTATAGTTCATTGATCGACGTAGGCGAGTGCATCATAACGTTCGACGTATAAAGCCCTCTTTGAAACAAAGAGTTGTGAAATTACTTTAAGTTGTGTTTTCGATCAACCGTTGGGTTTCAGTATTTCCAAATAAGATCCCGTTATTCCTCATATTAGCATCCGAGCGAATCTAGTGTGAAAACCATGGCTAGGTCTCAAACGGATTAGTTGTCTTTCAACTAGGACCCACCACCTTGATGCACACCCTTGTGACCCTCTAGCCGCTGGACACAACTTCCTAAACCCTAAACAGAGTGAAAGTGCTAGGGTGGAAACGGATTTGCGCATCGGCTTGAGGACCGAGTGCGCGTGAGGCTGCGTTGGAGAGAAAGGGGAGACGGGTGGCGCACCTAGGGCGGCGTGGGGGCCATCAGCTCACCAGCAACGTGGGCAATAGCTAGATCTGAGCTATCTGCACCATACATTGATGACAGTGTGACAAGGAAAGGGAGAAAGAGGAGTATGCAGCGCTTCTGCCAGTTGGTTCACCCTCACTGGCATGTGAGGAGGTGTGGAGGTAGAGTTTGCGAAGGAGGTGGAGGAGATGCAATTCTTCCAGCTGGCAGGTGGGCCCCGCCTATTAGTTTTCTATCGTTTCTAACAGCCGTTTAACAGAAATGGGTAAAGTGCAAAAAAGTCTAAAATAGATCGTGTGATGTGCCCATGTTTCTAAAACTTGACGTTTTGTGCCAATAGGGTATAAATACCTGGGACTTTTTGTAAGTTTCTCTATTTTTTAAAATGAAAATAAGGGCATGTTTCAAATGGTAATTTTTGTTCTGTTCCTAAGGGATTTTATAGAGTAAATTTGAGATATTAGTTTGATTGAATGTAAATCCGAACAAGGTCCCTTCTCTATGAAAATTTTATATATTAAGCATTAATATTGGTAACATGGAATGTTATTAATAAGTTTGTCATCAAAATTACTTTATAATATTGGTAACATGGATTCAATTTTTAAGAATGTCTCTTTATATTATTTAGTGGTAAGTAGTAAATATGTATGTGTAAACACACATATTATTCAGTAGTACATGGTCATTGTGATGTGTAAGTGCATATATTCTTCAATCAATTGTAAGCACTCAATATGTATTAGGAAGAAATTTTTATTGAAATAATCCTTTATAAAAAAACATTGCAAATCTAATCCGCAATTCAGAGAATTTACAAAAAAAACCCGCTTTGTAAGTGTGGAAAGGTGAGGAGACAATACGTGTCACGTACCACACAACACATGTGCAGTAGCATTTCTTCCAGTGTGGCAGCAAAAAAAGAATGCAATAGTAGAAAATAAGTCTATCGTACATATGTTGTACAGCAGGAAGAGTCCTTGTGACGTGTAAGTGCATATATTCTTCAATCGATTGTAAGCGCTCAATATGTATTAGGAAGAAATTTCTATTGAAATAATCCTTTATAAAAAAAACATTGCAAATCTAATCCGCAGTTCAAAGAATTTACAAAAAAACCCGTTTTGTAGGTGCGGAAAGGTGAGGAGGCGATACGTCTCACGTACCACACAACGCATGTGTAGTAGCATTTCTTCCAGTGTGGCAGAAAAAAAAGAATGCGCCAGTAGAAAATAAGTCTACCATACATATGTTGTACGACATGAAGAGTCCTACCGCACACCCCCTCTACGGTAGCAACTAGGCTAGTTTGTTAGGTTAGTTGCAATATTTTGTACATGATATTTCATATTTTTCAGCATCAATATTTTTTAAATTATAAAGTCAATTAACGATATCCATTTGAACCATTAAAACTATGAAGCAAAAATGATTAGGTCGATAAAAATGTATCATCAATTGGAGTTATATATATATAACAAGACAAAGCCGGATCATCAATCGGACTTATATATCTTAAGTTATAACAAGATATCATCAAAAGATGTGAATGATGGAAAAGTAAAAAATTTCAATAAAATTTAATTTGGGACAATTGAACTCAAACTTTCCAATACTTCTTGGATCATTATCTTTTGATCTATAACTCTGATTAACGATTTGTTTGAGTCAGTGGAATGATGCATCGAAATGATTAGATCGACACAAATAGATCGTCAACTAGAGTTATAGATGAAAGGATAGTATATTTTGTGATATATGTGGGTTATTTTCTCAATTTTCTTTTTATTTTGGATTATTAAAAAAAATTCATGGTTTGACAATGTCTCCTAAACAACTTCAATACCAAGACGATTCCACAAAATCATAATGAAGTGTGAAGTATAGGAAATATCTTTTTGAAAATTTGTATTGAAATTTTGGACTCTTCCAGCATCCATATCTTTTGATCTATGAATCTGATTGACGATCTGTTCAAACCACTACAATTTGAAAAAAAATAATTGCTTAAATATGATTTAAAAAAAACACTTTTAAAAAGTGGCCTTAATTCCTATCATTGACAAGGATGGCGACTGACTTTCAATCTTCCAATCGAGAATTTTTTAAAAATAATTCATTTGGCCTGATGCTTACTTGGTTGGAGTTACGATTAGGGTTTTGTGGAGTTAGGGTTAGGGTTTTTGAGAGTTAGTGTTAGGGTTAGGTTTTGGAAGAATATGATGCATACAATGAAAGAAGTGGTAGTAAAAAAGACTGATAGCGTTGGCCTTGAAATCTGAGTCCAAAATACATAACTTGTTAATATTTGAGCAGAAACTAAAAAGAAAGTTACACGTGATGGTTGCAATTGCATAAATAGTTGGAGCTAATTCTACAAGAACAAAAGGTAACAAATTGTCGGAGTGCTACCTTTCCCAAATAGAGACTATCCATCTCGTGTCTGAGGGTGTTTATAGTGTTATACTATATTTTCATCTATAATTCTAGTTGACAATCTATTTGTATCGATCTGATTGTTTCGACTCATAATTTCACCGGCTCAAACGAATCGTCAATCGGAGGTATAGATCAAAAGATATCGATCCCAAAAGAATTAGAAAGTTTGAGTTCAATTTTCCCAAATTAAATTTTACTAAAGATTTTGCTTTTCCAGCATTCATATCTTTTGATCTATAATCTGATTGACGATCTATTCGAATCACTATAATTGCAAGGCAAAACGATCAAATCGACAAAACCGGATTGTCAATTAGACTTATATATCTTAAGATATAATAAGATATGTTATCTTGTGATATATAATTTCAATTAATGATTTGTTTATATTGGTCTAATAATTTTTTCTTCATAGTTTCAATGGTTCAAACGGATCGTCAATCGGATTTATAATTTAAAAGTATCAAGACCGGAAAATATGAAATATCCTGTACAAAATATTGCAACTAACCTAACAAGCCCAGTTGCTACCGTAGAGGGGTTGTGTGGCAAGAATCTTCCTACCACACAACACATGTGTGGTAGACTTATTTTCTATTGTTGCATTGTTTTTTTTTTTTGCTGCCACACTGGAAGAAATGCTATAGCACATGCGTTGTGCGGTACGTGACACGTGTCATCTCCTCACCTTTATGTACTTATAAAATAGACTATTTTTGTAAGTTCTTTGAACTGTGGCTTACATTTGTAATTTTTTAATGAAGTGTTATTTCAATAAATAATTCCTACAGGAAGTTGTATTACTATCTGTTCTATATATTTTTGTTGCAAGTCTCAACAATTCTATTGTATGTAAATATGTATTTTTGAGGTGGTAATTATGTCTATTTTTGCTTCAGAATATGCTTAGAGGGCCAAATGTTACTATTATTTTAAATAAATGAGTATGTGCGTTAAAAAAATAAAGACAATCCAAAAACAAATTGTTTGACGTCTTGGTATTTGATGGATGTCATGTGGAAGATTAAAAAGGAAAAAAAAAAACATGCGAGGGTTGTTGTCCTAATATCAAAAGGTGGACGGCCAGTAATGTTGAAAAAAGGAAAGTGTCCACTAGTTTGTATTTAGTTCCACTGGATAGCTGACCTCATAAAAAAACTAACAAAAAAGTGCGTCGACCATTATAGCCCTTAAATATAGTATTTCACTGAGACCAACTCTTTTCATCCACACATAATTTGGGCACCATGCTAAAATCCTCCTTTCTATGTGAGTAGAAATATGCCAAGAAAATAACTATTTCTGCTGCACAACCACCCTTATAAAAAAATAACAAAAAAGTGTGTGGTTGCAAGTTGCAACCCCTAAATATAGTATTTCATCGAGACCAATCTCGCTCATCCACACATATTTTAGACACCAAGTTCTTCTTCTCTCTACAAAACCCTCATTTCTACATCGGTAGAAATGCACAAGAAAAATAACCCGTTCCTTATATATTTTTCCAAATAAAAAAATATGGCGAAGGTAAATATGCAGGTGACATTCTTGGCCTTGACCTTGCTGGGGTTGATGCTAATGGCAAGCCAGCAGGTGGGGGCATCACAGTCAATTTATTCTTCTGCAGATGCTAAAATTAGTTGCACCGTCCTTGGCAACTGCAGAGATCCATCAAAGCCACAGCTACCACCACAACAAGCGAACCCATACACACGCGGCTGCTCCAAGATTCACAAGTGCCGTGACTAAGATAAGCCTATATGGTGGTTGCAATTAAAGATTCTATCAACAAAAAAAAGTGCCAATTTTTTAATTTCAATTTTATTTGTTGTTGTTGTTATTGTTACTGATGATTATGATGATTCCCAAAAGAAATTTATTTTTCACGTAATAGTTTTCCTTGGGTGAATTTCAATTTGTTATTTTGGAAAGGGTGTTCTTTTATGTAATAATGCACCTCTTGTACTTATGTAATTTGTGAAATTTGTATTTTGATTGTATTATTTTAATATTAAAGCAATCAATTAATTTGAATGTGCCATTATCATCACTTTGTAGAAAAATAATCAGACCTTTTGTAAATCCCTAACCACCCTTACCTAAAACTACATTTACCCTAATTAACTCTGGAATCCCATTCTTTCCTCTCCCCTCCCAAATTAAGGCCATTGTCAACGGAAGCGAAATTAATACTATTGAAAATGATGAAGTTGATTCCTCATTGTTTACCTCGGTGTTTGGCCAAGAAATTTGCTCAAAGTGAATTTCTTTTTAGTTGCGATCGTGCCATTCTGTCTTCACAGGAAATAACAAAAATATAGAAAGAAAGAAAAGCAAGTTGCACAAATGAATTTGTAATTTATTAACTCTTAACAAAATTACAAAATACAAGTATTTTTTTGCTTTTTTTTGTATTTCTTTGTCTACCGTGTCATGCGTGGATCTAACTAAGTGAGACTTAGTAGAGCACCTCTGATTAAGCTACGTTTGGGGTCATCGTCTTCAAACTTTATTTTTGCTCTTCATGAATGTGGATGGATCTCTCTCAAAAAAAATGTGGATGGATGTAAATGTAAGTGCAAATGATGTGGCCTTTACTTCATCAATATTGGTCGATGTGGGTTGCCTTCGCCTCATCGGTGCCTGGCAAAAAAGATGTCTGACCTCGTCGGCCACAGACAGGTATGGGGTCTTATAGTAGGTTTGGCCTTGTTGGTACTGGGCTTTTGGCCTCGTCATTCGCAAACAGAAACGTTGTCTTCACTTCATCAGTACCCATTAGCAGGTTTGTTGGTGGGGATAGTTTGATGCAATGTAGTGTCTACCTTCACCTTATTAGTACCTGGTTGAATGAATGTCTGTTCTTATTGGTCACGAACAAAAGACATGAATGAGAAAAGGGGTAATAGGATCGTGATGGCCTTGTGCAATGCACATGTGATGTGCAGAAAATGGTGTTTGTTGACAGATATGCACTCCCTTAGAGATGAGCTGCAAGCAACTTAATTTGAGAAGTGAAGCATTTAGTCGCGACCAGTTGGATGAGCCCGGGATGTATGAACACTTATCGTGATCTAATCAGAGAGATCCTCTATGAAGGCTTAGGTGAAGTGGAATATAACTCCAGATCTTATGAAAATCGAGTGGAGAGTTATTAATCCTCTGCGTTACTGATAGATCATGAAAGAAGAGCGTAGATTGCACTCCCAAGACAAGGCGTGAGTAGCTTGCTGCGGGATGCGACACATTTAGTGCAATCAGATCAGCCCAATGCATATGTCGCGATCTAATTGGAGAGATCCTCTACGAAGGCTTATGTGAGGTGCAACACAGATCTTAAAAGAACGAGCAGAGGGTTATTGTCCCTCTGCCTTGTGGATGGTTCATGGGAGCCACACTCCCGGATTGGGGCTCTACCAGCTATCTTTGATATTTAATGCTCACTTTAGAAAGGTAGAGCCATTAGGGCCATTGTGACTCTCAAACTGTAGTGCTCCTTTATATTAGAGTTCATCTACCTTTATGGGATGGTTTGGAGGAGGTCTCCTTATATAAGGCTCTATCTTTTTTTTTATAGAAGATAATTCTTTTGATACTTGAAAAAGACTTATTCCTTCTCTCATGATAAATGAGACTAATTAAAGGGTATAGCTTATCTATATGAGTCATCACTTATCCTGATGGCTAGTGGGATTTTATCAAGCTCTTGTATGCCTTTCATGACATGTGAGATCTGTCTAGTTTAATGGACTCATCTTTTATTTCTTTATTTACTACTATTATTTTTTATTTATTTGCATAAAAATCCATGGAAGAAAATATCTCTCACCAAGTCTAGTTTGTGAACAAACAGCTTGACGTCAGCTTGGCAAAACTTGACTTCGTATCTCAGGTCGTGATGTTTGTTATCAACATCGAGCAACACTCGCTTCTTCCTTTTTTGTCTCTTGAAAGGCAAAATTCCTGTCGTGTTTAGCAACTAAAAAGAACCTGCACACTTTTCATCTAGAAATAACTTGTAAGGGAGAGAACAAACAAATAGAATAATTTCCTCTTCAAACTAGAATTTCAACATTGCAAACCATTGGCATCAGCCTGCATAGATAGGACCATTAATACCAACACTAATCATCCATACATCCAGTGAAGCATGTAGTGCACCTCTTTTACTTACTCTATATTGCCTGAACCAAGCAACCATAACACATAAATTCCCACGTATATTCTAACCATATTTTGGATTCAACAATTTAGCCAATTAGAGTTTAACCTGAAAGCTAATCAATAAAACCATCAGATTTCCAAACCACTATCAGATAAAACTTCTTTCTTATGCATATGATGTGAGATGGACATAATCAACTAGCATGCATAGATATGTTTTCTTCTAGCTCAAGCTAATCGGGAAGCATCAAAGCTGAATCCAAACAACATGGAACAACATGCAAGTATCTTATACGGGTCTGCAAGCAACCGATCACAACAAATAGTTTGAGTTGTAGAGACCTTGAACGATATGTTTGGGAATCCAAATGGAATTGGAACACAAAACATGATCACAACAATAAAATCCTACTCAGATTCAGATTTATGAGGACTTCTAAATTCTGGATGCATCATGCGTGCTATCCCTCATGATTCAGCATGCAACTGATCCACTGCATGCAACTTCAATTGCTTCAGAAAAGTAGAGGAGAAGCGACAACCATTCAGGTGAGCTACTTACAAATTTTCGAAGTGCAGTTTTGTCGTTGATGATGACGGTGAGGGGTGGCTTGGTGCACAAAGCCTCGCTGCCACAGGGCACTCTTGTTGGCATGATTGGCAGTGGCGTGGTGCCAACGGCGGAGGAGACAAGGACGCCGGTGGCTTGGTGCGTCAAACGGCGAGGAGTCGAAGACAGTCCTTGCTTGGCTGTATATCGGACAATGATGCTACTCTCCTTGTGGCAATTCGGTGTTGTGGAAAGCCGGTGATAACTTTCGTATTTGTGTTTATTTTCTAGATATCTATCCCCTCATTCATACTCATTGTAGTCATAAAAACCATCGTTCATTTAAATATAGTTGTATTTGCTGTCGTAGGTCGACACAAATCGAGTAATTTTCAGCTGATTGGATGCATTTTATTAGTTGGATAAGCAAGCCCAGGGAGGAGTCCTCTCCTTACCCGGGACCAAGCCGACGAGACGAGGCGGCTTTCCTTGGGCCTCCTCACCCCCCTGGTTCGGACCTGCATGGCAGAGGGGGGAATCAACGATCGGTACGAGGACGTCATATCCCTCTCTCTTCAGGTAAGGAGTACCTACATCATTTGCTAGTGCCCGTTCGGGGGCTTTCCTAACCACCTTTTTTGTATGCAGCAGACTGCCGCCGTGGCCCATGCCTTCCGCGGTAGGCTCGCGCGGGAGAACGAGGTTGCCAACATGGAGATGGCCGCCCTCGAGGTCTCCTGAGATGTGGCGATTCGGGAACAGGACACGGCCGTCGAGGAGCTAGGGCGCGTTCAGGCGCAGCAGCTCGTCCCAGCTAAATCTGCGAGGGACGCTGCAGTCCGGGAGCTAGAGCTCGTTCGAGCATAGTTGTCGGTGTCGGAGGGGGCCAACTCCCGTCTCCGGGATGAGTTGAACGCGACCCTGGGCGCTGCCGATACCTCCACGACCAGGTCTTTGGTGTCAGCCAGGAATCACGTCCGGGCCGCGCTCATCTCACTCGGGCTTGAGTTCCCTTCTGGAGACCAACCCTCAGAACTCACTAACCTTGGTAGCGGAAGCGACGAGCTTCCTTACCCGGCAGGTGGCCGCTATCTCCGCAGCGGTGAATCTTCGAGCTAGGGGTCTCGCCATCCCTGTGATGGTCGTTGCTGCGTCTCTCGCGGAGTACCAAGGCGCTGGGCCCTTGGGGACTTTGTTCCCCCGGGTTTCCCTGACTTCTACGAGCCCCAGCAGAGGGAAGCCGAAGGCCTCGCCAAGCTATTCTTCGACCGGGTGCTTGAGACTTTGGCCGCGGCCACTCCAGGAGAAGCCTCCTCCGGGGGGGGGGGGGGGGTCACAATGGGCAAGTATGAGCCTTGCCCCCCCCCCCCCCCCCCCGGATATTAGTTTAGCTTCTTATTTGTAGGATTTTTGCTCCCGGTTGCCCCATAGGGGGGCCCCGGAGACTTGTAAGCATTTCCAAGATTAAATGAAACATTTTTTGCTGAACTTCATTCGATTGGCCAACAGGTTTTTGATGTGAATGTCCTGGAGGGGGATTCTGGGGGCCTCCCCGTTACGGGAGTTCCCGGGGAGGTCGCCACCTTGCTAAGGTGGCTTCCCGAATGGCATATGGCTAACTTTGACGATTATCGCGCCGAGTTGCCCCCACCGGAGCTGGGATCTTAGAGGGTTTTTCCACTCCGGATCCTTCCACCAAATGGTTACGAGAGTTGGCCCGAGGACACGCTAAGAACGGCATTTCGAAGGGTCCAAGGTTTGTACAAGGACATCCCCCGAGAGTTCGCAAAGAGACATGGAGGATAGTTTCTTTTCTGGTTCCCACCGGAGGGGGTTGTCCTCTGGGTCGTGTCCCCATGGGGATCTGGATCCCTGAATTATGTATTTCTTGCCCACCGGGGGGGGGGCGCTGTTCCCCGGCCCGTTTCATCAATAAGACGGCATTTTAATCCCAACACCCTCTCGAGGGAAGTAGCTATCCGGGTGTGAAAAAGGGCCCGCATGCCTCTTACCCGGGCCATGTCCGGGGAAGAGAGGGCTCCCTTACCCGGGACCGAGTCTGGGGAAGGGACGGTCCCTTACCCGGAACCACTTTCAGGGGAGAAGAGAGCCCCCTTACCCGGGACCAAGTCCGGGGGAGGAGAGGAGCCCCTACCCGGGACCATGTCCGGGGAGGAGAGGACTCCTTACTCGGATCCACGTCCGGAGGAGAAGAGGACCCCTTACCCGGGACCAAGTCCGAGGAGGAGAGGACTCCTTACCCGGAGTCACATCCGGGGGAGGAGAGGACCCCTTACCCGGGACCAAGTCCGGGGAGGAGAGGGCCCCTTACTCGGGACCAAGCCTAGGGAGGAGAGGGCCCCTTGGAGGAAAAAAGGTCCATATCCCGGAGGCGCGGAGCCCCCGGACCAGGGGAGTCCCTCTCCTGGGAGAGGGAAGATACTCATCAGGGAGTCCCATTACGCCCGCGGTCAAGTCTCTCTCGATTATGGGCGATCGAGGCCTGGTTGAGAAATCCCAAGCCCGCTCAGATCTAAGCAAGACTTGATCAGAAAAATCACAAATATCTCTCGGAACCTGTGGGGCATTTACTCATGTAGGGGCCTGATTTGTCTCCTCCCCCCGTAGCGGGGGGCGGCTTGAGCTAGACGACCCACGCTGGTGTCACAAGAGAAATCCAGGCCACTGTTCTCGTGTAGGCAAGTATGGGGGTTCAATTAGAATTCCATTGGTCGAATGCGACCTAAATTGCTCCCGGAGGAGGAAGAGCATGAGTGAGCTCTGGAGTGTATGTGGGGGGGGGGGGACTAGTCCTCCAAAGTGACTTGTTACCTCGGTTCCTTGAGAACCGGGTTGCCGCTTACGCCCTCAGTCCACGAAGGGATATTGTAAGCCGCCCTAGGGAGAACGAGGCTCCCGCCGTTGGGACTTTTAAGGCTAAGCTGGAGCCCGTAGCCTCCTCGCAATGAGGGCATCCTCGGGAGGGCATCCTCGAGGGGAGGGCATCCTTGAAAGGGCGTCCTCGCGGGGAAGGCATCCTCAAGATGAGGGCGTCGCCTCAGGGGTGGTTAAAGAAGATATTCTGCATAAGACCACATAACAGAGAGAAAAACTATTTGCATTAATAAAAATGAGCTGATACAATGCCTCCTCCCTTCGCGGAATCGCAGAACGGGGAGGAAAAGGCCTCGAGGCCATTGTTTCAACTCGCCGCGCCTTCCCCTTGCGAAGTCGCCAAAGGGGAAGGGGGAGGCTCGGAAACTAAGTGTAAAATCTGCGGAGCAGGGCCACGTTCCATGTGTGCTTCAGTTCTTGGTCTTCGAGAGTGGAGAGCTTATAAGCTCCCGAGCCAAGGATCGTGGAGATCTTGTATGGCCCTTCCCATTTTGGGCTGAGTTTTCCTTTTGTTTGGAGGTCAGCCCCGATCTTGCCGGTCTTCCCCCTATCTTGGGAGAGAGGGACTTCTCGGAAGTCCCCCTCGGGGCGAGGTTTGGGAAGGAACTTCCCAGGGGGCGTGACCGGCGCGTCCGGGGTCGGGAAGGAGCTCCCTCTCCCTGGGGCCTTGACCAGGTTAATGTCCCTGATCACTACGGTGGCGCACTCATAGAGGGAGCGAGCCATATATATCCTAGTCGCCCCGCACGGAGATCACCCCGTTCGGCCTAGGGATCTTCATGCACAGGTAGTTTTGGTGGACCGTTGCTCCTAGACGGTTGATGATGGTTCTCCCTATTATGGCGTTGTAGGAGGAGGGGAGATCCACCACATCAAACCGAATCATTTCGGTTCGGTAATTGTCCGGGGCGCCGAAGGTCATTGGGAGATCGACCTTCCCCACGAGGTGTATGGTTTTTCCCGGGACAAAGCCTTGCAGAGGCCCCGCAGTGGGTTGCAGGAGTTTTTCGTCCACCTGCATTTGTTTGAACGCCTTTAAATAAAGGACGTCCGCAGCGCTCCCACCGTCGACCAAGATTCGGCCAAGGCCACAGTTGAACACGGTGGCGGAGACGATTAGCTCGTCGTCATGGGGGAAGCACACCCCCCGCGTGTCTTCCGTGGTGAATGTTAGTGGGACGTCTGACCACTTCGGTGGCCGGGACGTGTTGATGATCCCTATCGCCTTCACTTCTCGCGCATACTCTTTGCGCTAGCGCTTTGAGTCTTGTCCGGAGGCGGATCCTCCCAAGATGACATTAACATGCCTCTGGGAGGTTTGGAAAGGGAGCTCATCGTTCGAGCTCCTTTCCTGGCCTTGCCTCTGGTGTCCCCCCGGTGGAGCTGGGAGTGCTGCCAGAGCCGGCGATGAAATGGGTAAGGAGGTAGGGCCTCCTCCCTCCCATCCATGCTGCTCGAGAAATGCCGTGAAGTGTTGAAGGAGTGCGTGGCATTCTCGGGTGGCATGGGAGTTGGACTTGTGGAAAGCGCACCACGGGGTGGCTCCAGCCTCCTTGCCCACTGGCTGGGGAGCCTCTCGCGTGCGGGAGGATTGGCCTCCCCCACCGCCTTTGGGCTTGGAGAGGGTTCGTTGTCCCCGGTTAGGATCCCGAGAGCTGCCTCCGCCTTCGAGGACGAAAGCGTCCCGAGGCCTTGGCTCGTTGTAGGGTTCTTTCTGGGGACGTTTGTGGGAGGAGTCCCTCTCCCCAGGGCTGGGGGTCCCCTGATTCTCCTTCCAGAGGTCGTCCTCCTCAGCTCTCGCGTACTTTTTGAGCACGTTGAAGAGCTCGTCGGCGGAGGAAGGGCAACTCCGGGTGATCCGTTTGAGACCTAGCCTTGGTTTTCGCACTAGGCTCGCCCAGATTCTAATATGCGGAATAGCGGGATCTTACTCGGAAATACCGAAACCCAAAGTAATTGGACAACTCTTTATTTCAAAGAGGGCTTTACACGTCGAATGTTATGCACACTTGCCTACGTCGAAGGAACTATAAGTGTCTAAAACTCAAATAAGTTCTATGACTCTTCGATTGAGTTCGATGATCTAAACTAGGCCTATTACAAGTTATTTATAGTCCAATTGTATGAGTACGTATTAGACTTAGTAATCCTAAATGTATTAGACTCGTATAACTAATCCTAAACAGATAAGCTTAGTTATACACATTCGGATCGGATTACAATTCCGAACAGGGAACGAATTCCTTTTCCTGGTCGCGGACCAATCCATGGTCGCGGACCCATATGCGATCAGGACTTGGTCGCGAAGCCGTATGCGATCAGGACTTGGAGATCCTCCCGGATCACCGGGAGAGCCTCCGATGGAGTTCTCCCGGGAGGATGCCGCTTTTGCATGCCTCAATCACCGTCTAGTAGGGGACGTGAGCCACCTTGCTCTTGATCTGGGCGAAGTGCTTGAAGAAGCTCCGTATTGTCTCCCTTGACTGTTGGCGAATGGTATACAATTGCGACGAATCCAGGGGACGGATATAGTTCCCCTGGAAGTTCGAGCAAAATTCGCGCTTCAATTGCTCGAAGGATTTGATGGACCCGGCTTTGAGGTTGTAAAACCACGACCGGGCTATCCCGGAGAGGTATAGGGAGAAGACGTTGCATTGGACGCTTTCGTCCCCTCCAACCGCCGAGATGGCTGTGGAGTACACGTGCACGAACTCGTAGGGGTCGGCCTCCCCATTGTAGTGCTCGATATGGAGCGGTCGATACGGCTTCGGCCACTGGACACACCGCAAAGGGGTTGATTGGCCCATTTCACTTCCTTCGGGAAATCTGCGTCGCTATCCCCCTTTACGGGGGAGGCACGTTCATTGTCCGAATCAAGAAGGGGTCTCATTGGACCTCCTGCCTTTCGGTACCGCCTTCCTTCTTCGGGGTTGGTGGAGCTCACCTCTTGCACCTCGGGGAGGTCTCTGGAGGTGACGGAGGCCTTTTGCATGGGTCTCTTCCCCTTGTTTGTTGGGACGAGAGCGCGACGTCCGCGTGCCAGGAGTGATTCCTGGCCACGACAGGACGAGGCGCCTTCAGACCTTGCCATGTGCATGCGCTCTACCTCCTCCCGAGTGAACTGCGTTTGGTCCACCAGGGGAGCCCGGGGAGGGGGCCCCAGGGGAGAGAGCTGATGCACACCCGCTGCTGGCGCTGGAGGGGAATTGCGTGTCGGGGGGGTTCCGGCGATGGAGACGACCCGCGGCATGGGAAAAATTCCCAGCGGGGGAACGGCCTGCATCGCGGGGACCGTATCGGAGACACCTCCTAGGACAGGCAGGGAGAATGTCCTGAGCTGAACTGATGTTTGTAAACATGTCTTGTTCGAAGTGATTTAGGCTGTGATGGTTTTTGTTCGTGTAATTCAGTCACTCTCTATGTTTGGTTGCTATCAATTTTGGCTGAGATGAGATTGATTATGATTTCCATTACTTCTCTGTGAGCTTCATCTGCTATGTTGAGCTTCTATTTCTCTTCTAGAATTAACATCTTGGGTGTTCGGCTTTGAATCTCTATGATGTTGCAAATTGCCTAGAACTTTGTTAAGCTGTGAACTTGCCTGTCGAGATTCTTGTGTGTAGGTTGGAATTTATGAACTGGAGGATTGTATTTTGGGAGTTTGAGATCATGGAGAACCTCTGTATTTGCTACTGTCTTCCTGTGGTTTCAATGGTTCTATGATCTTTTATTGCACCAAAATATATTTAAAAGAAAACTGCAGATTGTCTAATCTTCCTCTGTATTGTTGTTTGGTTGCTTAGTTGGATCTTTGTGCTTATTTTCCAATTGGTTCAATACATCAGTATAATTCACCTGTATGATTGATGTTTGATGTTTTGTTGAGATGAATTAGAATAATAATTTATTAAATTTATGTTGTGAACTGAACATAATCATCGTCCGCTGAATTTAATGCTAAATTGTCATTCTTTTGCACTGCATTGATCTATGACGAGTGTGATGAAGATACTAAAAACCATATTTCAATGTTATTGTGATCTAGTTCAATCTCCATGTTAACTTAATTACTTTCCAGATGTGGTTTCATTTGTACAGCTGTGATCATCTGAGTACCAGTGAGTTTCAATGTGGTGTATTGTGATTTGACTGTGCTGAGTTACATAGAGAAGTTGTCTTATGCTTCAATTCTTTGACTTCCAGAAATTAAACTTCTGTTTAGTTTAGACTGGGATGCTTTCTTTGGATGGCTTGGGCATTTTGATAGTTGGTTGTTGAGAGGGTGTTGAGGAACGGTCTGTGTTAATTCTTTACGCACTCGTTCATTGACACCGTCGATAATCGTATTTGTTTTAGTCGTTTTCGCCTTCATCTTGAGAGACCACTGAACGATACGACTCTATCGCTTGTATTCATAGTTATGTGTACAGACTTAACACTGATTGTAGTCGGTTGATGACCACTTCTTTCTCTCTCTTTACTTTTTCTGCCATTTCCTCCCTCCTTTTCTTGTCTGTTTTATTTTCATTTATTCTCGATTTAGTTTAGTTTCGTACGTTTCGCTTCATCTAGTCTTTGTGGAAATAACAATATAATATTTATCATACTATTTTGATTTTGTCCTCTTGAGAGACGGCTAGCTTTAGCTTGTATCAGTCGACAGCTCCAGTCTGTTGGCGCACTATTGTTGACCAACTCTCCTTGTGGCACGGGCGAGGGAAGAAGTGAGAGGTGTGGAGCCAGTACAGCGTGGTGGTGACCAGTCGATCACATGTGTACTGACAGCAACATTGCCATCCACCTTTTGCTCACAACCGCCACTGCGTCTTACTTGCACGCTCCACGCAGTGATAGGAGGGAGGAGAGTTAAGGTAAAGGAGAATGTCGGGAGTGGCGGTCAGCTAGCCGGCAGATGCGCCAACGATAGCTACTCCACCTCTTTTGCTCACATGTTGCTTGAAAGGAGAGCCGGGGGGGGGGGGGGGGGCTTCATGGGGTGACCAAACAGCCAACTCGTTGTTGGTGCCGGCGCACGCACCCAACTAAGAGGGAGAGACAGGCAAGAGAGATTTTAGGGGGGGAGGGTGATAGAGATATGCTCTAGAGATAATCATAAAGTTGGTTATATCATGACATGTTTATGAATTCTTATTGCATTCTCTGAATAAAGTATCACTTTTCTCGATCAACAAGTATGTGATTTGTTTGTAGAACTCTTTATAATGATATACGAATTGTCTCAATTTATTTATAGAATTATTAGTGATACTCATTATAAACATCTCTGATTTTCGGTATTATATGGAATAATAATGCAAGTAAGTCAGCACGATTATTGATTAATAGTCAAGTTTCACAAACCATTGATATGAAATATCAAGTCAATGTTATGGACACATGTTGGAGAACATGTTGGTCGGATTGACCTATTTTGAGATACTGTTGAGATTATTATGTGTCATCAGTTTGTTTCTAACAGTTATTTTGGTTTATCTTTATACTTGGGATCATCACAGTTTCATACATAGTAGTAGTATACCTTGGTGTTATCAACCGCTGCTTTTAACCGAGTAGTAATAAATGTGACATACAGATATATTATGAACTATGTGGTTGAATGTGAATGGTCGAGATGGAATTTGCTCCTTTCATATCTTGAGAGATATCTCTAGGTCTCTTGATATAATTGGACTAAGAAAGTGCATGGTCGTGCCGAATATAGTTGAGAGTCAAGTATGGAAAAAGTTAGTCCATTACAAGATCGAGAAAGGATCAAACTATTCAAAGATGACATATTTCTCACCTTTAATTCGATTTGGTATCGTAAGGCAAAGAGATAATCCATGATAAGTTGTATATATTCGTCGGATATGATCTTTGTGTACATACTGATAGTCATAATGTTTTGCTAGGAACCGCTTATGACTTATGATTTCAGAAGCTATTTCCGGTCGTGGCCAAATATACATGAACCTACAGGGTCACACACTTAACGGGTTGGAACATTAATTCGGATGGGATTCGAAATGGGTCCCCTATTAGTAATGAGTTTATCATTGGGATTAGGATTCATATTAGAGTATGAATTATCTGTGAAGCCTTAAAAAAAAAGGTGAAGTGGGCATGCAAAAATATCTGATCTATTCTGACCACCACCACCATCCACAAGATAAACCTCCAAAAACCTTAGTCGCGTGTGCTGATGCTAGCACATGAACACGCGGTGCTCCTTTCCCAGACGTGTGTACTTCCGTAGAGGTGCGACTGCTACTGTTGCACTATTGGTCACAATCTGGTTGCGACATCAACTCTTCTTCCGGTGCTGCATAGTTGCATCCGCGCATCTAATGGTAAACCTCTGATTTATGATCTTATGTTTGCATGGTTCTTGAGTTTTTGGGTAAAGTTTTTTGAAATTACTGGTAGAGTAGCAACCCATTCTCCTTCAAAGGGGTTTAACCACACCCTCCCACCTAGCGGTTAGGGTTAGAGGGGGGTATGCAAGCTAGCTTGGGCCAACCCCAAGTGGTCACCACCCTCTGTTTTTTTGGTAGATTTCTTTATTGCATTTGATTACTATTTTTTTCACTGAATTCCTTCGTAAAAGAATTTTTTTTTTTGCAAACTATCAACTCATTTATTTTCTATTTTTTTAGGCGCATGATAATGCAGCCAGATCAAAATTTGGCGAAGATGAGGCATCTATGGCGCATGAGGTAGCAAAGAAGGGGTAGTATCTGTTTACTGGCCAGGTGACGATGCAGCTTCTCCTGGTGATATTTGTTCGGGTTTCCCAATCCAGTCTCTAAGCTAGTTGCGCCGATTCAACCTTTGGGTCAACAGCAAGTCTGGGTCATGGCGCACTGACGATGACGGTTTGCCAATTGGATCTCTGAGCCGGTGGCACCAATTCGGCCTCCGAACTGGCGGTGCCACGTGGCAACCCGACGGTGGCGATTCACTTATTTTGCCCTTGAGCTAGTAGTGGGTTTGGGTGATGGCACATTGACAATAGCGGTGGAGGCACCGTGCACTGTCTCTGTGCAAGCAAGACAGACAAAGAGGAGGGAGGCGGAGAGGGGGCTCCGTTGTCCCGTGGGGCGGCACTCCGTCACCCAAGCTGGTGCGTCAAACCCACACACATGTAGCAAGGACAGATCGAACTACGAAGCCAATTACCAAGATGCCTCGTGTGTACAATGAGGAAGTGGTTTGACAACGACTTTCCACCTGGGTTACGCCGGTTCGTGGAAGTTTTTCTTTTATGGCCCTTCAGAGAGAAGGTGCTGGCATCCCTCCCAAGGTTACCAAGCTTGACGTAGAGAGAATGCACATTGATCAATTCTTAGGCTAGTCACAGAAAATCAATCAAGAAGTAATGGTAACCCTTCCATCTATCAGTAGTATCTTCGGGCTCATGTCACACGGGACCAATAGAAGATCGAGTAGTGTTAGTGAGAAATTTAGGATTAGGAGCTTGAACTCGGTCAAGTGCATGAGAACTACTCTTATGCACCGCAATGCAGGGTAGGTCTACCACCTATGCAAAAGGTGGCGTGACCTGGTGGAGGGTGATATGAAGAAGCTCTGTGCTGACCACAATGGAGAACATGGTCAAGGAGTTGTACACTTAAAGTGCGTCAACCGGTTTATGGTAGATTTTTATGGCAATTTGGGTTTCTTGCGCCTCGCATGCTCCATAATGAACTTTGTTACCCCTTTTCCTTTAAGGGAGTAAGATTAACTCCAAAAAAAAACAGATAGATTTAGTCTTTTTTTTTTTAGGAACTTCAACAATTTTGGGGCATTTAATCATATGCTCACTTAGATTTTTTTTTTGTTTCAGAAGCTTTGAGGCTTTTAGTCGTGCTCTCCAAAAAAATTTGTCTTATAATATATAAAATTCCCTTTTTTTTTCTTTTAGACAGTTTTGAAGCCATTTCCATACATATTTTTTTTTACTTCAGGAAAATAAGGAACTCCTTTTTTAATGTAATATAAAGAAAAGCATGCATCTCATCAGTCTGCTACACCTTAAGAGAGGAAATTTAGGATATTGAAACCTCGATTAACTTATTGATTCGCGTTTTTTTTAAATAGGCTATGCATGGAATCTTACTTTCAATTTTCTTTAGTCAAGCGAAAGTCCATGCAGTGAGCAAGATTGTAATTTTTTTCTTTAATCATGCGAAACCCTATGCAATGACCAAGATTCTAATATTTCTTAGTAGTGTGAAAGTCATGCAACTACCAAGCTTCTAATTTTTTAGCCATGCAAAAGTGCATGCAATGACCAAGATTGTAATTTTTTTACTTAGCAAGGGGCGATATCTTCCTCTTCCTTGAGCATGACGAAAGTCCATGTCATACTCTTGAACGAGTTGTTGTGTACTATGGCGAATGTCCATACCCACAACCTTTGCTGACATATGATGATAACTACGGTGATTGGTTCCAATCACATGACGTGATCCGGCAGGAAAGGCCAACACCTTTCAAGATTTCAAAGTGTTGTTGCAAATGTCCATGCCAGACCCTAGGTACTTCATTGCTTCTATTACAATCACCTTGCAACTATGGTGCCTGTTGACATGGTAGAAACGGGTGCATTTTGTAATAGACGCAAGTGAACGGCTGTTCATCAAGCACTTGAGGATCGAATCCACATGGAACAAATAAAAACTCAATTTTGGATCAAATTTACTGAATTAAATCATACAAGTGTTTGTTTTTTAGAGCTAAGCCTAAAATTACTAAAACTACCAAAATTGGGTTGAAGAAATCAATGAAGAAAAACCTAGGGTTCATAATTCCATTTTCACCAAACGCAATTTGTACCAAAACTCAATAGATTGATGAATTCATTTCCAAGATTTCAAATAAGACAAATTAAATTGTTGGCTCCCACTCCAATCAATATTCACAGAGGATCTCACTTGCAGCTCTAACTCAGCTAGATGAAAAATCTCTTCCAAACCATAGATTTAGCATTAGAGCACAGCGGTCGCATGTTGCCCTAATGTATAAATACTGATCGTCTCATGGAGTACAAACGATATCGTGGATGAAGCACAAATCCAATGTTTAGAGAATAAAATTTAGGAAATTAAGATGACAAACTTTTAGACAAAACCAAAGCTGAAATCACGCCCTCCAGATTAGGTTAGTCCTAACTCTCTAGAGGTAAAACTACTCACTAATAACCATGAAAAATAGTAACTATCCAAAAAATAATGAAAATGTACCAAATTGGATTAATCACATATAAACGATTGTCCAGGTTGGCTTACAACTTGATGTAAAAAATTAATTGAAAACTAAACTAAAAATTGAACCTAAAAGTAACCTAAACTAGAGAGAAACTGCTAAACTGAATTTTTCTGGATGATAAAGTAAGTCAAAAGTCTCTCTATTTATAGTACAATAGTTCTAAATTAATAAAATTGTAAAACATCTCCAACTCCTCTCAAAAAACAACTCAAATTGGATTCAAATATGAGATGTAGCAGGGACTTGACGGGGCATTGCCGAAGGGACCCAAACTTGGCACTGGTGCACTTGGGCACACGTGTAGAGACCTGACTTGGGCTCCAACTAGGCACTTGGGGCACATGTACAGGGACTCGATTGGGCACTTTAGATAGGGATCCAACCTAGGCTCTAGTTCATTTTAGGACACATGAGCAGGGACCCAACCTAGACCCTTGTGCCTTTTAGGGCACATGAGTGGAGCCTTTGTAGAGTCAATTTCAACCCCGTTTTCTTCACATATTCGGCTTGAACTCTTCCAAATCACTATGTTTTGCTCTGAAACAAATAGAAAACACTGTTCAGCAGTAATTTTATCCAATTAACGCATACAACACGATAATTTATGAGTTTAGGACAATTAAGAAATTAAAATAGGCTCTAATTCAGGGTTAAATATATATAGAATTAATGCTTATCAAATTCCCCCAAAATAGCATTTTGCTTCTCCTCAAGAAAAAATGAGAAATTAAGCTCTCAAAAGTGTCAGACAAGCATGTGCTAAGATCAAGAAATTCATTTATGGACTAATATTGGCATCACAAACATATCGTGAAGTATATGGCCATCGATCCTCAAATTTTAAATCCAAATGCAAATGCACAAAGTATCAATTTGTGGCCTTAGAAAAGAAATAACAAAATCCTTTAAACGTCACATTATGATATCCAGACGAAGGGTTTTAAATAAATCACCCAATGAGTTGATCAATCGCGATGCTACTAATTATACCAAATCCACTAAGTTTCCCTTAAAAATAATAATAGTAAAGTTAATACATTTTTAATTTTCTCCAACTTTTTCTTACTCTTGGTCAGAATGTTGGACTGGAATGAATTCCTTTGTGGCCAATGGAGACATAGCTGAAAATGCTAACTTAAGTGCACTTACAGATAGGCAGTTTTTTCATTTTACTAAGCCCTATAAGCAACCTCGTTGCTCGGTGCACCTTCCTTTTCTAGCTGGTCGATGATTCATCTCCACCTCCCCCTAGCGGGTTGCATGCACTTCGTATAAGAGATTAGTCAAAGCTACAAGTTAAGCAACCATTTTTTTATTTTTTTCTGTTTTTTTATGGGTGCCATGTACACATTCTCTTACAAACTAATCAACGATTCATCACCACATCCCTCCAGTGAATCACATATACTTTTCTCATATTTTTTTCTTACAGAGAGGACAACTAGTTTCAATAGTATAACTGGAAACAACAGATAGTCAAATTCACGTAAGTATTTGTTAAAAACCCTAAGTGTAGATAAAGCAATGATTTATTCTCGAAATTAAGCACTCTTTAATGACCAAAAATTAGATAGTAATGTAGATAGGCATTTAAACTTTAAATAAAACAAGATCGATTAAAATGTACTAAATAATATACTAGTGAAAATCAAATTCATCCGCAAACTCGCTCCCTCAAATTAGCTACTCTTGTCAGTTTTTTTTTAAGAAAACAAGCAACCGCTAATCTCCCCTCCCCAACCTAAACAAAGAAACATTGTCCTCAATGTTGAAAAGGAAACAGAAATAGGTTACTTGGTGAGTGGAGAGGCAACGTAGAGGGGGTGGAGCGTGTGATGTCGTAGTTTGAAAGTGGGTGATCCTAAAAAAAAGAGAAAAAGAAAACAAAGCAAAATAAGAAGAAGAGAAGATAAAAAGAAAGCATCGGGTCGCCTCCTGACAAGTGCTGGTTTAATGCCTTGCTCAATGTAGGCTCTCGTGTGTATAGGATCGAGGATGCCAACTAGAGGGGGGTGAATAGGAGGCTTAAAAACTTTTCAAATGAAACAACTTTTGCAAAGAAAAAGAACTGAAACAATTAAATAAAATGTTGCACAATTAAAAAAGAAAGAAGAAAAGAAGACAAACACGAAGATTTATTCCGAGGTCTCGAAGACTCGCCCAGTCTCCCCTACTCCTCGTTGAAGCACTCAAATGAATGAGTCTTGCTTCAATATCCACGAACGATATTTCTCACTAATGGTTGCTCCTTGTCTACTTCGCAAAGGCGAGCACCGATGCCTTTTACAATCACGCCGACCCTCTTTGACAACCTCCGAAATGGAGAGATCAACGGCCATGCCACCAAACCGTCTAGGTGAGGGCATTCACCAAGAGTAATAAGTTGCAAGGTCTTTTTTAGACTTCCAACAAGCACCGAGAAACTCTAAGTATGCAAATGATGCGAACGAAAACACTCGGTGGATCACAAAGCTCAAGACTTGATCAAAAGATCAAGATTTTAGTGCTAAGAACAAATGCTCAAATGTGTATAAGAGAATGAGGCTGCTTGTATATAAAAACATCTACTCAAACCCTCTATTTATAGCCCAAGGAAACAAAATAGCCGTTGTGCTCGAGCATAAAAGAAACAGTACATGCCGATAGTCAGCATAGCATGCTGACAGTCAGCATAGACCATGAGCAGTGAAAAGCAAATCTAGGAGAAAACTCAGCTAGCCATTGTGATCATATATGGAAACAAAACAGCACATACTGATAGTCAGCAACACATGCTGACAGTCAGCATCCAACTCAACGGCTCGACAAAAATCACAAATAAAACTTAGCTAGCCGTTTGTGGTCGTATATGGAAAGAAAACAACTCATGCTGACAGTCAGTCTCATATGTTGACAGTCAGCAACGACCGCAAAAATGTCTAGTTAAACAAAATAAGAAACAAAGCAAATGTGGTCAAAACTCATACTGACAGTCAGCAACACATGCTGACAGTCAGCGTAAGTCAAAAATTTCAGCTAAAAAAAACATGCTCTTTGGACAAATGGCAGTAAAAGAAACTGACATTCAGGCTGACTGTCAGCATCACATGCTGACTGTAAGCGTGAATAAAAATAGTCATAACTTTTGATCCAACGATCCGATTGAAAAAGTTTATAACTTGTTTGAAAGATAATTTAAAGGGCTATAATTTTGTCAAAAGGCATAAGACCTAGATCGGCCTAGATGAATCTGTAAACTTCAAAAAGAGTTCCTATTGCCAAAATATCTAAAAACCAAATTATTTGAAAACACAAAACCAACCGAGATGAATGAATGCAATGACCTAAGAGTTTCTCGGTTTATGCTGGAAGTGTAGAAAGAACTTGCAATCCCTCTTAATAGTACGTTTTAAACTAAAACAAATTTCGACAAACCAATCAAACTCCAAACACCGAGACCGGTACAAAATAAAAACTGATTTTACCTTAGGTCCTTTGCATCTTCAATCTTGCGACTTCAGTTTTGGTGACCTTGCACTTGCGACCTTGACTCGCAACCTTGAACTGCGACCACATCCAACATTGCGACCTTGCGCTTGCGACTTTGGACTCGTGACCTGCAGATCTTCCTGGATCACTTGCAGATTTTACAGAAATCGCTATGCATAGAAATAGCTCAAAGACAAGGTTAGTTCAAAACACTTAATGTCATCAATAATTAAAATCAACCTAAAAGGGCCTAGATACAACAGCGTGATCATCACGAGGATCCCAATTGAAGTTTTGAATGTTTAGTCAGTGGGATAACCGAACCTATAATCTTGCAATTCGGATATTTTAGCTTCCATCATAATTAAGTTTAATCGATGTTGAGCGTCAATATCGATCAGAACATCGATTGAGTACCCTAATACCTTGTGTTGAGACTCAATGCCTATCAGATCATCGGTAGAGTACCCTAATGCCTTGCGATACAATGTTATTGTATCTATTTAGTTTCTTAATTGTTCATTAGTCATATTTACATTTATAGGCATAGGATTGTGTTTATCACCATTAAGAAACATATATTTCACTAAGGAGGAGGTTTTAGAATCGGTGATGGTACCTTTTTGTCGCTTGATGTGTCAGAATTTTTTATCGGTGAGGCTTGCTCAGGCGTGGATGATGTGTGCATAGTAGCATGATCATCCTTTTTATTGCTTGTCTCTGTGTTGTCATCAACAACATCATTTCCAATTACTTCACCCTACAACACAGTTTCAAGAGCCTATCATGCATGCGGTTTCAAGAGCCTTTGTTTGATCTCGAGTCTGATTTTTTGTAGTTTATCTTCTCGTTCTTCTCCCCAAAACTTTCACACCTCCTACCACCTCACCGGCGGCCGTCAGGCCATAGACCGCCGGTGTAAGCTTATTTTCTACCTCCCTCCAAAGCAACTCCACACCTCCGTCCATCTTGAGCCCTTAAAAGCCGTTGTCCACCATATCTACACCCCGCCGCAATCTTCTTCCCCAACACAATCTCACAGCCCCCGCTTTGGTCTTTGCTCCCTCTTTCTTCTTCAAGACCGACGAGCTGCCGCTCGATTCGTAATGTAGCCACAGATCCGCACCGCCACAACTTTGCACCGGCGAGCTCGAGCAAGACCCAAGATCCCCACTCCAATCCGCCTCCTTAAAGCCGCGACTTCACCACCGCCGCCGTGCCACACTCTAAAACCCACCAAACGCCTCCGCCATTAGTCCCAAGCCACATATCTACACTCCACGTCGCCAAATCTCCTCAAATCGTGCCACCTAGATCCGGTTGATTCACCATCAGATCTTCACAGATCTGCTGCCGTAGCCTGGCGCCCCTCATCACCAAACTTCGAGCCGTCGCCACTCCTCTTCACCTTCTTCCTTCCACAGCCACGCAGCCGCGTCTTTCTCACTGCCACAGTCCCTCTCTCTCCCTTTGTTCTTTGCTTTGATCGCCAATGACTTGAGCATCGGCCACTCCAGTGCCGTTCCAAGCCGTCCCGCGAGCTACTGTATCCCCGACTTCTTCCGCAGCCCCGACAACGACCAAAACGTCTTCAACGACCACGTCCCGTGGGCCGACGACGAATTCGACCACCTCGACCACTCCGACGGCGATCACGAGTAGCTGATTCGACCACTCCACCGCTGACCACCACCACTCGACCACACCATCATCACCTCGTCGGCCACGTCCCGTGGACCGACGGCTACTTTGACCACCGCTCCTTCGACGACCTCGAGCACCTCCACGATTGCAGCTCTAACGATCAGCTACACTTCATTAGTGAACCTCTCGCCCGAGCTTGTTGCCTGACACCAACCTCGACATTGAGCAAATATGGTTCAATCCTCTTCTCCCTTGTTTCTCAGTGCTTGAATTGAGATGAACTGGAATCTATGTATGAGATGTTGAATGAAAGTAAATGTCTAGAATCAAGATATAGTTTCTAAATCAAATGCAAATAGCAAGTTTAGATTAAACTGAATCGAGCTCATTGTCTCTCTATTGCTTCCATGTTGATGCCTCAATCTTCATCAGTTCTTGTGTGATGAGCTTCATCGGTTCTTCCTCGTGGGATTGACAACTCTACTCATCAAAAACTGCAACTGACACTGTGTGCTTACGAGTCATCAGCAAGCAAACATCATGTGCCCATGCAGGCTGTAAGAGACAGCCTCCAATGCTTGAATAATCCGACTTCCATTCGTTCTACTCCTAGTGCGGCTAGCACACGATCAGAGATCGAAGCAAATGTACGAAGAGAAGTGACGTGTTGCCAATTATTGTTGGCTTCCATGAGCTGATGAGCTGATGTAGACTCACATGCCACAGTACTAAAACGGGATCATCAAGGGCGTCTCTACCATCATGGCCTCATACTCGAGCTGGAATGGGGTGAGGATGCACGCCAACCACTTCCTCATCATCGAAATCCTCAAGAAGCTCCTCTGTTTCAAGGGATTTGTGATCTCTGATTGGCAAGCCGTCGAGCAGATCATGGACCCGCCGCATAAGAACTATTACCACTTCATCTATCAGTCCATTCACGCCGGCATTGACATGGTAAAAATAAACAACCACAAATGATGCCAACCACTTATATATATTGTAACTTTAAGCTTAACTATTTACTATCTCAAAGGTTGTGATCCCATATGCCTACCCTGAATTCAATGATGACATGACCAAGCAAATAAGACGTGGCGAAATCAACATGAGCAACATCTATGACACTGTCATGAGGATGATATGACCAACACCATTATTGGAAAGGTTTATGTCCGTAAAAGAAATCTCTAGGGGTACCAATGGGGACAATAGTTAGTAGCATATTATGATTCTAATTTAGGATTCCTATTTTATCCTTTGTTAAGGATTATAAAAGGGGAACAATTGTATCTTTTTGAAATCAAGCAATAATAATAATCTCTTCCTCTTTTCTCTCTTTTATCTTCCCAACCCTAATTCCCGTGTGTGCGAATAGCACCACGGCTTATCACCTCCGGTCGAAAGGGCCGTTTCATAACATTGGTATCAGAGCCGACAATTCCATGGCGCCAAAATTGAAGACTTCGGAGGAGCAGCCGTCACTCAACAATCGCCTCTCCACGTTGGAAGCCATGGTCGCCGGGGTGCGGCCGCTCGCATCGCAAGTGGAGGCGCTCGCCGATCAAGGAGACCATCAAGTCGATCTCGCCGAGCAGAGGTTCAAGCACTTCGAGCGGAGGTTTGATGCGCTCACCGAGCAACTCACGGGCTTGATGGTGTAGGATCGAGGATGCCAACCAAAGGGGGGTGAATAGGAGGCTTTTAAAAATTCTTTCTCAATTAAGCAATTTTAAAAGATTATTTCGGATAACCTAGATTTTGCATGGGGGTTTAAAATAATCTAATCAACTAGTTGCATTCAACCATATGGAATATTCAATATAACATGCAACAAAAGTAAATCAAGCAATTGTGCCAAGATGAATACAAATCATACAAGAGAAAGACAATTGATACAATGATTTTTACCGAGGTCTCAGAAACTCGCCCGGTCTCCTCTACTCCTCGTTGAAGCGCTCACGCGTGAGCCTCACTTCTATATTCACGAAGGATATTTTCACTCGAGTTGCTCCTTCTCCACACCGGATAGGCGAGCACCAAACCTTTCACACTTGTTTGTCGGCCTTTCCAACAAACTTCAACCGGAGAAATCGCGACTCTCCTCCGACACTGTCTAGACGAAGGCAATCGCCAAGAGTAACAAGTCGGACTCTTTCACTTGAACAAATCAAGTGCTACAAGTTCAAATGATGCAAATGTATGCACATACACTAGCACTAGCTTGCAAATGGTGAATTAAGTGCGCTAAGGACTCTTAGCCTCACACAAAGGCTTTCTCTCAAATCCACTCAAGATTTTGGCTCAATTATAGCCTCTAGATGCAATTCATCAAATATCAGGACTGGCTAGCTTATGCACTGAGTTTTTCACTTGTTGAGCAGCCTCAAATGAATGTCAACACGAGGTATATATAGCTCCAAAGGAAAACTAGCCGTTTGTAGCATCCTGATGAAATTTTGTACAAGCCGGACATTGTCTAGCCATTCCGGACACTGTCCGGCCAGTACAACAAAATACAACGGTTGCAAACATGTTGGTTACCGCTGGGCTATTTTTGTGAAGGTTGGACAAATGATCTTATGTCCGGACAAAAGTCCCGGATAAATGCATTTGTCTCTGTTTCACTTTCAAAGACGAGACACACACAATTTGTATAGGCCGGACAATGTCCGGCCATACCGGACAAAGTCCGGCCCGTCCCGAACGAAAGCCCCCGGACGGATGCAAACGTCTCTGGTTTACATTTTGCAATACGCTTAAAGATTTTGTATAGGCCAGACACTGTCCGGCCAATGCAAGTTGACAGTAAAACAAGCATAACTTTTTATCTAGAGATCCAATTGAGGTTCTTTTTGGTTTGTTGGAAAGATAACTAGAGGGGCTACAATTTTGTCAACAGGAGTGAGACCTATATAGGCCTAGATATTTCTAGGAAATTCAAAAACCTTCTTGCAACAAAAAATGTCCAACACAAATGTCATTTCTAATGCAATTTGTCTGTTTTCTCGCGGATATGTCTGCTGACACTCAGCATAGATCACGACCAAATCGATGAAAGAACTTTACACTACTGGTTGAATATCCAGTCAAAAATAAGTGGTCGAGTGGATTTGGTCGAGTGTATGCAATCGAGTTGAAAGCTGGCTCCTACAACCACGACCAAACTCCAAAAAGATAAAACCAATCTGGTGAACACGACCACGACCAGTTCTAGAAATAAAACAGATTGCTCTAACTGGTGATCACGACTAAGTGCAGTTTTTAAAACATTTTCACTAATGCAACACAAACTACACTTAGAGTTTTTTAGCGATGCAAGAGGTGATTAATCACTAGTGCAAGATGATATGAATGCATTTGAGCTTCCACACTAGATAGACTCAAACTACTAGTTTCCGACCCATCTTAATAGTACGGTCAAACTAGCAAAAAGAAGTCCTATCAAACCGGTCTATCTCCAAACACCGAGACCGATAGAATCCTAAGAAAACAATCCTTAATTTTGGATCTTACCTTCCGTGAAGATTGACCTTGTGGAGCTTGACCTCGCTAAGCTTGACCTCTCTCAAGATGACTCATATCTGCATCAACCTCCATACGCTCGTGCTTGCTTTCATCTCACAATATACCTTGAGACTACAACACATAGACTCAATGCACAATGTCAGTCTCATATTTAGGTTGTCATTAATCACCAAAGAAATTACTCCACAAAGGAGTTAACTCAACAATTTGTCATTTCGGTGAAATGACGAAACCATTTTCAACAAATAACAAATAAGTAAGAGATGAATCAAACAATCATATAGATCCATATAGGATAAAAAAAATATGCACAAGATCCATATTACTCATGTCATGATAAAGATAGGCATAAGCTCGATGTAAGCACATATGACAAATATAATGAGCTCCCCCTCAACATATGTATCAATCTTAAACCACGACAAGGGAGACATCCATTTCAGGATTTATCAATTAACAATTCAATTTACTTGTGCTAAATCAGGATTTATTTAGATTAACATTAATCTCAACGGTTTATCCAAATCGTCATTAATCATCAAAACTTAGATACCTAGATCAACCTAGATCCAACAATCTCTCTCTTTTTGATGATTGATGACAACAACCTCTATAAATCCAAAATAGATTCTTCGGCACCCCCTCAATATATGCAATAACATTTTGGAACTGAGCAAAGCATTTAATCATTTAAATTAAGAGATATGAATGACAATTGAGCACAAGTTCAATCAAGTCATCTTCCAAAATATCAACTTATCTCAATTTTCTCTAACTCAATTATCTCTCCCAAATATCAATATCAATGATATCAAACTATATCTCTCCCCAAATATCATTTATCAATCTCAAATAACTCATCTCATCTCTCTCAGATACCAATATCAAATATATCAAATACCAAATGATATCTATCTCTCCCCCTTTGTTAATTAACTCAACTATCTCTAGTCTCTCCCAAACTCTCCTAAACTCTCTCCCCCTAAAGCCCTCAAATATCTCTAAAACACTATTCTCTCCCCCTTTGTCATCAAGCACAAAAAGGAAGGATTGAGAACTCAAATTTTGACACAAAATTTTTGGGGTCATTGAATTTTATATGAAATGGTTTTTATGCAAAAGCAAGATCTCAAGAAAGTTTGTTGCAAGTATTTTTGAAAAATACACTCAAAGTATGGAGAGGAAATCAAGACAATCAACATACAGTGGATATATCGATGACATTTATCGATGAAATTTAATCCATTCTTGATCATTCAAAATATATATGCATCTAATAGTTTGATGTGAAAACTATCCACTAGATGTATATTTGTTGTATCATGATTGATCTCCATATTCTCTTTATGCCACAAAGTCTCTTATACAGTAATGCCGTATATCAATATACTCTAATTGAGAGTATTGAATCAAATTTTGTATTATCTTTACGACATTTTCGTTATCTCATAAGAGTGGCATCTTTTTGAAAATGGTTCCATAATCCAACAAGATTTGTTTCATCCATCAAGATTCAAGCACAATAACCACCGGATGTACTTTTTGATTTGATCTTGCAATTCACATAATCCGAATTCAAATACTCAAGAAATTCAAGGTTTGTATTTTTCGGATATCAAAGATCTATCTAGGATTGCATTTCAATTACCTAAGAATGCATTTAATGGCAATCATATGACATTCCTTAGGAAATAATCGAAATCTAGCATATATGCAATCACTAAGTAAGATGACGGGCCAAAATGCGGTAAAGTAAAGCGAAACTATCAATTATAGATTGATAGGGTTTAGAATTAACCACTTTTTCATGTTCGCCCATGTCGAGATGTTCATTTGTAGCTATGAGAGTTGTAATAGCTTCATCATTTTCCATCTTGAGGCTCTTGAGCGATTTCTTCACATGCTTGAATTTACTCTCAAACATTCTGTTCTTGAGTTGCTTGTTTTATCGTGCACGGAAGTAACTGTTGCTCTTCAATCATTTACATCTCAACTTCCCTAAATATCATCTCAAAAAACAAATTCTTGACAGAGGGATTCATTAGTGGAAACGAGAGTAATGTCATCAATATTTTTGACACACAAAAAAATGATGTCTCGATTTATTTGATGAAGATAGTGTCAACCTTCCAATTTTGAAAATCATTTGATATAAGAAAAGTTTTGAAGCTTTTAAACCAAACTCAATTTTTTCAATAGATTCAATCTTCAAATTTCACTTCTTTTGACATTAAACACAAAAAGAACATACACATGAAGAATATGCCAAAATAAGGTTTGTTGAAACAATCTTAGGTCACAAGGTTGAGAAAAATCATATGACCTAGTAAGAAGTTCAAATTTCCAAAAAGAGACTCAAATCTCAAATTCATTTGAATATGCTCCAAAATCATGAAAATAATCTTTACTTTGATATGTAAAAACATAATCAAAAAGCATTTCAAACACCATCATATGAATCATGAAAAACTGCAACATATGGAGAGAAATGGAAGCAAGGATCTGACAAAACAGGGAGTAAAAAGAACAGGTGAAAATTCAGTAATCATCCAACTTCACATAGCGCCAGACAGAGCTTGCTAGGGCCAGAGGACAGATTCTGGCTCTCAGCAGACAATGTCCGGACGGTTCACAAAAGTCTGCTAAAACTCTGAAATTTGTGATTTTTTCAAATTTGCTTCAAAAAGTGAATCAAGTTCCATAATAGGTTTGAATATCATAACAAGAACTTAGATGAATAGCATTTGGATGAATTTGATTTGAAAAAGATTTTGATTTTAATCCTCAAAAGTGATTTTAGGGTAAAAAGGTAAAACCAAAATGATTTTTACGAAAACTTCAATTCTTGAGGAAACTTTGATTTTTTCTGAAATATTTGGACTTGGATAAGTTTGAAATACTATTCCAAACCAAGACATAGGAGAAAGTCCGGTCCAAATAGCCAAAATCACAAAAATGCACATTTTGGGTATTTTCAGGTCGATAGTCGTTTTCAAGTGACCTAGGATATGTGATAATTTGAAAACCGTATGTATTTTGAGAAAAAGTTCACTACAAACTATCTTCAGGTGAGTGAGTTATAAGTGTTTCATGTAGAAAGTTTTGATCAAACCTCAACCCATCTTGTTTTATAAAAATAAGTCATTTTGGTCCAAAACAAGATCCCGAAATCTTCAATTTTGTCAAAATTTTGCATTTTACCTTGAAAACCTTTTGTTTCACCTTCAAAACCTTTGAAAACATATTTGAAATGTATTTTTGAAGATTTTGTGTTAATTTTTAATATTTTGAATGTTTTGAGCTCTTTTTCACCTTTTTGCTCAAAAATGACCCTTTTTACTAAAACACTTGCAAAATGTGATACAAGGGTTCAATGACTTTAAAGTTGCTCCCCCTAAATGTGTCATCTAAGTTTTATCATGTATTTTATGCAAGAGATAGAAATGATCTATTTTTTGAACAGCGAGAGTTCACAAAGATCGAAACATAGGTGAAGATTATGAAACTAACTTCTTTATGGCCAAAAACAAGAAATGTTTGAAGTGAATTTAATTCAAGGCCATGACATGCTTGGAGAAAGAGGATGCTATTTGGCATAAATTTTATTTGCTTTCATTTTTTAAAATTCTTACCAAGATTGAACGAATGAGTTCTAAAGATAACCAAAAAGATCCAAATGAACTCAAATCGAGAAACCATCCAAATGATCATCAAAACTCATAGTTTCATAGAGATAAAACACATCAACACAAGTACTTTCCATGAAGATCCAAGATTCAAATGTTTTAGTCATTTTAAAGAATTGAGAGGTTTACATTCAATTTGATTAATACTTTCTTAAATACGTTGGCTTCCTTTTAATCATCGAAATGTATGCAAACAAATTCCAAAAATTCCAAAATAAGTTTGGAGATAAATGATGCAATGAGAAACTAGATTTCTTTTTATAGTGAAGCCAACATTTGATCCAACAATAAGATATGAAAAAGACAAATGTTGATCAGATTTGAAAGTTTCATATTTCAGGTTTGAGAAAATCATTTTACACTTGTAAAAGCACCTGAAAATCTATGCAAATGACTTCCAATAATTTTGAAATAAATTAGAAATAAAGACCAATTATGGAAGATAAAATTTCATACAGAAACTTTCTTCAAATAGACAATCAACTTAAAGATATAAAAATGACCAATCAGCCTAAAACCATGAGAATTCTGAATTTTTCAAGTTCCATATTTGATTTGTGAAAAGAATCAATTATGCTCAAATCAAATCCAATTGAAATGAAAATTTGCAGAAATGATTCTTAATGCATCACATACATTTTCCAAAAAGGATTTTTCAATCAAGAGATATGGCCAAATGATCTTTGTATTAAGCAAAGAGGTTGAAATTTGACAAACTTTTGCAAATTTAGTTCAAATTTGATTTTCATGAGATTTTTGACATGAAAGTGGTTACATGAGTTATTCAAATCATTTTGAGCCGTAGCTCACAAATAAAGACCATTCAAATAGCTAAACTCATGTTTCACACATAAAGGGTATTTCGGGTCAAATCAAGTTTTTCGGTGAGATTCAAATGCCCATAACTTTCAATTAAGAACTCTTTTGAGAAGTTTTCAATTTCAAACTACTTCGGGGTAATAATATCTAGAAGTTTTGTAAAGCAAGTTTTCGCAAACTCCAAATAGGTTTTGATTTGCGTTTGAAAACGATTTGATTGAAAAATAAGATACTCGAAGATCCTTTTGAGGCTAATTTTTGATACAAGAAACCTTTTGACATCGTTTTTCATCCAAAGCCTCTAAACACCTTTTAAATACATTTTGAAGGCCATTTTGATAAGAATAGATGATTTTTGGCCTTTTGAATGAAAATTTGACATTTTAATAAATAAGAGTTTATTTTAAACACTTATGCTTGCAATTTTGAAATATCTCACATATAGGGGTGCAATGGACAAACAGAAGCATTTTTAAATTATTACCCCTAAAGAATGCAACAAACATAAGTTTCAAATTTTCATTCTTTTGCATAGTTGGCCATAATGATTTAAAACAATAAAGAATGAAAGACAAAAATGCAATGCAATTTTCTCCTTTTTAAAATAGGATTTCCTTTTTTAACAACTTCGAAAAGAATTAAGCCCTTTTTGGTACCCAAACCATACGAGGCCCTCTAGTCTTGTCGCATAAGTCTTTTGGTACCCAAATTGTTTTATCTTTAGGTTTTTGAAAACGGAAATCAATTGGTTTTGCAATTAAACCCTTTTTAGAATAAGAAATCAAATAAGAGCCAAAAGAAACATCTCTAAAAGAGTTAAATGCATACTCATACGAATGTTGCCCTTTTAAGTGATTTGAGAAACATGAAGTACGAGAGGACTTTTTAAATGAATTTGTATGATTATGATAAATTATACCTCTTACTAGATGAGTGTGCATGATTTAATTTTCTCTTTTTAAATGAATTTTTATGATCTAAAGGGGGTTTAGCAGGCATAGCACTACTCATGTGAAATCTAGTGAGATCATTGCTCAATCTATTTACTTTCGTCTCATCATTTTCAATTTCAAGTTTTTGAGATGATTTCGCATCAGCATATGAAATATGATAAGAACATGATGGCATATCATCACAAGTAGATGAACTAGAAGGCATAGCACTAAAATCACTAGATGAGCTAGGCATATCAAAAGAAGAACGACTAGTACTAACACCATGGCATAGAGATGAATCACTAGATGGTATGAGTCACTAGTATCAATCGTACAATCATGTGAATTAATAAATGAATCATTAGACATATTTTTACATGAAGTACTAGTGTCCACAACGCTAGCATTTGAATCTAGCCACGAATCAACAATTGAATTATTGCTAGCATGTGAAATAGAAATGTGTGACTCTAAAGATGGATCAATAGGGGAGTCACAAGCAATTCTAACATCTAATACACACGTGGAGCTAATGGCATTTTTGGCAAGCAAAGAATCATAAGAGCTTTTCAACTCTTGATGTTGCACTTTCAATGATGAATAATTATTTTTTAAAGTGCACAAACTCTTAGTCATATTTCCAAGCAAGTCATTTAACTCTACAATAATATCCATACGCTCATTATTGGAGATGTTAGAATTTGATACCGTTGAGTCACATGCCATAAGGCATATAGAATTGTCTTGAGATGAAGATTTTGACTTCGATGCTTTCTTTCTAGCTTTCTTTGAGCTCTTTTTGCAAGGTTTCGCCTTTGTTTTGCTTAGGTGAACCAAGTCGATGACGTTTTTAAAGCACCCGATCCTTCGGAATGAGATCATCATCCTTGATATGCTCAGAGGTGGAACATATGTCCTTTTCCTTGGACATTGTAACACCTTGGGTTTGGGGTGAAAATTCTTTTCATAAAAAGTCATGCATGCATATGTCTCTTCAAGATCAGCAAAATCAGCCTAGATTTATTTTATCCTAAGCCCTAAAATCTCAAAATCTTTTCTGTGAACCCAAATCAAGATCTGACTTTCTAGATTTGATCTACTATTTATCCTGAGTACAAAAGTCTTCAGAAGCCAGATTCAATTCCATCTCTAACTCCCAGATTTGTCAATCCTTTCTGTTTTCGAAAACATGATTTAATTAAATATTCTAATTATCCTAAATATTCTGAACTTTGATTTAATCACATCTTGACCTAATCCAGACCAGATTATTCTTGGATTATGATCAAGGGTATGCCAACATCTTAATTCAAAAAGTTGGCTGTCAAATTCTATCATCTAGACCCTTTTCACAAATCAGTCCAAAAATATCATAGATTAGTCCTTTTCTAATTTCCTAGAAGCCTGAAAAAGCTAAAAGTCACAAATTAGTTCCAAATTCAAATCTGTTTCAGGGAACACCTCCCAAATACTATTCAATACAAAATCTTCTTCTGTGAGGATATCAAAATCTTATCCTAAATCCCAGAATTTAAATTTTGACAAAGTTTAGATTCAAATACCCTAAATTACTGTGTTTTCATTTCATCTGAAAACTACTCAAATGTTCCAGATTTTGTCAAATACCTTTGCCAAATTATTTGCTAAATAAAGATTACCGGAGTTTTGAAGTAAAAATCAGCCCTAATCACTTAAATCCCAGATTTTACAGATCAGTCCAAAGACAAAGTTCAAAAATTGCAATTGAGTCCTAATGCTTGTTTCGACTAGGCTGCAGCAACGACCAGAACTACTAGCCCTTTTTCGACCAGCAGCGCCAGCTTCGCCGCGAACTTCACCGCCGGTCCTCACTTGGCGACCCAATCTCACCGACTCTTGCCCGGCGTTGGCGCGTGACGATCCACTAAACGGTGGCAAGAAGAAAGCGGATGGTAGCAACAACTCGATAACCGTGGAGTCGCACGAGGTTTAGGGCCCGATTGGCAAGGCGGCGGCTCAACGACGACTGGCAAAGGCGACGGCCCGGGTGCGGGGCTCCTTAGCGGATTGGGCTTGGGTATATACAGGGCGCCGACGGTGAACCACGGGCGGTGTCCCAACAGCGGTGGCAGTCTACTTCCCCGTCTGATGGGCTGGACGGCAGAGGAGGCCGCTTGGATGACGGGAGACAACGGGTACCCGCTGGGGTTCCAGATGGGCAGAGGCGGCGCCGGCTGGGCGGCAGCACACGGCGGACTACCGTCGGGACAAACGGCGACCAGTCAGTAGCGGCTGGGTGGCGCCAGGCAGGCTTGCCCACCTTGACTCGAGTGACGGCGGACGCTGGGTCTCACGACCGCGTGTAAAACTCCTCGAGTTCAGTGGGGAGGGCGACCCGATCCTCTAGCTCCGGTGCTATGAGCGATACTTTTACATTCAACGGATCGCGAACGCCGACCATGTCACAGTAGCCGACATGTTGTTGGGAGGACCAGCGCAATACTGGTTAGACACATGGTAGGCTCTACAGCTGGACATTCATTGGGAGACCTTGTCGACCAAATTCACCGCGCGTTTCGGTATTCTGGGGTTCTTGGATCCAGTGGGTGATATTAAAAAGTTGACGCATCTTGGCACGGTGAAGGACTACAGTGACCAATTTCAGGCTCATCTATCCAGGGCTCCACAGCTCGACCCGGCACTGCAGATTAGCCTGTATATTTCGGGTTTGACGTCCCCTATCCACAAAGAAGTGGAGGACCATGCGCCGATCGACCTTGAGAACGCTGTCAAGTGGGCGCGTCGTATTGAGTACGAGTCTAGTTTGATAAAGGCAGAACCCCCACGGTACAATCAAGGAATAAACAAAGGATCGCAGGGATCAGGAACTCCTTCGCCTCGATTGCACGCCACAGACGCAACACTGGTCCCTCCATTCCAAGCCACGCCATAGGGTGGGTAACAGTGCAACACCAAGACCACGACTCGTTCAGGACCAGCAGGGCTACCCCAAGCGTTTCGACGCCTAAACAGAGCTGAGATGGCAGAGGATCATGTCAAAGGCCTCTATTTTAACTGTGATGAGCAATTTTTCAAGGGTCACAAGTGCAAGGAGTTGTTCTCTAGCATCGTAGTGTTGGATGAGGAGGATTACAAAACCGAGGAGCCCGGGGAGGATTAGGAAAAGCCCATCCTTTCGGTACATGCGATGAATGGGAGTGCCGGACCAAACACAATGAGGGTGATGTCTAGTATAGGTGAGGAGAACATGGTTGGTATCATGGACTCTGAAAGAACCCATAATTTTATCAGCCTGCATGCTTCCCGCACTCTGCACATGACTTGGGATCACAGCTCAAACCTCCGGGTGTCCATAGCTTTGGGGGCAAAGCTTCCGTGTCAAGGTGTGTTCTCTTCCTTGGCCTTCCAGTTAGGATCAGTAGAGTTTACAACAGATTTCTATGTGATTCTAATGAATGGGTATGATGTAGTGTTCGGTGTGGCCTAGCTTCACACGCTCAGAGACATATCCTGGAATTTTGAGACACTCTGCATGAAATTCGAGTGGCAACACAAGCACATTTTGCTCCAAGGTCTGCATGCACCACAGGAACGTAATTGGTCAGGCCAATCATCATGACCTACAGGAGCTCCTGGAGGAGTTTTGAGACTTGTTCGCTGAGCTGGTGGGACTACCTCTTGTTCGCAGTTGCGACCACCGCATCACACTTCATGGCGGGACGGATCCAGTGGTGGTTCGCCCTTACTGTTATGCACATCATCAGAAAGACGAAATTGAGAGGCAATGAAAGGAAATGTTACAGCAAGGCATCATCCGCCCCAATCGTTCTCCTTTTTCCTCTCTTGTTCTCCTGGTACGGAAGAAGGATGACTCTTAGTGATTCTGCATGGATTATAGGCAGCTTAACAATAAGACCGTCAAAGACAAATTTACAATTCCAGTGGTATATGAGCTCTTGGATGAACTACATAGTACCCATTTCTTTTCCAAGTTAGATTTAAGAGTAGGCTACTTTCAGATACGTATGGCAGCCTCTGACATAGAAAGGACAGCCTTCCAGACTCACCACGGGCACTACGAATTTCTGGTGATGCCCTTCGGCCTTACCAACGCACCCTCAATGTTCCAATCTATGATGAATGACATCTTCGGGCCATATCTTCGGATATTTGTCCTCGTTTTATTTGATGACATCCTTATTTGTCCTCGTTTTTTTTATGATATCCTTATATACATCAAAACTTGGGAGGAACATGAGGGACATATGCGGACAGCATTTGGCGTGTTGCGGAGGCACAACTTGCACCTGAAACACTCCAAACGTACCTTCGGGCAGCAGCGAGTGGCTTATTTGGGGCACACTATCTCAACGGGTGGGGTGGCCACTGACCTCTCCAAGGTACAGGATTACTCGACTGGCCAATGTCTGCTTCACCCACAACGCTCCGAGAATTCCTTGGTCTGATAGGTTACTACCACTGCTTCATCCACAACTATGTGACCATCGCGGCACCCCTCACCAACATCGTGCGCAAAAATGCATTCAAGTGGTTGGCCGAGTGCACATCTGCCGTCCAGAACTTGAAATCCGCCTTGACATCGGCCCCTGTACTCCAGCTGCCGGATTTGAAGGAAGAGTTCATGGTTGAATGTGACGCCTTAGGTGTCAGCATTGGGGCTGTTCTCCATGTCGGGCCCTTGCAGACCGACACAAGAAGTTGGTGACATATGAACAGGAGCTTATCGGCCTATCCAAGGAAGAGCGACATTGGCGACCCTACCTTCTTGGTGACACTTTTTGTGTTCACACCGACCATGCCAGCCTAAAACATCTACTCGAGCAAGCTCTAGTAACGCCTCCACAGCAACACTGGTTGAGCAAACTGATGGGTTTCTCTTTTTTTGTCACATACAAACCAAGCAAACTAAACAAGGCGGCAGATGCTCTCTCTCGGCGGTCGAAGACGACGAGTGAATGTTTGGCCATCTCCTTTCCCATGATGGAGATCTTGGCCACTTGGGAGGCATATTTACGAGCATCACCAGAGATCCAGACACTCCGAGAATGTATTTTAGCAACAAGACAGCACAGCGAGAGCCTTCCCAGGCCCTTGGTTGACCACCCCAATCTGCTTCCAACTTCCAGGGGCGTTCCACACACCTTGTGAGTACAGGACAGAAATTGGACAGTGAGAAATGGACTCATTTTCTTCATGGAACGGCTGTACATACCACCGAAATCATCATTGCCGACAGATATCATTGCATTCATGGTGCCATGAAGGAGGGTGTCCTGAAAACTTTTCATAGAGTTAAATCACTCTTCTACTGGCCTAGTATGCGCCGCCACATCCAAGGATTCATCACCAAGTGTGACACATGCCAACGGAACAAAGCTTCGACATTGCAACCAGTGGGTCTCCTACACCTACTCAAATTACCAAACCAAATTTGGAGTGACATATCAATGGACTTCAATACTGGCCTTCCGAAGTCTCAAGGAAAATCTGTCATACTGGTGGTGGTGGACAGACTATCCAAGTGTACTCATTTCCTACCTCTGTCACACCCCTTTATGGCTTCTTCAGTGGCGCAAGTCTTCTTCGACCATATAGTTCACTTACATGGGATCCCAGAATCCATAGTGAGTGATCGTGATAAAATATTTACCAGCGCCTTCTGGAAAGAATTGTTCAAATTATGCAAAGTCACATTGGCAATGTCCTCTTCTTATCACATGCAGACTGATGGACAGACAGAGGATGTTAATGGAGTGCTAGAAATGCATCTTCGTTGTTTCGTAGGCGACAAACCCGCTATATGGACAAAGTGAGTACCTTGGGCAGAGTATTGCTACAATACTTCCTATCACACAACTCACCAGTTGACTCCATTCCAGCTGGTCTACGGGTGATTTCCTTCCGCCCTACCTCCGTACTTGGCCGGGACGACACGAGTTGATACAGTCAACAAGGAATTGCAGGATAGGGATGCTATACTAGAGATTGCTAAGAAACACCTTACCCAAGCACAAAATCACATGAAGATCCATTATGATGCACATCATCTCGACTTCATCCCAGTGTAAAGATCAGTGAAGTGGCGTACCGTCTGGAGTTTCCCACCAGTGTAAAGATCCATGATGTTTTGCATGTGTCCCAACTCCAAAAGTACGACGGACCGCCCCCTAAAAAGTTGGCAACACTTCCTTCCTTGTACGAGGGCAAGGTGTAGCATGAACCGCTTCACATCCTGTGCTCTAGACTCAACCGTGGAACGACCGAGCTACTCGTCCACTGGCGTGATCACACAAAAGATGAGGCTTCTTGGGTTTCCTTGACAGAGTTTCAACAAGCATTTCCACCCTTCAAGCTTGAGGACAAGCTTAGTGTCGGAGAGGAGAGCAATGATATGACCGACGCCTTTATTGGAAAGACTTATGCCCATAAAAGAAATCTCTAAGGGTGCCAATGGGGCCAATAGTTAGTAGCGTATTAGAATTCTTATTTAAGATTTCTATTTATCCTTTGTTTAAGGGTTATAAAAAAAGAATAATTGTATCATTTTGAAATCAAGCAAAAATAATAATCTCTTTTTTTTCTCTCTTTTCTCTTCCCAACCCTAATTCCCGTGACGTGCGAATAGCACCACGGCTTATCACCTCCGGTTGAAAGGGCCGGTTCATAACAGAGGATTCTCTGGGTCAAGCTTGCCATGGGCCTCTAAGAGAACCCCTTCTCCCACCCGCGTTTGGCCAGAGAAGTCGGCTCGCCGGTCGGTTTCACCCCATACACACTTCTTTACTCTCATGTTCCAAACCGACAAATATCAGCATTTTGTTTCCTGCTGGACAAGAGCATCGCGAGCTAGCGCAAGAGGCGGTCAGGAAGTCGATGGTGCTGCTGAAGAACGGCAAGTCCGACGCTGCGCCGCTGCTGCCCTTCTTGCAAAACGCGAAGAAGATACTCGTGGCCGGAACCCACGCTCACAACCTGGGCTATCAGTGTGGCGGTTGGACCATCGAGTGGCAAGGACGGAGCGGCAACAAACTAACTGTTGGTATGTACGAATGTTTCTACGTGCCGGGCTGAATTTGCTCAGCTCTTGCGTGGAATTAATAAAGAATTGTTTAATCATCAGGAACCACGATTCTCGAGGCCATCAAGGCGACCGTCGATAGGAGCACGACAGTGGACTAGTCCGACAACCCGGCTAAGAGCGACCTCACCAAGTATGGCGGCCAATATGACTACGCGGTGGTGGCTGTGGGTGAGCCGCCGTACGCCGAGTTCGGCGACGACAACAAGAACTTGACCATCCCGGTGCTGGGCCCAGCGGTGATCGAAAACGTCTGCGGGCGCAACAAGTGCGTCGTGTCGGGGCGGCCGGTGGTGGTGGAGCCGTACCTGGACAAGATGGACGCCCTCATGGCCGCGTGGCTCCTCTACACCGAGGGCCAGGGCGTCGTCGACGTGCTGTTTCGCGACTCGGTTTCTCCAGCAGGCACTACGACCTGCTCTTCCCGTTCGGTTTTGGCCTCACTAGTCATTACCAAAGCAAGATTAGTTTAATTAGTTATATAGTTAATTCTTCTCAATTAGAGTTTTGGAATATGCAAGTGAGAGTTTTATAAGACTGTCTCCAATAGATTTGACTCTTGTTTGACTTCTAAATAGAATATTTTCTACTACGCGTGCAAGAACTATCTCAGAAAGTCAAGAGGCCAAGCCTCTTGTTTGGCTCTTAGCGTGGGCCCCACACTCCTAACCACCAAGCAAGAGTCAATTACTCCAACAGTTTGGCTCTTGCTTAGTTTTATATAATTTGACAATTATATATTCAACGAATTTGTATTAATTCATGAATTTTAATATTAGTAATATACTAACATCTTACTTAGGAAATTAAATTCGACATTTGTGATCAAAAAATAAATAATAAAATTTTGGATTTAAAAATTGCACACGACAAAAAAATAATATATATTAAAATTCAAATAGTGATACATGACATCATTGCAAAATACACTAAAATTAAATTTGGAAATAAATGCCTACTGCGAAATTTAATAAGATACTACTCGTCGGCGTTTCCTCCAAAACGTTGCCAAATGTGCTCGATCAAGTCTCTTTTTAGTTGCGTGTGTGTAGGTTGAACACGGATGGTAGCATTTCGTCGAAGTACATCTTCGAATAAAGGCGTACCCCCAGTGTGGATCACAAGCGATACTATAGTGGATGTGTCCAGATGATCATTGTAGTCATAGTTCTCAGTATTGTCGTCACGTTCATCCTCTATGATTATGTTGTGCAAGATGACGCAAGCTTGCATGATCTTCGCGAGGGTTGACTGTCTCCAAAATCTTGCCACACTGTGCACAATGGCAAACCGAGATTGCAGGACTCTAAAAGCCCGGTCAACATCTTTTCTTGCTCCTTCTTGATGTTGTACGAACAACCGGGCTTTCGCCGTCTGCGGGAGCGGTATCGTCTTTACAAAGACAACCCACTCCGGGTATATACCGTCGGCGAGATAATATCCCATGTTGTACTGCCGACCATTGACAGTGTACTCAACACGAGGGGCTCGTCCTTATAGTACATTAGTAAACAATGGTGATTAATTCAGTACATTGATGTCGTTGTTGGAGTCTGTCACACCAAAAAAAGCATGCCATATCCAGAGATCGTAAGAAGCCACCGCTTCAAGTATAATCATCGGGATTCCATAAGCTCCACTCATAAATTGTCCCTTCCATGCTACCGGGCAGTTTCTCCATTTCCAGTGCATGCAATCAATACTTCCCAGCATACCCGGAAAGCCACGAGCCTCTCCTTGTTGCAACAAACGGTGGATATCCTCGACGGTGGAGCTGCGAAGAAATCACCGACTTACCAGTTTTATATCATCATCGGTGGACCACGGTAAGCGCTTTGTCTTCGGCTAGCGTCGACAGCAGCATTGGTGTTGATGTCCTCGACGAAAACTCGGGCCGCCAGATCAGGTGGAGCAGAGTCTGGAGTGCCGTTGTCGGAGACAGACGCAGAGTGCGGTTGAGGTGGGGAAACTGCATATAGGTCGGCGGCATACTGACAAAATGAAAATTTTGGCTATATTGTGGGGGCGGTTTAATTGCGTGGGCGTGTGGTGGATAGGGACGATAATTTTGGCTACGAAAAACTAGGTTGCTGTTGGGTGTTTGGGTTTTCGGTATTTTCGCCTAGAGAATGGCAAGAGCCAAGCCAGTTAACGAAACCGCCAGGTGGATTAGAATCCATGTGGAATTTTTGAAAAATTTTGCAGCAATTTTGGAGTAGTTTTCGGTGTAGATGGATAAACAAATGTGAGTGAAAATAGTGAAACAGCATGTCTTTATATAGGGGAGAGTTGGAAAATAAATCAGTGATTTTTTGGGATTTTTTGGAATTTTTTATGATTTTTTAGGGCCAAAATGAATTAAAAATTGATCCAACGACTCTTTTTAAACGGCTGGATTAAAACGGTCAATTTTTTAGAGGCTGACAGGTGGGACCCACAATTTTTTTTTTGCTCCTCAACGGCTATTTTTGGAGTCCCCCTTGCTTGCAGGTGGGCCAGCAAAAAAATGACCCCACCTGTAAGCCTCTACAGCTAAAATTAAATACGTATATAATAAAACCTTCAAAATGTGTGCGTTTACTAATTCGTAGCCTCTATGGCTAAAATTAAATACGTATATAATAAAACCTTCAAAATGTGTGCGTTTACTAATTCATACGGTCATTTAATACACTTCATTCAATGACTTGTGGGCCTTGCTTTGTCCCGTCCCCACGGCTTAGCGGCTAGAGCTCGCACGCCAGTGCGTCGCAGACGTCAGCAATGAGGCGCACTCCCGGGTGGCGGGCCCCACTCGTCTTTAAACGCGTGCCACACGACTATCTATTACACCGCGAATGATGTGTGGGGACGCAACCTGTGGGGCCCATAAGTCAGTGACTTTTTTTGAGTTATGCGCGGTGCGTGCGGCTACTGACACGGGCACGGTAAACGTGGGTGTGGGGCCCACGCGGTAATTGCCCGTAACATTCAAACCGTGCCCCCAATGAATGACATGTGGGTCCCATTATTCGCTGGTCCCACATGTCAGATCTTTTTTTACGCAGGTAGGGTTCGCCGTTCGTTTCCTCGGTGGGGCCAGCAAAATGCGTCTGCGCGCGTCTTCGTCTCCTCCAACGGCGGCGTGTCCCTCGCCGAGAGCTCGCCTCCCGTTTGCCTCCTCCCATAACACGCGGCCGTCCCATCACACCGAGCAAGCGGCGAGCATGCCCCTGCCACTATCGACGCGAGTCGCCCTTCGTGCTACCGTTGGAGGTAGCCTAAATAAGCAAGTGAGAATTTTATATTAATTTGAGTTTATCTTAGAGTTAATTGATGCACGATTTATAATCAGAATTAAACATTGCATTGAAAAGATTTTACTTAATTTTAAAGTTTTATATTCAATTTGAATTGAAATAAAAGAAATTATAATACTATGATAAAACATTTCGATCATGAATATTAAGTTTTTTGTTAACATGCTAATAGAAAATTATTTATAAATAACCCAAAGTAAAAAAAATAATTTGAAAAATGACCCACAGTTTAACAAAATTGCAAAACTAACTTAATTGGGCACGATAAGTAACTTATCGCGGTGTGATGCACAACAGAAAGCTTTTCCGTTTTGAAACCGCAACAGAAAGGACTTCCCAAATTTCTCCACTCGACTAGGACCATGATCAAGCACAGTGGAGTGTCGTAGAAATGAGCTCATAGGTCGTAGTGTCGGAGCCGCAATCAGAGGGAGTAGATCTGCCGGATTGAGGCGGCGCAATTGAGGAGTAGATCCAGCGAGATCGGGGACGGATTGATGCGGCGCAATTGAGGCGGCCAAGCGCAATTGAGGCGGCGCCGACTCTGCGGGATCGACGGCGGCGAGAGGAGTAGATCCAGCGAGATGTGGCGGCCGAGCGCGCGGTGAAGTAAAAGAGAGAGATGCAAATCCTGCGGAGAGGCAGCAGATCCAGCAAGGCGTGAGTTCAAAGCAGCGGTAGTGCGGGCGAGGCACACCTGGCGGCGGCTCTGTCGCGGTCGTGAGGCGCGATAAGTTCTTGTCGCGTTGCCAGACCGAGATTGGATCAGCTGGCGGATTAGTTTCGCAATTTCGGTAAACTGTGGGTTAGTTTTCAAATTATTTTTTTAGTTTGGATTATTAATAAAAAAATTTCCAGCCTAATACCATTATAACAACCTTAGCTGTGCTTGTTAGCCTGCTAATACTACGTGACATTGATTTTTTTTTCAGACAATATTTCTCACGTCATTAAATTATTGTGCATGCTCTATCTTATTTCAAGGTTTGTTGCATAAACATAAATTTTTTTGAATTAGAAAACCCTAAAAAACTGAAATCCATAGAAATAGCTTTATTGCCGGTGTAACACGCTCTAAATTTATAATAGATGAGTTCTCTGGCTTAAATGGGAGAAAAAAAATTGAAACTCTCGCGAGATTTAAACTACCTTAAAATCAAGAGAAAAATCCAAGTATCCACGGGAAATAGAAGTTCTAGATCTTGTGCACCTTCGTTCATGTCTTCCTAGGATCTCTATGAATCTAAATAGTTTAGGTTGATACGAAGAGAAATTGTGAAAGTTAATTATTTTATGAGAAATTCTAAATTATTCACTCATCTTGATCCAAATCCTTATTTTCTGATTTAACAATCCAAATAAAGGGAAAGACAAGTACATACCTTTTTATTTTCAACATTTGTTGTCTAGAACTTAAATCCCATAATTTACAGACGCTCGAATTTAAACTTTCGTCTCCACCATTGATATGTTCCAATTTTCTTTAGACTGCATATGATTCAATTTTGAAACGGGTTATTTTTGTGAAACACAAATTGTTCTAGAAAAATTTAGAGATATTGTTTGGTCGAATTTATCTTTTTTTAATCTGTTATTCTAAAACGATTTAGAAATGAAAATTTGCCAAATTGAAGAACACGTAACACTCTATCTCTAGCTTATGTTTTTAAAATTTTGTAGGTAATTTGTATGACTTTATACCATAACTCTATTTTTCACTTGATATCAATCTTGCACACGACAGATATCCAAAGTAAAGCTAATTAAATCTTGATTCAAAACAAAAACTAGGTAAAAATTAGACTCCTTTACAAGCAGGAGGAAAACGCTAATATTTATATACTTAGGCTTTAATAAACTAGTTAATTGGATAATGCCAAGGATATGTTTGGCAAAGTTTAAGTTTCTCAAATAAGTCGGTTTATTTAGAGTTCAGCTTATAAACCTAATAAATTTTTTTCCACAAATTTCAATTTATTTAGGAGTTTTAGTTCAAATAAGACTTATTAAATAAATCTTAAGGTAAGCTGGACGTATGACCACAACTTCAGTTTATAAGTTCATAAATTGATGCTAAACCTCGACCAACACCCCCTAAGCAGGCCAACAGGCCAACCATAGCCTTTTGGAGAGGGGAAAAATTTTATAAGATTTGGTCTTGTAAATTTTTATGAGACTCACTTCCTGGTTCTTGAATCACATAATCTATGGTTGGATGCGAATATAACTATCTGAATATTTTTGAAAAATACAACTATCTAATATCGATCACAATTACATCTCAGCCATGCATCTATTTGTACAACCTAACAAACAACCAATGAGTCTTTATTTTAGGGAACTACAAAAAGTCTATGTATTTATATCCTATTGTCACAAAACCCCAGATTTTAGAATTATTTGCATATAACAGGGTTATTTTTGCTATTTTTCACTTCAAATGGGTGCTAGAAGTGATGGAAAACTGATAAGCGGGGCCTACCTATCCAATGGGGCCACATGACAGTTGGAGGTGGCTAAGTCGAACAAGCTGGAAAAGACAAGGATGCCGAAGAAGATGAAGAATGTGTGGTGGCTAGAGAAGATGACAATCACGTCCAGCAACCAAAGAAGACAATGATTGTGTCTGCCGGCTTCGCAACTATGGAGGTGCCTGTGTCCAGCACCTTCTTCACGGCTATGGAGGCTGCACACTCATCACGGCCTAGCGACAGTTGCAATGGTGATGAGAGCACCACCGGCGTACCGTTGTCTGTCAACACTGGGGCCCACCATCTCCATGCATGCCCCAACGACCCCCTGGCCGCTAGACTCAACCGCCTAAACCCTAAATGGAGTGGAAACGCTAGGGTGGTGATAGATTTGGGCATTGACTTGAGGACCGAGTGCGCTCGAGGCCACATCGTAGAGAAAGGGAAGATGGGTGGTGCACCTCTGGCGGTGCAGTGGCCATCAACTCGCTAGCAAAACAAGCAATAACCAAATCTAAGCTATTTGCACTACACGCACATGACAGCAAGACGAGAAGAGGGAAAGAGAGGAGCTACCTATTGGTTCACCCTCGCCAGCATGCACCTAGGCTGGGTGGCGGAGGAGGCAAGAAGGCAGAGATGACGAAGGAGGTGGAGGAGATGCAATGCTTCCAGCTGACAGGTGGGCCCCACTTGTTTGTTTTCTGTCGCTTATAACGATTGTTTGACAAAAATGGGTGGAGTATAAAAAATGTCAAATATAGCTCATGTAATATGCCAGTGTTTCTAAAACCTGGCATTTTTAGCGAATAGGGTATAAATACATTGGACTTTCTGTAATTTCTTCTATGTTTTTTAAATGAGATTAAGGGCAAGTTTGAAATGGTAGTTTTTGTCCTGTTCTTAAGGGATTTTTGTAGAGAAAGTTTGAGATTCTAGTCCGATTGAATATAAATCTTAACAAGGTCCCTTCTCTATGAAAATTTCCACGATACAGTAATATATATTAAGTATTAATATTGGTAACATGGAATGTTATTAATAGGTTTTTCATCAAAATTACTTCATAATATTAGTAACGTGGATTCGACTGTTAGGAATGTCTCTATATTATTTAGTGGTAAATAGTAAATGCATATGTGCAAACACACATATTTTTCAGTAGTACATGGTCATTGTGATGTGTAAGTGCATATGTTCTTCAATCAATTGTAAGCGCTCAGTATGTATTTGGAAGTTGTATTACTATCTATTCTATATATTTTTGTTGCAAGTCTAAACAATTCTATTGTATGTAAATATGTATTTTTGGGGTGGTAATTATGTCTTTTTTCACTTCAGAATATGCATAGAGGGAACAAAATGTTACTATTATTTCAAAGAAATGAGTATGTGTGTGAAGAAAAAAAAAAAAGACAATCAAAAAACAGAAAGGCCAATTGTCTGATGTCTTGGTATTTGATGGATTATCATGTGGAAGATAGAAAAAGAAAAAAAAAACATGCAGAGTACTTGTCCTAATATCAAAAGGAAAGTGTCCAATAGTTTGTATATATTGGATGTCCACTGGATAGCAGTCCTCATTAAAAAAATTACAAAAAAGTATGTCTACCATTATAGCCCGTAAATATAGTATTTCACTAAGATCAGCTTTTTTCATCCACACATAATTTGAACGCCAAGCTTTTCTTTTTATAAAATCCTCCTTTCAAAATGAGTAGAAACACGCCAGGAAAATAACTATTTCTACCAGACAACCACCCTCGTAAAAAAAATAACAAAAAAGTGTGTGGTTGCAAGTTGTAACCCCTAAATATAATATTTCGTTGAGACCGATCTCGCTCATCCACTCATATTTTAGACACCAAGCTCTTCTTCTCTTTACAAAACCCTCATTTGTACATCAATAGGAAAGCGCTAGGAAAATAACCCTTTCCATATATATTTTTTCCAAATAAAAAAATGGCAAAGGGAAATATGCAGTTGACATTCTTGGCCTTGGCATTGCTAGGGTTGATGCTAATGGCAAGCCAGCAGGTGGGGGCATCACAGTCAATTTATTCTTCTCTAACTACTAAAATTAGCTGCACCGTCCTCCGCAACTGCGAAGATCCAGCGCGCCCACAGCTGCCACCACAACAAGCGAACCTATACATGCGTGGCTGCTCCAAGATTCACAGGTGCCGCGACTAAGATAAGCCTATTTGGTGGTTACAATTAAAGATTCCATCAACAAAAAAGTGCCAATTTTTAAATTCCAATTATACTTCTTGTTGTTGTTGTTACTGATTATTATGATGATTCACAAAAGAAATTTATTTTTCATGTAACAGTTTTCCTTGGGCCAATTTCAATTTGTAATTTTGGAAAGGGTGTTCTTTTATGTAATAATGCACTTCCTGTGCTTACGTAATTTGTGAAATTTGTATCTGATTGTATTATTTTATTATTAAAGCAATCAGTTAATTTGAATGCACCATTATCACCACTTTGTAGAAAAATAAATTTGACTTTTTTTTGTAAATCCATGGTTACCCTTACCTTAAACTACATTTACCCTAATTTACTGCGGAATCCCATTCTCTCCTCTCCCCTCCCAAATTAAGGCTAATGTCAATTGAAGCAAAATGCTGCTGACAACGATGAAGTTAATTCCTCGTTGTTTACGTCAGTGTTTGGCCGAGAAATTTGCTCTGGATGAGTTTCTGGGTATGCCATTCTGTTTTCACATAAACTAACAAATATACATGAAAAAATTACACAAATGAACTTGTAATTTATTAATTCTTAACCGAATTATAAAATACAAGTATTTTGTGTTTTGTGTTTTTTTTATATTTCTTTTTTTTTATGTGTCATGAGAGGATCTGACTGCAATAGATTGTGTGGATCACTGGTTCCCTTAGCTTCATAAAGTTCTCGATTAATTACATCTACTAAGTGAGACTTAGTAAAACACCTCTGATTAAGCTGCGCTCGAGATTGTTGTTATTGGAGGAAAATAGTAGCCATCGCAGAGTGTTCCCGGATCGTTCTCTGGGATGGGGACGCCCCCTTCTCCGGGAGGGTGTTCCGGGGAGGAGGCCCTCTCTTCCCCAGGTGGCTCTACGAGAAAGGGGCCCTCCCCTAGCCGGATGGTGCTCTAGGAAAGAGGACCTCCCTTCCCCATTGTATACTCCGGAAAGGGGTCCTCCCTTCCCCAGATAGTTCTTCGAGAAAGAAGCCCTCCCTTTCCCAGATGATGCTTCGGGAAAGGGGCCTTCTCCTAATATGCACACGCCTCGCCTTAAGATGCATGCATGTAGTTTGGTCCCGATCTTCCGTCGTAGGAGAAATCCGTGGATAAGGCGAGTTGTGACCTTGACGAAGGGGCGACTAACCACGATCCAACATGTGACCAGCAACCTCACAATCACTAAACCACTCCTCAATTGGTTATCAACCGAGCAAAGCTAGATTAACCTGTTCACGAAGAACAACTCAAGCAAATCCATAAGAAAAGCAAGAGCAACAGCGGAAGGATAACACTCAATAATCTGAATTATGAGTTGAACATTGAGAGTCTGAATTGTACAAGTCAGCAAAGGCACGAGCATACATCTGTATATCAACGAAGTCTGCCTAAAACTAAGACCATACCTTCTCTTTTATAGATAATGGTGTCTACAAAAGATATAAGGTTTAAACCCAGAATTCTAAACTAATTCGAAATAGAATAGAATCCTAACAAATTATAAAAAGAAAATCTGGAGCTAATTTTTACGGATTCGAACATGACTCTTTCCTCTCGTACACTTGTCATTCTTTCGGGTCTCTTGGTTGCATACGATGTCGGATTTCGATGAATCTTAATGCGTTGGAAAGCTCTTTTGATTATCTTTCCAACAAGTGCTCACACGACCTACTTGAGCATCTGTGCTGAAATTGGCATTTGATCGAAGTCACTGAACAATCATGCTTGGTTGGCAGACTATCTGATCCTCAGGCTGTGACTATGTGTTTCCGACCATGAGCTGCGACCTTGAGCCTTTCTGATCGAGCGTACAGTTCTTCTTATCGATGAGGTCGAAGTGATTGTTGGTCGAAGTTGCCAAAAAAATGTTCATTCTTCTTTGGCTAGGAATTGGATCAACAACTTTATCAAGAACTCCCTCAAATGTAACAACAAGCAAAGAACAATCATTAGGTAATATCATTTATTCTGTAATCAAATAATTAATTCACCCAAGAAATGAATTCACCTGATGTTCAAGGCGATGTGCATGCGCTCGTGTTAATACTTATGAGTGTGTGGTCGTGATGTCCTCATCATACTCCCCTTCTTGAAAAAGAGTCGTCCTCGACTCTTGCCCATCGTTCTCACCCAATTATGGAGATAAATCAACAATATTGAATGTATCACTCACTCCATAGTCCTCAGGTAGCTCCAACTTGTTAGCATTATCATTGATCTTGGCAAGAATTTTGAATGGACCATCACCTCCGGCATAAGTTTGGACTTGCGCTGTTTTGGAAAATGATCATGACGCAAATGCAACCAACTAGATCTCCTCCTTCGAACACAACTTCCTTTCTGGATTTATCTGCATGCTTCTTATATTGAAGTTGCATCTTCTCAATATTTGCTTTAGTCGTCGCATGTATCTTCCGAATCATCTCAGCACGCTGTTCAGCATCGAGATTACCTCATTCAGAAAGCAGTAGAGGTAACAAATCAATTGGCACAGTAGGTTTAAATCCATAGACGATCTCGAACGGACAAAACTTGGTAGTAGAATGCACGACACGGTTGTATGCGACTTCAATATGTGGTAAACACTCCTCCCAAAGCTTCAAATTTTTCTTCAAAACTACCCATAGCATGGTACCAAGTGTTCAGTTGACGACCTCGGTCTGGTCATCAGTCTGAGGATGACATGTCGTGGAAAACAACAGCTTTGTTCCAAGCTTCCCCAGAGAGACCTCCAAAAGTGACTCAAAAATTTGGTATCACGATCAGAAACAATTGTTTTCGGCACTCCATGGAGACGAACGACCTCGCTGAAAAATAAATCAGCAATGTGGGTAGCATTATCGCTCTTATGACAAGGTATAAAATGAGCCATTTTAGAAAACCTATCAACGACGACAAATATATTATCCCTCCCTTTCTTAGTTCTTGGTAATCCCAACACAAAATTCATAGAAATATCCTCCCAAGGTACTTTCAGAATAGGAAGAGGCATATATAATCCATGTGGGTTTAAGTGAGACTTAGCTGTTTGACAAGTAGTGCATCGTTGTACTTAGCGCTCGACGTCTCGCCTCATCTTTGGCCAGTAAAAGTGAGTGGCCAAAACGTCTTCTGTTTTGTGTATCCCTAAAATATCCCATTAAAACACCGCCATGAGCCTCCTGTAGCAACAAAAGACGAACAGAACTTGTGGGAACACAAAGCTTATTAGCTCTAAAAAAATAACCATCATTTAGTACATATCGAGCCCAACATCTTCCTTCTTTACAATTTATGTAAATGTCTTTAAAATCCAAATCAGATGAATATAATTCTTTCAAACTCTCTAACCCAAGGATTTTGCAATCAAGTTGGGACAACAAGATGTAATGTCTAGACAATGCATCAACAACCAAATTATCTTTACCTTTCTTATATTTGACAACATACAGAAAGGATTCAATAAATTCAATCCACTTAGCATGTCTACGATTCAACTTACTTTGGCTACGAATGTGTTTCAATGCTTCATGATCCGAATGTATGACAAATTCTTTCGGCCAGAGGTAATGTTGCCATGTTTCTAACACTCTAACCAATGCATACAATTCCTTGTCGTAACTTGAGTAGTTTAAAGTTGGACCACTAAGCTTTTCACTGAAATAAGCAATGGGTTTTCTATCCTGCATGAGAACACCTCCAATTCCAATACCACTAGCATCACATTCTATTTCAAACGTTTTATTAAAATTAGGAAGTTGTAGAAGTGGTACATTGGTTAGCTTATCTTTCAGTGTGTTGAAAGCGTCCTCTTGCGCTTGTTCCCACTTGAAAGGCATGTTCTTCTTGGTCATCATATTGAGTGGGGCGGCGATCATACTGAAATCTCGTACGAACTGGTGGTAGAAACCAACAAGTCTGTGAAAACTCCGCACTTGTGTGACTGTTGTAGGTGTAGGCCATGCTCGAATTTCTTGCACTTTTTGTTCATCCACCTCAATGCCTTGTACAGTCACAACAAAACCAAGAAACACAACTTGATCCATGTAGAAGGTGCACTTCTCATGGTTAGCAAACAAACGTGCCTCTCTCAAGATAGCAAAAACTTGGCGCAAATGCCCCAAATGTTCATCCAAAGTCTTGTTGTAAATTAATATATCATTAAAGTAAACCACCACAAAGTGTCCGATAAAAGCACGCAACACTTCGTTCATTAAGCGCATAAATGTACTAGGTGCATTAGTAAGACCAAATGACATAACCAACCATTCATATAACCCAAATATAGTGTTAAAAGCAATTTTCCATTCATCACCTAGTTTCATTCTAATTTGGTGGTAACCACTACGCAAATCGACCTTAGAAAAGATGGTTGAACCACTCAATTCGTCTAGCATATCATCTAACTGAGGAATCAGATGACGATAACGAATAGTGATATTGTTAATAGCTCGACAATCTATTCACATCTTCCATGACCCATCGTTCTTTGGCACAAGTAAAACAGGAACAGCACAAGGACTTAAGCTTTCGCGTATATACCCTTTGTCGAGCAGCTCTTGTACCTGGCGCTGAATTTCTTTAGTCCCTTCTAGATTGGTGCAATATGGAGGTCGGTTAGGCAATGGTGCTCCTGGAAGGAGGTCGATTAGATGCTCTATCCCTCGCAATGGTGGCAGCCTCGCAGGTATCTCGGTTGGAAACACGTCCTCAAATTGCTGCAATAAAGAAACAATCGAAACAGGCAAAATAGAGGGTAAAGCATTAGTAGAGAAGAGAGCGTCTTTGCACACAAGGACAAAGCACTCTTGGGGATGGGTTTCAAGCTCCCGCATCTCACGTTTGGCGGCTAACAGAACCTGTCCCTTAAGCTGAATCTCTCTTTTCTTTTCACTCTTTTTTTTCTTTTCTCTCAATTTGGTTTTGTGGCTCTCACTCCCCGATTTGTGGTTCTCACTCATCTCTCTATCTTTTCTCTCACGTTCAGCTCTATCTAAACCATCTTTGAGAATTTCATGCAGAGACATTGGAACCAGCGAAACCTTTTTGTTGTTGTGCACAAAAGAGTACTTGTTGGAACGCCCATGATGTGTAGTATGTAGGATTGAGGATACCGACTAGAAGGGGGGTGAATAGGAGGCTTTAAAACTTTTCAACGAAAAACAATTTTTGCAAAGAAAACACTAAGAGCAAATCAACTGAAATAATTTAATAATATTTTGCACTAAGAAAGAGTAAGAAAAACAAACACAGTGATTTATCCCGAGGTCTCAAAGACTCGCCCGGTCTCTCCTACTCCTCGTTGAAGCACTCAAATGAATGAGTCTTGCTTCAATATCCACGAAGGATATTTTTCACTAAGGTTGCTCCTTCTCCACTCCGGATAGGCGAGCACCGATGCCTTTCACAAAATATGCCGAGCCTCTCCAACAATCTCAGTTAATGGAGAGGTCAACAGCTACACCTCCAAACCGTCTAGGTGAAGGCGTTCACCGAGAGTAACAAGTTGCAAGATATTCTCTTGACCCCCAACAAATACCGAGAAACTTTTAAGGATGCAAATGAATGCTCTCAGAAAATCGCTCTCAATCACAATGAATGATACTTGATCAAAAGATCAAGATTTTGGCACTTGGGCTCAAGTATATATCAAAAATCATATCTCTTAGTTCTTTAGACAAACTGCTCAAAACAATGTTTATAAACACTGATCAAAATCTACTCGAAAAGTGTTTATAAAACTGATCAAAAATGTGAACAGAAGCTTCTCAAAAATCTAATCAAACATTGCTCAAAGATCTGCTCAAAAGTGTTTGTAAAACTGATAAAAAAATAGTAGAGAAATCTGCTCAAAAACTGCTCGAAAATGTGAACATAAACTGCTCAGAAATCTGATAAAAAACTGTTAAAAAGTGTTTTAAAAAAACTGCTCAAAAGTGTTTTAAAACTGCTCAAAAACAGTAGAGAAAATCTTCTCAAAATTTCTTCTAAAAACTGCTCAAAATGTATAGAAAAGATGCTCAAAGGTGTGTACAGAGACTGCTCAAAAATGTGTATGAGATTGTAGCTTGAGATGTGTGTAAATACTACTCAAAACACCTGTATTTATAGCGCAACATCTCAGTTAGCCATTGTGGTTGAAAAGAAAAGAAATCAGGCCAGCTAACAGCCAGCTTCGACCTCTAACGGTTATTAAATAGCCGTTGGAACCTCTGGTCGAATGAACAGTATTACTGGTTGAATGAACAATGTTACTAGTCGTATGAACAGTAACTGATCATATGAACAGTACTCAAGTGACCTCTGGTCGTATAAACAGTATCTGGTCAAAATGAACAGTACCTGGTCGTATGAATAGTATCTGGTCAAATGAACAGTGCTAAAAAAACAGTTTCATCCCCTCTTTGAAATCTATATATTTATCATATTTTGACCAAGAATATGAATGAATGCGAATGCAACAAATGAACTAAGAGTTTATCAATTTTTGCCAGAACTAAAAGAGATTTTGCAACCCCTCTTAATAGTACGGTTAAACTAAAAAAGAATTTCTTATAAAACCAAGTCAAACTCCAAACTTCGAGACTGGTACAATAAACAAGCACTTACCTTAGGTCTTTGCAGCTTCCTTCTTGGCAACATTGCACTTGCCGCTTTGGCTCGTGTCCTCGGACTGCGACCTCGGGCGACACTGCAACCTTGCGCTTGAGCTTGTGCTTGCGACTTGCAGACCTTCCCGGATCACTTGCAAACTTTACAGAAATAATACTGCATACAAATAGCTCAAAGACACGATTAGTCTAAGACACTTAATGTCATCAATAATCACAATCAACCCAAAAAGGGACTAGATGCAACAGTCTCCCCCTTTTTGATGATTGATGACAACAAGTGTTGAAAACAAATAAAAATTAATAACTCCCCCTAAGTGTATGCATGAGCATTAGATATACAAGAACCCCCCTGAATGCATGCATATATAAATACACATGAGTCATTTGAGAGTCCACAATGAATAAACAATGAGCATATAAACTATCAATAATATCATACAAGAATCTCTTCCCAATCTCTCCCTAATCTCTCCCCCTTTGACATCAAGCACAAAAAGGCGGGAGTACAGCAAAGCAGACATTTAACTTGCATTTGATATATCAATAATATTCAATTCACTTTTAAGAAAGCAAAATCTAGTGCCATCTAAAGGTTTGGTGAAGATGTCTGCTAGCTGCAAGTCAATTCTTATATAATTCACATCTATGTCCCCTTTTGCCACTTGATCTCTTATAAAATGGTGCCTAATATCAATATGCTTTGTTCTAGAATGTTGAACCGGATTATTTGCAATCTTTATGGCGCTTTCATTATCACACAAGAGTGGCACTTTTTCAAAGAAAATTCCATAATCCAAAAGGGTTTGCTTCATCTATAAAATTTGAGCACAACAACTACCTGCTGAAACATAATCCGCTTCAACAGTGCAGAGAGCTATGAAATTTTGTTTCTTAGATGACCAAGAGACTAGTGATCTCCCCAAAAGTTGACAACTACCAGATCTACTTTTTCTATCAATTTTGCACCCCGCATAATCTGAATCTGAGTAACCAATTAATTCAAAGTTTGCATCTTTAGGGTACCAAAGTCCTATATTGGGATAGCATTTCAAGTACCTAAGGATTCTTTTAATAGCAATCAAATGACATTCCTTAGGAGACGATTGAAATCTAGCACATAAGCAAACACTAAACATGATGTCGGGCCTAGATGCGGTAAGATAGAATAAGCTACCAATCATAGATCGATAAAGTTTAGAATCAACCACTTTTCTGTCGTTGTCCATATCAAGATGTCCATTAGTAGCACGGGAGTTTTGATGGCTTTAGCATCTTCCATCCCAAAGTGCTTGAGCAATCCTTCACATTCTTTGTTTGACTCATGAATGTTCCGTTCTTGAGTTGCTTGATTTGAAGTCCAAGGAAGAAGCTTAGCTCTCCAATCATCGACATCTCAAATTCCCTAAACATCATTTCTCCAAACTCATGACAAAAGGATTCATTAGTAGACACAAATATGATATCATTAACATATATTTGACATATAAAAAGATCTTTCTCAATTAATTTTGCAAATAAGGTTGTGTCTACCTTCCCAATTTTAAAACCTTTTGAAATGAGAAAGTCTCTAAGGCATTCATACCAAACTCGAGGTGCTTGTTTAAGTCCATAAAGAGCCTTAGAGAGCTTGTATACATGATTTGGAAAATTTGAATCTTCAAAACCAGGAGGTTGTTCTACAAACACTAATTCGGATATTTCTCCATTTAAAAATGCACTTTTCACATCTATTTGAAATAACTTAATGTTAAAATTTGATGCAAATGCAAGAAAAATGCGAATAGCTTCTAATCTTGCTACGGGTGCAAAAGTTTCACCAAAATCCAAACCTTCAACTTGAGAATATCCTTGTGCAACGAGACGAGCTTTGTTTCGTACTACTACTCCATTCTCATCTTGTTTATTTCTAAAACCCAATTTTGTTCCAATCACATTATGATCCTTAGGTATTTCTACTAATGTCCAAACTTTGTTTCTAGTGAAATTATTTAGTTCTTCATGCATGGCATTTACCCAATCCGGATCACTAAGTGCTTCATCTATAAGTTTAGGTTCTAAGGAAGAAACAAAAGAATAATATTCACAAAAAGAAGCAATACGATATCGAGTTTGAACACCCTTACTAACATCACCCAAGATTTGATTCAGGGGGTGATCTTTGGTGAACGTTTGATGAAGTCGCAGGTTCTGTGATGCTTGATCGTCATTTTCTTCAATCTCTAGTTCAAGGTCTTCTCGACCAGTATTGCTGTGGGTGGTCGCAGGTTGAGCAGCATTAGCATTTGTGGTCGCAGGTCCATGTTCGACATTAGCCTGAGTGGTCGCGGGTGATTTATCCTTTTGACCAGGTGACTTTTGTTCTTCATTTTTGGGTTTGATATCACCAATGGTCATCTCCTTCATAGCTTCCCTCAAGCCATTGTTTCCTACATCATCAAAATCCTCATGTTCTCCTTGAGAGCCGTTAGATTCATCAAATTCTACATTGCCTGATTCTTCAATGCATTCTATTGTAGTGTTGAAAACCCGATAAGCTTTACTAGTGGATGAATAGCCAACTAGAAAACCCTCATCAACACGCCTTTGAAATTTTCCAAGATGCATGCGCTTTTTAAGAATATAACATTTGCAACCAAAGACTCGAAAATATGAAATATTTGTTTTTCTCCCTAAAATCAGTTCATAAGGAGTTTTGTTTAAAAGCGGATGGGTATAAAGACGATTGATGGCATAACATGTTGTGTAAACTGCCTTTGCCCAAAACCGAGTAGGCCTCTTGTACTCATCGAGCATTATTCTAGCCATTTCAATCAATGTTCGATTCTTTCATTCTACAACACCATTTTGTTGAGGTGTGTAGGGCACACAGAGAATTCATGTTTGATTCCGGACTCATCACAAAAATCAATAAAATCACAATTTTGAAATTCTCTACCATGATCACTACGAATTTTCTTGATGGAGAGTTCAAATTCCTTTTCAGCTCTTTTTGCAAATCTTTTAAAACAAGAGGAAGTTTCAGATTTGTGAGCTAAGAAAAACACCCAAGTAAATCTGGAGAAATCGTCAACATAACATAGCAAAAACCATTTCCTCCAATACTTTGATGTTCAGCAGGGCGGAACAAATCCATATGCAAAATTTCCAATGGTTTGCAAGTTGAAAGAATTAATGCTCTTGGTTGGATGTGAAGTAGCTACTTGCTTGCCCGCTTGACAAGCGCTACAAAGTTTGTCCTTTTCAAAATTCACATCCACTAGTACAGAAATGCAGTCTACTAACCCCTATATTCTATCGGTTATTAGCGCTTTAGTAGAAAACCGATAGAAAATGTGCCCCGCGGCCAAAAAAGGCCAACGGGTGTATTTTTCCTATCGGTTTGTAAGAAACTTACCGATAGAATAAATATTATGATTTACTTTAGCGGTGACGAACATATTTGCCGTTAGAAGAGATGCATAAGTACTGACGAGAGAATGTTGTGCGCCGATAGGACTGGTCGACTTCTTCAACTAGACTTATTCTATCGGTAATTTATTAGTATACCGACAGAATATCTCAAAAATTCCTATCGGCAATATGTAGTGTGCCGATAGAACCGTTCACCTTCTACAAATATTTTTATTCTATCAGTAATGTATTCTTTTACCGTTAGAATATATCAAAAATTGCTCAGAACTGTTCGTCTTCAAATAGTTTTATTCTATCGGTAATGAATGTTTATACCGTAAGAATATAGAAAAAATATTTTAGAACTGTTTGCCTTCTACAACTAGTATGATTCTATTGGCAATGTACTAATATACCGACAGAGTGTGGACAAAAATTCATATCGGTAATTTGTATTTTGCCGATAGAGCCATTCGACTTCTACAACTGTTTTTGTTCTATCGGTAATTTATTTTTTACCGTTAGAGTATATATAAAATGACTAACGGTATGCTGTTTTTGTACCGATAGAATTTATCTAGTACTATAAATACAGGGGTATGTCTCTTCATTCTCACAGTTCATCTGGGGCTTGTAGTCCTAACCCGTAAGCTCCATGGACGGCCGGCGCACCTCTACAGGCGACCGCTGCACCTCCGCACCTCCATCGACGCCCTCTAGACTTCCGCATCCCAAGCAAGGTACGTAAATCATTCTAATCCGATTATGGCAATTATTCTACTTTTTTTGTATCCTTCATTTTGATGTGTCTTCTTTTCAATATGATTATGATCTTTGCAAGTCCTTGGATGATGCTCATGAGGGGCAACGTATTTCACAGTTCTTCATCGCTGTACGCTGCCTACGTTGGCTTGTTGGCGAAAGAAACGGTGAAGATCACCGTCGAGAGCTGGAAGGACGTGAAATGCGAGATCTTGGTTGGCTCGGTCGAGAAGATCCTTAAGCCCTGCGTGTTTCTCAAATCAGGACCTATAGAAAGCATCTTACATTTTTTTGCATGCACCAGCTTGTGGCCAGATGCTTACCTGCTTGGAGAAGAAGAATTGTTGTTATTTGCACAGCCATTCTACACCATCACTACACAGAACAACATCTTGGAAGGTCGGTTCTTTTTGTTCATGGAGTTGAGTTGAGTTGATCGAGTTTGAGTCCGAGGAAATCACCAATACGTACAAATGTAAGTCGACGGCAGTTCCAGCTCCTCGGGCGTCTTCGAACTGAACTCCTATGGTTAAGTCCAATGTGGTTCAGACATTTGTTGTTTTGGATGAATGGATTTGTTATGTATCAGGTCTAACTTGTAGTCGCTAGTTGCATTGTCGCAACTTGCAAAGGTCCTCTTTTATGTAAAATGTATGGGCCACTGGGTCCTCGTCGTGATCTGTTGTTAATTTCAGACGTGGCTTTTCTAATATACATCGAATGTGTAAATTGTTGTATTTGTATATTGTTATATATTTGTGTATCATGTATTGCTAATTGGGACATGAACTTGAATGTGTAGGGAGTATTTGTGTATTTAATTGTATTGGTTGGTAGGTGTGTATTTGTACTGATGTTTCAGACATGTACCTGAATTTGTATTGGTGAACTGGCATGTGTATGTTTGTACCTGAATTTGTGAACTGGCATGTGTAATTTCTTTGGCAAGATGAAGTCCCGAGTACCTAAGAAAAGTATTTTTGTGTCTCCAAGTTAATCCACAAATTAGTATTTCTTGAAATATTGCTTTATCTTGTAGTTAAGATCTGTTTGATGTAAGATCTGTTTGATGTTACATTAGTATGATTCATTGGATGTGAGAACTGGTGTCATGTGCGTTACAAGTACCTCCTCTAACAGTAAATACACATATTTACCGATAGAAAACACATATATTTGCTCAATCATGCATCATCTAACGGTTAATACACATATTTACCGATAGAAAAACTCATGTACGTGCTGTGTCATGCATCTTCTAACGATCAATGCACACATTTACCAATAGAAAACACATATATTTGTTCAGACATGCATCATCTAACGGTAAATACACATATTTACCGATAGAACAAGGCCTGTACTTGCTCAGTAATGTACATCCTCTAACGGTATATGTGTGTTTTTACCGATAGAATATGTGAGAGGCAAATTACCTTAGTTAGTCTAACGGTTATTTCATGTATTTACCGTTAGAAAAAGCTCCATTATAAGGAAAACCCCACTCGACCATTGCTGAGCTGCTCTTTAATTTGTTCTATTGCACTCTGTGTCCCTCTGTTTGTGATGAAAGTTCCACGCTCGCAGGTACACTGCTAGGGTGATCAGCGCAAGCTGGAGGGAAGTTGATTGCGCCCCTCTCTTTAAGGTATGATTAATTGTCAACAGTTATCTCTCTCTCCCTCTAGATCTCCCTCCCTCTCTACTTGCAAGCTAGCTCTATTGTGTAGTTCCAATTAAGTTTGTAGCTGTAAGCTTGGGAGCTAGGTAGCTGGAAATGCGTCATGTTTTAGGAGCTAACTAGCTTGTATTGTGTAGTTAGCTAGGTTAATTAGTATTAATTTCGTCAGGCTAGGGTTCAACACATCTGTTGTAAGAGGCTGTACATGTACATATACATAACTTAATCGGGTAGGTTTCATGCATGCATGGCTGACTCGTTAAATTTTGTTAATTGTAGATGGACACGAAATATTGGATGTATGGAATAAAACGTACTACTTTTGAATATTTGGATGGTGTGAATGAGTTTATTGAATTTGCTGAGCAACAAAAGGAGAGGAAGGGAGAGAAAAATATGCTCTGTCCTTGTACAGATTGTATGAACTTGAAGAGGTTTAGCAACTCTGATCAAATTAAGAGTCATTTGATTCGTCGTGGTTTTAACGCGCGATACACTCGTTGGATATGGCATGGCGAAGATCTTGAGGAAACAAGCACCACTACTACCAATCAGTAGGACTCGGATGTGGATTGCAATAATATCGATGATCATCCGAATTGTGATAATGTTCATTCCGATGTGCACGTAGATGATGATGATGATGACAATCTAGATGAGATGTTACGTGATGTAGTGGAAGATTACAACGAAAACGACTTCTGTGAATTTGAGAAACTGATTGCTGACTCTGAGAAGCCTCTGTTCCCTGGATGTGCAACATTTACAAAACTGTCTTCTGTGCTGAGATTATATAACTTGAAGGCAGGCAACGGTTGGAGTGATAAGAGTTTCACGGCACTATTAGATCTTCTAGCGGACATGCTTCCAGAGGGAAATGAGTTGCCAAGATCTACTTACCAAGCCAAAAAACTGTTGTGTCCGTTGGGAATGGAAATCAAAAGAATACACGCATGCCCAAATGATTGTGTGTTGTACCGTAACGAGTACTCCAGTTTGCATGTTTGTCCAAGATGCGGCGCATCGAGGTATACGCGTAGGGACCGGATTGACAGTGAACGTCAGGAGGTAAAGAAAGGACCTCCGGCGAAAACAGTGTGGTACTTGCCTGTGATACCTAGATTGAAGCGGCTGTTTGCAAATCCGAAAGTCGCGAAGCACTTGCGTTGGCATGCTGAAGCCTGAAAACAAGACAGAAAACTGAGACACCCAGCTGATTCTATTCAATGGAGAAACATCAACAGAACATTTGCTGAGTTCGGCGGCGAACTTAGGAATATAAGGTTCGGGCTGAGTACAGATGTTATGAACCCACATGGTAATATGAGCAGTCGGCACAACACTTGGCCGGTTCTTTTATGCATCTACAATCTTCCTCCTTGGTTATGCATGAAGCGCAAGTACATCATGATGGTGTTACTAATCTCAGGACCCAGACAACACGGAAATGATATTGACGTGTTTCTAGCGCCTTTAATCGAGGACATACAAAAATTGTGGAGCGAGGGGGTGCAGGTGTGGGATGCATACAAGAAAGAGAATTTCATTTTGCGGGCCCTGATATTTTGCACCATAAATGATTTTCCGGCCTACGGCAATTTGTCGGGGTATAGTACGAAAGGAGCCAAGGCTTGCCCTATTTGCCTAGATGAAACTGAGAGCATGTGGATGCGAAACTGCTGGAAAACAGTGTACATGGGTCACCGCAGGTTTCTTCCGGTGCATCACACGTACCGTAAGAAGAGGAAATCATTTAACGGGAAGCCTGAGAAGGGATCAGCTCCAGTGTTTTTGACCGGTAAGGAGATTTACTCGCGCGTGAAGGACATCAAAGCTGAGTTCGGTAAGCATTCTAAACCTCGAGAAAAAAATGTTTGGAAGAAGAGATCGATTCTCTGGGATCTACCGTACTGGGAGCACTTACAAGTTCGACATTGCATTGACGTCATGCATGTAGAGAAAAATGTCTGTGACAGTTTGATTGGTTTGTTGTTGAACATTCCAGGAAAGACAAAGGATGGTGTGAAAGCTCGTCGTGACATGGTGGAAATGGGGATAAGGACTGAGCTTGCACCTTTAGAGAATGGAAAGCGTACATACCTCCCTCCGGCCTGCTATACGTTGAAAAACAGAACTCTGTCGGTGCCTACACGGTGTTAAAGTTCCATGTGGGTATTCCGCGAACTTGAAAAAACTTGTGTTCATGAAGGACCTAAGACTAGTTGGCACGAAGTCCCACGACTGTCATGTCCTGATGTCACAAATGCTTCCCATTGCTATCAGAGGCATTCTCCCAGTTAAAGTCAGAGAGACAATCACAAACCTATGTTATTTCTTCAACGCAATATCTTGCAAGGTAAGTACGTGCACTCGTGCTATAAGTTCATTACCTCCATCTGTGGAGCTTAATTAGAAGATTTTTCTGATATGAATATTTGGCGCAACTGTGTCCTCGTAGGTAATTGATCTGGATGGACTGGCCGCTTTGCAACGCGACGTGGTTACAACTCTTTGTCAGCTCGAGATGTATTTCCCTCCATCCTTTTTTGATGTTATGGTCCATCTGATTGTTCACCTTATCAGAGAAATTAAGTTTTGTGGACCCGTGTGCCTGCGCTACATGTATCCATTTGAGAGATTTATGGGTGTATTGAAGGGATACGTAAGGACTCGTCGTCGACCCGAGGGGAGTATCATGGAAGGTTATGCCGCCGAGGAGGTGATTGAATTTTGCACAGATTATATGGCCGGGGTTGACCCAATTGGCGTTCCTAGGTCCCGACACGAGGGTAGGCTTCAAGGCATCGGAACGATTGGATTCAAAGCTATCGTCCCCGCTCGTGATGTGTACGCAAAATCACATTTTTGGGTCTTACAACACATGACGGAGGTCGAGCCATACATACACGAGCACAAGGTAATGTTACGGTCACAGAATCCTTTGAAGACAGACATTTGGGTCAGCAGAGAACATAACAGGAAATTTGCTGAGTGGATCCAAGAAAGAGTCACGCGAGCTGCCGAGGGCTCCGTAAGTGAAACTGTGACATGGTTGGCTAGAGGCCCAAGATTCACTGTAGGGACTTGGCAGGGGTACGACATCAATGGGTATTCATTTTACACAAGAGCTCAAGACGCCAAGAGTAGCACGCAATGTAGCGGAGTGACACTGTTTGCTATTTCCGAGGATGCCAGGTCAGTAAGGGCACTGAACTCATATTACGGTGCTATTGACGAAATATGGGAGCTCGATTACGGATTACTTAAGATTCCCCTGTTTCGATGCCAATGGGTCGAAATCCCTCGAGGTGTTCAAGTTGACAGTTACGGGTTTACTCTCGTCGATCTTGGTAGAGTCGGACACCAAGACGATCCATTCATACTTGCAAAGCAATCCACACAGGTATTCTACATCGTTGACCCGGCCAATCCAAACTTGCATGTTGTCCTCCACAGCAAGAGACGTATTGTTGGAGTCGAAGATGTTGTCGACGAAGAGGAGTATAACCAATTCGATGAAATACCTCCATTTTTAGAGGACATTCAATCTATCCGTACTGAAGATATCGACGAAACAACGTATCTGCGAGATGACCACGAAGAAGGATTATGGGTTGAGAACCATTGATGATTAATTTCTATTTCAGGGATAAATGCCAAGCAAACAGCCCACAAGTTTTGCAGCAAGGTGAGGAACTTATCATTAATACATCAGGCAGTACATTTTTCTTTAGAACTTAATGATAAGCTAGTTCACAGCATTAATATATCTCAATTTTACTCCACAGCAAGAGTTCTAACATATACAGTACCTTTATCTTGTAAATACTTAATTCTTCCCTTCAAATAGCACTTGCAAAAATCTCATCGCAGCCTCTTGCTTCTTCAAATTAAGCTCTCCAAAAATCAATTTTTCTGACGGTATTTTGTTATTTCTACCGATAGAAAAGGACATCAGCTACTTTAATGTGTCTCAGGCACTTCAAATGTTTCGCTGCGAAAAGTTTACTTATTCTATCGGTATTATTGTATTTTACCGTTAGAATAAATTCGTTAGTCTCACGGTATTTGTTGTCTGACGGTTTTTTCTGTTTGTACCGATAGAAAAATACTCTGGCGCTTTGAATTCTCAACCGTGTCGCCATGCGTCGCCTTGGAAATTCTATAAGTACCTCGCCATGCGTCGCGGTATTTTGTTGTTTTTCTAATTCTCCAACGCTTCGACTCCTCATCTTCTCTTTCACAATGGCAACCTCCATGGGATCGTCAGCCACGCCCTCCCCGGTAAGAACTCTAAATCTCCTGGGTTACCCATGTATTGTTAATCCATGTTTACTACATTCTTGACCTGTTGATTTACACAGGGAATGGGAGCCGTGGAAGACACTGCCAAAGTGAAGGCCGACCTGAGGGCCCTCCAGGAGGAGCACAAGCTCCTTACGGACAAGCACACTCAGCTACGGCTTGACCTTGACGATCTCTTCCAGCGCATTCAGCGCATGAAGACGGATGGTGACAATGCTAGGGCGAGGATGAGGCGTCTTCGCGAGGAGAAGAAAGCCGCGGATATGACCATCGCTGGTTGCGGTTTGACTATGAAGGATACCATAGCGAAGCTGAGGGAGGTCACAGGCCTTCTTGACGCGGTAGTAGTTGATCCTAGGGACAACTTGTCGCTAGAGGAGTCCTGCGTCCTGGCTGCAAGTCAAACTGACTCTATTCTACATGCAGCCAGGGCTAAGACCACCCCTTGACCTAGCATTTTGGGTTTTATTTTTTTTTTTATAAGTGATAAAACAACAATGAATGAACAATTTCTTTTTATGTCAATTTTCCAATTTTCCGGTTATCTTCCCTCTTTCTTTATCATTCTGCAGCTTTCAAGCACGGTTTGTTTGATGTTAAATTGTGTGTTCCTTTTCATTTTCCGATGGTATTTTGTTGTTTTTACTGATAGAAAAATGGCACTCAATACTATAATCTCAGGCACTTAATTAAAAAAATTTTCTAGGGAAAATTGGTCTCACGGGATTTTATTGTTTATACCGACAGAAAAAGGCATCCACTACTTTAAATATTTTTCCAGGAAATTTACTTTTTCTATCGGTATTTTTTTTGTACCGATAGAAACGTACATAATTCTATCGGTATTATTTTGTTTTACCGATAGAAAAGGTCATCCACTACTTTATTACTCGTACACGGCCCTTGAGTTTCCCTTCAGTCAAACAGTTCCAACTTAGAGCACTGCGTCTCTTCGACAGCGAAGAAAACCACAACCTCCACCGTGACCACTCACTTCCTCTCTCCCACACGATGATCGCCGGCTGGACACTGGTTCGCCACTGCCACCGGTTCTGATTTTCGCCCTTCGCCGGCCGCTGCTGCGTTCTACACCGCCTCTCCATCACCAGTACTGATCGCCGTAAATACCCTAATTCGTCGTTCTATTTCCAGCATCTTCCTTATTTGATCCTAGTGTTTTGTATGTACTAATTCTTCGAGTTTTGCAATTACACTAGGGTTCCCTATTGTGTTGGATTATGTACATTCCGCAGGCAATGTTGATTTAAATTAGGGTTGAGATAATATGTTCCAGTGTTGTAATGAACCTATTTTGAGATTTTAACTTATCTATACTGTTGTATGTGTGATCAATTGTATGCAACTGCCATGTAATGCACATTATATGTTGGAGTTGTTCGTACACATATTCTATCGGGATCTCCTATATTTGCCGATAGAAAATATTTCTGAACAAGTATTAAAACTTAGGATCTGGAAGAACGTGAGGCTTGCAATGTACTAGTTTGGTTGGGTCTTCGAAGTATATGTTTCAAATGCATATACATATATATATGACTTTTCCCAAACTAATAGATGTGATGAAGTCCTGATGACTTGCATACAGGTAATGCAAAAGATAACTAAGAGAGGGTGCTATAGACCATATTATTCCTTTTTTGGTTGTGACCTACTTTCTGTGCTACTTCAATATCTTTATATTCCATTAGCATTAGGTTTGTCAGATTATGCACAGTGGCACTTAGATGCTTGTGTGCATATTTACATGTGAAATAATAATGTTGGCCCATGAATATTAGTATAGAAAATCATTGAGAATGTTATGTGATGACAGTGAGTAGTGGCTTATCAACAAAATTCCATATATAGAAAACATTGTTATTTTCTATCGGTATCTCACGTGTTTGCCGATAGAAAAATTGTTATGTTCTATCGGCAGATCATGTGTTTACCGATAGAAAATATTTCTAAACAGTTCAGGAAGTAATTTATGCATGTATTTCTTTTAGTATTATTTTGTTCGGACATCCCTTTTGCAGCCCTAATTAGATTCCAGTCCTGGGCTGAGTTATGGAACTCCAAGAAGAATTAATTGCCATATGTTGCCTGCTTCCTATATGAAAATGTGTAGACGAAAACGCTGAGAAATAGAATCTTATCTTGTATTGCATGGTAGCTTTTGTGTTTACCGATGGAAAAATATTTAAAATAGGTCCTTTTTCTTTGTAAAATGATTTGGTTTGTGTTTCCATTAAATTTTTGATGGTTGTTGATGGTTTTGTAGGGAAAGACATGTCGTCGTCTTCATCGGATGGTACCAGTGGTTCGACTAGGGCCAACCCCAACGTAACTGAAGATGCAGCTGTTACATCCCAGCGCAAGAGGGTGGGGTGAGGCGCGACGACGTTGGGCCGTTTGGCCAAACGCACGGATCTTTCTTGTGAGTTCAACCAATTTGGGAGGCCGATTGGAAAGAATGCTGGGAAGTACGCGGCCTACGTTGGGCTGTTGGCGAAAGAAAGGGTGAAGATCACCGTCCAGAGTTGGAAGGACGTGACGGCGGACGAGAGGGATAGGTTGTGGGCGGAAGTGAAGGTTAAATTAACTGAAATCACTGAACTCTTTCGTAATCACGTTCTCTTGGCTTATACTAAAGTTTAACTAACTCGTGATTAATTGTATGCATTTTTTGAAAACAGGCTAAGTGGAACATCCCCGACGATACACCTAGGACGGCCTGCTTGAAGGACATGAACGGAACATGGAAAACCTTTAAGAGCTGGCTCGTCAGTAACTTCCTCGCTGTGGGGAAATCTCCTTGCGAGAAGTACCCCTTCATATCGGAGGAGGTATGGGAGGAATTCACCAAGCAGAAGGGGACTGAGGAGTTCAAGGCCCTTAGCGAGAAGAATAGGGCGATCCAGAAGAGGAACGACCACCCGCATCGGCTCGGATCCCGGGGCTATGCGGGGAAGGAGGAGCAGTGGAAGAAGGAAGACGAGCAAAATCCTGTCATCGACACCCCTGAGTTGCCGCTCTCCGAGATCCGGGATGAGAGGTGCAAGCGATGGTGGAGGGGGAGGGGGTCCGTGTCATATATCCACGAGGTCTGTGCAGTTCGCAACCCCTGGGGACGTCAACGTTGTGAGGCGAATGGTAAGTTGGCTAACCTCGTAAACTATGTGCGCACAAGTGTATATAAGGCAATTTGTCTCAGAAGGTACCTTTAAATGTAATAGATCTCTTTTGGGAAGGAGGCAGTGGAGAGATTGTTTACCCCACAGAGGGAGAACGACATCCTCACCCGGGCTCTAGGAAATAAGGAGCATCCCGGGCGGACACGGGCCGTGGGAGCCATTGTGTCGTGGAATGCCGGTTTCGCAGATCCGACTCCACCGAGGAAGAAGGCCCGCTCCTGGAAGGAAAAGGAAGCGGAGCTCTCCGATAAGATACGGGCTGAGGTACGGGCGGAGATACCGGCTGAGGTGCAGTCTGAGGTCGCACAAATCAGGGAAGAGTTTGCACGGTTGAGAGATGCATTGCTGGCCAAGAGTGCAGATGCGGATCAGCAGGGCGACGGTACCCCACGGGGTCGGATAAGCAGTTGTGCTTCGAAGGTCCTCGCAGATCCAGTGGATGTACGTGAGGTACTGCAAGCCTTCATCTGTGCACTTAAGTTGATGCCACTCCCGTTCTGTTAGAGTTGTTTCGCTAACCTGTTTTAATATTTACAAATTTGCAGAAGTCGAAGGGTTGCATCCTACTGAATCACCTAGGCGACAGGCAGGAAGTGGTTGGACACGGCTTCGTATATCCGTCTGGGCCGGATGTCCGGGTCCATTGCGTACCTCTGCGGTTGGGGTTTGCAAAGGTACAGGTAGACATGGCCATGCCAGGCTACAACGATTCTCCGTTGGTAGTCCCAACAGAGGAACTGCAGACACTTGCTGAGGCAGTGGGCTCCTACGTACATTGGCCCAAGAAGTGTCTTCTAATACAACTGGTAAATCCTACACATTTTAGATTACATCCTACTCAGTACACTCAACTTGCATAATCTAACATACGTGCTCATTAATTGAAGTGGCCTGCCGTTGGGCTACCAGGGGACTGCGCCCCCAGCTCGGGGCATGAGGCCCGATCTCGTGCGACCCTGGACACATCAAAGACGGCCTCGACCCCACCCAGCGCATCCACGCCTTCACCTCGGAAGAAAGCCACCGTCACCTCGCCCTTGCCTTCGAAGGTACGCACTCAATCCCCGGCAAAAGGCAAGGGCAAAGTCAAGGGAAAAGGGCGACAGGGACAGCCGGAGATGTTCAGGAACGGGTTCCCACTCATGTCAGAGGCAGCTTTGCGCAAATTGGATCGATCAACCAGAGACCTCCACGAGTGGTACCTACACCGAGCTCGGCGCAATCTGAACTTCTTAGTTCCCTACAGGCCTGGGCAGTTCCACCGTGAGCCCGGGAGTATATCCGTGGCATACGAGGATCTGTTCGACCTCTACAACTGGCGGGAGCTCGATATGTCCATCATACGGACTGGAGTCCTGTGAGTTTGCTGATGCTATGTATTGCTGTTTTCTAACTCTGTTTGCTAACTCTGCATTGTTGTAGTTCATTTGAAATGTAGTAACTTTCTGTGCAATACTAATGTCGTCCTTTGCATGCAGGTGCATGTACAGGCTAGCATCGGAGGCTGCGTGTGACAAGGTGGGTTTCCTTGACCCAGAGAAAATAAGCCTCACGATGCTAGAGCACGACGCCGCGCACGCTGAGCAGTACATATCCAAGGCGCTGATGGCGCAGCAGGACAGGGAGTTCATTATGGTGCCGTACCACCAAAGGTTAGTGCATTTCCTACTAATTTAACTCGGTCTTGTATGTTACACCTGACATATACTTTGAGCTAGCGGTCCTCTTTTACGTACAATGCAGGGGCCACTGGATCCTCATCGTGATCTGTCCGCCGAGGAACGAGGTGTACTACCTCGATTCGATGCGTGACAGATTATCGATCGAATATGTGGTCAAGGGGGATATGGAGGCATAAGTAACTTATATGTTTGATTTAAATTTTGACCTCACTAGCTAATGATAATACATTAACCGGCAATACTAACTGAAATGCAGGGCTTTTGATAAATATGTGTCTGCTGGAGGGAGGCATGCCGCACCGCAGGGCTCCCTACTAGCTTGGAAAGAATATGAGATACTCACGAGATTTTTTGTTTATGCTTAATTAGTTTATGGAAACAATAGCTAACATGTCTTCGCATATGCAATTATCTCAGTGCCATCAGCAGCCGCAATCGTGGGAATGCGGGTTTTATGTGTTGCGCTACATGTACGACCTAGTGCAAACAAACTTTGCCCAATTCCCCCAAGTAAGCATCGATAGCTAACTCAAATTTGAAAATTGGGTGTCACGTTCTAAATTAGGAAGTTAGTTACTAAGTATTCACACATGCTTGCAGATCGCCATGTCGAAAGACTCATACGAAAATGCAAAGATTAGAGATCTTCGACAAATATGGGCTCAATATGTCATGGAGGAAGTTGCGCCCAACCATCCGCCATGATAATTTTATCTTTTTCGTGTACTCTGAGCATAGATTGTTTATATACATGTGAATAAATATATATGTCAATAAATGTCCACATTGGATTGCAATTTGTATTTGTCCATATATATGTGAATAAATGTGAATAACTGTCTAATGTGTCAATCTGTTCTGTGAATTTACCCTTCTTTGCATCTGTACTGTATTATGTATCCAATCTATAATGTATTGCATCTGTACTATATATGTGAATGTACTGTATTGTGAATGTAAATAACGTACTGTATATGTGAATGTTCTATCAGTAAATTCATTCACAACCGACAGACTACTACCACTTTTCTATCGGTAAACTCATCCACAACCGAGAGACTACTGCAACTTTTTCTATCGGTAAACTAGAAATTAACCGTCAGAATAGTGTGACTTTTCCTGCCGGTGAACTCATCCACAACCGAGAGACTACTTTAGTTTTTTCTATCAGTAAACTTGAAATTAACCGTTAGAAGAGTGTGAGTTTTCCTGCCAGTGAACTCATACACAACCGAGAGACTACTAATTTTTTTCTGTCGATAATCTCATTTCCAACCGAGAGAGTAACTAAGCTTTTTTCTGTCGGTAAACTTGTAATTAACCGTTAGACTAGTGGTATTTTTCCCACCGCTACACGTCAGACTACGACGGGTTTTCTATCGGTACACTCATAAGGTGCCGATAGAATAGTAAGCTTATTTCTGTCGGTAATCTTGCAATTAACCGTTAGAATAGTGGTACTTTTCCCACCGCTAAACGTCAGACTACGACGGGTTTTCTATCGGTACACTCCTAAGATGCCGATAGAATTGTGAAGTTCTTTTGTCGGTTATTTACCGATAGAAAATGTTCCGTCTTGTTCTATCGTGTCTATCTCTATCGGTACGAAAACCGATAGTAGAAGGATGTTTTTTACCGATAGAAGAAAGCTTTTTTGTACTAGTGATCCTTCAAGCCAACTACCAAATCATGTTTTAAAAACTTTTTAAGTTGATGCATTCCAACATGTGCAAGTCTCCTATGCCAAAGCCAACCCTTCGAAGTTTGAGAAACGAGACATGTTAAAAGAGATGCATCTTTTGAGTTGAAATCAACAAGATAGAGATTTCCAAAACGAAAACCTTTGAAAATCAAAGAGTTGTCTTTTAAACTTTCAACTAAAATATTTTTAAGAGAAAATATGCAACAAAAACCAAGATCACAAATTTGTGCAATGGATAACAAATTAAAATTTAATGATTCAACAAATAAAACATTTGAAATTGAAAGATCATGAGATATAGCAATTTTACCCAAGCCTACCACATTTCCTTGACGATTGTCGCCAAAGGTGATCTTTTGGTTTTCACTTGAGTTATCTTCCAATGAGGTGAACAACTTTTTGTTACCGGTCATGTGTTCGGAGCATCCACTATCTAGCACCCAATGTTTTCCACCAGTCTTGTAGTTCACCTACAAAAACAAAAGAATCAAGTCTTTTTAGGTACCCAAACCCTTTTGGGTCTTCCGATGTTAGCAATCAAAGCTTTGGGCACCCAAATAGATTTCTTCTTTTTAGTTAGCATGGGTGCTCCAAGAAACTTTGCTATCACATATCCTTTCTTTGACCTCTTAAGCATGTAGCATGCATCAAAATGAGTTGAAGTCATTAAAGGACAAGCATCATATGAATGACTAATTTCATGACATCTATAACAAAATTTATTGCATGCTTTTACAAAAATAGTTTTTGTGTTTGGTTTATTTTCTTTCTTTGGAAAGTATCCAAATCCTTCTTTTCTAAATGAGCATTTTTGCTCACTAAGAAGAAGATCAAGAGATGCTTTCCCTTTGTAACAAATTTCTAAACCTTTACTAAGTTTCTTGATTTCAACCTTTAGTTCATTGTTTTCATTTAAGATTATTTCATGGCATTGCAAATCTTTATTAGTAGAGCTAAATGAGTATGGCATATCGATTAAATCATTGCAACTAGTTGACATATCAATTTTAGAGACTACATTTGGTATATCATCAACTAAGTCACAAGAAACAATTACATCTACCTTAGTTTGTGAGTTAGTGAGATCCTTGATGAGAAGAACTTCATAAAATTCTTTTAAATCGGAGTAAAGAGCAAGTAAAGAAGTGTGCTCTTCTTTAAGTTCTCTTCTTCTTTGTGATTCCAAAAGTATCATTTAATTCACTATTCATTTCAACTAGATCATCATATGAAGGGTCAAGAGAATGTACCTTCTCATCACCTTTAGCCATAAGGCAAAAGGATGAACTTGTCGTGTGTTGTTGTTGCCAAGAGCTAATCCGGCTAGCTTCTTGGAACAACCATCTTCATCATTGGAGTCGGAATCGGAGCTCTCTTCTCCGGACATCCATTCTCCAAAGCATGCTTTTTGGTTTCCGCCATTGTTTTTGAAGAATTTCTTCTTCTTAGGATCTTTCTTCTTCTTATCCCAAGGCTTGTTCTTATTTGGGCATCTTGAAGCTATTTGTCCCTTTTCATAACATTCATAGCATATGATGTCCTTGAAGTTTGCTTACTTTGACCCCTTTGGTCTTGTGTCAATGTTGACTCCCTTCTTGTGCAACTTGCAAAAAAACTTTTTGGTGTTCTTTACAAGAAGGGCTAGATCCTCATTGGAGGAGCCATCGTTTGAATCACCTTTGGAGTTGGCTTTGAATGCCAAGTTCTTATTTTTCGTCTCTGATGATTCAGCCACCTCCTTCTTCTCCTTCGATGCATCTCATGGGTGATGAGGTTCCCATAGAGATCGGTAGGTGTGGTGAGGACAGTCACAAGAGTGTCAAAACTCTCTGGAAGAGCCCTAAGCATTTTTCTTACAATCTCAATGTTAGTAAAACAACTCCGAGTCCTTTAAGCTCATTCACCATGTTGTTCAACCGAGTGAACATGGAATCCACGGACTCGGTTGGTGACATAGTGAATGTCTCATATCTTTGCCTAACTATTAGCAATTTTGCCTCCTTGACCCTAGTGGTGCCCTCATATATCTCCTCGAGGGTGGTCCAAACTTTGTGAGCTGTGGTAAGATTGCTCACGCGGTTGAACTTATTTAGGGACAAGCCGGCAAAGAGAGCATTTTTGGCACGGGCATTTAAGTGGAGTTTTCTCCTATCATCATCGGAGTGATTTGCCGGATCAACCGGAGGAGTAAACCCAATCTTAACAATGTCCCAAACATCAAGCCCCATGACCTCTAGAAAAACCGTCATGCGCACTTTCCAATAGGGATAGTTAGTCCCGTCAAAGATAGACGCACGCCCGGTGTGACCAAGATGAAAACTCTCATTTGAAGCCATCCTCTCTCTAGGCGGTGAAGCCTACTCAAAAGAGAGATCACGCTCTGATACCACGTGTAGGATCGAGGATGCTGATTAGAGGGGGTGAATAGGAGGCTTTAAAACTTTTCAACTAAAAATAATTTTTGCAAAGAAAAGACTAAGAGCAAATAAACTGAAACAATTTAATAATATTTTACACTAAGAAAAAGTAAGAAAAACAAACACAGTGATTTATCCCAAGGTCTCGGAGACTCGTCCGGTCTCCCCTACTCCTTGTTGAAGCACTCAAATGAATGAGTCTTGCTTCAATATCCACGAAGGATATTTTTCACTAAGGTTGCTCCTTCTCCACTCCGGATAGGCGAGCACCAATGCCTTTCACAAAATATGCCAAGCCTCTCCGACAATCTCAGTTAATGGAGAGGTCAACAGCTACACCTCCAAACCGTCTAGGTGAGGGCGTTCACCAAGAGTAACAAGTTGCAAGATATTCTCTTGACCCCCAACAAATACTGAGAAACTTCTAAAGATGCAAATGATGCAAATGAATGCTCTCAGAAGATCTCTCTCAATCACAATGAATGATACTTGATCAAAAGATCAAGATTTTGGCATTTTGGCTCAAGTATATATCAAAAATTATATCTCTTGGTTCTTTAGACAAACTGCTCAAAACAATGTTTATAAACACTGATCAAAATCTGCTCGAAAAGTGTTTATAAAACTGATCAAAAATGTGAACAGAAGCTTCTCAAAAATCTAATCAAACAATGCTCAAAGATCTGCTCAAAAGTGTTTGTAAAACTAATCAAAAAATAGTAGAGAAATCTTCTCAAAAACTGCTCAAAAATGTGAACAGAAACTGCTCAAAAATCTGATAAAAAACTGTTAAAAAGTGTTTTAAAATTGCTCAAAAATAGTAGAGAAAATCTGCTCAAAACTTCTTCTAAAAACTGCTCAAAATGTATAGAAAAGATGCTCAAAGGTGTGTACAGAGACTGCTCAAAATGTGTATGAGATTGTAGCTTGAGATGTGTGTAAATACTGCTCAAAACACCTGTATTTATAGCCCAACATCTCAGCTAGCCGTTGTGGTCGAAAAGGAAAGAAATCAGGCCAGCTAACAGCAAGCTTCGACATCTAACGGCTAGTAAATAGCCGTTGGAACCTCTGGTCGAATGAACAGTATTACTGGTTGAATGAACAGTGTTACTAGTCTTATGAACAATAACTGATCATATGAACAGTACTCAAAGACACAATTAGTTCAAGACACTTAATGTCATTAATAATCAAAATCAACCCAAAAAGGGCCTAGATGCAACATAGTATCCTTGTCATATTGCCATGGTCGCCCAAGTAGTAATGCACAAGTTTGCATCGGTACCACATCACAATCCACAAAATCAGAATAGGAACTTTTAGAGAAGTGGACACGTACCATCGCGGTCACCTTCAACTTGCCACATGAATTGAACCATTGAATGTAGTATGGCTGCGGGTGTGTTCATGTGGACAAGCCAAGCTTTGCGACCATCTCTGAACTGGCAATGTTGTTGCAGCTTCCACCATCAATGATGACCTTGCACGAGCGCTTCATGTTCACAAACTTTGATTGAAATAAATTGTGGCGCTGCCCCCGCTCCGCCTTTTCCATCTGCAAGCTAAGAACATGACAAACAATAAGGCTGGTATGACTAGCATCAAAAGTGATCTCCTATGCGTCAGAGCCCAACATGTCCTGTTGCTCCTCATGGTCGGATTCTTCTTCGACCTCACTGGCCGATGTGTACTCTCCATCATCCCGGACGATGAGGGCACGCTGATTTGGGCAATCACGCATGTAATGCCCCTTCCCTTTGCATTTGAAGCACTCTATCTCCCTTGTTCTTCCTATAGAAGCGACTGATGATGAACCTTTGGTGGGGACAACAATGGTCGTCTTCGAATCAGCAACCTTGGATGTTGAAGCAATAGGGCGGCTCGCGGATTGCACTTGACCAGTGGATGCAACAGCTCCGCTAGCGGTTGGTGCACTCTTTTGCTGTGAAGTAGTGCTCTTCCAAGGCGTGGTCGCATTAGCGTAGCCTCGACCAGCTTTGTTGTAGCTTGAACATTTCCCTTGCACTTGCCTCTCAGCTTTGCATGCATAATGCAATAGCTGATCCAAAGAGGTGTACGTCTGAAAATCAAGGATGTCTTGTATCTCACGATTCAATCCACCCAAGAATCTAGCCATCTTCGTATTCTCCTCCTCCTGCACATTAGCACAAAGCATGCCTACTTGCAGCTCTTGATAGTAGTCTTCCACAGATTTTCTATCTTGATTCAATCTCTGAAATCTATTAAGCAAATCTCTCTCAAAATAAGCAGGTACAAACCTGGACCTCATCAAGCGCTTCAGATCATCCCAAGTGTGAGGATCTCTATCTCTTTGGCAGATTTAACTCCACCAAATAGAAGCATAATCAACAAACTCACTGGTGGCGGTGCGTACTCGGCTATCTTCTAGATAAAGATGACAACTGAACTTTTGTTTGACAAGCACACTAGTACAGAAAAGTTTTCTTCTAACGGTTTTTGTACTATTAGAGATAGACACGATAGAAAAAGACAAGAAATTTTCTAACGGTAAATAACCGTTAGAAAAAGTTGACTATTCTAACGGCATTTTCGTAGATAACCGTCAGAAAGACCGTTCTAGTCTAACAGTTAACTAGCACTATCCGTTAGAAAAAAATAGTATTCTCACGGCTGCATGCAAGTCTACTGTCAGAAAAACGTACACTATTCTAACGGTTAATTAGTAGTATACCGTAAGAAAAATGAACAGTATTCTCACGGTTACCTACGAGTTTATCGTCAGAAAAACTTGCACTCTTCTAACGGTTAATTTGGTGTATACCGTGAGAAAAACACACACTCTTCTAACGAGTAACTAAGAGTATACCGTTAGAAAAAATAGTAGTGTTCTCACGGTTGTTTGGTAGTTTCCCGTCAGAAAAACGTAGACTCTTCTAACGGGTAACTAAGAGTATACCGTTAGAACAAAAAGTAGTGTTCTCACGGATTGTTAGTAGTTTACCGTTAGAAAATGTTGTTGTTTTCTAACTCTGCTTGCTATTTTTAGCCGTTAGAAAAGGCTGGATACACAATACAGTACAGATACAAAAAAGGGTACATTCATATATACATTGAACAGATTGACACATTACACAGTTGTTCAAATTTATTAACATTCAATTTATTCACATATATACGAACCAATACAAATACTAACCAATAAGACTATAAACAATCTATGCATAGAGAGTACACGAAAAAGAGAAAAATTACAACAAGTGAGCCAAAAGCTTGTCATGGCTGTTGGTTGGGCGCAACTTCGTCCATAACATATTGTGCCCAGATTTGTCGGAGCTCTCTAATCTTTGCATTGTCGTATTTGTCTTTGGGCATGGCGATCTGTAAGCATGTGTGAATACTCAGTAATTAATTAACTTTCTAGTTTTGATCGTGACACCCAATTTTCAAATTTGAGTTAGCTAAGATGCTTACCTCAGGGAATTGGGCAAAGTTTGCCCGCACTAGGTCGTACATGTAGCGCAGAACATAAAACCTGCATTCCCACCAGTCTGGCTGCTGATGGCACTGAGATAATTGCATATGCGAAGACATGTTAGCTATTATTTCCGTAAACTAATTAATGATAAACTAAAAGACTCGTGAGTACCTCATATTCTTTCCAAGAAATTCGGGAGCCCTGCGGTGCGGCATGCCTCCCTCCAGTGGACACATAATTTTTGAAAGCCCTGCATTTCAGTTAGCATTGTCGGTTAATGTGTTATCATTAGCTAGTGAGGTCAAAATTTAAATCAAACATGTTACTTACGTGTCCATAATTCCTTTTGACGACATATTCGTTTGGTAACCTGTCGCACATCGAATCGAGGTAGTACACCACGTTCCTCCACGGACAGATCACGAGGAGGAGCCAGTGGCCCCTATATTGTACGTACAAGAGAACCGCTAGCTCAAAGTATATCTCAGGTGTAACATACAAGATTGAGTTAAATTAGTATGAAATGCACTAACCTTTGGTGGTACGGCACCAGAATAAACTCCCTGTCCTATTGCGCCATCAGCGCGCTGGATATGCAGTGCTCAGCGTGCGCGGCGTCGTGTTCTAGCATCGTGAGGCTTATTTTCTCTAGGTCGAGGAAACCCTCCTTGTCACACGCGGCCTCCAATGCTAGCCTGTATATGCACCTGCATGCAAAGGACGGCATTAGTATTGCACAGAAAGTTACTATATTTCAAATGAACTACAGCAATATATAGGATCAGCAAACTCACAGGACTCCAATCCATATGATGGACATATCGAGCTCCCGCCAGTTGAAGAGGTCGAACAGATCCTCGTGTGCCACGGATATGGTCCCGGGCTCACGGTGGAACTGCCCAGGCCTGAAGGGAACTAAGAAGTTCAGGTTGCACCGAGATCAGTGTAGGTACCACTCGTGGAGGTCTCTGGTTGATCGATCCAATTTGTGCAAAGCTGCCTCCGACATGAGTGGGAACTCGTTCCTGAACCTCTCCGGCTGTCCCTTTTGCCCTTTGCCCTTGCCTTTTGCAGGGGATTGAGCGCATACTTTCGAAGGCAAGGGCGGGGTACTGTACGTAGGAGCCCACTACCTCAGCAAGTGTTTGCATTTCCTCCTTTGGGACTGGCAACAGAGAAGCGTTGTAGTCCAGTATGGCCATGTCCACATGTACCTTTGCGAACCCCAACCCCAGAGGTACGCAGTGGATCCGGACATCCTCCCCAGACGGATATACGAACCCATGGGCAACCACTGCCTGCCGGTCGCCTAGGTGAGTCAGTAGTCTGCAGCTCTCCGGCTTCTGCAAATTTGTAACAATTAAAACAGGTTAGCGAAACAACTCTAACAGAACGGGAGTGGAATCAACTTAAGTGTACAGCTGAAGGCTTGCAATACCACAAGTAGATCCACTGGATCCGCGAGGACCTTCGAAGAGCAACTGCTCATCCGACCCCGTGGGGTACCGTCGCCCTGGGGATCTGTATCTGCACTCTTGGCCATCAATGCATGTTTCAGCTGTGCAAACTCTTCCCTCATATGTGCGAACGTGGACTCGACCTCAGCCTGCACCTCAACCCGTATCTTCTCGGAGAGCTCCGCTTCCTTCTCCTTCCAGGAGCGGTCTTTCTTCCTCGGTGGAGCCAGATCTGCGAACCCGGCCTTCCACGACACTATGACTCCCACGATCCGTGTCCACCCAGGATCCTCCTTATTTCCTAGAGCCCAGGTGAGGATGTAGTTCTCCCTCTGCGGGGTAAACAATCCCTCCATTGCCTCCTTCTCAAAAGAGATCTGTTACATTTAAAGCTACCTTGTGAGACAAATAGATATATACACTTGTGCGCACACAGTTTATGAGGTTAGCCAACTCACCATTCGCTTCACAACCTCGGCGTCCCTAGGGTTTGGGAACTCCACAGACCCTGTGGACGACACAGACCCTCTCCCCCTCCACCACCGCTTGTACCTCGCATCTCGGATCTCGGAGAGCGACAACTCAGGGGAGTCGACAACAGAATTTTGCTCGTCTTCCTTCCTCCACTGCTCTTCCTTCCCGGCATAGCCCGGGATCCAAGCCGATGCGGGTGGTCGTTTCTCTTCTGGATCGCCTTATTCTTCTCACTAAGGGCCTTGAACACGTCGGTCCCCTTCTGCTTGGTGAATTCCTTCCATACCTCCTCTGATAGGAGGTGGTACTTCTCACAAGGAGATTTCCCCGCAGCGAGGAAGGTACTGATGAGCCAGCTCTTGAAGGTTTTTCATGTTCCGTTCATATCCTTCAAGCAGGCCGTCCTAGGTTTATCGTCGAGGATGTTCCACTTGGCCTGTTTTCAAACAATGCATACAAGCATGAGTTAGTTAAACTTTAGGATAAGCCAAGAGAACATGATTACGAAAGAGTTCAGCGATTTCGGTTAATTTTACCTTCACTTCCGCCCACAACCTATCCCTCTCATCCGCCATCACGTCCTTCCAGCTCTGGACGGTGATCTTCACCCTTTCTTTCGCCAACAGCCCAACATAGGCCGCGTACTTCCCAGCATTCTTTCTGATCGGCCTCCCAAATTGGTTGAACTCACAAGAAAGGTCGGTGCGTTTGGCCAAACTGCCCAACGTTATCGCGCCTCGCCCCACCCTCTTGCGCTGGGATGAACCATCATCTTCAATTACGTTGTCCCTCATCGAAGCACTACTATCATCCGATGAAGACGACGACATGGCTTTCCCTAAAATTCCATCAACATCAACAAACCATCAAAAATTTAATGGGAACAGAAACCAAATAGTATTACAAAGCAATCGGACATATTTTAAATTTGTTCTATCGATAAACACATCAACTACCGATAGAAGATAAGCTTTCTTCTAACGGTACAAACATGGACTACCGTTAGAACATATTTCTGAGCATTTTCATCTATACATTTTCATAGGAAGCAGGCAACATATGGAAATTAATTCTTCTTGAAGTTCCATAACTCAATTGAAGATTGGAGACTAATTAGGGTTGCTAAAGGGACGTAAGAAGAAAAAGTACTAAAAGGCAAAAATTATGGAAGTGTTCAGCAATTTTTTCTATCGGTAAACATATGAGCTACTGATAGAACATAACAATTTTTCTATCGGCAAAGATATGAGATACCGATAGAAGATGTTTATGAACACCACCAACATATAAAGTACATTATATGGAAATTGGATGCAATTGATCACACATACAGCAGTATAGATAATTTCAAAATCTCAAAATAGATTCATATGGCAATTAATTCTTCTTGGAGTTCCATAACTCGGTTGAGGATTAATTGGAGACTAATTCTTCTTGGTTTCAATGAGAGTGTAAAAAACTGAAAGTATTCTCTCTATTTCTCATTGCATGGTTGTTTCTTGGCCTATGTAATATAGCAGGCCAGATTGACACAATTAGAAGGAAGTATAATGTAACAACTGACCTGATCATAATATGATTCAGCTGCAGTGCAAGTCACAGCAGGGAACTAAAATAGGTGGTTTAGATGGCATGGAACAAGAAGATATGAAACATAACCCAAAAAAATAGTACTAAAAGGCCAAAAATTTTTGAAGTGTTTGGAAATTTTTTCTATCGATAAACACATGAGCTACTGATAGAACATAACAATTTTTTCTATTGGCAAATACATGAGATATCGATAGAAGATGTTTATGAACACCTCCAACATATGAAGTACATTATATGGCAATTGGATACAATTGATCACACATACAGCAGTATAGATAATTTCAAATCTCAAAATAGGTTCATCACAGCACTGAAACATATTATGTCAACCCTAGTTTAAATCAGCAATGCCTACGGAATTTTCTAAATCCTACACAATAGGGAACCCTAGTTTAAATCCAAAACATGAGTGGAGAAAAATAGCGAACCATAGTGGAAAAAACACAAATTGTCAAATAAGCAAGATGCTGGAAAAAGAATGACTAACTAGGGTATTTTACGGCGATCAGTTCTGGTGATGGAGAGGCGGTGTAGAACGCAGTGGCGGCCGGCGAAGGACGAAAATAAGGACCGGCGGCAATGGCGAACCATAATCTAAGCGATGATCGTGGTGCGGCAGTGAGGAAGTGCTCGCCGGCGAGGGTAGGGGTTTTCGCGCTCGAAGAGACACAGTGCTATAAGTTAGAACTGTTCGACTGGAGGGAAACTCTCGGGCGAAGTTTAATAAAGTAGTGAGGGCCTTTTTCTAATGGTACAAACAAGAAATACCGTCAGACTAACTATTTTCTTCTAATGATACAAACCAATAATACCGTCAGACCATGTATGTGCACTTTTCTCACGGTAGTTTGAGAAAATTCCGTCAGAGTTTCCAACTTGGTCTAACAGTATGAGAACAAAATACCGTTATAAAAAGTAAATTTTTCCATATCTTAATTTTTGAAGTGGGCAAGGCATTGGAAAATGATGTTTCAGGCCTGTTGAAGGAGCAGGAGACTGTAATGGGATTTTGGCAAGAAAATTTGAAGGGAAGAATTAAGTTCTTAGAATATAAGGGTACTGTACATGTTAGAACTCATAATGTGGACTAAAATTGAGATATATTAATGCTGTGAACTAGCTTATCATTAAGTTCTAAACAAAAATGTATTTCCTGATGTATTAATGATAAGTTCCTCACCTTGATGCACAACTTGTGGGCTGTTTGCCTGTCATTTTTCCTTCAAATAGAAAAAGTCATCAATGGTTCTCAACCCATAATCCTTCTTCGTGATCATCTCATAGGTACATTGTTTCGTCGATATCTTCAGTACGGATAGATTGAATGTCCTCTAAATACGTAGGTATTTCGTCGAACTGGTTATACTCCTCTTCGTCGATAACGTCTTTGACCCCAACAATACGTCTCTTGCTGTGGAGGACAATGTGCAACTTTGGATTGGCCAGGTCAACGATGTAGACTACCTGTGTGGCTTGCTTTGCAAGTATGAATGGATCGTCTTGGTGTCCGACTCTATCGATATCGACGAGAGTAAACCCGTAATTGTCAACTTTAACACCTCGAGGGATTTCGACCCATTGGCATCGAAACAAGGGAATCTTAAATAATCCGTAATCGAGCTCCTATATTTCGTCAATAACACCGTAATATGAGTTCAGCGCCCTTACTGCCCTGGCATCCTCGGAAATAGCAAACAGTGTCACTTTGCTACATTGCGTACTACTCTTGGCGTCTTGAGCTCTTGTGTCAAATGAATACCCGTTGATGTCGTACCCCCGCGAAGTTCCTACAGTGAATCTTGGGCCTCTAGCCAAGCATGTCACAGTTTCACTTATGGAGCCATCGGCAGCTCGCGTGACTATTTCTTGGATCCACCCAGCAAATTTCCTGTTATGTTCTCTAGTGACCCAAATCTCTGGCTTCGAAGGATTCTGTGACCGTAACATTGCATTGTGCTCATGTATGTATGGCTCGACCTCTGTCATGTGTTGTAAGACCCAAAAATGTGATTTTGCGTACACATCACGGGCGGGGACGATAGCTTTGAATCTAATCGTTCCGATGCCCTAAAGTCTGCCCTCGTGTCGGGTTTTAGGAATGCCAATTGGGTCAACCCGGCCATATAATTAGTGCAAAATTCAATCACCTCCTCAACGGCATAACCTTCCATGATACTCCCCTCGGGCCGACGACGAGTCCTTACGTATCCCTTCAATACACCCATAAATCTCTCAAATGGATACATATAGCGCAGGCACACGGGTCCACAAAACTTAATTTCTCTGATAAGGTGAACAATCAGATGGACCATAACATCAAAAAAGAATGGAGGGAAATACATCTCGAGCTGACAAAGAGTTGTAACCACGTCGCGTTGCAAAGCGTCCAGTTTATCCGGATCAATTACCTGCGAGGACATAGTTGCGCCAAATATTCATATTAAAAAAATCTTCTAATTAAGCTCCACAAATGGAACTAATTAACTTATAGTAGGAGTGCACGTACTTACCTTGCAAGATATTGTGTTGAAGAAATAACATAGCTTTGTGATTGCCTCTCTGACTTTAACTGGGAGAATACCTCTGATAGCAATGGGAAGCATTTGTGACATCAGCACATGACAGTCGTGGGACTTCGTGCCAACCAGTTTCAGGTCCTTCATGGACACAAGTTTTTTGAAGTTCGCGGAATACCCACATGGAACTTTAACACCGTGCAGGCACTGACAGAGTTCTGTTTTTTCACTTTTGGACAACGTATAGCAGGCCGGGGGGAGGTATGTACGCTTTCCTTCTCCAAAGGTGCAAGCTCAATCCTTATCCCCATTTCCACCATGTCGCGGTGAACTTTGACACCATCCTTTGTCTTTCCCGGAATGTTCAACAACAAACCAATCAAACTGTCACAGACATTTTTCTCTACATGCATGACGTCAATGCAATGTCGAACTTGTAAGTGCTCTCAGTACGGTAGATCACAAAGAATCGATCTCTTCTTCCAAACATTTTTTTCTTGAGGTTTACAACACTTACCGAACTCAGCTTTGATGTCCTTCACGTGCAAGTAAATCTCCTTACCGGTCAGAAACACTGGGGCTGATCCCTTCTCAGGCTTTCCATTAAATGATTTCCTCTTCTTACGGTAGGCGTGATGCACTGGAAGAAACATACGGTGACCCATGTACACTATTTTCTAGCAGTTTCGTAACCACATACTCTTAGTTTCATCTAGACAAATAGGGCAAGCCTTGGCTCCTTTCGTACTATACCCTGACAAATTTCCGTAGGCCTGGAAATCATTTATGGTGCAAAATATCAAGGCCCGCACGATGAAATTCTCTTTCTTGTATGCATCCCACACCTGCACCCCCTCGCTCCACAATTTCTGTAAGTCCTCGATTAAAGGCGCCAGAAACATGTCAATATCATTCCCGGGTTGTCTGGGTCCTGAGATTAGTAATGACATCATGATGTACTTGCGCTTCATGCATAACCAAGGAGGAAGATTGTAGATGCATAAAAGAACCGGCCAAGTGCTATGCCGATTGCTCATATTACCGTGTGGGTTCATACCATCTGTACTCAGCCCGAACCTTATATTCCTAACTTTGCCGCCGAACTCATCAAACGTTCGGTTGATGTTTCGCCATTGAATAGAATCAACTGGGTGTCTCAGTTTTCCGTCTTGTTTCCGGCCTTCCGCATGCCAACGCAAGTACTTCGTGACTTTCAGATTTGCAAACAGCCATTTCAATCTAGAGATCACAGGCAAGTACCACACAGTTTTGGCCGGAGGTCCTTTCTTTACCTCGTGACGTTCACTGTCAAGGAGGTCCCTACGCGTATACCTCGGTGCGCCGCATCTTGGACAAACATGCAACTTTGAATACTCGTTACGGTACAACACACAATCATTTGGACATGCATGTATTCTCTCGATTTCTATTCCCAACAGACACAACAATTTTTTTGCTTGGTAAGTAGATCTTGACAACTCATTTCCCTCTGGAAGCATGTCCGCTAGAAGATCTAATAATGCCGTGAAACTCTTATCGCTCCAACCGTTGCCTGCCTTCAAGTTATATAATCTCAGCACAGAAGACAGCTTTGTAAATTTTGCGCATCCAGGGAACAGAGGCTTCTCAGAGTCAGCAATCAATTTCTCAAATCCACAGAAGTCGGTTTCGTTGTAATCTTCCTCTACATCATGTAACATCTCATCTAGATTGTTATCGTCTTCTACATGCACATCGGAATGAACATTATCAAAATTCGGATGATCATCGATATTAGTGCAATACTCCACATTCTGGTCTTGCTGATCGGTAGTGGTGCTTGTTTCCTCAAGATCTTCGCCATACCATATCCAGCGGGTATATCGTGCGTTAAAACCACGATGAATCAAATGACACTTAATCTGATCAGAGTTACTAAATCTCTTTAAGTTCATATAATCTGTACAAGGACAAAGCATATCTTTCTCCCCCTTCCTTGCCTTTTGTTGCTCAGCAAATTTAATAAACCCATTCACACCATCCAAATATTCAAGAGTAGTACGTTTTATTCCATACATCCAATATTTCCTGTCCATCTACAATTAACAAAATTTAACCAGTCAGTCATGCATGAAATCTGGCCAATTAAGCTATGTATATGTACAGCTAGCCTCTTACTACTGATATGTGAAACCCTAACCTGATGAAACACTAATCAACCTAATTACACAATATATACAAGCTAGTGAGCTCCTAAAACATGAGGCATTTCAAGCTAGCTACCTAGCTCCCAAGTTTGGAGCTACAAGCTTAGAACTACACAATATAGCTAGCTTGCAAGTAGAGAGAGAGGGAGATCTAGAGGGAGAGAGATAGGTGATCATGACAAGCTTACATTAAAGAGAGGGGTTCAATTAACTTCCTTCCAGCTTGCCCTGATCACTCTAGTAGTGTAGCTTGAAGCGCGGAACTCTCATCGAAAGACAGAGTGCAACAGAACAAAACAATAGCTCAGCAATGGTCTAGTTGGATTTTACTTATACTGGAACAATTTCTAATGGTAAATACATATAATACCTGTTAGAATATGTGCGATACTATTTCATATTAGTGTTTCTTCTAATTGTAAATATGTGAACATACCGTTAGAAAAGGTAGAAGTAGCTAAAACAAAATGAGGCTGTTTCATGCATGACACAGCAATTTAGGTACAATTATACATCACAGTTCACAAGTTCAAGTGCATGTCTGAAGCACATATGCAAATACAAGAGTTTGTTCTAACGATAAATATATGGTTTTACCCTTAGAAAAGGTACAAGTACTTGGCTAAAACAAAATGAGGCTGTTTCATGCATGACACAGCAATTTAGGTACAATCATACACACCAGTTCACACATTCAAGTGCATGCCTGAAGCACATATGTAAATACCAGTGTTTCTTCTAACGGTAAAAATGTGGACTTACTGTTAGAACAGGTGAAAATACATGGCTTATACACCAGTAAGTTTTTTCATGCATGACAGAGCAATTTAAGTACAAACATACACACCAGTTCACAAATTCAAGTGCATGTCTAAAGCACATTTGCATATACAGATGTTTCTTCTAACGGTAAATATGTAAACTTTACGTTAGAACAGGTGCTTAAACAACAGCAATTTCTTTCTTCTCACGGTAAATATGTGGACTTACCGTTAGAACAGGTGCAAATACATGGCTTAAACAACAGCAAGCTGTTTCAAGCATGATAGAGCAATTTAAGTGCAAACATACATACCAGTTCACATATTAATTTGTCTTAACAATCAAATAATCATATGTAAACACAATGTACGTAACACCAAACAGATCTTAACTAGAAGATAAAGAAATATTTCAATAGATGCTAATTTGTAGATTAACTAAGAGACACAAAAAGGCTTTTCAAACTGTCACTTGGTACATTCCATCACATTCAAGTTCATGTCCCAAATAGCATTACAAATACACAAATACAACAATATACAAATACAACAGTTCACACATTCGATGTATATTACAAAAGTCATGTCTGAAACGACATACATATCGTCACGAGGACCCAGTGGCCCATACATTTTACATAAAAGAGAACCTTTGCAAGTTGCGACAATGTAACTACCAACTACAAATTAGACCTGATACATCACAAATCCATTCATCCGAAACAGCAAATGTCTGAACCACATTTCACTTAACCATAGGAATTCAGTTCAAAGACGCCCGAGGAACTAGAACTGGCATCGAGTTACATTTGTATTGGTGATTTCCTCGGACTTAGACTCAATCAACTCAACTCAACTCAACTCAGTAATATAAGTTCTTGGTTTGCCTCCATTCCCTCAAGAAAATGGAAGAGGAAAAAACTTATATTACTGAATTAAGTTGAGTTGAGTGTGAGCCCGAGGAAATCACCAATACAAATGTAAGATGCTTTCTATTGGTCTTGATTTGAGAAACACGCTGGGCTTAAGGATCTTCTCGACCGAGCCAACTAGGATTTCACCCTTCACGTCCTTCCAGCTCTCGACGGTGATCTTCACCCTTTCTTTCGCCAACAAGCTAACGTAGGCAGTGTACTGCGACGAAGAAATGTGAAATACGTTGCCCCTCATGAGCATCGTCCAAGGACATGCACAGATCATAAATAGGCATTCTAGAGCAAATTAAGATTGTTTACTACTTCTTAAATGGCTCCCTATATGAGAAGGACTACGAACTAAAGGTTAGGTTGTGCTTCGTCATAGTAACATCAACTTGCAACTGGAGATCAAGATATTATATTTCTACTCTATTTCATCAGTAGAAATTACCTTCCCAATATACATTAATTATTTAATGAACTTTCTACATGCACTTGATCATTGAGAAAACTAATTGGCATTTGAATATGTTATTGGCATTGAGCAACCTATAGAGAGATCAAGATATTTGTGTATCTCATGATATTTGTAACTATCTTGATATTAATGATCTTTCAATTTCATGAGATATTTGTGTATCTCATGATACCTGTAAACTGCATATTTCAATTCAAATTTCAAGATCTTTCAATTTCAACTTCAATTTCAATTTCAATTTTCATGATCTTTTAATTTCAATTTCAATTACAAATATCTTTCGATTTCAATTTCAATTTCATGATATTTCAATTTCAATTGTTTCTAAGTCCAAGTTGGCATTTAGCAACCTACTGAGAGATGAAGATATTATACATTTATACTCTTATTGGCATTTGACTATGTTAGCTAGTGTTTGTCTTGCAATTATCCTGATCATTTTCTTCATTTGATCGAATTTCAAACAACTGATGAACATTATCTCTCCTACAATGATATTATTTAGTTTTTTTTATAAAAAACAGGAACAAGACACTGTACATAATCATATTGAAAAAAAGACACATCAAAATGAAGGATACAAAATTGCAGGATAACTGCCATCATAGGATTAGAATAATCAAACAATATAGAGAGGAGATTTTACTTGCCTTGGTTGCCATGCCGAAATCTAGTCAAAAGTGTTGAGGCTATGATCCATCTTGGACTTGATTCACCTGAGAAACAAGTGGCCGTCGATGGAGGTGCGGAGGAGCGACGGTCGCCAGTGGAGGTGCACCGGCCGTCCATGGAGCTTACAGGTTAGGGCTACGAGCGCCCGAGGAATTGTTCGAATGGAAGAGACATAATCGGGTATTTGTCGTAGTCGAACATTTCTAACGATACACAACAGCCTACCGTCAGTAATTTGGGATCTCTTCTAACGGTATAAATATGCAGTACTGATGGAACAAAACAATTTGTAGAAGTCGAATGGTTCTAAAGGTACACAACAGCCTACCATTAGTAATATGTGATCTCTTCTAACGGTACAAATATGCAGTACCGATAGAATAAAACTGTTTGTAGAAGTCAAAAGGTTCTAACAGTACCCAACAAACTATCATCAGTACTTTTGCATCTCTTCTAACGGTAAATATGTTCATCACCGCTAGAGCAAATCATTCTGCTTTTTCTAACGGTACTCAAAATACTACCGTTAGTAATTGTGTCCCTCTTCTAACGGTATATGTGTTATTTACCGTTAGAAAATTACACATAGCTTCTTCTAACGGTAAATTTCATAGAAACCGATAGTAAAAATACCTCACACATGCCTTTTGCGACCACGAAGCACCTTTTCTAACTGTTTTCTTCTAAATCGCTAATAACTGTTAGAAGATAGGGGTTAGTAGACTGCATTTCTGTACTAGTGACAACTCCCAATCGAGATATGCTTCTGGATTAAACTTCCCATCAAAGCTGGGGACAATAAACTTGATCTTTCCCAAAGCATCATCCCTTCTGTCAATATTGCGGTGACGTGCATATGCTCCCATGCCTCGATGGTTTCGGGCAAGTCGTTGTTGATCAGGATCCAAAACAACTTCCTCATTATCGGCCACATAGTTATCGTATCTCTCCTCATTAGCAGCTTCCTAGAACGCAGCATTCAAGTTCGCCCTTGGTTGAAGTGTAATGGCAACTACATCATAATTATTGGCCTCAATTGGACCTCGAGGGAATCGCGGTGGTGCGTGTTGTCGTGGCGGCGTCCGCTCAACTTGCTCAAGTCAAACGTCCATCTCGCCAAGACGATTCTCCAAGCTGGTCAAACGAGGAACTATCTGTTCGTTCAGCATCCGCTCGAAGTGACCCAACAGGGATTGAGATTGCGGAGACGACGGGATCACTGGTGGTCGATCCACACTCTCCAAAACATCAGCATCTCTATCATGCAACAAACCTCGTGAACCTTTTGATCCTGCCATGGTTAGTGAAAACACAAAAATCTCCTACCAACTACTGAATATATGTGGAACTCTCAACCTCACAAACCTTATCAACAGAAGCTCTTACTCCTCTTAATGTTTGCGACTAGCTTGCTAGGTCGTGATAACCAAAAAAGGAGATAAGTACAACGATTGCAATGTGAGGTACGCAATGACCAGTGGTGAAATATGTGGAGTTTGTAGGTAGGGAAAAATTATGTGTATCAAGGAGAAGCAATCAGTTATTCCAAAAATTACGAAATTGAATAATAGTTCACACAAGTACTAGTCCTAATTGCTGATCAAACAATGAAAGATTTGGTTTCTAGCAACAGGCTATAGTACTCCCTTAAGATTTTCCTTTTCTTTCACCTTCCTTTTTTTTCGACACTTTTTTTTTGTGTGCTTGCCTCCCTTTGGTATTTTTGTTTTAGGATTCACGGCAAGATGCAATCTATTAACTCAACAACAAGGGCTCAATCTAACTTTGGATTTTCGGCCAACAAGATTAAGACCAGCAACTGGACATGACTCAACAGAACGAAAACTCAATTAAGCAAACTGAAAATAACAGATTGAAAGCAACAACGGGCAAGAAAACTTTTTGTTTTTGTCTGGCAATTTTCTAGACTCTATGTAAAAAAATTCAAACAACTAAACTAGGGATAAATGAATTCCTACCGGCAACGTGGGCTCTGATACCAACTGATATGCACACGCCTCACCTTAAGATATGTGCATGTAGTTTGGTCCTGATCTTCCGTCGTAGAAGAAATCCGTGGATAAGGCGAGTTGTGACCTTGACGAATGGGCAGTTAACCACGATCTAACACGCAACCAGCAACCTCACAATCGCTAAACCACTCCTCAATTGGTTATTAATCGAGCAAAGCTAGATTGACCTATTCACGAAGAACAACTCAAGCAAATCCATAAGAAAAGCAAGAGCAACAGCGGAAGGATAACACTCAATAATCTAAATAATGAGTTGAACATTGAGACTCCGAATTGTACAAGTCGGTAAAGGCATGAGCATACAATCTGTATATTAACGAAGTCTGCCTAAAACTAAAACCATAAAAGGTTTACAACCAGAATTCTAAACTAATTCGAAACAGAATAGAATCCTAACAAACTATAAAAAGAAAATCTGGAGCTAATTTTCGCGGATTCGAACATGACTCTTTCCTCTCGTGCACTGGCCATTCTTTCAGGTCTCATGGTTGCATACGATGTCGGATTTTGATGCATCTTGATGCATTGGAAAGCTCTTTCGATTATCTTTCCAACAAGTGCACACATGACATACTTGGGCATCTATGCTGAAATTGAAGTTTGGTCGAAGTAGCTAAACAATCATACTTGGTCAGCAGACTGTCTGATCCTTAGGCTACGACCATGTGTTTCCGACCATGGGCTGTGACCTTGTGTTTCCGACCATGAGCTGTGACCTTGAGCCTTTCTGATCGAGCGTAGAGTTCTTCTTATCGATGAGGTCAAAGTTGCTAGAAAAGTGTTCATTCTTCCTTGGCTAGGAATTGGATCAACAACTTTGTCAAGAACTCCCTCACATGTAACAACAAGCAAAGAACAACCATTAGGTAATATCATTTGTTCTGTAATCAAATAATTAATTCGCCCAAGAAACGAATTCACCTAATGTTCAAGGCGACGCGCATGCGCTCGTGTTAATACTTGTGAGTGTGTGGTCGTGATGTCCTCATCACCTCCCTGGACAGCTCCTTGGGAAAGGGGCCCTCCCTTCCACGGATGGTGCTTCGGGAAAGGGGCCTTCTCCTCCTCGTATTATTCCCTGGGAAATGGTCCCTCCCTTCCCCGAGTGTAGTTCCAGGAAAAAGACCCTCCCTTCACCGGATGGTGCTCTGGGGAAGGGGCCCTCCCTTCCCTTAAATGTACTCTATGGAAGGATCCCTCCCTTCCCCGGGTGGCGCTGCGGGAAAGGGGCCCTCCCTTCCCTGGATTATGCCCTGAGAAGTGTCCCTCCCTTCCCCGAGCTGTTCTCCAAGACAGGGGCCCTCCCTTCTCGGGATTGTTCTCTGGGTGCGGGGCACTGAAGTTGATATAGCCACGTGTCCAAAGATCCGTGCTCCACGCCTTGCAAAAAGACCACAACGCTCTCGATCCGACGGTTGTAGCTAGGGTAGTCTAGTAATTTACATCTTTTCAGGTGTATATATATCCTTGTATCCCTCTCTTGCAACCTAAGACATTCATTTGTACTCAATACACTCAAAGCAATAGGCGTGCTTCGGAGCCCTCTCCCCAAGAGAGTATCTCCACAGCCGACTCACGTCAGGAGCACATCGACAGGACTAGGGTCTCTACTGAGGCCCGAACCTGTATAAACATTTTGAGCAGTTTCTATACACATTTTGAGAAATTATTTCTATACATTTTTTAGTAGATTTCGAGCAATTTTTATAAATACTTTTGAGTAGTTTTGCTAAACTCTTTTGAGCATGATCCGGGAGGATCTCCAAGTCCTGATCGCATACGGCTTCGCGACCAAGTCCTGATCGCATACGGCTTCGCGACCTTAACCGTGTTCGGAAAGGATTCGCGAACATGAATGGGTCCGCGACCATGGATTGGTCCGCGACCAGGAACAGGAATTCGTTCCCTGTTCGGAATTGTAATCCGATCCGAATGTGTATAACTAAGCTTATCTGTTTAGGATTAGTTATATGAGTCTAATACGTTTAGGTTATTAAGTCTAATACGTACTCATACGATTGGACTATAAATACCTCGTAATAGGTCTAGTTTAGATCATCGAATTCAATCAAAGAGTCATAGAACTTATTTGAGTTTTAGACACTTATAGTTCCTTCGACGTAGACAAGTGTGTCTAACATTCGACGTGTAAAGCCCTCTTTGAAATAAAGAGTTGTGCAATTACTTTGAACTGTATTTTCGATCAACCTTTGGGTTTCGGTATTTCTGAGTAAGATCCCGTTATTCCGCATATTAGAATCTGGGCGAGCCTAGTGCGAAAACCAAGGCTAAGTCTCAAACGGATCAAAGCAGTTTTTATAAACACTTTTGAGCAGTTTTGCTAAACACCTTCGAGCAATTTTTCTACATATCTCTGATCCATATTCATATATACACTTGAGCCAAAGTTTTCTAGCATGATCTTTTGATCAAAATCATTATTTGTGATTGTGAGAGATCCTCTAAGAAAAATCATCTTGCATTATTTGCATCTCTAGAGTTTTTCAGTGTTTGTTGGAGGTCAAGAGAAGATCTCGCAACTTACTATTCTTGGTCATCGCCTTCACCTAGATGGTTTGGAGGCGTGGCCGTTGATCTCTCCATTGACGAAGCAAGTCGGAGAGGCTCGGTGTGTTTATAAGAGGTTTGGAGCTCACCTTTTCGGAATGGAGAAGAAGCAACCCTAGTGGAAATATCCTTCATGGATATTGAAGCGAGACTCATTCATTTGAGTGTTTCAACGAAGAGTAGGGGAGACCAAACGAGTCTCCGAGACCTCATGATACATCATTATGTTTGATTCTCTTCCTCTCATTTTATTTGTGCAATCTAACTGCTGAATTGATTCAGTTTTTATTTGCACTTAGTTCATTTAAGCTTTAATTTTGCAAAACTTGTTTTATTCAAAAAGACTTTAAAGTCTCCTATTCACCCCCTCTAGTCGGTGTAGGATTAAGGATGCCGACTAGAGGGGGGTGAATAGGAGGCTTCTAAAAATTCTTTCTTGACTAAACAATTTTTCAAGGATGTTTAGGATAACCTAGAGTTGCAAAGAGTTTATCAACAATCTAACACCTAGTTGCAATTAATCAATATGAAAATACAATTTAACATGAAACTAGAGTAGTGTAAACAATTGTGTCAATGTAAATATAAATTGCAAGAGAGAATCAAATGACACACAATTTTTTACCGAGATCTCGGAGACTCACCTGGTCACCCCTACTCCTCGTTAAAGCGCTCACGCGTGAGTCTTGCTTCTATATCCACGAAGGATATCTCAATACGAGTTGCTCCTTCTCTATATCGGATAGGCGAGCACCAAACCTTCACAATTTGTTTGTCGACCTCTCCAACAAACTTCAATCGGAGAGATCACAACTCTCCTCCGACACCGTCTAGGCGAAGGCGATCGCTAAGAGTAACAAGTCAGACCCTTTCACTTGAACGAATCAAGTGCTAGAAGTTCAAATGATGCAAATGTATGCACACACACTAGCACTAGCTTACAAATGGTGGATTAAGTGCACTAAGCACTCTTAGCCTCACACAAAGGCTTTCTCTCAAATCCACTCAAGATTTTGGCTCAAATCTAGCCTCTAGATGGAATAGAACACATGCAATGGACTTGGCTAGCTTATACACAGTGATATCAACTTCTTGAGCGACATCAAATGAAACCAAACACAAGATATATATAGCCCCTCAAGAAAACTAGCCATTTGCAACCAACTGGGCCAGATTTGTACAGGCCGGACACTGTCCGGCCAGTACAACAAATTTCGACCATTGCAAACTATTAGTTATCGTTGGGGGACTTTTTGTGAAGGCCGGACATTGTCCGGCCCGTCCCAGACAAAAGCCCCCGGACATATATATCTGTCTCTGTTTCACTCTCCAATACAAGGCACAAACAATTTGTACAGCCCAGACAATGTCCGTCCATACCGAACAAAGTCCGACCCGTCCCGGACAGATGCAAACGTCTCTGGTTCACATTTTACAATACACTTAAAGATTTTGTACAGGCCGGATATTGTCCGGCCAATGGAAGCTAACAGTAAAACAAGCATAACTTTTAATCTAGAGATCCGATTGAGGTACTTTTTGGCTTGTTGGAAAGATAACTCAAATTGATGGAAGAACTTTACGCTACTGGTCGAATATCCGGTGAAAAACAGGTGGTCGAGTGGATTTGGTCGAGCGTACGCAATCGAGCTGAAAACTAGTACGACCAGTTTGAGCTCCTACGGCCACGACCAAACTCCAAAAAGATACAGCCAATCCGGCGAACACGACCATGACCAGCTCTAGAAATAAAACAGATTGTTCTAACTGGCGACCACGACTAAGTACAATTTTCAAAAACATTTTCTTTAATACAACACAAACTACATTTAGATTATCTTAGCAAAGCAAGAGGTGATTAATCACTAGTACAAGATGATATGAATGCATTTGAGCTTCCACACTAAATAGACTCAATCTACTAGTTTCCGATCCCTCTTAATAGTACGGTCAAACTAGTTAATCTTGGATTTTAACTTGGATGAGGCACAACCTCGTGAAGCTCAACCACTCGAAGCTTGTCCTCGCAAAACTCGACCTCGCTAAGCTTGACCTCGCTTGAGATGACTCATATCGGCATCATCCTCTTTATGCCCTTGCTTGCTTTCATCTCGCAACCATTATGAGACTACAACACATATACTTAATGCACAACGTTAGTCTCATATATAGGTTGTCATTAATCACCAGAGAAATTACTCCCACAGGAGTTAGCTCCAACAATTTCTCTTTCCGGTGAAATAACAGAACCATATTCAACAGCTAGTAAGAGATGAATCATACAATCATATAGATCTGTGTATGATAAAAGAAATGAACACACGATCTATACTACTCATGTCATGATAGCAATCAGCACAGATGACTAATATGATGAGCTCCTCCTCAACATATGTATCGATATCAAAACAACAATAAGGAGTCATCAAACTTCAGGATTTAACACATGACATATCAATTTCCACTTAGCACAAGATTGATGCAACCACAGAACTCCCCCTCAACATATGCATCAATATTAAACCACAACAGGGAGTCATCGACTTCTAGGGTTTAACAAATAACAATTCAATATACTTGTGCTAAATCAGGATTTATTCTAGTTTTCATTTAATCATCAATGCTACCATTATCCAAATAAACATTAATCATCAGGGGTTTATCCAAATAGTCATTAATCATCAAAACCTAGATACCTAGATCAACCTAGATCCATCAATCTTCCCCTTTTTGATGATTGATGACAACAACTTCTATAAATCCAAAATAGATTCGTCAACTCCCCCTCAATATATGTAATAATATTTTGGAACTGAGAAAAGCATTTAATCATTTTAGGAGATATGAATGACAATTGAGCACAAGTTCAATCAAGTCATCTTCCAAAATATCAACTATCTCAATTTTCTCTAACTCAATTATCTCTCCCAAATATCAATATCAATGATCTCAAAATAATATCTCTCATATCAATATCAAATATATCAAATACCAATACCAAATGATATCTATTTCTCCCCCTTTGTCAATTAACTCAACTAGCTCTAGTCTCTCCCAAACTCTCCTAAAATCTCTCCCCCTAAAGCTCTCAAATATCTCTAAAATACTATTATCTCCTCCTTTGTCATCAAGCACAAAAAGAAAGGATTGAGAACTCAAATTTTGGCACACAAAATTTTCGGGGTCATTGAATTTTATATGAAATGGTTTTATGCAAAAGAAAGATCTCAAAGTATGGAGAAGGATAACAAGACAATCAACATATAATGGATATATCGAAGACATTTATATCGATGACATTTAATCCCTTCTCAATCATTCAAAATCTAGATGCATCTAATAGTTTGATGTGAAAAATATTCGCTAGATGCATATTTTTCATATCATGATTGATCTCTCAATCTCTTTATGCCACAAAGTCTCTTATACAATGATGTCGAATATCAATATACTTTAACCGAGAGTTTTGGCCTTGGTTTTTCCAAGGAAAGTCGGATATCAAAATTTTTCACCATCTTTACGACACTTTCAATATTTCATAAGTGGCATCAATTCGAAAGCAATTCGATAATCCAATGTTTTGTTTCATCCATAAGAATTTAAGCATAACAACCACCGGATGTACTCTTTTGATTGATCTTGCAAGTCATGTAATCCAAATCCAAATAATCAACTAATTCAAAATTTGTACATTTCGGATATCAAAGATCTATCTAGGATTGCGTTTCAAATACCTAAGAATGCATTTAATGGCAATTTGATGATATTACTTAGGAATTAATCGAAATCTAGCATATATGCAATCACTAAATATGATAACAGGGTAAAGTGCGGTAAAGTAAAGCAAACTATCAATCAAAAAGTCGATAGAGTTTAGAATTGACCGCTTTTTCATGTTCATCCATGTCGAGATGTTCATTTGTAGCCTTAGAAACAATAGATTCAAACTTCAAAAATCTCACTTCTTTTGGCATTAAACACAAAAAGAACATACAAATGAAGAATATGCCAAAAAGAGGTTTCTCGAAACATTTTTAGGTCACAAGGTTGAGATAAAAGCATATGACCTAGTGAGGAGTTCAAATTTTCAAAAAGAAACTCAAATCTCAAATTCATTTGAATACACTCCAAAATCATGAAAATACTTTTGATATGCAAAAACATAATCAAAAAGCATTTCAAAACACAGTATATGAATCATGAAGAATATGCAAAATATGGAGAAAAATAGCAGAGATCTTGATCAAAGCAAAGAAGGAGAAGAAGAAGCAACAGAAAATTTAGAAACCATCCAGTTTGTACAGGGCCGGACAACGTCCGAACAGTTCAGTAAAGTCTGCTGAAACTCTGAATTTTGTGATTTTTGCAAATTTTGCTTCAAAAATTGATTCAAGTTCCAGAATAGATTAGAACATTAAGTAAGGAACTTAGATGAATAGCATTTAAGAGAATTTTATTTGAAAAATATATTGAATTTGATTCCTCAAAAGTGATTTTGGGGTAAAATGAGTAAAACCAACAGATTTTCATGAAATCTTCAATTTTTGATGAAACTTGGATATTTTTCAAATATTTCTACTTGGATGAGTTTGAAATACTATTTCAAACCAAGACATGGAAGAAAGTCTGGTCCAAATAGCCAAATTCACAAAAATGCACTTTCGGGTATTTTCGAGTCAAGAGACGTTTTCGGGCGACCTAGGATATGTCATAACTTGGAAACCATAGGTCTTTTGAGAAAAAGCTCAATACGAACTATCTTCAGGTGAGTGAGTTCTAAATGTTTCATGTAGAAAGTTTTGATCAAATCTCAACCCATCTTGTTTTATAGAAATGAATCGTTTTTGACCAAAACAAGATCCCGAAGTTTTCAATTTTGTCGAAATTTTGCATTTTAGCTCGAAACTCTTTTGTTTCACCTTCAAAACCTTTGAAAACATATTTTTGAAGGTTTTGTGGTAATTTTGAACATTTTCAAAGTTTTGAACTCTTTTTCACCTTTTTGTTCAAAAATGACTCTTTTACCAAAATAAATGCATGATTTGATACATATACACAATTAGGGTATACAAGGATTCAATGACTTTGAAGTTGCTCCCCCTAAATGTGTCATCCAAGTTTTGATCATAAATAGGTACAAGAGATGAAATGACCTATTTTTGAATAAGTTTTAAAGATAAACAAAAAGATCCAAATGAACTCAATTCGAGAAACCATCCAAATGAACATCAAAACTCATGAAAAATTTCATAAAGATAAATAACATCAACTCAACCACTTTTCATGAAGATCCAAGATTCAAATAGTTTTGTCATTTGAATGAAATGAGAGATTGGTATCCAATTTGATTGAAACTTTCTTAAACTCCATGGCTTCTTTTTAATCATCGAATCATATGCAAACAAGTTCCAAAAATTCCAAAATAGGTTTTGGAGATAGATGATGCAATGAGGAACTAGATTGCCTTTTATAGTCAAGCCAAGATTGGATCCAACAATGAGATATGAAAATGACAAATGTTGGTCAGATTTAAAGTTTCAGATTTCAGGTTTGAGAAAATCATTTTACACTTATAAAAGCACCTGAAAATCTATGCAAATGACTTCCAATAATTTTGAAATAAATTAGCAATACAGACCAATCATAGAGGATAAAGTATCGTATAGAAATTTTCTTCAAAAAGCCAATAAACTTAAAGATATAAAAATGACAAATCAGCCCAAAACCATGAGAATACTGAATTTTTCAAGTTTCATATTTGATTTGTGAAAAGAGTCAATTATGCTCAAATCAAATCCAATTGAGATGAAAATTTGCTGAAATGATTCTCAATGCATCAAATACATTTCCAAAAAAGAATTTTTCAAAAAGGATTTTTCAATCAAGAATTATGGTCAAATGATCTTTGTATTAAGCAAGAAGGTTGAAAATCGACAAACTTTTGCAAATTGAGTTCCAATTTGATTTTCATAGGATTTTTGACATGAAAGAGCATTCATGAGTTAAACATATCATTTTGAGTTGAAGCTCACGAATAAAGACCATAAATAGTCAAACTCATGTTTTGCATATTTAGGATATTTCGGGTCAAATCAAGTTTTTCGGTGAGATTCAAATACCCATAACTTTCAAATAAGAACTCTTTTGAGAAAGTTTTCAATTTCAAACTTCTTTGGGGTAATAATATCTAGGAGTTTTATAAAGTAAGTTTTAGCAAACTCCAAATAGATTTTGATTTGCGTTCAAAAACGATTTTGTTGAAAAACAAGATACCCGAAGATCATTTTGAAGGTAGTTTTTGATAAAAGGAACCTTTTCACATCATTTTTCATCCAAAGCCTCTGAAAACCTTTTAAATACATTTTGAAGTCCATTTTGATAGGAATTGATGATTTTTGGCCTTTTTAATGAAAAGTTGACATTTTGACAAAATGAACTCATTTTTGAAAAATTATGCTTGCAATTTTGAAATGTCTCACATATAGGGGTGTGAGGGACAACGGAAGCATTTATAAGTTATAACCCCCAAAATAATGCAACAACATAAGTTTCAAATTTTTACTCTTTTACAAAATTTGCCATAATGATTTGAAAACAATCAAAGAATGAGGGAGAAAATGCAATGCAAATTTTTTTATGTAAAATATCAAAAGATTTATACCCTTTTTAGTACCCAAACCATATGAGGCCATCTAGCCTTGTCACATAAATCTTTTGGTACCCAAATAGCTTTTATCTTTAGGTTTTTGAAAACGGAAATTTATAGGTTTTGCAATTAAACCCTTTTTCAAACAAGAAATCACATAAGATTCAAAAGAACCAACTCTAAAGGAATTAGACACACTCATGCGAATGTTGCCCTATTGAGTGACATGAGGAACAAGAAATTCGAGAGGGCTTTTTGAATGAAATTTTATGAGTGTGATGAAGTATATGATGTCTCTTACTATATGAGTGTGCATGATTTAATTCTTTCTTTTTAAATGAATATTTACGTTCTAAAGGGGGTTTAGCAAGTATAGCACTACTCATATGAAATCTAGTAAGGTTATTGCTCAATCTATTTAATTTACTCATAAGTTCATCATTTTTGATTTTAGATGCTTGAGATGATTCCGTGTTAATACATGAATTATGATAAGAATATGATGGCATATCATCACAAGTAGATTAACTAGAAGGCATGGCACTATAATCACTAGATGAGTTAGGCATATCAAATGAGGAGTGACTAGAACTAATACTATGGCATAAAGATGAGTCACTAGATGAATCATAGTATAAGTTACTAGAATCAACCGTACAATTATCTGAATTAATAAATGAATCATTAGACATATTATCACATGAAGTACTAGTGTCCACAACACTAGCATTTGAATCTAACCACGAATCAACAATTAAATTATTGCTAGCATGTGAAGTAGAAGTGTATGACTCTAAAGATGGATCAATACGGGAGTCACAAGCAATTCTAATATCTAATACACATGTGGAGCTAATGGCATTTTTGGCAAGCAAAGAATCATAAGAGCTTTTCAACTATTGATGTTGTATTTTCAAAGATGATTAATTATTTTTTAAAGTGCACAAGCTCTTAGTCATATTTCCAAGCAAGTCATTTAACTCTACAATCATATCCATAAGCTCATTATTGGAGAGGTTAGAATTTGATATCGTCAAGTCACATGCCATAAGGCATATAGAATTTTCTTGAGATGAAGACTTTGACTTCGACACTTTCTTTCTAGCTTTCCTTGAGCTCTTTTTGCAAGGTTTCGCCTTTGTCTTGCTTAGGCAAACCATGTCATTTTTGTCTTTGAGCTCGCTAGAAAGCTCCCGATCCTCTGCAACTAGATCATCATCCTTGATATGCTCAGAGGTGGAACATATGTCATTTTCCTTGGACATAGCCTCATTTGACACAACCATGTCAATGAGCTCTCTCGGTGAAGTGTCGGAAAGGTCACCATTCGTAGGGGTAGTAATGAAATCACCATAGCGACCTTCCAGCAAAACCTGGAGTAATTTCCTACAAATGTCTAGATCGGAAATATTAGCGCCAAGGGCTTTGAGCTTATTTGTGATGTTGATCAAGCGATCATATATGGTGGAGAGTGTATCATGCTCCAACATCACAAATGCCTCATAGTCCCGCATTAATAATCACATCTTAGCATACTCAAAGCTAGATATGCCCTCAAAGATAGACTCAAGAGTGGTCCAAATATCGTGAGCGGTCGAGTGATCACTCACTAGTTCGAGCACATTATGGCTAAGTGATCTGAGATGCATATCTTTAGCCTTTGTGTTTAAGAGGTGAATATCATTATCCGAAATTAACGAATAAGTTATACCCTTTTGTATTAACCCCCATAAATTTAAATTCAATGCCTCAAAATAAGTACCCATGATAATTTTCCAACGATAATAATTTGAGCCATCAAATTGAGGAGCAATCAAACCAAAATCCTCTATCGAATACATCCTTTCTCACAAGGCAGTAAAGCAGATGAATGAGACACCTTACCAATTGTAGGATCGAGGATGCCGACTAGAGGGGGGTGAATAGGAGACTTTTAAAAATTCTTTCTCTACTAAGCAATTTTTCAAGGATGTTTTGGATAACCTAGAGTTGCAAAGAGTTTATCAACGATATAACATCTAGTTACTATTAATCAATGTGAATATACAATTTAATATGCAACTAGAGTAGTGTAAACAACTGTGTCAATGTAAATATAAATTGCAAGAGAGAATCAAATGACACACAATTTTTTACCGAGGTCTCGGAGACTCGCCCGATCTCCCCTACTCCTCGTTGAAGCGCTCACGCGTGAGCCTCACTTCTATATCCATGAAGGATATGTCAACTCGGGTTGCTCCTTCTCCACACCAGATAGGCGAGCACCAAACCTTTCACACTTTTTTTGTCGGCCTCTCCAACAAACTTTAACTGGTGATCCAAGAGGATCTTCAAGTCTTGATTGCATACGGTTTCCTGATCGCATACGGCTTCGCGACTTAACCGTATTCAGAAAGGTTTCACGACTATAGATTAGTTCACAACCATGAAAAGGAATTTGTTCCCTGTTCGGAATTGTAATCCGATCCGAATATATATAACTAAGCTTATCCGTTTAGGATTAGTTAGTTGGTTAGTTATATGAGTCTAATACGTTTAGGTTACTGAGTCTGATACATACTCATACGATCGGACTATAAATACCTTGTAATAGGTCTAGTTTAGATCATCGAATACAATCGAGTCTAGATTGAAGTCTTAGACACATAGTTCGTCGACGTAGACAAGTCTGTCTAACGTTCGACGTGTAAAGCCCTCTTTGAAATAAAGAGTTGTGCAATTAACTTGAACTGTGTTTTCGATCAACCTTTGGGTTTCAGTAATTCCGAGTAAGATCCCGTTATTCCGCATATTAGTATCTGGGCGAGCCTATTGCGAAAACCAAGGCTAGGTCTCAAACGGATCAAGTTGGTATCAGAGCGACTTTCCTATCATGTGGATGGTGAAGACTCGCCAGGGTTACAAAACCTCTGGCGAAACTCCAGGCGATCAATCCACGGTTCCTATAGCCGCGTCTCCGACAATGTCCGACAATACCTCTGTTCAAGCTAACCTAGCCGAACAAGTGGCTAAGCTCTCCACCGACATGGAAACTGTGCTTGCTTGGATTAAGCAGCAGGCCATGATTGTACCTCCTGAAGTAGGGAAGGTTATGGGTGTGAAGACTGGTGAAGACTTGTGCAGGGCAGACATGGTTGAAGACGAAGGCGACCATAAGGCCGACGACCTCGCCAACACCTCCTTAGCTGTCGGATCTTTCAAGGTCGACGCTAAGATTGAAATACCCATATATGATGGGGAGATCGATGTCAAGAAGTTAGATTCATGGCTCGATCAGGTTGAGACCTACTTTGACTTGAAAGGGTTTAGTAGCGCTCAAAAGGTCAAATTTGCACCTTTGAAGATGAAGGACCACGCCAAGACTTGGTGGAAGGCCTTTGTCGCCAGTGGTGAAGCTGACGACCTTGCATGAGGTGAATTGAAATGACTTCTGTGATAAGAATTCTATCCGATGGGTTACCTCGAGGAAAGATGGGAGCGTTGGCACAGATTCTACCAACGGCGCGACCAGACCGTCCAAGACTATACTATGGAATTCCGGAGACAAGCAATGATCATTGGCATCTCACTGTCCGATCCACAGGTATTTCGGAAATACACATCTGGACTTCAGAAATCGATCAGTATTGAGCTAAGTCTGTTCGGCGTCCAAGACATCGCGACCGCAAGCACAACTGCTATGGCGATCGAGAAGAAGAACAAATCCCGCAACAACAAAAGCACGAAGGAAAATGCGACCTCGACAAAGAAAAAGCCGAGTCCGAAGAAGAATGCTTCAAAATCGGGCACGGGTGCCTTTTGTGAACATTGTCAAGTCACGGGACATACCAAGGACAAATTCTACAAGCTTCATCCTGAATTTCGACCGAAGAAAAAGGACCAGGGAAAAGAACAGCCACGGCTACTACGACTTCACCCGACGAAGAAGTTGTCCGAGTGAATTCGGTTAATGAGGCGGATACGACCTTGTCTCTGATGGCAATGCCGAAGGAGAAGGGTTCAGATCCATCGAACGACCATGACCCAATGGAGGATTTGTTCACCATCAACATCCAAGTGAAGCACGAAGTGGTCGCAGCGATATTCGATCTCGGAAGTCAGAAGAATTTGGTCTCCGCTGGACTGGTTCGGCGACTTGGTTTGAAGACAACCACACACCCGCAACCATATCCACTGGGTTAGTTTACATCCAACGTGAACCAACAGATCACGAGTCAGTGTGTGTTGAAGTTTGCGATCTCTGCACGATATATCGATGAGGTGCAATGCGATGTTGTCCCTATTGATATCTGTCAGGTGATCTTTGGGAGTCTGTATCTGTATGATCGAGACGCTCACTTTCATCAGCAAGCGCAAGAGTACGACCTCACCAAAGACGGAGTTAAGTTCGTGATCAGTAGAGACATCCACGTCAACACTTCGAACTTGATTACCGCAAATCAAGCCAAACGAATTGTTAATGCATATCACAAGTATGTGCTTGTCATGATTCGACCCATTGGTCAAGGTGAGAGTACTTGACCAGTGTTGTCGTTGGCGTGCCGAGAGGATTTTGTTTGTTTGTCGGGACTGCTAGAGAAATACAGTGATCTGTTCGAGACTACCCAGGGTCGTCTGCTGAAACATCCAGTCGAGCACGAAATTTAGCTTGTGTCCGATGCGACACTGCCCAATCTGAGTATGTATCGCCACTCAGTATTGGAGAATGAAGAGATCAAGAGATAACTTGGTGAGTTGCTAAACGATGATGTCATTCAACCGAGTAGTTCACCCTGTGGATCTCCGGTGGTATTAGTGCCAAAGAAAGATGGGACTTGGCATATGTGCATCGACTATCGAGCACTGACCAAGATCACCATCAAGAACCGGTACCCCCTTCCTCGTATTGATGACCTGCTAGACCAATTGAAGCATGTTGTTGTTTTCTCCAAATTGGATCTTAAGTCAGGATATCATCAAGTCAACATCCGAGAGGAGGATACGTGGAAGACTGCGTCCAAAACACGACAAAGTCTGTTCAAATGGCTGGTCATGCCGTTTGGTCTCTGCAACGCCCTGGCAACTTTCATGCGTCTTATGAATGACGTATTGAGACAGTTCATCGACGACTTTGTGATCGTTTACCTCGACAACATACTGGTTTATAGTCATTCGTGGGATGAGCACTTCATTCATGTCGAAAAGGTGTTCGAACAGCTTCGGCAACATCGACTTCGCCTCAACCATAACAAGTGCGAGTTCGGCCAGCAAACTCTACTTTACCTCGAATTCATGGTCGGCAATGGTACGTTGCAAATCGACCTGGATAAGGTAAACGTGATTCGCGAATGGCTGAGACCGCGAACAGTTATGGACGTGCATAGTTTTGTGGGAGCATGCCAATATCTTCGGAAGTTCATCCGACACTTCTCGATTGTAGCTTCTCCATTGCATGCATGAACCAGGATCGATCAGAAGTTCGAGTGGACAGAGAAACATGAGGACACGTTTCTCTTGCTGAAAAGGAAGATCAGCGAGGCGCCTGTGTTAGTTTTGCCGAATCTCCAGAAACCATTCGAGCTAGAAACCGATGCCTTAGGTTATGCGATGGGCGCAGTGCTCATGCAAGAAGGTCGACCAGTGACATATCACTCCGAGTTATTCCCGGAAGCTCAGAAGAACTACCCGACTTATGACAAAGAGTTGTGTGCACTGCATCAGGCCGTGAAACATTGGCGGTGTTATCTCTTGGGTAAGGAGACTGTTGTCCACACCGACCATCAACCGTTGCAATATCTGCAAACTCAGTCCAAGCTACAGCAAGCTCGGCATATGAAGTGGATGTCGTATCTGCAGCAGTTTAATCTGGTTATTAAGTACAAGAAGGGCGTACACAACAAATTTGCGGACATGTTGTCGTGACCACTAGTTACGACCCTTTGTATATCAGCGTTTATGCAGATCAAGCCCTCATGTCATGATGACTATGCCAATATGTACAGTGAAGACCCTGATTTTCAAACAGCACTGACTGAGCTCGAAACAGAGAAACATACGGAGTTCGTTCGTCGAGAAGGACTCTTGTACAAGGGCAACTTACTTTGCATACCTCGTGGAGCACCTCGAATTCAATGGTTGCGACAAGCGCACACATCGAAGGTAGCTGGTCACTTTGGGGTTACAAAGACGTTGCAAAATCTTCACCGACATGTGTTCTAGCCGCGTATGCAGCAAGAGGTGGCTAGTTTTGTTCGAGGCTGTGGTCTCTGCAGCATCTCAAAACCGGCAAACCGAAAATTAAGATTGTACACTCCTTTGCCAATTCCATCGCGACCATGGGAGAGCATATCCATGGATTTCTTGGGAGAATTGCCTAAGACCCGACGTGGCAATGACTATCTATTCGTGGTCGTTGATCGGTTCTCCAAAATGATTATTCTCATACCTTGTCGAAAGACTATCACGGGAGAAGAAGCAGCTCGGATATTCTTTCAAAACATCTGGACACACTTTGAACTGCCAAATTCTATTGTGTCTGATCGCGATACCCGGTTCCTTAGTCACTTTTGACGATCACTCTGGACGATGATGGACACCAAGCTAAAAAGGAGTACTGCTTTTCATCCGCAAACTGATGGTCAAACCGAGGTGGTAAATCGCACAGTCGTTCATCTTTTGAGAGGATATAACTAGAAGCACCCCGAAGACCTGGGATGAAAGCATACCGTACCTACAGTTTGCTTTTACTCGAGCAGTGCATGGTTTGACTGGAAAGTCGCCATTTGAGGTCTGTTTAGGATTTCTACCACAGAGTCCATTTGACATGGAGTTTGTGATCCCTACCTCAGCACAGAACAGCAAAGAAGCATCTGATCAGGATCGAGTACAAAAGTTCCTGGAAGGTATTCAACGACTCCATCGTGAAGTTGAACAGAACTTACTGAAAGCGACATGATCGGCACCGAGTTGATGCGCAATTTCAAGAAGGTGATATGGTATGGTTACATCTGAGTAAGGAGAGACTTAAACGTGAAGGTAAGAAACTCAAACCCATTGGTTATGTTCCTTTTTGGATTTTGCGGAAAGTGGGTAATAATGCTTGTCAGCTCGAGTTATCTCCATACATGGATATTTACTCGGTTGTTAATATTGAGCACCTTAAAATCTTCGAGCCTTCAATGCTGGATGATGAGCTAGATACTATAGTACCATCTGTTGAAGACTTGGTCTATCAACAAGACGAACTATTATGCAAAGATGTGATTCTGGAGAAGAAGGTGACTACCACCCGTAGTGGCACAAAAGAGACTTTCGAATCAATCGGAAAGGTCAACGAATACGTGCGGCAAAGTGGTACACCAGAGAAGATGGACAAGATCAATTTCCACATCTCCAGTTTGATCGAGAGGTCGCAACAGGGGTTGGCTCCTTCTCAACAAGGGAGTCATGATCCGGGAGGATTTTCAAGTCCTGATCGCATACGGTTTCCTGATCGCATATGGCTTCGCGACTTAACGGTGTTCGAAAAGGTTTCGCGACCATGGATTAGTTCGCAACCATGAAAAGGAATTCATTCTCTGTTCGGAATTGTAATCCGATCCGAATATATATAACTAAGCTTATCCGTTTAGGATTAGTTAGTTGGTTAATTATATGAGTCTAATACGTTTAGGTTACTAAGTCTGATACATACTCATATGATTGGACTATAAATACCTTGTAATAGATCTAGTTTAGATCATTGAATACAATCGAGTCTAGATTGAAGTCTTAGACACATAGTTCATCGACGTAGACAAGTCTATCTAACGTTCGACGTGTAAAGCTCTCTTTGAAATAAAGAGTTGTGCAATTAACTTGAACTGTATTTTCGATCAACCTTTGGGTTTCGGTAATTCCGAGTAAGATCCCGTTATTTCGCATATTAGTATTTGGGCGAGCCTAGTGCGAAAACCAAGGCTAGGTCTCAAACGGATCAACTAGAGAGATCGCGACTCTCCTCCGACACCGTCTAAGCGAAGGCGATCGTCAAGAGTAACAAGTCGGACCCTTTCACTTGAACAAATCAAGTGCTAGAAGTTCAAATGATGAAAGTGTATGCACACACACTAGCACTAGCTTGCAAATGATGGATAAAGTGCACTAAGCACTCTTAGCCTCACACAAAGGCTTTCTCTCAAATCCACTCAAGATTTTTGCTCAAATCTATCCTCTAGATGCAATAGAACACATGCAATGGACTTGGCTAGCTTATACACAGTGATATCAACTTCTTGAGTGAAATCAAATGAAACCAAACACGAGATATATATAGCCCCTCAAGAAAACTAGCCGTTTACAACCAACTGCGCCAGATTTGTATAGGCCAGACATTGTCCGGCCATGCCGGACACTGTCCAGCTAGTACAACAAATTTCGACCATTGCAAACTATCAGTTACCGTTGAGGGACTTTTTGTAAAGGCTGAACAATGTCCGGCCCGTCCTGAACAAAAGCCCCTGGACATATATATCTGTCTATGTTTCACTCTCAAATATGAGGCAAATACAATTTGTACAACCTACTTGATGGAAGAACTTTACGCTACTGGTCGAATATCCGGTGAAAAATAGGTGGTCGAGTGGATTTGGTCAAGCGTACACAATCGAGCTAAAAACTAGTACGACAAGTTTGAACTCCTACAACCACGACCAAACTCCAAAAAGATACAGCCAATCCGGCGAACAAAACCACGATCAGCTCTAGAAATAGAATAGATTGCTCTAACTGGCGACCAGGACTAAGTGCATTTTTCAAAAACATTTTCTTTAATGCAACACAAACTACACTTAGATTATCTTAGCAAAGCAAGAGGTGATTAATCACTAGTGCAAGATGATATGAATGCATTTGAGATTCCACATTAGATAGACTCAAGCTACTAGTTTCCGATCCTTCTTAATAGTACAGTCAAACTAGTAAAAGAAACCTATCAACCCGGTCTCTCGCCAAACTTTGAGACCGGTAAAATCCTAAGAAAACAATTCTTAATCTTGGATTTGACCTTAGATGAGGCTCAACCTCGTGAAGCTCGACCACTCGAAACTTGTCCTCGCAAAGCTCGACCTTGCTAAGCTTGACCTCGCTCGAGATGACTCATATCGACATCATCCTTTTTACGCCCTTGCTTGCTTATGTCTCGCAACCATTATGAGACTACAACACATATACTTAATGCACAACGTTAGTCTCATATATAGGTTTTCATTAATCACCAGAGAAATTACTCCCACAGGAGTTAGCTCCAACAATTTCTCTTTCCGGTGAAATAACAGAACCATATTCAATAGATAGTAAGAGATGAATCATACAATCATATAGATCCGTGTATGATAAAAGAAATGAACACACGATCCATACTACTCATGTCATGATAGCAATCAGCACAGATGACTAATATGATGAGCTCCCCCTCAACATATGTATCGATATCAAAACCACAATAAGGAGTCATCAAACTTCAGGATTTAACACATGACATTTCAATTTCCACTTAGCACAAGATTGATACAACCACAGAGCTCCCCCTCAACATATGCATCAATATTAAACCACAACAGGGAGTCATCGGCTCCTAGGGTTTAACAAATAACAATTCAATATACTTATGCTAAATCAGGATTTATTAAAATTGTCATTTAATCATCAACGCTATCATTATCCAAATTAACATTAATCATCAGGGGTTTATCCAAATCGTCATTAATCATCAAAACCTAGATACCTAGATCAACCTAGATCCATCAATCGGCATCCTCGATCCTACAGTACACGTGTTCCACGTCATAAAACCTGCTGCGGTGTTCGTAATACCACTACAGTCGTCTTCAAATTTCTTCTCTACTCTTCATGGATGTGGATGGATGCAAATGCAAATGAAAATGATGTGGTCTTCACTTCATCAGTCCTGCCCATTATGGGTTTCCTTTGCCTCATCGTTGCCCAGCAAAAAAGATGTCTGGCCTCGTCGATTGCAAACAGGTATGTATTGTATAGCCTACTTCGTCGATACCTGGCTATATTCCTATCCGACCTCATCGGTCACAGACGGGTATGGGGTCATATAGCCAGCCTCATCGCTACTTGGCTATACGACTGTCCGACCTCATCGGTCGCAAACGGAAACATTGCCTTCGCTTCGTCAACCCTCGCCTTGTTGGTATCAAATTGAATGAATGTCTAGTCTCATCGGTCATGAACAAAATGCATGAATGAGACAAGGGGCAACAATACCATGATGGCCTTGTGCAATGCACATGTGATGAGCAAATTATGGTGTTTGTTGATAGATATGCAATCCCTTAGAGATGGAGTGCAAACAACTTAATATGAAAAGTGAAGTGTTTAGTCACGACCAATCGGATTAGGCAAGGCTGTACAAAAGCTTATTGCGATTCAATCGGAGAAATCCTCTATGAAGACTTAGGTGAGGTGGAACATAACTCCAAATCTTATGAAGATCGAGTGGAAAGTTACTGATCCTCTATTTTACTGATAGATCATAGAGGAAGGGTGCAGCCGTGAGCAGCTTGGTGCGGGATGCGACACATTCAGTTGCACTCAGTCAGATCAGCCCGGTGCATGTGTTGAGATCCAGTCGAAGAGATCCTTCGCGAAGGTTGAAGTGAGGCGCAACACAAACTCCAAATCTTAGAAGATCGAGCGAAAAGCTACTTTCCTTCTACCTTGCGGATGGTTCATGGGGAGGAAGTGAGCCGCGCTCACAAGATTGAGTGCTATGATCTCGCCTTTGATATTTAATGCACACCTTGATAAGGTAGAGCCATTAGGGCCGTTGTGCTGTCGAATTATAATACTCCTCTATATTGGAGTTGTTTACCTATGTGGAATGGTTTGGAGAAGCTCTCCTTATATAGAGCTCAATCTCCTCTTTTTTTAGAAGATAATTATTTTGGTATTTGAAAAAGACCTACATGTTCTCTCATGATAAATGGGGCCAATTAAAGGATATCTCTTATCCATAGATTCTATCACTTATCTAAATGGTTAGTATGATTTTACCAAATTCTTGATACGCCTTTCATAACACTTAGGGTTTAGCTAGTTTAAGGGACCCATCTTTATTTCTTTGTTTAATACTATTATTTTTTTTATTTATTTTCACAAAAAATTCGTCGAACAAAATGTTCCTCACCAAATCAAATTCGTGCACAAAACAACTCAACCTCAGTTTGGCGGTACTTTACTTCGTATCTCAGGCCGTGACGTCTGTGATCAACATCGAGCAACACTCAATTCTTCCTTTTTTTTATTTCTCCTGAAAGGCAAAATTCCCATCGTGTTTAGCGACTAAAAAGAACCTGCACACATTTCATCTAGAAACAACTTGTAAGGGAGAGAAGAAACAAATAGAATAATTTCCTATGCAAACCAGAATTTCAGCATTACAAACCACTGGCATCAGCCTGCATGCATAGGACCATTAATGCCAACACTAATCATGCGTACATCCAGTGAATCATGTAGTGCACCTCTTTTACTTACTCTATATTGGCTGAACCAAGCAACAATAACACATAAATTCCCACGTATATTCTAACCATATTTTGGATTCAACAATTTGGCCAATTGGAGTTTAACCCAGAAGCTAATCAATAAAGCCATCATATTTCAAAACCACTATCAGATAAAACTTCTTTCTTATGCATATGATGAGAGATGGACTTAATCAACTAGCATGCATAGATATGTTTTCTTCTAGCTCAAGCTAATCTGCAAGCATCAAAGCTGAATCCAAACAAGATGGAACAACATGCAAGTATCTTATATGGTTCTACAAGCAACCGACCTCAACAAATAGTTTTGAGTTGTAGAGACCTTGAACTCTGCAGCAAGAGTCTAGATCAAACAAAAATGATATCTTTTGGAATCCAAACGGAATTGGACCACAAAACATGATCACAACAATAGTCCTAGTCAGATTCAGGTTTATTAGGACTTCTAAATTCCGGATGCATCATGCGTGCTATCCCTCCTGATTCAGCATCCAACTGATCCAATGCACGCAAACTTCAATTGATTCAGCAAGGTAGAGGAGAAGCGACAACTATTCAGGAGAGCTACTTACAGATTTTCGAAGTGCACTTTTGTCATTGATGATGACAATGATGGGTAGCTTGGTGCGCAAAGCCTCGCAACCACGGGGCACGCTTGTCGGCATGATTGGCGGTGGCGTGGTGCCAACGGCGGAGGAGACAAGGACGCCGGTGGCTTGGTGCGTGAAACAGCGAGGAGTCAAAGTTGGTCTTTGCTTGCCTGTATATCCGACAATGGCGCTACTCTCCTCGTGGTGATTCGGTGTTGTACAAAGGAGTCTGTTGGCGCACCGTCGTCGAACAACTCCCCTCGTGGCACGGGCGAGGGAAGGAGAAGGGAGAGAGGAGTGGAGCCAGTCAGTGTGGTGCCAGCTAGCCGGTCGGACGCGCACCGACAACGGCGTTGCCGTCCACCTGTTGCTTGCAACCGACGTTGCATCTTGCTTGCCCGCTCCGTGCAGCGACAGGAGGAGGGAGGAGAGATGAGGCAGACGATAACATCAGGAGTAGCGGTCAGCCGGTCGGCCGACACGGCGGCGGCGGCTACTCCCGCCTCTTTTGCTCACGCGTTGCTCAAACGGAAAGCGTGAGAGAGGGGGTCATCGTAGGCCGGCCAGACAGCCAGCTCGCCGTCGCTGCTGCCGCCGCCCGCGCCCAGCCCAAAGGGAGAGAGGGCAAGAGAGATTTAGGGGGGAAGGGTCTGACCACACCCTCCCACTTGGCGGCCAGGGTTACACAAGGTAGCTTGGGCCAACCCTCAGTGGCCGCTACCCTCTTTTTTTTTTTTTTTGGCGAATTTCTTTCTTGCATTTGATTTCTCTTTTTTTTTCACTGAATTCCTTCAAAAAAAATAATTTTTTTGTAAACTATCAACTAATATTTTCTTTCTATTTTTTTAGGCGCATGATAATGCAGCCAAATTGAAATTTGGGGAAGAGGAGTCATCTATGGCGCGAGGTAGCAAAGAAGGGGTAGCATCTATCTACCATTTGAGTCCGATGATGTTGCAATTTCTTGTGGTGATATTTGCAGCAGTTCCGCAATTCGGCCTTTGAGCCGGTGGCGCCGATTCGACCTCTGAGTCGGCAGCGAGTCCGGATGATGGCGCACTAACGGCGACGGTTTGCCGATTAGGCCTTTGAGTTGGCGGTAAGTCCGGGTGGTACAGTGACGGCGGCGGTCTGCCGATTCAGCCTCTAAGCCGACAACACCAATTTGGCCTCTGAACCGCCGGCAGCTCCGCATCACGCATTAACGGCGGCTGTTCACTGATTCAACCTCTAAGTCAGTGGCAGCGGCAGGTTCGAGTGATGATGGCACACTGATAGCGTTAGTGGAGGAGGCACCGTGAGCTGTCTCCGTGAGAGTAAGAGAGAGACAGAAAGGACGGAGACAGAGAGAGGGGCTCCGCAGTCCTGTGGGGTGGCGCTCCACCAGCCAAGCCGGCGCATCAAACCCACACACATGCAACAGGGATGGATCGAACTGCAAAGCCAATGACTAGGATGCCTCATGCGTATAACAAGGAAGTGATTTGACAATGACTTTCTACCTGATGTACGCCGGTTTGTGGAAGTTTTTTCTTCTGGACCTTCTCAGAGAAGATGCTAGCACTCCCCCACCCCCCCCCCCCCCCCCCCCCCCCAAAAAAAGTTGCCGAGCTTGATGTAGAGAGGAAGCACAATGACCAATTGTTAGGCTAGTCATAGAAAATCAGTGAAGAAGCCATGCTATCTCTTCCTGCCACGTGGGACCAATAGGAGATCGAGCAATGTTACTGAGAAATTTAAGACTAGGAGCTTGAACACCATCAAGTGCGCAAGAACTGCTCTTCTTCCCCGCAATATCAGGAAACGATGAGGACATATATACACCTACACGAGCAGCATCTACACAAGCAACACCTATCCATAACGATGCTACACATACACTTAGTGATTCTAGTCCAGATCATTCAAAGGAGAAAGCATACCATAGTTCAATTACGCGCAGTTGTGCTAAATAGATCCAAAATCATTAACTTGAGTTTAATTTCTAATTTTAATGATTTAGTGGTGTTGTCCATATGTTCTTCTTTTATGGTACTTAGGTACATGGAAGAAGAGCCGATGCATGATGACTATGGAGAGGCTCAATCAGATTATGGTTTGACTGAGCCTAGCACGACCACGGACACGACCAGTACTCGGCTCGATTTTGGTCGTTTTGCTCAACCAGACCAGGTTTCAGTCGTTTTACTCAGAATGACCGCGGGCATGACCAATCTCGGTCTCGGTCGTTTTGCTTGACTATCGAGAATTGCTGGACCAGACTAGGTTTCGATCATTTTGCTCGACCAGACCAAGTTTCGATTGTTTTGCTCGGAATGACCACGGGTACGACCAATCTCGATCTCGGTCGTTTTGCTCAACTATGGAGAGGAGAAGAAGAGTTGGACCCTTATGTATATGCATTTGACCCAATCTGATTATGATCTGTTGTGTGAATCCAAGTGTGTTTCAGCTATGATGGTACCTGCTGCACCCATGCACCAAATAGGGACTGATATCACGTGGATAGGAGGCATGCCCCACATACAGGACGAGAGAAAGGGGTGGGCTTGCTGCATGCACAAGGAAAGGAAAGACTATCCTTATTTCTCTCCCACACATGCATGCACAAAGTCCATGTGCTACACGGCTTGTTTCTCTTCCACACATGCATGCAAAACCTGAACAAAGGGAGAAGTTCTCATGTTACATGGTTGGTACAGATATAGGAGAGAGAATCAAGGAAGGATTCGCATGCGTGCAAAATAACTGATTTTTTTTAGTTTAGTTCTCATCTATTGTTTAGCTCTATATATACCATGTACTAGAGGCCTGAAAAAAACATGAATTATTTTTTTGGAATCATTGTTGGAGAAGAAAATATATGAATTTAGATTGATCTATTAAGAACCATGAGTGTATTCTTGTTGCCCGTGTTCTGGTGATTCCCTGTGGATTGCACTTAGCTTGTGCTTCTACGCCATCGTGCGTAGTTGTGTGAGTTAATATTCAAGTTTGTAGACTAACGGTTGTCTCGAATAGCAAGCTACGGTTGGCTTCCTCATTATTGGGTTACAATTTCTCAAGTTATTGTTCGATTCTATGCCATGAAGATTGGGCAATGCCGGCACATTAGCTTTCTACAGGCCGGTGCGTATCATCTTGGTATTAGAGCCCAGATTGACACGGTAGGATTATTTGCCCCTAAATTTAGTAGTAGAGTAGTTCTTGTTCTTGGCATAATTAGTAGATTCTTTTCAGTCCTAGCGTCCAGAACCAAAAAACCACAAAAAAAAAATACCTAGCTCTTTGTTTTAGTTCTGTTATTTAGAGTGCATTTATCAAGTTTTAATCCTTTGTGTCAAGTTTAGTATTGCCAGTCACTCAATTTTTTGTGAGCACCCCCTAGCTGGTTCGACCAAAACCCTAATTAGAGGTTGGGTCTATATTTTCACCATATAAGCACTACTTAGATGCAGTTTTGAGTATATTCCCTCGCTATGTCATGTTATTAAGTGTCAAAAAATCTGAACAGGAAAAGAAAAGAAGAGAGAAAGAACGTGTTTTCAGTTTGGGACTTGATCGGAAACCTATGTGCTGCTGCTTGAGCATGCAAAGAAGTGTTAGTAGTGTCGTTGGTGTGTGTGTACACATACATATAGAAATTTTTTCAGATTTCTCCCACTAGGTTTTGTTGCTAGACCGGCAATCTAGGCATTAATACTAGTTGGATTACTATTTGATCTTTGTTACTACTAAATTTTAGTATTGTTTTCTGATCGCACCCAAAGAGGTGTGATTGTGTAATAACCACAAGTGAATGATTGAATATTGAGCACTTGAGGGTCAAATTCCACGAGGAACATGCGTATTTATCTTTCTAGCTTAATGGATCACTGATAAAGTCTAAACGAGTTATCAGTGTGTTTTTCTACAACTAATTCTACTACTAAAGCTATCAATCTAGGGTTTAAAAGCAGTAAAGAGAAAATATAAAATCTAGGGTTTGTAAGCTGGAATGAAAATCTAGGGTTTCGAGAGTTCCATAACCATCTGGCGTAATTCAATCCAAGGTCCAAGGATTGCTAGTTAATTTCAATTGGTTTCCAAGACAGATTAAGTTGCCAGTACGATCGATGGTACAACGGTCAGAGGATCACTTCCACTATTATATTTGGCGAGAGCCTCTCTCCTGTTCAGGATCCCGCGTCAAAGCGCTAAGGTTCAACTGTTACGTCTGTTGCCGAAACGAAAATTTAGAGTTTAGAGGAAAAACATCAGGAAATAACTCCAAAACTTGAGATTAAGACCGAGGAAAAATCACACCTTCCGAATTAGGTCATTCCTAACCCTAGGAGGGATCTACTCGCAAAAAGCCATAAAAATGCAGAAATAATAATAAGAATTAAATAAAAACTTACTTGATAGCTTGAAGTTGTCGTTCTTAACGGCTTATAAAAGCAGAAAAATAGAGAAGGGGGATTTTCTAAGAAAACTAGACTAAAAACTAAATAAAAAAGCCTATGAAAGCATGCCTAATATGAGCCAAAAACTTCTTTATTTATAGTACATGGATAAACGTGCCCAAAAATAACTCCTTGACGTGCAGGCGATGAAGTCTGGCTTCAAACAGCGTAAGAACGGATGAATCTCAGTCAAAACCGACCAGATTTGACCAATTTTGATCAAATAAGACTAAAACGAACCAAATCTGGCTAAAACCGATCAAATTCGACCAATCCTAGTCAAACCCGACCAAAACTGACCAAATTCGACCAGTTCTGGTCAAAACCAATTCAAACCGACCAAATCCGACCAGTTTTTAAGTCCCCGAAACTGAGTCGAACACAACCAGGACACGTGGCATGTTCACGGCCACACACGTGTCGTGACCGAAATCGACTCGAACACGAACAGGACAAGTGGCATGTTCGCGGCCAAACACGTGTCATGACTGAAACCGAGCAGTACTCTTGTTTATCACGTTCGTGTTCGATCAGATCTCTTATTCGAGTACAATTCCTTTTTGTTGTGGCGTGTTCAAACAGGTCTCTTTTTCACCCAACTGTGTACGGATGAGGTCGTTTTCCCGCTAAAATGTGTTCGACCAGGTGTGTTGTCGAGAGAACACTCGACCAGGACCTTTTTGCTTTCAGTTTTGGTTTTCTTGGTAAAATTGGGTCCAATTGTGGTCGAAATTCTCTCAAATTTGGCATGTTTGATACCTAAAACATGATGAACACAACCATAAAGCAATTTGTAAAAATAATAAAATTTTACGCATAAAATGTTGCATCAAAAGAGTTTTAAGCATGATTTTGCACGTTTTCAATACTAAACCTAGGGTAAGAGTGCTACCAAGATAGCACTTATCATTTTCCTTGCTACATATCACATACCTAGCTCCACAGAAAACACTGTTAGCACTTAGCACTTCTGTCATAATCATGTGTCCACATCTATTTTACTACCACTGGTATGAGCTACGTGATTCAGCGAGGAGCATAAGAGCATGGGTAAGTAAGAGGTGAGTTGTGTGATTCGACATATAGACCTATTGTTTTCTTTGAGTTGCTAACATAGCATGTTCACAATCAAGTATTGAAGGCAAGAATCAAGGAGAGAATGACCTGCCATTGACACGTGCTAAGTATAACACTCAAGCCGCTGTTTTTAATAGAAAGGTTGAAGATGAATCCCATAACCTTGAGGCAAGGAAGAAGACACTCGTGCCAAATACACAAAACTCGCTACTTCAGGCCATGGAAAGGATGCTCAATGAGCGTCTTCCTGCAGCAGGAATTGGGGTTACATGACAACAAAACCCTACTGCCTCGCTGCCTGAGAATGATGATGTCACCGCTGCACATAACGGCATCACTGCTGCATGCACATCCTCCACTTGCCAGTCATTCGGGATGCAGGACCTCCCGAATGAACCCCGCCTCTCGAAGTCTCGAGATTTCGACCTTGATAGCCTCCTGACGCTCGAGAAGCCTCCTCAGTTTTTGCTTTACTAGGGAGCACTAGTACAGAAAAGCTTTCTTCTATCGGTAAAAAAAACCCTTCTACTATCGGTTTTCGTACCGATAGAGATAGGCACGATAGAACAAGACAGAACATTTTCTATCGGTAAATAACCGATAGAAAAAATTAACAATTCTATCGGCATATTAGGAGTGTACCGATAGAAAACCCGTCGTAGTCTGACGATTAACTGTGGGAAAAGTACCACTATTCTAATGGTTAATTACATGATTACTGACAGGAAAATATTACTATTCTATCGGCACCTTATGATTGTACCGATAGAAAACCCGTCGTCGTCTGACGTTTAGCGTTGGGAAAAATACCCATATTCTAACGGTTAATTATAAGTTTACCGACAGAAAAAAGTGTAGCACTCTCTCGGTTGGAAATGACATTATCGATACAAAAAATCTTAGTACTCTCTCGGTTGTGTATGAGTTCACCGGCAGGAAAAATCACACTCTTCTAACGGTTAATTATAGGTTTACCGATAGAAAAAATCACAGTAGTCTCTCGATTGTGGATGAGTTCACCGGCAGGAAAAGTCACACTATTCTGACGGTTAATTTCAAGTTTACCGATAGAAAAATGGGTAGTAGTCTCTCGGTTGTGGATGAGTTTACCGATAGAAAATTTGTAGTGGTCTGTCGGCTATGAATGAATTTACCGATAGAACATTCACATATACAGTACGTTTACATTTACAATACAGTACATTCACATATACAGTACAGATGCAATACATTATAGATTGGATACACAATACAGTACAGATGCAAAGAAGGGTAAATTCACAGAACAGATTGACACATTAGACAGTTATTCACATTTATTCACATATATATGGACAAATACAAATTTCAATCCAATGTGGACATTTATTGACATATATATTTATTCACATGTATATAAACAGTCTATGCACAGAGTACACGAAAAAGAGAAAATTATCATGGCGGATGGTTGGGCGCAACTTCCTCCATGACATATTGAGCCCAGATTTGTCGAAGATCTCTAATCTTTGCATTTTCGTACGAGTCTTTCAACATGGCGATCTGCAAGCATGTGTGAATACTTAGTAACTAACTTCCTAATTTAGAACGTGACACCTAATTTTCAAATTTGAGTTAGCTATCGATGCTTACCTGGGGGAATTGGGCAAAGTTTGTCTGCACTAGGTCGTACATGTAGCGCAACACATAAAACTCGCATTCCCACGATTGCGGCTGCTGATGGCACTGAGATAATTGCATATGCGAAGACATGTTAGCTATTGTTTCCATAAACTAATAAGCATAAACAAAAGTCTCGTGAGTACCTCATATTCTTTCCAAGCTAGTAGGGAGCCCTGCGGTGCGGCATGCCTCCCTCCAGCGGACGCATATTTATCAAAAGTCCTGCATTTCAGTTAGTATTGCCCGTTAATGTATTATCATTAGCTAGTGAGGTGAAAATTTAAATCAAACATATAAGTTACTTACGCCTCCATATTCCCCTTGACCACATATTCGATCGATAATCTGTCACGCATCGAATCGAGGTAGTACACCTCGTTCCTCGGCGGACAGATCACGATGAGGATCCAGTGGCCCCTGCATTGTACGTAAAAGAGGACCGCTAGCTCAAAGTATATCTCAGGTGTAAAATACAAGATCGAGTTAAATTAGTACGAAATGCACTAACCTTTGGTGGTACGGCACCAGAATGAACTCCCTGTCCTGCTGCGCCATCAGCACCTTGGATATGTACAGCTCAGCGTGGGCGGCGTCGTGCTCTAGCATCGTGAGGCTTATTTTCTCTGGGTCGAGGAAACCCACCTTGTCACACGCAGCCTCCGATGCTAGCCTCTACATGCCCCTGCATGCAAAGGACGACATTAGTATTGCACAGAAAGTTACTACATTTCAAATGAACTACAACAATGCAGAATTAGCAAACAGAGCTAGAAAATAGCAATACATAGCATCAGCAAACTCACAGGACTCCAGTCCGTATGATGGACATATCGAGCTCCCGCCAGTTGTAGAGGTCGAACAGATCCTCGTGTGCCACGGATATAATCCCGGGCTCACGGTGGAACTGCCCAGGCCTGTAGGGAACTAAGAAGTTCAGATTGCGCCGAGCTCGGTGTAGGTACCACTCGTGGAGGTCTCTGGTTGATCGATCCAATTTGCGCAAAGCTGCCTCCGACATGAGTGGGAACCCGTTCTTGAACCTCTCCGGCTGTTCCTGTCGCCCTTTTCCCTTGCCTTTGCCCTTGCCTTTTGCCGGGGACTGAGCGCGTACCTTCGAAGGCAAGGGCAAGGTGATGGCAGCTTTCTTCCGAGGTGAAGGCGTGGTTGCGCTGGGTGGGGTCGAGGCCATCTTTGATGTGTCCAGGGTCGCACGAGATCGGGTCTCATGCTCCGAGCTGGGGGCGCAGTCCCCTAGTAGCCCAGCGGCAGGCCACTTCAATTAATGAGCACGTATGTTAGATTATGCAAGTTGAGTGTACTGAGTAGGATGTAATCTAAAATGTGTAGGATTTACCGGTTGCATTACAAGACACTTCTCTGGCCACTGTACGTAGGAGCCCACTGCCTCAGCAATTGTCTGCAGTTCCTCTGTTGGGACTGGCAACGGAGAATCGTTGTAGCCCGGCATGGCCATGTCCACCTGTACCTTTGCGAAACCCAACCGCAGAGGTACACAGTGGACCCGGACATCCGGCCCAGACGGATATACGAAGCCGTGTCCAACCACTTCCTGCCCGGCGCCTACGTGATTCTGTAGGATGCAGCCCTCCGGCCTCTGCAAATTTGTAACAATTAAAATAGGTTAGCGAAAGAACTCTAACAGAATGGGAGTGGCATCAACTTAAGTGCACAGATGAAGGCTTGCAGTACCTCAAGTAGATCCACTGGATCCGCGAGTACCTTCGAAGCGCAACTGCTTATCCGACCCCGCGGGGTACCGTCGTCCTGGGGATCCGCATCTGCACTCTTGGCCAGCAATGCTTCTCTCAACTGTGCAAACTCTTCCCTCATTTGTGCGACCTCGGACTGCACCTCAGACTGTACCTCAGCCCGTATCTCAGCCCGCATCTCCGCCCGTATCTCCTCCCGTACCTCAGCCCGTATCTTTTCGGAGAGGTCAGCTTCCTTTTCCTTCCAGGAGCGGGCCTTCTTCCTCGGTGGAGCCGGATCTACGAAACCGGCCTTCCACGACACAATGGCTCCCACGGCCCGTGTCCGCCCGGGATGCTCCTTATTTCCTAGAACCCGGGTGAGAATGTCGTTCTCCCTCTGCGGGGTAAACAATCCCTCCGCTGCCTCCTTCTCAAAAGAGATCTGTTACATTTAAAGGTACCTTGTGAGACAAATTGCCTTATATACACTTGTGCGCACACAGTTTACGAGGTTAGCCAACTTACCATTCGCCTCACAACGTCGGCGTCCCCAGGGGTTGCGAACTGCACAGACCCCGTGGACGACACGGACCCCCTCCCCCTCCACCATCGCTTGCACCTCTCATCCCGGATCTCGGAGAGCGGCAACTCAGGGGTGTCGATGACAGGATTTTGCTCGTCTTCCTTCTTCCACTGCTCCTCCTTCCCCGCATAGCCCCGGGATCCGAGCCGATGCGGGTGGTCGTTCCTCTTCTGGATCGCCCTATTCTTCTCGCTAAGGGCCTTGAACTCCTCAGTCCCCTTCTGCTTGGTGAATTCCTCCCATACCTCCTCCGATATGAAAGGGTACTTCTCGCAAGGAGATTTCCCCGCAGCGAGGAAGTTACTGACGAGCCAGCTCTTAAAGGTTTTTCATGTTCCATTCATGTCCTTCAAGCAGGCAGTCCTAGGTGTATCGTCGGGGATGTTCCACTTAGCCTGTTTCCAAAAAATGCATACAATTAATCACGAGTTAGTTAAACTTTAGTATAAGCCAAGAGAACGTGATTACGAAAGAGTTCAGCGATTTCAATTAATTTAACCTTCACTTCCACCCACAACCTATCCCTCTCATCCGCCGTCACGTCCTTCCTGCTCTGGACGGTGATCTTCACCCTTTCTTTCGCCAACAGCCCAACGTAACGTCGTCGCGCCTCGCCCCACCCTCTTGCGCTGGGATGTAACAGCTGCATCTTCAGTAGTTACGATGGGGTTGGCCCTAGTCGAACTACTAGTACCATCTGATGAAGACGACGACATGTCTTCCCCTACAAAACCTTCAACAAACCATATATATGGCAATTAATTCGCCTTGGAGTTCCATAACTCAGCCCAGGACTGGAGACTAACTAGGGTGGCAAAAGGGAAAATAATACAAAAAGAAAGACATGCATAAATTACTTCCTGAACTCTTCAGAAATATTTTCTATCGGTAAACACATGAGCTGCCGATAGACCATAACCTACACAGAAGACAATTTTTCTATCGGCAAACCCGTGAGATACCGATAGAACATAACAATGTTCTTTACATATGGAATTTTGTTGACAAGCCACCATTCACTGTCATCACATAACATTCTCGATGATTTGCTATACTAATATTCATGGGCCAGCATTATTATTTCACACGTAAATATGCACACAAGCATCTAAGTGCCACTGTGCATAATCTTTAGCCTAGCCTGTATGTGAGTCATCAGAACTTCACATCTATTGGGTTGGGAAAAGTCATGTATAGGCATTTGAAACATATACATCAAAGACCCATCCACATTGCCATATATTCATATGAAGTGAGTAAAAATTCCCAACCAAACTAGTACATTGCAAGGCTCATGTCCTTCCAGATCCAAATTAAGTTTTACTACTTGTGCAGAAATATTTTCTATCGGTAAACACATGAGCTGCCGATAGAATATGTGTAAGAACACCTCCAACATATAATGTGCATTACATGGCAGTTGGATACAATTGATCACACATACAGCAGTATAGATAAGTTAAAATCTCAAAACAGGTTCATTACAGCACTGGAACATATTATGTAAACCCTAATTTAAATCAACATTGCCTGCGGAATGTACATAATCCAACACAATAGGGAACCCTAGTGTAATTGCAAAACTCAAAGAATTAGTACGTACAAAACACTAGGATCAAATAAGGAAGATGCTGGAAATAGAACGATGAATTAGGGTATTTACGGCGGCGATCAGTTCTGGTGATGGAGAGGCGGTGTAGAACGCAGTGGCGGCCGGCGAAGGACGAAAATAAGAACCGGTGGCAGTGGCGAACCAGTGTCCAGCCGGCGATCGTCGTGTGGGAGAGAGGAAGTGAGTGGTCACGGCGGAGGTTGTGGTTTTCTTCACTCTCGAAGAGACGCAGTGCTCTAAGGTGGAACTGTTCGAGTGGAGGGAAACCCAAGGGCCGTGTACAAGTAATAAAGCAGTGGAGGAAATTTTCTATCGGTACAACAAATTGATACCGATAGAATTATGTCCTTTTCTATCGGTACAAAAAAATAGTACCGATAGAAAAAGTAAATTTCCCGAAAAAATATTTGAAGTAGTGGATGCTTTTTTCTATCAGTATAAACAATAAAATCCCGTGAGACCAATATTCCCCAGAAAAATTTTTTAATTAAGTGCTTGAGATTATAGTATTGGGTGCCCTTTTTCTATCGGTAAAAACAACAAAATACCGTCAGAGTAATGAAAAGGTACACACAATTTAACATCAAACAGACTGTGGTTGAAAGCTGCAGAATGATAAAGAAAGAGGGAAGATAGCCGAAAAATTAGAAAATTGACATAAAAAGAAATTTTTCATTCATTGTTGTTTTATCACTTACAAAAAAAAATAAAACCCAAAATGCTAGGTCAAGGGGTGGTCTTAGCCCTGGCTGCATGTAGAATAGAGTCAGTTAGACTTGCAGCCAGGACGCAGGACTCCTCTAGCAACAAGTTGTCCCTAGGATCAACTACTACCGCGTCGAGAAGGCCTGCGACCTCCCTCAGCTTCGCTATGGTATCCTTCATAGTCAAACCGCAGCCAGCGATGGTCATATCCGCGGCTTTCTTCTCCTCGCGAAGACTCCTCGTCCTCGCCCTAGCATTGTCACCATCCGTCTTCATGCGCTTAATGCGCTGGAAGAGATCGTCAAGGTCAAGCCGTAGCTGAGTGTGCTTGTCTGTAAGGAGCTTGTGCTCCTCCTGGAGGGCCCTCAGGTCGGCCTTCACTTTGGCAGTGTCTTCCACGGTTACCATTCCCTGTGCAAATCAACAGGTCAAGAATGAACTGAACATGGATTAACAATACAGGGGTAAACCGAGGAGATTTAGAGTTCTTACCGGGGAGGGCGTGGCTGATGATCCCATGGGGGTTGCCATTGTGAAAGAGAAGATGAGGAGTCGAACCGTTCGAGAATTAGAAAAACAACAAAATGCTGCGACGCATGGCGAGGTACTTATAGAGTTTCCAAGGCGACGCATGGTGACACGGTTGAGAATTCAAAGCGGCAAAGTATTCTTCTATCGGTAAAAACAGGAAAAAACCGTCAGACAACAAATACCGTGAGACTAACGAATTTATTCTAACGGTAAAATAGAACAATACCGATAGAAAACATTTTGAAGTGCCTGAGAGAAGTGCTTGAGACACATGAAAGTAGCGGATGTCCTTTTCTATCGGTATAAATAACAAAATACCGTCAGAAAAAAGGGATTTTTGCAGAACTTAATTTGAAGAAGCAAGAGGCTGCGATGAGATTTTTGCAAGTGCTATTTGAAAGGAAGAATTAAGTATTTACAGGATAAAGGTACTGTACATGTTAGAACTCATGCTGTGGAGTAAAATTGAGATGTATTAATGCTGTGAACTAGCTTATCATTAAGTTCTAAAGAAAAATGTACTGCCTGATGTATTAATGATAAGTTCCTCACCTTGCTGCAGAACTTGTGGGCTGTTTGCTTGGCATTTATCCCTGAAATAGAACTTAATCATCAATGGTTCTCAACCCATAATCCTTCTTCGTGGTCATCTCGCAGATACGTTGTTTCGTCGATATCTTCAGTACGGATAGATTGAATGTCCTCTAAAAATGGAGGTATTTCATCGAATTGGTTATACTCCTCTTCGTCGACAACATCTTCGACCCCAACAATACGTCTCTTGCTGTGGAGGACAACATGCAAGTTTGGATTGGCCGGGTCAACGATGTAGAATACCTGTGTGGCTTGCTTTGCAAGTATGAATGGATCGTCTTGGTGTCCAACTCTACCAAGATCGACGAGAGTAAACCCGTAACTGTCAACTTGAACACCTCGAGGGATTTCGACCCATTGGCATCGAAACAGGGGAATCTTAAGTAATCCGTAATCGAGCTCCCATATTTCGTCAATAGCACCGTAATATGAGTTCAGCTCCCTTACTGACCTGGCATCCTCGGAAATAGCAAACAATGTCACTCCGCTACATTGCGTGCTACTCTTGGCGTCTTGAGCTCTTGTGTAAAATGAATACCCATTGATGTCGTACCCCTGCCAAGTCCCTACAGTGAATCTTGGGCCTCTAGCCAACCATGTCACAGTTTCACTTACGGAGCCCTCGGCAGCTCGCGTGACTCTTTCTTGGATCCACTCAGCAAATTTCCTGTTATGTTCTCTGCTGACCCAAACGTCTGACTTCGAAGGATTCTGTGACCGTAACATTACCTTGTGCTCGTGTATGTATGGCTCGACCTCCGTCATGTGTTGTAAGACCCAAAAATGTGATTTTGCGTACACATCACGAGCGGGGACGATAGCTTTGAATCCAATCATTCCGATTCCCTGAAGCCTACCCTCGTGTCGGGACCTAGGAACGCCAATTGGGTCAACCCCGGCCATATAATCTGTGCAAAATTCAATCACCTCCTCGGCGGCATAACCTTCCATGATACTCCCCTCGGGTCGACGACGAGTCCTTACGTATCCCTTCAATACACCCATAAATCTCTCAAATGGATACATGTAGCGCAGGCACACGGGTCCACAAAACTTAATTTCTCTGATAAGGTGAACAATCAGATGGATCATAACATCAAAAAAGGATGGAGGGAAATACATCTCGAGCTGACAAAGAGTTGTAACCACGTCGCGTTGCAAAGCGTCCAGTCCATCGGGATCAATTACCTACGAGGACACAGTTGCGCCAAATATTCATATCAGAAAAATCTTCTAATTAAGCTCCACAAATGGAGGTAATGAACTTATAGTACGAGTGCGCGTACTTATCTTGCAAGATATTGCGTTGAAGAAATAACATAGGTTTGTGATTGTCTCTCTGACTTTAACTAGGAGAATGCCTCTGATAGCAATGGGAAGCATCTGTGACATCAAGACATGACAGTCGTGGGACTTCATGCCAACCAGTCTTAGGTCCTTCATAGACACAAGTTTTTTCAAGTTCGCGGAGTACCCATATGGAACTTTAACACCGTGCAGGCACCGACAGAGTTCTGTTTTTTCGCTCTTGGACAACGTATAGCAGGCCGGGGGGAGGTATGTACGCTTTCCATTCTCTAAAGGTGCAAGCTCAGTCCTTATCCACATTTCCACCATGTCACGACGAGCTTTCACACCATCCTTTGTCTTTCCCTGAATGTTCAACAACAAACCAATCAAACTGTCACAGACATTTTTCTCTACATGCATGACGTCAATGCAATGTCGAACTTGTAAGTGCTCCCAGTACGGTAGATCCCAGAGAATCGATCTCTTCTTCCAAACATTTTTTTCTCGAGGTTTAGAATGCTTACCGAACTCAACTTTGATGTCGTTCACGCGCGAGTAAATCTCCTTACCGGTCAGAAACACTGGAGCTGATCCCTTCTCAGGCTTCCCGTTAAATGATTTCCTCTTCTTACGGTACGTGTGATGCACCGGAAGAAACCCACGGTGACCCATGTACACTGTTTTCCGGCAGTTTTGCAGCCACATGCTCTCAGTTTCATCTAGGCAAATAAGGCAAGCCTTGGCTCCTTTCGTACTATACCCCGACAAATTGCCGTAGGCCGAAAAATCATTTATGGTGCAAAATATTAGGGCCCGCAAGATGAAATTCTCTTTCTTGTATGCATCCCACACCTGCACACCCTCGCTCCACAATTTCTGTAAGTCCTCGATTAAAGGCGCTAGAAACACGTCAATATCATTTCCGGGTTGTCTGGGTCCTGAGATTAGTAACGCCATCATGATGTACTTGCGCTTCATGCATAACCAAGGAGGAAGATTGTAGATGCATAAAAGAACCGGCCAAGTGCTGTGCCGGCTGCTCATATTACCATGTGGGTTCATACCATCTGTACTCAGCCCGAACCTTACATTCCTAAGTTCGCCGCCGAACTCAGCAAATGTTCTATTGATGTTTCTCCATTGAATAGAATCAGCTGGGTGTCTCAGTTTTCCGTCTTGTTTCCGGGCTTCAGCATGCCAACGCAAGTGCTTCGCGACTTTCGGATTTGCAAACAGCCGCTTCAATCTAGGTATCACAGGCAAGTACCACACAGTTTTTGCCGGGGGTCCTTTCCTTACCTCGTGATGTTCACTGTCAATCCGGTCCCTACGCGTATACCTCGATGCACCGCATCTTGGACAAACATGCAAACTGGAGTACTCGTTACGGTACAACACACAATAATTTGGGCATGCGTGTATTCTTTCGATTTCCATTCCCAACGGACACAACAGTTTGTTGGCTTGGTAAGTAGATCTTGGCAACTCATTTCCCTCTAAAAGCATGTCCGCTAGAAGATCTAATAGTGCCGTGAAACTCTTATCACTCCAACCGTTTCCTGCCTTCAAGTTATATAATCTCAGCACAGAAGACAGTTTTGTAAATGTTGCACATCCAGGGAACAGAGGCTTCTTAGAGTCAGCAATCAGTTTCTCAAATTCACAGAAGTCATTTTCGTTGTAATCTTCCTCTACATCACGTAACATCTCATCTAGATTGTCATCATCATCATCTACGTGCACATCAGAATGAACATTACCATAATTGGGATGATCATCGATATTATTGCAATCCACATCCGAGTCGTGCTAATTGGTAGTAGTGGTGCTTGTTTCCTCAAGATCTTCGCCATGCCATATCCAACGGGTGTATCGCGCGTTAAAACCACGACGAATCAAATGACTCTTAATTTGATCAGAGTTGCTAAACCTCTTCAAGTTCATACAATCTGTACAAGGACAGAGCATATTTTCTCTCCCTTCCTCTCCTTTTGTTGCTCAGCAAATTTAATAAACTCATTCACACCATCCAAATATTCAAGAGTAGTACATTTTATTCCATACATCCAATATTTCCTGTCCATCTACAATTAACAAAATTTAACGAGTAAGCCATGCATGAAACCTGCCCGATTAAGTTATGTATATGTACATGTACAGCCTCTTACAACAGATACATGTGTTGAACTCTAGCCTGACGAAATTAACACTAATTAACCTAGCTAACTACACAATACAAGCTAGTTAGCTCCTAAAACATGACGCATTTCCAGCTACCAAGCTCCCAAGCTTAGAGCTACAAACTTGGAACTACACAATACAGCTAGCTTGCAAGTAGAGAGGAAGGGAGATCTAGAGGGAGAGAGAGATAAGTGTCGACGATTAAGCGTACCTTAAAGAGAAGGGCGCAATCAACTTCCCTCCAGCCTGCGCTGATCACCCTAGCAGTGTAGCTGGAACTTTCGTCACAAACAGAGGGACACAGAGTGCAACAGAACAAATTAAAGAGCAGCACAGCAATGCACGAGTGGGGTTTTCCTTATAATGGACATTTTTCTAACGGTAAATACATGAATTAACCGTTAAACTAACTTAGGTAATTTGCCACTCACATATTCTATCGGTAAAAACACACACATACTGTCGACGATTCGGACTCGGAGTCCTCAGCCGAACTTATGCAGAATTTGTAATTGTGAGACCTTTCAAGATGACCCTTCGGGAAGGTATGCTGAACAATAGTGAACAGGAGCACAGAGAGTTTAGACAGGTTCGGGCCCTCGATGGTGGGAGTAAAAACCCTACGTCCTGTTGAGATTTCACTAAGTGTGGTAAAAGGTTTACAAATGGAGGGAAAAGTCCTCACAGGCGAGGATTTTCCCTGTAAGAGTGTACAAAGATAAGCCAAAGAAGGCTTACTAAAATGCTATATGAGGTGTGCCGTAGACTTGGCTAACTTGGATGATTTTGGGTTTCTTGATCTTCCGATCTCTCGGTTGATGTTTCGGATGATCCCCCCCCTGATTGATGCTCCATGCCATCCTTTTGTACTGTTTGAAAGGGTGCCATGTAGAGGAAACTGCATCAAACGGTTGCACAGACGGTTGGATGCGGTTTTTTGGAACTGCTCTTAACCTCCACGCAGGTTAAACACGTGTTATTCACGGATAACTGTATGTGTTAACCTTCTGATGGTTGATTCTCCACGTGTAGGAATCTTCGGGATACTTAGAATATCCTGTTGTATGGGCAACCGAATAAATAGATCTCAAGTATCTTGATCGGTAGATGTTCTGACCGCGGGATTTAGCTGACCGCGCAATATCCCGAATGTGTAGTTCGCGTACAGCCTACGAACTTCTGACCGCGCAAGGCTTACGGTCTGACCGCGTAAAGCTGCGACCTGATCGCGTAAAGCTTGCGACCTCATGGTGATGCCCCTCAGAATAGCTTGAATTCGCATCACCAGATACATGTCAGTTTCAAAGCCGCGGTCAGAACTAAGGTTCGACCAGAGTTGGGACTCGGTCAGGATGTCACTTCGATTAGAATCGAAGTTTTAGCCTAAAACACGATTTCGATAAAACCATAACCCAATTAGAAACACTCCAGTACGTTAAAAATTGGGTTACATGATTTTTTCGAATAAAATGTTCAAAGTATAAAAAGGAAAAACGTCCTCTGAAAAGTACTGAAAATTTTTCAGTCCTTTTACGCTTTCAGTTTCCAAAACAAAGAAGTCTTTTTGTTTCAGATCCGATGCCTGAGTACTTTATCGGGTCCATCAGAGACAGTATCCATTATGGGAAATGAATAAAGCATTCAATGGAACGTTTGAAATGAGCCGTTTACTCATTAATGCGTCGCCTTGGGTCTATAAAAAGAGCAGATGTCTTCTCAAAGAAGCCACACAGCTAAAAACCCTCATTATTCCCGCCGCTCAAAACCCTCATTTTCTTCAGCCTTCATCTTCCCCAAATCGCCAGCTTCCCCTTTGATTCTACACCAAAGATGGCGTCCTGGAGCAGATCCATTCACCATTCTGAGGAGAGCCTGATGGCGTTAGAGAAGGAGGAGATCCTTTCTCCGCGGCTGCTCATTAACTGGCGACCTGCTGAGAAGGACCAAGAAACCCCAACTGTCCAAGAAGGCGAGTTGGTGGTTTTTGAGGAGTATTTGCGTTGCGGGTTCCGATTCCCTGAGAGTCGGTTCCTTAAGGATGTCCTTGAACATTACGGGTGGGAACTGATCAACCTCCACCCCAACGCGATGCTGATCCTTGCAGTATTCCAGCACCTTTGTGAAGCCTTCGTCGGAATATATCCCAGCGTGGATCTTTTCCGACGATTTTACTTTTCGGCGTGGTCGAAGAGTACCAACGCCGCCGGATGCATCTACTTCCGGCTGAGGGATAAAAAGGAGTATCCCTCCCCACCCCTACGAGATTCTGTGCATGGGTGGCACCAAAGGTGGTTTTACTGCTCTCCACCATCCAAAAGCAGTTTATGGTTTGAAAACTCGCTACCGGAGAAGTCGAGCGAGTTAGACATTCCCCCGGCGATGAACTCGGAGCTTTCGAAGCATGCCGAGGTGATTCTTCACTTGGTCAATGAAGGATTGACGGCTCGAGATATCATTCGAGACTTCGTGAAGAACCGGGTGAGTCCTCTGTGTGAAAGGGCTCATCCGGCGTGGGAGATTAGGTCCATGGGTGATAGCACCCTGGACTACAGTCAAGGTATTTATTTCTTTGGTGCTGAACTTTCTCCTTTTTGAATTGTACAAATTCTGACTTGAGTTTGGGAACAGTCCTGCCTTCATCCGAGATTGAAAGGCGGACCAACTCCCTCCTTAGGACCTACAATTCCGATGTAGAGGGCCCTAAGGGATCACCTCGCCCGCAGAGCTTGATTCACGCTGGTGATGACCTCAGACAGGAGCGCCGAAAGGTAATTTCCTTGTCCAGCTTTGGCTCTGCAGGTCTTGTGTGTGTCCAGTGCTAATCCCTTGTAATGGACTGCGAACCAGCTCCTAGGGAAGTTTGCGGATGCGACGTTCCCAAGTGAAAATGTCGGCTCTCCGAAGAAGCCGACGGCGAAGAATGTGAAGAAGGTCTCTCAGAGACCCAGGACAAAGAGTCCTGCCCCTAAGAAGACCAAGCTGAACCCTGGGGAGGGGTCTTCACGAAGCATTCCTCATCCCGCAAGAAAGACTGCGGTAAGATATCGCATTCCTGCTACTTTTTCAGGCGCGACATGGAATCACTTCTTCGTCGTACAGGGAGAGGGGAGCGAGGAGGAAGAGGATGACGTTCCTCTGATCCTTCGAAGGAGGAAGATCGCGGATCTTCCATCCAGCGATGCCCCAAGCTGCCCCGCAGAGACCACTACTACCGAAGAGGTGGTCGTGGAAGATCCTGCGACCACCGAAAATCTTGTGGTCGCGGGTGACCCTTCAATTCCTGAAGCCCCCGAGGTTTCAGGGTCAATTATTTCTGCTTCCCTGGTTGAAGGGACGACCAAGGTAAGGAATCTTTTTCGGCCGTTCCTTCTATGACTCTTTCTGCACATTTGTCAAGTTAATGTATATACAGGGAGGAGAGCTTCCCCCTGGGACCACTGGGGGTTCCAGGGAGGAAAATCCTCCTCCTCTGCGGACAGAGGAGGAGGTGGATGAACAAAGGCCAGCTATGATGGTTCCAGCAACTCTGGAATCGCCAAGGCCTTCAGATGCAGCCCCACCAGTTAGCCCGGTGGCCCAGGTAAAGATCTTTTTATGTGTTTTTACCTGTTCCCTAAGAATATGCCTATAACATGACATTTCCAGGGGGGTGCTGCCTTGTTTACCATAAGGAAGGCGAGAACCGGAGACGGCTCTCCTTCGCAAGGGGAATTTTCCCAGAAGTCCCAGGAACGAATGGGATTTCAAATAAGGTAAGAGCTCTTACTTGACAGTAATCTTAAATAAAAGTTGCCTGACCCATTCTTCCTGTTAGGCAAAAGAAGACAGCGCCTAACCCTTCAACCGCCACTGGGGAGGTTGAAACTAGGGCTGATGAGGGAGCCTCTAATGAAGAGCGCTCTGCTCCCGTGGTTCAGGAAGTCGTCCGGACCGCGGGAGGTGAAACAAGTATAGGGACCGGGTCACAACCAGTGGCCTCTGGGGGTGGCGTCCGGCCGGCACTCCCGCTAACTATCCCTGTAGTGAGCACGTCGGAGGCTCTAGCGAGGATTCCCGCTGAACTGAATGATGCCGTTTTGCAAAAGTTTATGAAGGTATAATAAGACTCTGCTTCCGTGCCTGAATTATACTTAGGACACCTTTGACCTTCTTCTTTGGCACCACAGGGATTGTCCTGGCTAACAAGCCATTCGCGTGTTGTGATGGCTAGTACAGAAGCCATTCAAAAAGAACGCGATAGCTTGCGCAGGTGAGTACCATTACCCTCTGGTTAACATGGGTACATCTTGGTTGTGACTGCCTTGATTTTGTTGCAGAGAGGTTGCATTCTTGAAGAAGGAGGTGGCCGGTTCAGTCTCAATGCTTAAGAAACAAGAAACTGAACTCAACAGACTTCGATCAGGGAATGCTGGTAAGCCGATTCCTGACTAGGAAGACTTGAATCCATAATATGCGAATAATCTTCTCTCTCTGTACAGCGCAAGCAGGTCGAATTACGCAGCTCAGTCGAGACAAGGAGATTCTTGAATCCTCGATTCGCCACACCGATCGGGCAATCAAAGAACTGAGCCTCCGGATCTTCGAAAAACTAAAGGCCGTGGCTGATCTTTTGAAGACCGATGTGGTAGAACTGAGGCAAGACAACCTCAGTATAAATGACTGGACATCGCTGCTTACTGCCCAGGCGGATTCACTGCTTGAGTATCTCCTTGGAGATACACGGCGACGCGAAGAGGCGATCAGAACCAGGGTTCGATCAGCCGCAGCAGCCGTACTCAGCCGGGTTCGACTTCGCCATGGCCCAGATGCAGATCTGAACGCATTGGTGGGTCCGGTTGAGGTCGAGAGTGAAGAGCTGCTCGATGCAGTCATAGAGGAAGTCCAGCCCCTAGTAGATAGACTCCTGACTGAGCTGGGGATCGAATGATCCTTATTTTTGTAACCAAACAATTGTAATTACAATGCAATGTATGTAAAACTATTTTTTTTTTTTTCAAAAGAAAGTGCATATTCACATCATAAGTTTCATACTATAAGTATATTCCTCTAGCCCCCGCCTCTGTTTTGTGAATACTGGAGCCTTAGTATTTTAAGCAGAGGGGAAAACATAAGTATGATGACCAGGGATATGCGCTTCAAGCCGATGGTCAAGATTAAAGTAACATTTTAACGTTATTGCAAACTGGTAGCCACCCAGATGACCGAAGACTAGCCAGATAGTCCCCTGTGCGTTGAGAAACGGCTTATTTAGGAGCGACTTATCTGGAAGTGATCATGAGATCGACCAGCGAATCCGGTTAAAAAATGCTGTAGTAACCTAACCGCCGGCGATCAGCCCCAGGTCGAATTTGTATAATTTGGGCTTAAAGAAAACACTCATTGTATGAAAACAAGACATGCTTTTTATGAAAAGATGCTAATTGAACAGGGAAAAAGTGATTGGAATACTTACACGTAAAACTTGCGAAGTTGATCGATGTTCCAAGTATTGGACAAAATCCGACCATCCTCCATGGCTAACAGCGCAGATCCTGGCCGCGGCACTGAGACGACAGTGTATGGCCCTTCCCACTTTGGGGAGAATTTATTGCGGTTAGACTGGTCTTGAATTTTTCGTAAAACCAAGTCGCCAACGGTGAGATCACGTGGTCGCACCTTTTTACTGTGATACTTGCGTAGAGCCTGCAAGTATACCGCGGACTTGATCAGGGCGCGATCACGCCGTTCTTCCAGGAGGATGAGATCTTGCGATCGCTGTTCGGATTGATTGACCTGTTCGAATTGATTCGTGCGAACAGATCCAATACTAACTTCCAGAGGCAACACAGCCTCGGCCCCATAGACCAAATGGAAGGGTGTCTCACCGGTGGCTCGACTAGAGGTAGTCCGTAGTGCCCATAGAACAGTATAGAGCTCGTCTGCCCAAGCCCCCGAGCGGGTCTTGAGGCGATCAAAAACACGTTTTTTGATGCCTTGCAATACTTGCCCATTGGCCCGTTCTACGGCACCATGGCTTTATGGATGTGCCACGGAAGCAAAGCACACCTTGGTCCCAATCTGATCGCAGTAGTCTAGGAAGAGACCGCTAGCGAACTGAGAACCATTGTCTGTGATGAGACGGTTTGGAACACCAAATCGTGCCACAATGTTCTTGTGAAAGAACTTTTGTGCGGCTGATGCAGTAATATTTCGTACTGGTTCGACCTCAATCCACTTTGTGAACGTGTCAATGGCTACGAACAGAAACTTGTACCCATTGACTGCTTGTGGCATAGGACCGACGATGTCCATTCCCCAGATCGCGAAGGGCCATGCGAGAGGAATAGTTTGCAATGCATAAGCAGGTTGATGAACCTGTCTTGCATGAAACTGACACTGTGGACACATCTTGACCATAAACTTGGCATCATCGAGTGCCGAAGGCCAGTAGAATCCCTGTCGAAAAACTTTTCCGACCAGTGTTCGGTATGACGCGTGTGCACCGCATACACCGTCATGTATTTCTTTCAAGAGGGATTTTTCTTCCTCCTGAGATATGCAGCGCATGAATACTCCTTGAGTACCCTTTCTGTACATAACCCCATCTATGAGTTTGTACAGACGCGCCTTTCGAATTAATCGATCGCTTTTGGTTTCGTCCTCGGGTAGGGTCCCATGTTCAAGATAGACCCTCAATGGATGAGTCCAATCTTGTTCCTGACCGAGGTTGGCAACGAAGGCTATTGCCGGATCATCCTCGACCGAAGTCATGATCGAAGGATGGTCCAAGTGTTCAATGAACACTCCTGCCGGAGCGGATGAGCGTGAGGATCCAATTTTGGATAATTGGTCTGCGAGAATATTGTCCTTTCGCGGGACGTATTGGACTTCGAAGTGACTGAAGTGTTTTTCCAATCTCCTCACTTCCCCCAGGTAATGAGCCATTGTCTCATCGGAGGTGCTGTACTCCTTGTTTACCTGGTTTACGACTAGCTGTGAGTCCCCCCTCACCACTAATCGACGGACTTCGAGGAATTTTGCTGCCCGGAGCCCTGCAAGAAGACCTTCATACTCTGCTGCATTGTTGGTGGCAACAAAGTGTAGTTGAATGACATACTTAAGCTGTTCGCCCTGAGGCGTAACTAAGACCACTCCAGCCCCCGAGTGTTGAAAACTACGGGAGCCGTCAAAGTACATTGTCCAATAATCGGGGTACTCCAGTTCCTTTGCCAACTGCACGGGTGGCTCAGGGTTGGTCCATTCGACCACAAAGTCGGCCAAAACCTGAGACTTAACCGCCGTGCGAGGGGTGAAATGGATCTCGAAGGCACCGAATTCGACCGCCCATTTGGCGATTCGACCAGATTTTCTGGATTTCAAACAATATCCCCTAAAGGAAAAGAGGAGGGTACTGTGATCTTGTGTGCTTGAAAGTAATGTCGTAGCTTACGGGAAGCCATCAGTAGCGCGTAAAGTATCTTTTGGACCTCAGGGTAGCGCTCCTTAGGACCATGAAGTACTTCGCTCACATAGTAGACGGGTCTGTGTACTCCTTCCCTTTCCGCGATCAGAACTGCGCTGACCGCGTGTGGGGTGGCCGCCAAATACAAAAGTAATGGTTCTTCCTTTTCAGGAGACACCAATACTGGCGGACTGGAAAGATATGTTTTTACCTCCTGAAACGCTTTTTCGGCCTCGTCGGACCACGTGAAGTTATGATGTTTCCGCAAGGCTTTAAAGAAAGGTAGTCCCCTTTCGCCTAATCGCGATATAAAGCGCTTAAAGCCGCCATGCGACCAGCCAGGCGTTGAACATCCTTCATGGTCGAGGGCGACCTCATTTGTTCAATAGCTCTGATTTTCTCAGGATTAATCTCAATGCCCCTGGAACACACAAGGAAACCAAGAAGCTTCCCTGAAGAAACCCCGAAAGAACATTTCTCCGGGTTCAATTTTATTCCAAAGCGATTCAAGTTACAGAAGGTTTCAGCAAGATCGTCCAAATGAGATAATCTTTTGGTGCTCTTTACAACCAAGTCGTCTACATATGCTTCGAGATTACGCCCTATCTGGGAAAGAAAGGTCTTTTGCATCAAGCGCTGGTACGTGGAACCAGCGTTCTTGAGACCGAACGGCATTCTGACGTAGCAGTATGTGCCGAACGGGGTGATGAAGGCAGTTTTCTCTTCATCGTCTTCTGCCATGCTAATTTGATGATATCCTGAGTAGGCATCCAGAAAACTCATCAGTTCGCAACCCGCAGTGGAGTCAACCAGCTGGTCGATGCGGGGAAGGGGAAAGTCATCCTTCGGACAGGCACTGTTGAGGCTAGTATAGTCGACGCACATGCGCCACTTGCCATTTGACTTGCGGACCATGACCGGATTGGCGAGCCAATCCGGGTGATTCACTTCGCGGATAAACCCGGCTTGTAAGAGTTTGTCTAACTCTTCTCGGATGGCTTCCTGTCGGTCGGTGGCAAAACGCCTGAGCTTTTGCTTTATTGGTCGTTGTCCAGGTCGAATTGCTAACCTGTGCTCAATTACTTCCCTTGGGACACCGGGCATGTCGGACGGTTTCCACGCAAACACGTCTGCGTTAGCCCGGAGGAAAGCAACGAGGTCGAGTTCCTATTTGTCATCCAGGGCTGACCCAACCCGAATTGTCTTGGATGGGTCATCTGGGTACAAAGGAACTTGTTTGAGTTTCTCATCTGGTCGAGGAGCAGCCCTGATCGCATCGGTGGCGACGGTGGCGACCTGAGCGTCCCGGAGGGGAAGTTGATCGACCATCTCCAAAGATAGCCGATCGCACGTGAGCGCCACGTTGCGACTTCCTCGAACCGAAATGACACTTTTGGGGCCAGGCAATTTCTCGCACTGATAAGCATAGTGCGTTGCCATCATGAACTTAGCAAGAGTCGGCCTGCCAAAGATTGCATTATAAGCTGAATCACAATCGATTACATCAAAAGTAACCAATTCTGTTCGGAAGTTATCTGGTTCTCCCAGAGTGACCGGGAGGACCACTTGTCCCAATGGCATCATGGAGGGGCCTGGGATTATCCCATAAAACGGATGGATTATGGGCTTGATCTTCGAACGAGGAATTTGCATCTCGTCGAGTGTCTTGACCAATAAAAGATCAAGGGAACTTCCCCCATCAATCAGGACCCTTTCGACTCTCGCGTTACTGATGATTGGGGTAATAACCAGAGGTAGCCTCAATGGTCGAGTTAGCCCCACAGGACAGTCAACGTGATCGAACGTCAAAGGCATATCCGACCAACGGGGATATTGAGGTTCGCCAAGGGATGTCTCCGTTTGGTTAACCTCTCGGCAAAAGGTTTTAAACTGCCTTTTGGAAATGAAAGAGGAGGAACCTCCGAAAATGACATTAACATGATTTTGAGGTACCTGGTAAGCCATTTCTTCGTCTCCGTCGACGTCTCTAACCCCGCACGCCTGCTCTTTAGGCGGTAAGGTTGGCATTGGCCCAGCTCCTTGGTAGAAATCATCCAGCTGTTTCAACCAACTCCTGCAGTTTTTGAGGTCGTGGCCTGCGGAGTTGTGGAGTGGACACCACCTCTTGCCCTCCTGCGGATTAGTTGATTTTTCTGGCTGGTCGGAATCCCGGCCGCCAGAAGCAGTTTTACTTTTAAAAGAAGACTTATTACCTTTGGTCGAAGGTGGTTTCTCCGCGACTGTGACCTCACGGTATTGTCCAGAGCGGTTCCTCTTCGACTTTTTTGACTTCCCACCCGGTGAAGACTCCGGCTTTTTGCTTGAATCTTCTTTCTTGGCATCCTTGAAGCCTGGTTGGGGCGGTAGGTCCCCCTTATCAACCATTCGGTTCCATTCGACTGCCTCGGCTGCATCGGAGTATCGATCAGCCATATCGAACAGATCGGCCACTGATCGAGGAGGGTGGATAAGCAAGTCTTCAGTGAATCTCCGGTATCGAACGGCATGCTTAAATGCCCTGATTACGGAGCCATCAGATATGTTCGGGATGGTATTTCTTACCCCGACAAACCTCTTGACAAACTGCCAAAGCGTTTCGGTCGAAGTTTGCCGCAGTCTATGCAAGTCGTCCTCCTTACCCGGCTTTTGGTAGCAGTTTTGGAAATTGCTGAGGATGGCATCGCATAGCATTTCCCAATTATAGATAGAACCCTCAGGCTGATTGAACAACCAGGTTCTAGCCGGTCCTGCGAGGACTGTTGGCAGGTAGTTGGCCATGACCTTGTCATCGCCTCCTGCTGCTTGGATGGCAGTAATATAGATCTGAAGGAACTCAGATGGGTTTTGAGTTCCATCGAACCTCTCAATGGCCCCTGGTCGAAACTTATCGGGCCAAACGACTGCTCGTAGGCCAGGCGAGAAAGCTTTGCAACCAACGTAAGGACCGTGAACCGTCCTGCGACTTTCGGTCGGGTTTCGAGCAAACTCACTTAATGGCGAGGTTACTCGGGGTCCCAAACGAGAGTGAACGGGAACTCGATCCCTACTACGAGAGTCCTGCATTCGCCGATATTTGTCCTGTCGGGACGGTAGAGGTGGCGGGTAACTCCGTCGGCCAGAGCCAAAATGAGGACCATCTCGTTCACGGGAATGTGTCACTGAGCGGGAAGAGGCTGTTGGGGTCGCCTCGGATGCGACCTCGTCCAGTCTTTCCGCCAGAATCCTGAAAAAGGCCGGTCTCTGCGCATCCGTGACCGTAGGAGGAAAATTATGCATGACCTCCACGATAGATCGCAGTCGACCATGAGTACTTCTCCTAGGGGCACCAGGTGTTACTGTTTCTTCGTCCACTGGGAAATGCTCCGGTGGTAAGGAAGGAGTCTGGTCACGTCTACGACCACGCGACCGTCGAGAAGAACTCGGGGCAGCATCATAACGAGCCTGCGCATCTTGAAGAGCCTCTAGGGCAGTTCTGCGTAGTTCGTTGTTCTGTTGCTCGAGATCTTGCTCCTCCTTCTGTTTGCGATCTTGTTCTTCCCTGGCAGCCTGTTGATCGGGAGTTTCCTCCGACAACGCAGCAAACTGCCTAGGGAGAGAGGTCGCCGATGGGGAGAACATCTCGGTTTGTTCCGAGTCAGACTCGAAATCAAAGAGACGGTGGAGGTTATCAGGGTCGAACCTTCCTGGGCTAACTTCAGGGTCACCATCATATTTTCCCTCAGCGGGATCGTATGACGGGCCGGATTCATCACCTAGCACATTAAGAACCTCTGCGGGTTCTGACCTTGTGCCAGTTACCTCCTGGTCGATTAACATGACTTGGGGAGATGATTCAACCTGTGGAAGATTCTGGCCTTCGACCTCTTCCATCGGAACAGGATCGCTTGGAGAAGGCATGGGTATATGGGCATAATCCTCGAGATCGAAATCGTTCTCGGAATCATATGCTCCAGCCATGTTTCGGCGAACCTCCGAATTTCAATTAGGACGCCTTGAGAAAGGCCCCACGGTGGGCGCCAGCTGTCGACGATTCAGACTCGGAGTCCTCAGCCGAACTTATGCAGAATTTGTAATTGTGAGACCTTTCAAGATGACCCTTCGGGAAGGTATGCTGAACAATAGTGAACAGGAGCACAGAGAGTTTAGACAGGTTCGGGCCCTCGATGGTGGGAGTAAAAGCCCTACGTCCTGTTGAGATTTCACTAAGTGTGGTAAAAGGTTTACAAATGGAGGGAAAAGTCCTCACAGGCGAGGATTTTCCCTGTAAGAGTGTACAAAGATAAGCCAAAGAAGGCTTACTAAAATGCTATATGAGGTGTGCCGTAGACTTAGCTAACTTGGATGATTTTGGGTTTCTTGATCTTCCGATCTCTCGGTTGATGTTTCGGATGATCCCCCCCCTGATTGATGCTCCATGCCATCCTTTTGTACTGTTTGAAAGGGTGCGATGTAGAGGAAACTGCATCAAACGGTTGCACAGACGGTTGGATGCGGTTTTTTGGAACTGCTCTTAACCTCCACGCAGGTTAAACACGTGTTATTCACGGATAACTGTATGTGTTAACCTTCTGACGGTTGATTCTCCACGTGTAGGAATCTTCGGGATACTTAGAATATCCTGTTGTATGGGCAACCGAATAAATAGATCTCAAGTATCTTGATCGGTAGATGTTCTGACCGCGGGATTTAGCTGACCGAGCAATATCCCGAATGTGTAGTTCGCGTACAGCCTACGAACTTCTGACCGCGCAAGACTTACGGTCTGACCGCGTAAAGCTGCGACCTGATCGCGTAAAGCTTGCGACCTCATGGTGATGCCCCTCAGAATAGCTTGAATTCGCATCACCAAATACATGTCTGGTTCGAACCTGTCTTGAACCAAAAGTTTATTAGAAGTGACCCGGGTGTCAATCCTCGTCACATACCGTTAGAGAATGTGCATTACTGAGCAAGTACAGGACTTCTTCTTTCGGTAAATATGTGTATTGACCGTTAGATCATGCATGACACAGCACGCACATGAGTTTTTCTATCGGTAGATATGTGTACGAACCGTTAGATGATGCATGACACACGAGCAAGAGTTTTTCTATCGGTAAATATGTGTATTTACCGTTAGAATATGCATGACTGAGCAAATATATGTGTTTTCCTATCGGTAAATATGTGTACTTACCGTTAGAGGAGGTACTGGTACCAAACTGGGACAAACATGCACATGCCATTTCTCACATTCAAGGAATCATATCAATGTAACATCAAACAGATCTTACATCAAACGGATCTTAACTAGAAGATAAAGCAATATATTTCAAGAAATGCTAATTTGTGGATTAACTAGGAGACACAAAAATACTTTTCTTAGGTACTTGGGACTTCATCTTGCCAAAGAAATTACACATGCCAGTTCACAAATTCAGGTACAAACATACACATGCTAGTGCACCAATACAAATTCAGGTACAAACATACACATGCCAGTTCACAAATTCAAGTGCATGTTTGAAACAGCAGTACAAACACACACCTACCTACCAATACAATTAAATACACAAATACTCCCTGCACATTCAAGTTCATGTCCCAATTAGCAATACATGATACACAAATATACAACAATATACAAATACAACAATTCACACATTCGATGTATATTAGAAAAGCCACGTCTGAAATTAACAACAGATCACGACGAGGACCCAGTGGCCCATACATTTTACATAAAAGAGAACCTTTGCAGGTTGCCACAATGCAACTACCGACTACAAGTTAGACCTGATACATCACAAATCCATTCATCCAAAACAGCAAATGTCTGAACCACATTGGACTTAACCATAGGAGTTCAGTTCGAAGACGCCCGAGGAGCTGGAACTGCCGTCGACATACATTTGTACATATTGGTGATTTCCTCGGACTCAAACTCGATCAACTCAACTCAACTCCATTAACAAAAAGAACCTACCTTCCAAGATGTTGTTCTATGTAGTGATGGTGTAGAATGGCTGTGCAAATAACAACAATTCTTCTTCTCCAAGCAGGTAAGCATCTGGCCACAAGCTGGTGCATGCAAAAAAATGTAAGATGCTTTCTATAGGTCCTGATTTGAGAAACACACCGGGCTTAAGCATCTTCTCGACCGAGCCAACCAAGATCTCGCCCTTCACGTTCTTCCAGCTGTCGACGGTGATCTTCACCATTTCTTTCGCCAACAAGCCAACATAGGCAGCGTACTGCGATGAAGAACCGTGAAATACGTTGCCCCTCATGAGCATCATCCAAGGACCTGAACAGATCATAATCATATTGAAAAGAAGACACATCAAAATGAAGGATACAAAAAAAGCAGAATTATTGCCATAATCAGATTAGAATAATCTAACAATATTGTAGAAATTTTACGTACCTTCCTTGGGATGCTGACGTCTAGAGGGCATCGATGGAGGTGCGGAGATGCAGCGGTCCCCTGTAGAGGTGCGCCGGTCGTCCATGGAGCTTACGGGTTAGGACTAAGAGCCCCAGATGAACTGTGAGAATGAAAGAGACATACCCATGTATTTATACAAATATATATTTTCTATCGGTACGAAAACAGAATACCGTTAGTAATAAAAACATCTGTAGAAGGCGAATGGTTCTATCGGCACAATAAATATTACCGATAGGAATTTTTGTATATACTCTATCGGTGTGTACATACATTGCCGTTAGAATATTACTAGTTATAGAAGGCCAACAGTTCTAAGATATTTTTTGCAATATTCTACCGGTATAAACATTCATTACCGATAGAATAAAACTATTTGAAGATGAACAGTTCTAAGCAATTTTCTATATATTCTAACAGTAAAAGAATCCATTACCGATAGAATAAAAATATTTTTAGAAGGCCAACGATTCTATCGGCGCACTACATATTGCCGATAAGAATTTTTAATATACTCTGTCGGTATATTCATACAGTACCGATAGAATAAGTCTAGTTGTAGAAGTCGACCAGTCCTATCGGTGCACAACATTCTGCCGTCAGTACTTATGCATCTCTTCTAACGGCAAATATGTTCATCACCGCTAGAGTAAATCATACTATTTATTCTATCGGTAAGTTTCTTATAAACCGATAAGAAAAATACACCCGTCGCCCTTTTATGACGGCGAGGCACATTTTCTATCGGTTTTCAACTAAATCGCTAATAACCGATAGAAGATAGTGGTTAGTAGACTGCATTTATGTACTAGTGGGGGTGGCTAGGCACCAGCGCGAGCTCGCGTTCGATCACATCCTGAGAGATGCCTTTCATGTCCACCGGCTTCCATGCGAAAATGTCCGAGTTTTCATGAAGGAAAGCAGCAAGTTGGTCCGTGTACTCTTCAGGGAGGTCCACCCCGATCTTGACGGTCCTCTCCCCATCCCCCGAGAAGAGTTGAACCTTGCGAAGGTCCCCCTCTGGACGCAGTTTCAGGAGGAACTTCCCAGGGAGAGGGATTGATGCCTGAGGAGTTAGGAGAGAGCCCCCTTCCTCCAAGGCTTTGATCAGGTTGACATCCCCGATCGTAGCAGTGGCACGCTTATAGAGAGCACGGGCTATGTCCTTGTCTCCACAGGCGGTGATTACGCCAGAGGCCTGGGGATCTTCATGCTGAGGTAGTTTTGATGGATTGCCGCCCCGAAACGATTGATAGTGATTCTCCTCATGATGGCGTTGTAGCACAAGGGGAGATCCACCACGTCGAATTAGACCATCCCTGTCCAGTAGTTATCTGGCGTGTCAAACATCATGGGGAGGTCTACCTTTCCCAATGGGTAGATTGCTTTCCCAAGGACGAAACCCTGCACGGGCCCAGCTGAGGGCTGGAGCAGCTTCTTGTTGACCTGCATCTCTCTGAACACCTTCAAGTAGAGGACGTCTGCGGCACTTCCTCCATCCATGAGGATGTGGGCAAGTCGGCAGTTGAAGACAGTGGCGAAAACAATAAGGGCGTCATCATGAGAGAAGTGGACCCCGTGCGCATCTTTTGCAGTGAAGGTGAAGGGGATGTCCGACCATTTCGGTGACTGGGACATGTTGAGAACCCCAACGGTCCTGACCTCCCGCACGTACTCCTTGCGGTGATGTTTGGAGTTCCGCCCAGAGACTCCCAAGATGATATTAACATTCCTCTGGAATGTTTGGAAAGGAAGTTCTTAGTTGGGGCCCCCTCCTTGCGTTTGCTCCCACTATCCCCCCACTGGAGTACGGAGGACCACAAGGGTCGCCGGAGGGGGTAAGGAGAAAGGGCTCCCCCCTCCATGCCCATGCTGCTTGAGGTAGGCCGCGAAGTTCTCCAGGAGAGCTTTGCACTCTTGGGTAGCATGGGAAATGGATCTATGGAAGGCACACTATAGGGTGGCTCTAGTCCCCTTGCCTCCCGGCTGGGGGCCTTCCTTGGCAAGGGAGGATTGGCCTCCCCCACCGCCCTTCAGCTTGGAGAAGGAGTGGTCGCCTCGGTTGGCTTCGCGAGAGCCACCTCCACCTTCGAGGACAAAGGTGTCCTGAGGCCTTGGCTCGTCGCAGTATCCCCTCTTGGAGCGCTTGTTGGACGAGTCCTTCTTAGCGTTCCACTCCGTGGGGGCGGACGCTCCTTGGTTCTTCTTCAAAAGATCATCCTCCTCTGCTCTAGCGTACTTTTCGAGCACATTGAAGAACTCGTCAGTAGAGGCGGGACAACTCCGGGAGAGCCTTCGGTGGAGCTCCCTAGGTAGAATCCTGCTCTTGCACACCTTAATAACTGTAGAGTCGAGGACGTGAGCCACCTTGCTCTTGACCTGTGTGAAGCACTTGAAAAAGCTCCAGATGGTCTCCCCCACCTTTTTCCTGACGGTGTATAGCTGTGATAAATCCAGGGGTCAGACGTAGTTCCCTTGGAAGTTCATGCAAAACTTGCGTTTGAGTTGCGCCAACGACTTGATGGAGCCCTCTTTCAGGTTGTAGAACCAAGACCAGGCGATCCCGGAAAGGTAGAGGGGGAAGACGTTGCACTGAACGCTTTCATCCCCCCGGCCACTGAGATGGCAGTAGAGTACACCTACACGAACTCGTAGGGCTCGGTTTCCCCGTTGTAATGTTCAATGTGAGGTGGATGATACGGTCGTCTCCATCAAATGCACCGGAGGCGGTGGCACAGTGGCTGGTTAGCCCCCTCCACCTCGCAAGGGGATTGCCAGTGGCTATCCCCCTTGACAAGGGAGGCGCGTTTGTTGTCTAACTCAAGGAGCGGTCCCAACGGACCACCGGCCCGGCGGTAACACATCCTTTCTTTGAGATTGGTGGAGCTAAGTTCCTACACCTCCCGATGCGCTCCGGAGGTGGCGATGGCTTCAACAGCTGGACTCTTCCCCTTGTCCACATGAGTGCGAGCCTCGTCGCAATTTGGAGAGAGTTGGGGACAACACTCTGGGAGCAACTCCAAGCAACGGTGTGGGGGCATGCCTCCAATATTCATGGCGCGCATGCGCTCTACCTCCTCCTGGGTGAAGCGAGTTTGACCCGCGGGGGGAGCCAGGGGGGTGGCCCGAGGGTCCTACCTCCCGAGGGCTCTCACACGGGCTCTTCGGTATGAGGGAGCTGATACGTGTAGGGTGCCTCGAGGGCATCGCTTCGTAACGGGGTCCCCGTTGCCGGGCACATGGGCACTGACACAAGAAAGGTCCCCAGTGCGGGGAAGGTTGCCAACGCAGGGGAGGTCCCCAATGTGAGGATCGGCGCGAGGAAGGTCTCCGTCGCGGGGAGAGTCACCAGTGCGAGGAAGGTCCCCGTCATGGGGAAAGTCGCCAGTGCGGGGAAGGTTTCTGGCACGAGCAGAGACAGGAAGGGTCCCATCAAGAACGGAGGCGGCATAACCATATACGGAAATGGCGGAGGATACATGGGCGCCGGAGGCCGCACCAAGGTGCGCAACAACTCTTCGAGAGTGTGTTGGGCGCGAACTTTGCCTTCCACCAAGACCCTCAAGATGGGATCCCCAAGAGCCCCTAGGGTCACTTCGTAGGAGCTTGGCTCCCCTAACTCGATTGCGGTCACCTGGTTCAAGAGAGCGGTGGCTCCTTGTGCGGGTCTCGGGAAGCTTGGCTGTATAATGCCCCCACCAGGAGTAGAGGTCGGAGGAGGTGCCCCTTCCCCCTGGGAGTTCCCAAGAGGGGGCGACGGTCCCTTGCGCGGCTTGCACGCAGGTGCTAGGGCTGGTGTCACTAGAGAGGGAGGGCAAGTTCCTCGTTATTCTTGGAGGAGCCATAACAAATTGTCACAATTCCCCACGGCGGGTTTGATAACGTGGAACACGTGTAAGGCGACACAAGTTGACCTTGCAATTGGACATCCCGCATTGCGCAATTACAAAGAGTGACATGAAAGATTTATACAGGTTCAGATCCTAGTGGAGACCCTAGTCCTATCAATGCGTCCCGGGCGTAACCCGGCTGGGGAGGCTCTCTCGCGGGGAGAGAGCTCCTAGACGCACCTATTGCTTTGTGTGTATTAGATACAAAGAGAGTGTTGTTCTTACAAGAGAGAATACAAGGGTATATATATACTCTAAAAGATGCAAATTACTAGACTATCCTAACTATGACCGTTGGATCGAGAGCGTAATGATCCTCTTGCAAGGCATGAGGTTCAGATCTTCGACATGTGGCCGCTTCAATTTTCAAGGCACCCGGTGACAAGAGTCTCCCGGGAGCAATCATGTTCCTTTCTCAGATAACAGGACCCAGAGAGGACTGGGTCTCTACACGAGAAACGACCCGAAGAAAACATGACCTCTATCTGAGAAACCACCTGGAGAGAATAGGATCTCTACCCGAAGAACCACCCAGTAGACAACAAGACCTCTATTCAAGTCCAATTTTATTTGAATGAATCACGAATTCAAAATACTATAGTCTTTGACAGTCTTGCATATCCAAAAGTTGTATATTATCCAAAAAGTCATTGGAGAGTAAGCTACATATGTCCATATCGACACTGACTTTGATGTGTAGAGAGAGGAGCAGACGATTGTTGTCAATTTTTTGACATGCAGGGTAAATGGAATGGCATTTTTGAAAGGGTTTGTTTGAGGGTTAAGTTTTTAAAGGGGCGTGCTATGTTTTAAATTTTTGGAGTGTTATTTTTAAAAAGATACAATTGTTTTTTGTCTATATTATTTGATAGAGTGGTATAAATATAAAGATTATTATTTTGCGGCAGTATTTTTATAATTTAGAGTTTTGCAATAGCATATTTATTATTTAAGTGCTTTGCAATGATATATATATATATATATATATATATAAGGAAAATACCCAGGCACAGGTCTGGTCTATCTTGACAAGGTAAGACTAAGATAATGGTTCTAATATAGCAATGGAGATATGAGAACTATTGCTATATTAGAACCATTATCTTAGCCTTACCTTGTCGAGATAGACCAGACCTGTGCCTGGGTATTTTCCTGGTATCAGAGCCCGGCCGTCCCGGTCAAGCCCCGCCGTCTTTTCGTTCGGGGGGAGGGAGGAGTTGGTATAGTAGGCCCAGGAGGAGATCCCTGTTGGCTTTGTCGGGGGTTCCGAGTAGCGTCGCCCTTTTAGCCGTGTGATAGGCGTTTGGTGGGCGTAAATCGTGAAAGAAACACTGCAAAGGAACAAGGTTGATCTTAATTGTGGGAGTTGTCCCTGCCGTAGACTGGAAACTATCCATTACTCTCTCTTCTGTAATAAAAGATGTCTTGGCTGATCAGGACTCTGTGCACTGCTAATCAGGCGGTTGTCTCAAGCAGTCAGGAAAAGTCTGTTAAGACGATGTCGGTTAAAAATGGTTCTTCCATATGCTTTGCAGATATAGAGAAAAGTATTGCCAATTGGAAGATACCTAAGGTTAATATTAAAGAAATATATCATATAGGAGCTTTTAGTTTAAGATCTGATTATTATATAAAAACAATTGAAAAAACGCTTTCTATTAGTTCCTTACATGAAACATTGCATCTTTTATCTGAAAATGAAATCGACCGTATTAGAGCTAAACCTCAATATAATTATCTGCATATCGGTTTGATCCAAATTGCAATCAAATCTTTAACCAGAAAAGGGTTAAATATCTCTGTTTTGGCTTGTTTAAGAGACACCAGAAATAAAAAGTTCTCTAACTCTTTATTAGGACTAGTTGAAGCTAGTCTTAGTAATGGGCCAGTGTTTTTCAACACTTTCCCTGATTTTTCTGTTTCTCTTACAGATGCAAATATCAAAAAGGTTTTGACCTTAAATCTTCAAACATCTGGCTTTGATCTTGAAACCGGTAGTGAAAATATCTCTGTTACTTATCGAGTTTATTATAAAGCCATAACCATTTTAGCCCGTTGTGCCAAACAACATACATCAAAGGGTCTAACTACTTTACTTCAAGCCAATCCCAAAAACAACTCTATAACCCCAAAAACTTTAAAATGGGATGAAATCCCTCTCCCTGAAAAATGGACTCTTTTCCAAGTTATTGATCCTAAACCTCTTCAACAAACTGAGTTAGAATCCTTGACTGAATCCCCAAATGGAGATGTTGAGGTAGTTTTCTCCTCACAAAGAAAAGCCTTTATTCAGTCAAGACCTTCCATGAGATATGAAAGGAGACCAGTTAAGCCTCAAAATGTCGCCTTTGCTACTTATGAAGATGGCACCTATGAGCCTTCTGTCTCAGATTTTGAGGTCAATGGCAACAATGATAAACAGGTGGCAAGCATGATTGCCACAGGATTCTCTGGTCAACTTAGAGGATGGTGGGATCATTATCTTACTCTTGAGCAAAAGGAAAACATCTTAGGGGCCATTAAGATTGATCCGGAAGGAAATGCTTTGCCGGGTAATCCCTCCGATGCCATTACCACCCTCTTATTCAATATTGTCTATCATTTTGCTGGAAACTATGATGATATCTACGAAAAGACTAGAGAACAACTGATCAATTTGAGGTGCAAAACAATGTCAGATTTTAGATGGGACAAAGTTAATGCAGCCAATGGTGATCCTATGATCGTGAGTTATAAGATTCCCGAAATTTATATTTGCATCTCTGGAGTCTGCATCAAAACTTCTTTTTTCTTAGTAAAAGATCTCAAACAAGGTGTTATCTTAGGGACACCATTTCTTTCAGCTATCAGACCATTTTTGGTAACTGATAGTAGTATTCAGTTTAAAATAAAAGGCAAATGGGCTGAGATGATATTCTCTTCCAAGCCGGAAGAAATCTTTCTAGATCATATGGACAAAGTCTTTCCTTACAAAGAACATTTTGTCCAAAACATATTTATAGATCATCAAGATAATCCTTTTTTCAGGAAAATGGAGAAGCCAGAAGGCAATCAATTGATAAAATTCAGCACATGGAACCTGCCACTACCATCTCAAGGGAGACAAAGCTGTTTTAATCATAATTTTCCTGCTACAAAAATACAACAAGGGTTGCTAAACTTGATTTGGCAATCTAAATCTGCCTCAGACAAGGCTTCAGCACTCAATGCATTGGCATATTACTTCGCATCCTCATGTAGAGAATATAGCCCAGAAGATCATACATCTAGATCACAGAAAATTCCTATAGATTAGTCACCTCATACTAGTAGGCATGTAGGGTCATCAAATTTGCACTCATCTATTCAACCTATCGCAACATCTATTCAATCATTCCCTATAGATAGATTAACATATAATAAGGAAATAATAAAACATCAAAAGGTCATGCATAACTCTGCAGCTGAACATTTAATTCCTAGATTAAGCTTCAAAACAGATGAAGAAATGTCTTACTTCAGTAAAGACATTGTAGATTTAATCTGGAAAAAATTTGAAGAGAGACAATTGGGAATCTTTATGGGACTTCAAGATTATTTTCTAGATATTTATTTGGGTAAAGAGGATCCTCATGGGATAACTCTATACAAAGAGATTATTCCTCTCTTTACCATAGATACAACTATTTGTTTCCAACCAAAACACCGCTTTTTGGTGTTAAGGGCGGAGATAGATTTAAAACATTTTAGAGGTTTTGAGATAGGTCAATATAGAGAAACTATTTTCCTCCAAACTCTCCTAGATCAAGAGTTATTGCGGGCCATTTATGGAACACTAGATCAAATACTACAATCCGATCTTGGATTTGTAGTAAAAAGAATTTGTGAAAACATAAGTGATCTTCGAGGTCGCTACAAAATATTTTTTCGCTCAGTTCCCCCAAAATTCCAACAGCCCTTGAGGTTGGCAAGTCATCACATTTGTGTGCTGAAAGGAAAATTTGATAGCTCGCCTCGAGAAATCTATGATTTGACAAAAGAAGACAAAGAAATACTGAACCAACCATATGAAAAAATCCACAAAGCATGGAGGCACTAAATGGAGTCCTCTGAACTCGAGCAGCATGTCAAGATAGATCCTGACTATGAAATGATTTTCCAGAACCAAATAATGAGGGTATTTGTTAATCAAGATATTCGGTTAAACAAAAATCTTCATTACATTATAAGACGAGAATATAACGATGACAACAATACTCTGCAAAACTACAGAACCATGGTGAGATGGCTAGAAAACTGGTTTCCTCCAGACGAATGTTATTATCAAGGAAATCGAGCTCAACCATCTGAAGATGAAGATGAAATTTTCTTTCATGAAGACTAAAATATTCCAAGATACATCAATAATGGAAACATGACAAGATGTAAGAGTCAAAAAGTATTCTACATAAAGACAACTTTGACAAGACATATGAGTCAAAAGGCACAAGACATATGAGTCAAAAGGCACTCCACTTGAAGACAAGAAGGATAAATTATATGACAATAATTAGAAGTTAGAAAGTTGGAGAAAACACACAAGTGAGAAAAGAACACATCCACAACACTCTTCCATCCCATTTCCACTCCACCTCCACTCCACTTCCACCTCAACTTCCACTTCACTTGTAAATAAAATCTAAGTAGTATTGTAAATAGGTTTGCACTAAATAAAGACTCTATATAGAGAGTCGTAGTGTGTAAAATTTGTACAAAACTTGAACGCATGTACTGAACTTGAACGTTTAACTGAACGTGAACTTGTACGTGCGTGAAGGTAGCAGAAGCACTCGCCTTCTGCCTTTGTAAGTATCATGCTTTCTTAATATAATTGTTCCTTTTGTATATTTCTATTCTTATTATCTCTTTGTTTTCTTGTTGTAGTTTACTATTTTTCATTACTGTTTATTTTCTACTTTTCTTATGTGATTTACTGTTTATCTTCTTTATATTGCATTAGTACATGTTTAATACTATTTATCTTCTTTATATTTATCTTGCATTGCATGTTTAATATTTCTTTATTTTCTTTCTTTACATTACTTTAAATTTTCATCTTTGGTTTCTGAAAATAACAATAGTTCTCATATCTCCATTGCTATATTAGAACCATTATCTTAGCCTTATCTTGTCGAGATAGACCAGATCTGTGCCTAAGTATTCTCCTGGTATATATATATATATATATATTCTCTTGTTTAGAACCTTTATAGATATAAGTATGCAAATTCCTTCAGATTTTGAGATTTTTTACCAAATAGCGTGAGGTCAAATGACCCACGCCTTTCCCTGCGACTCCGCCACTACATATGGCACATAAATCTTGTTGTTTGACAAGTGAATTTTTAGGGTAAAAATACTGTTGTACTACAATATCATATTTAACATTGCAATAATAAAGATATTTGTTTTGATTATATAGCTGAGCGAGGACACCAATGCAATTCCCCCTTTCAAGAAGGATGGAATCATGGATTGTAATGTTAGATTCATTATGGAACATGCTTGTTTTTTTAAGCTAGAAATTTTGGTCGAGATAAATGCGGATTAAGATCCTCTGTCTTAAAAAAATATAATGTCTTTCTTAAATCTAAACTGTTTAATCAAAATTTTAATGGTATAGATTGATATGAAAAAAATTAAGATGATTAATCATCTCGATAGAAATTGTAAATTTCTCTCTTATTTTTATTTAAACTATAAATTTTTAATCTAACAATTCAAATAAAAAGAAAGAGAATCACTTTTTCTTTTCTAAAGTAGGGTATAAATCCTGCTGGCACAGAGTGAGACAAATTACTGATTTAACGTTCATTAGTTATATAATGAGATGGTTGAAAGAGAGTGGGACAGCACATGAAGTAGTGCATGTCCACATTAATTAGTTCAGATGTAATTGTTGTTAATTCGTGCATGTCCATCTTAAGCATTCAGAGCAAAGGTACCTATGCTAAGCACCTACTCTATTGTATTTGTATCCACAACATTTTTCTTTGAGCAAATTTTTCCCTCTAATCTTCTTGCTAGATGAGTGCTTATCATTGTCAAGCGTATTTCACTTTTCATCTACTTTTGTCTTTTATTTTTTAAATATTCTTGTTTTCTTCTTCTTTCTTGCTATTGGCCTATCTCTGTATTATGAATATCCTTGTCACCATCCACTGTTTAGCCCATTTAATTTTCCAAGGTCCTTATCAGATAAATTCTCAATAAGCAGATGTGACCTTATTTAAGAATTCGCAAATTACTCCCTCCAATCTAAAAAGAATTTTTTTTTTATTATACACAAGCTTAGAGATACAATTTTCACTATTATTTTTTATTAAAATGTCAATAAAAATTATAAAATTATATATTACAAAATTATTTTTACGATAAATATGCTTCTATAATTTTCATATAGTTAATCAATATATTCATAAATATTAGTAGTCAAAGCTAGAAAAATTTTAATAAGATACATAAATTATAGTTTATTTTTTTCAATTTAAAAATTACTTACAACATTATCTTGCGAAATTTTCAGGTAATTATTAGAACGTGACAACCAATAACCTATGAACTTAAATTCAAGTCGCATCGAAATTAAATCTAAGCTAATTCTTGAGACAAATATGCAATCTTTTCACACCCAACAAGAACTTAGCTTCATATCTTCTCCATTATCCTACAAGGCTACAAACAAACAAGCTCCTTGCTAGCTACAACACAATTCTGAGAATTTGACAAACTTGAATTAACATTATACTAAATTATATTTCTTCCTAATTTGGACATGTTATCTTATCCATCAGATGCTAGGAACTGACCAGCTAGATCAGCTTCGTGAGTTCTCCAGATCCTACAAACAAGATCCTTATTACAGAGCAAGCAAATTTGGAGTTCTGCATATACAAGCACACCATGTTTCTACAAAACAAGAAACATCACCAACCATGGAATCTCCTGAACTAAACTTTGTCAGCTTCTCTTCAGTTCTTCCCCTGGCTAACAGCAGCCTGGAGGAAGCTCCAATCAATCCCAGCAGCGATCGGCAGCGGCCTCTGCTTCCGATCTTCCTTGGTCCTAAGTTTTCTGATCAAACACATCATGACGAAGACACAGTGGTCAGTTCTCACTCTCAGCTGTTAAAAACAACCGAATTCTTGAACATACCCTACCTCTCTCTGCTCAATTTCTCCATGTCTTGCCGGGTCAGCCTCGGACCTTCGTCTAGCCCCTCGCACACCAACTCACCGTTTTCATCGTTGTAACAAAGTACACCCACGTTCTTGTCTTCATAAACCTGAAAGAAAGAAAGAAGGTGTTTCAGATAAGCACACAGAAGTGATGTTTCAGATGCTTAATTCTTATGCCTTTGGTAAAACAAGTACCTTGTAGACTTTGCTGGAGAAGCTGACAGAATTGGGAGCTTTCTTGGATTCAAAATCTGCAAGGTTATCCATGCAAGCCTTGATAACAGTCTTTGAACTGATCTTCCTGGGAATGATGATTGCATTAGGTGAAAAGCACCTCAAAGTAGCCATGAATGGATTGAAAGCTCAAGCCTTAGAGCTAAACATGGGAATTGATGTCATGAAGATGGCAGGTGGTGGTGGTGGATACAGTTTTAAACAAGAAAGTTAGGTCAATGACAGCATTGGAAAACAGATTGGTTGGGCTGGTTAGATTAAGTAACTGCTTAGCTTTTAAAATGACAAATAATTGGTGGCAAATTCCTTGTCTAACTTCTGTAGTATTACTTGATAAAAAAAAATGGGTTATTCAGGTCTTGACAATGACTTCCAGCTCGCTCCTCCAAATTTCTCACCTTGGGTTACCCGGCACACGGGAAAAAAAAAAGTTGATGAATTTTAAGCAAACATTTATAATGATAGGGTTTGAATGATTTGTCAGAGGCTAGGTGAAAAATATTATATAGATTTGAAAGGTTTATAGTTTTGTACTCTTAAACAAGTTTGGGAGTAAAACTTCCATAGTTTTAGATAGAAATGAAGCAATTGTCAATTACAAAGCTTAAAATTGTCTAAAATTCTAAATGGCGCTTAGGATTTTCAATTACAAAGCGGCAGGATTGTGCATCTGAAATGCCATGTTCCATGTACCTTCAGAATGTAAACACCAGAAGGAACATAATATATTAGAATACTCTCAGAAACTAATCTTCCTGATAGTATATAAATCAAGTCCTAGATTTCTACTTTATTCTGAAACAAAATAAGGTTCCACCATTGTTTCTTGTTTTTCAGAACTGTTATGAGCTATTCCAAAGACAGGTACATAAACATCGTTCATTGCACCCACTTGTCCAAAGACAGAACCTGGCACAACAGCAATCCCGGTATTTTCAAGAAGGCAGAGTGCTTATAACACATCTGGCTTGTGTTCATTGGCTCAGCAGCTGCAATTTCCTTAGGAGGCAGACGGACACAAGGGAACAAGAACATTGCCCCTTCAGCCTTGCTGCATGTCACCCCTTCCAGGCCGTTAAATGCGTCTTCCAGCACCTGAGGTCAATGCAACAACATGGCACTTTCAATCGATTAGTATCATTGTTAAGTATATATATTAGTTTATTTATACATATAGGACTTTGGTTTTGGATCTTGGGCTCACTAAGTTCGCTATGTTTTAACCTAGATCTGTACTATATATATGTAGGGCACTCTCCCCCAAATAGATTGAGAGAGAATTTTCAATACCACAATCTTACATGGTATGAGAGCCTCCTCTCCCGATGAGTCCTGATGTGCATCATCGTTCTCGTTCTCGCCATTGACTTCTCTTCTGGCAGCTTCTCTCCACTATTGCTGCTTCTTCACATGGGTCGTCGTTTGCTTGCTGCATCCGGCTTCTTCCGATCACTTGCTTTGCTGCCGTCATGGGCCTCCAGTGCATCGCGGGCCTCTCCACGACCTCCACTGATGTTGCAGGTCCCTCCGCGACCTCTACTACTGTCGCCGTCCTATTCGCAGCCTCCACCACCTCTCCGCAGCCTCCACTACCGCCGCGGGCCCCTCCATGCCCTCCGCTCGTCACGGGCCACCTCCGGAGCTTCCGCTACCACCGCTCGCCTCCGCCGCCTCTCCGCGGCCTCCACACTGCTGCCGCGGGCCACCTCCAGAGCTTCCGCCTCCACCACTCGCTCGTGCCCTAGCGCCGCCGCCTGCTTTGTGGGAGTCACGGCGCCATCCCCTTTTGCTGCTGCACACCCCCCCCCCCCCCCCCCCGCTTGCCCTAGCCGCTGCTACTTGAGCCTTAAGTCGATCCAACAAAAGAAGGAACCAAGTAACGTAGCTGAGCCAATCTGCCAAGCCGAGCTAGTTTGCTGAGCCATTTTAAAGTTGTTTCTGAGCCATGACTTCTTCGACAAGTTTGCCCGTGGTTGACATCAAGCTCAATGGGCAAAACTACTGCTAGTGGGCCACCACAGTCCGTCTTCTATTAATGGGAGCTGATCTGGACCCTCATCTCACCGATTCCCCTCCTCTCGCGGGGGCCGATGAGAAGATACTTGCTGCCTGGCATCGAGCAGACAAGCGGGTCAAGTGTATCATTTGTCATAGTGCTGAGGTATCGATTCAGATGCACATTGCTGAGCTTCCGATGTTACGTCAGATGTGGTGTCTTCAACGGCACTTTGTTCAAAGTAGTTCGACGCATGAGTTCTCTCTCCTACAGTATCTTCAGAGCCTGCATCAGCAGAAGGCATCTCTTGGAGAGTTCTATAGCACTTACATGGGTATATCCAACCAGTTGACAGCCATGGCACCTCCCTCTACCTGTGCCACATGCACTCACTGCGCTACCAAGACAAGACATCAAGAGCGACGCACTGTTTTCGACTTCATCATGCGTCTTCGTCCGGAGTTCGAGCCCATTCGAGCTCAGCTGCTCAACCATGCTACTCTACCTACCACAGATGAGACTCTTACTGCCCTCTATGTTGAGGAGACTTGTTTTCGCTCGCTCTCAGCTACATTGTAGATTTCTTCACACACTGTCTTGGTAGCCACTCAGCCCCCTGATCCTCATCCACCTGCCATTGCTCATATGCCATCAGATGTTGTCCCCACAGCAGCTCCAGGGGCTTCTGGTCTAGTTATTTGCTCTCACTACAAGAAGCTGGGACACACTGTTCAAAGATGCTACAAGCTCCATCTAGAGCTGCGGCCTCCTCATAGACAGTCACGTGGTTTTGTTGCTGCTTCTGCTATACCTGTGAGTGACTCTACTTTCACTACTCTCATGGCACAGCTCCAAGCCCACTCAGATGAGCTACAGGCTTTTTGTCAACATCAGACATCCTCTAGTGGGTCAGCTAGCCTTGCCGCTACTTCCACTTCTGCGACAAGTGTTGCCAGTCATCCCTAGATTCTTGACTCAGGGACCTCTTTTCACATGACCTCTGGCAACTCTCAGCTTCGCTCATGTCGGCCTTTGTTCGATAGCACCTATGTCCAGACAGCTGATGGTACCTCTCTGCCAGTTACCTAGCAGGGTACCCTTTCCACTACATAGCTTACAGTACCATCTGTTTCTCTTGTTCCTAGATTTTCTATGAGCCTTATGTCTGTTGGTTAGCTGACTGATATGCATTGCTTTGTAGGGTTTGATAATTCTCATTGTTTTGTGCAGGATCATCGAACAGGGACACTTGTTGGTACTGGCCATCGCTGTAGAGGCTCTCATTGTCTTTATGTTCTTGATCACTTATTGCTTCCAGTCAGCTCCACCACTACCATCTCTTCCGCCTTGGCATCTACTCCTATGTCTTCAGCTAGCTTTCCATAGTGGCATCATCGACTAGATCATCTTTGTGGTGCTCGCCCGTCCACTCTAGCTCATCAGGGTGTCCTTGGTCGGGTATCTGTCAACACCAATTTTGTCTATCCGGGTTGTAAGCTCGGTAACCAGCTACAACTCTCATTCTCTTCTAGTACTTCTAGGACTAGTCATCCTGTTGCTTTAGTACATTCTGATGTATGGGGTCCAACTCTCTTTGTGTCTAAAGGAGGCCACAAGTATTATGTCATCTTTATAGACAATTACTCTCGCTATACTTGAGTCTATTTTATGACACATCGATCGCAGCTTATTCATATATAACAGTCCTTTGCTCGCATGATTCAGACACAGTTTTCCACTACTATTCAGGTTCTTCGTTCTGACTTCAGAGGCGAGTACTTATTTGTTGCCTTTCTCCAATTCGTTAGCACTCAGGGGATTCTTCCACAACTTTCTTGCCTTGGTGCCCATGCTCAAAATTGTGTTGCTGAACACAAACACCGTCACAATATTGAGACTGCACGCACTCTCTTGATCGCATCTCATGTTCCTCACCATTTTGGCCTAGAGGCTATGTCCATGGCCGTTTATCTTATCAACATTCAGCCTTCTTCTCGCCTTCATGGCAAGTGTCCTGGAGAGGTTCTTTTCTCTACTCCTGGATACGATCACTTTCGAGTCTTCAGTTGTACGTGCTATGTCCTTCTTGCACCTCAAGAGTGCACTAAGCTAACTGCTCAGTCTGTTGAGTGTGTTTTTCTATGTTACAGTCTTGAGCATAAGGGATATAGCTGCTATGATTCCTCTGCTCGCCGTATTCGTTTTTCTCAAGATATTACTTTCCTTGAGGATCGGCCCTTCTTTCACTCTTCCATTCCTTGCACCACAAATCCTTCTGATTTGATTTCATTCCTATCTCTGCCAGATATGTCATCCTTTGATGCATCTCCTCTTCTCACTTCTGATGCATCCTCTCCTCATTCCTCACATATCTCGCCTTTTTTACTTCACTACACTCGTCGTCCTTGGGTCCCTACTGACACTCAGCCTACCTCTGCTACCCCTCCTAATAGTCCCCTGATAGTGCTCTTGCTGATGATCGGCCAACTCCGCCACATCGGTATGCTCTTTGTGATCACCAGACTATTGTTGCTCCTGATCGCTATGGTTTTGCTACTTCAGGTATTGTTTGTGAGCCACATACTTATCAGGAGGCTGCTTATATTCCTAAGTGGCAGTTGACTTTTTCTGAGGAGCTTGCAGCTTTGGATTGTGCTGGCACTTGGGAGTTTGTTCCCTTACCTAATCATGCCACTCCTATCACATACAAGTAGGTATTCATAGTCAAGACCAAGCATGATGGTTCTGTAAAGCATTACAAGGCTCGTTTGGTTGTCCGAGGTTTTCAGCAAGAGTATGGCATAGACTATGATGAGACTTTTGCGCCTGTTGCTCATATGACTACTGTTCGCACATTGGTTGTTGTGGCTATTTGTGGGGAACCCCGCCCCGTACCGAACACCACGATACGGAACAGCGCTCCCCTGTCGCAACTTCCCAGGATTCAGTTGCGAACCAGGAATGAATATCACAACAACCAACAGATTACATAAGTAGTTCACACAACATTATAGGCTCACATCAACGGCACTAGGGCCTTACATAAATAGCACAACGAAGTACAAAATAACCTTTCAACTTTTCACAAAACGCGGAAGGAGCGGAGACCTAAGCTTCTCCCATAGTCACTCGACCGGGGTACGCGACGCCTAGAAGCTCGGATCAAACACGAAGAGGTCTTCAGCTTCTGATGGAACAATTCAGTCACGGGTGACTACAAGGTACTCAGCAGATCACCATTTAACAAATGCAAGTATACATATCATGCAGGGAATTCAAGAAAGTGATTGAGGCTCTTTTCCAAACCTTTTTCTCAACCTAGCAGTTGATGATCATGAAAAGCATTTAAACATTCCTTGAAAACTTACCTTATATACATATATAACAGTCCAAGAGTGCAGAATTTAAAGCAGTTGATAAAACAGTTCATGAAAACTACTTGTGCCTCACAACATGGATGAAATCCATTGACCATAACACACTCCAAAATCCGGGAGCACGGAGTATTTAAATACATTTTAAACTCTGCAGAGGGGTATCTCTTTACCCACAAGACTTCTCAACTACCACTGTTAACCACGAGCATAGGCTTTTGCCCAATTACGCTACTTTAAGCATATGAGTCTCCTATGCTAGGTTCGATCACGCTGCTTTAAGCGCGCCACTGAGTTGAGAATAACACGCTTGTCACCCTGCCTTGCCATTATACTAGCTCTGCCCTGTAAAAGGTTCACCACCGGGTAGTGCCTGCCAGGAATATACACCTCCGGTTAGGGTTCCTAATACAGTTGTGAAGCATTGTAGGGAGCTTCCCTCTCATACTTTCACCCCTACCCCTCACTCAGTATTGGACCGCGATGGAGACCCTCTCCTCCAATAGTGAGCGGACACACAAGAGGTTTTGTGTTAGGGACCACGCCATCCAACACTCGTGCCCTGGAACCACATCAGTTGCACGATATCTCTCAGACGATGCGGCTGGGCTCACCCATATCAGCCCGTGTAAGTGGGCCAAGAGGGATCTTCCCTTCACTGACCAGTGACAAATTAGTGCATCTTTATTATTCTATGCAGAGCTAGGGCAATAGTTCTGCAAGGATACTTGGTCGTGCCGGTCCCATACCAAGCTTGTGGAGGTACGTTAACATATTATTGGATGTTTAGCACAAATTGGTTAGTCCTTAAGCTATTCTAGAGAGGAGTTTCCCTATTCAATATTATGCACAGATCACAACTTTGCCATGTTAACAATCTTACTAGTTAACAATTATCATGTTAACAACTTTACCAGTTAACAGCATTATCATGTTTCCATCATCATCATTTTTTTCAACATTCTGACTGACATACCTCTCCTCCCTACAATAGACATTTTAAAAAGGGAATCTTTAGTTCTGGAAAACCATTTTGTTTGCTCATGTAGATAACTCATATTACTGCTATTATACTTCAACATTAACCTAGGGCATCAAGAGCATTATACAAGGCTTGAGAATCAAGAATGGCTTTTCAATTTGGGGCAATAGCTAAACAGGTATATTCCAACATACTCAGTTTACTTAAATAACATGCATAATATTTGCAAAACAAAATACTTAACTAACTTGAAAACATGGGATCAACATGATCAAGGTGATGGTGACTTACCTTGACTTCCCGCGACAAAGTCTTCGGCGACGTCTTCAATCGGCTGCTCATCGATCTCCGAACGAGCGGTTTCTAAACGCGATAAGCACACCGATCAATCAAAATGCATAAATATGAGATTATCAAACACAGATCTAAACCTAATAAGTCTAGGTAATGCAGCCTGGGAGTTAGATTCGAGAAAGATTGGAAACTGGAAGTTTTTGAAAACAGGGTAATCAAGGTAAAACAGTTAAGAAGCGGATCTGGAAAAAGGTGAAAAAGAGATCCAGGACTCGGATCTAAAAGAAAACTACAGATCTGGAAGGTTTGAGCTGAAGCGAATCTGATGGCGCAGACGGATCTTCGATCGGAGGCTTTTGCGATGGACTCGACAAAATCAAGGAGAGAGTACAAAGAAGTCCAAAACAGCGAAACGGAAATCTGGGCAGCGGATCGAGGAACAAAAGATAGATCTGGAAGGGAAACGGCAAGGCGGATGAAGTGACGCAATCGGATTTTCGATCGCAGCTCCCTAAGATAGAGAACGACAAAGCTTGACACAGACGAAGACACCGGGGCACCCACTGCTACACTGTAGCAGTGCCAGTGGCTGGCCACGGCCACGGTGCATGCATGCCGGCGGCGAGCTGGGGCCTCGGCTGGGGCTGGGGTTTGGAGGGTGCCGAGCTGAGACAAGGAGGGAGATGATCGGCAAGGTGGGACGGCCGACGAGGCGGCCACGGCGGCGCACCACGGCGACAAGGCTCGGCACGGGAGCAAGCCACGGAGGGGGCTCACCGGAGGCCACGGGAAGGCCGGAGAAGCTTGGGAGGTGGAGGAGGATACTCGGGGGAAGGTGCAGCAGGAGAGAGGAGGAAAATGGTGGCCGGAATCATGGAGAAACGAGGATGGCCGGAGTTGGGGAAGAAGGTATTCCCGGCTGCGGATCTCCGGCGAGGGGCCGCGAGGAAGGTTGAAACTCGGTAGGAGGAGGTTTAGGGGAAGAGAATGGCGCGGTTGGATTTGATAAAGAACGGCCGGAGCGAAGGGAGGCTACGGCGGCCGGAGGCGGGAAAAGCGATGACAACGGCGGCGAGGGAGCTCCGGCGACTATTTTGCCGAGCTCCAATGGAAGAAAGATACAAAACAACGAGACGAGCATGAATGGTAAACCTGGACGAACTGGAAACGACCGAAGCTGGGCGAACGAAGGCGAAGACCGCGGTGGCCGGCGCTGGAGCGCGCTCTGGCTCTCGGCTGGGCGACAGAGAGGATGCAACTCGATATTTTATGCACGAAAAATGATCCAAATGCAAAAATTCCAAGTGCATTGTGTGCTTAAGTGTCTATAGATGCATGTCTATAGACACTACGGGTGCGTTTGGTTGGCTGTACGAGCAGAGACTGGTCCGTATCAGTGGGACAGGCTTAGATGAAACAGGCTCTGAGATGCAAGAGATGTTGTTTGGTAGTTTTGAAACACAACTCGAGCTCAGGAGGAGCCGGCGACGGGGCTCAGGCTCGGGCGAAGGCGGCGGCGGCGGCGAGGCTCGGGCGGAGGCAGTGGCGGCGACGGCGGCGAGGCTTGGACTCGGTCGTAGGCGGCGACGAGGCTCGGGCGGAGGCAGCGGTGGCGGCGAGGCTCAGGTTCGGGCTCGGGCGGAGGAGGCGGCGGCGCTCGGGCGGAGGCGACAGAGGCGGAGGCCGGCAGTGGCGACGAAGGCAGAGGCGACGGAGGCGGAGGCAACGAGGGATGCGGCGGTGGCGACGGAGGCGGAGGCGACGAGGCTCGGGCGGAGGCGACGGAGCCGGAGGTGGAGGCGACGAGGGATGCGGCGGTGGCGACGGAGGCGGCCGCACGCGGAGGTGGAGGAGGAGGCGATGATGGCAACGGAGGCGGAGGCCGGCGGTGGCGACGGAGTGGAGACGGGCCTGGCTGCGGGAAACGCCCAGATTTTACGTATCTGGGAGCCAGGCTGCAAGAGGCCTTTTGCACCACGCGGGCCAGGCTCAAACTACTGCTGCAAGCAACCAAACACAGTTTTTTGCATCCGCGGGCCAGGCTGAGCCTTGGACCAGGCAACCAAACGCCCCCTACATGTCTATAGATGCATTCAGTGTGGAGATGCTGGAATGAGCTGAAATGGCTATGTCTTGGTATATGTAGAGTGGTATGCTGCTGTTTTCTTGTGTTAGAAGCAAGGTGGCTCAGTTGTAATACATCTGTCGTGGTATTACGGATACCCCGGCAGGTTCGGACGTGCGCAGCACGAGTACAGCGGCGCGAGCAGACCGAGTTACTGGTCTTCTCCTGCCGGGCAACACAGAAAGTGACACAGAGGTTTATATAGGTTCGGGTCCCAGTGGGGGCCCTAGTCCTGTTGGCTCTCTCCGGACGCGAGTCCGCTGGGGAGGTGTGCTCTCGGGGAGAGGTCTCCAAGAGAGCCGGATATTGCATTAGTATAAATGAATTAGAATCCCCTGAAAAGAGGTACAAGAGGGGTATATATAGCCCCTAAGAAATACAAAAGACCGAAAAGTCCTCGCTGCGACCGTTGGATGGAAGGGCGCGGACGTCCTTTGGCCAGGGGGACGGCTCAGATGCTTGACACGTGGCCTTGCCTGCTTCCCAGAGGCTTCACGATCAACAGCCGCCCTTCGGGTGCCTGGAGACTCTTCGGGACTCACCGGGGCTCCGGTGACCCTCCGGACCTCACTCCGAGGGTCACCGGGCGCCCGGTGACCCTCCGGATCTCACCGGGGGCCCGGTGGCTCTCCGGGTCTCACCGGGGCTCTGGTGGTTCTCCGGGTCTCTCCGGGACCTAGTGGCTCTCCGGGTCTCACCGGGCGCCCAGTGACCCTCCGGATCTCACCGGGGGCCCGGTGGTTCTCTGGGTCTCACCGGGGGCCCGGTGGTTCTCCGGGTCTCTCCGGGACTCGGTGGTTCTCCGGGTCTCACCAGGCGCCCAGTGACCCTCCGGATCTCACCGGGGCTCCGGGTCTCACCGGGGCTCCAGTGGTTCTCTGGGTCTCATCGGGCGCCCAGTGACCCTCCGGATCTCACCGGGGACCCGGTGGTTCTCCGGGTCTCACCGGGGCTCCGGTGGTTCTCCGAGTCTCACCGGGCGCCCGGTGACCCTCCGGATCTCACCGGGGGCCCGGTGATGCTCCGGGTCTCACCGGGGGCCCGGGGACTCTCCGGCACTCTCCGGGATCCGGTGGTGCTCCGGGTCTCACCAGGGCTCTCCGGGACCCGGGGTATCCGGGTCTCACCGGGGGCCGAGTGACTCTCCGGGACCCGGAGGTTCTCCAGGTCTCACTGGGGCCCAGTGTTGCTCCGGGTCTCACCGGGGACCCGGTGACTCTCCTGGACTCTCCGGGACCCGGTGGTGTTCCGAGTCTCACCGGGGGCCCGGTGGTGCTCCGGGACTCTCCGGGACCCGGTGCTGCTCCGGGTCTCACCCGGGGCCCGGTGGTACTCTGGGACTCTCCGAGACCCGTTGGTGCTCCGGGTCTCATCCGAGGCCCAGTGACCCGGGACCCGGGACCCGAGGCCCAGGGAAACTCCGGGACCCTGCAAGGACCCGATGACCTTCCGGGACCCTAGTGAACCTCAAGGGCCCGAAGACCCTCTGCCTCCGGGTCTCACCGGGGCCCGGTGACTCTCCGGGACCCGATGGTGCTCTGGGTCTCACCGGGGGCCCGGTGACTCTCCGGGACCTGGTGGTACTCCGGGTCTCACCAAGAGCCCGGTGACTCTCATAAACTCTCCGGGACCCGGTGACTCCCCGGGACCCTGGACCCGGTGACTCTCCGGGACCCCGCGGGTGAATGTCTGGGGCCCGGAGACCCTCCTGGACTCTCCGGGTCTCACCAGGGGCCCGGTCACTCTCCGAGACTCTCCGGGACCCGGTGACTCCCCGGGACCAAGAGCCCAGTGACCCTGGGACCTGGGGACCCCTTGGGACCCAGGACCCACTAGGGACCTTCTCCGCATGAAGGACCGAGGCGCTCCGAAGACCCCGCGGGACCCAGAGCCCGGACGCCCAGGACCCGCCAGGAACCTTCCCCGCACAAAGGACCGACGGCGCTCGGGAGCTCACTTCGAGGACTACCCGGAGGTACAGGGTTTGCCCCAACAACATCCAACAGGGCTAATATGGTCTTTACACTGTGTTTTCTATGGGATGGGTGAGGATAGAAGTGGAATTGCACATAAATATTGTTTTTGTCAATTCTAAGGGCTTATTTGGAATTCTGAAAATCCTAGGGGCTGAATTGCAAAGTGGCAGTGTACGGGAAGTTGTAGAACATGGTTACTTGTGCAAATAAAATATATTAAGAATTTTTGCTGAATTTTCTATGCATTATTTAAATCAAAATAATTCTTTTATGCAATTTCTAAATAGAAAAGCTATAATTTAATGTGAGGAACTTGTCATTTCATGTGGAAAATGGATTTATTTTATACATAAGATCATGATGCGATGAATTTAAAAATATGCATGCATGAGGAATAGATAGAGCATATGATTTAGGGTTTGACAGATGAAAGAAATCAGCTGATCGGAAAAAGATAAAATAATTTTAGCTGAAATTAGAAATGATTGATCTGAGAGAAAATCTGAGGAAAAGGGGGGTGAAAATGGGGATTTTTTGGCTGTTACACTATTATTCGTCACTGGACTATTTCTCATATGGATGTGAAGAATGTTTTTCTTCACCAAGATCTTCAGGAGGAGGTTTATATGCAGCCACCTCCTAGCATCTCAACTCCTGCCGGTCATGTCTGTCATCTTCGTCGTGCTCTATATGATCTCAAACAAACTACTTGAGCCTGATTTTAGCACTTCCGATCAATGGTTCTTGCAGCTGGTTTCTTTGCTAGTGATCATGACCCTGCTTTATTTATTCACTGCTCAGCCCGTAGTTGGACCTTGATTCTCTTATATGTGTGGATGACATGCTGATCACTGGAGATGATATGGAGTATGTTGCTTTCATCAAGCAACGTCTGAGTGAGCAATTCTCATGTCTGACTTGAGGCACCTCTACTACTTCTTGGGTGTTGAGGTCACTTCTACCGAGGAGGGTTACTACTTGTCTCAGCAGTGGTATACTCAGAATCTTCTTGCTCGCTCTGGTCTCACTGATCCACAGACTATTGCAACTCACATGGAGCTCCATCTTAAGTTACATCCCACCGATGGTACTCCACTTCCTGATCCCTCACGTTTTCTTCATATTGTTGGGAGTCTTGTTTATCTTATTATCACTCGGCCAAACATTGCTCATGCAGTTCATGTGCTCGTCAGTTTGTCAGTGCCCCTACGTCGATTCACTACAGTAACTTGCTGCATGTGCTCCGTTATCTTCGTGGGACAGCCTTGCATCGGTTATTCTACGCTCGTTCGAGTCAACTCCAGCTCCACGCTTACTCTGATTCTATTTGGGCGAGTGAGCCTGTTGATCGGTATTCTCTCACTGGTTATTGTCTCCTTCTTGATACTTCTCTACTTGCATGGAAGTCTAAGAAACAGATGACTGTCTCTCGCTCCACTACTGAGGCTAAGCTCCGTGCCTTGGCTTTACTACTGTTGAGATTGTCTGGCTTCATTAGCTATTGGCTGATTTTGGTGTTCCGTGCATTGCTCCTACATCTCTTTTCTGTGACAACACTAGTGCCATTCAAATTACCAATGATCCAATGAAGTATGAGTTGACAAAGCACATTGGTGTAGATACTTTCTTCCTGTGATCTCATTCTCAGTAGGATACCATTGCTCTCCAGGATGTGCCTAGTGAGCTTCAAGTTGCAGATTTCTTCACCAAGGGTCAGACTAGAGAGTTGTAAGATCGAGGATGCCGACTAGAGGTGGGTGATTAAGAGACTTTTAAATTTTCTTCCCCACTAAGCAATTTCAACAAGATAATTGTTTAAACTAGATTATACAATGAGGCTTAAAACAATTTAATCAACTAGTTGCATTCAACCATATAAGTTATTCAACAAATCATGCAACAAAAGTAAATATGGTAATTGTGTCAAGATGAATATAACGCAAATGATAAATACGTAATTGACACAATATTTTTACTGAGGTCTCGGAGACTCGCCCGGTCTCCCCTACTCCTCGTTGAAGCGCTCACTTGGAGCCTCGCTTCTATATCCACGAAGGATATCTCACTAGGGTTGCTCCTTCTCCACACCGGATAGGCAAGCACCACACCTTTCACAATCTTTTGCCAGCCTCTCCGACAAACTTCAATTGGAGAGATCTCGGCTCTCCTCCGGCACCGTCTAGGCAAAGGCGATCGCCAAGAGTAACAAGCCGGATGCGCTTTCACTTGAATCAACCACGTGCTAGAAGCTCAATGATGCAAATGAGATGCTCAATACTCTAGCACTAGCAATCTAATGGAGATGAAGTGCACTAAACACTCACTAACTCTCCCTCAAGCTTTCTCTCAAATCCACTAAGGATTTTGGGCTCAAATCTTGCCTCTAGATGCAAAATAGCAATTGCAAACACTTGGCTAGCTTATCAACTGAATAATGAACTCCTTGAGCACCCCCAAATGAAAGCATACACGAAGTATTTATAGCCCTCAAAGAAAACTAGCCGTTTGCAAAGAAACGTGCTGAAATTGTACAGGCCGGACATTGTCCGACCACTTCAGACACTGTCCGGCCAGTACAAAAATTTCAGCCGTTGCAAACGTGTCAGTGACCATTGGGGGCAATTTTGTGAAGGCCGGACATTGTCCGGCCACATCAGATAATGTCCGGCCATTACAGTACAGATGAGCCCGACAGATATATTTGTCTCTGGTTCATTTCAATGCTCAAAAAATTTGTACAGACCGGACATTGTCCGGTCATATCGGACAATGTCCGGCCTCCCCGGACAAATAGCCCCGAACGGATGCAAACGTCTCTGGTTACACTCAGCAAAAGGCTGAAAAAATTTGTACAGGGCGGATATTGTCCGCTCATGCCCGGGCAATGTCTGGTCACTACACATTGACAGTAAAACAAGCGTAACTTTTGATCCAGAGATCCGATTGAGGTGATTTTTGGCTTGTTCGAAAAATAACTCAGAGTTCTACAATTTTGTCAACAGAAGTAAGACCTAAAAAGGTCTAGAAGCTTCTAGAAAACTCAGAATCTTTCCTACTATCAAAATATCCAATCCAAAAATCATCTCAATTGCAATTTAGAGTATTTGCACATACGGATTTGCCGTTTTCTCGCGGATGTGATTGTTGTCACTCAGCAACGACCACGACCACACAGGTCTGGCATTGGATCGAAAACAGGTGGTCGATAGGGTTTGGTCGAGCGTAAGCAAGCGAGCCGAAGACTGGTATGACCAGTATGAACTCCTAAGACCACGCCCAAACCCTAAACAGAAAGCCGCCAAACAAGCGACACGACCACGACCACGTATCAACACTGATACGATCAGAATATGCAAATATGACCACGACCAGCTCTAGATAAATAAACTAATTCAAATAGCTGGCGATCACGACTAAGTGCAGTTTTCAAAACATTTACTCTAATGCACATGAACTACACTTAGACTCACTAGCAATGCAAGACACTAGAGCAAGATGATATGAATGCATCTAAGCTTCCGCACTAGATAGATTCAAGCTACTAGTTTCCAACTCCTCTTAATAGTATGGTCAAACTAGTAAAAAGAAACCTATCAACCCGGTCTGTCTCCAAACACCGAGACCGGTAAAACCCTAAGAAAACAATCCTTAATCTTGGATTTTACCTTAGGTGGAGTTCGACCTCGTGAAGCTCAACCGCTTGACGCTCATCATCGCAAAGCTCGATCTCGCTAAGCTTGACCACGCGAAGCTCAACATCTCGACGCCTGTCTTCGGAAAGCTCGTCCTCTCTAAGCTTGACCTTGCTCGGGATGTCTCATATTGTCTTCATCCTCTTCACGCCCTTGCCTGCTTTTATCCTGCAATCAAACTGAGACTACAATACGTACACTCAATGCACAACATTAGTCTCATATATAAGTCATCATTAATCATCTCCAGAGAAACTACTCCACACAGGAGTTAGCTCAACGGTTTCTCTTTCCAATGACATGACAAACTACATTTAACGAGTAGCAAATGAATATGAGATAGAATACAATCATATAGATCGTAGATGATAAGCACATACGCACACGATCTATACTACTCATGTCAAGATATCAATCAACCTAGATGACCAAAGTGATGAGCTCCCCCTCAACATGTGTATCGATATCAAATCCATAACTGGAGTCATCAACCTCAGGGTTTGTCATATAACATCTTGATCAATCAATTTGCACAAGCTTGATGCAACCACCGAGCTCCTCCTCTACATATGCATCAATATCAAACCCGCAACTGAAGAAACATCTAATTTAGGGTTTACCGATAATCAATTCAATTCAATTCACTTGTGCTAAATCAGGATTTATCTAATTTGTTATTTGATCATCAAAACTAACATCTTCAGATTAACTTTAATCACAATGAATTTATCCAAATCGCCATTAATCATCAAAAGCTAGATACTAAGATCTACCTAGATCCAACAAGAGTAACATCATTTTCATCTTTCCAAACTCAACACATTTGATCCATCTTGAGTTTGAAGGGAGCATTAAGTACATGTATATATTAGTGTACTTGTATATATAAGACTTGGGCTTTGGGTCTTGGGCTCACTTGGCCCGCTATATCTTAACCTAGACCTGTACAATATATATGTAGGGCACTCTCTCACAAATAGATTGAGAGAAAATTTTCAATATCACAATCTTACATGTTAAGTACATGTATATATTAGTTTACTTGAACATATAAGACTTGAGTCTTGGGTCTTGAGCTCACTCGGCCCGCTATGTCTTAACTCAGGTTATATATATATATATATATATATATATATATATATATATGTAGGGAACTCTCCCTCAAATAAATTGAGAGAGAATTTTCAATACCACAATCTTACAATAATATCATAAAATCCATGATGAAATAAATAAGGAACCCATGCACAGCGAGCCAAAGACGAAAGAATGCGATCTCTTTCTGCTTGATAAGAAGTGTATGACTTATCCCCGACCTGACAAAGAGGCAGTTTATTAAGGTATATAAATGTAGACATGCAAAAAGATATGTTTACTGACCTTTGGAGGGTTCATGACTAAGCTCATGAGGATCTGGCAAGAGATGTTGGAGCATGAGTTTAGGGATGCCACTTTGTACACTTGTTTTCTTACTTCAGCATTGAAGCTGGTGACCTCCATGTAACCTCCCCTTCTCCCGCATTCCCCATAGTATCCTGATAGAAAAAATGAGACTTTTAAAGAGATGTTGCATCTAGATTGATTAAGATTGAAGAATTAGAAGTATATAACGCCATCCTCTAATGTTCAGACTTTTTGGAGGAAATGGTTAGTGTAAGACATTGAAACTCAATCCAATGCAAGAGATTGAAGAGACAAACCCCCAAGCTAGAGTTTTCCAGATTCATTATTGAAGAAAAATAGCTGTGGTGTCTGCAGTTAAAAAAAATAATTAAAAAAAAACAACACTCATGTAGTACATGCTATGTTGGATGGTCCTCTGTTATGTTGAAGTAACAGATGAATGAATTAAACTTAACATAGACCATCCCCGTTTGATTCAATTGATGGAACTCATGTAATCAATATGCAAATTCGCTTTCACTAGAACTTGAGTATAGTTGTATTTTACTTGACTAGATTCGAAGTTTATGCTATACAAAAATTGCTCATAAGTGCAAGTAACAAGAGAATTGCACGAATTTGAGTTTGAAGGAAGTAACAAATGTAATATACCATTGGAAACTGAATGAAATGATACTAAAGATATGTCTCCTTCGCCATACCCCATTGACCGTGCTATCTTCTTGAAAGAGTTAAATTTCTTGTCATCAATGTAGATGTTTTCTTGGTAAACCTACCACATAAGTTTCAAAAAGAACACTAGAATGTGAGCAAGTTTGCATTCATTTCTGATATATAAAAAAGATAATGACCTCACAACCTAACCTCATCTGCTAGAAGAAGAACAAGGTCTTTAGTCCTACAGAATCCCACTATTTCAGGCTGGTTTTCCTCCACAAGAACCTAAGCAGAACCCGACCACATTTGTGCTATAAAAGTTTCTTATGTTAGAAATTTAAAGAACATGAGTATGGATTGGTAAATCCACCTGTCCAGTAGGGTTGCCTGGATTTACCACCACAAGTCCCCTCACAGTAATGCCCTTCGATTGGGCAGTATCCAGCTGCTTCTTCAGATCAGACATCTCCAATCCCCACCCTCTTGATTCATCGAGGTAATATGGCACCTGAAAAATCAAATCTCTTCGTTATTACCTCAGATCGACACAACATAGTAAATTAGTGATTGGTTTGGATTTATTTCTATCTGATAAATGTACATACAAGAGTTGCCCCACAAAGAATTATTCAGTTTGTGTACAAATAGTGTGATGGAATAGGGCAAAGGATACCGTCTTTTTCGTCCTGTACCAACAAGTGCATCATCACATGAACCTGTTTGGAAATTGAACCACATAATGATCTCCATTTGTCAATAATTTTATCAGAAGAAATGGCAAATCTTATTAGGTTATCTTGGATACATACTGTTCCTATTATCATGAGTCATGACTTCTTGTTGGGTGTGTTGTGTTAGTCCTTGTTAGTGCCACTGTTGCATGCAGGTACTAAAGTGCAAACTACAACCACCTTTTTTCTCTCAATCTCCAGAGAATATCAAGGCCTACTTGAAGATTTTTGTACAGTGGCTCATTTCTTCTTCCAAACCTCAATTATTACAAAAATGTTTCACAGAATATGGGAATGCAATTATCCAGATGTTTAACATTTAGCAGGATTAAGAGAGTTTCTCGGTACAGCCGTACAGCATGCCAAGAGGAGCAAGAAAATGGGTCGGCTGTCTGACAGTGTTTGGGCACTGTTTTCTGCCAATTGGTGCCATATGTAAGGGTTTGAATAGAATGATCTTTTTCAATCAATTGAGAGGAGAATGCCCTGCATCTATATATATATATAGTACAGGTCTAGAGTATAGATCTAAAATAAGATGTGGCCTAAGGTCAAAGTCCTATATGTACAAGTAAACTAATATACTTAACACCCCCTTCAAACTCAAAACCAATCAGATGTATTGAGTTTGAAAAGATGAAAACGATGTTGCTCTCTAGTATGAGTGTTGACGAAGAAGTCAGCAATCTGAAACTCACTAGGCACATACTGGAGAGCAATGGTATCCTGTTGAGAATAAGATCGCAGGAAGAAGGTATCTACACCAATGTGTTTCGTCAACTCATGTTTCACTGGATCATTGGTAATTTGAATGGCACTGGTGTTGTCACAGAAGAGAGATGTAGAAGCAGTACACAGAACACCAAAAATCAACTAATAGCCAACGAAGCCAATCAATCTCAGCAGTAGTAGCAGCCAAAGCACGGAGCTCAGCCTCAGCACTGGAGCGAGGGACAATCGTCTACTTCTTGGGCTTCCATGCAAGTAGAGAAGTACCAAGGAGAAAATAACCAGTGCGAGAACACCAATCAACAGGATCACTCGCCCAAGTAGAAGCAGAGTAAGTGCGGAGCTGAAGCTGACTCGAACGAGCGTAGAATAACCGACGCGAGGCTGTCCCACGAAGATAACGGAGCACACGCAGCAAGTGATTGTAGTGAACCGACGTAGGAGCACTGACAAACTAACTGAGCACATGAACTGCATGAGCAATGTCTGACCGAGTGACAGTAAGATATACAAGACTCCCAACGATATGACGATAACGGGAGGGATCAGGAAGTGGAGTACCATCGGTGGGACGTAACTGAAGGAGTGGCAACAATCCGTGTATCAGTGAGACCAGAGCGAGCAAGAAAATCCTAAGTATACCGCTGCTGAGACAAGTAGTAACCCTCCTTGGTAGAAGTGACCTCAATACCCAAGAAGTAGTTGAGAGGTCCCAAGTCAGACATGAGAAACTGCTCACTCAGACGTTGCTTGATGAAGGCAACACACTCCATATCATCCCCAATAATCAGCATGTCATTCACATATAAGAGAATCAAGGTCTGACTACGAGCTGAGTAGTGAATAAACAAAGCTGGATCATGATCACTAGCAAGGAAACCAGCTGCAAGAACCACCGATCGAAAGTGCTCAAACCAAGCTCGAGGAGCTTGTTTGAGGCCATATAGAGCACGACTAAGATGACAGACATGACTGGTAGGAGTTGAGACGCTGGGAGGTGGCTGCATATAAACCTCCTCCTGAAGATCTCCGTGAAGAAAAGTATTCTTCGCATCCAGCTGAGAAATAGTCTAGTGACAAATAGCAGTCACGGCAACCAGTGTGCGAACAGTAGTCATATGAGCAATAGGGGCAAAAGTCTCATCATAATCTCTGTCATACTCCTGCTGAAGACCCCGGGCAACCAAATGAGCTTTGTAACGCTCTACAGAACCATTAGACTTGGTCTTGACTCTGAACACCCACTTGCATGTGATAGGAGTGGCATGAGCAAGTAAGGGAACAAACTCCCAAGTGTTAGTACGATCCAAAACAGCAAGCTCCTCAGTCATAGCCAACTACCACTCAGGAAAAAAAGCAGGCTCCTGATAAGTACATGGCTCACAAACAGCACCTGAAGTAGCAAAACCGTAGCAATCAGGAGCAACAATAGTCTGGCGATCACGAAGAGCATACCAATGGGGCGGAACTGGCGGATCATCAGTAAGAGCACCATCAATACTGGCTAGATTATCAGGAGGAGTAGCAAAGGTAGGCTGAGTGTCAGGAGGGGTAGCAGAGGTAGGCTAAGTGTCAGGAGGAACCCGAGGACGACGAGTGTAGTGAAACGAAAAAGGCGAGATATGTGAGGAATCAGGAGAGGATGCATCAAATTTGGGAAGAGGAGATGCATCAAAGGAGGACATATCAAGTAAAGATAGGAAGGAGATCGAATCAGGAGGATTTGTGGTGTGAGGAATGGAAGAGTGAAAGAAGGGCCGATCCTCAAGGAAGGTAACATCTCGAGAAAAAATGAATACGGCGAGTAGAGAGATCATAGTAGTGATATCCCTTATGCTCAAGACTGTAACCGAGAAAAACACACTCAATAGACTGAGCAATCAGCTTAGTGCGCTCTCGAGGTGCAAGAAGGACATAGCACGTACAACCGAAGACTCGAAGGTGATCGTATCCAGGAGGAGTAGAGAGTAGAACCTCTCCAGGACACTTGCCATGAAGGCGAGAAGAAGGCTGAATGTTGATAAGATATACGGCCGTGGAGATAGCCTCAGCAAAAAATGACAAGGAACATGAGATGTGATCAAGAGAGTGCGTACAGTCTCAATAATGTGACAGTATTTGTGTTCAGCAACACCATTCTGAACATGAGCACCAGGGTAAGAAAGTTGTGGAAGAGTCCCTTGAGTGCTAAGAAACTGGCAAAAAGTAACAAATAAGTACTCGCCTCTGGAGTCAGAACGAAAAACCTGAATTGTAGTGGAAAATTGTGTCAGAATCATGCCAACAGAGGACTAATATATAGAAAGAAGCTGCGATCGATATGTCATAAAATAGACACAAGTATAGCGAGAGTAATCATCTATAACAATGAAATAATACTTATGACCTCCCTTAGACACAAAGGGAGCTGGACCCCATACACCAGAATGTACTAAAGTAAAATGATGACTACACCTAGAAGTACTAGAAGAGTATAGGAGTTGTAGCTGTTTACCCGGCTTACAACCCGGACAGACAAAACTGGTGTCGATAGACACACGACCAAGGACACCCTGACGAGCTAGAGTGGACAGACGAGCACCACAAAGATGACCCTGTCGATGATGGCACTGTGGAAAGCTAGTTGAAGACGTAGGAGTAGACACCAATGTGGAAGGGATGGTAGTGGTGGAGCGGACTGGAAGCAGCAGGTGATCGAGAACATAAAGACTCTTAGAGTCTCTACGGCGATGGCCAATACCAAGGAGTGTCCCAGTAGGTGGAGTGGCACGACTGAGCAGTTGGGCTCGAATGGGCTCGAAATCCGGACAAAGACGCATGATGAAGTCGAAAACAATGCGTCGCTCCTGATGTCTCGTCCTGGCAACACAGTGAGTGCACGTGGCATAGGCAGAGGGAGGTGCCATGGCTGTCAACTGGCTGGATATGCCCATGTAAGTGCTATAGAATTCTCCAAGAGATGCCTCCTGCTGATGCAAACTCTGAAGATGCTGTAAAAGAGAGAACTCATGCGCCAAGCTGTTTTGAACGAAGCGTCGTTGAAGACACTCCCACATCTGGCGTGTCGTCAGAAGCTCAGCAATATGCATCCGAATCGACACCTCAGCACTCTGACAAATGTTACACTTGACCCGCTTGTCTGCTCAATGCCAGGCAGCAAGTATCTTCTCAACGACCCCCACAGCAGGAGGGGAATCAGTGAGATGAGACTCCAGATCAGCTCCCATCAGCAGAAGACGAATTATAGTGGCCCACTCGCTGTAGTTCTGCCCATTGAGCTTGATGTCAGCAACGGGCAAACTCGTCAAAAAGGTCATGGCTCAGAGGCGGCTCAAAAATGGCTCAGAAGAATCGGCTCGGCTGATCTAGTCGACTCAGCTCAGCTCGGCTTATCGGCTCGGCTGGTCAGCTTGGCTCACCTAGTTGGCTCCCCTTCTGCTGACTCGATTTAAGATGGTGATGCTAGGGTTTTTAGCAGCAAAGACAGCGGTGGAGGCGGTGCTAGGGCACACGAGTGAGTGGCAGCTACGGCGGAACCTCCGGAGGCGATCTGTGATGAGCGGAGGGTACGGAGGATGCCCGCGTTGGCAGCAGAGACCAAGGAAGCAAGCGGCGGCGGCAGAATCTCTGGAGGTAGTCCGCGACGAGTGGAGGTTGCCCGCGACGGCAGCGGAGACCGCGGAGAGGCGGCGGAGGTTGCGGAGGGACCCGCGACAACAGGCGAGCGACGACCCGGCAGCGGAACCTCCGGAGGTGACCCGCAACGAGCAGAAGGCACGGAGGAGGCCCGCGACAGCAGGCGAATGACAACCCATGGGGAGAGGCTGCCGGAGAACTCAACAGCGAGGAGAAAGACGATGCACAGCGGCATTCATCGGGAGAGGAGGCTCTGATACCATGTAAGAGTTTGAATAGAATGATCTCTCACAATCAATTGAGGGGAGAGTGCTCTACGTCTATATATATAGTACAGGTCTAGAGTATAGATCTAGAGTAAGATATGGCCCAAGACCCAAGTCCTATATGTACAAGTAAACTAATATATATATACTTAACACCATACATGGCCATATGTAGGAGAGAAAAACAAATGGCTAGTTAGCAGCCTCCTTTTTTTTTTTGTAAAATCTTTATACATCAAAATTCCATCTGGACACAACAGTAGTAAAGATCCTCCAATCCTCTATGCTCAGCTTAGCTGCTTAAGCTTATTTTAATATACTTTACTTTATTTAACACAGGAAGGATCTTTGCTGCCATTGATCCAAAGAAACTAATCTCCAATTATCATTCTAAGTGCTTGAAAGCAAAAGATGGTGGATCAAATAATACCGCTGGGGTTGCTCCATCGGTCAGGAAAATGCCCTCTGCATAAGAAGGGAAACCGTCACGAGAGGTCATTCCAGCAGCAATTACATCACGCAATAGTAAACTTTGACACAAGCTCATTTCTGCGCTTGTCTGAAGATGTTCTGCAACTGTGTTCTTGCCTGACAGTGACTGTATCCTCCTGTTGCTCTCCCAGGAATGAGATCTAGAATCTCCCGTGCCCTCGCTATCGCATCAAAGCTGCAAGGTTGACACTTATTAACCACATTATGACTAAGCTCCATGAAACTTAATCAGGTAATCTTGGTATGAGCAGCACTGTTTGAGGAAGAGCAATAAGCACAAAACACAAATTTTTTACAGGCTTTACAATTCCGAATGCTTATTCTTGGTATGTATCACATTGACTGGATTAGTCAGTTGTGATTAGCATTTACCTGAATAAGGAACTATTTTCGCTCCGGTCTAGAAGATATGGATGATGACACAAGGCAAGAACCTGGAACATAACAAACTCATCAGAACACGAAGAAATGAGAAAGAATTAGCAAATTTCTAGGGAACATTCACCCACCTCCAGGAAGAAGATGTGGGACTTTTTTAATGAATAACCTATTAAAAAAAGAATTTCAAAATTAATCTGAAATTTTTAAAAATATCAGAAATAAATTTCAATCATTGGATTCAATTCACAACTGAATCTGCAAACCCGTTAATGACTGAATTATTTTATGGATCCAAACATTGCGGGTTTTCAATCGGTCACTCGTTTCGCGACGGAACGTGCAAACTAGTTAGGAGTTGAATTATTTAGTCCTTAACGGGTTTATGGGTTCAATCGCGAAACGGGTGAGCGACAAAAAATCCATAATATTTGAGTCCAGAAATAATTCAGTCTTTAACGGGTTTGCAAGTTCAGTCGTGAATTGGGTCTGACGACTGAAGACTATTTTTGATATTTTTAAAAGTTTCGAGTTAATTTTGAAAAAAAAAATTTAATGGGTTATTCATAAAAAATAATTCGAAGTTTGGCTGTTGCCGCTGGGACTGCGCATTGTTGAGGTTGCAATAGATTATCTACTAGAATAAACAGCAAAACTTAACTACAGTAAAAAGAAGAAGAAAAAAACAATAAATGGAATCAAGGCATATACAGTGTGAAATAGTTGGTCAAAAAAATGGAAATAGTGTCCTTTCTAGCAGATGAAATCAACATGCATACACCTCATTGAAAGGATGTGACCCCGGCATTGTTTCTAGCTCTTCTTGCAGGCACTCAAGACCAACAAAGAAAAGAAAAGTTCAGTTCAGTTAATGATCACATTTGTATACAATACCAAAACCCAAATTATAAGAAACTTTAACTCTTCAGAGAAGTGCCACAAACATATGTGTAAAATATTAGACTTAAGAAAGATTTACCAACAGGGAACAGGGTTTGGTCAATCACAAAATAGTACTTCCACGCTGGGATGCCCAAGTATCACAAGGAGTCATGAGAATAAAAACAAGTATAATATCACTCAATGTTAGTTGTTATCTAATACCAATTCGCAGTAACTCGACACATTTGGCTTTTAATATGTCACACATCAATACACAAACTTGGCTGCCATATTTGCATGAATTTGAGCCATGACATCACACACATTGCCATTGATTGATCGTTCACAAGACAAGAAGCTAATCTATTGCAAGCATAAGAAAATATTTGCAAACCATAAACTTCATATGATCTGTCCATTTCATGGATGTTTCAGATGGCAACAATACAACAACACCAACATCATCAAATTACCTTCGCACGGCGCATAATGCGTTCCCCAAATCCATCCGAAAGCGCTAGCACCTAAAATCGAGGCGAATAAAGCATCATCACACAACATGAATGGACAAACAAAGTCATCAAAAATTCACCAAGAAACGATTGAAATGCCACGAAATATGTCACCTTTGGGTTGAGAGAATCCACGATGAGAGCAGAGGCGGACAAAGGAGCCATTTTTCCTTCTCGCCTTTCCTCTTTTTGGTTGCTTGGTTGTTGCAGCCGCCGGCGAAATGAAACAGGGGAGGCTGGGCCGGGATTTAACCACTTTTGAATGTGGTTTCTGCTTTCGAGGGAAAAGTGTCTTTTAGAAGTCCAGCGTGTCTAGGGAAAGGATAGTTAAGTTATTTTTATATGTTTTAAGATAGAAATGTTGTTCAGTTTTGTATTTCTTTGGCAGTAGTATAAAATAACTCTTTCTTTAAATCAGAATAAATTGTATGTTTCAATAACATGTAGATTGAAATATCATAAATTGTTCTCATAATTAGAGATATTTTACTAATTTAACATTTTTTATAGTAGTATGGAGCCAAATTTTTATTCTACTTTTTGTAAAAAAAACATTACAAAATGAAAAATAGAAAAAGACAAAAGTATCTTTTAGATTCCTAGTGTGTCTAGTGTGGAACAGAGTAGTTAAGTTATTTTTATATGTTTTAAGACAGAAATGCGGTTAAATAACATTTTATCCCTAAATTGACAAAAAAAAGACGAGTTGTGGCAAGTGCATGAAATAAAAATCACACATATCTCTTATGTCGATTTTAAATTATGCATTAGTCTTAAAAAAAATTTAAACCGAACGTGGGTCTCACACAACTTTCTATGCTAGATATGATTCTTATATCAAGAATCAAATAGATTTTGCCATTTTGGTAAAAAAAAAAAATTGGCAATCAATTTGTCGCATGATTATTGGACCATTTGGATCGTTTAATCTAGACTATTTATTACATGACAAGATATCTTTGAGTTTCAGTAGTCATCTAGTCCTGGCTAGGATGACAAGAAAAGCTTATGAGCCGCTTTAGTTAAGTGGGTTTTTTATTTGATTTGAGATTAGCTGTAAAAAATGAGCCAAATTTGATGAGCTTTTTTATAGATATGAGATTCAGATTCAGCCATCTTGCTCAGTTTTTGCTTGATATAGACATATGGCTTGGCTTTCCATGTCTTTATTCAAATTTTAATACATAGAAACTAAATCAGGATCTTTTTTTCATTTTACTTAAATTCCTATCTTGAGATCATTATGAGTTATATAGAGAATATTTTTTTAAATAACCCATTAAAAATAATAGTTACAGAAATAGTAGGTAGTGGCAAGTTTTTGCAAAAGTAATCTCCAATCACTAAGTTGAATGGGACGGTTTTTCGGTATTGTTTCCACTCAATCTGACGATTGGCCTGTATTGCTAGCCTAGTCACCAAACTGAATAGTGACAAAGCCAACAATTCATTTTTTGGTCCAATCATTGGCAAAACAAACTAGTCGCCAGGTTGAATGGTGACTGGATGTTTTTTTAGACCTACCTCCACTCAACCTAGTGATTGGCCTGTTTTGTTAGCCTAATTGCCTAACTGAATAGCGATCGGGCCAACAATTCATTTTTTGGCCCAATCGTTGGCAAAATAGGCTAGTCTCTAGGTTGAATGGCAGTTGGACTGAAATTTGTAAATTTTTGACATTTCTATAGTTATTTCGAAGAAAATTAGAAGTTGAAGAATATGGAATTACACAAGTACAATTGAATGCAATGGCGCATGTGTTCAATGCATTGGCCAAAATCATTTTCAAAATATTGACTTCGTCCAAAAGTTTGTTGTGACGTTATGTTGAAAACTAAAAGATGTGTAAAAAGTCTATGTTGTGGAAAATATCCTGCTCCTCTGAGTGACAACCTCCCCGTGAGGGCCCCGAGTCCCCAGAAGGTTCGAGGTCTGCGGGACCCTAGGTTTCTGTCGTTCTCAATGAGAGCCCCAGGGATCCGGGCCCCAAGTCTCTGGAAAGGTTTTCGGCCTCCGGACCCCAAGTCTCTGAGCGGTTCTAGGAGATGGCCCTTGGTCCTAGGGCTCTGGACTCTGGGTCCCGGGTCTCAGGGCTCGGGCTCTGAGTCCCTGATCTCAGGACTTGGGCCCTGAGTCCCTGGTCTCAGAGCTCTGGGCGCCGGGTACCAATTGAGATCCATGACCTCAGGGACCCGAGAGGTTCCCAGAAAGGGCCCTAGATCCCAGGGCTCTGTGCCCCAAGGGCTATGGCTTTGAGTGGTTCCCGCCTCCACTCCCTGGACAGTTGCTGGGACCCGAGTGTTCCTGGAGAGGCCCTAGGTCCCAGGTAAGGCCCCGGTCTCTGGGACCCAAGTTTCCGAATGGTTCTCGGGATAGGGACCCTCCCCTTCCCAGATGGTTTGGTTCCCGGAGAGGGACTCAGGTCCCGGGTGAGGCCCCTGGCCTCCGAGGCTCCAAGTGGTTCCCAAGACGGGGACTCTTTCCTCCTCGGTTGATTCTCTGAGACAGGAACTGTCCCATCCCCAGATAGTTCTCTGGGACGGGGACACTCCTTTCTCCGGACAATTCTCCAGGACGGGGGTCCTCCCATCCTCAGATGGTACTCCGAGGACGGTGGGGACCCTCTCCTCCCCAGGTGGTTCTTGGACAAGGACCACTCCTGTCCGAGCCCTAGGCCTCCGGGTGGTTCCCAAACAAGGACACCCTGGCTCTGGGCTCTAGGGTCCCTAGAAAGGTGCCATGCCTCTCCGGGTGATTCCCAGCCAGAGACCCATGGCTCTAGGCCCCGAATTCCTGGGAAGATGCCACGCCTCTTCGGGCGGTTCCTGAACAGGGACCCCTTAGCTCCAGGACGCGGGTCTCTCGGTGGTTCCTAGAAAATGACCCCGCTTCAGGCTCCAGTTCTCCGAGAAGGGCCACGCCTCTCGGGTGGTTCCCGGACAGGATCCCTTAGCTCTGTGCCCTGAGTCTCTAGGTGGTTCCCGGATAAGATCCCTTGGCTCAAGGCCCCAAGTCCCTGAGAAGGTCCCACGCCTCTTCGGGTGGTTCCCAAAGAGGGATCCTTGACTCCGGGTCCTGAGTCCCTGGGAAGGTGGCACGCCTCTCCGGGTGGTTCCCAAAAAGGGAGGATCTGGGCCCCATGTCCCCGGAAAGGTCCCAAGCCTATCCGGGTGGTTCCCAGAAAGGGACCCCTTGGCTCTGGGACACCCCTTGCCTCCGGGCCCCAGGTCTCTGGGTGGTTCCCGGATAGGGATCTCTTGCCTCTGGGGTCCCAAGAGGGACCCATGGCTCTGGGACCTGGGTCTCTAAGTAGTGTTCTGATGGGGGCCCTTGGCTCTATGCCCCAGGTCTCTGGGTGGTTCCCGAACAAGGATCCTTGGTTCCAATCCCTGAGTCCCTAGGAAGGTCCCACACCTTTCCGGTTAATTCCCGGTAAGGGACACCTTTGTTGCATCTAGGTCTTTTTTGGGTTGATTTTGATTATTGATGAAATTAAGTATCATGGACTAATCGTGTCTTTAAGCTATTTGTATGCAGTGTTATTTCTGTAAAGTTTGCAAGTGATCCGGGAAGGTCTGCAAGTCGCAAACGCAAGGTCGTAGTATCGCCCGAGGTCACAGTCCGAGGACGCAAGTCAAAGTCGCAAGTGCAATGTCACCAAGAAGGAAACTGCAAAGACCTAAGGTAAGTGCTTGTTTATTGTACCGGTTTCGGTGTTTGGAGTATTGACCGGTTTTATAGAAATTCTTTTTAGTTTTTAACCGTACTATTAAGAGAAGTTGCAAAATCTCTTTTAATTCCAACAAAAACTGAAAAACTCTTAGGTCATATGTTGCACTCGCATCATTTACAATCTTGGTCAAGAATCTCAAAGAGGAACTGAAACTGGTCATCCGAATTCTGTTTATTTGACCAGGTACTGTTCATTCGACAGTAACACTGTTCATTCAACCAATGGTCACATGAGTACTGTTCATTTGACCAAACACTGTTCATGTACTGTTCATTTGATCAGCTACTGTTCATACGATAGTAACACTGTTCATAAGACTAGACATTCCAACGGCTATTTGTAGGATCAAGGATGCCGACTAGAGGGGGGTGAATAGGAGGCTTTTAAATTAAAAAAAATATTTGCAAATAAAGAAATCAAGAACAAATAATAATATGAGAAGGAGGAAGAGAGAACGAACACAAAGATTTTTACCGAGGTCTCGGAGACTCGCCTAGTCTCCCATAATCCTCGTTGAAGAACTCAAATAAATTGAGTCTTACTCCAATATCCACAAAGGATATTATCCACTAGTGGTTGCTCCTTGTCCACTCCGGAAAGGCGAGCACCGATGCCTTGTACAAATGCGCCGAGTCTCTTCGACAATCTCCGAACTGGAGAGATTTACGGCCACGCCATCAAACCGTCTAGGTGAGGGCGCTCACCAAGAGTAATATGCAGCAAGATCTTCTCTAGACCTCTAACAATCACCGAGAAACTCTAAGTATGCAAAATGAAACGAACGAAAGCACTCGGTGGATCTGAAAACTCTCGACTTAATCAAAAGATCAAGATTTTGTATAAGAAACTAAAGCTCAAGAATGTATAAGGTTGTGAGGCTGCTTGTTGTTTAAAACCAATGCTCAAAGCCCTTATTTATAGCCTCAACAATCAAAAGAACCGTTGGAGCTCGAGCTGAAAATCAGCAGCTCAAACTGACAGTCAGTTATGCAAACTGACAGTTAGTTTGAGTCACGACCAGAAAGAAGTAAAATCCGGAGAAAACTCAGCTAGCCGTTTGAGGTCGAAAATGGAAACAAATCAGTGCAAACTGACAGTCAGTATGAGGAACTGACAGTCAGTTCCAAACTCAACGGCTGACAAAATTTACGGATAAAAATTAGCTAGCCGTTTTTGGTCGTATATGGAAACTGATAAAACAAACTGACAGTCAGTTATGCAAACTGACAATCAGTTCGACCACAAAACGTCCAGATCAAATAGAAACACAAGCAAATCAGTTTGAGGTCAAAATACAAACTGACAGTCAGTTTAGTTCAAAAAATTTCAGCTCAAAAAACACACTCTCTGGACAATTGTCAGTTTAACTGAACTGACATTCAAACTGACAGTCAGCCTGAACAAAAATAGTCATAACTTTAAAACCATAAGTCCAAATTGAGAGTTTAATAGCTCGTTTGAAAGATAATTTTTAAGGGCTACATTTTTGTCAACAGAAACAAAAACCAGATCTGCCTAGATCTTTCTAGAAAATTGAAAAACTCTTCTGCTGTCAAAAACTCAACTGAAAACCAAATCTTTCAAACCAAATTCAAATCAAATCCAACAGAAATGAATGCAATGCAATGACCTAAGTTGCTCAGTTTATGCTGGAGACATAGAGAGGAATTTGCAACCCCTCTTTATAGTACGGTCAAAATCTAAAACCAAAATCCCTAACCGATCAACCTCCAAACACCGAGATCGGTAAAAATAAAATCTCAGATTACCTTAGGTCCTTTGCATCTTCATGTTTGCGTCTCGTTTTTGCTCTTTTGCACCCTGTGCTTCTATTTCATGTCGGTTTCATCTTGATCATCTTGCGTGTTTTCCCGAACAAGCTCTGTATCAAAAATCTCAGAAGCACAGTTAGTCTGAAACACTTTGTTTTCATTAATCATCAAAATTAGGGTTAGGCAAAAAGGCCTAGATGCAACACTATTTACTAGCCGTTAGAGATCGTAGCTAGCTGTTAGCTGTACTGATTTCTTTCTTTTTCGACCACAACAGCTAGCTGAGAGGTTGGGCTATAAATATAGGTGTTTTGAGCAGTATTATCACACATCTCAAGCTACATTCTCATACACATTTTTAAGCAATCTCTGGACACACCTTTGAGTATCTTTTTTATACATTTTTGAGTAGTTTTTAGAAGAAGTTTTGAGCAGTTTTTAGAAGAAGTTTTTGAGCAATTTATGTTCACTTTTGAGTAGTTTTTAAACAGATTTTTGATCAGTTTTTACAAACCTTTTCGAACAGATTTTTCATCAGTTTTTACAAACAGTTTTGAATAGTTTTATAAACAATTTTTTAGCAGATTTTTGAGCAGTTTCTGTTCACTTTTTCGAGCAATGTTTAAACAATTTTTGAGCAAATTTCTCTACTATTTTGATCAGTTTTATAAACATTTTTCGAGCAGATTTTTGATCAGTTTTATAAACAATTTTGGAACTGATTTTTGATCAGTTTTATAAACAATTTTGGAACTGATTTTTGATCAGTTTTACAAACACTTATGAGCAAATCTTTGAGCAGTGTTTGAGCAGATTTTTGAGAAGTTTCTGTTCACATTTTTGATCAGTTTTATAAACACTTTTGACAGACTTTGATCAGGGTTTATAAATATTTTTTTGAGCAGTTTTTTCTAAAGAACCAAGAGATATAATTTTTTATATACACTTGAGACAAAGTGCCAAAATCTTGATCTTTTGATCAAGTATCATTCATTGTGATTGAGAGAGATCTTCTGAGAGCATTCATTTGCATCATTTGCATCCTTAGAAATTTTTTAGTATTTGTTGGGGGTCAAGAGAAGATCTTGCAACTTGTTACTCTTGATGGACGCCCTCACTTAGACGGTTTGGAGGTGTGGCCGTTAACCTCTCCATTAACGGAGGTTGTCAGAGAGGCTCGGCATATCTTGTGAAAGGCATCGGTGCTCGCCTATCTGGAGTGGAGAAGGAGCAACCTTAGTAAAAAAATATCTTTTGTGGATATTGAAGCAAGACTCATTCATTTGAGTGCTTCAACGAGGAATAGGGGAGACCGGGCGAGTCTCCGAGACCTCAGGATAAATCACTGTATTTGATTTTCTTACTTTTTCTTAGTGCAAAATATTATTAAATTGATCAGTTTATTTGCTCTTATTCTTTTCTTTGCAAAAATATTTTTTAGTTGAAAAGTTTTAAAGCCTCCTATTCACCCGGGCCCCTCTAGTCGGCATCCTCAATCCTACAACCTTGACCCCAGGCCACAGGTCCCTGGGAAGGTCCCTTGCCTCTCTGGGTAGTTCCCGACAAGGGACCCCTTGGCCCTGGGCTCTAGATGTCTAGGAAGATCCCATGCCTCTGGGACCCAAGTTTCCAAGTGGTTCCTGGTGAGGACCCTAGGGCTCCGGGCCTTGGGTCCCATGGAAAGTCCTAGGCCTCTAGGTCTCAAGTCTCCGAGTCCTAACCCTTCGGGAAGGACCTGAGCATCCGGGTGCCAATGTCTCCACAAAGACGTTAGGAACCGAAGTGGACATGTGTCGGAGATCTGGACCTCGTCCCTTGTGAAAAGACCACTAGCCCTTGGTCCGACAGTCGCAGCTAGGATAGTTTAGTAATTTGCATCTTTTGGGGTCTATATAAACACTTGTACCCCTCTCTTATAACCTAACTTTCTCATTTACATCTAATACACTCAAAGCAATATGAGTACTTAGGAGCCCTCCCCCCGCGAGAGCCTCCCCAGCCGACTTACGTCGGGGGCACGTCGATAGGACTAGAGTCTCCACTGAGACCTGAATTTGTATAAATCTTTCGTGTCAATCTCTGTGATTGCCCAACGCGGGGTGACCCATCTCACAGTCAGCTCGCGTTGTCGTATGCATGTTCCATGCCCTAAAACCTGTTGTGGGATTCATAATACCACGACAGTCTAAAACCTGAAAAACCTGAAAAAAACATAAAATATGAAAAAGTTGAAAAGCTAACAAAACTGAAAACCTAACAATAGAGCTATTTTAGTACAAGCACATAATTTGAACAAAAATAAGTTAAATATCTAATATAGCGAACAACATAAAAACATAAGTAGCATCTAAATCTCACAACGACCTCTCTTGGAGGCAGGCTACTCCGGTGGATGCTGAGGTGGCTGCATAGTAGACTGTTTCGTGTCCTGAGGGGGCTACTATTGTGTCTGTGTGTGAGATCTTGTCTCCCATAGACGAGGGCCAGAGAGTAACCATCGTGTGGGAGGGGCAGTGGAGCGACCGCTGGGAGCACATGCTGGTGGCAGTTGTCTCTATCATCACTACTGTGCAGTCGGTGGAGGCCATGGAGTGAGTTGCGTCAGCCATGTTGGCGAAGGTGCATCTACAAGTTGAGTCTCATACAAGTAACAAGGTGGCACATCATCGAAAATTCGCTCATACCAATCATCAAAGTCGATCTGCTACACCATCCACTCAATAGGACCGAAGGATGGCTATAGTGTCCATGTCAGTCTAGCAGCAACACATGTCTGATGGTGCAACATGGATAGCCCTGCTGAGTGAGGCATGCTCGCTGCCTATAACATCTCCTCCTGTGGAAACCCCTCACTTGCAACCATACTATTGGTGAATGTCGCCTAGTCAATGTCCTCCCCTAAACTCGATCCATGAATGTCTAGCGGAAGCACTGCCTCATGCACAGTACCTGATGGACTAGCAAAATCAGTTGTTCCACCACGTCGTCAGCTCCGTGGCATCCTATCTCATCAAGATGGTGTGTCACAATATCATGTAACCTCATGATCATAGCAGCAAACTCTTGTGTTGTCACCTAAAATCCACACTGCAAACGCCAAACCATCGATCATGCCAAACATCACACGTCATGAAGGCCATCAACTTGCATCCATGCAAAGGTTAGTTTATAGAATTAAGTTGTGAGTAACAAAATATGTTGAAATTGATCACCATACCGTGTAATGTAGTTTAGCAACTTGGTCCAGATCAACTGTCCGCTCCAAAGAGGCAGACTATGGCACAACCTCCTCTATAGCAGGCGTGTGCACCAACCTAGCACATGTCCTCGTCACATACCACGCCACGTACTGCGCCCAAGATGAAAGATCAAATGACATCACCTCTACTAGCATACTAGTATGCACAGTGTGCTCCCACTCCTCCATCCATCATCTCTATCGATCCTACAATGCATCTCCGACACTGCCCCTCCTGGTCTACCTGGTACAAGTAAATGAAGAAATGAGTAACCAACTCATAAGCATTCAACTAAATGTACTAGTTAAAAAGACCATACTCATGTACATCTCGTGGAAGGACTGACACCCGGCGAGGAGGTACCTCCTGGTACAAATCAAGCTGGTGCATAATTCTCCATGGCTTGTATGACTCCACCATGAATTAGAAGACCAGCTGACACTGCATGAGCTAGTAGCAGTCATCCCTGGTGCATATGATGGATAGGCCATGTGATGCAACCTCCTGAATGTAGTTAGCACTCATCCCCATATCACATTGATGTGTCAAAGATGATTGAACTTTGCTGTGAAGTTCGATTAGCATCCAGCAACCCAATGATGAGTCCACACATGTGACTGTCAAGTCCATCACACGCCCATAGTCGGCCTATCATTGTCCTCTTGCGGGTCAATAGAGGACGATATAGAGTAATCTACAACCGAGGTCAACCAACGTGGAAGTACTCATATAACCAGAGTTGTGCCAACAGTATAATCCCAAGAAGCAAGAACTGTGGGACTTACACCGGGATGAACCACAGAAACTATGATATGTAGCACATAAAGTCACCAAACCCCAGCTAATCTGTGGCACTTGATGCTCTAGTACCTCGGCAATCATCTGTGCTAGTGAGAGGAAGATGTGGTCGATGATGTCTCCGTGCATAGACGTAAACAGCACCCATCCAATAAAAAAACAACAGGTTTGCTTCTAGGTATCTCCTGATCACCCAATTAGGTTCCCCATCGGGACACTCCTTGAACTAGTGTAGCCAAGCTAAGGGTACTCCGAGCAGATGGTCAAACTCTGTATATGGTGCAATCACACCATGAAATATTTGTAGGAGCACCTAGTGCCATACTTCGCACCGCATGATCGGCGGGACATACACACCCCCCATTAATCACTAATCTAAGAAGTATCGTGATATCCTGCAGTGTGATGATCATCCCTCCAAATGGGAGGTGGAATACATGCGTTATCGGCCTCCATCTATTAATTAGAGCCATGATCAGCGAACGGTCGAAAACAAATCACCAGTCTGCTTGCTAACCCTGGTCAACCATCCTTTGGCTTAAGTCCTATATTTGGCCAAATTTGACATGCACAAATTAAGCCATGTTTTTAGCCATTCAGCCAAATGATAGCCAAATTATTGTCAAACTATCTCAGTCCTATTGGTTATATAGACTAAGATTAAGATATAGAAAGAAAATGAAAAACTTTGATTAATCATAACTCTAACTAAAACTTAATTGAAAATCTTACTAATAAGACACCAGACAATCTTAACATTTCCCATGAATTTTTTTAAATAACCCACAAAAAAATTGCAAAAATAGCCCACACTTATCTTTTTTTGCATTTTTAACTGTCCATATGTGCAAGTTACAACTCGGACCCGCGAAAAGTCACTTATGACTATGCGATTAACCAAAATGATCTCATCATGACTCAAAGCAGCGGCAAGCCACCAAGTTGCCTCGAAGCCGCAAAAAGCTAGCTCAAAAGCTCTGTGGCAGCTTAGTGGCTTGTCCCAGCTAAGAGCCACTACAAGCAAACCCACAACAAACCATATTATACATGCATGCAAGGAACACTACCACAAAAACAGACATCCAGGACGGCACATCACAGATGGTTATGAACTTTTCAGTGGAACACCGTCTGCGAAGGCCTGTCGGGAGAATATGTTAAGTTATTACAGTCGGTTCTAATGTCAAAACCAACTGTGATAGTCAGCCAGATGGTTCTGAACACAAAACCATCTGTAATAGTCTACTTATCACAGACGGTTTTAAACTAAAACCCGACTGTGATAGATACAATCAGTTCTCAACTGAGAACCGTCTGTGATAACTAGAATATCACAGACGGTTGTGAGCTCAGAACCGACTGTGATATATACAATCGGTTATGAACTCATAACCGACTGTGATAGTGTAGTATTAGAGACGGTTCTGAGGTCAGAACCGACTGAAAAGTTCCAGCGCTTCGAATTCTCAACTGTGTTCATTTCTGTCTCTGAGCTTCGCGCGCGGCGCCTAGGCAAACACGAAGCGTCGCTTTGGAAGTTCTATAAATAACTTGATAGTGGAATAATTGCCATTTCCTTTACAAGTTTTTATAATTCTCAAACTGTTTGACTCCTTAGCTTCTCTGTACCAATGGCATCCTCGATGGCATAGTCAGCCTCGCCCTCCCCGGTAAGAACTCTCAATCTTTTGGACTTACCCCTGTATTGTTAATCCCTGTTCAGTACATTCTTGACCTGTTGATTTGCACAGGGAAGGGGAACCGTGGAAGACTCGGGCAAGGTGAAAGCCAAGCTGATGGCCCTCCAGGAGGAGCACAAGCTCCTTACAGAGAAGCACACTCAGCTACGGCTTGACCTGGACAATCTCTTCCAGTGCATTCAGCGCATGAAGACGGATGGTGACAATGCTAGGGCGAGGACGAGGCATCTTTGCGAGGAGAAGAAAGCCGCTGATATGACCATCACTGGATGCGGTTTGACTATGAAGGATACCATCGCGAAGCTGAGGGAGGTCGCATGCCTTCTTGACGCGGTAGTAATTGATCCTAAGAAGGACAACTTGTCACTGGAGGAGTCCTGCGTCCTAGCTACAAGTCAAACTGACTTTATTCTAGATGCAGCCAGGGCTAAGACCACTCCTTGACCTAGCATTCTGTATTTTTACTTTTTTTTGTAAGTGATGAAAAAAATTAATGAAAACTTAATTTGTTCTTATGTCAACTTTCTAATTTTCCAGCACGTTCTTGGACTGTATGCTATCTTCCCTCTTTCTTTATCTTTCTTTAACTTTTGGCGAACATTCGACCATACAAAGGTATGTGCACTGTGTGCGATCAAGGAACGACTATCGCGATCATATACCTAGAAGCGGCAATCTTTGACTTGTGAGGGCAGTCCATCGGAGCCCTTCAAATAATATAGAAACAATATAGAAGTCGCAAGTCCCATGCAAATAATATAAAAAGAATATAGAAGTTGGGCTTATTTGGCTGGATGGCATTGTGGCATGCCAAACGCTTCGAGTTATCAACGTGCTTTGAATATCACAAACGGTTCTGAGGTAAAAAACGTCGACTGTGATAGTCACATTACAGACTGTTTTTATATAAGGACCGACTATGATAGTCCCAACAGTGTCTGACGCTTTGAATTCTCAACTTCTTTCAATATCATAGACGGTTTTTAACTCAAAACTGTCTGTGATAGTAATATTACAGACGGTTTTTATGTAAGAACCGACTGTGATAGTCCCAACAGTGATTGACGCTTCAAATTCTCAACGGTGTGTTGTGTCTTTTCGGTTTCTGATGTTTGCGCGGCGCACTAGCCTGGGAACATGAAGCGTCGCCTTGGAAATTCTATAAATAGCTTGTTTTTCATTAATGATGAAAAAATTAATTAAAAATTTGTTCTTATGTAAATTTTCCAATTTTCCCGCACGTTCTTGGAGAAAAAGAAATGGAACGGTTCGATTGGAAGAAAAACTCCAGGGAGGGAGAACAAGTATTTGTAGAAGTCGAACAGTTCAAAATTCCAGGCATATTACAGACGGTTCAAACATCAGAACTGTCTGTAATAGTCATATCACAGACGGTTTGGACATCAGAACCGTCTGTAATAGTAAAGCAGATGGTTTTGATCTCCCAACCGTCTGTGATAGTCCCAACAATGCCGGCGCTTCGAATTCTCAACATGCAATCGTGGATAACCGCACATAATAACTGCATAGATGAAGAGACTTAATTATTTACTTCAAATTTAATTTGCATCGAATTATATAATCTGACACTTCAACTTCTTAAGTGGGCACTGTTCTGCCGTTTTGCAGTTTATCTCCCGAGAAGTTATCATGAATTTATTGACCTTGAAAACCAGTAGTGCTCTTTTTAAAACTCAAGGCACCCGCACATATGAACCGTCACCTTCTGGTTCTATAAATAGCGAGGCTCTTCAATCCTTAAGACTTACAAATTCTTGGCTAAGTCTTTTAGGAATTCTGCTCCTAAATCCCTGTCTTTATTCCCTCCTCAACTCCCACCTTGATGACGAGTCGAGATTCCAATGAGGTTATTGAAATTGAGAGTGATGAGGAAGAGATAAGGAAAGAACTTGATCAGGATCTTCAGAAAGTAAGACCTCTCTGAAACTCTAATGCAAATCTTTCTTTTATGACTTGATTACCGCGAAACAAATGCATTTTGAAATCTATAGGTGCCTGAGGAAATGCTCCCTCCAAAGAAGAGACTCAAAAATGATGAAAGATTCTCCAGTGGAGCTGCAGCGAAGACTCTAGAGGGTGCTGAGGCCTGTGTTGCCACATTGCCCCTTGCAACCCCTCCAGTTGCATCGACTCCACCTTTGGAGATCCACAACAATCCTTCCAATATCCCCTCTTCAACACCTTTGTATCATCAGCTTTTCTTGGATGATCAACTTTCTGGGGTAAGGCGCACACTTCCACGTCCAAATCCACTCCTTTGCTGAGAGATGATGTAGATAGGCTTAGAGCCATTGGTAGTCCTCTTGGGGCGGCCAGTGTAGATCGTACTTATGCCAATACGTCCCTATGAGAACTGTGTAAATTACTTTCGGAACAGGTCGACGCTTTGGTCGCTTGTATCCCTTATGTATGCAAAGATTGTAAGAAATAAGAAATTTCTTTTCCTTATATATCTGGCTTTTCGATTGATTATGTAACTGATAATCACCAAATGATGTTCTGCGTGAAAATGTTAACAAGAAAATACTACTGCAATCAAGACGGTTTTTAACTCAAAACCGTCTCTGATAGTAACATTATAGACGGTTTTAATTTCAGAACCGAATGTAATAGTCTCAACATTCTTTGAACATCCACAGACATATATATACAACAAATATGAAAAACAAGATAAAACCAAATAGTCTCAACGTTCATTTTTTTAAATACTAACATTGAAATTAAGATAGAACCAAACATGAAAAACAAGTGGAACAACTGAACTAGTCGAACGGTTCGACTGCAAGCAATCCAGGATATTATAGATGGTTCGGACCTTATCACCGTCTGTGATAGTAGAGTAGAGTATTGATTTTATAATTATCACAGACGGTTTTGAAGTAAAAACCGACTGTGATAGTAAAGCGGACGGTTTTGAACTCAGAACCGTCTGTGATATTCTAATTATCACCGACGGTTAAGATGTCAAAACCGTCTGTGATATTTCTGTCATAGTTCTACACAAAATGCACCGATATTACCGACGGTTTAATAAAGTGAAACCCGTCAGTGATATTCTGTTCTTCAAAAATGCACCGATATTACCGACGGTATTATATAGAACCGTCTGTATTGAACCTGGTATAAAAGGTCTTTTGGCGGATGTTTTGAGCTAGTCGTACACTCTTGCTCGACATACTGTCCAGTTCGAAGAGATTTGGGGCAAGGAAGAGCGAAATCTCGAAAGGCCGGGGGAGCATTTGGGGGTAACAAATTTGAAGATCCAAGGTTGGTACTTGGTTTCAAGGCTTACACATTACTTGATTTCATCATCAATATCGATCTCCATTGATTGATCAAATTAAAGTGAGAGGGAGGGGAAGCTACAGTAGCAAATCCTAGTTGTAACTCATTTTCAACCTGTACTGTAGCTATTTAATTGCCTTATGATGTGTGTTATCCACGCCCCCAACTAATTGCTTGCAGTTCAAGTAGTAGTTAACTAGTTATATCGTAAACTCCACATCGAACACTAGCTAGCTAGATTTATAATTTATTGCGTGTCGATCGTACATAGAGTATTACTAATTAGCATGTGTATGAATTTGATTAATTGCAGATGGTCCATCGAGACTGGATGTATAATGACAACCGAGTGGATGAGGAATACATGAAAGGTGTATTAGATTTCCAAAAGGTTGCTGAGCAAGACATGGCGAAGAAGGGTCTACCATATATGAACTGTCCTTGCATAGACTGCCAGAATCCTAAGATGTTCACCAACTCATCTCAAATTGTCGCCCACTTGATCCGACGTGGTTTCAAAAAGGGGTACACATGTTGGGTCCACCATGGAGAAGAACCAACTGCAGAAACAAGTGCCACTCAGGTTGAGGAACAGGACATGTCGGATCCCAACAATGACTTCGATGAGGACATGCTAGAGGATGAAAATTTAGATGACATGTTGCGTGATGTGGAAGGAAATTACAGTGAAAGGGAGTTTGGCAAATTCAAGTGCTTGATTGAGGACTCAGAAAAGCCGTTGTTCCCTGGTTGCAAGTCGAAGTACACAAAGTTGGCCTCTGTGCTTGAACTGTTAAAGTTGAAGGCAAATAACAGCTGGACCGACAAGAGTTTCACGGCACTATTAGATCTTTTGGCGGACATGCTCCCGGAAGGAAACGAGTTGCCAAAAAACACCTACCAAGCGAAAAAGCTGTTGTGTCCTTTGGGAATGGAAGTAGAAAAGATACACGCATGCCCTAATGATTGCATCCTTTACTGTAACGACTACAAGGATATGCATGTTTGTCCGGTGTGCGGCGCATCCTGCTATAAGCGTAAGGACCGAACCGATGACGGCGACTGCGCTGAGATAAAGCAAGGACCTCCTGCTAAGGTGTTGTGATATTTGCCCGTCATTCCCTGCTTGCAGCGTTTGTTTGCAAACCGTAAAGAGGCAAAATTACTGCGTTGGCACTCGGAAGACCGGAAGAAGGATGGAAAGCTGAGACACCCCGCTGATTCTTCGCAGTGGAGAAACATCGACAGGGAATTTGTTAACTTCAGAGCGGAATTGAGGAATATAAGGTTCAGGTTGAGTACCGATGGAATTAATCTTTTGGTAACATGAGCAGTCGGCATAGCACTTGACTGGTTCTTTTGTGTATCTATAACCTTCCTCCTTGGTTGTGTATGAAGCGCAAGTACATCATGATGTCTCTACTTATCTCAGGACCAAAATAACCCAGAAACGATATTGATGTGTACCTAGCACCATTGATAGAGGATCTCCTAACAATGTGGAACGAAGGGGTGCAGGTATGGGACGCATACAAACGAGAGACCTTCATCCTACGTGCTATGATATTCTACACCATCAACGATTTCCCAGCCCTTGGAAATTTGTTGGGCCGTAGTACGCAAGGAGCCAAAGCCTGTCCCCACTGCGAAGATGAGATTGAGAGCGTGTGGCTGAAGAATTGCAGGAAAACAGTGTACATGCGTCACCGTAGGTTTCTTCCGAAGAATGACGCGTATCGTAAGAGGAAGAGGGAATTTGACGGCCACAAGGAAGATGGTTCAGCCCCGAAGCCTACGTGCGGGAAAGAAGTTTATTCACGGGTGAAGGACATAGACGTTGTGTTTGGAAAGGGTCGTAAATTGAAACCCCGCACGAAGAACACTTGGAAGAAGAGATCGATATTTTGGGACTTACCGTATTGGGAGCATTTAGAGATTCATCATTGCATTGATGTCATGCATGTAGAGAACAATGTTTGCGACAATTTAATCGGCCTATTGCTGAACATTCCGGGCAAGACAAAGGATGGCGTCAATGTGCGGCGTGACATGATCGAAATGAAAATCAGGCCTGAGCTAGCACCGAGAGAGGACGATAAAGGCCGTATATACCTCCCCCCTGCATGCTACACTTTGTGCAAGGCTGAGAAGACAGAACTCTGTAAGTGTCTCTATGGTGTTAAAGTTCCATCGGGTTACTCCGCAAATATGAAAAAGATTGTGTCCATGGGAGATTTGAAATTGCTAGGTATGAAGTCTCATGATTGTCATGTGTTGATGACACAAATGCTTCATGTTGCCATCCGGAGTATTCTGCCACATAAGGTCAGAGAGACGATCACGAGGCTGTGTTTTTTCTTCAATGCAATTTGTTGCAAGGTCATTGATCCCGATGGACTAGATTCTCTACAGAGCGAGGTGGTTCGAACTCTCTGTCAGCTTGAGATGTATTTTCCTCCGTTGTTTTTTGATATCATGGTCCATCTCACCGTCCACCTTGTCAGAGAAATCAAGATATGTGGACCCGTATTCCTACATTATATGTATCCATTAGAGAGGTACATGGGTGTACTTAAGGCCTATGTGAGGAATCGGTCCCGGCCCGAGGGTAGCATTGTCGAAGGTTATGCAGCGGAAGAGATTGTTGAGTTCTGCGTCGATTACATGGCCGAGGTAGAAGCAATAGGAGTTCCTGTGTTTCATCACAAGGGGAGGCTTGATGGTGTTGGCACTATTGGACGGAGAGCCATCACTCCTGATTTCGATATGTACTCGAAAGCTCATTTTTGGGTCTTGCAACACATGACGGAGGTGTCTCCGTACATCGACAAGCACAAGGAGATGCTACGACAAAACAATCCTCGCCGATCCGAGGTTTGGATCACGGGAGAACATAACAGTCAATTCAACGTGTGGATGAAAGTGCGAATCACCGGAGAGTCCGCAAGTGAGAACCTAAAATGGTTGGCAAAAGGGCCCACGTTTACTGTACAAACATGGCAGGGATATGACATCAATGGGTACACATTTTACACGAAAGCTTAAGATTGAAACAGCACTGTGCCAAATAGTGGAGTAAGCGTAGAAACTTTTCATGAGGAGTTCAGTGAGACAAGCCCAACAACGGTAGTACGTGGATTGAACTCGTACTACGGGTTCATTGAGGAAATTTGGGAGCTCGATTATGTACTGTTCAAGATTCCCCTGTTTCGATGCCGATGGGTTCAAATCCCATAGGGTGTAAAGGTTGACAGTTACGGTTTCACTTCTGTGGATCTCGATCAAGTTGCTTATAAGATGAGCCATTCATACTTGCAAAGCAAGCCATTCAGGTCATTTATGTCACTGACCCAGCCAATAAGAAGTGGCACGTCGTCCTTCAATGCAAGAGAAGAGTTGTTGGAGTTGAAAATGTCGTAGACGAGGAGGAATACAATCAATTTGATGAGATGCCTCCATTTGGAGATGGCGTACAGGTCGATACTGAAGACACCGACGAAACCAGTTACGTGCGTGTAGATCACCAGGAAGGGTTATACTTTAAAGGTAAGCAACCGTACGTCCTTATCTCTCTGTTTCCATTGGTATAGCTTATATATCTCCTCTAATTCTCGTCTTTGCAGGGCTGCGACAAGTGGAAAGTTGGGGATAACATGGTTGTGTATGTGGAAATTGACGGTCAAAGTCCCCATTTATATGTAACATTTATTTGAGCATGCTCCACATTGTATGTTAAACTTATTTGAGCATGCTCCACATTGTAACCAATTTTCGGATCTACATTGTAATCAATTTACGGAGCATTTGGACTCCATTTGAAATATCTGAGTGTTCATTTAAAACAAGTTTTCGAGCATTCAGAGTTGCAGCAGTACAGAGTTTCAAGTTGTAAAACTCTACATATTGCATAGAAGACGTTCACTAGAGAGTTATCACAGACGGTTATGAATTATCACATACGGGTATGAATCTAGAACTGACTGTGATATTCTCAATAGTGTCCGACGCTTCAAGTTCTTAACGTGCACCGTCGGTTCTCAAGTCCAAACCGTCTGTGATAATCTCAGTCACAGTCGGTTCTCAACTCAAAATCGTCTGTGATAATCTCTGTAGAGGTATCACTATGGAGGTTATCACAGACGATTTTGACGTGAGAACAGACTGTGATAATATTATCACAGACGGTTATGAATGTAGGACCGACTATGATAATCTCTACGCGGTACACAGTTCAAGGCGGGCTTTGTCCCGCTCATTTCTAGACTTCGCGACTGTTTGCCCTAGCTCTCTCCGCCCTCGCACCGTCCGTCGCGATCACCTCCATCGCCTCCCCACAGTCCGGCGCGATCACCTCCATCTCCTCCTCTCCGTCCGTCGCGATCACCTGCATCGCCTTTCACCATCAGGAGCGATCACCTCCATCGCCCTCCCACCTTCCGACGCGATCACCTCCGTTGTCTCCCCACCGTTTCTGTCATTCTTGGTTAATTATAAGTATATATGTTTTGTTATAGAATTATTAATTTCAGATTTACTTAAACTGTTCTCTCTTTCACTTATGTTAGGAACTGATATGTCTGGTGACGAAATGCACCACTCGGGGAGTCAGAGTGACCTCGCTGGCGATGAGACGCCTGGGCCAGAGGTCGCCGCGTCCACCGTGACCCAGTCGCAGAATAGAAAGGGGCGAGGCCAGATGGCATGCGCGCGTCTGGACAACTAGGAAAAGCAGCACGTCCAGTTCGACGACAATGGTGTGCCGCAAGCTCCGAACAAACTTGTCGGTCAGTACCGCTCACTATGCAGCAAAGTGGCAAGGGAGCGAGTGCCCATCACCACCTCCGACTGGGATCAAGTGCCCCCAGAGTGCAAGGATGCGCTATGGGAAGAAATGCAGGCGGCGTTTCACATTCCTGATGATCGCTAGTTCACCGTCCGCCGGAGGACACTGATGTCAATAAACAAGGCGTGGAGGAACTTCAAGAGCCACCTTGTCAGGCGCTATGTGAAGGAGTCGAAGACCCCCTTCGATGACTTCCCTTTTGTGACTCCCGAGGCATGGCAGCAGTTCGTCGAGATGAAGGCCAAGCCAGAGTTCCAGGAGCTTAGTGCGAAGGGCTAGACTAACCAGGCCAAGAATACCCACCAACACAGACTAGACACCAGTGGGTATGTGGGGAAGAAGGCGTTGTGGAGGAAGCAGGAAGAGGAAGCTTCCCAGTCTTTGGCCGATGGTCCTTATGCGGGCATAACGGACGTGCGTGCCCGCAATTGGTGCCGAGCAAGATCGACAATGACATCCTCCGGAAGCGTCTCTGTGAATAACCCTGTGGACAGGGAAGTGATCGACCGGTTGGTAATATTGCACGATCACGTACTATCCTCGTAACACGCATGCAATAGGTTGTATTGCTAAGTTCTCCTGTTGCAGGTGACGCTGAGTGCGCAGGCGGCATCCGGAGAGTTCAACCCGAAGAGGAACAGGGATATCCTCACGGCGGCGCTAGGAAACAATGAGCATCCAGGCCGCGTGCGCGGCCTGGTGCCACTGTGCCTTGAAGGGATGGTTTCCCTGATGATGAGGAGGCGGCTAAGAGGAGAAAGAGATCCCACAAAACCGGCGATGAACGGCTCAAGGAGGAGATGCGATCGGAGTTCGTTGCTCGGGACAAAGCACTCCTGCAGCAGTTGTCAGATATGCGGTCCATGTATGAAGAGCTAAGAAAGGCGACCTAGGGCACCCCCTTATAGCAGCGGAAGTACCGACCCCCATTCTTGGCCACCGTAGTAGCTGCGCGTCTGCGATGGGATCTTCGCAGACGGAGTCCTCTCCAAAGTATCCGGTGAACTTTCTGCAGGTAATGACCATTTGTCTATGTTAATTCATTCGAAAGTGAAAAGCGGTGAAATTCAATATGTTAATTCGCACTGTTTGTAGGAACCCGCCTCCTGCAAGCTTATGGTGCTGGCCGGTCTCTTCCCGATCGAGGCTGGCCGTGGGATGGCGCAATCATACACGACGGGGGGCCATAATCCACGGTGCCCTTCTATCTGAGGGTTTTGCACGGGTCCAGGTGGACAGTGTCTCCGACCATTGCAAGGGTTTTCCATTGGAGAAGCCGCCGAACGACGAGATTACCACTCTCGGGGATGCGGTGCACACGTTCATGCAATAGCCCAAGAAAGACATCGTCCTGGATGAGGTAATTCCTCCACCAGTTTCATAATTCGTACTGTAATAATAGCCCTCGGAGTTAGTGTCCTAATACGTAGATTCTTACATCACAGACCGACACTCGGCCTACTAGCCAGCCGACCCCTCCGAGAAGCCAACAAACGGGTCCGATGACGAAGCTGACTCCGACTAGGAGGCAACCATTCAAGAAGCTGGCTAGTAGGGGAAAAGCAAAGAAGAGCCCGACGAAGGAGAGTAAGAAGAGTGCGCCAACTCTCATGCCGTTCGCTCTGGGGATACCCATGACCTCCGATGCCGCAATTTCTAGCATGGGGTTAGCATGCCAGAGCCTGCATGCATGGTACATGAAGAGGACAAACCAGTCCAAGATGCAGCGTTCGATGCACATCATGGTCAAGTACACCGTGGTAGAGTTCCATAACGACGTTGGGACCTACCTGGTGACCTTCGAAGACATGCACAATTTACTGAACAAAGATGCGCTCGACTTGTCAATCCTACGGTCTTGGGTGCTGTAAGTATCCTACTATCCTACGCCTGTTAGTGCATATACGGATATATGTCATTTATTAATTGGTTACTTTCGTGCAGCTGCATGACCAACTATGCCATATCTAAGGGCAAACCTGTTGGTTTCTTGGACCCCCAGATGGTCGCCGAGGTAATGTTTAGGACCGACGCAAACTTCGTTGTCGACTAAATCAAAAGAGGGTTGCTTGCTCAGGTCGACAAGGAGTACATACTTGTACCCTACAACCAGAGGTGAGTGCTTTCATCATACTTCACCCATAGATTAGTGTCTCCATATGCACACCCCAAACTTAGATTAAATTATTAATTCTTTACGTATAACATGTAGCTACCACTGGATCCTCCTAGTACTTATTCCGAAAGGAACAAGGTGTTCTACCTTGATTCATTGCAGAGGAAAGGGTACGAGTATTGCGGCGCACGAGATGTATTCGAAAAGTTATGATATTCATGTGGACCTGTTTTGCATCTAGATTTACTGTCCTCAGATTGTCAATTTCGACTATCCTCAAACTGTCAATTTTGACTATCTGCAGGGTTTTCACGAACTATTTTGCCGATGGAGGGCGACAACACGAGCGGCGAGTCGATAAGTTTCAGTGGTTACAATTTTTGGTACAAATTTCAACTGGCATCTGTTTTACTTTATAACGTGTCCCCAGCTAACTCTCGATCTGTAAATTGGCAGTGCCATCAGCAGCCGGACGACAATACATGTGGGTTCTACGTGATGCGCCACATGTATGACCTGATCATCACCCTTCACCGGCCAGATTTCCCCGAGGTATACAACTACTCCCCTTTGTATCGATTTGGCATAATTTACAACTGCATTGAGCTAATTTTTTTATGTACCAACTCTTGCTACAGGGGGTTGACTTCCCTTTGGAAAGTTTTGACCCTCGGCAGATTGGTATGGTCTGAGGGATGCTCGCTGAGTTTTTCCTTGTGGAAGTCATATCAACCAAGGAGAAGTTTAGGGACCCACAAGGTTCGTATTACTGCGGCCTTACATTTATTTGTACATCTAACATACTGACTTTAATTGTCAATTACATTTATTTGTTCAATCTCAATTGTACATATTTCTGAGTTCTGTATATATGAAATGCTATTGTACATGTTTCTAAGTTGTGTGCATGTATGAGACTCTATATATTTGAGTACTGTGTATGTATGAAATGAACTGTATATATTTGAGTACTGTGCATGTATGAAATTCATGAACTGTATATATGAAATGCTATCTGTACAGAGGACATAGCTAGCATGATTCCTGAGGCTAGCCACAAAAAAAAAAGAAATTTATTAAAAATAATATTAATATGCACAGACGGTTTAGATCTTATAAACCGTCTGAGATTATAATCGTCACCGATAATGACACTATCACAGATGGTTTTGATCTAAAAATAGACGATTCTGAGATTATAACCGTCTGTGATAATATCACAGACGGTTCCGAGATTATAACCGTCGCCGATAATGACAACATCGCAAATTGTTTTGACCTCAATGCCGTCTGTGATACTCTTACTATACAGACGGTTCTGAGATTATAAATCGTCTGTGATAAGGAAACAATCACAGACGGTTCCAAGATTATCACCGTCGCTGATAATGACAATATCGCAGATGGTTTTGACCTCAAAGCCGTCTATGATACTCTTATTACAGAGACGGTTCTGATACAACCGTCTCTGATAATATGAGTATCACAGACGATTCTGCGGTCATAACCGTCTCTGATAATGTGAGTATCCCAAATGGTTTTGACATCAGAACCGTCTGCGATACTCATATTATTACTGACGGTTCTGAGATATTACAGACGGTTCTGAGGTTATAACCATATCTGATAATATGACTATCACATACGGTTCTGAAGTCATAACCGTCTCTGATAATGTGAGTATCCCAGATGGTTTTGACATCAGAACCGTCTGCGATACTCATATTATTACTGACGGTTCTGAGATCAAAACCGTCCGTGGTAGTATGAGTGTCTCAAAAGGTTTTGATGTTATAACAGTCTGTGTATTAAGAGTATCACAGACGGTTCTGATGTTATAACAGTCTGTGTATTAAGAGTATCACAGACGGTTCTGATCTTATAACAGGTTGTGAAGGGAAAAATCACAGACGGTTCAAAACCGTCAGTGATAGTACTCGATTATCACTGACTCAAATATCACTGACGAGTAAGAACCGTCTGTGATAACTGTTTTGACCCGACTGTGATAATGAATTCTGTAGTAGTGGAAGGAATTTAGTATATTATATATGACTTTCAATTTTTCAGAATCAATATCTTTTGATATATAATTCCGATTGACTATCCATTTGTGTGGATCTGATCATTTTAGTCCCACAATTCTAATCGTTCAAACGTATCATCAATCAAAATTATAATAAAAAATATTGATTCCAGAAAATTAAAAATTTTAGTACAATTTAATCAGAAAGTTTGTGTTCAATTTTTTGTTAAATTATATTGAAGCTTTTTATTCTTCCATGATCTATATTTTTTTATCTATAATTCTAATTGACGATCTATTTGAACTAGTGGAATTGTGAGATCAAAACAATCATATCTACACAAAATGCTTATCAAACAAATATATATCTCTCAAGATATAACAAATTAGGTGTAACCGCAAATGTGCGCACAAAACGAGTGTGTGAAACACATAAACCGCTTGCATGGTGTGGTGTGCATGCCTCACTTCGTGTGCTCACCTACACGCACCCGCACCCTCTAGCTGATAGGTGAGTTTAGTGGTATTTTGACCCACTTTGTCAGCCTAAAGCGTTTGGGTTTTTTTATGAGTTTTTTGTTTAGTGATAGAAAAATTTTTTAAAAGAATTGTGTTTGTTTTTTATGGTGTGCCAATCTCTCCTCTAAAACTGATATATTGAAGTGTTTGATTTTTGTTTAGTTATATATTTAGATGACATGTTATCTCTCCTATTTAAAATGTTCTAAGAGTGAAAAACCATTAGAAATAATCTTACCCTATTCATGTTCGTTGTAAAAAAAAAATTAGAAGCTATAAACCGAATAGAAACCAGAAACCTCATAAACCAGCCAAATTAAACAGGGTGATGTATACATGAACTAACAAGAATACTTTCTAAGTTTAACATGACAAAAGGAAAATTCAAAAGAAGACGAATATTTGCATTGACATAACTCATAAATCAGTCAAACTTAATCAACACAATGCGGTGCCTACAGAAGGTTGTTCTTTTTACTTCTAGAGTTGTGGAAGACGCGGCCTGCAATAATTAGGATCCAGTCAAAACCGTAGTATATACGGATACGGACTTCGGACTTGTGATTAGCTGCGGACTTCTAGTCCTCTGATTCTGTTAAGAAAAAGAGAAGATTAATCGGACAAGGATTCCATCGTGCATGGTCTTCTAACCGGACGCGTAGTACTCACTAATCAGTACTATAGCCCCATGCACGCCTATATAAGTATATGTACGCAGTACGCACTCTTGCATAACTTCAGTCCTAACAAATTAAGCTAGCTAGCTCGCGCTTTCTTGTTTCCAGCCGGTCGATCGCATGGGCCAGACCTTCTTCTCCAAGAAGCACAAGGAGAAGCGGATGCCGAGCCGCGAATTCAGGGTAATGGTCGGGCTACCCGGGCCCGGACGTGAGACGTTAACGGTCCCGGCGGAGGTCTACAGCCGCGTCTGCTCGAAGCTAGACCTGAAGCCCGCCATGGATATGGACGTGTACGAAGGATCGGGCGTGGTCTACCTGCCCTGCTCGTCCGAGGACTTCGGCTGCGCTGTGGAGGAGGAGATGAGGGCTTTAGCCCGCCGTGGTTGGTTTGCCCGCTGCTTTCAGGCTTAGGATCCATCTTTATCTTATGATGGAACTTGTTAGGGTTTTTGCAGTTTTCTCGGCAGCAAGTTTGTTTGTAGTATTGGTTTGTTTGTCATGAAATGGTAGGATTTTTTTTTTTTTGTCCATACGTCATTTCATAATTTTTGAGTAAACTATTTTTACATGTGATAGTATTTGTTTTATCCGCAACATATTACCTTAAATCCCAACTGTGACCCCACTCAAACCTATGATCACATGAACACTATACTGTGAGCACACCATTTAAATATATCATCAATCAAAATTATATATTGTAAGATATGATCTTGAAAAAATTATCGGACAACAATTCAATTAGAATTGAATTATATTTTCAGAAGAAAAAAAAAGAAAAGAAAATGTCAGCCCAATCTCATTTTGCTTGGCAATTGCACTATTTTTTTGGGTTTTTATTTCTGCAGCAATTCAAGATGATGATGACTAGGTCAAAAAAAAAAAATGTCAGTCGCCGTTCACTATGAGTCATTTCTACATTTATTTTTTTATTGAATTATTTTTTAAAAAAAACTCTCATATAGAATGTCAATTTGTCAGGCTTCATAGTTCTACAATGCGAGAACCTTCTATGAACCATTAGAAATTTTCTAGTAAACTCATGCCCTATTCAGTTGTTCTGTCTTTTTTTTCCAACTACAAATTTCTGAAGATTTTTAGCTGCTTCTGCTGATGCTACTGTTGTACTCAACTAAAACTTTCACACTTTCATACAACACAGAATAACAAAAATAGAAAGTAACAATCTCCTCAGTTGTCCTCAATGGACCATACACCATTTAGAGAGGATCAAAAGCGGACGCACAGAGAGAGAAAATGCAAATCAGCTCTTGTTCAGCTGTTCTACTGTTTGTTGCCGCTGCACCTCGCTGAAACTTTCGATTTCATGCAACACAGAATAACAAAAACAGAAAGTAACAATCTCCTCAATTGTCATTCAATCCATTTAGCAGTTTAGGACCAAGCACATTCAGAAATGATGTATGTGCTTGCTTTATTTTCTGTGTCTAAAGCATGATGCTGTTATACATGTAAGGGAAAAAAACTGGTCTAGGAAAACCCATCAGGTAACTACCATCTTTCGCATTGCGGTACAGTTTAATCGCGATACTCCGCCATGAACTCCTCATGGAACGCCTTGAAGCGGGAGATGATCGCCGGGATCTTCTCCTCCTGCAGCAGGATTGTGCATCTGAAGTGCACTGTGCCGGGAACTTTCCAGGCAGAAAAGAAGAGTGATGCAACAGCACAATGGCCCAAAAGAAAACCATGGGAAAATCCGATGTTAATTATGTAATGTACGTTGTTCATAAATTTCAAAATTAGTTTTGAATGAAAATTTACAATGATAGGATCAAGGAGAATGAATTTTCAGAGGCTATGCAACAAGTTTATATAGATTTGAAAGGTTTTCAGTTTTGTACTGTAAACTAGTTCGACGGTAAAACAGGGTGGAGAATGAAAAACTTCCATAGTTTCAGATAGGATTTCAATTACAGAACTTAGGATGGTCAAAAAATGTAAATAGAATAGCGAAATTCTTTCATAAATGCTTCGTGGAACGCCTTTAAGCGGAGATGATCAGTGTTATCTTCCCCTGTGGAAGGATTGTGCATCTGAAATGCCATGTTCCAGATACCTTCAGAATGTAAACATCAAAAGGAAAATAATGTATTAGAATACTGTCAGAAAGTAAAAATGAAAATAAACTACAAGGACGCCTACACAACCTTCATATACAGAACATCTAATCTTCCAGATAGTACACAAATCAAGCCCTATATTTCCACCATTGTTTCTCCTTTGTCAGTACTGCTAGGAAGTATACCAAAGACAGGTACATAAACATTAGTGCATTGCACTCACTTGTCCAAAGACAGAACCTGACACGACAGCGACCCCAGTGTCTTCAAGAAGGCGGAGAGCATAGAACACATCTGGCGCTGTGTTCATTGACTCTGCAGCTGCAATTGCCTTCGGAGCCAGACGAACACAAGGGAACAAGAACATTGCCCCTTCAGCCTTCCTGCATGTCACCCCTTCCAGGCTGTTGGATGCGTCTTCCAGTGCCTGAGGCCAATACAACATCATGGCACTTTTAATCAGTAAACTATCATAAAATCCGTAATAAAGTTTTTCAACTGAAAATATAAAACAACAAACCTTTGCACAGCGAGCCAAAGATTAAAAAGAATGCGATCTCTTTCTGCTTGACAAGAAGTGTATGAATCATCACCAACCTGACAAAGAGAATTTATTCATGTACGCAACTGTAGACATCCAAGGAGATATGTTTACTGACCTTTGGAGGGTTCATAACTAGGCTCATAAGGATCTGGCCGGACATATTGGAGCATGAGCTTAGGGATACCACTTTGCACACTTGTTTTCTTACTTCAGCATTGAAGCCGGTGACCTCCATGTAACCTCCCCTTCTCCCGCATTCCCCGTGGTATCCTGACAGAAAAGATGAGACTTTTAGAGAGTACATGTCATGCTGGATCGAGTTAGGCCCTCAGCTAACGTTGAAGTAATTGGTATAATGAATGAAACTCAGCTTAGACTACACCAGTCGGCAAATTCAAGTGATGGTATTCCTGTACTTTATTCGACTAGAATGGAAACTCGTGTTACAAAAAATGTACTGATAAGTGCAAGTAACAAGGAAGTAACCAATGTGATATACCATTAAAAACTGAATGACATGATACTAAAGATATATCTCCTTCGCCATACCCCATTGACTGTGCTATCTTCTTGAAAGAGTTAAATGTCTTGTAGTCGGTATAGATATTTTCTTGGAAAACCTACGAAAGATTCAAAAAGAATACATCACATTGTGTTTCTGAAAAGCAGGCAAGTTTGGATTCATCTCTGATAAAAACATGATAATAAACCTCACGCCCTCACCTCATCTACTAGAAGAACAAGGTACTCATTCCGACAGAATTCCACTATTTCACGCTGATTTTCCTCCACAAGCACCTATGCGATCACATTTGAACTACTAGAAGTTTCTTACATTAGAGATTTATAAAAGAACATGGGTACGTTACTGGTAAATGTACCTACCCAGCAGTGTTGCCTGGATTTACTACCACAAGTCCCCTTACAGTAATGCCCTTTGATCGTGCGCTGTCCAGCTGCTTCTTCAGATCAGACATCTCCAATCCCCGGCCCCTCGATTCATTGAGGTAATATTGTACCTGAAAAGGCAAATATCTTGTTGCTTAACTCAGATCGGCGCAACATAGTATGTGATGTGGATTTGCTTTTATCTGATAGATTAAGTATATAAAAGAGTTGCACCACGAAGAATCATAGAGTTTGTGTACAAAGAGTGTGACGGAATAGGGCAAAGAATGCCGTCTTTTTCATCCCGTACCAACAAGTGCATCATCATATTAATCTGTTTATCATCATATTAATCTGTTTGGAAATTAAGTAACACAATGATCTCCATTTGTCGAGAATTTTATTAGAAGAAAAGGCAGAACTTATCAAGAACTGGCATTCCTGTTACCATGACTTGTTAGATGCTTTATGTTAGTCCTTTGCAAAGCTCTGGTTATGCCAGTCGGGACCAGTTTCTCAAAAGATGGCCAGTTCAGAAACATACTAAATTTAAAATTGAAAATCGTTCAGCAACTGGTTACTGGTAAACAGCCTGAAACAAGCAGTAATCGGCTGGTAACTGATCGACTACCTGTTTCCAGACACAATACAAGACTACTTTCCAAATAACAAAGTTGGTCTTTTACCATTCCGGACCGGCCACTGATGGGAACTAGTCCAGTTCCGAAATTGAGTTTGGAAACACAGCATCAAATCCAACTTTACTCATCTTACTCCCAGTCTACCACCATATTTCTCTCAATCTCACCAGAATATCAAGGCTTGTTTGAGGATTTTTCTTAAATGCTAGTTCATTTCTTCTTTCAAATCTCTTTTACTACCGAATTGCATGACAGCATCTGCAAATAAAATTATCCAGACTTCCAACAATTAGCAGGACAAGAAAGCAGCCAGGAGGAGCTACTTTTTCTTATTCAATTATTCTATTATGTCCAACACTTTGTGTTATGGTTTAAGAACATTATGGTATGGCTCAATTCAATTTTCTATCATATATTATGTTTGTTATATTGGTATATCTCAGCACTGTCAGTTCATGCTGAACCCACTTTTAAGTTGCAATCCTGGATCCGCCCTTGATCTTTCCTGCCATTTCATTTAAAGAAAATTATCTCCAAGCTTTTCTAGCGCATGAAAAGTAGAAGACATTGGATCAAAAATGAATACCGCCAAGGCTGCTCCATCCGATAGGAAAATGTCCTCCGCATAACACGGGAAACCATCACGAGAGACAATTCCACCAGCAATTGCGTTGCGCAATCCTAGCGTACCCTAGCAACAAAAAGAATCAGCAAAACTAAGGTTATTTCTGCATTTCTCTGAAGATGCTCTGCAGCCATGTTCTTGCCTGACAGCGACTGTATCCTCCTGTTGCTCTCCCAGGAATGAGGCTCAGAATCTCCCGTGCCCTTGCTATCGCATCAGAGTTGCGATATTAACATCAATTAGTCACTTATGACTAGGTTCCATGAAACTTAATTAGGTAATCTTGGTTTAATCAGTATTGTTCCAGGATGCTTCTTGTTAATAAGTATCATACAGACTGGAATTACCTGAATAAGGAACCAGTTTCTCTCCGGTCTAGAAGATATGGATAATCACACAACGCAAGAACCTGGAACATGAGAAGCTCATCAGAACACAAAAGAAATGAGAAAGAACTAGCAAATTTCCATGCAACATTGAGCCACCTCCCGGAAGACCTTGTTTGGCTGTTACCCCAAGGACTGAGGATTGCTGAGGTTGCAATAGGTTATCTACCGCATTAAATTGTTAAATAAGTTTAACCACAGCACAAAGAATAAACGCTGAATGGAACCAAGGCAGATGCTGCAACATTTCTCAGCAATTGGAGATCATGTCCTCCCAAGTAGGTGAAATCAGCATGCATACATCTCGTTGAACGGAAGTGACCCCAGTTTTGTTTCTGGCTCTTGCAGGCACTGAGAACCAACAAAGAAAACAAAAGGTCAGTCCATTTGCTGGCCAAATTTGCATACAAGTTACAAGAAACACCAACTCTCCAGAGAAGTTCCAGAAAGGCATCATGCACAAATATTAGGCTGAAGAAAGATTCACCAAAATAATTCTTCCACTCTGGGATGCCCAAGTAGAACAAGAAGCCATCCGAATGAAAACAAGAGTGCAATATCACACAATGTAATCCAGTACCAATTAACAGTAATATAGTTTCTCAAAAAAAAATTAACAGTAATATGATGCACATCAATACACAAATGTTGGCTGCCAAATCTGAATGGATTTGAACCATCACATCACACACATTGCCATTGGCTGAACTGAATCTGAATGGAAGTTCGTTTTTCTATCACAAGCATAACCACAAGAAAACATTTACAAGATTATAAACCTCTCATATGATCTGTCCACTTCATGAATGTTTCAGATGGCAACAACAACGGCAACATCATCACATTACCTTTGCACTGCGGATAATGCCTTCACCGAAGCCATCTGCGACCGCTAACACCTGAAATGAGACATGTAAAACATCATCGCACAACATGAATGGACAAACAAAAGGCATAAAAAAATTACCAAGAAAGGATTGAAATGGCAAGAAAGATGGCACCTTTGGGTTGAGAGAATCCACGGTGAGAGAAGAGGAGAAAGGAGACATTTTTCTTCTCTTTTCTTGGTTGGTTGCTGCTGCAGCCGCCGACCCTGGGTTTCTTCACAAAAATGCTACCAACGCTAGCGGGAATAGACGAGATGCACGTAGTAACTAGTATAGACTCGCCTATAATTTAAAAAGAATAAAATTATTTTATTTTATTTTTTACTATGTCTCCAATCTCACTTTAACCTCCCTACTTCAAAACAATTCAAGTAGATCTCTCTATTTTTAAAAACAGATCTTTTTTAGTTTCTGAATAGTTAGATGAGTTATTTTGATAATGTGTTCTATTGCATATTTCAATCTCTTTTTGTGTTTTCTCCTTTTACACGTGACTTTGTAGTTTGCACAAATCATCTGGTCTATATACTACAGAGAACAGGTAAGTCATGCTCCTGTTCAGCTGGTTGTCACCAAACTTCATACAACACAGAATAACAAGAACAGAAAGTAACTAACAACAATCTCCTCAATTGTCATAAAAAAACAGTACACTGTTTTCCATTTAGCAATTCAGGAACAAGCACACACAACAATGATGTATGGCTTGCTTTATTTTCTCGTCTCAAGGTTGATGCTGTTACACATGTAAGGGGAAAAGATGGTTTACGAAAATCCATCAGGCTTGTATGTAACTACCACCAGTACTATCTTTCACATTGTGCTACAGTTTAGTCGCGATACTCCACCATGAACGCCTCATGGAACACCTTGAAGCGGGAGATGATCGCGGGGATCTTCTCCTCCTGCGGCAGGATTGTGCATCTGAAGTGCAATGTGCCGGGAACCTTTTCAGGCAGAAAAGATCAATGCATCAGTACAATGGCCCAAGTACCCCAAAGGAAACCATGGAAAAATTTAAATGTAATGTGCATTGTTAATAAACCTCAAAAGCAGTTTTTGATATATTAATACTCTAGAATCAAAAATTACTGAGAGAAATCCTTAACAAAGCTGAGATAGTGATAACATCCAAATATTAAGTTGGCATCATGTATTGGAATTAATTGACAGTAACTGGTAGTGCAAAATCTGATGTGCCATGTCCCAGGAAAAGATAGCTGATCATGAACAGCACTAGTAAAACAAGAATGGTCAAGTTGTTCTTCATGTACTGTCAGACATTTGCAAGACAAACTCAACACGAAAGAGTACTTCTTTTTGGTTTCTTATACTCCAGGATTCAAAACTAAAAAAGAAATCCTACAATTGTTGCTTAATGGCATTAAAAAATATTAGGTTGGCCTCAAAATCTTGGAACCAATAGTTAGTAACTAAGAGTACAAAAATTGACTATAATCCCCAAATCAAGAAACGAAATAACTCACTTGTCCAAATCCAGATCCAGGGACAACAACAATTCCAGTGGACTCAAGAAGACGAAGAGCATAGAATGCATCAGGCGCTTTCTTAGCAGCGTTGGCAGCATCAATTGCCTTCTGTGGCAGACGAATCTGAGGAAAGAGATACATAGCTCCTTCGGCCTTGTTGCATGTGATGCCCTCGAGACCGTTGAATGCATCCTCCAATTTCTATGATACAGATAAACAAATTCTTAGGATGTGATTGCATAGTAAGAAAATAAATTCATTCCAAGGCATAAGAGAATTGAAACCCTATGGAACCTTTGCACGGAGAGCCAAAGATTTTAGGATGCCATCTTTCTCTGCCTTGTATGTAGCATAAGATTCATCCCCAGCCTGCAGAGTTCAGAAATGCCTTTCAGTCGATGATTTGACATTTCATGTAGAAATCTAAAAGGAGGATGCATTATTGACCTTCGGTGGATTCATGATGAGGCTCACAAGAATCTGGCCAGTGATATTGGAACACAAGTTCACTGATGATATTTTGTAGATCTGCTCTCTTACAGGGGCACTGAAGCCAGTAATCTCCATATAACCTCCTCTTTTCCCACACTCTCCATAATATCCTGGGGGCAGCCAAAAAGATCTCTGTTCGATAAGCCAATGGGTAGTGCACATAGAAAATTAAACAGGTAGATCGTGACATACCTTTAGAAACAGATTGGAATGATACAAGAGGGAGATCATCTTCGTTGTATCCCATGGACCTTGCTATCTTCTTGAAAGAGTTAAACTTCTTGTTGTCAACATAGATGTTCTCTTGGTACACCTACCAATGTAAATTACATCCATGTAATGGACAACATAAATAATGAGAACTCAGCTCAAAGTTAGTAGAGTGTAGGGTGTTATTGGGCCTTCTCACCCCAAAAACTAGTTTAAGAGATGAGCTTTTCTCTCACACTTTTAAGTTGGCACCCAGTCTCTTCCACATTGGTTATGAGATAATCCCAACAATATAGGTGTTTTGTCAAATAACTAGTTTCTCACCTCGTCAGCCAGAAGCACAAGGCCCTCGTCTTTGCAGAATTTCACTATATCACATTGGTTTTCCTCAGCAAGAACCTAAAGAGTAAATGAACCTCTTCAGTGATGGTTTTTGCATAATTTGTAGCAATTAAATAATATTTGTGCACAACAAGGAAAAATGTTATCTAACATGAAAGATACCACAAATTGGCACTGTACATTTGTATATCCGGAAAATATGCACGTGAAGAGAAAGATACAGCAAGCCAATAGTATGTTTTAGATCAGAGAGAAGGGAGGGGGGATAATGAGACTGAACCTGCCCAGTTGGGTTTCCCGGATTTATCACCACCAATGCCTTAACAGTTACTCCTTTTGACCGAGCATCTTCAAGTTGATTTTTAAGCTCAGAAATCTCCAAACCCCAGCCTGTTGATTCATCGAGATAATATGGAACCTAAAAAAATGCTTTCCAGTTAGACTTCATTGCTTTTGCATGAAGAGTTACTAACTTGAACTTTCGGTCAGGAAAGAAACAGACATACAAGAGCTCCACCATGAAGAGCTATGGAGGCTGAGTACAAGGGGTACTGAGGAATAGGACAGAGAATGCCATCTTTCTCGTTCCTTATCAGTAATTGCATCATCAAGTGCACCTAACAGGCAAAAGACAAAATGGTCAGAATGGAATCATTTTTTGTTTATTCAGAAAATTTCATGGACAATTGAAAGAGGAGGCCAAGTTCATACCCCAGGACTTGCTCCGTCTGTAAGGAAAATGTCATCTGCATTTGCAGGGAAACCATCACGGGAGGTGATCCCAGCAGCAATTGCATCACGGAGTCCTTTGATACCCTAGGAAAAAGAAACAAAACAAAATTAAGCCAATATTTCTTTTCTTTTTTCCTTTTGTGAGCAAATATCTAGTGGCCCATGCTTACCTGGCTGTGACTGTATGCTCCTGTGGCTTTTCCAGGGATCAATGCAAGAATCTGCTTTGCCCGAGCAATAGCATCAGTGCTGCAACAAGATGAGGCATCAGCTATACACAATAACTTTAATAAGACATCTAATTGGTCATGGAAACTTTTGATTGAAAACAGAAAAGCTAAGAATGGCCAATGTAGTAAACAAGACAAACTACAAATAATAAAAGTTCAATATTTGGAAAAACTTAAGCTTGTATATTTGATCCATGCAGATGAATTACAAGATGCTGTTGATATTTACCTGAACAACAATTTGGTTTCCTCTCTCTCTAACAGGTATGGATGATCACAAAGGGCAAGAACCTGCAATATTACATTTAAATATCCAAAAAGCAGAAAACAAAAGGTAAACTCTGTGAGTAAATTCACACACCTCCCTGAAGAATGTAACTGGTTGCTGACCAAGAGACTGGGGATTACCGATGTTGCAATAGAGGATCTGCAGAAAAAACAGCAAGCCTAGATAAATTATCATCAAAAATGGATAACACTTCTTATAGCTGCAATCTGCAAAAACAGTGGTTAAGCACCTCATCAAAAGGGAGCAACCCTGGTTGCGTCTGTAGTTGTTGTTGCAGGCGCTGGAAACAGAAACGAAGATACTTGATTAGTTTCTCCGCAGGTACTTACAGGCACAAGAAATGTGCAGTTTAGTAAATTGAACCCAGGATCAAATAGGCTAGAATTATTTGTGTAACTTAAATAAGATCCATGTCTTGTATTACCAAAGGCCCTAACAAACAATTTTAGTTTGATAATTAGGTCAATTTCATCTATGAACCAAAAGCCTTTGTCAACAATCTCCATCAGAAAAGCCACAAAGCAGGGAGACTTGTTTATGTAGCTCAAATAAGGTTCAAGGCTTGTATTAGCACCTGTGCAGGTAGTTTCATATGTTGTAATCCACTGAAAACAAAGCGGCACTACCGAAACTCGAAGTACAATAAAAACACCATCCAATTTAACTTCTTGAGGTGGATTGGACCAATAATGATTCAAGAATACGAACAGACTGAAATCAGACTATACTGGATTTCAACAAATACCAAATAGCAGATGATAGTAATCCAAAATACCTGAGCATGGATGACAATCTCTCCACGGACTGCATACTCGCATTTTAAGACCTGCAAGAGAGAACATTAACCAGTTACTAGAAAATGCACCTTGATGGTCAGAAGATGATTATTATGAGCCATCCCAATAAAAAGTTAAAAACAATACATAGTGCACATCTTATGTGTGCTAGTCGTCAGTTCATTCTCAAACTGAAATCAGATTAAACGGTTTCCAAGTTTCACCAAATAGCATAGCAAAGCAAAAGAAGTGATATTGTGGTGTTCAAATATCATGTAAGTAACTGTGATCAGAAGTTCCAAAGGAAAGAATGTCTGTACTCTGTACTAAACTAGTGTTGTGAATCATCATATGCTGCCTTATGTTATAGTTGATGAATAAATTAAATAACACTACAAGCATAAACAATGAATAAATTTGAAGTCACTTCATGCTGAGACATTATAACAATCAAAAGGTTTGCGAGGGAACTTTAGAGACAGAGATCACCTAACAATCAAAAGTAGAACATGAAAATTAGCAAAAAGAAAAAAAATTGAACAAAAGGTACACTTCAAGAATTAGAATAAAAGAACATTCTAATACTTTCATAATAGCAAAGCATCAAAAAATAATTGTTGACCAAAAGGGGGAAATCAAGATTAGATGAAAATGACATCGATCAAAAGACATTCATGCCCCACTCAGATAACACCCAAAATGTGATGGCAATTACCAACTGAATATCTCCACAAGTTGCCAACTAAGCAGCATCTGTGCTCTTGTCAAAATAATAATAATGTGGTGCTACAGCATCAAGCCATCAACATGGCATCATTTTGTACCACAACTGGGACAACTCTAAAACAGATTCCTTTCAGCGAGAGCGAGAGCGAGAGCGAGCGAGCGAGCGAGAGAGAGAGAGAGAGATTGCAATGGTTTAGAACTATAGATGGAATTTTCCTGTTTGGTCACATCAAAAACTGCACTTCGGCAGCTCAAATGGTATAGAGACTTATATTTGGATTAAAAGGGAACAAAGCATCTAACTAATACATTTCCAATCAAATGCTAAATGATTAAACTTTACAGAGTAAGAATTTTGAATTCCAAACCACAACAAAATGACACCTCTCTGAGAACAGCAACACAAGAACTAGAAGATCTTCTAAAAAAATCATAAAGAACTAGAAGAACTGAAGAAAAGAGCATGACAACCACATTAGAGAAAACCCAAGTAGCACGAAGCCACAAGAAACCACTCCACCACCATCAAATAAAAAACCATCTCGCCTGGTACATCACTCCATGAATCTCATCTCCCCTTGCTGGATTTCTCCAAGGAAAAAAAAACAAAATCGAACCAACACTCCATTTCACACAGAAAATAACAGGAACAAAACCACTTCATGGAACCAAACAAAGACTAGAACTCGATACAGGACGCGTCAAATCAAGAACGAACAAAACCCAGTTGGGCAAACACCTCAACAAACTACTCCACCGCATCAAAGTCCAATCTTACCTTCCTCAAACGAGAAACCACCCACTAAAAGATCAAGGAACGAAGAAAAAAAATCAAAAAAAAAAAAAGAAGAAGCCCACGCTCACCTTGGGGTTCAGGTTCTCGACGGCGACGATGGCAGCCATGGCTGGATCAACAAAGAGCAAAGGGGAACGACGAACTCTTCTTCTTGCCGGTATCTATCAATCAACTTTGGTTTCGTGGCGAATCGGAGGCTGCAAATGTCGCGATGCTTATAGAGGAGGAGGAGAAGAAACAAGCGGACAAGTCGCACACAGGAAAGTATGAAACAGAGGAAAGCGTGTGGAAGGAAACTGATAAAACAGCAGACCAGCTGCGGTTTAACCTTTTTATCAGTCTGTGGACTAGGATCTGTCTGGCTTCATGGCACTAAAGCTTAGCCAGTTGTGTCAATTTTTTTATTTAAATTTTGCTATTTAGTATGAATCTATTTTTTTTTCTAGTATCTTATATCAAATCCCTCTCTTTAGAGTATATTTCGAATATAAAAATATTATAGACATTTTGAAAACATTACATTTAATAAAAGTGAATATTTTTTCCTCCAGAATTATTACTTTTTAAATATGACTCCTTACCTAGTTTCCTGCTTAATTTCGCCAATAACAGCAAACGGATGTGGGGCAATGAGATGGCGATAGTGCTGTTGGCCGCGGATAGCAATAGTGGGCGGTGACAGTTGGTAGGAGAGACAAGCCATGGAAGAGGTGAGGTCGTGGCAAAGGCGCTGCTAGACATAAGTGGTGGCGGTTGGTAAGGGAAGAGAAGAGGCAGGAGGAGGTAGCGGCAATGGTAGGGGATCGGAACGGGGAGGAGGAGGGAGAAAAGTGAAGAGGAGAATAGAGTGTGGAGATTAAATCTAGTTTCATATGTGTGGTGTAGATAATACAAATTTCTTAAGAAAAAACAAGTACTTCCATCTTAAATAGTCTCTTTTTGAGTTTTGTTGATGTGTTGATACTTGTTTTTTCTTATCTTATATACACATTCTCTATCTTTGATCAAATCTTCCTATTACATCTAGTTTTTTAAGATTCACTTAATCTCTTTCTTAATTTCTCCAACGACACTGGGCTAACGGCTAGTCGAGACGGCGGTGATGTCACTAACCTCGAGTTGAGACAATGGGAAGTGGCAACCACAGAAAAGGAGGTGGCAACGGAGTAGAGGTGAAGGTAATGAGGCCAAACGGCGGCCAGTAGGGAGAGGGAGAGGAGGAGGTGAAGAGGGAGGAAGGGAGGCGGTGGCGATGGTGTGAAGGAGAGAGAAAGAGAAGAAAGAAGATAATGTATGATGACTGAGATTGAATCTAAATTTAAATATATAATTTAGATAATCCTAGAGAACTTTTTTGTTTTCCTACAATATCGTAAGTCTGGTGATATGTTCCGATATGATGGAGAGGAATATCATCATTAAAACCGTGTTACAAGGTCCTTCCGAGTTTGTAGAGTTGTAATTACTTTTATCTCTTTTCTCAAACTTTGTTTTGAGTTTTTGAGAGATAAGTGATTAGTTTTTGAATTTTTTATTAAGACGATTATTTATTAAAAAAAACTCAAATATCCAGTCTATCGGAATTATTTTTGAAGAATGGATCAGACAAATTTGGAGAGTAGAAAGTGGGAGAAAAAACTAAGGGCTTGTTTGGGAGCCTCAGTATTGTGTATTTCTAATAAAAAATTAAGGTATTTTAAAAAATTGTAGTATGAAAAACTTTGGTGTGCTTAGATGAAAAAAACAGAGATAAAAATACCACAATTTGTCTCAAAACCCAGTTTTATCACTATATCAAAAACTTTGGCCCAACCCAAAGTTTTCGTTGAAACTGCGAAAAGAACTGTGTGACCGAACGCGAAAACCCTTGGAAAAAGTGGGAGCACCATCTCACACATGGAGGGACGTCCGGCGCCAGTGCCGGCACTGGAGAAAGGCACGAGTCGTCATCCCTCACCTTCCTCTCCGCTCGCCGTCTATGCGTGCAACCTCCAGTCATCGTCGTAGCCACCTCCCGGCCAATCGGCATCTACGGTCAACATCCTGTCCAGCAGGCGGCCGATCGTTGTGTCAAGCAGACGTCTTGGCCACGGGCATCGCAATCATCGCCTGATGTCGGTCTGTAGCCACTAGCTGCCCTGCTCCCCACTTGCAGCCTCGCCCTAATCACGATGAGCCTCCTCGCCATGGTGTCGATCAGGCCCCTCGTCTCGCCACCCATCGGCCCCCTCACCCTGGCCAGGACTGGCCCCATCGCCTCACCCTGGCCACGACCAGTCCCCTAGCCTCGCCACCAACCAGCCCCCTCGCCTCTATCTCCGTTGCCTGCGCATAGCGCCGTGGTGGTGCGTGCCTCTGCTGCACCTTGCCCTCCACATGTGTCTCCGTCGCCGGCGTGTGGCGGCGTGGCTGCGCCTACCTCCACATCCGCAAATGGGTGTCCTTCGTCTCCGTTGTCGGCATGTGGCGCTGTGGTAGCGCGTAATTCCGCTGCCACGTACCCTCGACAGAAGATCCCTCCTCCGCCAACAGTCTCCACTGCTCAACAGCTCTTGTGGGCCGCCGCTTGACTCCTTGTACACGCAACTGGCCTCTGGGAGTTCCACCCGTTGCTCGGTTCCCCGGCTAGGCCGCCCACCTTGCACATGCGCCACCGGACCACCACCATCCACAATCCGTTGGCCGCCTGCACAGGATCCTTTTTTTTGTCCACTTTTACCTGATACTGTATTTAACAGATTTCAATCCAAACACCTCTAATACTTTAGTTTTCAAAACTTACTTTCACAATACCACAGTTATACAATACCAGCTCTCCCAAACAAACCCTAACACCATAACCTATGATGTTAGCTTCACAACCCTAACATTGTGGTTTTATTCTGTCTGATCCAAAAAAAAATGTCATTTTTTTACCATAGAAAGTCAATTTTTTAAACTTTGACTATTAATATAGTTATAAATATTTAGATTGGATATAAAACATTATACGAGCATATTTCTCATTAAAAAATTTCATAATATTATAATTATTTATTAACATATTGTAGTCAAAAGAATGGTCAGAGTTACATATTTAAGACCGGGTATAATTAAGAGTTACATATTTAAGACTGGGTATAATTAAAAAACGATATTCTTTTTGACAAGAGGGAGCACCATAACTTAGTTCAAAGTCATATATGTAAATTGTTTTAAGAAAAAAAATGCGTAGGATTTATTTTAGATTTCTAATAAAAAATTCTTAGTTTTCTTTTTAGAGCTGAGGTATCATCAAGACCAGTGAGATATTACTTTGATTAGATTACATGATTAGAAAGAGGAATGGAATTTGGCTTTTTTTTTTTTCTTTTCTTTTCTCTCAATTTTTTTTTCAGGATGGAAAAGTTCTATATATTGCTTCGGCTACATGGGGAGAACGGAGAGAGAAGCGTCGGTCACTTGTTTTCTTATATTTCCACCTGCATTTCCGAGCTTGCTGATGTGCGCTCTCGTTCCGATGAGCATAGAGAAATAGGTGACGACAAAAAAAAAAATTGAAGCAAGAGCAAGAGTTTTTTATGAATTTTTGGAACCTTGTTGAATTCTTCTAGATAGTATTTTGTTTATCTGGATACATTTGAGGTCATTACACTTTGCAACAATAAATAGGGATCACTTTGATCCTTTTTTAATATAAAAAAGAACAAATTGTTTTGATTTCACCTATTTTCATTTAGTTACCTTTGATGATGTTCAAGAGCGGCATATCTAGAGTTTATTATCCTTATGATCTTATTATATAGTTATTGTAAATTGGTTCTAATTTTACGATATATGAGATTTATAAGCTTGTATAAGATGTAACTGTTAATTTTTAGTATTTTATATGCAACAAGGATGGCATACCCAAATAGAAGTAACAATTAGGACATATGATTAGTATGAACTATAAAGAAAATATATACTTATTCAATAAATACAACTATATATTTTATTCTTATATGAGCGGCTATGCCATTTATTTGGTCCTCCAAAAATAAAAAGTTCTTTTTCTTTGTTAAAAAGGCAACCAAGCTTTTTCATGAAAATAAAAAAATTTTCTACAATACACAATTTTCATCAGCGAATCAATAGAAAATTGGATTAACTAATCTGATCTACACCAATTCAATTATTAGAAATCTAGTCCTCAAGATTAGAACCGTTCTCACATAAATTTCTTATTATACCAATACCAATTGCAACAACTACGTTTTTATTTACTCCGAAAAGTAAGGTTTTTAAAAGAGTTTTAAATATTTCCCCTACAAAAATGCATCTATTGTTTGTATCTTTATTCATTTTATTGGCAAGGTGGGGACATTTCATGTATGTGTAGTTTTTTGATATATTTCACATGGTTTTAGCCCAAGTCTACATCACATCACGTAGGAAGGAAGAAACGAAAAAACATGGAGCTCCACGTCATATATGTGTCGAAAAGGACAGAATTTTTTTTGTGCCTCTGGGTGCATTGTATTATTATTATTACTTGGGAAAGAAGTTGGAGAAAAAGTGGTGAAGTCATGAAGGGCCAAATCATCTTGGGGCATAAGAAATTTGCCCATGGTGAATCTTTCTTGCAGTAAGTACCATTGTAGTGGGCGGTCTTTACGATTAGTTTAGGCCTCAGAATCTATGGATTTGCGCCTGGGGTTTGGCCAAGGTACCAAAAGGCTCGGTCATATGATCATATCGGCTTAGTTCGAGTTCTATTCTGATCTATTTTTAGTTCAATAAATATATTGCATCAATTAATAGATTTAAATATTTTTGAACTCACTAAACATATCAAGATATTCGGGATTGACTAGGCAATATTTGAAAAATCAGGTTAATTTGTGTTCAAATTGGACTTTTTGATCTTATTAGAGCCTATTTGGAAGCAGATTTTTGCCCATTCCGGAGGGATTTTGATGTGCTAAGATTAGTATTCTAGCTTGGCTTGGTATGATGTTTGGATGGGTTAGAATTAAAAATTCTAATAAGACTAAAATCTAGAAATAATCTATAAGAAAAAATTACGGAAATGATCTACACTTATTTTTTTAAAATTAATTTGTCATGTTAGCTTGTTAAATTTTAAACACTCGATAGCACACTTATCACAATTAGAAATAGCCGCTTGTTAAGTCGGTCTGTCCCCTGCCCGACACGGCTCTCAACTCTCTTTTTCTCTCCAGGCTCTAGGCACCCTAAGCACACATTAAACCAACTCTCACCCAAAGTTTATTTCTCTCATGCACATATTTCTCTTTTCAAATTGAAATATATTGAAATCTAGTCGTAATTTTCAGTTGGTGCAATTATCGAATTTGTAGATCCATGCAAAGCTCTTCAAAACTAGATGAGTTTTGTTGAAATCCAACCATTTTTTGCTTAATGATTTTGTTAATTACATCATTAATAGTGCTTAACTAGATGGTAGAAATAAGTGTTCATTGTGATATCATCTTAAGCTAGTTTGGAGATCACGATGTTGTGTAGTATTTTAATTTTATATTGTGGATGAAAATTTATTTAAATGCTTACCGACCATAGGTTGTAATTATGTTAGGTTATTTAGTTTACAAAGTTTATATGCATGTATATTTTTTAGGGTTAGGTTAATTTAAAAAATTGAACTAGTTAGTTTATATAATTTTTTAATTAATGGTATTTAACTATTTAAAGACATAGGTGATTTTGCTAATCACTGTAGGTTTTATTCTTTGCATGAACTTTTTTGTGGTCAATTTAAGTTAGAAAGTTAAACCGTTTATTTTTATTTATGAAAATTTATTTATGTTTGGTTAGTTTAACGACCACAGTTTATGTGCATATGTATTTTTTAGGGTTCAATTAATTTAGAAAGCCTAACTATTTGTCCTATATAATTTATTTGTGATTAACTGTAACAACTGCAGTTTATATGCATGTGTATTTTTTAGGGTTAGGTTAATTTAGAAAGCCGAATTGTTTATTTTATATAATTTATTTGTGATTAACTATGGCATTTAGCTATTTAACAACGTAGCTGATTTGTGTGCATACACATTGTTTGTTTGGGTTTAGGTCAAGTTAGAAACTTGAACATTTTGGTTTTATTTTTGCAAATCTATTTATATGTTTAAGGACCATAGGTTATATTTATGATAAGTTAGTGTAGGTTAGAAAGTTTATGTGCATGTGAATTTTTCAGGGTTATGTTAATTTAGAATGCTGAATTGTTTAGTTTGTATAATTTATTTGTGATTTACCGGTGCATTTAGTTATTTAACGACACGAATGATTTGTGTGCATGAATATTTATTTGGGGTTACGTCAAGTTCGATAGTTGAACATTTTGGTTTTATTTATGTAAATTTATTTATATGCTTAAGGAACATAGGTTATATTTATGTTAGATTTGTGTAGGTTAGAAAGTTTATGTGTATGTGTATTTTTTTGGGTTAGATCAATTTAGAATGATGAACCGTTTAGTTTATATACTTTATTTGTGGTTAACTGTGGCATTTAACTATTTAATGACGCAAATGATGTGTGTGCACGAACATTTATGTAAATTTATTGATATGCTTAAGGATCATAGGTTATATGTATGTTAGGTTAGTGTAGGTTATAAAGTTTATATACGTGAACAATTTTTAGGGTTAGGTTAAGTTAGAAAGTTTAATCGTTTATTTTATATTATTTTTTTGTGATTAATCATTGCATAGAAATAAAAAAGAAATAATACTTACCATAATTAAGAGAACCATAGGAGGAAAAAATTGTAGTATAGTTAGAGAAAATAATTGAGAAAATAATAAAAATAAGTAAAAGAACTAAAGAAAAGAAGCATAAAACCATAAATAAGCAAAAAATAATCATGGAATTGGATATTTAAAATACTCTATTTAATTGAATACCTGTATATGATTATGTTTATTGAATGGCATAAATGTGTTTTGGGAATGTAGCAATCAAAAAATTTTATGCATATTTTACGATGATGACTTAATTCGCGATGGCCCATACAGTATAGATAGGAGCCATGACAAGTATGTGATGGCCAACCTGAATTTATAGAACACATCATTCATGGATGTAAATTTTGGATCCTAAGTCTCTTTGGGAAGAGCCCACAACACGAAATGATTCAAGTTGAAGGGCTCATTATTAGGAAGATGAAGAACGGGTCATATTGGGTGTTGCATAAAGTGAAAGGGGACAGTACATGGGGCTCTTTTATTCGCAGAGTGAAGGACTCCAGAGGTAGACTGGGCGCAATATATGTTCGGTTTTGTGACATAAAATCGGCAGAGTGTCACCTTAAAGGCGGGCCTAGCAAAGTCTCATGAGCAGAAAGAAGGGATGTATCGAGCCCATCAAGATTTAGAGTTAGCAAATGGTCAGATGTTTTCTGTCACACTTGTGTGGATGTATGCAAGATATTGGAGGGCCTTGCAGGCGTGTCTGACAAAGATGATTTGACAAATTTGGAAGCATCTGATGACTCTCATGAGGATAATTTTGGTCCCTTGGAGAGAGGCCTGATCAATCTGGATTTGGTTCCATTGTGCTATCAATGAGCTAGAATTCGACATGGTCTTTTGATCGATATAGTATCTAGCTAGAGTAGGAGCTTCGCAGCAAACAAGATTGAAGAATGTTGTCGCCAGATGATCTCTTGCATTGAACTGGTAGTATAGGGTGGTGAAGTCCACTCCTAATTTATATGTGGCAGCCTGTGTAATACTGGAGTGCCTGTCAAAGATTTGTGCGTTACAATAGAAAGATGACATCGGTTTTGTGGTGACTAAAGTTATCGTACACACATGCATGTTTACGAAGGCATTGGACAGATATAGAAACATGACAATCGCATTTGTCAGTAACATCATCCAACCATCAATACAGGAAACATTTCCATAATGCCATCAGTTCAAGAAAATTTCCTCTATCATCAAATTTGTCCAACTCATCATGACCACAAAGGGCAAACCTTGATACAAAAGATATCTACCAGCATCTATGGAAATATTGCATCACTTTGCTTTTGGAGAGAAAAAACAACTGATTGTTCTTGTGCCATTAGATTTATACATTTTTTTACTACCCTACTATGGAAGCTGTTGACTACTCCTGCATGAGAACAAATCCTTTACGACTTATTCCAACTTGAAATCTTTTTGTTACAAATGCATTATTTCCAGCTTGGCCTTCAATGCAATCTCTTAATAAGTAGAAACATAAACAAACGGCCTTCTTCGCCTTCTCACTATACTCTAGCTAATTGGGGTGTTCATCATACCATTCAAGATTAAATAGGCGTGTCCTGTTTGCTACAATTTTTGTTGGGAAATCACGAGCAAGTAGCTGGCAAGGTCCTTTAATCAAGTACCTTCGCCGAATCTCATCTCTTTGATTTGGATGGTATTCCGAAATTTTCTTCCTATCAGTTGGATCCCAAGGAAAGTCATTCAAATCAATTTCTTGAGGTGTTAAAAATGACCGAGCTAATTTTGGTCCATGTTCACTCCAATTAGTATTTGATGCATTTATACCAGTAGAAGTGCCCCCATCATCATCCGAAGTTGTTGGTAATTTTCTTTTTAAAAACCGTTCCATCAACTTATTTGTCAAATTAATGCCACACATGAAACATTAAACTAAACACCACATATAGAATTGAAAGTAATTAAATAAATATCACTAGTTTTTCTTATTGGACATTTTTCAATGGACAATGGTTGATAAGCTCTGTGAAGGGATTAGGGTCACCTGTTTGGGTCTATTGGGGTCACCTTATACATACATGGGCTTTTGCGGCGGCTGGAGGAGGAAGAAGGAAGCACACTGGGAGTTGAATTGGGGTTGGTGTGCTGTGCTAGGACAATGTCGAGCAATGCAGTGACTTAGGGGAGTTTTGGGACCTCACCTGTTGCTGTTTGGAGTTGATGCTGCTGCTACCTATTCTGCTCGAAAGCTACTGGGTGATGGTGGAGCGGGCGGGGGTGGGTGGGGAGGGAGAAGCTGGCAATGTATTGGGGACGAAGAGGAGACAGTGAAGTAGCCTGAGCTGCTGTTGCTATCCCACTGTTGCTGCTACCTCACTAGTTCTGCTACTATTTGCATTGTGAGAGAGAGGGAAGACTTAAGAAAGTGCTGGAGGTTGCTGCCTTTTGTTGTTGTTGCATTGGAGGAGGAGGAGGAGGAGGCAAGGAGGTAACTTGAGCTGCAGCTGTTGGAGACTTGTGAAGTGACTGAGTCTTGATACAGAGGAGGAGGAAAATAAGGTGATGGTGGCTTGTTGCAGGGTTGCTGCTGCACAGGAGCTGCTGGTCGATTGCTAAGACCAGGAAGCTAGAGAAAAACAAGAAGAAGACAGAGAGTGAGAGAGTTGAGGTGATTGCTGTGTGGTGGCTGAGAGAGAGAGAGAGAGAGAGAGAGAGAGAGAGAAGAGAGAGAGAAGAGTTGTGTGTGTGCTGGTGAGGCTATGGGAGAGTGAGTGTAGTGGGTGTGTGCATGTGTCCGTGTGTGTTTAGGCTTAGAGGGAGTGTGTGTGTATTAAGTGAGGGTGGGAGCTGGTGAGGGTGAGAGAGAACTGAGAGAGTGTGAGTTGGGTGTGTGTTTGTTGTGGAAATTTTTTTTATTAATAACTCAAAGTAAAAAAATAATTTGAAAAATAACCCACAGTTTACCGAAATTGTGAATATGACTGGCCACCTCATCTAATTGCGGCTCACGACCGCGACAATGTGGAATCGACCACGACGGATGCTTCTCGCAGATCACAACCACGATAGCCTTCTTTTCCGGAGCGCACACGCGGCAAAGGAGCGCACACGCGCGACAAAAGCTGTGCAGGTCATTTCCATTTCCCATCCGCGACTAAAAGTGTTTTTCAAAGCCTAGCCGTTTTTGTCGTATCACCCACGCGCGAACAGTAGTTTACCATCTTCTCACGAATTTTCGTGTTCTCGGACAGGTTTTAACCCCCCTATGCAGGTCATGGTCTCTCTCATCCATTTAGAACTCCAATCCACACTTCTTCTACTTCAAAATTTTTGTGTTTGAACCAAATTTTCTTCAAATCTGTTCGTTGTTCGAAGTCAGTGCAGTTGAGAAAGTTGTAGCTCAGAGAAAGATCTTCGAAACGTGGTAAGTTTTGTTGAAATGAAAATATTTTTTTTTGCTAATTTATGTGCTAATTATGTGATTAGTAACTAAGCAGATGTTAAAATAATTTACAGTAGTTTATGCATAGTTTAGTCACAATAATTTAACATTAATTGTGCACATGGCCTTCTGCATCCATAGATCACAAAACTTTGAACAAGTTTTAGATACTTTATGTACTGCACTTCTATCACTATTCCAAGTTTTGTCTTTGTCTTAATAAGTAATATTATGTCAAGTATTATTGCCAAAAAAATTGGGGATGATAGATGTATTGCTGAGAAGTAGTACATGGGTGAGATTCACCATTGTATGCACAAATGATTAAACTTGTGTTTGCTCTAAGATTCTAAGACATTGTAATGGTCAGGTCGAATTCTTGGTCTTGTGGTTCAAAGACCTCGTCTTCTGCATACACACAACAGCAACAACCCAACAAATGGTACACAGCCCTAGTATTAGTATACTAACATACACACAAGATATAGAAATGTAAATACGAAGTGCAGAAATGCAAGTTTGGATGCAACTGCACTTGATTCTGACTTAATTAGGGTTTCAAATAACCTAAAACATGTAAGTTTTCTACAGCGACATAGCTCAAATTAATGGCCATTTGTTGTGTTAAAATCTATCACACCCTAAAGGTTACCGGAGGTTTTATCACAGTTTTTGTCTGATTGTTGAATTTTTATTGTGTTAAAATCTTAGCATGAGGTAGCACATGAGCTGGAAAATTACTAAGACTTAGCCAGTAGGTAAATGAGGACACTTTAGTGAGTTTACTGTAGCATTAGTGATTTTATCAGGTTTAAAATGGTAATTTAGCACTAATAAAGTCCAAAATTACATGCAAGGACTACTTTTTAATTTGTAAAAACTTGAGGGCTGCAGGGAAAAATAGGGTTTTCTGACAAAGGGGGTAATTTGGATGAATTACTGTTCATTTAGTATATTTTTAAAGTTATTTTAGTAATATTCTAGCATACAATCATTAAATTCTAAAACTTTAATTATTTTTTAGGGCTTTCTTGAAAAGGTGTCTTTTATGAATAATCTCTTCAGATACATAGTCATTTTTGTAACAAAAATTATAAAGTTTTTCGCCACCTGGGCTTCCTTGTAATCTGATTCTCTTTTTTTCAATAAGACTTTTCTTTTTATGATGCAATTAATTAAGGGACTAAATTGTGATTATTCCTTTTGCAGTTCAATCCTAAATAGGTGAAACATTAGTAATTAAATTTATTACAATTTTCCATAATTTTTAGAAATTTTTCTTGTGCATAACTTAGCTTTACATTTAGGGTTTGTTCTATCTTTTATGTGAATCAATTCTTTTAACCTAATTTTAAATAAATGCAGGGTTTGTTTGAATTTATCCAAATTGCTCTACTGCCTCACATTATAGGTTTCTATATGATCATGCACTCAAATGCAAAACAATTTGAAATTTAAAAGCATTTTAAAACATTAAGAAATTTGGGGCATGAGAACGGACCAGTTTGAGTCTAACTCGGCCAAAACCAACCAAAACCTGATCCAACTCGACCAATTCGACCAGTTCCGAGACTAACTCGCTCAAACAGACCAAATCCGAGACCAATTCGACCAAAATCGACCAAAAACGACTAGAACCGACCGCAACTGACCAGAAACCTCTCAATTCGACCAAAATCGACCACAACCGACCACACACAATCAATTCGACCAAATCGAGTCCTATTCGACCGCGGGCGCGTTATGTGTTCGAATGGAGTGCCTTTTCGACCGCGGGTGCGTTTTAGAATTCTCTTAGGGCTTGTATTAGCTTGCGACCAGGACCCAGCCTCGACCAGCACTCATATGGGCGCCGATTTTGCTGCCAAAAAAGATTTGACCAAGGCTGTGCTCGTGTAGTACTCGACTAGAAGTCTTTTTTTCTTGTTGCTTTGGTTTTCTTGGTCGTTAGAGGCTCAAATGTGGTCGAATTCGGCCCAAATTTGGTAGGATTGTTCGCTGAAACATGGTGAATATAATTGGAAAGCAACCATTGAAAATAATCAAATTTTAAGCATGAAATTTGCATGTTTTGATACTAAACTTAATGGTCCAAGCATATAATCATGTCCTTATTATTTAATTCCAAAATTTTAATTATTTTTTAGGACATCTTTGTAAAGGGTATTTTTATAAATGTTTCCTTTAGTTCATGGGTCATTTTGTAATAATACTTATAAGGTTTTTCATTGCACGTGCCTCCTTGCAATTTAATTCTTTTATTTTTATTTCATCGAGGATTTTCTTTTATATTAATAATTGGCTAAGAGACTAAATTGTGAATATTCTTTTCACAATTATATTCTTAAATTGGTAATTGAATTTATTTCAATTTTCCATGATGTTTAGAAATGTTTCTTGTACATAGTTTAAATCTAGGTTTTGAGCTTTATTTTATCACTTTATGTGACTAAAACTCGTTTGACCTAATTCTAAATAAAGACTAGGGTTTACTTGAAATTTATTCAGGATTTCATTCAAAATTTCTATGTTTCTATAGATCCCAAAACATTGAAAGCTTTTGTAAAGCAAAAAAAATCAAAGGGTATTCCAAAGAAACATACGTTTTTTCAAGAATATCGTCATGCCTGTTTTGATTTTTGAAAACAGGCATTATTCGTAAAATTTACGGATGAAGGGGAATGGAGCAGCCCAAAAATTACCTATAAATATATTGATTATGTTAACTATATGATTTAAAAATCATAATGTGTTTACTTATAATTGTTGCGTAAATATGTTCCGTAGGGAATGGAGCAACCCGAAAATTTCTGCATATTTTATGGTGACAGTTTGATTCGTGATGGGCCAAACGGTGTAGATATGAGTCATTGCAAATATGTTATGGCCGATTTGAACATACATAACACATCTTTCACGGATCTTAAGTTATGGATACTTGATTTGTTCGGCAAGAGTGTAGAACATGAGACAATTCAAGTAGAGGGGCTCATTGTGAAGGAGACAGCCAACGGCCCATATTGGGTGTTGCGCGAACTGAAAGGGAACAACTCGTGGGGGCCCTTTGTGAGGAGAGTGAAGGACCCTTATGGCGGTTTGGGCGGTCGGTTTTTTGTTTATGTCCAGTTCGGTGACCTAGAACAGCCGGAGGGTGACGTTGGAGCCGGCCCTAGTAGCGACGCACGGGCGGGAGAAATGAATGCACTGATTCCGCCACCATTCAGGGCTAGTGACTGGTCAGAAGCTTTTTGCCACACACGTATTGATGTGTGTGAGTTCTTGGAAGGTCTTGGAACTGTGTCCGACGAAGATGATGAAGATGACTTGACGGACTCTGAAGCATCTGAAGACTCTGATGAAGATGATTTCAGGACCCCCCAACAATGGATTGATGAATCTGGATTTAGTTCGGCAGTGCTGCCGACGGACCAAAACTCAAGATAGTTTTTTGAGCAAAGTAGCATCCAGCTCGAGCAAGAGTTTCGAACAAAAGAAGATGTGCAAAATGCCGTGGCTAGATGGTCTCTTGCACTCAACCGACAGTACAAAGTGGTGAAGTCTACTCCCAGGTTGTACGATGTCGCATGTCTTACACCAGGTTGCGCATGGAGGGTTCGTGCCATGCAACCAAAGGATGACATTGGTTTTGTGGTCACGAGAGTTAACGCCCACACATGTGAGCTTACTGAGGCATTGGATAGCCATAGAAACATGGCTGCGGCATATGTAAGCAACATCATCCAGCCCGCAGTGCGGGAGAACGTATTGATAATGCCAAGAGAGATCATCAAGCAAGTGGCAGATCGATGTGGTTATCGTATCAGCTACAACAAGGCATGGAGAGCAAAGCAGAAAGCAATTGAGGACATGTATGGCACATACGAGGATGCATACAACACAGTGGTGCGGTTGCTTCGAAACATTGCACTAACGAACTCAGGCACATTTGTGGATATGCTCGATCAGACAGCTGTTGCCTCGGATGGCAATACCATAGAGAACACAAGAGTTCTGCACTGTTTGTTCTGGGCATACCCGCAGTGCATAGAGGCATTCACATGGTGCCGGCCGGTGTTATGTGTGGATGGCACATTTTTGACTGGGAGGTACAAAGGGACACTACTGATTGCGGTTGCTGCAGATGCTAACAATCAATTGCTTCCATTAGCATATGCAGCTGTAGAAGTCGAGAGCACGGAAAGTTGGTTTTGGTTCTTGGTGAACGTGAAGCGAGCGATTGTAAAGGAACGTGAAGCAGCAGTGTTCACCGCACAGATGGCTCCAGTAAACTCAGTACGGCACCAGTGACCTTCGCGTGCTATGCTAGACAAAATCAATCTAGTCTGCCGCTCGATGGCAGCTGCAACGTCGAACTGAGAAAGACAAATGGTGTATTAGTTAGTAAAATGAGTAAATGACGGATGCAAAAGGGGAAATATCGTAAAAACGTACTGAGCGATGTATCCGGCCCGGCCAATCAGAATCAAACCCTAATTGCACACGTTCCGAATGCGGTATATGTGTTGGTGTATCCTCAGACACACGAGAAAGCCGCGTGCGGGTACGGGGCATGTACCAATCAAGATACGCTTGGTACGTACTGTGTCGTACACTCGAACCTCTGCAATTACATCGGTCTGTGCAAGCTCGTTCCACTCCTGCACCCATCTGCCATTCTTGTGCGCCCAATTGTCGGGCTGCCTTCCTTGCCTACTCTACCTACAAAATAAAATAGAGGTAATGGTAGGTATCGAAACAGAAAAACAGAATTCAAATCTTATGCACGCATGGGTGTACCTGGGCACCTCCTTGGGGAGATCCCTGTCACGTTCTCTCTCCGGAAGTGGGGTGTGCTGATATAATCCAAACTGACGCATCACCCGCTCTGGGTAGTACGGCTCCACCATATGAGAGAACACAAGATGACGTCGTGTCATCCTACAATCGTTACCCGCTGTGCACATGATCGATATGCCATGCGGTGCAATGCTCTCAATGAAATCTGGTGTCCACGGACACCATACGACTCGCGACTCGTGGAGTAGATCGAAATCCCCCTGGTACAAGACATAGCACCGGCGAACCTGGTTCGCAGGCCATCTCGGTCGACCGTGCATCTATCTTGTGCCCATGGTTGGGCAATCCACCCAATCATGGACATCATCAGGCTCGGGGTACGGATGCACCGGTCGATCCAAGCGTGGCCGGCCAATTGGAAAATGCTCCCAAGACCATAGCTGCAGCAGGAGGGAGCATCCCGACAATACGGACTCTAGGGCAGTCCGGACACATGCATCGCACAACCCCTGGTATGTTCCACAAAGCACGGACATGGCCCAGTTGTACTGCGGAACATGCCCTGGTTGGGCATCGACAATGCTCTCCACCAATGGAATGAACCATGGGCGAACTGTATCCCCGTGTGTAAATTGGAACAGGATATACTGGAACATTACCAACAGGTATGCGAACAAATGCTGGCACACAACATGCTCCAGCGCATCAGGCGGGTAGTCAAGGTAGCGCAACAAAAACCTATGCGGCGCACCACGCCTAGTTGATGGGATCTGATCTGCCTGTTGAACGATGTTGAACCTAAGGTTTACCTGAGTGCGCCAGTCTGCAGGCGGCGGTGATGGAACGATGGGTGCTCCTGCGGCAGGTAGGCCTAGGAGCATACCCACATCCTCCAACGTGATCGTCATCTCCCCCATCGAAAGTGGAACGTGTGTGTCTCGGGGCGCCATCGATCCACCAATGAGGTGACCAACGACCGATCCAATGTGAGGCCATGACCAGTTTGCAGCATACGAGCAAACGGTAGTAAACCCGCCTCTGCGAGAATAGGGATGTATCTCGCATCAAGAGGCCAGTACTCCATGGGAGCCCTCATTACAAGTAGCTCAAGATGTCCACCTCGCGACAATACAAGCCCACGATGAGCATTGTCCCACCTGCCACTGAGTAGCTCTGGAAGCCGTACATCCTCGTGAGCCATCTCTGCATAAATTAATTACCGTTAGCATAACAATTCGAAATATAACGAAGAAATGAGTTTGGGTTTGACACCTCATAAGTCTTAATCTGGTAGAATTTTACCGTAGGTTTAGTTTTAAAAACGGGCAAAAATCATGCTTAAAACTCCTTCCATACGACATTCTATGTGCAAAGTTTCATTATTTCTACAAGATTCTTTCCCAATTGTGTTTTCTGTGTTGCAGGGATCAGGCCTACCAAGTTTAGTTCTGAAAACATGCAAAAATCACGCTTAAAACACCTTTTGTACGACATTTCATGTGCAATGTTTCATTCCAATACCAAGAGTTTGTCAAGGAGTTTTTTTTGGGGCATGTTTACCTGTGTACTATAAATAGAGAAGTTTCTGGCTCAATTAGAGTATCCATAGAACATCCACTGTTACGAATGTGAAAGGACTACCAAAATATTGGAAAATATTAAATAACGACAGAATACAGAACTCATGAACGATCACATGACTCGTTACGCGTCACTATTACATGTGTGAATACTAGGTGGATGGGCCGGGTGCATGTAGACAATTCTTTCTGGTATGCCCGGCTTGTTTGCAAATCGAGAATTTTCTATCTCGAGTGCTCGCTTTCTGTGATTCGTCCATGTCATTGTGCAAGCGACGCGTCTTCCGACGACCAGGTCCCTTTCTCCTGAGGTTGAAAGGTGGGATCCACCTGGTCTCACCGGATGGAATTACTTTATAATCACCAACTTTCATGAAGACCCTCCAAATACCACTCCAAGTCTACTGAAGGTTATGAAGGCTGAAGAACTCAGAAAGGTATGGAGATGGGCTTATACTGAGTGCCGCACATGCAGCAATGACATGCGAACATGGCTTGTGTAATAACATGGCCTTGTTGCATGTGCACTCCGCAACATCCCCCAGAATGACTTCGTGTACCCTGCCGGCTCTGAGATGGCCGTTAACCCGCTTCTGGCGCAGTCGGACTAAAATTATCTTGTGCAATCGGTTGATGATCTCCACCTCGTGCGTCTGGGCCTTATTTATCCGGGAATTCATGTATTCCTGCACCACGTCCGGTAAGGTTCTAAATGGATCGTCGACCAGCATCTTGGCTGCAAGGCTTCTGTTGTTGAAATATTGCGCAGTGCGATACCATGTCATCTCCACAATCGCGGTCAATGGCAAGTATCGCACCCCCTTCAAAACATAGTTACAAACTTCAGATAGATTTGTCGTCATGATGCCATACCTTGCCCCACCCTCGTCATGCAGCAACGACCACTTCTCTTTCTCTTTGTCGCTGATCCACTGTGAAAATTTGCTTATAGCATCCCCATCGCCGGCCCCGGACCCTTTATTAGCTGTGTACTTCAGTGTCAACTCCTCGAGCTTCTCGAAGATAGTGTCGTACTTGCTCACTTGGTTCTGCGAGCATAGCCTCTTACATAGGTCCATGATTTGTTTGCTCCCGAATTTGGTGAAGAGGTTGGCTGCAAGGTGTCGCATGCACCAACGGCTCACCACGTCCTCCCACTTGTAAGGTGGATCGGGAGCGCCCTGCATGATCTCAATGGCTCTGAGCAAGCCTTTGTGTCGATCAGAAATAATGCAAATCTTCTGACGATCCTTTACAACCGCTCGCTTCACGTTCACCAAGAACCACAACCAACTTTCCGTGCTCTCGACTTCTACAACTGCATATGCTAATGGAAGCAATTGATTGTTAGCATCTGCAGCAACCGCAATCAGTAGTGTCCCTTTGTACCTCCCAGTCAAAAATGTGCCATCCACACATAACACCGGCCGGCACCATGTGAATGCCTCTATGCACTGCGGGTATGCCCAGAACAAACGGTGCAGAACTCTTGTGTTCTCTATGGTATTGCCATCCGGGGCAACAGCTGTCTGATCGAGCATATCCACAAATGTGCCTGAGTTCGTTAGTGCAATGTTTCGAAGCAACCGCACCACTGTGTTGTATGCATCCTCGTATGTGCCATACATGTCCTCAATTGCTTTCTGCTTTGCTCTCCATGCCTTGTTGTAGCTGATACGATAACCACATCGATCTGCCACTTGCTTGATGATCTCTCTTGGCATTATCGATACGTTCTCCCGCACTGCGGGCTGGATGATGTTGCTTACATATGCCGCAGTCATGTTTCTATGGCTGTCCAATGCCTCAGTAAGCTCACATGTGTGGGCGTTAACTCTCGTGACCCCAAAACCAATGTCATCCTTTGGTTGCATGGCACGAACCTTCCATGCGCAACCTGGTGTAAGACATGCGACATCGTATAACCTGGGGGTAGACTTCACCACTTTGTACTGTCGGTTGAGTGCAAGAGACCATCTAGCCACGGCATTTTGCACATCTTCTTATGTTCAAAACTCTTGCTCGAGCTGGATGCTACTTTGCTCAAAAAACCATCTTGAGTTTTGGTCCGTCGGTAGCACTGCCGAACTAAATTCAGATTCATCAATCCATTGTTGGGGGGTCCTGAAATCATCTTCGTCAGAGTCTTCAGATGCTTCGGAGTCTGTCAAGTCATCTTCATCATCTTCGTCGGACACAGTTCCAAAACCTTCCAAGAACTCACACACATCAACACGTGTGTGGCAAAAAGCTTCTGACCAGTCACTAGCCCTGAATGGTGGCGGAATCAGCGCATTCATTTCTCCCGCCCGTGCGTCGCTACTAGGGCCGGCTCCAACGTCACCCTCTGGCTGTTCTAGGTCACCGAACTGGACATAAACAAAAAACCGACCGCCCAAACCGCCATAAGGGTCCTTCACTCTCCTCACAAAGGACCCCCACGAGTTGTTCCCTTTCAGTTTGCGCAACACCCAGTATGGGCCGTTGGCTGTCTCCTTCACAATGAGCCCCTTTACTTGAATTGTCTCATGTTCTACACTCTTGCAGAGCAAACTAAGTATCCATAACTTAAGATCCGTGAAAGATGTGTTATGTATGTTCAAATCGGCCATAATATATTTGCAATGACTCATATCTACACCGTTTGGCCCACACGAATCAAATTGTCGCCATAAAATATGCAAAAATTTTCGGGTTGCTCCATTCCCTACGGAACATATTTACGCAACAATTATAAGTAAACATATTATGATTTTTAAATCACATAGTTAACATAATCAATATATTTATAGGTAATTTCTGGGTTGCTCCATTCTCCTTCATCTGTAACTTTTAGCATTTGTTTTATGGATAATGCCGGTTTTCAAAAATCAAAACAGGCATGACGATATTGTTGAAAAAACATATGCTTCTTTGGAATACCCTTTCATTCTTTTTGCTTTACAAAAGCTTTTTATGTTCTGAGGATATATAGGAAACGTAGAAATTTTGAATGAAATCCTGAATAAATTTCAAGCAAACTCTAGTATTTATTTAGAATTAGGTCAAACAAATTGGAGTCACATAAAATGATAAAATAAAGCTCAAAACCTAACTTTAAACTATGTACAAGAAAAATATCCAAAAATCATGAAAAATTGAAATAAATCCAATTACCAATTTAAGAATATAATTGTGAAAATAATATTCACAATTGAGTCTCTTAGCCAATTATTAATATAAAAGAAAAGTCTCGATGAAATAAAAATGAAAGAATTACATTGCAAGAAGGCTGGTGCAGTGAAAAACCAAAATGACCCATGAACTAAAGGAAATATTTATAAAAATACCTTTTACACAGAATTCCTACAAAATAATTAAAATTTTGGAATTAAATAATAAATACATGATTATATGCTTAGACCATTAAGTTTAGTATCAAAACATGCAAATTTCATGCTCAAAACTCCCTTGATGTGACATTTTATGTCTAAAATTTGCTTATTTTCATAAGTTGCTTCCACTGTTGTATTCACTATGTTCCAGGGAACAATCCTGCCAAATTTGGGCTCAATTCCACCACTTTTGACCCTCCAACGACCAACAAAACAAAAGAAACAACAAAACACTCCTGGTCGACTACTACACGACCTCAACACTGGTCGTGACCTTTTTGGCGGCAAAATCGGCGCCCGCGGTCGAAAAGACAGTCATTCGAACACAAAACGCGCTCGCCCGCGGTCGAAAAGGACTTGATTCGAAGAAAAATGCGCCTGCGGTCGAAAAATCTGTCATTCGAACACAACACGAGCCCGCCCGCGGTCGAAAAGCCCTTAATTCGAACACAAAACCTGCCCGCGGTTGAAAACGGCTTCATTCGAACACAACAAGCTCCCGTGGTCGAAAAGTACCCCGATTTGGGCACGACCTATTTTTTCGGCCGTTTGATTGATTTTTTCGACCTAGATGGTCCCACGTGTCATGCTCGAGCTGGACTCAGGTTGGGAGGCGCAAAAATGGTCGTCAGTGGTCGGATGTGGTCGAATTGTACTCGGATTTGGTCGGTTTGAGGGAGTTGGACTCGGAACTGGTCGAATTGGTCGAGTTGCATCCGGTTTTGGTTGGTTTTGGCCTAGTGGGACTCAAACTGGTCCTTTGTCATGCCCTAAATTTCTTAATGTTTTAAAAAGCTTTTAAATTTCAAATTCTTTTCCATTTCATTGCATGATCATATAGAAAGCTAGAATGTGAGTAAGTAGAGCAATTTGGATAGTTCAAACAATCCCTGCTTTTATTTGAAATTAGGTTAAAAGAATTGAGTCACATGAAATGATAGAACATACCCTAAACCTAAAGCTAAGCTATATATGCACAAGAGAAACTTCTGAAAATTATGGGAAATTGAAATAAACCTAATTACTAATGTTTCACCAATTTAGGATTTAATTGCAAAAGGAATAATCACAATTTAGCCCCTTAATTAATTGCATCATAAAAAGAAAAGCCTTATTGTATACTAGAGTATTACTAAAATACCTTTAAAAATACACTAAGTTAACAGTAATTTGACCAAAATTCTTTTCACTTTACAAAAGCTTTCTATTTTCTGGGAATATATAGGAAAGGTACAAATTCTGAATGAAATCCCGAGAATATTTCAAGTAAATCCTTGTATTTAGAATTAGGTCCGAAGAATTTGAGTCACATAAAATGATAGAATAAAAGAATGAAATTGCAAGGAGGCCCGCGTAGTGAAAAACCTTATAAATTTTATTACTAAATGACCCATGAACTTAAATGAAGGAAATATTTATACAAATACCTTTTACAAAGTAGTCCTAAAAAATAATTAAAATTTTGGAATTAAATAATAAAGACATGATTATGTGCTTAGACCATTACTAAAATACTCTTAAAATTTTACTAAATGAATAGTAAATTGACCAAAATACCCTTTTACACAAAACTCCACTTTTCATTGCATCCCACAAACTTTTAAAATTTCAAGTAAACCCTTGTATTTAGAATTAGGTCAAAAGAATTTGAGTCACATAAAATGATAGAATAATGCTACAGTACAATGACCATTTTAAATCCGAGAAAATTACTAATGCTAGAGTACAGTGACCAAATACCCACATTCACCTGCTGGTCAAGTTTCACCAACTTTCCACCTCATGCTAAAACTTTAACATACGAAAGATTTACAAAGTAGAAGAAAACTGTGATTAAACTACCATAAATACTTAGATAAACATAGAAGAGGTGTTTTAAACATATAAGCTTTTAACATCTATTTAGTTAACATCTACTTAATTAACATCTAACGTAAATATAACAGCTAACATTAACTTTTAACATCAAATTAGTTACTAATCACATAGTTAGCACATAGATTAGCAAAATAATCTCATTTCAACGAAAGTTACCACGTTTGGAAGATCTTTCTTCAAGCTACAACTTTCTCAACTGCACTGACTTCAAACAACGATCAGATTTGAAGAAAAATTATCTCAAACACACAAATTTTGAAGTACAGCAAGTGTGGGAGAGAGGGCAAATGAATGAGATAGAGAGAGTGACCGGATGGGTAGGGTTAAAAGCTGACCGAACACACGAAAACTCGCGAGATTAAGCGATGAAAGTTACTGTCGCACGTGGGAGATACGACAAAAAAAAGCAGTTTTCGGTCGCGGATGGGAGATGGAAAAGACCAAGCCTTTGTCGCGCACGGGTTTGGGAATAAAAGGTTCTCGCGGTCATGGTCGGCGAGAAGTGGCGTTGGGACCATGTCGCGGTCGTCAGGCGCGAGAGGTTCCCGGTGGCATATTGTCGCGGTTGTGAGGCGCGATTAGATGAGGTGGCGGTATAGTTTCGCAATTTTCATAAAGTGTGGGTTATTTTTTAAATTATTTTTTTACTTTGGGTTATTAATAAAAAAATTTCTATGATACATACTTACTATAAGAAAAAAACTTTCGTAGGGGGGCCAGGACACAGCCTAGCCCTAATGAAGCTTCGTCCCAACTTGCAGTGCATGGTTTCAAGTAATGCACGCATGAGCAATGGTTGGTGCAAAGCATATCAGGTGTTGATGAATAGTGAAATATGTTGAGCTTCGGTATATGGTGGATGGATTTAAGTGCAGCAGTAATAGGTGTTGGTCTCCGGTGTTGGGAGTGTAGATAGCAATAGACGTGTGCATAGTGACGAGCTTCGGACTCTAGTGTTGCTAATGCTCCTGTGCTTGGAGGGGAGTTTATATTTTGGTTTCTCGGGATTCTTGTAGGAATTAAAGCTGATCTATATGAAATCGTCAGGCTGTTTGTAGGAATTATTAAGCTGTTTTCTATGAAATCGCCAGGTTACTGGGTGCCTTTAAAAAAAAGGTCCCTAGCCATTTTTTTGCAAAACACAGTACAGACGCATGGCGCTCACAAACGCGCGCACACTCACCCCTATGAACGCACGCACGCACACTCTAACCCCATGAACGCCTCCGAGAGACTGGGCCGACTGATCTGGAGATTGACGAAGTCACCGCAGGCGCTTCACTGTCGACAGGCACGTCACCTACCACTGAAAGAATCAGTCGAAAATAGGTGAGAACCGGGAGTTGAACCCCCCGACCTGTAGCTCCCACCACCGGGGATGCTACCAGTTGAGCTATGCTCAGTTCTCTCCCTAGCCATTTTTTGAAGCACGGTAACAGCCATTTTAGCACATGTTTCTTGAGTTGTACGCGTAATTAGAAGCTGTGCTTGGCCGTGCTATGCAAATGCAACAGATGCAGCGAACGTATACTTAGCTCAGCATTTGCCTAGAATTAAAAAACTTGAAAAAAAATAACGCGAGAGGGAAGGAGGCAGTGAAGAGCCCAGACACGCATCCGCCGGCTCGGCGAGTGGCCGACGTCACTCGTTAGCCGCTGATCTCGTGCGTGCAGCATGAGACGCATTTCTTTAAGTAACAAACTTGCATGAAGGTGTAATGTAATGTAAAGAAATGAAACAAGCAATGACAGCGAGACCTTCCATCTTTCTATTTTTTTTTTGAGGACAAGACCTTCCATGCATATATTATCCGTCCACTTAGGGCAAAACCAAGTAGCGTTGTAAATCACTGTAGCAGCAGAGAGCTTTATACTGTAACACAATGTGACGTCAGCGAGGGGCTGCTCTTTTCAGCTGAAACACTATTCATCTTACTTTTTAAAAATAAATAAGGCTTTGTTTTTTTGAATCCGCTTTTACATGATCCTTTTATTCTATAAAACTTGAGACCATGAAAAGACAAACTCAAAAAACAAAGTGTCGGTCTATTTTTCATAAATCAACAAATAGGATGAAAAGTGTTTTTTTAGTGATGTGACTGGGCACGCAAGCGAACGTGCACACGAGCGCCAGCGGCAGGCAGGGGTTGCTTGCAAGGAAGAGAGAGGAGGGAGTGTTAGCCCCGGTTGTTAAGCCTTGTCGTAGATTAGTTTGGTTAATTCATGCAGTTTGTTTTCTTTGCATGCGCACGTGTCTCCTGGATGCGTGCGTGCTGGAGTCTGTTGCGAGAATAGCTCGCGGCATGCAGAGGTGGGCGTCGAGGTCGCGTGGGGATGGACGTGCTGTAGGCCACGACGCCCTCTCGCTCTGTCAGTTACCTGCATGTGCACGAGCTCCGGATTTGTGGCAGCCGTGCGCGAAGTGCGTGAGTGCGTGGCTGCGTCGTGCGGATGTGGGGATGGTCACGATTAAACCGCTCGCCGCCGGCCACGCTGATCATTTTGCTAATCACTCAATAAATAGAGAAGAAGAAACACTGAAAAGCTGCAGCTTGTACGCAGCACCAAACATTTGTGTTCCCAGTTTCTCTGTTCGCGTGAGTGTGCTTTGAGTTGCTTCGGTCTTGTGTGCAGGTGCTCGCCGGTGCTCACGCCTGGGAGTTCCAACACGTGGTATCAGAGCTTGGTAGGTGAGAAGGTGCGCTCGTCGGCGACGAGATGCCTCGCTCTCGAGCACCTTCATCACGCCGGCGGTCGTCCTCACCGGCGATCGTCGACTCTGGGAGCGGCTCCGGGAGCGGCGCGGGCAGCGGCAACAAGCATGATCGTGGGCTGGTTACGTACCGCACGGCCAAGGATGATAACCACAAGGTGAAGTACCCTCTACTCACGAAGACGAACTACAACGACTGGGCGTTGTTGATGAAGGTGAAGCTGCAGGCACGTTGCCTGTGGGACGCCATCGTGCCGGGCGACGTCGCGCTCGAACCGCATGAAGACATGAAGGCGCTGGAGGCCATCTGCAGCGCCATTCCTCCGGAGATGATCGCCACCATCGCCTCCAAGCCGTCGGCCAAGGAGGCGTGGGAGAGCATCAAGACCCTGCGGATCGGCAACGATCGCAACCGGAAGGCCACGCTGCAGAAGGTTCGTCGCGAGTACGAGAACATCATGTTCCGTGATGGTGAGTCGGTGGAGGATTTCTCCATGCGTCTCACCGGTATGGTCAAGCAGTTGGCGATCCTCGGCGATCCCGAACCTGATTCAAAGGTCGTCGAGAAGATGTTGCGCGTCGCTCCTTCCAGGTTTAACCAACTAGTCCTCTCCATTGAAACCTTGTTGGACGTTTCTTCTCTCACCCTCGAGGAAGTTATGGGGAGGCTAAAGGCGGCGGAGGATCGACTCAGTCTTCCATCCTCTAAGGAGAACGGTGGGCGTCTTCTTCTCACGGAAGAGGAATGGCTCGCACGGTACAAGACCCATGAAGGGGAGTCGTCACGCGGCAATGGTGGCCGCGGCAGGCGCGGCGGGCGCGATCGCGGCGGAGGCCGCGGACGCTCGAGCGGCTCGAGCTCTTGAGCAAACCGCGCCGGCGACAAATGCCACAACTGTGGCAAGACTGGCCATTGGGCCAGGGACTGCCGCAAGCCCAAGAAGGAGGAACAGGTGCATGTGGCCCAGCCGGATGATGAGCCCACACTACTTCTGGCACACAGCGTCTCCATCGAATCTCCATCGCGAGGCCGATCCCCAAATCGGCGTTGCGCAGCGACGGCGCATCCCGCGGCGTCGGCGGAGCGGCCGGCGGCGGTGCTGCTCCCGGAGGCGGCGCCACCCACGCTGTCCTCTCCGGCGACGACCTCCGCTATGGGACCCGTCCCCGGCGCCGGCGCGACGGCGAGTGCGCGGGTGACGTCGGCGGCGCACGCGCGGGAGACATCAACGGCGGATGCGCTCCAGTATCGGGACCGAGTCTCCAACGCGGCGGGACGAGGTGGCCGGCGGCTGCTGCGTGCGCGGTGCGTGCGGGAGCTGGTGCCCACTCACCCGGCGGTCGGCTTCCTCGACGCCGGCGCAACACATGCGCAGCCCGCCCCGACGCAGACAGCGGCGACCCCGAGCAGCGCCCGCACTCCTCGGCTGGCTGAGGCGCAGCTCTTTGCAACTTTCGGCGGCGCAGAGAAGCAGGGATGCCGACGCTGGATCCTCGACTCGGGGGCCACGAACCACATGACCGGCTCCCGGGCGGCGTTCTCCGACCTCGACACCGGCGTCCGCGGGTCCGTTCGGATCGGCGACGGCTCTGTGGTACACATTGAGGGGTGCGGGACTGTGTTGTTCGAATGCAGTAACGGTGAACACCGTGCCCTTCCCAACACGTACTACATCCCGCGCCTCTCCGCCAACATCATTAGCGTCGGACAGCTGGACGAGGACGGCCACAAGGTGGAGATTGAAGATGGCGTGATGCGTATTCATGATGAACAACGGCGTCTCCTGGCGAGGATTCGGCGCAGTCCGGGCCGGCTGTATGTGCTCAACATCACCCTTGCACAGCCGGTCTGCCTGGCTGCACACGCCGGCGAGGATGCCTGGCGGTGGCATGCCAGGTTCGGGCATGTGAGTTTCGGCGCACTGAGGAAGATGGGGCGGGAACGCCTTGTTCGTGGCCTGCCCATGCTGTCTCAGGTGGAGCAGCTGTGCGAGGCATGCCTCGCCGGCAAGCATCGGCGTGCCCCGTTCCCACATCAAACTCAACGTCGCTCCACCGACGTCCTCGAGCTAGTCCATGGGGACCTTTGCGGCCCGATCAACCCGGCGACCCCGAGCGGCAACCACTATTTTCTTCTCCTTGTGGATGATTATAGCAGGTTCATGTGGGTGGCGTTGCTGCCGTCCAAGGACGAAGCGCCCGCAGCCATCAAGCGCATCCAGGCGGCGGCAGAACGCAAGAGCGGCAAGCTTCTGCGCGCCCTGCGCACGGACTGTGGGGGAGAATTCACAGCGGCGCAGTTCGCTGAGTATTGCGTCGAGCTTGGGGTGCGACGTGAGCTCACGGCGCCGTATTCTCCACAACAAAACGGCGTCGTCGAGCGAAGGAATCAAACGGTGGTTGGCACGGCAAGGTGCATGCTCAAGGCGAAGTGCCTCCCCGGCAAGTTTTGGGGGGAGGTGATCACCACTGCGGTCTACATCCTCAACCGATCGACTACGAAGGGCACCGGCGGCAAGACTCCCTACGAGCTATGGAACAGGAGGAAGCCGGCGGTACACTACTTCTGTACATTTGGGTGCGTGGCTTACGTCAAGAACACCACGCCCCACATGAAGAAGCTGGACGACCGCAGCATAAAGATGATCTTCGTCGGCTACGAACCCGGCAGCAAGGCCTACCGCGTCTACAACCCGACGACAAGGCGAGTAAAAATCAGCCGCGACATCCTCTTCGATGAGGACGCACAGTGGCAGTGGAGCGGCGATGAAGCGGCGAACGACGACAGTGAGTTCGTCATCGACTACACCACTGTGGATCAACCTGAGGTGCAGCCCGCGCTACATCAGCAGCCGCGGGAGCACGCTGCAATGTCACCGGCGCCATTTACACCCGCTTGGGAGGCCGGTCCGTCCACACCAACTACAGGGGTTGAGTTCGTCTCACCGCCACCGATGCAGAGGAAGGCCTCGATGCAGACCACGACGACGACGAGCCTCTCCGGTTCCACGCCATCGACAACGTCCTGGGTACGGCAACGCCACCTGGCTCGGCGAACCGGGACCTGGACGAGGAGCTACTTCTTGTGAGCGCCGACGAGCCGGCGTCATTTGAAGAAGCGCAGGCGCATGAGTGCTGGCGCAAGGCGATGCTCGACGAGATGACGTCGATCGAGTCAAATGGAACATGGGAGCTGGTCGATCCGCCTCGCCAGCGCCCAATTGGACTCAAGTGGGTCTTCAAGACCAAGAAGGATGCAGACGGCAACATCGTCAAGCACAAGGCGCGGCTCGTGGCAAAAGGGTACGTGCAGCGCCACGGGATCGACTACGACGAGGTCTTCGCGCCAGTGGCGCGACTTGAGTCAATCCGACTCTTGTTGGCGCTCGCGGCAAGCGAGGGCTGGCCGGTCCATCACATGGACGTCAAGTCGGCCTTCCTCAATGGGGAGCTGCTGGAGGAGGTCTACGTCGTGCAGCCGCCAGGGTTCGTGGTCGCCGGCAAGGAGCAGAAGGTGCTGCGCCTGATCAAGGCGCTCTATGGACTTCGCCAAGCTCCGCGCGCTTGGTATGCCAAGCTGGACGCCTCCCTGGCGTCGCTCAGCCTACAGCGCAGCGCCTCCGAACACGCTGTGTATGTTCGCGGCGTGGGCGCGTAGCGGCTCATCGTTTGCGTGTACGTCGACGACCTCATCATCACCGGTGGAAACGCCGTCGACATCAAGCAATTCAAGGAGGAGATGATGAACACGTTCCAGATGAGTGATCTGGGGCTGCTCCACTACTACTTGGGTCTGGAGGTGAACCAGACCAATGACGGCATCACCATCAGCCAAGGGGCGTGCGCGGTGAAGATTTTGGAAGCGGCCGGACTGGCGGGCTGCAACGCCAGCATCACTCCAATGGAGTCCCGCCTAAAACTAAGTAAGATGAGTTCCGCCCAAACTGTTGATGCTACTGAGTACAGGCAGATCGTGGGCGCTCTGCGCTATCTGGTGAACACACGACCGGACTTGGCATATGCTGTTGGCTATGTCTCCCGGTTCATGGAGGCACCCACCACCGAGCACCTGGTGGCCGTGAAGCGCGTGCTGCGCTACGTCGCCGGCACAGTGAACCTTGGCTGTTTCTATCAAAGGAAGAAAGAAGCTGCTGCACTTGTTGGCTACAGCGACAGTGATCTTTCCGGGGATGTTGACACCCGCAAAAGCACCACTGGAGTCTTGTTCTTCCTTGGCGAGAACCTCATCACCTGGCAGTCGCAGAAGCAGAAAGTGGTGGCCTTGTCGAGCTGTGAAGCTGAGTACATCGCTGCTGCCACGGCTTCCTGTCAGGGAGTTTGGTTGGCGCGCCTTCTTGCTGAACTTCGCGGAGAGGAGGCCGGCGCCATCACACTGAAGATCGACAACCAGTCCGCGATTCAATTGAGTAAGAATCCTGTCTTCCATGATCGTAGCAAACACATCGATACAAGGTACCACTACATCAGAGAGTGCATCGAGGAAGACAAGGTGAGGGTCGAGTCAGTCGACACCAACAATCAGCTGGCGGACATTCTGACGAAGGGACTTGGGCGTGACCGGTTCATCCAGCTGCGTGCCAAGCTCGGCCTCGTCGACATCAAGCAAGTGAGCAAGGCTTAGGGGGAGATTTGTTAGCCCCGGCTGTTAAGCCTTGCCGTAGATTAGTTTGGTTAATTCATGCAGTTTGTTTTCTTTGCATGCGCACGTGTCTCCTGGATGCGTGCGTGCTGGAGTCTATTGCGAGAATAGCTCGCGGCATGCAGAGGTGGGCGTCGAGGTCTCGCGGGGATGGACGTGCTGTAGGCCACGACGCCCTCTCGCTCTGTCAGTTACCTGCATGCGCACGAGCTCCGGATTTGTGGCAGCCGTGCGCGAAGTGCGTGAGTGCGTGGCTGCGTCGTGCAGACGTGGGGATGGTCACGATTAAACCGCTCGCCGCCGGCCACGCTGATCATTTTGCTAATCACTCAATAAATAGAGAAGAAGAAACACTGAAAAGCTGCAGCTTGTACGCAGCACCAAACATTTGTGTTCCCAGTTTCTCTGTTAGCGTGAGTGTGCTTTGTGTTGTTTCGGTCTTGTGTGCAGGTGCTCGCCGGTGCTCACGCCTGGGAGTTCCAACAGGGAGGAGTCGACAATCGGCATGCATGCATATGCGGATGCTATTGCCGCAGTTCAGGCTCGATCGCCTCACCTCACGGCTGGTCGGGCTCGTTCACACCGCGTTGACTCGCTATGTCTTAACCATGGAGTCGCGCGAGCCGAACGAGGGATCAGATATTCAGTACACAGAAACGTACGGTACCATTTCACTCACAGGTGCATGATGACCGCATGAGCCAATGCGCACGATCGAGCAAACGCGCGAGAAGAAGAGACCGATCGTGCGTGCGTGCGTGCGTGCAGTATGAAAATAGCAACACGAAGCCGACCGGGGGGAGGGGACGACTGACGAGGACGACGTCGCGGCCAAGTGCATGCGTTTTTCTATTGGCATCTATATCTGGTGGCGTCGCGCGCGGGCGGCGCTGCGTGGCCGGGTGGCGGCGGACGGACGGTGCGTCGTCGTGCGAGGGTCTCACGGCGTCGTGGGCTCGGGGATCGGAGCGCGCGGCCGACGCGATGGGCGGCGAGGGGGAGCCGCGAGCGGGGGACGCTCCATAGCCGCGGGGTTTAATTTGCGGGAAAAAAAAGTCTATTTTATCTCCCTCTACTATTGTAGTATCGGTTTGGTCTTTCTCCCTCTACTCCAAAACCGGGTATACAGCCTCCCTCTACTTTTCATACCGGACAAATTACATCCCTGGCTCGAAACCACTCTGGTTTTGGGTGACGTGGCGTCCTAATCACCCGTTTTTGTTGACGTGGCATCCTAATCAACATGTTTTGAGGAAATAAATTCTAGAAAATTATAGAAAATTTAGAAAAATAGAATAAAAATATGGAAAAAAAAATCTACATATGCGCTGAAAATTGATGCTTGTGTATAAACATATATGCTAAAAAATCTATTTGTGTTTGAGATTCTTTTTATTAAAAATGCCTCCAATCACAAATATGATTTTTAGTTCATAGGTTTAAGGTTTGTACACAAAAATTATATTGCATGTTTGGATTTTACACATTTTTATAGACTTAAATATTTTTATTTTATATTTCTGAGTGTTCTATATTTTCCTAGAATTTATTTACTCGAAAAGCCGTTGATTAGGACGTCACGTCATCCAAAACCGGAATGGTTTCAAGTGAGGGAGGTAATATATCCGGTATGAAAAGTAAAGGGAGGTTGTATACCCGGTTTTGAAGTAGAGGGAGGAAAACTGCACAAAGGCAATAGTAGTGGGAGGTAAAGTAGACTTTTTCCTTAATTTGCATGCGGATGTTTCTGAACGTTAGACGGCCCACGACGAATTGCACGTTGTATGACCAGAGCAGTCGACTCGACCACTAGATTAGTACAAGACTAGCAAAGAGTCCATCTCGACTACAATAAATTATTACCGGAGTTTCAAAATAAAAATAACAGAAAAAGTGTCCGTACTAACTACAAGACTAGAAAAAGTGTTCATGCCAACTACAATAAAAAAGATAAATTTTAAGACAAAAAATATTTAAAGAGGAGTTCATATCAACTATAATACTAGAAAAAGAGTTCATCTCTACTACGATAAAAAATTAAAATAACTAAATTTTATTATACGTAACGAGATTTGAGATGAACTCTGATTGAGATGTCTAATGACCATGAATCCTTATTTATGCAAAAACTAAAATGTTGAAACAAATCTAGGCACGCAAATGCGCTGGCCACCTTGCTAGTTATATGTATAACCCAAAAATACATGAATAACTATAATCTTATTAATTAGATCTATGGTAGAACATGTATAGTACAGTTGATGATTTTTGTACCTGCAGTAGGCATTTTGGGTACGACTTGCGTTGCATGTTCGCAAGTAATGAACGCATGAGCAATGGTTGATTCAAAGAATATTAGGTGTAGATGAATGGTGATAGATTTTGGCTCCAGTGACGTATTTAGGTGTAATAAACGTGTGCACAATGATGGGTCTGGGTTCTAGTTTTGCTTATGCCCTTGTGTTTAGCCCGGAATCAAGCGTTTTTATTATTTCCTTGTGATTCTTGCAGAAATTAAGCTATTCTGTATGAAATTGTCAGGTTACTATGTAATAGCATTTCTAAGAAAAAGGGTAATAGGTATAGCCTTTCTAAAAAATGTTAGTACTATGTAGTAGCCATTTTTGAAGCAAGTTAATAGCCATTTGAGCACATATTTCTTGAGCTTTGCGCTTAATTAGACGCTGCGCTTGGCCGTGCTATGTTTACATGCAGCGAATTACACATGCTTAGCTCAGCATTTGCTGAGAATAATAAAACTGAAGAAATTAATGCGAGAGGGAACGTGCGGAAGCAGTAGGGCAGACACGTATCCTGAAGAAATTAGCCGCTCTCGTGGAGTATGAGACGCGTTTCTTAAAGTCACAAACTTGCTTCAAGGTGTAATTAAAAAGAAAGGAAACAAGCGATGACAGCGAGACCTTCCATCGATCCATCATCCCGTTCACTTACAGCCAGCCAGTCAGCACGAAGCGAACGCACACAAATACGCCAGAGCAGCAGAGCCCCAGAAGGGGTTGCTTGTGTTAAATAATAAAAATGCAGGCGAATTTCCTAGGGATGCATCTCTTCTAAAAAGTGCCTCTCTTTAAAGGTGCCTCTTCGCTTTAGGAGACATCCCTTCGTGTACTAGGGACGGATCTAAGGGGGTGCCGAGTATGCCCGTGTACCCCTAGAATTTTCAGAAATCTAATGGGATCATAGAGTCAGGGGAAGCTCAGTTATTAGTGCTACATATATGTTGGATGTTCTTGCGCATTACTGCTATTAGCTTAGTGGTAGGAAGGGCTCTTTATTTTTGGGAGGTTCCAAGTTTGACTCCTGATGGCCTCAAATTTTGCTTTTGCTCCACGTTTTTTCTAACTTCCTGTTGCTTAGGGATGTAATCTGATAGTGGATATTTTCGGATATTCACTTATCGAATCCGAGAACGAGCAAATTTGACATCCAATTTGGCATCCGCTTAGTTATTAGGATTCGGATTTGGATTCAGATATTATCCTAAATTGTATTTTGGATTCACATTTGGATATGATATGCAATTTAGTTGGATATTTTCGGATTCGGATATCCAAATATCTGAAAAAATAGCTCTTTGTTGTACTCTGTATTACTGAGATTGGAGTCATTTTGAGGGGTTGTTGGTTGTTGGACTACTTATTAATGTGTCAACTTGCAGCATAATTGTGTTAATATGTATTATAACAATGTAATTGCAAGAATATGTTGTTTTTAAACCACTTCTAATCCAATTTTGATTATTATCCGTATCCGCTCCGATTAAATAAATATCCGATCCGACTCCAAATCCAAATCCAAAAATTATCTGATCCGACTCTGAATCCGAAAAATATCCTACCCGAATCCGAAAAAAGTTAAATGAAGCCGGATATGATTTAGGTGATATCTGATCCGAATCCGAACCGTTTACCTCCCTACTACTGCCTTCATGCTGTCCCCAATTTAAGTGGTTTGCTCCTCGTATTTTTTTTACAAAGATTTGAGCCGTTAATTTTCAAATTTTCCCTCCCGAATTGGTGTTTCGCTACTTTTCTTCATTTGAGCTAAAAATCCTAATATAAATCCACTAGGGCAAGTTCAACTATCACTATTCGTGCCTTCAATATCACCCACATCTCGTAGCTTAAAGCTTATCACTTTTGGATAGTCTTGAGAAGTAAGCTCTAGTGTTGCACAAGCTCTTAGCCAAGGACCCATAGAAAATCAAAGCAATCAAATTTATAAAAGTAAAAGGTTTTTCTACTACAAATAATTCCATTTAATGATTATATAATTTGAGGGATATTAGAAAAAGTAAGAAACTTTTTCACTAAAAGTCTAAAACTATGGAAAAATAGGAAGCTATGAAATCAAAATTTGATTTTTAAGAAAGAAATTATTCTCAAGATTTTGCCATGTTTACGAAGAGCGTGTGCACTACAGCCGGCTTAACACTCGAGCACCCCCAGAAATTGAATCCTGAATACACCACCATCATGTACTATAGGGGTCAATCCTCACTTGTGATTATAGTTGGAGAAATAATAAAGCGTCGACATGTTGTTCTTTTGTTTCTCTACTTTGTATTCATCTTTGGATTAGTGCAATATTGTTTCTTCTCTAATACATTATTAGCACCTTGCTCTAGGAAGTTGTTCTAACCTGATACACTGTTTTTTTTTTTTTTTTTTTTGCAGTTGACTGGACTAGTCACGACGAACAATACCAAACGGAGAGGAAGTTCTACTTTTCCGCTGGATGAACAGGCCACTACGCTCCACCGTACGAGAAAAATCCATGCCTATGCATGGACAGATTCATCCCGTAGAGACATCAGGGAATTACACTCTGGTGGAAGACTGAATTAGGACCATATATCAGATGTCGCATGATAGTGTTATCACGCGATGATGTCTTTCAGATGCCCCAGCCGTTCTGATCGATGGAAAACGATCAGCCTCTATTCAAGCGGTGTTCGACTGGTACAGGCAGATTCCATGTCCGATGTCTCCGAAAGGGCGCTGGGCAGACCACCTGACGGCAACTCTTATGAGAAATCCCGATTCGCTTGTATAAGCATCTCCGGACACTGTATCCACTGTTGGTCGTGCGCGGAGATTCATGCTCGGACCTCAAACCTCTTCACAGCACCTTTTGCAAAACCCCCCATATTTTCGATTTGAAAGAAATCGGGTCCTTCTTCTTTCTATCACCTACTCTCCTCCCTCTCCCCCGAGCTCGGTGACTAGCTCGGGCTCCGCCCCGCGCCGAGCCGCCGCTCGGCCCGGCTCGGTGCAGCTCGGCGCGACGACGAACGCGGTGGCCAGAGCGAAGCCTGCAATGGTCGCCGGCCGGCCGGGCGGTGGTCGCCGGTGTGGGGAGATCCTGGTAAACATTTACAAGAAAATGCTCCGAATGCCAATTGTCCAGGATTCAGTTGCATTCAGAAATAGTATATCATGCTTGACATTATTACATGATTCAAAATATTTTGCAGCGAAAGCAAAGATAAAAACTGGTATACAACACCAAAAAGTTATAAACACGCCCATACACACAGGCAAGCCTGAGCATAAGCAAAATCCCTAGAAGTCGATCTCATATTGGTTTCCGTTATTCATTGTGGATATTTATCTCTATACAAAAGTGGACTCCGACTAAAGAATTAGACAGCTTACCCACATAATATGGGTAAGTACCATCCGTACTTGTAGGTTTCCATTAGAAAAACATAATATAATTAAATGTAAAGATTATTAAAGGGTGGCAGGCTGAAATGTAAGTTTTATGCAATACGAATAAATAAATAAGCATATATAAATCATAATAATAAGACTGTATGAAAGTATTTAAAAGACATTTGAACATTTCAATACTTTCAAATCTCTATCTGAACCATTCCACCTTTCACCTTATTCCAATCTTCACATAACCAAATGTGTCTAACCGTATCCGACCTAGACAAAACCAAGGGTTGATCCTAACGATCCAACCCTCTACAGCCTTAACCATATAGCATGAGTACGTTGAATAGAGTAGGCATCACACCATTGACACAACTTCATATACCCGTAGTAGGATCCATTGATGTTTTTGTTATTAGCTCTGTAGAACTTTACCCATGCAACACACTTTTTTTTTTGCATAGATGGACGTAGATTATGTCATCTCCACTCATTATACCCTAGTTTTTGCTAGGGATAGCCCACCATACATTCCACTTTCCCACGCCCCTCATTGGCCATCTCTTCCGTTTCACTGTCCCACACTCATCCTAGCAGGGAATCTACCTCATCCTTATATTTTTCAGCACTTCACTTCCATTCGCGCTCGAGCATCCCATACTACTTGATCATATGGACAATGCGTAATTCTATCCTACCTAAATCAAGGATTACCATATAGTTTTAATTTTTCCAACACTAAGTTTACCAAGGAGCATGATATTTCAAGCAGCCAGTCAATCAGTTCCCTAAAATAGAGGAACAGTGAAAAGAAGTTGACCAACAACTACCGGTCAATGGAGGAGTATCACCAGCTCAGTCTACTGCCAACAATGCTGCTCAAGTAGACGTTGCCGCTGCCGTTGCCAATGGAGGAGAAGCTGCTGCCAATGCCAACAACGTTGTACCAAACGGAGCTATTGCTGCACAACCCCACCCTTCAGGGCAACCACCGCCAGCCAACCAGCAGGACAATTTGGTGCTGCAAGCACTAAATCTCATTGTGGAGAGGTTGAACAATGCACCAACACCACAGCATGTGCCGGTACAATATCCACTGAAGTCCAAGTTCAAGGAGTTCATGGAAACAAGGCCGCAACCATACTTAGGCACTAGGGATCTAGTTGAGGCTAATGATTGGTTGAAATATGCGGAGAAGAAGCTCTATTTTGGCTGAATGTGACGAGTATGAGAGTGTCATTTTTGCTTCTCAGTTCCCACATGCCGAAGGGAAATGCTGCTCACTGGTGGGAGACCTATTGTGGTGCTCACCCCGACTACCACTAGATGGTATGGGAAGAATTTGTGGAAGTATTCAGGCATACTCATGTCCCTGTGAGCATGCAGGAAGAGAAGAAGCGTGAGTTTGAGAATTTGCGTCAATATTCAGGAGTACATCAATAAGTTCATTAACTTGTCTTGTTACGCACTGGAATCACTATCAGTGCTACTGAAGGATCGTAGGCGCACGATAGGGTCTAAACAAACCAAGCACAGCGGAATAATATACTAAAAATAGTACTTAGGCTAAGCACGCATGCAAGAGAGATAAATGATACAAGGGAGACGACGTTTGGTAATGCAGTTCGACACCTGCCTACGTCTATGGGACAATGATTCTGGGTGCTTCTCCCCAATCCAACACAGAATCCTCTCCTCCCCAACCCAACACAAAATCCTTTTATAAAGAAGCACAAATCTGTTTTGTCTACGTTACCTTGCTCTGCAACAGCTCATACCACGCCTCACTCCAGCGTCTCTCTACAGCTCCGCTAGCCTAACACAACCCTCATCTGTGCCCCTTCTATATAAATTCCTCTCTTCTAATCTCCCTCTAAACCCTATATAATCCCCTCCATCGGCGTCCTCGCACATCTACTGTGCGCCGCCTCTCTATTTTTCTTCTCCGTTCAAAACCCTCAAAAACTCCTCTCTGTCGGCGCACTATTTTTTCTTTGTCTCTCGGAAAACCTCGTAGCCGTCGTCTTTTTATATACTACTCCGTAAACCGGCCCGGCCCACATCCACCTCGCACTTGGCTCGATGGATCGTCCCCTATTCCTCCATGTTCACCTGCGCATTGCGCGCGTGCGCGCGCACACACACGCAACGCACAGTCGCACACCATTGCACAGACTAGCTACCTACTACCTCCGTATTTAAAAACTTGACGCAGTTGACTTTTGCACACGTCTTTGACCATTCGTCTTATTCAAAAGTTTAGTGCAAATATGCAAAAACATAAGTCATGCCTAAAGTACCTTTAATGATAAAACAAATCACAACAAAATAAATGATAATTTACATAGTTTTTTAATAAGACGAACGGTCAAAAGGTGTGTCCAAAGTCAACTGCGACATGTTTTTAAATACGGAGGGAGTACTAGCTAGCACATGCATGTACCTGCACGATCAACCTGGCCGTCGGCCATTAGCCCTCTAATTACCTCATGACATCATCCATGATGTCATCTTCTCTTGCAATTTCTTTTCCTACAAAAATATATCCAAATACTCTCCAAAATTCTCACAAAATCATTAGTCCAATAAATCACAAATTCACCAAATTTTCATAATTCATCACAAAAATATTCTCATCAATTGTAAAATCACCTCATCACAAAATCGTCACTCAACAGTTACAAAGAAGGCTAAGATTTGGAGGTTCACTGAGAAACTAGATACTTGGGGCAAGAGTGCAGTTGGTGCCGCTAACGTGCCAGACTTTTGAAGACCTGACAGAGAGGGCTATCATTCTGGATGGAGGCACGGCTGCATGCAACGGAGGTAATATCAGTGTGTAATGCTCACGAAACAGCTCTCAAGTGCTTGATCTTGTCAAGGAGTGTTTGGTTCTCAGCTTCAATTTGGGCTACAACCGCTGGCATCTCGTAGAATACCACGTTGTCCAGGTCGTACACATTCTCGAGGCCTTGGATTGACTTCATGTTGGGGCATCCAAATATCTCCAATGTATCAAGGTAACGTAGCGCAGACTCCCCTATATCCAACTCCTCTAATGCTTCCAAGTTCCCAATCTTGAGCTTTCTAAGACGCTCGAAACCAGTTCCCTGAAACGACAGCGTCGACCCCCTAAATGAGTTGTCTAGCAATTCCAGCTCAAAGATTGCATCGGCGCAAATTTTGTCGAACAACTCTTGAGAAATACCAGTTGACCTCAGCACAAGTCTATAAAGGTTAGCAGGCAGACACAAGAATCCGCCTGTGTCAACATTTTCCAACTCGAGCTTCCCATCCAACTCCAGAGATCGCAGGCTATGAAAGTCGCAAGACAGTATCATTAGATGGATGGAGTCACCAACTAACCTCAAGTGATGAAGTGGCGAGTACAGTTTAACAAGAGCCATTGCCATCATTTCCACTATAGTATCAGTGACACCCAGCATCTCGACAGACAAGAGGCTCTTCATTTCAGTAAACGGACAGTTGCCCTGCCGCGTCCAGAGTGAAGACGATATCACTCCATGCAGAGTCATAAGTTTTCTCAGCGGACCCATCGAGCCTGGCAGCGAGAGCTTTTTGGCGAGGACATGTTTGAGTTTCTCAATGTTCCAGAATTCGTCCACAATGGCCTGGACATCATTGTCCGTTATATCCAGCGTCTCTAGATTCAGCAACCTGGCCACTGACGGCGGGAGATCCTTTAGGCTGCAGCTGCGAAGGCCAAGGTACCTCAGGTGAATCATGTCCCCTATGCTATCCGGCAGCACGCCAAGCCTTGCCCCCTGCAGATCAACAACTCGAAGGAACTTGGACTGACGTAGGAATTCCAATCTGCTTTGCCTCAACGCATTCGAGCCACCGAGGGTCAGCCCTAAAAAGGAGCCATTCCAGCCCCTGCCCTGCCTCTGCAACGAGGGGTCAGATGCATTAGCGGCCTGCTCGGCGGCAGTGTCTTCTACAAAATCACCCAATAGAGTACGCAGCTTTGGAAAGCTGGAGCCTCTGATGATCTGCAGGTGCCCATCAACATAGTTGTGGATGGAAAGGCGGCGGATAGTTGATGCGTTACGGATGTCGAACCGGTTACTGTATTCCAGGAACCTGGCGTCCCTTGCTATGTTCTTGGCGAAGCTGAGAACACTTTGATGGATGGTTGGCCTGCAAAACGGTTCGCTGCCTGGTTGGACCAGGCCCCGTAAGACCAGAACACTGAGGCACCGCTCAGCTATTTCCTCCTCGGTGGCTTCATCCCGGTTCTCTGACTCAAAGATCCCCTCAGCACACCACAGCGTTATCAGCGTGTCCTCGTCAAGCTCTACATTCTGAGGCATGGCAGCAAGGTACAGAAAGCACAGCTTGACGACCGGAGGCATGGTCGCCAGGCTCACCGTCAATATCCGTTTGATCAGTCTCATGTGTTCATAGGATTCCAGGAGCTTGAATACCTCATCCCATTGCCTCAGATGGTCTTTGCAGTAAAGAAGCCCTCCGAGCAATACAACAGCGAGAGGAAGTCCTCGTGTGATCTTGTAAATCTTGTCCTCGAACATGCTATAGTCGTTGATAGCGGCTCCATCGGTGCCAATGCAAACCCATTTATCGAACAATTCTAAGCAGCTGGGTCGTGCAAGGCACTTCATTTCCAGCACCTGAGTTACGTCAGGGATGGCATGCCTGATCTCCTCACTTACAAGCTGTGTGGTTACCAGTATCCCGCTGCCATTGACGCCATCAGGCAGCTCCCTAAGTAAGGACTTTAGTTGAGCCATGGTGTCCATTCCATCCAACACCACAAGATACTTCCTTCTCGCCAGCATTTGCTTCACATCTTCTCGTTTAGGGCAGTCACACTGTATCTGTTCTTGCGCCTGCTGGTGAATTTGATCCAGACACCTATCCAGCCTAGATTCTGGTGGCAAGCACACCCAGGCACAAATGTCAAAATGCCTCAATACTGGCCTACCCTTGAGGAACTCCTTTGCCACAGTAGTCTTGCCTATCCCACTCTCCCCCGTGACCACGATAATAGCTCGGGGCTGGCGATTGTCTTCGAGAAGTGTTGTCGTTATGGCATTCGTATACTCATCCACACATATATCCTCAAATCTGGTTCAAAATAGCATGGTTTTGATGAAAGTTAAATCACAATATCATTGTCAACTTGTTTGTACAGAGTTTTTTAGTTGTCCATTTTAGATTTTCTCATATCTCGTTTTCAATCTCAACGGTTGCAGATAGATAGATAAGTTAAAGTCAGATATAGTATGTAACATATGTTATCTATCTATAAATCAATGAACTCAATCTTAATTTTATGTGGGTTTTGTTCAGGGTACCTACTGGTTCAGATTTTGAAGATCGCTACAAAATGATTAATCAATATGATATTCATTTGGATAGTGAGATCAACATGGTCAAAGGAAATGAGTAACCTTTTAATAAATTGTCTAGGTATTCCTCCGGTTGGTCTCCGTTTGCTCCCATGGTATTCCAACCTACACATGAACATCCATAAGGCAAATAATTAACAAAAGCATAAAAATGTAGTCCATAAAAATAACTTTAGATTCACTATCTTGATTTCACATTATGTATGAGCAAATTAAAAAATCGAATCGAAGTTAGAATGAAGAAGTTTTGGCATGCACAAATGTATCAAAGAATGAAATTAAGGGTTGTATAAATGAATGTCTTATTAATTGAAAGAGACCTTGATTTTTAGCTAGTCAATTGGTCTCGTGATCTATATACGCAATGGGAATATTTCATTTGTTTTTCTTGCATCCCAATATATCTCTTGGGTCTGCGTGTTGACCATCTTTCAGCCTATGACACATGGGCTTGCTCTAAATTTTAATGAAAATTAATAAAATTTCTGGAATTTAAAATTAATTTAGAAAAATATAGACGAGTATTCTTTTCTAGTTTTCCTTTATAGAAATAATTTAAGAAAATACGATAAATTTTAAACGCACATTTCTTTCTCGTTTTAACTCTGATATTATGTGCCATTCTTGTTGTACTGGTTTTTTTTTATTTTGTAAGCTACAAGCTTTGTTTGCTCTGTCCAAGGTCATTTTGGTATTTATTTGGTATTTGTTTGCTCTCATGATAATTTACGTCGTGTCGGAGAGAGTACGAGCAGGACAATGACCAAGTTTTTTTTTGGAGATTTCAAATGAGTGAAGAAGGGAGAGTGAGCCCTTGGGAATGCATTTGGTATTAGCATGGCTCGAGGAGATGTGTGATGGTATGTTTTAAATCAAGTATGAATTAGTTAATCTTAAGATTTGTCAGCCGAATTTTCTGTAGGCATTTATAGGTGTGAATGTGTGCGTGTGTGTGTTCGGTTAGCGTTTATGTTTGTATTGTGTTTCATAAAAAAAATCAAGTAGGTAACATATGGCCACATGCAAGGGATGATGGGTGGATGTGGTGACGGTTATTTTTAATGAATTTTCTGAAGTGTCCGAGAGTATTTTATTAAAATTTGAGCATTTACCAAGTGTAAAAACAAATTAGTAATAAACATTCCCTGACCACGAATTCTCAAGCGAAAAACTACCGACCATCATTTAGTAAATAGCACTCTTGAAATATCCAAATATACTAGAAAACCCTTGGCCATTTGAGAAAATTTCTAAAGATAATAACCGTCAGCCATTCGCAAATAAACACTTAGAAAATTGTGGAAATCTTGTAGTGCGAGGCTGTAAGGGTCATGCATTGTGCGTCGACGTGAGGCAATATATACACACTGAAATGGTGGCTAAAACTAGAAGGTCCGGTGGAACACATGCTCTCATTCACCCTTTTGTGCACAACTGGGCAGAAATGAAGTACTCCTACCATTCGTTTTTTAAGGCGTGCACACATCCCGATATTCAAACTTTTAAATCTTTGACTAAGACTATCTCCAACAGACTTGACTCTTGTTTGGTTCTTAAACGGAATATTCCCTGCCACGTGTGCGAACACTATCTCAAAGCACCAAACAAGCACCAAGCCTCCAACAGTTTGGCTCTTACTTGACTCTTAGCGTGAGCCCCACACTCCTAACCACCAACCAAACACCAAACAAGAGCCAAGCACTGGCTTGACTCTTGCTTGGCTCTATACAATTTAACAATTATATATTCAACGAATTTGTATTAATTCATTAAATTCAATATTATCAATATATTAATATATTACCTACGAAATTAAATTCGATATTTATGACCAAAAAAAATAAATTCGACATTTTGGATTTAAAAATTGCACTTGAAAAAAAAATAGATATTAAAATTTGAATAGCGGTACATGACATAATTGCGAAATACAAAAAAATTAAATTTGCAAACAAATGCCTACTACAAAATCCGGTAAGATGCTACTCGTCGGCATTTCGTCCGAAACGTTGCCAAATGTGCTCGATCAAGTCTCTTTTGAGTTGCGTGTGCGTAGGTTGAGCACGGATGGCAGTATTTCTTCGAAGTACATCTTCGAATAAAGGTGTACCTCCAGTGTGAATTACAGGCGGTACTACCGTGGATGTGTCCGGATGATCATTGTAGTCATAGTTGGCGGCATTGTCGTTGCGCTCGTTCTCTATGATCATATTGTGCAAGATGACGCAAGCCCGCATGATCTTCGTGAGAGTTGATTGTCGCCAAAATCGTGTCGCACCGTGCACGATGGCAAATCGAGACTGTAGAACTCCGAAAGCCCGCTCAACATCTTTTCTCGCTCCTTCTTGCTGTTGCGCAAACAACCGATCTTTCACCGTCTGTGGGAGGGGTATCGTCTTCACAAAGACAGCCCACTCCGGGTATATACCATCAGCGAGATAATACTCCATGTTGTACTGTCGGCCGTTGACAGAGTACAGAATATGAGGAGCCCGCCCTTTCAACACATCGGTGAATAAGGGCGATTGGTTTAGCACATTGATGTCGTTGTTGGAGCCTGCAACACCAAAAAAAGCATGCCATATCCAGAGATCATACGAAGCTACCGCTTCAAGTATAATCGTCGGGACTCCATAATCTCCACGAGTGAATTGACCTTTCCATACTACGGGGCAATTTCTCCATTCCCAGTGCATGCAATCAATGCTTCCCAGCATACCTGGAAAGCCACGGGACTCTCCTTGTTGCAGTAGGCGGTGGGTATCCTCGACGGTGGGGCTGCGAAGATATTGGTCGCCAAATATGTCGATGACACCTTGTACGAAGTGCTCCAAGCATTGAATCACCGTGGACTCCCCAATCCGCACGTACTCATCGACGGCATCGGCAGGGCCATCATACGTGAGCATACGCATTGCTGCGGTGCACTTCTGTAAAGGGGAGAGTCCACGACGATTAGTGGCATCCCTTCTTTTGGTGAAGTAGAGGGACCACCCACCTAGAGCTTCAACGATGCGGAGAAAGAGGGGTCTCGCCATCCGAAAACGCCGGCGGAAGATATTGTCAGGGTAGACGGAATATTCGGAGAAGTAGTCGGCGAGGAGCCGTTGATGCCCCTCTTCGCGATCTCTGTCAACATATCTCCTATTGCTGCTTCGGCGGCGTCCGCGGGATGATGAAGCATCAAGTCGGGCATAAAGACCGGCGATGATACGATCTTCCTCCTCCTCCTCCTCTATGAATTCCACTAAGAAATCCTCAATTTGGTTCATGGCATCCTCCTCGGAGCTATGTGTGTTGGAACTAGAGCTAGAATTCATTTTGTGAGTGGCTAATGAAACTGGGTTTTTAAAGAGCTACGCCGTTTGAGAAGATAGTTGGATAGTGAAGAGAAGTTTTGCGGAGGGGGTGAATATATAGACAAAGAGTCCAACGACTATATTCCAACGGCTATATTTGAACGACAATTTTCGAACGTCTATTTTGCAACGGCTATATTCCAACGACTATATTTGAACGACAATTTTCGAACGTCTATTTTGCAACGGCTATATTCCAACGGCCAGATTCCATAGTTGGATATCAGAGTAAAATTAAATAGAAAATCATATATAGATTAATAACAGAGGATACATGGTTGGCTACAAGAGATAATTCAAAATAAAATAACTAATCATCGCCAGCATTAAGTTTCTCCCTTAGAATCTTCAGCCCTGCATCGTACTCTGCTTTTTGCGCATCGTCGAAGATGGATTTGTCGAGACTCATCATTTTCCAGTACGCCTTATACAAGGCGGACCTTTCCTTCGCCTTCGCCACGTCGCGCAAGTTATCTGACATACGGAGTATGTCCTTCCTCTTCTCGGCTCGGTTGGGCTCATTTTGGATGAAGGCATCGAGATCTGCTCTCGTTGACGCCGTAGAATTCTGCGAGCCATCGACCTTTCCCTTACCCTTGCGCCTGGCCTTAGCAGTGTCTCGTCCTTCCGGCCGTGTCTGCGCTGGTGGCACGTCATCGTTGTTGGACGATGACGTGTATGTGCCCGACTGGGACAATCTGCTTCTTTTGTTGGGAGGATCAACATAAGCTGCGGACTACTTAGGTTGACCGCGAACCGCCGTCCACCAATGATCCAACACAAACGGATGACCCATCTCCGTCTTGTACATCTCGCGGGCCTGCGCCATGAGTTGGTCGTCTAAACGACCGCTGGCATAGACTTCCTTAAGTCGGAGCCAAACACCGTTGAATTGGACCACCTTTTTATTGGTTCGTTGCCAGTGGTCCTTACAATGTTTGGTCTCCCTTCTCCTACTTGCCGGTACTGTGTCGTTGTATGCCGCTGCTACGTTGCCCCAGTACATATCGCACTTCCTATTGTTTCCATTAATAGGATCGAGCGAATTGTTGATCCAAGAGCTTATCTGCATGTAGTTAAAAAAATTTGGATATCGAAGTCGACCTAAATATATTTCTTTCGTAGCACTTGTGTATGAAAATTCAAAATGTTACCAGTTTTATATCGTCATCGTTGGACCACGGTAAGCGCTTCAGCTTTCGGCCAGCATCCACAGCAGCTCTGGTGTTGGTGTCATCGATGACAGGTCGGGCCTCCAGATCGGCCGGAGCATAGTCTGGAGTACCGTTCTCGGAGACAGACGCAGAGTGCGGTTGAGGTGAGGAAAACTGCGGACATGTCGGTGGCATGTCGACAAAATGAAAATTTTGGCTATATTGTGGAGCCGGTGGAATTGCATGGCCGTGTGGTGGATATGGACGAAAATTTTGGCTGTATTGTGGATATGGCTGGTAATTCGGTGGATACGCTTGGTAATTCGGTGGATACGGCTGGTAAGTCGGTGGCTGCGAAAAACCGGGTTGCTGTTGGGTGTTTGGGGTTTCAGTGTTTTCGCCGGGAGATTGGGAAGAGCCAAGCCAATTAACGAAACCGCCAGGTGGATTAGAATCCATATGAAATTTTTGGAAATTTTTGTACTAATTTTGGAGGGGTTTTGGGTGTGGATGGATGAAGAAGTGTGAGTGAAAATGGTGAAATAGCATGTCTTTATATAGGGGAGAGCTGAGAAAAAATTCAGTGATTTTTTGTGATTTTTTTGGAATTTTTTGGAATTTTTTATGATTTTTTAGGACAAAAATGAATTATAAAGCACTCCAACGGCTGGAAAAAAAAGCTATTTTTTCTGAGGCTGACAGGTGGGGCCCGCATTTATTCTCTCCTCAACGGCTCTTTTTTCTAATTCACTCGCTGACAGGTGGGCCATCATAAATCCGACCCCACATGTAAGCCTCTACGGCTGTAATTAATTAGGTATATAAATATTTCATTAAACATATATGCGGTTATTACTTGTACGGTTAATTCGTATACACCATTCAATGGCAGGTGGGCCATCAATTTTCCTGGCCTCACGGATCAGTGACTCCAGCTAAACAAACACGCGTCGCCGCCGTCATCCAAGCGGCGCACTCCCGAGTGGCGGGCCCCACGCGTATTTAAACCGCGTGCGACGCGGCTTTACTCTTTACCCCCTATGACGTGTGGGGACGCGTCTCATGGGGCCCATATGTCAGCGAGGTTCTCAAGGTTTGGTGCGGTGCGTGCGGGGACTGACACCGGCACGATATACGTGCGCGTGGGGCCCACGCTACAAAATCTCTGCACCGTTGAAAGCTGCACCCAATGAATGACATGTGGGGCCTTTTATTCGCTGGTCCTACATGTCAGAGCGTTATTTATTCGGGTATGTGTCGCCGTTCGTCGTCTCGGTGGGGCCC